>OX276395.1:29817089-32329288 GCA_946251805.1 Cybosia mesomella
ATAGCTTCTGGGTTAGGTTAGGTTAGAACTGTGACTCCAACAGAGCGCGAGCCGAGCGAGCGTGCCGCGGTAGCGGCCGGCGGCACTTCGCCGGCCGCTACCGCGGCAGAAGCTATATTGAAGGCGGCGAAGTGCCGCCGGAACCACTAGTCCGGAAAGTTGGATTTCGATAGCAAGCTAGTGTTCAAAAAATCTGTCAAACTAGTGGTCATTCGAAGATGTGTCTTGTCTAAGTTTTGTCTGTCGAATAATCGTCTGTTGAAGTAGTGGTAATTCGAAGGTGTGTAGTGTCTAATAATTGTCTGTCGAAGCAATGACTTATCGATCTATGTGTTTTCGAACTTCGCTACATGTCGAAGTATTGAACTGTCTAAATTCAGTCCATAAGTCCTTAAATTTGATCCACTTCCCGGTTACCGTTTGAGCTGAAATATTGTATACAAGTGTTAATCGCGTGACAAATAAATATTATGATGACATGCAACTTCGCAATGAAACGGCACAACTTCATCGAGTTTGGGTTCGTTTGAATCATCTTGAACAAGAGTGATTAACAAGAACATAATAAAAGCCTATTTTTTTTAAGTTTTCTGGTTTGACCACTATAGCATCTGTCAATGTCACTTTAAAGATATGACCGAGATAAGCCACATCAGGAGGAGAAAGCATAGATGAGCAAACCCTGGGTTCCTAAAGTACAAGCGTTAGATGCAACCAGAATAAATTCTGGGATAATAATGATGAATTACTTTATAAATATACTGCGTGCATCTATGCCCGCACTACAGTACTAAAGTGAAACTATAACAATGCGGATTTGATCGTACATTCGTTCCTTTATACAAAACTAATTTTCTGCTCTGACTTTGAATTTGAATTCTAATGAACACCTATGGAGTATCAGTTTAATATCAAGGGCTTTTCACCCAACAAGGGTCGAATTTCGCAGAATATTTTCTTAGTAGGTACTTATCTAGGCGGCCTAAACTTCTATGGCCTGGACTAGGCCACCCTAAATTTAGTAGTTCTGACTTCGGTAGTTTCGGCTTTGCGTTGATGAGTCAGTCACCTAGCGTGGGTGTACAGGAGCCTAGCAACATCTTCGAGCCCCAATGTGACCACACCAGCTAGTCGGTGCACCTGCTAAACAACGGACAAGGCTGTGGTGCAGCGTTTCCTCTCGAGGTTGGGAGGTGAGACGGTCAGTAGGGAATAGGTTTACGAGGTGGGTTTACGGGACAACTGCAATGAGAATACAGGATTCGAGGTTAGAATACGGATTAGGCCGTTTCTTCTTAAATTAAAATCAACATTCATTTTTTTATCACTAAAATTTGGAATAATCTATTAAATTACCTAAACAATTACTAAATTTCTTAATGAAAGATTAAACAAACAATATTAAATATTTAAAAAAATTCATAATTTCAAATTTCATATTATCTGGAAAGGAAATTGTGAAATAATCAACTAAATGATCACCATCTTTGACATCACAAACTTTGACTTTCTGTTTGAATTGAAACAATCGTTGCTCAACCATCGCGCGGATCGCGTGATGTTCACCGCTATGCGCGAAAAAATAAATATTGTGGAAAAATTTTAGCTTTCATTATTTAGACTATAATTCTACCAATTCCAGCAAACCTATCCCTTATTGCCAAACGGAGTCGCAATTAATGAAGTAATAATATGACAGCCATCCTGGTCACGTTTCTATCCCTTGTGAAAACCAATTTATATTGAAGACTACTGAAAGACACCTGTTGTTGTCACGTTGGCACTGGTTGGAACTTACTTTCGTTGTTCGTACCTATTTTGTAAACGTTTTGAATTAATATAATTCACTCACGTTGTAGAAGTCTTACTGTGCATTTTGAAACTTTGTTTAATAACTGTTACTTTTTAGATGCTTTTATATATTTTATTCATTATGTTTCGCAAAAATTCTCAGAGCAATAAATTTTAAGAGGAAAGCCTGTTCTGTAAAAAGTTTCATCACCCCTAATTGTACGAACAAAAACCATTGAAAGTAATATTGTATGGTTTCTCTACGCACTACGCAGTTTATATGAAAATAGCTTATATTTTTGTAGAAACTGCTTTTGCAATCTTATCTATACAAATAGACTCAAAGCATACTTGGGGTCTGCTTTCAGTTAATTTGAGTCTGAGTCTTCCAGTCTGAGTTCGGAACTCAGAGTATGAAGGTTTACAATATGTATAAATATTGTAAACTTTCTTTTAAAGCCTCTTTTTAGGGTTTCGTTGCCAAATGGCAAAAAACACAACCCTTATAGATTCGTCATGTTTGTCTGTCTGTCCGTCCGTATGTCACAGTAACTTTTTTTCGAAACTATAAGAACTATGCTGTTGAAACTTGGTAAGTAGATGTATTCTGTGAGCCGTATTTAGATTTTCACACAGAAATAGATGGAATCAATAAATTTTGGGGGTTCCCCATACTTAGAACTGAAACCCAAAAAATTTTTTTCATCAAACCCATACGTGTTGGGTATCTATGGATAGGTCTTCTAAAATGATATTGAGGTTTCTAATATCATTTTTTTCTAAACTGAATAGCTTGCGCGAGAGACACTTCCAAAGTGGTAAAATGTGTGTGTCCCCCCCCCCCTGTAACTTCTAAAATAAGAGAATGATAAAACTAAAAAAATATATGATGTACATTACCATGTAAACTTTCACTGAAATTTGGTTTGAACGAGATCTAGTAAGTAGTTTTTTTTAATACGTCATAAATCGTAAACCGCAATTTACCTTTCATTCAGTCAACCCAAATACAAAAATTTTACTTGCTGCTACGGAACCCTTCATGGGCGAGTCGAACTCGCACTTGGCTGGTTTTTTTGTAAATTTGACCTCCACAATGCACGCAATAAGGTAAAAAACGACGGGATGCACTTGAAAACTTGTATATTAACGTTGTGCATTTTTTATATTTTGGAATGGTTAGGGAATAATTTTGCACGAATTGCTTTAATTATCAGTATACAAGTACTATCATTTATGTGGTAACATACAATGTTCATTTATTGCGCTATCGTACACAAGCATGACAATTTATATTACATTAAAAATTTACCACTTCAGAACTATTATTATTATTTTATTATTACTATATATAACTAATATTACTATTATTATTCTATCTTATTATTATTTTACATTAAAAGTTTATCTCTCAGAAAAATCAACTGCCATCAATAATTTCAACGACTTTTTCACCATCATTATTACCAGAACCATCTTTGCCAATATATTTATACAGTACTCACTCATTTTCTTTCGCTATTACTTCGTCACCTTTTTCATTAATAGATGCACTTTGTTTAAATTCCATTTTATATCAATCGATTTATGGCACAAAATAGAATAAATATTACAAAAAGTTATATGATGACAAAAAGTGTTTCTTGGGCCTCGGTCGGAATCGATTGATTGACTTCGTCAAGACTGAGATCAAGATCAAGACTGAGTGGTCCACTTGCCACTCATTAGACGAACGCGCCCACCAAGGTTGTTAAGTACAGTGTGAAATTAGCGCTTTACCAGTTCTACAGTAAAGATCACGAATCGGTAAATGGATGATGGGATGGTGTATCAATTGCGTTGACTTAGAAGGTTGCTGCTTAATTAAGAGGTTGCTGACTCGAGTAGATTTTTGATATTACATATTTTATTTTGATACCCAAACCTAGAAGTGGTCCTATAATTAAGTTTTTTTCCTTTTGAGATACAGAAACCTAACCCGAGGGGCCATTTTGAAACTGGAGTTGGTCCAGGGTCAGTCCGGGTGCGAGGGAAATGCCCTATGGGCAATCTTATACCTCGGCGTAGAGTAATATTAATAACATCTAAAGAGGCTCGCGTTAGGCAGTTGGATCAAGGGATTGATGCAGAGGGTGGTACTCTTCGACACGGCACGTATTGTGAGGAGGTTCCGCTCTCTGGAGCCCTAACCACCGGTATCTTGGTCCCTGTACCGGATGCCGGTGGGCCAATATTTTTTATATTTTCAAATATATTTGTTTTTTTATATAGAATGTATTTAAAAATATAATTTTTATGTATGCTAATTGTTATAAAGGGAATAATAATAATAATATCTCTTTATTGTACACCAAAGACATTAAAAACAAGAATCCGTAATACATTTTGTGGTATTAGTACAATTGGCGGCCTTATCGCTCTGAGGCAATCTCTTACAGGCAACCATAGGATGTAGAGTAAAATAGAGGAGAAAGAAAAGTTTTGGGGTAGTTGGGTGTACTTTGGAACAGTAAATAAATGCACATATAAACATTATAAATACCTAGCTATAGGTAATATATAGTAAAACTTACTTAAGTCATACATACACTACATACTAATCAGTACACACATAGATAGGTACCTAGTTAATAATTAAATATTAGTGACAATATTTAAAATATAAAAACATCTAATAGTGAGGTCTATGCTTCGCCTATGCTAAAAAGTTAGTGGATCTTTGACTAGCTTTTGCAGGCAAAGACTGTGCACGTCTAATGGTCACTGGAAGAGCATTCCATAACCGAGCCGCTTGAACTGAAAAAGAATTGTCAGTAAACTAGAGAGTGTGACTGCTGGGTCAAGTAAAAAGTGCTATTAAGTTTTTCTGTTAGATAATCCTCAGTAGTTAAAACTTGGGCAGCTTGAAGACAAAAAAAGCTGGAGTATCGAGGATTTTTATAGAGGTTCTCTTTCCCGAAGGCGTTGCCACTACCGTTGTCCATCTCGGTTTCACTGAGATAAGATTTTGAAGCGCTACATGAAGTGCTCAGAGTTAGCCTCCTCCGGTTTCAAAATTTAATTATTTTTTCTTTCTAGTGGCATTTCTTTTTTCAAATAGAAAATAATAAGCTTATGTTGTGTACCTATCTGAAGTAAATAGAATAACTAAATCTCCAACACTAAAAACGGGGTATAAATCTATCTTATTCAGTTTATCGGTTTATAGGACCTAACTTTACACCAAGCTATTTAGATTAATTTATCTAATATTAGCTGTTACCTTCAGCTCCACTCGCGTGGAATACGGAAATAGTCGTTTTTAGGGTTCCGTTGCCAAATGGCAAAAAACGGAACCCTTATAGATTCGTCATGTCTGTCTGTCTGTCCGTCCGTATGTCAAAGCCACTTTTTTTCTAAACTATAAGATCTATGCTGTTGAAACTTGCTAAGTAAATGTATTCTGTGAACCGCATTATAAATACTTTGCGCGAGAGACACTTCCAAAGTGGTAAAATGTGTGTCCCCCCCTCCTGTAACTTCTAAAATAAGAGAATGATAAATCTAAAAAAAATATATGATGTACATTACCATGTAAACTTCCAACGATAATTGGTTTGAACGAGATCTAGTAAGTAGTTTTTTTTTAATACGTCATAAATCGTAAACCACAATTTACCTTTCATTCCGTCAACCCAAATACAAAAAATTTACTTGCTGCTACGGAACCCTTAATGGGCGAGTCGAACTCGCACTTGGCTGGTTTTTTTGTAAATTTGACCTCCACAATGCACGCAATAAGGTAAAAAACGACGGGATGCACTTGAAAACTTGTATATTAACGTTGTGCATTTTTTATATTTTGGAATGGTTAGGGAATAATTTTGCACGAATTGCTTTAATTATCAGTATAAAAGTACTATCATTTATGTCGTAACATACAATATTCCTTTATTGCGCTATCGTACACAAAAATGACAATTTATATATTACATTAAAAAAAATTGCAGTAATTTACCTTTCATTCAATCAAGTCAAATATTAAAATTTAAAAAAAAACATTATTATGTTACTTGCTGCTACGGAACCCCTAATGGGCGAGTCCGACTCGCACTTGGCCGCTTTTTAATTATTAAAAAGCTTAAAAAGAATAGATTAATGGTATCGGTAAAGTTTTTTTTTTCAAGTTAAGCTATGACGTGACCAAGGGAAACATGGATTCATTTTTAAATATATTGATAACGGATATTTGCAAAAAGCACTTTAGCTGTCTGATGATAAGTGATTACCAGTATCTATAAACGATCGCAACACCATAGGTCTGTCTGTATCATTTATGTGTTATCAATCTGGCAACCCTAAAGTCACCAGCAGCTGTTTAACCTCGGTTATCGGAATAGTGGATCTGAATATAGATCGCTGTCTACGCCTTCCAGAGATTTACACGTATGAGTATGTGTAATGTGTATGTACTATGTTAACAGGTGAGACTTTTGACGTTATGGTGTTGCATACGATCATTGATTACGGTATCCAGTTATTAGTATGCCGTATTGTTTGCATTGTGATGTGCAAAAATAAGCAATGTATGATTTAGCTCTATGAAATAAGCGATGCCAGACAAGACACGTTAATTTTAATAATTCAACATTTCTAAATTTAGATTATTAAGCCATCTCATACTAGGCAGCGAGGGTGACGACACAAACCACCCTGTGGGTCAAGTAACAGTGGTGGGCGAGGATACCTGCGTAGTTGCTCACAGGGCGCGTGCGCGATTTGATCGACCCGCGGCGTGGCACTCTCATCAGGCCCTCATTCGACCGGTTCTACCCAATTGGTGAGTACAAAATTTATCCGTGTACGGAGTATGTGATCAAATTTCATTAAAAGGTCGCTTAAAACCGAGTGCATGTATCTTGCAGTGGCGTTAATCATAATAATAGCAAGTTTGGTCAGGCTACATGTAAGTCATTTTTTAATATTAATCCGAGTAGGTATCTTCCGCTTCTCCTTAATTCTGTCGTTCCCTCATAACACGCATTGTGTCTTTTTTACCATATGTAGGTACTTCGTATTGATTTCTGCTTATCGTATATAGGTACTACAATAAGCACCCGTTAATCCAACGATTGATTGATTAAATGTAAGGTGTGATAAAGTTTTGACTTTTATTTATTGTTCAAAAGCCGATATCATCAAGATGGTTCTATATTGACATGGAGCTAGGGGTTTTTTAATTTTGAAATAAATGTTGATGATGAACTCTGGAATATGTTTTCGAACTGTTGACGTAAGCAAAATTCAATGTGGGAGGCACAGTGATAACTACGAGGATGATAATGGTGAATATTATTAAGTAGTTTTCATAATAGGTATTGAAGCTTGATCCCTATTATGACGCAAAGAACATTTTCTTTTTGTATCTAGCTAATATGGTAAATGAAATAAAAAGGATTCCGATAAATTTATCATTAACTTACTCATCACGAAATGGTTTTTCTTTTTAATTTTCGGATTATTGTAATTTTTTTTTCTGTTCTGTGTAAAAACCCAATTTACTAAAAAAAACAGTAGTAAGTACCTTTTTATATTTTTTTCCGTGCGGAAATCCCTTCGGATACCCCCCCCCCCCCCGCCGACCAGCGGGGCGGTTATGTCGGACTTGAACCGACTAAAACCGCACGCCGTCTCGGGTGTTTAAACCCGGCGTTTTAAGACCCGAGACGGCGTGCGGTTGCCCATAGAGCATATCACTCGGAGTAGTAAGTACCTACACAATATGTCAACCCATCAAACTTATTATTCATTCATTTCAAACTATAAGTTTCTACTTCTTTCTAAGTAAATTATTGAAAGGTTCTTTTATACGAAATCCCAATTATATAATTGTTTACGAATGGCTTGAAGACTGAAAAATTGAACGCCACTCCTACAGGTGTCAAAACTATACTAGGTAGGGCGGTATCCGAAGGGATTTCCGCACGAAAAAAAAAAAAAAAAAAAAAAAAAAAAAGGTAGGTACATATAACTATTATTCGTATTTTATAATAAGGTATTCGGCAAAGAATTGTGGGTTGCACTTATTGTGGGAATTACGAATTCAATGAGCAAACCTTTTATATTTTTCTAAATTACAATCCAACGTCACCGTTCAAGCAGCGTATTGTTCCGCTGTGTTGTGTCGCGCTTGGAATGCACACTAATTTGCCGTTAGCAAACGTTACTAACTATTCTTTTAAATCATCTTTACCCATTAATTATTCAGAAATAAAAGATTCTTCTAACAATAGAATACCATGAATTAAAAAAAACTACCAAGTAGAACCCCATACGCATGCGTGTCGCCATCTTTTTTACCAGTTCTACGCTCATCAACCCTCAAATCTTAACAAGTATCTGTACACGAAGGCAATAGAGTTTAGTTTTAAACGCAGCCCGTAATCAAAATTCAAAGTCATGGCAAAGTTTAATCTATTACTTTTGCATTTTGATCTAATTATGGTAAAATTTAACTGCTTGGCTGCTATTTCAGCAAACACATCTGGTTGGGTTCTTATCTGTCTCTTTAGTAGTGTTTTAGTAACTATTTATGACTACCTACTATATAATGTAAAGCTGTTTTGAAATGGTATCGATATCGAACATTACTATTTGAAAAACACACGTTAGTGCCAATAGAGCCGAATTCATAATTTTCCTCTTCTATTTTGATTTTCCTCTCTAGGCACTCCTCCATGTTGGGTCTAAGCACCACTACTATGGCGTGCCCTACCGCTAACCCGCTTGCAAAGTTTTCGTTAGCATGCCAACAAAGTTGAATTACTTTGTAACAAATATAAAACTAACTTCATTCAATAAAATCCTATTATAAGAATAAATATTTTTAATAGATATAAAACTAGAATAGCATTGAATGAAATCTTACAATAAACCACATTAAGCGCAGATTATGACACTCTAAGAAATTATGTACTTTGATGTTTCACATCCATCGGCAATCCCCTGATGCCCCATATTATATTTTTTTTATTTTAAGTTACAGAATTTCTTTATAATTTTACACTCTTCTACAAGCACTACATAAATATATTCATACATAATATATAACAAGTGGTCATGCGTGTAAACAAAGCACACACACAAACACCCGGCATTTCTGGTTGTCTGGAACACAATAGTCTGTTAGCGGAAAGCTTAAAAGATGCCAGAAAATACGAAAGACAGATAACGGTATGTTGGATAGACCTAGAAAATGCATTTGGCTCAATTCCACATTACCTTATGGTATACGCGTTGCAATGGTATAACTTTCCGCCCGTGGTCATAGAGATAATCGAGTCGTATTACTCCCAGCTAAAATTTGCTATAAGCTTCCAAGAAGTACACACAGGACCATTACGGTATAATGTGGGACTGTTTCAGGGATGCTGCTTGTCACCAATAGCATTTAACATAGTAATTAATATCTTAATTACCAAGTTAATACGTCACGAAAAGAAATGGGGCTATCGGTTTAAAGTAAATAACATATACTCAGAGTCCATCTTAGCTTTTGCTGACGATCTCGCAATACTGACGCGCAATCCAAAACAATGTCAGGAACTATTAAAGGAAGTCGATGAGTTCTGTTCGTGGACAAATGGACTGAGGACGAAGCCCAGTAAGTGTCACTGTCTATGTCTGGGTAGACGGGACACCAAATTTACCTCTTACGACCCGGGACTCTTCATTGGGGGTAAACCAGTTTCCATAGTCGCTGAATCGGTGCCATTTAAATTTCTTGGGAGAAAGATAGACTATAAAGGACGCACACCATCCTTAGATGAAGTTGTCGATACGTTTATAAATGACCTAAATAAGATAGATCAGATACCACTAAACAATATCAAAAAAGCTTGGATATATGACAACTACTTAACATCACGTCTGACTTGGCCTTTTCTGGTGTATGAATTCGGTAAAACCTTACTGGCGAAAATAGATGCAACTGTCATAAAATCGCTAAAATCGTGGCTTGGACTAGCGCACTCTGCTGATTCCTCTGCTCTATTTAGGGATCAAAATAATTTTGGGATGAAACTTAAGAAACCATCGGAGCTCTATAAACATCTTAGAGTTACCAAAGCCCACATCTTAGGAAAATCCCAAGATGTCACAATCAGGGCACTCCCGAAAGATAATAACGCGTCCGAGCTTGAATCTAGACTTCTATTCCATAAACGATTTATGATAGGGGCCCAGTCAAACAGAGTGGGGTTGGGAGTACGAGAGCCAGAAAGGGACCAGGATATACTTAAGTCCTTTCTAAAACAAGACGAAAATGATAAATATCGAGTGCACGCGATGAATTTGGAAATCCAAAATGAATGGTTGACAATGGGAGAGTTCTGCATACCGATGGCCTTAAAGTGGCGCACCTTGATCTATGACTGGTCGCCGGCCCTGTTAAAATTTTATCTTAACGCCTTTCAGATGACCCTCCCAGACCAGAGTAATCTGGTAAGGTGGGGGAAGGCCACAGAAAAACAATGTTATACTTGTGGTGAGGCAATAGGGACGGCTAGACACATATTAGTAGGATGTAGGGTGCTTCTCGATAGAGGCCATTACTCACGCCGCCACGATAAGGTGCTTATCATCATACGTGAAGCAATGAGTCTGGCAGTAGCTAGAGCCCAAAAAGGATTGACTACTAACAGACGTCATATCAACTTTGTGTCTGAAGGTTCATCCATAACACCCAGGAACAAACCTTATTCAATCTTAGATACTGCCCCAGATTGGACTCTCCTAATCGACACGTATGAAAAGCACTACAAAATTCCGGAGGATGTTGGGGTTTCGTCATCTAGACCTGACATATTCCTATATTCTAAGAGATTAAAACATGTGGTTCTTGTGGAACTTACTGTACCGTGGGAAACAAATATACCGAAGGACCACACAATAAAGAAAAATAAATACTATGATCTCACAAACGAATTAATCAAAAACGGTTACATCAAAAACGGTTACGTGGTTAATTTGTATGCAGTGGAAGTGGGAGCGAGAGGTATACCAGCAAAATCTCTCTATAACCTACTTAAAGATCTAGGCCTATCGAGAGCTACAATAAGCTCATTACTAGGACGAATGTCTAAAGCGGCACTAGTAGGTTCGTATCAAATTTGGTTAGGCAGGGAGGGGAACTTGGGTAGTGAAGGTGAGTGTTGATGTACATCAACAAAAGGGGCCCCTTCTAAACCTACACTTGGGTCGCAAGTCCCAGGCACTGTCCCGAGTTCCCAACTCAGCAACGCGATGGACCCGGCACCCGCACGGAGAATCCATGGATTGCTAAGATTACGGTCTCAGAGAGGTAAATTCATGCACCCTTCAGTCGCATAATTCGACCGTCATTCATTTCCCCTCTCAACCCAAGGTCAAGGTAAGAATATCCTCCCTGTCCCTATCTGTTGCTTGTTTGTTTATAACGACTTTTAGCTGCCTAAAAATTATTTAATGTTAATATTCATTTCCGAAATTTATTAGATTCGTCACATTGCTAAAGAAATGGGAGTTTGTAGTTTACACATAACATTAAGTAAAATTATTAATGGCGTGGATTAAGTGCTGCCTTACAACATCTGATGGCTTCGGGTTTGCTATTTGAATATCCATGTTATTATACCTAGCAAATGTTCCGATTTCTGTCTTTCTGATTAAAAAAAAATCGGCATAGAAAAGAAAACGTTTAGAATCTACCTAGCTCAACATCGGAGTTGCGTTTTGCTGTGTTGCCCACTATTATTAGCCCAGGGCACAGAATGTATAATAGTACTGACCTAAGGATATTTTTTTGCTAAATTGGGTTCCAAGATAGGAAAATTCCAAGCAGTTTTACACGCCTGCGCGATTGTCAAGGTCTCTACAGCGTGATCACGAGATTCACGAGACATTAAGGTACGTCAATAAAGTATAGATCATCAGTATCACTTACACTATCAAAACAAAAAAACTAACCCTGTTTTATATTAGTATGTGAGATCGATTACATATTCTGTGTAATTCCTATACCGGGTGTCAGGGAAACGCTCCCAAAAACGAAGACAGATGATAGAACTGAAGAAAAAGAAATCGGAGCTAGTTCTTATTCGATTGGTTTATTATTTTTAAATCATTTTTTTTAGAATGTTTTGTTAGCATTATTACGCTCTACCGTGTTACTAAGCTAAATGAAGCCGGTCGTTGACCCCGCACCCCGAGCTGTGATGCAATTTTTAATGAAGTTATTGTTTCATTTAGCTCTACTAACACGCTTTCACTGGTGGTAGAAATTTGATGACACAAATTTGTCACAAATTTCGGCCGGGTAGGTTCGGCCGGGAAGGTACCACCGTGCACGATTGCGATAAACCCTCCATAGTAATCCAATTTCGGTTTGATTGCGTTCAGGGGTCAGCAAGTGCATAGCCGGGCAGGGGGATTGTGGTCACAGCACTAGTGGGACCGGTGGGTGTCACGCGGTGCTGCGACGACAATCCTCTTCTAATGAGGCCGTCAAGCTGAGTGCCACCATTGTTTACATGGTACGTGTATGTTATGGTGACCCTATTTCCTGAGACTTTACCTTCAGCTTACCATCAGGCGAGGTGAAGTCAAATTGACGTGTACTAAATATAAAAAAAAAAAAAAAAAAAACAATTGTTAAAAAATACCGAAAAAAACGCTAAAATTTTTTTTTCTGTGCTACACCTGACTTTTCAGAAGCATTTCCCTAACACCCGGTATATTTGCTACGTGGTATTAATTCAAAATAGGTTTAAATAGATTAATATCTTGTACACTAACATAAATGTGTCTTTAAGAATCAAACAAACCAAAATATCTAATTTTATTTACCTACACATTTAATGTAATATTTTGCTTAACAGTTTGTATTTTATAATGATTTAATGTTTAACGCCCGAAGCAAAAACAACGGGGTATTATAAGTTTGACGTGTCTGTGTGTTGGTCTGTGGCATCGTAGCTCCTGAACGGATGAACCAATTTTAATGTGGATTGTTTTATTCGACAGCTGATATGATAGAGATGGTTCTTAGCTATAAATAAATTTGTGATTTAATTTAAAATTAATGTTTTCTTTAAAAAAGTTTCTGTATGTCACCTTATCGAGAACCCTATGCTACCTTGCACCAAAAAGGTTCACTTTTAATCTATACTAACTAACGCAAGCAATTACACTCTATTTTATCCTAAATTGTGTGACGTCAGATAGATGTGTCATGTATATACTTACTATTATAATATATATTTCTATACAAGATTTTATTCAATGAACACTTCGCGTTTCGGACATAGCGTCGGTAGCTTAGTGTTAAGGAGTCGACCCTATGATCGAGATGTCCCGGGTTTGAATCCTGAACATAACACTACCGACGTGAACCCACTCCTAACACAAGCAATTAAGCTTAGCTGGAGGGGTTAGGGGAATATTAGTAATTTCGGTTGCTAATATCTTTAAAAAAAGAAAAATAATAATAATACGCACGTAGCAGAGGTTACGTAATACTTTCTAAACGCTAGGTACCTTTTTTTTTTTTTTTTTTTTTTATCGTGCGGAAATCCCTTCGATACCCCCCGCCGGCCAGCGGGGGCGGTTATGTCGGGCTTGCACCGACTAAAACCGCACGCCGTCTCGGGTCTTCAGACGCGGGGTGTAAGGTTACCCATAGAGCATATCCCTCGCACCCGGTGACCCTGGGCCATCTCACCACTAACAGCATCGCTCATCCTGTCTCCTCTGAAAGCAGAGGAGTACGGAGAGCGATGTGTTCCCGCCACGTTGGGTATTGGCCGACGATCAATGCCAACCCTATGAAGGGGTGAAGGGGAAGCCATTGACGCCGCCAGGGTGTACCGGCCGCTCCGATTCCGTTCCCCCCGGACTGCAGCGGATCGGAATCGAGCGGACACTCGAGGAGGTTACCCAACACACACCCCAACGCTAGGTACCTACCGCTTATATCGTGAACATAGGTCAAACCGGGGCAAGACGGGGACACCGTGGTTCCCAAACCCGAGGGGGCCATCTCGAAACCGGAGATGGCCCAGGGTCAGTCGAGGTGCTCTATGGGCAACCTTACACCCCGGCGTCTGTAGACCCGAGACGGTGTGCGGTTTTAGTCGGTTAAAGCCCGACATAACCACCCCCGCTGGCCGGCGGTGGGGTAATCAAAGGGATTTCCGCACGAAAAAAAAAAAAAAGGTACAAAGAAACTAAGGCTACATACGCACTATGCGGTTAGCCGCAATGCGGTCGGCCGCCCGGTGGACCGCAGTATGCGGTTGCGCTTGCCGTAAGCCGGGTGGCGGTTAGCCGCAACCGTAACCGGAACGTGCGGTTAAGAAACCGTCGTGGTTTGCGGTTGGATCGACTCATTTCCAAGATGGACGCTGAAGAAGAATATTCTGCGTATTTTGTATTCCAGATAGATGGTCTATTTTGTATCCCAATTATACACTTTTTTGTAAATGCGCGAGCGTCGGTGAACACGTAAGCCGTCAATGGCGGGGAGCCGCAAACTAGCACCATCCGCGTAGTGTATATAGCAACCGTGCGGCTGGTCGTCAGTCGGGCCGCAGCGCTCAGAACGACCGAAGCGGTCGGCCGGCAGCCGCATCGCAGGCTCGCCGCATTGCGGCTAACCGCTTAGTGCGTAGGTACCCTTAGATTACCTAGGGCGGTTAAGATAAATGTGGGTTAAGAAAATAAATAACAATATAATTCATATAATATTTTAACGCTTTCATTTACAAAGTACAGCCGAAATTCTTCCTTGTAGCCATTTTCAATCTTAACTGTCTACGTCTAGTTGCTGTTTCCTATTGTTTCGTACGGCCGTCTAAAAGTTATTTAAGGGATTGAGTTAGATTAGGAAATAGTCACCCTAATATAGTTACCCTTCAAACTCAAGGTCAAGGTTAACGTCTCTATTCTATCTGTTGCTTCTTTGTTATTATATGTTACGATAGATAGCGAAATCGAACTTTAGCAATTGCGTAAAACTAGCAGACTACGTAATTTGTACCGGATAAACACTGACTTCTCGTCTCGTTAGTTCTGGGTTAGTTGGGTTGTAACAATATTGAGACCCTAGATTCTCGTACTTACGTAGGTATTTCCTACGTTTCAGAGAAAAAAAAAATTTTTATGTACTTACCTATATTAAAAAAATGTACCAAATACAATAAAACGTGTTTGAATACTTATTATATATATATATATATATATATATATATGTATATATATATATTATAGACAATTATAAAGTCATAGCATGGCTCCATAGAAAAATAGAAAATAAATATGTTATTTAAAATTTTAAGAGGGGAGCCCATCCTCATTTTGTGAATTATCATGATAGCGGTAGCTGAGGATAAACTTCAACTATATGACATAGTAAAGCATGCCAAATGTAACCCCTCAAGCTGAATAAGTCAGGATGTATGAGTTAATAAAGAGAAAATTGCAAATATGTAATTTTCACCAGTGGCGTCGCCTCGTCGTGTCGGTAGTTCCCACGCGTGCGCGACTTTGTAGCATCCCGCTAAGTTACCACGTAATCAAGTCAGTACCCAATCGGATAAAGACGAAAATAAAACACGATCAATACATACACAGACTGATCTCGTGGAGTACGCCTGTGCAGAAATTTCAGGAAGAACCACCAGTAGAACGCCGTCTACCAATTCACATAGCCGTCTCTTCCAGTTTGAGTTTATTTATTTCTTAATAGTTTTACTTTGGGAATTTAGATTTGACAAACAATAAGCTTGCCATATTCGTGAAGTCAAAAGGCACTTGAGTCTGTGTGCCATCTCAAGAATTCTGCCTACGACCTGTTGCCGCATATTTTGGGTATGTAAACATTGTTTAAGAAAATATATGGAAAGCTCATTTAAATAACATAAATACACATAGTCACGCCTCTTGCCCATTAGGGTAGGCAGAGACAACAATTTCATAAATGACGTACCTATATTATGTTACAAAATAAACAAACTTCAATAAAAAAAACGTCCTGGCTAAGTTACGAAGAATAGTATTTCAAAAGACTGACCGTAACTCTTAATATGGCTCTTTGGGGAAACTAACCGATATATATCAAGCATTCGGTGCTCAAAGAAATGCGTCAAAGCAATATACGGAGTAGCTACCAGCTATAGCTACAGCATGTCGTATAAACCTCTGTTTAAAAAGCTTAAATCGTTGACTTTACCCTATTATGGTTACACTTGAATATGCAAAATTTATTAAAATAAATAAATTTATATTTATAAAAGCAAAAGACAAAGGTACCCGAGAATCAAACAAGATCCAGAGAGAACATTCTATCTAAAATACCTAAATCAGCTCTATATAAGTATGATCTTAAAATATGACAACTGGCAAAAAACGGAACCCTTATAGATTCGTTATGTCTGTCTGTCCGTCCGTATGTCACAGCCAATTTTTCCGAAACTATAAAAACTATGCTGTTGGTGCGTAGATGTATTCTGTGAACCGCATTATGATTTTCATACAAATTGGAAAAAAAACAAAAAGTTTTGGGGGAATCCCCATATTTACAACTGAAACTGAAAAATTGTTTTCGTCAAACCCATACGAGTGGGATCTATGGATATCATCTATGGATAGATTTGTCATGTCCTTAACCTTTTTATTGTAGACTGATTTTCTTCAAAATTACAATCCAACGTCATGTACCCCCCCCCCCCCTCCTTTTATTCTGTGTGCCCGTCCCTTGTTTTTTTGTACCCTATTCCTACTACTCCGAAACCAGCTCATTCACTCAATCCCTTTCACTTTTCCTGCCCTAGATAACTACCTATACCTGCCACTCACTCACTCCTCTCTTACAGCTATCCTAATTCCTATTCCAGCTACTTGTTGTCATGTATTATTCATTCAAATAACTCACTAACCTACTTAAACTCACTGAATAATTGTACTTATTTCTAATAAACTTGGCATGTGATCAATCTAGTGGTTAAAAGGAACCCTTATCATGATACCTAGTATCCCTAGTTCTATAAAGGTGAAGAATGCTGACTCCTATTTTAAACCTACGATAACCTAATTCCAACTATATGTAATCGCAAACCCCAATTAATTTACTCTTCCACATTAAACTTTAAACCTATTTTGTTCGAAAAATTATCATATAAATTCATCAATAACCTTTCTTTACAACCTACCTTCCAACCTAACCATTACGTACCTATTTCATTTCTATCCAATCTACACAAACTTCTAATGATACTATATTAAACCATGAAATAACCAAATAAGCCTTCCTAAACCCTATAGTCACTGGTAGTTCATAATCTTGCATTACGTGAACGAACATAAGTAGTTCCTTAAATAATCAACAAAAGTCTCATTCAAGTAACCCAAAATTAGAACCTTACTCCTTCCGTATTTACTAACAATCCTTCAAATCCCATTATACCTACACAAATTCCTTCCGGATTAACCTAATGTCCTCAGCGGCTTTGACGGGAGCGGATGGAAATAACCTATACTAATCCATTCGCCTCAATCTAACATGCAACAAACAAAGTCCTTCCTCTATAATCTGTATAATACCCTTCTGTGGCTTTTATGGGAGCGGACGGCAATAACCTTTACTAACTCATTCGCCTCACTTTAATATGTAATAAACAAGTCTCTCTCTCTATAATCTCTGTAATGTCTTTTAGTGAATTTTATGGGAGCAGCTGGAAATAACCTATACTAGAAAGTATCTATTAGGAACTGAAGCATTCCGGTCATTTACCTCGTTTATTTAGATACCTATAACTATTTGCAACTATGTAGGTATCTGCAGTTCACCGCTTTAATCATTCACTACTTCTGTCATAACGATTTTATTATAGTAATATCAGTTGAATTAGAACTTACTAATTCTTCTTCTTATAATGCTTACTACTTTAAACTAGTGCTTTGAACGACAAGAATATGTAGGTTATATCTAAATGTTTTTAATAACTTCAATTAGACTACAATTTTATTGATGCTTGCTTTCCTACACAAAGGTACCTACTTATTCTGAGGTTTTCTACCCAAGGTGCTGGCCCCTTACTCGCCATGCACAGTAGGACCCTTCCACTTATATTGTATATATCACAGTCCTTCCTATGTCTAAATAGGTATTGGAAGATTCTCATAATATCCCCCTATTATACCGAGACATCCGGTAAATAAAACTCCCCACACTCTATTCAGGGTAAATATGAACCCGACAGAAGAAAATACATATCTTACTGCTATAATGTTTTGATTATAATAGTTTCCGTAGTAACTTACAGCGCCCCGCTTAAGCTGCTTTAAACACTGTTCACGAATAACATGGTCTTTGGCGTGATACTTCACTTGTTTTTAGAATGTTAAACGATAAATTGAGTCTGTACTCAGCTCAGATATTAACACAAACTGTTTTATTACGAAACTAACAGAGGAATATTATTTTCCTACTGTCGTAATATTTTGACTACGCTAGCTTTTGTAGCAAATTACAGCGCCCCTCGCTCAAGCCGCTTTAAATACTATTCACGAATAACATGGTTTTTGGTGTGATACTTCAATTGTTTTTAGAATGTTAAACGATAAATTGAGTCTGTACTCAGCTCGGATATTAACACAAACTGTTTTATTACGAAACTAACAGAGGAATATTCTTTTCCTACTGTCGTAATATTTTGACTACGCTAGCTTTTGTAGCAAATTACAGCGCCCTCGCTCAAGCCGCTTTAAATACTATTCACGAATAACATGGTTTTTGGTGTGATACTTCACTTGTTTTTAGAATGTTAAACGATAAATTAAGTCTGTACTCAGCTCGGATATTAACACAAACTGTTTTATTACGAAACTAACAGAGGAATATTCTTTTCCTACTGTCGTAATATTTTGACTACGCTAGCTTTTGTTGCAAATTACAGCGCCCCTCGCTCAAGCTGCTTTAAATACTATTCACGAATAACATGGTTTTTGGTGTGATACTTCAATTGTTTTTAGAATGTTAAACGATAAATTGAGTCTGTACTCAGCTCGGATATTAACACAAACTGTTTTATTACGAAACTAACAGAGGAATATTCTTTTCCTACTGTCGTAATATTTTGACTACGCTAGCTTTTGTAGCAAATTACAGCGCCCTCGCTCAAGCCGCTTTAAATACTATTCACGAATAACATGGTTTTTGGTGTGATACTTCACTTGTTTTTAGAATGTTAAACGATAAATTGAGTCTGTACTCAGCTCGGATATTAACACAAACTGTTTTATTACGAAACTAACAGAGGAATATTCTTTTCCTACTGTCGTAATATTTTGACTACGCTAGCTTTTGTTGCAAATTACAGCGCCCCTCGCTCAAGCCGCTTTAAATACTATTCACGAATAACATGGTTTTTGGTTTGATACTTCACTTGTTTTTAGAATGTTAAACGATAAATTGAGTCTGTACTCAGCTCGGATATTAACACAAACTGTTTTATTACGAAACTAACAGAGGAATATTCTTTTCCTACTGTCGTAATATTTTGACTACGCTAGCTTTTGTAGCAAATTACAGCGCCCCTCGCTCAAGCCGCTTTAAATACTATTCACGAATAACATGGTTTTTGGTGTGAGACTTCACTTGTTTTTTGAATGTTAAACGATAAATTGAGTCTGTACTCAGCTCGGATATTAACATATATTGTGTAATCTTATAAATGGTGCTAGTAACCAATTCACTTCAGAATGATGTGGTTTCAAAGGTTTATTGTAAGATATAATACACTCTCTGATCACATAATCGAATTGGTATAACTGACCCATGATAAAGGGCTTTAGTATACAGGAATTACACTCCCGGGGTTCTAGATTCGAGCAGTATCCACTTGGATAAGATTCCCAACTTCCGTGAGATGGCTCTTTGAACCTTGATTCGAACACATGCAATGAGAGATCACACTGAATTTAATTATAAATATTATCACTCTTGGTCAATCAGTTATTAGCAGATATCGTAGGTGTTATTACCTAGGCTTTTTTGTGTAATTACTATTTAGTCGCGGGTGTGGTTACCTTTTAATTGTTTATAATCAGGCTCTGTACACAATCAACACTTCTTAAAAGAATTACTAGAATTTCACTGTAAGGATTCACTTCCACAATTTTACACACTGTATCACCATTCTTACGTGACCTACAGCAATAGTAGCTTACCTACATACCATTGGATAGTTCATATGGCCCCTGTTTGAACCGACTAAAACCGCACGATAGATCGATATAAAATATGATATTAATAATATTATTACGCAGACTTTGAAATAGACTAGATTTCCTACGTTCGTTGTGACGCCTAAGATTTCCACGAAACAATGTGTGTACCTTCCTATCTACCTACAGAAACTAATCCCTGTATTTATTTATCAAAACCCATTGTATTTTACTTTAAACGTGTAGTGAATTATGTTCATTTTCTAGCTGAGTTTGGGAGCAAGTTCGTGAAGCTTGACTTTGTGTAATTCCTACCACGGTGTGCTTGTCTCAGTCCACGAGCCGAGGCTCAGGGATGTGAACTGAAACCCTACCGAGATATTAGTTAATGTATATATAAATAAATATATAAGACTGAACTGCGAGCTCCGTAAGTTCTGATCCTGGCCCAAAAGGACGGTTCCACTTCGACGGTACCTACCTATCACAGAACGAACAGTCACCCACATCCAGGAAGCTTATCCGATCCTGTTTCCAGGGAAAATGGGATTGCCGCTCGCTTCAAAAGTTATCGGCTACTAGCGAATTATCAGAGGGATATGGAGTCGTTATCACCGTTATGTATCCCTCCATAACCAAAGCACATCGCCTTGGGTTTCCTACGGGAATACTAGCTAAGCACGCCGCAGCCCTATTGCCTACTTCTAACATAATAAAGATGATAAAACGACAGCATTTGCTTTACGAATGCACTTCCAGACTCAACAGCACAAGACAAGTAGCAATACACATGTATATGCGCGTATTACTCTTGCCTAATGTAAGGTGTCTTCATTTTCTTAAAGGTCCTCCTTCTTAAACGTATCCTATTTCGACCGCGCCCCAAAATGTAATTTACCTTTTACTAATTATTATTCAAATATATTACACCCAACAAACTCATTATACAACCAAAAATGAACCAAATTCCATTTTACAAAATGGCGATCCCTCCAATTCAAATAACTATTTATGTTAACCACTATTTCCGCGAATTGTTACTTCCCAAATCAAAACATCCTCTTAAACAAGAAAACGCGCGAACCCCAGTACATATATCACAACTAAGTCCCACTAAATGCTCTAAAATACAGTCTCACCAGAAATATACGACGTCACCTCCACCCCAGACGAGATCCCCAAAAAAGTGCAAGTGTTTTGCGCGTCTTCCGTATTTATCCCCCCGCCATCTGCGCTCCTGTCCCATGTCCCCAACCAATCAGCAGCAGCCCCGTAGTGCCAACCGCACAATTCAAATCCCCCAAATAACACGAATTTCTACTTTTTGCAATGGCCACGCATAATTTTAAGTATTGAAATCTTTTCTCTAATCCTTTCAACAAGGGATTTCAATAATTACGAACGACATACCCAAGTAATTCTGTATATATATTATTAAACCTTTAGTCCGCCAAAGCCTAATTAATTCCTAATTCTCCCACCCGGAGGCGTTGCATTCTCCTTTCTTTTAACCCGCCTTAACCAATTACCCATCCAATTATAATTATTATTAACCACTATGACATTCTAATTCCTCAAGATTTTGTCCTCACCCCTTTTTTTTTTTTTTTTTTTTTTTTACGTGCGGAAATCCCTTCGGATACCCCCCCGCCGGCCTGCAGGGGTGGTTATGTCGTGTCTCGACTAAAACCGCACGGTGTCCTCCCCAAGTGTCCGTTGCCGGGCACCCCGGGTAAGCCCTCGAAAGGATAACCCCAGGGTTGCCGGCGGACTTTGGCCGCCACCGCGGCCTCGCCTGGTGGGGTCGGGTTTTATCCCGCTTCGGTGAGTTGGCAGGCGTGTGTAGGGCACACACGACACGCCTCCGCCACGGCCTGCTTCTGTAAGGACGGCGAGTCGGCCAACTGCCGTCCTCAGGCCCCGATCATGGAGGTCGGTAGTCCCGGGCGTAGATGAGTCTGCGGCGTCCTCGCCGCAGACTGCGAAACTCGGGGGGCAGGGTTCTTTCCCGCTCCCTCTCCGCCGTCTCTTTCGCGCGCATTACCTGCTCGCAGAAAGAGGCGGCGGCGTGCCACTTGCTCCCGTCGGAGACCGCGGCCCTCACCATGGTCTCCAACGAGAGAACGTCCACGCCCAGGACCGCAACGAGATCCCGGCGTTGACTCGCCCACGCAGGGCACTCCACCAACGTGTGGAGCGCCGTGTCTTCGCCAGGATCCTCGCAGTGCTGGCACTGCGGCGTTGTCTCCCGGTGGATGCGCCACAGATACCTACCGAAACACCCGTGTCCGGTAACCATCTGGCACATCCGGTAGGAGAGGTCCCCATGGTCCCTCTCCAACCACTCCTTCATGATCGGTCTCACCGCCGCAATGGTGGATTCCCCCCACCTTGGGTGCTCAAGTCGCAATTGTCCTCACCCCTTGATTAATCCTGATAACCTTTTTAATTGCATTATTCCTGTCCAAATTCATATGTAAACTAAATAATTCATATTTCTTTCCAAAATACGAAATTTATCTTCCGGCATTTTTGTGTTTCAAATAATATTATCTCATCATTAGAATGTATTATTTACATACATCCATATAATTGTTTGTGATATTATTTAAATGTTTCCTTTTACTTAGGTATTATTGATTAAACTTTGTATAAAATTTTCTCTAGATAAATAATACCTAAACGACTATCCTAATCCAAATAGTTGCCATGTAACATTATATTGATAATCAAAGGACATCGTCGAATGTCGCCCCAGAACCAACAAACATGTGGCATACACCATAATTATTTATCTATTTGAATGAACTAGATGCAAATATCTATATCGAACGGACAAGGATCTATTCTAAATTAATAATTAAGAGTAATGTAACGATATTAACCTACTATCGCCATTTTCAACCAATGAATGACAACGTAACAAAAGTAGCATCTTATTATTCTCTTTGGTCATACCTGTCACTGTCACTTCCATAGTTCGCTGTGTACTTAATTGCTTTGAATGTTATTGTTGTTTTCTTCGAATAATTTGGATATTTTTTTAACAACTTGGCTATTCTAACGGACTCGATCTCTTGCAAAATCGACATACTCGGGCTGTGATTTCTGGACTTAGTGAACTGGTCGATCAGGATCTGATGAACAATTTAACCTCGGAAAACATATGGTTATTGCGAGGCAAAATACAAAGCCGTCACATCAGCCACAAAACTTATTTTGTGTATATTGTGATTGATCCGACACAAATAGGTAGACAAGCAGTTGCAGTATTGCTGCAATTGTATCGTTGGGTGCAGAACCATTGGTTGCTGCGCCCATGTTATGACCATTATTTGGTATTTAAGTTACGCAAGGTATGAAAATATCGACCCCCCTGCACAATTTTTAGACAATATTCTTACTTGTAATGTGGAAAATGAGTAGGTAAATAAAAATAAAGAATGAAAAATGTGTTGTATTTTTTTACTTATTACATTACATAACACATGTAAGTATATATAATGTATTGTTTTGATATTTTTATTTAGACAATTCTTATGTACATTATGTAAATATTCATGTGATAAAATATATAATCCATACACAAGTCTATACTTGTATACTAATCTTATAAAGCTGAAGAGTTTGTTTGTTTGTTTGGTTGAACGCGTTAGTCTCAGGAAATACTGGTTCGAATTATCACCTTCCATACAGCCTCTGTCCCGTAGCGTTAGTGAACGCGACCGCTACGCAGGAGGCACGGGTTCGATCCCCGCTCAGTGCAAATAATGTAAATATGAATATGCATAGGTATGGTATTTGCATTGGTCTGATCGTGCCATGCTCTCACGTTAAGCCGTCGGTCCCGGTTGCCATACGAAGATCTATGGCGGTCGTTACGGATAGTTAGAGCCCACAAAATGCAGAACTTTTCGCCAATTGGTTGTGGAGGTAAGTTCAGCCGCATCGCAGATTTGAAAGCTGAACCCAACTGAGTTGGGAAAAGACTCGGAGAATGATGATCAGTGCATTTATCGAGGAAGGTTATAGGCTAATATCATCACGCTAATGCTGCTCAAGGCAGCGGAGCAGTAATCATTAATGTCGACAAATCCGGCATACAACATTAATTATATTTCAAAGTGTGCCACGGGCGAAACCCGGTCGGGTCCGCTAGTCTGACATAAAATAATAGGTACGAAGAACTCTAATATATCTATAATTTTTAAATAGGTACCTACCTACCTACTATTGATAAATACCGAACCAATGAATATGGCACTTTTAATTTAATATTTGTCTTACCTTCCGTATTTATAGATTGTTATAGATAATTTCAACTGTCAATAATATCTAAAAAGTATTTAATGTTTCGAAGTCCATTCAGAGCAAACGTGCATAACAAATACTTAACTCATAGATATATTATATGTTTTAAATATATCCGGTTTATGCATAAACGCACATAACCTCAAAATCTATCATATTTGTTGCATTTCTGGGCTTTAGAATCTTGTCCGTCTTATAAATACAATGTAATAAGAATTTAAAAAATATTCCACTTTTAATAAGCCTTTTTCCATTGACGTTGGTTCTGGAGCGAATGATGTATGGACGCGTAGCAATGTCCTTTCACTATAATCGATACAATTATAAATATTATTTTCCCACAACGATTAATATTTATATATAAATACATTTATATATACATATATTCGCAATTATAATTTACCATATTAGACACTTTTTAGGGATTTTCTTTAGAAAAGCCCTATTGCTATCAAGTTGTCGTCGACGTCGTCGACGTCGTCGTTGCCAATTTTCTGTCACGGTTTTGGGTATGAAGGAGATGAGCTATCGAGTTGCTGTTTTCGGTAATAGATTTGTGCTGGGGTGAACCATTGCAAGATAAAGAAAAAATCGCAAAAAAAAGCAAAAAAAAAACCCCAAAATCGAAAATCCCTTGTATTTGGCTGAGCTCGTCTCAGGAATTCTCAGGAAACCGGGGCAAGACGGGGACACCGTGGTTCCCAAACCCGAGGGGGCCATCTCGAAACCGGAGATGGCCCAGGGTCAGTCGAGGTGCTCTATGGGCAACCTTACACCCCGGCGTCTGTAGACCCGAGACGGTGTGCGGTTTTAGTCGGTTAAAGCCCGACATAACCACCCCCGCTGGCCGGCGGTGGGGTAATCAAAGGGATTTCCGCACGAAAAAAAAAAAAAGGTACAAAGAAACTAAGGCTACATACGCACTATGCGGTTAGCCGCAATGCGGTCGGCCGCCCGGTGGACCGCAGTATGCGGTTGCGCTTGCCGTAAGCCGGGTGGCGGTTAGCCGCAACCGTAACCGGAACGTGCGGTTAAGAAACCGTCGTGGTTTGCGGTTGGATCGACTCATTTCCAAGATGGACGCTGAAGAAGAATATTCTGCGTATTTTGTATTCCAGATAGATGGTCTATTTTGTATCCCAATTATACACTTTTTTGTAAATGCGCGAGCGTCGGTGAACACGTAAGCCGTCAATGGCGGGGAGCCGCAAACTAGCACCATCCGCGTAGTGTATATAGCAACCGTGCGGCTGGTCGTCAGTCGGGCCGCAGCGCTCAGAACGACCGAAGCGGTCGGCCGGCAGCCGCATCGCAGGCTCGCCGCATTGCGGCTAACCGCTTAGTGCGTAGGTACCCTTAGATTACCTAGGGCGGTTAAGATAAATGTGGGTTAAGAAAATAAATAACAATATAATTCATATAATATTTTAACGCTTTCATTTACAAAGTACAGCCGAAATTCTTCCTTGTAGCCATTTTCAATCTTAACTGTCTACGTCTAGTTGCTGTTTCCTATTGTTTCGTACGGCCGTCTAAAAGTTATTTAAGGGATTGAGTTAGATTAGGAAATAGTCACCCTAATATAGTTACCCTTCAAACTCAAGGTCAAGGTTAACGTCTCTATTCTATCTGTTGCTTCTTTGTTATTATATGTTACGATAGATAGCGAAATCGAACTTTAGCAATTGCGTAAAACTAGCAGACTACGTAATTTGTACCGGATAAACACTGACTTCTCGTCTCGTTAGTTCTGGGTTAGTTGGGTTGTAACAATATTGAGACCCTAGATTCTCGTACTTACGTAGGTATTTCCTACGTTTCAGAGAAAAAAAAATTTTTTATGTACTTACCTATATTAAAAAAATGTACCAAATACAATAAAACGTGTTTGAATACTTATTATATATATATATATATATATATATGTATATATATATATTATAGACAATTATAAAGTCATAGCATGGCTCCATAGAAAAATAGAAAATAAACATGTTATTTAAAATTTTAAGAGGGGAGCCCATCCTCATTTTGTGAATTATCATGATAGCGGTAGCTGAGGATAAACTTCAACTATATGACATAGTAAAGCATGCCAAATGTAACCCCTCAAGCTGAATAAGTCAGGATGTATGAGTTAATAAAGAGAAAATTGCAAATATGTAATTTTCACCAGTGGCGTCGCCTCGTCGTGTCGGTAGTTCCCACGCGTGCGCGACTTTGTAGCATCCCGCTAAGTTACCACGTAATCAAGTCAGTACCCAATCGGATAAAGACGAAAATAAAACACGATCAATACATACACAGACTGATCTCGTGGAGTACGCCTGTGCAGAAATTTCAGGAAGAACCACCAGTAGAACGCCGTCTACCAATTCACATAGCCGTCTCTTCCAGTTTGAGTTTATTTATTTCTTAATAGTTTTACTTTGGGAATTTAGATTTGACAAACAATAAGCTTGCCATATTCGTGAAGTCAAAAGGCACTTGAGTCTGTGTGCCATCTCAAGAATTCTGCCTACGACCTGTTGCCGCATATTTTGGGTATGTAAACATTGTTTAAGAAAATATATGGAAAGCTCATTTAAATAACATAAATACACATAGTCACGCCTCTTGCCCATTAGGGTAGGCAGAGACAACAATTTCATAAATGACGTACCTATATTATGTTACAAAATAAACAAACTTCAATAAAAAAAACGTCCTGGCTAAGTTACGAAGAATAGTATTTCAAAAGACTGACCGTAACTCTTAATATGGCTCTTTGGGGAAACTAACCGATATATATCAAGCATTCGGTGCTCAAAGAAATGCGTCAAAGCAATATACGGAGTAGCTACCAGCTATAGCTACAGCATGTCGTATAAACCTCTGTTTAAAAAGCTTAAATCGTTGACTTTACCCTATTATGGTTACACTTGAATATGCAAAATTTATTAAAATAAATAAATTTATATTTATAAAAGCAAAAGACAAAGGTACCCGAGAATCAAACAAGATCCAGAGAGAACATTCTATCTAAAATACCTAAATCAGCTCTATATAAGTATGATCTTAAAATATGACAACTGGCAAAAAACGGAACCCTTATAGATTCGTTATGTCTGTCTGTCCGTCCGTATGTCACAGCCAATTTTTCCGAAACTATAAAAACTATGCTGTTGGTGCGTAGATGTATTCTGTGAACCGCATTATGATTTTCATACAAATTGGAAAAAAAACAAAAAGTTTTGGGGGAATCCCCATATTTACAACTGAAACTGAAAAATTGTTTTCGTCAAACCCATACGAGTGGGATCTATGGATATCATCTATGGATAGATTTGTCATGTCCTTAACCTTTTTATTGTAGACTGATTTTCTTCAAAATTACAATCCAACGTCATGTACCCCCCCCCCCCTCCTTTTATTCTGTGTGCCCGTCCCTTGTTTTTTTGTACCCTATTCCTACTACTCCGAAACCAGCTCATTCACTCAATCCCTTTCACTTTTCCTGCCCTAGATAACTACCTATACCTGCCACTCACTCACTCCTCTCTTACAGCTATCCTAATTCCTATTCCAGCTACTTGTTGTCATGTATTATTCATTCAAATAACTCACTAACCTACTTAAACTCACTGAATAATTGTACTTATTTCTAATAAACTTGGCATGTGATCAATCTAGTGGTTAAAAGGAACCCTTATCATGATACCTAGTATCCCTAGTTCTATAAAGGTGAAGAATGCTGACTCCTATTTTAAACCTACGATAACCTAATTCCAACTATATGTAATCGCAAACCCCAATTAATTTACTCTTCCACATTAAACTTTAAACCTATTTTGTTCGAAAAATTATCATATAAATTCATCAATAACCTTTCTTTACAACCTACCTTCCAACCTAACCATTACGTACCTATTTCATTTCTATCCAATCTACACAAACTTCTAATGATACTATATTAAACCATGAAATAACCAAATAAGCCTTCCTAAACCCTATAGTCACTGGTAGTTCATAATCTTGCATTACGTGAACGAACATAAGTAGTTCCTTAAATAATCAACAAAAGTCTCATTCAAGTAACCCAAAATTAGAACCTTACTCCTTCCGTATTTACTAACAATCCTTCAAATCCCATTATACCTACACAAATTCCTTCCGGATTAACCTAATGTCCTCAGCGGCTTTGACGGGAGCGGATGGAAATAACCTATACTAATCCATTCGCCTCAATCTAACATGCAACAAACAAAGTCCTTCCTCTATAATCTGTATAATACCCTTCTGTGGCTTTTATGGGAGCGGACGGCAATAACCTTTACTAACTCATTCGCCTCACTTTAATATGTAATAAACAAGTCTCTCTCTCTATAATCTCTGTAATGTCTTTTAGTGAATTTTATGGGAGCAGCTGGAAATAACCTATACTAGAAAGTATCTATTAGGAACTGAAGCATTCCGGTCATTTACCTCGTTTATTTAGATACCTATAACTATTTGCAACTATGTAGGTATCTGCAGTTCACCGCTTTAATCATTCACTACTTCTGTCATAACGATTTTATTATAGTAATATCAGTTGAATTAGAACTTACTAATTCTTCTTCTTATAATGCTTACTACTTTAAACTAGTGCTTTGAACGACAAGAATATGTAGGTTATATCTAAATGTTTTTAATAACTTCAATTAGACTACAATTTTATTGATGCTTGCTTTCCTACACAAAGGTACCTACTTATTCTGAGGTTTTCTACCCAAGGTGCTGGCCCCTTACTCGCCATGCACAGTAGGACCCTTCCACTTATATTGTATATATCACAGTCCTTCCTATGTCTAAATAGGTATTGGAAGATTCTCATAATATCCCCCTATTATACCGAGACATCCGGTAAATAAAACTCCCCACACTCTATTCAGGGTAAATATGAACCCGACAGAAGAAAATACATATCTTACTGCTATAATGTTTTGATTATAATAGTTTCCGTAGTAACTTACAGCGCCCCGCTTAAGCTGCTTTAAACACTGTTCACGAATAACATGGTCTTTGGCGTGATACTTCACTTGTTTTTAGAATGTTAAACGATAAATTGAGTCTGTACTCAGCTCAGATATTAACACAAACTGTTTTATTACGAAACTAACAGAGGAATATTATTTTCCTACTGTCGTAATATTTTGACTACGCTAGCTTTTGTAGCAAATTACAGCGCCCCTCGCTCAAGCCGCTTTAAATACTATTCACGAATAACATGGTTTTTGGTGTGATACTTCAATTGTTTTTAGAATGTTAAACGATAAATTGAGTCTGTACTCAGCTCGGATATTAACACAAACTGTTTTATTACGAAACTAACAGAGGAATATTCTTTTCCTACTGTCGTAATATTTTGACTACGCTAGCTTTTGTAGCAAATTACAGCGCCCTCGCTCAAGCCGCTTTAAATACTATTCACGAATAACATGGTTTTTGGTGTGATACTTCACTTGTTTTTAGAATGTTAAACGATAAATTAAGTCTGTACTCAGCTCGGATATTAACACAAACTGTTTTATTACGAAACTAACAGAGGAATATTCTTTTCCTACTGTCGTAATATTTTGACTACGCTAGCTTTTGTTGCAAATTACAGCGCCCCTCGCTCAAGCTGCTTTAAATACTATTCACGAATAACATGGTTTTTGGTGTGATACTTCAATTGTTTTTAGAATGTTAAACGATAAATTGAGTCTGTACTCAGCTCGGATATTAACACAAACTGTTTTATTACGAAACTAACAGAGGAATATTCTTTTCCTACTGTCGTAATATTTTGACTACGCTAGCTTTTGTAGCAAATTACAGCGCCCTCGCTCAAGCCGCTTTAAATACTATTCACGAATAACATGGTTTTTGGTGTGATACTTCACTTGTTTTTAGAATGTTAAACGATAAATTGAGTCTGTACTCAGCTCGGATATTAACACAAACTGTTTTATTACGAAACTAACAGAGGAATATTCTTTTCCTACTGTCGTAATATTTTGACTACGCTAGCTTTTGTTGCAAATTACAGCGCCCCTCGCTCAAGCCGCTTTAAATACTATTCACGAATAACATGGTTTTTGGTTTGATACTTCACTTGTTTTTAGAATGTTAAACGATAAATTGAGTCTGTACTCAGCTCGGATATTAACACAAACTGTTTTATTACGAAACTAACAGAGGAATATTCTTTTCCTACTGTCGTAATATTTTGACTACGCTAGCTTTTGTAGCAAATTACAGCGCCCCTCGCTCAAGCCGCTTTAAATACTATTCACGAATAACATGGTTTTTGGTGTGAGACTTCACTTGTTTTTTGAATGTTAAACGATAAATTGAGTCTGTACTCAGCTCGGATATTAACATATATTGTGTAATCTTATAAATGGTGCTAGTAACCAATTCACTTCAGAATGATGTGGTTTCAAAGGTTTATTGTAAGATATAATACACTCTCTGATCACATAATCGAATTGGTATAACTGACCCATGATAAAGGGCTTTAGTATACAGGAATTACACTCCCGGGGTTCTAGATTCGAGCAGTATCCACTTGGATAAGATTCCCAACTTCCGTGAGATGGCTCTTTGAACCTTGATTCGAACACATGCAATGAGAGATCACACTGAATTTAATTATAAATATTATCACTCTTGGTCAATCAGTTATTAGCAGATATCGTAGGTGTTATTACCTAGGCTTTTTTGTGTAATTACTATTTAGTCGCGGGTGTGGTTACCTTTTAATTGTTTATAATCAGGCTCTGTACACAATCAACACTTCTTAAAAGAATTACTAGAATTTCACTGTAAGGATTCACTTCCACAATTTTACACACTGTATCACCATTCTTACGTGACCTACAGCAATAGTAGCTTACCTACATACCATTGGATAGTTCATATGGCCCCTGTTTGAACCGACTAAAACCGCACGATAGATCGATATAAAATATGATATTAATAATATTATTACGCAGACTTTGAAATAGACTAGATTTCCTACGTTCGTTGTGACGCCTAAGATTTCCACGAAACAATGTGTGTACCTTCCTATCTACCTACAGAAACTAATCCCTGTATTTATTTATCAAAACCCATTGTATTTTACTTTAAACGTGTAGTGAATTATGTTCATTTTCTAGCTGAGTTTGGGAGCAAGTTCGTGAAGCTTGACTTTGTGTAATTCCTACCACGGTGTGCTTGTCTCAGTCCACGAGCCGAGGCTCAGGGATGTGAACTGAAACCCTACCGAGATATTAGTTAATGTATATATAAATAAATATATAAGACTGAACTGCGAGCTCCGTAAGTTCTGATCCTGGCCCAAAAGGACGGTTCCACTTCGACGGTACCTACCTATCACAGAACGAACAGTCACCCACATCCAGGAAGCTTATCCGATCCTGTTTCCAGGGAAAATGGGATTGCCGCTCGCTTCAAAAGTTATCGGCTACTAGCGAATTATCAGAGGGATATGGAGTCGTTATCACCGTTATGTATCCCTCCATAACCAAAGCACATCGCCTTGGGTTTCCTACGGGAATACTAGCTAAGCACGCCGCAGCCCTATTGCCTACTTCTAACATAATAAAGATGATAAAACGACAGCATTTGCTTTACGAATGCACTTCCAGACTCAACAGCACAAGACAAGTAGCAATACACATGTATATGCGCGTATTACTCTTGCCTAATGTAAGGTGTCTTCATTTTCTTAAAGGTCCTCCTTCTTAAACGTATCCTATTTCGACCGCGCCCCAAAATGTAATTTACCTTTTACTAATTATTATTCAAATATATTACACCCAACAAACTCATTATACAACCAAAAATGAACCAAATTCCATTTTACAAAATGGCGATCCCTCCAATTCAAATAACTATTTATGTTAACCACTATTTCCGCGAATTGTTACTTCCCAAATCAAAACATCCTCTTAAACAAGAAAACGCGCGAACCCCAGTACATATATCACAACTAAGTCCCACTAAATGCTCTAAAATACAGTCTCACCAGAAATATACGACGTCACCTCCACCCCAGACGAGATCCCCAAAAAAGTGCAAGTGTTTTGCGCGTCTTCCGTATTTATCCCCCCGCCATCTGCGCTCCTGTCCCATGTCCCCAACCAATCAGCAGCAGCCCCGTAGTGCCAACCGCACAATTCAAATCCCCCAAATAACACGAATTTCTACTTTTTGCAATGGCCACGCATAATTTTAAGTATTGAAATCTTTTCTCTAATCCTTTCAACAAGGGATTTCAATAATTACGAACGACATACCCAAGTAATTCTGTATATATATTATTAAACCTTTAGTCCGCCAAAGCCTAATTAATTCCTAATTCTCCCACCCGGAGGCGTTGCATTCTCCTTTCTTTTAACCCGCCTTAACCAATTACCCATCCAATTATAATTATTATTAACCACTATGACATTCTAATTCCTCAAGATTTTGTCCTCACCCCTTGATTAATCCTGATAACCTTTTTAATTGCATTATTCCTGTCCAAATTCATATGTAAACTAAATAATTCATATTTCTTTCCAAAATACGAAATTTATCTTCCGGCATTTTTGTGTTTCAAATAATATTATCTCATCATTAGAATGTATTATTTACATACATCCATATAATTGTTTGTGATATTATTTAAATGTTTCCTTTTACTTAGGTATTATTGATTAAACTTTGTATAAAATTTTCTCTAGATAAATAATACCTAAACGACTATCCTAATCCAAATAGTTGCCATGTAACATTATATTGATAATCAAAGGACATCGTCGAATGTCGCCCCAGAACCAACAAACATGTGGCATACACCATAATTATTTATCTATTTGAATGAACTAGATGCAAATATCTATATCGAACGGACAAGGATCTATTCTAAATTAATAATTAAGAGTAATGTAACGATATTAACCTACTATCGCCATTTTCAACCAATGAATGACAACGTAACAAAAGTAGCATCTTATTATTCTCTTTGGTCATACCTGTCACTGTCACTTCCATAGTTCGCTGTGTACTTAATTGCTTTGAATGTTATTGTTGTTTTCTTCGAATAATTTGGATATTTTTTTAACAACTTGGCTATTCTAACGGACTCGATCTCTTGCAAAATCGACATACTCGGGCTGTGATTTCTGGACTTAGTGAACTGGTCGATCAGGATCTGATGAACAATTTAACCTCGGAAAACATATGGTTATTGCGAGGCAAAATACAAAGCCGTCACATCAGCCACAAAACTTATTTTGTGTATATTGTGATTGATCCGACACAAATAGGTAGACAAGCAGTTGCAGTATTGCTGCAATTGTATCGTTGGGTGCAGAACCATTGGTTGCTGCGCCCATGTTATGACCATTATTTGGTATTTAAGTTACGCAAGGTATGAAAATATCGACCCCCCTGCACAATTTTTAGACAATATTCTTACTTGTAATGTGGAAAATGAGTAGGTAAATAAAAATAAAGAATGAAAAATGTGTTGTATTTTTTTACTTATTACATTACATAACACATGTAAGTATATATAATGTATTGTTTTGATATTTTTATTTAGACAATTCTTATGTACATTATGTAAATATTCATGTGATAAAATATATAATCCATACACAAGTCTATACTTGTATACTAATCTTATAAAGCTGAAGAGTTTGTTTGTTTGTTTGGTTGAACGCGTTAGTCTCAGGAAATACTGGTTCGAATTATCACCTTCCATACAGCCTCTGTCCCGTAGCGTTAGTGAACGCGACCGCTACGCAGGAGGCACGGGTTCGATCCCCGCTCAGTGCAAATAATGTAAATATGAATATGCATAGGTATGGTATTTGCATTGGTCTGATCGTGCCATGCTCTCACGTTAAGCCGTCGGTCCCGGTTGCCATACGAAGATCTATGGCGGTCGTTACGGATAGTTAGAGCCCACAAAATGCAGAACTTTTCGCCAATTGGTTGTGGAGGTAAGTTCAGCCGCATCGCAGATTTGAAAGCTGAACCCAACTGAGTTGGGAAAAGACTCGGAGAATGATGATCAGTGCATTTATCGAGGAAGGTTATAGGCTAATATCATCACGCTAATGCTGCTCAAGGCAGCGGAGCAGTAATCATTAATGTCGACAAATCCGGCATACAACATTAATTATATTTCAAAGTGTGCCACGGGCGAAACCCGGTCGGGTCCGCTAGTCTGACATAAAATAATAGGTACGAAGAACTCTAATATATCTATAATTTTTAAATAGGTACCTACCTACCTACTATTGATAAATACCGAACCAATGAATATGGCACTTTTAATTTAATATTTGTCTTACCTTCCGTATTTATAGATTGTTATAGATAATTTCAACTGTCAATAATATCTAAAAAGTATTTAATGTTTCGAAGTCCATTCAGAGCAAACGTGCATAACAAATACTTAACTCATAGATATATTATATGTTTTAAATATATCCGGTTTATGCATAAACGCACATAACCTCAAAATCTATCATATTTGTTGCATTTCTGGGCTTTAGAATCTTGTCCGTCTTATAAATACAATGTAATAAGAATTTAAAAAATATTCCACTTTTAATAAGCCTTTTTCCATTGACGTTGGTTCTGGAGCGAATGATGTATGGACGCGTAGCAATGTCCTTTCACTATAATCGATACAATTATAAATATTATTTTCCCACAACGATTAATATTTATATATAAATACATTTATATATACATATATTCGCAATTATAATTTACCATATTAGACACTTTTTAGGGATTTTCTTTAGAAAAGCCCTATTGCTATCAAGTTGTCGTCGACGTCGTCGACGTCGTCGTTGCCAATTTTCTGTCACGGTTTTGGGTATGAAGGAGATGAGCTATCGAGTTGCTGTTTTCGGTAATAGATTTGTGCTGGGGTGAACCATTGCAAGATAAAGAAAAAATCGCAAAAAAAAGCAAAAAAAAAAACCCCAAAATCGAAAATCCCTTGTATTTGGCTGAGCTCGTCTCAGGAATTCTCAGGAAACCGGGGCAAGACGGGGACACCGTGGTTCCCAAACCCGAGGGGGCCATCTCGAAACCGGAGATGGCCCAGGGTCAGTCGAGGTGCTCTATGGGCAACCTTACACCCCGGCGTCTGTAGACCCGAGACGGTGTGCGGTTTTAGTCGGTTAAAGCCCGACATAACCACCCCCGCTGGCCGGCGGTGGGGTAATCAAAGGGATTTCCGCACGAAAAAAAAAAAAAGGTACAAAGAAACTAAGGCTACATACGCACTATGCGGTTAGCCGCAATGCGGTCGGCCGCCCGGTGGACCGCAGTATGCGGTTGCGCTTGCCGTAAGCCGGGTGGCGGTTAGCCGCAACCGTAACCGGAACGTGCGGTTAAGAAACCGTCGTGGTTTGCGGTTGGATCGACTCATTTCCAAGATGGACGCTGAAGAAGAATATTCTGCGTATTTTGTATTCCAGATAGATGGTCTATTTTGTATCCCAATTATACACTTTTTTGTAAATGCGCGAGCGTCGGTGAACACGTAAGCCGTCAATGGCGGGGAGCCGCAAACTAGCACCATCCGCGTAGTGTATATAGCAACCGTGCGGCTGGTCGTCAGTCGGGCCGCAGCGCTCAGAACGACCGAAGCGGTCGGCCGGCAGCCGCATCGCAGGCTCGCCGCATTGCGGCTAACCGCTTAGTGCGTAGGTACCCTTAGATTACCTAGGGCGGTTAAGATAAATGTGGGTTAAGAAAATAAATAACAATATAATTCATATAATATTTTAACGCTTTCATTTACAAAGTACAGCCGAAATTCTTCCTTGTAGCCATTTTCAATCTTAACTGTCTACGTCTAGTTGCTGTTTCCTATTGTTTCGTACGGCCGTCTAAAAGTTATTTAAGGGATTGAGTTAGATTAGGAAATAGTCACCCTAATATAGTTACCCTTCAAACTCAAGGTCAAGGTTAACGTCTCTATTCTATCTGTTGCTTCTTTGTTATTATATGTTACGATAGATAGCGAAATCGAACTTTAGCAATTGCGTAAAACTAGCAGACTACGTAATTTGTACCGGATAAACACTGACTTCTCGTCTCGTTAGTTCTGGGTTAGTTGGGTTGTAACAATATTGAGACCCTAGATTCTCGTACTTACGTAGGTATTTCCTACGTTTCAGAGAAAAAAAAAATTTTTATGTACTTACCTATATTAAAAAAATGTACCAAATACAATAAAACGTGTTTGAATACTTATTATATATATATATATATATATATATATATGTATATATATATATTATAGACAATTATAAAGTCATAGCATGGCTCCATAGAAAAATAGAAAATAAATATGTTATTTAAAATTTTAAGAGGGGAGCCCATCCTCATTTTGTGAATTATCATGATAGCGGTAGCTGAGGATAAACTTCAACTATATGACATAGTAAAGCATGCCAAATGTAACCCCTCAAGCTGAATAAGTCAGGATGTATGAGTTAATAAAGAGAAAATTGCAAATATGTAATTTTCACCAGTGGCGTCGCCTCGTCGTGTCGGTAGTTCCCACGCGTGCGCGACTTTGTAGCATCCCGCTAAGTTACCACGTAATCAAGTCAGTACCCAATCGGATAAAGACGAAAATAAAACACGATCAATACATACACAGACTGATCTCGTGGAGTACGCCTGTGCAGAAATTTCAGGAAGAACCACCAGTAGAACGCCGTCTACCAATTCACATAGCCGTCTCTTCCAGTTTGAGTTTATTTATTTCTTAATAGTTTTACTTTGGGAATTTAGATTTGACAAACAATAAGCTTGCCATATTCGTGAAGTCAAAAGGCACTTGAGTCTGTGTGCCATCTCAAGAATTCTGCCTACGACCTGTTGCCGCATATTTTGGGTATGTAAACATTGTTTAAGAAAATATATGGAAAGCTCATTTAAATAACATAAATACACATAGTCACGCCTCTTGCCCATTAGGGTAGGCAGAGACAACAATTTCATAAATGACGTACCTATATTATGTTACAAAATAAACAAACTTCAATAAAAAAAACGTCCTGGCTAAGTTACGAAGAATAGTATTTCAAAAGACTGACCGTAACTCTTAATATGGCTCTTTGGGGAAACTAACCGATATATATCAAGCATTCGGTGCTCAAAGAAATGCGTCAAAGCAATATACGGAGTAGCTACCAGCTATAGCTACAGCATGTCGTATAAACCTCTGTTTAAAAAGCTTAAATCGTTGACTTTACCCTATTATGGTTACACTTGAATATGCAAAATTTATTAAAATAAATAAATTTATATTTATAAAAGCAAAAGACAAAGGTACCCGAGAATCAAACAAGATCCAGAGAGAACATTCTATCTAAAATACCTAAATCAGCTCTATATAAGTATGATCTTAAAATATGACAACTGGCAAAAAACGGAACCCTTATAGATTCGTTATGTCTGTCTGTCCGTCCGTATGTCACAGCCAATTTTTCCGAAACTATAAAAACTATGCTGTTGGTGCGTAGATGTATTCTGTGAACCGCATTATGATTTTCATACAAATTGGAAAAAAAACAAAAAGTTTTGGGGGAATCCCCATATTTACAACTGAAACTGAAAAATTGTTTTCGTCAAACCCATACGAGTGGGATCTATGGATATCATCTATGGATAGATTTGTCATGTCCTTAACCTTTTTATTGTAGACTGATTTTCTTCAAAATTACAATCCAACGTCATGTACCCCCCCCCCCCTCCTTTTATTCTGTGTGCCCGTCCCTTGTTTTTTTGTACCCTATTCCTACTACTCCGAAACCAGCTCATTCACTCAATCCCTTTCACTTTTCCTGCCCTAGATAACTACCTATACCTGCCACTCACTCACTCCTCTCTTACAGCTATCCTAATTCCTATTCCAGCTACTTGTTGTCATGTATTATTCATTCAAATAACTCACTAACCTACTTAAACTCACTGAATAATTGTACTTATTTCTAATAAACTTGGCATGTGATCAATCTAGTGGTTAAAAGGAACCCTTATCATGATACCTAGTATCCCTAGTTCTATAAAGGTGAAGAATGCTGACTCCTATTTTAAACCTACGATAACCTAATTCCAACTATATGTAATCGCAAACCCCAATTAATTTACTCTTCCACATTAAACTTTAAACCTATTTTGTTCGAAAAATTATCATATAAATTCATCAATAACCTTTCTTTACAACCTACCTTCCAACCTAACCATTACGTACCTATTTCATTTCTATCCAATCTACACAAACTTCTAATGATACTATATTAAACCATGAAATAACCAAATAAGCCTTCCTAAACCCTATAGTCACTGGTAGTTCATAATCTTGCATTACGTGAACGAACATAAGTAGTTCCTTAAATAATCAACAAAAGTCTCATTCAAGTAACCCAAAATTAGAACCTTACTCCTTCCGTATTTACTAACAATCCTTCAAATCCCATTATACCTACACAAATTCCTTCCGGATTAACCTAATGTCCTCAGCGGCTTTGACGGGAGCGGATGGAAATAACCTATACTAATCCATTCGCCTCAATCTAACATGCAACAAACAAAGTCCTTCCTCTATAATCTGTATAATACCCTTCTGTGGCTTTTATGGGAGCGGACGGCAATAACCTTTACTAACTCATTCGCCTCACTTTAATATGTAATAAACAAGTCTCTCTCTCTATAATCTCTGTAATGTCTTTTAGTGAATTTTATGGGAGCAGCTGGAAATAACCTATACTAGAAAGTATCTATTAGGAACTGAAGCATTCCGGTCATTTACCTCGTTTATTTAGATACCTATAACTATTTGCAACTATGTAGGTATCTGCAGTTCACCGCTTTAATCATTCACTACTTCTGTCATAACGATTTTATTATAGTAATATCAGTTGAATTAGAACTTACTAATTCTTCTTCTTATAATGCTTACTACTTTAAACTAGTGCTTTGAACGACAAGAATATGTAGGTTATATCTAAATGTTTTTAATAACTTCAATTAGACTACAATTTTATTGATGCTTGCTTTCCTACACAAAGGTACCTACTTATTCTGAGGTTTTCTACCCAAGGTGCTGGCCCCTTACTCGCCATGCACAGTAGGACCCTTCCACTTATATTGTATATATCACAGTCCTTCCTATGTCTAAATAGGTATTGGAAGATTCTCATAATATCCCCCTATTATACCGAGACATCCGGTAAATAAAACTCCCCACACTCTATTCAGGGTAAATATGAACCCGACAGAAGAAAATACATATCTTACTGCTATAATGTTTTGATTATAATAGTTTCCGTAGTAACTTACAGCGCCCCGCTTAAGCTGCTTTAAACACTGTTCACGAATAACATGGTCTTTGGCGTGATACTTCACTTGTTTTTAGAATGTTAAACGATAAATTGAGTCTGTACTCAGCTCAGATATTAACACAAACTGTTTTATTACGAAACTAACAGAGGAATATTATTTTCCTACTGTCGTAATATTTTGACTACGCTAGCTTTTGTAGCAAATTACAGCGCCCCTCGCTCAAGCCGCTTTAAATACTATTCACGAATAACATGGTTTTTGGTGTGATACTTCAATTGTTTTTAGAATGTTAAACGATAAATTGAGTCTGTACTCAGCTCGGATATTAACACAAACTGTTTTATTACGAAACTAACAGAGGAATATTCTTTTCCTACTGTCGTAATATTTTGACTACGCTAGCTTTTGTAGCAAATTACAGCGCCCTCGCTCAAGCCGCTTTAAATACTATTCACGAATAACATGGTTTTTGGTGTGATACTTCACTTGTTTTTAGAATGTTAAACGATAAATTAAGTCTGTACTCAGCTCGGATATTAACACAAACTGTTTTATTACGAAACTAACAGAGGAATATTCTTTTCCTACTGTCGTAATATTTTGACTACGCTAGCTTTTGTTGCAAATTACAGCGCCCCTCGCTCAAGCTGCTTTAAATACTATTCACGAATAACATGGTTTTTGGTGTGATACTTCAATTGTTTTTAGAATGTTAAACGATAAATTGAGTCTGTACTCAGCTCGGATATTAACACAAACTGTTTTATTACGAAACTAACAGAGGAATATTCTTTTCCTACTGTCGTAATATTTTGACTACGCTAGCTTTTGTAGCAAATTACAGCGCCCTCGCTCAAGCCGCTTTAAATACTATTCACGAATAACATGGTTTTTGGTGTGATACTTCACTTGTTTTTAGAATGTTAAACGATAAATTGAGTCTGTACTCAGCTCGGATATTAACACAAACTGTTTTATTACGAAACTAACAGAGGAATATTCTTTTCCTACTGTCGTAATATTTTGACTACGCTAGCTTTTGTTGCAAATTACAGCGCCCCTCGCTCAAGCCGCTTTAAATACTATTCACGAATAACATGGTTTTTGGTTTGATACTTCACTTGTTTTTAGAATGTTAAACGATAAATTGAGTCTGTACTCAGCTCGGATATTAACACAAACTGTTTTATTACGAAACTAACAGAGGAATATTCTTTTCCTACTGTCGTAATATTTTGACTACGCTAGCTTTTGTAGCAAATTACAGCGCCCCTCGCTCAAGCCGCTTTAAATACTATTCACGAATAACATGGTTTTTGGTGTGAGACTTCACTTGTTTTTTGAATGTTAAACGATAAATTGAGTCTGTACTCAGCTCGGATATTAACATATATTGTGTAATCTTATAAATGGTGCTAGTAACCAATTCACTTCAGAATGATGTGGTTTCAAAGGTTTATTGTAAGATATAATACACTCTCTGATCACATAATCGAATTGGTATAACTGACCCATGATAAAGGGCTTTAGTATACAGGAATTACACTCCCGGGGTTCTAGATTCGAGCAGTATCCACTTGGATAAGATTCCCAACTTCCGTGAGATGGCTCTTTGAACCTTGATTCGAACACATGCAATGAGAGATCACACTGAATTTAATTATAAATATTATCACTCTTGGTCAATCAGTTATTAGCAGATATCGTAGGTGTTATTACCTAGGCTTTTTTGTGTAATTACTATTTAGTCGCGGGTGTGGTTACCTTTTAATTGTTTATAATCAGGCTCTGTACACAATCAACACTTCTTAAAAGAATTACTAGAATTTCACTGTAAGGATTCACTTCCACAATTTTACACACTGTATCACCATTCTTACGTGACCTACAGCAATAGTAGCTTACCTACATACCATTGGATAGTTCATATGGCCCCTGTTTGAACCGACTAAAACCGCACGATAGATCGATATAAAATATGATATTAATAATATTATTACGCAGACTTTGAAATAGACTAGATTTCCTACGTTCGTTGTGACGCCTAAGATTTCCACGAAACAATGTGTGTACCTTCCTATCTACCTACAGAAACTAATCCCTGTATTTATTTATCAAAACCCATTGTATTTTACTTTAAACGTGTAGTGAATTATGTTCATTTTCTAGCTGAGTTTGGGAGCAAGTTCGTGAAGCTTGACTTTGTGTAATTCCTACCACGGTGTGCTTGTCTCAGTCCACGAGCCGAGGCTCAGGGATGTGAACTGAAACCCTACCGAGATATTAGTTAATGTATATATAAATAAATATATAAGACTGAACTGCGAGCTCCGTAAGTTCTGATCCTGGCCCAAAAGGACGGTTCCACTTCGACGGTACCTACCTATCACAGAACGAACAGTCACCCACATCCAGGAAGCTTATCCGATCCTGTTTCCAGGGAAAATGGGATTGCCGCTCGCTTCAAAAGTTATCGGCTACTAGCGAATTATCAGAGGGATATGGAGTCGTTATCACCGTTATGTATCCCTCCATAACCAAAGCACATCGCCTTGGGTTTCCTACGGGAATACTAGCTAAGCACGCCGCAGCCCTATTGCCTACTTCTAACATAATAAAGATGATAAAACGACAGCATTTGCTTTACGAATGCACTTCCAGACTCAACAGCACAAGACAAGTAGCAATACACATGTATATGCGCGTATTACTCTTGCCTAATGTAAGGTGTCTTCATTTTCTTAAAGGTCCTCCTTCTTAAACGTATCCTATTTCGACCGCGCCCCAAAATGTAATTTACCTTTTACTAATTATTATTCAAATATATTACACCCAACAAACTCATTATACAACCAAAAATGAACCAAATTCCATTTTACAAAATGGCGATCCCTCCAATTCAAATAACTATTTATGTTAACCACTATTTCCGCGAATTGTTACTTCCCAAATCAAAACATCCTCTTAAACAAGAAAACGCGCGAACCCCAGTACATATATCACAACTAAGTCCCACTAAATGCTCTAAAATACAGTCTCACCAGAAATATACGACGTCACCTCCACCCCAGACGAGATCCCCAAAAAAGTGCAAGTGTTTTGCGCGTCTTCCGTATTTATCCCCCCGCCATCTGCGCTCCTGTCCCATGTCCCCAACCAATCAGCAGCAGCCCCGTAGTGCCAACCGCACAATTCAAATCCCCCAAATAACACGAATTTCTACTTTTTGCAATGGCCACGCATAATTTTAAGTATTGAAATCTTTTCTCTAATCCTTTCAACAAGGGATTTCAATAATTACGAACGACATACCCAAGTAATTCTGTATATATATTATTAAACCTTTAGTCCGCCAAAGCCTAATTAATTCCTAATTCTCCCACCCGGAGGCGTTGCATTCTCCTTTCTTTTAACCCGCCTTAACCAATTACCCATCCAATTATAATTATTATTAACCACTATGACATTCTAATTCCTCAAGATTTTGTCCTCACCCCTTTTTTTTTTTTTTTTTTTTTTTTACGTGCGGAAATCCCTTCGGATACCCCCCCGCCGGCCTGCAGGGGTGGTTATGTCGTGTCTCGACTAAAACCGCACGGTGTCCTCCCCAAGTGTCCGTTGCCGGGCACCCCGGGTAAGCCCTCGAAAGGATAACCCCAGGGTTGCCGGCGGACTTTGGCCGCCACCGCGGCCTCGCCTGGTGGGGTCGGGTTTTATCCCGCTTCGGTGAGTTGGCAGGCGTGTGTAGGGCACACACGACACGCCTCCGCCACGGCCTGCTTCTGTAAGGACGGCGAGTCGGCCAACTGCCGTCCTCAGGCCCCGATCATGGAGGTCGGTAGTCCCGGGCGTAGATGAGTCTGCGGCGTCCTCGCCGCAGACTGCGAAACTCGGGGGGCAGGGTTCTTTCCCGCTCCCTCTCCGCCGTCTCTTTCGCGCGCATTACCTGCTCGCAGAAAGAGGCGGCGGCGTGCCACTTGCTCCCGTCGGAGACCGCGGCCCTCACCATGGTCTCCAACGAGAGAACGTCCACGCCCAGGACCGCAACGAGATCCCGGCGTTGACTCGCCCACGCAGGGCACTCCACCAACGTGTGGAGCGCCGTGTCTTCGCCAGGATCCTCGCAGTGCTGGCACTGCGGCGTTGTCTCCCGGTGGATGCGCCACAGATACCTACCGAAACACCCGTGTCCGGTAACCATCTGGCACATCCGGTAGGAGAGGTCCCCATGGTCCCTCTCCAACCACTCCTTCATGATCGGTCTCACCGCCGCAATGGTGGATTCCCCCCACCTTGGGTGCTCAAGTCGCAATTGTCCTCACCCCTTGATTAATCCTGATAACCTTTTTAATTGCATTATTCCTGTCCAAATTCATATGTAAACTAAATAATTCATATTTCTTTCCAAAATACGAAATTTATCTTCCGGCATTTTTGTGTTTCAAATAATATTATCTCATCATTAGAATGTATTATTTACATACATCCATATAATTGTTTGTGATATTATTTAAATGTTTCCTTTTACTTAGGTATTATTGATTAAACTTTGTATAAAATTTTCTCTAGATAAATAATACCTAAACGACTATCCTAATCCAAATAGTTGCCATGTAACATTATATTGATAATCAAAGGACATCGTCGAATGTCGCCCCAGAACCAACAAACATGTGGCATACACCATAATTATTTATCTATTTGAATGAACTAGATGCAAATATCTATATCGAACGGACAAGGATCTATTCTAAATTAATAATTAAGAGTAATGTAACGATATTAACCTACTATCGCCATTTTCAACCAATGAATGACAACGTAACAAAAGTAGCATCTTATTATTCTCTTTGGTCATACCTGTCACTGTCACTTCCATAGTTCGCTGTGTACTTAATTGCTTTGAATGTTATTGTTGTTTTCTTCGAATAATTTGGATATTTTTTTAACAACTTGGCTATTCTAACGGACTCGATCTCTTGCAAAATCGACATACTCGGGCTGTGATTTCTGGACTTAGTGAACTGGTCGATCAGGATCTGATGAACAATTTAACCTCGGAAAACATATGGTTATTGCGAGGCAAAATACAAAGCCGTCACATCAGCCACAAAACTTATTTTGTGTATATTGTGATTGATCCGACACAAATAGGTAGACAAGCAGTTGCAGTATTGCTGCAATTGTATCGTTGGGTGCAGAACCATTGGTTGCTGCGCCCATGTTATGACCATTATTTGGTATTTAAGTTACGCAAGGTATGAAAATATCGACCCCCCTGCACAATTTTTAGACAATATTCTTACTTGTAATGTGGAAAATGAGTAGGTAAATAAAAATAAAGAATGAAAAATGTGTTGTATTTTTTTACTTATTACATTACATAACACATGTAAGTATATATAATGTATTGTTTTGATATTTTTATTTAGACAATTCTTATGTACATTATGTAAATATTCATGTGATAAAATATATAATCCATACACAAGTCTATACTTGTATACTAATCTTATAAAGCTGAAGAGTTTGTTTGTTTGTTTGGTTGAACGCGTTAGTCTCAGGAAATACTGGTTCGAATTATCACCTTCCATACAGCCTCTGTCCCGTAGCGTTAGTGAACGCGACCGCTACGCAGGAGGCACGGGTTCGATCCCCGCTCAGTGCAAATAATGTAAATATGAATATGCATAGGTATGGTATTTGCATTGGTCTGATCGTGCCATGCTCTCACGTTAAGCCGTCGGTCCCGGTTGCCATACGAAGATCTATGGCGGTCGTTACGGATAGTTAGAGCCCACAAAATGCAGAACTTTTCGCCAATTGGTTGTGGAGGTAAGTTCAGCCGCATCGCAGATTTGAAAGCTGAACCCAACTGAGTTGGGAAAAGACTCGGAGAATGATGATCAGTGCATTTATCGAGGAAGGTTATAGGCTAATATCATCACGCTAATGCTGCTCAAGGCAGCGGAGCAGTAATCATTAATGTCGACAAATCCGGCATACAACATTAATTATATTTCAAAGTGTGCCACGGGCGAAACCCGGTCGGGTCCGCTAGTCTGACATAAAATAATAGGTACGAAGAACTCTAATATATCTATAATTTTTAAATAGGTACCTACCTACCTACTATTGATAAATACCGAACCAATGAATATGGCACTTTTAATTTAATATTTGTCTTACCTTCCGTATTTATAGATTGTTATAGATAATTTCAACTGTCAATAATATCTAAAAAGTATTTAATGTTTCGAAGTCCATTCAGAGCAAACGTGCATAACAAATACTTAACTCATAGATATATTATATGTTTTAAATATATCCGGTTTATGCATAAACGCACATAACCTCAAAATCTATCATATTTGTTGCATTTCTGGGCTTTAGAATCTTGTCCGTCTTATAAATACAATGTAATAAGAATTTAAAAAATATTCCACTTTTAATAAGCCTTTTTCCATTGACGTTGGTTCTGGAGCGAATGATGTATGGACGCGTAGCAATGTCCTTTCACTATAATCGATACAATTATAAATATTATTTTCCCACAACGATTAATATTTATATATAAATACATTTATATATACATATATTCGCAATTATAATTTACCATATTAGACACTTTTTAGGGATTTTCTTTAGAAAAGCCCTATTGCTATCAAGTTGTCGTCGACGTCGTCGACGTCGTCGTTGCCAATTTTCTGTCACGGTTTTGGGTATGAAGGAGATGAGCTATCGAGTTGCTGTTTTCGGTAATAGATTTGTGCTGGGGTGAACCATTGCAAGATAAAGAAAAAATCGCAAAAAAATAATTTAATTTAATTTAATTTACCGCCACCTATGTCGGAATTACTCAACTAATTCAATCCTCTTCCCGTTCAATCGAATTATGAATTTCGCATCGCCGGCCATAGATGACTCTCTAATATAAAATCATATTGTTATATAATTTATTTATTTTTTATTACTTCGGTAGCCCGTTACAGTCAGCGTTCAAATAGCGTATTGTTCCGTTGTGTTGTGTCGCGCTTGTAATGCACACTAATTTCCCGTTAGCAAGCGTTACAGAGTTACGTTAAAGAGGATTTAAAAGAATAGTTATCTTTTAAATCCTCTTTACCCTTTAATTATTCAGAAATAAAAAATTCTTCTATCAATAGAATATCATAAATTTAAAAAAAAACTACCCAGTTGAACCCCATACGCATGCGTGTCGCCATCTTTTTTACCAGTTCTACGCTCATCAATCCTCAAATATTAACGAGTATCTGTACATGAAGGCAATAGAGCTTAGTTTGAAACGCAGCTCGTAAACGGAATTCAAAGTCAGGGCAAAGTTTAGTCTATTACTTGGGCATTTTGATCCAGTTATGGTAAAATTTAACGGCTTGACTGCTATTTCAGCAAGCACAGATGATTGGTTTCTTATCTGTCTCTTTAGTAGTGTTTTAGTGACAATTTATCACTACCTACTATATAATGTAAAGCTATGATGAAATGGTATAGATATCTCACATTACTATTTGAATAACACACGTTAGTGTCAATAGAGCCGAATTCATAACTTTTCTCTTCTATGTTCATTTTGTAACCTTAAAAACTATAAATGTAAGAATAATTACGAAACCTGGCATTTCCTTTGCTGTCAATAATAGGACGCGGTTCAAGCGTTAAAAATCGTCAGTTTTGCAAAACCTGTTCTGATTTCGAAAACACCTAGCCGTGCTATATTAAAACTGTATTTAACAGTTAACAGTAGCATCAATCAATAACCATATTATCTTTGTGTACTAAGATAGAAAATTCGAAACACCGCTAACACGCCTTTTTTCCGTATGGAAATCCCCTCGGGTAATTAGAATTACTCGTAGAATAACTTCATTCAATAGAAGCACAATATATTTTTTGACAGATATAAACGAGAAGTGCATTGATTGAAATCTTATAATAAACCATATTAAGTGGTGATTATACCGCTCTAAGAAATTATGTACTTGGATGTATCACATCTATCGGCAATCCCCTGATGCCCCATATAATATCTTTTTTATTTTAAGTTTCAGAACTTATTTATAATTTTGCATTCTTCTACAAGCACCACATTAATATATTCATACATAAGATATAACAAGTGGTCATGCGTGTAACCGAAGCACTCTTGATAAGAGAGATAAATTCACGCACCCTTTAGTCGCAAAATTCGACCATCATTCATTTCCCCTCTCAACTCAAGGTCAAGGTAAGAATATCCTCCCTGTCCCTATCTGTTGCTTGTTTGTTTATAACGACTTTTTGCTGCCTAAAAATTATTTAATGTTATTATTCATTTCAGAAATTTATTAGATACGTTACATTACTAAAGAAATGGAAGTTTCTAGTTTCCACATAACATTATTCTATTAAGTAAAATTATTTATTAGGAGGACATGAATTAAGTTAAGGCTGCCTTACCACCTGTGATGGCTTCCGGTTTGTTTTTTGAATGACCAAGTTATTTTACCTAGCAATTGTGCTGATTTCTCTTTTTCTGTTTTTTTTTTAAATCGGCATAGAAATGGAAATGTTTTGAATTTACCTGGCACAACTTCGCAGTTACTGGTGGTAGAAATTTGATGACACAAATTTGTCACAAAATTCGGCCGGGTAGGTACCACCGTGCACGATTGCGAAAAACCCTCCATAGTAATCCAATATCGGTTTGATTGCGTTCAGGGGTCAGCAAGTGCATAGCCAGCCAGGGGGATTGTGGTCGCAGCACTAGTGGGACCGGTGGGTGTCACGCGGTGCTGCGACGACAATCCTCTTCTGATGAGGCCGTCAAGCTGAGTGCCACCATTGTTAACATGGTACGTGTGTGTAATAGTGACCCTCTTTCCTGAGACTTTACCTTCAGCTTACCATCAGGCGAGGTGAAGTCAAATCGACGTGTCCTAAAGATAAAAAAAAATATAAAAAAAAGTTGCGTTTTGCTGTATTGCGCACTATGATTAGCCCAGGGCATAGAATATATAATAGTACTGAACCAGGGTGTTGTTTTGCTAAATTAGCTTCCAAGATAGGCAAATGCCAAGCAGTTTTACACGCCTGCACCACTTGTCAAGGTCTCTACAGCGTGATCACGAGATTCACGAGACATTTAGGTACGTCAATAAAGTACAAAATGCCATTTGTCATATATTACCCACCATTTAAAATTTCAATATAACAATACAGACGTCCTGATCGCGCTCAAAAATGGCAGCTACACTTCACTGCCACCAAAAATTATAATTATGTATACCTACGATGTGCTTAAAGAATGAGTAGATCACTTATACTATCAAAAATAGAAAACTAACCCGGTTTTATGTCAGTACCTATGTGAGATCTATTACATATTCTGTGTAGTTCATATACCGGGTGTCAGGGAAACGGAAAAACGGAGACAGACAATATAGAAAAATAAATCGGAGCGACTTTTCTATTTAAATCATCTTCTTAGAATTTTTTGTTAGCATTATTACACTCCACCGTCTTACTACAAGCTAAATGATAGTGTAATTCATAGTTGCAAAGTTCAATATCGCGATGTACGTTACAGCGAAAGTTTACTACTACGACAGACGTTGTCGCGAATTTTGGTTGCTACTAAAGTGGGTTAGGTTAGGTTAGAACTGTGACCCCAACAGAGCGCGAGCCGAGCGAGCGAAGCGAGCGTGCCGCGGCAGCGGCCGGCGAAACGCCGGAACCACTGGTCTTTTTCTTTTTAGTATAGAACTTTCGCGACAACCTCTGTCGCAGTAGTAAACTTTCGCTGTAACGTACATCGCGATAATGAACTTTCGCAACAACGTCCGTTGCAATCGTAAACTTTCGCGGTAACGTACATCGCGATATTGAACTTCGCAACTATGAATTACAGAAGCTGGTCGTTGACCCCGCACCCCGAGCTGTGATGCAATTTTTAATGAAGTTAATGTTTCATTTAGCACTTCTAACACAATGAAGCGTGATAATGCTAACAAAAAAATGGTTAAAAAAAACAACGAAAAAAACGCTCAAATTTTTTTTATCTTCTGTGGTACGCCTGACTTTTCTGGAGCATTTCGCCGGTATATTTGATACGTGGTATTAGTTCAAAATAGGTTAAAATACATTAATATTTTGTACACTAACATAAATGTGTCTTTAAGAATCAAACAAACCAAAATTCTAATTTACCTACACATTTAATGTAATATTTTGCTTAGCAGTTTGTATTTTATAATGATTTAATGTTTAACCCCCGACGCTAAAACAACGGGGTATTATAAGTTTGACGTGTTAGCTCCTGAACGGATGAACCAATTTTAATGTGGATTTTTTATTCGACAGCTGACATGATCGAGATGGTTCTTAGCTATACATAAATTTGTGTTTTAATTTAAAATTGATGTTTTCTTTAAAGAAGTTTCTGTATGTCACCTTATCGAGAACCCTATGCGCTAAAAAGATTATCTTTTAATCTATACTAACTAACGCAAGCAATTACACTCTATTTTATTCTAAATTGTGTGACGTCAGATGATGTGTCCATGTATATACTATTATAATATACACTGTGGTTTTTTTAACTGGGACAGTATGGGGAATTCCGAAACCATAGAAGATACAGGGAAACGGCCTTAGGAACCATTTATTCTTTTATTGTGAAAAAAAATTTGATATGGAAATTTTTTTGGTCAAGCGTGAGAAACATTTTATTAAATTTGACTAACTTCTGCTGCTCAGATTTTTTTCTTCCAATACAATGAAATATTCCCTGTATGAAAATGAGTCGAACCGCATCAAAAAATTTTGTTTTCAAAATGACTCATTTCTGTGGACAACTCACGCTTGACCAAAAAAATTTCTATTTCAAATTTTTTTTCACAATAAAAGAATAAATGGTTCCTAAGGCCATTTCCCTATATCTTCTGTGGTTTTGGATTTCCCCGTACTGTCCCGGTTAAAAAAAACACTGTATACTAGAAGTATACAGTGTTTTTTTTAACCGGGTATTTACAAGATTTTTATTCAATGAACACTTTGCGTTTCGAACATAGCGTCGGTAGCTTAGTGGTTAAGGAGTCGACCCTATGATCGAGAGGTCCCGGGTTCGAATCCTGGCCATTACACTACCGACGCGAACCCACTCCTAACACAAGCAATTAAGCTTAGCTGGAGGGGTTAGGAGTAATATTAGTTAGTTAGTTAGTTAATATTCTTTAAAAAAAGAAAAAAAATACGCACGTAGCAGAGGTTACGTAATACTTTCTAAACACTAGGTACCTTTTTTTATTTTCGTGCGGAAATCCCTTCGGATACCCCCCGCCGGCCAGCGGGGCTGGTTATGTCGGGCTTGAACCGACTAAAACCGCACGCCATCTCGGGTCTACAGACGCCGGGGTGTAAGGTTGCCCATAGAGCATATCCCTCGCACCCCGACTGACCCTGGGCCATCTCCGGTTTCGAGATGGCCTCCTCGGGTTTGGGAACCACGGTGTCCCCGTCTTGCCCCGGTTTGGAGGAGGGGCGCTAGTCGCCCCACCGTCCCGGCCTGCTTCTGTTGGGGTGACAGGTGACCTCACCCGCCACCCCCAGACCGCTTATATCGTGAACATAGGTACAAAGAAACTTAGATTATCTAGGGGGGTTAAGATTAATGTGGGTTAAGAAAATGAATAACAATATAATTAAATTATAATTAAATATAAAAATATAATATAATATTTTAAAGCTTTCATCTACAAAGTACATCTGAAATTCTTCCTTGTAGCCATTTTCAATCTTAACTGTCTACGTCTACTAGCTGTTTCCTATGGTTTCGTACGACTGTCTAAAAGTTATTTAAGTGATTGAGTTAGTATAGCAAATTGTCACCCTAATATAGTTACCCTTCAAACTCAAGGTCAAGGTTAACGTCTCTATTCCATCGGTTGCTTCTTTGTTATTGTATGTTTAAGTAGCATAGATACCAAATCGAGAACGATAGATAGCGAAATCCACCTTTAGCCATTGCGTAAAATGCTAGTTTTTACAGTTCTTACAGACTACGTAATTTGTTTATTAATTTGTACCGGATAAACACTGACTTCTCGTCTCGTTAGTTCTGGGTTAGTTGGGTTGTAACAATATTGAGACCCTAGATTCTCGTACTTACGTATTTCCTATATTTTAGAGAAAAAATACATATATTTTATGTACTTACTTCTATTAAAAAATGTACCAAATACACTACATTTTTCAAAAAAGAAAACTATGTGAATTAAGAGAACAATTCAAAGCCGCAGAAGTCATACCGCCCCTAAAATGACACTAAAACGTGTTTGAATACGTCTATTATAATAAAGTAAAAGCATGGCTCCATAGAAAAAAAACATGTTATTTAAATATTTAAGAGGGGAGCCCAAATAATTCACAAAATGAGGGTCATTTTGTGAATTATCATGATAGCAGTAGCTGAGGATAAACCTCAACTATATGACATAGTAAAGCATGCCAAATGTAACCTCTCAAGCTGAATAAGTCAGGATGTATGAGTGAGTTAATAAAGAGAAAATTGCAAATATGTAATTTTCACCAGTGGCGTCGCCTCGTCGTGTCGGCAGTTCTCACGCGTGCGCGACTTTGTAGCATCCCGCTAAGTTACCACGTAACAAAGTCAGTAGCCAATCGAAATAAAGACGAAAATAAAACACGATCAATACATACACAGACTGATCTCGTGGAGTACGCCTATGCAGAAATTTCAGGAAGAACCACCAGTAGAACGCCGTCTACCAATTCACATAGCCGTCTCTTCCAGTTTGAGTTTCTTTATTTCTTAATAGTTTTACTTTGGGAATTTAGATTTGATAAACATAGAGCTTGCCATATTCATAGATTAATCTAAGCTATACAAGTATGACGTGAAGTCAAAAGGCACTTGAGCCTGGGTACCATCTCAAGAATTCAGCCTACGAACTGTTGCCGCATATTGTGGGTATGTAAACATTGTTTTTCAAAATATATCAATGGAAAGCTCATGTTAAAACATAAATACACATAGTCACACCTATTAGGGTAGGCAGAGACAACATTTACATAAATAAAGCATATTATATAACAAAATAAACAAATTTCAATAAAAAGCGTCCTGGGCTAAGGTACGAAGAATAGTATTTCAGACGACTGGCCGTAACTCTCTGGCTCTTTGAGGTAACTTAACTGATATAAATTAAGCATTCGGTGCTCAAAGAAATGGGTCAAAGCAATATACGGAGTAGCTACCAGCATGTCGTGTAAACCTCAGTTTAAATGGCTTAAATCGTTGACTTTGCCCTTTTATGGTTATACTTGAATGTGCAAAATAAATACATTTCTATTTATAAAAGCAAAAGACATAAAGGTGCCCGAGAAACAAACGAGATCCAGAGAGAATATTCTTATCTAAAATACCTAAATCTGCTCTATATAAGTATGATCTTAAAATATGACATGTTTTAACTTCCAACTGGCAAGAAAACCTCTATATAGAGTTTTTAGGCTCTGATTAGCAGAGGGCACAGTGGAGAGCAAGTAAGGGGGCCATCTCGAAACCGGAGATGGCCCAGGGTCAGTTGGGGTGCGAGGGATATGCTCTATGGGTAACCTTACACCCCGGCGTCTTAAGACCCGAGACGGCGTGCGGTTTTAGTCGGTGCAAGCCCGACATAACCGCCCCCGCTCTCTAGCGGGGGCGGTATCCGAAGGGATTTCCGCACGAAAAAAAAAAAAAAAAAAAAAGGTATAATAACCCTAACACGTGGTATTCCTATATAGAAAAGCCCAATGTGAAACGTGAATAAAGCTCCAACAAAACTAATCATTATTTTTTTCTTTTTATTTTGTGTGGTTACTTTACAAATACAATTATATTTTAAATTTTAAATTTCTGCTGAATGTGACAGTAATAGCGAATATGGTGTCATTTAATAACATCGTTGTTCAAACGCGACAACGCGAATTTTAAAGTCCAAGACTGGAAAATTTCTAAACACTTCCCACACGCTAGGTCAGTTCTTCAAAAGGCTTTACAATCTTCACGCAAAAGAGAATTTTACGTGGCAATAAAATGTCGCATTATTACAAATATGCCTTTTAATATTGTAGCACGCTACATGGACACATACAGTAATATCTATAGTAAATTCAAAATTGAGCTAAATTGAAAGAACAATCTTCTCATACTATGCAGACGGAATAACTTTTTTTTTCACGGCATAATTTTACTGGAGGTCATGCCCGCCAATGGGTTGTGGAGGTCGGATGGCAGTCGGTTCACGGAAAATATCGAAGTCCGGGCGCTTCGTGCTTGGGCCGAAAAAGTCGACCTCTACTGAGTTGGGTAAAGACTCGGGGAATAATGCAATGATTATATCAACACTAGTTACGCGCACATTAGAGATAACTTAGATATATGAATCATCTGACCTAATCCATTAGATATCTAGGATATCAAATAAGCAATATCATTTACTTGTTATTTATTCATGGAAATTGAGCCATAATAAGTTCAATGTTTGATTTATACCAGTAATTACCTCAAAAATCTTATAAAACAGTATTTATTCATGAATAATAATTAATTTGTTAACTCGCAATGGCGTTTATAACATGCTTCCAATGTTGATCAAATAAGATAGTTTAATTACAGCAATTTAGTTTTAATTTAATGAAGTATACTAGGTACATATCTAAGCTTAATTGCTTAATCTCTAGGAACTTTTTAAGTAGATACAATTGACGCACGTTCAACATAGTGTATTATGACAATTTATATCGATATTGTGACTGTAATGTGGCCACCAGTACAGTTGGAGCTTAGGCTATATTTGCGTAGTAACATCGGCGTTATTGAGAAAATGTAGGTTCTCATATTAACTATTCAATATGTCGTGATAACCTAAGCAAGAAACCATACAAGAAAAATCAGTACAATTAAATATGGCGGAAGAGTACAAAATATTGCTTTATTTCCACCTCAATAGAAAATTAGAATTAGCTTGTCGACTAGACTTTAAATCAGGAACGTCTACCTCAAATAAAAAGCGTCATAAAATAACATTGCCTTTCTGATGTGAAATAAAGGTCCAAGATAGGAAAATTTCTAAAAGTCTCGACCGACTGACAGACAGCCATTTTTGTAAACAATGTTTGACAAAAGTTGTAGATATATTGCATATATACTCAACATGTAGTTAAATAGGATCCCCTTTAAAAAGGGTCGAAAAAATGCGCACAGTGTCTCTAAGATAATACATACGTATAATCACGCCTCTTACCCATTGGAGTAGGCAGAGACAACATCTTTTCACTTACTATTATTCTGGTATCCACGTTTCGCTTCTTCTACTTCCACAATTATTTCCATACGTGCTCGCCGGATGCAGATACTCTTGACCTGACTTTTTTTACAACGTCCTCGATGTTATTGACGGAATATATTTTGTCAATTTGCTTTCGTACATACAATCGAAGTGTCTGAACCATTTAAGCATCCCTTTCTCTGTCTGGTCACTACATCTTCAACCATATCACAACGATCCCTTATAACGCTCTACCTCACCTTATTCGTCTCTCCAACTATACCGGTCAGACTTATCATTTTCACAGAATTCAGTTTACTTTCATGCTTTTTTTGCCACACCCAACATGCGTTACCATACCTAAGTGTGGAAAAGGTACGTCTCCAGTCATACTTTCCATCTCTCCTAAGCTTTGAACTCAAGTACACAAACTGTTTCACGTGTTTCACTACGATAATAAAATAAATAGAGTGGAGGTACTTTGTAGGCTCCTAATTCAAACCTGTCTTTTGTTATATCAGTAATTTATAACTTATTTTTCGTGCGGAAATCCCTTCGGATAACCCCCCCCCCCCCCTCCGCCAGCCAGCTGGGGTGGTTATGTTTATAAATGGTGGTTAACCGACTAAAACTGCACGCCGTCTCGGGTCTACAGACCGGGGTGTAAGGTTACCCATCGGGCATATCCCTCCAGCCCTTTGTACCTATCTATAATAAATTGTAAAGTAGCTGTGTCTGTACATTGGAGATATTTAAAAAAGAACTTGGGTTACGTTAAATGAGCGATTCTGAATGCAAAAAAGTACAGAATGGATTTTGATAAGGTTTTTTCTATTAGGAAGGTCTTGGTCAGACTGTAAATCTGCCGTATGTTTGATGCAATTGGTTAAGTAGAACCGTAGATATGACAAAAAAACTTCAGATAAATAAAACTTCAGTAGGAATTTCCCAGGCACCAACCAGGTTTTACCTCTATATACATGAAATACAGTACTATTTAGTGACAAATCAATATCTGTATGCGCTTCCCGCGACACTGCACATCGACACAACAGTCCCGGGCCGAGCTTCGCACTCGGATGACGTTGCACTCGATATAGAACCCTATGATGTGTTAATACAGCTTAATTCTTCGTGGTTCAGCAATCAGCTTAGACATGGGCGTGGTTTACTGGTGGTCATTTTCATTCAAACAGTATGTACACACGACCAAAGAAATAGCTGTGCAGGTCAACATGTTTATTTGACCCTACCCACCTATATCTTTTGTCACCTATATATATTATCATAGCAAAATAATCTTATTATATATTTTTAATGTTGATTGATGGCACTTGGTGGAACTTGCTACACATATTGAAATAAATATCTCACTTGTACTTTTCCACTATTATATTTAATCTTATTATATATTATGAATTATAGCAATAAAGTACTAAACAATGAAAATAATATTGGTAGTAAACGATAACTCTTTGACTATAAAAGCATTAAAACAAAATTAAAATATCCTGTGAAGAAAATAAAATTATAGCATCATGGAGATTTCCATAACGACATCAGATTTACTTTGGAGGTTATGTTAAGAGATTTCGATGTTTCATATCCTTTCTTTCTAAGTATTTATTGCTAGAATAAGCGGACGAATCACAAATATTGATGGGTACCTTATTTTAATCGTTATATAAGGCGATTCAGACGTGCCAGATATAAACTACATCGTGAAGCACAATAATTTTAAACAGGACAATATTTGCAAAACAAATGTCAAACAATACATTTAAATCCATAGCACATCATATTATGTGTACTATATAAAACGCGATGCACCTTATCATACATCAATCTATTCTATACATCTATACAAGTAAATAAATTATTTTCCGGAGAACCCTAATTCTTTCTCAAAAATAAAGGTAGCCTATGTTACGCCAAATAATATCTGCCAATGGAAGTCCCATTAAAATCTGCCCAGCCGTTCCAGAGATTACCTAATTTAAACAGGCAGAAAGACAGACAGACAGCTACAAAAGTTAAAAAAAAAATGTTTTTGTTGTAAGTACCGTCGTGTATACATTCATAAGCATTCATAGAAGAAATGTAATTTTAACAATACAAACAGACACTTCAATTTTATTTATTTGTATAGTTATAGAAGATATCACGTTATATTCCGTAAAACATTGTAGCGCGCTACTCGGGGCCATTTAAACAGTAGCAGTAAAGTGCAAAATGGAGCTCATATGAAACGACCCTCTCATTCAACGCAACACCGTTTTTAATAGCTTAACTTTCGAAGTGACAATGGTAATATCTTTACTAACGCTAGTAACAAACTCATTAGTAGATAATAACTTAGCTGAATTTCATGATCTGCCATAATCAGGAATCTAGGATACGAATAGGCAATTTCATTTACTTCTTATCTGTTCCTGGTAATTCAGAATAGTGATTTACCGGTGATCGCGAAAAAACTAATAATATCAGTGTTTATTTAACTACTTACATTAACTGTAAGTTTAGACATAATGTTTATATTTAATTAACGCAATTAAAACATAACTGTCGTGTAGACTTATATACGACATAACCACCCCCGCTGGCCGGCGGGAGGGTATCCGAAGGGATTTCCGCACGTAAAAGTCTTTGTGGTGATCAATACAGTTGGTGCCTAGATTATATTAATACCCGAGACAAGACTTGCGCAATAAAGTCCGCGTTATTGATTTGCGTAGCTCAAAAAACAGCTTTGTGGAAACTCCTAGGAATGCTGCGCGGAATTAGCTCCTCCCTATATGGATACAATGATAAATAATTTCCTGATTGAAATTGTTTTGATTTTGATGTAGTGTGTATAGTAAATTAAAAAGGAAGGATGGGAAGTATTACGATGTGTCAACTATAGTTTCGCAAATTCATTCATGACACTCCAAAGGTTCGCGCGGGATGAGGGGCGTAAGGCAGGGGAGGTGCTGAAGGGTGCGCACGAGAGAGCCGTCAGGTTACCACGTCCCACGTGAACGTCACCTTCCCCTCATCCCATGCGAACCGTGGGAGTAACACGTAGGTATTTTCCAAGCTATAGTGTGTGAGTAGGTGAATTTTTTGAAACTTTTGTTAGTATCGGGAAGGTAAGGTTTAGCCGTTTCGATTGGTGGTACCTAAGTTTTTGACGTGACAACGTCTTATAAATCGATGGAGCCGGCTGCACGCACGAAAAAACATGACGTATGCGGCGTTACCACATGACGTATGCGGCGTTACCGACGTTTGCGGCTTTACCACATGACGTATGCGGCGTTACCTCGCGTTCTTATGACGTTGTCACGTTCAACTATCGTCAGTAAACCGACTTTACAGACAACCGTTTTTTTAGAGTCTTTTTGTTTAGAAATATAATTTATGAACGAATATTGTGGATCACAGATATTGAAGAGCTTGCTAATTAGCGTTTGATCAGCCGTAATGATTGAGAACAATAAAATATATGTTACAGTGGCAAACAAAAATACGATCCTATGTGGATAATCCCATCTAATAAATAAATATACCATTTGCAAAACAAAGCCATATTTGTGGAATAATAAAATTTACATAATTTAGGGCTCCTTTCATAAGTAAAGGTCTCTAAAGATTATTAGCAAATTATACAACCTGTTAAATTACTATCACACCGACCTAGAACTGCCGACGATCAGGCAGTACATAAAACAGTGCTCCCTTAGCTACTTTGACTCTGCCCTGACTCACCCCAACCCTCTAGTGGTTGAGGCTGTAAATTACACACCGAGTTTAATTTCACGCACGCGGAGACCTAGACACGCTCTCGGAGAGCCCGATCGATGATGCAATAACACTCGCTCAACGAAGAGCCGCGCCGCGCGCCGCGCTTTGTTCCTATATATGTGGGCCTAGGTCGCCCCAGTATTAATCCAGCAGCAGCCCAAGCCGAGGCCGCCCCAACTGGGGACCCTTGAGGCGTGTTGCTTAAAATCAACTTTCGGCTGAGAGCCCTATGCGCTCGCCACACTGTTCGCGTAAGGTTGTAGAGGCCTGTCGGCCAACAACCCACACCCCACACAAACAAACAACTGTTAAATTAAACTTTAGCCTTTGGCCACGGGCAGTGCAACCGGTTCGAAAATTTGATCGCGTAATTGCCGTTAGCTTATTATGTTATATCCTAGTACATCATCACCATCATCATTCTTAATGTTGTTTCCCGATTGCATCCACATCGGAGCTCGGGATCCACTTCAAATCCTTTCGATTCGGTTTATCTTAGCTCTTATGGGAGTGACTGCCGAGCCTTTTCCCAACTCAGTCGGGGTCGGCTTTTCGATCTAACTACGAAGCGGCCGAACTTCGATATTTTCCTTGAAGCGACTGCCATCTGACTTCCACAACCCATTGTCGATAACGAAGTTCTGTAGTTAGACAAGTTGTCAAACTTTTTGGGGCTCAAACTACCCGTAACGACTGCCATAAGTATTCGTATGGCAACCGGGACCAATGGCTTAACGCGCTCTCCGAGGCACAGAGGGTTCTCAATGTGTTAAGAATGGTCACCCATCCTAAGACTAACCTGGCTAGTATTGTTTAACTTTGCAATATATTAACCTACTCGGTTACCACTTAGCCACAAGCCCCTCAGTTCTGTGGTCCTCATGTGTTCATACCTGTTTGTTTTAATAAGCTTTATGATCGCACGTTATACCTACATTATTTTGCTCAGCAACAACTCAACAATAACTAGATATCTCACAAATTAATAGAAACAGTACAACGGACTTTGTAGGATATACATATAAATCTCAATTTTACGAGATCAAGATTGTCCCTCCCTCTTATTTATGTGGACACAGCGAGTTGATATGACAAATTAATATTTGCAATGTCCAAGAATAATACGCAGATATACTTTACCATGTTGTTACTTACTAGTTTTAAGGATACATTCTGCATTTGATATTTTCCGTCACAAACTTTCACTATGTAAACTATTCACAATATTCAAATATAATTCAGAAAACTATTTCCCTCGTAATATCAAAAGTTTATAAAACAAAATGACTATCTTTTTTCTAAAGATTTAGATCGGAAAAAGAGAACATCTAGGACGGGACTTGAACCCGCGACCAGTCCCTTACAGGGGGAATGCTCTGACCAACTGAGCCACCTAGACACGTCCCAGATATTCGAAATTCTCCGATCCGATCCGATCCGAAATCTTTAGAAAAAAGTAAGCATACAAAAATGCTTAAAAATTTAATTGAAAATGACTATCGTTTGATTTCATCATCGGCATTCTAAAAAAGAAGTATATTATATATACGGCCAGCAACAAATCAATATATTTCTTTATAAATTTTATTTACGCCTCGTTTATTGACATACCTCAACATGTTCCATTTGCAAAATTTAAAAATATATTCATGGCTATCATTAAAACAGTTCCTAGTTTAGGACTTCCAAAAAATACTTTTGACGTCACCATATTTTTTTTTTACTATTACTATGACTTTTTAAGAATATAATTGCTATTTATACTTTAACTTTAGTATCTGTATGTTTCTATTTAATTACTAGCTGACGCGGCAAACTTAGTTGCGCCTTTGAATCAAGTAATGTTGGTTACCTTTTCCGCTGAATTTATTTCGTGAATGTCTCCTTGCACCCCGACATTAAAGAGTCGAGTTTGTACTTATTTTAACCAACGATTAATAAAATTGACGTTTAATAAGATTGTGAACTTAAAATATGAGCTGTTGTCCGTGGCTCTTCTCTTGTAAAACACTGATCCGATTGGGCTGGTGGCCCCAGATACCTGTTTCCGGACTAAAAATAGTCTACTTACCTATGTGTTATTCCAGACAATAGTCTATCTCTGTGCCAACTTGTATTCAGATCCTACCTGCCATTCTGGCCTAATTATACATAAATATTATATTACATTCTACACTAGTGTTATCTAGACCCGATGTAACCATAGTTTAACTAGCTTGTGTTATGGGTTCTAGAATGTGGATAAGCATTCATTATTTTCTTTTGAAAATAAATAAATAAATAAATAAATATTGTACGACAAAGTACACAACGCCATCTAGACCCAAACTAAGCAGAGCTTGTCATATGGGTTCTAGAATGCGGATAAACATACTTAAATACTTTTTTTTTTGTAAATAAATACATATTATACATAGAAACACCCAGACCAATGCAAATATACATGTTTGCACTGAGCGGGAATCGAACCCGCGACCTTTGGCTTAGCAGTCGAATGCACTACCGCTACGCCACAGAGGTCGTCATATTAAAAATACGTACATATTATGTATAGAAACACCCAGACCAAAGCAAATAGACATATTGATGCATACAAGTATTTGGCGGGAGTCGAACCCGCGACCTCCTACTTGGCAGTCAAACGCACCACCGCAAAACACAAAATTTCATAATACATACCTTTAGCTTACCATCAGGCAGGTGAAGTCATAATGACGTGACCATTGTAAAAAAGCACGTTAGCGATGTATATTTGTCTTCTATGTCAATTTGACCTATGTGAGTAAGGTAAATAGTTTTTGAACTATAGTAGGTACTCGTTATTTGTAATCGAACCGAATGATACTATATCAGTGTATACCATCTCATTATTATTCTAGTCTCGTAAGACACGGTTACGTATGTTCCGCCATTGATCCGGGATCCGGGACCAAACTGCTTAGTTTAATTTGTCATCACTATTTTTACTCCACTGAAATCCGAGATGACGCTTCTTTTATTTTTATTTATCTTCAAAAATTGTCGTTTTTGTATCATTTTTGTGTTATTTTTCAATGAAAGCGTGCATCCTTTTTTATAGGTTTTCAGTTAATGATTTATTTTTCGTTTTTAATTTTAAACGAAATGATCGAGTAAACTATATGATATAGTTAATGGATAATGGTGTAAGTTTCTCGTATCTACTTAATATATTTCCGTAGCGCTAGTTGGGTTCACTAACTTAAAACTGTAATATTTTAAATGAATAGAAAAGTTGCAATGATTGTATACTGTCACTAGAATGAGTAGGCCTACCATGAAACGAACATCCGCAATTGCGGGCCCTCACGAAATCCGAACGAAATGAATGTCATTTAGGAACTATGAAGTAACCTCAGATTTCGTTCTTTCGGTCTGGACCATATAAGTATGTTTGGAGTGAATCACCAAATCAATTTTCTTTGCAATATATTTCTATTAAAAATGAACTATTATGAACCAATATATTAAAAATTTCTTTGTATTGGACTATAATAACATTCCAACCTTTTGAAATAAGTCTTATCGTGTTTTATTTTTATGTTTTTTTGGCGGGCTGTCACAATTCCGAATTTTGCAGTTCCGGGTAGTTTCATGGTAGAGTTTAGGTCGAATGAACTGTCACGTGCCGACTTCAGGCCCGATTGCGGGATAAGTGCGTTTCATGGTAGGCCTACTGTATTATAGTTGCTAGAACATATATATTTATTACATAACTGGCTACCGAATGGACAAACTTATTTTCTTTTGTAACCAAGGTGGTTTAATTTCCATATTTTCGCAATGTCTAAAAACTTCTGCGTTGTATGAGAGAAGTCTTTTAGTGAACATTTTTAAGGGCCAGTCACGTATCTACCTCCATCTTTTCAATTTAAGACCACTGTATAATAAGCTTATTATGGATATCTTTTGACCAAGCTGCTTTAGTGAAGCCCTCAAACAAATATCATAAATTATCTCTGTGCTGAGAATAAGAGTATCAACCTCCAATCTCATTTCAGAAAGTAAATTAGTTACTCCTTCATAGCCTAGATGCAAACGCGCCATACACTTTAAACTGCGTATACCTACTTTGTTACATGTAATTGCTAGCCCAGTTTAATAACAACACTATATTCACCCACTCGTGAACCAGTTGAAGCCGATAATCTCCATACTGTAGCTCACATTCAGTAACGCCAGGATTTTAAAACACGTGATTTCAATTCGATTAGTAATAAAAACGTAGAAAAAAACTTTACTATTCTGTATGATACTAATATTAGTATCATACAGAATAGTAAAGTTTTTTTACACATATGTGACATATGACATATGTCAAAACAAAACTTTCTTACGTTTTCGTGAGGTTATGAAACCTTTAGTATCATCTAATGAGCTATTGATAAATCGAAAATCGATTGTAGCTTCTATTTCGTGTCAGGAGCCCGATTCAGTTAAGTTCCTTTTTTAAAACGTGTGATTTTGAAATTTTGTAAATCTAATAGGAAAAGAATCAAACTATAAGGCCTAGTCCACGGTGGCGTAGCTTCATAGACGCGTATTCGTCATTGTACGCTCAGTGTACGCTTGCTTTTGGTTGGTCTTCTGGTTCTCCGGACCACCTACCATCTCCATCTTCAGACTTTGGACATCATGTAGCATCAGACTGTTTAAGACATAACAATTGAGCCCAAACTCGATAAGTTTATCTTGGTTAGGTTACGAGTTCCTATGGCCATCTTTCTACTCCATCATTAGACTCTGAATACCATGAATACCATGAAACACCAGAGAGTTTATCAAAAATAAAACTAAACGTGAATGCAATCGGTTGACAATAAGTTTCTCAAAATTCAGTTGTAAGATTTGACCCGAACTAACATACAGAGCAAGTTAAATAAAAGCTTTACATAGTACCATTAATTTAAAATTAATAATCTAGTGGGGCGGAAATCACACAGTGATTGTCAAACTTCGGGCCAAACTTAGATATTTTTTTAGGGACAATTTGTATGGTAGGTACCCGAAACCTTGAACGTACAAACCCCTAAATCTAATCAGTTCTTCCCATTAACCAAACAAGGTGATTGGCGAAAGATTTTTTTAAATCGGATAAGTGGTTCTTGAGTTATTGCGTAAACAGACATCCAGACATCCAGACCAACAGACAGACCGACACAAAATTTTTTTTTGCTTAATTAGACTTAGAATCATGTGAAACGTCGAGAAAAGTGATAAAAAGTGGGTGTAAGATTTGGATTTTTTTTAGCGTGACTTCGGTGTCCACCTGGTGTGTGGCCCGAAGTAAAATAAAACCCCCGACACATATTTATTTATAGCTGAGAACCATCTCAATCATATCGGCTTTCGAGTAATAAAATCTGCAACGCAAATCTGGACGAGATAATTATGTAAGTAGAAGAAGCCTTTATACCCTTTTTTTTTTTTTTTTTTTTTTTTATCGTGCGGAAATCCCTTTGGATACCCCCCCGCCGACCAGCGGGGGCGGTTATGTCGGGCTTGCACCGACTAAAACCGCACGCCGTCTCGGGCCTTCAGACGCCGGGGTGTAAGGTTACCCATAGAGCATATCCCTCGCACCCCGGCTGACCCTGGGCCATCTCACCACTAACAGCATCGCTCATCCTGTCTCCTCTGAAAGCAGAGGAGTACGGAGAGCGATGTGTTCCCGCCACGTTGGGTATTGGCCGACGATCAATGCCAACCCTATGAAGGGGTGAAGGGGAAGCCGTTGACCGCCGCCCAGGGTGTACCGGCCGCTCCGATTCCGTTCCCCCCGGACTGCAGCGGGATCGGAATCGGAGTGACACTCGAGGAGGTTACCCAACACACACCCCAGAAGCCTTTATACCCGGAGCGTAGTGTTTTATTTGCCTACCCCAATGGGAAAGAGGTAAGATTGTACTTATGTATATACAATATATGTGCGCATGTTTAGTAAACAAACAAATCAAATATTTTCCGTACAGACCACGTACACCCACCCTTTGCCAGCCAGCGGGGGAGGTTATGTCGGACTCGAACCGACTAAAACCGCACGCTGTCTCGGGTCTTCAGGCACAGATTACTAAATAGTTACTACTTCAGGTGTAAGGTAGATAAGGCGTTTCCCTAGAATTGCGATCCTAATACATACGTTGGGCAGATTATGATCATTAAATAATATTATATTTGATATTATTTTCTGCCTTAGTAAAGCCCTCATAGCCATAACTATATTTCAGTCGTAACGGTGACGTAACTCTCAGGGCTTAAAAGCATTTTAATGGTCGATATACTTCCAGATGACTTTTATAAGAGAAAGCAACGGATACTACACTCATAAGTGGCTGAGTCATACAGTTTAGGGCTGTAGTACTTAGTAGTGTTGGGCTTTCTACAATCTTGAACAGTTGTTGATTGATTCATGTACCGTCGGGTGGCAGTCTATCAATATATCGTCAAACCTTAAGCGAAGAAGCAGAAGATTAAATAATAACACCTGCCATTAGTTCCAGTCTAGCAATTCTATCAATATATCGTCAAACCTTAAGCGAAGAAGCAGAAGATTAAATAATAACACCTGCCATTAGTTCCAGTCTAGCAATTTTATACTTAGATTACCTTCACCTTGAGACCCTAGTCAATACAATAAAAATAAATACGCACAATAAATAAATATAACTATTTAATTATATTACTAGCTGTTTCCTTTGACTCTGCCCGTGTGAATACAGATCTAGTTACCGCAACACAAAGAAACCTATTCCTTGAATAAAAAAAAAATCTTATGTGTTATTCCAGACTATAACCTATCTCTGTGCCAAATTTTCATCTAGATCCGTTTTCGCATGATTGAGTAACAAACATCCCTCCAAGTTTTCGAATTTGCATTAAAAGTAAGAAGTAATATGTATTAACTTGGAAACTAAAACTCGATGAGATGTAGATAGATTATAATAGTATTTTATAGATGTCAGAGATGCGTCTAGGTGTTTCCCTCTCATTTTAAGTAGCTGTATCCTACTTGAAAGAGCTAACTTACCTCCCTTATTTTCTCATTTTTTTTCTACCTTCCAATATTTTATGTTATCAAATGCACTGTATAGCTTTTGCCATTGGCTTCAACCATGATTGTTGTGTCGTCTGCTTTCGTCTTCATACCCAAGTAAAACAAATACTTGTTTATATAACCTCGATGCACAGTTCCTAAGGTTCAGCCTTAAGCTTTTTAGTGTGCCGTAGCCAAATGGCAAAAAACGGAACCCTTATAGATTCGTCATGTCTGTCTGTGTGTCCTTATGTCACAGTCACTTTTTTCCGAAACTATAAGAACTATGCTGTTGAAACTCGAACCCGTGCGGTGTATCTATGGATAGGTCTTCAAAAATGATATTGAGGTTTCTAATATCATTATTTTTCAAACTGAATAGTTTGCGCGAGAGACACTTCCAAAGTGGTAAAATGTGTCCCCCCCCCCCCCTGTAACTTCTAAAATAAGAGAATGATAAAACTAAAAAAAAAATATGATGTACATTACCATGTAAACTTCCACCGAAAATTGGTGTGAACGAGATCTAGTAACTAGTTTTTTTTGAATACGTCATAAATCGTAAATGGCTATTTATCTTTCATTCAATCAACTTAAACATAAAAGTTAAAAAACAAACATTATTATGTTCCTTGCTGCTACGGAACCCTTCATGGGCGAGTTCGACTCGCGCTTGACCGCTTTTTATATTATAATATTTTAAAAACAAAAGAGGCAAACGAAACTTTTCACTTTTGACTTTAATCTCAAATCTGCTGGTACTTATTTTGATGGAACTCTTATTTAATTAACTCCAAAACACTTGACCTTTTTATTATTTCTTTTTTTTTCAAATTATATGTTAAATTACGTTCTTGTCTAATTTAAAGTAAGTATAATGTTGGTAATGGCGACGGTGCAGTTGTACGAGGGTGGGTGAAGCGTGGACGCGCCGACAGATCATCCGCCCACGTACGGCGCCCGCGCCTGTACATACGCACCCGCCATATACACAGAATAAGCAAATATGTAATATAGATAAGATATAGAAGAAAGGCGATAACAACATTAATCGTTTTTCAATTTATGATTTTTAGTTTAAATAATTGTTTACGATCATTGATAATGTTAATTGTGTTTTGTTTTGGATTTTTAAATAAAATATACATAAACTAGATTCTACAAATATGTACATTATCACCAAGAACAGTAGTAAATTAAAGAGGATCATTAATATTTAATTTCATGCTTATTTTAGGTAAATGTTAATATTTTATATCAATTTCAGTTAATTACATAGCTATGATTATAAATTACTAATAAAATCGAATCGTAAATATGGTCTTATAGTCACAAGACGAAGAAGTGAACTTGCATAACTTAGTATTATGTTTTCTTGGTTAAAAGAATCCACGTGACGTTTGCAATAATCATTTAAAAAAAAAATATGATCATTATGTTTCCTCGTTCCAATCACGTTTTAAACGTTTAAACAACATCTTCAAGCCAATTTCACCCGCGAGCCGGGTATCTCAATTGAGAGGGGGTCAGTCGGCAGTCGCACCCGTAAAAGCCAAGATAAATTAATGGAGATTACTGGAGGGTACTGGTAACTGGAGAGTAGGAGAGCGGACCCTGGACCTGCATCCAAAGTGCAAGCTTCGGATGCAACCTGGATTGGCGTTCAGATAATGAACGTCATTCACGTTTTAAACTATGATAAAAAGAACATATAGAGCAATCCTAATTGCTCTTGAGTCGTACTAATCTAGTTTTCAATCTCAGACGGATGTATGACGCTTCTATTTTCAGGCCTTGAAGTTGATCTTTGGCACTAGAAAGCTTGAATGAATGTTAGTGAATGGACATCAAGTTAAGTCCTGCTTAGATGCCAGGCCATGTCTGGGCCATGTTCACTGGTCCAGACCGGTACATTTTGCACTTAACGAACAAATTCATAGGGTTTCTTGATCTCGGGTGCGAGTAAGCAAAACTATCTGTATATATTATACCCAGCGAAACAACTATAATCTTTATATATCAAAATGAATTGCTGTTCTTTAGTCTCGCTAAAACTTGAGAACGGCTGGACCGATTTGGCTAATTTTGGTCTTGAATTATTTGTGGAGGTCCAGAGAAGGTTTAAAAGGTTTGTCATCGATTAAGTCAGTACGAAGAAGCTAGTGAGTAATAAATATGTTTAGGTCTGCTACAGATAGTCCAGGATCCATTATCCATGATTTTACAATTGATGAAGCTAATTTTCCGTGAGTAGCTTCATTTGATAAGGCGCCCAACTCTTTTACTTACAAAAATTTCCGATTGTGATAGCTAACAGGACAATGACATGTGAAACAATTTCTGAGCGAAAAATAGGGATAACGTGACGTGACACGCCATTTGGAGGACAACGTAACTGTTAAATTATATAAATATTAACTAACCCACAGTAAAAAAAAACGACGGGTTTCACTCCGGGAGTTCCGGCAGAAGTGAAAACTTTAATATTAACGTTGTGCATTTTTGATATTTTGGAATGGTTACGGAATAATTTTGTACGAATTGCTTTAATTATTAGTATAGAAGTACTATCATTTATGTGGCAACATACAATATTCATTTATTGCGCTATCGTACGTATGTAACATTAAAAAGTTTATCTCTCAGAAAAATCAACTTCCATCCATAATTTCAACGACTTTTTCACCATCATTATTACCAGAACCATCATCGCCAATATATTTATAAAGTACACACTCATTTTCTTTCGCTATTTCTTCGTCACTTTTTTCATTAATAGATGCACTTTGTTTAATTTCCATTTTATATCAATAGATTTATGGCACAAAATAGAATAAATATTACAAAAAGTTTTATGATGACAAAAAGTGTTTCTTGGGTCTCGGTCGGAATCGATCTCAGTCTTGACGAAGTCAACAGCCACCAAGATTGTTAAGTACAGTGTGAAATTAGCGCTTCTATATTTGTTGTCTTACGATCAGATCACGTGTTTACTGACGCGAGTTTAACCTTTTTTACCCATTACAAAAAAGTACACAACGCCGCTAAAGAAGTTTTCACTTAAAAAAACCAGTTGGTGTTGGAAGAAGGCTGCTCTCTGTTCGAACCATACATTTTGTAGGACAAACATTTGTTCAAATAATGTTAATAATGTATTTTAACATTCAATAAAAAAGACCCATATTTACTTACAAGACTTATGTTTTCAGAATCGTTAAATGGAAATATTTTATCTCTGCTAAACCTGTTAGTTACCACAATCGGGAATTTTCGTAAGAGATAAGCTGGAGGGTCTCATCAAAATGAAGCTTCTCGTGAAAAATTAGTTTGATAGTAATCAATTGTAAAACTGGACCAGGGATCCTGGACTCAGAGTAAATACTCGTAAAATAAATAAATATCCCTAGGAAATTCTAGTGGTTTTAGTCGGTCCGATTCCGACACGCCCACCCCATCGTCGGCACTGATGGGGTGAAGCCTGTGGGGGTTTCCACACGCTAAAAAAAAAAAAGGACATTCTATCGACCATCGAGACCCAAAGTAAACATAGCTCAATAAGCTTATGGAATGGGTTCTAGAATGCGGTTTATCACATGGCCAATAAGTCCTACAGATCCTATTAATCCTACTAATATTATAAACGCGAAAGTTTGTAAGTATCGATGTATGGCTGCTTGTTACTTCTTCACGCAAAAACGGTTTAACGGATCTGGCTAAATTTTGTTCCAGGGATAGATCATAGTCTGCAATAATACATAATTTCTTTTAATCCCTGGAATTGATTCCCATGGGAAGCGGGAGTGAGCTCATAATTCCACGCTGACGGAGCTAGCTATTAAATAAGAGAGCTAGTATTAAATAAATAAGTGATAAATGTTTTATTGGCTTCGATCAATGGTTTCGTGACATGTGACTACTCTGATGGTGTAGTCACGTCGTCGCCAACTACCACCGTGTCGAGTGTAGTAGGTTCGACCCCCACATCGGCTTCTTTTCTCTTTCCCTTACACTTTGCATCAGTGGCAAGTTGTACAAGTTGGCAACGTGCAAGTAACACTTGAAAATTACTAGTGCAAACACTAGTGAAAATATTCACAAGCTACAGTAATCGTTTGCCATCAGGTGGGCCGTGTACTTGTAACGTACCTTTTTTTTTATTTTTTTTTCCGGGCGGAAATCCCTTCGGATACCCCCCGCCGGCCAGCGGGGGCGGTTATGTCGGGCTTGAACCGACTAAAACCGCACGCCGTCTCAGGACTACAGACGCCGGGGTGTAAGGTTGCCCATAGAGCATATCCCTCGCACCCCGATGACCCTGGGCCATCTCCGGTTTCGAGATGGCCCCCTCGGGTTTGGGAACCACGGTGTCCCCGTCTTGCCCCGGTTTGGGGGAGGGGCGCTAGTCGCCCCACCGTCCCGGGGTGACAGGCGACCCTACCTGCCACCCCCAGGCCTGCGCTCATGGAGGACGGAGGTCGTTAAGCGACCTCCGGCGCCTGAGTCGCCTGCGACGCGCGGCGAGCATGTTGCCGGGTCGGGAGAGTTCTAACTCTTTCCCGGGCGCGCTCCGCCCTCTCCTTCGCGAGCATTACATGCTCGCAGAAGGAGGTGGTGGCGGCCCACGCGCTCGCGCTCCGCACCATTGTCGCAATCATGCTGCCGAGCGAGCGGACTCCCACCCCGATGGCTGCCACGCCGGGCAGTTCGCCAGCGTGTGCAGCCCTGAGTCCTCGCTCGCGTCGCATTGATGACACTCAGGCGTTGGCTCCTTCCTAATCCGATGCCTCCAGATCCCATGGCGGAGTTCCGGCAAGGAGACTCGCCGCCTCGAAGGATATCATACAGTACCCGCGGATGACCCTGATGGCCATCACTCGCTGCGGAGCGCACAGCATCCGCACACTTCTGGTCTTCAGGACCTCCGCCCATATTGGGTACCCATACAGAGCCATGGATCGCACGATCCCCGCGTAGAGTCATCGGGCCCTCTGATGTTGGGCAACAGCCGAGCCAGAGCGAGAGCTGTGCCCTTCAATTTGAGGGCCAGACTTCGGATGTGCACTCCGAAGTCCCATCGGCCGTCGAGCACGAGCCCCAAATATTTCATTTGGGGCTTGACGCCGATGCGATTTCCTCCCACGATGAGACTGGATCCCTCGGGTGGCTTGCTCCGAGGCCCATGAAAGAACAGGGCCTCGGTTTTATGCAGAGCCACCTCGAGACCCAGCCGCCGGATCCGCTCAACGACTTGAGCAACCGCGGTCGTGGCCTTTAGGGTCGCTTCGCGGTACGTCGCCCCGCACGCCGTCACGAGTGTGAGGTCACCGCGAAGCACCCAGTCGTATCCGGTGTTCCACAGGAGCGGCCCCAGGACCGATCCCTGTGGAACACCGCACGACATTTCACGCCGATCGAGACCGGTCACGGCTGGGTAGATGACGGCTCTCTCCGTCAAATACGCCCCGACTATGCGGCGGTGGTAGAGAGGCACTTCGTGATACACGAGCGCCTCCCTAATACAACTCCAGGGCAAGGTGTTGAACGCGTTGGCGATGTCCAGGGACACCGCCAACATCACCTCACCCCAGGCTACTGCATCCTCCGCCAGAGCCCTCACGCGCATGATGGCATCCTTTGGCGGAAGCCATATTGGCCATCCGCCAGGTCCGGCCCCACTCTTGAGAGATGCTTAGTAGTATACAAAACCCAGTGTTGTAGTTGACTGTCAACGGATCAAAGGACGCCGGTATGCACATTAAGATAGCACCTTAATCCCACCCACGCCACTTCGCACAATGGGGCCTAAGCTTGTTTTTTGTTTACAAAAACATCAAACAATAATGTTAAATCATGTACCATTTGATTGATATGAATGATACAGTCAACATCAAAAATCGTTGAGTATGTACAGATTTCCAAATAATTTAGTATCTGGTAACATAGGCAGGTAATTAGACGCCTAGGCCATTCATTAAAAACCGGCGTCCAATAAATGGCTAGGCTATTACTTACCTTTTTTAATCTTTTTTAAATCTTCACTAGTTCATTATAAAAGGTAAATTAGTAAATTGAACTAGAATCCCTCAACGCTTAACTTTCTATTGTCTTTTCATTGAATTTTGAAAATTTCATGTCCCGCACCTAGGTTTTTTTTGGGACTAATTCCCCCATACGCCTCTCCATTCCCAAACCTCTGAATTCTTTTACAACAAGACCAATTAGCAGTAATCACAATCGAGCACATCGAGTAATGACACTCGGGAATTCCTAGAATAAATTGGACTGTCTTTGAGCACAAAACGTATTTAATCAGAAGAGAATTGAAGTTGAAAATAAAATAAATCCATTTTCCTCCATAGTAAAGTAGGTAAAAATATACATAAAAAATTACCATGTGAAACAGGGGAGCATCACGGACATAAAAGCATTATGGGTCCTAAGTAAGCTATATTTCATTCCTGTAATATATAAATGGCAAAATTGCCCATAGGCACGGCAATTCACAGAAGCAGGCCGGGACGGTAGGGCGACTAGCACCCCTCCCCCAAACCGAGGCAAGACGGGGACACCGTGGTTTCCAAACCCGAGGGGACCATCTCGAAACCGGAGATGGCCCAGGGTCAGTTGGGGTGCGAGGGATATGCTCTATGGGTAACCTTACACCCCGGCGTCTGAAGACCCGAGACGGCGTGCGGTTTTAGTCGGTACAAGCCCGACATAACCGCCCCCGCTGGCCGGCGGGGGGGTATCCGAAGGGATTGCCGCACGAAAAAAAAAAGAAAAAGGCACGGCAATTCACACTAAATGATACAAGATCCGCTTCGCATAGTATACATACATATACATTGTGCTAATATATTTGTAATTAATGTATAAAAGTAAAATCATCATATGTGATAGTTGTAATATTGATCAGTTCTGATGTATGTACATTCAATGACATAAGTAACTTAACAAATACGAATTAGAATCACGTTAGCTCTTAAACCTCTCATTAAATAGTAAACAAACCATGAAGTATATTCACTCTGTCCTCAGGGAATTATGAAACTACTTATACTTCAATTTATTAGTACATGTATTCCAAAGTAGTAAAAAAGTTTATAAATATTTTAGTGTCATTCTACTTTTGTCGTTGACTGTGCCTATGTATTTATATTCTGAAAGGTGTGTGTATAGAGGCTTTTGGATTATATCACAAAAAAATATTGTATGTATATACGGATGAACGATGAGTAATTGCTAACTTTAAAGTTTTTATGAGTGATACTCTTGGGTTGATTAGGGTACTATTGTGCAAATCAGGGCACACCGCTTATCATCTTGAATGTTAACACAATTTGTTACAAGTAGTAAAGTCATTCCAGTCCAGATATTCAGGAGATAAGATTATGCTGACTTCTTGAAAGTAAACTAGGCAAATAACTGACTTCTGTGAGAGTACTGTAGCGTCCGGGGGTTGGACGCCACAATACCTCGTGTTGATAATAAGATAAACACAGAGGAAGAAATTTATATGAGCATTTATTATTTCAACAAAGCTTCCTATATCGAGTTTAGGGAGGTTTTTACGCGTATATATTTATATTTATGCGAACTAGGGAATCGCGAACTCCGCTCAAGGACTGAGCCTAAATTTAATACACTTATATCTTCTCTTCGGCCAGCGGACCCGGGCGGCGCGTCTATTCGCCCGCCCGCTGTCAGCAATTGTTTTTGCTTCCCTAAGCTAAATTTGAATGACACAGTATTTTTATTTAAACTCTGACACATGATGGCCAGGTAATCGAACCGTGGTGTGGAACGAGGTTCGGACACCACAGTACTCAGGTAAACTCTGTTTACTGTAGGTATGTTTGTGAAACCAAAAGGTCCAGCCTTGATTTGAGGATCATTACGAGTTGCGCTCTCCTTGCAGCGTTAGTCAGGTAATGTGATAGACAGGCCTTTTTTTTACGTGCGGAAATCCCTTAGCGGGGGTGGTTATGTCCTGTCTCGACTAAAACCGCACGGTGTCCTCCCCATGTGTCCGTTGCCGGGCACCCCGGGTAAGCCCTCGAAAGGATAACCCCAGGGTTGCCGGCGGACCTTGGCCGCCACCGCGGCCTCGCCTGGTGGGGTCGGGTTTTATCCCGCTTCGGTGAGTTGGCAGGCGTGTGTAGGGCACACACGACACGCCTCCGCCACGGCCTGCTTCTGTAAGGACGGCGAGTCGGCCAACTGTCGTCCTCAGGCCCCGATCATGGAGGTCGGTAGTCCCGGGCGTAAATGAGTCTGCGGCGTTCTCGCCGCAGCCTGCGAAACTCGGGGGGCAGGGTTCTCTCCCGCTCCCTCTCCGCCGTCTCTTTCGCGCGCATTACCTGCTCGCTGAAAGAGGCGGCGGCGTGCCACTTGCTCCCGTCGGAGACCACAGCCCTCACCATGGTCTCCAACGAGAGAACGTCCACGCCAAGGACCGCAACGAGATCCCGGCGTTGACTCGCCCACGCAGGGCACTCCACCAACGTTTGGAGCGCCGTGTCTTCGCCAGTGATAGACAGGCCTGGGAGTGGTAAACTGCTTACATATACTGCTCATATCCATTTTAAAAATCATTGGAAGAAGTGTGCGAAAAAAATTCTCGCTAGTTCTATGGGGCAAATTGACACTGAAACTAGTAAGAACATACCAGAATATTGACTGTTGATGTAATTTAACAGATGGGGAAGTCAGTAGTTTTTATATAAAATTAATTAAATGTAGTTGACCGAAAAAAAGAAGGATCTTCATCAACTAGAATGAGGATTAACACCCACATTAACCACTAGCCACTTTTTTTAGACTCCATGCTGTTTCTGAGAATAACCTAATAGAAAATCGCAATAACATTTGCCCGACTTAAAACTCGAAATCCATCATGTATATGTATATGTATATAGTATTTAGCGAGTAGAGATGGCTGAACATGTTTTCTTTTCTTTTCAGATTCGAAATGGGCCTCCACGAAGTATTAATTTTGGTGATAAGCGTCGTCGGAACCATGGGCTTTATCCCCCATGGTTCTATTGGGGAAAAGGTTTGCATTACTTTCGGATAGCGTTATAATATATTTACAATAGAGCTTTTGTAATAGTGGTAGATCAGCTTTTACGTTCAAATTTAAAGACACTAAAGATCATAAACGAGCATATAGCCCACCTGATGGTAAGCAATTACCGACCATCGTCTACGAGGCTTGCTATACTCGCGAGTTACTGGCTGCAATAAAAGGAAGCATACTGCTACTTAAATTTGGCCTTAGCCAGAAGGTCGTACTTCCTTAGAAGTTCAGCTTGATTTCGCTTGATGGTACTAAATATAGGTATGTAATGTCATCACAACTTATTAGTGGAAACATTCCTTAGATCAACCAAAATATGTGTGTAAAATATACACAATTGTACTGAATTACATTTACTGACATTGTCTATAGACTTGTACTTGTTCCGTAAGTATCGCAAACATACGAAGGATTTATATTTCAAAAACGTATAGCAATACGCCTCTAATATGTATATCGTGTAATAGTGAAGTTTAGTTCGGAAAAATACTAAAGATCTATTGTGACATATTTGATATTATCTTCTTGAGGACATCGCGTTGACGCTGCAGGAGAGATCTCCGATGGTAAAAGTAGCAGCTTCTGCGTGTCGTCTGAAGAATCCCTTAGTAAAAATATAATAATCTAGGGGTTACCCAGACGACAGGCGGCTGTTATGCACTAGAACAACGAAAGAAGATACATTCTTACATTGGATTATAGCAACTCTACTTTACACCTACATGAAGCCTATTTTAAATTGAGAACATGCCAACGAAAATATTAATTTAAATAAAGTATTTAATAGTGATACTGCGATTTAAAAAAAAATCGACATTTGTGTCCTTAAAGATACTCGACACCATCGAAGATGCAGCGAGAGACAAACCAAATGGACAGTGTTAATGAACTAAATGAGAGTACAAGAGAAGACGCAGTTGAAATAATCAATAAATCACAATTATCATTAGGCATTGTTTTTATATATTATAAAAAAATGTGTGCACAGAGTATCAAATTCACTTCGCGAACTAAAGAAAATTTGTATTGAACAAAAATCTAAATTACCACTTTAGGTATAAATATTTCTTGGTTTACATACTCTTAAGCCGAAACACTTCAATTGAATTTATATTAAAATGATCCGAGAAAAATATAAAATTGAAGTGATAATAAAAACCCACATGATGACAAGCTACAAAAGTGCACACATTGTAATTTTGTATCGCAATGCCTACACCACACCGCCTTTGTTGCTATTATTTTAAGCAAATGACCATATCGTTTTCTTTCACCAGACTTTCATATGAGAAGTTTAAAGTGGCCTAAATCCTCAACCCATTCGCGTGCAACTGTTTAATAGTACGAAACATCCCTGATAGCGTCTATACCAAAGTGCTACCATACTAAACAGCTATACATATTAACCATTCGCTTTTCTGTATAATCGATCGCAATTTTTTACATTCTATTATTATTACTATATATGTTTAATATTATTCATTTGTCAATATGATTTAGGTCGAAGTCTAGCATAAGTTTTAAAAATTCAATCGATTATGCTACTGATTCTTAACAAATTGGTTCGGTTTGAGAGTATAGTACGAATTAAAATTTCATTTACGTAAAATCTCTAGTCCTTAAGCTCAAAAAGAAAAATAGTATAAAACGATTTCAACATACACCTAGAACATAAGAAAAATTAATATAAGTAACACAAAATTTGTTTATAACATAGCCTTCCCACAATACTTCGTAACCTTTCATAAAGTACTAACTATCTACAACTGGTCCTAGGATCATATGCTAACGGAGGCTTTGCTACGTGAAGTAGTCGAGCGAATGGGCAAGGACTTCAACGATGCAGCTTCCAGTTACCTAGAATTCCCATCAAACGAACGCCATCTCGCTCTGATGGCCCGTGCAAACAAAGAACTGGAGAACGAACAGCTAGACTACGACTCCCTCATCGATGGCAATCCGAACCCCAGCTTACGCGACCAGGAATACCTGCAGCACAGGTTGGATTATTTTTTTACTGGTTATTTATGTACACAAAAGGCTGCTTTGGATCACTTTCAGTCTTCTTCTCATCAAGCGAAGGCCCAATATCGGGAGTCAAAGTATATTTTGGATAGATAGATAGAATATTAGATCCCCTAAATACAATGAAACATGAATAAGAACATAAATTACACTAAACACATGTCCCCAGCACCATTTAGTGTAAAGACCAAACAATAAACACAGTCTGTTATTAACAATCGGTCTAATTGCAGAAGACAAATCAAGTCTAGACAACAAATTAGAACAAATTAATAACATTAAGACTGACATATAACACGATTAGATAAAACCACTAAGGTGTGGCTCTGCCACAAGCTACACTATTTATAGTTGAACTCCATTCATTTTACTCCACTGGCAACGGGTTAATACACATTAGACTTTAGCGCGTATAAAGTGTAACTGAGATAAGCGACCGAGACAGAGCTCTGTACAAACTAATATGTATGAGACTGTACATACGTACTAGTAATCCAAAATACTTTATAAAATGCATGTAGCAATGTAAAATTTTGAATTCTAAGTAAACTTTTGGGTATTGTGGTCAGAGGCCATAATCGATAAATGGCTCTATTAAAGTCATATCTTCCTATCTACTGGATACCTTCAAGTTTCTTCTTTGCTTTAGTAGCCTTATTTTTATAACAGAAGAACTCATTTATCCTTTTGTTCACTTAAAATGTCCGCCTTCATACCAATTAGTTCAAATAATAATTAGATCCTTCCAGTTCATTTATTTTAGTATCCAAAACAAAAATAAGATAAATGAATGATCGAAGCCAGTTAACTGTATGAAAATCTCTGGACTCGAGACCCGTGTCATACTATTTAGTTAATTTACTTATTGGGTGCTCAGTTATCACTGTAAAAAGAATTGAAATACAACTATTTTTAACGGATTCTATCGTGATTTATTTGATGTTATTTTATTACTTACATTGAACCCGACGTTTCGGTTGCTTTTCAGCAGTTATAGTTTTATTTCAATGACATTCGCGTAAACTACCGACAATATCCTGTGAAAACACCAACCAAAATTTTCGCCGTCATCATGTTTTTGTAAAGTGAAACAGCATACACTGCCGTATTGTTTAGATAAGACAGTGTATGATAAGTTTCATTCTGGGTGTATGCTGTTTCAAATTACTAAATGAAATAGCATACTCTGTCTAAACTTTAGACAGTGTATGCTGTTTCATTCTTGCTCCCAACCAAGACCTTCGGGGCCTCACCTACAAGCCAGTACACCTGCTGACTGACGGGTGAAGCTTCAGTGCAGCCATTACTTCGCTCACATTAAAGCCAAAATAAACGAAATCTGGGAAAGGTAGAGTAGGAAAGCGGACTCTTGAGTCCGACGTAAGTACAGTCTTTGGATGCAACCAGGAGAGTCGCCCGGATGAAGGAATAATAAGATATTTGTATGCAAAAAAAAATAGCGGCGATAGCCCAGTGGCGTACGTAACGGACTGCTGACACGAGCTCTCGAGTTCGATCCCCAGTCGCCAAGGGCACACACCTCTAACTTTTCGTAGTTATGTGTGCATTAATAAATGTTAATTATCGCTCACTCAATAATGTGCCCGGGAGATGGCAATAGGCTCGCCCCCTATTACATTGGGACCTTAACATAACTAACGAATCGTGGGTGTGTAATACACCTCTGCCTACTCCTTCAGGGATACAGGCGTGAAATAATGTTATGTTATGTTTTATGATAAAAATGGCGTTTGCTCCGCCTTATTTTGATTTTTTACTTAAAGATCATGTTATTCCTAGTTCGCTTTGGGGCCACCAGTATGTGACCGGGGGCGCAGGCGAGGGTGAGCCGGGGCTCCACCGCCAGATGGTTAAGACCGACGCGGTCCTACCAGCGTATTGCAACCCCCCTAACCCTTGCCCGGTTGGATACACAGGTAAGCTATCAGTCATTGCTATTTTAGTTTATTCAAACTAACTTGTAAGGGTTAAGGGTTCTACAATAAACTTTGATACATATTATATAAAAACGTATAAATACCCAGACCAATGCAAATGCAAAAATGTATTTATATTTTTATTTATTTCTATAACCAACTTATACTTACAGTTATCTATACTTATAAGTTATAGGTCACATAAGGGTCTGGTCGCGGGTTCAAGTCCCGTTCTAGATGTTCTCTTTTTCCGATCTAAATCCTTAGAAAAAAAACTATACAATGTCAAAACTATAATAATAAATAGATTCAAAAAATATTTCGATAATCAAAATCAAAACTGTTTACAATAAGAATAAAATAAAACATACATATATGCATATAAATATTAGCACTGAGCGAGAATCAAACCCATCTAACCCTGCAGTTGAACACTCTATCGTTACGCCACACTTGTACAATCTTATAGTTCGTAAGAAGATTTCCGTTTATCTTATTTATAAGCGAACTTTTTAATAATTAACATACCTTTTACTTTATTATTAAAGTAATCAATAAAGAATCTTATGTTTGATAGAGGATCAAGGCTGTATTAGCGAGTTTGAAAACACCGCTGCATTCAGCCGTGAGTATCAGCTGGCTCAGCGCTGCATGTGCGACGGGGAGCACATGTTCAGCTGCCCTGCTGACTCCGGCTCTGATCTTGACCTCCGCTTCCCTGAACACCACAAGAGTCTGGTTGCGAAGAAATACAAGCCTGCCGTAAGTATTTTGCAAACGTTTGTAATATCTGTGTAGAGTGTGGACAATAAGTAATGCCGATTATTTTGATATTCTTAAAGATATTGCAAATCTTTAAACTGATATGCAATTTTCATCACTTAATCTATAAAATGAATTAAAAAGTATCGACATGTGTTCACACGAAATTATTATTTTATTTTCCTTAATGTTTATTTTATTTAATTTTCTGAACGTTTCTACTTATCAGACTAGTTATAAACCATGCCATATAAATGTATGGGGATTGCAAAAGTACAAATGGTGATCACATGCCTATATTTTCTTTATTTTTTTATGTCATTTTATAAATGAAATGATTCAGATTTCATATGAGTTTCAAATTTTGCAAATCTTTAAAAATTATGAAATAATCTTCTGTACACACTTAACGTTTCCACCCTGCAAATTATATCCCGAGATCTATTATAATTGTAACTTGAGATGTAATTTAAATTGTATTCCAGTGTTAACAGTTCTTTTCATTCATCATTCAATATAATATTACATTATATCCCAAAGTGAAAGTCAGCTTTAAGGGCAAGTCACAAAATTTCACTTATTTTGTTATGAGATTCCATAGAAACCAAACTCTAACGCAAATTAGGTACTCAGAATATTCGCCAGCGCGTGGGCCGCCGCCACCTCCTTCTGCGAGCATGTAATGCTCCCTAAGGATTTGGCGGAGCGCGCCCGGGAGAGATTTAAAACTCTCCCGGCCCGCCGAGCCCGCAACTTGCTCGCCGCGCGTCGCAGGCGACTCAGGCGCCGGAGGTCGCTTGACGACCTCCATCCTCCATGAGCGCAGGCCTGGGGGTGACAGGTGAGGCCGCCTGTCACCCCAGCAGAAGCAGGCCGAGACGGTGGGGCGACTAGCGCCCCTCCCCGAAAACGGGGCAAGACGGGGACACCATGGTTCCCAAACCCGAGGGGGCCATCTCGAAACCGGAGATGGCCCAGGGTCAGTCGGGGTGCGAGGGATATGCTCTATTGGCAACCTTACACCCCGGCGTCTGTAGACCCGAGACGGCGTGCGGTTTTAGTCGGTTCAAGCCCGACATAACCGCCCCCGCTGGCCGGCGGGAGGGTATCCGAAGGGATTTCCGCACGAAATAAAAAAAGTTAAATAAATTTTTGGATACAGTAAAGACTACTAATTTGCTTTATAGTAAAATGAAACATGCTCACATCTCTTGTATACTGTAATACCTACAGATTTTACACTATTTATTCATATATATAAATATCCTTTTTCAGGGCGAAAATCCTTACTTGACGGGGGAACGTTTACCGATTGCTGCAAAAAAAGGTTTTGATGTTAATGTGTATTAAGTCTAACTCTAATTACTATGTATTAAATTAATCATACTACATTAGTGTCTATTTTGTACCGTACGGAAAGTGGACATAACGTCCTGTATTTGTCCACTCTTTATAACGGGTTTACTGTTTTCATAATAATACTGTTACAACCTCATTTTAAGGTGTGGTGCGTTCCAAGTGTTGATGAAACTACACTTTTTGCAACAACTCAATACTGCAGTTGAAATTTAACCTCGGCTCTTGAATTGGACTTACGAAACATTATTTACGCGTTTGATAAGAAGTTAGGAGGAGGAAGATAGTGTATTTATAAGGAATATAGGTGGTAGCTTTATATTTTTGTAATCTTAAAAAAATACAAACTCTCTATTTTTTTATTTTTGCCCATCCTACGGAACGTTATGAGTAAATATAAAAACTCACTAAGTATAATAATTTAGACATATTTATAGAGGCGCTAATCGGTACGTATAAGCTCAAAGTAAAATGTTAAATACAATTTGTCATTTCTTAAACCGATAAATTAATAAAATTATAAAGTAAACTTTGAAGCTGTGAATTTCGTTAGTTGTACACAAATAATATGTTTCGTCTTCAGTCAGCTATATAAATTATATACATAATATATTTCACGAGTATACAATTACGTTACACGGTTGCTTTCACAGACTCTGTACGTATAATTTTCTTAAGAATTCTTAAGAATTTTATCTTTAAATATTAGGTATACCTTCGTTCCCGGCGTGGGAGGCGCCGAGGCGCGACCTCGTGGCAGCCATCGGGGTGGGAGTCCTCTCGCTCGGCAGCATGATTGCGGCAATGGTGCGGAGCGCGAGCGCGTGGGCCGCCGCCGCCTCCTTCTGCGAGCATGTAATGCTCGCGAAGGAGGTGGCGGAGCGCGCCCGGGAGAGACTTAGAACTCTCCCGGTCCGCCGAACCCGCAACTTGCTCGCCGCGCGTCGCAGGCAACTCAGGCGCCGGAGGTCGCTTAACGACCTCCGTCCTCCATGAGCCTGGCCTGGGGGTGGCGGGTGAGGCCACCTGTCACCCCAGCAGAAGCAGGCCGGGACGGTGGGGCGACTAGCGCCCCTCCCCCAAACCGGGGCAAGACGGGGACACCGTGGTTCCCAAACCCGAGGGGGCCATCTCGAAACCGGAGATGGCCCAGGGTCAGTCGGGGTGCGAGGGATATGCTCTATGGGCAACCTTACACCCCGGCGTCTGTAGACCCGAGACGGCGTGCGGTTTTAGTCGGTTCAAGCCCGACATAACCGACCCGCTGGCACGCGGGGGGGTATCCGAAGGGATTTCCGCACGATAAAAAAAAAAATGTATACCTTCGTTTAACTGATAGATATTTCTTAAATAATTATAAACCTGTTTAACAATTTTATATAATATCAGGAATGGATGGAAGGATACTAAATAATCAGGAAAAGGTTACAAATTATGTAAATTTAAAAACCAATTTACTACTTTGGCTATTTAGAATACATAAGAACTATATTAAAACTATACTTAAATCATACCTTATACAAGTATTTATAAAGTATGTAATGCGAGTAATTTTTTTTTTTCCTGCGGAAATCCCTTCGGATACCCCCCGCCGCCCAGCGGGGGTGGTTATGTCGGGCTCGAAGCGAATAAAACCGCACGCCGTCTTGGGTCTTAAGACGCCGGGGTGTAAGGTGGCCCATAGAGCATATAGGTTAAGAAAAAAATCTCCTTTAAGCATTGTAAACAAACATCTATACATTGCAAACCGATTACATCTTAGGTTTAATACAAAAATCAACAAAATCACAATCCACTGGTCCTCCATGATAGAATATATATATATATATATATAATAATTCTTAAGTCATAAATTAAACTTGTAATATATTTATATAGTGCGAAAATCGAGTGTAGGTTATTAATAGCGGCGATAGCCCAGTGGCGTACGTAACGGACTGCTGAGATGAGGTCTCGAGTTCGATCCCCAGTCGCCCTGGGCACACACCTCTGACTTTTCGTAGTTATGTGTGCATTAATAAGTTTTAATTATCGCTCGCTTAATAATGTGCCCGGTAGATGGCAATAGGCTCGCCCCCATTACATTGGGACCTAAACATAACTGGCGAATCAAGGGTGTATAATACACCTCTGTCTACCCCTTCAGGGACACGGGCGTGAAGTTATGTTATGTTATGTTAATATAAATAGCTGCTAAGCATTGTAATTATACAGGCAACGCATTGGGTAAGGTAAGGTAAGGTAAATATAAAATCCAAATTACAATTTTGCAAGGTATTTTATCTACAGGACACAACAAAATCGGAATCCACCTATGGATGAACATAAAACTATTAATACACGTAAAATAATTATAAACCATGCAACTCGAGTGTAGGTTATGGAAATTGAACTCAGTTAAGCATTACAAACATACAGTTATGCACTAAACATCAATTACATTTTAGGTTTATTAAGAAATAAACAAAATCACAGTCCACTGGTCCTCCATTAATGAATATTTAAAAACTGAACAAAGGCCGTATTATAAAGTATGCAACTCGAGTATAGGTTATATTAAAATAAAACGCTGTTAAGCTTTTTGAATATACAGCACATTAATAAGAGTTTCTTAGGTATATTATACAAAACAACAAAATCGCAATCTAATACTGAATATACACATCCTTCGTTTTAGAATAATTATAAACTACTTAAATCATAACATAACTTATACAAAGGTATCTAATTATAAAGTATGCAACTCGAGTATATGTAATTGAACTGTAACTCTAGTAAAAACCGATTCCATCTTAGGTTTGCAAGTTTGTTACAAAAGTCAACAAAATCATGGTTCACTGGTCATCCATTACAAAATATATTTTTCATTACTCATACTCTGAAAGTAGGTCTGAAGTTGCCTGAGGAGCGAGATGAAAGTAATACTTTTCATCCCTAGGGAGAATCGCTTTCAACAGACAGCTGTCAAATTATTAAAAAAAAACTAATTCTATTTTCACATTTTTAATGTACCAACCATGTACCAACTTTCCATACAGCCACTCAATTACAGCGCGATGTTGTTGTTGAAATAAAATAAAGTTAAGTGTTGATTAAAGAATATATATTTTTTAAATAACTTTACTTTAGTTTAGTTTCAACAATTTCCTTAAAATAACATAGATTTGGGCAAAATATTTTCCAGTTTTTCAATGATGAAAATGAAAAATAGTGGCTGAATAGCTGGCCGGCCACAGAAAAAAAAACATACAAAATAGACGGAAAAGCGGCAATTCGATCTTCATTTGTTTTTCGATTTGAAGGTTTTACTCATTTTTACTCATTTTTTCTATAGCTAATTCATGTTTTTATTTTTACTTTCCTTGTATTCGTAATAAAAAGCACAGTGTTTACCTCGGGTTAAAGACTTATTTAGACTCTCGAACTATTGGCGCCCTCACTTCGTTCGGGCGCCAAACCTCGTCTCGGGACTAAATAAGTTACTTTCATCCCTAGGGTAACAATGTACTATTTCATCTCTCCTGTTCGGAAAGTTTAATTTTCATAGGTAGATAGAGGGTGGAAAGTAGCTTATTTCACCCCTGGGGTGAAAATATTTTTTTTTAATTTTAAGTTTTGCCATGGAGTCCATGATAATTAAGTTACGTCATTATGCCTCGGTATCATGACGCTTTATTTCTACTATTAACCCTATTTAAAATACAATACAATTTTATTTTATCCCTTATTCTTTTTTACTAATGTTGTTGCATTGTTTTTTATGTTTTGTTTTGCATGCAACAACTCTGTCCATAATTTATTATTTTTGATTGGACCTTGAATGTGAAAACACATGAACCTAAGTTATTGGCGATGCATTAGTCAAATAAAAAAAATATTATAAACTTTATTCACACGGAAAACTAAGTTACCCTTATCTAAGTTATAAAGTTCTTCTTGTGATGTATATATAGATATAAAGCAATAATTCAAAAAGATAATATTGAACTTTAAAATTAATGGATAATTGATTAATTTTTACAAGAAATGTACATATTTATAAGCATGCATCCAGGTCATAAAATTATACCCTTTACAACTGATACGTATTGTATGTAACACTAATTCCAATACCGTATTCGAACCACGCGCCGTTGGCAACACGAAACCCTTCCCTATCACAGTCGGGGATCTATCCTTAGGCCGTTTCTGCTCAGCTTGAGAATGGCAGTCTAAAGCTAAATGTGGCGAAGACCGAGCACATGGCATTGAACTCTACAGATCCCACATCCGTCCGCATAGGTGATGACTTGGTCGAGTGCACGGGCGATCATCACTGTCACCAGACAGATCCCAGGTACTTAACCTGATCCGTATCAGGTTAAGTACCTGAGATCTGTACTACACGCGACTAGTGATATCGATTGCGATGAGCAGGAGCTGTGTGTCACGGAGATGAATATGCTGCGGTGGATGAGCGAAGTCACTCGTTGGTATCGCGTGAGGAACTCCCGCATTCGCAGCAGCCTTCATGTCCGAGACTTCGCAGATAAAATGCAGGAGCGTCACCGTCGCTAGGCGGTCACGTGTTGCGGCAACCGCGAGGTTACGTATGGGTAACAAATGTCTGGCCATGCCACTTCCGCCAGGCTGCGGTAGGAGGGGGAGACCCAAGAAGTGCCGGTTTCATACTGCTGGACGTTATAAGGGATGACATGCGTGCCAATGGTCTCACTACCACAAACGCTCAAGATCGTGCGAAGTGGAGAAAAAAAAGCAGGAAAATTGACGTTGGGCTTCGAGGTTCGAATGTAATCGGGACGCATGATTATGATGACAACTAAAGTATTTGGATTTCTGAAGCAATTAAAGCTATGCTCATTATACCATTAAATACCTCCAAATAAGTTGTAAAGTGTTTATTTATTAGGATCAATTAGGCAGCTGTAGGTTTTAATTATTTTAATACACGTCTTCCTTAGTATTTATATGTAATATATAGGTATATATACATACATAAAAGTTCAGTTCCGGTATAAATCACCTTCACATTAAGTTTGAAATCAACACAAAATTTAGAACAGTAGTAGAAACAAGTAATGTATGTATGTATGTAAATGTAAGTTTAAGAATAAGTGTACATACGCAATAAAGATGCAACCGATCGCCGACACTAGAAAGCTAACGTATAAAGGTAATAGTGATAAGTATATTACCTACTAGTTAGAAAAATAAGTGAAAGTAAGAAATGACAATCGATAGCAAGCGCCTTTCATAAGTGATTTATTTCTTAAGAATGATTTGTCTTGAAGAACATATTATAAGTACACACAATAGTTATAAAAATTAAACTCACTATTAACTATAATTCAATCCAATACTAAGTTATGTGCTAGAAGTGAGTAAATAGCATTATGATTATTTACAATTACAACATTGAGACTTAACCCGATAATGTGGCATATCACACTTACTAACATACATTTGAAATGTCTGACCTGTATCGACGACATTAAGTGTAATGTCATCATCAATAGACATATAGACATCAGCTCATCAATACAGCCAGTGGGTTGTATTGATGAGCTTATTATATTTGTAATATTATGCCATAAAATTGATTTATCCGTTATTCTAATTCTCATTTAATTTGCTCTATTTATATTTAAGGACCTTTTTTTTTCGTGCGGTAATCCCTTCGGATACCCCCCGCCGGCCAGCGGGGGCGGTTATGTCGGGCTTGAACCGACTAAAACCGCACGCCGTCTCGGGTCTACAGACGTCGGGGTGTAAGGTTGCCCATAGAGCATATCCCTCGCACCCCGACTGACCCTGGGCCATCTCCGGTTTCGAGATGGCCCCCTAATCACGAAAGATCTTACATTGAAATAATTTAAACTATCATCACCAGAGATGACCACAGTATAGAACATCATTTTTGAAAGAATAATCACTGAACCCAAACGGAAGCTGGCAGTCTAAACTGATTGTAATTAATTTACTTAATTACATATCTGAATGATGAACTGATACGAATCTGATTTGAAGTCGATAACGAGATAAAAAAAGGATACATACTAATGTAAGGCGCTTAGGCAGATGGCTAGGATAGGTGTCCCACTGCCAACTACATTCGTGCATATTATCTATTGTTTTTTTAAAAGGTGGTAGTAAACATTTTCATTTTCAAGTTTGCACGCATATTTGAAAGGCGCTTAATTTATTGCTTATAGATCCGACGCACACTCACTAATCTTGAAATAAGTTAATTTAATTAGAGGTAAAACTGTATCTTATATCTTATAATATAAGTAGCATTAATGTGTAAGTAACCAAGCGATAACTTGGGTGCGAAATGAGTCAGTCTAGTCAAAACCGTAGTGTGTACATATGAATAGTATATAGTTTACCTATAGTATGTAGATTAGATACAGTATATACATTTTATTTTAATGGGAATAACGTGCAAAATTTTATGATTGATCCTTGTTCTTCATATTATTATCAATTAAATTTGTATAGCGATAAATATTTCACATCACTAGGGTAACATTAAAAAAATGTAGTTTCTGAACACGGATGAGAAATTTAATATGTTATTTATAACGAAACCTTTTAAAATCTAAGTCAAATAGTAAACTGGTAACAAAGGGTTTCGTTAGTAAAAAGTAAAACCCATAAGATACTTATATAAAAATTACCTTACTTGTTGTTGTGAGTAAGGTCTCAGAAACTTTGAATATTGCAGAGTTAAATGATAAAACTACTAGGAGGAATGATTGGGATAGTAAATCTATTTGAAATCAAATATATAATCGTAAAATAAAAACTGTACCTAAATGTTTAAATTTTCATAATAAAACAAATAAGAGAACTTTATTTTGTGTATTCAAATTCAAAAAAAATCATTAGGATTTGAATTTTCAACGGCCATCATATTTGAAAGTTTCCATAACAACGAAAGATGATGAGCACTATGACGAGGTTGTCATCCTGCAAGGCTGCAGAATACTTAATGAAAAGATAAACTAAAAATATTAACATTTCTTTGGGTTAGTTTTGTTCTATTCGTTTTTTTTTTATACCACTAAGGTGGCAGACAAGCACACGGCCCACCTGATGGAAAGCGGTTACCGCGGCCTATGGACGTGTGCAACACTAGTGGCGTCACACTCGCGCTGCCGATCCTGTAAAGGAAAGGGAATGGGAAAGGAGTTTGGGTGGGGATGGGAAAGGAGTTTGGGAGGGGATGGGAAAGGAGTTTGGGAGGGAATGGGAAAAGAGTTTGGGACGGGATGGGAAAGGAATTTGAGCTCCGGCACTCTCACTCACCAGACGGAACGCAACAGTTCGAATACTGTTACTTGGCGTCGATATTCTGTGAGAGGGTGGTGCTTCCCCGGTCGAGTCGGCCCATTCATGCAACGGCCAAAATGACTGTTGCTTGACTCTACCACCTACAAAAAATTTATCAATTGACAAGAGTCACGAACTAAACATAACATAGAAAGTTCTGAAGTAAATTTAATTCGACGGAAAGGATGCAATAACACATATTTGCTACTTTTGCATATTGTTCCCTTTGAAACCAATTATAACAATATGCTAATGAGAATATATTTTTATATAAAATACAAGAAAAATCCAAACACATGTAAAAGGTTTATATTTTTTTATAAATATTAGTAAATATATTTTTTCAGATAAAACTAATAATACCTCGTTTAAAATATAATTGACAGTAAAAATAAGATTTGTAACTTTAGATTATTATAAGGAAAGTTAATGTCCTCACAATCGTGACATAACTCAGAGTCACCTAGTTCCTAGTTGAATCTCAACTGGCAAAAATGTAAATAAAGTATTAAATAATATTACAAAATTAATTACTTGTATAGCAATATGATATCTAGAATGAATTTGGCAACGGAGTAGGAAAGTAAAAGCTGGTAAAGTATTAATAGATGTTGCATGTTCGTATCTAGATAAGTATTACGATTATCACCATCAACCCTGCCTTCAAACTGCTCCATAGCACTATCGGTGTCACATTGCCAGTGTCCAAGGAATGGTTTATTTAAAAGAACATGCTTTTTTTTTACATTTGGACTGAAAGGAAAATTGAATAGCAAAAGCTTGTATTGCACATGTTTTTTTTTTCTTTTCTAATTGCGCTTCAAGCTTTTGAAATCAGTGCAATCCTTACATAAAATTATTATTTCTGTTTCAGTACAACTGAAACAGAAATATGAAGCTAGTTTTTAAAAAAGTTTTTTTATTAGTTATTTTATTTGAAACTTTTTATTTTTAGTAATGTTATGTCCCTCCAGAGTGCTTGCCAAGACCAGACCACCTAACGTCTATATCTTCAGACCTTGGACATTATAGAGCACCAGAGTGTTTACCAAGACAACGCAAATGAGCCCAATCTCCATAGATTTATCTTGTTTAGTTTAGGAGTTCCTATGGCCACCTGCCTACTCCATCATCAAACCCTGAATATTTATAACACCAAAGAGTTTGTCAAGACAAAACAAATGAGTCCAAACTGGATACGTTTATCTTGTTCAGCTTAGAAGTTCCTATGGCTACCTTTCTGCTCCATGATCAGACCCTGTATACTATGTCACATCAGAGAGTTTATCAAGACAAAACAAATGAGTCCAAACTCGATAGGTTTATCTTGTTTGATTTAGGAGTTCCTATGACCACCTTCCTACTCTATCATCAGTTTTTGTCATCAAGTTTTTTCCTAAAATAAACGCAAACGACAATAGCCTTTCATAGTAGGTAACAGGTTTTTAGGCAGTATTGTTAGTAAGACAATACACGGAATACATGAATATTTACAACCCAGATACCTCTTGATTAATATTACAAATTAAGTACGTATTTTGATAAATAACGTTATATAACGATTTAAGTAAAATAATGTCATAATATCAATAGTAATTGGAATCATTTGTAATAAAATAATTGTATACCTATATAATTACGCATTAAATAATGTGGCATATACAGTGCGTCCCACGGCTTTGCCACATGTAGGGTAGTACAAGTATCTTAAATAATTTAGATGGACAATTTTACTGAAAGGACAACTTCATTAAAACCATTTAAAATGCTTTTAAAGATTCTCGAAAACTCAATTACCACACTCGGTAACCAAACCGGTTTAAATGCGAAAAAATAACACCCTATATTTTTATGGCATCAATCGATAGGGTCAATCCAATCATATGGATAAAATCTCTCTAACAAATATGGTAAATAAAATAAAAGGATATCCATGAAATTAAAATAAAGTCAAAGTCAAAAACCATTTATTTTCTATCGAAACGCGGCCCTGTCCTGAGAAGACTCCGGCAAGAAACTCAGCGGGCTGTTTTTTTTTTGATCTATTTACAAACATGTTTACTTAATCTAATTACAATATTTCGTTTGAGTAGCATAGTGAGAGAGTAAACAGTTACAGTACATATCGAAGCTAGTTTGTCGTCTAAATAGTCTTGAATTTTATAATAGCCTTTTTGGCAGAGTTTAGGTTTAATTTGGCTTTTAAATTTATGAAAAGGTAGCTTCTTCATTTCACTAGGAAGCTTGTTGAAGAAGCGTATACAGTTACCCTGAAAGGAATTACTGATCTTGTGGAGTCGACTATTACATACCACAATGTTTTTATGTCTAGTATTTACGTTATGTATATCACAAAGTCTTAAAAAATTGGAAATGTTTCTTCTAACATACAAAAGATTTTCAAAAACTCAGCAACGCGATGGACCCGGCACCCGCACGGAGAATCCATGGATTGCTAAGAATATCGGTCTGAGACACTACAGTCAGAATGTTTATTTCTTTGAACTTTTCTCGGAGGGAGACTCTTGTTCCCAACTTATAAATTGCCCGTACAGCCCACTTTTGCAATACAAAAATTGTATTTAAATCTGCTGTATTACCCCACAGGAGAACATAGCCGTGGGACGCCCTGTATACGTCTGTTGTTTATAGTTTTAAATACAATACGCATCATGTATTTGACAAAAGAAAATAAACTAAAATATATAAATGTATCTATGAATTATTCCTCAAAATCTGCTTCGATTTATTTTTAAGAGTTGGTTACTTTTTTATGAAAATGCATTCAGGACAGCTGAAGGTGGTAAGGTAGGTGCTAATAACCAACTTAAAGTTAAAAATCAACCAATTTGCAATTCTCAACAGCTTCAAAGTCATATAATAAATTTAAGTTATTCGGGATTTATTTATAACTTTAATTTTTTATTAAAATACTAAAATCTATTAGTGGATATGCGGAATACCCATAGTTATTTGTAAGTTTTAAAAATATCTATAGTTAACACTTAAGGTAAAAATAAAAAACACAAAAAATATAAAAAAAATAAAACAAAACCAAAAAATGTATATTATTTTAGAAAGAGAGCTGAGTACCTTATTCCATACTTTATACGTTTTATATTATTATTAATTATAAAATAATTTATATCAGCACATCGCAGTCCTCTGCTGAATGTAGGCCTCTTCCAATGTGCGCCACAGCACCTTCCTCCAGTAGCGATCCTCTCCGCTTTCCGCATCCAGTCTATGCCAGCTACCTTTTTCAGGTCGTCAGTACATAAGGTTACTTTTAACTTACTATGATAACTTATAATTACCAAAAAAAATACGTTAATACCACAATATCCTCAAATTATTTGTTTATATTATAAATTTGTTTTAAATAATGAAATAGGTTAGTTAACTTTAGATATTACTCGGAATGTACATATAGAACTTGAAATGGGCTAAATAGAGCACACTTAAGTTTTAGGGTTTTTATGTATGCATTTAGATTATATTTGTATGTCATAGGATGGCGGAACGCTGGAACAAGATCTAGTTTAATAATATTAAGATTCTACGGACTTTCGATATAAAGTTTTTATTAAAATTGTAAGTTGTAAATTGACAAGATAAGGGTTGCAAGTGCTGTAATGAAAAAAGTTGAGTAGGAGTGTAATAACAAAAACATGTTAACCAAATAAAATTTATTAATACCTTTAGGACTTATATAATTCTAATTTTAGTTATTTAATTGTATTGTTTAATGGATGATCTCCAAAGTCTCGTATTCATGAAAATCTTATTACCTACCTTAGTACCTACTGCTTACCTTAATTATATAGACATCAATGCCTTCTGCGAACATACTATAGCAGTGGAGACTAAATAAAGTTGATCAAAACTAAAAAGTATTTCATCTTTAGGAAACCATTTTGTTTTTCAACATTTGTAAAGTTAATTTTTAAAACAATCACACTACATAGAGATTTATAGACTCTGAATATTTATTTGTACGATGAAAAGATTTTTTGGAAATTTATAATCCAAAGAACGTTTCGAAAAAGGTCTCTCACATCATTGTCATCTTGGCTCTTTAAAAGCAAAAAAAATTGTCTAATTATATGTTAAGAAATGTAAATATGAAAACACACAGAGGCTAAAGGTTACATTATTAAAAATATTTAGTAAGAGTAAATAAAAATTAATACATCAAGTGTAATGACTAAGTCTAAGTTTACAAACTCCTGTACGATAATACATATAAAAATAAATATATAAAGTTAGATTACTAATAAATATAAGCTGTACATTCATAATTCAAACGCAAAGATGATAAAAATATGTAGTGGAGTAGACAGGATAAAAATATTGTCAGTAGCCTAATTTATAGTTAGAATAAGTATAAGGTTAAGGAGTCGTTTATTATAGTTAGTCGCATTTTCATTTTAACAATTTTAAGAATAAGTTCACATTAAAAATATTAAGCCATGTTCTAAATAACATCATTATCAAGATTAAGTGCTTCTTGCTTTTGATATGCTACGTAAACTTACGATACAAAAGCAAGGAGCAATTCATTGAATATCAGTCTAAATAATATATTCCCTACATAAATTATCTAAAAATTTGTAAAGTCTGTTTATACCATTGATTGTCCTAGTTCTACAGGCGAACATATAACCGGTGTAAAGATAAGTCTAGCCTAGATGAGAGTATTGAACCAAAGTACTAAAATACTGTTTACATCGTTCCAACAGCGATTTCCCGGTGCCTATTAAACATGACATTTATTCTGGATTTAATATAAGGTAAGCACAAAACAACCCTAGATCTAGAAGAAATAAGCATATGATTTAAGAGTCAAACAGAGTAACTGCCTACAGTTACTCTGTTTGCTGAATATTTGGTTCTATTGAAGTTTACACCTAAACAGACCTTTAATTGGGAATACTTACAAAATACGACCATAAACAGGGGTAGAGGTTGATAAAAATTCACCTGACGATGTTCATGTTTTAAAAATTCAGGTCTAATCAAAGCAATAAAAGTATTAAGTTGCAAGTATTATATAGATATATCAAATCACTAACTCTTCTTATAGTAGATATACATTTACATACATTACATATTACAGCAATCATAAATATATAACAGAAGTAAAACGATAATGCGACTAACTAGTAATCACTTGTACATATAAAACGCGATATATGAGTGCTAAGAATGGTTCGAAATTCGTTTAGATCAGATTAAAATTCTGTAGAAATAGCAATGCGAAGGCATTTAAGTCATCATAAAAATATCACAAAATAAGGCAAACCGTAGTAGTCTCAAAGACAATTAATCTAAGGTAGGATAATTAGTCTTAAAGCCCAAACGGCGGGAAAAGCAGTACATACCAAAGATAAATTATTATTTGCGAGGGTTGAACGAACGAAAGTATATCTCTTATAATAACCGAATATTTATTTTTAGAATAGGTCTTAAGTATACTAATTTTAAAACTGAAAACGCTTTGAAATTTGAATGACTTTAATAAGTATTGAAACTTACTTAAAGTCAAATTAATAAAATAAAATCACGTAGACGAAACAGGAAATCCAGAAAGGTATTTTAAACCTATGTAAGAAATTTATATATATTTACGAATTATTTAGTTGACGGATGTCAGTGGCAATGCACGTGGTAGCAAATCATAATGCTACAATAGGTATGTATAGTTTGAAAGGATCAATTTAGCTATGATATATGTATAACGATTTCTTAACTATATTCTACAAAATAAGTAGGTTTTTTTTCACTAAGGGAGGGTGACAAAATTAAATATGTCATAGAAATAATAGTTACGTATGAATAATGCTCCTAATGAAGTTGATTGTTATTTAGATTTTCGTAATCACAATTTATTTGAGAACAGATACCCAATATCATTAACAAGACAAAATCAAACTTCTGTAAAAACCTAATGAATCCGCTTGTAAAAATTCTACTCTAATAATCACATCTTAAAACTTTAAAGAACCAAAATACAATTTGGAATGATATCATACATACGGAATAGATACTCTGGATTAGTTGGGATTGTTTGATACTATATAATCAATAAACATTTGTATAAGAAATATTTTTCTGATGGCTTAAAACTTATACATCCAGTGTTTATTATAGAAATGTACACCTCTAAATAGATGTAATTCATCAAATCAACTGTCACCGTTTCAAATATATAACTTTATTTATATAACATATTATAACCAAACTAATAAAAAAAGAAAAAAAAGAAAGAGGTAATGAAGCGAGATCATCAATTTCTAAGTTCATTATCTTAAATCACTTAAAAACCACATTGCCTTTATTCTGTCGACTTCACTTACAGCTTCCTATCAACTGGTGCGGTGAAGTCTTGAATTTGACGTGCCCTATCTTAAAAAATGCTACTACCATTTTTAATTCCAATACAACTTTCCTAATCATGTTTATTTCAAACGATGTGTAAATCAGAATGCATTATTAACACAAATTTGAATGTAGGTATATCTATACATTTAAAAATTAATTCAATGTTTTATTATATTAATTAGTAACTATAATAAGAGCTAACGCTTCATAATTACGTCCTATAACTATTTAATTTGTGTAACCTAATTCGTTATGTACCTATTTAATAATCCCTAATAATAATTTTAGAGGTTTCGCAAAAACGAAAGGAGGATTACAAGTGGGTGCCAAGGGCATGATTTAATACATTGTTGTTATTCAATTTGTTGTTTTTATATGTGTTAACAGTATTTATCGTGTGTCCGTTGTTCGTTATAAAATTAATCATTGGTATTAAAATTTATGATAAGAGCTGTGCTTTTTGTAAAGGTATCTTTCACCCCTCGTTGATCTATGTTAATCTGAGTTTACATTGTAGGGAATACTCTTGAATAGAAGGTTACGTGGCCATAACTTTATCAAATCTAAGGATAAGTAAGTATATTCATAATTCGTGTTCGGTGTTTAATCTAAGTCTTTAGTGTTGTAAGCCACGTAACAGTCACCATTTCGTTTCTAACCATCCTAATTATTATTTTTACAACGAAATATTAAAACACCTACGAAAATTATACTTTGTTATTTTATAAATCTTCAACTTTGTACTTCATCGTATAAATATGAAAAGTTTTTAGTTTATGTAAGTTATACTAATGAATATTGTAAGATAATATTTAATAGAATCCCTTTCCCGGTTGGATATTTACAAAAATAGAAATAGTTACTATTTTGAAATTCATAATTGTTATATACCCAGATAGCAAATTCTTCGACATTGTCTTTATTTTTATACCAAATGAAAATAGTGTAACCATGAATTCTAAGTACATTTGACAATTTGCATTAAATTTAGATAATTTACAAAGAAGAGTAGGTCCAGGTCAATGCTTAAAAAAAAGATCGTCGAACAGCGGAAGCGTTCTCTTTTGTATATACGTTCGTTAATGTTTGTTTGTTCTTCAATATAATTATATTTCTACGATAGCGTTATTCAAATATATTTTATCCTTACTTGAAGGAAATTTTAAGATGTACACCGAGCATTTCTTCTTTATTTTATGTAGGGGCTTCTTAATTCCCTTAAAACTGAGACGTGGCTTACAATACGTAACAATATTGTACATTTTGAGCGGTTGCAAGCTAGGCATGAAATAGAAGCTTTAGGATTAACATACATTTAATTAATGTTAATAAAAGAAACAGAAATAGCAAAGTAAACTGTCTAAGCTACCATAATATGTTAGTAATAAGTGAGGAATGACAACTGTAAATATAAAAGAGTAACTCATGACAAAACTACGGCATTTAGTAGTGTACATAAAAAATAATAAGGTATAGGTATGTATAGTAAGTTATTGGTAAAATCTTCTCTGCCTGCTACTACTTAACTGCATGAATGTTAGTGTGCGCAACTCAACTAATTATAATAATAGCAAATAATGTGCCAGCTCTAAATGCATCATACATTTGCATATTACTTTACAAGAATGGTATAATCAAATTCTCAAACAAGCAATTTTTTGACAAACATGTACCGTTATATAACAAAATGTTATGAAAACATAAAAGTAACACGCGCGCTACCAAATTTAAAACGTAAAAACATTATTTTAATCTGTAATGAAAATAAAGAAAAATATTGTCAGTTTTAAACAATTATCAAATAAATACGTTTTATGGTCTGAGCTATACGTACAAACATACTCCCATTAGAACGTACAAAATAAATAAATAATTTCTTGTCCAATTTATCAGAATCTGCCCTTAAAATTCTAGGATATGATACACATTACTACCTAGTCCATAATTACCAATATGCTACTACTCTGAATTTCTATGTAAGATATATTTGAACTCAGTAATCGTCTGCATAAACTTTTTTTTATCTATTCAGCATAACTTCTACAAGATTATCTAACAAATAATTATCAATATATGTGTGTTATTTTCACAATAATATAAAAAGAGGACTAAATTAATGGAAAATGATGCGTTTATTATCACCGTAAAAGAGGAGCAGATATAAATAAGCGAATAAAACGAACAAATAAAATAAATAGTTGGAACAGGCAGAAGTTAAAATGAGCGGAATGGACAAGACAGAGTAAAATGAAAGTTACTACATTTAATGAAGGATGACTTGTAAAAAACAATACAGTAACACGCCAGTCAACAACAAAGTAATGTAATACGAGAATAATTAAGTAATGTGTAATAAAAAAAGGTCACTGTAACCAACTGGTAGTGATAAGTAAAGGTTTGTCGTCATACAACTGAAAGAATATGGACCAAGGCATGTAATAGCCTCTTCTAATTAATTACTCATTGACAGTGTACCTATATGAGAAGGAAGGAAACAAAATAGCGTAAAAGAATAAACTATGCGCTAACAAAATAATTAGTCAAAGTCACATGTAAAGTAATGCTGAATAAACTTCCTTATAAAATAAAAAAAATGTATGCCTATTGGTATGTCTCGGTACCAGCTTGACGCTCCCTCATCTAGCAACAGTGACTGACACCTGACTAGGACTGTTGTCCAATCGTGTGCTTAAATTTAGATAAGTTGTACATTATTGTAAAATGGAAAGGTACTATGTAAGTATGTACTCCTATCAAATTGGGCTTATAAAGTCACTTAAAAACCAGTGAGCATTTACTGCGTAATGTAGAAGCTGCATAGTAATTTCAAGAGATGTACATATATCAAATCGATCACGTCGTAATTACTATCTGCAAATGAAGTAGTTGTAAATATTTTTGTACCTAGCATCAATCGCAAAATTATAACAAATTTAGTTCTATAATAATTCTGTAAAAATAAATGGAAGATAATGGAATGGATATGTGGAAGTAACATAATAATAATTAAACGTTTCTGAATTGTTAGTATACATAGTCTTAAAGCACAATTACTAAGGAATTTTCTGGAAGAGTAAGATTATAATTTAACAGCTAACGTGCTCACACCAAATAAAGAATCTAATTTTACATCACAATTGGACGTTCGATGAACTAATCACGAGGATTTAAAGATATATTATTCGATAAATTAATATTAAATAATTGATAAGTAAAATCAAAGAGTCGATGGAGATAATTAGTGAACACAGGCTGTATAATATATTTCACATTTTACTACATGTTGCTGACCTCATGATCAGTATTCACATGACAGCGAGACAGCAACAAGAAGAAAGAAATTAATTAAATTACCTATATTAAAAAATAATTTCGAAGAGTAACTGAAACCTGTTGGCAAAAACAAACATTAACTAGTTTTGATTAATATATATTTATAGTATTATAATATTTCTTTTACTTTAAAAGTCCCATCCTAGATGTTCTATTTTTCCGATCTGGATTTAAAGGAAAAATGATATACTTACTTACATTTTTTCCAAAACGAGCATATAGTGGCATTTTATTTTAAATATCTGCTATCGATATTCCGAACGATATTTGCTGAAACATTAAAATTGATTGGAAACTTGAGACACGGTATAGGAAAGCAGTATTACGGAAATAAAAATAACAATGAGGTTGTAACAGAATATTCATTGATGTCGTTGAACTAGCGGCGCGCGATCACGTAGATTATGTGCAAAAGATTATATAATTTTAATTAGTATTAATAACCTTAAATGTTAATTTTTGATTATCAAAATCAGATAGGAATGACATATTGTAATATGTAGAAAATAATTTTGAAATGTTTAGGACTACTTACAAGTTTCAAAGATATGCGTAGTGTTGATTCCACTATGATCGGTCACAGACTTCAATAGAAGCGATTTCGCTCCGGAGCTACTTGTTGAAGACTTTGATTGGTTGTCCTGACGGTACAGAAGCTGATTAGAAAGATCCTTTTGACGAGAATAACTAAAATATAAATATTCGCCCTGTTTTTAAACCTATAGTTTCAATTAATTAATAACGAATTAATTATATAGGTACCGCACCATATCTGCACGATCTGAATGTTTCCACCAAATAAGACGATATTTCTAATTTATTCAAACAAATGAGGTTAGATTTAAACTCATTATTTCCCGGGTAAATTTTGTAGAGTCGTCCAATCAACTACGATTGAAATGTTAAATTGTAATATTTCCAAGTATCGCTTATTGAAGTTGTTCTGTTACCGATTTGTGGACTTTCATATGTATTTTTCAAAAAATAAAGTTAATGTAGTCAGTAACCAAAGTTATATGCAAATGAATAATAGTTAAAACGGAACTATTTTTAAAGCCAGCTCTTATTCGATTGCCATCCAAACTAATCGTGTATACAAAATTTAAACACCATCTAATACCAACAAATGGTCAAAAAATTGGGTGCAAATTTCGACGGATAAGTTGCATACATGCAAGTTAAATAACAGTATCTAAAGATTGTTACATTGTGTAAAGATTTTCAATTGCTCATCGATGTATGTAGTAGTCATTTAACTTTCGTTACTGACTTTATTGACAAACTGAGAAGTTTCGATATTTAATACAGTTTTGTCAAGACATAATGTCTTCTTTGTTTTGTATAAATTTTCTTCGGCTCCTGAACATTATTGTTATAATCACATTGCGCTATGATTCCCAGCCTTAGAACAATGAGGACCATTTATACTATTCCTAGGGTGTCGTACAACGCGACTGAGGTAACGTTATCTATGTGGAAGCAGCATCCACCTGAGTAATTAATATTTCCTGCTATCACTAACAACATCTTAGAGTGCTAATTAGTAGATATTATCCTAACCCTATCCTATTGTATGTTCTTCAATATTAATTTAATTTTGACAGAGGTGCACTTCGAATGTAAGAATTTCTCTCTTTTAATAATATAATGTATCTTTTATACTGCTATCCAAAACGTGTTCCTTTAAAAAGTGATCTAATAAAGAAAATATCTCATAGGCACTGCCTTCGAACCTTGAGATGGTGTTCGGTTTATGTTATTATGGTTATAACAATAATGTCAATAATTCATTTTTATTTAATATCTATAGTGCCTCCGGGGATAGCGCACCCGTGTTAAAATTCACCATAACAAATAGTCAGCGACCGCGCATCGTAAGTAAATCTATGTTGTATTTAAAATATATAAACAAAACCAATAATAAAATGAATGTTTTTTATTTTTGCTCCTTCTAAGAATTACAACAGCTATTCACAAAGATATTTATTAACGACACAAATTTCGAACTACGACTTACATCAGTAATTCACAAACCTTCATATTTGAATAATAGTATTTTATTCAACCTGTTACATTATAATATATAATTTGCATTGCAGATATTCATAGCACAAATTTGATAATATGCGATGATAATCATAAGATTTTCTAAGAACAATCGAACTGATAAAAACGGTGCTTATACTAAATTACACACTACATTTGATTCTAAGGACGATCCCCCACTAAAATGTATAATGTGCCATCATAATCTTTCCCAACTCAACCTCATCTGCTTACCAGTACATCTGCTGATTAACGGATGAGGCTCTGGCGCAGCCTTCTTGGAGTTGGGGGGCCAGAAGATAGGTGCTCCCGTAAATGTCAAGATAGCCAAATCAAGATAGGGAGAGCGGACCTCGGGGTCCAAAGTGTAAACTTTGGATGCAACCGAGACTAACGCTATGATGATGATGTTGATAGATTCTAACAGACAAAGTCAGTTCTTCCGTAATATGTATGGGTTTCAAGAGAATTTCAATGCACTAATCTCATTTGACTCTAACTACGTTCAGTTACTTTCATCGCTAAGCTCGTGTCATGGAGTATGCTGCAGTGAATGTAGATATACGATTACGCGTACGGACCGCGTGAGGAGCTCCCGATAATTTGAGATCCCGGGTTCGATTCTCGGGTCGAGAAACTGTGTTCGTAGTTTTAGTAATTTCTTATTTGTACCAGCAATTGATTGGATGTTTACACCAAGTTGGTGTATAAAATACTTCTACCCACCCTTTCGGGAATACACTGCCGTAAATATAAGTACTTTAATTGGAACTTAGAATTCTACCAACAACAGCACTGAAGAAGTAGAAGAATCTGAAATGACAGGCAGAGGTGTATTAAATGACATACATACATATACTGACGCCTTTTTTCCTCGGAGGTAGGCAGAGACAACTGGCTGCTAACTACTTCTGTCCTTACATACTTCAAGAGCTCCTCTACAGTAATTAAACCTTTCATGCAAGCCCGCCGGTTTCGAGTGCTTTTGACCTGATTTATTTTCATTAGCTCATTAATTTGATCATTGTATGTTCTGCGAGGTCGAACCCGGCTTGCCTGCCCACTTACATGTGCCTTACATGCTTAGTGTGCATTCGGTCAGTACTCATTGGTTCTAAGTGCCCAAACCACCTTAGTAGGTATACCCTTTTTAATTCTCGTTACAACATTCTCTTTCAGGCTACACCATTCTCATATACCTGTATTCCTCTTCCTATCAGCCAACCTTACTCCACACATACTGCGCAATTACCACATCTCAACTGCATTTACTCTATTTCACGATTTTTCTACCATACCCAACTTTCACTTCATTACATATACATACAGATACATTATTGTAGGAACTAGCACGCCGTTATGAACCGCCAGTCGTGCTTTTTTTGGCACTGACTGACCACTCCTGAAAGAATATAGCGCACCATTCACGTGATTTCCCACAGTCACTCTCCTTGTAATATCTCCATTGTATCTTCGATCCCTCGTGAAAAAACTACCCAAGTATACAAACTCTGACACTTTTTCTACACATTCACAATCACAAACTCAATTATAACTTTACATTCAGTCATTTCTTGGTTCTTCTCAATGCATTTAATATGTATGAAATTAGTACCCACATTTGGCCATCTATTGGCGTGACGCCAACCGGACAAGATTTTTTGAATGCGTTCTATTAGCACAGGTTTCTAACTAGAAAAGTCCAAAATACTTTGCCTGATCCAAATTAGATCCCTACAGCTCTTGCCTGATCCAAATTAGAACCCTACACCCCTTGCGCTACCGAAGATGATGTTAGTAAAGATACCTTGAGGCAAAAATCTTGAATACAATGTCAAAATGTTCTCGCATGTGCACTAACTGGCCCTCCAAGTGAGTGGTAGAGTCAAGCAACAGTCATTCTGGCCGTTGCATGAATGGGCCGACTCGACCGGGGAAGCACCACCTTCTCACAGAATATCGACGCCAAGTAACTGTATTTGAACTGTTGCGTTCCGTTTGGTGAGTGAGAGTGCCGAAACCCAAACTCCTTTCCCATCCCCTCCCAAACTCCTTTCTCATCCCCTACCAAACTCCTTTCCCATCCCATTTCCTTTACAGGGTCGGCAGCGCGAGTGTGCCGCCACTGGTATTGCACACGTCCATAGGCCGCGGTTACCGCTTCCCATCAGCTGGGCCGTGTGCTTGCCTGCCACCTTAGTAGTATAAAAAAAAACCGATAAAAGGATTGATCAAGCAATGACGCGAGCCCTTTGAGGCTATGTTTAGTTTTATATATCTATGATTTGTTGACTGGCGCGCCTCCGCCTTCACGCCCCGCGCTTACCACCTAAAAGCCCTAAAAATTCGTACTGCACATCTAGAGTACATTGTCAACATTTCGGCACATAGTTGTATCTACATAGTGTGTTTTTGTACTAAGACAATATGGGAAAATCTGAAACCAATGGGGATATAAGGTAACCGTTTTAAGAAGCTCTATTATATGAAATTAATTATGGTATCCCTATTTATTTTTTGGTAAGTGTGAGCTCTCCGTATAAGTCATTCACAATAATTAATGCGGCTCGACTTAGTTTCCTATATGAGATATTATCTATTTTAACTGAAACTAAAACATAATTATATATTAACAAGAAATCATATTCTGGCGCCAACTCCTCTATCGTAAGCACCATCGTAGGTAGCTCGGATGTAATAGCATGGTGTTCAATGAAAGAAGACAAAATACGATATACAGCTGTTTAATTTTGAAAACGACATATATTTGGTATTTGTAACATCGGCTTATATTTGTATTACATCACATTAATAAAAACAAGTCAACGCACACATGTATGTCGATATCGACACACAGGATCATAAAATGATTACACAGGTACTCATGATAAGGCAACATAATATTTATGTAATTATTGTCACTATGCTTATTGTTATAGCGTCAATAATAACCTGCACAAATTTGTACTAGAGTAAGATATTTTCATTCAATTAAGTCTGGAATCAGTTGACTTCACGGGTTTATAATACTTTTATGACATTATAACATCAAATGGAAGAATACCAGAATACATCTGATCTACAGTACTTAAATTATTTTTCATTATAACCTCCTTCGTAATTTTTTTTTATAAGAGAATCCTATATACCTATTCGTTTGATACAACCAGATTTGGATAACCAATAATGGTCAAAAGGACCATTTACCCTGGTAACTCAAACTTACTTCAACTACTTCAAATTAACTGACTTCTTGTATATTGAACAATTTTTTCTTATTGGTATCTAAATTAAATGGACAGATTATAATTTAGTGATCAATATTTAAATGTGGGCAGAGACAGACTCATAGAAAATACACCGATATCATTGATGATGTCTTCAAAAAAAACCAGGTGAAAAATACCCAAGCCGATAGCTCTACATGAAAGAACAAAGAATTGACCAGGGGATACTCGTGAGTTGTGTAAGGACAGAACAGAACTCAATAGAGGGTATGGTATGCGGTCTCTGCATACCCAGAGGCGTGATTTTATGTATTTATATATGATTTACAAGGTGACAACAATTCTAATGATTGTAGTAATTAATAACATATTCGAGCTATTTTTTTGTTAAAATAATTTATTCAATCCATAATTGTACTGTATATTAGCTATTATATTAAATATGATGCCTACGGCTAGTTTCTGCTATCATACTGCTCGACACCGTCAGGTTGACCTTCACATCGTACAATCAGAACGGTTACTAAAAGCTGTTAATAAAAAAGTTTTCACTGAGTCGCTAATATGCACTTGCTGGTACCCCTGGTGTTGTAGGCTTTTATAAGTTACGGTGACCGACAGGTAAACCGTATATTTCATTTAATGAAGTAACAAATGTAACTACCCTAAGTACGTATTAATATTTCGAGCACATCCAGCAAAGTGTAATATGGCAAGATTTTCTACAACCTACAGTAATAATACTAGTTTTATACAATTGTAGAGTTCAGAGTCTCTTTTAGTTTCATAAGCAACTTCATTACTTCAACAACTACAATAAGTACGTAACAGCTTAGAGCTTGACAGAATCACTCACATTTAACTTATATTAGAACTACTTTCGAATTTTTCAATATTATTCTGTTTATTGATGAAAGTATTAGCAATGTTGCTACCGTTTATTCAAAAACACACAAAAAGTATTATTACAATAAGTATACAGGTTTTTATGAGAAAGGGACTAAAGTTAGTTCTGTGTGTTAGTAAAAAGTAATGGTGTCATACGAAAAAAATCAAAGGATTGTTTCAAAATATTTTCAGAGTCATTTTTAGCAAATTGTGTTATCATTATTAGCTATTATAAACATACTGAAATTTTTTCTACAAGCAACCACATATTTATGAAAATAACATATTGACGATTATTCCCTTATTTGGTCACATCATAATGTCTCCGGCACAATACAACTGGCCAAACCGAGGAAAGCAGTGACTTTGGAATACATACTACATATCGTACTGATATTCTAAAGATTTTCTCTATTAAAAAAAACAACCACACATAGCATATAAACTGTACTGATTGAAACTTTGCCATGACAGGATTCAGCTAAAACGAAGTAAACAGACACAGTGTGAAAGTCGGTTTACTGAATATACGCCAAATATGAATGATTTCTTAAAAGCTGTTTTAGATTATACTTGCAACAACAGCTACAATTGTAAGTACATACTATTACATAATCTTTATAAAACCTGTATACATTATGAAGCACGCAAATATGTAAACATGAATACAATAAACAAATGCAAATGTCTTGAGAGAGAACAGAGATCACAATTTTGTTTTGAGTAATCATAACACCTAATGCTACATTACATTATGATGAAATAAATTTAAATATATAACGTATACCACGACCTACTCATATTTTACTGCTAGATAACAAAATGGAACTACAATTAACATTAAATAATCAACTTAGTAATAAGCGTATTTTGTTTTAGCTACAATATCTTTATTACAACATAAAATAAATAAATAAAACTCGCGAACGTGATGTGATTTAAATCACTACTTCAAAATCTCGTTATATTTAGACTGACTCACCGACACGTCCAAAAACACATAATTGACAAAACTATAAACTAGTATCACACATTATTCTGAAGCCATATTAAACATCATTTTCTATGAATAATCGCATTTCGATAAACAGACATAATACGTAATTTTTGTACCAAAACAAATCTTAATCGATTGGAAGGCCACCTCTACTCTAATACACTAGCTAATTAGTTTCGCTACGAACAATTAAAGCTTTTGCTCGACGACTTGCAGTCGAAGCCGCTCTATTACAATGTAGTTCTAAATAGACATCTAATCTATGCATCACGTTACGTCATCGCTATTGACGTATGAGAGCACGGCGTTTCAATTTATTTGACCAGTTCATACTTCATACACAGTCTGTACACTGGGACGGGATCACAAATATTGAACGGTAACGATCTTCAATATCCAAACATCAAGTCGCTCTCAGTCATCTCTACGCTATTCCTGGTGGGTTTGTGTGCACTTTAAGGACGCATTAGCTGACCTCGACTCCGGTAGTCGCACCACCTCTAAACTTGAGGGTCTATAACACGATCAATATCAATTCACTCCCACTGGTAAACACTTGCACTGTTTCACCTTCTGCAAACGCTTGCGCTTAAAGGGAGGGTTTTGCCCTGGACAGCGCAGTGTCACTGTCACCCAGGTGAATTTTTTAGGCCTACAAAACGAGCAAGACTTGAAAGCAGGTTGCGGTCGATCCGGATTATCACGTCGTCGCGGGCCCTTCGGTATATAAAACGAGTTGCACTGACCGTAACAGAACTTATTTATCACTGTTGTGGGCAGACAGCCCGGTTCTCGGATTTTCTGAACTAACGGCTCAGTTTTACACCAATCTTCTTTGAGATACTCCTTCTTGGTCACAACTAGAGCGTTTTTTGAGGATTTCAAAATATTTCGGAATTCCACTCCAGGAGGCAATTCCGTCGCATCGTCTTGTTCTGGTACTGATACTACCATGCCCGTCTCGGAATTACCATCACCGAGTTCGTTTCTTTGTACAAACGATGTCGGTGGTGATGCATTGGCCTGTTCTGCTCGTCGTCTTTGCGCGAGGAAGGACTCCACTTGTTTGATGTTAATTATGTCCATGACCGAGTCGGTAGGAGTGAATGGTTTTCTACTGCCAACGCCGGCTCCAGTGCACTCCCCGTAGGCTGCGAGGAGCGTTGCAGCCGCCAGCCAAATATGTGACTTATATAAATTCTCCATCTGCAACAATAATACAACTATTAATAACAAATACAATGTGCTGCAATTAAATAGTCGTTCAAATAATCATAATCATAATAATTTTAGAGTAGGTTTCGCTGGAGCGGATGTCGTAGGCTAAACTCACGTTGTATCTAGAGATGCGAGGCGACATGTCGTAGGCTGTGCGTCGGTGTAGTTAGTCCGCGAGCAGCGCGCTATGTGCGTGTGCGCGGGCTCGGCCGATGGAGCGGTAATGAGCGCAAGCGCGCCTCAATGGACCACCGCTCAATGAACGAAAGATGACTCACGCACCGCGCCTCCGCCATAGAACCGTTACTAACAACCGCACCGCGCAGACACGACACTGCATGTGTTTTGGCTTACCAAAGATGAAACGCGACAACAATAGTATACAATACTCGCGCTTCCAGATAACACGACCATCTGTTTACAAATAGTTGTAAAAAGGTGTAATCGATGTAAAGAAAAACTAATGACAAAAAAATACATCAGGTTTTAAGTAACTGAGCCACATGATGCACTGTCCTTTTTTTTTTACTTGCGGAAATCCCTTCGGATATCCCCTCGCCGGCCAGCGGGGGCGGTTATGTCGTGCATCGACTAAAACCGCACGGTGTCCTACCCAAGTGTCCATTGCCGGGCACCCCGGGTAAGCCCTCGAAAGGATAACCCCAGAGAATTCTTTTTTCTTAATAAAAAGAAATCATCTGACAACAAGCCTTTGACCAAAGTTTTTAGTTTAAGTGTTTTTCATTCTAGACCCTAATAAAACTGCTATAATATCTTCTTTTTCCAAATTTTACCAATTTAGCATGAATTTTAGAGCTGATAAGCTTATCAAAGAACAGAAGCTACATTTATTATTAAGCGTTGTACGGACTAAGCGTTCCAATGTACGCGTGATCTCGATACGCAAATGCGCGTACAGGGCACAATGCATTGCTAGATTATGAACCGGCCAGCCACTATCCGCCATAGAGCTGACTGGCGACGACTTACCGCGAGGCGCGAGTCAAAACACGTGCCTAAATTGCATACGCATACTGTAGATAGTTCTATCGTTCCTGTGCACTCGTAACTGATTACGCGTACATTGGAAAACTTTCTCCGTATAAGTCTTTAGGGATGCATTTTTATCTTTGATAAAAATGTAATAAGTATAAATACGTCAGATTCTCAGTGAGGACAATACCGCGTAGGCAAGGTATTTCTCTTTTATAGTACGTAAACTTACAAACACCGGTGAGATTTTCTCACCTATTGTCAAACGGCGCGGCGCCAGGCAGAGGTTGCAAGCGCCGGCGCACATGGTGCTTCGCTTCCGCCCATTTGTGCCCACAATGCCCATACAAACTGCACGATCGCAACTAACAGCCTTCTGCGAAACGTAGGCGATGGCAACGTGTGGGTGCAAGCCCTTTCAATTATATTTTAACAATTTTTTTTTCATTAAAGTAGGAATATAATAGGAACACAGGAAGTTTGCTTCAAGTGCCTATTATATTGCTTACCAATTGTGACAATATACAACTAGTGCACTGAGAATGACATCCTGTTTAAATAAATCATGCAGATTATTTTTCTCACGTTCCAAAATCTGAGTCTAATTACGTTATTTGTTTATACTTAGGTAGTCTAGTGTTATTTCAATCTTTGTTAGTTAGCGTTGGAGTCATATTCAAGTTATAATAAATTAATTTTATTGAAATGTTTCTTTGTTTTTTTAGAGGTTATTGACGAACTCGTAACTTTTTTTTTCTGTTTTTCGTGCGGAAATCCCTTCGGATCCTGCCGGACAGCGGGGGCGGTTATGTCGGGCTTGAACCGACTAAAACCGCACGCCGTCTCGGGTCTACAGACGCCGGGGTGTAAGGTTGCCCATAGAGCATATCCCTCGAACCCCGACTGACCCTGATGTAACCTCGTAACCGGAGATGGCCTCCTCGGGTTTGGGAACCACGGTGTCCCCGTTTTGCCCGGCTTAACTCGTAACTATATGGATGGTAACCCAGTCGGTTAGCACACTGTAAGTCTTAAGATTGGCGACCATTCTTAACACATAGACCTCCGTTCCTCGGAGAGCACGTTACGCCGTTGGTCCCTGTTGCCATATGAACATCTGTGGCAGTCGTTACGAGTAGTTGGAGCCCTAAGAACCCGATAACCGGGTCTTACTATAGAGCTTCGATATCGCCCGTGAGTTGTGGCGATCAGCTGGTAGTTGCTTTAGTTCGGTTGTTTGTAGGTAGACTGAAAGTCGAGCGCTACAAGTTGGGTTAAGGCTCAGAAGATGATGACGTTTCATAGCTATGAAATAAATAAAAATAAGAAGTCAATGATGCGAACATCAGCACGAAGAATAGTTAGTAAAGCTAGCTGTGCCCGCGACTTCGTCCGTGTGGATTTCGATTTTTCTGATTTTGGTTTTGTTGCGCGGAACCCTAATTCTTTTTCTAAAATTAAAGTACCTCATGTTACGCCTTGTAACACTACCTATCTGCCAGCGTCAAAATCGGTCCAGCCATTTCATAGATTAGCCGGAACAAACAGACAGACAGACAGACAAAAATTGTAAAAAATGATATTTTGGTGTATGTACATATACATGTAGTAAAAAACGGTTATATCAATATCACAAACAGACACTCCAATTTTATTTATATTTATAGATTTTTATGAAAATATATAGAATAAAAAGTTTATTAATAACAAGATTTTATTCAATAATGTAGCTGCACTATAACGAAAATAATAATTTTATGCAAGGGCTGAATACCCAGCGTGCCCAGCAATGGACACTTGGGCAGGACACCGTGCGGTTTTAGTCGAAGCACGACATAACCGCCCTCGCTGGTCGGCAGGGGGGGTATCCGAAAGGATTTCGGCACGTAAAAAAAAAAGGCTGTGCTGATTTCAACAGCTTGTATAGCGCAAGTAATTTCTCTGTTTTCTATTTGCGCTACAAACTTTTGAAATCAGCACAGTCCTTGCATGAAATTATTATTTTTCGTTATAGTGCAACTACATTATTAAAACAAAACAAAAAAGCCCAAACTCGATAGGTTTATCTTGTTTAATATATTAGTTCCTGTGGCCACCTTCCTACTCCATCATCAGACCAGCTCCATGGTACCATATTAATACGTTGTCATCCAAACTAAAATTTGCATACACCCTGTATGCAAAATTTCAGCTTAATCGGATGCCAATAAAATGGTCGAATAATGATTGGCAAATTTTGACGGACATCATACATACGAACAGTGCAATTTAAATAAAAGTTTGTGAAAAAATTATCTGAGGAAATCTCAAAACCGAATCCAATAAAGCAAATAAAATAGATAGTTATAAGTTATGTGTTAATATCAATTTATTATACGTATTGTTAACTTACAATTATATTTTCAATACGTCTCATTAGTTGCGTGCCACTTTGCGTTTAACTTTACCAGCGATCAAGAAGTCTTGGGTTTACACCCATAGACCTCTTTAATAATAAGACAGTCTCTCTCCTACTCCCATCTGTCCTATTATTTAGAGTTCTATGGGTTTACCGGTTCAGTGCAAGAATTCTCGATAGCAGCATAGATTCTCAAAACGTAGCCGCCAGACATTAATAGGATCACTCCTCCTCACTCCTTCCATTAATAGGTACAACTGGTGGAATGTGGGTGTAACACGCCACTGTCCCTTCGGGAATAGGTATTAAGGTTGATTTATAGAAATATCATAATTATAAATTGTAAAGAACCCCAAATTCCTTAGCGCAAAGGAAACATTTTACGACAAAAGGAAGTCCTTTTTAAATTGTTAGTTTTTTTTTCTTACTACAGAGGCGCTTAGCACGGTTCGGTGAAGGAATTCCATTCATTCATTCATTCAACTGATCGTTTTGTTCACGTAGGGATATGAAAAAATGAGGCCATAATGGGTGTTAAAGACGACCCTTAGCGACAGGCCGTCTACATCACCCACGCATATACAGCGGGTACCGAATAGTTTTGAAAGAAAAAATAACAGGAATCTTTTGTTACATGAAAATTATCAGACATCAATTACGAATGACATATTATGACACATTTGCATACTTTTACGATTGATAATTATGGACTTTTATGTAGATTACTGTAATAAATACAGTAATAAATAAACACTGCTATATCATTGAAAAATGTTGAAGCAGTCGTGGAAATCGTGTCTAATTAAAGTGCACACCTACAGGTACTGTTGTTTTACCTGAAATAAACAGAATACTGTGGAATAATTATAGATAAAAAAATATGATGTGATTTTTATAATAAACGTTATAATCATGATGTATCAAACCAGTTAACCGCTGAAAACAATAAAAATAAGAAGTTTATCAGTTAGAAACCTATAACATCATTATTACGATATCGTTAGTCTAAACGCATCTGACCGTTGTGATTTGAACTTCGGGGTCAGCTCTCCTACGCTTTCTCTGAATTTGGCTTGTATTAGTCTTTACGAGAGCAACTACCGTCCGACTCTCCCAAACCCAAAAGAAAATCCTGCGCCAGCGCCTCGTCCGTCAATCAGCATTCCGGGTTAGCTTGTGGCCCAAAGGCCACTCTTAAAGAAAGCTAAAAAATAACCATTGGAATCTCTAAGCATAATTTATTTGCCTCCTATGAGACGAAAGGGATAAATGTGATTGCGTGGCATATTTTAAGAACTACAAGGGAAATATTATAATTGACAAAACTTTTAAGTGATCCATTAACGTCACACAAAGTTCTTAATGAATAATATTATTATTAGATGCGATTCAGATAATGTCTATCTCAAATACAATGAACTAAGCATGGGTAAAAACTTTGTTAGGAAAAATTGATGGAACAGCCTGTGTATCGGGCCCTGTGATCTATGGACTGTACGCCTTAAGGTGTTCGTGAGCGGTGACTTCTGAGAAGAATCTGAAGAATTGCAGTATTTAAGCGTTCCAATGATGTCATAGATCAATATTGTTCAATCGTAATATTTTATGTATTATGTAGCATCCCGGATGTTATTGTAAACTTAACGTGTAGGTTAATAGTAAATTAATTATTACATAAATAAGTATGACTGTAACAATCGTACATAGGTTCAGTTACTTGTTTCTTAATTATTAAACATGCGTTGATAATAATAATGTTGTTTAAATTATACACTCAATTTCACAAAAATTCTGCGCTGTATCAATTAAGAACGGTTCATATGTGACGTGTAACATTGACTACTACTGTTAAAATTCCAATTGTATTTATTGTATGTTGAATTGTTCATTATATTTATTGTATATCGAATTGTATTTATAGTATTGTGTATTGAATATGTTTAAGAGATATTTGAAAAGGTGTTTATGGATCTATCAACGGAATTAAACCCTAACTACTAACGAAAATGAATCGTATCTGACGAAGTTTCAGGATCCGGTATCGGAATTAAACCTGCCCAGTAAACTACTTATTGTATATACCTGAATAATGTTTTTTTTTATTAATTCACTAATAAATTGATACTGATCCTTTATATTACCCAATTTGCCATTCTTCGTAGTAGCCGAATTTCAACTCCAATTGTTTGAACTTGTTACCATGCACTTTAATCAATTTCATTCAGACAGCAATTACGTCATCTGACATCGTTGATCTTAGTTTAAATTCAGACAAAAATACTCGAACATCCTACTGCAAATAAATAACGTATTCGGTTCGATGCACAACAAGAATGCATTACAAGAAAACCATATAATCAATGTAGCGGCATTATTCGTCATTTGAAAATAAATGTGTACCGCGACTGAGAGGCGCCGCGGTGTATTGTTGCCCACCTATATATCAACTAAGTTTAATCGTCTCCAATCGCTTTGATCAGCGTTCTAACGCGGCGCCGGCGCAGTGCCGCAACAAAAAACGGGAACGCAGAAAAAGGTAAAGTTCCTCAAACGGCAGGTATACACGTTTAATACAAGCAGACGTATAAATCAAACCGAGGGTTCTAACAACTTATGACATAAAATCCTTTATTATTCACACGGATTCCAATAAAAAAAGCATTGCTGATGAATAGCGGGGCGGCGAACGGCGTGCCACGCATCGAATAACATTATAGGATTAAAAACACTTTTGGTTTCTTTTTGAATGGAACAATTAGAAACGGACGTGATAGGTGTGACAAAAAATATCTTAAGCTTTTTGCTTTCATAAAGGATAATCTTAAAGGTGAGCGTAGATATGGATAAGATGCACCGCCATTAATAAATTAGGAATTGGCGAAATATATATAATATATCAATCTGTATAGTTCTTTATTTTTGTAGTATAACTACTGAATTATCCTGAAACTCATAACTTTTTTTTTAATAGACATACTAACTGTTCAATTTTGTATCTGTATTAGATATATATGCTAAGATACAATACACTATTAAAATAGTACTCTTATATTATGTACACCAACAAACGCATACATATTGAACATCAATAGGAGAAACACTTAAGAAGTGGGTAGAAACTAAAGTTAGTAATATTGACTCAAATTAAAAACCAAATTACATGACAAAAAAAATAAACAAAAACGTAGTAGTAGTAGTAAGGGGTGTTCCCTTTAAAAGGTTTTTGTCAGATGTTCGCCAGCGATCAGCGACTGGAGACAAGATGACTTTAGTACGCAAGAATTACGGTAGATGGCTCCAACGTCGCCTTAAGACGTATTAATGTATCGGAGAATTTCGAATATCTGGGGCGTGTCTAGGTGGCTCAGTTGGTCAGAGCATTCCCCCTGTAAGGGACTGGTCGCGGGTTCAAGTCCCGTCCTAGATGTTCTCTTTTTCCGATCTAAATCTTTATGACTTTAGGTGGTTCACTATGTATCTTAATTTATTTTGTTCTTATTTTCAAGGTAACTATGAAAGCAAGCTGCAATTCATGAAGCTAGTCGAATCACCGCTGTGTTTATACTCAACACCGGACCTGGAACTGCAGATCGTGTATTTTGGGGAGTGCAGTATTCAGCAATAAGAACGTAATATTAGGTGGAGAAGTATACTATGCAGATCTCGTATCAACTAGGGTAAATTCCTGTTTTTACTCAACATATTATTGGAAACTACTATAGTTTTTTAAAAAGAAAATGTAGTTTAGAATTTGGCCTCTAAATGAATTAATAAAATACACTTCCAACTTACCGTTCTATCAAGAATATGAAAATGTGAAGTAATTTCATTCATCAGTTTATTTAATTTAATACGTTTTATGTAGGAACTTCATTTCTTATATCATATAAATAATTATATAACTCAAGAAGTTGAAAAAGTGACCATATAAAAATATGTGATTCGAAATCCCACGTTGTTCGGGATTCAGAAAGAAAGAAAGAAAGAAAGACTCATTTATTACTGCAAATTCCGCGAGACACAGCAGCTGAAATAAGGACAGGTCATAATATTTTATTTAGAAAATAATAAATATATTTTTTAAAAATCTGTTAACTATCCGCTGCAAATTAGTCATGCTCGGTAACGCTATATTAAGAACTCCATAAAGGCATTATACACACTTTTGGTTTGCTTGGGAAATTTGATTCGGCGATAGACAAACTATAGTCTAGACTTACCGACATCTAGACAATAGAATGATACCAACTGGTTATAGAGAAACGTTTATTTTTAGTTACGTGTGAACGCAACAGCAATTAGAACATAACCCATAAAAATATAAGTTGTCTAGCAGCACGACCCGGTTTCACTTGAATTAGAAAAGACAAAAGCATGCCACTGTTATTGAGCAGTATCTTGAATAAAAATACTACGGACTCGCATGAATTATTTTTTTGTAATATCATACTGTTTTTAAGCTATATTGAATGACGTAGCACGTCAAATCCCCCTGCTTCAATAAGGTGCATAGCATATATACTTTATCTGTCCAGTCCTGTGTATCAGAATATTGAACACCTTACCCTACATGGACCTAACACTAACGTATCCTTCTATGCCCTGACTACAAGCTTCAGACACGTGCATTTCTTACATTGTAGGTAGTGCATTCGACTGCTACGACAGGGTGCGCCGGTTCGATTTCCGCTCAGTGCAAATATTTTTATGCATGAATATGTCTATTTGCATTGGTTTGGGTGTTTCTCTGTATAATATGTATGTATTTGCAAAAAGAAGTATATAAGTATGTTTATCCGCATTCTGGAACCCATAACACAAACTAGTTAAACTATGCTTACTTTAGGCCTAGAAGGCGTTGTGTAGAATGTCGTAGAATATTTATTTATTATTTTTAAATGCAGTAATATGGATTTAAAAAATTAAAGCTCTAAGTGAGCTAAACAGAGAATGAGGAAATTGCTGAACGCCCTGTTCACAACTTGCAAAAAAAAAGCAAGAAAAAAGCGAGATGGGCAGCATTGTTTTACTAAAGAATACAGGAGTGGTCATAATTTTTAAGAGGATATCGGTAATATCCCGCGCATCGCACTTCAAACAAAATGGAGATACTTACTTGATATTTTCGTCGATGGAGACACTATTTACTCATGAATTTAATTCGAAGACAGAATTTAAAAATTGTAGACAGAATAACTAATAAGTATTGTTCTATTGCTTGTACAACCATACAGCCCCTTCCTTCCCTACCTTGTACTTTTATTAAAAGTGGTATGACCGCTAAGCTGTAATATATGTACAAAGGTATTTTTGTAAAAAGCTACATGCCAACTGTTTCAACAGAATCTAGAGCTTAACAGAAGCGTTACACTTGCCAATAAAACAAAGTGAGTGTTTTACCCTCTCAATTTCATCAGCGCTTTAGTCACTGGGCTCAAGCTTAATGATCTGGCCGTAATGCCTAACTGAATTATTATTCGTAGTTACCACAAACACATTCTCCATTAAAACTAGGAATTCAGTGCAGGGTGCGACTGAAATAAATTGAGCTGAGCGAGCAGGACTCTTACTTGAAAATAAGACATCTTACTACGGTCGCGCGCTTAGCTAAGGCCGCGCACTCGTGAAACTGTTTTTCGGTGACTATTCCTCAATGGTACATCGGACATGAACCATCTGGCTTCAAAACACTCCTCAGTGTCCACACTATCATCATGGTGAATTTGGTCAAGATCGCGCGAGTGGTTACGGAGGAGTTCATCCACCAAAAAACGGCTATACCTGGTATAAGAGGCAACTAACTTCACCTCCATGCAAAGGAAATAAAATTTTAGTGTTTCAGTTACATGTTAAAAAATAAAACACAAACAAACAAAAAATTTGATAATCTTATTAGTTAGGATATGTATTCAATGTTACCGTGATGGCTAGCACAATAATTAACTGACTTCCCAAGACCAATGGTTGATTGTGTATTTAGTAGTGCGTGATCAACGTTCCATGATCTGTTTGACCGCAAGATTTGACCAACTGACTTTTGCCAATCAAATAAATATTTTTATCTACACTCAAATCGAAAAATTCGAATTACGAATTCAAAGACGATTCTATACATACGCACTTTATAAACGCATATACATAAAATTAAAAATAAAACTTATTATAGTACCGCCAACTGTATCATAAAACTCATTATAGTATCGCTAGGTATCTTTTTTTATTCATTAAACTAGTCTAAGGTTTTAGGCTCAATATGAAAAAAAAAGGCGCAGGCATGCGCAGTTTGAACTGTGAAAAAAATGGCGCCCTTGTAACCTACCTACTTTGTTTAATTTCAATTTTTCCTATGAGTGAAGATGAAGTAGTGTGTGAAAACAGACTCTCGTGTTTTAATACCCCTTCTTATATGACATTTGCATAAACTACTATTTTCACGCTGCGCAGAAATAAATAGATATAATGTTATAATTGAACAGGTACTACTCTGCTACCCGAGGGGGCCATCTCGAAACCGGAGATGGCCCAGGGTCAATCGGGGTGCGAGGGATATGCTTTAGATCAACCTTACACCCCGGCCTCTGAAGAGCCAAGTCGGTGTGTGGTTTTAGTCGGTCCAAGCCCGACATAACCGGCTCCGCTGGCCGGCGGGGGAGTATCCGAGGGGATTTCCGCACGAAAAAAAAAGTTACTACTCTGCTCTTCTCTTCATCAGAGCGCCAATCCCGGTTGCACCCAAAACTTGAACTTTGCAGCGAGGTCGGCTCACCTATTCCAGCTTTCTATAATTTGGTTTCATTTTAGATTTCATGGAAGCCACTGCCGTCTGATCCCCAACCCCGAAAAGAAAGGAAGGTCCACCACAAGTACCAGCTTGCAGGTGACGTTCGCTTGGGCCCCGAACATCTTCATGGACCCTGAAATACACTCGTTATTCACCCTGTTATAATTATAGACTATAATAGGTACTCTTCCATGATAATAAGTGCGCCCAACCTTAGTCACACGTAATAAACGAGAATGAAAATTGAAATAAACCTTCGATCACTTGCAATTTAACTTAACAATTTGATGACCCGTTAGTTTGTTACTAACACGGTGGACCTCTTTGTAGCCTCTACGAGAAATATAAATGATATAAAAATTCTAAAAATTGTATCTGAACTCGTTTGTCTGCATTCTGTAACCTGCGTTGTGTAACCTACCTACATTTTCTGGAATGTTACAATATTATACTTTTTCTTGTTCAATATTTTACTATAAAAAGCATATGTTTAAATTATATTTTTGTTGGTTTAGTATCACCCATTTCTGAAACAAGTACATCCGTCCCACAATAGCTACTTCATCACCATAGGCAGGTAACCACTGATGGTGAAACCAATTAGAATTGACGCAAACCATGGTGGGCGCTAATACCGAACATGGGATGGTGACGTCACGCTTATTGATTATTGTTATTCGTCATTTGTAATTAAATCGAGTGTTTGTCATCATCACTCATAAAATATTGAATTTATTAACTTTATGGAGCTGCAGTCAAAATAAGAAAATATTATTTTACAAACTAGTGGGGCGGAAATCATACAGTGATTGTCAAACTTCGGGCCAAACTTAGATATTTTTGTTGCAGTATTTTAATTCAAAATTACAGACCTTCATCAAAGGAGTATACTCAAAATAGCCATACGCTTTCTGGTTATCGCACAAACCAAAAAGTACCTTATAAAAGTTATATTGCTTGTTAATTATATTACTCAAAAAAACAATTATTTAATAGCGCGATCAGAATTAATAATTATTATCTTACTATCATTTATCAAATTCATTGAACTATATGCTGTACTTGTTTTACTTTTTTCGCTTAACAGTGTTGACAAATAACCAACTTCTTGATGAGATAGATAACACAAGTCTGTTGAAATGTATTGAGGTTGATAGCCCTGAACAGTGTAGAATACACCTAAATAGTACGTATCCCGAGTTTACAATACTATCACAGAATATTCGCAGTTCAAATAAAAACTTCAATACACTATTCCTATTTCTGCATCGCTTACAATTCAAACCGGATCTTATAGTACTGACAGAATGTTTCCTGGATGATTCTTTCAATTTTACTCCTTTACATGGTTATGACTGTAATTACTCGACAAGGTTTCTCAACAAAAATGACGGTATATTAGTTTATTCTAAGTCTAATCTTCAAGTATCTGTAAGAGAACCTACTTTTAACGATGCAAATTGCTTACTGATAGACGTTGCTCTGTCCTATACTATCGTAGCTATTTATCGGTCACCATCCGTATATAACATCGGTAACTTTTTGTCATCTTTAGAGAATATTTTAAGTGAATGCACGAATCAGCACTGTGTTTTATTGGGTGACATTAATCTTGACATAAAGGATACTTCTACTAGCCGTCGAGCTGAAGACTACCTTAACCTGACAACACATTATGGGTTTATACCTGGGCATACCGTACCGACACGTGGTCCGAATAGCCTAGATCACTGTATGATTAGGTCTAGATTTCCTTCAACTACGATTGTGTGTCATTCGGCTATAACAGATCACAGTACGATCTTATGCTACATAGGATCTCAGCTTCCTAAAGAAAAACCAAATAAAACATATTCTAAAATAAACTATCAGGGTCTGCTTGACGATTTGATGAATGTGGATTGGTCAGAGCTTTATGTGACTGATGATATTAATGAGGCTACCAAATTATTTGTCGCCAAATTTAATGCAATAGTTGACTGTAACAGATCCACACTCAAAGTACGCAGTTCTAGTGCTATAATTAAAAAGTGGATTACTCCTGGCCTTTTAAAATGTATTCGATACCGCGATAAACTTCATAGTAAGGCTAGGAAAAATCCTAATAATTTACATGTACAAGAAAAATTTAGATTGTATCGAAATTGTTGTATTAATATCTTACAGGCACAGAAAAATAAATATGAGCAACAGTTACTTGAGGACTCTAAAAATAACTTGAAAAAGACTTGGGCCACAATTAAGACTATTTGTAACATAAATCGGAATAAAAATAAAAATGAAGATCTACTTAAAATTACAAGCAATCCCACAGATTCGTTAAATGTAGTGAATGCCTATTTCAATTCGGTTGGAGGTCAGTTGGCGGATAAAATGTTAAATAAGTTAGGAAAAACTGAAGCTGAGTTGGCTTATGCCACTAATGCTACAGTTAACAAAGCAACAGGCTCCCTGTTCTTTAATCCTACTGACGAAATTGAAATTATTAAATTAATCGGTACCCTCAAATCTAGTACAGCGGTTGGTTATGACTGTATAAGTAACGACATGTTGAAGAAAACCAAGTACGTCATAGCTGGCCCACTAACATACATATGTAATCTCAGTATGTCTTCTGGTGTGGTACCTAGTGACCTAAAAATTGCTGACGTAATACCTATTCTCAAAGTAGGCGATTCAAGTGAACCATCTAATTATAGGCCGATATCTATCCTAAGCGCACTATCCAAGATGATAGAGAAGGTTGTGAATGTGCGGTTGATCAGGTACCTCGAAAGTAATAACATACTAGCCGAGAATCAGTTTGGCTTCCGTGCAGGGAAGTCCACGGAGGATGCCGTCACAGGACTAGTTAATGTTGTAGTAACAGAAATGAATAAAGGCAATAAGTGTGCCGGTGTCTTCCTGGACCTAGCAAAAGCCTTTGACACCGTGTCTAGGCCAATCCTTCTAAAAAAGCTTGAGAAGGCTGGAGTCAGAGGGCTGGCCTTAGGGTGGTTCCAGTCATACCTAAAGGAACGTAAGCAGCGCGTCCGCATTGGGGAGTACACGAGTGATTTCACATATAGTTCCCATGGGGTGCCACAGGGCAGCATACTAGGGCCAACTCTCTTCCTGATGTATATAAACGACTTGTGCACCTTAGAATTACTAAAAGCTGAGATTTTCACCTTTGCTGATGATACAGCCATAATATTTCATGCTAGAACATGGAGTGAAGTCGAGTGTATAACTCAGGAGGGGCTAAAGAGAATATCTGACTGGCTACAGAATAACTTACTCACGGCGAATATAAGTAAAACCAAAATAGTGAGCTTCAGAATAACAAATAGATCTGCTCCTGCCCAACCACTCAAAATAAAACTCCATTCGTGTGATAGTGATACTGATCAAGATAGCTTGTGCCAGTGTACACCCATTGAACAAGTTCCGTATATTAAATACCTAGGCATTTTGATAGATGAGCGATTGACATGGCGAGCACAGATTGACACACTCGTCAAACGAGTAAAGAAGCTATCACATATATTTAAAAAACTCAAGTATGTAGCGAAACCTGAACTTATGCGAACAGTGTATTTCACTCTGTGCCAGTCAATACTGAGTTATTGTGTATCGGCTTGGGGAGTAGCTCTTAAGACACACCTGCTTAAGTTAGAGAGAGCACAGCGGGCTATCCTAAAAATAGGTAATAAAAAGCCGTGGCGCTATCCGACTGATTTGCTCTATGCCGAATGTAACGTTCTACGCGTGAGACAATTATTTATTTCGTCAACCTTACTCCGATTCCACAGGTACGCAAAGGAATTAGCGCGTTCATCATACAGAACCTTGAAGTGGGATCGGCCCCGGGTACGCACCTCCTTTGCACGTAGATCGTTTGCGTTCCTCGGGCCCTATTTATACACCAAACTTTATAACACAAATAATACAATAATTGATATGGCGTACTTAAACGCTAAACGCACTATAATAAAGTGGTTGGAGCCAAATAACTATGCTCAAACGGAGGCGCTCGTAGAGGTGTTAGAGTAGAAAGACACACATATACACACCCTCACGCACATACACACATATATACACTCACACACACACAATCACACACTCATGCACACACAAACACGCATACACACCCTCACACTGCACACATGCACTCATACACAAACACACTCCTATATAATATGCAAGACATTGGTGCACATATGTTTCGTTGCAACAATTTTATTTATAGTTAGCTACTTTATTCTGTATTTTTTTTTTTTTTCTAAATATAACTTACCTGGGAAGAGACTGAACTCCACGACACAGGGTATCCTAGTGTGGGGTTCAGAGAATCATTGGCTTGTACTTAAATTATTATTATTTTGCTATGTTTTCTGTATGCATCTAACACCGTTATGTATATGTTCATTTGAAACCAATAAATTAAATTATTATTATTATTATTACCTTAGGCTTAATGCATATTATTCGACGCGTCTTTATATATTGAGCAATAAATATGAAGAAAATGAAATAAAATCAAACGTCTTCGACGTCAAAAACACAAAAAAATGATTTTATATTTCAGTTTGTTTCAGAGTCTGGTTGTTTTATGTAAATATACAATATACGTATTGTCATTGTCACTCAAATGTCAAAGTCAAATACGCGTTACTCTCATAACTCGAAAGAAACTCACTTGTAAAAGTTTTTTAGGGACAATTTGTGTGGTAGGTACCCGAAACCTTGAACGTACAAACCCCAAAATCTAATCAGTTCTTCCCATTAACCAAACAAGATGATTGGCGAAAGAATTTTCTAAATCGGATAAGTGGTTCTTGAGTTATTGCGTAAACAGACATCCAGACATCCAGACATCCAGACATCCAGACATCCAGACATCCAGACATCCAGACCAACAGACAGACCGACACAAAAATTTTTTTGCTTAATTAGACTTAGAATCATGTGAAACGTCGAGAAAAGTGATAAAAAGTGGGTGTATTGATTTTTTTTTTGCATGAATTTAAGACTTCGATGTCCACCTGGTTGGTGGCCCGAAGTAAAATTTTCAAAACATAATGATATAATACAGACTGTGTAGAGAAGAATGATTAAGAGGAGCAACTGGATAAGCTTGAGCGCCTTCAAAATTTTTGTATTAGATTTATATTTGGTCTCCACAAATATGATCACATTTCAGACTTTCGCAACTTGCTTAAGTGGCTCCCAGTTCGACTTCGCCGGAATGCTCATATTCTTTCCATGCTTTACAGTATTCTTTTTAATCCCTTCACTCCTAGTTACCTAAAATAACGTTTTGTGTTTCTCAATGACACACATTCAAGGTCCTATGAGGTCATCAGTATCATTGGAATTGGCATTCCACAAACTTCTACGATAAATCTTTTACTATGCAGACGGTACGCTTGTGGAATGCACTGCCTTTATCCATCAGGCGCGCCCAATCTCTGGCCACCTTTAAAAAGATGATCAAAGATCACTACCTGGCTTCTTAGTTTCTTATTGTGTATCATATATATCTTATGTATTTATGCATGTCTATATACCCTATAAGTTGGCATTGATATTTATTTTATATGAATGAACAATATTTTTATATATTTATTTTATCTTTTATTTAATTTTTTCCTTTCCTATAAACCACACCAATAACTACCCATAAATGTTCCAATTCGTGTCCATCCAAAGGTTGCCTGTAAGAAATTGCTTTTAGCGATAAGGCCGCCATTTGTACATATGTTGACTGTGTATTCCAAGTAACTATGCATACTCTGATTGGTGTACAATAAAGTTTATTTCTAATTTATTTCTATTCTATTCTAAGAGAACATTTAAGTATTGGGGGAGGTGTAGCATACTGCCGTCCCCAAAACTAAAAAGCGGCTAAGTGAAAAAGCAAATTTGGAGCTAGGGCTGAAAAGTGAGGGCACATTTTAAAATCTATGCTAATATTTTCTATAAATCTGCCAATACGTAGTCATTTAACAGTGGATGGATATATTTTTGAGCATTTACTAGAATAAAGTTGCTATTAAATTATATAAATATTTGTTTAAAGTTAAGATGTGAAAATTGACAAGAAATCACTTAGCCACCTTTTAGCTTGTGGACGGCAACATAAGATGAACAATGCGTATGTTAGATTCAGCGATGTTATGATATTCACAACAGAAAAATTCTTCAATGTTGATATGGTATGGTATGGTATCACATCACGGTCTGGTATCCGCAACTCCACGACAAGGCGCGGTTTTTGCGTGAGGGTGGGCATTTCATTCGATCCACACCAACTCATTGAAGAACGCCAGCAAGCTATTCACGCTGCTGGCGATCTCCCGGAGCGTACCTGTGTTTCCGAAGTACTTAACCCTGTATGTGACGGTTGCAGGCCAGTGTAGGAGCACGTGTGCCGCTGTTTCTTCCTCTCTCATGCAGGCTCTGCAGAGAGGGCTGTCGGTGATTCCTAAAATAAAAAAGTGTTTATTGAAGGAGCCGTGCCCCGTGATGGCAGCTGTGGCCGTGCGCAGTTGCCGTTTGGTCAGTTGTCGAAGACGTCTGGTCAGTCTATTTTCAAGCACAGAGAGTGCTTCCCTCGCCTGTCTGCAAACTACCAGATTTCTCCAATAGCTGTTGTGTTGATCTCTCGTTCGTTTGTTTACTATGGTTCGTAGGTATGTAAAGGGGATCGGTATTATGGGCTCAGGTCCCATTACCACCATGTCGGATCCTCTCCTGGCAAGCTCATCTGCTGCATCATTGCCGCGCGGGCTGCTGTGGCCCTTAATCCATTGCAAGGTTATGTTGTTGAAGTGGCCTATTTGGTTAAATTTAAGATGGCACTCCAATATTAGTCCCGAGTTTATAGTGTGGCTGTTTAAAGCTTGCAGCACGGCCATGCTGTCGGAGAGTATGCGTATTGAGTGGCCTTCCACTCTCCTGGCCATTACCGCTGAAGCTGCCAGGGTAATCCCCATGCATTCAGCTTGAAATACTGTGTTATGGGTCCCCAGCGGTGTTGAAATGGATATATTAAGGCATAGGTAAACATATATATCGACAAGTCATTGCTTCGACAGACAAATATTAGATAATACACACCTTCGAATTACACTACTTCGACAGACGATTATTCGACAGACAATACTTAGACAAGACACATCTTCGAATGACCACTAGTTTGACAGATTTTTTTAACATTCTCCTAAAATAATAATGCTCTGAAATGTATAAAAAATGTGCCCTTCCTAATTAAATATGTACCCAATCAATTGAAACATCAATTCCGGCGCTTCACCGGCCGTTGCCGCGGCACGCTCGCTCAGCTCGCGCTCTGTTGGGGTCACAGTTCTAACCTAACCTAACCAACTTTACTTCAACGAAAGACTACAAATAAAAATCTATCGAAGTAGTGGTCATTCGAAGATGTATCTTGTCTAAGTATTGTCTGTCGAATAATCGTCTGTCAAAGTAGTGGTAATTCGAAGGTGTGTGTTGTCTAATAATTGTCTGTCGAAGCAATGACTTGTCGATCTATGTGTTTTCGAAGTTCGCTACATGTCGAAGTATTGTACTGTCTAAATTCAGTCCGTAAATAAGTAAAAAGTACACGTATTTAGCACGCATGCTTAACGACATTCCGTTTTATTTTATTTTTATAAATTATATTTTATGATAGTGTTTATAATTTTTACTTAGTTAAATTTGTTGCCAAAAATTTTTAATCGCATATTAATCGTAATAATATCAGACTCTCATCAATTTAATGATGCCATGAATGTAACAATTTCCAATTAGGCAGCTGAAGCACAATATAACAGATATAAAAAGTTGCGGTACTTACTGTTCTAGTAAGTAGAATAAGAATTAATATTCTTTTTTTCGACTTGTTCTATGAGCCAAATTTGCTTTGTACTCGTATGTAGTTAAACTCAGTTACTAAATTGAAAAAAATCTAAGGTTTGCCAGATTTCACGGTCGGATTTCAACTTACCTTCTACCTTAAGCGCTCCAGTTAAATTGTCCACTACATGATATGGTGTCTGGTTTATATATAGCACTTAACCTAAAAAATCCTAAATATTTTTCCACGTAATCTCTGAATACTGCGGAAATGCCGACGAGCATACTCAAAAATATTGAAGTAGGTTTGAAAGCAGATGAATGGGTTAGCTAATGAATACTAACGGATATGACTTGAATTCAACATGACGGGTTCATGGAAAAGAATAAAAATATACGAAGAACTCTAAATTGTGAAGTATTGTATTGTCCGTAATAATGGTCTTCAGAGTTCAAGTTCATTATTATTTTATTTGATGTGGTTAGATAAGAAATTAGTCAGCATTATGTGTAGAGGATAAACTACTTTTAAGGAAATGCTAAAGCTAATCTAGTGTCATTTTTAAACTGGTTTTATGAGCATTATATTTTCGGTGAAATAAGACTGATAATGATACATTGATGTATCATTTTCAGTCTTATTTCACGCACCTGAAACCACTTTAAGTGTATAAGGTTGCGAAGCATTAAATGAGATATTTCACAAATTTATTATATGATTTATTATAATGCAACTAGACAAGACTAGACACATACGATTAAGGATTTCCGTATTATAGTATAAGCGTTTAAAATCAATTTATTAAGACACCTAAAGGGCATTAAGTTTTAGGCATAAATTTCGTAGTAATTTCGTTATAAACAAAACCGTTTATTCTTTAGTAACTGTTGCCCGCGACTCCGCGTGGAAACCCTTTGGCACGTAAAATATCTAGTTTTCCAAATGAATGATTATAAGCTATGTATCTCTATGCCAAATTTTGACATGATCGGTTCAACTCAACTCTCTGTGACCATGCTGAAAGTAACCGAAACGTCGGGATCAATGTAAAATATAAATTAACATCAAATAAATCGCGATAGAATCCGTTTAAAATAGTGTTATTTCAATGTGTGACATTCACGTAAACTCCGGACAATATCACAATGGTGGTTAAACTACAAGTTACTTTTACCATTTACAATATTTAATATCTGGGTAGGAAACGTCGCAAAAAAAAGCCGAGCAAGGCTCGGTACTGCTCGGTTTTTTTTTCGACATTTCCTAAAAATGAAACCTAGCTAGATCGATTTATCGCCGCCGGAACCCCATGCATAATACAAAAATTTTATGAAAATCGTAGGAGCCATATCCTATATTCAGATATGCATACATATATACATACAAGAATCGATCGTTTAAAGGTACTATACAGTGACCCCGTGGGATGGTCGAAATTCCAGCTTTTTTTTCTAGGTTGTCAGAGAGTTAAACTTCATTGCATTTTTTTTAAATTTTGTTATATACGTCAAGTATGAACAATATACATAATTATGTCATAAAACGTTTGACATTGGCGGTATAAACTTACGTAAGACATGGGTGTGCCCCTGGGGTTATCCTTTCGAGGGCTTACCCGGGGTGCCCGGCAACGGACACTTGGGAAGGACACCGTGCGGTTTTAGTCGATACACGACATAACCACCCCCGCTGGCCGGCGGGGGGGTATCCGAAGGGATTTCCGCACGTAAAAAAAAAAGAAAGACATGGGTGTGTGTGTTCCAAATGCATGGTAGCGTGTGTAATCTTTAATTTTTTTTTTCATATATTTACATACATATTTTTTTAAATATTAGCATTCTGCACCTCTCCTCCATATACGCTATAACTATACCAAATCTCACACTCCTCCGTCCGCGCAATTTTCGTAAAACGGATGTAAAGTTTTCCCTTCACGTTACAGAGTAGATAGATAGATATGTAGATAGATATAGGCTAATATAGTTTAATTAAAATAAGACGGACAACGATGTAATACTATAAGAGTACTGTATTTTTCTTTTGCGGCAATGGTGCGGAGCGCGAGCGCGTGGGCCGCTATCGCTACCTCCTTCTGCGAGCATGTAATGCTCGCAAAGGAGATTTCGGAGCGCGCCCGGGAGAGGCTTAGAACTCTCCCGGCCCGCCGAGTCAGCAACATGCCCGCCGCGCGTCGCAGGCGCCGGAGGTCGCTTAACGATCTCCGTCCTCCATGAGCGCAGGCCTGGGGGTGGCATGCGAGACCGCCTGTAACCCCAGCAGAAGCAGGCCGGGATGGTGGGGCGACTAGCACCCCTCCCCCAAACCGGGGCAAGGCGGGGACACCGTGGTTCCCAAACCCGAGGGGGCCATCTCGAAACTGGCCCAGGGTCAGGGGGATATGCTCTATGGGCAACCTTACACCCCGGCGTTTGAAGATCCGAGACGGCGTGCGGTTTCAGTCGGTTCAAGCATGACGTAACCGCCCCCGCTGGCCGGCGGGGGGGTATCCGAGGGAATTTCCGCACGAAAAAAAAAAGGTACGGAACCCTAAAGATACCTATATATATAATTTTCGTATATTTAGGTATTTTGCGTTGCGGACGTATTATTTATTTATAACCTTACTCATTCATGACATCAAGACAGAAATTTAATGTAAAATAATATTTGTATATGACACAGCTAATGTACTCAACACGTATACCACTAATCGTAGGTACTACCTACATGTGTCATGAATATATTTATATTCTATTTTACTATTACTCTTTAGGATGTCACATGAAGCATTACTTATGAATAATACCTGTTATTTTTACACAGGATAGTAATTTTCATAGTAACCACGAAAATTGGGATTTTGCCACCATAAGTATTGCCTTATCCTGAAACGATGTTATTGATGATATACATATGAACGGAAAAAAAAGGTACAGTTGTACAATGAACCATATTTTCATAAAATTCATCCTTTAGTGCGTCGACTGACATAATCGAGATCACTTGCGAAGAGGAAAGTTCTCTTCGTACAGTAATTATTTCTAATCTTTATTGTACGTGTAAGACAAAACTAAACATACCTATACAGGACGTCCCACGGCGATGCCACATGGGGAGAAAACAAACAATATCCTAAATAATGTAGATAGACAACATTACTTAAAGAAGACCAAATTTTAATGTAAAAAAAATGAAAACTGCATTCAATGGTTTTCAAAAGCTCGATTGCCACACTCGATTATCGGTAATAACAGCTAAAACCCGAAAAAATAACATCCTGTACTTTTATGGCATCAATCAATAGAATTATAAAAATCAAATCTCTCTAACGAACATGGTGAATTAAATAAAAGGAAATCCATTAAATTAAAACTTTTAAATTCATTGGGACAAATACCTTACTAATGAAAATGCCATATTAACAATCGTTTACGTCAATTTAGCCCATTGAAATGTTACCTTTTTTATGATTAGTGTACAAAACCGGATTTGATTTTTTTGGATATCAAGAGGGGGTTAGTGTAAAGTGTTGTGTAAGGTACTTACCGTCACTATTTGTAATGGAGGGTAGTTGTTTTTATCGTGTTACACTTATGGGCTGCTGCGCCAGTCAATATACGAGCTTGTATGTACCGGGCTTACCGAGCTTGTATTATTTGTCTAACCCTCGGTTCTAAGTAGTTACAATATAAAGTTAAATCCATGTTTGTGGGGTTGCAACCGTTGTCCTGCGGCCCCAAAGTTCTAGAAAATTTCTTTTATCTTTTAATCGTAGAACCAAAGATAACAAAGTTTTTAACGAAAATTGATAGAATTTTGGGAAAAAAAAATAGTAAGTCTAGATTTCATGGATTTCCTTTTATTTAATTTACCATGTTTGTTATTTATTTATTTATTTACAAACAATACAAGCTAACAGTGTAACACCAAAGCGCTTATAATGTTATACTACTTACTAACTAACAGCTAACTTAATCTACTAGGTACATGCAAGTAATAAAGTATTATTAATAATATTTCTAATGTGTTTAAGCCACTACTAATTTGCTAAGCCAATTCTGATGCACGTCTCATGAGGGTGCATTCAGGTACGTTATGACGTTTCTCAACATTTGATGCATACTGTCGGAGAACACATGGACATCAGGGTTAGATCGCAGTAGACCATTTATTAATTCCACCACCCTTGCGGTGGGGCAAGTGGCGGCCTGAGGCACGCGCCATGTCGGTGGCGTTACGAAAAGGCGATGCTGTCTACGCCCGGTTAACGTTAGAGAGGTTTGATCCTTATGATTGACCCTATTGATTGATGGCATAAAAGTACATGGTGTTATTTTTTCAGATTTTAGCCGGTTCCATTACCGAGTATGGCAATTGAGTTTTCCAACATCTTTGAATGCCGTTTAAATTATTTTAAAATTAATATGAAGTCTTATTTCATTAAACTTGTGTATCTACATTATTTAAGATACTTTCCCTCCATGTGGCATCGCCGTGGGGCGCCCTGTATATTTTACGTGAAGGTAGGCAAAGCTAGTCCCCTCTAGTTAGTTAGCGGGAGTTGGATATAGCAGAAGAAATATGAAATTAGAATTAAACTCAACAAACGTATGTTATTGTAAAGAAGTCGATCAGGAGCAAGAAATACGTATGTGTATGTATACGCACGTATATGCAGACTAAGTAAAAAAGCTCAATAAAGCCAAATAATCGGGTCGGATCCATCTTAACCAGATATCAAATACTTGCTTTAAATATAATTGTCGTTAAGAACACCTGGATATGGATTTGTGTATATTTTTAGGGGTATAACTCGTAGTTATGAATACTGATAAAAAAGCTTCTTTATTAAAGCCGATACATTCAGTCATTTTGGCCGTTGCATGAATGGGCCGAGTCGACCCGGGAAGCACCACCATCTCACAGAATATCGACGCCAAATAACAGTATTTGAACTGTTGCGTTCCGTGAGTGAGAGTGCCGGAGCCCAAACTCCTTTCCCATCCGCTCCCAAACTCCTTTCCCATCCTCTCCCAAACTCCCTTCCCATCCCCTTTCCTTTACAGTGTCGGCAGCGCAAGTGTGACGTTGTTGCACACGTCCATAGGCCGAGGTAACCGCTTCCCATCAGGAGGGCCGTGTGCTTGTCTGCCACCTTAGTGGTATAAAAAAAAATTCTGCAAACAGTGATGAGAATAAGACACCGTTTATGGGTGTAATAACATCTGCATAATAACCGCCTGCCGTACTCTGCACGCATTAATTCATTACAAATAATTCTCAGCAAATTGTTCTGTAATTTGTACTGTTCAGTCGAGCGTTAACACTCCTCATGTCATTATGTCATGACATTTAGTGCGACAACACTCAATTTAGCATAGCAAATAATAGGCGCGCTACGTTCTTTTATAACTACAAGAATTTTCAAGTTTTTGGAAATGGTAATTACCTATTGCTGACTTTGTACCTTTGCACTGCAGTGCAACGAAATGTTTAAAAAGCGGCCAAGTGCGAGTCGGACTCGCCCATGAAGGTTTCCGTAGCAGCAAGTAAATTTTTTACATTTGAGTTGATTGAATGAAGGTAAATTGCGGTTTACGATTTATGACGTATTAAAAAAGATCTACTTACTAGATCTCGTTCAAACAAATTTTCGGTGAAAGTTTACATGCTAATGTACATCATGTATTTTTTTTTAGTTTTATCACTCTCTTATTTTAGAAGTTACAGGGAGGGGGGAACACACATTTTATCACTTTGGAAGTGTCTCGCGCAATTTTTTTTTGAGTTTATGTTCTAAGTAAGGGAGCCCCCAGAATTCATTGTTTTTTTCTATATTTTTGTGTGTAAATCTTACTGCGGTTTACAGAATACATCTACTTACCAAGTTTCAATAGCATACATGACGAATCTATAAGGGTACCGTTTTTTGCCATGTCGCTACGGAACCCTAAAAATTGCTTAAAAATAAAAACAATCCATGTTATTTTAATCTCACTATGATTTTATTTGGTTTGCAAATGTTCCAGGACAACTTAATCTTTTTTTTCGGATACCCTCCTGCGGCCCAACGAGAGCAGTTATGTCGTTATCGAACCCTCGCACCCCGACTGACCCATGGGCATCTCTGGTTTCGAGATGGTCTACTGGGGCTTGGGAACTACGATTTCCCTATTCCCCCCCGCCCCCCCGCCGACTTCTGCTAGAATGTCAGTCATAAAGGCCAGTTCTTCTATAAAATGTGAAATTATATAAATGAGGACAAGAGACAACCTAAAAATAATAAATGTTTACCACCCCCGTGCAGTTTTGTATGTAAACTGTATTATTCGACTCCATCAAACAAAGTTTTAAATTATCACACGAAAATCCAGCTCATGCATAAGTGTTCTAAATATTTCGGCAATAGAGCACATAGTTCATAAAAATTGCACGTCTTAAACTTCAGCGTGTGCCTTATCGTATTATGAAGGTAAACCGCCCACTATTACAATTTACTATCCATCCGCCCGTCCGTATGAGATCGCACTAAAACATGATAGCTGATAAACGAATAAACATTGAGTCATCCGTATACTCGTATATTGATGTCGATGTTCTACTAATACGAGATGGAACGGCTCCACTGCACTTGAAACTATATAATTGGTTTTATTGTCGAAATATAATTGAAATATAATTGTCGTTAAGAACACCTGGATATGGATTTGTGTATATTTTTAGGGGTATAACTCGTAGTTATGAATACTGATAAAAAAGCTTCTTTATTAAAGCCGATACATTCAGTCATTTTGGCCGTTGCATGAATGGGCCGAGTCGACCCGGGAAGCACCACCATCTCACAGAATATCGACGCCAAATAACAGTATTTGAACTGTTGCGTTCCGTGAGTGAGAGTGCCGGAGCCCAAACTCCTTTCCCATCCGCTCCCAAACTCCTTTCCCATCCTCTCCCAAACTCCCTTCCCATCCAGGTACCGTTTTTTGCCATGTCGCTACGGAACCCTAAAAATTGCTTAAAAATAAAAACAATCCATGTTATTTTAATCTCACTATGATTTTATTTGGTTTGCAAATGTTCCAGGACAACTTAATCTTTTTTTTCGGATACCCTCCTGCGGCCCAACGAGAGCAGTTATGTCGTTATCGAACCCTCGCACCCCGACTGACCCATGGGCATCTCTGGTTTCGAGATGGTCAGGGCGAAGGCCCTGAAGGCCGGAAGTGTGCGGATGCCGCGCGCTCCGCAGCGAGTGATGGCCATCAGGGTCATCCGCGGGTACCGCACGATCTCCTTCGAGGCGGCGAGTCTCCTTGCCGGAACTCCGCCATGGGACCTGGAGGCGAGAGCCCTTTCGCAACTGTACCATTATATCCGCTCTAGACAGTATCTGTGAAATAAACGTTTGATGAGTTTTGATGATGTATGGTTTTATTTATACTTTACCTACAGACAGTTATTTTCGGTTTTGCTATGCGGTTTTGCTCCGGCTCGCGGCATAACCATCCTATGCTAGCTATGTTGGAAATACGCGGAGGGAAAATATCAAAAAGGCGAAGCTCCCTAGCCGAGCCTAGCTACTTCTATAGTTTTTGAAAATAAATTCCTGGTAACAAATCGTATAATTTTGTTTCTATATAACTAAACATCTGTGCCCGCAGCTCCTCTCGCGTTGAATACAGAATTTTAGTATCTACAGATATCCTTCCTTTTCATCCCATCGCCAATTTTGGTTGCACCCAAAGCTTGGTTGGCTTTTACGAGAGACTTAGCTCTCAAAAATCTTGGTAACGCCCCATACACCCACGTTACACATGGCTTGTGAACAACGTTCTGAAAACCTATACCGCGGTAATTTTTACGTTCGTAACTCCAACGACCGGTCTCGGAAGGCGTGAGATGTCGTGCGGTGTTCCGCAGGGATCGGTCCTGGGGCCGCTCCTGTGGAACATCGGATACGACTGAGTGCTTCGCGGTGAGCTCGCAGACGGTGCCGCCGTCACGTGCTACGCGGACGACACGCTCGTGACGGCGTGCGGAGCGACGTACCGCGAAGCGACCCTGAATGCCACGACCGCGGTTGCCCAAGTCGTGGAGCGGATCCGGCGGCTGGGTCTCGAGGTGGCTCTGCATAAAACCGAGGCCCTGTTCTTTCATGGGCCTCGGAGCAAGCCACCTGAGGGATCCAGTCTCATCGCGGGAGGTAATCGCATCGGCATCAAGCCCCAAATGAAATATTTGGGGCTCGTGCTCGACGGCCGATGGGACTTCGGAGAGCACATCCGAAGTCTGGCCCCCAAACTGAAGGGCACAGCTCTCGCTCTGGCGCGGCTGCTGCCCAACATGAAGGGGCCCGATGACTCCTGCAGGAGACTCTACGCGGGGATCGTGCGGTCCATGGCCCTGTATGGGTGCCCAATAGGGGCGGAGGCCCTGAAGGCCGGAAGTGTGCGGATGCCGCGCGCTCCGCAGCGAGTGATGGCCATCAGGGTCATCCGCGGGTACCGCACGATCTCCTTCGAGGCGGCGAGTCTCCTTGCCGGAACTCCGCCATGGGACCTGGAGGCGAGAGCCCTTTCGCAACTGTACCAGTGGCGAAAGGAGGCGCGGGAGCAGGGACTGAACCCCGAGCATCGAGAAATCGAGGCCTTGCAGTCCCAGCTCCGCCAGGCCATCGTGGTGGAGTGGATGGAACGACTTGGGCAATAGCAGCGGTAAGGCCCAACGTACCGACTGACGCAGGTGATCTCCGGGAAGGGGTGCTTCGGGGACCACCTGCATCGGATCAGGAAGGAGCCAACGCCTGAGTGTCATCACTGTGACGCGAGCGAGGACTCAAGGCTGCACACGCTGGCGAACTGCCCGGCGTGGGAGGCGCCGAGGCGTGACCTCGTGGCAGCCATCGGGGTGGGAGTCCTTTCGCTCGGCAGCATGATTGCGGCAATGGTGCGGAGCGCGAGCGCGTGGGCCGCCGCCACCTCCTTCGCGAGCATGTGATGCTCGCGAAGGAGATGGCGGAGCGCGCCCGGGAGAGGTTCAGAACTCTCCCGGCCCGCCGAGCCCGCAACATGCTCGCCGCACGTCGCAGGCGACTCAGGCGCCGGAGGTCGCTCAACGACCTCCGTCCTCCATGAGCGCAGGCCTGGGGGTGGCAGGTGAGGCCGCCTGTCACCCCAGCAGAAGCAGGCCGGGACGGTGGGGCGACTAGCGCCCCTCCCTCAAAATGGGGCAAGACGGGTACACCGTGGTTCCCAAACCCGAGGGGGCCATCTCGAAACCGGAGATGGCCCAGAGTCAGTCGGGGTGCGAGGGATATGCTCTATGGGCATCCTTACACCCCGGCGTCTGCAGACCCGAGACGGCGTGCGGTTTTAGTCGGTTCAAGCCCGACGCGGGGGGTATCCGAAGGGATTTCCGCACGAAAAAAAAAAAAAGGTGCATGAAAAACATACAATAGTTATATACTATGAATTAAGTCTTAGAAAATGACCACCATTAAGTATTTCGACAGACACCCTGTCACACCCTGCTGCAATCTTAACTTTCATGATTTTCATCTTATATTTAAAAATCAATATCTTTCGTATTTTATGCACTACCGTAACGCTGTAAAACTGAGTCAACTTCTTGCTTGTACTTACGCAAAGGTTAATACAATTATTGAACTCAATAAGTGGCGCAGCAATCGGGTTAGTATTATTTCACGAAATTTTCCTGAGTGAACCCGGAACGATGAAAGAGTGAGTATTATATAAAATTATTAATATGGTTGTAAACAAAATGTTGGTATTAGTAAAAATTTGACTTAAGGGACTTCTCATTAAATTAACCACGCACCAAACAAACATGAAAATGCTTCTTAGCAGTTCTAAAAGAAATATTTGAATAAGTTACATCTCATTTGACTTGAGCTACACTCAATAGTTCAACATGAAACAAAACTAAACTAAAATTGAGAATTGTCTCGATTAGAATATTCTCCTCTTGTGATTTCATAATGCTACCATAATTTTTTTATTGATAATACTTCTATCTTCAACTTGAATCCCGTATAGGAGTAAAACGTGAAAGAAAAACAGAGTATTTTAATCGTGGCACATTGGACTCACGGCAGACAGACGTCATGACGCGCACTGTAAAATTTGGCAAGGGAACCGCTGTTATCAGAAACCGGCGTGCGATTTATAGCACTAATCTATGATTCCGAATACACCCTGTTAGCGCCGAGATATATATACAATAAGAAGACAAATGGGACACAAATAAATTATACTTGAGTGCGATTTATAGTCTTTCTAGAACCCTGGTATATTGCCAGGATCCGATTTCGTACTCTCCGGGCATTGTAGGCCAGGCTTTTCTGCTAACTTTTCCAATGTAACTTAGTGCTGCTTAAGCCATAAATTAGGGTTATTTGACATAAATAGGATAAAAAATGAACACAAATTTGGCATACCTTTCCGTTATCAAAGCGATAGTTCCAATTTAATGTACATATGTTACGGGTTGTATATACTTTTTATTTTTATTTTTTTCTTCGTGCGGAAATCCCTTCGGATACCCCCCCGCGTGCCAGCGGGGGTGGTTATGTCGGGCTTGAACCGACTAAAACCGCACGCCGTCTCGGGTCTACAGACGCCGGGGTGTATAAGGTTGCCCATAGAGCATATCCCTCGCACCCCGACTGACCCTGGGCCATCTCCGGTTTCGAGATGGCCCCCTCGGGTTTGGGAACCACGGTGTCCCCGTCTTGCCCCGGTTTGGGGGAGGGGCGCTAGTCGCCCCACCGTCCCGGCCTGCTTCTGCTGGGGTGACAGGTGGCCTCACCCACCACCCCCAGGAGGGTGGGAGGCCAGGAGGGGTGTATGTTGGGTAACCTCCTCGAGTGTCGCTCCGATTCCGATCCCGCTGCAGTCCGGGGGGAGCGGAATCGGAGCGGCCGGTACACCCTGGGCGGCGGTCAATGGCTTCCCCTTCACCCCTTCATAGGGTTGGCATTGATCGTCGGCCAATACCCAAAGTGGCGGGAACACATCGCTCTCCGTACTCCTCTGCTTTCAGAGGAGACAGGATGAGCGATGCTGTTAGTGGTGAGATGGCCCAGGGTCAGCCGGGGTGCGAGGGATATGCTCTATGGGTAACCTTACACCCCGGCGTCTGAAGACCCGAGACGGCGTGCGGTTTTGGTCGGTGCAAGCCCGACATAACCGCCCCCGCTGGCCGGCGGGGGGGTATCCGAAGGGATTTCCGCACGATAAAAAAAAAAAAAAAAAAAAAAAGGGAGGGAGGCTCATGGAGGACGGAGGTCGTTAAGCGACCTCCGGCGCCTGAGTCGCCTGCGACGCGCGGCGAGCAAGTTGCGGGCTCGGCGGTCGGCAGGTGGCGGCGGCCCGCGCGCTCGCGCTCCGCACCATTGCCGCAATCATGCTGCCGAGCGAGAGGACTCCCACCCTGATGGCTGCCACGAGGTCACGCCTCAGCACCTTCCACGACGGGCAGTCCGCCAGCGTGTGCAGCCCTGAGTCCTCGCTCGCGTCGCAGTGATGACACTCAGGCGTTGGCTCCTTCCTCCGAAGGGATTTCCGCACGAAAAAAAAAAAAAGGTATGGTATTATAAGATAGGTAAGTACATTACTCGGTAATTGTGTATGATTTTACTAGATATCTGTAGGAAAACTAAGAAATGACATAAAAGTTACTTACAAGCTTTGCAAAGTTAACAATCCGTACACTTCTGCAATGCGTGACCAACACTTGATCAAGAAGTAATAAACACTGCAAAGTGACATTTCGTTTGACATTTATGCAATGTCACAATTTAGCGCGATACCGTTTTTGTTCGATACAAAATACGCGCAAGTCACGTTCTATTATGACAATACGGGCGGTGCACTGAGTTTAGGTGAGCGTGAGGTGTGCGTGACGTGTGCGCCATTACTTAATTACGGCAATACGAAATCAAGCGTTAAGACGCAAACGCAGTCAACACGCGTTGCATAAAATTACGGCAATCGGCCCGCAGGTGGACACCGAAGTCTTAAAATCACGCAAAAGAAATCCAAATCTTACACCCACTTTTTATCACTTTTCTCGACGTTTCACATGATTCTAAGTCTAATTAAGCAAAAAAAATTTTTGTGTCGGTCTGTCTGTTGGTCTGGATGTCTGGAAGTCTGTTTATGCAATAACTCAAGAACCACTTATCCGATTTAAAAAACTCTTTCGCCAATCATCTTGTTTGGTTAACCCTCGATCACTCGCGCGGTTTTTAGCCTCGTGAGCACTCGCGGGGTGTTGTGGCCACCCCACATACTTAAAGTGGATTTATGTATATATAATAACAGTTAATGGTATTAAACCAGCATTTTATGATTTTGTGTTGTATGACGTATGTAAATAAAAAACCTAAATTTTATAATCAACTTTATTTACTGTTCTACAAAACATTATAATAATCAGCCTTTTTTATTCATAATATTGAGATCTTTCCTCGAAGAACCAAAAAAAATTCTTCTTCTTTTTTAACATGAACTTTCTCATTAAAAAACAAATATAAGGATTAATTAACAAAATTAAATAAAAGTTTCTCATTTTTCGTAACAAGAACTACAAATTAACTTCATGTGTATTTGACTCTTGGTTTGTTTGCAAAAATTGCAGTGACTCAACGTTTTAATGTCTTTAGAGCGTGGACAAACTATACAGCGCTGCTTTTTTGTTGGTGACAATCCTTCCGTGCTTAGTCCAGGAGCATCCAACATCCTCTTGAGTGCTTTCGGTAACCCTGGTTGTGAAGCTTTTTTTTCAAGGTGACCTTGAAGCATGCTCAAACCCAATGATTCTAAAAACTCGGGCCTTTTCATGTTACGTTGCGATTGCGCCCTATTCCAATTGTAGATAATATTGGCATTGATACCAGAAGTATCTAGCATATGAAAGAAAAATCTCAATGGCCAACGTGAACATATCCTTGAAATACTGTAGTTGCCACACATTTGGTCGGCCGTATCCACGCCACCTTTTGTTTCATTATAGAATAAAATAATTTCTGGCTTTTGCTCATTTGTAGCTGTAGTGATAATGTTGTCATTATTGTCATGTAATGTAGATATTAGTAGTACATTTTTTTTCGGTTTAGGGCAATAGGACACTAAAGTCAATGACGATCTATGATGAAAGCCAAAAATTGACGTTCCAACAACTCGTTTGCCAACAAAAGCAGCGGGTATCTCTTTTTTATTTTTTCTCAATGTGCCTACCAAGGTGATTTTATTTTTCAACAATTCTTCTGCTAATGGAATGCTAGTATACCAATTATCACAAGTGAGATTCCTTCCAGAACCTAAAATAGGCGCACATAATCGCATAACTATATCGCCTGGCTTATAGCTGTGTTTGTAAGGTCCATCTGGTTGTTGACCAAGGTATGGTTCACTTTGGTACGTATAAAAAGTCTTTGCATCGCATAAAGCAAAACTTTTCAAACCATATCGCCCTGGCTTACTCGGAATATATTGTCGAAGAATACAACGTCCTCTAAATTTCAGTAATTGTTCATCTATAGTAAAGTTCTCATTGAGACTATAGTTGTCAGCGCAATGATTGTTGAATTGCATAAAAATGTTTCTGATTGGAGCAAATCTATCTGTTGATTTTTTTGACTCACGAGTGTTTACATCATCGAAGCGTAGACATCTTAGCAGGAAAGAAAATCGGTTATTACTCATTGTTTTGTGAAAAATTGCAATACTCAATCTAGACTCATCCCATAAATCTTTCAGCTTTCTATGTCTAGATTTACACTTCATTCAAGCTGGCATCACTTTCCACTGCAACATCGTCTTCGTTATCCGATATTGCTTCTTCTATCAAAGCTGCTAATCTCGCTTGCTCCTCTTCCCAACTCATCTGAAAACAAAAAAAATGAGAATATGTTACATACGAACACAGAAAGGTAAATAAAAGTTTGTGTAAACAAATAACATTACATATATGCTTATAAATACGTCAATATACATTTATTATAGTAAATACCGGCACAATAAAACAATTTACATTTACAAAATAATTGAAATCACGTACCTTGCTGATAAAGTAACCTCCACAAAAGTATAACAAGCGCTCGCGGGGTGTCGTGACCACCCCACACAAACTTTGACAAGCCCTCACGCTGCGAGCGCTCGCGCCACACTGCCCCTCTCGCCCCGCGTCGACGCGTTCAAAGGTCACTTGAAGGTACTGAGATGAGCAAATGCGTAACTAAAGAAATTATTAGTAATTTTTACGTTTAAAAATGCATGGGGTGCCTACAGCACCCCGCACGAGTGATGGCGGGGTAATGGGAAGAACTGATTAAATTTGGGGTTTGTACGTTCAAGGTTTCGGGTACCTTTTTTTTTCGTACCATACAAATTGTCCCTAAAAATAAGTTTGGCCCGAAGTTTGACAATCATTGTGTGATTTCTGCCCGACTAGATTTCTTTTATATACTCACGCACGGAAGGGGTGAGCAGAGGTGCACTTAACTTCGACATAGTGCCAACTGTTTTTGGTCGCTACGCAATAGGGGACTAGCCTATTACCATCAACTGGGGCAAATATAGGAATATTTGCCCCAGTAAAGTGTTCGATCTGAACTGTTCCTGAGGACATACACGTACAAATTTAACCCGTCCGGTCATTGAACACAGGAAAATTTATCAAAATTGTTTTATTTTGTTTTTTATTCTATAATAGGTATATAAATAAATATTCTAGGACATTCTACACAGCACTATCTAGACCCAATATATATTAGCTTAACTAGCTACTAGCTATACTTAGATACATTTTCTTTTGTAAATACATTCATATTATACTAATTAATACCCAGACTAATGCGGATAGACATATTCATGCATACAAATATTTGCACTGTGCGGGAATGGAACCTGCGATCTCTGACTTAGCAGTCATCTCTTTAAGAAAATCACTAAACTCTCCAGTATACTTTCCAGGTTAAGACCTTATAGAGTATACTGAATGATTTAATATTAAATATAAGTAAGACGTTCCGCAGACACCTCGTAGCTGAAATATATTGATGGGATAAATTCAGCAATTATAAAGTTAATAATAACTCCATAAGGACTGATGTAGTTTTTTGGATTTCATTCTGATGGATAACTACCTATATAGCCTGGTACAATACCCATCACATTACAGACGCTTTGGCGTCCGAACATTTCCTTTCTGTCCTCGAACATTAAAATTATTCCATAAATACAGAATCAAACTAAATATCAATATACACATTTTGTATCTACATTTATTTTACATTTTTAATTAAAGATCGGATGGTAATTCTACTTTTTTACGTGCCATGCATAGACCGATATAAAACAATGTTTATTATTAGTCAATGATTTCATGTAAGCATGTACCTTTTTTTTTTTCGTGCGGAAATCCCTTCGGATACCCCCCCGCCAGCCAGCGGAGGCGGTTATGTCGGGCTTAAACCGACTAATATCCGATACTTTACGCATACTAAATACACTTATAAAGTCCTATGTCCTATGTCCTAAGTCCTATGTCCTTTAAAACATTTCTATCAAAATAATTTTTAATAAGGCGTTTACAACATCAATAAAAAAATTATTGACTCTACATAATCTGTACTTTAAAAATATGAAAATAATATACAAGTTTGAATCGATTAAGCGCAAATAAAATTGGAATCCTTTCGGTAGTCAACAAAGGTATCATTATCGATTTATTCAATCAATTTGATAAATATAATGTGACATATCTGTCAATCAAACTCGACGTAGACCGTTCGGCACGTTTGTTGCAAGTTTTTGTTGAATGAAGTCATAACCCGTAATATCGTCCTTGTTAAGGTGTATACTGTGCTAATAACGCCATTACTAATTTAAACTATCGCTACGGTAACAATTATCGTCTGACATAAGACCGTGACTGTGTCGTTTTTTCGCGACTCGACTCTATGTAATGACTTTTCACTTTTGTTCAATGCGGTCATTTCTAAATACAGCTTTTTGAAGTTGAGTACAATGAATACATATAATACATGAATAGGTTTATACAAGCAAGTACCTGAATAATCAAATGTTCCTAGATCACTGCTGGATTAACCGGATTATAGTTCTAGACTTAGGTGTCGTACTAAACGAGGACTCGGGGATGCACACACTGGCGGAGTGCCCGGCGAGGGAAGTGCCGAGGTGGGCCCACGCGGCAACCCTCGGCGTGGGTGTCGGCGATGGTGCTATGCGCGAGCATGTGGGCTTATTCTGCGAGAAGGAGGCGTCGGAGCGAAGAGACTCTGGTCTCTCCCGATCCGCAGAGCCCGTGAGGTGCGGAAGTGACTTAGACGTCGGAGGTCACTCAACTACCTCCGTTCTCCATAAGCGCAGGCTTAGGGGTAACAGGTGAAGCCGCCTGGCACCATAGCCATAGTATTTTAGAATTGCGAGGTCCTGCATTCTAGAAGTATAGGGTTAAACATCATCATCATTCACTTTCTGGTTACATAGAAAGCGTGTACTTAGCCCAGCCCGGTTCTCCTACACTTTCTTCTCCTGATGTGACTTATCTTAACGTTTACAGGTTGGACCGCCGCCGCCTTCTCATCCCGCTGTGGTTTTCCCAAGCGACTACAATACGGGGTACTTCAAGGGCATTAGAAGGTTTTTACAGGGCCGGCAGTGCGAATATGACGCCCCTGTGTTGCACACGTGACTGCACCTGAGCCTCCTCCTTTAAACAGCAGCCACCTTAACACGGACGGGACTTGACGGGGAAGACTCGTGTCTCTCGTTTCTCTTTGATGTAATGAGTAATATTGGTATACATGTAAAATGTATCTGCTATTTCATTGGTCGAAGAGAAAAGAGAGACAGGTATCTTTCCCACCATGCTAAGGCTGCATGTGTACCTACTGGCTAGTTTAGGTGAGGTAGATCCTACAGATCTTGATGGAGCCTCATATACCCATAGAGGTTTTGTAGGAATAGGGTGTAGTTTAAAAAACGATAAATCACTGTCTATGTGTGCTGCTCGAAATCGAACGTGGCGATTCCACATATACCCAGCGCCATCTAGCGACAACAAGTTGAACTACTTCGATACTACTACGTCACTACCAATCCTGAAACGCGAAAGTGAAGTTCATGCGCTGGTATAACATATAGATATACAACATCTCAACGACAACCGTTGTCGTGATCACCTTGCCTGGTCGGAGGATCCTCCCTCTGTGTTGTAGGAACATCACACCCCGTTCCTCCACAGTAAGGAGCTCACCTTCTGTATCTTAGTATATATGTATGTAACTAACAGGGAATCTTTTTTATATAAGTATATAGATACACCTTTTATTTCGTGCGGAAATCTCCTCGGTTATGTTGGGCTTGAACCGACTAGTTATTTTGATGTGATATGTTGCAAAGTGTTATTACCAGGGTAATTTTTTGTGGCAAATATTTTGGACTATCTAAATATTGGATAGGTATTCACTAGTTTCACTGATTTTTCCAGTTTATTTAAATTGAAGATTCTGTTTTAGTTGATTTTTATTTATAGAAGCAGCATCATTAGCAATTTTGACTGACCAGTTTTAAATACTTTGGGTGTGACTAGACCAGATTTAGTATTATTCCTACAGATGCATTAATGCCTTATTCGCAATCAGACATTAGAAACGGTAAATACACTATTATAAAACGAAGCCTTTGGGCTATTTTTAAATTATAAGTTATCATATTAGTTTTTAAGTTAAAAACTAGCATGATAAGTACTTGCCAAAATGCGTTATGTCTTCGAACTTATCTTTTTCGTTTCCTAGCAATATGCTTTCATGCCTTCGCTGTCAAAAGAGGGTTGTAACAGAAATTGATATTGGAAGTGTAAAATCAGTGTTTATGTATATTGGGCATACATGATAAATTAAAATAGTCGACCTACCACACTTAAACGTACAAGGATCCCGCCTACTATCCGCTGGAATTGGACCCACAATCAACCTACAACGCATATAATCGAGTTAAAACAAAGAGGATAATATAATAAAGATAAGAAATTGAATAAAGCGGTAAAACGAATTGATGTTGTTATTAATGCCACCTACTGACATGCTCTGCCTTCCTGCTTAACATTTTCCAATCTAGTAGTATTCAATAGTTTTATGACTTAACCCATCAGCTCTCATATTAGGTACTCTATGTGTTGACTATACAACAATTTTTCTGTAAACGGCAAGATCTCCGCTACTGCTTACATGGTAGAAAATTTACAAAATTAATTAAAATGTTCACGGACGTAGTAGTTCACGTAGTGAAGGTACAATGCCTAGGTATTAACACCCAGTCACTGTTGTAACTGCAAGCATTCCCTCAATCTACCCGGCACCCGGTGAATACATGGGAAATTAAGAAATAGTTCTAACGAAAAAAATTCTAATCGAAAAAGGCAACGTCCATGACCAGTTCCTTTCTAAATAGAATACTTTGGTCTGTAGAGCACAACTACTTCGTACTTATCCAAACTTTTCAATTCTTGGCCGGACTGCTCGAATATTTTGAATAATGACATCATGGTATCGTTTTTCAACATATATATGTCGACGATATTAAATTAACACGTGTACATAATCTAAAAGAGAGCACTTTAAAGGTTTTTGTCGGTTTTTTAGGAGATAATTATTTTATTTATCAAATGCAAAAAACAATCGAATATGGTTGTATAAGTTATTAGTTTATGACTCAACGCGGGAAAACTACTAAACTTGGGTTGGTCAATATAAAAAGTTTATACATATAACCACCTATAACGGAATATGTTACGTCAGAGTTAATTAATTTATAAGATGATCTGGAATACTGATTAGTACAGATACAGAGTAGTTCCCCAGTCAGGCAGGTTAGGTTTGTTTGTAGAATTTCATCAAATAAATTGCGGACAGTTTTATTTCAATTTGTGACATTCGTGTAAAGTTCCGACAATATCTTAAAAACCTAATATCACAATTTACATACTAAGTATTCCGTATATGTTGTCAAAGCCGCTGAGATTTGTAATTATATCCAGGATCTAATTAGAATTATAATCGGTTGAGGTCAAAACTGTAACTTGACATCTTAATATCTCAGTAACAAAGCGGTTGACGTGTAAATTGTGTAACCACATTGCCACAGCGTAACAGTTAATTTTATTCCTTATTAATCGAAGTGCGAGTGAATAAATAAGAGTATTTATGTACTCGACTACTGATATGTAGACGAAGTACACACAAGCACACCCACAAGCACACCCATTTGTCATTTTTAGATTCAACTATATTCACGTTATAGTATTTATAACAGATTGTTTAATCAATCAATTAATTAACACATGCTTAATATTAACCGACGTTTTTTATGATGAAAGGCTAGAAGTGGTTAAGATGGAATAATATATGGGTAACAAAGCGAAGTAGCTATGATGTTTCATTTAAACCAACTTATTCTTCCTCACCTTTAAACAAAAACCAAACATGGAATTGATTAAGTTCACAAAAGACTTTTAAACGCCTTTGAGTAGTGTTACTATAAGGACATTTAGTGGTAGCCTCTGCAATTGCGAAAAGAGGTTGCCTCTTTGACAAAATTTTACAGTGTATGCTATAGCGAGTATTCCTTTCCTATCCAAAAAACCAGATACATGGCAAAGCTGTCACTCCTCACATAATGCAAATAATACAGGTATATATAATACTTCTATAAGTGGAGCATTTAGTAACAAGCATGTATTATATGTAAGGTTGGAACGATATATCAGAAAATCCATAATATCGAAGCAAAATTATATTATCGATATTCTTACAATATCCTTGTGATTTTACTCACTGGCAATAGATTGTCACACGGGTTCTGGTATTAACTTACTTTCAAAAAGTAGTAATATTGAACGGGGTGTGTCTATATTCTATAGTCTAAACCAACTTTGGATAGCCGGAAGCTTGTCTGCCAACTGAGTGGTATAAAAAAACGACAGGTTGCAATCTGGGAGTGCCGGCAGAAGTGAAAACTTGAATATTATCGTTGTGCATTTTTGATATTTTGTAATGGTTAGGGAATAATTTGGCACGAATAGCTTTAATTATCAGTATAAAAGTACTATAATTTATGTGGTAACATACAGTATTCATTTATCGTTCACACATGACAATTAATATTACATTAAAAATTTAATACTTCAGAACTATTACAATTATTTTACATTCAAAAGTTTCTCTCAGAAAAATCAACTTCCATCCATAATTTCAACGACTTTTTCGACATATTACCAGGACTATTATCGTCAATATATTTATAAACTATTCACTCATTTTCTTTCGCTATTTCTTCGTCACTTTTTTCATTAATAGATGCACTTTGTTTAATTTCCATTTTATATCAATAGATTTATGGCACAAAATAGAATAAATATTACAAAAAGTTATATGATGACAAAAAGTCTAGCACAGTGACAGAAACTGCAATTAGATACTGTATAATACTCTGCGTACGTATGCATAAGAATGTTAAGAATTTATTATAAGATATAAATCATGTATTATGTTTTTTGGGAAATAAATTATTATTATCATCAAAAAAAGTGTTTCTTGGGCCTCAGTCGGAATCGACCTCAGTCTTGACGAAGTCAACGACCACTCATTCATTAGACGAACGCGCCACCAAGGTTGTTAAGTACAGTGTGAAATTAGCGCTTCTATATTTGTTGTCTTACGAATTTTTGATCAGGTCACGTGTTTACTGACGCGAGTTTAACCTTTTTTCCCATTACAAAAAAAGTGCACAAAGCCGCTAAAGAAGTTTTCACTTTCAGAAAAAAAAAAACTTTGCACCCCTAACTATAATTCACTATTTCAACAAGAGTTTTTTATTTCTTCATGTTCTTTTCTTCTTCTTCTTTTAGTTTCTTGTTAATAGTTCTAATAACAGATATGAAGATACTATAATGATATATTAGCTATTTTATTAAACTAGCGGTCAACACTTAAAAATCTGAAAAATTGCCCGCCGCTATTAATATCTACTCTAATTCAAACTAACACCACGGGAAAATGACCAGCCGATATAATCAGTAGTATGATCTCATTGCCTTATCTACGTTTGTTATCTATCCACGACAATGACGAGGTACGCTTGCGGCCAAACGTTGGCAGATAATCATTATATACCAATCACAATCAGTCGTCCTGCGCTCAATGGTGGTGTTGACGTCATATACCACAGTGATGGAACAATACTCTACGGTTTGGTAGCTCAAGAGCAAAGGGATGTGCCTGAATGCGAGCTGCGTTGGGCTAACACCATTGTAGTAGTGTTAGACTATTCTGTTATTCACCATAATGTATTTAATTTTTTATAATGACACGCGTATAAATATCTACATTGAATATTTTCATACAAACGGTATACACACAACTTGCGTGTCGCCGTATATTTACGACATTGCGTCATGTAATTCGTGATTGCTTCTAGTAAATTACAATAAAGTACTATTAATTAATATTATTGGTATTTTGCGATAAAACCTGCAAATACCACACTTACGTGCATTGTTAAATTAAATATTTGTACCTATCTGTATTCAGAAAAATTAATCAAAAATTATAAATCTAAAATTAATTGTGTGGTACACTGGAGATATTTAAAAAAATGGGTTAGGTTAAATGAACGAATCTCAATATACTTGTATTTTTTGGAGTTCTCATCTGTTTCTTCGTGATGGACGCTAAAACCATTAAACCGCCTTTGATGCGTTTTTTTTATTAGAATATTTTTGGTCCGACTTAGAACCGCAGTAGAACCGGAGATATGTCCAAAAATGATAACCGAAGTCTCGGGCGGAGTCGTGGGCATCAGCTAATATATAAGGTGTCACAAAATTAGGTCTCTTAATTTGGTGAGATGACTTGGTATCGACAAAATATGTATTTGAAACAAAAAAAAATAACGGGTAAAAAAAGAATTAAAAATTAAAAAAAAAAAGGAATAAAAATTTAAAAAAAATCACCACCAGCGACCAGCGTCACGTGACGCGACGAGCACACATGACGCTGGTCACGATTTCGCTGGCCGGCGGGGGGGTATCCGAAGACATTTCCGCAAGAAAAAAAAAAAAGGTATTTCCCACACATCCGCTTGGAGAATACTGCGAGGAGGACTGCACGCCACGTGCGTCACGGGCTCGTCGCGTCACGTGACGCTGGTCGCTGGCGGTGTTTTTTTTTATTTTATTTTTATTACCCGATATTTTCTTTTTGTTTCATATACATATTTTGTCGATACGAAGTCATCTCACCAAATTCAGAGACCTAATTTTGTGACACCTTATATAACAATTTTAGAAATCTATTACACTTTCACTACTACTACTCATATTAGATACCTAAACTCAGGCATAATAGACATAAGTTTGCAATAGAGCTGAAATTGGTGAAGGTTTCAGAAAAATATTGTCATAAAAAGTTCAAGATATCGATGTTCCTACACTTTTTCCTACGAATCTCCGTTCCTGAGACATCGCGATTCAAATTGATTTGCAGAATAGTTAAATTCGCAAAAATGTTAGTGAAAACCTTTTTATTGGATAGGCAGAGTCAGGCAGACGGCTAATAATGCGCATAATTATAGATGAGTTACATAAATTACATATTTGTTAAAAAAAACCGGCCAAGTGCGAGTCGGACTCGCACACCGAGGGTTCCGTACAGTTTATAGACCTGAGTATTTGATATGAATTTCAATTTGATACCTCCATGCGTTCATGAGAAAAGAAGTAGTAAGTTTAAAATTTTCAAAAATATTTTTTATTATATGATGTAACTAAAACTGTACTATAAGACGTTACTTCGTACTAAATTTCAAGATTCTAAGTTCACGGGAAGTACCCTGCAGGTTTTGATTCCCGTGCGAGTTTCGAAAATTTGCGGCATAAACGGCTGTATCTTTTGATTGCTTTGGCTTAGAAGATTGATTTCTTCACAGCTCCAAGGGACAGTAGACCTGAATATTAGATATAAATTTCAATTTGACACCTCCATTAGTTCCTGAGAAAAACGGTCTTGACAGACGGATGGACGAATGGACGGACGGACAACGAAGTGATCCTATAAGGGTTCCGTTTTTTCCTTTTGAGGTACGGAACCCTAGGGGTGCTCCTGGTTGGACCTCCAAGTTTGGTGCACCCTGGGCAACGTGGGCGATGACGCATCATTGATTGCTCCTCTGGAGTAGCTGGCGTCAACGTCAACGGCCAAGAGTCAGACCCCATTGCACGAGGGGGTCGGGGTGGTCGCTCCAGGTACCCTCTGCTGTTATCAGAGGGGACACTGCGAATGGCCCAGGGTCAGTCGGAGTGCGAGGGATATGCTCTATGGTTAACCTTACACCCCGGCGTCTGTAGACCCGAGACGGCGTGCGGTTTTAGTCGGTTCAAGCGTGGGCGGTTATGTCGGGACATAACCGCCCCCGCTGGCCGGCGGGGGGTACCCGAAGGGATTTCCGCACAATAAAAAAAAAAAAGGTACGGAACCCTTAAAAAATGGTAAGTTATATTATTCGGATGAATCTAAACGTGACATCGTATCTGTTATTGTATCTCTATAGTGCCCTTACTAAAAGATGTACTAAAACAGGTATATGTTGACACTATGGAGTACATAACCAATGTTCAACTTTAAGCTTGTGCATTAATGTTAATTTGGTTTCAAAAATATGAACACTTTATATATTGAATAGGTACACAAATGATGTTTACACAATAAATGAAATACAACTAAACTTAACACTCACGATAAGCCATGGTGTCCGAACCTGTCGACGGTTTCTCCACAGCGATATCAATGCGGAGAAACACACGGGGCACCTAAACGAAGGCATGTTGCGATGCGGAAGGTAGTGTCATCTAACATAGTTCCTACGTTAGATGACGGAAGAGCTTGTAACCAAAGACCCGACTCCCACACTCCTACCGCCAGTCCTAACGGGCACGCTCTGCAGCATTAGAACATGATCTATTTATTCAATGTGGTCTTACTAAGCTGCAAAGCGGCCCGTCCCACTGTCGCTGAGAGAAAAGGTTCTTTGGGAAATCGGTGTTCGGGCATGCAATTTTCCAAGCATACTGCATCAGTTTCACACAATACTTCTGAATTAACCAGTGTAGGTGCAAGGATTTTCCTGGTTAATTCTTCCGTACTGTGGACCGAGGACAGGAAAATTCAAAGTCTAATTTTTTTGTAACTAAATTTTAACAAAGAAATATTTTGCAGTAAATCAAGGATCCAAGGAATAAATTCTTCTATACCCTGATATCAATAATAAATGCAAAGATGATATCGTCATTCGTCCTACTAACTTTATGATCTAATGCCATTCTATGACAAAATAACTCGTAGCTGTAGGTGCTATAACCCAATAATCAAGAGTAAAATGAATGAGCGCATACATTACATTAGACACCATATTTATGTCGCATGACATCGGTCGGTGGAGCTTGATGGCGTGCGCGCTCCTGGCGATACAATCGCACCAATGATACTACCAAAAACTGTTTTTTTTTTCAGGACACAGAACATAATAAAAAAATAATTCATTTATCATTGATAGGCCTACGTTTGACCATTATCTCACCTGCTCAGTGATGTGTGGTGACGATTTTGGGATGATGATGCGGTTGACGCTGGTTGCCTATAAGCAACCTTTTTACTCAGAAACATTGACTCAGGAAAGCAAGCGTGTGCCTGGTCGTTCGATGATGGAGAGGGCTTGGAATTATGCAATTTAAGCGCACGCTTACTGAAATGCATCAGATAAAACAAAAAAATAAGCTTGCAATTTTATGTCTATGTTGAAGGCTTTGTTGTGAATGTGCATCTTGGCTCATCTCTAATCATCTCTGAAGCTTTCAGCCAATATTTTGCTGATCTATTACAGAGATGTGAGCAGCACTCCTTACGTGATTGAACTTACGCTTGGAGTTAATAAATATATTACATATATTATGCTTCTTTGAATACCCTAAATTGAGTAAAGCTCGTGCTATGGGTCCTAAAATATAGATAAACTATTACGGTGTCATCAACAAACATAAAATTATTAATAAAAGAATCAAAAACCCGACTGCCCCATGAAGACCGAAACAAGTTTGATAGCGGGCGGGACTCATTAATTTTCTTTCGGCTTATGATTTGCAAATGGATCCCGCCTGCTATCAAACTTGGTTCGGTCTTTTAGGGCAGTCGGGTTTTTGATTTTTTATTAATCATTTCATTGTTTACTTTTAGGTAGATTTCGATGAAATCGATCTACCTATTGGTTTCTTGACTACTGTCGAATTTAAAAAAAAATCTTCATAGGAGGTCTAGTTATGACCCTCTGAGTCCGAAATGACCACTGGTCAAAAAGTTTTTATATATATATATATGTATGTATGGTTCCACTTCCCAAAATTTGCGGCACTCTCACGGTCGCATTTTTGGCCCGATCGCTTTCAAACTGCGGTCAAAAATTGCTGGGGTGTAAACTTAGTTTAAGTTCGTGAATTGGTGGAATCCGACCTAAGGGGACGGTAGGGCCTCACTTTTTGTGAAATCAGTTTTTCCTCAAAATTTCACGTTCCATGAAAGATATTCGAACCGTTCTAATTTGATCCCATAGTATACATGAATACCAACAACTTTTAACCCGGGTGCCACCCGTCTCGCTGTGCCATACTCCTCTAACAAGAGTCACTAAGGTCAAGTACACACACTGGGTCACTGATGATCTGAGCGACAATCTCGATATCGAGAGAGAGCGCAGAGCGTTGGCAGTCCGATGTAATATGCTGGCCCGCAGATTTGCAAGGTGTTCAAAGCAGTCTAAAGTGACACTGTTTCGAGCATACTGTCAGTCATTTTACACCTGCAGTCTGTGGGTTAGTTATACACAAAAGGCTTTCTGCGCTTTGCGCGTTCCGTATAATAATGCGTTCAGGGTATTGTTGGGGCTACCACGCTACTGCAGTGCATCTGGGATGTTCGCGGAGGCGAGGGCTGATGGTTTTAATGCCATCATCCGAAAGCGATGCGCGTCTGTTCTCCGTAGGACGCGAGAGAGCTCCCACAGTATCCTGAGCGCATTATCAGATAATTGGGACAGTCCGATGCTGGGGCACTGGGTACGAGTGCATACTGTGACGTAGACAGTGTCCTGGTGTCGCGACAATACCTACTTTGTGTTCTGTGATGTGTATTTACTAACAATAGGATAAGATTGTTTTTGTTACTAACACTATATGGACTCCCTTGGTCCGAAATAAAGATTTTATTATTATCTCTTGATTTACTTTAAAATTACTTATAAATTACATTTTTAAATACATATTAAAAAAAAAAAGAAAACATCTATTTAAAAATATAAAAAATAGTGCTCCACCGGCAGCGTGGCAGGGCCCAAGCTACCGGCGGTCGGGGTCACAGAGAGAGAAACCTCCGGACAATGCGTGCCGTGTCGAGGATAACCGCCTTCTGCATCTGACCCTTGACCCAACCATCTAGCGAGAGTCTCTTGAGGTGTTGGTCGAGGCTCTTCGCTATCAGCCCGTTCGCCGAAATGACTATCGGGACAATGATCGTTGAATCGACATCCCACATGGCGGTAACCTCGTGAGCCAAGTCAAGGTACTTGCAGATTTTGTCCTTCTCAGCCTTCACGAGGTTTTCGTCATGCGGGATGGTGATGTCAACGATCATTGCCCGGCGCTGGGGCCGGTCGACTACCACGATATCAGGCTTATTGCAAGCAATAGTCCTCCAGAGAGCGGTCCCAGTAGAGCAATGCATGACTATTTTCAAGAACCGACACCGGTATGTACCGATAGTACGGCACCTCAGACTCAACATGGCCATATCGAAGAGCAAGTTGCTGGTGGATGATCCTGGCCACTAGGTTATGCCTGTGCAAGTACTCGCCGTTGGCCAGATGAGAACAACCCGAAATAATATGCCTGAGTGACTCTCCGGGACGACGGCATGCCCGACAGATGTCGACCGTACCGTCCTTCAGGATATATTTCCGATAGTTGTTCGTCATCATGACCTCGTCAGCAATTGCACAGGCAAACCCTTCAGTTTCCCCAAAGAGGTCCCCGAAGCGTAGCCAGTTCACCGAGGCCAGAAGGTCCACATCGGGCCCTGTTAAGGCTCGATAGAACCTCCCGTGCAGCTCCTTGCCCTCCCATACGGTCTTGCGGTCCTTGACGCTCAATACCGTCAGTCTGCGCCAGTTCTCGTTCGCCAAGGAGAGCGGAGTGAGACCCTTGTCTACTGCCACCACATCACGATGCAACCCGCATTCGTTGCTCTGGAAATAATCCCTAAGTCAGCACACCTCACGGTTGTGGAGGTTCTTGGCATTTAAAAAGCCTCGGCCCCCCCACCTCCGTGGGATGTACAGTCTCATAACAGACGAGCGCGGGTGTAGCCTGCGATGAGTGGTGAGCAGTTGACGGACCATTCTATCCAGGGCGTCCAGCTCAGTCTGAGTCCATCTTAGTATGCCAAAGGAGTAGGTCAGTAGAGGCATCACCCAACCGTTGAAGGCTCGCACCTTGTTGCCGCCCGACAAAAGACTGTTGAGTACTTTTGTGAAGAGGCAGAAGAAGCGTTCCTTCACCGATTTCTTGATATCCACTACTGAGATACCCAAAGACTCTGCCATACCGAGATACTTATAGGTTTCGGTTTCAGAGAGAGATCTGAGAGTCATAGTCTCAGAAAGTTGCAAATTCGTAGAATTCACAACTTTCCCCCGCTGCACATATTATTATTATTATTATATTAAAAGTGGAGGGGGGAAAAACCAAAATTTTTCGGGAAAAAAATCATAACTTCTAACCGGTGAACATTCTTGCAGTCGGAAACATTTTTAATCGATAGGCCATTTTTAAGTCTAAAATAAATATCTGAAAAGTTTTTCGCTAAAAGTTACCGTTTTCGAGAAAAAAATATTTAACTGTTTAAAGTCCGTAGCTCTATATAAAATAATATTAATTGCTTCACGAAATCTACCTGTGCGTTCCCCCTGCGGGAACGGATTTTTTAGTTATGATATACCTATATATTTTGAAAGCACCCTTTAAAGCTTTTCATTTTGATACCCTACTCGATAAGTCACAGTAAAAATATTTTTTGCACGCCAAATATCCGCCATTTTTTTTATAGATATATAGTAAATACGAACCTAACGAGTCGTTACACCTCTCAAGCTAAAATCCATCGAGCCGTTCAGGCTGCAGAGCATGTCAAACATTTATACATACATACTTACTCTCGAAAAACATGATGATTAAATTGCAAACAAAATCTTAAAATTTTCATCTTACATGGTGTTACTAGCATTACGTCATCTTGTCTCTCACTACGACCGTAATGACGTATTTGTTACAACAAAAAATGTGTAACAAATACTAGTCGTGATTCGGCAGACCAAATTACTTGCGATCTATCTACTGTAAAATTGTATTAAAAAGTGGTCGAGATTAAAATGACTCATGATGTCATAATTATTTGTGTGAGTGACGCGATATGGTTACTACGTAAAACGACACGATAGAAAAGAAAGCCTAAATTCGGTTTCTTGTAACATCTTGGTCCTCTTTTGGTAAAATTTCCCTATTAATTACATATTATAGTTTCGTAAAAAATATTCTTAAGAAATCAAAATCCTAGAATTAATATTTAACATACAATACTTTGACAGAATTACTATACATTTGCACCAATAAACTTGTATTGTCTATTCTCTTTCCAGCATGAAGACGAAGATGATTAAAAAATTCCGACGAATTGAGAACCTTCTTCCTTTTTGGAAGTCGATTAAAAAAGCGGAAGTTCAAAATAACGACAAGATTAGGTCTCAACTCTAATCTGAAATAGCTACTTCAGTTTATGACTATCATAACTACGTAGTATTCATTTACAACCAGTGTTACCGCATTTTGTTGGTCCTCGTGTCACTTAACAAATGACTAACGCCATTAAAGGAAGGAAACAGGAATAAATATACCGAAGCGGATGGCGGGCTCTTGTCTCTGCCTACTCTGGAGGAAGAAATGGCGTGTGAGTACATACTTATAAAAGGAAAAATTACAAGTACAGATCACTTCGAAATTAAAACGCTTTCATCAATCAAAGTTTTAACCAAAAATTCTAAAAAGGCCCTGTTTTGAAACGTTACTATATAAATAACAATTATAGTCACGGAAAAACTTTAATGGAATCCATTAATAATTTAACAATTTTCAATCAAATAATGATTTAATGAATGAATGAATGATAAAAAAAAAATTTAAAGTATGAGAATCTTGTAGAGGAAAACATAAAATAATGTAATGTTAAATAACTACCTATAGTATATTACGTGAATTCAAAGATTTATCGAATGTCCAGTATTATAAAAGACCCATCCATTTTCCGCTAAAGCGATTTGGAATGGAATAGCAGTCCCATGACGTAATTGAAGTTACTAATTCAAATCCTTTGAACCTTATTATTTCCCTAACTATTTGGAATTGGATTTCTAGGTTAACAATGACTGGATTAAATTGTACATACCTTCATAATCCCGTCAATTTCCGTATTTAATATAACAAATAAAGTTAACTAGACGGCACTCCCTATTACGTGGCACAAAATATGGCTGGCAAAATGTTGGCATGTTTCTGTCTCGGACTACTCCTTTAGGATTATAGGCGTGAGGTTATAATTATGTACGTGTGTAAGTGTATGTAATACCGCATCATACGTCGCTAATTTCGTTGTCCAGTTACTGGAAAATACTGTAACATTACCTAGATTTAATTGCTATTAACCACATAATACTTTATAATTTCATATATTATTGGAACATCAATCAAAATGATAATTTTATGACTAAGTACTTAGAAGAAGCCTTAGGTTACTTAACTGCATAAACTGAATAATCGTTCGGTACGTAGTTTATCTGATGTGTAAATAATTTACATCATCATTATATCAATCAATGATTAATAACTTTCCGTTAAGATATTTATCTAGCAAATTCATTCTAAACTAGAATCAAAAAAATTAAAATGAGACGAACTTCTTAGCATCCCATACATTCACCTTGCTGCTGCCGGGTCCATCGTGTGGCAGCGAGAGGAACTCTGAGTAGATTCCGAATCCCGAGGCTTGTAATACGGATGTGGGTTTATGGTTCAAGAGGTTTCAAAATTCAAATAAATACATTTTAGTGATAGTTTAGTTTATCTACAATAAATAGACTAGTGTTCACCCATTGGTAGGAATTCGACCATATTCATCATGGAAAATTTTGGGAAAACAGGAGTCAAGGTGGGTAAAAAAAAATATTTTAATCGGCAACACTAAAGGTCGTTAATAGCTACGAAACAAAACTAAACGAGGATGTTAAAGTTAAAGTTTAGATAGCGATGTGTGAAATGTCCTAGGATATTTCTTTGTTTTCAATTATTTATTTATTTATGATTAACATAAAATGTTATTGTTTTGTGTTCAAAGTCATTGAGTTTAAAAATATCACTGTCCGAAAATTTTACATCTAAGACACATCTAACTAAGAAACATCAAAGTAATATCTACCTACCTATTTATCAATTGACTGAGATATGACACGGTAAACGCAACCAATACTATGATAAACGTTAAAGAAGCTTTTATATGCGACAATTAAAGGTTAATTAATCTTTTGAACTGCAGTAAATTACTAAGGCATTCATATCAATTTTTTTACTCGTTCGAAATTAGGAGTCGTTTAACGGTCTTACTTGGAAATGTGATGATCTTTGGATTCAAAATTTTATGTACGAATAGAAGTCAAATTTTAATATTTTCATAAGTGCCTACCTACACAGCCCTCCTAACAGTAAGCAGTCAGTGCGGCATATGAATGGTCGCACAACCGGAAGTATAAACTTCAAATGTCAAAGAAGAAGGAAGGTCAGGCACTCTCATAAACAGTATAATTAGGCAGCATACCAATCTGACGCTTCGGTAAAATTCTCTACACGAGCTATTTATGAGTTTACTATGTATACTATGAGCCCTAATCTTAAAAGTTCCAAAATATAATGAAACATAACATGTTTACAGACTTTATTTACATGTCATTTGCTTAAATATTTTAGCTAAAACACAGTACTATATTTTTTACTTATTCTTTCTCGTAGGCATACTAAGCAAGCAGTTAAGAACAAACAATGTGTCACACTTCGGGGGTGAGGCAGGAACAGGCAAGGGGTATGGGACGACGCCGCACCATAGATTCATAATTTTGACGCCCTTACACTACTTAACAAATGTCAAAGGATGATCTCATATAAAATTATAAAATAAATTTAATATACTCTGTGGCCTGTGGTTATGACAGCAACAAAAAGTGGAGCCAAAGTTGTGTACAGTAGCGTCTAAAAATCTATACCAATTTTTTTGTTCCGAATAGCCAGTCTAGTATACATAGACGTCATTGCCCTGAAACAAAAATATCAATTTAATTTTGTTAAGCCGCTAAGGTGATTTTGTTTTGCGGTCGATCTAATGATTTCTAGATCATTGATAACTTTGATAATATAATAAATTTGATAATATATAAAGTTAAGGGCGAACTTATTAAAAAAAAGTTTTCTTTAAATTAATGTGGCAGTGTATAAAAAATGATGATAGTAATCGTTCAGATAACATTCGGACAGATAAAAGTATGCCTCTGTCTACCCATATAAAATGTTGTGTGCCAATTTTTTATAGTCTCATCCTATTACAAATTTAAAAATATATTTATTTTGACCATATTTATTTTGACGTACCTACTTTTTTTTTTCTTTTTTTTTCTTTTTTTTTTTATCGTGCGGAAATCACCATTCTTGTAACTTGAAAATTTATCTTGATAACGAGTGCTTTTCTTTTCGTTGATTAATACATATACCTATCAGCAGGAGTTACTTTCATAATTTAAATAAATAAATATATAAATATTAGAGGACATTATTACACATCGCCATAAGCAAATATGGGTTCTAGAATGCGGATAAACATACTTAGATACTTTTTTGTAAATAAATACATATTATACAGTAGAGCCTTGATAAACCGAACTAGCAAAAACTAACCCCTGTTCGGACTCACGAAGCGTTCGGATTATAGTATGTAAGGAGAAAAAAAAACATTTTTATTCTTAAAATAGTGTTTAATTATATACATAGTTTAAGAGGTACAGTAAGCAACGAGCTGGGCTTTACATATTGACCTTGGGAACGCTCTTATTACAAGCAGCGTAAGGACTACAGTCGTAATGCAAATAAAAAGCCCGGCTCGTTGCTTACCGTACATTTACATAATAATTAGGTACCATAAAATACGTAAGGTGTAAATTGTCTATTTAGTCATAAACTGATCTATTTTAGTTTGGCGAGTCCTGTTGATGGACCAGAAAAAAGCTTTGTCCCTCAAGTTACGTAGCATCATCTTTTCCGATAAGGACAGGTCATTTTCTTCAGCCCACTCCAAGCAAGTGTTCAAAGAAGCGTCGGTAGCTTAGTGGTTAAGGAGTCGACCTTACGATCGAGAGGTCCCGGGTTCGAGTCCTGGCCATTACACTACCGACGTGAACCCACTCCTAACACAAGCAATTTAGCTTAGCTGGAGGGGTTAGGGGGAATATTAGTAATTTCGGTTACTAATATTTTTTGTAAAAAAAAAAAAAAAAAAAAAAAAAAAAAAAAAAAAAAAAAAAAAGATGATATGGCTTGTGAATGAGTAATTTTCTTGACATTTGAAGCAAAATAATCTTCAGCTAAAGACTCGTCATTCTCTTGCGTTATTTGGGTTATGATCTCATCATCAGTTATAGGATCTGTGCAATTCTCCTCTTCACTCATGGACAAGAAAGTGGAAATGGTTTCTTCTGTATAACCACGATTACGTAAAAGACTGAGCGGGAGATCGTCTTCTACGTCGAAGTCATCATTTTCTTCTGATCTATCTTCTGTTGAATTTATTTTTTCAGGCCAAAGAGGCTTCCAAGATTTTTCGATAAGAGACGATGATACATGATCCCAACATTGCGCTAGCGAAAAAATGGCATCTTTAATTGTGACGCTTTTTATAACATCATGCAAGGTTAAAGCCTCATCGGCTTCTTGCTGCACGAACATTTGAATCAGGAGTTTCTTTTTGTAATTTATCTTGACATTTTGGATTACGTTTTGATCCATAGGTTGGATCAAAGGCGTACAATTTGGAGGCATGTACAGTACAGAGAAGTTGCCGTCTTTTGTTGTCAAATCTACAGCATTTGGATGTCCAGGGGCATTGTCTAAGAGTAGCAATGCTTTTTGTGGCAGTCCCATTTTTTTTAAATGGCGTTTGACTTCAGGAACAAAATGGCCTCTAAACCACTCGAGAAAAATATCTCTGGTTACCCAAGCACGCCTCTGCCCTTCATAATGCACTGGTAATTTTACAGATCCAAAAGATCTTGGCTTTTTTGCCTTCCCCACAACTAGCAATGGTAATTTGTGATTCCCTGTAGAGTTTGCGCAAGGCATAAAAGTTATTCGCTCTTTAGACACTTTCGACCTAGGAGCGCTAGTTTCAGCAGAAGAGGCTAAAGTTTTGTCCGGCAGAACCTTCCAAAACAAACCTGATTCGTCGGCATTGTAAATTTGTTCAGGGCAAAGGTTCTTTTCTTTTATCTCGTTTAGGAATTTTTCTTGGAATGGTTGAACAGCTTCCGTATTGCTAGAGACTTTCTCACCTGACACTTTCAGCTGACGTATGCCATGACGTTTTTTAAAATTATCAAGCCATCCTCTACTTGCAGAAAAATCCGAACCTGTTAGTTTTTTATGGAAGAATCTCGCTTTTTCCATTACGACCTCACCAGACAATGGAATGTGGCGTCGTCTTTGTTCTAAAAACCATGTGAACAGTGCTTCTTCTAGCACTGGATTCTCTGGTAATTTTAGAGTTTTTCTGAACCCTGGTCCTTTCTCAGTTTTAGCTATAAAAGATCTCAATTTTTGCTCATTTTTCTTGAGGTCTGTAATTGTTGATTTTCCAACGCCATACTTACAAGCAAGAGAAGTTGCCGACACTCCGTCCTTTAAACTGTCTAGTATGGTGCACTTTTCGGCTATACACTAAAGGTCGTTAATAGCTACGAAACAAAACTAAACGAGGATGTTAAAGTTAAAGTTTAGATAGCGATGTGTGAAATGTCCTAGGATATTTCTTTGTTTTCTATTATTTATTTATTTATTTATGATTAACATAAAATGTTATTGTTTTGTGTTCAAAGTCATTGAGTTTAAAAATATCACTGTCCGAAAATTTTACATCTAAGACACATCTAACTAAGAAACATCAAAGTAATATCTACCTACCTATTTATCAATTGACTGAGATATGACACGGTAAACGCAACCAATACTATGATAAACGTTAAAGAAGCTTTTATATGCGACAATTAAAGGTTAATTAATCTTTTGAACTGCAGTAAATTACTAAGGCGTTCATATCAATTTTTTTACTCGTTCGAAATTAGGAGTCGTTTAACGGTCTTACTTGGAAATGTGATGATCTTTGGATTCAAAATTTTATGTACGAATAGAAGTCAAATTTTAATATTTTCATAAGTGCCTACCTACACAGCCCTCCTAACAGTAAGCAGTCAGTGCGGCATATGAATGGTCGCACAACCGGAAGTATAAACTTCAAATGTCAAAGAAGAAGGAAGGTCAGGCACTCTCATAAACAGTATAATTAGGCAGCATACCAATCTGACGCTTCGGTAAAATTCTCTACACGAGCTATTTATGAGTTTACTATGTATACTATGAGCCCTAATCTTAAAAGTTCCAAAATATAATGAGACATAACATGTTTACAGACTTTATTTACATGTCATTTGCTTAAATATTTTAGCTAAAACACAGTACTATATTTTTTACTTATTCTTTCTCGTAGGCATACTAATTTATCTTGACATTTTGGATTACGTTTTGATCCATAGGTTGGATCAAAGGCGTACAATTTGGAGGCATGTACAGTACAGAGAAGTTGCCGTCTTCTGTTGTCAAATCTTCAGCATTTGGATGTCCAGGGGCATTGTCTAAGAGTAGCAATGCTTTTTGTGGCAGTCCCATTTTTTTTTAAATGGCGTTTGACTTCAGGAACAAAATGGCCTCTAAACCACTCGAGAAAAATATCTCTGGTTACCCAAGCACGCCTCTGCCCTTCATAATGCACTGGTAATTTTACAGATCCAAAAGATCTTGGCTTTTTTGCCTTCCCCACAACTAGCAATGGTAATTTGTGATTCCCTGTAGAGTTTGCGCAAGGCATAAAAGTTATTCGCTCTTTAGACACTTTCGACCCAGGAGCGCTAGTTTCAGCAGAAGAGGCTAAAGTTTTGTCCGGCAGAACCTTCCAAAACAAACCTGATTCGTCGGCATTGTAAATTTGTTCAGGGCAAAGGTTCTTTTCTTTTATCTCGTTTCGGAATTTTTCTTAGAATGGTTGAACAGCTTCCGTATTGCTAGAGACTTTCTCACCTGACACTTTCAGCTGACGTATGCCATGACGTTTTTTAAAATTATCAAGCCATCCTCTACTTGCAGAAAAATCCGAACCTGTTAGTTTTTTATGGAAGAATCTCGCTTTTTCCATTACGACCTCACCAGACAATGGAATGTGGCGTCGTCTTTGTTCTAAAAACCATGTGAACAGTGCTTCTTCTAGCACTGGATTCTCTGGTAATTTTAGAGTTTTTCTGAACCCTGGTCCTTTCTCAGTTTTAGCTATAAAAGATCTCAATTTTTGCTCATTTTTCTTGAGGTCTGTAATTGTTGATTTTCCAACGCCATACTTACAAGCAAGAGAAGTTGCCGACACTCCGTCCTTTAAACTGTCTAGTATGGTGCACTTTTCGGCTATAGTCAAAGTTTTATGTTTGCATTTTGGTGTTGGAACCATCTTTATAACCTCAAAAAACACGCCGCGCACGAGTACAGAGCAGAAAAACGTGGAATGGACGCGCAACGTGGCAGTCGTAACTGCAGACTAATTAATAAACAACATAGCAGCGAGGCGAAGGCGAGGAAGTGGGGTGGGGTATGCAGTTCGGATTATAGCGACGTTCGGATTAGCCTGAGTACGGATTATCGAGGCTCTACTGTACATAGAAACACCCAGACCAATGAAATATACGTACTTGCAATGAGCAGGAATCGAACCCTTGACCTCTGACTTAGCAGTCGACTGCTCCACCGCTACGCCACAGAGGTCGTCAAATAAAAGTGCACCAAAAACGTATTATGGATAAAAGTGCAGTACTTACGGTCCCTGATAGAAATGTATGTCAACGATGAAGAAAATATAATTACATGCATAACGTGCTTGTATTAATTTATCAAGGCGAAATCACTTCATAAGAAGCTTGTGATTTTATGACTTGAACTCGAGATAAATTTTGTCTGTTAATTATTATGTTTATTGAAATGAGACAATAATAGTTGAAATCGTTGTAAATTGATTGACTTGGCGCCGTCGAATGAGAATTGTGTACAAATGCATAGACAATTTGCAGAAATAGAACGAACGTCAAATTCCTGAACGCAAACTCGGACATAGATCATAACAAGATAGTAAGTAAACCTAGAGTACCTACAACCTACATACCTTAGTACTTACATAGAGATTACAATATTTTTGAAACGCACATGCATATAGACATCTCCCTTTTTCTAGTAGGAGAAAATGAGATGAAGTAAGTGCAATCTAATTAACCAAATGCTAATGTGGATACTTGGTGTTCTTTACCCTACTAATAAAAACTTATATGTCAACAAAATAGTTCAGAGGCTACAAAAATAATTACGTGTAAAACTTAACACTACTTGCTCTGGCCACTACACTATTTCATCGGTTAACATTGTCATCAGCTGCCTGCTCTTGTCTCAATTATTTAATGTCGGCTCAACATGTCGTTCGCTTATAAGCTTTCCTTGCATAGGGTCAGTCGGGGTGCGAGGGATATGCTCTATGGGCAACCTTACACCCCGGCGTCTGTAGACCCGAGACGGCGTGTGGTTTTAGTCGGTTCAAGCCCGACATAACCGCCCCCGCTGGCCGGCGGGGGGGTATCCGAAGGGATTTCCGCACGAAAAAAAAAAAAAGGTACGACATCTCCTAGGCCCATCGTGGAGGATTGGCTAGAGAGGCGACACGGAAGCCTCTCGTACCGACTGACGCAGGTGATCTCTGGGAAGGGGAGCTTCGGGGACCACCTGCATCGAATCAGGAAGGAGCCAACGCCTGAGTGCCATCATTGTGATGCGAGCAAGGACTCATGGCTGCACACGCTGGCGGACTGCCCGGCGTGGGAGACGCCAAGGCGTGACCTCGTGGCAGCCATCGGGGTGCGGAGCGCGAACGAGTGGGCCGCCGCCACCTCCTTCTGCGAGCATGTAATGCTCGCGATGGATATGGCGGAGTGCGCCCGGGAGAGATTTAGAACTCTCCCGGCCCGCCGAGCCCGCAACATGCTCGCCGCGCGTCGCAGGTGACTCAGGCGCCGGAGGGCGCTTAACGACCTCCGTCATTCATGAGCGCAGGCCTGGGGGTGGCAGGTGAGGCCGTCTGTCACCCCAGCAGAAGCAGGCCGGGACGGTGGGGCGACTAGCGCCCCTCCGCCAAACCGGGGCAAGACGGGGACACCGTGGTTTCCAAACCCGAGGGGGCCATCTCAAAACCGGAGATGGCCCAGGGTCCGTCGGGGTGCGAGGAATATTCTCTATGGGCATACTTACACCCCGGCGTCTGAAGACCCGAGACGGCGTACGGTATTAGTCGGTTCAAGATCGACATAACCGCCCCCGCTGGCCGGCGGGGGGGTATCCGAAGGCACTTCCGGACGAAAAAAAAAAAAAAGTACGACATCTCCTCAGTTACTCTGCTCCTTGCCATGTCCATCTCCATGACCTCTTTCACACAATTCAACCCCACCTGGGTTGTTTCAGGATTTTTATTTTAGATATTATTTTTTTCACTTGCTATGATGTTGTTTTTATCGTTCAGTTTACAGCAAACAATCCCTTTTTTACAATCCTCAAAGGCCCAATATCCTGGTACTCGTCCTCCTACATTATATTTTATATTTCATTATTTATTTCATGAAAGTCTTAGAGCTAGGGTGATAAGGTTAAGTTACTTTTGTGACTGACTGTATACGTATGTACACCCAGGCTCCAGGTATGGTCGAAAAAGTGGTGGTGGTTAAAAAATTAAGCATAAATTAAGCATCTGCTGTCTGCGGTACTATCTGCTGTCAAATTGGGTCGCCATTTTGAGATCGCTTATTCCAAAATAAAATCAATCAATAAATAACGACCTTGGTTTTAACAGATAAACTAAAACTGTTGGTAAATGATAATGAAAAGTATTTCTTGGCATTGTCTGATTTGTTTGTTTTAACTGCACTCAAAACTTTAACGTAGATGGATGCAATTAGACGTTATACAACTCGGAATATCCACGTAAAGCTAAGTGTGAAAACATCATAAATATATAATGAGATATGATATAATGCCAATTTTCAAATTGGCGCCTGCTCATGGAAAGTATATTAGTCGATATAATGTTTTTGCTTTGTATTTACCTCAAACCGCCTCTTCCTTTTAATGCGCAAGTAAAGCGGTGGCGGTAAGGTGTAAGGTGGCGTAACGGAAGCCAGTGCGACCATTGAGTATAAGATCTCGGGTTCGATGCTCGGATCGGGCAAAATGTATATTGAGCCAAAGATGGCATAGTAATAAACAGACTATTCGCAATTGGAACCAGGTATAGAACATTGATATAATATAAGAACTCCTTCTCCGCGACGGCAGTTCACAACTTAGTTGGGGTCGACTTTCCGTCTATCTACCAAACGGCTGAACCTGAAAGTCGATATTCCGTAAAGCGACTACTAGCGAAGTTTGTCGTAGACAAGGTTTTAGAACTTTTTAGGGCTCCATCTATTCATAACGAATGGCAGAGATGGTATGACAACCGGGACTGACGCACTTATGGAACCAAACAGTGATTCCAATCTCAAAGTTCGCTAACTTGTAGTTTTCTAATATTTTTAATTGATATTTTGTACACGTACTTCTAAATACTTAAGCTATAAGAGTAAGTGAATATCAGCATCCTAAACATTGTATCTGTTTCGTAAAAGCCCGTCAAAAATAAAGTTACGCAAAATTTCATACAAAAGAAATACAATTGTATTATAATAAAAAGTTATATTTTTGCCTAAAATAAGTTTGAATCTAAATTATTAGTAATTAGAAAGTTACGTGATATGGGTATTCGTAAAATAGAAATCATTATATGATAAATTTCAGTAACCTATCCAACTCATTGCTTGATATTACTAATAACTCTTTAGATTCATAAAACAATTCAATATTAAAAAACAATCTTTGGTTATTAAAAAACTTGGTCTGTTTATGCTAGATATATATTATATATATACTTATATATTTTTATACTATATTATTTCAAAAGTATCCAACACAAAACCACAAACTCACCCTGAAAAAAGTATTACCTTTTACACAACACCTCACTTAATACACTAATTCATAGCAGTCTTAGTTATAATCTCCTCGATAATGTAATACAAGTAAACGTTCTTATAAACATGAACTACTTCGGAGGAACGCGTTCGCTCCGAGCAAGAGTCGGGCTCTTTTGGTGGACGCCTCATATTTCCTGCCGAGAAAGTTTCAGCCTTTAGTACGTATATCGCTGAAGTTGGATAACGATAAGTGAAGATTTGTTACAGCAAATAACGTCTGCTCTCTTCTTAGTAGTACGTACTGAAGTTTAAAGAGCTTGTATGTTACACAAAAGAAAAGCCATTCCCAATGTTTGGAAGTTTTTTTTAGGTTCCTAATTTGCAGGGGTGTGTGTTGGGTAACCTCCTCGAGTTTCGCTCCGATTCCGATCCCGCTGCAGTCCGGGGGGAACGGAATCGGAGCGGCCGGTACACCCTGGGCGGCGGTCAATGGCTTCCCCTTCACCCCTTCATAGGGTTGGCATTGATCGTCGGCCAATACCCAACGTGGCGGGAACACATCGCTCTCCGTACTCCTCTGCTTTCAGAGGAGACAGGATGAGCGATGCTGTTAGTGGTGAGATGGCCCAGGGTCAGCCGGGGTGCGAGGGATATGCTCCATGGGTAACCTTACACCCCGGCGTCTGAAGACCCGAGACGGCGTGCGGTTTTAGTCGGTGCAAGCCCGACATAACCGACCCGCTGGCCGGCGGGGGGGTATCCGAAGGGATTTCCGCACGATAAAAAAAAAAAAAAAAAAAAAAAAAAAAAAAGGTTCCTAATTTGCACTGAATAGATTATTCATGATGGCATATTGAGATATGCCTATGAGTACTAATTTGCTAAGAGACATTTATCTAAATGTAAAACTTGTTCTGAGGCATTCTTGCATACTAGCGTACCGATTGTTAACAAAAGGTTGTGGATTTGACAACACCCAGAACTGCACACATTTCTATGAACTTTCCACCCAGCGTGAGGTATCACAGGCCTTTAATTTTGTCGGTAACATCTCTCCACCATTTTCAAATGGATAGCATCTGGATTGGTTCAACTGTACTTCATACTTTTACTTGATCGGGCCAAATATATAAAAAACCCGCCAAGTGCGAAGCGATCCGTATAAATTAATTAACTAACGTTACTTTTGGAATACTATTGTACCACTGCCAATAAGTTTACTACTATCAGTGCGTCCTAGGCTCCGGTTTTTAGATTATAGTGGCTGCGCATTCACTCTTACAAGGGGGGCACACATTTTACCTCTTTGGAAGTGTCTCCCGCGCAAACTATTCAGTTAAGAAAAAAATTATATTGGAAACCTCAATATAATTCTTGAAGACCTATCCTGTCAAATTTTTTTCATCAAACCTATCTATAATTTTTTTGAGTTTCAGCACAGAATAAATAGTTTCAGTTCTAAGTATGGGGACCCCCAAAATTTATTGTTTTTTTTCTATTTTTGTATGAAAATCTTAATGCGGTTCACAGAATACATCTACTTACCAAGTTTCAACAGCGTAGTTCTTATAGTTTAGGAGAAAAGTGGCTATATATATATATATATATATATATATATATATATATATATACCTATATGTGTGTTATGTATATATATGTTCCGATTTTTGCCATTTGGCAACGGATGCCTAAAACGCTCAAAAACATAAAAATTAAACATGTTAACTTAACTTTAATACACCTAATAATATTTTGACTCTAGATAAGTGATCTGTTAAGGCGCCAAAAACGCCTAGATCTGAAAGGATAAAATGGAGGTGGTGATGATTTTTGTCAAGGTTTTATAATTTAATTTTTATTTCATAGTTTTTAAATTATGCGACGACTAATACTTTTCTATTTTTTTCGTTCCGCCGGTCAGCGGGGGCGATTATGTCGGGCTTGAACCGACTAAAACCGCACGCCGTCTCGTGTCTTCAGACGCCGGGGTGTAAGGTTGCCCATAGAGCATATGCCTCGCACCTCGACTGACCCTGGGCCATCTCCGGTTTCGAGATGGCCCCCTCGGGTTCGGGAACCACAGTGACCCCGTCTTGCCCCGGTTTGGGAGAGGGGCGCTAGTCGCCCCACCGTCCCGGCCTGCTTCTACTGGGGTGACAGGCGGCCGACAGATCCACAAAAACACAAATAAATATTAATATAATATAAATATTATAGCTTATACTGATAACACCCGTCGTTTTGAGTCGAGGGTTAAAATGAGAACGAAAGCGAGCCCACTGGTCAGTATCGGCCATTCGTCAATATTTTTAGAATATTCATTTTAAATTTGTATTGGAAAGAAACAGAAAAGCAGTTCGTAAAAACATTATAGAATAACGTCCTTTTACGAATATCTGATGATATTTGGACACTGCTGGGATGTTCTCAGACTATCACGAATCACATGTACCCACATCTATATTTACCATGCATTTAAGAACTTTTGATCTGTCCTCATGCACTTTGTTTACGCCATCAGTTCTCTATTTTAACGCGCGTGTAGTGTCTGGCGGTGGGTAGTTAAGTCAAGTTTATCGCGTGAACGGATATATTATACTGCTTACTAACTGCATATATTAGTAATAGTGTTGCACGCGTTAAAATTTTGCCGCGATGGGTAGTATCATAACCAAGTGCCTCTTTTTTACTATTAGTAGAAAATAATTTGATATGTTCGAAACCGTTGCATGTAAAACCTACGCTAATGTGATTTTTTTTTTAATTTCAACTCATACCAAATTTATCTGTTCGTGATTAGGATTCTGGACGGCTAGTAAAGATAAATCAAAAACCAAAATTTACATTAAACTACAATGTTTGTGTAATTCATTTCAGACGACCACTATACCGATCAAAGTTGATTGTATTAACAGGCAAAAGTTTGGCAGTACTTCAATGAACATCAAACCATACTATTACACATCTGTGGTTAGACATTGATATTTTGTGAATTTACAATTCAGTAGGTACTCCGGGTATCGTTAGTCGATGATTGAAATAGACACTCAAATGAAAGAGTTAAAGCGGACTCCGATCTTTTACCACTTATGACAGATATGTCAATCAAGGTTTTTTGATTTGTCTATTTTCTTCTTTTTCAGCAAATAAGTAAATAGCATTTTTGTTTCAAATATATTAACCGTAATTACTAGTATTCCCCCTAACTCTTCCTGCTAACCTAAATTGCTTGTGTTAGGGGTGGGTTCACGTCGGCAGTATAATGGGCAAAATTTGAAGGCCTTACGATCGAGAGGTCCCCTCTCGATCGTAAGGCCTTCTCCTTAACCACTAAGCTTCTTGTCGTTTATGTCATTCCTATCGATCTTGAAGTAGGTATCTAATAAACTACGAAATTCATTATATTCCTGGCAATACCGACCAGGCGCCGTCTGCGCTCGCGCCGACCCATCCCACATGCGGCGCCACCCGCCAATTTATGTTACATAAACAATAATATACTCCATTATGGCACTATGACGATGTGACGTCAACGTATCAACTTGGTAATTAAACTCAGATTCAATAGTAGAAATTTATATTAGGTTACGGTTTCAAATACGGTTCGGTATGCGTTCAAGTATCCAATTACTAATGGTATGGGAAGTACCATATATTCTCCCTTTTCTGTTTCTCTTTGTATAAATATCACAAAGAAATAAACATACTACGGTTCATCTGATGGTAGGCGGTTACGGTTGCTTATAAAAGCTAGCAATAGCACAAGTTGTTGTTGACTTTTTGTTAAGTCAGAAGCCATTAAGCCCTAATGAAGAATAGACAGAACAAGGGCATTTCTTAGAAGCACTGGTTAACTTCCTAGTAGGCAGACTCAACAATACTTTATTAATGGCTTTCGCAGCAAAATCGCCGCAATTTCGCCAGTGTTAAGTAACGTATAAAATTGTCATTGTCCAGTTTCCCTATTAATTACTTACGAAATTTATATCGTAAGAACTATTACAATAAACAAGAGCCCTTGCCTTTTTATTCTCTTTGTACAAAGTATTAACATGATGAAAATACATTTGTATTCTTTTTATTATGCTTTTACGCCGTATGTACTGGTATTCAACTTTGAATCCGTATCGGATTGTCAGTCAAGTTGTACGTTCGCACGATGCTTTCTCTATTTTTACCCTGACCGCAAAATATCATCTCCATCTGACTAGTCTCGCCACTGACCACGTTTAACACACAAGGAACCAGCACACCTATTTATTCTCATATTTAGACATTTAACTGGGTGTATTAGGATAACGCCAAGATCTTCGGGGGCCCAAGCCAACCTCACCACTCACCAGCTAGCGCGGGTAGGTACACCTGGCACAAGGTTCTGGTGCAAGCTTTCTCTTGGGGTTGGAGGTAAAACAGCAATAGCTGCCGCAAAATCCTAAGCCAAATCAAGAGGAGTAGGAGAGCGGATCCCGGGCTTCAAAGTATTAACTTTAGATGCAACCGGGGATAACTTTTGACAAACCTTTTGTAATTTTGCCAGAATAATTGTTGACTATAAATGTAGCCGAATAGTCGGCTTACCCGACTAGTCGGCCAGTAGTCGGTACATCTCTAATTTACATCATAAAAGCTTACATTTCATACTTCAGTATGCGTCAGTAGCTTATAACACCATCCCTCGCGCACTGTCTGAGGGAACCGTATAAAATGGTTTGCGGTATGACGCACAGTCGTCAATATCTGTGGCAATACAAAATTTCAGTACCCATAACCTCCCTATAGGTACTACATTTGTACGTACATATTTAAGTAGATATATACAGATATACGTACATTCGTCCCACACATTGGTTCATAGACAGTTTAACCACGAGGCAAACAGTGCCTGTTTAAAGACCCGCATTAGACGAACAGTCTGTGACCTGATGTAACCTGCGTACTAACACTTCATGGTTTAACAGCTTAGGTCGTCGGATATACGTCAGATTTTTCATCAGATAGTCGAATTCGATACCTGATACGTATTTGCAATAAAATAATACATTAAAAAGTTTGTAACAAATCTTTTACTTGAAAGGAACATTCGTAGAGTAAACAAATAATCTGTAAAAGAAAATAGTATAATGGACCAAGATGAATTTGTATATCGATGTTGTTTACATTTTCAGTGATATAATGTGAAAAATAACCTTCCGAATCATAACCCATTTCTGATTATGTCAGATTATAAAGATATATTATATTCATCTCAGTGCAGTTCGTGGAAATAATAGAAATAGCTGGGCCATTGTAACATTAGACATATGGAATGGTGAACCATGTCGTTCACCAACACACATTCTAAGCACCTTTGATCATATGGTATCACTTATGGGATCACTTTGATCAAATATATTCGAACATAGGTGGTAAAATTTTAATCAATCGTTGTCGGTGTGACATGTTGGTCGAGTCTATAGTTAACAGGTGAAACAAAAAAAATGTCTAATGTTGTTAGTAAGTGACTTTTGCTTACTAACAACATTTGACTTTTTTTTTGCTCAGCGGGCTATGGAGCGAGCTATGCTCGGAGTTTCTTTGAAGGATAAAATTCATAACGAGATCATCCGACAAATAACTAAAGTAACCGACATAGCTCGCAGAGTAAGCATGCTGAAGTGGCAATGGGCTGGCCACATCTACCGGAGGACTGATGGCCGTTGGTGCAAACTGGACTGGAAACAGGAAGACTGGATGCGGAAGGCGGTGGATCGGGTGTAATGGCGCAAATTGGGAGAGGTCTGTGTCCAGTAGTGGATTCCAATAAGAGTAATTGATTGCGTCAGATTTGATATATCGTCGTAGATCCTTATTACCTAACTATTGAGAACAAAACATGAATATCATATTATTTGAAATGGTGATATACATATATATGTCGGAGAACGGGGAATCTCATCGACATTGTCTGCAGGTCTAGTGGGCGTCATCGTGGGTAAATGCGAGCACAAACACTATTCACTATTCCGAACAATTTATTATTTTATTATAATTAATAAAATGACAAATAACACTTTATAATTATATTTGAGCAGCGGGTTCGTGGCGCCGATCTTTCTTTAACACCTACTCCACTCAAAATGATCTGCCTCCGTCAAACGTTCTGTGTCCCGTGCCACCTCGCACGCTATTTATAAAGATGGCGCCTCGACCCCACTCGAGGCTACCCTCTACTCATAACACGTGTTACAAATTTAAGTGAAAAGGATTGACACAATATTAAAGTGTGATAAATCAATTTAAAATAAATCATGATTTAACATAGTTGTTTGGTAATTAACTGTAAATAAATTAGTTTCTATAGAAATCAACTTCAAAACTAAATAAGCGAGATTTTACACAATATAAAAATATGATAAATCATATTAAATGAAATTACGATTAAATTAACATTGAACAGTTTTTATAATTGATATTACATTATATTCTACAACCAACAATCAACTTGAGTCCGAGTACCTCCACCGACACGGCCGTCCTGACATTTCACGCGTCCTCGTGTGATGTTGAAGGGCAAGTATTATCATCTGTAAAAAAAAAGAAGAAAAGGAAGATTTTGGGATGAAATAGTTCGGTCACGTATGGACATGTTCGTTATGCAATAACCTGGATTTTATGATTAAAACATTTAAGCTACTTGTAAGAAACAGCCACCTCTTTGTTCAGACGAACCATTATTCACACTTGTCTAAAAGCCACCTCGCTTTTTAGACAACTAATATCAACACCGTCCAAATAGCCACCTCGCTTTTTGAACAACTGACATACACACCGTCTAAATAGCCACCTCGCTTTTTAGACAACTTATACCAACACCGTCCAAATAGCCACCTCGCTTTTTGAACAAGTTACATACACACCGTCTAAATAGCCACCTCGCTTTTTAGACAACTTATACCAACACCGTCCAAATAGCCACCTCGCTTTTTGAACAACTTACATACACACCGTCTAAATAGCCACCTCGCTTTTTAGACAACTTATATCAAACATCAACGTTTTATGTTCATCATATACTTCTACTTTGGTACACAAATATACTCCACAAATAAATCTTACCGTCATGATCATCTGATAAACATGGATCCAGCTCAGTAGGAACATAGGATTGAGGGAGTGGACGTAAGCGGTCTCTCGAGTATTTGTAAATACGGTTAGAATTCAAACGCTTGAGATGATACCTGTCACCATCTAACATTTCAATGACTTTATAAGGGCCTTTGTACTTAGCATCCAATTTGGTTTGATTCCGTTCGTGATTTTCAATTAAAACATAATCTCCCACAGATAATGAGGTTACTTTGGCCTTGTTCTTATCAAACCGTGCTTTATCAAGACTGGCGCTACTTTTTATTAATTTATCAGCTTGTTCTCTAATTTCGTCTACATTAACCTCAATCTCATGATCGTCTACCGTTAACAAATTTAGGGGCCTAGCTACTCTACCTATTAACAACTCTAGCGGACTTGCTTTAGTTACTCTATGAATTGTGCTATTTATAGATAGCTGAACGTCGTCTAGTGCCTCTTGCCAGGTCCTATTTAGGCTAACCTCTACAGCAGTTAACATATTTTTAAGAGTACTCATTATCCGCTCTACTTGACCATTAGCGCGACATGAACCAGTTGCTATTAGATGCAATTTGATATTATGACTCGTACAAAAATCTTTAAAGTCTTTATTAGCGAAACATCTTCCTTGGTCTGCTATTATACGCACTGGCGTCCCAAAAAGTGATACAGTGGCTTTAAGAGCCTTAATTGCACTCTCAGAATTAATCCTCGAGGAATGTCTAAGTAAGACATATTTCGTGAAGGCATCTATAAGTACAAAAACGTATTCTTTTAGATCACTTTTGCCACTGAGCTTTCCGGTAGCATCTATGTGAATTGTATGCCAAGGGATGCTAACTTTTGGAATGGGGTGCAACTCTATTTGTTGTTTACCACTATTTGATTTAGCTACTTGACATGTTATACAATTTTCGACGAACTTCCTAACATATTTCGGCATATTGGGGAACCAATAATGTTGATATGCCTTTTCTAGAGTTTTTTCCCATCCCAAGTGGACAATGGATTCGTGAATATGATTTATTATCGACCAACGAAAAGCCCTAGGCACAATCGGTAACCAAATATTACGGTTATTTCTTTGAATTTTCCTATAAAGCACACTTGATCGTAACTCGTAAATTCGACAACTTTCTAAATCAAGATCATCATTTTCGATTTTATGAATAATTTGATTGCACTCAGGGTCTCGTCGCTGTTCGGCTTGCAGCCAGTTCGAAGATAATTCGGCTATATTAACGCGTTTTTCCTCTACACGATTGACTTTGTCTGAACTGTGACTATTCCCAATAGTATTTTTGGTGTCAAATAGATGATTTCTCGAAAAGAAGTCAACATGAGCCATTCGCTTGCCTTCCCTGTACTGGATATCAAAATCAAAAGCTTGAAGGAAAGCCCACCACCGGTGTACTCTTGGGGTTAAATCTACTTTAGCTCTAGACGCTTTTAAAGAATTGCAGTCGGTAACAACTGTGAAAGTTCTGCCGTGCAAATAATGTCTAAAATGTTTCACTGAATTTACAACCGCCAGAGTTTCTAATTCATAGGAGTGATATCGAGACTCTGCGTCAGTAGTTCGTTTACTGTAGTACTCTATGGGATGTAATTTGGCTTCAGATCTTTGGAAAAGAATCGCACCATAACCTTCACTACTAGCGTCTGTATGTAACTCTATAGGTAATTTTGAGTCAAAAAGCATTAGAACTGGGGATGACGTTAATATTGAGATTATATCCTGTCTAATTGTTTCGTATTCAGCAGTCCAAACTATTTTAGAGTTATTGTTAGCCAACAGACGGTAGAGTGGAGCCATTTTAAGAGAAAAGTTATTGATGAACTGTCTAAAATAAGATGCTAAACCTAAAAATTGCCTCAGCTGTGTGATAGTTTGTGGGGGTCGAGAATTGGTTAAGGCGGTCACCTTACGAGGATTGGGTCTAATTTCGCCTTCCGATATTTCGTAACCCAAAAACTGCACTTGTTTTTTAAGAAACGCACACTTTTTTAAATTTAAAGAAAATCCGGCACAACTTAGGGTTTCCAATACCGTACGTAGCCTTTCTAAACCTTGCTTTACGTGAGTCGCGGGTATAATTAAATCATCCATGTAAACTATGGCATAAGAATGTGCTAGGTCTCCAAGAGCGGTATTAATAGCCCTCTGATACACAGCTGGAGCATTGCGAAGACCAAAAGGCATCGTAACAAATTCATAGTGAGCGTCCGGGGTGATAAAGGCGGTTTTTTCTATCGAATTAGACTCAACATTTATAGGAATTTGGTAAAATCCACTAGCCATATCAAGACAGGAGTAGAGACTCGCACCTGATAACCTTTGAACTTGGTCACATATTAGGGGTAGGGGATAGCGATCAGGAATGGTATTGGAATTTAATTCTCGATAGTCTACGCACATTCGATCTGTACCATCTCGTTTTTTTATTAACAATATCGGACTAGAAAAGGGGGACTTACTAGGTCTAATAACTCCGGCAGACAATAATTCACTACACTTAGTGCGTACTATTAATCGTTCTTCGACGCTTAGATGATAAGGCCGCCGTTGCACGGTTTTAGAGGCATCTATAAGTTTTATTTCCAGTTCACCCGACTTTACCCTACTAGTAGGGGTACCTTCAACAAAAAAGTCCCTAAAATTGCAAAGAAGTTCAACTAGTTGTGATTTAAATTCATCTGGCACGTCGGTGTCCACCTTATTAAAGTCAGCTGTGGCGTTACGTGTATCACAAGTATTAATAAGCGAAGATTTTTTAATTATAGTTAGTTTATCACTAGAAATATGTACGGTAAATCCTAAGGCCAATAAATCGCGCCCTATCAGAATATCATTGCTCAGAAAATCATCAGGAATTACGTGAAATAAAATTTGTACGTCATGACTACAAAGAGTAACATTACATAAAACTTGCACATTACACGGCACGCTTGATTTTCCCACCCCCGTAAGTGTAACAATTGCATGTTGTAATTCTCCCACAAGTTTACGTGAAATACTTTCTTTAACCAGGGAACAATCAGCACCAGAATCAAAACAAAATGAATACTGCTCACCATATTGAGTGATAAGCCCGGTGATTGGTCTCACACCGCATATGTCCACTCGTTTCACTACGCTGGATGTAGGGGTAGGCTGCGTACTGCTGCCTGCAACTGGCCACGTCTTCGAGCACCGTGATGCTACGTGTCCTTCAGCACCACACTTGTAACATGTCACCGAGGTCTTTGTCATAGTTGCGGCCGTGATGGGGCGCTCGGAGCTGTGAGTTGGTTGCTGCTTGTCTGCATGAGGGCGGCTGGAACATTCATAAGACTTATGTCCAAATTTTCCACAAGCATAACATTTTATAGAAGTAAAACCGAGCCTTGGACGTTTGTTATCCTGCCCAACATTCGTAAGTGCCTTTGAAGACTCTGAATAACCCCGCTTACGAAATGAAAATGACATAAGTTCCCGTTGCATTTTGCTGCGGGTAGTTATCTCTTCAGAAAAGATATTGCGTTGTAAACGTGGTTCGATTTGCCCCATGTGAGCAAGTATTAATGACACCACCATTTGTTCTTTCTCTAAATTACCCCATCGTGACATAAGCAAAGTAAACAAACGGCTTGCATATGCAGCAAGACATTCACCATCTTGTGGCTTACCATTAAACATTTTTAAAACCGTTGCTGCACATGTTTCTGACGTATCGAAACGAGAAAGAAAAATTTCTTTAAATTCTACCCACTTCATATTAGGAAAAGCAATTTGGGAAAACCATGAAGCGGCTGAACCCTTCATGGCCTTACTGAGTATTAGAATAAGTTTACTTCCCTGTATATCATGATCCGACAAGCAGATATCAGCCGTTGCCAACCAAGCTCGAGCGTCAGTGTCTTCACTTTCTGGTTGAAATTTGGGTAACGTAATATTTTTGTCTTCGGTAGCCAGCGGTTTACGTAGTACCTCCACGAGCAGTCGCATGCTCTCTTGTTGCGCTTCGAATAAAGCGCGCCAACCATCTTGCCCGTCAATTGGATTGTCTTCGTTTTGTGCTTGCACTGATCCCACTTCTGATGTCGGAGAACGGGGAATCTCATCGACATTGTCTGCAGGTCTAGTGGGCGTCATCGTGGGTAAATGCGAGCACAAACACTATTCACTATTCCGAACAATTTATTATTTTATTATAATTAATAAAATGACAAATAACACTTTATAATTATATTTGAGCAGCGGGTTCGTGGCGCCGATCTTTCTTTAACACCTACTCCACTCAAAATGATCTGCCTCCGTCAAACGTTCTGTGTCCCGTGCCACCTCGCACGCTATTTATAAAGATGGCGCCTCGACCCCACTCGAGGCTACCCTCTACTCATAACACGTGTTACAAATTTAAGTGAAAAGGATTGACACAATATTAAAGTGTGATAAATCAATTTAAAATAAATCATGATTTAACATAGTTGTTTGGTAATTAACTGTAAATAAATTAGTTTCTATAGAAATCAACTTCAAAACTAAATAAGCGAGATTTTACACAATATAAAAATATGATAAATCATATTAAATGAAATTACGATTAAATTAACATTGAACAGTTTTTATAATTGATATTACATTATATTCTACAACCAACAATCAACTTGAGTCCGAGTACCTCCACCGACATATATATTAAATAATAATAGCTCATTCAAAGCACATTGAGGTAATTTTGCGGTCATATAAGTTGTCAGGGTTGTCCTGCATGGGGGGAGGACGGGACGTGGTGTTGAGTTTGGGCTTTAGCTAAGATTACCTAGAAGATGGCCAGCCATGACTCGATGTTTTCTGGGGATTCCATTCGAACGCATAACTTTTTTTCCTTATTTACTGTAGCATAACAGGTTTAACGTAAAATTTAAAGGCATAACAATACTTTGACAGAACGATATTATAGCATATTGCTTCTTAAGGCATAATTTGGGCTAATATGTTGTGGTCTAATTTTACTGATAAAGCGTAATCTTATTTATCCGCACAACAGTGGCAACATGTAAATATCAAAGATTTGATCGGGTATAGTTATTATTTTTGTTTACTATCTTATTAATGACTATTGATACCAGCATCAGGATTAATACTCCGACTTGGATAGGTTAGTTTAGGCTAGCCGCTTCGCTTCGATTCTACCTTAACATTCGTGGTTAACTTTTTTTAACCACACAGAAATGGGAGCCGCCAAGTTTTTTTAACGTCCCAAACATTTATGTGATACGAAGGTAAGAATTAATAAAATAACAATAGCATCAACCACCATGTAAACGCCTATGTATTTGGTTAGAGCAACACAAGGATGTGTTATATGACTATCGACACCAGCAGGATAAACACCCCGACTCAAAGCAGTCCGCCTCGGATTATGTTAGAAGGTTAAGGCAGAAGCGAAGCGGAACTCCCGCCATAACCTTCGTGGTTATTTTTTTTATCCACACAGAAATAAGAGCCCCGCGTAGCACCATCAAGTTCTTTATACCGTCCTAAACAGTTTTTTGTTGATGGTCATTGCTACAGTATTATTATGCGTTTATAATATTATGCCTTAATATCGTTTTGCGATTATAATGTTATGCTTTAGCATATTATGCTTTTAAATAGTTATGCTAACATAGTAATGTTTAAAAAAATTATGCCTTATAATTTATGCCGAATATATTTTGCGCTATGATCATTAGGAGAAACGATACCATACTAAATTATGACATAAAATGTTATGCGTTTCAATAGGGAGCCTGTTTTCAGTTTTTAGTCTAAGCATTTAAATTTATTATTGGCTGTTTCCTCGTGGTTCAAGGATTTTATTGGACGAGGGAGAACTGTTTCTCGTAGACCCATAACAATGTACGGATGTGCCTGTCCTTCGTTTTGGGAATGACCGGTTTGGATTATCACACTAAGCATAAACGAAACAACTGTGCTTCAATGGGTCGATTGCGATACGACTTAACTCTTAAGACATTGTTGTCTTAATAGCATAATAATTATCATGTGGACGTTGGTTGATACTGGTGCACATCTGTACGTCCACAATGAGTTCATCCGTCTCTGTCGACGGCCACAAAACCAAAAGAGTGATAGCTCGACACCCACGAGTACATTGCACTTGTAAGCTCAGTAGTACCACTTCTATATCGGTTTCAAACCTATTGAGGCATATTTTCTATGTTACAACTATTCGGTGGAATAAAAAAACGACTATTATAAAATGATTAAAATGTATTTAATTAAAAATAGTCATGAACACTTGTTAATAGGCAAGTCATCATAGGCATGTTTATGGATGAACAATATTTAATAAAAAATACTCTTAGACTATTATGCTGTGTGTTCTGCGGCTGGCGTGGTTGCGGCGCGCTCTGCTGCGCGGTGCGGTGTCGTTGGGTGTCGTACAGGCTTGCGGCGCAGTGTACACGCGCACTATAGAGCTCAAGCTGCGGCCCCTAGAATTTCTAAATGACGGAATAACCACTATTAACTGCCTATTAAGTTGTTACGTAGTGTAGTGTATCAACACGTCGAACATCAAAACCCTTAACCCTAACACGTAACTAAGTTTTGAGTATTATACGAAAAGGAAATAGGTAGTCGTAATAGGTTCCTACATCAATACTTGAACTTTTTAGAGTTCCGTTGGCAAATGGCAAAAAACGGAACCCTTATAGATTCGTCATGTCTGTCTGTCTGTCCGTCCGTATGTCACAGCCACTTGTTTCCAGAACTATGCTGTTGAAACTTGGTAAGTATATGTATTCTGTGAACTGTATTAAGATTTTCACACTAAAATAGAAAAAAAACAATAAATTTTGGGGGTCCCAATACATAGAACTGAAACTCTAAATTTTATTTTTCATCAAACCCATACGTGTGTGGTATCTATAGATAGGTCTTCAAAAATGATATTGAGGTTTCTAATATCATTTTTTTCTAAACTGAATAGTTTGCGCGAGAGGCACTTCCAAAGTGGTGAAATGTGTCCCCCCCCCCCTGTAACTTCTAAAATAAGGGAATGATAAAACTAAAAAAATATATGATGTACATTACCATGTAAACGTCCAATGATAATTGGTTTGAACGAGTTCAAGTCAGTAGTTTTTTTTTAATACGTCATAAATCGTAAACCGCAATTTACCTTTTATTCAATCAACTCAAATATAAAAATTAAAAAAAAACATGATTATGTTACTTGCTGCTACGGAACCCTTAATGGGCGAGTCCGACTCGCACTTGCCCGCTTTTTTTTCATAAATATCGTATCCACACTTTATGGAATTTCATATTTGCTGAACGCATATGAGGTAATATTATCAATTACATAATCAATTATCATTTTTGACATTTGACAACATGTTTGTTTTGTTTATAGTGCAGGCGCTACACTACTTTTGAAATAACAAATAAGTGGTCAACTTTGGAATAGAAATCCATAATCAGCACGGGGATGAAGAAAGTGCTCAAAAATTATCAAAAACGGGTTTTCTTAATTAATTAGCCTATGTTGTTTATTTTCTATTATACTGGTTACAGTTAAGAACAATCCCTACATCTTTCTAACTACTTATTACTATATTAGGTATATGGATTTGTAATCAGAAAACGTTTGCCTTTATCTCTTAAAGTGCTTTTACTTGTTTTGCAAATCTTACTTTATCTTCTATTAGTAGGATAAGACAGTTAAAAGAACAATAGCAGAAGTGTCAATAGACTAACTTCGATGAAGTTCCTTGTAGTCATATGAATATTATCAGTAGGTAATAAAGTAATTATCATTAAGGAGACGAATTAATGCAGATATACCTAAATTAAGGAAATATGAGAATAGTAATCGTGTCATTTTTTGGGAAGGGTAGGCAAGAAAAAAAAAGAAAAGAAAGGTACTATTAGCCAGGGGTGTGTGTTGGGTAACCTCCTCGAGTGTCGCTCCGATTCCGATCCCGCTGCAGTCCGGGGGGAACGGAATCGGAGCGGCCGGTACACCCTGGGCGGCGGTCAATGGCTTCCCCTTCACCCCTTCATAGGGTTGGCATTGATCGTCGGCCAATACCCAACGTGGCGGGAACACATCGCTCTCCTCATCGTTCCTCTGCTTTCAGAGGAGACAGGATGAGCGATGCTGTTAGTGGTGAGATGGCCCAGGGTCAGTCGGGGTGCGAGGGATATGCTCTATGGGTAACCTTACACCCGGCGTCTGAAGACCCGAGACGGCGTGCGGTTTTAGTCGGTGCAAGCCCGACATAACCGCCCCCGCTGGCCGGCGGGGGGGTATCCGAAGGGATTTCCGCACGATAAAAAAAAAAAAAGGTACTATTAGCCACTCCGTCAGCTGGCAGTCGTCGTCAGTGCCTGCCACCCCCGCCCGGTCCTTGTGCTCGGGGACTTCAACGCCTGGTCGTTGGCGTGGGGTTCCCGACACGGTAGGGGCCGGGCAGGGGATAGAGGCAGGGTACTGGACTCGTTCGGCCCAGACCTCCTAAATCGGGGAGCCGTAGACACGTTCATGACCTCGAGGGCCAGCTCAATCGTGGACATCTCGTTCGCGAGCCCCTCGTTGACGAGACGTGTTCAGAGCTGGCGTGTCGTTTTAGGGGAGGAGACAAGTTCGGATCACCGATATATTCGGTTTGACGTCTCCCCCTCCCCCCCCCCCGCGTGCGATGCGCCAGCCACACCGGCTCCACCCGAGCCACGTTGGGCACGAGACGTTGGGCGACTAGATCGGGAGCTCCTCCTGGAAGCCGCCATCGTACAGGCCTGGGTCCCTGCGTCGGACAGGCCTGTCAACGTTGACGATGAGGCGGAGTAGTTCCGGGAGGCTATGACTCGTGTCTGCGACGCGGCGATGCCTAGGGCTCCGCCCTATAATCCGAGGGGTCAGGTCTACTGGTGGTCGACGGAGATCGCGAGGCTCAGACAGGCATGCGTGATCACGCACCAACGGTGGGCCCGACTCCGTAAGAGACGTCGCCGCCCCGCAGATACAGGGAGCCCAGAGGTGCCCTCGGAGCAGAGATAAGGCGGGCCAAAACGGCGGCCCGCTGCGAACTGCTGGAGACGCTGGAGCGGGAACCTTGGGGGCAGCCCTACCATTAATGGTAAGGGGCAAACTGCGCCCCAAGGCCCCGCGGTTGACCCAGTGTCTCCAGCCGGAGCTGCTCGGAGGAGTTGTTGGCTCCCTGTTCCCAGCGCGAGCGGTGAAACATGTTACACCGCAGATGACTCCGCCTCGGTCGCCCATGGTGCCCGACGTGGATGACGACGACGTGCCCGGGGTCACTTGGGTAGAACTAGAGCTGTCGGTGAGAAGTCTGTGAGCCAAACGCACCACCTCGCGACCCGACAGCATTCCAAGCCGAGCCTTGGTCCTAGGTCTCGTCGACGACGCTCTCGAGCCCCGACTGAGAGGGCTTCTCAGTGCATGTTTGGAGCGGGGCCAGTTTCCGAAATTGTGGAAGACGGGGAAATTGGTCCTCATCCTAAAGGAGGGGCGTCCGGCGGACGCGCCGTCCGCCTACCGGCCCATAGTGTTGCTCGACGAGGTGTGCAAACTCTTTGAAAGAGTAATTGCGAAGCACCTCGTCAAGCACCTCTCAAGAGTGGGGCTGGACCTGGCGGATGGCAAATATGGCTTCCGCCAGAGGCGCTCCACCGTGGATGCCATCATGCGCGTGAGGGCTATGGCGGAGAATGCAGTCGCCCGGGGTGAGGTGATGTTGGCGGTGTCCCTGGACATCGCCAACGCGTTCAACACCTTGCCCTGGAGTTGCATTAGGGAGGCGCTCGTGTATCACGAAATGCCTCTCCATCTCCGCCGCAAAGTCTGGGGCGTATTTGACGGAGAGAGCCGTCTTCTACCCAACCGTGACCGGTCTCGGTCGGCGTGAGATGTCGTGCGGTGTTCCGCAGGGATCGGTCCTGGAGCCGCTCCTGTGGATCATAGGATACGACTGGGTGCTTCGCGGTGAGCTCGCAGACGGTGCCGCCGTCACGTGCTACGCAGACGACACGCTCGTGACGGCGTGTGGGTCCGTGGTTGCCCAAGTCGTGGAGCCGATCCGGCGGCTAGGTCTCGAGGTGGCTCTGCATAAAACCGAGGCCCTGTTCTTTCATGGGCCTCGGAGCAAGCCGCCTGAGGGAACCAGTCTCATCGTGGGAGGTAATCGAATCGGCATCAAGCCCCAAATGAAATATTTTGGGCTCGTGCTCGACGGCCGATGGGAGTTCGGAGAGCACATCCGAAGTCTGGCCCCCGAGTTGAAGGGCACAGCTCTCGCTTTGCCAACATGAAGGGGCCCGATGACTCCTGCAGGAGACTCCACGCGGGGATCGTGCGGTCCATGGCCCAGTATGGGTGCCCAATATGGGCGGAGGCCCTGAAGGCCAGAAGTGTGCGGATGCTGCGTGCTCCGCAGCGGGTGATGGCCATCAGGGGTATCCGCGGGTACCGCACGATCTCCTTCGAGGCGTCGAGTCTCCTAGCCGGAACTCCGCCATGGGACCTGGAGGCGAGAGCCCTTTCGCAACTATACCAGTGGCGAAATTAGGCGCGGGAGCAGGGATGGAACCCTGAGCCTCGAGAAATCGAGGCCGTGCAGTCCCAGCTCCGCCAGGCCATCGTGGTGGAGTGGAAGGAACGACTTGGGCAACCAAGCACAGGGCACGCCGCAATAGCGGGTGGTAAGGCCCATCATGGAGGATTGGCTAGAGTGGCGACACGGAAGCCTCTCGTACCGACTGACGCAGGTGATCTCCGGGAAGGGGAGCTTCGGGGACCACCTGCATCGGATCAGGATGGAGCCAATGCCTGAGTGCCATCACTGCGACGCGAGCGAGGACTCGGGGCTGCACACGCTGGCGGACTGCCCGACGTGGAAGGCGCCGAGGCGTGACCTAGTGGCAGCCATCGGAGTGGGAGTCCTCTCGCTCGGCAGCATGATTGCGGCAGTGGTGCGGAGCGCGAGCGCGTGGGCCTTCGCCGCCTCCTTCTGCGAGCAAGTAATGCTCGAGAAGGAGATGGCGGAGCGCACCCGGGAGAGATATAGAACTCTCCCCGCCCGCCGAGCCTGCAACATGCTCGCCGCGCGTTGCAGGCGACTCAGCCGCCGGAGGTCGCTTAACGACCTCAGTCCTACATGAGCGCAGGCCTGGGGGTGACAGGTGAGGTAGCCTGTCACCCCAGCAGAAGCAGGCCGGGAATAAGGGGCGACTAGCGCCCCTCCCAAACCGGGGCAAGACGGGGACACGGTGGTTCCCAAACCCGAGGGGGGCATCTCGCAACCGGAGATGGGCCAGGGTCAGTTGGGGTGCGAGGGATATGCTCTATGGGCAACCTTACACCCCGGCGTCTGTAGACCCGTGACGGCATGCGGTTTTAGTCGGTTCAAGCCCGACATAACCGCCCCCGCTGGCCGGTGGGGGGGGGGATTCGAGGGATTTCCACACGAAAAAAAAAGGTATCTCGCGATTGTTTGAACCGATTTTGAGGCGGTTTTCATCAAAAACGTATTTTTTACATTCTGGGAAAGGTTCTGGTATCCTTAACCGACTTTAAAAAAGTATGCCCGGTTTTTTTTGGCAATATATCGTCGTATGGTCTTCTAGTTTCCAGTGTTCAAAGTTACGTTCACTAAAAAGGAGAAATCAATATATTTTTTTTATAAAAAAACTAGAACCGACTTCAAATACCAAGAAGGGACTGAAAAATAAATGAATTGCAAATTTAATTCAAAACAAAAACGCTCATAAGACTTTCTTGTTGAAGTCGGTCCAACTAAATTATTTTGTGTAAAAGGCAACTATTATAAATTATATAAAATGCTCTGTGGGCCTCATAAGGAAGCTCGAGGTCACACAGCGAGCTATGGAACGGGCTATGCTTGGGGTTTCTCTACGAGATCAAATCAGACGTAGATCCGTAGACGAACTAAAGTTACCAACATAGCAGAGCGAGTCAGCAAGCTGAAGTGGCAGTGGGCAGGGCACATGGCCGGCGGGGGGGTATCCGAAGGGATTTCCGCACGAAAAAAAAAGCTACTTTTAGCCTCGCTTAACAACCGCCGTCCTCCATGAGCGCTGGCCTAGGGGTGACAGGTGAGGCTGCCTGTCACCCCAGCAGAAGCAGGCCGGGACGGCGGGGCGACTAGCGCCCCTCCCCCAAACCGAGGCAAGACAGGGACACCGTGTTTCCCAAACCCTAGGGGGCCATATCGAAACCGGATATAGCCATGTGTCAGGGGGGTGGTATCCGAGGGGTATCACTAAAAAAAGGTACTATTCACTGACTTTTCAAGAAATTATCAGTCGCAGGACGAGTCTTTAACATTTTCTCGTGAACTTGGTTGACATACATACATACATAAACTCACACCTTTTACTCTCCGGGGTAGGCAGAGACAACAGACCGCCATCTTCATCTGTCTTACATACTTCACAAGCTTACTTAGCTTACTAAGCTTTACTACTGTCATTAACAATTTAATGCAAGCCCGCCTGGTTAACATGCTTTTGACCTGCCCTTTTTTCAATAACTCATTAATATGATCAGTTTATGTTCTGCGAGGACGACACCGGTTTGCCTGCCCACTTACATCTGCCTCACATACTTGGTGTGACGTTCACTTAATACTCATTCGTAATAAGTGCCCAAACCACCTTAGCATACCCTTTCCAATTCTTGTTACAACATTCTCTTTCAGGCCACACCATTCTCATATATCTGTATTTCTCTTCCTATCAGCCAAAGTAATTACATTTTCAACCGAGAAAGAGGAGTACCTGTATTTTTTTAAATATATGCTAAAGGAAAATTCTGTACCAAGTTATCTTATTTAACCAATATCTGATGATAATGGGTACCTACTATTTTAAAAATTTCATCATTTAAAGTTTATAAACAGAAACGGCAGTTAACAAATGAATTTAGTTAACTATGTATGTAAGTTCAAGTCGGTTTATTGATTATATAATTAGTTTTCCAGTTTCACTAGATAGGTACCCGCTTTAGTGGCTCTACATTTATTTTACAACGGACTGTGTAGAACTGCTATACTGCATGTTCATCCTGCATGACCGTGCCAAAATTTGACTGTCAAAAATGTTAAATCATTGTTCTCATAAATATTCAGCAACGTGTCAACATTATCATATTTCGCGTCTCCGTAGCTAATTTATTCGAGCAATGTGCCCGGTGGGTGATCTTTAGAGGTGTTTTCTTCCTCACTTAGCTTAGTTAAATCCTTTGAAAATAACCTGAGTAGAAACATTAATAAAAGTCACTAACGCTAACCGTTAAGTAGCTACTTAATCCAGCCTGCTGAAACCACGCCTGCTAAACTACTTGAAGGTTCCTCGTATAACAATTAAAACTCAGATTTAAATCCACGCGGACAATGTCGCGGACACATTTAATTCACTTATAAAATAGGTACTGTCAGGTAACTCAGGTCAACTTGCGCCGATAATGGTTTTGAGATTATTTTATGTCGCCCATTAAATGAGAAAACACTTGGCATCTTCCATCAAGTAAACGCAGGCAATGTTCCAAAATATTTGTAGATACCATAGTTGGTAAGATCAGACATAGCTACAGAAGTAATGGCCGCTACTTACACCGGACTCACTATGGGCAAGGAATATAAGATGTAAACTCGACGACCTCTGTGGCGTAGCGGCAACGCATGCGACTGCTGTCAGAGGTCGTGGGTTCCCGGTGTACATTATCTAGCACAATCTTCCAATTTCTAACCCTGACCAGCAATGAACTGGAAAAGAAGTTCTTTGTGACTGCAAAGCCAAAAATATTGGTAAATATCTGTCACACTAATGACTTGAAAGCAAGAGTAGTCTTTTATTTGTATATCTGGTGGTGAAGTTGCTAGGTTGAGTTGAACCGACTAAACACACGGTGTTCTGTCGTGTGAGCGATTTACCAGTGACCCTGGGTATACCCAAGGATGGAAATCCCCAGTAACCCCGTAGTAAGTAAGTGGACTTTGATCACCAGTTAAATGCGGGGGCATCACCTCGACGTTTACAGCGGTCATACAATCCCACCTGGCCTTCTTACCATTCAGTCATATTGTTTGGGATATTTTGAGCTCCACAACATGACACCCCATTAAAAACTTCATCTGTGACTCTTGAGATAAACATGTTGATAACAAATTGAATACATTGTCTATTTCTGTAGGTACAATATAATTTATGTAAGGCAGCGTTCATGACGTTCCAAATAACCAAAGTTTACATTAAGCAGCCGTTTATATGCATAGTCAATTCGTAAACTACGCATTAGCGTATTTATTGACCCATAAATACAATGAACTGTGATGAATTCACTGCTGTCTGCTGCCGGATTTAATATTAGTAGGTACCTAGTCTATGTGTGAAATGTATGCATGAGACGCCACTTCTATAAGAAATAACTCGCGAATATCAGTAGGAAATATAACTTGATAAATGAATGGTAAACCAGTGCATAAAAATTCAGAAACATCTGTATGTTTTTTGCAACTCCTCACCTAATTAATGGGAAAGAGAACACGACGCGCTTGCGCTTCTTACTAAGGGAGAAGGTTGCCTTTCCAACGAATGACAGAAGGTAGGCGGGTTTTCCGCGCAGTAGTAAAGCTGATTCACTGGCCATAGGTCTTTCATGTCAGAAATACCTAATTATTTTAATATTATTGCTTCGATTCTAAGTTTTGTGCCTGAACTATCTATATTCTTTCGAATACAGAGTGTGGCGCCCCTGGTGTTGCACATGCCCATAGGCCACGGTAACCGCTTCCCATGAGGTGGGCCGTGTGCTTGACTGTCACCTGAGTGGTAAAAAAGAAATGTACAATAGTTATTTGTTCAACTAAAGAGGAATGTTGGTTTTCCAAGCGAGTGCTAATTTTGAATCCCGAGTAAGCGAAGGATTCTAATAATTGAATCACGAGCGTTAGCGAGTGATTCTACATTAGAATCCTGAGCGTCGCGAGGGATTCAAAGGCACGGGCTGGAAATAACTTTTTCACCTTAGCAGCTCAAACATACTGGGTTCCCTGCTTAATAAGAGTGAGGGAAACGCGTTTTCCCTGCGAGAGTGAGGGAAAGTGATTTGAATTTAGAATGCTGCGAATTATCATTGTTATATACGAAACACGTCATTCGAAGTTCGATTTATCAATTTTTTTTTTGTGGAGATGGCACTAGTTGACTTTGTGTTTATCAAATTTCAGAACACCCAAACAATAAAACGTTCGGAAACTAATAAACCTTTAAAATGAAAATTATTTGGTAATGTTGTAATTAAATATCTAATTCAATAATAAAATATAATGAATACACTGAAATAAAGAAAAAAATAAAGAAAATGTTTTAGAAAAAATACGAATTAGTTATGCACAAACAATGTATAGTTTTAAAAATCTTTATTGGTACAACAGAATACTACGGATGCAGTTTCAGAACGTAACTTTAAAAATAGCGGGAAACAAAAATCAATATTATTTCTTCTTCTTTTGTTTTTCGGTATGTAACTACCTAAAATTAGTGTTGCATATCACAAATTCATAAAATATGAGTGAGTCTAGTGACGAAAACAGCAATTTAACACCTGAAGAATTAAAACAACAAGTGTTGAATGCTGAATTCAGTTTTCTTCCTCAGAAATCATGTGATAGATATCTGAAAACCTATGATGTTTTCAATAAATGGAGACTTGAAAAGGGCGCGAACACTTTCTCGGAGAATGTATTATTGTCGTACTTCATAGAATTATCAAAAACGAAGCAATCACCTACAATGTGGAGTATTTATTCGATGTTGAAAGCTACAATAAAGACAAAACATAATGTTCATATTGAAACTTATCCCAAACTTATTGCATTTTTGAAAAGAAAGTCAGTAGGACACAAGTCTAAAAAGTCCAAAATTTTTTCAATCTCTAATATTGAAAAATTTCTTAATGAAGCTCCGGACTGCAATTTTCTCGCTGCAAAAGTAAGTTTATACTTAATTAGTAATATATGTGCACGTTCGCTAACCATTTTCGCTAATATTTACTAAAATACGAGTTAATTATGTAAAGAAAGTGGGTAAATACTACGTTTTGTTTGTTATACATTTTAATTACTAACATTTTACTTATATAATATTTTTATTACAGGTTATCCTCATTATTGGAATAAACGGAGCATGCCGCTCGAACGAACTGTTAAATCTGACTGTTAATGCCATCAAAAAACATTCTGACGAACTGCTATTAGTCAACCTACCCAACACAAAGACAAACATTGACAGGTCCTTTGTTATTCGCGACGAATATGTGAAAATTGTCGAGAAATATAAGGCATTACGACCTGATAATACGAAAACAGATCGATTTTTCTTGCAGTATCGTAATGACAAGTGTTCAAGACAGCCTATGGGAATCAATAAAATAGGCGGGACACCACAACAAATAGCCATTTTTTTAAAATTACAAGAGCCTCACCTTTACACTGGACATTGCTTTAGGCGAACTTCGGCTACGCTTTTGGCTGATTCAGGAGCCAACCTCACAACATTAAAACGTCATGGCGGCTGGAAGTCAAACACGGTCACGGAAGGATATATTGAAGATTCGATCGAAAATAAGTCTAAAACCTGTAAAGATTGAAAAAATTTTGGACTTTTTAGACTTGTGTCCTACTGACTTTCTTTTCAAAAATGCAATAAGTTTGGGATAAGTTTCAATATGAACATTTTGTTTTGTCTTTATTGTAGCTTTCAACATCGAATAAATACTCCACATTGTAGGTGATTGCTTCGTTTGTGATAATTCTATGAAGTACGACAATAATACATTCTTCGAGAAAGTGTTCGCGCCCTTTTCAAGTCTCCATTTATTGAAAACATCATAGGTTTTCAGATATCTATCACATGATTTCTGAGGAAGAAAACTGAATTCAGCATTCAACACTTGTTGTTTTAATTCTTCAGGTGTTAAATTGCTGTTTTCGTCACTAGACTCACTCATATTTTATGAATTTGTGATATGCAACACTAATTTTAAGTAGTTACCTACCGAAAAACAAAAGAAGAAGAAATAATATTGATATTAATATTGTTTCCCGCTATTTTTAAAGTTACGTTCTGAAACTGCATCCGTAGTATTCTGTTGTACCAATAAAGATTTTAAAAACTATACATTATTTGTGCATAACTATTTCGTATTTTTTCTAAAACATTTTCTTTCAAGCAGGGAACCCAGTATGTTTGAGCTGCTAAGGTGAAAATAAATATTCAGCACGTGTTGCGTACGGTATTAATATGTGTCGCGTCGTTGTTTGGCGTCAATATTTTTGTTAATTCGATGCTGTCATAGCTTGCAAGTCAATCAGTTAAACAGCATTTATTGCATTAAATATGTTTTGTCATTCTCAAAATCATGGGTGTTGGCTTACTTTTTAGTCACAAGCAATAATATGATTAAATACCAAAATAATACCCTCAATATCTAGTTAGCTAACTTACGTCAAAAAATTTTAGTACGTTATATAATTTATGAAACTTGACAAAAAGTAAGGTACACACACTCTCATTGAATGCTGTTGTAAAACCACTTTGATAATTTAAAGCCTAAGGAGTCAAAAATTAAGGAAGTTATGTAAATAGGTATCACTCAGCCTAAACAATAAAACTACTAGTCAAATCTTTCATAAATATTTGTGTCTTCTCTGAACTTATATAGTTCTAGAGAAGAATACAACTTCCTTTTACCCATAAGAAAATTTACCCCCATTATCCAAATGAAAAAATGATTCACTTCCATGTTCTGGATTCACACCGAGTCAGCATCATCTTAACGTTGTTCCCGGTCGGCACTCGGAGCTCGAGGTCCGCTTACTCTTTGTCCTCTTTCCGATTTGGCTTTTAGATATGGATGCGACTGCCGTCTGGGAGGTCAGACGTCATCCCCGAGAGGGAAACCTGAACCAGAGCCTCGTCCGTTAATCAGCAGGTGTACCGGCTAGCAGACGAGGTTGGCTGGGGCCCCGTACACCTTAGTGGGGCCACCTGGGTTGGAAGGATTCAGTATTGAAGGAAACACACCTGAAATTAATAAGAAATTAATGGAATAACTACCATGAATATCATTAATGATGAATTTCTTACCGGGATTACAATCTGAACATTCATGATTATTAACTGACAAATTATGAAATGCTTCTCACGTTACGTTACGGTTTGAGTATGAAACACGGCGCCGGCCGTGGCCCGCCGCGCCGTCGCGTCGCCTGCAGGTGTGCGGCGCCTCAGAACGTCGTCGCGACTCTTGTAAACATCCGTACTCGACATTGCAAGCCGCCTGTCGCCGCCACCGAAATTGGCCGTCTAACATTGTCAATTGAAACCTTATTTTTTAAAGATTGGCATTGTCTAGTTCAATTTATTGGGATGTTATTTATCGTAAAATGATCTGGAAAGCACGTATTAACGTCATTTCTCCAATATGGCGGCGCGAGCAGAAACGATGATGGCAAAGTTGAAATTCAGAAAGAGCATACCGAAATCTATAAAATCATCAATTGCCATAATAAGCTTTCCAGGTACGAAACCAAGCGTGGGACCGATTGACACTGAAACTTGTGACAACCATTCACTATACCGGATTCGAACAACATAACTTCTATATTCCACCATGTGTAAGTCCAGTTAATTTTAGATAATTAGGACTAACACTTCGTTTAGGGATTGTAAATTGGATAACTATTTTATACTATTTTTCACAGTAATCACATCACAGCTGTATATTAAAATAGAAAACCGATTCAGAGACAGGAGATGTCAAACAATCAGTACTTATTTAATTCGCACTTAACTTAAAATTTTAAACAGCCTGATAGATTTTGATGAAATATATCGAATCATCGAGCATTAAACTTTCCATCAAAAGCTATGAAAACACCTTTCTTTAGACAAATATACTTACGGAAGAGAGCCGCGCACAGAAAGATGGAAGAGCACAGTCGTCAAACTTAGGAAGTGTTTAGAGGAATAATAGTACATTATGATATAATGCGGTAAGTTGAAAATTACAGCCGAGGCGGGCGAGAGCTAAAAGAAAGAGGCTGTAAAGAAAGAAGAGAGGCTGTAATTATAAAAGCGCACGTATGTTTCAAACCTGACCCCATAGGCGAGGCCGCGATGGCGGCCAAAGTCCGCCGGTAACCCTGGGGTTATCCTTCCAAGGGCTTACCCAGAGTGCCCGGCGATGGACACTTGGGGAGGACACCGTGCGGTTTTAGTCGGTCCGATTCCGACACGCCCATCCCATCGTTGGCACCGATAGGGTGAAGCCCGTGGGGGGTTCCAAACGTAAAAATAAAACGTGCGTATGTCATACGACGTTTTATAACATATTTACTAGGAAATAAATAAAAATCGAACTTTCTTAAACGAATAAATCTTTAATCACTTGTTTAATTAAAGCAGTTATAAAAATTTGAACAATTTGTAAAATTGACTATTACGTTGCCAGTTGGCATTTTTAATGTTGTCAAGTTATTATTATTAGTTGTAATTTCACCAGTCTCTCTCTCTCACTCTCTTGAGTGAAAGTAGGAGAAATGAGACTACAGAGTTCTACAGTCGGTGGCGGCGGCGGAGGCCTCAGGGGGGTGGCGACGATGACGCAAAAAAAAAAATATCGCAAAATCGAAAATCCCTTGTATTCGGCTGAGCTCGTCTCAGGAATTCAACTTGTTTATATTTAGGACACGTCAATTTGTTTGGGCGCAATAGCACTTTTATTTAAGGCAAAGGCACAAAAAACAGCCAGTATTACTAATTAAGTAGATTAATATTTTTATGTTTTTGTTACCGATAAATGTTTGTCATTTATTGTCAAAATTAGTTAAATAAAAGAATTACAAAATGTTTATTTATTATATTTTATCTCCCAAAGTTAATTTAATTCATAAAATCTTGACTACTTTTCTGACATTCAATCTCTTTGCTAAGATTTTAAAAAAGTAGGTACCGTTCGTTTATGCGGAGCATTCTCGATAAACCTGGTTTTACCTTATTAAAAAAAAGCTCGTTTTATATTACACTAACGCACAAGTACGTAATGAGATACAATACAATGTGAAACGGTGCAAAAGTGCCCATCACACTCGCCGCGTTTCCACGCTATATTGCGATGGCCAGCCTTTGAACCAGGAATGATCCCGAACGAGAGTCCCCAGTCGTCTCTTGGAGCCTTTGTCCAATCTGCTTTATAAGGATTTTAGCCCCCTGCCCCAAGGGAGTTGGGGTATGAAGGTATGCAGCGGCTCTCCAAAGCTTGGCTATACAAGGCATATATATACCTATTCAAGTACCCAAATATTCGCACTCAGCCGAGTAAAATGTAATAAGTTAAGTGAAAAAGTTTATGTAGGTAAGTACCATAAAAGAAAACCAAGAGTGATCTCTGTCGAATGGTGTAGAAAGTGTACGCAGCGCCTTCTTTTCTGTCGAAGGCAATCCGCTGACTTCTTCGAGATACTGTAAGTACCATTGCGTCAGGTGCATCCTTACAGAATACCTCTGTTCATGGGCGTGCTCAGCTTTGGGATGGAGAAAAGTAAAGAGAATTTCTTCTTGCGTAGCGGGTAATCCAACCTTGCTTGCTGGGCCTGAGCCATGATATAATCAATTAATTGACCTGTTTGACTTGGCACTAATTTCTAAAAGATCAGTAGGTAACAAATATATAAACAAATATAATGATTCTTCGAACCATTCTTCTGTCGCGACGCTTCTATACATTTTCTATGAAACTCACTGTAGGGCACCGCGTTCGTGACGCGTCTTTAACGCGTCCGCTTCTCACGCCCGTTGGTTAGAGTATACGTAACGAGACGCTATGAAAAAGACTTAGAAAAATTTCGACGAAAAATTTCGCCTCTTCAAACCTTCGGGCTCCGGTGGGATGTGGGAGTGTAAGGGTGGGGTACCATGAGGGCACACGACCTAGGTCATTGACCTTGACCTTGGGGGTCATCGACCTTGTCATCGGGGTTAAATGACCCGGTGACCTTTGTGACCTTGACCCCGCTGACCTTTGTGACCTTGACCCCGTTGACCTTTGTGACCTTGACCCCGGTGACCTTTGTGACCTTGACTTCAGTGGCCTTAACCTTCATTAGTGTTAAGTTGGAGAGGTGTGGCACAGGTTTTTGATTGAAAATTTTATAAGTCCTTTTTGCTTGAAATTTTTCTAAGTGTTTTTTTCATAGCTTGTGTATGAAACGGGGCCCTATGAAAAAGACAGAAAAATTTCGACGAAAAAGGACTTAGAAAAATTTCGCCAAAAAGCTTCGCCTCGTCATACCTTCGGGCTCCGGTGGGATGTGGGAGTGTAAGGGTGGGGTACCACAAGGGTACACTATACAGGTCATTGACCTTGACCTTGAGGTCATCGACCTTGCCACCGGAGTTCCATGGCCCCGTGGTCATGCATTGGATGGTGCGTGACCTTGACCACGATGACCTTGACCTCTGTGACCTTGACCTTGATTTTACTTAATTATCTTTGGACATGTTTTTTGTCATCTTGACCTTGGTGACCTCAGTACAACTGAAAAACACAAAAAAATTTCGACGAAAAGGGACTTAGAAAAATTTCGCCAAAAAGTTTCGCCTCATCATACCTTCGGGCTCCGGTGGGATGTGGGAGTGTAAGGGTGGGGAACCACAAGGGTACACTACGAAGGTCATTGACCTTGACCTTGAGGTCATCGACATTGCCACCGGAGTTCCATGGCCCCGTGGTCATGCATTGGAAGGTGCGTGACCTTGACCCCGATGACCTTGACCTCGGTGACCTTGACCTTGACTTTACTTAATTATCTTTGGACATGTTTTTTGTCACCTTGACCTTGGTGACCTCAGTACAACTGAAAAACACTTAGAAAAATTTCGACGAAAAGGGTGGCAAGGTCGATGACCTCAAGGTCAAGGTCAATGACCTGTATAGTGTACCCTTGTGGTTCCCCACCCTTACACTTCCACATCCCACCGGAGCCCGAAGGTATGATGAGGCGAAACTTTTTGGCGAAATTTTTCTAAGTCCCTTTTCGTCGAAAATTTTCTAAGTGTTTTTCAGTTGTACTGAGGTCACCAAGGTCAAGGTGACAAAAAAACATGTCCAAAGATAATTAAGTAAAGTCAAGGTCAAGGTCACAGAGGTCAAGGTCATCGGGGTCAAGGTCACGCACCTTCCATTGCATGACCACGGGGCCATGGAACTCCGGTGGCAATGTCGATGACCTCAAGGTCAAGGTCAATGACCTTCGTAGTGTACCCTTGTGGTTCCCCACCCTTACACTCCCACATCCCACCGGAGCCCGAAGGTATGATGAGGCGAAACTTTTTGGCGAAATTTTTTTGTCCCTTTTCGTCGAATTTTTTTTAAGTGTTTTTCAGTTGTACTGAGGTCACCAAGGTCAAGGTGACAAAAAACATGTCCAAAGATAATTAAGTAAAGTCAAGGTCAAGGTCACAGAGGTCAAGGTCATCGGGGTCAAGGTCACGCACCATCCAATGCATGACCACGGGGCCATGGAACTCCGGTGGCAAGGTCGATGACCTCAAGGTCAAGGTCAATGACCTGTATAGTGTACCCTTGTGGTACCCCACCCTTACACTCCCACATCCCACCGGAGCCCGAAGGTATGACGAGGCGAAGCTTTTTGGCGAAATTTTTCTAAGTCCTTTTTCGTCGAAATATTTCTAAGTCTTTCATAGCGCCCCGTTTCATACACAAGCTATGAAAAAAACACTTAGAAAAATTTCAAGCAAAAAGGACTTATAAAATTTTCAATCAAAAACCTGTGCCACACCTCTCTAACTAAACACTAATGAAGGTTAAGGCCACTGAGGTCAAGGTCACTACGGTCACCACTGTCAAGGTCACAAAGGTCTCGGGTGTTCAAGACCACAATGGTAACCGGGGTCAAAGTAATAGAGGTCACTGGGGTCAAGGTCACGAAGGTCATCAGTAGCAAAGATAAAGGTCACGCAGGACACCGAGGTCAAGGTCACAAACGGCGTCGGGGTCAAAGTCACAAAGGTCGTCGGGGTCAAGGTCACAAAGGTCACCGGGGTCAAGGTCACAAAGGTCACCGGGTCATATAACGCCGATGACAAGGTCGATGACCCCCAAGGTCAAGGTCGATGACCTCCAAGGTCAAGGTCAATGACCTAGGTCGTGTGCCCTCATGGTTCCCCACCCTTATACTCCCACATCCCACCGGATCCCGAAGGTATGATGAGGCGAAGTTTTTTTCGCGAAATTTTTGTCTTTTTTTCTTAGCGCCCCGTTACGTATCCACTGACCCGCCCGTTCTGTTTGCTCCTTTGTCCCCTTAGATCGACGCACGTTATAGAGTGTCATCTATGGAAGCGCAGACATGTCCGTAGCGGTCTTTGAGTATAGCGGTGCATAAAACTGCAGAACGCACGCACCTTGGAATGGCAACTGGATACAAAGATACAGTGAGCACGTGCATTCTTCATGTCAACTGTTATACGACTATTAATTTTATACTTTTTTATGTATAGTTACGAATGAGTCGAATGCGGAGTCAGGTTGCGGAGGGGAGCACAGGTGGTTCGGTCGAAGCTACGTACGCATGATTCATCAATACGGCATATATTATGCTGTAAGCATGAATGTTTTTTTTTCGGACCTATATATTACCAAAAGGTGGTGCAGGTCTGCACCATCCATCTTGCACACTAGGATATCGCATCCGCATAGCACCCAAAGACGTGCATTCGTGCACAGCAAACTAAACATACTTATGCTTTTACCTATGCTATTACTTAATATAAACTAAAAGTAACAAAAAAAAGGCCAGCCGTTCCAGAGGCTACCTAATTTAAACCAAGATGTAAAAATATTTTGTAGCGTTAACTAGCCATAACATATAAGTGTCTCATCCTGATCGAACGAGAATGAGTTTCCAAAACAAGGTTGTGTTAATTACCAGAAGTAGTTCGGGGATCGGTGCAGCCTAAGCAATAAAATTCGCACAAGAAGGAGCGAATATTGTTATTGTTGGAAGAAACAAAGATAAACTTAATAATGTCCATAAGTTATGCGAAGCCAACGACGAAGACTTAAAAAGAATAATGAACGAGACCATTAGTCATTTCGGTAAACTTGACGCCTTAGTCAACAACGCAGGAATAATAAGAAACACTCCTGAGTGCACCACATCTCATTCACACGAAAGGGAATATCATCAGCCGCAGTCTGCGACGGGGACGACGCAGACGCGTCTACACCCGGGACTACCGATTGCCATGATCCACACGTAAAAAGAAGAGTATTAGGAGTAGTCATCTATACTATTATGTAAAGCTGAAGAATTTGTTTATTTGGTTAAACGCGCTAATCTCGGTTCTGGTTCTAATACTGGTTCGATTTGAAAAAATATTTTTGTGTCGAAAAGCCTATTTATCGAGGAAGGCTACAGGCTATATATCATTATGCTACTATTCAAAGGAGCAGAGTAGTAATCCTATGTGTCAAGCAAATTTCCATACATTATTGCAAAACTAATAAATTACAGTCATATAGGTATGGGTTACACAAATGCCACGGGGGATCGAAGTACGTCACGGGCGAAGCTGCTGGGATAGTTAGTGTTGCATATTTATGTATTTGGGTAGCGTTTTAGTATATAAAAGTGGCAAGCAGTTGGATCATTCATTACCATGTGTAAGGAATTTTACCTTTAGCACGATATGTTTGCTATATTTGGACTACTGTCTTAGACTAATGTTTCCAAATGTTTCTTGCCATGCAATGGCAGTAATCTGTAAGCGTACTTTCCAATAATAAATAAATAAAATAAATAAATCTTCTTAAGAAAAATGTTACTCTTATAAGGCAACACGATTCGACGGTTGTGATTGCCGACCTTATTTTATAATCAAGGTGACGAGTAAAAATTGCTACTCACATGCTATTTTTATGTAAACAAAATATATGCACGTTTATTATATAAAAAGAACGATAAGTAGTATGGAATCGGTACAAAAACACTGATGGACGTCACGACGATAGACGATACAGAACCAAAAAGTAGACAAGGCCGATTTTCACAATTATCAGAAAAGACCAAATCAGTTATAACTGATTTGTTCTTTTCTGAACCACAATTGCTGAACGATTTAACGTTCATCGTTGGTATAGAGTAAGACTTATGTTATTTTTGACAAAACTTGGTAAAAAAAGGCATTGGCACTCCGTAAGTGCCGACAGAAGTGAAAACTTGAACAATTACGTGTATATTTTTTGAATTGTCATCATCGATCCCACTCTTTCTCTTACCCTCCGTCCTTACCTAACCTCCCTATCCCTCCATCCGGAAACAACAAAGATGGCGTTGTTTTAAAAAAAAGTAAGTCGTCTTTATGATGTAGGCGTCTCGGTGATGAATGATGAGATTTAAAAAGGACGCGAGTTTCATGATTTTTATTCACCCAAAAAGTGTTCATTTCGAAAGTGCTCAACGCGTCTAAAATAATTTTTCACTTCAAAAATTGACTTGGCCATTGCCTACGAGGCTGAGATTTAAATGGAGTAATGAGGTTGAACAAAAGAATATTTTTGATGTATTCCTATACAATTGGTGGATTGAGCCTGGATTGTCAGATTTGTCAGGCCCGAAACTTGGTTGGGAAATGTTGAGCTATATAAAGTCTAGCAAGATTAATCTATGTATATGAAATAAAGTCGTGTTAGTGATGTCCGCGATCTCCAGTTCGGAGAACGGGTGGACCGATTTTCATGACCTTAGATTTTTTAGTTTTGTCTCCGCCTATACTTTGGCTTTTTTTGCTTTTTTTTTTTTGCTGTCATACCCACGGTTACCCTACCGCCGGCCAGAGTGGGGGTTGTTATGATAGCCATCTACCATCTTTTACCAAGGGCTTTGAGATGGCCCTCTCGGAATACTGTGTCCAGCAATAAGAATAATTAAGAATGAGGCATTAACGAATATCAGCTGATATGGCGGATGATAAGGTAGCCACCATAACTTGATTCTAAGACGGAATGAAGTTTGCCGGGTCAGCTAGTATAATAAATAAAACGCATCACTAAAAATGTAATAATTTATATAGGATCAAGTAAAGCTTACAACATAAGAGCTCCAAATATTGGAAAGTCATCATTAGATTTATGCAACTTATACCTAAATCTATTGAGTACGCCACTGGCCACTACAACTCCTGCTCGACTAGAAAATGAATGATTCACTGGAGTCCTCACTGTACTTGGTCTGGACACTTGCGTCCTACAGTTTTTTATTTTTATTCTTATACACTTATCACTTCTAAAGTTAGTAGGTTCGAACACTATCTCCCTAAGGAAGCCATTTCTCGATGGCATAGCGGCAGGTACTAGGCGTAATCTGGCCCGTTTCAACACAGGCCGCAGAGGCATGTAGAACTCGTCCTCAGTAGAATTTTCTGGAGTTGTGTTTCCACTTGCATATACATCTGAAAAAAATAACCAATATTGCTAAAAATACATCTGTCTTATTACTGGTGTGAACAGGCCCGGCAAGCCTAAGCCAAACCGCCATCCTCACCTGCTGATCAAGTGGCTCTGGCGCAGGTATTCCTTTAACAGTTGGGAGGTCAGAAGGCAGTCGCTCCCATAAAAGCCGTTTAAGCCAAATCTAAAGGAGGGTAAGCGACCGGGTCGGCTTAGATTGCTCCTCCTTCCTTGGGGTCTTTTTTTATATACGTGTGGGAACCCCCACGGGCTTCACCCCATCGGTGCCGACGATGGGGTGGGTATGTCGGAATCGAACCGACTAAAACCACACGGTCCTCCCCAAGTGTCCATTGCCGGGCACTTTGGGAGGACACCGTGTGGTGATATTTTTATACCACTACGATAAAGCCGCAAAAAATGGGTATCGTGAAGGTATCCAGCATACTGGCATGCGTAACAATAGCATTTCACTTCTGCTATGAATGTAACACCTGCACCCAAGAGGAAACTTCAGCTTACAATCAAATAATATTTCTTGTTACATAAACAATTTTGATTTATTTTCCACTATACGACCTTGCTTGCCCAATATCAAGTGATACTTCCTCCACACGTTCCTCCACAAATTCGTTCCACTGATGGACGTGAAAAACAAGCTAGATTACATATTGCATAATTTTTTTTTATTATGCGCATAAATGTTCAACTACCAAAAGCCGTCGGCGAGAGATCAAGGGCTATGTGCAGTGCAGTACCTGAATATGGGAACAAAGTCCGTCGTGGCAGGACAGAGTCGCCGAGCATCTCGTATAATGTGTAGTCAGTCATCACGTAGTCTTCTAAATAGGTCGTCGGTTCAGCTACCAGTAGGCACGTCGATGCGTCCTGCACACAAATACTTTATTTACATATTTAATGCTAAACATCTACTTGAAGCGTGACTATATGTAAAATCATCATCATCATCATCAACCTATTCTAGTCCACTGCTGGACATAGGTCTCCCCTAATGAGCGCCATAGCGCCCTGTCTTCAGCTTGCCGCATCCAGCACCTGCCCGCAGTCTTTCGCAGATCGTCATCCCACCTGGCCGAATGGCGTCCTACACTACGTTTGCCGAGTCCCGGTCTCCTCATCAATTTTCAAATCTTAATTTTAAACATATTTTTGTATCAATAGCAACTTTATTCTCGTAAATGCTCAAAAAAATATATTCATCATCTGGTGATATGACAACGTAATTGCAGATTTATAAAAAATACTCGCATAGCATTTGACAGCTCTAGCTCAAATCTATCGATATCTATCCGCTTTTTAGCTTGAGGACGGCAGAGAGTAAATGTGACTAGCTCACCAGCAGCGTCTCGCGCAGGTCGGTGCGCAGGTGGTCGCGGCGCGCGCGCAGCAGGCCGGCGTCCAGGTGGTCCAGGTGCGCGGCCAGGCACTGCACCAGCGCCGTGCGGCCCAGCGCCATCACGCACTTGATCATGGGCGCCGTCAGCCGCTCCTTCGTTCCCTGCGCCAGGTAGTCAAACAGGATGCCCTTGCCTGCAACACAACGCCTACACTCACCATACTCATTTATAACTAGCTGTTGCCCGCGGCTCCAACCGCGTGGAATACTGATTCTATTCCCGCGACCTCATCATCATCATCAACCTCTATTAGTCCACTGCTGGACATAGGTCTCTCCTAATGAGCGCCATAGCGCCGTCTTCAGCTTGCCGCATCCAGCATCTGCCCGCAGTCTTTCGCAGATCATCATCCCACCTGGCCGGAGGGCGTCCTACACTACGTTTGCAGAGTCGCGGTCTCCACTCAAGAACACGTTTACCCCAGTGGTTGCCGGCTCTTCGCGAGATATGGCCGGCCCACTGCCACTTCAACTTGCTAATTCTTTGAGCTATTATCAACTTGCTAATTCTTTGAGCTATTATCAACTTGCTAATTCTTTGAGCTATGTCGATAATGTCTGGAGCCTGTCCCGCGACCTACAGGAACCTATTTTAGTTGTTTAAAACTTCACTAGTTCACAGTCACAAGCGAAACAGTTCAGATCACATAATCGTCATCCTTATAGCGATGTCCCAGTTGCGTCCAAACAGATATAGTACAGAGTGAAACATATGGACGAAAATAGTCAATTCTAAATCTCATTGCGTTTGATCATCGTAGTACGCATTGGCCTTTTAGTGTAAACCCGGCAACTAAAGTCTCGCGATCACAGGTTTATGGCGAGTCGGAATAGTACGGAAGTCATGTTACGTTATTTAATTTGTTTTTATATTTACTAACGAATGATAACAAGTTGAATTCCTGAGACGAGCTCAGCCGAATACAAGGGATTTTCTTTTATTTATTAATTTTTTTTTTTTTTTCTTTATCTTGCAATGGTTCACCCCAGCACGAATCTATTACCGAAAACAGCAACTCGATAGCTCATCTCCTTCATACCCAAAACCGTGACAGAAAATTGGCAACGACGACGTCGACGACAACTCGATAGCAATAGAGGGCTTTTCTAAAGAAAATCCCTAACAAGTTGAATTCCTGAGACGAGCTCAGCCGAATACAAGGGATTTTCTTTAATGGTTCACCCCAGCACGAATCTATTACCGAAAACAGCAACTCGATAGCTCATTTCCTTCATACCCAAAACCGTGACAGAAAATTGGCAACGACGACGTCGATGACAACTCGATAGCAATAGGGCTTTTCTAAAGAAAATCCCTAACAAGTTGAATTCCTGAGACGAGCTCAGCCGAATACAAGGGATTTTCTTTGCAATGGTTCACCCCAGCACGAATCTATTACCGAAAACAGCAACTCGATAGCTCATCTCCTTCATACCCAAAACCGTGACAGAAAATTGGCAACGACGACGTCGACGACAACTCGATACCAATAGGGCTTTTCTAAAGAAAATCCCTAAAAACGTATGATAAAAATAAAAGTTTAAAACAACTTACCTATGGTAATGAACGGTGGCCAGGTACGTGTGATTTTTGTGAGGATAGCGACCATCTTCTCCGCTAATGAACCATTGCCGAGTATGTTTGACACCATCACCGGAAACAATCTCTGGAACTGGAATCAGAAGAAAACAGAAACATGTTAAGCACAGAATTACATTTTATTGCCTCAATGGCCATTAGGAACCAGTGCGGCCTGCTGTGTATGAGGTTTCGAATTGGGATTCTCAGTTGGGCAGCTAGTGTTCTTGCGTTTTTCTGATAAGAACTTCTTAGTAGCAGCACGGAAAAAGTAGCCAGTTGACGGCAATAGATTTGTCCCCTATAGTAGACAAAAAATATAGCTTACGTAATGTGGGTGTGTACCTATACACTTCATATGGGCTTGTATATAAAAAGTATGAAACTTTATTTAAATCTCCTGGTGCCTGATTCAAAGAATTCGTGTAATTTCAAAACTTACGAGAATTTATATACCTAATTAAAATTTGAAAATTTAATTGAAAACGAATCAAAGTATGAGTACTTCTGAAGTAATCTCACGAAACCGTTTTGTTTGTGTTGTTTTCGTTTGGGGGCGAATTGGGCCCCTGATTAGTAAACTACAAAAAATATTGAAATTGTGTATCGTGCTAGAATTGCATACTTTGTAATGCGAAAATTAAAAAGATGGCTATACTGTTTTAAATTTCGAAGAACTGAAATATACTTGTAGGTTTTTGTTACTCTATTGAAAATTATGCCCAATCACATCAATGATTTTGCGAGCTCCGAGGTGAAGGCCTCGGATGGAATCGGCACAAAACACTATTATAAAGATGACGTAAATGAGTTTGGCGAAAGTAATTTCCGTATTAACGAGATATAATATTTCGTAGTGCCATCCATACAGTCTTTTTAATTTCCTTACTCAATAATCAAAGACGGCCTCTGTGGCGTAGCGGTAGTGTATTCGACTGCTACGACAGGGGGCGCGGGTTCGATTCCCGCTCAGTGCAAATATTTGTATGCATGAATATGTCTATTTGCATTGGTCTGGGTATTTCTATGTATAATATGTGTGTATTTAGAACAAAAAAAAGTATTTAAGTATGTTTATCCGAATTCTGTAACCCATAGCACAAGCTAGTTAAACTATGCTTACTTTGGGTCTAGTGAGCGCTGTGTAGAATGTCGTAGACTATTTATTTATTTGCGGGTTCGATCCCCGCTCAGTGCAAATATTTGTATGCATGAATATGAGTATTTGCATTGGTCTGGTCGTGCCTCGGAGAGCACGTTAAGATGTCAGTCCCGGTTGCCATACGAATATGTATGACAGTCGTTATAGGTGAAATGGGTGAAATGGCCCCACATAGAAGGGCTGATCACCCGTCTGGTCAAACGGCGTCCCCACTGGCAGTATTTATTTATTTATTTTTATTTAATTGTATAAAGAGACTCACCTGCTGCTGTATATTGGTATCCAAACTACAAGGGTTGGAACAGAGCGCGTCCACCATATCCAGCACGTTGGACTGTAGCGGTTTCTTAGCGGGCACATTGAGCGCATTCAGGTTGTCATCGTTGAGCACCAGCACGGCCAAGTTGAAGAGATTCGGGAATATCGGCCCAATGCGAGTGTTGGTTGCCAAGTCTTCTACGGCAACCACTTTTGGCTTTTTCCTGAGATTTAATATTGCTGAAAAATAAATTAACACTTTTTAAGATTTAAACGAAGCTGAAGCTCCGCTGTCCGTCCGTCCGTCCGTCATCATGCTGTATCTCATGTACCGTGATAACTAGGCCGTTTAAATTTTCACAGATGACGTATTTCTTTTGCCGCTATAACAACAAATACTAGAAACAAACTCCTTACTAATATATAAATGTGAAAGTAACTCTGTCTGTCTGTCTGTCTGTCTGTTACGCTTTCACGCCTAAACCACTGAACCGATTTTGCTGAAATTTGGTACAGGGGTATATTAGACCTAGGCTATGTTTTGTCGCGATAACCAACATCTACGCGGGCGGAGCCGCAGGCAAAAGCTAGTAAAGTATATATTTAAGGGGCGTCCGTACAAGACGTGCTTTTCTTGCCGTTGTTTGCTCGATATTAATAACGGCAATAACCAGGCTGTAACTCATGAACCGTGACAGCTAGACAGTTGAAATTTTCTATCCCTCCAAACCTTTTCCCAACTCAGTTGGGGTCGGCTGTTCAATCTAACTACGAAGCGACTGAACTTCGATATTTTCCGTAAAAGCCAACCTCGCGTGCTAGTCGGTACACCCGTGTAAAATTGCAGTTATGTTTATATGCTTTCTTGTGTTCTCATAAGAAACTGCTATTAGTAAAAGACGACAGTTACGTGGGACCAAAATAGAACATACTCCGTGAAATATGGATGTAATACACATCTGCCTGCGATTCTGGTAATATACAGTTTACCAATGTCAGACTCATATTCGCTAACACACCCAACAAAACATTTAAAGTTCATTGTCCTACAAGTTCACTTTGTGAGGAATAATCTACTGACGATTACCATAATATATGTATATGTTACAGAAGTTTGGGCTCACCTCTAGCCACTCTCGTGTAATAATTCTGCAAACTAACGCTAATATGACTTGCATTGCTTAAACTCTTTTCATCAGTGATCCATTCTACAGTTACAGTTGGCACCGAAGAATACACATAACTGTGTGTGTTTGTCGAGAAATCAGTAACATTAATTAGATTGTCCTGTAAAGAATTTATCGATTAGTACGAGTATATAGTGTATGTCAAGTAAGCGCCTTTCAGCTCGATACACTTAGCCATACATTTCTCTACAATTTGTAGCTCCCTAAAAATAAGATTCTCCCAACCCTTCAAAGTATGTGTTGGTTTCAGCAAAGAAACGTTATCGTCAATTTTTTTCCGTCAAGCCATTTTTCAAACACAAAATAAAAAACAATTCCGGCTAATATAGTAGATAGAGAAGTAATTCGTGTTGTAATTCCTGCCATTTTATGCTGCAACGCAAGTGTGCACGCCTGCAAAGAGGGTCTTTTTCTTGCTAAATGGGGGAAAAAAGACTCCGCCGAATTGAAATTTTCTCATCTTTTTGAAGTGACTAGAGATTAGTAATTTATTGTTAACTAGCTGCACACCCTGGCTTCGTCCCGCTACAATAATAGCACCTTACCCGTGGACTTGCCTAATTTTTTCTTTCATACAAACCTTGTCCTGACAATAACGAGCACAAAAAAAATAATTATCCAATTTGGTACAGTTGTTCGGAAATTATGCGCGTACATACACTTCGGCGATTAATTTTTATTTATATAGATTTATACTGTTTTAGGTAGGCAATGGCTGTGACAAAATAGCATTCAATAAATGTCATTTCTTGCTATCTTTCACTTTTTTGAATATATATACTAACTATTGGAGAATTATTTTGGTGTTAAATATAGGAGCGACTTACAAGAGGCACACAAAGTTTTTCTTCATTAAGCGATGCATACTGTGTCGAACACGCTCCAACAACAGGACTTGTATCTGCCAGCATTAAAACTGAATTGACATCCCAGCTGTCCACAGTAGACTTCTTCATCATTTCACTATGTAGGCCAAGTGTCTGAAAATTACAGAGACTATAAGCACAAATATATAGGCAGTATAAGATAGCACAATTTAGAAAATATCACTTGTTCATAATTGATTCAACGTTCAGAGACTGCGCAAACCTTCTCACAACTACATCTAGTAACAGAATTACGGCCGCCGTCGGCCGCTGTTCTTTTAATGGGAATTAAGCCGTTGCTGACTTTGAGTATTTGGTATGAATTTCAACTTGATGCATTCCTGAGAAAAAGATCTTGACAGACAGACAAACAGACGGGCAACGAAGTGATCCTATAAGGGTTCCGTTCTTACTTTTGCGGTACAGAACCTTAAAAATACTGACAAATTACATGATCATGCAAATTTGATTTCAGAAACAAGGGGCTGCCATGAGTGGCGCAGCATTAACATAGGTACTACGAAGTTACTCGGATTGCTTTCGGTGGGGTTTAGGTCGAAAGAAGTGTCACAATCCATCTTCGGGCCCGATTGTAGCATGAATGCGTTTCATGGAACCAATTGCCTGAAGCTTTGATCTACAATTTGGAATGTAGTAGTAGTCTTAAAGGTTTGCTAAACAGACACAAACATAAAATTTTAATTTTATGTTAGTACTTACATACATACATAAAGTCGCACGTTTCCCATTGATGTAGTCAGAGTGGAGACATCTTTACACTTTCGGTACTTCTACTGGCAGAGCCGCGGGCTACAGCTAATAAATATATAAACTTACACTAATTATCTGCCTGAGTTTATAACTGACATCCTCAGCCAGGTTTGTACATGCTTCTGCATTCATCTCTGCCCCACATTGTTCTGCCATACATTGTACGGAGTCTGCTCCGATACCAGCAAATCTGCCTGATGAGCTGCCATCCTGAAAATCAATAGGATTTTGAAATAAGTACAAATATTTTAAGACCACTTTATTAAATATAAAGTAAATTCTTTCTGCCACTGGGCACAGCTGATTGACGAGGAAATCACCTTTGCCACTCGTAATTGTTGGGCACATACCTCATCATACTGATTTGTGCGTTAGTCCCGGTTGCATCCGAGGTTCTCACCTCGAAGTCCGCTTTCCGACTTTTACATCTCCACTTCGCACGGTCTTCGGCATCCATAATAGTGTGAGACCAATGGCACGCATATATCTTCTACGACGTTAAGCTAGTAATTCTTAGGTCTACCCCTCATACCGGGGCCCACGTAGTCTTTCTCGTCTCAGCACCAGTGATATGACTACACATGCACATCCACCGCAGCTTATTCATTTCCGTGACACGCAGCTCCTGCTTGTGTAGCAACGGCCACGCTTATACAGCTAACCGGCATTTTGGGGGCACGAATGATCACGATACTTGGCTTGGCAGAGGCAATGCGTGCCTTGTGACCTTGATACCTTGATCGGCGGGGGGGTATCCGAAGGGATTTCCGCACGAAAAAAAAAAAAAAAAAGGTACTTAGATCTTAGACCTATGTCCAGCAGTGGACTAGAATAGGTTGATGATGATGATGATGAGGTACTTAGACTGGTACGTGCACTCGACCAAGTTATCTGCTATGCGGACGGGTCTATGGAGTTTAACGCCCTGTAGGTACCCGGTCTTAGGGCACGCCGCAATAGCGGCGGTAAGGCCCATCATGGAGGATTGGCTAGAGAGCCGACACGGAAGCCTCTCGTACCGACTGACGCAGGTGATCTCCGGGAAGGGGTGCTTTGGGGACCACCTGCATCGGATCAGGAAGGAGCCAACGCCTGAGTGTCATCACTGCGACGCGAGCGAGGACTCAGGGCTGCACACGCTGGCGGACTGCCCGGCGTGGGAGGCGCCGAGGCGTGAGCTCGTGGCAGTCATCGGGGTGGGAGTCCTCTCGCTCGGCAGCATGATTGCGGCAATGGTGCGGAGCGCGCCCGAAAGAGATTCAGGACTCTCCCGGCCAACCGAGCCCGGAACTTGCTCGCCGCGCGTCGCAGGCGACTCAGGCGCCGGAGGTCACTTAACGACCTCCGTCCTCCATGAGCGCAGGCCTGGGGGTGGCGGGTGAGGCCGCCTGTCACCCCAGCAGAAGCAGGCCGGGACGGTGGGGCGACTAGCGCCCCTCCCCCAAACCGAGGCAAGACGGGGACACCGTGGTTCCGTGGTTCCCAAACCCAAGGGGCCATCTCGAAACCGGAGATGGCCCAGGGTTAGTCGGGGTGCGAGGGATATGCTCTATGGGCAACCTTACACCCTGGCGTCTGTAGACCCGAGACGGCGTGCGGTTTTAGTCGGTTCAAGCCCGATATAACCGCCCCCGCTGACCGGCGGGATTTCCGCAAGAAAAAAAAAAAGGTACCCGGTCTTCGCCATCGCCACATTTAACTTCATGCCACCGCTCCACGACTTCACACATCGCAAAAATCCGCCCCTGCTCGCATGAAGCAGTGCAATATAATCAGCATATATCATCAGCCCCGGACGCTGTTCTTATGAGTTGCGCCCATACCTAAATAGGTTAATCTTTTTTACGGCATAAAAAAAAATTTATAAGCAAGAATGGCTGTCTGAATGTGGCGAAGACCGAGCATTTGGCGTTTAATTGTACAGATTCCACATCCGTCATCCGTCGCCTAGCCGATGACTTGGTAGACCACACTGTGACCAGGTTAAATTACCTGGGATTTCTACTTCGCGTGTCTGGTGATATCAATTACGACGTCAAGGCACCTATTGCTGCGTGGGGCAAGTGATGTTGAAGGGGCAAGTCTATAAAACCATTATTCTTGCCCTTTTACATGGCTGTGAAGCATGGCCAGTGGCAGAGCGACACAAGCCGGAACTGCATGTCACGGAGACAAATATTACAGACACAGTAAAAGCGCGGGGTAACGCGTAAAGATCACATCCTCGTCACACTTCATGTCCGTGGCATCACAGATAAACTGTAGGAGCACCTTTGCAAAAGAAGGAAGAAAACGCAAGCAAGGTTCCGGTGCAACCGGGATTAGTGCTAGGCTGAAGATGATAAAGAAGAAATAAAGTAAAAATATATTTTACCAATTTTTCAAAAAATCATTTTCTGCCGGAGACGCCGGTGATCTGGCGAGTGATCAACCCTACCTTAGTATCTTTCACCCATTTCCCCTGATCCTTCCTTTTGGGAAGGATATGGTTTCCAGCAATTGCAAAATCTTACGATCTGGTCCACCTTCAGATCTTCCAGGTCTTATGTATCCAGTGTATCCGACCTGATTGTCTCCTATCTTATCAGCGAGTACCTCCATGCACTCCGGGCATCTGGGGTCGGTTTTCAGTCGGATGTGTCCTGTTACCACTTCTATGACGAGCCTAATGCTTCCTTTAGAGAGCTTCATCAGCTGGCACGTCCTTTTCTTGTCCATGCCCTTTATGAAGATCTTCGACATCATGTCTGTCGATGAGTTCCATCTCCGGTTGGTCTCTGCTACTATGCTTCGGCTGATTACTCGCTTGGTTATTTTATGGGCATTGGTAGCCTGGGCTCTGGGCCAACCTGGTTTTCATCAGCTCCTTTCCTGGCCAGTTCATCAGCTAGTTGGTTGCCTGTACATGTCATGTCCGGGTACCCAGGCAATTTTCACTTCAACTGTTCTGGACAGCCTTTCTAATGACTTTTTGCATTCTTTAACAACTGCTGATGTTGTCTCTACTTTGCCAAGTGTCTTCAGCGCTGCCTGGCTGTTGCTGTACATGGTGTACCTTTCCTGTGTTGGTCAGGTGACCTGCCAATTCCGCGCAATCCATAATAGCGAAGATTTCTGCTTGGAAGATACTTGCCAACTTTCCCAAGGGTATATTATACAGGTTGTCCTGAAACTCAACGATAAGCTGGTACCGGGGGAGAGGCCAAGGTATACCCGTTATGAAAAATCCATGTCACTTAGTCAAGCGACAATAGACATTTTTTGAAAAAGTCGAAAATTCTACACCCTTGGTCGCATTTTTAAGTACTGTGATCACAATTTTCACAATTTTGCAGTGATTTTTATAATAATGTAATCTCAAATAACACTGCTATTAATCGCAACTACAAATCAAAGTAATTAACATTGTTAACTAAGTAAAATAAATTAAGTTTTTACGAGTTATGGTTTACAAAATCATTGTCAGTTAACTTTGACACTTCATGTTGGAAAAAAAATGTACCACACTACCCTTGGCAAGTTCTTTGAAAAGATGGCCCATTTAGTCTAGATTTCAAAATGGTAAAACACTAATCTTGCCACTTTTCTTACCCATAAAAATGCTATTTTGTATTTTTTGCAAAAGGACCTCATTGAAAACCCAATCGAAATTTAACACTTTAATAGCGAGAGAAACACACGACACACCTCACTGCTCACAGATCTCATAAAGGAGATACCCATGATAGAAGCAATGAATCATCGTGTACCCAAACAACACATATTCGACAAAAAATACAAGATCCAACTTCATGAGGACCATCGCTGTGAGGCTTTATGCCCAACGGAAGGAAGTACGCATCTTCACAGATGGATCAAAAACTGGTACAGGCACCGGGGCCGGCGTTTTCTCGGAGGACCTTAATGTATCCATTTCAACACCGCTGGGGACCCATAACACAGTATTTCAAGCTGAATGCATGGGGATTACCCTAGCAGCTTCAGCGGTAATGGCCAGGAGAGTGGAAGGCCACTCAATATGCATACTCTCCGACAGCATGGCCGTGCTGCAAGCTGTAAACAGCCACACCATAAACTCGGGACTAATATTGGAGTGCCATCGTAAACTGAACCAAATAGGCCATTTCAACAACATAACCTTGCAATGGATTAAGGGCCACAGCGGCTCGCGCGGCAATGATGCAGCAGATGAGCTTGCCAGGAGAGGATCTGACATGGTGGTAATGGGACCTGAGCTCATAATACCGATCCCCTGTGCATACCTACGAACCATAGTAAACAAACGAACGAGAGATCAACACAACAGCTATTGGATAAATCTGGAAGTTTGCAGACAGACGAGGGAAGCACTCCCCGTGCTTGAAAATAGACTGACCAGGCGTCTTCCACAACTGACCAAACGGCAACTGTGCACGGCCACAGCTGCCATCACGGGGCACGGCTCCTTCAATAAACACCTTTTTATTTTAGGAATCACCGACAGCCCTCTCTGCAGAGCCTGCATGAGAGAGGAAGAAACAGCGGCACACGTGCTCCTACACTGCCCTGCAACCGCCACATACAGGATTAAGTACTTCGGAAATACAGGTACGCTCCGGGAGATCGCCAGCAGCGTAAATAGCCTACTGGCGTTTTTCAATGAGTTGGGGTGGATCGAGTGAAATGCCCACCCACCCTCACGCAAAAACCGCGCCTTGTCGTGGAGTTGCGGATACCAGCTCGCGAAACCATACCATCCTAAAACTTAAGAAGATGCTCAAATTGTTTCCCTCCGGCACGAATACAAGCACTGCATCGCCTCAGAAATGACCTCTTCACCAGTCGTACACATCTACTTGCATTTTCATTTCTTCTGATGCTGCATAAATTTTTTGGCACAATTCTAAAACATTTCGTATTCAATATATTCTATATTTCTTGTCAAAGGTCCTTTCTTTTCTTACCAGATCATTGTTTGAAAGGATCAGTGAAAGTCTTTCTTCATAGTCTTGACTGATCATGGCATGACCCTCATTGTCCATAGACCAGTACTTTTCAATTTGAACCATTGTTCAATTGCTCTCTTTCTTGTTTCCAATCTTGAGGTTCAGGCCTAGTATGATTCAAGATCATATAGTGGCCGTGGGTGTTGTCCTCATCGCGCCGGTGGTCATCAGGGCTGCCAGTCTTTGAACGTTGTCTAAATCTAGTTTGTTCCTCCCTTCGCAGGCTGTATGACACCATACTAGGACACCGTGTAGGATTCTCAGCATGATGATTACCTTGTAGATCCAGAGTGCTGTGGCTGGCTTAATACCCCAGCTTCTTCCTATTGCACTTTTACATTGCATCATGGCCATTTTCGCCTTTGACCATTTGCTACTCCAGTGAGACTCCCAGTTCTCAGTTAATTACTATATTTATGTATGTAAAAAAACATAATATGTTATGAACATCCATTCTTTGTGTCCATTTTTAATAGCACTATTTTTTTATTGATTTTTCTCATAATTGATGTAGTGATCTCATTAAAAAAATAAACATACCAAATGGCCATTATAATTAAAATGAAAATAAATTTATATTTCTAGTATAAAATATAGACATGTTGCAAGTGAATTTAACTTTGTTTTTTGTAATGTGATAATTTGTATTACAAAGTATTTGGTTAGAGCTGTGTGTAATATATTACCAAAATGTATTATGTGTTTAATATTGGAGATTAGATCCTTTTCAATAAACTATGCCTAATTAACACCAGGTTGGGTTTTTAAACATACTGGACAATGTTGGTGTAAAAGTTACTATAAATTCTGATGAAAATTTGTCTATAAACTAAATAATATTGAAATCTGTTTGGAATATTAAAATAAGAGCTTTTTTGTAAACACATATGAATGTTTATAGGGTATTTATATGAAAAATTAGCTTTTCAATTTTTTTGCCAGCCTGTTTGACTTGGTTAATCTTCAAAATGGCTGGTGCAAGATTAACAGGACTTTCACTGGCAGATAACTGATGTTATAACGCGTAACTTAAGCTTTAACTTAAGCTTAAGATCAATCAGATTTCCAATTTTTTTAAAGTGATATGATTTTAAGACAAGTTGCAATATCAATACATTTAAATAAATATAAATGCAGTTTTCTGTACGCATATTGGATATAAATAGTATGAATCAATAAACATATAACTAAATAGTATCCAAAGAATGACTTAGATAAAAGAGCATACATAAACATAGAATAACAATTTTTCTTATATTTAAGTACTAATAAATTGATTTGATTATATTGCCAAGTTCACGTTAAACTTATTGTAATAGAAAGAAATAGAATGACCTCTGTAGAGTAGTTTACCTTTTCGCTGAGCGGAGGTGTATCACATTGACTGGAACCACCAGATTCGGAAGCCACAGACTTATTTCGATCGCGTTCTCTGCTACTATTCACTTTCTTCGAGTGACTTTTATTACTCGAAAGTGAGTTAGACATTTTTTAATGTACACGTATATTCCGATATCTACAACATGGCGTATTACTATAAATTACAATAATAAATTACAGAAATATTATTTTCATCACAATTTCATATGAGTAGTCATGTAAACAAACGCTCCAACAAAATCTGATTGACACACAATATCAATACCGAGCCCGCATTTTAGGGCTAAAATAACGCCGCTATTTTCCAGATAATGACATTACCCGATATGTCAACAGTCAAACTACATAACCATAGACTACAAATTAAATTAGTACTTATAGAACTGTCGAATTTGGTGTGATGCCGGCCGATTAGGTTTCTCTGTCTACGCTGATGACATTCTGGTTAGGTTACTTTTTTTAAAGTTGCTAAGTTAAAAGCGCTAAAGTTTAAAGTGGCTAAGTAACTATAACTATAATAAAAACTATAAGTATAAACCAGATTAATACAACGAAACTGATTTGACTAGCAGCAGTCATTTACTATTACACTATTACACAGACATATATTTATCTGATTTTGCATCGGTTTGAATCTGATCTACGTATAATAATGTAGGCAAAGGCATTTTTTTTTTATAATTGGTCACGTCAATATGACTTTACCTCGCCTGATGGTAAGTTAAAGGTAAAGTCTCAGTAATGAGGGTCACCATTACAGCCACGGATACTATTACAATGGTGGCTCTCAGCTTGACGGCCTCATCAGATGCTTTTTCACGCCCCGCTTAAAGGACCCGGGACTGTAGGAAGAAGGAAACACGAGTGCTGGTATAGAATTCCAAATTTTGATGGTGTGGCAAAGAAAAGATGTGCCGAACCGCTTGGTTATTGATGGAATTGTTTGCACCGTATGAGGGTGATACTTATATTGCACGTGTTGTCCTGTATAGGAAAGGAGAGGGTGGAACTAATTGGAAGAGCTCATCGGAACACTCGCCACCGTAGTGGCGGTAAAATACAGCCAAGGCAATATCTCTAAGCAACTGCAAGGGCTCAAGGGCGTTGGTGACTTCCAATAATGCGGACCGCAATCGCTGCAACCTGTCGAGAGCATCTAGTAAGTACTGAGCAGAGCCATCCCGAGATGAGAGCAGTATTCCACGATAGAACGAATTTGTGTCTTGTATAGAAAACACCACTGCTCCGGCGTGAAAAACCGTCTCACCTTGTTCAGGACTCTGAGTTTAGGCGAGGCTGTTTTGATGATGCTCTCATCAGAACAGCCGCTGCCGCAGCTGTTTTGATGTAGTTTTTGTTATTCAGTTTGCAGCGAACATCCATGCCGAGTATATTTAGATTGTCCTGCAGTGGCAGTGGTGTGTCTCGAAGAGTAGGGAGGGGAAGGAAAGGAGATACCTTTGCTGTAAACGCACATGCCTGAGTCTTCTTGGCATTGACCTCGACCAGGTTTACACAACCCCATTGAGAAATGTGATTCAGGACCCGGTCAAGCTACCCTTTTCTCCTCAATGTCAGCCTGTCTGGCCGCAGGGCATCAGTGATATGGTCCGTGCAAGGTACTATCATCTGCATAGCAATGAACGCTGCTGGTAGACAGCATGTTGATATGCAGAAGAAAGAGAGTGGGTGACAAAACGGACCCTGCGGTACACCAGCATTTACCTGCAAGAACTCCAAAGTTCATCCGTCACAAACCACACGAATACGGCGCTCCTGCAGGAAGCTATAAACCCAGCTGCACATTCGAGGAGGCAGACCAAAGGCAGGCAGTTTAGAAAGAAGCGTCCTGTGCCAGACTGTATCGTAAGCATAAAATAATATACTACGTTATGTAGGTATATGTGTAAAAAAAATGTTTGCTCATATTCTAGAACCCATGTTACAAGCGAGTTAAACTTTACTTACTTTAGGTCTAGATTGCGCTGTGTAGTATCCTAGAACATAATTTCTTTTTGAGGGTAATTGTGACTTGTAACCAAATATTCACTGAGACTGTAAGCCACGGTGAAGTGTTTCATTTACGGGTCGACTGGGGTGAATACTTTTTTACGTGTGGGTGAAGGATAACAGCTGCTTGGGGCTAGGTGGGAAGTGAACCGACCAAAACACGGTATCTCGTCACGGTGTCTAACGAGTCTGACTGAGGTCCAAGTTAACTTTAATAGAACTGCGTCGTATTATAAATTTGACAGCTAACGCTATTTCGATCATGACAAATCATAAGTGTACACCTGTCTACACTGATCAAAGCTCACTCGGCAAATAGCACATTTGACTCGGACCATGATAACTTTTCCTCAAGTCTGCTGATGGCGACTTCACGCCATTTAACTCGGCACTCGGTAACATAGTTGCAATAACTTTCGGATGGCGGCATCAAGGAGCTTATATTTTGGGCGGCATCCAACAAAAATAACATCTTTCGATTGACAGGTAGAAGATTAAAGAAAATGATGTGAACGATGATATTGTCAACCAGTAACAAAGTAAGCCTATAATAGCGGCATTATCATGTTTCTTAAATAATTCATTAATTTTATTGTCCAAGCATACTTTGATCGTGTAATTTACGTCAATGCGGCACTAATTATGATTACGTCTATAATCTTCTGAGGCATTGGTGGTACATTATATTAATAATAAAAATGAAAAGCAATTTAATTTCTTGTTTTCGTTTTTATTTTCATAAGTAAAAAGAGCATGTGGACATAATAAGATAGGTAACGTCTATTTATATTTAAACGTAATGATCCAAAATAAATTAGCAATGCAGTTTGCTGAAGGCACACAATTCCCGGTTTTGCGAGTTAAAATCCACAACAACCGTATTAAGATATATACTAGTTATCTATTTATATACAAACACTTATATCTCTCCGATAAAGTTATACGTTTATCATTATTACATCTTTCTTATATTACAATATTCGTCACCTTTCTGTACAAGGATTATTGCGATTTTACGATAATAACTAAATTTAAATAAATGAACTTCGGGATAAAATATTATTCCAATCATTACGTACTTATATCTATGTTTTACAAATATTGGCATAAAATAACAAAAAACGATTTATGTTCATGAGGCACATCTTTCATTATGTCAACATTACATAACAATTAAGTTCATTTTACTTAAACATTATGAATAAAATAAATCTGACATAAAAATATTATACTTTAATGTACCATCTCTTACATTATAAAAATATTTCAAAACATGGCAAGTCAACATGTAACCCTAGGCGGGAGGCGTACTTGTCCGGGGGGGCTCAAGTCCTGACTGATCCCAAATAGTGCGGTTACACTTCACTCAGCAGAAGTTATTAACATCAAAATCATTTGTTTTCTAGCCAGTTCCATAATTCGTGGATTAGAGGCAACCCTTTTTTTTGCTAATCATTAATAATTATATATAAAAATATATATATATAGTTCATGTACTATATTAAAATATAATCATTCAGTTTGAAGTGAAGTTTCAATTTCATGGCGAAAGGTGTTTGAAGAGATACATACAGAAACAGATCTGTCCCTGGCTGTATACTTTGATCAGATTTGCTAAGTTGTCTTATAACAATACATGGAAGTATGGACCTACACATGTTGCGTGATTTAGAAACGAATAGATTGATAAGTAAGAAATAAGTATAATAGGAGGAATTTTAGACTCTTAAACATTACACCATACTTTTAATTATAAATTTATTGCTCTTTTATTGCTGTACATATTATATTTCAATGTAATTGGTTTAATTTCATAAGTGATTATGAATAAGTTAAATTTAAATATTAGTAAATTAAATATTATTAATATTTTAGGTCTATAGAATAATTGAGAATATGAAAAGATTGATCATCATAACAAATGTTTACAGGACAATATAAAATAAGGCCATTTTCATTATATTTTCACTTTGTAAAGTCCATCTTTCACATAGAGGCAAGCCGAGACGAAATTCTCTGAATAGCAATAAAAAATTGTAACAATTATGTCTGTAGTTCATCAAAAACGTCTGGGTTGCTATAACGTGACGCAAACAGCTTACTACCCAATATTTAATATCTATATTAATGAAAGTATCCAGTAAATATATAATAAACATCATGAATTTGTTGTATGTAAAAAAATTTGTTTGTTCAGAACTAATTGGAAATTCTGGCCAACAAAGAATACTTTTTTTTTAAGGCAACCGGTCTCCTACCATACTTGTTATACCCCGTTGAAGGAAATATACATACATACATATACTGACGAATTTTCCCTCCAGGGTTGGCAGAGAACATGAAGGCATATAACTTATAAATAATTATTTGCACGTAGAAAGCTTTTCTCCTCTGTTTCTGAGTGAAGTCCAACCTTTAGTCCCTTTTGAGAAGAAATGTGTACACTCCCTGGCATAAGAATATATGAGAGAATAAAAAGAAGTGATTACGTCACTTGCCAAGTTTGACGAGTAATCTGTTTCACGGAGCGCGTAAAGTAACGTATAGAGAGTAAGATACCAAAACCCGAATAAAGAAAGAAAAAGTCGTGTGGTCAGTCTGAATCGCTGCCGGATTCGGACAGGCAGAGATCATCATTGAGCACGTCGCTTGGTAACGCGGGGTTGGGGGGCGCAGTACCTGGAAATTAAACACAATATTCGAAATTAATCATTGGAGATATGGCTTCATTCAGTACTACACTACACGTCAATTTGACTTCACCTCGCCTGATGGTAAGCTGAAGGTAAAGTCTCAGGAAAGAGGGTCACCATTACATACACGTATCATGTTAACAATGGTGGCACTCAGCTTGACGGCCTCATCAGAAGAGGATTGTCGTCCCACTAGTGCTGCAACCACAATCCCCCTGCCCGGCTATGCACTTGCTAACCCCTGAACGCAATCAAACCGAAATTGGATTACTATGGAGGGTTTTTCGCAAGGGTGCACGGTGGTACCTACCCGCCCGAATTTTGTGACAAATTTGTGTGATCAAATTTCTACCACCAGTAAGTACACACTTCTTCATAACATAGTATATAATGAAAGTAGATTGTTAGACAAGGGTTGAAAGTCACCCATTTTACATGAGAAATTTCTGGGTGACATTCACCCGAGCTAAATCCTGTACTTTTCATTTCGACTATGTGAGGAAATTAAAATACTACACACATTTCATGAAACAGGTATATTGATTATCAGTTAAAATTTAAAGTAAAATTAGAACAATTTGAAAATAGATTATTAACAACAGCTTTTGCCTGTTCTTAAATCTCATCGGGAGTTAAATTAATATCCGTGTCACTGGAATCACTTTCCGAAACCATTTTTAACCACAATTAACACAAGGTATTTATTTATATTGAATCTAGTTTTCCCGCTAATTCTTAATCAAACTTAAATGTTTTTTTTTAATACTGAAAAACAAGTTACTAGGACGGTTACCAGCTTCGCAATCAACCCAAACTTAAGCGTAGCGAGATTTGCCTATCCAACAATAGGTCAACGTGACCGGTCGACTTTTTCCATTGATTTGGTTTTTCGGTGATTATTCCTCGATGGTAAGACCGATCTGAACATTCGACCCCTTACGACACTCAGTAATTTCTACTTGATCACCGTGGCAAATTTGGTCGAGATCGGTCAAACGGTCTCGGAGGAGTATCATTTGTTTGAAATGCAACTTTGAAACCAAAGACGCTTCGCTCGCCTTCGGCTCGCTACGCTTAATAATTTACGTACATACTGCCAACATTAGAAAAGTTTTGAAAATCGAATTTATTGGTTACATTGTAATCGAGTTGTTCACGAGATGTGCATTTAGGCGGCCATGTAAAAAAAGCGTCATTATATCAAGGTATTATGACGTAATTAAATTATCATGGACTGCATGGCAAAACATAAATTTTAAAAAAAACTTTCCACCTTAGGGATGAAATAAGCTACATTCCACCCGGCTATCTAATAATAAAAATTAAACTTTCCGAACAGGAGAGATGAAAACTAATTTTTACGCTGTATTCCCCGTAACTTCTTAACTACAAAACCGATTTTGATACGGTTTTCACTGTAATTTAGATATTTCTTTACGGAAAGCCTACATGCATAATGCATCCAAAATAAACACGTCCAGAATAGAAAATCCAACTGGACTCGCAGTGGGTCGCTAGTTAAGTTCCGTTTTAATACTAAAAAGATGCTTAAATAAAGAATGACTGTACTTTCCGAGTGTTGACTTTTCCTTTTGCATCAGACGGCCCGTGTATTTCTACAGATTGTTAGGGAATCGCTCCCGAAAACGAAGACAGGCAATAGTACTGAAGATAAAAGTATTGAGCTATTTAAAAAAAAAATTGATATTAGCATTTTTCACGGTCCATCGTATTATTACAGCTGATTGAAACCGGCGACGTTATACCGATTTCATTGCGGCATTCATGTTTCTAATGTGAAATAATGCATTTTTTCAAGAATTTTTCATATCATTTAGCTGTACTAACACAATGTACAAATTAAAAACAATAAAAATATTTTTAACTAATCGAACAAAATCGCTTAAAATATTTCTTATTTTCAGTACTATCGCCTGGATTCGTTTTCGACAGCGTTTCGCTAACACCCGGTATAGCCTAACAATTACCCTATGGTCGGCGAGTGAGGCAAAGTTAGTAGACCAAGGCAATTGTATCACAATAATAAATTGGACATAGGCGAAGTATGAGATTATGCAAAGAAAATATAAACTGACCATTGGTAAGAGAGTGGTGAGCGCTGGAGTCGTTGTCGTCACTATCACTACCGCTGTCAGAGTCGCTGCCGCTCTCGCTAGAAGAACTAGATGAGCTGTCGTCTTGCTGTGGCGGTTGCTGGAATAGAAAATGGCACTGTAAATAATCTAAATATTTATTTTAACTATGGAAAAGTAAACGCTCAGACTGGTCAGATTTCGATATCTGGCGTTGAGACCATAGTCCGTGTGTCAAATTTCAGTCTCAAAATTGATCAGTATATAGATTACCTGTTGGTGGTGCTGTGGCGCGTACGAATTGTGATGACCCCGGTCGAGCGGCGGCAGCGGCGCGGCGAGAGGCGCGAGAGGCGCGAGAGACGCGACAGGCACGAGCGGTGCGAGCGGCGCGAGGGACGCGAGGGGCGCGTGAGGCGCGTGAGGCGCGGGCGGCGCGGCTCGCTCCGCGTAGGCGGCGCGCGCGTAGCCGTTGTGCAGGGCGGCGGCGGGGGCGGGCGCGGGGGCGGGCGCGGCGTGTGCGGGCGCCGGCGGCGCGGCGGCCGCGGACGGGCCGCCCAGCGCGTCGTCCAGGCCGATCATAGGCAGCGACGCGAGCGTACTGTTACCGCCACCTGACCACCTACAAAAACATAATAATATATGAATAGTAGTCTAGCCGTTCACAGACCTATATTGCTTGCATGCACTGCTCTGCATGCAGTGATGACACATGCATGCAGAGCAGTGCATGTGTCAACATTTGACACAATTTGACAACATTACATTTTTAAAAAATCAATTAAAATTTTTCATTTACGGTTACGATAAGATTAGTTTACTTACGGAGCAGCCTGCGGTGGTGAAGTTTTCTGCTGTCTAGGCGGAGAACGCACCATGTTACTGGGCTTGGGTAGATTGGAAGTGCCGTTAAACCTGGCCTGCGGGTTAGGCTGAGCTACGCCAGGCACTGCTAAAACATCAATATCTTAAATTAGTATACCTTATTTGATTTCATATTTTACTAAGCTATACTACAAGCACACTTTCTACTTATTGGTAAACGGTTACTGTTACTGTTGCAACAACCGTAACATCTTTGCAGATTATAACTAGTAGACACTGGGAACAAGCGACAAGAAGGGAGGAAAGAGCCTACGAAATCTACACTATTATAAAATTCAAAGAAAATGTTAAATGAACGATTTGATTCATTTTTTCTAGAATTCTTGTCTGTTTGTTTGTGATGGACGCAAAAACTACTGAACTGATTTTGATGCGGTTCTATTAAAAAGGTTTTGGCCAAACATAAAATCTGCCGTATGTTTGATTATGTTACCTAAGTAGAACCGGAGATATGACCAAAAACCGATAACCGACCTCCATATGAATTAAAAGGGCAGCAATTCCGCGTTCCAACCGAACAATATAATTATTGCTGTCAACCAAGCAATTTGCAATGCCATTATGTCATATCGAATTGAAATTTTGCCATTCCTAAGTGATTAGAAGGTAATTGGAATCGAAGGATAGCTATCGCTTTACGAAGTCAGCCATTCCCTTTCGTCGGACTCGTGCACGAAGGGCACAAAACCTCCCTTAAATATTTATTGTATTCTTCTTTTGGTATTTGTTGTTATAGCGGCAACAGAAATACATCATCTGTGAAATGGTCACAGGGAAAGGTCGCGCGTCGGGATCAATGTAAAATATAAAATAATATCAAATAAATCGCAATAGAATCCGTTAAAAATAGTTTTATTTCAACCTCCTCCATTTTTGAATTCGGTTAAAAATTATATAAATTCGGTTCTATCGCAAAACAAAACCTATCAATCGATTTAGATCGGAAAAAGAGAACATCTAGGACGGGACTTGCACCCGCGACCAGTCCCTTACAGGGGGTACGCTCTGACCAACTGAGCCACCTAGACATATATGTCACATAATAAAACAAAATAAACACAATCAGTTGGTCAGAGCGTTCCTTCTGTAAGGGACTGGTCGCGGGTGCAAGTCCCGTCCTAGATGTTCTCTTTTTCCGATCTAAATCTATAGGAAAAGTAAGCATTCGAAATGCGTAAAAATTTAATTGAAAAAACCTATCAAGTGCGAGTCGAACTCGTACGCCGAAGCTTCCGTATCTCCCCATTATGAAATTGGTATCAACTTTAATGGTGGCTAAGTTTTAAGTGTAAAGGTATGGGCAAAATTAGATTTTCGCAAAACCTTGTAATAAAGTACAATAAACCAAAATTTACCTTAATTTTCAACTATTTTATTTTTTAGAATTTTTCCTTTATTTGTGCTTTTAACCTTGCTTTTTGCCAAATTTCGTGATTCTAGGTCAACGGGGACTACCATATAGGTTTTCGAACCAAAACCTATAGGGTACTTCTGGGACGACACGGAAGCCTCTCGTAGCGACTGACGCAGGTAATCTCCGGTAAGGGGAGCCTCGGGGACCACCTGCATCGGATCAGGAAGGAGCCAACGCCTGAGTGTCATCACTGCGACGGCGGACGACTGGCGGACTGCCCGGCGTGGGAGGCGCCGAGGCGTGACCTCGTGGCAGCCATTGGGGTGGGAGTCCTCTCGCTCGGCAGCATGATTGCGGCAATGGTGCGGAGCGCGCCCGGGAAAGATTTAGAACTCTCCCGGCCCGCCGAGCCCGGAACATGCTCGCCGCGCGTCGCAGTTGCCTCAGACGCCGGAGGTCGCTTAACGACCTCCGTCCTCCAAGAGAGCAGGCCTGGGGGTGGCAGGTGAGGCCGCCTGTCACCCCAGCAGAAGCAGGCCGGGACTAGCGCCCCTCCCCCAAACCGGGGTAATACGGGGACACCGTGGTTCCCAAACCCGAGGCGGTCATCTCGAAACCGCAAATGGCCCAGGGTCAGTCGGGGTGCGAGGGATATGCTCTATGGGCAACCATACACCCTGGCGTTTTAAGACCCGAGACCGCGTGCAGTTTTAGTCGGTTCGAGCCCGACATAACCACCCCCGCTGGCCGGCGGGGGGGGGGAGGGTATCCGAAGGGATTTACGCACAAAAAACAAAAAGGTATCTCGCGATTGCCGACATGCACCGCCGGTGGGCCCGATTCCGTAGGAGACGTCGCCGCCCCGCAAATGCGGATCCGAAGGAATTTCCTCATGAAAAAAAAAGGGTATTTCTGGGAACTAAAGAGAAAATTCCGATAAATAAAAAAGTTGAAAATCAAGGTAAATTTTGGTACTTACAAGTTTTCGCGAAAACTTAAATTTGCCCATATCTTTTTATCGTGTTCACTCAGGAACTTGATTTTTATACACCTAATATGGACTATTAACCTCAGTATCTGGTATAAATTTCAATTTGCTAGGTCCACCCGTTCCTGGGAAAATCGGTGGTAACACACGGATAAGAGAGTGATCTTACTAGGGTTTCTTTTTCTACCTTTTGAGGTACGGAACACAAAGAATGATGCGTACCTGTATTAGGGTTGGCGGTACGTCGGTTGGTGGCGACGCGCGTGCGCGACGTGGAGCGCTGCGTGGTGTTGGTGAACTCGTTCGTCACCGGCGTCAGCGGCCTCGGCTTCTGGTTAGTCTCTTGTCTGGTGAACAAAATATGAATGCTCACTTTTCACTTTCACTTAGGATTTAATTACTCTTAAATGATAATCAAACTATAAAATGTCGCTCCCCGGCAACAAAAACGTCATAACACATAATAAATTCGGGGTGCGAGGGATATGGGTAACCTTACACCCCGGCGTCTGTAGACCCGAGATAACGTGCAGTTTTAGTCGGTTCAAGCCCGACATAATCGCTCCCGCTGGTCGGCGGGGACCTATCCGAAGGAAACGTAAGAAGTAAACAATCAAAACAATCACAAACATTTAAAGTATCCGTGTGATGTTTACCGACTACTAATTACCAATAAATAGTTCCGGATATTATATCAGATTGAGGACAAAAAATAGATTGCTAATCCTTAAAAAGCACATAATTTGGCTTGTTTCATCATCACTGAAATATGTTAGTTAGAAAGTGTTCTAGTGACTCATGGCGTTCCTTTTATAATTGTCTGCCTTGTACCAACTTTCTACAACATTTCTCTGAATAAGTAGTCAAGTGGTGCTAATGGTCTACTTCCCACATCTAATCATATTTCTATTTTATTTGTGTAGTCAAAGTGTGTTTAGTACTATCTTGTTAGACATGTGTCAAAAGAAAAAAAGCAAAGCCTTCAATACCTCAAGCACACTTTCATTTTTAACACGCTTCATTATCGCCTTCACTTGTAACTAAACTTGGATTTCATCAGTGAAAATCTGTTTAATTACACTTCACGTTTATTCGATGAAATTAATTGTGGAAAATGTGCTAACGCAGTTTAAATGGGATTAAACGAGTTTATATTATTGTCAAAACTTAGTTCACTTAAACGGATTAGGGTTCCGCGCAAAAAATACGGCGGACGAAGTTAGTACATAAAAATCATAAAAGGCCGCGAGTCTTTATAGCCAAATTACTTCTCTCTGGCTGTAACATCAAAGCATGAATCTTAACATTTAAAATTGTTAAGTACTTTGTAACCGAAATTAACGAAGATATTTGGATTTTTTTTCTTCTGGTATAATAAACAAGGTATAAAGGGACATACTCACCTAGTCTTTTTCACTTGTATATTACTTGAGAGCTTTTCTAGTGTAATCTCGCCGGTAACTCTGTCAATGATGAGTACGCATTCCTTTGTGTAAGGCCTCTGGTTGCCTTTGAATACAGTCTGTGGTACGCCCGCGCCATCTGTCGGTGTAATTTTATGTAACTTTATCTAATCCTATTAAATAATCATTTTTATTTAATATACCTGATCTATCTGGGAAACTGCTCTAACGATTTTGATGATAATGTGTGAGTGTAGTCTACTTGCCATCAGGTGGAGTAGGAATGTCTACAGCGTGCCAAGTGTGAGTTTTTACACCCATTCCCTTGCGAGCGAGTTAGTGAGTAAGATTGTAACTTGTACCTACTTAAAAAAACGTTCCACAGATTTACCACCACGGGGCGCTAACCCAATATCGTAGAAATAACAGTTTACTCGGTCGCATGTGAAATGGTGAAAATCTCGCACAAGGCACATAGTCAGCGTCAAAAGTAGATGATCTTGCTCAGATTTTGCAGTCAGATTTTTAAGTTTGAAATTTGTACAATCATCAGTTGATTTAAAATAAATAAATATTCTACGACATTCTACACAGCACTTTCTAGACCCAAAAGTAAGCATAGTTTAACTAGATTGTGTTATGGGTTTCAGAATGCGGATAAATATAATTATATACTTTTTTTTGTAAATACATACATATTATACATGGAAACACCCAGACCAATGCAAATAGACATATTCATGCATACAAATATTTGCTCTGAGCGGGAATCCGCGGGAATCACCGCGAACCCGCGCCCTCTGTCGTAGCAGTCGAATGCACTACCACTACTCCATAGGCCGTCCTCTGATTTTGACGGACTAAAAAACCTAACCGAGCCCGAGTTGCGTCGAGACCTTGCCTCTTTGGCAGTATTTTCTTGGCTTTATCTTGGTGAGTGTTTCGATGAGCTCTTCCCTTTAGTCCCACCCTCTATTTTTATCCCGAAATCTACACGTGCAAGGCTGCCAATAATTCCATCTAGGACCAAACTGTTCGGCATCTTTTTTTCTTTGCCGCACCATAAATTGTTAATATTCAATCTTTAATTATGACTGATTATATATTTTTTTCCTTTCAATAATTCAATTATGATTCTAGTGTATTAATTTAAATGTTGCATAAAAATGTATGGATTTTGTACTAGACACTGACTTCTGAAATACAGATAATTAATACCTAGTTCATTTAGTCAGGGCCAAACAGGTTTGTAACCTAATTTTATGCTAATAAAGAGAGAGTTCAGAGTTATAACGACTTGGAATACTGTATCAAGACACGGGTTTTCTTCTGCGTACAATCCCGGGTCCTTTAAGCGGGGCGTGAAAAAGTATTTCATCAGGCCAAGCTTCAGCGATGCGAAAATGGTAACCTTCGGGTTAAAGATAATAAAGTGAAAATCGCTTTATTATCTTTAATGATGACCCTGAGACTTTACATTAAGCTTACCATCAGGCGAAATTAAGTCATATTAATGCGTTCTACATAAAAATATGTTCACTACATTACTGTAGTCGTACTGTTCATGACCACTAAAGGCGTGGCTGTCGGCAAGTTTTAATTTTTATGGCGCGTAAGTTAGAAGAGCACAGCAGGCGGATATATAGTAAATTAACGTCCGAAAAATAAATAAAAGCATTTATGCAATATAACAAAAACATGTTTAATTTAATATTATCTCATAATAAAACTGCTTATCTTATTCCTTCACAGCGTGTTTAATCTGGCTCTAATTCCTTCATTTCGGTATTTAATTGGGAAACGAATTGGTAAAAGATATTAAGCAACTAAATTTAGAACGACGCCAAATATTTAAACAAAGAGAGAATAATTTAAATGCGAGATGACAGGACTTATAGTGTTTTACAGGAGCTGGCGCATAAATCAATTCAATAAATGACTGACTGTTTATATATTTAGTTTGGCTAGCTCTTTACAACTTTCAGAATAATTTTAAAAAATGGCCTATAATGAGATACTTATAACACTAGAGATTGCTGTTTAAGTGGATAATTCTGCTTAAATATTATAAAACAAATTACAGCCGAGGACATATATAAAACAAAGTCGTGTTAGTAATGACTGCTTTTAACTCGAGAACGGGATTTTTCAGATTTGTCTGCGCCGACACTGTGCCATTTTGTATTTATTCTTGCGGGAATCCCCACGGTTACCCCCCGCCAGTGGAGGAGTTATGTCGGATTCGAACTGACCAAATCCGCACGACGTTTCGTGTCTCTAATGACGTAGTGTAAGGTGGCCAAATAAGGCAATTCTCTCTCACCGAAGCTGACCCTGGGCCATCTACGGCTTTTAAATGGCCCTCTTGGGATACTGTGCCTAATAAAATATGAGACATTCACGTAATAAATTCAGCTGATAAGGTAACCAACATAACTTGATTCTAAGGCGGAACAAAGTTTACCCGTCAGCAAGTTATTAATAAAATCATAAGTAGACAATTATCAGATATCAGTGTCATAAAATAGACACGATAGCACAGCTGTTTTACACATTGTTGATTGTGCAAGGTCAGGGCATTTTAATTAATAAGGAGGACGTATCAAGTACCATTCTTTTTTTCGTGCGGACGTCCCTTCGGATACCCCCGCCGGCCAGTCGCGGTTATGTCGGGCTTGAACCGACTAAAACCGCACGCCGTCTGGGGTCTTCAGACGCCGGGGTGTAAGGTTGCCCATAGAGCATATCCCTCGCACCCCGACTGACCCTGGGCCATCTCCGGTTTCAAGATGGCCCCCTCGGGTTTGGGAACCACGGTGTCCCCGTCTTGCCCCGGTTTGGGGGAGGGGCGCTAGTCGCTCCACCATCCCGGCCTGCTTCTGCTGGGGTGACAGGCGGCCTCACCTGCCACCCCCAGGCCTACGCTCATGGAGGAGCGGAGGTCGTTAAGCGACCTCCGGCGCCTGCGACGCGCGGCGAGCATGTTACGGGCTCGGCGGACCGGGAGAGTTCTAAATCTCTCCCGGGCGAGCTCCGCCATCTCCTTTGCAAGCATTATATGCTCGCAGAAGGAGGTGGCGGCGGCCCACGCGCTCGCGCTCCGCCCCATTGCCCCACCCACCCCGATAGCTGCCACGAGGTCACGCCTCGGCGCCTCCCACGCCGGGCAGAACGTATCAAGTACCTTTTTTTTTTTTTTAGAGCGGAATATTTTCGGATCCCCCCCGCCGATCAGCGGGGGCGGTTATGTCAAGTACCTATATAAGGCACATTATAAGTGGCAACAAATAATCAAGAGATGATGCATTGAAATAAGAGTGGCAAGCATAAACCCACAGTGGCGGCTCGACATGTTTGCGCGCACGCCTTCCGTTAGGGGATGTGGGGTGAGATCCCTAACGACTCAGGCCATTACTCTTTTCTGATTTATTACTTGACGACTATCGTATCAGTTTCGGATGTCCCAAAGTACGAGATACACGAGTAATGAAGGTGGGTACGTAGTCGCGCGTTAAACTTACAACCGTGTCACAAGTCTCTATGTGAATCTATGGAATGCTAAGAAGTTCGTCTTCCTTATATTGAAAATAAATTGTATACAAACCTAAATGTGGTACAGTGACAGTCACTTGATTATTTGTTCCAACATCCACCGTTGCCATTTTGTTAACGTCAACTGACGCCGGTTTGAAATCATCTGAAAATTAAAGATACAGTTATGGTTATAAAAATTGTATACTCATTCCGGTTACAAAGTCTATTACGTTAAAAAGTCTATTGCGCTTTCGTAGATTTGGAAAAGGCCTATGATTAGAGTGGTGAGGAATGAATTGTGGTCAATATTGTCTATAAATGGTGTGAGGGGCAGCTTGATACGAGCACTGAGATCTCTATATGAGGGTTCCAGTGCTTGTGTCAGGATAAAAGGAGCTTGCAAAGACTGGTTTAACATCGAAAAAGGTTAGACAGGGATGTGTGGCATCGCCGTCAACTTATTTATAGACGATTGCTTGAAAGAACTGTAAGAGAGTGCGTATGGATTAAGAATGAATGACTTGACCGTCAAATGCCTCCTGTACGCTGATGATCAAGTAATATTGGCATCATCGGAACAGGAGTTGCAGGCGATGGTTAATATTATGCATGGGGCCTTAACAAACAAAGGTATGAAAATATATATAAGTAAGACGAAAGTGATGATTTTTGAAAGAGAAGAAAACATGACAAATTGTAGAATTCTGATTGAAGGAGAAACAGTAGAACAAGTGAAAGAGTTGGTATACTTGGGTTCAAAGTTTAGGAGGGATGGAAAGTATGAATGTGATATTGAGCGAAGAGTTTTGGCTGGTAATCAAGTGAATGGGGCCCTGCATAATTTTATGAGCAGCCAGAAAGTATCCTAAAGAGGCACGACTGGCTGTGCATAGAGGAGTACTCGTCCCCACACTTATGTATGGTAGTGAATGTTGGGTGTGGCAGAAGGAACACGAGAGTAAGCTGAATGCTGTTGAAATGAGAAGTCTGAGAAGTATAGCTGAAGTGACCCTGATGGACCGAGTCAGGAACAGCGTGATAAGGGAACGTTGTGGTATTTCAGAAGATGTAGTGACCAAGATAGAGAAAGGGATGCTTACATGGTTCGGTCATGTAGAGAGGATGGATAAAAGGAGATTAACGATACAGATTTAAGAGGCGAGGGCTACTGGGCAACCCGGTAAAGGTCGACCCAGGCATACGTATGCCAATCAGATCGACGACGTTTTGAAGAAGGGCCAGGTCAGAAGTACCTGTAACCGGCGTGCATGTATGAAAACAATTATGAAAATGGAAGAAGCGAAGGCGTATGCCTAGATCGTAGCAAGTGGAAAGATGTTGTCTCTGCCTACCCCTATGGGAAAAAGGCGTGACTGTATTTATGTATGTATTCCGGTTACGCTGAAGTTCAATAAAGTTGCAAAAGCCATTGGTAAAACAGGTAGGTACTTAGACATATAATTTCTGGTTGTTCTCGTCTTGCCAATGGTAAGTATTTACATAGACATAATCAAGTAGCCAGGATTGTTCATCAACAGCTTGCTCTAAAGTACAAGCTTGTGGCATTAGAGGTACCGTACTATAGGTATGTGTCCGACGCAGTTCTTGAAAATGGGGACATCACGTTGTACTGGGATCGATCTATCATCACTGACAGGACTATTGTAGCTAATAAACCTGATATAGTGCTGATAGATCGATCAGAGCGCCGCGCAATAATTATTGATATCAACATTTCACATGACGAGAATCTTGTGAAAGCCGAAAAAGAAAAATAAATAAAATGTTTGGATTTGGCTCACGAGTTTGTGGGGATGTGTGGAGTGTGAATTCGGCAATTATTGTTCCGATTGTTGTATCGGTTCACGGACTGCTTGCAAAGAGCCTCGATCAACATCTCTAGAGGCTCGCGTTAGGCAGTTGGGTCACGGGCTTGATGCAGAAGGCAGTGCTCCTCGACACGGCACGTATTGTGAGGAGATTCCTCTCTCTGGAGCCCTAACCACCGGTGGCTTGGAACTTGTACCCGATGACGGTGGGCTACTATATTTTATATTTTTTTAAATATTTGTTTTTTTTATATAGAATGTATTTAAAAATATAATTCATATGTATTTAAAGTTTAATAAAGGAAATAATAATAATTCTGAAACTCATGAACAGTTAGTTTGACTCCTAACAAAGTGTGCTTTTTTAGTTTTTTAGAACTTTTTTTATTGGACTTGTGTATTGAGGTTGATTGATTTTACTACCCATACCGTCAAATGTAAGTTTAACTTTAACGCCCTGAATATGAATTTATACCAAAACAATAAGAAATTATAGTTTAACTTAGTTTACTTATTGGTGCACATTCAATATAGGGTGTAAGAGATTATTCACTTTTAACTGTACAACAACCTGGTTGTGATTGAATAGTCAAACATTGAACTAGTAATTGATGTAATTAAATTCCTTTCATTTCGCTATTTTCAACCGGTAGCTCTTCAATTGCTTTAATTACTAAACCATATACCAATAATCAATAGTAATTATCCTCATGCGGTAACATTCCCAGAAGACTGGAAGCATTGCCATCTTGAATGATTATGATTATGATTATTATGTGTATGATAAGAAAATACCAGATTTCTGATCGCAAGAAGAGCAATCAGTCCTCCTGCAATTTCTGTATAAGTAACAATAGATTAAGAACATGAAAACGATGGGAAACAATTTTTTTGAAATCAAGCTACATCATTTTGTGTGACACTGGATCTTCTATATATTGTTGCTAAGACAGGGCGCTATGGCGCTCATTAGGGGAGATCTATGTCCAGCAGTGGACTAGAATAGGTTGATGATGATGATGATGATGATGAATGACATATCTCTAGAATTATCATGTTGGTGACCCCTGACAGTCATGTACCCAATACCTGTATAATATTTTAACATCAGCAATAAATGCTGTTTTTTTTATTATTTATTTATTCATCTCACTTAAAACTACCATTACAGGTTACCCCAATGCGATAGCTAGAACTTAATATAACTTATTACATATAACAATGAAATTAAAAATAAAATGAATTAATTAAGCAATACATTTTAGATGCAATTAGTATGCTAACTTCATCTTATATATATGAATCCCTGCGGCAGCCCCTTCCATAGGGAATACTAAGCTATTCGCTGTAATTTTCATCTCCTATGTTACCCTAAGGCTCCAGGCCCACTAAGGAAGGGTTGATCACCCACCAGATCACCGCCGTCGCCATTGGAAATAATAATAATGCCCTAAGGCTCAATAGCTCAGTTGGCAAAGTACTCCCCTAGAAAGGGATTGTCGTGAGTGTAGCCCTAGGTGTTGACTTTTCCAATTTAAATATGTAACAAATTACTCAACTTTTTTATTGAAGACTAGATAAAGGAATAAACCACCATTTTTAGACTTTATCATTATTTGACTTCATATCAAGTAATTATAAAACAAAGTAGATCTTTGACTTTGCATATTAAAAACAATCAAATAGGAAATTCATATGCATATTATATTGTCTTTAGTGTCAGGAATTGTGAGCTCGGCATAGCCTAACAATAAGACAATGATGACTGAAAAATGGTATTATAATTATAGGACACAATGTTATACTTACATTTGATTGTGTGATACTGAGACACCTTATTGTTAGTAAAACTAGCACCCAGTTTTAGCTCTCTCACATCATCATAGTTCAGGCTATGTCTATCTGCCATTATGACCCACTGATTATGCCATATATAATTATTTCCTAGAAGCAAAAATAAAAATAATTGAATATGTATACAGAGTGAAAAATGAGCACAATGAAATATGAAGAGAAAAATAAGGTACAGAAGATTGTAATTAACAATTTATCAATTATCCTACCCAAATCAATTTACAATGTAGTCTGAATGTTATTAACTTTAAATAAAAAATAACATACCACCAAAGGTAATTTCTTATTAAAGTTTTCACTTTTAGTTACATTCAATTTAGGCTCAATAGGTGTGTTTGCAAACTTACAATCTGCTATATAATTTTTTTCAATAATTCATTAACATAGTTTTCTTGATTAACAGTTATTATACCCTTTTCCTTGTTTATTTGAACTCTCATACCTAGACATTGTTTTATTTGTCCCAAGTCTTATTTTCCTTTTCAAAAGAAGTCAAATATTAGTCTGTTGGGAAAGTCATGACAAGAAGGTCAATCTATAATGAGTGTCATCAGGAGAAAGCTTCTTTTGAATACTGCTGAGCAGGATGCTAGTATAAAGTAGTCATGCACATTGTGCATTGTTTGAAACAATTTAAAACTACAACTTGTAACACAGCCCATTGTACAAACAAGAAGACAGTCTCTTCTCAAGCACAGGTTCCGCTCCAGTTGTGAGATAGATATCTTTCCACCTAGTTCCGAGTCAAAAATGCTCCAGCTGCTATCTGGTTCCATTCCTTCCGTCCATAACAGCAGCAGTAGTGTTGACAGCGCTCTATTTGCAATGAAGCAACCTTTATTCTTCATAGAAAGCCTTACTACTTAAGGTATGAGGCATATTCCTCCGTCCTCCATGAGCGCAGGCCTGGGGGTGGCAGGTGAGGCCGCCTGTCTCCCCAGTAGAAGCAGACCGGGACGGTGGGGCGACTAGCGCCCCTCCGCCAAACCGGGGCAAGACAGGGACATCGTGGTTCCCAAACCCGAGGGGGCCATCTCGAAACCGGAGATGGCCCAGGGTCAGTCGGGGTGCGAGGGATATGCTCTATGGGCAACCGCGTAACCAGCAACGGCGTGCGGTTTTAGTCGGTTCAAGCCCGACATAACCGCCCCCGCTGGCCGGCGGGGGGGTATTCGAAGGGATTTCCGCACGATAAAAAAAAAAGGTATGAGGCATATTATGGAAGTTGTAAAGCTGTACACTTTCTTAGCAGTGAAACCTGTCTCAATTTCAATCACAAGTTCATCAGTTGATCAGTTTACTATTCTGTTCATAATGGTGAATAGTAAATTATGTTTAGTATGTGCAATGTGCAATAAAGCAGTCACAGCCTTGTGGTGGTATAACCATTTACATATCCAGGTACATATGGCATTCTGATATTAAATAGATGGTACTTTAAGAAAATTTGACTATTGAAATATAACTTATCATATTTTATCAATATAACTGTTTATATTATTATTACACAATTCCTATAAAACATGTTACTTGTAAAATTAATTATGATCAATATAATAGCAAGGAAGCAGGCAGGCATGCCTAAAATTAAAAAAATAAGTATCAAAGATGTACCTAAAGCATTTCTTAAATAAATCACCTAAAGCCTTGAAATCGTAGTGCCGATAAACCTTTCTCTTTTTAGGCAACTTTATGTATGAAATAAATATGTTGTTTTACATTTCAATAATATAGTAGAGGTACTTTTTTATGTCAATCATTCAATCAATCACATTGGTATAATTCCTAAGTGTTGTGGCAATGTGAACAAACTCTTATTCTAAGGTGGTTTAGGAAATTTTAAACAGATCTATAAACATTGTTACTTAGCATCTAGAAATGTATGGGAATATGGGCCCTCCAAGGACTTTGGGGCCAAACCAACCTTACCTGTTGGTACACCTGCTGATTGACGAACCAGGATCTAGCGCAGTCTTTGCTCAGACGGCAGCCGGTGCATATAAGCCGTATGCACCAAATCAAAAGGAGGAGAAAGAGCAAGTGATTTATTTAATATTGAATACACATTTTAATATTGAATCTAGACTAGTATTGGAAAAATTTATTACACAATATCAAGTCAATATTTCACAGAATTTGTATTAACTTTGAAAATAAAGTTACCATACAAGCGTTAATATACATGAAAATGTTTTTAAAAAGAAATTTAGAGAAGTTCCTACAATTAAAATAACTTACTACATAAATGATATATTATTGGTATAGAGAATTCAATTTAGTTAATAGTAGAAATGTTCTATGAGATTATTTGTGGACAGACTATTCTTTTTACCTAATTATCAAATATTTTCTGTTTCCCATTTACCGTAAATTGTTAATACTCGTAATACAAGTAAACACACTACTCAGCCACCTATTATGCATACGTATCTTTACATTCACTAACACAGCTGACTAACTGGGTCTATTTTTTTTTCGCCACAACACAACACAATATTCTAAATGAAAAAAAAATCTCTTAAATGGTATACTACTACTTATACCTTAAAAATATGAAATTAATTACAACACAAAGTCATAAAAGAAAGTTCAAATAGATAAAATATGGCAAACAATTTATAAAGATCGAACACCCTTACCTTCGATTGATTCTCCACTGATGTATTTAGAAAGCTTGCTATGACTCGGAAACAAATGTCATCCTCAATATGTTTTCTTATATGCACTATGTAATAAAATTAGATAATAATTTTATGAAGAAGGGCTCGATAAAGTTATAAAATAGTCCAGTAAGTCAGACATAGACTATTCCTCCGACCTAGTTTTCATGACGTTTAATTTAGAGATGGTAAGTGGTAAGTTACAACTTATACTAGGTTTCTAGTGAGGGAGGTGACACACTAAAACATACTATTTTTGTAATTGGGTTTTGTTATGCTGACTACACAGAAACTGTACGCAAGTGAATGATGTCTAAAAGAAAATGCTAATGAACGTGAGGTTATCGGGGTCTTAAGTACCTATATAATATTATCTATGTATCATTTTCGTCGTGGAAAGGCATGGGTAACAAGGGCCTTCATGCACTTATGCACGTATCTGAATCTGAAATTTTAACACACCGATGCAATCCTAAACCTATTTGAATATTTTACTAATTTTACTATTCCAAATTCGAGCTGGCTGCGGGCTGCAAGAAATGATAAAATATTTTACTTATCTACCAGTGAAAATCCGTACAAACAATAGTACTCCTCACGTTTTAAGTAATATAGTTCATTGACCGCAATGTGCTAACGCAACGTACCTACTAGCTAGGCACAGACAGAACAGACCGAACATTTTTCATATATTTTGAAGCCAAAATTACCATATAAGCAATGTACCTCAGACCGGGCCGAACTAAGGCCACGAATAACTGCATAGGTTAATAAAAATTATTGAGAAAGGGCAGATTCAAACATTTTTTAAGTCAAAATAGGGATATTCGATATACATCGATGCATCGAAAACATCGATATTTGCAATGAAAAACATCGAATCCATCCGATGTTTTAAAAATATCGAATCCATCCGATGTTTTAAGAAGCTTTCAAAATACTCGATGCATCGATGTTTTAAAAAAAAATATCGAATTGGTGATAGACGAGTTAGGCCACGTAGCGCGTAGTGATTATATCCTCTTTGGTTTGAGCTTAGTAAAAAAAAACTTAAGTTTTACCACTAAAATATTACTTATTACTATTATGAACGCATCATTATTCCGAATTCTCTAATATGGACCCGATGTTGGCAGCATGGCGCAAGAGTCAGTTCAGTGACAATAAAAAAAAACTACTTTTCTCATGTCGGCTGGCGAGCGAGTTTCTATGTTTATAAACATTTAATTACATTTGGTTTTGTGAAACCAAATAAGATTGAAGTGAATTGTGTATAATTAGTAATAACATATTAATATACGTATTCATTACAATAAAACCTCATCTTTTCGTGAGCTCTCATATATTTGTTAGCATTACATTTCAATTAAATTTTAAGCATTTTATATGCTTACTTTGTTCTAAAGATTTAGATCGGAAAAAGAGAACATCTAGGACGGGACTTGAACCCGCGACCAGTCCCTTACAGAGGGAGTGCTCTGACCAACTGAGCCACCTAGACACGTCCCAGATATTCGAAATTCTCCGATATATCATATACGTCTTAAGGCGACATTGGAGCCATCTACCGTAATTCTTGCGAACTACGGACACAATGAATAACTTTACAGTCATTTTTAAACATTGTTATATACGAAGAATTACGGTAGATGGCTCCAATGTCGCCTTAAGACGTATATGATATATCGGAGAATTTCGAATATCTGGGACGTGTCTAGGTGGCTCAGTTGGTCAGAGCACTCCCCCTGTAAGGGACTGGTCGCGGGTTCAAGTCCCGTCCTAGATGTTCTCTTTTTCCGATCTAAATCTTTAGAACAAAGTAAGCATATAAAATGCTTAAAATTTAATTGAATTAATTAGGCGGAGTTATCAATAACAATGTTTAAAAATGACTGTAAAGTTATTCATTGTGTCCGTAGTTCGCAAGAATTACGGTAGATGGCTCCAATGTCGCCTTAAGACGTATATGATATATCGGAGAATTTCGAATATCTGGGACGTGTCTAGGTGGCTCAGTTGGTCAGAGCACTCCCCCTGTAAGGGACTGGTCGCGGGTTCAAGTCCCGTCCTAGATGTTCTCTTTTTCCGATCTAAATCTTTAGAGCATTACATTTGTCAACTTGCATTTATACATAGATTTCTTAACAAATCAATACATTATGATGACAGACTTAGCAAAAGAGGGTTATTTAGTGCTTTTTTTTAAATTTGACCTTTTGTAAGATTTATTACAGATGTTTCTGACACATGGCTTTTACTTGTATTTTCTTTTACTTACTCATTATGAAAGGAGTTAAATCTATTATTTTATGAAAAATTAATATATAAACTATAATAAAATAATGGATTTAGCTCTTTTCATAAACATTTTGTAAAAAAAATTACTATGAAAAGATGGCCTCTTTTGAGATGGGTCACTTTCCACATTATTCGAGTTTTGTAACAAAATTTTAGAAAAAGTACCCGATGTTTAAAAAACATCGATGTTTTCATCCGATACATCAAAAGACATCTATGTATAGTTGAGATGTATCGAATCAAAAAAAACATCGATGTTTTTTCACAGTGGACACCCCTAAGCCAAAATATTTGGCAGGTCACTGAAATTAGTATAGAAATGAGTAGGATTATTTTTCTTCTTCTTCTTTTTTTATTAAGGTGGCACTTTGCATCGTTTCTTCTTCTTCTTTTTTTATTAAGGTGGCACCTTGCATCGTTTAATTTTAACCGAATGTGACTGTCTAAAAACTGACAACTGAAACGTCAAAATTGTAATATTTCTTACTTGTTATCATGGCGACGAGTGACGACTTAGTCGAAAATTAGTTTCAACTCCATACCTATTAGTCCATTGAAAAGTTACATTTGGGGTTACGTTTTTTAGAGGACGTAATTTTATTTTTTTGATGTGTAGGGGGGGTCAGTGTAAAGCTAAAACGAAGTTTGTGGGGTCGCCACCCTTTTCCCACGGCCGCCATCTTGAAAATAGGGGTTGAAATGGTTTTTACGATATATCACTTAAACTATTTATCTGATAAAAAAAAATATTTAATTAAATATAATTTTAATATATAATTTAATTTAATTATTTAACTATAAATAATTAAATTAATTGAAATAAAACTATTTTTAACGGATTCTATCGCGGTTAATTAAATTAAATTTAACACTATTAAATTTAAATTTATTAAAATTTATTTTCTATTTTTTTTAGTATGGTTTTCTGTAAAAAGCGTATTTTTTAGTTTTAAAACTGTTGTAATGCGTAACCTAATCGATACGCACAAAAAATAGATTCTTTTGGCGTAACGTTTCGAAAAAAAATGTGGGATGGACGTCAGGATTCATTTACCATGCGACGTACTGTTTTGCAACCATCCTAATTTTGTTGGTTAATCGCCCAAAAACTGTTTTAAGTGGTTTTTACTGTTACAGTATACTGTTAAAAATAAATTATGCATACATATTATTTGATCAAGTCCTCTAAGTATTGGTACTATTCACGTAATCTGTCTGCAAAGTGGAGTGTTCCCGGAAGGCCTTAGGAAGGCGATTGTCCACCCAGTCCACAAAACCGGGGACAGAGGCTGTGTCAATAATTATAGGCCAATCTCTATATTACCCTCAATGTCCAAAATTCTGCAACGGGTGTTGAATAAGCAGTTGTGAGCTTTCTTGGATAAATTTCACATCGTAGCCAATAATCAGTATGGTTTTAGACTGGGTGTCTCCGCTGACGATGCGGTTCTGGGCTTAACTGATTATGTGCTAGCCACAGCCACAGCCACTTTCTCCCTGGTCCAAGCTCCTAGGAGCTTGGACAAAGAAGAAAAATGTATGGGTATTTTATTAGATCTAGCGAAAGCTTTCGACACCGTTTATGTTCCCAAGCTTATAGTCAAGCTGGAGCGTATTGGTGTACGAGGTATAACGCTGAATTTATTCAGAGACTACTTGAACAACCGTACCCAACGTCTTCAGATTGAGAGACTCCTGAGTGATGACCAATACATGTCATACAGAATTCTACAAGGCAGCATCCTGGGGCCTCCGTTATTCCAAATCTACTTAAATGATCTCCGCAAGTTACCCCTCTTAGATAGTAAGATCTATGCTTATGCTGACGACACTGCTATTCTTATCAACGGACCAACCTGGCAGAACATGAAAGTTCAAGAATCAATCAAGAGTTTATCAAGAGTTGTCATGACATGGCTGAATTGCATCTTATTAACCCTAAACCTAGCTAAAATGTATATATTCCTTTCGCACTAAGACGTTTAACGAAACCTAATAACACCTTCACTCTAACGGCTCATTCGTGTTCTAATCCAACAGAACCATGCTCATGTTTTCCACTAACGAGAGTAGAAATGGTGAAATATTTGGGAGAACGACTGGATGATGGATTAAAATGGGACGAACAAATCCACACAGTAACAAATAGAGTCATGCGGCTCATACGTACGTTCAAAGCATTACGGGAGTCGGCACATCTTGATACTCTAAAGATGGTTTATTATACCCTATGCCAATCAATAATAAGATATTGTATTGTTGCCAGGGGAGGTGTGTGCAAGACATTTTCCATAAACACGAGAGAGCACAAAGAGCTTATGAGAACTCAAGGTTATGATGAGGAAAACATATAACCGACCGAACATCTAAGCTTTACACCGATGCCAAAGTACTTACATTTCGGCAGCTCTTCGTGCTCCAGTGTACAGGAGGCATATTAGTAGCCCACAACCAAATAATGCAAAAAGGAGAAATCTAGCATTGGGTATTAGCCATAGAACATCTTTTGCAGAGCATCAATTTTATGTATTAAGCTTGCACATTATACAAAAAGATACAAAAAAACTCTATACTTAGATTATACTCCAAATAAAATTTAAAATGAAAGAATGGCGTCTAAATCTCGACTACTTCAGTACTGAGCCATTACTTACTTACATCGCATAATATAATCTTACATAAAGTTAAATTTATTTATATTACCCCCCTTGCACTTAAACACACATACACCCTTATACATTTACACACACACTCTCTTATATAGCTACACACACAAACACATGGGCGCACACATTTCCTTCAGAGTAAGCTGACTTGTCAGCACAATGTTAACCTAACACCTGCAGTAGTCGCTCAAAAATAAATATCTGGATGAAAACTGTCTCTTAAGATACAGGGTTTTCCCTAGTTTAGGAGTCAGGGTTTCGAACTACTTGCGCATAGATTATCTAAATGTACTGCAATAACCTTTAATCATTGGTTAATAATGTATATCTATGTTATCTATTTCAAATAAACGTTATTATTATTATTAATCCTTAACTCATTGTCAGGTAGTTCTTACATTTATGTTGAGGTTATGTTGCCCAGTCACAGAATATTCATGTAGCTGCCTTTACGCGCTGACGTAGGCTCATGAAACTTTGTGGAACTTTAGGTATAAATACAAGCAACAATTCAGAACTGTCATTTGGTTACTAGGTTTCCTAGTTAGGAAACCTGGGAGCTAATATTGTTTTTTGGGAAATGCCTCATGGCTCTTGAACTACGCAAAATAATGGGAAGAAAATAGGGTAGATAAAGATGCACAAATAATGCTTATTTATAAACGAAATTTTAAGTTAATGCCTCAAGTAGTTTCCGAAATTTAGCCAACAGCCAAACGTTACACCAGCAAAAACTAAAATGACATGGAAACTATAAGGACTAAAATAGAAAATTTTATATAAAAATTTAGCACAAAGTACAAGCTAACTTTTTGCTAACTTTCATCCAGCTAAGCAAACTTTAATTTTTTTCGAAACGTTACCCCAGCAGAATTCATTTTTCGTGAATTAATCTTCAGCGGTTATATGCACAAAAGTGAAAATTTGTCCACATTTGTATGACATAGTGCTCTAATTGTCGATATTATCCAAATCCATAAAGACTACAAAAATAAAATAAAAATTACTGGCGTTACGCATACCAATCGTCTTTATTTCCGAAAAAGTTGCAATTGATGTTTTATTTTTACTCGATGTTTTCTTTTTATAAACTTCTTTTTAGTGTGCCAGGTGTATTATCGACCACAGCTATAATTAACGAAGACTAATTATAATAAAATAATATTAAAGCAAATATTTTAAATGTTTTCGCATAATATAGTGAACACTTTTATTCCCTAATGCCTACACAACTAACACAACACAACTCTTTGATGTTTTTATTAAACGCAAATATCCAAATCCAAAGCTAAAAACGCAAGGCTATAGTAATAGGCAATTGCAATTAGGGATTAAATAATTTTCATTCGAACTCAACACTATAAAATAAAATAGTGGCACTCCAGGAGTGCCGACAGAAGTGAAAACTTGAACAATGACGTGTAATCCCTTCATTCATCCATCCATTTTAAATATACAAAGCATGTCGTGACAAGCTAGTTAAGCTACTTTGGGCCTAGAAAGCGCTGTGTAGAATGTTATTTTATATATTATTATTATAATGATGCGAGTTCCATGATTTTGTTCAGCCAAAAAAAACTCAACGCTCCTAAAGAAGTTTTCATTTCGAAATCCATCCATTTTTGAAAATGGAAAGCATGCCGTGCCAATGAAGCGAGTTCCATGATTTTTGTTCAATAATATTTGATGAGTATCATGTTGGCAGCTTGGCAGCACTATATACTCTATATAGCACATATAGCAGATATTTGATAAATAAAAATAAAAAGCACATAAAGCAGTCGTCTTGTCACGATTGTCAGTTGTCACCAATATTCCTCTTGTCAAATCTGTCAAAATCAAATTGCTTTTCGAATTTTATAATTTTAATTTCTTATAGAATTGTACCCATTGTATTTTGTTACTTCACGTTGCTATAAACCTCTTTGATTCAACAGAATGACAAAAAAATCAATATCTTTAGACATTGATCCGACCATCATGGAAAACAATATGAGATTTATAAAAGTAATATAAATATAAGTATTCAGTTTGTAAATCTATAACAATTTATGACATTGACTAAATTATTTACATATTTGTAGGATAATCCTGTTGAAGAGGAGTTCAATAAGCTTTTAGCTACGGTAGATCCTGTACCGTCAAAACTTGTCAAACCAAAACCAGGTATGAACAGATATTGCACACACCCACATTATATTTTCTTACATTTAATTATCTAAGTATATTCTATTAAATCTTAGTGATGTATTGTATTCATGGTTGCAGGTTTTTGCGTGAAAACTTTCACAAAATCCGATAATAAGAAGGTGTTTGTTAACATTTGTCTTACTGATGCTATTCCATGTCCCAGAGATATAAGCAATGAAGAACTTATGCAAATTCTCAGCTCAGAGGACCCTTCTAGCTATAGGGTACCTATGAGCATTGGGGAAGGTAGAACTGAGCCAGATAATTCTGGTGCTCCAGTTACTGTTTATGATGTAGCTGTAAACCCTGAGTTCTTCAAGAAAATTGAAAAGGATGACTTATTTCAAATCTTTTTTCTGACTGTTGTCTTCGAAGGATTGCAAGATAAATATCAATTTGAAATAGATATGCATAAATACACCATTCTTAAGAATAGAAAATCTATTGGTACTCTGCAATCTCATAGAATACAAATTAGGGATATAAAGACATGTGAGAGTCAGACAAAGCCACCTTTGATTGAGGAGATACCTGATAAATCTACTGGGAAACCAAGTAATGTTATAGGAGGAAAAAAAAGGGAACTGCAATTTAGACTTCGCCGTGAGCCACCTACTGGAGAGATTGAATACTTGTTAGCCGAGTTCAAAATACCACCAAATGTAAGTATTATCATTATGAAGAACTTCTCCTTCTCATCCTATGAGTCTTTCTGACTTCAAACTATAAAATGTACATATGAAAAGTAAAATCTGTACATATAACTAATGGTTCAATACAGGTTGTTTGATTATTACTTTCTTTCAGATATTTACAATTTGAACTATTAACAGTAGAACTACTTGCATTTCACATCTCTCTAGCATGGTTCATAGGTACTTTTGGTTAAATTTTCGTAGTACAGTCGCCTCAGAAGATTCTGAACACTAACAAATTCACAAAAAATCCTTACATTGAAATAACTCATGTTACATCTCTCTATCATGGTTCATAGGTGCTTTGGTTAATCTTCATAGTACAGTCGCCCTCAGAAGATGCTAAACACTAACCACAAACAATCTTTACATTGAAATAATGTATTTGTTTAGTTTTAATCCTTAAGTATTTATGTTATGATGTTGGTACCACGTATTGAAGTGTCGGTTTGTGTATTATTTTTTCTTTACGTACCCAAACATTATTGTACGTGAACTATGACGCCAGTACATCGCGAGGTGAGCGCGACGTCGCTTTGTGAGGGGTCGGGCTCGTTAGCTCGTTGGTAGACCCTGTGCTCGTGCGTTTTTAGTAGGGACGGGCTCGTTAGCCCGTTGGTAGACCCTGGGCTCGCGCTTTTTTTTGGTTAGCCTTGCCACGCGCTTTGAGGGAGCATTATTGTGATTTTGTTTGTTGAATTTTGATTAATTGGTGAAAATTAACTATCGAGCTCTTCGTTAAATAAAGTGAATACGCCCATCGCGTTCGTTGGACTTGGAACTTTGCTGCGGTTGAAAACACATTCTATGGGAAGTAAATCTCACATTTTACATTTTTACTTTCCTGGCTGAATACCTGTCCATTGAAGTTCAGTGACCCATTTCTTAATATATTTTATGTATTGTTGATAATAAATAACGGATTGGTTTAATTTTGGTTTGCAATTTGAAACTTCACGCGGTTAGAGTTCGCCATTTTTGATTGTTAATTTCTCATTACTATTTTGCCTTTAACACTTTTCAACTTTAAAACCTGGAATTGTTATTGTAATTAAAATATTTACTGGTCGATTTCGATCGGATGTCAATTGCGGCTTAATTTGATTATTGACACAAGTACGTGCTAAAAATCTGTTTAAATTTGATTTGTTGTTTATACATGTGTTTGATTGGACCCGCCGCGCCGGGAGGTCTGAATAGATATTTATCGGTGTTTACTTGCTCTAAAATTGAAAGTAATGTATAATTTATTTGTTTGTATCCGAGCATTTAAAATAGCTAATTTAATAGTTTAATAGTTCAATATTTCTCGGGATTTCCGGGTAATTTTATGGTGGTCGATTCTGACCCGAACTAACCGGTTCACTGTAACATTACTTTTGTTTGATTTGTTCTAAGTTCGGGGCGGTTCCTCGAATGCCTTTTGACCGTTTTGAGGGTTTGTCGGTTAACCGGTTTTTATAAAATTGCGGTGTTATTGTTGTTTGAACTGTTTTATATTCGTACCGACTTCCTGTGTTTGATTAATGATTTTGTACCGTTTGTTGACTGCACATTGGTGTAGATCCGGATCATGAGACACTTTTATTTTAGTTAGATATTAAGTTTTAGTTTTATTTGCGTTTCCACTGTCGCGCTTTAGATCACGCTTCGGAACGAAGTAGTGATTGCGTGAAAGTGAGTGGTGGGGCTACGGCTTGAATACTACCTGCTCGCGGTCTCACTCCTCACCCCTTGTCTGCGGGTTAAAGGAGACTGATAGCAGAGCTGTTTATCTTTTTTTATTACTGCGCTCGCTCGGTTCACGCACTGAACAGTATTTGTGTGTGTGAAGTATTTTTGTAATCTTGAGAGGACAAATTTAACATTTTTTAATTATTGTTCATACTTTTGTATATTTTTAGAGCTCAGGTGATTGGTAAATTGCAGTGTGTTAAGCTAATACCAATGATAAATATATCATTTTTAAATTACAGGTGGAAATGAAAGATCTGAGCTTAGAAGTGGGCGAAGATCGTCTGGTGCTCGATTCCAAGGGACATTTTGAAGTGGTTGATTTCTTTTTACCATGTAGCGTAGATCAGGATATTATTGATGCCCACTTGAATCGAAATGATGATGTAAGTTTGTTATACAAATTATTTTAAAACCCGGATTTGTTTTTATACTGCCTAATGGGAATCTCTATCTCTTAAGATGAATGTGAAATAAAATTTCGATGATAATGAAAATGAGCATTTTTAAATCAATGTAAAATATTAGTGTGTATGCTGCTCATGTATAAAAGGAAAACAATTTCAGTTCAATGTCTACCTAAAAAGCAGTCCTGAATGAACTCGAGGCAGAGGCTACTTATGCTTTTGATAATTATTTATTATACCATCTTTTTAAAGCTTAATAATGTATTGTTTTAATTTATGCAGTGAGGGAGGAATTCGACATTTATAAGTGTACATTGTTTCAGATGTTGTTTGTGAAAATGCCAGCTATACATTAAATGGATTTGGGATTAGAAATAAGAAATAATTGCATGCTGTTTGTGTCCTCAGTTTATTGTCAGTGAAGGCATTTAGTACATTAAAATAATTATTACTTCATACATTATTTCTTTCATGCTAAATCGTTTTATAAAATCTCTTAACAAAATATTACTAATTTTTTGACATGGTTTTTTCAATAGCATAACAATGTTTAAATTTGATTCACAGACTTATGATAGAGACACAGACCGAACATGTCCGATATTTTGTAACGCCAAATTTACCACATACGCAATGTAGCTCAGAAGAGGCCGAACTAAGGCCGACACCCTCTAAGAATAACTTCTTAGTTAATTATTTTTTTTTAAATTAAAATAATTTTTATTTGTTTAATTTTAAACAATATTATTATTTTCAAGTAACAAATTAATATTAGCACTGAATCTGACCCTGTCTAATCACGGGCAACGAATAGGTCAAAATTTTTATATTTCTTATTACCATGGCGACGAGTGACGACTGGGTTTATAATTGGCTATTATTGTGTTATCTGTTAAGTCTGTTATTTCTGATCTTTGGGTCTGATAAATCAATTATTATCAATCCTTTTTTAAAAACTACAGCATTTATGAATAGGTCCTTATATTATTGTGTAATATCTGGGTGACCGTTTTTTTTTACGGGCGGAAATCCCTTCGGATACCCCTCCGCCGGCCAGCGGTCTTGGTTTTTTTTTTCAACATTCTTTAATAATGAAATCTAGCTAGATCTATTTATCGCCCCCGAAATCCCCTGTATACTGAATTTCATGAAAATCGTTGAAGCCGTTTCCGAGATTCAGAAATATATATATAGGTAAATAATTGAATTGACCATTTAAAGGTGTTAGATTACTGCTATGTATTCTTTAATTCGTACCTTACAGCCAAACTCTTTGGGGGATATTTCTATAGATATCCCTCGAAGAGTTCGGCTATAAGGTTTGTATTCTATGGTAAAACCACCTACTAGGGTGGGTCAGATAGATGATGGCATGGCAGGGATGGCCGGGGGTTGTAGGGATATTTTTTTAATTTGATTTTGTTGGCACAATCATCAAACATAATATTTAAAAAGAAATTGTCCCTTCTTCCTCGTTGTTCCACCAGTGGCATGAGAAGGAATTGTCATTCCTCGTCGTACCACTGAATGCAGATACATGCAGGGATGGTAGCTCTACTTATTTTTCCCTTTAGATATTACTCAATTAATAATTGTTGTCTTTAACACAATTTTCCTGTAACTGCAACTTTAGTATTATGTACCTACTCGAACTTTGTTGTTTAAACTCTATGGTGCCAGAAATAAGAAGAGAAGAGGCAGAAGTAGGCCTTTGTAGTGCATTACCTCTATTGCCGGGAGAGATGATTACGGATGGTTGGAAATGTATACAAGATGAATGTCTGGACCCATCAAAAGTAAATAAATTTATAAACTATGTGCAAAAATATTGGATGAAAAATGGAAAATTTATTGACGAATTGCATATACTCGAAACGCCACCGTACCAATATCGTGGTAGAGGCCTGAAATAGTAAAATCAATAGGACTATTAATAAAAATAATGTGTCATTGACCAGGCTGTTAAATGCGCTGTTAAATGCATTGTTAAATGATGCCGCCTGTTCAAATTTCAAAACAATGCAGATTGGACTAAATATTTCTACTGGCAGACTGGCACTGCACCAAAAAAAAGATGAATTTGTTTTACAGACGCAAATGGAATTATTAAACCACGTAATTAGTATCGGTCATTTTTTGGAAAAATTAAGATAACTTTATTATGATTTTGTTAATGTAGAAGTTGTGATTTTGTTGTTTAACTAAATTTATGTTTTTAGATTTTTTTATTACTAGTAGAGCAACAATCATTCAATAATCATTCAGTGGTACGACGAGGAATTACAATTCCTTATCGTGCCACGGGTGGAACAAGTTGGTGGCACGACGAGGATAAAGGGGAAATTGTCAAGTTAGGTGATTAGCATTAGTTAAAGGTGAATTTCGTGCCATCATAAATTTCCAAGTAAAGAAAAACGCCACAATTTCGTAATCAATCTCAAATATCATCTGTTTACGCAGACTTTTGTCCTTGTAAACTGTTTGATCTCTCCGATACCTACACAATGCCCTGACTAATATAAGAATACTAAGGACGCACCATTTATTTCCGCTGGTGTCGTATAAGGCGACTAAAAGATTCATTGGATAGTAAACCACTGCCAGTTGATGGCAATAGGCTCGCCTTCATTACATAGGGCTTAATATACCTCTGTGCCTATTCCGCCGAGGATTCAGTTTTAAGTATAAGTATTCTGTTTAACGTAATATTTTGTAAGTACTGAGGGCCAATTCTCGTAATAAAAGGTGTTCAAAATTCAGTCTCAATCTAGTCATGTCGATCTCCCATATGTCAAAACAAAGTTTTGTTATGAGAACATCTCTCATAACAAAACTTTGTTAAAAATATAATATAATATATAATTTTGTTACGAGAACTCTTTTTTTAAGGAAAGGGGGTGTCATGTTGACAACATTGAAAATTTCATTACGAGAACACCTTTTTTGAAATTTGGGAGATCGACATGAGATGAGACTAGATTGAGACTGAATTTTGAACACCTTTTCATTACGAGAATTGGCCCTCTGTTACTTAATGCAAGTGATTATATTAGGAGGTATTTGTCCTATTGTGATCAAAGCTTTGAATAACTAAAACAAATAAAATTAATATCACATTAATGCAGATCCATTACAATAAAATGGAACATTTTAGGACTCTTATACATTATACTAAATTTATTATTTATAAAATGAGATTGTAAGCAGATTAACAAATAATAGTAATTCATACAAAGGACTATGATTTGTCTTACTATTCTGTAATGAATAAAACAAGACAAATAAGTGTTTATATCATGCGCTAGTAGTAAGTTTTATGTGAAATATGTGAATATTCGAGTTAGAACTTATTTCAAAAAGTATTATAGCAAATAATATAATTTAGGCTCCGTCGCGTGATAATCACTTGCGTGTGGTGAGAGGACCACTTTGTTAAAACTCATTAAAAATGTGCGTAGTCTATGAATCTGTATGACGTGACGAGTCGAGTAATTACGTAATTACTATATCTTAAGCATTCGCAATGGTGAATACTCGCATATCTTTCTGAGGGCTGTACACGTTCAGAATCTCGCCCAATGAGGCCCTCGATGAGAGCATACTTGTACACACCCGTTCTGTCAGTTGTACTGAAGATTCCCGTCGTAATCGATAAACCAGTTCCTTTGACTCGGGTGCAAAACAATCGACAAGTCATCGAGAACGAGAGAGCGAGACGAGATGAGAGCACCGTGTACGCTCTCAGGAAAGTTTAATGGCGGCTGTACACAGTCTCGGCCAATGAGGCCCTCGAAGAGAGCATACATGTACACACTCGTTCTGTCAGTGGTACTGAAGATTCCCGCCATAATGGATGTTGAAATCGCTACTGCTGTTTGTCTTCGTGCTGTGGGCTATTACAAAATTTTTCATGTTTACCAGAAAAAGAAAATTAGACCCAAATGGTACTCCAAATACTGTAATTCATGCTCATTCGACCACATGGGCAGTTCGTCTTGACACAAATACAGTCATCGGGGAACTAAATGAACAAGTGTGTACATGCTCGCTCTCGTTATCCTCGCGAGAACGAACAAGATCCTTTAACGCAGGCGCAAAAAACCGACAAGCGATCGGGACCGATCTAGGCGTGAACGAGAGAGTGAGACAAGACGAGAGCACTATGTACAACATACTCGCTTTCGGCTTATCTCGGGTGTCACCATTGAGTGTGTACAGCCGCCATAAACAACAGTACTGTATCTCGGCCCTGTCCTTGAAGTAAATACCTACAGCCGCGCGGTACGTAAACACGCGATAGGGCTGCCGCCTGCAGAATTCTAATTACATCTGCCTACTTGAGTTCCTTTGTTGTTTAGTAATTGTAAATATTATATTTTTACTAGCTTAGCTTAGCTGCTTATTAATCCAGGTATTTTACTCGGTGGAAAATGCGAAATACCTACCTATGAAAATTTATGACTATATGACTCCAAAAGGTAAGACAACAATTAAATTTTTATATACCTACCAGTACGTAAATTGATTCCTTTTTTTGGTAGGTATTTGGTTCTTTAAATGTTATCTCTGGGTGTGTTATCGAAGAATTCAAGCAACCATTAACAGCACAGTATTGTCTAAATTGCGCTTTGCCATAATTATTACGTAAGTACATGAACTTATTTCAATCAAATATTGATAAATCGCACGCTTACTGTTTACAAAACCGTCACATCGGCAGTTCTTCAGTGCAGCGTATTCGCGACTAGTTGTGTGCTGAGCGTCAGCCGAATTCGAGGCGCTTAGGTATAACCTGCGATCTGACCGTTTCTATAAAGATAGAATACTGTTGTTCTTAAGTATATTGTGCTCTCGGCTTGTCGCAGAGTGTTTCGACGAGTGTGTACAGCCGCCATTACACTTCTACTGCAGGACAAACAAAGAGTTACTTATTGCTAAGTACTTAAAGTGTGTTCTTTTTTATGTATTGCTATATTGATTCTTATAGCGTACAACTGTGTATCAGTTGTACGCTAATTAATTAATCTAAGTATTTGAGATTCACTATCTAAAACTCGTCGTGTTTTATATTGAAACTTTTTTGTTCAAAACCTGCTAATAAATGTTCATCATATTTCAATAAATGAGGCTTGATTTCCTGAAGCATGCTCTCGTAGTCCTTCACTTGTATGGTGATGATTGAACTGAATCTTTGGTGTTGGTTCCTGTTAAGGTATAGCCTGAGAGACGGATAGCTCATGATTTGTTCGTGTTGGCATAAGCTTCTTTCGTTTAAACAGTTCACTCTGCCGAGTTTGACGGCGTTACCTAGAAGCTGAAACAAGAAAACTTTATGAAGAAGGTATATATTAAAGTAAGAAGTGGGAAATTAACTTAGTAATCAAAACTTCGTACAAAGAAATTAAGCACGCGTTATCATTTGTTTCATCAAACAGAATTCACCATTATATCTTTTTTATATATTTTATCCGTCAAATTCTCTGCTCCTTGCCTGATGGTAAGCTTCACTGGAGTCTTAAATTGAAAGCCACTATTACAGATTAGCCTATTATAGCTATATTAGCCTATAAACATATTATATTAAGTGGAATACTTACAATGCCTGCTATTGCAAAGTCTGCGAACATTTCATAGCATCTATAACACCTCGGGGAGTGAAAGTACACCAGCCAAGGCTTCTTGCCACTGAAAAAAATTCAAAACATTTCTTAAATTATACTTATCAGTCAACAACCGTCGACAATAATATGCAATGTCCACCTAACTTTAAACTGTTGTTACTGACTATTCAGCCAATTTTTTTTTATACCACTAAGGTGGCAGATAAGCACTCAGCCCACCTGATGGGAAGCGGTAACCGCGGCCTATGGACGTGTGTAACACCAGTGGCGTCACTCTCGCGCTGCCGACCGAAAGGGGATGGGAAAGGAGTTTGGGAGGGGATGGGAAAGGAGTTTGGGCTCCGGCACTCTCACTCACCAAACGGAACGCAACAGTTCAAATAGTGTTACTTGGCGTCGATATTCTGTGAGAGGGTGTTGCTTCCCCGGTCGAGTCGGCCCATTCGTGCATCGGCCAAAATGACTGTTGCTTGACTCTACCACGTACAGATGCTACAATTACTTTACCTAGCGTCACAACTAGGTTTGTAAATTTTGTAAGCAACATAAATCTTACCTAGTTGGGTTCAACTCTTCAGCTATAACATTCCTACTGAACGTTTGCCAGTTCAACTTTTGTACTGAATCGTCGATGTACTCAAGCGCCCACTCCAACATGTATGGGGCTTGGGAAAGGTGTTGTAGACTTGTACTGTAACAAACAGCACCAAAATGTTCAGATTAATCTATATATCTACAAATTTAGAGAAAAAAGTTATTACTTTTTATTAAAACTGGCGTGGGAATTACAAACTGACCTGTAGTGATGCCCAGAAGCAATAGGATATAGTCGCGCGGTGGGTGACCTTATGTTACGACAGAAACCGCCGGATTGCTCCCCGCAGTTCAACACTCCAACGCGGACGAATTCTAACGGACGGAGCTGGGAATGATGACGAAATTTTTCGTTAGGTTAGATTTGTATTTTTTTTTTCAAATGAAAAACGTATTTTTGTTAATGAGTATTAGCAACCGAAATTCCTAATATTCACGCTAACCCCTCCAGTTCAACTAAATTGCTTGTGTTAGGAGTCATGTCGGTAGTGTAATGGCCAGGAGTCGAACTCGGGACCTTTCGATCGTAAAACCGACTACTTAAGCTCAAACTATTTTGATACTGGAATTATTTTCGATAAAATGTGCAACTTCTACAAAGCGCTCATATAAAGGTCCCGTTATGAAAGTGTAGTAAATGCGAAGTGCGCGCACTCCCAAAATATTTAACAAATAAATAAATAAAAATCTCTATTGGAACTGACAGAAATAAGGAGGTATCAGGTGTCATTCTCAAGTGTCCATTGCCGGGCACCTCGGGTAAGCCCTCGAAAGGATAACCCCAGGGTTACTGGCGGACTTCGGCCGCCACCGCGGCCTCGCCTGGTGGGGTCGGGTTTTATCCCGCGTCGGTGAGATGGCAGGCGTGTGTAGGACACATACGACAGGCCTCCGCCACGGCCTGCTTCTGTAAGGACGGCGAGTCGGCCAACTGCCGTCCTCAGGTCCCAATCATGGAGGTAGCCCTGCAGACTTGGGGGACAGGGTTCTCTCCCGCTCCCTCTCAGCCGGCTTTTTCGCGCGCATTACCTGCTCGCAGAAAGAGGCGGCGGCGTGCCACTTGCTCCCGTCGGAGACCACGGCCCTCACCATGGTCTCCAACGAGAGAACGTCCACGCCCAGGACCGCAACGAGATCCCGGCGTTGACTCGACCACGCAGGGCACTCCACCAACGTGTGGAGCGCCGTGTCTTCGCCAGGATCCTCGCAGTGCTGGCACTGCGGCGTTGTCTCCCGGTGGATGCGCCATAGATACTTACCGAAGCACCCGTGTCCGGTAAATATCTGGCACATCCGGTAGGAGAGGTCCCCATGGTCCCTCTCCAACCACTCCTTCATAATCGTTCTCACCGCCGCAATGGTGGATTCCCCCCACCTTGGATGCTCAAGTCGCACCCTCCATGTTTCCATGAGTTCCCGGCGGAGCTGGGACCGCTGAGCCCTGATTTCTCGGGGCTCCGGCCTATGGCCCCAGGTACTGTATGTTTCATAATATCTTTATATACAATCCAGGATATGCGGGGTCTAACCACGTCCCTCGGGGCCAGCCAACCTCTCCTGCAAGCCAAGGTACACCTGTCGATTAACGGACGAGGCTCTGGCGCAGGCTTTCGTCATATAAGTCAGGGAAACTTTGAAGTAATTAGTGTGCTAAATACTAACTTGATTCAAAATTTTATTCAAGGGTCAAGATGTTAGGTCTTTTCCATCCTTTTTTTATTTTTTCGTGCGGAAATCCCTTCGGATACCCCCCGCCAGCCAGCGGGGGCGGTTATGTCGGGCTTGAACCGACTAAAACCGCACGCCGTCTCGGGCCTTCAGACGCCGGGGTGTAAGGACCTATAAAGTGTATTTTAATGCAGCATACTAAAGCTATCGAGCTTAAGTACTAGTATGCTGCATCGCGCAGTACGCCCACCCATCATTGCTTACCTTCTTGGCAACAACCATCCACTCGTAAGCGAGTAGATCGCATGCGTGGCCACAGCGCGGCGGGAGGTAAGCGACCAGCCAGGCGTGCTCGCGACTCGACGCGTCCAGGATCTCTAGAACTTGTTTCTCATCTAACTGCAAATCTGTCGGCATAACGAGTTAAAAGTAAGTTTCAAACAATTATCTATACAAATCAATAACATTGAAGTGTCTGTTTGTAACGTTAAAATAATAGTTTTTCATACATATTTCATATATATATATATAATCTATACTTGTACCAAATTTCAGCCAGATCCGTTCTGCCGTTAGAGTGATTAAGTAACAAACATTCACATTTAGGTATAATACTAATAGTAGGAGTAGGATAGAAACACCTTGACCAATGCAAATATACATATTGGTATTGAGTGGGAATCAAACCCGCGAAAAGTAGTAGAATGCTAAGTCAGAGACTTAGCATGTAGAATGCTAAGTCTCTGACTTAGCATTCATCTACTTTTACTATTTACAATTTTACTGGTGGTTGGTGGTAGAAATTTGATGACACAAATTTGTCACAAAATTCGGCCGGGTAGGTACCACCGTGCACGATTGCGAAAATCCCTCCATAGTAATCCAATTTCGGTTTGATTGCGTTCAGGGGTCAGCAAGTGCATAGCCGGGCAGGGGGATTGTGGTCGCAGCACTAGTGGGACCGGTGGGTGTCACGCGGTGCTGCGACAACAATCCTCTTCTGATGAGGCCGTCAAGCTGTGTGCCACCATTGTTAACATGATACGTGTATTCAATGGTGACCCTCTTTCCTGAGACTTTACCTTCAGCTTACCATCAGGCGAGGTGAAGTCAAATTGACGTGTCCTAAATAAAAAATAAATAAAAAACCACGCCAAAGGTGGTAGAGCCACACTTTTCTCAGTACGTAACTCAACTGGAGAAGTATCATTGTCTCATATCATTTAAAAGTAGCACTAGGGCTGGCGGCACGGCTCTGCAAAGGATTTTTATAGAATGAATAGAAATAGACCTTGTTGGCATAAAAATACAATTTAAATTTAAATAACCGTCATGTAATAACTTAGTTTTTGCCCTTCTTTACATTATATTTTAACTTACCACTGCTATTTAAGATCAGGTCAATGAAATCTCTAAGTTCTTGTTCGTAATCTTTCCCATTGTAGATGTTTTGTTTGTCTCCATTCTGCACGAGTACCACGGGATGGCTGTGTGTCACTTGGCGACAGTACTTGTCAGTATTGAGTGTACACGCCATTATACCGAACTGGAATGTTTATAATAACCATTATAATCTTCATCAGTTTATTCTTTCTGTCTTTCGAGTTTTTATTAGATAGCGAAAATTGTTACGAGAACAAAGCAGCCGTTGGCAACGACTGCCTAACTTTACAGGTTTGCAGCGAGTTATATTGAGAAATATACATTTGAAATATTCTCTTACACCAATATCATCCCTCTTCTCGAAGTGTCGACTGGCTGCAGTGAAGGAATCTGCGATATGTTCCCAGGAAGACTCGTGGGGAGCTACAAGAAGAACCCAGGTGCCTCCGTCACCTGCAATAGTTAACATTTATTATTAGTATTCTAGGTAATTTTACAAAGCGCAATCTAGACCCTAAATAATCATAGCGGAACTAGTTTAAGTTATGGGTTCTATAATGCGGATAAACATAGTTAGACACATTTTTTTGCATTACAAAAAGGCGCGCTATGTCTGTAGCTGTCAATATTCATTACTCATTCAGTTCCCGTTCGAAATTTAAAATTCATTTCCAACACCCAGGAATAATACTAATAATAATAATAACACAATTTTTGTTCTACGCAACTTGTCTACGTAGAAGTCAATGTTAAATTCCACTTACCTCCATCCAGTATTCTAAGCAAATCCGACGGAGACAATGTATGTAAGTTGAGTGCTTCAGAAGTAGTTTGTACGAAGTTTTTGAGGTTAGCATTAGGGGGTGCACGCTGGTACGCGCCGCCTCTCTTTAGAATACCCCACGAGGGGGGCGACTCCACGTGTAGCGAGTTGCACAGTTGGTCCCACTGGTTGCAGTTGATTTCTCCTGCAAGATAGAATTATGGGTTAGAACAGTCAGCGAGAGTACTACAATGATGGGGATTACTTGGTCGGATTCACATTGAAAACAACAGCTGTTAAGACAGTAGAGGAAGCTCGTGAAGTAAGTAGGGAAAGTAGCTGGCGGCCTCTTGTCTCGAGGGCAAAAGGCGTGAGTATATGTATGTATGTTAATGCGTTATCACGTTGCACTGGGAACCCCTTCAAACGCATACCTTTTTTATTCTAATTTACTTTAGCATAACAGGTGTGGCATAACGATTAAAGGCATAACAATACTTTGGCATAACGATATTATGGCATACTGTTTCTTTAGGCACAACTATCATTTAGACAAATGTAAAACATAATACTGTTATGCAAAATAATAGTTTGCAACATGTCAATATCAAAAGGTTTGATCGGATATAGTCGCTATTTTGTTTTTTTTTTATACCACTCAGGTGGCAGACCAACTCACGGCCCACCTGATGGGAAGCTGTCACCGTGGCCTATGGACGTGTGACCAGGGGCCTCACACTCGCGCTGCCGACCCTAAAAAAAAGAAATTGCAAAGCAGGAATAGCCTTTAGTCTTCCGGGAAGACCAAAGGCTTCTCCCGCCTCTCCCTTCTCTTTTAGTTTTTGTGCTGTCAGAAGGAAGACTCTTCCCTCTGACAGCACAAAAACTCTCAGTGAGCTCTGGCTACCCTACTCACCGCCGGGAACACAACACGAGGTTATTATGGTCGCGGTATTCTGTAGGGCGGAGGTACTTCCCCAGTCGGACTGCTCAGTTGGACGGGAATACCGTCATGTCCTACCTCTCTTAAACTGTTTACTATCTTATTAATGACTGTTGAATACAGCATCAGAATTAACACGTCGACTCCGATAGATTAGGTTAGAACTAAACAGTTTTATGTAGATGGACATTTAGCTACAATATCATTTTGCATTTATAAATATTATGCTTTAATATCGTTATGCGATTATAATGTATGAGATGTAGGAGAAATGAAAGTATGCCATACTAAATTATAACATTAAATTTTATACCTTCCAATAGGGAACCCGTTTCACTCAGTGGTTTTCATCGAGTACAAATAATGTAGTTGAACTTGAATGCAAATGGATAATATGCATACCTAATCTAATACCTTTAAACGAGCAATTGTTGTATATATTTATACATATAATTTGAATCTTGAAAACGGCTCCAACGATTTTCATGAAATTTAGTTTTTGGGGGCGATAAATCGAGCTAGCTAGGTTTCATATTTAGAAAACGTCGTAAACATTACTTTAAAAAAAAACCAGGTCATCCAGTTACTGATTAAAAATGATACGGGCATTTTAACATATCTAAACGCTCGCTATTGGCTCATGAATAGTTTTGGTTAGACAGAATGTGATGTCAGTATGCATGATAATGAGTCTGTTCATTGGCATTGAGGGTGGCTTACTCGTTGTGTTTCACAGAACGTGTCGTCACAAAAGCGCAACGTCACCTGAAACTGTACAACTTACCGAAGCTCATATGAGGGAATGCTATTTTCATTTGATGTAGCTGCAGCCTTTCTGCTTCCTTTGTTGAGAAGAACAATACCCAAGTTGTCTGTGAGCCGGTACGTAATTTGTTTCTTATATCCTGTAAACATATACGTTTTTATGAAACTATATCCACGTAGGTGTAGACAGAGGTGTAGTGCCACAAAAAGCATTAGTAGCTTAGTGGTTAAGGAGTCATCCTTACGATCGAGATGTCCAGGGTTCGAATCCAGGCCATTACACTACCTAAGTGAATCCACACCTAACAAACTCTAAAAAATTGCTTGAATTTAGCTTAACTGCAGGGGTTAGCGGAAATACTAGTAATGTCGGTTACTATTATTGCTTATAAAAAAAAAAGACTTTTAAGGCTCCTACGCAAGGAATAGTTTATTGTCGTCGATTGGACACTTTTTTCAGACACAATTCGTTCCGTTGTTACTAACTTAAAAAAAATAGAAAAAGAATTAGGGTCCCTCGCAAATAAAAAAAAAATAGATCTAAGTCCACGCGGACAAACTCGCGGGCACAGTTAGTTTAATAATATTTTACACCCACCTTCAATTTGTCCGGGTCAATTTGTTCAACCTGAGGCAGTGCTTCAACAATATCCTTCAGTATTTCCTTCTCATCTGTACTTTCTATTTCTCTGTTCACATCTTTGTATCTGAACACCACCGTAGTGTAGTCATCGCGAGCTAGTTTCTTGCGGATATCATCGTCGTCTACCAACACTATTTGGGCTAAACCTTGCTGCAAAAAATGGGAATATTATTATTATTAATTATTGTTTATTTAAATTGTCTTTATATCAACTTCGAGGAGTGATACTTTCGAATATCACTTGCACTACTACCATGAAATTCATCCAAAACATCGGGCCCGCATGAAACACGTACCAAAGACAGCGTTTTGGTGAAGTCGTCGTTGTGCGAGGGATATTCTCTATGGGCAACCTTACACCCCGGCGTTTTAAGACCCGAGACGGCGTGCGTTTTTGGTCGGTCCAACTCGGCTCAAGCCCGACATAACTGCCCCCGCTGCCGGCGGGGGCGTATCCGAAGGGATTTCCGCACGAAAAAAAAATAAAGGTAAACGTCAACGCAGGGATCTCGTTGCGGTCCTGGGCGTGGACGTTCTCTCGTTGGAGACCATGGTGAGGGCCGTAGTCTCCGACGGGAGCAAGTGGCACGCCGCCGCCTCTTTCTGCGAGCAGGTAATGCGCGTGATAATAAGAGACGGCGGAGAGGGAGCGGGAGAGAACCCTGCCCCCCGAGTATCGCAGTCTGCGGCGAGGATGCCACAGACTCGTCTACGCCCGGGACCACCGACCTCCATGATCGGGGCCTCGGGAGGCCTTTTTTTGTGCTCATTTGCAAACGGTAACTATAAGCAGGTATATTGTGTGTATGATTTGACAGGTCGAGTGCATCCTCCAGCGAGGACAGCTACTTATCCTATTATAAAGTCAGATTTCTCTATACAATGTCTTTCCTTTTGAGGCATTTTGGTAACTGCATTTTATTAGACGCGCCGCAAGTACGTTGGAGTGATTTTATAGACGCTTTTGATATCTTCGTGTTGAGACCTCAATTTCCTCCTTCACGGTGCTTCAGATGTATGTGGATTTCTGTGTTTGTAATGAACCAAGGGACGTGAGCTATGGTTCTAAGTATGGTGTTCTGTGCTCTTTGTAATATCGTGATGTTGGAGTCACTTGCTGCCCCACAGTTGTACACCATCCAGGCGGGCTTTAATATTGAATTGTATATCAATAGTATGTTATCTATTAATAATTTACTATTCCGACCCAGCATCCAATAGAGATTTCTGTGGCGTATGTTGAGTTCCTCTCTCTTGGTTTCAAACGACGATCCAGGTGTAGGCCCAGTTATCTTACTCTGTCCTGGTGTGGTAAAGTAGAGTTTTCCAGGTGCACAGGACCAGTTACACAGCTACCGCTTCTATCGCTTATTTAAAAACTGATAATAAATAGTTGTGCAGTAAGGGGTAATGTACTTACGTAGTGTATATGTGTGTATCGGGGCAACCGCGTTTTCGTGGTGGATCCAATAACGAAGATAAAGGGTAAGTAAAAACGTTTGCCATTCCCATTCACTCGTACTCGCAGTTATTGGATAATCTCCGTTAAGTTTAGTATCTAGACGCTCATTTAAGCAGACGCACATACATTTACTCACGCCTTTTTTCCTCAGAGGTAAGCAGAGACAGCGGCCCGTCATCTGCTTGTCCTTACACACTTCACGAGTTTCCTCCATTGTCATTAAACCTTTCACGCAAGCCCCCCGGTTTCGTATTGACCTACCCTTTTTTAGAACACTATTCAATTCGTCTAAACGCTCACGATGTTAAAATTAATTAACATAAACTGTAACTTACTAAATGATATGCGATTCTAGTAAGCGCATTTCTCTCGAGCCTGTTAACCCCCATCACGTATGCCATGGGTCTGTCAGTGTTCCTGATCTGTGCCACAATAGGTACATGCACTTGGCTGCGGACGAACTGCAATACAAACTCGTCGAGAGAATCCAAGGAGCGGTCGCCACGGTAGTACACGAAGTTGCCGTTTTTACCCTGAAAGTATAAGTATTGTGAGTATTATAATATTGTAATCACAACAAATAAAATCATTTGAAGTGTGTACCATTTTGTATGCCCCTATAAAATCGAGAGGGGCAAGGTTTCTTATTACGATGAGGAGGGTTCAGGGAGTTTCCTAGCTACCTCCTTTGTTATACCCTGTAGGTACTCCAGCCATAGACATATGTGACGGAGCATCGCACTGTGTGGTTTCACTTAAGCCATAATTGAATATCGAACCTCGATGATATTCTGTTACAATGATGAAGGGCGAGTGTACCTGGAGCTAGTGAGCATATAACCATGACTAGAGCACCCTGGTCAAAACGGCAGGTATTCAAAGGTATGAACACACAGCCAAGGAAATAAATATTCACCTTTACATAGCTTATACTTTCACATGTAAAGGTGTATACGTATTTTCTTGGCTGTGTACATCTTACACCATGATCGCGTAATTTCCCGTAACTGTCTGTATATGTTAAAAAACCGTTTCAAAACTACTTATTTCTAATTTGGACATTTAATCGTTACTGGGTTGATCGGCCGGTGGTCTGTGTCCAGGCCGAACTTTTCCTGTACGTTTCACACATTATTGTGCAGTTTTGAGATATAAATGAAAGTATCCGAAAAGATAACTGGCAATACTGTAAATTGTTTTATATTTTTCTAATTGTGCACCCTCGGTACAATCATTTGTATATATATATATATATATATTCTAGAAAAAAGGCCACTCTCTGAACCAGTGTACTACGGAATAATCAAATTCCTTTGATTGCATAATATTATTGAAGAATGTTTCTATAGATACTTACATTAGGATAGAATAGCAATGATGGATAACTGCTTATTCTCATGTTATTATAACAAAACGTGTTGTGATATTTACAGTTTACTGCACCAACTTTTACCTGAAATCAGAATATCACATAAAATTTTATGCCTATTTTTATTGATGGGCTTTGTGAATGACACACAAATCAGCTTATATGATGAAACCTAAGTCTCCCAATTTATACAATGTCTGGGCCTCAACCGATGCAAGAAGAAGTTTAATATTGGCCTTTGTAATAGTCACCTAGCCAGGGACTAATAATAATTTAATTAGTAATAAGTAAAAGGAACGCACGCCCCCTATCTGGACGTGGGCGTTAGTGACTGTGCCACAGTGTTTCACTAATACAGTCACTATCGAAAACATTGGTACCTTGTTATTTCTGTCATTTAAATTTAGTATTTTTGTTATTTAATTTTAATTCAAGGGCTACCTATTATGTGTAGCAGAAACCAGTACACAAAGTGTTTCACAGAAGGTGAATAGAACAATGAAAGTCTTACAATTCCTTTATAAATTTCAGCTAGCTTCTTCCAATCATCAGCCACATTCTGGCATGGAGGGCAGAAAGGAGAATAAAAGTTTATAAAGTGAAAGCCATCCTTCAAGTAACTATCTGAAATATCAAATATGGTTAATTAATGATGTTAAAACTAACATATCCACAAAAATCTTAAACACAGAAGTAGGCATGTGGCCTTAAAAGTCTACTTCTGTTATTAGTACCTAATGAACTCGTCAATTAAAACCAAAATATCAAATTTATGTATGGTACTACAATCAATGATCTTTTGCGGTCCTTCAGGTACAGTCAACGACAAATGCTTCAGCATCATCTTAGCTCTTAAACCTTTCATGAAATAATACACAAAACATGAAATATATTGACTTCGTTCTCTGGAGATAATAAAACTAGTTATACATCAATTGGAAGATATGTTTAAGACGCTGGACTTGAAAGGTAAGGGCATAAATATAAACGGCGACTACATCTCACACCTGCAATTCACTGATGACATAGTCTTAATGGCGGAGTCGCTAGAGGAGCTAACCCAGATGCTGGACGGCCTAGCTTCAGCCTCGCGACGCATCGGTCTTGGCATGAATTTGGATAAAACCAAAGTCTTGATCAATGGCCACATTGATCCAGGACCGGTCGTCGTGGATGGCCACCTTCTCGAAATTGTTTCTGAGTACACTTACCTCGGGCAGATTGTGCAGTTGGGTAAAAACAATTTTGAGAAGGAGGCCAAGAGGAGGATCCAGCTAGGCTGGGCAGCGTTTGGGAAACTACGTCGGGTCTTCTCGTCATCCATACCGCAGTGTTTGAAAACGAAAGTTTTCAATCAGTGCGTCCTACCTGTGATGAACTACGGAGCTGAGACGTGGACACTCACGGTAGGGCTGGTCCACCAGTTCAAAGTCGCTCAGCGAGCTATGGAAAGAGCTATGCTCGGAGTTTCTCTGAAGGATAGGATCCGTAACGAATACATCCGACAGAGAACCAAGGTTATCGACATAGCTCAAAGAATAAGCAAGCTGGCCATATCTCGCGAAGAACCGACAACCGCTGGGGTAAACGTGTTCTTGAGTGGAGACCGCGACTCGGCAAACGTAGTGTAGGACGCCCTCCGGCCAGGTGGGATGACGATCTGCGAAAGACTGCGGGCAGATGCTGGATGCGGCAAGCTGAAGACAGGGCGCTATGGCGCTCATTAGGGGAGACCTATGTCCAGCAGTGGACTAGAATAGGTTGATGATGATGATACATCAATTATCAGTACATGTATTCCTAAGTAAAAAGGGTTTATAAATATATTCCAGTGTTAATTAGCTTTTGTTGTTGACTGTACTGACTGACTGACTGTCGTAATTGGATAATTTGGGAATTCCCCTTGAAGTGTATATATAAATATGTAAAGAATAAGTATGATCCTAATACCATAAAAATATAAGTTTACTTGTTACTTAATCATGCAAAATGGGTGGATAAATTTGGCTAATATTTTAGTTATTTAACACACAAGTAGAGTAAGAACAGAAATAGAATTTATGCTTTTTTATTTTCCTAAGAATTACTGTGGGTTACGGGAATGTGATCAGTATTGCGGGTATTGAATAAATTATAGTACTTTTTATTAACACTAAAAATCTTGGAGTACTATTAGCTCTCATAAAATATTCATAGGTATAATTATTCGTATAGGAGTCATTAGCGTGTAAGTGATTTGGTTTTTGCAGTACATCAAGTAACAACGTGTAAAAAATCCCTAATTATTGCGAATTTTAAAATAAAAATGGTAATTGAACGCAAGCCATCATTATATACCTTGATGAGATGACATACTGTCACACAGATTTAACTATTCTATGTTAAAATTAGCCATTCACCATATTTTTTTATGTTATGCACACTTACAAAATGTAGCTCCCGTCAAAGTTTCCACAAAAGGATCGTTGTTGTACAGCCCATTGTAGAATAAGTTGTCATACTCAGTCTGTGACTGATAGTCGTACTTTCGGGAGTATGACTGTGAGCCATAACGATCATAGTTTTGCCTCTTGCCTGGATCCTTAAGAGTCTCATAGGCTTCTGTGATTTTTATGAATTTTTCTTGTTCATCTTCATCCTGTAATTTTTGAGAGTTTACTTTAATATTTTAGAAAATACAGAGTTCAGGCCTACCGCACCGGGTGTATAGAACCCCACCAAGTTTTCAGGGTCTATGACAACCTCACCTGCAAGCCGCCTACACTTTTGCTATGCCCCAACCTACTCCGAATTTCAAATAATATCTACAAATCAACCTTTGATGACCTTAATTTCACATTTTAACTTTTTCCACATACCTACTGAACAATATTCTGTAAAAGTTTCCATTACAGCTGTATTTAATTTTCTGTTTTTATACATAATTGCACTGAACAACCAAGTGAGAATAGAGAAGGTAAGGTGTGTGGATAACACAAGTGGTCTTCGGTAAACATAGTAACAAACGTTAGGTAGTACCTAAGGTACTTATCTAGAAACCAGATGTTTATTGCATATATTTTTGTACGTTAGTATATGGTAATTCCTGTTAAAAATGTATTTATTTATATACATATTAAAATATTTACGGATTCTATCGCGATTTATTTGATGTGAGAGACCGTAATCTTAGCAATCCATGGATTCGCCGTGCGGGTGCCGGGTCCATCGCGTTGCTGAGTTGGGAACTCGGGACAGTGCCTGGGACTTGCGACCCAAGTGTAGGTTTAGAAGGGGCCCCTTTTGTTGATGTACATCAACACTCACCTTCACTACCCAAGTTCCCCTCCCTGCCTAACCAAATTTGATACGAACCTACTAGTGCCGCTTTAGACATTCGTCGTAGTAATGAGCTTATTGTAGCTCTCGATAGGCCTAGATCTTTAAGTAGGTTATAGAGAGATTTTGCTGGTATACCTCTCGCTCCCACTTCCACTGCATACAAATTAACCACGTAACCGTTTTTGATTAATTCGTTTGTGAGATCATAGTATTTATTTTTCTTTATTGTGTGGTCCTTCGGTATATTTGTTTCCCACGGTACAGTAAGTTCCACAAGAACCACATGTTTTAACCTCTTAGAATATAGGAATATGTCAGGTCTAGATGACGAAACCCCAACATCCTCCGGAATTTTATAGTGCTTTTCATACGTGTCGATTAGGAGAGTCCAATCTGAGGCAGTATCTAAGATTGAATAAGGTTTGTTCCTGGGTGTTATGGATGAACCTTCAGACACAAAGTTGATATGACGTCTGTTAGTAGTCAATCCTTTTTGGGCTCTAGCTACTGCCAGACTCATTGCTTCACGTATGATGATAAGCACCTTATCGTGGCGGCGTGAGTAATGGCCTCTATCGAGAAGCACCCTACATCCTACTAATATGTGTCTAGCCGTCCCTATTGCCTCACCACAAGTATAACATTGTTTTTCTGTGGCCTTCCCCCACCTTACCAGATTACTCTGGTCTGGGAGGGTCATCTGAAAGGCGTTAAGATAAAATTTTAACAGGGCCGGCGACCAGTCATAGATCAAGGTGCGCCACTTTAAGGCCATCGGTATGCAGAACTCTCCCATTGTCAACCATTCATTTTGGATTTCCAAATTCATCGCGTGCACTCGATATTTATCATTTTCGTCTTGTTTTAGAAAGGACTTAAGTATATCCTGGTCCCTTTCTGGCTCTCGTACTCCCAACCCCACTCTGTTTGACTGGGCCCCTATCATAAATCGTTTATGGAATAGAAGTCTAGATTCAAGCTCGGACGCGTTATTATCTTTCGGGAGTGCCCTGATTGTGACATCTTGGGATTTTCCTAAGATGTGGGCTTTGGTAACTCTAAGATGTTTATAGAGCTCCGATGGTTTCTTAAGTTTCATCCCAAAATTATTTTGATCCCTAAATAGAGCAGAGGAATCAGCAGAGTGCGCTAGTCCAAGCCACGATTTTAGCGATTTTATGACAGTTGCATCTATTTTCGCCAGTAAGGTTTTACCGAATTCATACACCAGAATAGGCCAAGTCAGACGTGATGTTAAGTAGTTGTCATATATCCAAGCTTTTTTGATATTGTTTAGTGGTATCTGATCTATCTTATTTATATTTTATATTTTACACATTCGCGTAAACTTCAGACTATCACATGCTAAAATATTTTAATATAAAAAATAGATTTATTTTTATACATTAGGTTCTAGGTGTACACTTGGTGTCAGCAACTGGAGGGACTTCCGTTTATATTGTATCTATTCAAAACTGTGCATCTCGGAAGGAGTAGACAGAGGCCCGAGGCATAATAAACCCCCACATTCTGCCAATTGTTTTTGAACCCCATCTTCTCTTTATTTTATTAAAGTGCATCCTTGCATCGGTTATAAAGGTACCGCTGATTCTGCAAACGTCAAGGTAGAGTGGATTTAATCCTTTATAGCAGTTTCTTTATTGTTGAAATTTATTTTATTATTTAATTTCTATTTGTTTTGTATGATGAAGCAATTAAAAGTATATTAGGTCTGTAGTCCCATATGACTACAGATGCCACTACTACTACTACTACAGACTACAGATGGTGAATATGAGGGTGCAATTTTCTGTTACCCACCACCAATTTTCAACCATATTCTTTCGTCAGCCAATAAATCATTTGATTTGATTTGTTGTGTAATACTTAGTCATCAACTGGCAATATTTTCATAGCTCTAAACTGTTACTGAGAAAATCTAAAAAAAAAGGCCCTAAACACTTTTTGGACGCTCAAGAGTTGAATCTCAGAACTTGAATGAGGTCCTCATTAAAGTTCTCAGTTCCTAATAAAGTTTCTTTAATGGGATTTCAAGTTAACTCCACCTTCTGATAGTAAACTTCGGTACATGTAGGTCCAAAGCTTGGGACCTCGGCCTGGCATATGTTGGTCAGGCTGGAAAGGGGAGAAGGAGAGTGTAAGAGTAATTAAATGAGCTCATTGGAAAACTTGCTATGGTAGAGGTGGTAAAATGCAGCCAATGAGGCAATTTATCTATGCACCTGCAATGGCTTGTGGGTGTTTGTGGCCTCAGGACAATTTTATATAATATAGTACACCATTGAATCTTTTGAGAGGGCCTTATACCAAAGTTACTTTGTAATTTCTTATTCAGAAACTGGTCAAGTTCTGAATGCAGGATCTCGCTTTATCCCTCCATCTGCACAACAATGTATGTTACAAAAGATAGCAGACCATATTTAGGAAAGAGAGTTCTGATAAGCATGGAGGTTGTAGGTTGTTGGTTAAAACCAATACTTAACCACTTCTCACTAGAACTGAAAACACTGCTCAGCATGTGGAGGATGAATGATGAAATTATAAGCATGGAATTAAGCTGGAGAATAGAAATTGTAGGTAATCGGTTGTGACCTTCAGAATATCAGTAATAAAAAATAAAGTAAAAAAATGTCACATCGCTCAGTTGGATTGTTAATAGGGCAGTAGGTACAATTCGATTATAAACATTTTTCTGAATGAAGTTAACAAAGTTAATATAATTTATACTCACAGGATTTTTGTCTGGGTGAAACTTTACAGCTAATTTCTTGTAAGCTTGTCTTATTTCCTGTGCCGAAGCTTTTTTAGAGACTCCCAAGATCTCATAGTATGTAACGTCGGTTAAGTTAACCGCGCCGAAAAGAAAACTGCATATTATGATGAGTTTCCACCTACAATGAAATAAAAATCAAATAAAAAAAAATCATAATAAAGTTTTATGTGAATGTCAAAAGTTTTGTAATTACATTTATAAAATTAAATTCCTTTTTGTTAGAAATAGGAGCCGGTGCTTTACTTCACTATCACAGATACTCGTATAATTAATAAATTACGAAGTAATTGTCACGTTAGATAAGACAGTTTAGACGAGAGGAGATAAAAGTGAATAGTTAATTGTTTACTTTTCGTGTAGGTGTTATGTAGTAATGTAGTTCAGTAGTTTGTTCAGTTTATTCAACTTACTACAAAAGTCAAAACTTAATTTTTTCGTAGAAAAGAATGTGTCAAAATATCGATGTTTCATTAAATAATAGTCGATTCCTTAAATACTGGTATTACGATTCATGGTACTTATTTAAATTTTAGAGTGTTGAATTCGAATCAGTTTCTTCAGATATATATTTTTGTCTGTTATCGGCATGGCTGCATTTCGGAAAGCAGGATTTGGCTGAAATTCACTTTGCATCGCTCATAACACTCGAATACTATGCTGTCGTCTGTGTACCCAAAAGTACCGAGCTTGAGCAGGTCAATTATGTAAAGCAAGAATAATGTAACCGAGAGTACCGACCCCTGAGGGACCCCAGCATTGATCGTTAAGTGGTCGGATGTACACCCGTCAACAACTTCTCGGATAGACTGATTCCTCAGGAAGTCAGTGATCCAGACACATAAGCCAGCGGGCAGGCCCTAGGCTTGAAGTTTGCCAATTAGGCTATCATGCCAGACCCTGTCAAATGCCTTCGAGACGTCGAGAGAAACGGCAAGTGCCTCTCGATGGCCTCACTCCAAATGTGGGTAGCATTCACAAGAAGGTCCCCAGTGGAACGGTTTTATATTGTCTTTATTTTATATTATATTTTTATTTTAAAGTGTCGATCACTGAGGAGGTCGTTCGTTCGGGTATGCCAGGAGTTTTTTATTCAGTACACGTTCCATAGTCTTACAGAGTATGGATGCTACTGAAATTGGTCTGTTATGGACAGGATCCACCCGGCTACCCTTTTTGGGCACAGGTTGCACTTTAGCTTGCTTTCAAGCTTCCGCCGTTTCACCATGAATGATGATGTCAGTACCTGGACTTTGATGACATATATAACTTTCTAAATACATTCTTAGAAAGTGCCATTTTGAGAACATCGTCGTCGCGTGCGGTGCCTGCGCTCGCCGCTGCAACGTGACTGTCGTTCGCGAGGTTTAAAACGAGCGGCTAGACGGTTTCAAACAAGTTTTAAACCAACGCTTCTACAAGTGGTTTCAAACAAAAGCCTTGCTGCCAAGGGTGTTTAAAGGTCAAACGGAATTTGGCATAAAACAACTATCTACACTGTTGTAAACCTCTGTTTCAAACCACCGTTTAAAACCGTGTAGCACATGCTTTAAGCATAATAACAGAATAACAGCAAAATAATAAAGTTAATATGACTAAGGGTTAATCTCTCCTTTAACCATCGCTTCATCCATACTCTTTTTTTTCTTCAATGGCACACAAAAGAGCAAGACACACCCCAACTCTTTGTTCTTTAGATAGGTAAGGTGCCAGTGCCATGACGTTGTTGTAGTGAATATACGGTGCGAGCGTAGAGACGTCCTATTCACGCAACGTTCTATAAAACACTGATGGTTTTAAACATGTTTTAAACCATGTAGCCGGCAAAGCGCAAATCTGTTTTTTCTGTTTCAAACCGCCGTTTAAAACCGTGTAGCACATGCTTAACTTGCACAGGTGCATTGCACATTAGATCATCCACGGTGACCCGAGGATGATCTAACGTGCTCAATAAATATTAAAAAAAAACCAAAAGTATGCCATCTGTTTTGACGTTATTTTAGGTTGATTTAGGGTGAGCTTCCAATGACGATTTTAATTGTTATTTTACAAATGAATTTATTTCCAAAATAAAAATTTACATAAAAATATACGAGTAATAACATAGGAAAATACCACTAACGTGTGGAGCGCATTATATCAAAACATTTTTACCTTATTTCTTAATTTGGACCTATATTTTAACTTCATTGCATTAAAAACACCATGAAACTTCGTAATTACTGTTTAACTAAGCGAAAGCGAATCCGAAGCAAAATACTCCTCTCTGTTTTGATATATTTTAGGACTTTAACGGTTTAGAAAAATGTATGAATAATTTGTGTGTAATAATAAATGAAAAAACAATGTTCACTTGGTAAATATCGATTTTATTCAAAGATAGCGATATGATAAATACCGATACATTTCTTAACGCCCATCCCTTTAGCGTCAATGAACCACAGACTATCTAGATTCTAGTTTTCCACAGATCTCCTCATATATCCTATGTTGAAGAAAGATATCGGGCATTATAGATAAAAATATAATAAAATATATTCATTAACAGCCGACCACAATACTGCTGTGTTATGAAAAAAAGGCACATCTAACACGTTTTTCAGAATAGGCATTTTGACTATATTAAAAATATTGTACGAATTGTTGTCATCCTAATAAAATGTACCGTAAAAACATATTTTATTGATTTTCAATTTAAAATAAGTTTCTTTTTTGTTAAAAAATCAAGATTAAAATCTCAGTTTTTTGAGATTTGATCACGTGCTTATAAACGCTCTGTGACGTCACACATAAGTAAACAGAGTTTTTCAATACAGGCTGTCTGCATTTCCTAGTATTAATCGACTGGTTCAATTATTAATTACTAATAATGTTTCACTTTTATCTAATATATCTCAAAATAAACCATTATTTTTGCAACTAATTTCAATTATTATATAAATGTGCTTTATGTCGCTTACTGTTTACTTTGGTGTGACGTCACATGTCACGGGATCCGTTATGGCGCGTACTTTTTTTAAATCAAACTTTAATATCGTTTTTTATCGTAATTAAAACAGTTCTCAAAAAAATATTGATGCCATCTGCATTTTTTTGTTGTAATACATAAAACTGAACAATTTTTTAGCTGTAGTCAAATACCCTATTGAGTTATATACATAAATATTTAGATTCAGTAAAAATAAACTACACACGTAACATTAATTTATGCGTACACACCGACTTCAACAGGAAAGTTTTACGAGCATTTTTGTCTTTCGAATGCACTGGTGGTAGAAATTTGATGACACAAATTTGTCACAAAATTCGACCGGGTGGGTACCACCGGGCACGATTGCGAAAAAACCCTCCATAGTAATCCAATTTCGGTTTGATTGCGTTCAGGGGTCAGCAAGTGCATAGCCGGGCAGGGGGATTGTGGTTGCAGCACTAGTGGGACTGGTGGGTGTCACGCGGTGCTGCGACGACAATCCTCTTTTGATGAGGCCGTTAAGCTGAGTGCCACCATTGCTAACATGGTACGTGTATGTAATGGTATGGTGACCCTATTTTCTGAGACTTTGCCTTCAGCTTAAATTAATTTTATGATCCCCAGAAGACAAAGCTAATATCATTCATGTTTTGTTTATTATTTTATAAAAGCTGTAAGAGTTAAGGTGATCAATAAATTAGAATTTGTTAATCTACTTTGTCGTCGATTGTACGTGTCAATGGAAACGGGCAAATCTGATTCGGCAATCAAATTGAATCGTGTGGAAGCCCCATTATAGATTTGGATAATACCAACAATTAGAGCACTATGTCGTATAAAAGTGCAAAACTTTTCACATTTGTGCATATAGCCACTGCAGAGTAATTCACGAAAAACAGATTTTGCTGGGGTAATGTTTCGAAAAAAATTATGTTGGGCTAGCTGAATGAAAGTGGCCAGAACATTATATAATTTGTGCATCTTTATATACCCCGTTTTCTTGCCATAATTTGGCATAGTTTAGGAGCTGTGAGGAATTTTCCAAAAAACTATATAAGCTCCAGGCTCTCTAACTAGGAAACCTAGGAATCAAATAACAGTTCTGAATTGTTGCTTGTATTTATAGCTAAGGTCCGACAAAGTTTCACGAGCCTATGTCAGCGCGTAAAAGCAGCTACACGAATATTCTGCGTCAGGGCAAGATAACATTTTTTTTTAAACTCAACTTTACTACTTATGAATGAGTTACGAATAACGTGAATAGTACCATTAGTTAGAGCATTTAATCAAATATATGTATGTATAACTTCAGCTGAAAAATCCTTCAGTTTATAGAATAACAGTAAAAACCAATTATGACAGTTTTTGAGAGATTAACCGAATCAATAGAAATGGTTATTTAAAAGCGGAATGCCCAGCGTGGGCGAGCCAAAGCCAGAATCTCATGACAGTCCTAGGCGTGGAGGTTGTCTCGCTGGAGACCATGGTGAGGGCCTAGGTCTCCGACGGTAGCAAGTCACCACCGCCTCTTTAATTTTTTTCGAAACGTTATCCCAGCAATTTCTTCTCGTGAATTGCAGGAAAAGGCTTCCACGACATCATTGTTACTTGCTGATGTAGGTGCATACACTTGAATGAAATATTATACCGATGTATTGAAACTGACGATTTTTTTTGGAGATACGATAGGTATATTATAGGTTCCTACTTTGCTCTCACGTTAATAGGATTTAAGCCTAGGACATAACTGTTACGTATAGGTTTGGTATACCAATAGCTACACAACTAAATTATGCCCTAAAACAATTCTGAGCTGTTAAAAAATTAATAGGTTCCTTCTAGGCAAATGTGATCCATCGTGGACCACATCGTCACTTACGACCAGGTGAAATAGAGGTCAAACGTGAGCCTATCATTGATAAAAAAAATAAAAAATAAACAGGAACAGCACTCCATTAGTCATAATTTTAAATTGAGTGTAAAGACTGGAGATTGCACATTAGGTACTGTGTGTACTTAGAGCAGGGCCGGATTATCTACGTAGCATGAGTAGCAATTGCTACGGGCATCGCGCAAATGAGGCCCGCTTGCTTCGCGTATCCATTACTTAACCCGTTCACATCCATCTGAGCTGAATGTTTTGAGTAAAATTTATTAAGACATGATTGTTACGACAAAAAGTAGCAGCCTTTTCGATTAAGGAAATTTTCATCAGATAAACGGTAACCTTATCCATCGGTAGGTAATGGGTACTATTTCACTGGTGAAAATAAAACACATTTTCACAAAAAGGCGCTCGTTTTTATATCACTAACACAGATTCCCTCCATGGGACCTGGAAGCGAGAGCCCTTGCGCTGCTGTACCAGTGGCGCAATGAGGCGCTGGAGCGGGGCTCGGGGCTCCGGCCATAGGCCGGAGCCCCGAGAAATCAGGGCTCAGCGGTCCCTGCTCCGCCAGGAACTCATGGAGACATGGAGGGTGCGACTTGAGCACCCCAGGTGGGGGGAATCCACCATTGCGGCGGTGAGGCCGATCATGAAGGAGTGGTTGGAGAGGGACCATGGGGACCTCTCTTACCGGATGAGCCAGATGGTTACCGGACACGGGTGTTTCGCTAAGTATCTGTGGCGCATCCACCGGGAGGCAACGCCGCAGTGCCAGCACTGCGAGGATCCTGGCGAAGACACGGCGCTCCACACGTTGGTGGAGTGTCCTGCGTGGGCGAGTCAACGCCGGGATCTCATTGTGGTCCTGGGCGTGGACGTTCTCTTGTTGGAGACCATGGTGAGGGCCGTGGTCTCCGACGGAGGCAAGTGGCACGCCGCCGCCTCTTTCTGCGAGCAGGTTATGCGCGCGAAAGAGACTGCGGAGAGGGAGCGGGAGAGAACCCTGCCACGCCCGGGACTACCAACCTCCATGGTCGGGGCCTGAGGACTCGCCGTCCTTACAGAAGCAGGCCGTGGCGGAGATGTGTCGTGTGTGTCCTACACACACCTGCCTACTCACCGCCGCGGGATAAAACCCGACCCCACCAGGCAAGGCCGCGCTGGCGGCCAAGGTCCGGCGGTAACCCTGGGGTTATCCTTTCGAGAGCTTACCCGGGGTGGACACTTGGGCAGGACACCGTGCGGTTTTAGTCGATGCACGACATAACCGCCCCCGCTGGCCGGCGGGGGGGTATCCGAAGGGATTTCCCCACGTTAAAAAAAAAAACTACCACAGATTAGATTATAGTTATTCCACTACTTTATTGCCTAGGTAATTCTCTACTTAAGAACTTACTCATAAAAGATCATGATTGTTCTCATTTGTGTTCATCTTCGATAGAATTCGCTACGGGCCCCGCGCCTATCTACTTAATCCGGCACTGAGCTAGAGTATTTTCCCGTCGCCTACGAACAGTAGATTGCTAGCTTCCATTAGTAATATATCACAATTCATATCACAGGATGTGATATATGATATTCAAATATCTGATTACATAGATAATATTGTAAAATGCAGTTTGAAGAACACCAGCGCTTGATATCAACGTAGGAAACTACTTGATAACTGTAGCTAGTAAGCTCCAGATAATTTTCTTAATAATCATAATTATGGTTTACTATACTTATAATAATAATAAGGCGGTTCCTCTGCCAATCGCCCTTACACCCCAATCGACTTTTACCCACCTCACCGGGGCTATCTTGCCGCCTCTTCCGAACTATGGGGGAGGCGTGATGTAGTTGAATAAGATAATAATAATAAATGGATTCGGCAATTATTGTTCCGATAGTTGTATCGGTTCACGGACTGATTGCCAAGAGCCTCGATCAACATCTCAAGAGGCTCGCGTTAGGCAGTTGGCTCAAGGACTTGATGCAAGAGGCAGTGCTCCTCGACACGGCACGTATTTTGAGGAGATTCCTCTCTCTGGAGCCCTAACCACCGGCAGCTTGGCCCCTGTACCCGATGCCGGTGGGCCACTATTTTTTATATTTTATAGAATTATATTATTAAGGGAGTGCTTTGGCACTCGCACTAGGTGAACCCTGTGTCACGAGTGCTAGTTACTAGCTGTTCCCCGCGGCTCCGCCCACGTCGTGTTCTGTTCCCATTCTCGCTCACCATGGGAACCTAGTCCAGGGATAAAAGTAGCCAGCAAAAGCGTTATTTCAGACTATAATCTATTCCTGTATGAAATTTTAGCCACATCCGTTCAGCCGTTAAAGCATGATTGAGGACAAACATCCAAACATCGAAACATCTGCACAAACTTTCACATTTATAATATTAGTAGGATAGGAAGTCGGATTCACCTTGGAAAGGTTCTGCCTTGGCAAAAATTTATGCTTCAAGGTGAGTTAACATGTTAAAATTAGGTAGACATCTACCAAGCATTGAAAACTAAAGCTGCCCTGTTATGAAGAAAAGGCACAACTAACAAATACAATCGTGTATGTAGGTATTATTAAGAGAAAAAAACAATTAATTACGGTACATTAACAGCAATCAATTAAGACAGATGGATAGATAGATATAAACTTTATTGTACACCAATCAGAATAAGCGTATATCGTAAACTTAATTAACATAGGTATGTACAAATGGCAGCCTTATTGCTAAAAGAAATATCTTACAGGCAACTAGGAAATCTTACAGACAAGGTACACTAAAAAAATCCGTTCCCGTAGGGGGAACGCACAGGAAGATTTCGTGAAGCCAGTAATATTATTTTATATAGAGAACTACGGACTTTAAACAGTTTAATTTTTTTTCTCGAAAACGGTAACTTTTAGCGAAAAACTTTTCAGACATTTATTTTAGACTTAAAAATGGCCTATCGATTAAAAATGTTTCCGACGGCAAGAATGTTCACCGGTTAGAAGTTATGATTTTTTTCCCGAAAAATTTTGGTTTTCCCCCCCTCCACTTTTAGTTAAAGTTTTAATCTTATAGGTTTATAACTAAAAGTTGTTGTATTCATGTATACTATGGGATAAAATTAGAACGGTTCGAATATCTTTCATGGAACGTGAAATTTTGAGGAAAAACTGATTTCACAAAAAGTGAGGCCCTACCGTCCCCTTAGGCCAGATTCCACCCGTTCACGAACTTAAACTAAGTTTACACCCAAGCAATTTTTGACCGCAGTTTGAAAGCGATCGGGGCAAAAGTGCGACCGTGAGAGTGCCGCAAATTTTGGGAAGTGGAACCATACATACATATATATATATATATATATATATATAAACTTTTTGACCAGTGGTCATTTCGGACTCAAGGGGTCATAACTAGACCTCCTATGAAGAATTTTTTTTAAAATTCGACAGTAGTCAAGAAACCAATAGGTAGATCGATTTCATCGAAATCTACCTAAAATACCTAGCCTACCTTATATAGGAACATACATATTTATTGTTTTTATATAAAAAAAATACAACTTTACCTTTCACCTAAACAACAAAATTACAACTAAAGTATCATTATATCATTTAAAAGGCACAACTAACCACATAAGTCTTTTCTTCACAGTAAAATTTTAGTCAATTCAATTTTAAGGAATATTTACCAAATAAACCTAATCATTTTAACACCTTTTTTATAAAAAATAGAACGGACTTCAGTAACCAAGAAGGGACTAAAAACTGAAGAATAAAGGAATTACAACATTTAATTCAAAATACAAAAATGGTCATAAACCTTTCCTGTTGAAATTGGTGTGTACGCATTTGTGTTTACAAATTAATAAATATCAATTTAGTTGTCAGATGTGCCTTGTGCTTGGGCTTTTCTTTTTTTTTTACGTACGGAAATCCCTTCGGATACCCCCCCCCCCCGCCGGTCAGAGGGGGTGGTTATGTCGTGAACCGACTAAAACCGCACGGTGTCCTCCCCAAGTGTAAATTTAATTTTTTTACTGATTCTAAATAGGTTTATAACTCAATTTTGGTTTTAGTTAATATGTTTTTCCCCAAATAAATTTGTAATGCACCATCAAAAAAAAAACTTAATTTTGAAAAAAAAGTGTTAGACCATTTTTTTTTGTCAGAGCGGGACATCTGCGGAATTATGTAATAAAAAAAAAGATTTTAAGTTATTACAAGTTTTTTATTAAGCGACGATAGCCTAGTGGCGTACGTAACAGACTGCTGAGACTAGGTCTCGAGTTCGATCCCCCCAGTCGCCCCGGGCACACACCTCTGACTTTTCGTAGTTATGTGTGCATTAATAAATGTTAATTATAGTTAGCTTAATAATGTACCCGGTAGATGGTAATAGGCTCGCCCCCTATTACATTGGGACCTTAACATAACTGGCGAATCGTGGGTGTGTAATACACCTCTGCCTACCCCTACGGGGATACAGGCGTGAAGTTATGTTATGTTATGTTATATTATGTTTATTATAGAAGATGGAATAACTCAAAATAATCACAGGAAATGAGTAGTGGCGTGAATTCTAGTTCGTATTTTTATATTAATCGGCTGAACAAATTTGTTTTAAAATATCGGGTCTTGTTTTTAGATAAGTGTGGAACTCAGTACATGATATATTTATATTTATCTTCGTAATCAAAATAGCTTTCATAACTGCGACACTCAAGTGTGTTTTATCACTTGTCCATATTTTGTTCATTTGAGAAAAAACTCTTTCCACAGGTGCGTTAAATTACTTCCAGGCAGATACATAACGTACTCAATAATCGTGGAAAAGTTTGTTAAATTAAGATTATTGGTAACGAAAGTGCTGGAATAATTAGAGATTTTCAGTAGAAACATTCTCGGCATTCCAGCCAGAGATTTTTTCATCTGTCGCAAAGTTTAAAATAAGTAAAAACTCGTCAAAGACTTTCGTATCTTGGCTGCTGCTAATAAATCCTTGCGTGATTAGTAAATCCAGCACTTTCTGTACCTCTTCCCACGTAGGCACTTCTGTTAAATTTGCCCATTCAAACACTTCTAGTTCTGTGTTAAATTGACACCACTGCTCCAAGTATTCTTTGCTTGTTTTATAAAACTCAGCCACCGCAGTTTTAGGTAGATTTCGATGAAATAGATCTACCTATTCGTTTCTTGACTACTGTCGAATTTAAAAAAAAAATCTTCATAGGAGGTCTAGTTATGCCCCCTGAGTCCGAAATGGCCACTGGTCAAAAAGTTTATATATATATATATGTAAGGTTCCACTTCCCAAAATTTGCGGCACTCTCACGGTCGCATTTTTGCCCCGATCGCTTTCAAACTGCGGTCAAAAATTGCTTGGGTGTAAACTTAGTTTAAGTTCGTGAACGGGTGGAATCCGACCTAAGGGGACGGTAGGGCCTCACTTTTTGTGAAATCAGTTTTTCCTCAAAATTTCACGTTCCATGAAAGATATTCGAATCGTTCTAATTTTATCCCATAGTATACATGAATACCAACAACTTTTAATTATAAACCTATAAGATTAAAACTTTAACTAAAAGTGGAGGCGGGAAAAACCAAAATTTTTCTGGAAAAAAATCATAACTTCTAACCGGTAAACATTCTTGCCGTCGGAAACATTTTTAATCGATAGGCCATTTTTAAGTCTAAAATAAATGTCTGAAAAGTTTTTCGCTATAAAAGTTACCGTTTTTGAGAAAAAAAAATTAAACATGTTAATAAAATAATATTAATTGCTTCACGAAATCTACCTGTGCGTTCCCCCTGCGGGAACCGATTTTTTTACATTCTGCTGGTCAACAGCAGCTTCTCTTTCTTGATATTTTACTAACAGGTTACGGACCATGTGGGGAAGGAAAATTGTATTCTCTTTTAGTGCCAGGTTATCTCGGAGACGATTAATTTCCTTGGCAGACTCAATAGCCGACACATTTTGCGCTTCGATTTTCAACACAACTTCATGAAAGGTCGCTGCTTGTGCGTGCAAAAAATATAACCACAATACTGAGCTGGGATTTTAGAAAAACGTCTTTAAAATACCAGGATATGACCTACACAGAGATGACAGAATCGGTAAACGAAGTGGTGGAGTAGCAATATATTCCTCAAATCAAACAAATTTTATGAAAACTAAATTAAGCACCAAATACAATTCGAAACATAAAGCTTCAGAATGTTTATGGCTGGATCTCAATGTTGGAAACAGGAAATTTCTTTTATGTGGATTATACCGAGGACATGACTCAACGTTAGATGAGGATAATATCTTACTGACCCACCTGACCGATGTGTCCGAGACTAACACAGCTATTATAATGGGAGACTTCAACTTTCGAGGAGTGAGGTGGCCACTTGATGAGAGTGGATACCTCACACCAAGAGAAGAAAACTTCATACAGTGGTATAAAGATAGTAGTAGCACCTTGAGCAGTTGGTAGACAGACACACCAGATTTCGACAGGGAAATCAGCCATCCTTTCTTGATCTAATTTTAACCAATGATGCACCACTAATAGCTAATATTGACTATCAAGCAGCCATTGGAAAGAGTGATCACACTTGTTTAGTAACCACTATACAAATTCAAGCACATAATCAAAACAAAAAACTAGGACATAGATATAACTATAAAAAAGCAGATTTTCTTAAAATCAATGAAAAATTACAGACTTTGACACCTGAAAGCATAGCCAGCATTAACTGTGCAAAAACCCAATATGAGACTTTTTATGGTGCACTTAAGAAAGCAATCAACCTGCATGTACCTCGTACAACATGTAAACAGCATACTGTAAACAAACCTTGGATATCAAATGACACAAAACAATTAATCAAACAGAAAGTTGCACTTTGGAATAGATACATCTTGACTGGGCTTGATGAGACTTACAAGGAATACAGGAAACTAAATAATAAACTTATAAACTATAATAAAAAAACACGTATGCATTATGAAACGGGTGTATTACAAGCTGGACCGAAAAAATTCTACTCTTACATAAGGCAGCAAGTTACATCAAAAACAAGCATCCCAACGGTTCTGTGTAATGCTCAGGGAGAAACTGTTACAACGCCTGATGAAATAGCCGCAGCTTTCGCAGATCAGTTTGCAAGTGTATACCAAATAGAACCACTTAATCAATTCCCAACCTTGGATCCATCACTCCGAGTTGCAGATCCCATCAGTGACATCTTGTTCACAAAAGAAAAAATTATAAATGCTATTAAAGAGATGAAAACAGATTCTTCACCAGGTCCAGATGAAATCCCTGTTGTCATACTACAAAAATGTGATCTTACAGAGTATTTTACAACCATTATACAGACATCATACGACACTGGAATCTTGCCAGACTTGTGGCAAACTGCAACTGTGACGCCTATATTCAAAAAGGGAAGTAAATTGGAGCCCTCTAACTATAGACCTATTAGCTTGACCAGTGTGGTTTGCAAGGCCATGGAAAAAATTATAGTTAAACATATAAGGGACTTCTTTACTAACCATCCCGTAATCCCTGCCAAGCAACATGGTTTCTGCCCACATCGCTCCACTATATCCAACTTATTATCATGTTTGTCGTCGTGGACGAAGGATTTCAACATTAGAGAGCCTATAGATGTTGTTTACTTGGATTACGAAAAAGCCTTTGATAAGGTGCCGATTAGGAGACTTTTATATAAACTGGAACTTGTGGGAATTCGTGGAAAGTTGCTAACCTGGATCGGAGCATTCCTGCAAGAAAGATCCTTTCGTGTGAGAGTGGGTGAAAGTTTGTCGGATCAGCGAACGATAACCAGTGGCGTACCACAGGGCTCTGTCTTAGGACCAGTACTCTACATTATTTACACTTTTGACCTACCCTGCTGCCTTAAATGTAATGTGAGTATCTTTGCTGACGATACCAAACTCTTTGCCAATCCACTGACCAATTATGAAGATGTCCAAGCAGATTTAGATAGAATAGCAAACTGGTCAAAAGAATGGCTCCTTAATCTGAATGCCTCGAAATGTACCGTATTGCACATAGGAAACCGCAATCCTCACTGTACATATACATTAGGTAACACACAACTAATGGAAGTCAAAGTTCAGACAGATCTAGGAGTGAAAATTACCGAAGACCTGAAGTGGGAGGCCCATATAATATCAATTACTAAGAAAGCAAACAGCCTCATCTACCTCACCAGAAAAGCATTTGGAACCTTAACTCCAGAAATGATGTTGAAAATCCACAAAACTTACATAAGACCTATACTAGAATACGCATTCCAAGTCTGCAGTCCCTACTTTGTTAAAGATATAGATCTCCTTGAGAGAGTGCAACGAAGATTTACCAAAGTCCCTAGGAAGCTCAAACAACGGACATACGAAGAGCGTTTGTCGATGCTAAAACTCCCAACACTGAAGGATCGCAGGAACCGTGGAGATCTTATTGAAACATTTAAGATCTTGAATGGTCACTATGACATAAAGAGCTTTGACACCATGTTTGTGCGTAATGAAAATGTCCATCTTAGAGGACACCATCTAAAGTTGTGTACTAGGTTCTCCAACAACAATCCTCACAAGCATTTCATTGCGAACAGAGTGGTTAGAGTGTGGAACAGGCTCCCAGAGTATGTCGTATCAGCTGACAGGACTACACAATTTAAAAACAGACTGGATGAATATAGCATCAAATCAACTCCAAAATAAAAAGAAGGAAGCTGGATACAGGCATCATCAGTTGCAGTCGACTGCCTGCCTGATAAATAATAATAATAATAATAATAATAAATATTTGGGCATTTGTCGATACTCAGAAAATAGTTTTTCAATGGCTGAAACATTTTTATAACTCTCTCAAGCGCGGCCATTAACGCAAGCCACCTTGTTTTACTGTAGCCCAGCAGTTTGTGCTACTCTGTCTCGGTAGAATTACAAAACTCTTTCAAAGCTTCTACTTGAACGCTGTAGATGTAGAAAAATGAGTAAATTTTCACTATGATACACTCGAAGTCAACAGGAAGACAATCAGCGGCAGTTTTGATCGCGTTGTGGACTATGTGGGCTCCACATCCAATTCCAATAAACTGTCTGCTTAGTGATTTGTTCAACTTTGAGTAAACATTATTACTTCCTTTCCTTTTCTTTCCCCCGAAGTTGTAGTTCGTGTTATCTCCACAAAACGCAACAGTTTTTTTATTCAAGCCATTGAAAGAGATCGAACGAGAAAAATACATTTTAAATTATCGTTTGGTTTGTTTGCAAAAGCGGGACAATTTCGGCCTCGTGGGGGACACCGGGACAGACTGCCTGAAAGCGGGACGTATGGTCACGTTAGATTTGCCTTTTGTTCATCATACGGTAGAAAGTTGGTACCTTTTTTTTTTTTTTTTTTCGTGCGGAAATGCCTTCGGATACCCCCCCGCGTGCCAGTGGGGGCGTTTATGTCGGGCTTGAACCGACAAAAACCCCACGCCATCTGGGGTCTACAGACGCCGGGGTGTAAGGTTGCCCATAGAGCATATTAAAGTTTGTCGGATCAGCGAACGATAACCAGTGGCGTACCACAGGGCTCTGTCTTAGGACCAGTACTCTACATTATTTACACTTTTGACCTACCCTGCTGCCTTAAATGTAATGTGAGTATCTTTGCTGACGATACCAAACTCTTTGCCAATCCACTGACCAATTATGAAGATGTCCAAGCAGATTTAGATAGAATAGCAAACTGGTCAAAAGAATGGCTCCTTAATCTGAATGCCTCGAAATGTACCGTATTGCACATAGGAAACCGCAATCCTCACTGTACATATACATTAGGTAACACACAACTAATGGAAGTCAAAGTTCAGACAGATCTAGGAGTGAAAATTACCGAAGACCTGAAGTGGGAGGCCCATATAATATCAATTACTAAGAAAGCAAACAGCCTCATCTACCTCACCAGAAAAGCATTTGGAACCTTAACTCCAGAAATGATGTTGAAAATCCACAAAACTTACATAAGACCTATACTAGAATACGCATTCCAAGTCTGCAGTCCCTACTTTGTTAAAGATATAGATCTCCTTGAGAGAGTGCAACGAAGATTTACCAAAGTCCCTAGGAAGCTCAAACAACGGACATACGAAGAGCGTTTGTCGATGCTAAAACTCCCAACACTGAAGGATCGCAGGAACCGTGGAGATCTTATTGAAACATTTAAGATCTTGAATGGTCACTATGACATAAAGAGCTTTGACACCATGTTTGTGCGTAATGAAAATGTCCATCTTAGAGGACACCATCTAAAGTTGTGTACTAGGTTCTCCAACAACAATCCTCACAAGCATTTCATTGCGAACAGAGTGGTTAGAGTGTGGAACAGGCTCCCAGAGTATGTCGTATCAGCTGACAGGACTACACAATTTAAAAACAGACTGGATGAATATAGCATCAAATCAACTCCAAAATAAAAAGAAGGAAGCTGGATACAGGCATCATCAGTTGCAGTCGACTGCCTGCCTGATAAATAATAATAATAATAATAATAATAAATATTTGGGCATTTGTCGATACTCAGAAAATAGTTTTTCAATGGCTGAAACATTTTTATAACTCTCTCAAGCGCGGCCATTAACGCAAGCCACCTTGTTTTACTGTAGCCCAGCAGTTTGTGCTACTCTGTCTCGGTAGAATTACAAAACTCTTTCAAAGCTTCTACTTGAACGCTGTAGATGTAGAAAAATGAGTAAATTTTCACTATGATACACTCGAAGTCAACAGGAAGACAATCAGCGGCAGTTTTGATCGCGTTGTGGACTATGTGGGCTCCACATCCAATTCCAATAAACTGTCTGCTTAGTGATTTGTTCAACTTTGAGTAAACATTATTACTTCCTTTCCTTTTCTTTCCCCCGAAGTTGTAGTTCGTGTTATCTCCACAAAACGCAACAGTTTTTTTATTCAAGCCATTGAAAGAGATCGAACGAGAAAAATACATTTTAAATTATCGTTTGGTTTGTTTGCAAAAGCGGGACAATTTCGGCCTCGTGGGGGACACCGGGACAGACTGCCTGAAAGCGGGACTGTCCCGCCGAAAGCGGGACGTATGGTCACGTTAGATTTGCCTTTTGTTCATCATACGGTAGAAAGTTGGTACCTTTTTTTTTTTTTTTTTTCGTGCGGAAATGCCTTCGGATACCCCCCCGCGTGCCAGTGGGGGCGTTTATGTCGGGCTTGAACCGACAAAAACCCCACGCCATCTGGGGTCTACAGACGCCGGGGTGTAAGGTTGCCCATAGAGCATATCCCTCGCACCCCGAGTGACCCTGGGCCATCTCCGGTTTCGAGATGGCCCCCTCGGGTTTGGGAACCACGGTATCCCCGTCTTGCCCCGGTTTGGGGGAGGGGCGCTAGTCGCCCCACCGTGCCGGCCTGCTTCTGCTGGGGTGACAGGCGGCCTCACCTGTCACCCCCAGGCCTGCGCTCATGGAGGACGGAGGTCGTTAAGCGACCTCTGGCGCCTGAGTCGCTGAGAGGCTTCCGTGTCGTGCGGAAATCGTTATTTAATTACGAATTATTAGATAATAATTTGTCTATAAACTTTACATGAGTGTGCACTTCAATACACTGCGCACTTTATTGATACAATTTTATCGGGATGTAGGTGCTATACCATTCTAAAATAAAGTCCTGCATATTACGTGATATATTTAATATTGTCAAGAATAAGACGAAGACCTGTCCTAAGGCACATTACATTAATACTTAGGTACATCTTGAAGTAAAACAAATTTTTAGTGGATATAAATTTATGAATTTTCATTCATGTAACACTAGCTGTTGTCAGCGGCTCCACCTGTTTCGAATTCTATCCCGTTTACACTGTTTACCATGGGAACTTATTCCAGGGATAATAACGGGCCTATGTGTCGCTGTACCAAATTTCAGCCAAATTCGTTCAGCCGTTTTTGCGTGAAAGTGAAACAAACATCCATACATCCATACTCACAAATTTTCGCGTTTATAATATTAGTAGGATAATAATCCTATTATCCTTAAATCCTTTTATGTCATTATTTTTAGGGTTCCGTTGCCAAATGGCAAAAAACGGAACCCTTATAGATTCGTAATGTCTGTCTGTCCATCCGTCTGTATGTCACAGTCACTTTTTTCCGACACTATAAGAACTATACTGTAAAAAATTTGTATATAAGTAGATGTATACTCTGTGAACCGCATTTAAATTTTCACACTAAAATAGAAAAAAACATAACATTTTGTGGATTACTTTACTTAGAACTGAAACTCTTTTTTTTTTCATCAAACCCGTGTGTGGTATCTATGATAGGTCTTCAAAAATGATATTGAGGTGTCTAACATCATTTTTTTCTAAACTGAATAGTTTGCGCGAGAGACACTTCCAAAGTGGTAAAATGTGTCCCCCCCCCCCCCTGTAACTTCTAAAATAAGAGAATGATAAAACTAAAAAAAATATATGATGTACATTACCATGTAAACTTTCACCGAAAATTGATTTGAACGAGATCTAGTAAGTAGTTTTTTTTTAATACGTCATAAATCGTAAACCGCAATTTACCTTTCACGCAATCAACTCAAATATAAAAAAAAAAAAAAACATTATTATGTTGCTTGCTGCTAGTTGCATTGTAACCTTAAGTACCTACCTACTATATGTATTTCTAATATATTACCTGTGATAAGCCCTTGTTGTTAATTCTTAAGTAAGTACTTAAATATAACAAGTTTCAAAGTGATTTTCTTACTTTTAATAATAATCCCTTGTAGCAATTTGGGTTAGCTGTTCATTGGGCCTTTGTCCTTGTTTTGTTGACTCTTGTCATTCCTAGAAATAATTACGACAATCGTGAAAAATCCCTATTTTGTAGAGCCTTCAATGGCCACAAACTAGGAATTGACTAGTAATGCCAAATTCAGTATATTATAATATTCCAACCATAATTAAAAAATATTTCCGGATCTCTGTGTGAAGCCGCTGGGGTGTGGTCTTGGTGCCGAAGTAAAATGCGGAGTACTTTTTAAACTTTATATTGACACAAAATACGGTAAAACCAATGAACAAGAACAAAATAGGGCGAAAATTAAATGGAAGGCCAAACTGATATGACCCGCAGAAAGTAACGCGCGCGGTACGAACAGCGGATGCATGCAGACTGGTCGTGCAGCGGCGGGTCAAACTTAACTAGCCTATAGCTAATATAACTATGTAGGTACACGTAGGTACGCATATCAGCCGGGTATACAAATGAGCGTCGCTAACACTGTGACTGTGCCTTAAAAATATTCATAAAACATCGAAATTACTTACTTTAATATTTTCAGCTTTTTATTTACCCCTATGACTGATATATACGAACAATTTCTATTACTACTGATATATTTTGCTCTCTATAATCCAACCATACGTCCGGGTCGGACACCTGACCCACGTGGAGAGCGGGCACACGACCTAGTAAACACTGGCGCGGCTAACATGGCTCTGGAAACTGGTGGCACAATTATGCTCCGGGTTGGTACGGAAAACCCTTCAAATAGCCCAACATTGGTTAGGTTGTATTCAGGGTTCAGCAGCTGCACAGCCGGGGATGAGGACCCAGCCGACACAGCAGTTGTGGGACCAGTGGGGTATTGGCGGAGTCTAGTGTGAATAGCGTGGGTCGATCCGCCTGACTAGGAGACCCATAGAAACGGTGGTGCCACTGGCCGCCTGCCTCATAGTACAGGGGCCCAACCGGGACTAACCAACCGTTGGCTGCCCGGGAGCTCTGCTGAGCGGCTGCCCCACCAGGTCGCGCATAATCCCGATGTGATTCGTCGTACCGGTTGGTGACCGGATGGTGGGTCAAGCGATCACGCTCGAGAGGGTACGGGGGCCCTTCCGTTGGGCGGGTCGGCTACCGCCATGCCATGCATCCACAAGCAAAACCAAACCCTGCGCTTTATCAATCTCTGCTGTGGAGTGTGTCTCCTCTTCTTTTGTCTTCACGCCGTCACTTCCACTTAAAATAATTATGGCAGCGCAAATAAGAAATGGAGCACATAATACAGCGGCATACTCTTCTCACACCAACACTTCACTTTTTGAGGTGGAGTTCACGAATATTCGTGGACTCCATACAACCTCCAAGCCGTCCATCAGCACCTTGAGACGGTACGGCCGGCACTGTTTTTTCTCACCGAGACGCAAGTACGCGGCCCTGATGATACGTCTTACTCACTCTACGCCGGCTATGTGGTAGAGGAAAATTTCCTTGCAAAAGCCGGGGTGTGCGTGTATATCAAGGCGGATATTTGTTGTCGCCGCTTGCGCTGCCTAGAGGACCCATCCTTTTCTGTCCTCTGGCTACTCGTGGACCATGGCTCTTCTAGCCGGGTTTACATGTGCCTATACCGCTCCCATCACGGGGATACCAAGACAACTCGACTCTGCAACCACCTGAGTCAGGCGGCAGACGTTGTGCAGGAGCGGTTTCCGACCGCCGAAATGGTATTTTTGGGAGACTAAAACGCCCACCACGAGACCTGGCTGGGCTCTCTCAAAACTGACCATGCGTGACGGGCCGCCCACGCATTCGCACTGACGCATGAATTGACTCAACTGGTACATCAGACCACCCGGATACCAGACATAGCAAGTCATGAGCCCTCTTTGCTAGACCTTCTGCTGACGACCCACCCAGCCCAGTACAGTGTTTCGGTACCAGACCCACTGGGTTCCTCCGTACACTGTCTGTGGGCCTACCGCCCAAGTGTCGTCGATATCACAGCCGTCGAAATGTTGCGTTGGTCAAGGTCGACGGCCATTTTGTACCGCCCCATTGATAATCGATGCCGGTGCGGCGTAAGGATGAATGAAACGCTGTTTTTGACAGTTAAATAGCTGCCGCCTAAAAAAATACAAATCGACGGCGTCGCTTTGAAGTGTCATTTCATTACGGCACCTCATGAGCTGTCGTTTTGAATATTATTTTCTTTTCCGACGGTTGATTACGATGCCGATTGCACCTAACACTGGGCTACTATGGCTTTTATGGGGGCGACTGGGTTCTGCCCTCCTATTGCACCTAACACTGGGCTACTATGGCTTTTATTGGGGCGACTGGGTTCTGCCCTCCTATTGTACCTAACACTGGGCTACTATGGCTTTTATGGGGGCGAAGCCATAGTAGCCCAGTGTTAGGTGCAATCGGCATCGTAATCAACCGTCGGAAAATAAAATAATATTCAAAACGACAGCTCATGAGGTGCCGTAATGAAATAACACTTCAAAGCGACGCCGTCGATTAGAAATTGTTTAGGCGGCAGCTATTTAACTGTCAAAAAAAGCGTTTCATTCATCCTTACGCCGGGCCGGCATCGATTATCAATGGGGCGGTACAAAATGGCCGTCGACCTAGACCAACGCAACATTTCGACGGCTGTGATATCGACGACACTTGGGCGGTAGGCCCACTGGTCTGCGCCAACGTGCCAGTTACTGCACCTCTACAACCTGTGGAGATAAAGCAACGGCTATGGCAGTATTCGTACTGACGAATACTGCCATAGCCGTTGCTTTATCTCCACTGGGATTTGGACGGCATGCGAGACTATTTCGCATCCGTTCCGTAGACTGAGCGCTGCTTTGATGGAAAGGACCCATCGGATTGTGCTTCTGCCGTCGCTGATGATATCAGCTTGGGTATGGAATATTATATTCCACACACTGAGGTCACCAGTGCCCGCAGAACACGGCCTTGGTTTGGGTGCGAGTGCGCTGATGCTGTTCAACGAAAACAGTAGGCGTACCGCGCGTGGACTAGGGCACGAGTCGAGTGCGATCCGAATGCGGGGAACCTCAAGGCGGCGTATAACAGGGCCACTAAGGACTGCAAGAGGGCATACGTCAGATCGGATGCCCAGCGCATAGCACGACTTGGTCAGCAACTCATGTCACATGCCGCGGGTAGCCCTGGGTACTGGCGACTGGCCAAAGCCGTGCAATCCAACTTCTGCCAGCCTTCGCTGCCCCCGCTGCTTTACCCTGACGGTTCACTGGCTCACGAGCCGCAAGAGCAAGCAGATATGCTGGTTAACCTCTTTGCGGCTAATTCCCGAATCGATGACTTTGGCTTGCAGCCGCCAACACCTGTCACTTGTGATCACTCAATGCCTGATATCCGTATCAGGCAATGCGACGTTCGCGCTGCACTACAGTCACTCGACGTCCGGAAAGTCAGTGGCCCTGATGGTATCCCAGCGGTGGTACTTAAAAAATGCACAGCGGAGTTAGCTCCAACGCTGACGCGACTCTATCGCCTGTCTTATTCCTCGGGATTGGTCCCGGGAGCTTGGAAAGAGGCGAACGTACAAAACGGTCTCAAAAAAAGGAGATCGGTCCGATCCGGGAATTAACGACCTATAGCTGTCACCTCAGTTCTCAGCAAGGTGTTTGAACACATTATTAATGCACAGCTCATGCGTGGTAATCCGTTTTGTTAACATAATATATGTAATCCTAAAATGTTTTGGCACAATGAATTTGGCATACTTTTTTTGGCATAATTACATACTTGGTCATAATTGATTTTTAGCAGCATATGTACTGTGGAATAATTATATTTACGTCTAATATATTTATGCATAGTTATAATTTGCACAATGTTTTTAGGCATAGTGTACAGTCGCCTAATAGTACTTTAACCAGTATTTCCTATATTATAGTTTCAAAGTAGGTTTAGGTGCGCCGGGGGTGGCCCTTGGGCCACCCCTTAGCCGCCTTTTAATTATTTTACAAAAGTAAAAAAACATACATATAAAATAAAAAAGGTACTTTAACCAGTATTTTTTATATTATATAGTGTCAAAGAAGGTTTAGGTGCCGCCATTTAAATATTTTAACATAACATAACATAACATAAACTCACGCCTATATCCCCGAAGGGGTAGGCAGAGGTGCTAGCACCCACATTTCGCCAGTTTATGTTTAGGTCCTAATGTAATAGGTGGCGAGCCTATTGCCATTAACCGGGCACTTATAAGCCTGCGATAAATACACACATAACTTCGAAAAGCATCGAAAAGTCATTGGTGTGTGCCATGGTAAAACCTGGGATCGAACCCGAGACCTCGTCTCAGCAGTCCATTACCCATACCACTAGGCTACCGCGGCCTATTTTAACATATTTTACATAAATAAAAAAAAGATGATTATGACTATATTCATTATAGTTTGATACGTTTATGCCTTTATAAAGCTATGCTTATAAATTTTATGCTTAAATATAATTCTGCTAATTTTATTTATGATTAAGACAAATATGCTAAATTTGTTATGGATAAAAAAATTATGCATAAATATCATTAGTCTAAATTACCATATATTATGCCAAAATATTTTATGGTTTTTTTATGCAAATGGATATTCATATGCGTTACCTAGAAGATCACTCCATAATTAACGACCGGCAATGTGGCTAGGCCAAAACGGTCAACGCGTGATCTTCTGGCGTACGTCACACATCTCTGGGGTGAGGCTATGGACAAGCATGGCGAGTCACTGGCTATCAGCCTTGACATCGCCAAAGCTTTCGATAGGGTCTGGCACAGTTCACTTCTTGCCAAGCTCCCGGCCTACGGTCTGTCATCTCGACTGTGCAGCTGGGTTGCCAGTTTTCTGCATGAGCGCAGCATCCGAGTCCTTTGTGACGCCGGACTTCTGAGTTCACGCAGGTTAATGCTGGTGTGCCTCAGGGGTCCGTCTTATCGCCCACTCTCTTTCTGCTGGGCGCATGGGCGTTATCTCGGACATTCAGCGGCCAAGCAGACTGACATTGAGGAGAGAAGACGGCAACTTGTCATTGAGCTCGATCGGGACCTAAACCACGTTTCCCAATGGGGATCTGAGAACGTGGTCGAGTTCAATGCCAAGAAAACACAGGCATGCGCGTTTACAGCAAAGTTATCTCCTTTCCTTCCCCTTCCAACTCTTCGGAACACACCACTACCACTACAGGACAGTATCAACATGCTCGGTATGGACGTTCGCTGCAAACTTAACAACAACAATTACATCGAGAGCGTTATTAAAACAGTTTCACGCAAACTCGGAGTGCTGAACAGGGTGAGGCAGTTTTTCACGCTGGGGCAGCGGTGTTTTATATAAGGCTCAGGTTCGTCCCTGCGTGGAATATTGTTGTCACCTGTGGGATGACTCCGCTGAGTACTTGTTAGACGCTCTCGATAGATTGCAGCGACGGGCAGTCCGGATCATTGATAGTCCTGAGGTCACCAGTACTCTAGAGCCTCTGCAGCTGCGTAGAGATATAGCCTCCTTGGCAGTATTCTATCGCATATACCATGGTGAATGTTCCAATGAGCTATTCCAATTGATTCCTCCTTCTCCCTTCTTGTGCCGAACGACACGTGCAGGACTTAGATGTCATCCTCATACAGTGCAATCGATAAAATCGCGAACCAAGCGGTTTGGTGACTCCTTTTTTTGTCGGACCATAAAGCACTGGAACGCTTTACCCACACGTGTTCCCTTTTACCTACAATCCTGGGCTCTTTAAGCGGGGCGTGAAAAAACATCTGATGAGGCCGTCTAGGTAGGGGCCACCATTCTAGGGACAATCTCTGGAAATGGTGGCCACTACTTTTTGGACTTCACCTCAGCTTACCATCAGGCGGGGTGCAGTCAATTTGACGGACTAAAAAAAACACTAGCTAATGCCCAGCATTGTTTTCAAGATTTATTTTTTGTATAATTGTACTCTGAAGTAGCTTAACATATTCCAAGTACAGGTATAAAACTTCTCAAAAAATAATAATATACGGAACATGAAATATAATAAACTTCTGAGGGGGACTGTACCTACTTGTGCCTTATTTGGAAATAAAAATATTAAATGAAAAGAAACCTACCTTCACCTTATCTTTACCCTAGGTATCACCTTTCAGGTACTATGGGTTCAAGAATATAGGTGCAGCCATGCCGGAATTCGTAGAAATCACGGAGTAATGAAATGATATTACAATAAGTTACTTTTGACATTGTTAAGAAGACCAAGGCTATACCTACTATACGAATGAAGCAATATATTTTCACTGCGCCTAGTAGGATTCCCTACTTCGATACCCTGGGGGATCTATTTGGCTTTTTTATTCACATAGCTCCCCTAGGGGATCTATTTGTTTTTTTTTTATTCACATAGCTCTCCTGGGGGCTCTATTTGGCTTTTTTATTCACTTAGCTACCCTGGGGAATCCTTTTGGCTTTTTTATTCACATAGCTCCCCTGGGGGATCTATTTGGCTTTCTTATTTACATAGCTCCCCTAGGGGATCTATTTGGGTTTTTCATTCACATAGCTCCCCTGGGGGCTCTATTTGGCTTTTTTATTCACATAGCTACCCTGGGGGATCCTTTTGGCTTTTTTATTCACATAGCTCCCCTGGGGGCTCTATTTGGCTTTTTTATTCACATAGCTACCCTAGCTGGGGGATCCTTTTGGCTTTTTTATTCACATAGCTCCCCTGGGGGATCTATTTGACTTTTTTATTCACATAGCTCCCCTGGGGGATCTATTTGTTTTTTTTTATTCACATAGCTCCCCCGGGGGATCTATTTGGCTTTTTTATTCACATAGCTCCCCTGGGGGATCCTTTTGGCTTTTTTATTCACATAGCTCCCCTGGGGGATCTATTTGGCGTTTTTATTCACATAGCTCCCCTGGGGGATCCTTTTGGCTTATTTATTCACATAGCTCCCCTGGGGGATCTATTTGGCTTTTTTATTCACATAGCTCCCCTAGGGGATCTATTTGGAATTTTAGGGGATCTATAATATTTAGATATTCTACCTATTTTGATAGATAAAATTGATTTTTCCTGGATAAGGAATAATCTTGATAGGACATAGGTATAATCGTTTTCAACATTGGCATATTATATTATAACTTTTTACCTTACCTTTACTCTAGGTATCACCTTTCAGGTACTATAGGTCCAAGAATATAGGTGCAGCCATGCCGGAATTCTTAGAAATCACGGAGTAATGAAATGTTATTACAATAAGTTACTTTTAACATTGGTTAAGAAGACCAAGGCTATACCTACTATACCAATGAAGCAATATATTTTCACTGCGCCTAGTAGGATTCCCTACTTCGATACCCTGGAGGATCTATTTGGCTTTTTATTCACATAACTCCCCTACGGGATCTATTTGGTTTTTTTTATTCACATAGCTCCCCTGGGGGCTCTATTTGGCTTTTTTATTCACATAGCTACCCTGGGGGATCATTTTGGCTTTTTTATTCACATAGCTCCCCTGGGGGATCTATTTGGCTTTCTTATTCACATAGCTCCCCTAGGGGATCTATTTGGTTTTTTTCATTCACATAGCTCCCCTGGGGGCTCTATTTGGCTTTTTTATTCACATAGCTACCCTGGGGGATCCTTTTGGCTTTTTTATTCACATAGCTCCCCTGGGGGATCTATTTGGCTTTTTTATTCACATAGCTCCCTTGGAGGATCTATTTGGCTTTTTTATTCACATAGCTCCCCTGGGGGATCTATTTGGAATTCTAGAGGATCTATAATATTTAGATATTCTACCTATTTTGACAGATGAAATTGATTTTTCCTGGATAAGGATTAATCTTGATAGGACATAGGTATAATCGTTTTCAACATTGGCATATTATATTATGATTTTTTCAATTTTTTTAAGTATAATATAAAATGAAACAAGAGTTACAAGAGTTGCTACTATCTTATGATTTTATATTTGTTTTTAACGGACTTCAAAAAAGGTTTTCAATGAAATTCGATTGTATTTACCTGTTTACTTGTATTTGCGATATTCATTTGTTTTCCCGACCTTCACTTGTTTCGTTAACAAACTTAAAATCAATCCTTCAGGGGATCCTAATGGATAGTGGAATTCATATAGATCCAAGAGGGGACAACACTCGTTACAGGATATGAACAAAATATCCAAATAAATCCCCCAGGGGATCCTACTGGACGGAGGGACAATTTGTAAGACAACTCGCTTTTGAATCTAATTTATCAATAGTTAGAAAAAAGAAAGTCAACTTTATTGATTTTACTGTAGTGACTGCTACTACTAAATACGGAGATTTCAGTGTCGGATTCTATGATTCGGGCAGTGTTGCTGGGTTTTCTTGTTAAGAAATTCCCAGGTGGAACAGAGTCAGAAAAAAGTACCCGGTTAACGCAAATTTGCTTTCTTTCTCTGCCCACCCTTACGGGCACATACGGGCCGTAGTTGTATGTAGTTTCGAATGCCGTCCTTGCGATGCACGCTGCTGCGAATAATTTCTCCACTGCCTCACAGGTTCGAAAGCTCGTGGACTCGAATAGTCGCGAAAGACGCTGTTTCTAAAAACATTTACACTGCCTCATACGCTCGAATATAGTCACGTTATCGAAAATGTTTTTCGAAACAGCGTCTTTCGCGATTATTTCATTTGGGTCCATGAGCTTTCAAACCTGTGAGGCAGTGGAAAAATATTTCGCAGCAGCGTGTGTCGCAAGGACGGCATTCGAAACTACAAACGACTACGGCCTGTATGGGACAGGCATATAATTATATAAACATAATAATACAAGCAGAAAAATTCTTACTTTTATTTATATTTAGCAGGCCCTAGCTTATATATATATTTACAGTAATATCACATTAGCATTATATACTACTCCGATAACTTAAGCCTAACTTATAACCTACAAATACATTTTGGGTGCATAACAGTACACCGGCAAGTTAAGCAAACAATTCAATTTATTTTGCGCACACCTTCATAATCTACTAATAAAATAAATTACGCTAAAGCAAAGCCAACGCCAAGTGATAAAAATTATGTGAACACACTATCCTTCATGACAACAACTATCTATCCTTTTCTTTAATACCCAATCATGTATGATTGTTCCCATTAAGTTTGTATACATTCTTTTTCTCGACTCGGCCGTACTCTAGTAATGATAACTCAGTAATTTTATACCCACATCCAATATTAAATACTACCACTAATATGAGTTCCTTCAAACTAAACCTTGACTGATAAAACCTACTTTATACTATCAAGCAGATTTTCTTACATTTCTTTTCAATGTGAAGTAAGCTAAAATTCTGACTACAATTATTTCTATAACAAGAACCATTGTGTCCAACCAGAAGTTGTCCGGTTGAAAGCTCAGTTGCTTTATCACTTCCGAAGGATACCTGGAAAAGAAAATAATGTTTATATAGGTAGGTATGAAATCATATCATTCACATAGTGATAGATACATACTACTTACAAGTAAGTAATAAGGGCGAAGTAATAGAAAGATCAAGAAAAGCTTTCGATTAATATTACTTTTCTGGCGGAGGTAGGTATCCGAGGGGAACGAAAAAAAGGATGACATCTAAAAGATACGAGCCTCCATTCAAGATGCTGTCGAAACTTGATGGTCTTGACAGATGCTTTTTCACACCCCGCTTAAAGAACCCGGGATTTAAGAAGATGCATGTAATTATTTATTTTCATATAGACATAAATAAACGTGGTACCTACTTATCTTAATTATAAATCAATAGATTATTTCAATTCGGCAGAAAACGATACCTTACCTCAAATGACAATAATTCATGGTTTCAGGACATATAAGTGGTGCTCGTCCATTTGAGTACAATGCCAGTACCAATGCTTCGAAGGCGTGCCTCAAGAACGATCCGTACGAAAAGATGCGCATGAGGGGTGTCATGTGTGAAAACATTACTAAGAAGCCGGCGTACACAAGCATCGCACACGTCCATATTGCCCCCAGGAAGGTACCATTCTAAAAGAGGAAACAAAAACGTATTAGTAGGAATTCCTTCCGGCAAATTTTGAACTCGTCTTTACTTTGTAACGACTGTTGTTTGTGAAAATAATTACAATTTTCTAAATGTTAACATAATAAGTAGTACGTTCGCGTTCGGGGTGCGAGGGATATGCTCTATGGGTAACCTTACACCCCGGCGTCTGAAGACCCGAGACGGCGTGCGGATTTGATCGGTTCAAGCCCGACATAACCGCCCCGGCTGGCCGGCGGGAGGTATCCGAAGGGATTTCCGCACGAAAAAAGAAAAAAAGAAGGTACTTCGAACGTGTCGGGGTGCGAGGGGTATGCCCTATGGGCAACCTTACACCCCGGCGTCTTTAGACCCGAGACGGCGTGGGGTTTTAGTCGGTTCAAGCCCGATATAACCGCCCCCGCTGGCCGGCGAGGAGGGGGGGGGGGGGTATCAGAAGGGATTTCCGCACGAAAAAAAAAGTTACTTCGAACGTTTTGTGCCTAATTCCGGTCCTAATCCCGAGGCTGGTGGTCGTTAGGAAGTGAAGTTGTTAATACTCTCCCGTAACTCTTTTGCCAGAGTATTGATGGCTTTTAGCAATAGCCATGCAAATAGCCCTCAATACAGAAAGCCTGTAAGGCCAAGACACTACACTAGGATATGTAGTGAGATGTCCTTGTAAGAGTCCCCGCAGTGATGGCACGTAGACGTTAACACCCAGTCAAAGAACTAAACTAATAATAATAAGGTTCCTATTATTATTAGGTCTGTACTCCTGATCAATGGGACGGTACCTGCTACAATACCGAAAAAAAAACAATGTTTAAGAATGATTGTATAATCTTCATTGTTTCCGTAGTTCACAAGAATTACAGTAGATGGCTCGAGCGTCGCCCCGAGTCGTACATAATATATCGGAGAATGTAGAATATCTGGGACGTGTCTAGGTAGCTCAGTTGGTCAGAGCATTCCCCCCTGAAAGAGACTGGTTGCGGGTTCAAGTCCCGTCCTAGATGATCTCTTTTTCTGATCTATATCTATACATTGTTCTGATTGTGACGCATATCTAATAGCAGTTTACGTGATTGCAAGAACATATCGTATTTATTGTTTTGTAACATTATGCGATAGGCAGACAGTTGTTTAATTAACCTGAGATTTAATTAACATAACTAGGACGGTTACCAGCTTCGCAATCAACCCAAACTTAAGCGTAGCGAGATTTGCCTATCCAACAAAAGGTCAACGTGACCGGTCGACTTTTTCCATTGATTTGGTTTTTCGGTGATTATTCCTCGATTGTAAGACCGATCTGGACATTCGACACTTAGTAATGTCTACTTGATCACCGTGGCAAATTTGGTCGAGATCGATCAAACGGTCTCGGAGGAGTATCATTTGTTTGAATTGCAACTTTGAAACCAAAGACGCTTCGCTCGCCTTTGGCTCGCTACGCTTAATAAGATGTTACGTGATGAACTGCTTGCTGTTTAAGAAGATTAAGAATGAGAAAAGGGACATCTTATAATTAACAACAGCATCTTTAAGTATAGAAAGTACTAATATAAAGTAAGTACTCACCACAGGATTACAGCAAGTTCCAAGAACATTGCCCATAGCCTCGGCTAAGAGTGCGACGTTGGCCAGTGTGATCACAAACATGCTAAAGCGATAAGGATCTGCCGGTTGTCCCGATAGGAAGTATGATGGCACCGAATACACAAAGCTGTAGATTATCTGTTAAACAAAAAAGACAATCATATTATTTTTACTTTATTTGTAGGTTTTTCTTTATACAAAGCAAGGTAAGTCGGTTGGTTTAGGTAAACTACCCAACGACGACGGCTTGGATATGCAACTCCAGGGGTCTAATTTGCATTTGTTTAAGCATTTTCTCTTCCGAAACGTGCTCTGGTGTCCACCTATTAAACAATGAGATTACACCACCTTTGCAAGTAATGTTAAATAGCTGGACCTAAGTACTTTCTCAGTCGTACTCACTTTTACCAGAAAATCCTGTTTTTTAGAGATGATCAAATAGGGTCAATTTCGAATAATCCTATTAATGAATAATATATTCGGTTATTGGATAACATATTTGTTTTTGGTTATTGTAATATTCTTTTGTCAACGAATAAGACTAGATTATTCATTTTTATTAATTGTATATCATATTCTAGAACATATTTGCAGCGCCATCTATGCAGAGCTTGAAATATGGGTTCTAAAATAATTAGACTTGCATTCTTTCTTGTACACACATCAAAAAAAGTTTGCGATTTCTTTTGAAAAATCGAAATCTTTTTTGTCACGGTAGATTATATTATGATTTCTTCTTCTTTTTAGATTCCTTACTTAAAAGTATAAAATTAGAATGCACAACAATAAAACAGTTCAATTGTTTTTCCACGTAGAAAGGCTTTTAGTCCTAGCTTACGCTCATTCAAAAAACTGATTAAATCAATTTTAACAGATTTAAAATACTTTCACGCGGCAAGTTGTGATTGAAAAAATGCCAAGAGGATCATGAGAAGTATTACGAGCAAGTAGTAACTCTGAGGAACCGTGAAAGGCAAAGAACTGCCACTGGAACAGTTCAGCAAGGCGGGGAATCGGTGTCCTTTTGGGGTGGTATTATGATTGGAGCTAAAATGCCTTTGATCCCGTATCGAGGCTTCATGACAGCAGGCATGTATAAAGCAGTTGCTATTGATGGAATTGTCAGACCATTGTGAGTAAACCATGGGCATCAATTTGTGTTGTTTGAATGGTTACCCTCAGAAATGATGGATACCTTGATTCTCAGCATGCCCAGGAGGATCTTCGCATGTGTTCGAGTCAGGGGAGGAGTTATCATATGTTGAATATGAAGCTTTTATTATAAATTGTTGTTTAACTTTAGTTAAACAGTCTTACATAATTTTTATTACATTACAATTACATTCTGATCAAACAGGGTATTAATATTTAAAGAAAACACACAACAAACAATTTTTCTTCATAAAGTTCAATTTTAAAAATTATATATATCTTATGATCACAAACTTTTTTGATGTGTGTAGTAAAACTCAGACCAATGCAAATATACATATTTGTACTAAGCGGGAATCGAACCTGCGTCTTCTGATTAAGCAGTCGAATGCTTTACCGCTTCGCCACAAAGGTCGTCGAATAGAGAATAAACGACACTACCGGTAATGAGCAGACACAGCGCTTGGTGAGGAAGTACCTTCAAGAGCAATTGACTCACATCGGCTATTTCGCTTACACACACCACAATATCAATAAAAAACAAGTGTTTTATCTCGTTTTGCGCCAAACGAACACACATTTATGGCCCGATGCAGAACAGCAACGCGCCCCCAGTTAAACAGTCGCATAGAGTATTTATATTAGCACATCTTAGTATTAGTATTGCTCATACTATGAGCAATATTATTTAACTATCATCTCCTATAAAAATAATATCAAATAATCATAATATAATATAACATAACACATAACATAACATAAACTCACGCCTATATCCCCGAAGGGGTAGGCAGAGGTGCTAGCACCCACATTTCGCCAGTTTATGTTTAGGTCCCAATGCACATAACATAACATAAACTCACGCCTATATCCCCGAAGGGGTAGGCAGAGGTGCTAGCACCCACATTTCGCCAGTTTATGTTTAGGTCCCAATGTAATAGGTGGCGAGCCTATTGCCATTAACCGGGCACTTATAAACCTGCGATAAATATACACATAACTTCGAAAAGCATCGAAAAGTCATTGGTGTGTGCCATGGTAAAACCTGGGATCGAACCCGAGACCTCGTCTCAGCAGTCCATTACCCATACCACTAGGCTACCGCGGTATAATATGCCATCATTATATTATGTTACTGGTACCTATTCCTATGACTATTAAATTAGTATCAACTCTACTGTTTTTATTTACTAGCAAATATGGAACACAAAGTGTCCGTTCCTTTCTATCTACTGTAGTCCATTCCTTTAGTTTTATTTCATCCACTTTCAGCTTAATACTCTGGGTCCTTGGACTTGTACGCAATGTTGTCAATATGATCTCGATGAAATTAATACATAATATATATTACAAGTCGTCAATTATTATGCTCGATCATCTCTAAAATTTATAATATTTACCTGCAGGGGCATGCCTGTAACTAATAGTGCCGCATAGTATGTTTTTAATTTGTACCAATTATTGAAGTTTTCCTTTTTCAGAACTGACATCTCCAACGGAACTATAAACAGAAGAAAGATTATTGAAAACATTAGAAAGATCTAAGTGGGTGTACAGGGTGTAAGTGGGTGTCTACCAACACCTTTGGGGTCCATGCCAACCCAATACACTCCTAAGTTGAAGTAAGTGTAAGCCAATAAAAATAAATGTCATAATCCCAACACTAGTTTCGGAGTAATGCGCGTACAAATACATACAGACACACATACTCAAAAAATTAACCTAAAAAGGACTTGATTCTTAATTACATCTATCTTTTTTTAAATACAATTTAGGTGGCACTCAAGCACAGGCCCACCTGATGGGTAGCGGATACCGTGGCCTATGGACGCGTCATACTCGCGCTGCCGACCCTGTAAAAACCTTCTAAGCACCGCATATTGCAGTCGCTTGAAGAAAAGCCTGCACCAGAGCCTATTCCGGCAATCAGCAGGTGAGGTTGCAAGTGAGGTTGACTTGACCTCGAAGGTCTTGGTGGGGTTCCATACAACTAACTTATAAAAAACCTTAAACAATGTAAAACGTAAAAAACGTAAACTTCTAATAATAACCAACATTGAAATGTACGTAATATAAATCTAAACCATTATAAAATTGTAAATTAGTTGTGTTTGTATAATGGAGATGTTAAAAAAATACTTGGATTACGTCAAATTAACGATTCTAAACCGAATTTTTAAATATAAAAAAAAGAAATTTTTGTTTGTTTGCGATGGACGCAAAAACTACTTGACGCATTTACAAGCCTTTTATAGGGTTCCGTAGCCAAATGGCAAAAACGGAACCTTTATAGATTCGTCATGTCTATCTGTCTGTCAGTCCGTATGTCAAAGCCACTTTTTTCCGAAACTATAATAAGTAGTATGCTGTTGAAACTTGGTAAGTAGATGTATTCTGTGAACCGCATTAAGGTTTTCACACACAAATAGAAAAAAAAAACCCAATTAATTTTGGGGGTCCCCCATACTTAGAACTGAAACTCAAATATATTTTTTTCATCTAACCCATACGTATATCTATATATGATGTACATTACCATGTAAAATTCCACCGAAAATTGTTTTGAACGGGAGTAGTTTTTTTTAATACGTCATAAATCGTAAACCGCAATTTAACTTTCATTCAATCAACTCAAATATAACAATTTTACTTGCTGCTACGGAAGCCTTCATCGGCGAGGACGACTCGCACTTGGCCGGTTTATTTCTATTAGAAACGTCTTGGTACCTAAGGCTTAGAATCTGCCGTATGTTTGATTGCAATTGATTAAGTAGAACTGGAGATATGACCAAAAAACGATAACCGATCACCGCGCGGGTGGAGCCGCGTGCAGCAGTTAGTTAATGACATAATGACTTAAATACTTTTTTTAGTTTGAGTCATGGACCCGACACGAGGCAGTTTAATTGCTGCTTCTTTTAATGACGAGCTTGATATTAATTAAATTTTTTACTCAATTCAAATACAGCGGATGTTCTTTGTCTATTTTTAGCATAATATAGTCTAACAATTAATATATTTTTTTGGTTCATATATATTCTGCCATATGCAAACTCCATTTTCAGTAATTCAGAATGTTCCAAGTCTTTGCATGTTTTTCTATAACTAAGGATCATTTTAATATTTATATATTTGAATTATGTGTTAATTTGAATTGTGAATACCAAACGCCGTTATATTCATAATAATATCACTTCTTCTTCCTCCGCTGATATCTGGAAGTTCCTAGGGACATTGGGTATTGGTAAGCAGCGGTACTCTGAATTTCACGCAACTATTGGTTTGGATGACATAAATCATCATTTCACCACTTTTATACCAATGAGTCATCAAACCAAGAGTTGCACAATAGAATATGTGGCAAACTTGCCTCGTCCCGACGTTGGTCCTTTTAACTTTTCTCCGGTCCAACCGAGTGAGATCAAAAAGATAATTTTATCTATCAAATCCAACGCTGTGGGCTATGATAATATTAGTCGTCGTATGATCACAACTATCCTAGACCACCTTCTGCAGGTTGTTCTCAACTTTTCATTGGATTCAGGGCAGTTCCCGTCTATATGGCGTAAAGCCTATGTATACCTCTTCCAAAGATCTCAAACCCATCCCTTCCCAATAATTTCCGGCCCATTAGTATTTTAAATATCAAATTCTGTTAATAAAATTAAGACAGAAAGAAAATTAGAAATTGAAGAATTTAGAAATTAGAAAAGAATTAAGAAAATTAGAAATTCCGAATGTGGTAAATCTCCTGCAGTTGTAAGAGATTACCATTTAAAAATAGACGGTCGCCATGTCACAGAGGATCTGGAAGTTGCGACAGAGTTTGAACACTTTTTTTCCAATATACATGTAGCCACTACCCGAACTCTTCAGTCGTCTTCCACTTCCGCTGAGTCATTGCTTATGGAATCAATTACAAAATGTGAGGACGCTTTCAGGTTCTCAGTTGTTGATAGCAAGGACATCACTAAAGCGTTTAAATCCATTGACATGAAAAAGACCGCGGACTTATGGGGATTATCAGTCAAAACTGTTTCAAGCATCATTGATGTCATTGCTCCCCATCTAGCAACTGTGTTTAATGACTGCGTCACTAGCGGAATATTTCCTGATTTAATGAAACATAGTAAAGTCATACCTTTGTTCAAGGCAGGCAGCGCCTCAGATCCCTCGAATTTCAGACCCATCTCTGTGTTGCCAACCTTGAGTAAAGTATTTGAAAAATTAATTCTAGACTAGATGCTAACCCATTTTAATAAATATAAATTATTTCATGATAAACAGTTTGGGTTTACTAAAGGACGATCAACGACGGATGCTGGTATAGAGTTATTGAAATGTATTTACGAGGCCTGGGAGGATAAGCAGGATGCATTAGGTGTTTTCTGCGATCTATCCAGAGCCTTCGATTGCATCCACCATGATACATTGGTCAGGAAATTAGATTATTACGGAATAAGGAACAAGGCTCTCGACCTTTTGACTTCTTATTTGAACAATAGAATCCAGAGGGTCGATGTGAACGGTACACGTTCGGTGGGATCTTTGGGTTCGATGGGCGTTCCACAGGGATACTTGGACCATTTTTATTTTTAATTTATATAAATGACCTCCCTTACTACGCAAGGGACAAAAATATTATTGTTTTGTTTGCTGATGATACTTCCTTAACATTTAAAATTAAAAGACAATTTGATAATTATAACGAAGTGAACAACGCAGTCTCACGAGTGGTTCATTGGTTTAATATAAATAATCTTTGCCTTAATGAAAAAAAAATGAAATGTATTGAATTCACCTTACCTAATGTTACACAGGTGGAAACCAATGTACAACTTAATGGACAGTTGTTGAGCCTTGTGGAATCAACCGTGTTCTTAGGTTTAAGTATCGATACTAAATTACAGTGGGGATCACATGTTGAAAAAATAGCTAGTAGGTTAAGTTCTGCTTCCAACGCTGTGAAAAAGATTAGGACTTTAACAGACATAGATACCGCTAGAATAGTTTATTTCAGTTATTTCCATAGTATTATGAGCTACGGCATTCTCCTTTGGGGTAATGCCGCAGATTTAAATACAATCTTTGTACTGCAAAAGCGGGCGGTGCGGGCAATTTATAAGTTGGGCCCAAGAGTCTCCCTCCGAAAAAAGTTCAAAGAAATAAACATTATAACTGTAGTTTCCCAATATATTTTTGAAAATCTTTTGTATGTTAGAAGAAACATTTGAAATTTTCTAAGGCTTTGTGATATACATAACGTAAATACTAGACATAAAAACAATCTTGTGGTTTGTAATAGTCGACTCCACAAGATTAGTAATTCCTTTCAGGGTAACTGTATACGATTCTACAACAAGCTTCCTAGTGAAATGAAGAATCTACCTCTTCATAAATTTAAAAGCCAAATTAAAAGTAAACTCTGCCAAAAAGGCTATTATAAAATTCAAGACTATTTAGAGGACAAACAAGCTTGGATATGAACTATTTGCTCTCTCTCTATGCTACTCAAACGAAATATTGTACTTAGGTTAAGTAAATATGTTTGTAAATAGACCAAAAAAAAACAGCCCGCTGAGTTTCTTGCCGGAGTTTTCTCAGGACAGGGCCGCGTTTCGAACATTGGTCCATTTGCCAAACATTAGATTACATTTTTTATGACGTTTTGTAAGTGCCGTATTAATGGTCTATACAGAATAAATGGTTTTTGACTTTTGACTATTGACTTTTACCTTTCTTGTCAAAAGTGCTCGAGACCTGTGTGCACAGACAGTTGTCACCTTTTATTTATAAGAATAATTTATTAAGTCCCCTACAATCAGGGTTTAGCATTCGACAGATACGACAGGGGCGCGGGTTCGATTCCCGCTCAGTGCAAATATTTGTATGCATGAATATGTCTATTTGCATTGGTCTGGGTGTTTCTATGTATAATATGTATGTATTTACAAAAAAAAAGGTATATAAGTATGTTTATCCGCATTCTGGAACCCATAACACAAGCTAGGTAAACTATGCTTACCTTGGGTCTAGAAAGCGCTGTGTAGAATGTCGTAGAGTATTTATTATTATTATTTACTTTTAAAGGTAACCGGTGATATTAGGGCTGGTATGGATGACACCAAGCTCACGGTACTAGCACTGGTAGACTTTTCTAATGCTTTTAATACTGTCAGCCACGACCTTCTTTTATCCATTCTATCTCTCTTCATGATCTCACCGGATGCTCTGGAATGGTTCTCAAGCTATCTTCAGGGGAGCCAGCAAGCTGTTCGCCTCCACAAAAATTTCTCGTGTTGGTGCGACACTGACACTGGTGTTCCTCAAGGCGGTATACTATCTCCATTGTTATTTTCGATATTTATTAACCTTTTAACTAAAAATCTTCGATGTGCGTATCACTTGTATGCCGATGATTTGCAGCTGTACGCTCAAGCGGGTGTGGAAGACATATGTGATGCAATAAATAGCGTAAACCAGGACTGTGAACCCAACTAAGTGCCAGGCTATCATTATAGGTAGCCATCGGTTAATTGGCCGTGTAGATGCACTATCCTTCCCCCCAATTGTGTTCAATGGTTCGATTATACAATTAAGCCCTTCAGTTAAGGATTTGAGTTTATTTATAGACTCGACCTTGAGCTGGCGAAACCAAGTGTCTCATGTTAGTCAGAGAGTCACTGGAACGCTTCGAGCATCCTATCGCCTACGGAACCTTCTGCCCACAAAGACCAAGACTATACTTGTTCAAGCTGTACTATTTCCCGTATTCGATTATGCTGATGTTTGTTACTTCGACCTTAATGCAGAATTAAATAACTGCGTTCGGTTCGTTTTTAACCTCCGCAAAATAATATGACCATGATGTGTTCACCTCTCCTGAACAAATTTGTATGAAAATTTTTTTTTCACTGATGGTTTCGTATAGAGGATAAAAATTCATTCGGAGGAAAAATATGGAGAGAGCTGATGATTGAGCATTTCGGAGACGGGTGAAGAGCACGCTTAAGGTATTGAAGATAGGTTGGGGGTGCTTGAGCAAATGTCACTCGAAACGTCATTCAATTGCCAGTGAAATGGCGAAAAAAAAATGGCCGCCATAGAAATTTCGTCGGTGTCCATCTCGGAGAGTATAAAAGATGGAAGAGTAGTTTCTTCGCAAAAGATGATCAGGATCCAAAGGTCTACTCGATGAATAGAAAAAAAAATTTAAGATGGCGGAATTAAACATAACATAACATAAACTCACACCTATATCCCCGAAGGGGTTGGCAGAGTTGCTAGCACCCACATTTCGCCAGTTTATGTTTAGGTCCCAATGTAATAGGTGGGCGAGCCTATTGCCATTAACCGGGCACTTATAAACCTGCGATAAATACACACATAACTTCGAAAAGCATCGAAAAGTCATGGCAACATGGGTGTCATTTTTAAGTAAATCGAGGCTTCTGATTTTGAATTTTTGAAAAATAAGTTGAAAAATCCAAGATGGCGGATCGATTTTTTTATTTAACACTCGCGAGCTGCTTGCAGCTCGCGCACCGCGCAAAATACTAGTTTATTATATATACGTATATATATATATTATTATATTAATACGTGTACGGTATGTATGATTGATTATATTTATTGTGTAGCTATAATATTTGTGTAATTATAGTAATTTATATCAAAGTACCTAAGTATTTCATATTATACCTACCTTAGAGTAGGTATGTATTTATTACGTTACAAAATTATTGTTATGTATATGTTGTAAATGTTGCTCTTGATAATGCACCTACTGAGTCTTTCTCTGCACCACCTTTGGTTGACTGGTAGAGAATGCCTGTGGCATTAAGTCCGCCTATGTACTTGTGCATAAAGTTTAATAAATAAATAAAAATAAATCACTTCATATTTATAAATTAAAATAAAGTCCGAAATGTATGGAAGTGGCATTATTTGTTATACGTGACATGTCTACAAATAATATCACTCCCATACATTTCGGACTGTTGTAGGTTCGCTTCGAAGTGATTCCACAAGTAGAATGACACTTTGTCTACAGGCCCTGGGTCATCATTCTTTCGATCCTTAATCTTGTGTTTAACTTTGCATGTAACTATTGTTATAATAAATTGAACAAAATAGTCAACAGTGTTTTGTGCTCTCATTTCCCATGAGCTACGCCTGAAAATAATGCTGATGAGGTTTTCATTTCTCCGACATATATATTTTAATAATTATAACTAACTAATTGTTCACATAAATTATAATTTGCCCCATACTCATAACTATCATAAAATGTCAACATTAGCAAAATAATAGTACGAAAAAATGTAGTTCTGTACCTACTCTACTTTGTACCACCTTCGCATACCAGGCACACTGCACTTTAACCATACTCTGCATTTGAAACAAGTGGATCAAGGCGGTTTTGACTCCAACTTTGTGGCATTTAGCCAGCGGGCTTGACGCGCAAGTTGAGCAGCTCTATGGATGATGACTTTCTGGTGCGGTATCCGTATAGCCGGACCGTTATGACCCGCTGAACCAATATGTTCCGTTCACACCAGTGCATGATACAACATTATCAACCTCCAAACCAATGAACTAATATAACTAGCGTACGTAGTACATTATAACTCAATGAGTCAAACAAATGTAAAGTCACCAACAAATGCTGCATCCCAGCTTTGGGGGTGACAAACTGGAAGTTTTCGTCAAAGAGACACCTCGAGTTTAAACCAGGTTCAGATAATTCATCTGGGTCTTGACTAGTATAAGTGCATAATGTGGTTTTGATGTGTTAAGAACCATTTTTAGGGATATTTAGTTAGGTACTCTAGTAATCGAGAGAGGGGTGAGGCGGGAACACTAGCGAGCGGGCACGTTGGTCTTGGTCAGTGACAAGTGTGACAACTAACGCAGCGCCTTCATTGACTGTGCTGACTTAGCACTGAGTAACTACCTACCTATTGTGTGCCTACAATAGTAACCTGTTATCCGCATAGGAGGTGGAGGAACGCCAGTTCACGGGACGCGAAGGTACGGTTTAGTCGTACATTGATTGAATTTGGTTACTTTGTACAAATGTTAAATTGCAGAAAATGAGCCAGTTGGTCGACTCTGTTGATATAGGTAAAATATTTGGCCTCGAATTTTACTTGCTATTAGTAAAGACAGAGTACATATTATAGGTCTTGGACTATTTGTAATATTATGATATTTATGTGTTATGTTATGTATGTATGCTATTTATATCATAATAATGCTATTTGTATATTGATTTCCGCAAATTGTTTTGTGTAATAAGTAAATACACATTATAATAATGATGTCATAAATATAATGGTTCCCGAGATTGTCGACATATGGAGTGTTGACAATAATCAATGTGCCGATAGTCGTATCAGTCAATGGACTAATAGCCAAGACCTTGGACCAACACCTGAAGAGGGTTTGATGCATATATGTATACGGTACGATACGGCACGCATTGTGAGGAAGTCCTCTCTCTGGAGCCCTAAACTCTATACCTACTTGATGCCAGTGGCACTCTATTTTTTTTTCTATTTTGCAATATATAAGTACTTATATATTTAAAAAAATGTAATTATGTATGCATAGTATTCGAATGTAGATGCAGATAAATATGTAAAGTAGATAATATTTTTTCTAAAGATTTTAGATCGGAAAAAGAGAACATCTAGGACGGGACTTGAACCCGCGACCAGTCCCTTACAGGGGGAATGCTCTGACCAACTGAGCCACCTAGACACGTCCCAGATATTCGAAATTCTCCGATACATTAATACGTCTTAAGGCGACGTTGGAGCCATCTACCGTAATTCTTGCGAACTGCGGAAACAATGAATAACTTTACAGTCATTTTTAAACATTGTTTTTGATGACTCCGCCTAATTAATTAAATTAAATTTTTAAGCATTTTGTATGCTTACTTTTTTCTAAAGATTTTAGATCGGAAAAAGAGAACATCTAGGACGGGACTTGAACCCGCGACCAGTCCCTTACAGGGGGAATGCTCTGACCAACTGAGCCACCTAGACACGTCCCAGATATTCGAAATTCTCCGATACATTAATACGTCTTAAGATGTCGTTGGAGCCATCTACCGTAAGATGGCTCCAACGTCGCCTGTCGCCTTAAGACGTATTTGAAAAAAGTAAGCATACAAAATGCTTAAAAATTTAATTGAATAGATAATATTTCTTTTTTTTTAAAGAATATTAGAAACCGCAATTACTAATATTCCCCTTAACCCCTCCAGTTAAGCTTAATTGCTTGTGTTAGGAGCGGGTAGTGTAATGGCCAGGATTCGAACCCGGGACCTCTCGATCGTAGCGCCGACCCCTTAACTACTAAGCTACCGACGCTTATGTAAGGTAAATATACGGGTACGCCTTTTAAATATAGAATAGGGGTTTTTAATTTTAAAACGAAGTAAGATGTAAACAATATTTTTACATATATACGTGTACTATGTACGCAATGGGATGTATGGGGCCCTACCAAAACCTGACCTGCAAGCCGGTACACCTGCTGATTGACGGACGAGACTCTGACGCAGGCTTACCTCCCTGGGTTTGGGAGGTAAGCCGTACGGCAATCTCAGCCATAAAAGCCGTATAAGCCGCAGCCGTAGTCGTAGCCATAAACGCCATAAAGAAGAAGGAGTAAGCGGATCCCAGGTTCCGAGGGGAAAGCCTCGCAAGCATCCGGGAATCACGCTAGTATTATTATTTGGACTAATAACCGATTCCGAGATGCCGTCAATTTTTGGGACATTCTGTTTAAATGCCAGTTAATAAAAATATAAATGGGATTACACATTCCGCTACATGGCCGAGTCGGCATACATTCGTCGGTGCGTAATTCTAAGAAATGTAAAACAGGAAATTTCGTGCTTCGAAAAAGGATGCGAAGTTTATCTTATTCAGATACTTTAACTCTGACCTTTCGATAAAACCTTCATAGTAAATACAATACAATTGTACTTATTTATAGTTACTACTTACTTTTTCCATGATACGGAATGCAATATTTAATCACGTATTTAGAGTTTTGAATAAAGTTTTATTTAGTATTAATGTTTTTATTTATAACTAGCTGACCCAGCAGACTTCGTACTGCCTCAATCGATACCACCTTTTAAACCTTCTCTGGACCTCCACAAATAATTCAAGACCAAAATTAGCCAAATCGGTCCAGCCGTTCTCGTGTTTTAGCGAGACTAACGAACAGCAATTCATTTTTATATATAAGAATTATTTAGTAAAATTGTTATTTATAAAACAAAACCAACAAAAACAATTAAATAACGATTTTGGTATAATTATTCACCCATATTATGCGTGAGAATCCTTTGCATACGCACACCTAGATCTAAAGAGGTATTAACTCAAAAAACACTTTTTTCAGAAAAGGCGAAAAACTGATTACTCTGTCTCTGTGCACTGTAGAAGTGTTTTGCATATAATTATGCTTTTTATATGCAGCTAGAATAAGTACATTGTTGGAATCTTTTAATCATGTTTTGGGGCTGAAAATTGGACTTTTGGAGTTATTACCTTATTGCTTAACAATGTATGGATATTTTTGTTTCATTATTTTGAGTTGACCCTGTGTTGGTGAATTGAGTTTTTAGTTGACTCTTTTGAAGAAATAACATTAATTTAAAACGCAATAGCACGTTGTATTATTTATAATTAGATCAATTGATAGAGTGTTCTGTGACCAGCAGTAAGAGCATAAAGGATGATGAACTAGCGAGAAAACATTAATTATAATCAACGTTATTTATTCATAATACTGCAAAAATAACTAATGACATTCTTTCATCTCTTTTTTAGTATAAAATATTTATAGACACTAACAAATATACTTTTCTTATACATTTTTAACAAAACATAAAAGATATACAACATTTTCGTTCTACGGAAAACAATTTAAAACGTACATCAAAATCACACTGGACATAAATTTAAGTATGAATTTTTTCTGTTTATTCTTAGTATAAAACTTTAATAACGCCCATAATAAAAAAATAATATACAGGACTCGGTTAAAACTCAAAAGCACTTAGAATTCTAAGGTCAACCAATGTAAAAAATATAAAGCACAATAGCAAGAAAACAGTTTTTGTACTTTACCTAAGTCGTTGTGTACTATGGGCATGACAATAATCTGCTAAGATAATCTTGATTATTGAATTTTAGTAAATATTTTTAATGCTTATAAACAAAACAAAAGCTCACAATCATGACAGCAAAGATTAAAAAACTTTAGAATATAATTATTAAGTACTAGTATTGGCATTTTGAAATGTCGTTATTGAAATAACAATTACCTAAATTTAAAGTACCTCCCTTACTTATTTTTATTTTTTTACTATTCCTTTTCCTATTACCTTTAGTATTTCGCTCTTATAAATTTTTGTCTTGTAATCTAAGGAGCCATTTTAGAATTTTAATATTTTAATAACAACACACACAAAACAAACACAAAATGCTAAATGCTGAAGGTTTTTATAATAAACATCGTAATAAGATTTTGGAATAACGTTCTTATCAATCAATTCATGTATGTCTCTTTTTTGCACTCGATAGTGCAATTTTCATTGTATGCCTGTGTTAAGCCAATTAAAATAACGATTGATCTATGGGTAGCCCCGTTGCCCCGTCCTTGCCCGGAGAGCCCACTTTTTGGTTTTCGTCTACCTGCGATTTAATATAATCAAGCATGCAACAGCAAATTTCAACAATTCTTCTCTTTCCTTATGTTTCATACCAAAAGTAACACTCGACATCTTTTACCCTTAATAAAATTGAGGCAGTTGATCCCAGATTCATACAAGAATAGGGACATTTGTCCCTTAGAAAACTGCAATATGGCTGGTAAGTCGTAAACTGCTACGATTGTATCTTCTCTCCTTTGCTAAAGTTTTTTCTTTTAGATGCTCTTCATATTCCTGGATTAACTTGCACTTTTTTCTTCGTCTGAGTTCTTGTAACTTTCGCACAGACCACATTGATCTTTTTCTGGTACGAACAAAAATATTTTGAATTCGGTTTTGAATATACTGTTAAATGTAGAAGACGTAGCAACAGATAATTCATCCCTCTCACGAAGTCGTTTGTAGCCTCTGTAGATATCTGCTAATGATTTGTCATTGGAAATAAATTCTCTCGTAGTTTGGGTTCTCAAGTAGTGAGATTCAATCTCAAAATAAAAGGCGGTGTTAAGTGCTCTAAAATTTCATGTGTTTGAGTATCGACATTTCGGTGGCTAAGTGCGCCAAAACGATTTAAAAAGTCGTCAATAAAAGATCTTCGATTACATTAGTGATGTTGTAAAATTATATTTGGCAAAACCCATCTAAAGAGATCTAACTCAAAAATTTAGCAGTAAAGGGGAACAAACTATGTCAATTCTAGTATAAAAATAAAATTATACTAAGATGAAAAGATTCTAAAGGCCAATAGCGAAAATGATCTATTTAAATGAGTTTTTAAAGAAATATAAGTGTTTAAAATTTGACTCAACAAAACAGATTCAACCACAAATTAAAAAATGCTCCAACAATACGGTATCCACTCAAAATAAAAATAAAATCTATACGCGCCCTGCCAGCAACACGGGTTCAACTCAAAATGTAGTATTTAATGTTGAGCAACTAACCATCTAAAAGTCGACAACTTAAAATAATACTACTTAAAATGTCAACAATACAGGTACAACTCAAAGTAACTCCAATTTGTATACGTCGGGCACGTGCACTCCGCTCGTAATTCTGATTGCAACTAGCAATGTCCCTTTTTTGGAGGGAGGGGAGCTGGGCTCGCTCGTTCAACAAGAGGGACACTTGGTACTCTCTAGCGTCGGATAGTGGACATATTTTTAACTCTGTATTATTGGTCGATAGGTATTCGGATAAGGGGGTACGACTGGTTGGATCACCTCCAAGTTTGGTGCACCCTGGACAACGTGGGCGATGACGCATCATTGATTGCTCCTCTGGAGTAGCTGGCGTCAACATCAACGGCCAAGAGTCTGACCAACCGGCCCTTTTCAGGGCCAGCTGACCCCATTGCACGAGGGGGTCGGGGCATGGCGGGCCTGCAAGGCCCGCGGGGGTGGGGGCCGCTCCAGGCCGCTCCGCTCCTCTGCTGTTATCAGAGGGGACACTGCGAATGGCCCAGGGTCAGTCGGAGTGCGAGGGATATGCTCTATGGGTAACCTTACACCCCGGCGTCTGTAGACCCGAGGCGGCGTGCGGTTTTAGTCGGTTCAAGCCCGACATAACCACCCCCGCAGGTTGGCGGGGAGGGGTATCCGAAGGGATTTCCGCACAAAGAAAAAAAAAAAAGGTATTCGGATAAGGAATACGATGGTTTGCATAACTCAAAATGTAAGATTTTTGATTTAGCTCCCTTTAGATCTAGGTAGGTGTGCGATATCTAAGAGTTATTTTCTCATGGTCCCTTATTTTAGTCGAGATCTGCTGGTGGAGATATCTGGAGGTATTAACTTTATAACGAGGAATTATTACTATAGTCTGATAACGTCATTTCATCATTCGAACGAAAATCTCGGTAGTTTACAAGACTTGGACCTTGGTGTCTTGTAGTCACTGACGCACAGTGTTGCCGGCTCATAGAAGACACGGACAATATAGTTTAGGATTTGAATTTACTACCTTTATTTTTTTTTTTTTTTTTTTTATCGTGCGGAAATCCCTTCGGATACCCCCCCGCCGGCCAGCGGGGGCGGTTATGTCGGGCTTGCACCGACTAAAACCGCACGCCGTCTCGGGTCTTCAGACGCCGGGGTGTAAGGTTACCCATAGAGCATATCCCTCGCACCCCGGCTGACCCTGGGCCATCTCACCACTAACAGCATCGCTCATCCTGTCTCCTCTGAAAGCAGAGGAGTACGGAGAGCGATGTGTTCCCGCCACGTTGGGTTTTGGCCGACGATCAATTTACTACCTATCATCAGGGTTGTATAAATAATAAGTATAATAACTACCATAATTTCGCCGTGTACAGTGACTTTACTCGCGTTAAACTGGATAGAAAATTAAAAAGAAGCTATTTTCAGGTTCTAAACTATTAAGTTTAATCCAAATCTTCTAATAGAATAACAGATAGTTATAAACTGAAGCAACTGACTCAGCTGTTCAGGCGATCCCCGGAGGGGCCGAGGCTGTATCGCAATGGACTACAATGGAATGGCTGTCGTGGCCGTCTACTTCTCGCCAAGCGGGTACCAGTATCAGCTCGAGCTATGGATCTCTAAAATGGAGTCATGTTCGCTGCGTGTCGTCCTTGCCCTGCCCTGGTTTTGGGAGACTTCAACTCCTGGTCTCTGGCTTGTGGCTCTTGAGAAACCTATGGCAGGGGGAGAGTCTTTGAGGACGGGGCCAACACTTGTGGCCTAGAGGTCTTTAACCGGGGGAGTGTTGCCACCCGGGAGCGACAGGACTCAGTTCGGTCGTGGACGTAGCGTTCGCGATCCAGCGCCCGCCGCGTTCAGGTTTGGCGCGTGGTGGAGGAGTCATCGTCCGACCACAAGTATATTCGGTTCGATGTTTCCCCTCCGTATAACCTGCCGCCAACTGTAGCCAACTAGCCATTTCCTAGGATTATTTAAACACAAGATTATTTGTGTAAGTTTATTTAGGATTTAAATATAACTGAATTGTAATATAATACTACACAATGGTTAAACTATTTCAAAAATATTAATAACATAACATAACTTCACGCCTGTATCCCCGAAGGGGTAGGCATACACCTCTGCCTACCCCTTACACACGCAGGATTCGGCAGTTATGTTTAGGTCCCAATGTAATAGGGGGCGAGCCTATTGCCATCTACCGGGCTCATTACTAAACGAGCGATAATAAACATTCACAATATTACCTTTCTTTTTTTTTTTTTTTTTTATCGTGCGGAAATCCCTTCGGATACCCCCCCGCGTGCCAGCGGGGGCGGTTATGTCGGGCTTGAACCGACTAAAACCGCACGCCGTCTCGGGTCTACAGACGCCGGGGTGTAAGGTTGCCCATAGAGCATATCCCTCGCACCCCGACTGACCCTGGGCCATCTCCGGTTTCGAGATGGCCCCCTCGGGTTTGGGAACCACGGTGTCCCCGTCTTGCCCCGGTTTGGGGGAGGGGCGCTAGTCGCCCCACCGTCCCGGCCTGCTTCTGCTGGGGTGACAGGTGGCCTCACCCGCCACCCCCAGGCCTGCGCTCATGGAGGACGGAGGTCGTTAAGCGACCTCCGGCGCCTGAGTTGCCTGCGACGCGCGGCGAGCAAGTTGCGGGCTCGGCGGACCGGGAGAGTTCTAAGTCTCTCCCGGGCGCGCTCCGCCACCTCCTTCGCGAGCATTACATGCTCGCAGAAGGAGGCGGCGGCCGCCCACGCGCTCGCGCTCCGCACCATTGCCGCAATCATGCTGCCGAGCGAGAGGACTCCCACCCCGATGGCTGCCACGAGGTCACGCCTCGGCGCCTCCCACGCCGGGCAGTCCGCCAGCGTGTGCAGCCCTGAGTCCTCGCTCGCGTCGCAGTGATGACACTCAGGCGTTGGCTCCTTCCTGATCCGATGCAGGTGGTCCCCGAAGCACCCCTTCCCTGAGATCACCTGCGTCAGTCGGTAGGAGAGGCTTCCGTGTCGCCTCTCCAGCCAATCCTCCATGATGGGCCTTACCGCCGCTATTGCGGCGTGCCCTGCGCTTGGTTCACAATATTACCTAATATCTAAAAAAAGTGTCTAAAAGATAATGCATTGAACTTCAAAATGTAGGTATGTTGATGATTATGCAAACAGCTATAAATATTAATACTGCATTGGTTTCAATTATGTTTAGTTTTTGCTTCTTGACGTAGGTAGTTGTCGAGACTTTGATATCTTGTCATTTTTATCAGAAAACTAACCCCTCATTTTTTGTTTCCTATAACATATTCTATTTGCAAGTCCAGTAACTGTTAGTTACTAACAGTAACCGTGATAGCTAGACAGTTCAAATTTTTACAGATGATGTATTTTTGTTGCCGCTATAAGAATAAATACTAAAAAAAGAATAAAATAAATATTAGGAGATAGATAATATAAGGAGAGCTCCCATACAACAAACGTGTTTTTATTTTTGCCGTTTTAAGCTCTAGATACATAATTTATTTATTTAAAATTTATGCACACACAATAACATCATTATAATATATGGATCGTGGAATTAAAAACGGCAACAGGAAGACGCTTGAACTATTCACACAATATTCCGTTGTATATTCACTTAAATTTTTTTTATTAGAGTAAAATAAATGAAGGTTTGAAGGAATGAAATAGATAATGGTACAGAACCCTCGTGCGCGAGTCCGACTCGCTCTTGGCAGGTTTTTATTTCATCTAACTTCAACTTTAAAATATGATTTTTATGCGTCGGCGGCAACACCGTGCGACGTCTGCTCTCCTCTTCCTCTTTAATTTGCCTTGGTTGGCTTTTACGGAAGCGACTGCTGTCTGACCTCTCAATCCCTAAAGATAAGCCTGCACCTCATCCTTCAATCAGCAGGTGTACCGTGTGGTACGTGAGGTTGAGCCCAGAAGATCTTGGTGGGGCCCAAGTCAAGGACACCGTGCACTTCAAAGTCATATTGAACGATTCTTTGTTACACTATTAGTTAAAGCGTAAACGACTTACTTTTCAGTACAGCTGGCATGAGTGATGTATAGCTCAGGTAGACAGTGGACACCAGCAAGAAACCCAGGTTACTGAAGGTCTTGGACGCGTCGCTGCCAGCACTTTGGTATAAAAGACCCAGAAGCACGCCGATCACTACGTGCATACATAGTTTCAAATGTGATACTGTCTGTAAGAATAACGTTGTATTGAAATAAACAGTCCTAGTAGAAAACTTGCAAAAGGTCACATTATCGCGCACCGTTAGTTGAACATGCGAGAAAACTACTACGGTCGATTTGGGTAACTTTAAATGTCGGTGTAACTTTGAATTAAATTGGGGAAAATATGTATTAGTTTATTTGTGGATTTGTATATTACTAAACTATGTAAAACGCATTGACAAAATGTTTTTTACCAGACGAAAACAAACCGTCAATGACGTGATTTTGAAAATTACGTGTTTTTTCTATGGTGAAGTTGATGGAAGTATTTTTAGCTATGATTCTAATCGTAATGAAATATACAGAACTTGTTGTAAACAGATTTGTTGTGGTATTTATCTTTAAAATGTAGTTTATATTTTACTATTTTCAAATCGATTATCCGTACTTGATGTTAAATATTGTATAAAACTGATAGCGTTTTGACGACGCTCAATAGTAGTAAGTAATTTGGATAACATAGAATTGTTCAAAGTTAAATATTGCCTTGGATGAGTTTGCGCATTTTGCGTATTGCGTAAAACGTTACTAAGTCCTGATAAAAAAGATCCTTTGACAGCTGTAATGGGTGAATATTTCATTTCGTGCATAATTGAAGTTTTGAAAAAAAATGCGCTTATGTAATCATGTTCTTTAAGTATTTTTCGTAAAGTATTTAAGACACAACTGAATTTAATTATTATTGAAGGCACAGTAATTACTCTTTTGTCCTAAGAGATCTTGACGTATGTATATTTTCATAGAACGGTAATGAGACTTCACAAATACGGTAATTATATCTCAAGCTATGGTAGTGAGATAAAGTAAAATGGTAATAAGGAATAAAACAGAAGTTAGACCAATCAGTATTTCACTGAGCAATTACTAACCTATACCTACTTAACAAACTCAGATTTCTTTTATTGAGAGACAATCTGTCTACCTTTCTCGTTTTGCTTTCACGCTATCAGTGCATAGTGCGAGTTTTGTTTAATTCGTCTCATTAAAACGTGCGTATACGAGAAGATTATTTTGTATGGGAATTTAAACAGTGCAACCTAGATAATAAAGAATAGAATACGATACAATCGATACAGAGTCATCTAGCGAAAAACGCGAGAACTAGGTTAAAATTACAAATTTCTCATACAAAATTAACGCCGTTCGAAATGAAGGTGTATCAATTTAATAAAATCTGGGCAAAGGGACACGGGTGATAATTCTTAGGGACTTCGGGGGTTGATTTTTGAAATTTCGTGCATTCTTGATAAAAAACAATATGCTTAAGGGTTATGCCTTATACAATCCTAGGTTAAGTAAATAACAAAAGGTTAGGTTAAGTTTATTTAACGTTCGGCTGTGTAATATGCAGAAAATGAAATATTCACCCTAATACGCACATGCCCCATAAAAATGAAACAGTGTAGTTTGTCGCGAGGAAGGATACAAAGGCTTACCCTTAAAAGTCTCTATACTCCCAAAAACTATTAAAGAGGTTGGTTGTGGCCCGCCAAAGTTGACATAATATTGACGACGTTTGGCTCACGAAATGGGTTCAATAAATTTGTTTTAAATTAGACCTATGTACATCTTAAAATATTTGAATAATAAAGGTTTTTTACATCCTTAAAAAATATTCAAAAGTTACCCAAAAAGGGCAAAGTGCGATTCTTAAAATCGCACTTTTTCGAACTGCATTTGCATGTTTTTTACAGAGCTTGAAATTTGAGATTTAATTGGATAGAGTATATCCAATTTAATGACTAGTATTTTGAATATTATAAATTATTAAGAAAATAACAATGCTTTTTATGTCTTAATTTTTCAAGTGATTACAATCGGTAGAGTTAGCTCCGTAAATAACACGCAAATGAAATAAAAATATACAATGTTTTTAGTTGCTCATGAATTATGCGCAAATGCAAATCAACACAGTGTATAACACAATAAATTAGATTAACTATGCACATAATATTTTATTTTTGTAAACGTAAAAATAAAATATAAACATTTAAAGTTACCTAAAAATGACTTTTAAAAATCTCTACCACAGATAATTCAAAAATACTCTTCTTATGCACTTATTATTGTTTTAAAAACATCATACATTTCTTTTTTTTGCTTTAATTTTCTTTCGGTCATTAGTATTTCGTGGGGATGACGATAGAGTTGGCAATGTATAACGAGCGATCACAGGGTTAGGTAACCGCTATGTAAATTATGAATAAAAATAATTTATTATTACTTATTTTCTTAGTAGGCATAGAACGAGTGAGCGAAGCGTCTCTGTTTTGAAGTGATTTTCGACACCGGGGCGGTACTTAAACGTTATTGGTTATCTTCATATATTATACTAGCTCTTGCCCGCGGTTTCACCCGCGTGGATCTCGGTATTTGCGATACCTATTTCATGCCCGCGTAATTCGATATTTCAAAAACGCTCTAAGGCACATTCATTTGCACCTGACCCGTTCCGGCTTCGCGCACGTGAAAACGATAAGTTGGCAAAGATTTATAGCAATCGCTTTGCTGGCGTGGATGGATATATTAAATTCAGGCTCGTAGTTTAAGTAGTCAAAAAAGTTAAATGGTAAGAATGTAGAAAGAGGGCCTCTTGCTTTGCAGGGGTACATACAATATAGACTTTATGTTTGTAATTTTGCTCAATAAATTGTATAGTGACCTACATTAGTAGAATTAATATTTGTTTTACACAGGTCTTCTGATAGATAACGATGTAGCTTGAATACACCTTAACTAATTGCATACATCGACAGTTTCACCGACCAACGACGGCGTGGCCGTAAATAAGCTTATATAAATTACTTTTTTGTTCTAAAACAATGACTCAAATTAAATTAAACTATTAAAACCCTATTTAGTCTCTAGCTTTAATTACCGCAGTACTTCTTTGTAAACGACGTTTGCGGTGTTTCCTTTTGGGCCTAAAATTACTAAACTACTCGCAGAGCTCACGCTGGAGCATGCAACATAAAACTAATCATGTGAGAATCAGCTCGTCCGCATTTATTTCTAACCAGAAGGAACTAGGTATATGAAATTTTGTGCTCCTTACTTGGAAAATGACGGACTCTCTATATAACCGTTCATCACCTATTTCACCCCCTTAGTAGACAAATTTTGACAAATTTTGCTTATTCACGTGTTCATTTATTCCTAACCAAAAGTAGGTTTATGAATTTTCATGCTTCTATCTACAAAAATGACGAACTTCCCATATAAACTTCCGACCCTCTTAGGGGTAAATTTTGAAAAACGCTGATGCATGTATTATTATTAATTCAAGTGAAATTTCCAAAAATCCCTTCCTAGTGGATGCCTACAAGTTAAGCTCTGCGTTGATGAATCAGTCAGTCACTCAATCAAACTGTCAGTCAGTCGGGACAAGTAATTATAATATGTATATACTTTGCGTTCTTGCTATGTTTCTTACTGCTTAAGGCGAGGGTATTCGACGACTTTAGGTATTTTTGGCATAGTAAAGTTGCCACTTTACGCCACAGCGAGGCACTGGCGGTCCGCGTCCAGAGTTTGTCGGCAATATACAGAAAAACGACAAAGGTTAACTTAAGGTGGTGTTGTAGTATCAACACAAATAATGACGCAATTGTTATTTACACAGATCTTCTAGTTGCACCTTACATAAATGGAATAAAGCTTATAATAATTATAATATTGTAATATAGCTATTAGATAATCGCTCCCGTAAAAGCTTATATGAACCAAGCTATGAAAAAGAGCAAAAGAAGAGTGGACCCCACGCGCCAAGCTGTAAGATCTTGATGGGGCCCCATATACCTATAGGGCCCTCTAAACCCATGGGCATAAACTAATGGGCCTCCACACATGTATGGGGGCCCCATACATGTGTGGGGGCCCATTAGTATACATACACCCATGGGGCCACATACATATATGTAACCCGTGGGGCGCGATTCACTTACAAGGCCCTATACACATACATCACTCATAGGGCCCATACACCCATGGGGTGACATAGATCATGGCACCCCGTACACGTAACCCATATGGCACACACCCCACCTCATATGGCACATATAAGTAGCCCATGGGACCCATTACCCCCATGGGTTCCATATAGCCGTGGGCACCATTAAGATCCGTAGAGCATCTGGACTCAAGCAAGATGTGAAACGCTAGTCGCTCCCCTGAAAGTCACAATGAACCAGGTTATGGAAAGAAAAAGTAGAAGAGCGTACCCTGGGCTCCAAACTGTAAGCTTTGGATGCAAACGGGATTGGAGCTCGAATTCATGAGGCCCCAAAGCAAAAGCTTCATCAGCAATGACAACATTATAGATATTCAGAGGCAGGTAGTAGTAGTAGTATTTGGTAGTGTTGAAGGTTCATGTCAGTTTAAATTATGTCGTTGGTAGGTACTATTCCCAATATTTAGTACCACCATTCGATATACGTCTTTTAGTACCAATGTCAATCATTCTAAATTCTTGTATTAAATAGATTAATGTCAGAAGACATTTAATGCTATTATAATGCCGATACATCATTTACTTTTAATATTTGTGCAATGAGTAACTACTTAATTATTTACACAACTTATACTTTACAAAAAACAGTGTATTTATGCTAGCATTGTATTCGCAAAAGTTCGAGTCTCTACTTTTTACCATTGGATTATAGCGTACCCTGGGCTCCAAACTGTAAGCTTTGGATGCAAACGGGATTGGAGCTCGAATTCATGAGGCCCCAAAGCAAAAGCTTCATCAGCAATGACAACATTATAGATATTCAGAGGCAGGTAGTAGTAGTAGTATTTGGTAGTGTTGAAGGTTCATGTCAGTTTAAATTATGTCGTTGGTAGGTACTATTCCCAATATTTAGTACCACCATTCGATATACGTCTTTTAGTACCAATGTCAATCATTCTAAATTCTTGTATTAAATAGATTAATGTCAGAAGACATTTAATGCTATTATAATGCCGATACATCATTTACTTTTAATATTTGTGCAATGAGTAACTACTTAATTATTTACACAACTTATACTTTACAAAAAACAGTGTATTTATGCTAGCATTGTATTCGCAAAAGTTCGAGTCTCTACTTTTTACCATTGGATTTATACATCTGGCACATTCTCTACGATGTGGCATTTACGCTAAGTGCCTACATTTAAAAATCGTACGTATTCACTGTGCATCTGCCGCAAACTGACACATGTCCTGCCTCTAACACGTTCCGCTCGGGACTGATTGACTCGCCGAACGCGTCATATAGGTAGTAAGCGTAGGTATTATGAATTTTCATGGTATAATTCAGAATATGTGTAAATTTTGATAACCGTTTTTCATTATCCTATCAATGACCTTCATTTTGATATCATTTTTATTTTTCTAATCTGAACACAACTCAAATAAAACTGGAATGCGTTATTGGTTAGACCAATTTTTGAGAGTAAATTCTATAGAGGAACGTAAAAGTCATCATGTATCAAATAACCGAAAGTACTAGTTTGAATAGCATGAATAACATATATGATTTTCAAAATACAGGGGCTTCTCATTTTCGAAAAATCTTAATCTAAAATACCCTTCCTCAGGGACCCTTGCCTTAACGTTTTTATAGTAGTAAATGAGTGTTAATTTTATAAACAACCCAATTGAATAGTTTTTGTTTCTATAATTAAATTGGACTCTTTTTTTCCGTGTTTAGAAGCATCATAAGTGTTAATGGCCAGAAGGAAAGATAGGTATAATACATATATTGGAACTCAACCAGTTAAAAACAATGACGAATAAGATGACATGCAAGTTAGTCGACGATTTGAGGTATACCTACTTTAAGGAATAGCCATATGTCTTATGCTTAAGCTTGCTATGGATTGTATTAATATATTTAATATGGTACTGTAAAACGGGGTGATAGGGGTCAAGGGGACAGAAATAAATATTTAGATTTACGTTTACTGAATCAAAATTAACATAAATTAAAACTAAATGTAGTTTTGAATAAATATTTGTAACTGCCAAAAAACGCGAAATATTCAAAAATATAATAAGTTGTGAATTCAACAAACTAATCACAGAAATGCAACGTGGTTGTCAGTCGTTATTATTATATTTGAGTAAGTAAATATTTTATTTGAATAAAATAAAATATGTGGTAGATATTTATATATTTAGTGTTGATAAAATCATATTGATAAAAATCATTTGATATCTATTGCTAAAAGAAACCATGGGTTACATGGTCAGTTGTAATAATTTTTAACCGACTTCAAAAAAGGAGGTTCTCAATTTGGATGTTTATATTTTATTATGTATGTTCAAGCATAACTTCTTCTTTTGTAAACGGAGTTCAGTTTTTTTTTGATAGAAAGCCATTTATTTCTAAATGGTCCCATTTAACATTCGTAACAATCTGATGATAAGTATCGAAGACATTACAGGAACTCTTCAATAAACGGCAGCAAATCAACCGCGATTGTTGCTATTTCATTGTATGCATTGTTAACGAAATCACATAATATAAAATCACGCCCGTATGGTACAACGGTATGTACATATATGTTCAGTATATATATTCAGCGATACTGCCGTCGTTTATGAACTGATTTTGGTAATTCTTTTTGTATTGGGTTCGGTTTAGTTTCGAAGTGGTCCCATATTAATATTTATTTTTTAGGAAAACGCTCACCGGAGAACTCTTTAGAATCAAATAGAAAATGTTAGCATGTCATCACATTCAGAATGTCAAAAATATTAAATGGTTATCACTAAGGTACATTGCCTCAATAATTTACTAATAATAGTTACTATAATTTACCATTACACTTTTCAAATTTATCTATCGTATAAAAACCTTTCCTCGTGAGCCATGCCTTCAACTTCCTCAGAAATATAGGGTTTTGAAATTACTTCTAGCTGTTTGGAACTGCATTATAAATACGACCACACATCGCAAAACAGTTTTTTAGTAGAGAGTTGTATTTGGTACTCGTGGTAAAATAATTCTATCCGGGTTTCTAGTGCTCCTCGGATAAACCTTAGGTATGTGCCATCGAGGAGGAACTAGGATGTTGTCAGACAAATACAAATGTAAAATACGTGTGTTTGTGAGGATGGATGTGTTTGTATGTGCGTGTGTGGATGTTTTTTTACTATTTCACGGAAAAACTGCAGAATATTATAAATGTGACAGTTTCTGAGGATAAATGTATTGCATTTCTGTGTAGATATTTGTTACTCTTTCACACAAAAATGGCCGAACGGATCTGGAGGTAAATTGGCACAGATATAGTTTCTAGTCTGGAATAGATTCCGTTTCCTTGACAGATTTCGTTTCCATGACACACAGACTACTGTGTGTCATGGAAACGGGGTCAATATTTCACGCGGGCGAAGTCACGGGCAACGGCTAGTATTTTATAAGCACCTATTCCCCTCATGATTCAAAATAGCCGTATAATTGAAGACATAATAATGATAAATCATACACAATAACGTCCGAAGTGTTGAGGATGCCTCATAAAATAAATATAATCTTAACGGTTCGTTACGCTTATGTTTAATTTATCATATCTTGCAATTTTTTACCGAAGACTTAAAGATTCATCATATAAAACTACCTAACGGTACATTTCTATATTGGTCAGAAAACCGTAATCAGAACGGGACAGAATTTTTTGAGCTGTTATTAAAATATTCGAGATATTACTGTGATTAGTTGGAAAACATATTCAGCAGTTATTTAATTTAATGGCGGTTGATTAATTATTGCGACAGTAAAACATGGACAGTAATAAAAAATCAATTAGTCGGTTATTTTATCATACAATGTCAATTCTAAAAATAATTGAGCAGATCAATAACTGAATTAGCGGTTCGATTAAGCCACGGGAGCGAGAGAAGCGAGCTCGTGGACACCACGCGCCCCGACACGGATAGATATAGGTTAGAAGGGTTATTGCGGAGATCTCGCAGAGACCCTAATAATACCCTTCGTGTTAGGTCACTTGTGATGATGCACGTAGAAATAGGAGCCCCGAGGAGCGGGGCTCCGTTGAAATTACTATTAAAGTACTGTTTTTTTAAATTTCATTTTACCACCTCATTGTTCATAGAATTGCTTAGAATGAGATTCCTTACCGACAAATTCCGATTTATTACTGCCCACACGTAACCGCTCGTCCAATATTTTTTACCGCCCATTTAATTATTTTCCTGCTCAATTATATATTCATTGATCCATTTTATTGTTTTTTATTACTCATTTTTGTTTACTTTACTGCTTAGTTTTAACTGCTGAACTACTTATTAAACGTGCCATTTATAATTTTAACTTACCAAAACTGCTATTTACAACTGCCTCTTTAAATAAGTGCCAATCAGAACTACTAGGATAATATTAATCGTTGGTTACGGCTGATAAACTGAGGACTACCATGAAACGTACATCCGAAACTTTGGGGCCGCACGAACCACGAAACCTTGAAGTTACTTCGGATTTCCTATTTCACATCCTAACTTCTGCGTCCGCGTCAAATACTGATACCACCCTCACGATTCACGGGAACCTATTCCCGTAATAAGGAGTATCCTATGTGCTATTCCGCGCTATATTATCATCGTCAGTACAGCGTGGTTCCCGGTTGCATCCATGGCTGTCACATCGGAGCCCGGAGTCCGCTTACTCCTTATCCTCCTTTTAGTTTGTCTCATACCGCTATGGAAGCCAATGCCGTCTGAGTAAGTAGGAAATATCCACCCATATAGCAGTAATAAGGTATTGTAACTTACCCAGTCTCTGTATTGATGTAGAACGCATCTTCTTAACAATTTCCCAAACCTGTACAACTCATCAGGTGGGTTGACTATTACTGAAGTTTTTCCAAAGGTGATTACTTCGCCTTTTTTTTCGGTGGCAGGAAGCAATGTCACTGACTTCGCTATTATTTCGTGGCTCATACATTTCTCAGCTAATACCTCGTTGAATTGTCCGTATTCTCCTGTTGCTATCTCCAGAACTGTAGGAATATTTAAAATTGTGATTAATTTGATAGAAGGTAGTATAAGGCGCCGGCCAAACAGAAAGAACGCGCGTCTTAGACGTGTCTTCGTAACACCCCGTGCACCCACGGCGTCCGCTCTGTTTGTCCGGACCTAAGAGAGGTAGCCTTATATAAGTCTAGTCATCATCATCTTAGCGCTGTTTCTAGTTGCATCCGAGGCTTTTCCTTTTGGTTTGCCTTATTTTGTTCTCATGGGAGCGACTGCCGTCTGACCTTCCAACCCTAAGAGGAAAGGTTGCGCCAGAGCCTCGTCTGTCAATATAGCAGGTGTACCTACTTGCAGACGAGGCTGGCCTGAGCACCGAAGATCTTGGCGGGGCCCTACCCCAAGACTATTCACACCCGTTTTCTCTGTACCATGCCTTCAGTACACCAGGATTAACGAAAACACTACGTAGGACACTCGGTTTGTCTCAGAGAAAGTCAAAATCTCTTCTGCCATGATTTTTAACTAAATGGCAGGCGTCAGAAATGTAGGAAATCCAGTTGTCGTTTTGGCAAATCAACCTCCTCAATAATCCTAATCTCTCCTCTTTTGACGACCTGTGTGGCTTAGTGGTAGAGTATAGTAGTCATTGCTATATCAGATGTTGTGAACCCGTGAAATTCCGCTCAATGCAAATATTTGTATGCATGAATTCGTATATTTGCATTGTCTGGGCGCTTCGATGTATAATATGCATGTATTACGAAATAAAGAAGATCTAAGATGTTTATCTGCATTGCTATGATAACTTTGGGTCTAGATAGTTCTGTATAGAATGTCCTAGATTAATATAATTTATAATTATAATTTTATAATTATAAATTATAATTATAAATTTATAATATTAATAAATTTTAAATTAAAGGCTACCTTTTGTTTCATTTACAAATAAACAGTGCTTAATTAAGATATTTTTTGTTAATCCAAAAACCTCGTAATCTTGCTCACTCAAATAAAGCCATAAAATATTTGACAAAAAGTTTTATTAAGTACATCAGTTTTAAGGAAAAAAATAAAATAAAACGATATTCTGGTTTAGTTTACGTGATAAATAGACAACAATGACAGTGACAATGATGAATAATTTAACGATAACTTATCTAAAGGATTGCTTGTATGTTAACGAAACAGATAAAATAATGAACTGCAAGTTCACAAGAATGATTCACAGCTATTTACAAAATACCTCAGTATTTTAATACCCATTATTAAAATAACAATTATTATTAATTCTATTAAATTTAATCATTAGCCGGGCAGGGGGATTGTGGTCGCAGCACTAGTGGGACCGGTGGGTATCACGCGGTGCTGCGACGATAATCCTCTTCTGATGAGGCCGTCAAGCTTAGTGCCACCATTGTTAACATGGTACGTGTATGTACCTAATGGTGACCCTCTTTCCTGAGACTTTACCTTCAGCTTACCATCAGGCGAGGTGAAGTCAAATTGACGTGCCCTAAATATAAAAATAAAAATTAAAAAATAAGCTGATTGCTGATGTTTTTTTTTCTTCATTCTATTTCTCTATCTATTTGAAATATCATAATAAACCGGTACGGAACGTTTATGCTCGTAGTGAAAGCTCAAGTACCGTTATAGTAAACCGTTGTGGTATAGTAAACAGTATCCGTAACCCGTTATTTCATTAACGAGGGATTAAAATTATTAGCAGGAAGGTGAGACATTTGTCACGCAAGCAAAGTCTAGCTCATGTGTGCTACTTACTATAATCAGCAGGATTGTGGTACTTGGGACATTGTAGGCCAACAGACGCTAAGTACGGTACAGTGTCTTCGCTCGTGCCATGGTATATGCACATACCGTCTGCTAGAATGTATACCTATGAACAAATAAACTTGTGATGATCATTGCCAACATTATTTGATTAAGAATTGACAAAAAGGCTTATCCGTCTTGGATTAAGCATTTCCAATAATAGAAATACTGCGTAAGCTACATCTATTCCTAATAAATTTGTTGCAACTTAAACTTTTAATAAGTCTTAAGCCCGAAACATTGCGACGCGTATGAGACGTGGGTGAGACGCGGATTACCTACGCGGACGTCCGCGGCGCATGGTAAAAAAGGTATTAAACTTATAGGCGCCGGACAAACAAAACGGACGCGCGTCCTAGACATGTCTTTGTTACACTGCAGCACCCTTTAACCCCTCCGCTCACTCCGCGCTGGAGGAGCACGAAGTGTTACAAAGACACGTCTAGGACGCGCATCTGTTCTGTTTATCCGGTGCCATAGTGCGTTCCGTGCGATGTAGATTCCGTGTCGCTTAGAGCTACCCGCTTGCGGAGAATCTGCGGCACACTATTTAGGCCCTAGAGTTCTACCCTAGAGTTATCCTAAGGTAATAGATGACGGTGACAAGAGCAGAGGAGTCATAATCATCGCAGCATTGTTCCTGGTTGCATCCGAGGCTTTCACTTCGGAGCCCGGGGTCAGTTTACCCCTTTTTCTTCTCTTGGTTTAGCTCATACGACCCTAGTTGAGCAGTTGTTGTTATAGTATAATTATGGGCAACGGTTTTTTTTTTTTTTTTTTTTTTTTTTTTTTTTTTTATAAAAATATTAGTAACCGAAATTACTAATATTCCCCCTAACCCCTCCAGCTAAGCTAAATGCTTGTGTTAGGAGTGGGTTCACGTCAGTAGTGTAATGGCCAGGATTCGAACCCGGGACCTCTCGATCGTAGGGTCGACTCCTTAACCACTAAGCTACCGACGCTATACTTATCTTTAGTTTTCCAGACTCACCTGATCAAACAAGGAGTAAATAGATGCGGGCGGCTGATGTATGGTACAGACTATGGTACGTCCGTTTTGCGCGAGGTTCTTGAGCATTTCCATGCATTGAGCTGCTGTTTTACTGTCCAGTCCTCTGTAAACAAGGAGCTGCCTTAAACAGATAGGTAAGGTTGGAATGAAATGAGGGGCTCGTGGCTAAGTGGGAACCGAGTAAGTTAGCACATTGCAAGGTTGAGCAATACTAGCCAGTTCAGTTTTAGGATGAATGATCAGCACAGAGGGGTCTCAAGAACACATTGAGACCTCTCCGTGCCTCGAAGAGCACGTTAAGCTGTTGGCCCGGGTTGCACACGAACTTTTTAGGGCTCCTACCCGTGTAGTTGGAGCCCTAAAAAGTCCGACAATTGGTCTAACTGCAGAATTTCGATGTCGCAAGCTGGTTGTGGAGGTTGCTCGAATAATTGTCGCTTCTTGGAAAAGTTTTGTTTGGCGGAAAAAGTTTGGCCGCTTCGTAGTTAGCCTGAGAAGTCAAACCCAACTCGGTTGGAGAAAGGCTCGAAAGATGATCACTGGAACGATATTATCTTAACCACAGTATAAATATGATTACCGTGTTTTAACTTCGACCCGCTTTTCACATTTTACATCATCATACGAGTACAATCGATATACTAAAATCAGAAATCCCCATTATAACCTATATGTAACAGTTGCCTATGTACTTAGAGTATCTAAGCAGGAAGTTAAAGTGACTGGGAAGCCAAAAAAGAAGAAAAAAGGAATGGAAAAAGAAGGTATGAAGGTAATGTCTCCGGACTCTTAAACCATACGAAAAGCTATACTTTACTGGTGGTAGAAGTTTGATGACACAAATTTGTCACAAAATTCGGCCGGGTGGGTACCACCGTGCACGATTGCGTAAAACCCTCCATAGTAATCCAATTTCGGTTTGATTGCGTTCAGGGGTCAGCAAGTGCATAGCCGGGCAGGGGGATTGTGGTCGCAGCACTAGTGGGACCGGTGGGTGTCACGCGGTGCTGCAACGACAATCCTCTTCTGATCAGGCCGTCAAGCTGAGTGCCACCATTGTTAACATGGTACGTGTATGTAATGGTGACCCTCTTTCCTGAGACTTTACCTTCAGCTTACCATCAGGCGAGGTGAAGTCAAATTGACGTGTCCTAAATATAAAAAAAATAATGATTCAGGGTCATGGGCCTATAGTTCATCAACAAGGTTTTATCACGTTTCTTGAAGAAGAGAACCACCACGCTCCTGTTCCACGCTTCGGGCGTAGTACCCTCGAGCAGAACGAAATTAAAGAGCCTCTGTAGAACTTTCAGCATTGGTGTTCCACCCGCACTCAGAAGCTCCGATGTAATTCCGTCCTCACCCGCCGCCTTGTTTCTCTTGAGCTGTTTGAGGGCCATCCTAATCTCATAGAGGCTGATGTCCGGAATATTTTCTGTGTATTTGTGTTATTTTCAGGTACAGACACCAAAATTACATAGAATTTAAAAATATGGTCACTAATATAATAAAGGCTAGTAAATAATGCAAATATTTGCAAGCATGAATATGTGTACTTGCAATGGTTTAGGTGTTGCTGTATATGATATACATGTAATTATTATGAATTAAAGCTAAGTATATGTATCCCTCGTTCAAGTCTCTTTTCTACTATTACCTTTATTCTTTTTTAAATTCTGAATAGAACATTACACTGTGTATATCCTGAAGAATACAGCATAATATATGTTTTTCAGATTGGCTTATATTAAACGAGAGAAACTATTTTATAATTACCGGTTATTCGATCGGCAGCCATTGTAATCGCCTAAAACATCATCTCATGGTCATGTGATTGTTTAATGTGAAGAATGTTTTATTTTAGTACCATTTTTTTTTCATGCGGAAATCCCTTATATAAAAATGTTTTTAACGTTTTATAATGATAATTAACTTAAACTTATTCCGATTATCTTCTATAAAATGTACTTAAAAACGGACAACTTAAAGTAGATAATTGCTTTCGTAATACTTACAATTAGATAAGATCTGGTATCAAGGTTAAGAATAACTCGTTCATGGTCACTACTTCGCTCCACTGCACTGGCATGAGTAATTGGACAAGATTAGTTATGCGAAATAACTTGAAAATACTTTCAGAGCTAAAAGCAATGAATGTAGTAAACGGGACTAAAGGCACAAAGGGCTTTACATTAGTATGTGGTAATCTCGGAACGAATGAATAGTATTAAATGAATGGAATGGAAGAAATGGAACAAAAATAAAACATAATGCAGTAAAAATGCGCTTCCTAACGTAATTTCTGTAAAGTGAGGGGGTCCCTCACTCCCTTCGACATCCCTGGTTTCATCTTAAATCCCGACTCTAAAATTTGGCTCTAGGTTAGACTTTATCTTATGATAAGGTGAAACCTAGAGCGTTCTGCGGGCGATGCTTTCTTTATAATCAGTAGTTTTATAGGTACAGATTTTTAGCTTTAAACATCTCACTAATATTTTGCAATATTTTAAACAGCTTAGTTCGATACACGATCGATCCACTTAACGAAAATATGAAGGCAGTTTATGTCTGTTGCTTTTAAGGATATAATCGTTTATTTAAGCAGTTCCCAAGCAGTTCAGTAGGTATGGTATGGTATGGTTTCGCGAGCTGGTATCCGCAACTCCACGACAAGGCGCGGTTTTTGCGTAGTTCAGTAGGTAATTAAATACTAATTTAGTCTATTCGTGTTTAAATATTTTCTGATCAGAATTAAATACGAGTATAATGTTAAACTTTAAATTTGTATAACCATACCAGATATTTTAATCTGTTTACATGTTTTTAATATGCGAGGAATCTTTATGCATATCTGCATTAGAGTTAAGTAGCAAAAGGTTACATCTGAGTTGCATGTCCTTATTTGCAAGCATGGTAAGTGGGTCAGCGTAGTATTTTTAATTCGTACCTAATAGTTATTTAAAAGGTTTTACATTGATAATGGCACAATGACCTACACTTGTTTATGTGTTTATTTGTAGAGGAGAAATAAGATTTAAGTTGCGAATGGATTTATTATAACTGTTATAAGGTCGAGTTGATTATGTAGTGATAACCAGTGTATCTGCTTATGTTATGACTGTTTGAGTAAGAATTCTTTAGTGTATTAATACATACAAACATACATACATACACCTACTCACCCCTTTCTCTTTTTCCTCTAGGGTAAGCAGAGACAACAGACCGCCATTTGCTTCTGTCCTTACACACTTTATGAGCTTCCTCTACTATTATTAAACCTTTCACGCAAGCCGAATGGGTCCGAGTGCTGTCGACCTGCCCTTTTTTCAATATATCAATAATTTGATCAGTGTATGTTCTGCGAGGTCAACCGCAGCCTGCCTCCATGATCGGGGCCTGAGGACGGCAGTTGGCCGACTCGCCGTCCTTACAGAAGCAGGCCGTGGCGGAGGCGTGTCGTGTGTGCCCTACACACGCCTGCCAACTCACCGAAGCGGGATAAAACCTGACCCCACCTGGCGAGGCCGCGGTGGCGGCCAAAGTCCGCCGGCAACCCTGGGGTTATCCTTTCGAGGGCTTACCCGGGGTGCCCGGCAACGGACACTTGGGTAGGACACCGTGCGGTTTTAGTCGAGACACGACATAACCACCCCCGCTGGCCGGCGGGGGGGTATCCGAAGGGATTTCCGCACGTAAAAAAAAAAAAAAAAGACTGCCACATAATTGTACCCACTTCGGCCGTCTATAGAACAAGAGTTTCGGAATTGGTTCCGTACACAGCTTATCATTTCAAGTAAATTAAAAGTTGGGTATGTTACTGGTTACGATCAAGTAAATATCGTACTTGGTCAGCCGTGCATGGTATTTGTAGAGACACACCTGTGTCTCAAACAATTCCATTCACGGCTGTCGAGACAGGTTTATAATAAATTAAAATATTAATTATTATTAATTAATTGGTACATAATCCTAATATTATAAACGTGAAAGTTTGAATAGATCTAATGATGTATGGACATTTGTCCTGCACGGTAAAACTATCAAATGATATTAAACAATAACTACTCTACCTCATAGTTTATTACAAATAAATCATACGACTATAAACTAAACATAAATCTTTATTAATATTCTAACTTTGATCTTACCGAGTTAAAATTTACGCGGAAATCCATAATACCTATAGAAGGTTACTTTAAATTAGTAATAAGCTAGTTTTTACATCTGGAATAAAAATAGTTGAAATGAAAAGAATAATAATTATTTGAGAAGCTGTTTTAGTAAATAATGACTGACCCCCTATTGAGTTCCTAATTTTGCTAATCAACTAAAAGTATCTTAATATTTACCTAATATACGAGTACAATCTTAAAATATAAAAGTATAAGGAGAAATTAACTCAACGCAGTGGCCTACAGCTATTACGGCGCTTTTTTAGATCGCTAACTACAGCATTAATTTCTAGGTCCATTTTAAGATACGTAGAGAAGTCACGTAAAAGTAAACAAAAATGTGTATGTACTAGTGTGCACAGGTACCTAAGAAGTGAAACTTCTTTATGACCTTATTAAGTTATATTAGATAAAGTTTAACAAAAGGCTTTTATTATCATAGACACGAATACAAATAATACAATTATTTTATTTTACCTTATTACTACTAAGATTATTACAGCATTTCATTAAAGTACAAAACAGTCGTATTAGTTAATAATAACTAGTTTTAATGGAATTATATACATTGACCGATAGTTACAATCAAAAACTGAGGTTAACCTTAAATAACTTGAAAAAAATAAATACCATAATCACACCCACGTGTTAGAAAAAGAGATATAATTACTTACTTTTTTTAGAAATTCACTGAAATTAGAATTAAAATAAACCCTTTCATTTTGCTGATCACTATCAGTCGAATAAATCAACTTTTTTTTAAAAGAGCGTAACGGAAAAATGTACAGAAATTAAGATGGCGCGTAACCGAAAAACGTTACATATTGTGACGGTAATTTTTTTTCCAACGCCGATAAACAAATTTCACTTCAAAAAAAAGCCTTGGTCGGGACCAGTTCCATACAAGTAAATTTCAAGCCTCGATCGGAATTAGTTCCATACAAGTAAATTAAAAGCCTTGTACGGAACCAGTTCTGAAACTCTGGTTCTACACACGGCCGAAGCAATATACGTATCTTTTTTTTTTTTCGTGCGAATATCCCCTCGGATACCCCCCCGCCGCCCAGCAGGGGTGGCCCCCTCGGGTTTGGGAACCACGGTGTCCCCGTCTTACCCCGGTTTGGGGGAAGGGCGCTAGTCCCCCCGCACCGTCCCGGCCTGCTTCTGCTGGGGTGACAGGCGGCCTCGCCATACAGACATACCTATTTTCAATATTTTGAGAAAACAATAATAATAATTAAGCAATCGTTTTAATTTCATGATCATGACTGCACTTCGTTTTATAACCTAAAATAATGTACCGTTTAAAATACAATATAATAAAACTTTATCAAAACTTACGTGGTTGGTTCATCAAGGAACAGCACTGGAGGGTTATCAATTAACTCTACTGCTATTGACAACCTTTTTCTTTGTCCTCCGGAGAGATTACAACATCTCGTTTGTTCTGATTCCGACAACCCTAGCGTGTGCAGTATGTCTGTTATCTAGGACAAAATATAACAGTTTAAAAATAAATAAGATTTTAAAGTTTATTTTATTTTGTTCTGTGTTTGATTAGGACCTCAACCTTGATTTAGGGACATGGGCAGCCTTATACTTCACCTTCACGCCAACACTCGTGGATACCTGAGATCGTTTCACCTGATACCTGAGCTCTCCTGTGGATTTATGAGGTACTGGAGAGTGGATACTAGTTCTTTTACACTACCTGCCTTCACGATACCTCTTCGGCCTGCATTAATTTAAGCAATAATAAGGCAGTTAAATCCACAACTTTTGTTATAGATTATGAAAGAGTTTTCCTGCATCTGTACACATCCCTGGATGGTAGAAGAGGCTGGCATGCCGCCTCTTCCATGAACCTAAAGAGTACAGTAAAAACTCCTTAAACTCTTCTATAAAATCTATATCATCGAAAAATTCTTACCACACTCATCTTCAACTTCTCCGTCAAGGTGTCTCCTAGTTTCATGTCAGCTGCAAACTTCATGAGCTCCGCCACAGTAAACAGTGGATTTAACCTGTCATCCTGCAGAATGTAGCAGGACTTCTTTCTGTAGGAATGAAGACTACGCTGTATGTTGCTGCTAGGACTTAGTTCACATACGCTATCGCCAGCGCGAATATTGCCTCTCACTCCTTGCGTTCTAGAAAAAATATTGATTAATAGTTATAATATTGGTACCTGTCTCGGTGGTGTTGGGGTGGCGAATGCGACTGTTGTACATGAGGTCTCAGCTACGATTTCTGGGACGGATAAAATTTTAAAGAGATTTTCCGTCAGGAAATTGTCAGTAGTAGCACAGATGGAAGTACCCGGTTGACGGCAATAGGTAATACAGGACGGCAAAATGGTGAGATGTGATTGTTAATGGGTAGACAGCTTGTGCAGTGCAGCACTGAGACCTTTTCGCAGTAGTCGGATTCAATCTTTCGTTTCTGGCCATAATTCCATCCCCAACCGCGGTTACATCTTGCTGTGCGAACGTCATCTTGCAGAAGAAGACCCTTAAGGGACTAGAGACTAAAATTATCATGGCGTTAGATAAGGCATTTAGAGAAAACTGACCATAAATAATAATCCAGTCGATTGGGATCGGGACTAGATGACAATTTGTCTTTAGCTTTGATTGGGTCAGTTTTTTTTATACCACTTAGGTGGCAGACAAGCTCACAGCCCACCTGATGGGAAGCGGTTACCGTGGCCTATGGACGTGCGCGTGAAAAGATGTATGTGCAACCAGTTGTATGCGCATCTTTTTTGTCCTGTGCCTTTAAATCACTCACTATACTCAGTAGTTTATGTGAGAATCACTCGCTACGCTCAATTCAATTTTAGACTATTTCGCTAGTTCGTGATTTAAAGCAAACTCGCAGCAAAAATAACTTTGCTCACTTGTTGCACAAATAACTATTCGCACCACTTGCGTGGATCGAGTTGCCAACGTTGTAGGTACTTTGCTGACTGATATTGAGCTTGGAGCATAAACTCGGTCATTCTGCTTGTTTAATGTTACTACATAGTAAAACACTTCTCTTTACTTTATTTTTTCTTCTGACCTCCTTTTGCGTACCTATTTACTTTGGCTCCATATCTATTTTGTGTACTGCTTATAAAGCAATCTGGTTGGCTTTATCGCCACACTTCCATTCTAAGGTTGGCGCGAAAATGATGAAACCCAATAAATACTCAATAGAGAAAATATTAATCGAAAAAATCCTATAACCCGTTTGCATCACCATTTACACAAGAAACTTTAATATTGAATTAAGCATGAATATTACCGGGATTAACAAAAAATGTATTTTGCAGCTTAAACATCTCAGATAGAAATATTTGAATATCTACAAATATTGAACTAAGTACTTACTGATTTAATAATATATTATTTTAAATTGAAGGGACGCAAAATGTGTTGAAATTAAATGAAATTTATTCACAGGAACCAGTGTTTTTCATTTTATATAATATGTAGATGTGTGATTATATTAAGAGGCAAAACAAAGTGCAAATCAGACTTACGAGAATCCAGTGAGTGCGTTCATGAGTGAAGATTTGCCAGCTCCGGAAGGTCCCATTATAGCGGTTAGTTGGCCAGATTTAAACAAACCAGATACATTTTTCAGAATTGTCTTTTTCCCTGGAACAATTGCTTTCAATTAGATAACTGTAGAGGCAAGAAATTTGACTGCAAACCAAAGGAAAGCAGGCTGTACATACAGTTTTTCATCAAACCGTCACTTCCAGGCCCGCGGTCATAGATGATGGAGATCATTCTGTGATCTCCGCCGCCCCGTTTGCCTTTGTCGTGTTTACAAATGCTTCTTGGTAAACACTTGCATAGTGTTGGGCTAAAGAAGCTTTCGGGCGGACAAATTGTGAAAACGATACACGTATCCTTCTTTAGCCCAGTAACTCTGACAAACTAGTTACCAAACTCGCTTCGGCCGTCTTTAGAACCAGAGTTTCGGAACTGGTTCCGTACGAGGCTTTTAATTTACTTGTGTGTAACTGTAGATGTGAAGTCGGTTGTTAACGTTTACAACCGACCGGTTGACAACCGTTGACGTTTGTTTATCGGTTATCAACTATTTTCAACGGCCAGAAATGGATAAAAACTTTTATTTTATTTAATGGAACAGTTTTTTTTTCATAGGCTATGAGTAGAATAGATAAATATTATAAAATCTTGTCGTATGGCAGAATAACGTTTGCCGGGTTAGCTAGTTTATTACATATAAACTAACCAAACACATAATTTTATATGTAAAGTATTTATGAAATACTTCAACGTAGCTGAGTGCCTTTATTTTGAAACTAGCTGTTGCCCCTGCGACTTCATCCACGTTGTGTTCGTAATAGATGCTGAGTATGTTTCCTTCTGGTTGGTGAATTGATTCCAACATGTGTTAAGTTATTTCATTGTTCTATGTTTTTTATGTAGAAGGAAGCCATTTTCGGATGACGGAATCATTGACGCAGAGCCGAAACTACAGAAGCTAGAACTACGAAATTAAGACAGTAAGTTCCTTCTATGGTCTAGGCAAGCGCAAAGAAAGGTTTTTGAGAAATTCAATCTCTGATGGGGGAAAATCCTTCACCTTAACATAATGAAAGTCAGCTCATCTTCATCTAGGCATCTTTCCCGATGGCATCTGAACACTCAAACAGCACCAGTTGAAAGTATTAAATAGGAGTTGATCAGAATGACGTGTGAAGTCGGGTGAAAGCTAGTTTCGTTTATAGGCTTTTTAGGGAAATTTTTCAAGAGACACATTGAGCCACAGATTCCGTTAAGAACTCAGTGGAAATAGAGGTTGTTTTATGTAAACTATAAAATCGAAATAAGTTCTACTAGGTTGTTTCATATGATGGCGTGATGATATTAATTATGAAAGGTTTATAGGTCTCTAATCAACTATATTTTATGGGTATTTATGGTCCGGATATTGACCATATCCGGGTTCTACCGACCTGCAAAATTCCGTGAAAATCTGCTTATTGTAATAACATTGTGATCAATAATGGTTTTGATAGATTTTTCTCTATTACTCCTATCATACCTATAATAGCGTGATGAATCATTCCTTAACTGACTTCAAAACGCGGTACACTGTTTAACCTGTATGTTTGTCCGTGACATATTTGTACGGAATCGGTTCCGTCCGATCAAGGCTTTTAACTTACTTGTACAGAACTGGTTTCGATCGAGGCTTTTAACATACTTATACGAAACTGTTTCCGATCGAGGCTTTTGACTTACTTGCACGGAACTGGTTCCAGTCAAGGCTTTTAATATACTTGTACGGGACTGGTTCCGATCGAGGCTTTTAACATACTTATACGCAACTGGTTTCGATCGAGGCTTTTAACATACTTGTACGGAACTGGAACCGATCGAGGCTTTTTATTTACTTGTATGGAACTAGTTCTGATAAAGTAAATATCATATTCCATCAGCCCTGAATGAAATTGGTAAAAACACAGACAGGTCTATTTTATCTACAGGAAAAAATTGGGTCCATAATTCTACTTATATTACCTAGAGGACAAGGTCAAGTTGGCATCTAAGAAACTTGGAGTGCTCAACAGGGCGAAGCAGTGCCGAGCAAAGACTTCCTCTTTATAATTCGCAAGTCCGGCTCCACATGGAGTACTGCTGTCACGTTTTTTTCGGGGTAACTGCATTCCTACTTGACCCATTCGACTCGGTGCAAAGACGGGCGCTGAAGATCGTCGACAATCCCATAATTACAGGCAGTGTAGAACCTCTCAGCCTTAGGATAGATTATGGCTCTCTGTGCGTGTTCTACCGCCTATACAATGGTGGTCGATCAGAATTGTTTGATATGATGCCCACGGCCACATTCTATCGTCGCACCGCTCGCCACAGATAGGGAATTCATCCTCACATGTTGCGACCATACAGTGAGGTATGAAAGGTACTTATTTTCTCGCACCCTCAGGCTGTGGAATAATCTACCTGCTGCGGTTTTCCCAAGCGATTTCAATATGGGGTTCTTCAAGAAGAGCATTAGAAGGTTCTTACAGGGTAGGCAGCGCGAGTGTGACGCCTCTGGTGTTGCACACGTCCATAGGCCGCGGTAACCGCTTCCCATCAGGTGGCCCGTGTATTTGTCTGCCACATAAGTGGCATAAAAAAAAAGCATAAATATATATATGTAGATATATCGACGTATTTACAAAAAAAGAAAAAATGTGTGAGTATGTTTATCCGCATTCTGGAACCCAATAATGAGCTATTTAAGCTATGGTTACTTGGGGTCTAAAAATAGCACTGTGTAGAATATCCTAGAACATTTTTCTCTTAAGATATTATATTATTATTATTTTCTTTAATATAAGGTAACAAAAATAAGTTACGATGGCCGCCGAAGAGGTCAGCCAAATTACAGCTTATAAAGTCATAAATGATCTTAATTTATAATTTGTGTACTTATTTTCTTGGCCGTGGAGACCAAGCAAAGATCTGGAAATTTCTCAGGACACTGCGTATTGGAAAGTCACGCCAGGATGCTATTCCCATCGTGATCGGACCCACAAAGACAATACTTCGGAGTATCCTTCATCGCTTCCAACACCTGACTACTCACCGTTCTTATTTAATTAAGTAACTGCTTGTGGAGTTAAAGAGTGTATAATGTCAATAGGCTTCAATACAGTTGGAAGTGACTATGTAAGTCGGAACATGGTTCAACCAATTCTTGAACAAATAATATTTCATGTACTAAATAATTTCGTTTCTTGTATCGTGTTTCCAGCTTGAAAAGAGAAACAAATTACCCTTTGCCCAAAAACTCTAATCCCACAACCCTTTCTGAGTTTCGTCCCATTTCCGTCTCAACTTTTTCTCAAAAGTCCTAGAATGCCCATTTCATAAACAATTAAGGTTATATCTGACCAGAAACAATCTCGTCAATCCTCTCCAGTCAGGATCCCGTCCTGGGTCAGCATGGTCATCACATTGATCCAGGTTACTGACGAAATCAGATTAGGCATGGAGAAAGGAAATCTGACCCTCCCTATTGATTTTAGCGATGCGTTTAATACTGTAGATTTTCATATCCTACTTGGCATACTGCATTCTATGAACATATTTCCAACAGTGATTTATTGGTTAAATAGTTTCTAGATTCCTTTTCCACTTGGCTCTCATCTCTAACTCTTACTTTCGTCGTATCACCTTCATGCAGACGACCTTCAAATGTATACACAGGCTCCTTTAAAGGAATTGACAGGAATTGTCAACAGCCTTTAATATTCTTAACAGGATTAGTACGAGGATAAGTACATGTAGCAAGCGGTATGAGTTGGAAGTGACATAGCTCATTCGTAGTTCTTATGTTGTCTCTAGTAAATTGGTTAAAACTTCCAGATATCGTTTTTAATGGTAATCCACTGCGCAGTAGTAGTAATATGGGCGGAAGCCCTGAAGGCTAGAAGTGTGCGAATGCTGCGCGCTCCGCAGCGGGTGATGGCCAACAGGGTCACCCGCGGGTACCGCACGATCTCCCTCGAGGCGGCGTGTCTCCTTGCCGGAATTCCGCCATAGGACATGGAGGCGAGAGCCCTTTCGCCACTGGTACAGTGGCGCGGGAGCAGGGACGGAATCCCAAGCCTCGAGAAATCGAGGCCGTGCAGTCCCAGCTTCACCAGGCAGGAAGGAACGACTTGGGTGACCAAGCGCAGGGCACGCCGCAATAGCGATGGGCCGTCATGGAGGATTGGCTAGAGAGGCGACACGGAAGCCTTTCGTACCGACTGACGCAGGTGATCTTCTGTATGGGGAGCTTCAGGGACCACCTGCATCGGATCAGGAAGGAGCCAACGCCTTAGTTCCATCACTGCGACGCGAGCGAGGACTCGGGGTTGCACACGCTGGTAGATTGCTCGGCGTGGGAGGTGCCGAGGCGTGACCTCGTGGCAGCCATGGTGGGAGTTTTCTCGCTCGGCAGCTTGATTGCGGCAATAGAGCGGAGCGCGAGCGCGTGGGCGGCCGCCGCCTCCTTTATAATTAGTGATCATTATAATTAGTGATCTTTGTACATTGATTGTTTGGCGCAGACTCAAAATTACTTAGCTATACTTACATTAGTTTAAGAACTTAGGTAATTATTAAGGTTAATTAAAAACTCAGCTATTTACAAAAATATATATTATATATAATATCATCATCATCAACCTCTATTAGTCCACTGCTGGACATAGGTCTCCCCTAATGAGCGCCATAGCGCCCTGTCTTCAGCTTGCCGCATCCAGCATCTGCCCGCAGTCTTTCGCAGATCGTCATCCCACCTGGCAGGAGGGCGTCCTACACTACGTTTGCCGAGTCGAGGTCTCCACTCAAGAACACGTTTACCCCAGCGGTGGTCGGTGCTTTGCGAGATATGGCTGGCCCACTGCCACTTCAACTTGCTAATTCTTTGAGCTATGTGGATAACCTTGGTTCTCTGTCGGATGTATTCGTTACGAATCCTGTCCTTCAGAGAGACTCCGAGCATAGCTCTTTCCATAGCTCGCTGAGTGACATTGAACTGGTGGACCAGCCCTACCGTGAGTGTCCACGTCTCAGCTCCGTAGGTCATTACGGGTAGGACGCACTGATTGAAAACTTTCGTTTTCAAACACTGCGGTATCGATGACGAGAAGACTCGACGTAGTATCCCAAACGCTGCCCAGCCTAGCTGGATCTTCCTCTTGGCCTCCTTCTCAAAATTGCTTTTACCTAACTGCACAATCTGCCCGAGTTAAATGTACTCAGAAACAATGTCAAGAAGGTGGCCATCCACGACGACCGGTCCTGGATCAACGTGGCCATTGATCATGACTTTGGTTTTATCTGAATTCATGCCAAGACCGATGCGTTGCGAGGCTGAAGCTAGGCTGTCCAGCATCTGGGTTAGCTCCTCTAGCGACTTCGCCATTAAAACTATGTCATCAGCGCATCGCAGGTGTGAGATGTAGCCGCCGTTTATGTTTATGCCCTTACCTTTCCAGTCCAGCGTCTTAAACATATCTTCCAATGCGCTCGTGAACAGTTTCGGGGATAAGACATCCCCCTGTTTCACTCCTCTGCGCAATTGGATGGGTGTTGACTGCTGACCCTGTACTTGGACACTCATAGTGGCGGCTTCATAAAGGCATCTCAGCACCTCGCCATAACGATAATCTACTTGGCATCGCTGTAAGGTTACCCGAACAGCCCAAGTTTCGACGGAGGCAAAAGCCTTTTCATAGTCCACAAAAGCGAGACACAGGAGCTGATTATACTATTTTTTTATATATAATATATTTATAGAATATTTACTTAGAAATAGTTTTATTACTTTAGGAAGTTAGTTATTAAGGTTAAATAAAAAAGGTTTATTATTTTTTGCTTTACAGTTTTTTCGGTGGTTTAATTTTTTATTATAAAGTTTTTATTGCTTTAACTGACTTAATTAAAAAATTTTTTTGAATCAAGTTCCACCAAATCGTTTTAATAGCTCACTAGCTAATTAGTGTCAACCGGGCCTTTATTTTTAACTACGCGCACTGAAAACTTCCTAATAGAAAAAACACAAAACAGTTTTTGCCCGACACGGGAACCAAACCCTTGACCACAAGTACAGTCATTGTGAAATGACATGATTTCAGACGAGTCACCTTGTGAATTTGTGTAACTAAGTTCTACGCTGCGAGGCTGCTACGACGATAGGCTACGAAGAAATCGTAGCACGCTTTATAACCTATTTAATAATAATGATCAACAAATTACAAATCGTTCGAAATCACGTCGCACATGATATACCTATGTAGTTACTCAATCATGTAAAACGACATGAAAGTTTTTACTAATATTTGGCGGAACTGTAGACCATAATATGTAAAAGACATAGGTATTTTTTTATATGATATAGGATTTTTAGCACGGTGTTTTGGCTCTGCGCGCGGTGTTATCTCCCGGTGGATGCGCCATAGATACTTACTGAAGCACCCGTGTCCGGTAAATATCTGGCAAATCCGGTAGGAGAGGTCATTGTGGTGCCTCTCCAACCACTCCTTCATGATCGGCCTCACCGCCGCAATTGTGGATTCCCCCCACCTTGGATGCTCTTGTCACACCTTCCATGTCGCCATGAGTTCCCCGCGGAGCTGGGACCGCTGAGCCCTGATTTCTCGGGGCTCCGGCCTATGGCCCCGCTCCAGTGCCACCTTGCGCCATTGGTACAACTTCGCAAGGGCTCTGGCTTATAGGTCCCGTGGTGAGGTCCCAGCTAGGGCATACCTCGTCGGAGCCAGTCGCCGTATTCGACCCACGACTTGAGCAACCCCTGCCGTGGCCAAAAGACATAGGATAAAATAAGATACTACTAATTGCTAGGTCCCCTAACATACCCTAATTGAGCTGAGAGGTGGGATGGCCGGCAGTCGCTCCCGTTTATACGGGAGCGACTGCCGGCCATCCCAATGTCAAGATAGATGAAATTAGGGAAATGAGGAGTATAGTGGACCCCGGGCTCTAAATTGCAAGCTTTGGATGTAACCCGGATTGGTGTTCAGATGACGACGAGTTTTTGATCACATTTTCCGTAAAAAATCATTGTTATTATTAGTTTTTATGAATCATCGTTGGCATCTTAGTGGTTGGGGATTCCACCTTATGATTAAGAGGCCCCGGGTTCGAATCCTGGCCATTACACTATTGACGTGATCCCATTCCTAACACAAGCAATTAAGCTTAACTGAAGGGGTTAAGGACGAATTTTAGTAATTTCGATTCCTAATATTCTATAAAAACAAATAGTTTTTCCTTTTGGCTCCCACACGCGTCTAATTCTTAGAAAATAGGATATCTTATTTAGATAAGTAAATACGTGTGGCTATTTAAACTACTTTATTTAAATGATATTTTAATAGATATAAATTGTTGAACTTATTAGGCCGTTACTATATAATTATCCATGATAGTGCTCCTCATTTCCTTTTCCTCAATAATTATTATGATTTTTATGGTTCCGTAGTTTTATTAGATTAATATTTTTATAGGATCTCTTCGTAGTTCGCCTGTCTGTCTGTCAAGATCTGTATATTCCAGAAGCGTGGAGATATCTACTGTGAGGCAAGGTCTGCAACCCCTTGAAAATTCAAAAGTCTATGTCAACGCCATCAAAAGGTTCAACCGGTTGTGCAGCATATTTAGACACAAGGTATGCAAAACATAATTATTAGTAATTAGGGCCCTTCCCATTGAGCTATAATAGAGTTGTGAAATTCGGTAAGAAGTAAGGTCTCATAGTACAAGTAAATGGAGAAGTCCGAAACCGTAAATTTCTAAATATATCACATAAAAAAATTGCGACTAAAAACTCATCATATTCAATCAATTTTAGCCTATTGAAATCTACGGGAACTATTTAACTTGCTGTTCGTGTGTAAGTTGTATATCAAAATTTGCAAACCATTTTTCGAGTCTGCACGTTGCGAGATACACCTAGCGAGTTTAGGCTCATTTAGTTTGGTACTCATTTATTACGTGGTAAACACTCTACTGCTACTGGTGATGTCCAAGGTGTGAAGAAAGAGACGGTAAGTGGTCTGAAACTAAACAAAATAGACTCGTAGTGTTGAGCCCCTTTGGCTGGTTTTGGCAAGCACTCCAGCACTATATGACATTACTAAAACTAAAACGTTGAAAATAAAATAATGAATTTAAAAAAAAGACTGGTACAGCTTGGATACGATGCGTTACGCTCATAATCACGTAGTCCCCGTGGACCAACTATGCAGGTTTCTATATTCTGAAATGCCTTACTACTCATTGCATATTAAGTAGTTAGTTCTCTTCTTATTACTAATTTTGTGATAATTAAGTATTCATTACTATTTCTATTATCTTGTTACTGATACCCTTATGTCCTACAATTAACCTCTCTTTCAATCTTCTTATTTTTATCAAATACATGTTTTATCCTGATCTGTACTTCTTGATGTCCAATTTTGTCAAAAAATTAAGAAGTAGTCCTAATGGGCTACGATCGTGCTAGCAAACGATGAGATTAATTTAGAATTTACTAATTGAAGCAAATTGTAATGAAAAAAATTTAACGGATTTTGGCTAACGGATTATATCGCGATTTATTTGGTGTTGTTTTATTATTTACATTGTTCCCGATGACAATGTGTATTCGCGTGAACTACCGACAGAATCATGAAGCTCACAAGTCATACACTAGCATAGGAAATGATTAATAACGTACAGTTGGATTAAGTACATAGTTCGATCATGCATTTCTAGATCTATCTTCTGAAAGTAATATACAAACCTGCCAGTAAAAACTGTACATCTCAGTAAAAAGCCATTGTTGAAATGGCACCGTTGCGTTAACGGTGCGATGGTATTGCATGGTCTATTATGAAACTATTGGACCATCGCACGGCAATTATCACTGTCCAACGAAATAAAATTTTTATTTAAGAATGTTCGTGCATGTTTTGCAAAATAGATAACATCTTTTGTCACTCGCTCGCCAATGACTAATCGAGTTATGGAGAACTGACGTAGAACCGAAGTCTTGGGTAAAGAGTATGTACCATAACGTTGTATGATAAAAAATGTAGTATTTTTTTTAAATTTTAAGAACGTTGTATCCTAATTTTTCTCTAAATTTAAGTTCGAAAAAGTCAAAATCAGTTCAAAATCAGTCCCTTGCTAGGTAGAAGATTAGGTACTCTAGGTAACCAACTGAGCTACCTGAACCGAGAGTCCCACCTGGATGGCTGTTAAACTCTCATCTACATGTAGGTATTATGTCTAGGGGTGACGTAGGAGCCATACACCGAGAGTTCCTACGAACTAACGGAATCAATGAATAATTTTACAATAATTTGTAAAAAGCGGCGACAGCCCAGTGGTGTACGTAACGGACTGCTGAGACGAGGTCTCGAGTTCGATTTTCATCCCTAGGGAGAATCGCTTTCAACTGACAGCTGTCAAATTATTAAAAAAAAACTAATTCTATTTTCACATTTTTAATGTACCAACTATGTACCAACTTTCTATATAGCCACTCAATTACAGAGCGTTGTAAAATTGAAATAAAATAAAGTTAAGTATTGATTAAAGAATATGTATTTTTTAAATAACTTTACTTTAGTTTAGTTTCAACAATTTGAATAGCTGACCGGCCACAGAATTTTTTTTTCGATTTTCATCCCTAGGGAGAATCGCTTTCAAATGACAGCTGTCAAATTATTAAAAAAAAACTAATTCTATTTTCACATTTTTAATGTACCAACCATGTACCAACTTTCTATATAGCCACTCAATTACAGCGCGTTGTAAAATTGAAATAAAATCAAGTTAAGTATTGATTAAAGAATATATATTTTTTAAATAACTTTACTTTAGTTTAGTTTCAACAATTTGAATAGCTGACCGGCCACAGAAAAAAAAACAAACAAATAGGTAGGCGGAAAAGCGGCAATTCGATCTTCAGTTGTTTTTCGATTTGAAGGTTTTACTCTTAGTGCAGAAGAATGATTGGTAAAAAATGGGGGCTAACACCGAAAATCATCCTGTGGCTTTACGAAACAGTAATCGCCCCATGATAGCGTATGGCGCTATCGTCTGGTGGCCAAGGACCGAAAACAGCACAATAGCGGCTAAACTACAACGGACCCAAAGACTGGCCTGCATGGCAACCACTGGATGCATGAAAACTACCCCCATTGCGGCAATGGAAGCCATGCTCGGACTCCCACCCTTGGATCTGTTCATCCGCCAAGAAGCAACAGCTGCGGCTATACGCCTAAGGGCACTCAACCTATGGAGCGAGAGAAACACACGACACACCTCACTGCTCACAGATCTCACAAAGGAGATACCTATGATAGGAGCAATAAATGATCGTGTACCCAAACAACACGTATTCGATAAAAAATACAAGATCCAACTTCATGAGGACCACCGCTGTGAGGCTTTACGCCCAACAGAATTATAATAATAATAATAATAATAATTTATTTTGCACAAATAAGAGTTAACAATGATTAACACAATTATCTATTACAGCTCAAAGAAGAAAAACATATCATAATGTGGTACGTTGGCACCTGTACTAATATATTTAAACATTGTATCACAGGTGCCAGCGCCTTCCGTGATAGAGGATCAATTTCAAATTATTATGATTTAAACATGTAGGTATAAATTGGAAATGTAGTAGCAGTATTTAAAATGTATATAAGAATAATTTTAATTTATAATTAAGGTTATTAATATATCAATATATTGATTTTAATGCAGTAAAGAGTATGGGCTGAAGTAAAAAATGATTAAAGATTAAAGAGTGAGTGAGTGTGGTATGTGCGTGTGTGTGAGGCCGGCAGAAAACCTGCGGCAAAAATTGATATGTGTATAGCACAATGGGGACTTTAAACTAATATCACGAACAGATTTTCAGTTTCATGATAGTCCAAAGTCAGGAGCCACCGTTTTAGTGATACTTTACATTCTTTAAGTGGCAGTGGATAAATGTAAACGATTTTGTTGATACGGTTATAAAGGCGACAACTATTTATTGCAAAACTTCTACCCGCTAGAGCTGTTCTATGTGGTTCGATTACACAGATACGGTCCCTTCTACGCTTGTTATTCGGAATATACGGAAGCAATGCATGCCTACGTAATATAGTTTGGAACACAAAAAGCTGTCTCACAGTCATTACAGAGCACTCTTTGTATAGCTGTGTTGTAGAAAATCTTCGAGGTTTACCTGTTAGTACTTTTAAAACAGCTCTCTGTGCTCTTTCCAACCTTAGCATATTGGTGGCGCATGCTCCCCCCCACACTGAAACGCAGTAAGATATTATTGATTGACATAATGTGTAATATACCAATTTTAGGGTGCCGCCGTCAGCGGAAGATCTCAACTTTTTGACTATATAAATAAGTTTTCTAACGCGTGACGTCATGGATTCAATTTGTTTATTCCAACGAAAGTAAGCATCTATATGTACACCCAGATATTTTATGGAAGACATCTGTTTAAGGGAAGGACAACTACAGTCACAACCTACTGGGTTACAGAAGTGAGCTTTCACTGTACTCCCATCCTGGGGTAGTAAAGCGGCAGATGGAAAAAACGTCACGAATCCAGTTTTTTCGATATTCAGTGTGAGCAGATTGGCAGCCAGCCAAGACATAACTGAAGAAAGTGCTCTCTCGGCGTTGTTATAGGCAATATTCCAGCTCTCTCCATGTACAATCAATGCCGTATCATCTGCATAAGTAACAATTTTGCAGTTTGGAATCTTAAGTCGACACAGCTCATTGATGTATATTATGAAGAGAGTTGGACCCAATACGCTGCCTTGCGGAACGCCGAAAGAGATGGTTTCTTCATCGCTGACATAGTTACCAATCCTCACGCACTGAGACCGACCACTAAGATAGCTTCGAAATACATCAAGAACAATTCCTCTAATGCCTATTGCCTCCATCCTGTCCAGAAGAATAGGAACAGAAACCGTGTCAAACGCCTTTGAGAGATCTAAGAATATGGCGAGCGCCTTAAGTTTTTTATCAAAGCTTTTTATCACAGTCTCTGTAAGGTCCATAACGGCGTCCTCCGTAGACTTTCCCTTAACAAAACCATATTGATTATGGGCAATTATATTAAATTGATTTAGGTAGTCAATCAGCTTTGTGTTAATATATTTTTCAAAAATTTTTGATATTGTTGTCAGGATTGAGATAGGGCGATAATTAACAACATGGCTTCTGTCCCCACTCTTATAGACTGGTTGTACAAGAGCTTTTTTAAAGGCCTCCGGAAAAGTGCCAGTGGAAAGAGCTAGGTTAAAAATATACTTCAGAGGTGCATTTAGATGTTGGTGTAGAGATTTTAACAAAAAAGTGCTGATATCATCACATCCCACCGCACACTTGTCTTTGAGACTATGAATTATTGTGTCCAATTCTGAGGCGGTAATATCAGGCAGAGCCATAGAGTTACCCAACATGTTGCTATCCGGAGCAACAAACGATTTGTAAGATTTATTATCACAAGTGTTATTTTGAATTTTGTCTGCAAGTGACTTTCCAACATTAACAAAATACTTATTAATAAAATTCACAGAGTCCTTCGGAGTGCTGTGTAAGCTTAGGAGCTCATTTGGTAGCGCGTTTGGCCGATCAGTATCGGTGATCATCTTGATGACTTCCCAAGTGGCTCTTATATTTCCCTTCGCATTCTGGAATTGGGTGCGGTCATACGCGGATTTTATCTTTTGCAGCAAGTTATTGCAAAAGTTTCTATAGCGCTTGTAGGTAACTTGAAGTACTATATTTGTAGGATCTGCTTTTGCTCTTTGATGTAAAGAGTCCCGATGCTTTATGCATTTCAAAAGTCCAGCTGTAATCCATGGACGAATAATTTTCTTGCGGTGAGGTATTTTGATTTGTTTAGTATGTCTTTGTATAACATCAGACACAATCGATGTGAAGGATTCAGCTGCATGATTTGCATCTTTAATTTCATATAAAATTGAAAAATCATATGTTTTCAACTCAGTGATCACTGCAAGCTGGTCGGTTCGCTGAGTAAAGCATTTAGGTTTGTTTATAATATTTTTTGAGTTCAGACTTAACAACATGGGAAGATGATCGGTAATATGGGTATTCCATACCAGAGTGGTAGCAGATCTTCTTGTTTTTAACATGACATGGTCCAGACATGAATCATTTCGTGTTGGTATTAGATGAGCCGGCAGAAGTCCGTGCGAGTAACAAATGTCAAGGTATTCCTCTGATTTGGCATTAAGCTGATCAGGTAGAATGTTAATGTTAATATCTCCAATAATTGCTATGGTTTTATATGCGCGAAGTGAAATTAGAGTGTCATTAAGACTCGTTAAAAAATTATCAGTGTTAGCAAATGACGGGGATCGATAAATGGCAATAATAGCGACCTCACCACTTGTGCATACAAGGCAGTTGGCATCCAAAAATGAGGGTTGGTATACAGTATGAATTAAGTTGGCTCGTACAAAAATACAGACGCCCGCGTTCTGATTCGCATATGTGGATTGATAGCTGGTATAGCCTTGCAGCGTCGGTAAATTACCCACTTTACTTAGCCAGCTCTCCGACAGTATTACAAAGTCGCACGAAATGTCTGCGGAGTGTAGAAGAAGAACTAACTCATTGAAATGCTTGTTTACACTACATATATTCAAGTGAAACACGTTTAGAGAATTGTTTTCTTTGTCAACGTGCCGCGAACTCTGTTCAGGTTCGCATAGAACCGATTTGGAAACGCTTATAGCTTCCAGGTCATCAGTAATATCAGTTAAATCATCCATTAAGAGTATAAGATAACAGCGTGACCCTAAAGTGGAACCGATAGTAGGAAGTTTTTATGCAATTTATAATCTTGGAACCCTTTACTTTATAGTGAATATTGTGAATGTTTAGGGAAAATATTGTAAAATTAATTTTGTTAGTGTAATTTGTTTGTTTATATAAATCAATAACCTTTTTAAAATAAATTAGATAAAACATGCAATAAATTTCGATTTGTAAAATTTGATAACATAATAAAAAGTAAATGTAAAAACTAAAAATTAATAACAAAACGATAAAAATTGACAATATTAAGTTATAAATTAAAAATAGAAATATCAAAATCATTAATAAAAATAGTCATGCTTGCGTGTTTAATTTGGAAAGGTCCGCCTCAGAAGTAATTCGTATAGCTGGAGATCCTTCTTTCTTTCGGAGGTAAATATTGCTATTAGCGGTCCAGCAGAAAGCATAGTGGTTTATTTTGGCATAATTTCGGGCCGCGAAGAACACTCGTCTCATCTTAAGAGTAAGGTTTTCAGATATATATATTAGTTTTGCAGGTAGGTCTTTGTTCAGAACTGTAGTAGACAGCTTATTTCCGCTGTTTTTTTTATTATAATCTTTGAAAGATTTCATAAAACTGTCTTTTTTAATAATTGAAGTAAAATCTACAATCAGCGGTTTGTCCTGTAATGTGGAGGCGGTAGTGCGATAGACATCGCGGATTTCATTTTTTTCTAACGGCACTTCCAAAGTCTTACCAAGATTTATAATTAAATTACAAAGGTCGTCCTTTGTTTCACTCTTTTTAGAAGGGATGTTTCTATATTCTATGCTTGAAGATTTGTTCCTTTTCTCCAAAAGCTCGACCCTTTCCTCTAGCTTTCGTATATGGGTTAGGTTTTCCTTACGTTCTAATTCGAGAACATCAAATTTTTTCTTGAGATCATCATACGTTTCAGAGAGAAAGGTAATAGAGGAAGATATGTTCAAGTTCTGTTCCTTGATTTCCCTCACAGTAGCTAATAATTTTGTGTACTTTTTATCTTGCTGTGTCTCGAATGTTGAAAACATAGTCCGCAATTCAGCAATTCCATCGTCTCCATGCTCAAATTTCCTTTTGGATCTTTGGGAAACATTCAAAACCTCATCTGTATTTTTTGCCATGTTTGTCACAGTACTAGTCTTCTGGGGAGAGCGCTTAACGTTCGGCATTATATAATAAAAATTATATTATATAATAAACAAACACTGTTTACCAATATTATTGTGCGTAGTGTGGCAAAAAATTAATAGGTAATGTAATTATAGATATTGTACCTATAAGAAAAGGCAGCACAACTCACGTGGTAATATTTTGATGTAATCTTAAACCATTCGATTGTCCCGTTATCTATATTTGCGAGTCACGCCGATCGCTGCACTCGTATATCTTCGTGTTCCGGTGTACTGCGATTGTTTCCGACTGCATCCGACAGCTTCCGATCGTCCTTGGCGACACGACGTCTGCCGAGCGAAGGACGTTTACTGACCCGTTACAGATGACTCATGCGCCTCACTTACGAGTTGAATTCAAATAATTTTGCAGTTGATGTAGATAAAATCTTCAATAACTTTTGATTCAGTAGATGGATTGAAAAGCTGTTTAGAACACTGCAAAGCCTGTATCACTATCTACACAATGGCATATGCTTCCAGACCAATCGCAAACTTTTTACTCCGGTTTTAATTTTATAAAGTACAGAGCTACGTGGTAACGTGTTTACACCTCGAGGGCGCGCGGGGGGAGTCAATTACGCATCTTCACAGATGGATCAAAAACTGGAACAGGCACCGGGGCTGGCGTCTTCTCAGAGGACCTTAATATATCCATCTCAACACCGCTGGGGACCCAGTACACAGTATTTCAAGCTGAATGCATGGGGATTACCCTGGCAGCTTCAGCGGTAATGGCCAGGAGAGTGGAAGGCCACTCAATACGCATGCTCTCCGACAGCATGGCCGTGCTGAAAGCTTTAAACAGCCACACTATAAACTCGGGACTAATACTGGAGTGCCATCTTAAATTGAACCAAATAGGCCACTTCAACAATATAACCCTGCAATGGATCAAGGGCCACAGCGGCTCGCGCGGCAATGATGCGGCAGATGAGCTTGCCAGGAGAGGATCTGACATGGTGATAATGGGACCTGAGCCCATAATACCGATCCCCTTTGCATACCTACGAACCATAGTAAACAAACGAACGAGAGATCAACACAACAGCTATTGGATAAATCTGGAAGTTTGCAGACAGGCGAGGGAAGCACTCCCTGTGCTTGAAAATAGACTGACCAGGCGTCTTCGACAACTGACCAAACGGCAACTGCGCACGGCCACAGCTGCAATCACGGGGCATGGCTCCTTCAATAAACACCTTTTTTTTTTAGGAATCACCGACAGCCCTCTCTGCAGAGCCTGCATGAGAGAGGAAGAAACAGCGGCACACGTGCTCCTACACTGCCCTGCAACCGCTACATACAGGGTTAAGTACTTCGGAAACACAGGTACGCTCCGGGAGATCGCCGGCAGCGTGAATAGCTTGCTAGCGTTCTTCAATGAGCTGGGGTGGATCGAATAAAATGCCCACCCTCAAGCAAAAACCGCGCCTTGTCGTGGAGTTGCGGATACCAGCCCGTGATACCATACCATACCATACCAAGGTTTTACTCATTTTTACTCATTTTTTAGGGATTCTCTTTAGAAAAGCCCTATTGCTATCGAGTTGTCGTCGTCGACGTCGTCGTTGCCAATTTTCTGTCACGGTTTTGGGTATGAAGCAGTTCGAGTCTATCGATCTATCGAGTTGCTGTTTTCGGTAATAGATTCGTGCTGGGATTAGCGATTTTTTCTTTATCTTGCAATGGATGAACCATTGCAAGATAAAGAAAAAATCGCAAAAAATCGCAAAAAATCGCAAAAAATCGCAAAAAATCGCAAAAAATCGCAAAAAATCGCAAAAAATCGCAAAAAATCGCAAAAAATCGCAAAAAAAAAACCCTTGTTTTCGGCTGAGCTCGTCTCAGGAATTCAACTTGTTCTTTAGCTAATTCATGTTTTTATTTTTACTTTCCTTGTATTCGTAATGAAAAGCAGTGTTTACCTCGGGTTAAAGACTTATTTAGTCCCTCGAACTATTGGCGCCCGTAAGAAGTGAGGGCGCCAAACCTCGTCTCGGGACTAAATAAGTTACTTTCACCCCTAGGGTAACAATGTACTATTATTATCGCTCGCTTAGTAATGTGCCCCGTAGATGGCAATAGGCTCGCCCCTTATTACATTGGGACCTAAACATAACTGGCGAATCGTGGGTGTGTAATACGCCTCTGCCTACCCCTTCGGGGATACAGGCGTGAAGTTATGTTATGTTAATTGCATTAAATTTTGATGTAGGTAAATAGCATACTATTTTGTATCCCCCTAAAAACCCGGGTCACGGGTTCAAGCTTCATCCTAGATGTTGACTTTATCCGATTTAAATTTATGGAAAAAGTTTGGATACTAATTGCTGCAATATTGCTTTCATGTGATGTGGCAACAATATTTAAAAATTATTATAAGTTATTTTCCGTTAGTTAGCAATAATTGAAAAATTAATATTTTTTAATCATATTTTATTCATAGTTTTTTTTGTACCACTTATATAATAATGGCAAGCCTATTGCCATCAACATGGTGTTTTACCTGATCCTGTCAGGAAAACGTGATATTGGGTTTTTCATATAGACAGCATTCCCACTCTTTATGCTGCACCACCGAAGCAGGTATCTTCAAATAAGAATGGGAAATAATGTTCTGTCCTATTGCCATATTTCCTCCAAGAGAAGTTTGAAAAATGTATGTAATTTAATTTAAAATGCAATTAGGTGAATCAACAAAAGTAGTTTTTACAACGAGTAGTTGTACTAATGACTGATATACACGGCAACGTGATGTTTATAATAATATAATGTTCTAACGGTGTTATTACCATTCACGTAAATCGATGTTTAAATGGCAAAAGGCTCTAGTGACATTAAATGTATGTATTGTAATGTTGTTTAGGATTCACTCATTAGATTTTTGTCGGCGGTGGTGGTCATCTTGACAAGTCAAAAGAAAATAAATTCTAAACGTAGATAAATTAAATCTGAAATAAATAAACTGAAATAATAAACGATCCTAGTCAGTAGCTGCGTATATTCTTATAAATATATCTTATGTATATTCTTATGTATCTAATATATAAAATTCTCGTCGCGGTGTTTGTGGTTAAACTCCTCCGAAACGGCTTGACCGATTCACATGAAATTTTGTGTGCATATTGGGTAGCTCTGAGAATCGGACAACATCTATTTTTCATCCCCCTAAATGTAAAGGGTAGTCCCACAATTTTTTTTTTTTTAACTTTTAGATATTATTTTTATGATACTGCATTAGAAAATACATACAACCCTGAATTTTCAACCCTCCACGATCAACCCGTATTTTTCGAATAAAATTGTGAATTAGTTGTGTCTGTACTTTAGAGATATTAAAAAAAAACTTTGGTTATGTTAAATTAATGATCCTGAACAGCAAAATATTGGGGTAGTTATGTTGGAATCGAACCTACCAAAACCGTCTCGAGTCTCTAATGCCGGGGTGTAATGTGGCCAAATAAGGCAATTCCCTAGCACCCCGGCTGACCCTGAGCCATCTATGGTTTTCACATGGCCCCTTCGTAATACTAGCAATTAGGATAATTAAAAATATGCGACTCACGAAATAATTTCAGCTGATAAGGTAACCAACATAACTAAGGCGAACAAACAAAAATAAAATTCTAAGGCGGAACGAAGTTTGCCGGGTCAGCTAGTATTCTTATAATGATTTTATGCATAAAAGAGTATGTAGCTGTAGTAATTGCTTTTAGTCGGCGGTCGAGGTCATCTTGACAAGTGAAAAGAAAATAAATCTAATTTAAATAATAGATAAATGAAGTCTGATAACACCGGCACACTTTACGTGACGCATTTCCGCACGTAAAAAAAAAAACGCATAAATAAATGCCTGTAATAGTATTTAAAAGGTAACTATGTACTATCTTATTAGTTGCTCTGCTATTACCAATACACGTGATTTGAAGGGCACGCGAGTATGTGCGCACAAGTTTTACACTTATGCAATAGATATGTACCTACTCGTGATCACATACTCCTACTGTTGCATTACAGCCGAGATTATAGCTTAGCGGACTAAAGTGGAAAACAACACATGTCATACAATTTTATTAGGTAGTTTATAGAATATATAGCCATGAGTGTATGGGGCCTCACCAACATCTTTGGCTTCTAAACTTACTTCACCTGTAAACTAGTATGTACACCTGCTGATTGACAGATGGCAGTCGCTCCTGTAAAAGACAAGATAATCCAATCCATAAGGAAAGGAGGAGCGGACCCGGGCTCTAAAGTGCATTGTGTGACGTCACTACGGCCACCTAATCGTGCGCAGGCTGCACAATCCGCCCTCGAAAACTTCAGTCCCGCGGGTTCGTTTATAAGCGCGTGCGGTGACTCACCAGCCCCGCGGCAGCTGAAGCACGCAAGGTGATGTGCTAATTTCTACTCATCGCGGCCAGCCTTGGACCTTCGTAAGCCTCGCGTTTTCAAACCCTCGACTCTGATCTCAATGTGATACTGTCTGTAATAAACTCACATCTGCTTTTTACCGAATCTATACGTATTTCAGTTTTCTCTGTTACCTAAGTATCACAATAATTACTTTTAAGGTACTGGCACTAAAGCTACATTACAATTGAATTAATTGGGACTGGCGCTTGGATGATGATGATGGAGTACCAATGTATAATCATGCTTTGCCCAGCACCGGCGTGCCATATGAAGTACTCAGCCGTGGAAATTAATTTCATATTGTCGATACATAACATACGTTTCTTTACCTACTAGTCATAATACCAGTAGATATGAATTTCATCATCATCATCTTAACACTGAGTTCTGGGTCCGGTCACATCCGAGGCCTTTACTTCGGAGCCGTTCCGTCTTTCCGCCTTTTTTCTTCCCTCCATGGCATGGCATGTTATTCGTTACGATGCCAAGCCAGCACTTCTTGGGTCTACCCCTCCTGCCAGGACTCAGAGCGGTATAAAAATGCTAACAATAAGAAAAATGGCACGGTGTGAGCCACGAGATCGGAATCTGCAAGGGGAAATCATGGGAAAAAATTATGGAATTGTGTAATCAGTGCAGTATGTATGTCCCGCCGTATCCGTGTTATTACGATAAACTCAAGAACTAACGCAATGATTAGCATACGGTTCAATAACTAAAACTTTAATAAAAAACTTACGACGTCAACGTAAGGGATGACATGAGAGTCAATGGTCTCGATACCTTGAATGCTCAAGATCGTGTGAAGTGGAAAAGAAGAAACAGGAAAGCCTCGGATTAATTATCTGAATTAAATTAATACTACTAACAAATTATGGATTTTAATTATCTGAATTAAAATAAATTATATTATATTAATAAGGAAATAGAATTTTTATTGTATTTTCTTGTACATTTTAAACAATTTTTCATTCGGTCGAACCATTTATGAAAACAATAGGACCATTGATCTGATGTTATGTTTTCCACGTGTTGATTGAAACTCCTCACTGGCTTCTTCTGCGTTAAAAATTTGGCACTTTACATCAAATCTTAGATTTTTAGGTAAATATAAACTGGGGTGCTTGGTTGGGGACCTCCACGCGGTGCACCCTGGGCAACGGAGACGGCAGCGCCTCTCTCCTAGGGTGGGAGAGACGCTGCCGCCTACGGCCAACTCCGACCGAGGCGAGGACGGCCCTGTTGGGGGCTGTTCGGACTTTCCACGTGTCCCTCTGATTAGCAGAGGGCACAGTGGAGAGCAAGTAAGGGAGCCATCTCGAAACCGGAGATGGCCCAGGGTCAGTCGGGGTGCGAGGGATATGCTCTATGGGTAACCTTACACCCCGGCGTCTTAAGACCCGAGACGGCGTGCGGTTTTAGTCGGTGCAAGCCCGACATAACCGCCCCCGCTGGAGACCCCCCGCTCTCTAGCGGGGGCGGTATCCGAAGGGATTTCCGCACGAAAAAAAAAAAAAAAAAAAAAAGGTAAATATAAACTGTCAAGGTGCCAGGCCCGGGTTATGCGCAGAATGGGTCACGAGTTCTATTTTATTGTAGAACAAAAAAAATTTGGCTTCCCTACCGTGTGCGATGAAGCATTGTCATAGTGCATGAAGATTCGGGCACTCGCTCGCTTGTTTCGAACTTTCTCAAGTTCAGTTGGCAAACAAATAAAGGTGTACAATCAGCATTAACACTGCTATAATCCTCAAGTTGAATCATGCAAATTGAACCCGTATGAGAAAAAAATGCAATCATATTCTTACCAACGACATTTCTCGCCTGTCTTAATATTATTGGTTTCTTCTCGCTTTCAAATACCCATTCACAGGACTGCTGCTTTTTCTGCGGTCCAAAATAAAAAAATCACGTTTCGTCACCCGTCATTATGTTATAAACTGCATTAGAATGTCCGTGGTCGTATTTAAGAAACATTTTTGAGCACCACTCAACACGAACCCGTTTCAGCTCTGGTGTCAGTTCATGCAGAAACCAGTGACGACAAAGTTTCTTAATTTTTAATTAATCGTGTAAAATTATTTAAATCTGGCTCATATCGACCGCCAGATGTTCCCGAATCAATACATAGGTGATGCGTCTATCTTCTTCGGTAAACCGCTTAACAGTAACCACATTTTGAACCTTTCGACTGCGACCAATGGTCCTTTACAACTTTCGTCATTTAGTGAAACATGTCATCTATTAAATTCGACAAACCACCTTCTCACAGTAGTGAGATAAGGTCTTACTTCTGTAGTGTATTCAAATTATGATACATTATGGGTAGTGGTAAGTAGTTTAGTTCGAATATAGCTCTGGTCGTGTACACTGTGTCTCATTGCTACTCCCCGTATATTTTTGTAGGAACATCACATTGGCGGTGACTTGTTATTAGGAACCTTGCTTACGTGTTAATTAATATTATAAAATTGCGTGATTTGTGCGGGAACGATGTCGATTGGAAAAATAGCCGAATTCAACACAAAAGATGGCGTCTGCTCGTCTTACGTGGACCGTTTAGACATGTATTTTAAAGTTAATAGTATGAAGGAAGATTTGAAAGTGCCAACTATGATATCGGTGATGGGAGACGAAGCCTACGAGCTGCTGGTTATCCTATCCAGAACAAGAAATCCTTCGGATTTGTCATACCATGATGTGGTAGATTATTTACGTCACCATTTGCAACCGTGCCCAAGTGTACTCGCAGAGGGGTATCGGTTTAGGCAGAGGAAACAACTGTCTCCGGCACTCAATGTGGCGGAGTTGAAAAAGTTATCACGGAACTGTAAATTCGGAGTAAAATTAAATGAGAACCTTCACGAGCAGTTTGTGTGCGGACTCAAAGGTGATGTCACACTTCAACGATTATTCGCAGAAGATGAGAACTTAGAATTCACAAATGCGGTTAAAATTGCCACTTCATTGGAGGCGGCGGAGCGGGACGCGGCTGCGGTAGAAATTGCGGTGACACCGACGAAACCGTCGCGGAACAATGGCGGCGACGGCGGATACCGCGGGGCGCGCACTATACACTATAGTGCTCCTGACCTGACTGCTCGGAATTGTCTGAGCAGGAGTCAGTGGAGGAGTCAATTGATCTGCATCAACTGTGTTTAAGAAAGTATAAACCGGTGAGTTTGTCAAAATCGATCGATGGTAAATTAATTTGTATGGAAATAGATACGAGTACACCGATATCATGTATTAGCAAGTTAACTTATGATAGGTATTTTAAGAATCATGTGATACAACCATATAGTTTAACTTTAAAATTTTATGATGGCAGTTGTATTAAACCGTTAGGTTTTATCAAACCGGCTGTCACATATAATGGGCTAATTAAGGAACTCGAGCTATTCATTATTTACGGGGGTACGACCTCTTTTTTAGGAAGGCAGTGGTTGTCGGAATTAAAAATACCAATTGGGAATTTTCACAATTATTGTAATTCAGTGAATTTAAATAAATCTGTAACAGATAATAATATACATTTTTATTGGACAGATATAAGCAACTGTTTGATGGGAGTCTGGGAAGGTTCACGGGGGGCAAGGCGACGCTAAGGGTGCGCTCGGCCGCTACCGTACGCACTGCGCGGGCGCGTCGACGCCGAGCTTGATACCATGCTGCGCGCCGGCATCATCGAACCTGTCGATTGCTCGGACTGGGCGTCACCATTAGTCCCAGTGAACAAATCGGACGGATCACTCAGGGTTTGTGTAGACTATAAGGTTACTTTGAATTCTGTTTTAATGATCGATCGTTACCCACTTCCTAAATTTGAAGAGGTATTGTTTACACTAAATGGGGCACAGTATTTCAGCAAAATTGATTTATCACAATCTTACAATCAGATCGAACTGGACGATTCAAACAAATACACTGTCATAAACCCTCACCGAGGTTTATTTAGGTATAATAGGCTTGTATTTGGTTTGTCTTCAAGTCCAGGCATTTCCCAGAGGATAATGACGACATTACTTCAAGGTATACCCAATGTAGCTATATTTTTTGATGACGTAATCATAGGAGGGAAAACGGAAACTGAACATTTACAGGCGTTACAAACGGTATTTCAGAGACTGCTTGATAATGGCTTGCGATTTAAAAAAAATAAGTGCGTATTTTTAGCACCGGAAGTGTCGTATTTAGGATACATTGTTTCAAAAAATGGTATTAAAGCTGACCCGGCAAAAATAGAAGCAGTAAAAAATTTGCCAACACCACAAAATGTATCAGAGTTACGCTGTTACGCAGTTAATTTTTTTTCTAAGTTTGTTTACAAATTTTGCCAAAAACTCGTGCCAATTTACAACCTTCTTAAGAAAAGTGTAAAATGGAATCGGATTAAAGAGTGTGATGATGCATTTAAAGGTATTAAGAACGCTTTAATTGGGTTGGTGTTGTAGGGGTTTTGTAGCAGTGCAAAGAGGGGAGCGGAGCGTCCTGTAGCCTATGTTTCGCGCACACTGTCTTCGACAGAGCAAAATTATTCACAAATTCATAGGGAAGCTCTTGTGATTATTTACTGTATGAAAAAATTTCACCAATACATTTACGGACGTCAGTTCACACTTAGAACAGATCATAAACAGCTCGTATCGATATTTGGTCCACATACAGGTATACCAACAATGACGGCCAGCCGTATGCAGCGTTGGGCTATAATATTATCAGCATATACATACGATATACAATACGTACGTACAAATGAGAACAGCGCGGATGCCTTATCTAGGTTGCCTATTAGAAATAAGAAACCGGTTTCGTTAACGATCCCAGAACAAACACATTTACACTTTGCACAGGAAGCCCTACTTTTAGATTATAATAAAATAAATAAAAACACGGCCAGAGATCCCATCTTAGATAGAATATTAATATATATTCGTGATGGTTGGCCTACAGAGATGGATACTATCGGCATGTAGCCTTATTTTAATAGATGGCAGGAGTTATACGAAGAACTAGGTTGCATAATGTGGGGGCACAGGGTTGTCGTTCCCGAGAGTTGTAGGGAAAAGGTTTTATGTATTATACACGAGCCCCACATGGGCGTAGTTAAATCGAAAGCATTAGCACGGAGTTACGTGTGGTGGAGGCGGTGTCCCGCGGATGTGCCGCGTCCGCCGCTCACGCCGACGCGCCGCCACGTCAGTCGCCACGGCCCTGGCCTTGGCCGCGACGTCCCTGGACCAGACTTAAATCAAATGGCATTGAGCATATATTTTCACCTCCTTACCACCCATCATCTAATGGCGCTGTCGAAAATGCAGTCAAAACAATAAAAAGGGTGATCAAAAAAGCTAACTTTGAAAAGCAAAATGTTGCAAAATTGTTAAATACTTTCCTATTATATTATAGAAATACAGAACATTCGTCAACTGGAGAAAGTCCGGCTATGCTTTTTTGTTAGGTAGGCAACTTCGGACACGATTAGATGCACTGAGACCGGATCGTGAATCACGTATAAAAAAATACAGGAACGACAAGTAAATAATGCTGCCGGTTCCACGGTTAGGACAATAAACGCCGGTGAGGATGTCTGGTATCGTCAGTACTTAAAGGGGGAAAAGTGGCTACACGGTAAAGTGGAGACGTGTTTAGGACCGTCTAATTATAAAGTAGTGGGTGAAGGCGGTAACTTCGTTTACCGTCACATCGATCAATTAAAACGCAGGAGTAGAAATTCTTTGGTCTTGCCAAGCCCTGAGTGTTTGGTGGCTGACTCCCAACTAAAACTAGGCGATGTGGAGGAGGCCACGATTTGTTCGTGGATGCGCAGTCCGAGCAGGTGGCATCCGGTCGGTGGTCATAAAAATATAATCCTGACAAGATTGTTGTTGAGTTATTAAAGCATTGTACTTGTAATTATTATTAGTTCCTACCTAAGTATTTTCCTACCTAAGTAATTTTTAATAAATATAACTTAGCGTGTTGCACGGAGACTTTTGTTATGACTCTGTTTAAGAAACTACTTATAGTTTAGTTCGAATACAGCTCTGGTCGTGTACACTGTGTCTCATTGCTACTCCCCGTATATTCCTGTAGGAACATCACAACTTCCTTGCCAAAAGCATATTGCAGTCGAGCGGCACAATATTGAGGAGAAAGACCACTTTTAAAATCATGAAAAACCATCGCTCTGAAATCTTCTCGCGTTAACTCTATTTTCACTAAGAATGACTAACTAACTTCGAAATGCGAATAAATGAACAACAAATTTTCCCCTCAATCTTTTATTTTCTTTAACGAGAAATATCCCATTATTAAAAAAATATTATGAGGATATTCAAACAATAATCAAGTACAGTATCAAGTAAACATCATATTTTTTCATTTGTTTAATTCACTTTGTACTTCGTTATAAGACCGTAAAAAATTTAAATACTGTTGAAAGGTTTAAAATTATTTTATTATTATTTATTCCCAAACCGGGACAAACGCGCTATGGCGCTCATTAGGGGAGATCTATGTCCAGCAGTTGACTAGAATAGGTTGATGATGATGACGGGACAAACGGGGACACCGTGGTTTCCAAACACGAGGGGGCCATCTCGAAACCAGAGCTGTTCCAAGGTCAGTCGGGGTGCGAGGGATATGCTCTATGGGCAACCTTACACCCCGGGCGTCTGTAGACCCGAGACGGCGTGCGGTTTTAGTCGGTTCAAGCCCGACATAACTGCCCCTGCTGGCCAGCGGGGGTATCCGAGGGGATTTCCGCCAAAAAAAAGGTTCTCATATTTTACTTGATAAAATTCATTGGGTAAAATAATATGATAACACAGTTTGGTTTGAATTAAACTCGGGAAGTATTTATTTATATAGGTACATATACATTACACATAGTAGGGAAGGTACATTATAGTTGGTGAAATTCGCTCTTAGACTGGATTACACAAGGGAAAGTTGTGCACGACACAAATAGACTATAGACACATGTGCCAGTGACACGTAGATTAGTAAGCGTGAATATAACGAATAAATTATGAAAATGTTAGATTTACGTAAATTAAAACGTTATTATGTAATAACTTTGATATTAAGCTAAGATAAATAGCTTACTACTGTTAGGAGTTAGTTTTCTGAGTAATTAAGTATGTTAGAGCCAAATTTAATAAAGAAAGTACATTCCCCGAAAAGCATAATTGCAAATATAATTACGTAAATGCATTACTCAGAATCTAACATAACTTCGTATAAATAGGAAATACGACTTTGTATACTAGTATGTAAGTTTAATTACACCCCGCGACTGCCTCCCACGCCGTAAGAAGCGAATATGCGCTCCCCCGGCTGGTGCCATTTTATTATATAGTAGCTCGCGGGAGGCAGGGCCCATATATAAGTCTGAGGGGTCAATCCGCCCGTCATTCAGTAGCCCGACGTCGCACGGTACAGATGTAAGTACCTATCGTCGTGCAACTCTTATTGCTACCAATGTACATATATGCTATGAGATTAATATGTAAAACATAAGTTCTGTAAATAAATGGAAATGCGGAGGTGAGGTAATTTGGATCGCGGGCCAGCACTACAAAAGACTATAAAAGCAGGGACCATTTGGTAGGAAATTATGGACATTGGGCAATTGAACAATGGAATTGGGCATTGGGCAACAAGTAGACAACAAGAGTCTCTCGAGGAACAAGGAAGCTCAACAGGAAGTAGTAGATCAAGAGTAGTGCTGGGCCAAGTACATCCGATGCCTCACTGACGTCAATGAAGTCCACCCATCCAAGTGTTTCATTCTTCGACTCAACATCCGTCAAATACAGTCCACTGAAGGCGACCGCGAAGTAGTGGCAGTCTATTTGGAACCTTATCAGGTCATAGTCTGTTACGAACCACGGTCCTTAACATTGGTCCTTCGGAGCCGAATAAAGTACACGGTCCTTCGAAGATCCAGGTCAACTTCAAGTAAACTGCCAGCCGTAGACGTTTCATCGTTCTTCAACTAAGGGAGAAGTGACAGTCTATTCGGAACCTTATCAGGTCATAGTCTGTCACGAACGTCTATGGTCCATTGGAACCGGGTCAAAGGGTAGGAATAAAGTCCACGATCCGTCGGAATTCCAGGTAAGTATAAACTTGAAGAAAGAAGAATGGTTCTCACCAGGGATGGAGGGAAGCGTCGTCAGGAAGAGGAACCGGCATCAGCATCAGCACCAGTACCAAGATCAGTACTACACCCTGCGGCCACGGAAGAGGCCAGAAGTTATGCGGACAGTGGTGCGTCGGAAGCCACAGTCAGCACCGAGCAGACCACGTCCAGCACAACTGTGACTACTGAAGAGTCAGGGACGACAGAAGAAGGATCGCCCCACACCCGCGCTGTTGTATATGGAGAGCCTAGCTCACAGCGCACCATGCGTCCTTTGGACACGACGTCACGCCGCTCCACCAGTTCAAGAAAGAAGAAGGAACTGGAGGTCAAACAACGCTTGGCAGAACTGAAGCTCAAGCAAATACAAGCCGAAGCAGAGATAGAACAGATCCGTCTACAGCGGCTACTGCAGGACGAGAGCAGCGACGACGGGTCTGAGGAAGATCTGGCATCGGTACGTATTAACACGTGGCTACAGAAGGATGACGCTGCGGCACCAAACCTGAAGGAAAAGGGGCAAGACATCGAGGAAAACACTCAGACCTGCCAAGATAGGGGTCAACTAGTGGAGAAGTGTCAAACCCAGGAAAAATCAGAAGGAAGTGCCCCAGTGAAGAACTCCGTGATCGATGTAGCTACGCTCACCGCGGCCCTATCCCAGGCTATGAGAAGCAACAGGGAGCCGCCCAAGTATATACGAGAACTACCGATCTTCAGCGGCAGCAGCACAGAATGGCTCGTCTTCAAGACTACGTATGAAGAATCGGGTATATACTTCACGAAGAACGAAAATATCGCAAGAATAAGGAAAAGTTTACGTGGACTCGCACAAGAAGCAGTCGAGTGTCTAATGCTGAGTCAACCTGACCCCGAGGTGATCATAAGGGCCCTCGAGAGAAGATTTGGTAGACCAGAAGCACTCATCCACGTCGAGATGGAGAAGCTCAAGACTCTTAACAAAGTGACCGATAACGCCAAGGACATCTGTATCTTCGCTGGGAAGATAGCAAACATCGTGGGAACCATAGAAGCCTTGAGGAAGCCGCACTACCTACACAGTCCAGAGATGTGCAGAAGTATCATCGAGAAACTCACACCTATACTCAGAAACAAGTGGTACGACTTCGCTGCAAAGAAGAAAGTAGACATACCAGAACTGAAGAAAATATCTGTGTTCCTGTCAGAAGAGGCAGACAAGTGCAGCTCCTACGCGCTCCCAGAGGTGAACCACACAGAAGACAACAGAAGAACCGGTTATCGTCCTCAAAGAAGCAGAAGAGTTGAATAGACGCTCACCATCAACAAGAAGACATCAGAAGAGAGATGTCCACAGTGTAGCAAGGATCATAAGCTACCTGACTGCAAGCAGTTCATCGCCCTAGACAACACCGCGAGATGGGAAACAGCCAAGAAGAATAGAGTCTGTTTTCGCTGTCTTCGAAGTAACCACCGACGCGCCAGATAATGCATCACCGACTACTGCATCGCGATATGCCGCCAAGAGACCGTGAAGAACAGAAGGAAGACATCACGACCTCAACGGCAGAAGTAGCCACAGCAGCAGTTCCCCGCAGTCAGCGCAAGGCCTACCTCAAGATGGCACCAGTGACACTAAGAGGACCAAGCGGTAGCGTCAATACCTACGCCTTATTGGACGAAGGAAGCACGATCACGCTGATAGATGAGACCATAGCCGACGTCATCGGGGCAGACGGACCAACCAAGGAGATCTGCATCCAAGGTGTAAACAGTGAAATGAAGCACGAGAGCAAGACAGTGAGTTTATTCATCAAAGGGAAGTACGCCGATGAAGAGTACGACTTAACTGCCCGCACCATGAACCGACTCCGCTTCTCACCCGATACAGTGTATGAAGAGCATCTCAACGGCTGCGAACATCTAGAGGATATACGTGACAAGATAACGTACGAGAAGGCTTCACCCAAAGTGTTACTAGGACAAGACAACTGGCATCTCATCGTAACCCGTCAGCTGCGCACCGGAAGCCGTAACCAGCCTGTGGCGTCGCTCACTCGGCTGGGATGGGTGCTCCACGGATGCAGCAGTTCAATGACTGCAACAGTGTCATTCTGCGGTACGCTGCAACAGCGCGTAAAGGACTCCATTGAGGACACAGTGAAGAAGGACCTCAAGTTGAAGTCACTGGGCATCGAACCCCGACGCCCCCGAGAAGATCCCGAACTGCGAGAATTGCAGATTCTGGAAGTAAAAGGCCGGCGGTTACCAGATGGAAGATATGAGACCGGACTGCCGTGGAAAGAAGAAAGCTACAAGGAAGCTGAGAAGAGTCTGCTTACGCTCGAACAAAGACTCGATAGGGATGAAGATTTGGAAAACCTACTCAAGTCAGGCTATGCAGAATCAGCTCCTATTCCACCACAGACGGGAAGGACGTGGTACCTACCTCACTTTCCGGTCGTCAACCCCGCCGAGCCGCACAAGCCGCCTCAACTGATACACGACGGCGACACCGAGATGGAAGAATTATCACTGCCACAAGACAGCAGTGCAACAGTGGAACTCGGCGGCCAAGAGACAGAAAAAACATTGGGTCTAACATGGCACGTCAACGAAGATCAGCTCGGCTTTAACGCGAGCAACTCGAAAATCCAGCGCGAAGTGGAAACAAATACGCGACCTCCAACGAAGCGAGAAGCCTCAAGTGTGATAAGGGCCTCATTCGATCCGGTCGGCTTTATCTCACCGATATTAATTCCCAGTAAACGTATTTTTCAGAACACATGGCGCTATAAGATGGAATGGGACGACCCACTCCCAGCAAAGCTACGGGAGCGATGGTGCAGGTGGTTCACGCAGCTCAACGGCCGCTACAATCTAGCAGCCACGAAGAGCAGAGCGACCCCGTTGAAGCCCATCTCCATGCCGAGCCTCGAGCATCAAGCTGCACTACTGGCAGCGCGCCTGGCTCAAACCACCCAAGAACACGACTACGAGTTAACAGAGAAGACCTATTGGAGTGACTCGCGAACCGCACTCGCATGGATAAGGTCGGAGCCGCGTGTGTATAAGTCTTTCGTTGCACACCGCCCCGCCGAGATAGAAGATACCACGAAGAAAAAGAGTGACAACGCTACGTGCTTCAAGGCAACGGAAAAGGAGCTAGCAGAGGCCGCACTCGACGCGCTCGAAAAAGAAACCACGAGTCAACACATCGTGTGGAAGTACATACCCCCTTCCGCACCCTTCATGGGGGGGGGCATGGGAGCGAATGGTGAAGGCAGTGAAAGAAGTGCTTCGTGTCACCATGATGGAAAAGCATCCCAGCGACGAGATCCTGTTAACCTTATTAGCAGAGGTCGAGAATATCGTCAACTCACGACCCCTCACACATGTTTCGGTTCATCCTAACGATCCCGAGGCCCTCACGCCGAACCACATCCTCATCGGGCCCAACTGCCATGTGCCACCACCAGGGCACTTCTCTGCAGACGACGTGACTGCTCGCCAACAATGGAAGCGAGCTCAAGCCCTGGCTGACATCTTCTGGAGGAGGTGGGTGAAGGAGTACCTTCCCCTATTGCAACACCGGCGGGAGCTCACCAGCATCGGCGTCGCCCCGAAGGTCGGGGACGTCGTCATCATCTGCGATTCCAATCTGCCGCGCAACACCTGGCCGCGAAGACGCGTCAGCCGGGTGTTCCCAGGAGCCGACGGCGAGGTACGAGTCGTGGACGTCACTACCAGCAGCGGACACGTGCTGAGGAGGCCTACGAAGAAGATCGTCGTGCTACCAACGGAGCTCGCAGACGAACCAGGGTCAGCGACGGCGGGAGAATGTGCACGACACAAATAGACTATAGACACATGTGCCAGTGACACGTAGATTAGTAAGCGTGAATATAACGAATAAATTATGAAAATGTTAGATTTACGTAAATTAAAACGTTATTATGTAATAACTTTGATATTAAGCTAAGATAAATAGCTTACTACTGTTAGGAGTTAGTTTTCTGAGTAATTAAGTATGTTAGAGCCAAATTTAATAAAGAAAGTACATTCACCGAAAAGCATAATTGCAAATATAATTACGTAAATGCATTACTCAGAATCTAACATAACTTCGTATAAATAGGAAATACGACTTTGTATACTAGTATGTAAGTTTAATTACACCCCGCGACTGCCTCCCACGCCGTAAGAAGCGAATATGCGCTCCCCCGGCTGGTGCCATTTTATTAAATAGTAGCTCGCGGGAGGCAGGCCCATATATAAGTCTGAGGGGTCAATCCGCCCGTCATTCAGTAGCCCGACGTCGCACGGTACAGATGTAAGTACCTATCGTCGTGCAACTCTTATTGCTACCAATGTACATATATGTTATGAGATTAATATGTAAAACATAAGTTCTGTAAATAAATGGAAATGCGGAGGTGAGGTAATTTGGATCGCGGGCCAGCACTACAAAAGACTATAAAAGCAGGGACCATTTGGTAGGAAATTATGGACATTGGGCAATTGAACAATGGAATTGGGCATTGGGCAACAAGTAGACAACAAGAGTCTCTCAAGGAACAAGGAAGCTCAACAAGTAGTAGATCAAGAGTAGTGCTGGGCCAAGTACATCCGATGCCTCACTGACGTCAATGAAGTCCACCCATCCAAGTGTTTCATTCTTCGACTCAACATCCGTCAAATACAGTCCACTGAAGGCGACCGCGAAGTAGTGGCAGTCTATTTGGAACCTTATCAGGTCATAGTCTGTTACGAACCACGGTCCTTAACAAAAGTTCTTTCAATTAAACTGGGTGTGAGAACCCAAAGAGTTTTACTCAGTGAAATTCATTGGGTAAAATTTGATGGCACAGTATGGGATGAATTAAACTCGGTTTATATAGTTGATGAAATCAGGTCTTAATCTGGATTTCACCAGTGAAAATTAATTCAACTAAACTGGGTATCCAATTGACGTCAAAATGCAGTTTAGTTTTCATCTATCTTGGTTCAATCCGCTCTAACTGTTTCACATGTTGTTTCCTCATGTTAGTGAACCATACAACATAAAATCCTATCATGGAAATAATAAGCTTTTCTTTCAACACGACTAGCACAGAACTAGACAATGAATATTGGTACCCAGCACTGAGAGCCGCTCGTCATCACAGTTCAAACATTACGGAGCCAACAACATCCCCGATATCGAGAGGTCACGCCTACTTGCTTAGCCTCGACCAATCACGATCGAGCACGTTGGTTCCGCAGCTCTCGACCAATCAGGATAGATCGCGTCGTTTCCATCCTTTAACTGCACCTATAAATACGCCAGTGATTCGGGCCTCTACATCAGTCGCAGAGAAGTCACCGATGAGGAGAGTTTTCCGCACTCGTCACCGCCTGGACCTGCACCACTGAAGATGTCGACCGCAGTGGTCGACAAAACTTTTGGAACACAAGTTTCCTATGGACCACGGCCAAACAGCCCGGAAGCAGTATATTCTGCAGGATACTTAGTTATTCACGATTATGCAAGTGCAGATAGAAAAAGAAAACACTGTAGACAAAACGTGGTGTGCCAATCATTTATTATTGTAATGACAAATCATTTAAATCTTATTTTATATGCTCTCAAAATAAAATTTTACACTGTGATAAAACGCAAAATATCAGACAACATTAGAATATTGTTAGACAGTATTTTTGGCGATGGTACTTGTTGGTTACCATCATCATTAATAACATTGTTTTTTTATTACTCCGCCTCAGTAAATGAATGAAATTTTGAAGAAATGAATATGCTGAGTTTTACAATACATTTAAAAAGAAAAAGTCAACATTCAGGGTGGGAGTTGTTCTCCTGACTAGGTAGTGGTATACTAAGAAAAAGAAAAAGGTCATTGAAAAATAAGTTTTTAGGAACTAAAAACTATTAGTGTCTGGTAGTAAGACAGGTACTGGTAGTAACCCAGGTAACTAATCTTTAGAACTAGTCAATCATTACTTTAAGTTTGACTGACTGCAAGACCCCTAGTTCACCTTCAAGAAACTTGATTTTACTACCACGAAACAATTTTTTTTATTAGGTTTTATTTGTATCGAAATATTGATTAAGGTTAACCGGAGCGCATAGTTCAACATAAATTGATCTAACAAATCTGCTGCGATCGAGAACGACCTCCAATCGCTCACTTCAATTCCACCTAGCATGAAACGGTTGGGCACTTCTTTCTTATACCGCACCATACATCTGTGGGTAAATAATTGTAAGATTTGTAAGTATTTATACTTGGAATTCATTGCCAACACTTGGTAAATTAATCTAAGTTTTTATGCTTATTTGGAATTTCTCACCAAAACATATATTATCCCGTAATAACGGGTTTACCATACGGTACACGTTCGGTGGGATCTTTGGTTTCGATGGGCGTTCCACAGGGTTCGATACTTGGACCATTTTTATTTTTTATTTATATAAATGACCTCCCTTACTACGTACGGGATAAAAATAGTATTGTTTTGTTTGCTGATGATACTTCCTTAATATTTAAAATTAAAAGACAATTAGATAATTATGACGAAGTGAACAACGCAATCTCACGAGTGGTTCATTGGGTAAATATAAATAATCTTTGCCTTAATGAAAAAAAAACCAAATGTATTAAATTTACCTTACCTAATGTTACGCAGGTGGAAACCAATGTACAACTTAATGGACAGTTGTTGAGCCTTGTGGAATCAACCGTGTTCTTAGGTTTAAGTATCGATGCTAAATTACAGTGGGGATCACATATTGAAAAAATAGCTAGTAGGTTAAGTTCTGCTTCCTACGCTGTGAAAAAGATTAGGACTTTAACAGACATTAGAATAGTTTATTTCAGTTATTTCCATAGTATTATGAGCTACGGAATTCTCCTTTGGGGTAATGCCGCAGATTTAAATACAATCTTTGTACTGCAAAAGCGGGCGGTGCGGGCAATTTATAAGTAGGGTCCACGAGTCTCCCTCCGAGAAAAGTTCAAAGAAATAAACATTCTAACTGTAGTTTCGCAATATATTTTGGAAAATCTTTTGTATGTTAGAAGAAACATTTCCAATTTTTTAAGGTTTTGTGATATACATAACGTAAATACTAGACATAAAAACAATATTGTGGTTTGTTATAGTCGACTCCACAAGATTAGTAATTCCTTTCAGGGTCACTGTATACGCTTCTACAACAAGCTTCCTACTGAAATGAAGAATCTACCTCTTCATAAATTTAAAAGCCAAATTAAAAGTAAACTTTGCCAAAAAGGCTACTATAAAATTCAAGACTATTTAGACGACAAACAAGCTTGGATATGAACTGTTTGCTCTCTCTCTATGCTACTCAAATGAAATATTGTACTTAGGTTAAGTAAATATGTTTGTAAATAGACCAAAAAAAAACAGCCCGCTGAGTTTCTTGCCGGAGTCTTCTCAGGACAGGGCCGCGTTTCGAACCGGTGGTCCATTTGCCAAACATTAGATTAAATTTTTTTTATGACGTGACGTATTAATGGTCTATACAGAATAAATGGTTTTTGAATTTGACTTTGGGTCTATAATCTATGAATAACTCATAGGTCCATGAAATTGCCGAAATTTTCTTACAAATTCTTGAGTTCGTTATTCCTGTAATTTAATAGCTATTTCCATTATTTATATTATTCTGTTTGAAAGTTGATTTCAAGATTTTACAACTCTGTTTTAAATTTTGTTTTTATTGGCCGCTTGATAAATTAATTCGATCTTCAAAAACAGTACTTCCTAAATGCTATCCATTTTGATGATAAATTTCCGGTTTCGAGATGGCCCCCTCGGGTTTGGGAACCACGGTGTCCCCGTCTTGCCCCGGTTTGGGGGAGGGGCGCTAGTCGCCCCACCGTCCCGGCCTGCTTCTGCTGGGGTGACAGGTGGCCTCACCCGCCACCCCCAGGCCTGCGCTCATGGAGGACGGAGGTCGTTAAGCGACCTCCGGCGCCTGAGTTGCCTGCGACGCGCGGCGAGCAAGTTGCGGGCTCGGCGGACCGGGAGAGTTCTAAGTCTCTCCCGGGCGCGCTCCGCCACCTCCTTCGCGAGCATTACATGCTCGCAGAAGGAGGCGGCGGCGGCCCACGCGCTCGCGCTCCACACCATTGCCGCAATCATGCTGCCGAGCGAGAGGACTCCCACCCCGATGGCTGCCACGAGGTCACGCTTCGGCGCCTCCCACGCCGGGCAGTCCGCCAGCGTGTGCAGCCCTGAGTCCTCGCTCGCGTCGCAGTGATGACACTCAGGCGTTGGCTCCTTCCTGATCCGATGCAGGTGGTCCCCGAAGCACCCCTTCCCTGAGATCACCTGCGTCAGTCGGTAGGAGAGGCTTCCGTGTCGCCTCTCCAGCCAATCCTCCATGATGGGCCTTACCGCCGCTATTGCGGCGTGCCCTGCGCTTGGTTGCCCAAGTCGTTCCTTCCACTCCACCACGATGGCCTGGCGGAGCTGGGACTGCACGGCCTCGATTTCTCGAGGCTCGGGGTTCCATCCCTGCTCCCGCGCCTCCTTTCGCCACTGGTACAGTTGCGAAAGGGCTCTCGCTTCCAGGTCCCATGGCGGAGTTCCGGCAAGGAGACTCGCCGCCTCGAAGGAGATCGTGCGGTACCCTCGGATGACCCTGATGGCCAGAACTCGCTGCGGAGCGCGCAGCATCCGCACAGTTCTGGTCCTCAGGGCCTCCGCCCATATTGGGCACCCATACAGGGCCATGGACCGCACGATCCCCGCGTAGAGTCTCCTGCAGGAGTCATCGGGCCCCCTCATGTTGGGCAACAGCCGAGCCAGAGCAAGAGCTGTGCCCTTCAATTTGGGGGCCAGACTTCGGATGTGCTCTCCGAAGTCCCATCGGCCGTCGAGCACGAGCCCCAAATATTTCATTTGGGGCTTGATGCCGATGCGATTTCCTCCCACGATGAGACTGGATCCCTCGGGTGGCTTGCTCCGAGGCCCATGGGAGAACAGGGCCTCGGTTTTATGCAGGGCCACCTCGAGACCCAGCCGCCGGATCCGCCTAACGACTTGGGCAACCGCGGTTGTGGCCTTTCGGGTCGCTTCGCGGTACGTCGCCCCGCACGCCGTCACGAGCGTGTCGTCCGCGTAGCACGTGACGGCGGCACCGCCTACGAGCTCACCGCGAAGCACCCAGTCGTATCCGATGTTCCACAGGAGCGGCCCCAGGACCAATCCCTGTGGAACACCGCACGACATTTCACGCCGACCGAGACCGGTCACGGTTGGGTAGATGACGGCTCTCTCCGTCAAATACGCCCCGACTATTCGGCGGAGGTAGAGAGGTACTTCGTGATACACGAGCGCCTCCCTAATGCAACTCCAGGGCAAGGTGTTAAACGCGTTGGCCTCCTCACCTCACCCCGGGCTACTGCATCCTCCGCCAGAGCCCTCACGCGCATGATGGCATCCACGGTGGAGCGCCTCTGGCGGAAGCCATATTGGCCATCCGCCAGGTCCGGCCCCACTCTTGAGAGGTGCTCGACGAGGCGCTTCGCAATTACTCTTTCAAAGAGCTTGCACACCTCGTCGAGCAACACTATGGGCCGGTAGGCGGACGGCGAGTCCGCCGGGCGCCCCTCCTTTCGGATGAGGACCAGTTTCCCCGTCTTCCACAATTTCGGAAACTGGCCCCGCTCCAAACATGCGCTGAGAAGCCCTCTCAGTCGGGGCTCGAGAGCGTCGTCGACTAGAGCTAGGACCCACGCTCGGCCTGGAATGCCGTCGGGTCCCGGGGCGGTGTGTTTGGCTCTTAGCCTTCTCACCGCCAGCTCTAGTTCTACCCAAGTGACCTCGGGCACGTCGTCGTCTTCCACGTCGGGCGCCATGCGCAACCGAGGCGGAGTCATCTGCGGTGGAACATGTTCCACCGCCCGCGCTGGGAACAGGGAGCCAACAACTCCTCCGAGCAGATCCGGCTGGAGACACCGGGTTAACGGCGGGGCCTTGGGGCGCAGCTTGCCCCTCACCATCCGGTAGGGCCGCCCCCAAGGGTCCCGCTCCAGCGTCTCCAGCAGCTCGCGGAAGGCGTCCCGTTTGGAACGCCTTATCTCCGCTCGGAGGGCTCGTCTGGCCTCCCTGTATCCCTCGTACAACTCCGCCTCTCGGGCCTCCGCATCTGCGGGGCGGCGACGCCTCCTACGGAATCGGGCCCACCGGCGGTGCGTGATCACGCAGCCCCGTCTGAGCTGCGCGATCTCCGACGACCACCAGTAGACCTGACCCCTCGGATTATAGGGCGGAGCCCTAGGCATCGCCGCGTCACAGACACGGGTCATGGCCTCCCGGAACCACTCCGCCTCATCGTCTATGCAGACAGGCCTGTCCGGCGCAGGGGCCCAGGCCTGTACGATGGCGGCTTCCAGGAGGAGCTCCCGATCAAGTCGCTTAAGCGCCCAACGTGGCTCGGGTGGGGCCGGTGCAGCCGGCGCGTCGCTCGCAGGGGGGGACACGTCAAACCGAATGTATCGGTGATCCGAACTTGTGTCCTCCCCCAAAACGACGCGCCAGCCCTGAACACGTCGCGCCAACGAGGGGCTCGCGAACGATAGGTCCACGATGGAGCTACCCCTCGAGGTCACGAACGTGTCCACGGCTCCCCGATTTAGGAGGACTAGGCCGAGTCGTGCGGCCCAGTCAACCAGTGCCCTGCCTCTATGCCCCGTCGCGCCCCTTTCGTGTCGGGAACCCCAGGCATACGACCAGGCGTTGAAGTCCCCGAGCACAAGGACCGGACGGGGCTGGCAGGCATTGACGACGACGGCCAGCTGACGGAGCCACTGCTCATATGCAGCTTGGTCTCGGTTCGGCGTGATATAAGCGGCCACGACCGCTATATCCCCAACCGCCGCCGCCACGCAGCCGGGTCCCCTTGCAACGACGGCAAGAGGGGGGCTGCCGGCGGCAGGGTTGTGCACCAGTGCCGCCGACCCATCCAGCGCGGTTTCCCAGGTAGGCCCGAGGAACCGGTGGGTGTATGGGTCGGCGACAGCGGCGACATTTATGGCCCACTGTGCCATGCTCTGGCGCAGAAGATCCTGAGCATGGGCACCGTGGCCAACGTTCACCTGCAGGATGCGGAGTTGAGGATCCATTATGGAACCCCCATCTCCGCATCCCGCTGTGAACTGGAGGCGGAAGGCCGGCCTCCCGGCTTCGGCTCCCCTCCGGCGCAGGCCTTGCTGCCAACCCTGTGGTCGGCCGGCTTGCCTCCCGCTGCACACCTAAAGCAGTGCAGCGGGGCATCGCACGTGCCGGCCTTGTGACCGGGTTGGCCACAGCGGAAGCAACGGTCACCCGCCGTCACTTCCGCCGTGCAGTGCACCCCCACATGGCCCACCGACAGGCACCTGAAGCACCTGGCCGGTCGGGCCTGCAGGAGCCGTGCCTGCGCCCTCAGGAAGCCTCCCACCAGGAGGCTCCGCCCGTCTGCGACCTTTTGGGCCGCCGCGATAGGGCAGCCGACAACTGCTGCCCCCTGTCCACCGCGGCCGAAGCGTATAGCTCCGGCCTTTACTGTGTCCGGGGAGCAGTCCCCGGCCTCCGCCACGGCGAGCCTGAGCTCTTCTGCCGTGACGGAGTCGTCCAGGCCCGTAATGCGCACTTCTGCGCATTTAATGGGCCTGGACACCCGGACGTCGGCTGCGTCCAGCGACTCCCTCAGCCGAGCCGCTAGGGCGTCGGCCTTGGGGCCACTGGCGGCGCCAGGGACCTCGAGAAGCCGGGCTCCCGTCCGTGTGCTCTTGCACCGGACACCCGGGATCTCGAGGGCCTTCAAATCGACGTTGGCCTTAACTTTGGCCAACACCTCGGCCCCTACCCGCTGCCTCCGCCGTCAGGGTGACGACGACGGCCGTGGTACGAGGGGCACGGAGCTTCCCCGGCGCTGTCTTCGCGGCGGCCGCGGCCTTCCTGGCCTTCTTGGCGGCCTTCTTGGCGGCCTTCCGCCTCTTCTTGTTGGCTCCAGCCACCTCCCAGCCCCCTTCCAATGGGGTGGAGGTAGCCGGAACCACGGCTGGGGCTGGGGCTGGGGCCAGGGCTGGGGACGTCTTCCCCTTGCCCTTCCCCTTGCCTTTGCCCTTCCCCTTACCCTGAGCGGGAGGGGGCTGAGGAGCCGGCTCCGGTAGGGTCACAACCGCACCCGCAGCCGGGCGGGTGGGGCCCCTCTTGGCTACAGCCGCGTAGACGGCCGCTGGTGGCGCCAGAGGCGGACGGCGGATGGAGTCCATTAGGGCCTCCATCCGACACATCATCCTCTCCTCCAGCGCCTCCATATAGGGGAGCCAGGCTTCCGCCGGCGGTGCCCTCGGCTGCGCCGGCACCGACTGTGCCGGCTGCTGGACCGGTTGCACATGTTGTTACATGAGTGACCGCGTCCTCCCGCATGGCTCCGATACCGACACCGCCGAGGTGGAAGGCCTCGGCGGTGACTTTCCCGCAGCCCTTCCAAGAGCTGAGGGGGCTCGGGTGGATTGCCCACCCCTCACGCCACCACGCGCCCCTCGGCGGCCAGCAGCCACCTTGGACGCCGGCTTCGACGCCTCATCGCTGCTGGAGGAGGAGGTCGTCCCGGTTAGGGTAAAGTCCTCGTCCGAAACGTCCCCCCCCCGCCCCAGCCTTAGCGCGCCTCCTGCGCTTACGGGTCCGCGGAACGCCCAGACCCGCCGGGCTGCTCGCCCTGCTTCGCTCGTTGGCGGTGTCGAATTTCTCCGACACCGCCGAGGTATTTGGCGCTACCTCCACGCTTGATAGCTGCGCGATCTCCGCGCAGACTACGTCCTTTTCGTCGTCCTTTTTCTTGCCATTGTCGTTTTGAGTTGATCATATGTAAATACCTGATAATAATATTTTAACACTGTTTCTTAAAATACAGGTTTTGGTGTAGTTTGAGAACCAGTATCATCAAAAATTGTAAAAATTAAACATAGTGAAGTTTGTACTCAATTATTGTAAAAAACTTTGAGACAGATAAACATTTATTATTATTAACTCACTCTTACTCTTACTTAATCTCTCTAAAATTTCACAACACAAAACTCCCGATCTCCGTCAACCCAATAAATAACTGAAATTTTCTTTGCGAAGACGATTGTCTTCCTGAGAAAACTTCCGCGTAAGTACATGAAAATAGTTTACTAAAGCTAAAAATTGGACAAACCTTTTTAAATTGGAAAACATGTATGAATAAATTGATGTGTTTCATGTTATGTTTATTATATTATGAAATTTTTAAGAGCAAAGGTGATTCATAACTTAGAAATTACTAAGCTACTTTTGTCGTAGACTGTACTTGGCATATTCGTTCTTGAAAAAGCATGGTAAACTATATAATGATTCTTTTCCGTCACAATGAATTAGTACTTACCTAAACAACAGTCTTATCACAGATAAACAATGTTGTTTACATAGTGGTATTATTTTGAAAAAAAAAACAGAAAAGAGTAAAAAAAACTACTTAAATTGTATTGTATTATCATCTATATCTATATAAAACAAAGTCGTGTTAGTTATGGCCGCGATAAACTCGAGAACAAGAGGACCGATTTTCATGATCTTCGATTTTTTAAGTTTGTCTCCGCCTATACTGTGCCTTTTTGTTTTTTTTTCCTCAAACCCACACGGTTTCCCCACAGCCGCGCGCCGGCCAGAGTAAGGTTAGTTTGTCGGAATCCAACCGACCAAAACCGCACGCCGTTTCGGAACTCTTGACAGAAATTGGCTTCACAGAAATCTTATGCGTATTTTTGTCTTTTGAATTAAATCTGAAATTCCGTTATTTTACTGTTTTTAGTGATTTTTTAAAGTCTGTTTTTTTTTTAATTGTAATTTTACTTATTTCTCCCTTTTGTTTTTTTTTTAATTGTAATTTTACTTATTTCTCCCTTTTTAGTGAACATAACTTCGGAAATCCGAAATCCCTTCGGATACCCCACCGCGCGCCAGCGGGGGCGGTTATGTCGGGCTTGAACCGACTAAAACCGCACGCCGTCTCGGGTCTACAAAGGTTGCCCATAGAGCATATCCCTCGCACCCCGACTGACCCTGGGCCCTACATAAATAATAGAAAAAAGTAAAGAAAACGATTCCAACGAATTGAGAACCTCCTTTTTGGATATCAGCTGATAATGTAGCCAACATAACTTGATTCTAAGACGGAACGGACTTGAACCGACTAAAACTGCACGCCGTCTCAGGTCTTTAATACCGGGGTAAAAGGAGATATTCACGAAATAAATTCAGATGAAAAGGTAAACATCACTTGATTCTAAGGCGGAATGAAGTTTGCCGGGTCAACTAGCTATATAAATAAATATCCAAGTCGTAGCACTGAAATTGTGCACATAATTAGCAGGTAACTACGCTATCACGCTAAGTAGTCAAATGACTATTGTTCACACGACACCTCTATTTCATTTTGTATCCTTGGATATCATTGATACCATAAGTTTTCCTGTGATTAGGTAGGTAATCAGCGAATTTTTTGTTTGTTGTATTTTACATTGTCATTATATTATTGAAGGCACTATAAAGATATTAGGGGTCACTTGTACTGTCATTTATGTAAGAACATTATTATAAAAACTAACTTTTTCTTGTGAATACACGTTGGTCATGTCAACCAGGTTATTATTAGTCGAAAAATAATGGTGTTAACGTCCTGTTGGCGTTACAACATTTTCAACAATCGACATTCTTTAAGTTAAAAGTTTATAGAATCAGATTTTTAAAGTCATATCTAGTTTGAACCTAGATGGCAATTTATGAAATATAATATGTACACACTTAATAGAGGCGGCAGATGAGAAAATATAAACTAAAATATTTACATCCTAAAAAAAGATTATATACGAAGTAAAACGTTTAGGTGTCAAAGAATTCCTCCCCATTGAGGTCGACTGGTAACGTAAAAGGCTGGCGGCATTGCCACGTTGGATGGCAATGTCAATTCTTTGCGCAAAAAACAAGCTAGCTTTTGACTTTTCGACCAGTCGCTTAGCGATTTCTTTGTAAAGCGACCGTGTACCCCAAACGGCTCAAAAATATAATTGCTGACTAAATTATTATATTTGCGCCGTTTGAGGGTCTCCGCAGATGCCGCAGCAGCACAAGCGCAGCCCGTCGTACTTGAAAGCTGAGAAGGCGCGAGGTGTTGACATAAGTTGCGTCCCACACCAAAGGCCTACCCAACTTCCAAGGCACCAAAGGTATACCGTCTGGTCTCTTGCCATCGTCGCAAACCAAACCAGCAGGTTCAAGCACGGCTGTAACACCGGCGGTGACAAGGGCCCGGTGGATAATATCATTTAGGTGTGCATGACGTGATATGCGTCCTGCGCTCCTGCCGCATGCTAGGCCGTGATGCCCAAGGCTGTCGACTGCTTCTCCACAGTGACAGCCATGAGGCGAGACACAAGGAGCACCCAAGCCTGCCATGGAAGAGCCTGCAGCCAAACACCAGTCTCCCTTTCCCCCACAGCCAAAAGGTGAACGCGCTCTGCAATATTATAAGATGTGTTAATCAAATGTTGCCTTGCCATGTTGCAATGCGGCCTGTCGCATTGTCTCTGGAAGAATAGGTTGGTGGGCAAATCAGTGTTTGGGAAAGTTCTTTTTCCAAGCATTTATAGCTTCGATTTTGCCTGGCACTTCAGAATGTCAGTGTGGGTTAAAAAAAATTCCTGGTTAGTTCTTCTGTGCCATGGATCGAAGACAGAAAGGTTGCTAAACTGACATCGGTAATTTAACGAATGCCGAGCCCACCACAGCGAACCGGTAGAGTCGCCAGGCTCGGTTGTTTAAATCTGCATTCAATATTTGACACAGAGTATTTTGAAGATTTTGTCGATTTTGCCTAAAAGTGCCGAATGTTTAAACTAGGTCTGCAATACATTCTGCTGTTGCAAAAATTGAGCGAAGCTCCCCGACTGATTTGAAAAGGACATCGACAGAATTGGGCCATGGCGCGGACAGCTGATATGTAAACAAATTAAAAGAGTACAATTTATCTTGTATTATGGGATAAATATTGGTGACAATTTGGTTGTATCAAATGAATCTATATTAAAAAAGAATAAAAAAAAATATTTACATTGATTTATACTGCAAACAAAAAACTTGTAAGTGTTGCATCATAAAAAAAGTGGGTAAAAAGGCGAAATTAATAAAAAACCTTTTATTTTTAATGTCTGTGAATATGTATATGGTTAAGTTTGTAATAATATCCATACTTAAAGTAATTTTTATTTCACATTTACTTATGTATTTCACAATTAATGTTCAAAAGTATAATTAAAAATCTTTATAACATTTAAGAAATCGTCGCAAATTCCTCGCCGTCAAATTCAGTTTGTAAAGTCAGATAAAGTACATAATAAAAAAAATTTTTTAATAAATAATCTTACGAAAAACGGTAATGTGAATTGGGTAATTTATTTTCATACTCTAGCAACACTGAAATGTGTCAGGTGTCACGTCTGAGCGTACTAGCGTCTGACACTCATTCATTCGCTTGCACGAGTTGAATAAAACGCGTTTTTTTTTTATAAGTGAATTGATACAAAACTAATTATATGATTGGTTTCTGCACAGCTTCAGCTACTAAATAGTAAAATTGCTGTGTCAGTAGAAAAATGTTCATGCCTTAGCCCAAGTCCCATACAAATCTGTCGGTGTCCTTTGTTCGGTGATTATTCCTCCGTGGCACGTTGGATTTCAAAATTTCTTTTTCTGATCGCCTCCACTTTAAAAGTTACGCATTTTGGTGCCAAAACTGTGTGTCTAACCTTGACCATCATTGCGGAATCAGGTTTAGAAAATTTTGTACGGTGATTATTCCTCCGAGGTACACATGAATTTTTGATTACATAGCCTATGTCCTTCCCATCAGTAACATCTATGCTTGTGTGAAATTTCATTATAATCTGTTCAGCCGTTTGGGAGGAGAAGATGGTCTAACGAAATACATAAGTCGCCTAAAAGAGAAAAATTATGATGATCGTAAAGCATGTGTGAATTTTGGGACGAAAAGGCAGTATCGAATGTAAATGCTGAATGTATATTAATTTGGAGGACGGTCCGAAACTTCATTAAAATTTTGTATTTATTCCTCAACGAAGGAATCATAGGCTTCTTCTAGAATCAAGGACCCTAAGAGCCGAAGAGAACTTTTATACAAAACTTTTAAATTTGGAGCCAAAGCATTAAATTTAGAAATTGCCAAAGTACTGTCAACGTTATCGTTAGGAAAAATTTCACAGTTTGGAGATTTTAGTCCTAAACCAATAGTTTTAAATTCGTCTTTCAGGAAAGCCAGATCTTTAAGTGCTGTGTCTATTGTACCGTCATCTAGATACCAGATGTAAAAAAAAAAAATTTAGCTTCCTAATGATTGGATGATTGATAAACTGAAAATGAGGCGCTCAAGAGGGTCACCTTGTTGAAACCCGACCGCTGCATCTTAAACATTTTCCTTAAAGAGTAATTTAGAAGGGTAGACTGTGTAGCACTGCCAAAGAAACATGAAAATGTTAGCTTGGCCTGTGTCAACAAAGTGTCCCTGTTAACTAAATTGAAGTCATTCTTCAAGTCAACCTTAAGAATGACCTCTCCTTCGCCGCAGCCAAGGTACGTTGACAGGGTACATGTACACAGCAGCCTCACAGCCCCCTTTAGACCCAAAAACGAGCTGTAGGGGTTGGAATTTGGTGGATATTTTTTTAAATATTTTTTTAATATTTAGGACACGTCAATTTGACTTCACCTCGCCTGATGGTAAGCTGAAGGTAAAGTCTCAGGAAAGAGGGTCACCATTCCATATAAGTACCATGTTAACAATGGTGGCACTCAGCTTGACAGCCTCATCAGAAGAGGATTGTCGTCGCAGTACCGCGTGACACCTACCGGTCCCACTGGTGCTGCAACCACAATCCCCCTGCCCGGCTATGCACTTGCTGACACCTGAACGCTATCAAACCGAAATTGGATTACTATGGAGGGCTTTTCGCAATCGTGCCCGGTGGTACCTTTTTTTTTTTTTTTATCGTGTGGAAATCCCTTCGGATACCCCCCCGTCGGCCAGCGGGGGCGGTTATGTCGGGCTTGCACCGACTAAAACCGCACGCCGTCTCGGGTCTTCAGACGCCGGGGTGTAAGGTTACCCCTAGAGCATATCCCTCGCACCCCGGCTGACCCTGGGCCATCTCACCACTAACAGCATCGCTCATCCTGTCTCCTCTGAAAGCAGAGGAGTACGGAGAGCGATGTGTTCCCACCACGTTGGGTATTGGCCGACGATCAATGCCAACCGGTGGTACCTACCCGGCCGAATTTTGTGACAAATTTGTGTCATCAAATTTCTACCACCAGTAGCCAGGATATATCTGTACTGTAAAATTTACTGCACATTTTGACTGCCATACGCCTATAAGTACATCCTACGGTAATGGGACGAACGCCAACATCTTTCTTCTGCAAGGCGCATAAATTGGCGCCATAGAGGATATCAATGATGCCTTCGTTGCCGGAAAGCATAAGGTTCATTAAACCTGTGAGCTCCTTCAAAAGTGCTTTGCCAACATCCCCGACGCCTGGACTCAGGTCTTTGAGGTGTTGAGGAGTCAGGCCATCGAGGTCGCCAGCAGAACCACTCCGGAAGGAGCCCACAGTAGTTAGCACGTCCTTGGTTGATACAGTCAAAAAATCAGCGTCAGAATTTGGAGGATCGGGGAAGGAAAGGTTTTCAACTGGCGCTGGATGCTTGCTCTTCAGATCTGCAAGAGTATCTGGAGGCGAACAATAACCTAGAGGCTCCTCTGATATCACCGTCCCTCAATTTCGACTCTACGTAATGATATAAACGTACGTATTAATTTGAGATGTTAGGCTTTTGGGAGTTGTCTGATTTTTGCGATGTGTAGAATCATATATGCGAAGGTTAATAATTGTTCCCAAAGGCTGGTAGAATTCTCCCGTACTACAAGGCCAATGCAGAGTGCTAGGTTTTGAGCTACCAAAGGCCTTGCACCGCGGGGAGTCCTCTTTAAAATCGTTACATATTCAATTAAATTCTTAAGCATTTTGTATGCTTACTTTACTGTAAGGGACTGGTCGCGGGTTCAAGTCCCGTCCTAGATGTTCTCTTTTTCCGATCTAAATCTTTATCGTTACATATTTTGCTAAGTTCTGCCAAACGAAAGGGAATTTGAGGGGTGGAGAGTTGTTGTAGTGGCGTTATTGTGCTTGGAAGTACATTTTGGGCCTTGTGTACCTTACTAAGATGTACTTTCAAACCGGGGGTGGCAGGTGAGGCCGCCGGTGGCGTGCGGTTTTAGTCTGTTCCAGCCCGGCATAACCGCCCCCGCTGGCCGGCGGGGGGGTATCCGAATGGATTTCCGCACGAAAAAAAAAGGTACTTTCAAACCACGCTCACTTTTGAAAAAGCGAGCTTGAGAACAATTTGGGTTGCGTACTAAGTCATCACATCACATAGACATTTAAAATTGCACACACAAATACTTTTACTTAAATACCTACACTAAACATATATACATTTTAATAGAAAAATAGAAAACACGCAATTTCAATGTAAAAAAACCTTAGGTAATTTTTATTTTTAAATGCTAATTAGTTTGAGAGATCGGCAAAATATTTGTCAATTTTATTTTTCCTCACGTAAACTTAAGAATTTCTAGATCCGACCGATTGCTTTTCATGTCCAGAAATTTCGAATTCTATTTATAAATATTGTTCGACAGCTATTTAGTTTGAAATGTCTTGGATTTGAATAATAATAATATCCAATTCTTGCTTGAAACACATCTTGATGATATATTCGATGGCAATAATAATTATAATTTATATTAGAATGTCTTCTTTTATGCCCTCTACACATTCACCTTTTTTTTTCGAGAAAATACATATCTAGTTACCTCTTTTAGCTATGTTTTCATCGAGTAATGGAAGTTTTGTAAAGGAGATAGTTATTTTTATGTATTCTTGTTTCATATCCGGAACTAATTGACGATTAAGTTGAAACTTCAAACCTCAGAGATTATTTAAATGAATTAAATAAATAATATATGGTTATTTGATTGAGATTGAAGATTGAGTGAACATGTACAAATTAGAAAATTTTTTGCTCGTTTTCTGTTTCAAATCATTCGTTGTTTCCAGTTGCATCCAAGGCCTTCGTCTCAGTCGCTGGTCCGCTTACTTCTTCTCGTTTTGGTTTGACTTATACCCGTACCCTCCCTACCCTGAGAGGTAAGCCTGCATTAGCAGGTGTGTGCCGACTTGCAGGTGAGGACTTAGGCACGAAGATTTTCTTCTCGGTCCTTTCTCTCTTTTTTTCAAATCAGAAATCGATTGTTTGCCTCGCCTCATACAGGTAGTTGATTTATGTACTACAGCTGTAGGATTGATTGGCCTCTGCGTGTTGTTCCTATGTCAGCCTTCCAATGGATTGGGTGCTAGAGATTGTGTCTGTACATTGTAGATATAAAAAAAACTTGGATTATGATAAATGAACGATTCTGAACACAACAATATTATTTTTGAAATCCTTGTCAGTTTGTCTGTTTATTATGTGATGGACGCAAAAACTACTGAAGGGATTTTGATACAGTTTTGTATTAATAAGGCCCTGGTCAGACTTAAAATCTACCGTATGTGTGATTGAAATTGGTTGAGTAGATATGACCAAAAAACGGTAACCGGCCTCCGCGCGGGCGAAGCCGCGAGCATCAGCTGGTTAATATATACAATTGTAATTGAATGCTAAATTAATACTTACATCGTATGTATTCAATAGGTTAGTAGTATATTTACAGTAATAAACTTTACCTCGGTTCAACACGCGGGAAATGAAAAATAATTCATTTTTTATCATAATTAATGTAACGATGATAGATATCTGTTTACGGCACAATAGTTCGTGATGCTTGCATTAGTAGCAATTACAAAGCATTTTAATTATAGCTATTTGTGTTCTTCTGTTAGTTGACACACAATAGCAGTTTTTTATTCACCCTACGGAAAAGGGGCCGGATTTGGCGGACAACCAGTTCGGTTTTAGTTTCGGGCACTCCACCGTGGGTGTGATCATGCGCGTGAGGGCCCTGGTGGAGGTAGCAGTAGTCCAGGGTGAGGTGGTGTTGGCTTATTGCCAACGCTTTTAACACCTTACCCTGGAGTTGCATCAGAGAGGCGCTCGCGTATCACGAAGTGGGCCCAAGGTGAGTAGGGCTCGGTCGACGGGACATGTCGTGCAGTGTTCCACAGGGTTTGGTGTTGGGGCTGCTCCTGTGGAACATCGGGTACGATTGGGTGCGTCGTGGTGCTCTTTTAGAGGGTGTCGCCGTGACTTGCTACGCCAACGATACCCTCGTGACGGCGCAAGGCCAGACGTTCCGAAACATCCAGGAAGGCTACAGCTGGAGTTACCCAAGTCGTTGAACGTATTCAGCTGCTGGGTCTCGAGGCCCTCTACAAATCTGAGGCTCTTTTTTTCTATGGGCCCCGGAGACGGAATCAGCTACCAGAGGGATACAATCTTATTGTAGGAGGTGTACGCATCGCCATCGAGCCTTTGATGAGGTATTTGGGGCTTCTAACTTCCGAAGCAACTGCTGCCTAATTTGGGGACTACGCCTACTGCAGGAGGCTCTATGCTGGGATCGTGCGGTCCATGGCCCTTTATGGGGCCCCAGTATGGGAGGCGAACCTGACGGCTAGCAATGTCGCAATCCCTCCTGTTAGAAGTCAGGATCATAAGAGGATATCGCACGATCTCTTTTGAGGTGGCGAGTCTCCTAGCCGGGACGCCTCCATTGGACCTGGAAGCGAGGGCCCTTGCGGCACTATACCAGTGACGCAAGAAGGCCCTGGAGCGAGGTTTGATTGTGGCGGTAAGACCCGTCATGGAGGATTGGCTGGAGAGGCACCATGGAAGCCTCTCTCACCGGCTGACCCGGGTACTCATCAGACATGACTGTTTCGGTGAGTTCCTGCATCGTATTGGCCGGGAGCCGACGCTCGAGTGCCACTATTGCCGGGGCTGCTCCGTGGACACACCGCTCCACACACTGGCAGAGTGCCCAGAGTGGACGGAGCGATGCCGTGTCCTTGAAGCAGCCGTCGGAGCGGGAAGCCTCACGCTGCAGACTCTGGTGCTGGTCATGGTCGGCAGCGAGAGTGTGTGGAACGCTGCCGCCTTATTCGGCGAGGCAGTGATGCGCGCAAAAGAGGCGGCAGAAAACTTCTCTATAGGGATTTAGATCATTAATATCACGTCGGGGTTCACCAGGTTCCCCGGCCACACAGGCCGATGTGACGAAACACCGTGCAGTTTTAGTCGGTTCGACTCCGACACGCCCACCTCACCGTTAGCTCTGATGAGGTGAAGCACGTGGGGGGTTTCCGTACGAATAAAAAAAAACCACCCGGTTCCCTTATTAAACGCCTCCGATCCTGGTTCTCGCACATGGCGAGAATATTACGATTATATTTATAAACTCGTCTGTCCTTAGCAATGTCACGAGAGTTTACATAGTCTGTTGGCATTGTGAAAACAATTTTTGCTTAATAATTAATTTTTTATTACATGCCAATAATGACATACCTATCTATACTACCGGCACGCTATGATGGCCGTTTTGACGCGTTAAAATAGTGATGTGAAATGTCAATTTAAAATAGGAGAAAATTAAATCAATGCGAGTCATATCTATAGTTTTTAATTTCGAATTTCAAAAAACATATATGCCAAGTTGTGTCGCAAATTAGTACACTGCACCTGACTATTGACAATAACATAACATAACATAAATTCACGCCTATATCCCCGAAGGGGTAGGCAGAGGTGCTAGCACCCACGTTTCGCCAGTTTATGTTTATGTCCCAATAGATGGCGGTGGCGATGGCCTATTGCCATTAACCGGGCACTTATAAACCTGCGATAAATACACACATAACTTCGAAAAGCATCGAAAAGTCATTGGTGTGTGCCATGGTAATAATTTTTTTTTTTTTTTTTTTTATCGTGCGGAAATCCCTTCGGATACCCCCCCGCCGACAAGCGGGGGCGGTTATGTCGGGCTTGCACCGACTAAAACCGCACGCCGTCTCGGGTCTTCACGCCACGGTGTAAGGTGAAGGTAAATGTGAACGACCTAAGAAAGGCCAAGGGCAGCCGACACCGATGAGATAAGCCTAGAAAACACTAGTCTCACGGTCGGTCGGTACTAATAAGATATATACCTTTTTTCTCGTGCGGAAATCCCCTCGGATTCCTCCCCGCCGGCCAGCGGGGGAGGTTATGTCGGGCTTGAACCGACTAAAACCGCACGCCGTCTCGGGTCTTCACGCCACGGTGTAAGGTTTCCCATAGGGCAGTTTCCTCGCACCCCGACTGACCCTGGGCCATCTCCGGTCGAGATGACTCCCTCTGGTTTGAGGTCTGGGATGACAGGCGGCCTCACCTGCCACCCCAGGCCTCCGGCATCTGAGTCCCCTGCGACGCGCGGCGTGCATGTTGCGAGCTCAGCGGGCCGGGAGAGTTCTAAATATCTCCGGAGCGCGCTCCGCCATCTTCTTCTCGAGCATTGCATGCTCGCAGAAGGAGGTGGCGGCGGCCCACGCACTCGTGCTCCGCACCATTGCCGCAACCATGCTGTCGAGCGAGAGGACTCCCACCCCGATGGCTGCCACGAGGTCACGCCTCGGCACCTCCCACACCGAGCAATCTACCAGCGTGTGCAGCCCCGAGTCCTCACTCGCGTCGCAGTGATTGCACTCAGGCGTTGGCTCCTTCCTGATCCCGATGCAGGTGGTCCCCGAAGCTCCCCTTACCGGAGGTCACCTGCGTCAGTCGGTACGAGAGGCTCCGGTGTCACCTCTCTAGCCAATCCTCCATGATAGGCCTAACCGCTGCTATTGCAGCGAGCACTGCGCTTGGTCGCCCAAGTCATTCCTTCCAAAGACCTAGATACCTGGGATTCTATAGAGCTGTTTGAATAGTCACGAAGTTGAAACTAGGCTAGCATCTCAAATTACCTGTTACTGTGATACTCATACGACCTGATTTAAGATTACTGGAATCCATGGCCACACATAACTCGTGTTCTGTGTAAGGAGTGGCAAACTGAGTGGGGATTGGACCCGCAATCTCTTAATTGCAAGTCTGACTCCTTCGCCATTACGCCATCGCCACTTTCGAAAGTACAAGTCGAAGGTTGACGTTATCCTTACTTAATAAACTTACAAAAGCCATATGCGTGGCCTGTTTGAAAGAAGTTATAGTTGTCAAAAACTCTCTGTATCTTATAAAAATGAAGCAATGTTTCCCTTAGTCACGCCATAATTTGAGATCATTCGTCTTTTTTTAATTTTCTAAAACTCTGTAGAAGGCTCCTATGAAAAGGAAAAATAAGGGGAAGAAGAAATCGGGCGAAGCCTAGACCCGGACTGCTAATTTCAAATAAAATACCATAAGGGAAATTAGCGATCCCACCTTTTTCTTCTGGTAAAGTCTCAACTTTGCTCATGCCTACTTGTCTGCCTTTAGTGACAAATATCTGTGGAGGTCATTGAGAATTAGGAATATCTACACTATGCATCTCTTTAAAAATACATACATGACCTTTCTAGATAACTATTTTTAGTTAGTCTAGAGCTACCAGCTAATGCTGAATACATTATCTTTTACCGTTATCCTAAATGGGCTCTGTGTTTCGGTCTAGAGACGTTATCATCCGCTACCCGGAAACCCTGGCAACACTGGCTAAGTAAAGTTGTATATCAGGTCTTTATATTAAAAATTAGTAAAATAAACAAGAAGTACGTAAAATCAGTGCAATTAAGTGTAAAAACTCATGAAACCTAACCTACAAATGTGTGTACGTAGATAACAATGGTAATACCTGGATATTCCGTGAGTAAAACAGCAAATACATAGCTCTAAAACAGTTGCCTACATTTGAACAACACTCACACATCGACACCAGCTGTTCTCCAGCTGATTCATGTACTTATTTATACACACATAAAAACAGCCAAAACAATAAACAAGAACAACCGCAGCGAACAACTGGTTTGACATTTTTTGAACGAAGAGTGAATTAATGCTACCAACATAACTATTTACTACAATAACAACCAGTGGCTGGAATTCTCGGCATTACAACTGATTCACGAAAGCGCTGATGTTAATTGCAACCATAGACAATATTGATATTTTTGTATTTTGAATATAGAAGCGATACTATTGCACTACTTCACGATACTATTACATACTTCACCTAGGTATCTATAATATTATACAACTATTGTACAAATCGGCCTGGTCTAATGATTCGCCGCTGCTTTTACGATTCTACTGGTTGAGGTTTGAAGCAAGTTTGGTGGCATACTAAAACATAGATAAAAAGACCTTTGTATCTTATTATATGTAACAACCCACAAATTACGCAGATTCATTTCTAATATATACACTGCAAATATGAACTTCTTAGAAAATATTACATTTCGACGCAATAGAACGAAGTCCGATTCCATACTAAGCGATAGCGAAGTAGTCGCTGATACACTAACAACACAGGATACCAGCATCAATAGTGTACCAGAGATGTCAGATGATGAGTGTGATGAACTAAGTAAACTACGTGACCAAATTATAAATCTAACATTGGAGTTGCAGAGTGCACATTCAGAAATTGAAACGATTACACTAGAAAATCACGAACTAAAACAACTAAATGCTAACTTAATGAAGCAAAATGAGGATCCCATAATAGCCAACAGCCCAGACAAAAATGCAATTAAAATCAATCACTCAATCAATCACTTAAAATCACTACACAATTTACTCAAACAGAAGATATCATTCACAAAAAAAAAAAAATTAAAACATCAACAATGCAAAATGCTAATAATACTAGGGATGAACACATGAGTATTGGCAAAAACCATATAAGAGGCAGCAAAATATGTATATTAAGCTTAAACAATAAAAACAAGGTCCTTCATATTGCTGAACAGATGTTAGATGACACAAAAATCTGTCATTACATTACACCCCGTGGTGATATACGGGACTTGTTAAAGGGTATTAAGCAGAGGTTGATGGAATTCACGTTTCAAGATTATTGCATAATCCTTTTAGGTGAAGAAGATTTTAAAGTGACCAACATTTATTTTGACACTATTCTACACATAAGACAGACGCTACAAGAAATTAGGCATACAAATATAATTATTTGTACGCCAACATACAAACAATGCGTGAAATTTACGGATTTATATAATTCAAGAGTAGAATCCTTCAATAATCTACTCTACTTAGACATTATAACACACGAGCACGCATACTTCTTGGACACTTACAAAAACTTAAAATATGACTATACCATGTTTGACAGACACACAGGCGTGATAAAGGACTTTGGAATGCAAGTTATTTTCAAGGACATATTAGACATGATAACGGACATACAATCCGCAATGGTATCATCAATTGAACTCACAGAAAATTCTCAAACAAACATAGAACGTGACCTTTTTCGTTACTAAACGCTTGCATATTATGCATCAAAACATTGCGGCTCTAATAAATAAGTCAAGTCGCCTAACAGTCATTGTAAATGAATTATTAGATGAGAATATAGACGTAGATCTCATATGCATTACAGAACATTTCATAATGGAAGGTTATGATGACCAGATATGTATACCCAACTATTGTTTAGCAGCTCACTATAGCAGAGAGCACAAGAAGAGAGGTGGATCATGCATTCTTGTCAAAAAAGGGATTGAATGGAAGCAACTCCCCAGTATATCTAAAATGGCTTCAATTAATTATTTTGAGTGTTGCGGGATTGAGCTCATTAGGTACAATATTGCGGTTATTTGTGTATACAGAATACCTGACAAAAATAATTTGTATAGCTTTTTTTGTAAACTAGAAACAATGTTACAAGACCTATGTACACGTAGTTATAAAAATATTATTGTTACTGGTGACTTCAATATAGATACGCTAAAGCCAAATAGCAAAACAGTGGAATTCGAATGTATCTTACTCAATTCTAATCTGAAATTAGCGTTAAATGAACCGACAAGACTAAAAAGCCAGACATGTATTGATAATTTTGCGCATAATTTTAATAGGACTTGCAAAACTAAAATAATAGAATTTGGTCTTTCTGACCATACAGCCCAGTTATTGGAATGCCCAGCGGCCAAAGTATGTACCCTTGACAAATACAGCACAATTAAACGCAACTATTGTAAAGAAAATTTGACAAAATTTAAGTATTGTATGAGCAAAGTGAGCTTTTCTGAAATGTATGATACTGAAGAATCTAACTTGGCATACAATATATTCATAGAAAACTTTAAACTATTCTATGACTTATGCTTCCCTAAATATACGATAACTATTAATGTAATAAAGAAAACGTATTTAACGACTACTTCATTGACAAAATACAGCCAGTAACCAACACTCTTAATAGGGTGACGGCACTTATAGAGAACAACAAAAAGTCAATGTTTATGGCCCCTTGCTTACCCCAAGACGTATTTACAGAATTTAAAAAATACAAGTAGCGTTGGTTATGATGAAATATCTATTAAAGTATTAAAAGCAGTTGCGTCTGAAATAAGTAGTCACCTGTGTTATATTATAAATCAGAGCATTACCACAGGCATATATCCAGACGCACTTAAAGTGGCAGTGGTAAAACCTATATTAAAAAAAGATGACCGAGAGATCTTAAAAAATTATAGACCTATCTCTCTTATTCCAGCAATTTCAAAGGTCATCGAAAAGTATATACACAAAATGCTATATGACTACATAGACAAGAATAATATAATATGTAAGGAACAATACGGATTTTGTAAAAACAAAAACATCAATCTAGCTATATATAATTTTCTCCACGAGATTATGACTAACGTGGATAAAAGAACGCGTGTAGCAGCTATCTTTTGTGATATGACGCAGGCATTTGATTATGTTCGGCATACTATTCTCTTCGAAAAACTTAATGCATATGGCATAAGAGGTAACGTCTCGGATTTAATTAAATCATATTTACACAATAGGAAACAACGGACAGAAATAAATAGAATCAATTTTAATACGAAACGGGAGGCTAACTATAAGTCAGAAGAACGTAGAGTGATTCATGGGATACCTCAAGGAAGCGTTTTGGGACCCCTACTCTTTACTTTATATATAAATGACCTACCCAAATCTACCCCGTATCCTATGACGCTCTTTGCAGACGACAGCACGGTGATAATTCCTTGCGACAGTAATGACATGAAGAAGCATAAAACTGACATATATAATACTTTGAAATCTATTATAAAATGGCTTGAAATGAATAGTTTATTAATTAACTTAGAGAAAACTAAAATCATGCACTTTAGCCAACGTCCAAAGCCGATAAACGGTAATATCATATTTAATGGCGAAAGTATTGAAAATGTCACAACAACCAAATTTCTTGGTCTTGACATAGATCAGAAACTTAACTGGAAAATACATATAGAAAAGCTCTGTAAGAGGGTATCCAAATGTGCATATGCGCTACATTCACTGTCGACCACAGTAAACACAAAAGCTTTGGTGACTGCCTATCACGGATTAGCTGCATCCATTTTACTACATGGCATTATCTTTTGGGGAAATTCGACAGATTTTGATGTAGTTTTTAAGATACAGAAGAGATGTATTCGATCTATGTTTCGATTAAAAATAACTGACAGTTGCAAACCGTATTTTAAAAACAATAATATTTTAACTTTACCAAGTATGTACATCTTTGAAGTTGCAATATTTGTTAAGACTAATCCTGCTTTATTTCCTCGTCTCCAAGACTCGGTTGTACGAAATAGACGCGATAACAGTCGACTTCGACTGCACACAGCAAAAACAACACTTATGCGCAAAAGTATTTTTTGCATGGCTCCAATTATATTTAATAAGTTACCTAAATACTGGAAGGAACTTAGTATCACGACTTTTAAAAAAGAATTTAGAAGACTTCTTCTGCAAAAGGCATATTATAGCATAACAGATTTTTTGACAGATAGCATAAATTAGAAAATATTGACCTTATCTCTTGACATTTCTTATTGAGTATATTGACATAATTTCATTACATTACTTTGATTTATTTGACATTTTTTAATAATTTCATGAATTGAAAAAATATAAACTTTATTTATGCAGGAATTTAATTAGACTTGGACACAGCATGTAACTATGTAACTAGCGTCCCTGAAATATTTGTACGCCACTATATGAGGCAAAACATGATGGACCTATGTTTTTTTATCATTTAATAACTGCATGCTATTGTATGTAAACACATGTTTTAGACAAATAAAAAGTATTATTATTATTTTTATTTTGTTTTTATTTTTCTCAGCTTTTTGGCTGGTTTTAACTGCATTTACGGGCCTAAACCAAGTAAATGCAGATTGTGGTGTGTATCAAATGGGTGTGTTTTCGTCTAACTGCATGAACTTTCTAACTATTCTACATGTGTTTAATATGGCAGCTTTCTGTAGATTGATGTATAGGGATTCTGGCAAATTTATTAATTTTAGACTATGGAGGAGATGGTTCGGGATAACACCAGTAGTGGAGAGAACTAGAGGAACTACGAAGACATTATCTTGTCTCCATATCCTTATCACTTCTTCTTTTAGCTCTGCATACTTGCTTATTTTTTCAGCTATTGTTTTTTGTAAATTATGCGTGTTGGGAACTGCAATGTCTATTAAATATGTAACTTTTTTAATTTTGTCCTGTAGAATATTGTAGTGCCTACCTATTGTAGTGAATAGTCCTATCTGTTAGAATTGCCCGGTCATAATAAATTTTGTGTGTGTTATTTTCTAATATTGTTTGTGGTGTATATTTATAGTAAGGGGTGTTAGTGTCTTGTATGAGTGAATATTTAAGTGCTAGTTTCTGGTGAATGATGTTTGCAACTTGGTTATGTCTATGAGTGTAGTCTGTTTGTGTGAGTGTTGTGCATGCTCCTGTTATGTGTTGTATGGTTTCTGACTGTGTATAACATCTGCGGCATCTGTCGTTTGTAATAGTTGGGTCTTTAATAATATATTTTCTGTAGTTTTTAGTGTTGATGATTTGATCTTGTATAGCTATTATGAATCCTTCAGTTTCCGGGAACAAATTACCTACTTTAAGCCACTTGTTAGATGCAAGTGTGTTAACGTGGGGTTGCTCTAGATCATGAGGGTGTCTTCCGGGTGTGTCCGTGGAGTACTTTAGATTTCCAGTCTATTATTTTTTGATTTTGTGGGTCAGAGTTGCTAGTGCTGTGTGGGTTTTCCGGATCAGATAGGTTAAGTGGTGTGTAGTTAAGGTCATTTAATATAATAGCTTTATGTATGTTACTGGTGTTCGATTTTGTATGGAAAAAAGTTCTCAGCCTAGTAATTTGTTTCTGCCACAGGTTTTGAATATCTATAAAACCTCTCCCGCCGTTCTGTCTTTTGATGGTGAGTCTTTCAGTTGCAGATTTTGGATGAAGATTGTTGTGTTTTGTAAGTGTTGTGCGTGTGGTTCTCTCTAAGTTTGTAATGTCTGTTTTAGACCATTTTATTACTCCGAATGAGTATGTTAGTATTGGTATGGCAAAAGTGTTCAGGGCCTTAATTAGGTGTTTTCCAGATAGTTGTGATTTACATACTGCAGAAACTCTCCTCTGGTATTCGGTTTTCAGTGTATTTTTAATCATGGTATGGTCAAGTCCCTTAAGTTGTTGGTATCCTAAATATTTATATAAGTCTGTCGGTTCCATAGCTGCTATTGTATCAGTGTCGTTTACTACATAATTACCCGGTTTTACTTTGCCTTTAATAATATGTACTGTTTTACATTTGTCTAAACCAAATTGCATGTTTATGTCATTACTGAATTCTGTCGTAGTATCTAAAAGCTTTTTCATTTGTTTTTCTGTTTTTGCATATAATTTAATGTCATCCATATATATGAGATGTGATATATAGGTTTCCTCAGTGTTATGTTTAAGATTGTATCCAGCTTGACATTGATGTAATAAGTGGGACAAAGGGTTTAGGGCGAGACAGAACCACAGAGGACTCAAGGAATCACCTTGATATATACCCTTTCTGATTTGTATCTGTCGCGTTATAAGAGTGCTAATTCCATTGTTTAATTGTAGTGTAGTTTTCCAGCTTGACATTATATTGCGTAAGAAATCTATTATTGTAGGATTAATTTTGTATATTTCTAAAACTTGTATTAACCAAGAGTGTGGTATGCTATCGAATGCTTTTTGGTAATCTATATATGTGCAATGTAAATTTCTATTTTTTGTGGTGGCATGTTTATGAATAGTAGAGTCTATAATTAATTGTTCCTTGCATCCCATGTGACCCCGCCTACACCCCTTCTGTTCCTCGGCTATTATATTATGGGTATCAATGTGTGAGTTAATTTTATTTGTGATTGCTGATGTTAAAATTTTATATATGGTAGGTAGGCACGTAATTGGTCTATATTGGGAAGGTTGTGATGTGTATTTAGTTTTAGGTAGCATGTATGTTATTCCTGTTGCAATGAATTCGGGTATATTCTGTTTTCCTAATACGATATCTGTCAAATTTTTTGCAATTGATTTATGTAATGTAGTTAACTTCTTATACCAAAAATTATGTATTTTATCTATACCAGGTGACTTCCAATTATGTAATCTAGCTGTTGTATTTCTAATATCTTGTTCTGTAAATTCTATAAACTCCATTTCTTCTATTGATCTCCATTTTGTAGTTTCTTCTTGTATCCAATTTGCCTTATCGTTGTGGTGTGCTTGTTCTTCCCATATGTTTGACCAAAATGTTTCTAAATTTTCTTTTGTGGGTATGTCTGTATGTTTTTGTACTAGTGTGTCGGTTTGTGGCTTTTGTAAATTTCTGTAGAACATTTTTTCATTTGTAGCAAATATTGTATTGTCGTTTTTACGTTGTTGTGCCTTTTTGTACCTCCTAAGCCTGTGAACTTTAAGTGCTAGTTTTTGTTTAAGTGTATCTAAAAACTCTTCTGGTTTTTTGTTACTGTTTTCGTGTCTTGTGTGAGTATTGTGTGTTTTAAATATTGCTTCAACTCTCTTAACTACTTTATTTGATCTATTATTGTTGATATATTGTGTGAGCCGCCCGCAATCGGCTCTTAACTTCTCAATATCGTGTTCTAACCTTTGCTGCCACGGTGGTTTGATGGTGTGTCTCGGTGCCGTGTTTCTTGTGTGTTCGGTTATTTTAAAATTGAGCTCTTCAGATATAACTACCGCTGTGCAATATATGAGTGTGTGTATGTCTGTCAATTGTGTGTCGCTAGATTCGAACTGTTGTAGTATATCTTCATTAAAAAGATTAACTAAGCGGAAGAGATTAGGGCTATATCTTAATTTAGGTAGTTTTGGTCGGGATGATGGGTCCATTCCAGAATAGAGAAGCAGCGTTGAGTTAAACTTATCCTGTATTTTTTGTATGTGTGCTTGTGCTAAGTGATTCTGATTTGTTACAGTTAATGTCTCTATGTCATTTTCTATCATCAAAGTCATTGATTCAGTTTGTGTGGACATATGTGATATTTGTGTGAAGATATGTGATGTTTGTGTATCTATTTGCATTGGGTGGGAGTGACTGTATGATTGCGTTTGTGTATGTAGTAGTAATTGTGTGTCTAAGGGCAGTGATTGTTGTAGATTATTTTCGATTGTATTTTGTGATTGTGTGATAGTGTGAATTGAATGTTCTTGCAGTAATACACGTACTTCTTCTTTTAGTCGGTTCAGTTCGTCTACATTCAATCATTTGTTTTTAACTATTGTTCGCCTCTGGTCAGATACTCGTTGTTCAGTAACTATAATTGTTGGGTATTTTTGTGAAAAAAGTTCGTGCAGCTGTTTCCTATATGTTGTCATATCTGTTTCTAATTTTGTAATGGTGTAGTATGTGCGCATGATGAACGTATTGACATCTTTGCTCCATCTCATGCGCTTCCTTGGTTTCCCAGCCTTAGTGGACGCAGGTAAAAGGTATTTACCTCCTGCGCAACACTTAAGACTGGATTGGGTGGATCTGTATAAAAAATGTTACTGGGGGGTGATGACGGTACTGACGATGGTATGGATGGTGATGATATTCTAGAGGGTGTGTATGAAATGGTGCTAGGGCTGTATGGTTCTGCTGGAGTGTTTGTCCTATCGGTCAGACTGGCACCATCGTCAGCTGTTTCGGCTGTAGTATCCTTGTCGGTGGAAGCCCGCCTGTTCAACTCCTCACCGCTGACGATTCGCATGCTGAGACACCCAGCGTCAGCTCCAGGTGTGCCCCGGCGATCGCCCCCGGGCAGCGGTCCTATACGATTCCTTTTCGATCTAGTCTCCATTTTGAATGGGTTTCCAGAGCCATGTTTGCCGCGTCAGTAATTGTAATATCGCGTGTCCGCCCCCCACGTGAGTCTGATGTTCGACTCGGACGTATGGTTGTGTTAGGGGGCTTATTATTATTTCCTTTATTACATTTTAAACACATATAAATTATATTTTTAAATACATTCCATATATATATAAAAAAACAAATATATTTAAAAATATAAAAAATAGTAACCCACCGGCATCGGGTACAGGGACCAAGCTACCGGTGGTTAGGGCTCCAGACAGAGGAATCTCCTCACAATACGTGCCGTGTCGAGGAGCACTGCCTTCTGCATCAAGCCCTTGACCCAACTGCCTAACGCGAGCCTCTGGAGATGTTGTTCGAGGCTCTTGGCAATCAGTCCGTGAACCGATACAACTATCGGAACAATAATCGCCGAATCCACACACCACATGTCGACAACCTCGTGAGCCAAATCCAAATATTTAATTTGTTTTTCTTTTTCGGCTTTCACAAGATTCTCGTCATGTGGAATGGTGATATCGATAATTATTGCGCGGCGCTCTGACCGATCTATCAACACTATATCAGGTTTATTAGCTACAATAGTCCTATCAGTGATGATAGATCGATCCCAGTACAACGTGATGTGCCCATTTTCGAGAACTGCGTCGGGCACATACCTATAGTACGGTACCTCTGATTCCACAAGGTTGTACTTTAGAGCAAGCTGTTGATGAACAATCCTGGCTACTTGGTTATGTCTATGCAAATACTCGCCGTTGGCAAGACGAGAACAACCAGAAATTATATGTCTAAGGGATTCTCCGGGACGGTGGCACGCCCGACATATGTCAACCGTACCATCCCTTAGTATATACTTCCGATAGTTATTCGTCATCACAACTTCGTCCATAATTGCAAAAACAAAACCTTCGGTTTCTCCAAATAGATCACCGAAGCGTAGCCAAGACACAGATGCTGGTAAGTCTATATCAGGCCCATGGAGAGCCCGATAGAAACGTCCATGCAACTCCTTGCTCTTCCATACATCCATACGGTCATTAATACTTAATACCACAGGTTTGCGCCAGTTCTCTTTAGCCAAAGCTAGCGGGGTAAGTCCGTTATCCACCCCTACTACATCACGATGCATATCAGCTTCATTGTGTAGGAAGTATTCCCTGAGGTTGCACACCTCACGGTTATGGAGGGATTTGGCATTTAAAAAGCCACGTCCCCCGCATTTCCGCGGTATGTACAACCTCATCACAGATGAACGCGGATGATGCATTCGGTATGCAGTAAGAAGCGTACGGACTTTCCGATCCAGGGTGTCTAATTCAGTCTGAGTCCACCTGAGTATGCCGAAGGAGTACATTAAAACCGGCATGACCCAACCGTTATAGGCGCGCACCTTATTACCGCCTGACAAAAGACTTTTAAGAACTTTTTTCAAGCGGCCAAAGAAACGTTCCTGTAACGATTGCTTCATGCTAGCTTCTGTAATGCCTAATGCCTGCGACATACCCAGGTATTTATAGGTGTCGTTTGCAGAGAGAGACCTGAGTTTTGTGGAATCTGAAAGCTCAACCCCGTCAGATTCCACAATCTCACCTCTTTTTACATGCATGACCGCACATTTGTCCACACCAAATTCCATCCTGATAGAGTTACTAAAGGTTTCAGTTATCTTTAATAACGCTATCAGTTGGGAATTGTTGGGGGCAAATAATTTAAGATCATCCATGTAAAGGAGGTGGGATATAACCTGACCATCTCTCCGCAATCGACAGCCTAACCCTGAACTCTCCAGCATATAACTGAGAGGGTTCAGTGCCAGGCAAAACCATAATGGACTAAGACTATCACCCTGGAATATACCCCGCTCTATCTTTATCAGCCCGCCATTCTCGCAGATCCGTCGACACCCTGGATAGCAAAGGACGGTACTCCATTGCCCCATACATGCCTTCAGGAAGGTACATAGAGTTGTATCAATTTTATACAACTCAAGCACCCTCAAGAGCCATGTATGCGGCACGGAGTCATAGGCCTTTTTATAGTCTATCCAACATGTCGCCAGGTCCTTACGACTACGGCGTGCCTGTTGGCTAATGGCCATATCAATTATAAGGAGCTCTTTAGTGCCACGAGCCCCACTTCTACATCCATTCTGAGAGACAGACATGATAGAATTGTCGGTTAAGTGTGAGGATATTATTATTATTATTATTATACCGATTTTGCTGGTATTGTTTTAGCATTGTATACTATTTGTGAATATATTTTTAGGCAGGCAGCTGGGCCGACTAGCAGTTGCCTTGCCACTCCGACCTCATGAAATATTGTTTCCCCACTTGCGACTTACTGAATCCTATTTCTGGGATAAAACATAGCCTTTGTGCTATTCCAGATTAAAATTTAATCCCGACTCATTCAGTCGTTTTGGAGTGATCGTATAACAAACATCTATCTATTCATCCCTCCAAACTTCCGCATTTATAATTTTATGTTATTACTTATACTAGTATATACTTATATTTAACAGTCTTTAGAACAGATTTTATTGTGTTTAGTCACCAGAGTATTTTTTTTACTTCGACTCGTCAGGCCTCTTGGCTACGTGGTGCTACGAAGCATTGTATTTTTTTGGCACGTAGTGGTATAAAAAACGTAGGCGATTTTTTTTTTAATATTTAGGAAACGTCAATTTGACTTCACCTCGCCTGATGGTAAGCTGAAGGTAAAGTCTCAGGAAAGAGCTTCACCATTCCATACAAGTACCATGTTAACAATGGTGGCACTCAGCTTGACAGCCTCATCAGAAGAGGATTGTCGTCGCAGTACCGCGTGACACCCACCGGTCCCACTAGTGCTGCAACCACAACCCCCTTGCCCGGCTATGCACTTACTGACCCCTGAACGCAATCAAACCGAAATTGGATTACTATGGAGAGTTTTTCGCAATTGTGCACGGTGGTGCCACCCGGCCGAATTTTGTGACAAATTTGTGTCATCAAATTTCTACCACCAGTAGAAATTTGATGACACAAATTTGTCACAAAATTCGTAGATGATTGACATCCAGTGTAATAGCAGCTCTTGCGGAGTGGTTGTAATTGAGCCTTGTAATTTATGCTTCTAATTAAACCTCGTTCTTAGGCAAGAATTCAAATTTAAAAAAAGTTTGCAATTGTGGCCTTTATTTCTTATTATAAACCACAGAAATATAAACTGGACTAAAGACTAGCCTTTCGACACAGTTGAAAACTGTGTCGAAAGGCACAAAATTTAAGGGGAAGCGCTATCATATATACCCCGTAGCGATGGTAGCTTGATATTTTCTAAAAGGCAGTCGATAAAACTTGGTCATATTTTAAATCTATAAATAAGAAATCAAAGTAATAACACATTGGGACCTAAACATAACTGGCGAATCGTGGGTGTGTAATACACCTCTGCCTACCCCTTCGGGGATACAGGCGTGAAGTTATGTTATGTTTTAATAACACTCCACACTGGTGACAAGGATGTATTTCATTTACTAATATTTTTGGTCTAAATTTAAGACTGAAAGTTATACCGCGCCACTTTTAAAATGCACAGATACAAATAAACTAAATCAACAGCGAGTGACATCATAAATGTTATTTCTAAAGGCCTTATTTGCTCGCGCGCAGCCGCCTCTTGAGTAGTTATCCTTTATCTTAGACACAGCACTGTATTTATCTTTTGTGATGACATTACATTACGAACTATTCAACAGGTTTTACTTCGGTATGTCTCTTCATCAGGGAATCTATTCATTTTGTTTGGTAATTCTTACTAGTCCGTCTAGAGTTTTATGCATTCTACGTCCAATTATGATAATAATATAATTTTCTTTACTTTTTTTTGCATTTTTACATTTACGTAATGTTTTTGTAATCACCGTAGTTGGATTAAAAACCATACAGCTTGTGGCGCGTTTGAGGCGGCTCATGTCAAAGAATCCTAACTATTGCTCATGTAGTGCCAGTATTCGTTTTCGTGAACTGAGCTGCGACAGGTTGAACTTCATTGATTTATCTTGTACAGTGGCGGATTTACCAGCAGGTTGAGTAGGTTGGCGCCTAGGCTGGCAGATTTTAGGAGCGGCCCCAATTTTTTTTTGTCTCACAAGAATTAAAGGAAAACAAGTACTTTATATTCATAGCTATCTCAGTTCCTAAGTTATTGTTCAAAATCTTATGTATATATATATATATATATGTATGTAAAATTTCGGCAGGGATGGGAAAATTTGAATAATAGCCAACTGGCGCCGCCACTGAGTGGGCTACAATGTCTGATAACATGTTCTGTATCTAGAACATACATATTTGTAGTTCATTGTAAATTAAATGTTACATGTGACACAATAACAATAAATACCTAGTATTCGTAGATTCTTTAATTTTCTAGCATTATCGATTCGATGCTACGATCCTAAGCCCTACCACCTCCATGGGATCGTTACAGTCTAAGAAGTATACAATGATATACTCGTCAATGATAATATTAAGTATCTTGCTAATATTATATTACTACTTTTACTTCGCCACTAGTAATGTAAATGCTTGGATATTTCGATGGGTGGTTATTTTTTACTGAATCACATAGGAATGTTGCAAAAATCAGGATTAATAATCCATGCGGGCGGAGCCGCGGGCAACAGTTAGTTCTAGATAAAACTAGTTCAATGGCATGTACATTAAGACTTGTTACAAAGTACACTGTAAGTACAAGCGCGAATGCAGATATCAAGTATTCAGACAGAATTACTTGCAAAATATCTACATAATGTATGAACATTGAACGTATAGCAGGTCATAACAATAAACTGGTTGTACAACTCGTTCGTTCATCGAAGTAATTGTACGTAATGTTCGGCGAAATCCCGTGGTTCCCGGGACGCGTGATTCCCAGCGAAGTCGAATAGAAGGGCCGCCATATGTCTTGTTGCATGTTCTTGTGTCGTTGTGATTTCCTCATCATCATCATCATCCTGCCCGCTTACTCCTTCTCCTCCTTTTGGTTTGACTTATACGGCTTTTTAGAAGCGACTGCCGTTTAATCTCCCAATCCCGAAAGGAAAGCCTGCGCAAGAGCCTATAAATATAAATGAATGACGTCCATAAATGGAGCTGATCTGGGTACTTTTTGAAGTCGATAAGGTAGCTTTTTTGTGGTGATCATCTAGGTATAGGTACTATTATAAAATTGTAAATTAGTTATGGTATGTATGTACATTGGAGATATATAAAAAAATACTTGGGCTATGTTAAATGAAAGATTCTGAAGACAATTTTTTTTTTGGAATCCTTGTCTGCTTGTTTGTTTTTTCGCAATGGACGCAAAAACACAGTATAATGAGATAACAGTAGGTTATCTAAAGCCCCTCAGCGAGTTAATGACCTAATCTGCGTTAGTGCTTCGGGTTGTCACGTTTATTTTTCGTTAAATATGTATACGCAAAGGACTTACTAGTAGTAGACTAGTAGAATATTATACACTAAAACAAATTTCAAATCCAAGATGGCCGCCATTACAATATGGCGAATTAACTTAATTTTTTTAACAACTTCCACAATATGGGTATCAAATGAAAGGGCTTGAACAGTGTTGGTGACGGTGTCTCTCGACATCGCCAACGCCTTCAACACCTACCCTGGAGCTGCGTTAGGGAGGCTCTCGCGTATCACGGAGTGCTTCCTTACCTCCGCCGCATTGTCGAGGCATACCTATCCGAGAGGGCCATAGTTTACCCGAGCTGGCTAGGGCCAGGGCGGCGAGAAGTGTCGTGCGGTGTTCCACAGGGGTCGGTCCCATGGCCACTCCTGTGGAACATCGGATACGACTGGGTACTGTGCGGTACGTTGCTCGACGGTGTCAGCATAATTTGTTATGCTGACGACACCCTCGTTATGGCGCGGGGAGCAACGTATCAAAGCGCGGCACTAAAGGCCACGGCGGGGGTTGTTCAAGTCGTGGGTCGAATACGGCGGCTGGGACTCGAGGTGGCTCGCCACAAATCCGAGGCTATGTGTTTTCGCGGGCCTCGGAGGGGGCCACCTGCGGGAACCAACATAACCGTAGGGGGCGTAAGCATCGGCATCGATCATCGGCAGCTCCGCTGGGAACTCATGGAGACATGGAGGGTGCGACTTGAGCAACCAAGGTGGGTGGAATCCACCATTTCGGCGGTGAGGCCGATCATGAAGGAGTGGCTGGAGAGGCACCACGATGACCTCTCCTACCGGATGTGCCAGATATTTACCGGACACGGGTGCTTCGGTAAGTATCTATGGCGCATCCACCGGGAGACAACGCTGCCGCAGTGCCAGCACTGTGAGGATCCTGGCGAAGACACGGCGCTCCACACGTTGGTAGAGTGCCCTATTTGGGTGAATTAACACTGGGATCTCGTTGCGGTCCTGGGCGTGGACGTTCTCTCGCTGGAGACCATGGTGAGGGCCGTGGTCTCCGACGGGAGCAAGTGGCTCTTTCTGCGAGCAGGTAATGCGCGCGAAAGAGACGGCGGAGAGGGAGCGGGAGAGAACCCTGCCCGGGACTACCGACCTCCATGATCGGGGCCTGAGGATGGCAGTTGGCCGACTCGCCGTCCTTACAGAAGCAGGCCGTGGCGGAAGCGTGCCGTGTGTGTCCTACATACGCCTGCCAACTCACCGATGCGGGATAAAACCCGACCCCACCAAGCGAGGCCGCGGTGGTGGCCAAAGTCCGCCGGTAACCCTGGGGTTATCCTTTCGAGGGCTTACCCGGGGTGCCCGGCAATGGACACTTGGGGAGGACACCTTGTGGTTTTAGTCGGTACGATTCCGACACGCCCACCCCGATGGGGTGGTCTCGCCCGAGGTGGTCTCCACACGCTAAAAAGAAAGGGTTTGAACAGTAGAATAATGTACACTATAACAGATTTCAAATCTAAAATGGCTACCGCCAAAAAACGGCGGATTTCAAATTTTTTCACAACTACCTTAATCTTGATATTGAATGAAAGGGCTTGACAAATAAAATTAGAAATGATATAAAAAAAATTGAACAAAAATGGTATGAACGTGAAACCCTATAAAAAGAACTGAACTACGTAAGTATAACGTTTTAATAAATTTATGCAATTTCCTAATGTAAATACTTAATATTTAAAAGGCCTTTTATGTACATACCTCATTGTTTTATTCATATAATTTAAAGATAATAAAATAAATATCTCACTATCGTCTATATGTTATAAACCGCTAAATAAAAATAAACTGCGCTAATCAAATTAAATCCAATGGGAGAAGGCGAATGCGAGCAGCCGTGTAGTACCTACCTACGGTACGAGAACGCGCGCAATCTCGCTCACGGTACGGCCCAAACTACGACTGACGTATTTTACCTTATATTATGCTAAGGTGTGCGTGGCAGCGCGTGCCTACACTGTGCCCGGCGCGCGCTCACACATCTAAACCGGCAGCGGCCCATTTCTATGAAGATAACCTACTACTTATATTGTGGCAAAAACTACTGTATGGATTTTAATTCGGTTTTTTTATTAGAAAGGTCTTGGTCAGACCTACAATCTGCCGTATGTTTATCTACACTATAATCTATACTACTAGCTGATGCCCGCGGCTCTGCTCGCGCGGAGGTCGGTTATCGTTTTTTCAAAGGACGGAAAGGACGTTCAGTCAAAGGTCTTGTTCAGACTTTAAATCTGCCGTATGTTTGATTGCAATTGGTTAAGTAGAACCGGAGATATAACCAAAAACGATAATTGACCTCTGCGCAGGCTGAGCCGCGGGCATTTGCTAGTAAAAAATATGTAAGTAGCTACTTCATTTGTGCAATCTTTAAAAAAAAAGTAACAATTATTCCTCATATGCTATCATGTCAAGTCATATAAATTAAATACTTCATATATATTTTCGCAGTGGACGATTTGGTTGAAGGCTTACTTAATCTTCGGCCATTTTTAGAGTTCATTGACGTTTAACTTTCGCGAGACTAAATAACAGAGCGGACGTTTTGGTCTTAGTACCATCTGAGCAGAAAAGCCTATATGGCGTGGCAGCACGACATGCTTGCTGCAAATGATATATTACGCCCCGTAAAACTGGTATTTATCTAGGTAGGCATCTTTAAACTTATTACTCAGGGGTTTAATGCTAAGAAATTCCCAGTAGCAGGACGGTTGTTTGTTTGTGTTCGATTGACGGCAATTGGCTCAGCCCTTACTACGCGTGTCCGAAAAGTAAGGTTCGTGACGCATCTGAATTCATCATGTAGCATTATGAGTAGGTATGTAAGAAATATAGGTACCTACTCATTCAGTCGAATGATTCTGTGGTTATGTCTTCTTCTACATGTGTTTTAACCGACTTCAAAAAGGAGGAGGTTCTATGTTCGTCTGTATCTATTTTTTTATGTGTCCATCGATATTGCCATCATTTATGAACCAATTTACAAGAATATTTTTTCATTAGGTTTGATTTAACTTCAAGTTTATTTTCATTAAAATAGTTAATATTACTGGCGATTAGAAAAAGGTGGCCATAATTGTATGTATAGATGTAGAAGCATTGTTTTTGACTGTCATGAGTGTGACTTTGTGACCTAAATGAATAATGTATAATACTATAATATATTCTATACTAATCTGTGCTTATATTATATTGTTTGTTTGTAATCGATAAACTGAAACAATTGAAACAATTTCAAAAATTCTTTCGTCATTAGGCTATATATATATAACATAGGCTACTTTTCATACCGATATTCCCACGGGATTAGGACTTATGTGGCGACTTTTAAACAATGGCGATGCTAGTACTGATACAAAGATATTTTGACAGCCTCTGTGGCGTAGCGGTAGTGTATTCGACTGCTACACGGGGGGCGCGGGTTCGATTCCCGCTCAGTGCAAATATTTGTATGCATGAATATGTCTATTTGCATTGGTCTGGGTGTTTCTATGTATAATATGTATGTATTTACAAAAAAAAAGTATATAAGTATGTTTATCCGCATTCTGGAACCCATAACACAAGCTAGTTAAACTATGCTTACTTTGGGTCTAGAAAGCGCTGTGTAGAATGTCGTAGAATATTTATTTATTATTTACTAGCTGTTGCCCGCGGCTCCGCCCGCGTAGACTTCTGACCCCGTTCCCGCAACCCATGGGAACCTATTCCCGGAATAAAAAGCCTATGCGTTATTCTGGACTATAATCTATCCCTGTACCAAAGGACACCCACAGAATTGGGCCATGGCGCGGACAGCGGATATGTAAACAAATTAAAAGAGTTCAATTTATCTTTTACTAGCTGACCCGGCAGACTTCGTACTGCCTCAATCGATAGCACCTTTTAAACCTTCTCTGGACCTCCACAAATAATTCAAGACCAAAATTAGCCTAATCGGTCCAGCCGTTCTCGAGTTTTAGCGAGACTAACGAACAGCAATTCATTTTTATATATAAGAAGAAGAAGAAGAAGAAGAAGAAGATTTATATTTATTTGAATTTGAATTGAGTCAACAAATCACCCATTCGATGAAATAAGTATTGGTCGATACGGCAATCAGGCGAGACAGCTTTCATTTACTAAAGGAAAACTAGCACGGTAGACTACATCATATAATGTGTTATAGAAGTAGTCAGACAGGTTTCCTTTGCAGGTTCATAACAGAACGTATAATATGTTGACAGTAGTATAATAATGGACTCATACTTATTGCACTCATGTATGTAATCACGTATGTAAACCGTGTCTCTGAAGCGTGCCACGCTTGTATATCCCCGAAGGGGTATTCACAGATGTATTAACACCAAAATTTAGCTAGAATAGAAACATGTGCATGAAATGACATAATTATCAAATGAAAAAGATGGTAGATATTTTGTAATCGTGTACATTTTCATCTTGTATAGCGGGTGTTAGGGAAACGCTTCCGAAAACGAAGACGATAGTACCGAAAATAAAATTGAACGATTTTTTCGATCGGCTTAAACTTTCTTTTAAATATTTTTAATAGCATTATTCACTTGATGAAGCATGTTAGTACAGCGTAATGAAACCGGTCGTTGACCGGCCGGTTGTTGAGGTCACAACCGGCGACGTCATACCGATATTCATTGCGGCATAATTTTTTTTTTAAGGTAAAGTGATGCATTTTTAATTGAAATTATCGTTCCATTCATTTGTTCATTCATTCAAGATGGATCGTGAATAATGCTAATAAACCTTTAAAAAAAATGATTTAGATTTCAAATAATTATCGAAAAAAATACTCAATTTTTTATCGTCTTTACTATCGCCTGTCTTCGTTTTCGGGAGCGTTTCTCGGAATAGGTACTTTTTTTTTTCTTTTTTTTCGTGCGTACATTTACAGCGTGAAAACGTTAAGTGTGTCCCAAGCGTGTCCAGACAATTATTTAGTCAATTTTAAAGATATTGTAAAACTTTTATCTGTCATGAAATCTGCATAGCTTAACCTATAAAATGTATCTAGCAGCTACCATATCCTACGCTTGTAATATAAAATAGACTTGTCCAACCAAATTAACGGCTGTAATGAGAAGATTAGCTGACATTGGTTAGATAACGATATAGAAACTAAGGTTTATGGTATTTTAAACAGTGATGAATTCGTTGACTTTAGTGGCGACCGTGCCAGGATGGATTATTCATACCGGAGTTGAAGACAAAATCCTGTCTTGAATTTGCTATAGGTATAACTAATAATTTAATGTTCATACCTACAAATATACCAGTGGCGACAGCTATCGGCTTCACATAGCGAATAACCAAAATAAATTGTTTTCACGATTAATTCTATAACTAGGTAATTTTTCTCATAATTTCTAATAATGTGTCGAGGAACAGGGATGTTCCTCCAACACAAAGGGAGGATCCTCCGACAAGGCAAGGTGATCACGCCTGGCGAGCCACGGCCCAACGGTTGTTGTTGGGATGTTGTATATATGTTATACCAGCGCGCAAACTTCACTTTCGCGATTCAGGATTGATAGTGACGTAGTAAGTATCGAAGTAGTCCCACTTGTTGTCGCTAGATGGCGCAGGGTATATGTGGTATCGCCACAAATGTAATAATTAATTAACAATACCTACTTACAGATGCGTAATAAATACAACACTTCACCACTATAGCGTCTATCGTAGATCATACAATTTTAAGTCAATAAAATATCAAGGGTCACTGAAGTTAATATTATAAGGGATAACATGCGTGCCAATGATCTCACCACTATGGAGGCTCAAGATCGTGCTGAGTGGAGAAGAAAAAGCAGGAAAGCGGACCCCGGGCTCCGAGGTGTAGCCTCGGATGCAATCGGACACAACGCTAAGATGATGATGATGCTGAAGTAAATATTATTGCGATCAGCTTGTTTTTACAATTTACATCCGACACTCATACCATAGTTCTCACCTTTTATCCCCGGTAGAAATACAGATGTATCCTACACTCCCACATTTCGTCAGCCAAATTTCTAGACGTTGTTTTCGAATGACGTTGCAGCGATAGGTCATTGTGGCGAAAAACTTTTAGCGTGGTACGCTGGAGTGAAAAGTCATTGAAGGGAATTCCACCAGGGCGAATGACACCGCAGCGACAAACAAACATTGCACTATACAGTACGACTGATTTACGGTTATGTTCATGACTTCGACGGCCGCTACCGCGGCACGCTCGCTTCGCTTGCTCGGCTCGTGCGTTGTGTGGTCACAATTCTAACCTAACCTAAACCAAGAACTATAAATATGACCGATTCGTTTCTGGAACTTGGCTTGTTTGTCGCTGCGGTGTCATTCGCCCTGGTGGAATTCGCTTCAATGACTTTTCGCTCCAGCGTACCACGCTAAAAGTTTTTCGCCACAATGACCTATCGCTGCAACGTCATTCGAAACTACGTACGGGACCGCTCTCAAACTGGGGTAGGTTTGATTTGTTTTCCGACTCCGATACATTACATCTATTTTAGTTTTTGAAACATTAATATTATTATCTAACTGTAGCACACGATATGAACGTTGAAAGAGGTTTGTAAACTCAACGTATGAGGAAGGATGCTTATTCAAGCGAACACATGAGAACAGTACTTCCGTATGCGAATGCATGTTAACTCAGCTGATGACAGCGGATCTAAAGCGCGGAACAACTAGCTTGGGTATCGGATTGGATTTCGTACTTATGGTAGGTTTAATAAGAAATACTGTCCACTGCAATCTTGACAGATGTGAGAGTTTAACCAACTCATTTATATCTTTTGTTCTTATACTGCCTAGAATTTGAAAATATAAAGTCATCAAAACCAATATTATTTACTAGAATCCAGACTTTATGTGTAGTATACAGAAGTCTGTCAGAAGAAAATATGTTTTCCGTCGTTCTTTCAAGTCTTTGTTAGTGTCAAAACTCATATGTTTTTGCACGAAATTGTCAAATTCAAGTTAAACGCAAATGGTAGGAAATAATATACATGTTGGGTTGCATAAAAAATAAAATAAAAATAAATATACGAGTACCTATAGTGGTTAAAATTGCATTTTTAGTTACATATTAATAGTGCATGAGCATATTGCTAATTTTTAGGGTTCCGTTGCCAAATGGCAAAAAACGGAACCCTTATAGATTCGTCATGTCTGTCTGTCTGTCCGTCCGTATGTCACAGTCACTTTTCTCCGAAACTATAACTTGAAACTTGGTAAGTAGATGTATTCTGTGAACCGCATTAAGATTTTTACAAAAATAGAAAAAATAACAATAAATTTGGGGGGTTCCCCATACTTAGAACTGAAACTCAAAACAAATTTTTTCGTCAAGCCTATACGTGTTACCTATACGGGTATCAATGGATAGGTCTTCAAAAACGATATTGAGGTTTCTATTATCATTTTTTTCTAAACTGAATAGTTTGCGCAAGAGACACTTCCAAAGTGGTTAAATGTGTGCCCCCCCCCCCTGTAACTTCTAAAATAAGAGAGTGATAAAGCTAAAAAAAATATATGATGTACATTACCATGTAAACTTCCACCGATAATTGGTTTGAACCAGATCTAGTGAGTAGTTTTTTTTAATACGTCTTAAATCGTAAACTGCAATTTACCTTTCATTTAAACAACTCAAATATAAAAATTTTACTTGCTGCTACGGAACCCTTCATGGGCGAGTCCGACTCGCACTTGGCCGGTTTTTTTATAAAATCCGAGTAATCATTTGCTGGTCACATCACAAGCGCTATGTTAAAGTAATAAAAAATAAATTGCTGTAATTATTTTCATTGGATAAGTTATAAATATTGTATAACTATGTGCCCACTATTAACGTCTCAACAAGCATGACAGCTAGGTAGTGCGCACGCGGCTCTACGGTAGCTTGCTCATTAAGTGTAGCGGTCACATTATTACTTAAAACATTTAATAACCAAGACTCATATTAACTTGCATGATCTGGTCCATATAACACAAAGTTGCTATTATTTTAACGATACCATAGATAAATGCATATGTAGATATAGATATTGTTTACTTTTTGCTCAGACTATTAGCAAAGAATAGATAATGGTTTGAGCAACAAGCAAGCAATAAAATACAAAGTAAATAATAAGCTAGTATAATCTCAAAGTGGTGTAGATATAATAGGTTTATGACTAATACCGTGGTTTTTGTTGTTATTATTCAAACCGAGTCAAATTAACTTAGTTCCTTACTGAAAAAGCGTGTTAAAAAAGTTATTCGAATATCTTTTACTAGAAAGAAAAGAAAGGAAATAACATTTAATTTAGGACACGCACAATGAACACTAACTTAAGACATAATAAATAAATATCTTAAAATCTAGGAATACCTATTTAGGCACACTGTGCGATCCCAAATATGGCCGCCATCTCAGCATAAATGCTAATACTAAACACCGTGTGATATGCGCAGCGCAGGTTTTCAGATGGGGCCATGAATGACATGAATAACTAAACATACTTCTTGAAAATAAAAAAATAAAATAATAATAATATAAATAAAAATAAAAATGAAAATGCTAGAGCTAAACAGCACCTACACTGCTGTAATAGCTAATTAGAGTCTATGCACCCAGCAATTCACGTAGCGTTTGTTCCGGTTGCATACTGTGGTTTTCATCTCGGTGCTCAGGGTCTGGTAATTCCTCCTCCTTTTGATGTACTTTTAGCAACCGGGAACAACGCTATGATGAATATTGTAGTATTGAGGCTCAGACCGCGTGTCTGTACTCAGGGCCTCACGGCATCTGCTACGGGCTGCAGCTCATCGGAGTTAACAATGAAGTGGGTATGTGGGACTCGAACCGACTTAACCCACACGCTGTTCCGTCTCGTCACGCAGGATAGACAATCTTATCTACAATTCTCTTACCCAATTGATATTTCCCAAACTTCCCTATAAATCATAACTTCATATAGGTACATTTACTATACTATCTTACAATAATCTAACTAAACTTTACTATAAAAACCTATTTGAAAATGTATTATAATAATGGTACCTAATTACATAAATTGTATTATTAGGTACATGTGGTACGGCTATTAAGATAATATCGTAAAATGATAGATAATATGTATTGTTCATATGTCCCTACGTACGTGAACTGGTTTGTTTAGTTGTGTCATTATTTCCATCTGATGGTTACAATATTAGAAGTTTCTGCATAGATATACAAGGACTACCGATAATTTTACTGTAGCACACAAATGGTACCAAAAAACTTACCATTGTTATCACCCATCGTTGCGATGTGGTGCAAATTTAATTCAAATTAATTTATGAATTTCGTATAATGTATCTATATCATCTATATTGTTTATTTTCATTGAGGTAATATTAGAAATATAGAAAGAAAGACTAAGACAGACTTAATATGATATAATTTACATTAATTTTATTATATTAATCCATTTCAGAAATTATTTCACCATTAGAATGTTACATTATTCCTCAGTAACATAGGCTATATTTTTATCCCGATATTTCTACAGCATCAGGATTTATGCGCGTAAAACCGCGTGGCGATGCTAGTTCAAAATAATTATCAGATTCACTAATATAAGACTTACCTGAATAAAGTGGTATATAGTCAGCGTCAAAAGTAGATGATCAATTATGGAATTTAAAAATTAAATTTGGAGCAATTTATATTGATATCTACTTTTAATAAAATATTTTGAAATTTTGATTAAAATGTAATAAGTGAATTTGAAATCTGTGCTATCATCATCTACTTTTGAGGCTAAGTGTATGTTGTAGAAAAGCTATTACTAGTCCCTTTTTTTTTCGTGCCCTCCCCTCGGATACCCCCTCGCCGGCCAGCGGGGGCTGTCGTGGGCTTGAACTGACTAAAACCGCACGCCACCTCGGGTCTACAGACCGGGCCGGGCTGTAAGGCTGCCCATAGAGCATATCCCTCGCACCCCGACTGACCCTGGGCTATCCCCGGTTTCGAGATGGCCCCCTCGGGTTTGGGAACCACGCGGTGTCCCCGTCTTGCTCCGGTTTGGGGGAGGGGCACTAGTCGCCCCACCGTCCCGGCCTGCTCCTGCTGGGGTGACAGGCGGCCTCACCTGCCACCCCCAGGCCTGGGCTCATGGAGGACGGAGGTCGTTAAGCGAGCTATTGCTAGTACCTATATATCTAACAGAACGAAACGGAAACCCTTACTTTAGCTTCGACCGATTTGGATGTTTTTTTTTTCTGTTCGTAACTCTTAGGACCAGGTTTATCTATCTATACTTCTATACTAATATTATAAAGAGGAAAAATTTCTTTGTTTGTAACCGATAAGTTCTAAAACTACTGATATCAGTAGTTTTAGAGCTTATCAGTTACAAACAAAGAAATTTTTCCTCTACTGACATATTATCAGGACTTACGCAGGAGAAACCGCGTGGCGATGCTAGCATGAAAGGAAATTTTGAAAAACCCACGAGAAACTATTGCTATTAGAAAAAAATGTTTTCGCTAATTTCCGGTGACACCAAAATATGTTTTGTTCATAAAACCGTTGCGAATCTGATACACAAAAACGAGAAAAGACGGTGTACGTAATAGTCGTGCATATAGGACTTATATACACTCACCCATAAAGTATTCAAGGCTAACTGTAGTAAGTTTTTCCTGATGGAAATCGCTCTTAAAATTTACCCAGACCCTTACAAAAGTAAACAAGTTACGTACCTATATGATTCTCTAGTCACGCGGCAACTAAGTTGCCTGTTATATATACATATTATGTTGTTATAAGTAATTTTCTTAGCAATTTGCTGCCTAATTGGTATATCTACATATTCGTATTTTCAATAATAATCGCTATCCATTATCTCTACTGTAACGATTCTATATTCATTCATAAATACACACGTTTGTAAGTCATGTCAGCATGATATACTACTACACATAATGATCAAAATTACACAGAACTTTTTATTTTAAACATAATCACGTGTAAGTTCGGCACACAACAATAAATTGGGAGTGGAGTCGGTCGTAAATTTTTTTTTTCGTGCGGAGATCCCTTCGGATACAGCGCCAGCCAGCGGGGGCGATTATGTCGGGCTTGAACCGACTAAAACCGCACGCCGTCTCTGGTCTTAAAACGCCGGGTGTAAGGTTGCCCATAGAGCATATCCCTCGAACCCTGACTGACCCTGGGCCATCTCCGGTTTCGAGATGGCCCCCTCGGTTTTGGGAACCACGGTGTCCCCGTCTTGCCCCGGTTTGGGGGAGGGGCGCTAGTCACCCCACCGTCCCGGCCTGCTTCTGATGGGGTGACAGGCGGCCTTCCCTGTCACCCCTCAGGCCTGCGCTCATGGAGGACGGAGGTCGTTAAGCGACCTCCGGCGCCTGAGTAGCCGGCGACGCGCGGCGAGCATGTTGCGGGCTCGGCGGGCCAGGAGAATTCTAAATCTCTCCCGGGCGCGCTCTGCCATCTCCTTCGCGATCATTACATGCTCGCAGAAGGAGGTGGCGGCGGCCCACGCGCTCGCGCTCCGCACCGTTGCAGCAATCATGTTGCCGAGCGAGAGGACTCCCATCCCGATGGATGTCACGAGGTCACGCCTCGGCGCCTCCAACGCCGGGCAGTTCGCCACCGTGTACAGCCCTGAGTCCTCTCTCGCATCGCAGTGATAGTACTCAGGCGTTGGCTCCTTCCTGATCCGATGCAGGTGGTCCCCGAAGCTCCCCTTACCCGAGATCACCTGCGTCAGTCGGTACGAGAGGCTTCCGTATCGCCTCTCTAGCCAATCCTCCATGATGGAGTCGGTGCGTACTGTAGTGTGCGACCTCGTCCGACCACTACAGTTCATTGACCTGGCCATCATGTGTCAGAGTTTAAAAATAAATACATGATTGATTTGAATATAGGATAGGGAAGAAAAAACAATTGCTTGGAGCTGCATTCGGCTGTGCGGCTGACAGCGGGCGACTTGACGCGCCGCCCGGGTCCGCCGGCCGAAGAGAAGATATAAGTGTATTAAATTTAGGCTCAGTCCTTGAGCGGAGATCGCGATTCCCTAGTTCGCTTAAATGTAAATATATACGCGTAAAAACCTCCCTAAACTCGATATAGGAAGCTTTGTTGAATTAATAAATAAATGAGATATATCTATCTTTCCTTGTGTTTATCTTTTATCAACACGAGGTATTGTGGCGTCCAACCCCCGGACGCTACAGTACCTACGTTGTTGTCTCTTGCGCTTCCTAGCATGGAAGAAGGGTGTGATTCCCCCAAAAAGAAGGCATTGCTAGATAAGATGACGACATCTGCCGGGGTGAGGTTTAACTCGGTTCCACACCAATATGAGCGCTTCAGCGTGCTATTTTGTTGAGCATATATATATATCTTTGATTATCAAAGGTATATACGTGGGTCGCACTAAAAGTCCGGAATGAATCAGAAAAAAAAAATCTCACATTTTCATTCGATTAATTCAATTTCGAAAACACTTCTCTGTAGTGACTTCAGATACCTGTTTTTTATATTCTTTGACAGCCTCTTCTGGGGATAAAAAACACGTTATTTTTGAAAGCAGAAATAAGACAAAAGGTCGGGACTGTATACAGGATGGCTAATTAGTTCTACGTGTTTCACCTTGAAAAACTCGTTTGTCTGTCTAGCCGTGTGGGTACTAGTATTGTCGTAGTGCAATATGATACGTCTTTTACAGAAACGTAAAGAAGTGGTCGTAGGTATACCAGTCATTATCACAGTACCATTACCTAAAGCAACAGTTTTATTTAGTAGCTACGTGCCCAGTTTTATTAAAAAACCTATGTCTAAGCACAGACTACACAATATTCTATCTAAGGTGGCCCGAATCTCATGATAGGTATCAATGTTTTTGTTGTTTACAGCGTTACATGAGCAACCTTCATGAAATTCATCCCTGAGATTGACACGACTGCGCTTGAATTCTGCAATCGTTTATTTATTTATTTATTGACTAAAAAGAACGTTCTGTAGATTGTAAATTCTTGAGGACTCCTTATAGGCAGACCAATAATGCCTGTGTTAGGAGCCTCCAATCTTTCAATATTATATTTTTTTTTTTTTACGTGCGGAAATCCCTTCGGATACCACCCCGTCGGCCAGCGGGGGTGATTATGTCGTGTATCGACTGAAACCGTACGGTAGCCTCCTCAAGTGTCCGTTGCCGGACACCCCGGGTAAGCCCTCGAAAGGATAACCACAGGGTTGCCGGCGGACTTTGGCCGCTACCGCGGCCTCGCCTGGTGGGGTCGGGTTTTATCCCGCTTCGGTGAGTTGGCAGGCGTGTGTAAGGGCACACACGACACGCCTCCGCCACGGCCTGCTTCTGTAAGGACGGGACGGTGAGTAGGCCAACTGCCGTCCTCAGGCCCCGATCATGGAGGTCGATAGTCCCGGGCGTAGATGAGTCTGCGGTTTCCTCGCCGCAGACTGCGAACCTCGAGGGGCAGGGTTCACTCCCGCTCCCTCTCCGCCGTCTCTTTCGCGTGCATTACCTGCTCGCAGAAAGAGGCGGCGGCGTGCCACTTGCTCCCGTCGGGGACCACGGCCCTCACCATGGTCTCCAACGAGAGAACGTCCACGCCCAGGACCGCAACGAGATCTCGGCGTTGACTCGCCCACGCCGGGCACTCCACCAACGTGTGGAGCGCCGTGTCTTCGCCAGGATTCTCGCAGTGTTGGCACTGCGGCGTTGTCTCCCGGTGGATGCGCCATAGATACTTACCGAAGCACCCGTGGTCCGGTTAATATCTGGCACATCCGGTAGGAGAGGTCCCCATGGTTCCTCTCCAACCACACCTTCATAATCGGTCTCACCGCCGCAAAGGTGGATTCCCCCCACCTTGGGTGCTCAAGTCGCACCCTCCATGTCTCCATGAGTTCCCGGCAGAGCATGGACCGCTGAGCCCTGATTTCTTGGGGCTCCGGCCTATGGCCCCGCTCCAGCGCCTCCTTGCGCCACTGGTACAGCAGCGCAAGGGCTATCACTTCCAGGTCCCATGGAGGGGTCCCGGTTAGGAGACATGCCGCCTCGACGGAGATCGTGCGATACCCCCTGATGACTCTGACGGCCATCGCCTTCAACGGGCTGTTTAGAGCAGCCCCGTTGCGGGCCGCCAGAGTCACAATACTATACATAAATATTAAATAGTTGTCTTGCATGGGTCTTCATCGCCAAAGGCAGTTTGCAATCGAACAAGGGTCTAATGAGCTGTCAAATTACATTTAAAATCGTAGAAAATTAAGTAAGAGAAAATTTGCCTGAATTAATTCCATATTAACGAAGACAAGCAATTTTAAAAATGGCGCCAAAATGGTAAAATAATACCATTATTGTATATTTTACGGCCAGAGTTCTATTTTTAGATATTAATATTAACTTTTTAAATATTTTATATGTAAGTGGCCAGTTGCGGAAACTTTTAGTGCGCCCTATTTATAAGGTAAACAAGGTTACAAGATTTAATTAGGCTTTATTGAATCTGCGTCAATATAATTTAATAACTAGGAATGGGATTGTACTATACACTGCCGTCCTCAAACTGGTAAGCAGCTAAGTGAAAAGCGTATTTCGGCTAGAGTTGAAAAATGAGGGTATATTCTGAAACATATAGTATTCTCTATGAATCTGCAATTACGTTGTCATTTAACAGTGGGCGGATATATTTTTGAGCATTTACGAGACCGCGGTAGCCTAGTGGTATGGGTAATGGACTGCTGAGACGAGGTCTCGGGTTCGTCCCAGGTTTTACCATGGCACAAACCAATGACTTTTCGATACTTTTCAAAGTTATGTGTGTATTTATCGCAGGTTTATAAGTGCCCGGTTAATGGCAATAGGCTCGCCACCTATTACATTGGGACCTAAACATAAACTGGCGAAATGTGGGTGCTAGCACCTCTGCCTAACCCTTCGGGGATATAGGCGTGAGTTTAAGTTATGTTATATGTTATGTTACGAGAATAAAGTTCCTATTGAAATATATAAAATTTATATTTAAAGTTAAGATGTGAATATTAATCAGAAGTCACTTAGCCGCCGCCGCTTAGCTTGGGGACGGCAGTACAGGGCATCTCACGGCGATGCCAAGGGAAAGTATCTTAAATAATGTAGATGGACCATTTGACTGAAAGAAGGCTTCATTTTGATTTCAAAAGCAATTTAAACTGCATTCATACATTTTCGAAAACTCGATTTAATTAAACTCATTAATCGAACCGGCTAAAACGTCTTATTTTCCTAGATTTCCTTTATTCAATTGAGCATGTTTGTTACAGAGATTTGATTCTTATGATTGACCATATCGATTGATGCCATAAAAATACAGGATGTTATTTTTCGGAGTATAGCCGGTTCGATTACCGAGCGTGGCTTTCAAAAAATTTTGAATGCAGTTTAAATTGTTTTTAAAATTAAATTTAAGTCTTCTTTCAGTAAAATTATCTATCCTCCTTCCTCCTTACTTAAAATACTTTCCATCCATGTGGCATCGTTTTGGGACTCCATGTTTATAATGATATACCCAAAAAAACTTAATAAAAAAGATACCCAGTGGGGTATCTTTTTTATTAAGTTTTTATTTATTACAGATACCGGGGTGTAAGGTTGCCCATAGAGCATATCCCTCGAACCCCGACTGACCTTGGGCCATCTCTGGTCTGAAGACCGAACCCTGGACTCCAAGATGCAGGCTTGTATGTAATTGGCATTGGCACTCAGCTGAAAAGGGAGAGAATTAAGTTCGACTTTTGTGTAGGCAATTTATGAGTAGGATGATATAAAATCTTCATAGTTCCGGAGTTGCTAGATCATGCTTTTCCGTCATGATATGCCAATAATACACTTCTCATCAGAAAAATCGAAACACCTTGCAAGTTTATGTTTTCGAAGGATTATCAAAAAAATGTGTACATATTTAGGAATATATGTCAGATGTCGTTTAATAGGGAAAATGAGGTTTTCAAATTCTAATGCTATTGTTCTAAATTCAGATTAAATTTTCATAGGTTTCGTATTTTGATTAACGAGCCATTTTTACCCTGTATGGAGTGTGAAGAAAATGGATAAAACAACACGTAAATGAAAAAAAGCGTTTATTTAATAACTTGTATTCCCTCCTTGAGCTCTTATTACTGCTTCCATACGGGTTTTCATGTTGAGTCACGATCACATGTTGAGGCATTCCATTACCTTCCTCTTGGATTGCATTTTGCAGCTGGCTAAGTGTTCTTGGGGCAGGATCTCTTGCACGAATTCGTCTCTTTAACGCATCCCATAGATGTTCAATGGGATTCATGTCTGGGCTTCTTGCTGGCCATTCCATAATGGAGATACCGACTTCGGTAAGATAGTCTCGTACGATGCCCACAGTGTGAGCCCTAGCATTGTCGTGCATGAATATGAAGCCGTTGCCAATAAAATGTGAGACTTTACCTTCAGCTTACCATCAGGTGAGGTGAAGTCAAATTGACGTGTCCTAAATATAAAAAAAAAGAAAGATAAACGCTAAGTTTTAGTTTCAAAGGTGAGATGTACTCCAACTCTAAAAACACATTTGTCTCAAAACAATGATTCATTTCTTTTTTAGGATAAACAAATGAAATTCTAATTTTGAATTTAGAATTTTCGCTTACAACTGTAATGGCCAAACTGCCAGCTATATAATCATGTGACTTTTTTCACTCTTTTGTGCTAAATAAGGACAGATATCATAAAAACTAGTGTTTCGATTTTTCTGATGAGAAGTGTATATTGTATATTATACAGCGAATTATTTTAACCTCCGACACAAAAACGACGCGGTCTTTCTAACTTCTAAGTTTGACGTTTCTGTGTGTGTGTGTGTGTGTGTGTGTCTGCCTGTGGCAACGTAGCTTCCGAACGGATTACCCGTTTTTGAAGTGGATTTCTTTGTTCCGTTGTTCGAAAGCCGATCTGATCGAGATAGTTCTTAGCAAAATAAATCTGTGTCAGGGTTTTTAAATTTTAAAATTAATGTTATATTACATTAATTTCAATAATACTACTTTAATGGCCTTGCCAGTCTTGTCATAATGTGAACACCTTTATTAATGTGATAAACTAGGTAATTTAAATATTTCTTCACTAAATGATAAATGCATGAATAGTTTCATAATAAATAGGTAATGTAATGACGCTAATGACTGGTGAACGTGATGAAAACACCATTATACCTACTACATATGTGGGCACAAAAAATATGTAGTTTCATATTTTTGTCGCCACTTAATTGCCGTCGGTATTAGCACGGTAATAAAATCTATTTTTATTATCTATTTACAATATCTAGCATTTATTTTTTACAACTAAATTGTAACTAAAACATCTTTATATCATTTATAAAAGGTACAACTAAACAGTCTTCTTTTCACAATAAAATGTTAATGTTACAATGAATGGACATATACCTACTTACATTATTACTTCGGGCCACCAACCAGGTGGACACCGAAGTCTTAAAATCACGCAAAAAAAATCAAAATCTTACACCCCCTTTTTATCACTTTTCTCGACGTTTCACATGATTCTAAGTCTAATTAGGCAAAAAAAAATTTTGTGTCGGTCTGTCTGTTGGTCTGAATGTCTGTTTACGCAATAACTCAAGAACCACTTATCCGATATAAAAACGTAACAAATATGTTTTTGATGAAAACCGCTTTAAAGCCGTTAGAACTAAACGCGCGTTAGCTAATTGCAGACAAACAAACCTCCTTTTTTTAATTGGTTTAAATGGTATACTAAAACCTTCTCCAGAATATAAAACATACTGTTACAAACTTTCTGAAAACCGCATCAAAATCAGTTCAACCAAACGTGAGATAATCGCGGACAAACATACATATAAACATACAGGTCCAACAGTGAACCTCCTTTTGAAGTCGGTTAATACTGTCTTTTCCACTAAACAATATATGAAAATGTGAAGCAACAAGTTGTGATGTTCCAATAATAATAATAATCATAAATACGTTTTTTTGTTGTTATGTCTACATTGAAAAGACGTAACAACAAAAAAACCTATTTATGATTTCATGATTTCATATCAATTTAACTGTCTGTTGTGCCTTTTGGACTTAGTATATTTCCGTAGATTGTAGAGATAAAATTACACAAAAAATTGGGTAGATGCACCTTTTTTCCTAATTCTAATTATGTACATAACTCAATTTTGAAAAAGTGTTAGATACGTCGTGTGTTAGAAAAGTGTTGGTACGCCTGCTTGCAGCTTACATACAAAACTCGATGTACGCCTGGGCGTATGACATGTGGTACGGTAAGCGTCATGAAGCCAGCATGCATTGTTTTGTATATAAGCTGCAAGCATGCGTACACCAAGCGTACAACTACGCAAACGCGTCTATGGAGCTACGCCTCCGTTGACAGTAATCCTTCGTGGTCCGATGTACTCGATAAGTATGAATGTAAATATTTGTTAACAACATACGTTTTAGCGCTAAAAATCCGCCATATTATGTTTGTTTTTTTTTATCTTGACATTTCCAGTACCATTGTGACAATAAATACGAATCTAACGACACCTCTAAAGCTAAAATCCATCGAGCCCGTCAGGCTGCAGAGCGTGCCAAACAATTATACACAAACATACTCTCGAAAAACATAACCCTCCTTGGGGTGCAGTCGTTAGAATTCCACACGGGCGAAGCCGCAGTTTTGTTTTTATTTTTACGTTTGGAAACCCCCACGGCCTTCACCCCATCGGTGCCGACGATGGGGTGGGCGTTTCGGAATCGGACCGACTAAAACCACACGGTATCCTCCCCAAGTGTCCATTGCCGGGCCCCCCGGGTAAACCCTCGAAAGGATAACCCCAGGGTTACCGGCGGACTTTGGCCGCCACCGCGGCCTCGCCTGGTGGGGTCGGGTTTTATCCCGCGTTGGTGAGTTGGCAGGCGTGTGTGAGGACACACACGACACGCCTCCGCCACGGCTTGCTTCTGTAAGGACGGCGAGTCGGCCAACTGCCATCCTCAGAATAAATATTAATAGTCTCTATAACTAATTGAAAAAACAAATGCGTCTCGTGACTTTGTTTTGTCCTTTTTACCTCTTAATGGTTAAGATATAATAATTAAGATGGATGGCACCTCGATCAGGAGCGTGAGGTCCGCGACGGTTTTGGGGGTAGTCCTGGACTCTGGCCTGTCCTTTGCAGAGCACGCAACGAGCATTGGGGAACGCGCGGCCAAATGCTTTGGCAAAATGAGTAGGATATCGGCGTCCACTTGGGGCGGCAAATACAGGGGCCTGCTCACCGTGTATGGGGGTACCTTTGTCCCCACCGTCACATACGCTGCGGCGGTGTGGTACAGGAGGGCCCTCATGCACGTCGTCCGCAGCCCCCTACTTCGAACACAGCGGCAAAGCCTAATACTCCTCACAAAAGCGTATAGGACCACCAGCACCAATGCGCTTGCAGTACTCGCGGGGGTACTACCGGCAGACCTGGAGGTGATCCGTGCTGGGGAACTGGAGGAGGCTCGACTTAGGATTGCTGCCGAGCACAGGGAATCGTGCGGGCGGTTGCAGGAGGAGCTCAAACAGTGGAGGGCGAGCACGCGCGCGACCGCGTTACGGGCCTGGCAGAGACGCTGGGACACAGAGGAGAAGGGGAGGACAACGTATCTCTTCTTCCCTCTCGTGGAACAGCGGCTTTCATGGCATTGGGTCGAGCCGGACTATGAGCTGTCCCAGCTCCTCACCGGGCATGGATGCTTTCGAAAGAGATTGTATGACCTAGGCCTTGGCAGCGAGAGTGAATGTTTCTGTGGTATGGAAGACGAAGACCTACACCATGTGTTGTGGGTCTGCCCCTTGTACGCTGACATCCGCGCCACCATGTTAAGTGAGGTGGTTAGATCGGAGGTTGGGCCTATGTACTACTCGGACCTGGTAGGCACACCCCAAAACTTCGGCCGGCTACGGAGCTTTGCGCATGTTTGGCTCGAAAGGCGCAAAGCCCAGGAGGTTCCCTAACGGCGAGCAATTTCCGTTAGTGTGGCGTGCTGCCCCAGAAAGGGGAGAGTGTACAAGTAGGAGGGCACCAAAAAATTTGTAGGGAGTCAAGAAATGCGCGCCCGCAAGGCAGTCGCCAGTAGGGCGCGCATCTCCCAAGATTCGGCCCGTTATAACCAAGATGGTTAGTAGGGCCATGGGAAGGAGGTGGGAAAGAAGGTGTCCTTTTTACCTAACCTGCTGGAACATGGCTTTAAACAAGGTACCCAATATCTAGACATCGATATATAAACATCCGCATATTTGCATGTGCAAATTTAAAGGTGCTGGGCGGAGGCCCTGAGGACCATAACTGTGCGGATGCTGCGCGCTCCGCAGCGAGTGATGGCCATCAAGGTCATCCGCGGTTACCACACGATCTCCTTCGAGGCGGCGAGTCTCCTTGCCGGAACTCCGCCATGGGACCTGGAGGCGAGAGCCCTTTCGCAACTGTACCAGTGGCGAAAGGAGGCGCAGGAGCAGGGACGGAACCCCCGAGCCTCGTGAAATCGAGACCGTGCAGTCCCAGCTCCGCCAGGCCATCGTGGTGGAGTGGAAGGAACGACTTGGGTGACCAAGCGCAGGGCACCATAAGGCCCATCATGGAGGATTGGCTAGAGAGGCGACACGGAAGCCTCTCGTACCGACTGACGCAGGTGATCTCCGGGAAGGGGTGCTTCGGGGACCACCTGCATCGGATCAGGAAGGAGCCAACGCCTGAGTGTCATCACTGCGACGCGAGCGAGGACTCAGGGCTGCACACGCCGGCGGACTGCCCAGCGTGGGAGGCGCCGAGGCGTGACCTCGTGGCAGCCATCGGGGTGGGAGTCCTCTCGCTCGGCAGCATGATTGCGGCAATGGTGCGGAGCGCGAGCGTGTGGGCCACCGCCACCTCCTTCTGCGAGCATGTAATGCTCGCGAAGGAGATGGCGGAGCGCGCCCGGGAGAGATTTAGAACTCTCCCGGCCCGCCGAGCCCGCAACTTGCGCGCCGCGCGTCGCAGGCGACTCAGGCGCCGGAGGTCGCTTAACGACCTCCGTCCTCCATGAGCGCAGGCCTGGGGGTGGCAGGTGAGGCCGCCTGTCACCCCAGCAGAAGCAGGCCGGGACGGTGGGGCGACTAGCGCCCCTCCCCCAAACCGGGGCAAGATGGGGACACCGTGGTTCCCAAACCCGAGGGGGCCATCTCGAAACCGGAGATGGCCCAGGGTCAGTCGGGGTGCGAGGGATATGCTCTATGGAACCTTACACCCCGGCGTCTGTAGACCCGAGACGGCGTGCGGTTTTAGTCGGTTTAAGCCCGACATGACCGCCCCCGCTGGGATTTCCGCACGAAAAAAAAAAAAAAAGGTACTTCGAATCTTGTTGACGAAAAGATTCGCCATGTGATTTTGTTATTTTCCTCTGTTCAAGTGATTAGAAATATATAAGAAAACGAAAATGAATGAGCGGGCTGACGCCTTTCCTGATCCTATACAGGAAAAGGTTCGTAATAAATTAAATGGTGTTCTGTATAAATACCCGGGTCCTGAAATAAATAAAATATCTAAGCATGATCTATATCTTTCCTTTTTATTAAAATTAATATTTAAGGAATTTGACTGCTGCCCTAATGCGGCGAGGTCATGAAGGAGGATTGTTTGACCCGTGATATACATAAGGTATGTGTCTAGGTATGTATGTCCGGCTCTATGTTCCCTTGCTGCTATTAAACGGCTGAACCGATTTTAATAAATACTAGCTGATGCCTGCGGCTCCACCCGCGCGGAGTTCGGTTATCGTTTTTTGGTTATACCTCCGCTTCTACTGCAATCAAACATATGGCAGATTTTAAGTCTGTCCAAGACCTTTCTAACAGAAGAAACCGTATCAAAATCCATTCAGTAGTTTTCGCGTCCATCGCGAACAAACAGACAAACAGAATTCCAAAAAAAAATTTTTCGAGTTCAGAATCGTCCATTTAACATAACCCAAGTATTTTTTTAAATACCTCCAATGTACCGACATAACTAATTCACAATTATATAATCTTAGAATAATAACACCTAGAAGCCGTGTCCTCATATGCAAAGTGAGGCAACTAATACTAAGCCAGAATGGCTTAGTTTTCAGATTTAAATCGTTCATACGTTACCTAATCGTAACTAAAATCCAATAATATAGTAGCTAATCTAATAGATCTAGGAAAATTGAAACTGTTTTGTACTTATTCGGTATGATTAGGTAATAATGGAGAATAAAAATCTGAAAACGGGGCCATTATTCTAAGTATATAATAGTATAGATAGATATAAGTAAAAATATATATTTTCATTGGATTTGTCTTATACAGGGAGTGTCACAATGAATGTATCAGGTATATTATAACGATAAACGAAATTTTGGCGCTAATTGCATGTGCGTACTATGGTACCTTTTTTTTTTTTTTTTTTTATCGTGCGCGTATTGCGCGTATCGCGTGAAATCCCTTCGGATACCCCCCCGCCGGCCAGCGGGGGAGGTTATGTCGGGCTTGCACCGACTAAAACCGCACGCCGTCTCGGGTCTTCAGACGCCGGGGTGTAAGGTTACCCATAGAGCATATCCCTCGCACCCCGGCTGACCCTGGGCCATCTCACCACTAACAGCATCGCTCATCCTGTCTCCTCTGAAAGCAGAGGAGTACGGAGAGCGATGTGTTCCCGCCACGTTGGGTATTGGCCGACGATCAATGCCAATGGTACTATGGTACCTACCTACTTTTTGGAACCTATCGGCACTGCCGCGCTCGGGATTTCTAGTTTTTGTGCTTAGTTATAGTATCTATGGTATGAACAGTATTATGTCAAACCCTTCCTCGAGAGGTATCTCTTGTAATGTCATGTTATTAGCTCTTCGTCGCGGCGTCATTGGGTGCCGACTATTCCCGTAGCTTTTTCAAAACTTTCATTCATACAAACCTTATCCGGACAATTACAAACACAATAAAAAAGAAATCATCGAAATGGCTTTCTCAAGATTTGCGCATTGCAGCAAAAGTGATTAATTTTTTTTTACTATAATGATTTTCTCCCGTGAGGTCACTTGACGCGGAGAGGTTATTTTCGGCCTACAAATAATATGTATCAGGTAATCTGTGGTTAAATTTACATAAAAGTTTGCCGTGGAAAGTGGGTAGGTCACAAAAACTCGACCATGGTATATGATAAAATAATCACTCACAAGTCGCAAGTTTAGATTTTTTAATTAGGTAGGTAATTAAAGTACTTTTGACACTTTTTTAAACTCAAAAAATGACACCTATTTAAGTATGTATTCCAAGAAGACTTTTAGATTGAAATTCCATGTGACATAATGTCACAATATAGCGTCTGGTTATCGCCAGTGTTACACGCGATTATTAGGGTAATTATTATAATCCCGAAAATTAATAACACTTACCTACAAGTAAAATACTTTCTTTAAATAGTAGTTTAAATAGTTTCGTAAAGGTTTTATGTCTTTTGAGTTGTGGTATATGAAACGATTTTAATATTTTGAGTAAGTTTAACATACAGTTTAATCCTGGGTATACAAAGTCAAAGTCAAAAAGCATTTATTCTGTATATAGACCATTAATACGACACTTACAAAACGTCAAAAGTCTTTGGCACAATCTTTGGCATTTTGAACTTTTGGTCAAATAAACATATATATACATAAAAGCCTTATGAAAGTCGGTATTTTATACCTCGAGATTATAATACGTAGGTACTCCGATTATTATTATGTGATAGTTATACGACTAAGAGAAATCTACAATTAGGCCTTCCTGGTTCGTCTCTAAAACGACACATAGGAACCAGGGATTGAAAACGGTTCCAAAATACCGGTAAAATACCGGTATTTTGGGGTTCCGGTACCTATACCGGAACAGGAACCAGAACCTAAATTGGAACCTTTAAGAACCTTTATTTTACCGGTTCTTTGGCAAAGCGAGTCTAAACTTGTTTTTTGAGGTGCGGTCGGGTGACAGGCGCGATGCAGCGCGCGGTGGAGTGTGAGGAGAGGGGAGTTTGTAGGAAATCACATTTGTATTGGTGTTTGGTGGATCTTCTGTTATTAACGCGCGCGCCAGTCGCTCGTATTTGTATTGATATAATTATTGTTTTGTTTGTAATATTGAAATAAAAGTTTTTTACTACATATGTATATGAATATATATATACGTTACATACACCAATATAACATTTTTTACAATTTTTGTCTGTCTGTCTGTCTGTTTATTCCGGCTAATCTCTGAAATGGCTAGACCGATTTTGACAGGACTTCTATTGGCAGGTAGCTGATCTAATAAGGAGTAACTTAGGCTACTTTTTTTTTAAAGAATTAGGGCTCCGCGCGAAATAAATAAAAGCCAGATCTAAGTCCACGCGAGCGAAGTCTCAGGCACAGCTAGTTTAATAATAAATGCTAATAGACAAGGACAGAGATGGAACCGGCGCTGTCGTGCGAGCGAAATCGCGTTGGCTGCCGAATGTCGCCGAATGAACGCAACCACAAACATTGTATTATTAAAACACTGTTTAGCTGTCATTTTGAGCTGTATTTATTACAAAAATAAAAAGAGTTAACTTTAGACCACACGAATGAAGTAAAACTTTACGTAAACGCATATACGCGTAAGGTAAAGGCACCTAATACCGCCAGTTCATCAAGCCATGCTCATCTTGACATACAAAAAATAAGCACATGTTCAATACCTAGAATTTTTATTTTTTATTTTTCAGGTCAATGAATGATCTTTTTACTGGATTATAGAAATAAATAGCAAGCCTAAAAGAAAAATAAAATAAAAATAGTTATTTATGAAATGGGCTGAACCCCCATCACCGAACCCATGCATGTGTAAAACCCTAATACCGATTTTATGGCACCTATTACCGACTGCTAAATAAATGAAACAATTCAAGTTAAATAAAATGCTTCTTTATGTTAAATTACATTATCATTAGGTATTATTAGAAAAAACAACATTATTTTAATTAACCAGTTCTTAAAAAGTTAAAGTATGTGTAAACTGAATATGTATGTGCCTACAGTCGACAAAAGAGATTAGTACACCTTTTCATATAAATTTGTATGGAAAGGTCTACTTGTCTCCTTTGCCGACTGTTCTACTATTACGAAACAAATGAACGCTCGTGCTTTCTACTTTCAACTAATTTACCATAGAATCATAGTATCAGAGCCCATGATATCAATCCTAGTTACATCACATTACTAGATGAAATATATGTTATTAGTCGCGTCTTTAGTGGGAGAACACGAAATGGCAATGCTGCCAGGCTAAAAACCTGGTGGTGATACGAAAAATGATGAGATTACCAGAAAAAACCAGGCTCATGTGCAAGATCATTAAAATTCAGTGTATTTCTAAACACTGGCGAAAGTGATGGCAGCAATAATTATAAGTCGCAAAAAGGTGCCAACGCACTATCGTTCTCAACGATAGATAGACACATTGATGTAACATTATGTTACTGCTGCCATCACTTTCGCCAGTATTTAGAAATGGCAGCAGTGGCAGTTCAAACACACAATTTGAAGATCTTTCATAAATGAGCATGGTAATCTTCTCATATAAGACATCGCTTTTTCAAATTGATTTTTGGTATCCCCACCAGGTTTTTAGCCTGGCAGCATAGCCATTTCGTGTTCTCCAATTAAATACGCGTCTAAGGATACACATTTCATCCGATAATCTGATTGAACTAGGATTGGTGTCACGAGCTCTTATATTATCCCTATCTAGGTACGTTAAAAACTGCAATATTACATGTGGGTCGGTTTTAGGATTTTTCTACGAAAAATCGTAACACCTGTTACCGGCCCATTAAAATTTATATTGAATACGTAATTTTATTACTTTTATGTACATTTATATGGTTATATGATTGCAGTAACCATGAATATTTAATATTAAACATATTTTAACCTATACCATATTTTAAAATACATCAATTAACAACTATACATCCTAGGGAAATCAAAACATTTGCACAAGAATAAAATTTATTTTCACAGCTATCGGTACAACTAAACATATGACGCTAATAGCTCTAATAAAGCTTGACATACTAAGATATTAAATAGGTATAGCCCACTATTTATTAACAGGCACCTTATAACAAAAAAAAAAATGGAAATTATCATACTTTGTAAAACCTAACAGTGCCATGGGTTGCATTAGGAATAAAATTGTGAATATGGCTCTTATCACCGCCACTTAATGTTGAATTTTAGGCAAATTAATGCTATATGAAATGTGCGGAATCTTCGGAGTCCGACGAGAAACTATTAATTTTGAAAATAAAAATTAATTCAATTAAATTTTTAAGCATTTTGTATGCTTACTTTTTTCTAAAGATTTAGATCGGAAAAAGAGAACATCTAGGACGGGACTTGAACCCGCGACCAGTCCCTTACAGTAAAGTAAGCATACAAAATGCTTAAGAATTTAATTGAATATGTAACGATTTTAAAGAGGACTCCCCGCGGTGCAAGGCCTTTGGTAGCTCAAAACCTAGCACTCTGCATTGACCTTGTAGTACGGGAGAATTCTACCAGCCCTTGGGAACAATTATTAACCTTCGCATATATGATTCTACACATCGCAAAAATCAGAGAACTCCCAAAAGTCTAACATCTCAAATTAATACGTACGTTTATATCATTACGTAGAGTCGAAATTGAGGGACGGTGATATCAGAGGAGCCTCTAGGTTATTGTGCGCCTCCAGATACTCTTGCAGATCTGAAGAGCAAGCATCCAGCGCCAGTTGAAAATCTTTCCTTCCCCGATCCTCCAAATTCTGACGCTGATTTTTTGACTGTATCAGCCAAGGACGTGCTAACTACTGTGGGCTCCTTCCGGAGTGGTTCTGCTGGCGACCTCGATGGCCTGACTCCTCAACACCTCAAAGCATTTTTTAAAGCAAGCAAATTTTTAAGCATTTTGTATGCTTACTTTTTTCTAAAGATTTAGATCGGAAAAAGAGAACATCTAGGACGGGACTCGAACCCGCGACCAGTCCCTTAAGACGTAATAATGTATCGGAGAATTTCGAATATCTGGGACGTGTCTAGGTGGCTCAGTTGGTCAGAGCATTCCCCCTGTAAGGGACTGGTCGCGGGTTCGAGTCCCGTCCTAGATGTTCTCTTTTTCCGATCTAAATCTTTAGAATAAAAATTAATTTAAAATTTGAAGTCGCTGGTTTACGCACACAAGCAAGTAATGAATGTGTGCATTACAAATACATCTTTATTTTCTCTAAAGAAAACATTTGTCTTACAACAGCCTAAAATGACGATTTTATGAATGGGTCGGAGATTGGTGGCAATTTTAAGGGATCGTTATTGGGTGTCTTTACCTTACTTACTTTTATTATCCATCTTGGCGACAATCTATGTAGTTGTAAAGTTCCAACACACTTGTGATTATGTTAACAAACAAGGTAGACGCGGAAACATGAATGGCGGCAAAATGACAAAACAACTTGCTTTGTCTGGCTCGGCCGAGGCACGAACATCAATAAATTTCGGTTATTCATTCCCTGCTCCGAGCACACATCCCCTCTTCCATAAGGAACCTTTAAAACGGATGACAAGGAACCGGTATAACATCATCCGATTTAAAGGTTCTAGGAACCGGTATTTAGAACCGGTACATCGGAACCCAAACCGGAACCGATACCGGAACCGGAACCGTACCGAAAAGAGGAACCTTTATAAGAACCTAAATGTAGAACCAGAACCGAAATTGGAACCGGTTTTCAATCCCTGATAGGAACTAATATACAATACCTACATAGACTTATGATATGCATACTGAACACATTATCTTACGCGCATCGTGCAGTCTAGAAAAAAACACCGTGGGTTATTGTAGGTTACTACACTTAATACATAATAACAACTGTGTTTTACAAAAACATTAAGAATTTTTACAATATTTTAGGCTTAGGTAAATGAGAATATATTTTAATGACGTGGAGTAGTTGGGGAATTTTTTATAGGTACCGAGCCTATAAAAAACTCGTTTCAACTCGAATACACAAGTACCTACCTACAAGGAGTGAATGAACTAATTACGTTTCCTTTGTATGTGTATGAATAGTACAAAAATATTCTAAAGTTGCTTTACCACGTGCGTGCATGCTTTTTGTTCGAACTTCGATTACAGCTTTCGTAAAAATTTATTTATCGTTTATTGGCTTCAACTATCTAACTAACCAACTAACTGTGCTTGTAAACGAACCTTGGAAGTAAAATTTAACCAACTTCTAATTGGTCGAATATCGTGTGGTTTTAGTCGGTTCGATACAGCTAGCCTTACCCGCTAGCCCCATGGAGGGTTTTCACGCTAACCACTCATACCAAAAATAGGTACGGAACTATTATGATTAAAAATCACTTAAACAGTCTTGTCAGGAATTGTACACTTGAAGGATGCAATAAAATCAGAAATAAATGCATTCATTTAAGGTATGTGCGTTAGTATCATACCTATAATAATGAATGTATATTATGCGTTACTACCATAGACTAATAACTTAGGTATACCGAGGTTAAAATCTTTATATCGGTTTCGTTCGCTCATGTGTGTAATACTGTTCACACCTCTAGGATCGCTCCATAGAATGATTGACTACCTCTTTGGCGTAGCGGTAGTGCATTCGACTGCTACGACAGGGGGCGCGGGTTCGATTCTCGCTCAATGCATAATTTTGTGTGCATAAACAATTATGTCTATTTACATGGGTCTGGTAATTTCCGAGTATAATATATATGAATGGGTGTGTAATACACCTCTGCCTACCCCTTTGGGGATACAGGCGTGAAGTTATGTTTTATGTGCATTTACAAAAAAAAAGTATATAAGTTTAGTATGTTTATACGCATTCTAGAACCCGTAACACAAGCTATTTCAACTATGCTTACTTTGGGTCCAGAGAGCGCTGTTTAGAATGTCGTAGAATATTTATTTATTTATTTAATACCTAGGCACTAGATGGTCATGCGAGGGATATGCTCTATGGGCAACCTTACACCCCGGCGTCTGTAGACCCGAGACGGCGTGCGGTTTTAGTCGGTTCAAGCCCGACATAACCACCCCTCTGGCCGCCGGGGGGGTATTTTTTGCGAAAAACCCTTCATAGTAATCCAACTTCGGTTTGATTGCGTTCAGCGGTCAGCAAGTGCATAGCCGGGCAGGGGGATTGTGGTCGCAGCACTAGTGGGACCGGTGGGTGTCACGCGGTGCTGCGACGACAATCCTCTTCTGATGAGGCCGTCAAGCTGAGTGCCACCATTGTTAACATGGTACGTGTATGTAATGGTGACCCTCTTTCCTGAGACTTTACCTTCAGCTTACCATCAGGCGAGGCGAAGTCAAATTGACGTGTCCTAAATATAAAAAAAAAACCGAACGGATTTCCACACGAATCACGCGGCGTGCTGTCCTTATCTTTTGGAGTTCCGATGCCACCAAGGCCTCTGCAGATGGGTATGTATCCTACTGATCTTATTGTCACGGCTCACAGGTACCTATTCCCGGGATAAAAAATTAGCCTATGTCCTATTCCCGATCGTACTCTAACTACTTATACCAAATTACAGTCAAGTCACTGAACCGTTTGGCATGATTTAGTAACGAATTTACTTAACTTTAATATTAGTTAATATTTAATGGTAGTGAATATCTATTATTACTTGATATATTAAAAAATAAAAAATAAAACAAATCTCATTTGTTATGTGACGACTTAGTAACGTAACTTTGTTGAATGATTTAATTTCATACGACATTGCAATATGAGTAACTTTAATGTGCAAATTTTATATTACCTACACCGTGCAGTGTGTTTCATCTTTAAATTATAACTATGCTGATCAAATTCAATATTAGCTTGGAACATAGCGCGTATCTTGTATAGCTACAAGTTAGCTGGAACTTTTCCTACATCCATCCAACCATTGATAGCGGCATCGCCAAGGCATGGAGCATATAACCTAATAGCGGCTATCAGGAACGCGGCGCGACACCAGCGGCGGCGCGGTGTGCCGTGCGGAAAGCCTTGTGCTTGATTCAAAACGGAAGTCACCAATGATAGGAACCGCAGTCAATTCAAATTAAATTATATATTTTAATGCGAATTAAACAGTTTAGTTGAACTTAAACACTATTATTTTCATTGATGGAATCTGACTTAAGCCTAAGTAGTATAACCTAAGTGTAAACCGCCTAGGTATATGGAGGAAGGTACCCTTGACATTGAAGGTGAATCACATCATATACGAATAACTTCACGTAAAACACAAGCACAAACAGTGTACCTGTTGGTAATAAGTCATTTAAGGGTTGCCACTTTCAAGTAAAATGAAATATGACTGCAGACCACTCTAGATGGCGACTCTTGATTTTGTTTATCACCTTTGACACGGTAGAGAGTAAGATAGAAGAGCACAAAACATATTTAGTTAGTACTGTGGTACCCAGGGCGTTGGGTACCACGCGTGTATGAAGTGATGAAATTATAACACTTTAAGAGGAAAAGATATTATTTATTTATTAACCACTCGCACTTCCTACTTATATTATTAGGAATTTACGCGGTTGTTTTAACTTTAAATAGCGGACGGGGACGTTTAACGCGGACTCGGCCCAAGGATAGGGCTTAAAGCGGGGTTCTTCCCAGGATACTTTTCTCAGCTTCAATCGGAACGGCTCCACTAGGCCCGTTCAGATCCCGAATGTCCAGGCTGCGATTGTTTTATCACGTTCCTAACTTAAATTATTTAAAAGGTACAATAGTTTTATTTAAACTCTGACACATGATGGCCAGGTAAACGAACCGTAGTGTGTCGAACGAGGTCCGAACACTACAGTACTTATTCAAGAAGCGTTCATAACTATATCATTAATTCAAGTTATTTGGATTTTAATTGGTGGGAAATAATGATCTATCTCGATTTTACACTCACTTATTTTCTCACAAGCTACTAAAGGTTTAGATTATATTTTGCAGTCAGCAAGTAGTCCACTATAATCCACCGTTGTAGTACGTACCTTTTTTTTTTCGTGCGGAAATCCCTTCGGATACCCTCCCGCCGGCTAGCGGGGGCGGTTATGTCAGGATTGAACCGACTTAAACCGCACGCCCGTAACTAACAACTAAAGGACAATGCCCATGTCAGTATGGAAATCGGTTGCCCACTTTTTTTTGCTGTGTCACATAAGTATAAACTGCATTAAAGAGCCTGCATTAAGTATTATCTGAAATATAAACGCATATTGTAACAGAACTTCGGGTTATTGAGAAATTAAATGATTACAACGAGAAAACAACACCAACAAGAAAATATTGTGACACTGACTGTTGAACTGACGTTTGAATTTTCTTTTGGAATGTTTTAAGACAGGGATACCATGTATAAATTAAGAGAAAACTGCCACTGAAGCATACATTATTTTACAACTTTAACTGATTATCACTAATAAACTACGAATACATACACGATATATTACGATTACATTACTGCAATTTATTTGAATGTCACATTGCGAATTATTATCACATATTATTATTTAACCATTTTATTTTAAAAAGATTGGTATATTTGCATTCTACCACCAATGGTTTATTTTGTGTAATGGTAACAATTAAATTAAAATGGAAACGATTATTCAATCAAGTTTTATATCATTATAATTTAAATTCAAACCCCAAGTTCTATAGAAGCGATTTAGTGTTGAAAAGTCATACTATAATCAATATTATTTTTTAACATTTGAAATATTGACGCGAACGTCTAAAAGCGCAACCAAGAATGGGCCTTCTCCTTTAGAATTTCAAATATTGTTAAAGTAATCCAAAATTCGTTACTGGCAGCCCTGATGTAAGACGCAAGTGATTGTTGCAGTGAGCACAATATTGGCAACGTTTTAGGTCCTTCACCCAACGCGCTTTTAAGGAAGTGCGTTTTATTAAATCCTTGCCAGTTCTCGCCATTGCTTTATGACAAAAGCTCTGTTGTAACATTATTGGAATTTTAACATGGAAATAAAGTAAATAAAATATTGTAGGACATATATTACACCTCGAGACTATAGCTAGAGATATTGACTTTTATATAGTGTAAGTATTTTTCTTAACTCATCCCATTACGCATTTTTGGACACAGCTGACTAAAGAGCCATAGACAACGTGTTGAGTTTTTTATAATATAAAAAAACATTTTTTTCATTGAAGTCATATAGCATGAACCACTTTTTTATGATATGACGTATGTAAACGGTGATCAGAACAACCTAACAAGTTCATCAAGCCAACGCGGCAATGGTAATGTGGCTATGTCAATATCATTTTCCTTCACAAAGTAATAGTAATAATTGATCACATCCAAGCGGTATTGTACCGATTGTATTATATAGCTCGGCAACAAAACAAGGCGTGCCTAACTTAGCTACTATTATTTTAGAAAAAGAATTAGGGTTCTGCTTAAGAAAATTAAAACCCAGCATGCAAACATCGATGAATGGTTCAAGTAGGCTCGTATAGGCAATGTTATCGAGGTATAAAAGAATGCTACTTCCACGTCTTAGAAAGTCCGTTACATAGGTATAAAGTATTTTGCTACTGGGAAAAACCTGATGAATTATTGGAGCTATAACTAGTTCTTCGTGTTTGTTTTGTAGCTAAAGTTTTTTGTTTTTATAGACTATAATTAACCGAAATTACTAATAGTCCCCCTAACCCCTCCAGTTAAGCTCAATTGCTTTTGTTAGGATTGGGTTCACGTTGGTAGTTTAATGGCCAGGATTCGAACCCGGGACCTCTCCATCGTAGGGTCGACTCCTTAACTACTAAGCTACCGACGATTCATCGTTGTTCCCGGTTGCATAAGAGGCATTCACCTCAGAGCCCAGGGTTCGTTTACTGTTTCGCCTCCTTTTGGTTTGGTTTATCGTGGCTCGTCTAGTTCCTACACATCTAAGTATCTACCTATTTCTTGATTACTGTACTGAGTATAGTAATTTGTTACTACAAAGTACCATTACTTTCTCTATACTATTATAAAATCGTAAATTAGTTGCCTCTGTACCTACATTGAAGATACGCAAAAAAATTAAGGATTCTGAACACAAAAATATTGATAAGTTAATCACACTCTTAGAAACACATGGTAAATATCCCGTTTACTCTAATACTTATGTTAGTGACCATGATAGTTTAAATACCTACAAAAATATTGTTTTTGGAATTCAGGTCTATTTGTCTGTTTGTTCGCGATGGACGCAAAAACTAGTGAATGGATTTGGATGCAGTTTTTCTATTATCTTGATCAGACTTAAAATCTGCCATATGTTTGATTGCAATTAGTTACGAGTAGAACCGGAGATATAACCAAAAAACGATAATGGACCTCCACGCGGGCGGAGCCGTGGACATTAGCTAGTTAATATGTTGACATCAATGACCTCAATATCCAACAGATGGAAACATCCAAAACTTAAAATAGAAGGTCAGCATTCTAAACGAATTAACCATGAGAATAATATCTAGGTATTATTTACGGTGTTTTTTTACTGAGATGTTAAACAAGTTTATATTCCATTAGGAAACAGTATAACGGTATAACACTACGCAGATGGGTATATAATCACGACAATGATATGATAAGTACCTTTTTTTTTTTTATCGTGCGGAAATCCCTTCGGATACCCCCCCGCCGGCCAGCGGGGGCGGTTATGTCGGGCTTGCACCGACTAAAACCGCACGCCGTCTCGGGTCTTCAGACGCCGGGGTGTAAGGTTACCCATAGAGCATATCCCTCGCACCCCGGCTGACCCTGGGCCATCTCACCACTAACAGCATCGCTCATCCTGTCTCCTCTGAAAGCAGAGGAGTACGGAGAGCGATGTGTTCCCGCCACGTTGGGTATTGGCCGACGATCAATGCCAACCCTATGAAGGGGTGAAGGGGAAGCCATTGACCGCCGCCCAGGGTGTACCGGCCGCTCCGATTCCGTTCCCCCCGGACTGCAGCGGGATCGGAATCGGAGCGACACTCGAGGAGGTTACCCAACACACACCCCACCTAATATTATACCTATTGCTCATCATTAACTTGGAGGAATGTAATTAAACTGTATTTAATTGTTTAATTGCTTCCCATGAAAATAGAAGTTGTCATCGAATAATACCAGATTCTCATATAAATATAAGTCAGCAGCTAAAAAAAAATAGTTGTACACTTTCTGCATCTATTTTTGTAAGGTGAAGTATGATGGATGAAATCCAATAATACTTACCTAGGTATTCAGTAGATGATTGCATACTTTTTTTTTTCGTGCGGAAATCCCTTCGGATACCCCCCCGCCGACCAGCGGGGGTGGTTATGTCGGGCTTGAACCGACTAAAACCGCACGCCGTCTCGGGTCTTAAGATGATTGTTGTATACCTACCCAACTAAATTATTTTGACTATAGTAATGATTGATATAAAACTATTTTAACGGATTCTTTCGCGATAGTAACACCTATAATTCAACATAGGTAGTTCGGGTACTTTGAGATAACTTACACTTCAAACTATAAGACAACCACCATCTTCAGTCCTTCTCCCATGACCATGGCTACTGAAAAGCAAACTAAACGTCGGGTTCAGTGTAAATAAATAAATCTCGATAGAATCCGTTACGATAGTTTTATTTCAATGTGTGATATTCGCGTAAAGTTCCGACAGTATCATATAGTAATGATATTATGATTTCTTTACTTACTAGCGTTTGCCCGCGGCTTCGCCGGTTTGAAATTCTGTTGATAAAAAGTAGCAATGTGTCATTCCAGACTATTGTCTATCTCTGAACCAAATTTCAGCCAGATCCCTTCAGCCGTTAGAGCGTGATTGAGTAACAAATATCCAAACATCTTCACAAAGTTTCACATTTATAATATTAGTAGTTAGTAGGATAGGATTTAAAATTTATGCACAAACAATAAAAGCACTAAAAAATTGGACTGTGAAAAGAATGTACAATGGTGTTGCTTATTTCTAAAATAAATGTCTGCCAGCAGAGCAGACCGAGGTGAACGTGAAATACAAAAAAAAAGTTATAGTATACCATGTGTGTGTATGATCTGATCACAGTATACTAAGAACAGTAAGTCATCTTCATAGAAATGTGCCGCTGCAACTTTACGAATAATACGAATAATAAAGACATGACTAGGCGCATTTTTTATTTGTTTTTTTCAATAATTTAAATATGCACCAAATGAAATATTCACCCATTACGATATTTCCGAGAAGATATTCAATGAAATTATGTGGTGTAAAAGACAATTATTATGTATATGAAATACTTGCTGTGACTAACGTATTTAACTAATTCGATAAAGATTATTAGCGTATTATATATATATAGCGTGTAAATAGCTTTCCAATGACTCCATAAATATATATATAAATATATATAGCAAGCTATTATTTATATGGCATCGAGGACTTTTTTATAGACCTATAAAAGAGGAACAATCCCACCATACATTGTTTTACTACATCTCAATAGGATTAGGCAGCGTATTCGATTGAAGCTCTCAGTCGGCTTGATTTATTCCGTCCTCCAAAAAAATATAGACATTTTTAAACAAAATTAACCATAAACATGATTAAGCAATGAATATTAGCCATCCCCTTGAATCACTCTGTCTATTGATGAAAAACGCATCAAAAAATGTTCGGTAGTTTAAAAGATGTCAGCGAACAGACACCAACATCGCGAAGTGACTTTGTTTGAAGCGTACTTAAACGCGCCCGGTCTCACTCACGGTACCTACGTCCCACAGCCAACACTGCAGCCAAATAAATCTATACCCTTGATCACTACAATTTGATTGGAGCACAGAGCCTGTAGACAAAGTGACATTCTACTAGTGGAATCGCTTCGAAGCGATCGAAAAAAATTCGAAATGTATGGGTGTGGCATTATTTGTTCACATAATATATAAACAACCTCGTAATGATTATGCCCCGATTTACACAATATCAGGTGTAGCCCGCATTTACGTCCGGGTGGAATTCTGATCAAGTTTCTGCAACACATGGTATCCTAGTCCAGGGATAAAAGTAGCCTATGTCTGTACCAAGTTTCAGCCAGATTCGTTCAATCGTTTTAGCGTGACTAAGTAACACACATGTTCACAAACTTCACATGAGGAAGTAGCAGGTTAGTAGTGGGATATAGTTCGAGTAAAAATAAAATAAACAAAAACGACTAATAAAAATTACTTCTTTAAAAACAAACTTTCTAGTAAGTGCATAACCAGGGAAATCTAATGAGCCCAAACATGACGGGATTATCTTGTTTAGTTCCGAAGTTCCTATGGCCACTTACCGTCTCCATCTCCAGACCCTGGATATCATGTAGCATCAGATTATTTGCCAAAAAACAAACAAATGAGCCCAAACTCGATTGGTATTTTGTTTAGTTTAGGATTTCATATGGACACCTTCCGACTCCATCATCAGACCAGCTTAATAGTACCACAATATCGCATTATCACCCAAGATACGGAAGTATACCAAATTTGAGTCCAATCTAACGTCAGGAAGTATTTTAAATTGAACTTCCAAGATTCGACCCATATTTACGAACAAACTAACAGAGCAAGTGAAATAAAAGGTTGTAAAACCGGTCCTCTGTAGTATTTATTAATCTAGATTGTTCGCATAAAATGTAACCTTCTTCTTATATAATTATTCTAATCTGTGTCTTTCTATGTTCGCGCGTAATGTTGGATTCTGTTTATAAACAAATAAAATATTTTACCAATACAATAAATAATCTTTTGTAAGAAATAAGATGTTTAAGATGGTATATCTATATTTACTATTATAAAAGTGTAATTTAGTTGTGTGTGTATTTAAAAAAAAACCGGCCATGTGCGAGTCGGACTCGCCCATGAAGGGTTAAGTAGCAGCAAGTAATTTTTTTATATACCTGTGAGTTGATTGAATGAAAGGTAAATTGCGGTTTACGATTTATGATGTATTAAAAAAACTACTTACTAGATAAAAAGCCCCGGTAGCCTAGTGGTATGGGTAACGGACTGCTGAGACGAGGTCTCGGGTTCGATCCCAGGTTTACCATAGCACACACCAATGACTTTTCGATGCTTTTCGAAGTTATGTGTGTATTTATCGCAGGTTTATAAGTGCCCGGTTAATGGCAATAGGCTCGCCACCTATTACATTGGGACCTAAACATAAACTGGCGAAATGTGGGTGCTAGCACCTCTGCCTACCCCTTCGGGGATATAGGCGTGAGTTTATGTTATGTTATGTTATGTTTACTTACTAGATCTCGTTCAAACCAATTTTCGGTGGAAGTTTACAAATGTACATCATATATTTTTTTAGTTTTTTCTTTCTCTTATTTGAGAAGTTACAGGGGGCGGGGGGCACACATTTTACCACTTTGGAAGTGTCTCTCGCGCAAAGTATTCAGTTTAGAGAAAATTGATATTAGAAACCTTAATATAATTTTTGAAGACCTATCCATAGACTTTGGTTTGATGAAAAAAAAAATTTTGATTTTCAGTTCTATGTATGGGGAAGCCCCCAAAATTTATTGTTTTTTCCTATTTTCTGTGAAAATCTTAATCCGGTTCACAGAATACATCTACTTACCAAGTTTCAACAGTATAGTTGTTATAGTTTCGAAAAAAGTGACTGTGACATACGAACGGACAGACAGACAGACATGACGAATCTATAAGGGTTCCGTTTGTAGCCATTTGGCTACGGAATCCTCAAAACCGGCCAAGTGCGAGACGGACTCCTGTACGAAGGGTTCCGTATCATTATCTACCCCTGTTACCGTTATCAATATCGAGCAAAAAATAACACGTTTGTTGTATGGGCCCTTAAATATATTTTTTTTTTAGTATTTGTTGTTACTTCTGTTACCGCAACAGAAGTACATCATCCGTGAATTCAACTGTCTTGCTATCAAGGTTCATGAGATACTGCCTGGTGACAGACCAACCTACGGACAGCGAAGCCTTAGTTATAGGGTCCCGTTTTACCCTTTGGGTACGCAACCCTAAAATAGATAGACGGAGATATGCCCAAAAAACGATAACCAACTTCCGCGCGGGTGAACCCGCCGCCATCAGCTAGTACATAATATTATGGTAATTAGTGCCTGCCTAATTATCATTTTATAGCCTAAGGTCACCAATCATTCATCATTACAGATCAAAGTTCTCAACAACATTCAACTTATACAATTAAGTAGATATATAATTTAATACATTGTATTAAATGATGTATTTCCGAGTAGGCAAGTATCTGTGGTCCGTGGCTCCACCTATATGAAATACTGATCCCCTCACACATACCACAGGAACCCTTATCTCGGGATAAAGAGTAGTCTATGTGTTATTTCAGACTATGATTAATCTGTTTGCCGAATTTCTCCAAATCTGTTAAGTCGTTCTGGTGTGATTGAGTAACAAATATCCATCCACCGAAACTTACGCATTTATTTCTAGCTATTATAATATGACACAGGCCCGGGTAAATACGGGTAAATAATCCCATACTCTTTACTGTGCCACCTACCGCCTCCAATTGTGAATATGAACAATAATAAGCTTTAGTATTGAATAGTGGTGGTATACCAAAGACGTTTAAGAGCCAGAGTATGAATAATATTTATCTGTGGAACGCTAGATGCTGTTGAATTTGAAAAGGAAATAACTCTCTATAAGTATCATTTTCTACCCCTAGTCCTCCCCGCTAATCTTAAATGTGATTCTAACACATTCATTTCTTAACCAGAACAGGTTTATGAAATTTCGTGTGTTTAACATTACATTCCAAAAATCCTTCCTTATTATGCTTACAGTATAAAAGGCATCAACTGCTAAAATTTCAAGTTAGTCATCACATAGTCTGTTAGGACAGGTGATTATATTATTTACATAAACATAGATAATATCGAAAATAATAATTATACATCAACATAATAATAAGCACTTAGATTACTATCTGACACCTTCAACATTACCTACCTACTTTCTACCGCCTACCCCAATGAATACTTTTACAGGACATGTACCAAGTTTTACTTTCTAATATATTCATTGAGTATGCAAACTTTTCGTATAGATTTACATCGGAAAAAGAGAACACTCAGGACGGGATTTGAACCCGTGACCAGTCCCTTACAGGGGAATAGTCTCACTAACTGAGCTACCTGAACACGTCCTAAATATTCAAAATACAAATTAGTTTGTATTTAAGTACTCTAACTTACAAAATAATTTCTAAATCATCAGCACTGCCTGAATAACCGAATCGATGTGTCAATTTAATATTATTTCAAAAGTGTTATCAAGAGCTACGATTTTATTTCGAAATAAAATTAATTGAAATGTGGATTTAATGACTATTAATGAAAAATACGTGACCGAAAACATTAGGTCATGTAACAATGAGCAGATATGTTATAGTCGAACAAATAGTGAATGAAGAAATGAAATTTAACAAAGTAAAAGTACCTTTTTTTTTTTTTTTTTTATCGTGCGGAAATCCCTTCGGATACCCCCCCGCCGGCCAGCGGGGGCGGTTATGTCGGGCTTGCACCGACTAAAACCGCACGCCGTCTCGGGTCTTCAGACGCCGGGATGTAAGGTTACTCATAGAGCATATCCCTCGCACCCCGGCTGACCCTGGGCCATCTCACCACTAACAGCATCGCTCATCCTGTCTCCTCTGAAAGCAGAGGAGTACGGAGAGCGATGTGTTCCCGCCACGTTGGGTATTGGCCGACGATCAATGCCAACCCTATGAAGGGGTGAAGGGGAAGCCATTGACCGCCGCCCAGGGTGTACCGGCCGCTCCGATTCCGTTCCCCCCGGACTGCAGCGGGATCGGAATCGGAGCGACACTCGAGGAGGTTACCCAACACACACCCCAAGTAAAAGTACCTAAATCATTGTTAAAATGTTATGAGAAGGTACCTACAGAGCGTTCGTTTCTCCGGATGGGCACCACAAGTTGAATAATACATAAGTGCATGAGTTGCGAGAAAGTATACCTAAATATTGTCATAAAAATCAATTAACTTACTTCTAGACCTTAATCCTTCAGAAACCGTGAGCGTTATATTATTAAATTCGATGTCCACAGGTCTCGGCAGCGGCATATTCACCTGGAGAGTCCTGCACTCACGGTGTTCTTGGCCACTCACTTTTTGTCCTAATCCTTGTAGCATAGCTATTGCCTTCGCCATTTTCAAATATTTTATAATATTAATACACTTTTATTTAAACCAACGTTTACAACACCATGTGTACGTTTTTTGAAATAAATAAATTGCACTACAAACAAATCACACCGCTCAAAGAGATTTAAAAAAAAAATTGAATTTGGAAATTATTAAAAAGTATTTAACATCGGGTTTAATACTGCTTGTGTTACATTTCGGGCGTCCGGCGCAAGTGCGAAAGAGCGCGAGGTTGTCAACAGACTGCCAGTATGCCACTGCGCGGGTGTTTCATACAAGTTTAATTCGAATATCTAAGTGCTGTCTCGTATTATCGTTAGTTTAAGCATTAGTTAGGTACATCATATTACCAATTAATTATTTATGTCATACGATATTATATACATATAAACGAGCTGTTGTGTGTGGTACTAAGCTAAAAACGATTCCTGAAATATGAACAACAAAAGCGTGAAACTGTGAAATGCATACTGAAACTGTATAACATTGAAGGCCAGGTGACGCTAATACTAGGTCTATTGAAGTATAATCAATATCACGCATGCATATTTTATGTTCTTGTACCTATCTAGATATTTAAATTGAAGTTATTAATGAATGATGAAAGAGGTTAAAGGCCAATGACTTCTATGACAAGCTGTTTAGAACAAAAATTGTGTTGTGTCGGTGTTCCTGGATGTGGTGGGAATAAATTTTGAATTCCTAATTTGGAACGCGACGCAAAACCTAGATAAATGATTTATAAATTTTAACACCTATATATTTACTGTGCCTATGTGTAGATAGGTATAGACATAGCGCGCCTTTTTGTAATGTTTTCACCTTTACCTATATACCCCTACATAAAGAAGGGGTATATAGATGACAGATACAAAAAGTTCCACATTGTGCTGATTCACGTTAGGAGTTTTGCACGATACCAATTTTTTTGTTCCGTACAACCACTATTATATTATAGTATTACTTATATATAAAAGTTATTGTTTAAGGCTATAATTCGTTAGTGTTTAAACTATTATGTGGATATAATGCCCATGCTTATAATGTGCAGCAATCCGTAACATTTACCATCATTATCATGGTTATCTCGGCAAAACGGAGTCCACTGCAATGTTCAGCAGTGGACTCCAAAGGCTTCCGTGATATGCAATCTTAAGTTCACTCCACCTAGCGGCTTCCTGTAAGATTTTAAAAACCACTAATGTAGCAAAATAAGCATACGGTGTGTGAATTATACCTTTAGTGTTGCTAGTTTATAGGCACCGGTAACCGTTTGCCGTGAAGGTGGTTGCCTTGTTTACCATCTGAGGTCTAGTATACAAAAGTCGTTTAGGAGCCAGATTATAAAATATTATTAGTGGAACTTAACGTGCGGTGCTTCGTTGGTCCCGTTTATTAGGGTTTCGTTGCCGAATGGCAAAAAACGGAACCCTTATAGATTCGTCATGTCTGTCTGTCTGTCCGTCCGGATGTCACTGCCACTTTTTTCCGAAACTATAAGAACTATGCTGTTGAAACTTGGTAAGTAGATGTATTCTGTGAGAAGAAACATTGGGTAGGTATACTGCCGTCGCACAGAAAAAAGAACAATAAACACATGAGATAAGTTTTTCGAAGGTTTTTTGCTTGAGAAGCTGTACATATTATTAAGAGATATAAAACCATTACTTAGGGAGGGTATATTAACAAAATACCTATCCAACCATCGGTATATATTTTATTTTTATTATTTTTATATATTTTTATTTTATTTATTGTTTATTAAATGAGAAATAAAAAAATACCTTTTCTAAATAAAATTACAACTCATTTAGTATAAATATCTTTATATTATTTTAAAGGCACAACTTACCAGAAAAGTCCTTTCTTCACAATAAAATTTTCTGGGTCCCCGAGCAACGGTGTTTTTACGTATATTTTTAGATGTGTTGGAGATGTTTGACGATTCTGAAAACCATATGTTATTCTACGCTATTTGAACTAGTGTTTTCGGTTATTTGATACATGATGACTTTTACTTTCCTCAATAGAATATGCTCGCAAAGATTGGTCTGGCCCAAAACGGTTTACAGTTTTATTTAAGTTGTGTTTAAGTTAGGAAAATAACAATTATACGAAAATGAAGATATATAGTAGAAAGAAGACTGAAAAAACGGCTCAAAATTTACATAAATTCAAAATTTTACCATGAAAATGTTTTCAGCGTATGTAAAATGTCGTATGATTTTCAAATGTAGGTAGCAGATATGCAATTCCAGTGATAAAAAGTAAAGACTTGAACTTTTCAAATACAATGCTACTATTAGTAATCTGTTTTCTGTAATGTATAATTTGTGTAAAGAAGTAGTTACTCATTGCACAAATATTAAAACTAAGTCATGTATTGGCATTATAATAGCATTAAATATCTTACGATATTAGTCAATGCAATAAAAGAATTTGTAATGATTGACATTGGTACTAATAGGCGTATATCAAATAGTGGTACTAAATATTGGAAACAGTTCCTACCAGCGACATAATTTAAACTAATATGGACCTACAACACTATCAAATACTACTAATTTATAATAATGTCATTGCTGGGGCCTTACCACGATGCGTTAAAAACAATTCAGTTTCGGGCAGCTCAGCTGAGGAAGAGAGAGATATACCGGGTATAGCACCATCTTTCTTCCTCTGCTGAGCGGCCTTTAATTGAATGAATTGTTTTTAACGCGTCGTGGTAAGGCTCCTTTTTTTTTCTTTTTTTACGTGCGGAAATCCCTTCGGATACCCCCCGCCGGCCAGCGGGGGTGGTTATGTCGTGTATCGACTAAAACCGCACGGTGTCCTCCCCAAGTATCCGTTGTCCTACACACGCCTGCCAACTCACCGACGCGGGATAAAGCCCGACCCCACAAGGCGAGGCCGCCGCGCCGTGGCGGAGAAAGTCCGCCGGTAACCCCTGGGGTTATCCTTTCGAGGGCTCACACGGGGTGCCCGGCAATGGAATCTTGGGGAGGCCACCGTGTGGTTTTAGTCGGTCCGATTCCGACATGCCCACCTCATCGTCGGCACCGATGGGGTGAAGCCCGCGGGGGTTTCCACAGGTACAAAAATAGTGCGCTGGCAAACATCTTGACGAACGTCAGAAAGTTCGCCACACGAACCAACCATATACCAATCAGAGGACTGATCAACCAATTGCATGAGCACTTGAGCAACCACTCTTTCATGATCGGTCTCACCGCCGCAATGATGGATTCCCCCCACCTTGGGTGCTCAAGTCGCATCCTCCATTTCTCCATGAGTTCCCGGTGGAGCTGGGACCGCTGAGCCCTGATTTCTCGGGGCTCCGGCCTATGGCCCCGCTCCAGCGCCTCCTTGCGCCACTGGTACAGTAGCGCAAGGGCTCTCGCTTCCAGGTCCCATGGAGGGGTCCCGGCTAGGAGACATGCCGCCTCGACGGAGATCGTGCGATACTCCCTGATGACTCTGACGGCCGTCAGAGTTCGCTTTTAACGGGCCGTTTAATACAGCCACGTAGTTCTAATCCCAGTGGCATCCAAAGCTTACAGCCAAGGGACCGATCTTTTAATGACCTTTGCTGGTTCATTTTAACTTTTCCGGGAGCGATTTCCGTCTGACTTGTTGCTTGGATCCAAGATACTCTACAGATCTTGATGGGGCCCATGAGTATATGGAATTCATGGGTGTATCGGGCCCATGGTTGACGGTATGTGTATTGGGCCCCATAGGTGAAAGAGGCCCCATAGACCTAAATGGGGCCCTTAGGGTATATGGGGCCCATGGGTGTATGGGGCTTCATAGTGGTATGGGGCCCATGGGTAACGTATTAGTATGGGGCCCCATACGAGTATAGGGTGCTATAGGTCTATGTCACTCCATGGGTATATGGGCCCCATGAGTGATATATGTGTATATGTGGGCGGCCATTAGTGCATGGAGCCCTATGGGTTTAGGGGGCCCCATGGGTATATATAGCAAAAATACCTAAAGTTGTCGAATGCCTCGCTTTGATGTTACAACGAATGGACACATATTTGTGTTATTGTGTCTTATCCATGTAATCTTATTTTGTACTTAATGAATACTTGCAAGACAATAAGAGCATACAGCACAACTGAGCACTTGTAACATTGCTTCTTAATTTTTTTATAAATTAATAAATTTTAAAGAAATTAAAAATGAACATTTGCCAAATAAACCTAATCATTGTTACACCTTTAAAATAATGTCTTTTCTACTAAACTGTATATGAATATGCGAGCAACAAGGTGTGATGTTCCAATTAAATTGAAGTCATAGATACGTATTTGTGTTGTTATATCTTTTCAATGTAGTGATGTGCCAGATGTGCCTTTTTGGCTTAGTCATCATCATCATCAACCTCTCTTAGTCCACTGCTAGACATAGGTCTCCCCTAATGAGCGCCATAGCGCCCTGTCTTCAGCTTGCCGCATCCAGCATCTGCCAGCAGTCTTTCGCAGATCGTCATCTCACCTGGCAGGATATTGGCTTAGTATATTTCCGTAAATTGTAAAATTGGGCAGCTGCACCTTTTTCATGATTCTAAATATGTAGGTATATAGCTTAATTTTGAATAAAGTGTTAGATGTGCCTTTTCTTCATAGCACGGCAGTATAGCACATCTCTGCATAGGTAAGGTAAGCGCTGGCAAACACCTGCGTGGGCGAGTCAACGCCGGTATCCCGTTACAGGACCGCAACGAGATACCGTGGGCGTGGACGTTCTCTCGCTGGAGACCATGGTGAGGGCCGTGGTCTCCGACGGGATCAAGTGGTACGCCGCCAACTCTTTCAGTGAGCAGGTAATGCGCGCGAAAGAGACGGCGGAGAGGGAGTGGGAGAGAACCCTGCCCCCCCGAGTTACGCAGTCTGCAGCGAGGACGCCGCTGACTCGTCTACGCCCGGGACTACCGACCTCCATGATCGGGGCCTGAGGTCGGCAGTTGGCCGACTCGTCATCCTTACAGAAGCAGGCCGTGGCTGAGGCGTGTCATGTGTGTCCTACACACGCCTGCCAACTCACCGACGCGGGATAAAGCCTGACCCCACAAGGCGAGGCCGCCGCGCCGTGGCGGAGAAAGTCCGCCGGTAACCCCTGGGGTTATCCTTTCGAGGGCTTACCCGGGGTGCCCGGCAATGGACACTTGGCGAGGACACCGTGTGGTTTTAGTCGGTCCGATTCCGACATGCCCACGTCGGCACCGATGGGGTGAAGCCCGCGGGGGTTTCCACACGTACAAAAAATAGTGCGCTGGCAAACATCTTGACGAACGTCAGAAAGTACGCGCATCATCGGTAGACTAGCTGAACACACGACTTTGGCCGCGCATAGATAGATCTATGTTTGTATTTTTTTTGTGCGCGTAAGCCTTATACTTTTCCTAAAATAAAAGTCGCCAAGTTACGCGATGTGCAGTAAAAATCGGCATAGTCAAGTCGGACTTATCCCGTAACAGGCGACAGAACAAATAGAATTTATTTTGTTGTTATAAGTATCGTACATACCTACACTATTAGAATAATATTATGTAATATGTGCCTACACTCAAATGCATTTTAACCTTTATTTATTTTATTTTAGTTTTATTTAGTTTAGTTTAGTTAGATATAAAATTTGTAACACATTTGTACAATTATCTTTTCACATTATACATAAAAGTCTTAAATTTTGTGCCATAATAAAAATGCATTTTTCAATTTTAAAATTACAAACATACACTTCAATTTTATTTATTTATATGAATGTCATATGTTCATTTAAATATTATTCAGGATTATTTTAATACAGAATCAATATGAATCACAATATATGTAACAAAAAAAGCGCCTTGTTATAACAACATTTTACGCTTTAATTTCAAAATGGCAACATTATACTCTTAATTTTCTTGGTAATTTACTAACTGTGTATGGACAGAAAGGACCGGATAGGATCCGCAATACACTCTTGCAAAATGCCTTCACAGTAATCCAATTTCGGTAGTTTTGCGTTTAGGGATCATCAAGTGCATAGCCGGGCATGAGGTGTGGTGGCCGTCGCGTACTCTTGCGTGGAATACTGTTCTCGTCTTTGGGATGACTGCATAGTACTGTAGTGTTCGGACTCCTTCGAACACTATAGTTAGTTGCCTGGTCATCATGCGTCAGCGATATTAAAATAAACAATCTGTTCCCGCAGGGGGAACGCACAGGTAGATTTCGTGAAGCAATTAATATTATTTTTTAACATGTTTAATTTTTTTTTCTCGAAAACGGTAGCTTTTAGCGAAAAACTTTTCAGACATTTATTTTAGACTTAAAAATGGTCTATCGATTAAAAATGTTTCCGACATCAAGAATGTTCACTGGTTAGAAGTTATGATTTTTTTCCCGAAAAATTTTGGTTTTTCCCCCCTCCACTTTTAGTTAAAGTTTTAATCTTATAGGTTTATACTTAAAAGTTGTTGTTATTCATGTATACTATGGGATAAAATTAGAACGGTTCGAATATCTTTCATGGAACGTGAAATTTTGAGGAAAAACTGATTTCACAAAAAGTGAGGCCCTACCGTCCCCTTAGGCCGGATTCCACCCGTTCACGAACTTAAACTAAGTTTACACCCAAGCAATGTTTGACCGCAGTTTGAAAGCGATCGGGGCAAAAATGCGACCGTGAGAGTGCGGCAAATTTTGGGAAGTGGAACCATACATACATATATATATATATATATATATATATATATATATATATATAAACTTTTTGACCAGTGGTCATTTCGGACTCAGGGGGTCATAACTACCGTCCCCTTAGGCCGGATTCCACCCGTTCACGAACTTAAACTAAGTTTACACCCAAGCAATGTTTGACCGCAGTTTGAAAGCGATCGGGGCAAAAATGCGACCGTGAGAGTGCGGCAAATTTTGGGAAGTGGAACCATACATACATATATATATATATATATATATATATATATATATATATATATATAAACTTTTTGACCAGTGGTCATTTCGGACTCAGGGGGTCATAACTAGACCTCCTAATGAAGAATTTTTTTTAAAATTCGAAAGTAGTCAAGAAACCAATAGGTAGATCGATTTCATCGAAATCTACCTAAAATGTATAAATGAGTTTGAATTAAGAGCTTAGGAAAAAACAAAAGGTTTGCGGACAGATCGAGTCGTTGGATGACCAGAGGCTCCGGCCTTGACCCGCCAGAAAAGAATATCAAGAAGTAAAAGTGGATTAGGCTCAATCACTGAGCAGAGTTTCGCGTCCCTCTCTTGTTCGTTCAGTAAATATAAACAACCTCGCGTAAATCCCATTAAACCCCGTTCAGTATTATTATAATTACAAATAAATATATAAATTCATAAGACTGCGGGCAGATGCTGGATGCGGCAAGCTGAAGACAGGGCGCTATGGCGCTCATTAGAGGAGACCTATGTCCAGCAGTGGACTAGAATAGGTTGATGATGATGATGATGATATTAAGTCATATAAAATCCTTGTGTTATAATTTAAATAACACTAGTGATCGACAAGAAGCTGTGTAGTCAAACCCCAGACTCCACAGATTTGGTGGAGGCGCCGGTCTCCATAGGTTTGGTGGAGGCGCCGGTCTCCACAGGATTGGTAGAGGCGCCAGCGTTCTGCAGTTTGTGGTGGATTGATCGACCCCGTGCCATAAGAAGGAAGACATCGCGTGGCTTAGAAGCGATGCACTTATCAGATAACGTTTTCATATTTATTACTTCTGTGTGTCTTATTATGACTGTAAAATGGCTGAGACAAAGAAGTTCAATGGCACTGATGGTGCCTCATTCCAAAATTTTATAAAAGATTTTAATGTCATATTCGCCATTTATAAATTTATGCTAGCCGACAAAGCCACAATTTTAGCTGCCTACCTCGAAGGCGCAGCGTTACATTTCTATAAATCTATGTATAACAAAGAATTAACCTTCGAACAAGTTTGCTCACAATTGGAAGAGGAAATCCCATCACGAAGCGATGACTTGTTGTTTTATTCAGCATATCAAGCCAAAGAGGAAAATACAATTAACTATTAGTATAGATTATGCAACTTGGCTAACAAAGCTAAGATTACTGATGCCAAAACACTAATAAATAGATTTCTGAAATCGATGTCTCAAAGATTTCGAAATATCTTAGCGACAAGGGTGTATAATGATAAAAAGAGCTTCGTGACGCTCTGTTACAATTAACAGAAGTACAACCCGATATACAAGGAGGAAGAATACAAAATTTACCCACAAATCCCCCACAAGGATATAACCGTCAAGTCAGATTTGTAAATCGTCACGATAATAGAGGAGACGCGACATCATACGATGCACGACAAGCTCCGTCACCGTCAAGTCCACGAGACGATGGAGATAATTTTCATTCTCCGAGATATAACTTAAGACCTCGGAACGTTACTAATACCAATGTTTTCCCCAGTAACCCGAATTCATCGGGATCTAACAGATAGGATACTCCAACTTCGAGCCGGCAGTTTTTCCGGAGAGGACTCGGGAGGAGAATGTAATGAGCGTGGAGCATTCCGAGTCCGCGAATGCAGATCAGCTTCACGACGAGAACAAATTTTCGGGTCAGTTTACACCGTTCATACAATTAATAATTCTGACATCGAAGCATTACTTGACACTGGAGCAACCTTAAATGCTATTAGCGAAGCTTTAGCTAGAAGCTTGAACCTATAAATAAAACCGTCAACGTCGTTAACGCACATCAAAAGCATAACTGGTTCTACTGCAACTATCTGCGGTGAAGTCGTAATTGTAGCGAACATTGTATTTAGAGTAAATTTCATTGTGATAACATAACATAACAACACGCCTGTATCCATTATTTAGAAGCTTTGCGGTAAAATAGAAGGGATAAATTTTAATTTTATTGCCTTTTTTATTTTGTTTCAAGAAAGCAGGTAGCGACTATTACATAGCACATTGTAACAAAACGGTCAAGTGTGTGTTTGGTGGGACCACGAAAAAGTTTTGTCCCACCGGTGGGACACCACAGTGGGACCACGGATCCGGATCGTACATTGTTCCGGCAAGAACAATATTGTTACTGATTACCTAAGTCGTAATCTGTTAAAGACAGAGGACGTGAATGTTAATACATCAGTAACGGATGACGTAGAAATGTTAAGAAATGGTTTAAGAAAAAATGTTGTTGTGCTGCCGAAAGAACTATTGAAGATAACTCTCGAAGAACTGCATGATCATCCATGGTCTGGAGGTCACTTTGGAATCGCAAAGACGTTTTCAAAGTTCCGTAACCGATTTTTCTTTCCCAAGGCTGAAAAAGAAATAGAAAAATATATTAGAAGTTGCCTAACATGCCAACAAAGAAAGAAGTTTAGACAACGAGCCCCTTTGAATCCGATTTCCAATGAAGGCTTATTAGAAAGAGTGGGAATCGACATTCTCGGACCATTTACTAAATCCAATAGAGGGAATAAATATATTTTAGCAGCTATTGAATATATGTCCAAATATGTTATTTGTAAACCTTTACCCAGGATTACAGCTCAAGAAGTATGCGAATTCGTTACCGACGAAATTATATGCAAACTGTGGGCCTACCGCGCAAGTGTCGTCGATATCACAGCCGTCGAAATGTTGCGTAGGTCAAGTTCGACGGCCATTTTGTACCGCCCCATTGATAATCGATGCCGGTGCGGCGTAAGAATGAATGAAACGCTGTTTTTGACAGTTAAATAGCTGCCGCCTAAAAAAATTCAAATCGTCGGCGTCGCTTTGAAGTGTTATATCATTACGGCACCTCATGAGCTGTCGTTTTGAATATTATTTTCTTTTCCGACGGTTGATTACGTTGCCGATTGCACATAACACTGGGCTACTATGGCTTTTATGGGGGCGACTGGGTTCTGCCCTCCTATTGCATCTAACACTGGACTACTATGGCTTTTATGGGGGCGACTGGGTTCTGCCCTCCTATTGTACCTAACACTGGGCTACTATGGCTTTTATGGGGTCGACTGCCGACGAGTGGGTTCTGCCCTCCTATTGCACCTAACACTGGGCTACTATGGCTTTTATGGGGGCCACAGCCTTCAAGGCGTCAAATGGCTTTTGTGAGAATTTCAATGCTACACTAACACAGATGCTATCCATGTACGTGTCGACAGACCAGAAGAATTGGTGCAGCTTTGTTAATATGGTAACATTTGCATATAATGCCACGAAACATGCATCTACGGGTATGTCCCCACACATGTTGTTATTCGCACGAGAGCCGATCCTGCAATCAAACTTTGAGGTCAATGAAGAGATTAAAAACGAGTCATACACATCGAGACATGCGAGAGCAAATTATCTCGTACAAAGAGCGAAGTCGAATATTAGAAATGCACAAAGAAGACAGAAAGCTTACTACGACAAGAAAGTGAAATACGTAGTATATCAACCAGGGTTCTTAAATACAGTCCAAGACGGATTTCAGGAAGAAGTAAGAAGCTTTGTAAATCTTATAAAGGACCTTACGTTATTATTAGGAGGATTTCAAACACGAACTATGTTGTGGGAAAGGTGAACAATCCAGGTTGGCAGGATATTATACATACTAATTTTCTGAAACCTTTCCACCATCAACAGAAGATCTGTGATTTAGCTGAAAGTCGTGTGTTATTATATTTATTTGTCTTTGACTGTTGTGTTGACATTGTTATTTTTTTTTATCATCTATGTGCGGTGGTAACAAAATAGATTGACGAGCAAAGATCGAATGTGATGTCATTGGTTTCATGTAACTCTGTTGACGTTTTAAAATTCGAGATGTGCAAATTGTTTCCTTTAATTGTTTTGCAGATATCTGCGCGACCATAAGATTTAGTAGAATTATGATCTATGTATTTATTATTATTAATTATTTATTATTAATAGAAGGTGTTGGTTATTATGTGTTAATAACATTATGTTTTACCTTTATATTCTATGTTGGAGCGCTGTCGAAGATTAAAATTTTTTTTTTTCATTATGTCTTAGCGTAGGTTTAGGCAATTATTTTTTCGTCTAATGTTGGTAGCGAGGTCTAAACTTTGTAAAGGAGACATATCGCTAAGGACATAGTTGCCCGCGATGGTGGAAGTTGTTTTTCACCAGCCAGTGTCATTATGGCATGAAGTTTTTTCTCCTTAATATTGATTAAAAAGTAATTTTATAATTCGTAGCCTATGGAATAGATTTATAATTACATATGTAATATGTGTAAGGATAGATCATCTTTTGTCACTTTTTCTGGTTAGTTAGTAGGTCGTAAAAGTATATTATACTTTTGGTCCCATACGGACAAACATTAAAATGTGTCTACAAGAGATACCAATTTAATTTGTTTGTTGTCCCGCCAGAAGAGAATATCAAGAAGTAAAAGTGGATTAGGCTCAATTACTGAGCAGAGTTTCGCGTCCCTCTCTTGTTCGTTCAGTAAATATAAACAACCTCGCGTAAATCCCATTAAACGTTCAGTATAATTATAATTACAAATAAATATATTAAGTCATATAAAATCTTTGTGTTATAATTTAAATACCACTAGTGATCGACAAGAAGCTGTGTAGTCAAACCCCAGACTCCACAGTACCATAGCAGTCGCAGCAGAAAGTTAGAGGTAGTAGCAATAGGTTACGATTATGACATTAAAATATTGTGAAGAAAAGCTATTCGTTTGTTAGTAGTTGGAAGGTTAGAAAGCAGTCACTCCCATAAAAGACAAGATAAGCCAAATCGAAAAGACCAGTAAGATTAAGCGGACCCTGAGCGAGGTGAAAGTTTCATAATGAAATGAGATGCTACAGGGAGATATTAAGATGATGATTTATTTATTGGAACATTCAACTGTTATGCGTTATGCATTGAAATTAGAAGTATACAGTAAATGTGTCTGTTAGGTAAACGCGTAACCCACACCAATGTCCGCAAAGTAATATTATATGCAAGTGAATAAAAAGCATGTGATTTTTGATTATAAGAAACAAAACAGTAGATTACTTCGAGGTTTATAAAACTTCAATTAAGGGTATGCTAAGGTGGTTTGGGGAATTAGAACGAATGAGTACTGAGCGAATGACACACCAAGTATATAAGGCAGATGTTAGTGGGCAGGCAAGCCGGGGTCGACCTCGCAGAACATACACTGATCAAATTAATGAGGTATTGAAAAAAAAGCAGGTCGAAAGGACTCGAAACCGGCGGGCTTGCATGAAAGGTTTAATGACAATAGAGGGAGCTCGTGAAGTATGTAAGGACAGAAGAAGATGGCGGGCTGTTGTCTCTGCCTACCCTGGAGGGAAAAAGGCGTGAGTATATGTATATATTGAAATAAAACTATTTTTAACGGATTCTATCGCGATTTATTTGATGTTATGTTATACCTATTTTACATTGATCCCGACGTTTCGGTTGCTTTTCAGCATGGCAGGCCGTGACCATGGCTGCTGAAAAGCAACCGAAACGTCGGGATCAATGTAAAATAGGTATAACATAACATCAAATAAATCGCGATAGAATCCGTTAAAAATAGTTTTATTTCGATGTGTGACATTCGCGTAAACTTCCGACAATATCATGTATATGTATTGTATGTTAAAAATTAAGTGTGAGTTTGCGAATATGTCAATATCGGCTAGTTGTGTGTTGTACGTCTCTAAATAGCGCACCGTCGTCGTACCCGCGTTCGTTCTGCACCTTCCTATTTAGAATAGCCGCGGTACGCGCACCTCCCGCTGTAATACAGTTGTGGGCACCGCGTAACATAATTGGTTAGTAATGCATGACTACAGTCAAACTAGTTAAGGCATACATCATGCAACATCATGGACATAAGTAGTTCATGAAGCTCATCAAGTTGTACTCCTTAAGTTAATGTTGATAAGCATATTTAGAGTTGTGTAATTTGTAATGATTAGTACGTAGAAACTTTTATTGAACCTTTTGTTTTCTTCTGCCCACAGAGAAATAATCTAGTAAACTCTGAAAAAAAAAGAATAATGTTAAATTACAGGAATAACGAACTCATGAATTTGTAAGAAAATTTCGGCAATTTCATAGGTAAAGACCTTATACAAAGAGGAAAGATTAGTTTGTTTGTAATCGACAACTTTGAAACTACTGACTCGATTTAAAAATCATTTCACCATTAGACTGCTACATTGTCCCTGAGTAACATAGGCTACTTCTTAACCTGACAATCCCACGGGATCAGGACTTACGCGGGTGAAACTGCGTGGTGATGCTAGTAATATTTATACGATAAGCTAATCATGTCACAGATATTCGGGGCCGGTCGGACAAGGCTGCAGCGCAGGGTTTCCACTCGGAGTTGAGAGATCAAACGGTAGTTATAAATATATAAGTAAGTATTATAACTAGCAAATATAGGTTCCGTACCTATTTTGGCGTAAATCGCGAACAAACAGACAAGAATTGCAAAATAATAATTTTGTGTTCAGAATCGTTCATTTAATATGCCTCCACGATCGGGGCCTGAGGACGGCAGTTGGCCGACTCGCCGTCCTTACAGAAGCAGGCCGTGGCGGAGGCGTGTCGTGTGTGCGCCCTACACACGCCTGCCAACTCACCGAAGCGGGATAAAACCCGACCCCACCAGGCAAGGCCGCGGTGGCGGCCAAAGTCCGCCGGTAACCCTGGGGTTATCCTTTCGAGGGCTTACCCAGGGTGCCCGGCAACGGACACTTGGGGAGGACACCGTGCGGTTTTAGTCGATACACGACATAACCACCCCCGCTGGCCGGCGGAGGGATATCCGAAGGGATTTCCGCACGTAAAAAAAGAAAAAAGAAAAAAAAAACCCTACTTTTTTTTTAATATCTCCAATGTACAGATGCAACTAATTTACAATTTTTTAATAGTTTAAATAGATATAAACGTAGTTAACACAGTTTAATTGTACCTTGATCTCAGTTTCTATTATCAGTGAAATTCAGCCTCAGGAGGCATATTAGGGCAAGACGGGGATACCGTGGTTCCCAAACCCGAGGGGGCCATCTCGAAACCGGAGATGGCCCAGGGTCAGTCGGGGTCGCTTAACGACCTCCGTCCTCCATGAGCGCAGGCCTGGGGGTGGCGGGTGAGGCCGCCTGTCACCCCAGCAGAAGCAGGCCGGGACGGTGGGGCGACTAGCGCCCCTCCCCCAAACCGGGGCAAGACGGGGACACCGTGGTTCCCAAACCCGAGGGGGCCATCTCGAAACCGGAGATGGCCCAGGGTCAGTCGGGGTGCGAGGGATATGCTCTATGGGTAACCTTACACCCCGGCGTCTGTAGACCCGAGACGGCGTGCGGTTTTAGTCGGTTCAAGCCCGACATAACTGCCCCCGCTGGCACGCGGGGGGGTATCCGAAGGGATTTCCGCACGAAAAAAAAAAGGGTCAGTCGGGGTGCGAGGGATATGTTCTATGGGCAACCTTACACCCCGGCGTCTGAAGACCCGAGACGGCGTGCGGTTTTAGTCGGTTCAAGCCCGAAATAACCGCCCCTGCTGGCCGGCGGGGGGGGTATCCAAATAATATATTTCCTTTTTACTTTACGAAATGTTTATCTATTGTTATGCTTGTAGGCTTGGCCAATCGGGATCATTTTTGGCGATAATTATTAAGATTGGTCTGAACTGAATTTGTGGACCTGGTTGTAATTATTAAGTTTGTCAATCATTACTAGAGTAGGTATAAATATTGTGTTTAATACTGCATTACGAATGCGACCATAAATTATCACCTTGTTGTGAGATTATCTTTAAGGGCGGACAGAGAACAGTCACAGGTCAGATGTCAGTTAAGGCTAAGTATTATCATATTTGCGTTCATAATGAACGCCTCATGATACTCGATCAATTGCTTTGTATGATAACTTAAAGGCATTGAAAACTGTAAAGAAGAGCTGGGTTGTTAACGGTTATGTGGTATACCAAATATTTGCTATAACAGACTATCTTATTGAATCCGACCTTCGACTTCGCGCGGACTTCTTATCTAGAACAAAATGTACAAACTGAGAGGTCACCTTCATACGATGCAATTATTTCCAAAAAAAAACCTGTAAAATAATTCCTCTATTACTACAAGTTTTGCACGGTGAAAACTCATCTTTGTACAGCTACGCATTTGTATTTTTGTCTGTTTGTCTGCTTATAATTATCGGTGTCCAAGCATCACTTGAAAACCGCGAAACAGATTTGGCTAAAATTTTGCATGAACATTCTTCTAGGGCATGGTCAAAAATTGCGCTATTTACCATCACGCTCTTATAGGTATGATAGGAGCAGTAGAGTAAAATCAGTCTTGACTATTATTGATGACAACTTTATTATTACAAGGTAGATCTTTACTAAATTTTGTAGTTCAGCAGAAGTCACACATGGTCAAAAACCGGACTATAGCTCTTCACACTATACCATAAATGTAATGAACAGTAAAAATGTAAAATCTCGAAACTTCACAAAGTAAGACACGTATAAAAGATAGTTGATGAGAGACGCATAAGCATTTCATAATGAATATCATCACGCTATTATATTAAGGAATCGGGTAGTATTGATTTCGATGTTACTTATTTCTCTCTCAATTTCTCTCTCTCTATTTCGAATGAAATGTCAATGTAATACGAGTGTGCTACATCACCTGATCCGGCCCGCTAAATGAAATAACTCAATACTAACGTGTTAGTATCGAGAATGCAGAAATAACCATACCTCGAGCTTAAGTATTAGAGTTAACGGGATATTTACCATGTGTTTTTAAGAGTGTCCGATATTTCGGCACTGTTTATATATTTTGTTAAATATCCCGTTAACTCTAATACTTATGTTAGTGACCATGATAGTTTAAATACCTCGATGTTAAATATCCCGTTAACTCTAATACTTATGTTAGTGACCATGATAGTTTAAATACCTCGATCTATTCCGAACTTAACGCGAACGAAGTCGCTGGCAACAGGTAGTAGGTCAATATTATAAAACAAAAGTTGATGATGATGATACAGCTGTAGTGATTACAGATTAACATACAGAATAGGCATTTTGACTATATTTAAAATATTGTACGAATTGTTGTCATCCTAATAAAATGTACCGTAAAAAACATATTTTATTAATTTTCAATATAAAATAAGTTTCTTTTTTGTTAAAAAATCAAGATTAAAATCTCACTTTTTTTGAGATTTGATCAAGTGCTTATAAACGCTCTGTGACGTCACACATAAGTAAACAGTTTTTCAATACAGGCTGTCTGCATTTCCTAGTGTTAATCGACTGGTTCAATTATTTTAAATTCAATTACTAATAATTTTTTCAATTACTAATAATGTTTCACTTTTATCTTATATATCTCAAAATAAACCATTATTTTTGCAACTAATTTCAATAATTATATAAACGTGCTTTAAGTTGCTTGCTGTTTACTTTGCTGTGACGTCACATGTCACGGGATCCGTTATGGCGCGTACTTTTTTCAAATCAAACTTTAATATTGATTTTTATCGTAAATAAAACAGTTCTCAAAAAAATATTGATGCCATCTGCATTTTTATGTTGTAATACATAATACAGAACTATTTTTTAGCAGTAGTCAAATACCATATTATGTCTATAATTATTACATGAAAGGATTAAGGATATTATTAGATCCATAATCGTTTTATGTAATAATGCTTAATTCTTCAATGAGTAGTAAATGCATCTAAAAACTCCACAAGTATTTCTTGCTCTTCAACAGACGAAGATGTATCAAAACAGTACAACCTTTTTTTTTTTTTGTGTGCGGAAATCCCTTCGGATACCCCCCCCTGCCTCCAGCGAGGGCGGTTATGTCGGGCTTGAACCGACTAAAACCGCACGCCGTCTCGGGTCTACTGACGCCTGGGTGTAAGGTTACCCATAGAGCATATCCCTCGCACTCCGATTGACCCTGGGCCATTCGCAATGTCCCCTCTGATAACAGCAGAGGGGTACCTGGAGCGACCACGCCCCCTCGCGGGCCTTGCAGGCCCGCCATACCCTGACCCCCTCGTGCAATGGGGTCAGCTGGCCCTGAAAAGGGCCGGTTGGTCAGACTCTTGGCCGTTGACGTTGACGCCAGCTACTTCAGAGGAGAAATCAATGATGCGTCATCGCCCACGTTGCCCAGGGTGCACCAAAATTGGAGGTGATCCAACCAATCGCACCCTCAAAACAGTACAACCTAACTTATACTTTGTTTCATTTGACAGATTCAATTTGATTTTGCTATATTAAAATCATCATTCTATTTATTATTTCAATGCCATGAGATTCAGGTAGACCTATAATAAGGTAACCTAATTCCGAATTTTATTCTTTGTCTAATAATATGCAACTCCAGTAGGTTTATTTTAATAATATTAGCACCTCCTAAGCTAAATTGCTTGTACTAGGAGTGAGGTTGTATTGGTTAGCGTTATTTTTGCGTGCGGAAGTCCTCTCGAGCTTCACCTCAACGGAGCCAACGGTGAAATGGGTATGTCAAATTCGAACCGCCTAAGAACGCACGGTGTTTAATCACAATACGATGAGTCTGTGTGTCCGGGGTATCTGGTGTGAGTTAGAAAAGATATCCGGCCTTGGCTGCCAACATAGATGACCTTGACGTGTTGTTGCGAATTCAAATCCCCCTCCCCTATAGAGGCGCTAAGTGAAACGAAGCGGCGACTCGCCCACACCCTGGGCCTGCTTCTGCTAGGGCGACGAAAGTTAAGCCTCAACACTCAACAGTCACATCCAGGTCTGCGCTCATGAAGGATGAAGATCGTTCTGCGCCTGCAATCTTATTAATATTTTGGTTCTTGTCGAGAATTTGTACCGTAATAGGCCAATTTAGTTACAGCCATTACAATTATTCTTAACTGCACTGTCCTCGAATTTTTACCGTAGTGCAGGTGCATTTTTCCTATATGTACCTACTAGAATCTACATAAGATTTTGAGATGTTTTTCCCTTTGAAACCACACCATAGCGCGTATGGCATATTAGTGGTGTTAGCGGTTTCTTGATCCATACACTTAGGTGTCTACACGTATCAATCCATATCTTTAAAACTTTGAAAATTTGATATAACCTTTTATGCATGCGCGCGCGGGTGCCGTTACAAACAAATCGTGTGACAGGCGACCCGCCTAACGATACGTAACGATTTTGTGCTCTGATAATTATATAAGAGATAATAATAACAAAACTCACCCCTCGGGAAATACATAAATATATATAAATAACGTAATGTCGAGTCATGTAACTGGCAAGTCATTGAATGAAAGGAAGTAAGTAATAAATATAAAAACGAATGATGTTGAAAACCTAATTGCATATAAGTAAACAGCATTGACTTTAATTGCTAGGTACCGCTTGGGTGTTTCAAAACCAGAGATGTTTCGCAAACAATAAATGAAAACGAATTAAAAATAAAGTTACAAACCTACTTCTCGTTAAAGGCAACTTGCCCTGTCGCTTGCTTGCCCTGGTTCGGACATGTGATGCGTAGGGATGAAAGTACTCGTAATGTCGCAAGGAAGGTATTAAGGAAGTTGACAGTTACAAGAGGAGAGGAAGACTTAAGAGAAAATGGACTGTGTGAAGGATGATATGGGTGGGAAGGGAGTCAATCTTTTTTTTAATACTAACACCTTTGACTGGATCAAAGTCTACCCTCTGCTAATGTGTAAGAACTAACTAGTCAGCTAATTTTCAAGAAAATAACCCACACGGGGTTACTCGATTAATCTTTACTTGCATTCCTGTAATCCATTGCCATACGAGTTCTCGCATTTATCTGTCTAGTACTGAAGGGAGAGAGATGAATGAAAAAAGCAAAAGCATACATGTTGCGCTGACCAAATAAATATGGGATAGGGGCCGGAAGACAATGAGTTCTGTCCGAGCGATATAAATAAAATAATGAAGCGTAGTGCCATCTATACAAAAAATATGTAGAACTCGATGTATTCATAATTTTACGCCATCTAGCTGTATTTATTAAAACTAAGTTGCAGGAATGTATTGCAAAACAAAAGTTTTCTCACTGATGGGACAGATGTCACTATTATCAGTTATTTATTTTTATAGACACTATAATTTCAATAATTTATTGTTAGGTACTATTACAAAATTTAAAACTAGTTGTGTTTGTACATTAGAGATATTTAAAAAAAAAACTTTTAATCGAAAGGCAGGTCATACTTAAAATCTGCAGTATGTTTGATTGCAAGCGGAGATATACCTAACTAAATAAAAAGCGGTCAATTCTGTTTTAATTTTTTGTATTTGAGTTGATTGAATGAAAGGTAAATTGCGGTTTACGATTTACGTCGTATTAAAAAACTACTAATGTACCTCATATATTTTTTTTATTTTTATCATTCTCTTATTTTAGAAGTTACAAGTTAAATATATTATAACATCGCTACTTATATAAATTTACTAGCCAGCGCTAAGGGCAATTATCGTTTTTAGGGTTCCGTTGCCAATTGGCAAAAAACGGAAATCTTATAGGTTCGTCATGTCTGTCTGTCTGTCCGTCCGTATGTCACAGCCGCTTTTTTTCCAAAACTATAAGAACTATGCCGTTGAAACTTGGTAACTAGATGTATTCTGTGAACCGCATTAAGATTTTCACACAAAATTAGAAAAAAACAATAAATTTTGGGGGTTACCCACACTTAGAACTGAAACTCAAATTTTTTTTTTCATCAAACCCATACGTGTGACCCAAAAATGATATTGAGGTTTCTAATATCATTTTTTTCTTAACTGAATAGTTTGCGCGAGAGACACTTCCAACGTGGTAAAATGTGCCCCGGGGGGGGGGGGGCACATTTTACCACGTTGGAAGTGTCTCTCGCGCAAACTATCTACATATAAACTAACTTACTTTTACATTATATTTTAGTGTTTTGTGTAGGTATTTATCTATTAATATGGAATTTAGACACCTTGGGTTCAAAAGGAATGTATAGCACAAAACATGGGTTTTCAGAAGAGCCAAAAATCGAAAAAGTATAGAATTTACGTTATTTATCATTAGGACCAAGAAACGAATGGAGGAACTTTTTTTTACAAAATACTATCACAAATGTGCAGACACAACTAATTTACATTTGATCAAATAATTTATAGTTTTAAAGTAAAATATATTATACATCCTAAAAAACAGAGTAAAAAGTATTTTTTTTATCTCTTATTTTTAGAATTACATGAAAACAATAAAGAGAAAAGTATTAGATTTCTGAGGAGATTCTTGCAGGAGTTTTTAAAACTAACCCTGTTCTTAGTTAATTGACTGGAGATAGCATGTGCTTTATGACTGAAAAATACAAATATATTATGTCAAAGGTGTACTACTAAACAGGGGTGTACAAATCATGTGAACAAACATTCAAAGTAGTAAACGACTAAATTTAACATTTTTTTTTTTACAAAATGGATTGAACTTAATATTTACGTTAATTAATGTGCTCCTTTTACTTCATTACTTAGGATACTGATAGAAAATAAAATAATCACAGTGAGAAAAAAGTGTGTATGGGACCTACTTATGTACGCACTACGCAACAAAATAAAAATGTTTTTATTGTTGTTTTTTCATCAAGTCTCTTAGTCACTATGAAGATATCATGCATTTTTTAATATTCTAAATAATAAATATGCGTATTTTGATAGGTATAATTTGTGACCCGCAAATGCCGGTTAAGTTGACGGGCAGGTTAATAAAACTATAATTAGACCTGTGAGCGCTAGTTCACGGCTGTGAAGCCTATAGTGACACAAGGATGAGATGCACGGCACGGAGCTGAATATATGAGGAACTACCGCATCTGTGGCAGCTTTCATATCGTCGTGACATTGCAGATAGAATGCAGGAGAGTCACCTTAGCTGGCGCGAGCCATGTATTACGGCAACCGAATGTCTAAGTGGGCAAAAAGGTTCTGCATGCGTATAACAAATCAAGAAGAGAAGACCCAAGGACTGCCGGTTTGACGTCGTGAGGTATGACATGCGTGGCAATGGTCTTACTACCAGGTATGCCCGTTGTATGAAGTGAATAAGCGTATGGTAGATCTGATCATAGAGTAGGTCCTGTAGCGTTATCGACCACCTTAACTGTAAAAACATCACATAAAACAAGAATTGACAAATTCGACGACTGAAGATTACAAAAATACATACATACAAACATTAGGACACCTTTTTAATTGAATTCTTTGCATTTTCGTTTTTACATCAGACATGATCATGTTTGATAAGGGTGTATGGGTCCTCGTGTTAATTAATGGACGAGGCTCTAGCACAGGTTTTCCTCTCGGGGCTAGAGGTCAGACGGCAATGAAATATAGGTAGGAGAGTGCTCCAAGGCTCAAACTAAAGTGCAAGTTTTGGATTCAATTATGACTATTTACTATTTACAATCGGATGACGAACGGCTCGGGTGAGTATGTTATTTTAATGCGATATCGTAGTGTCAAACGTATAATTTTGATCTCGTTTGCCCTAATTGTAGACTATTGTAGAGCATTTACTGTTATATTGATGTACACAGACGAACTGTTGAGATAAACTTCCTCTCCAACCAATTCCAATACCAAATTACCAATTTATCCAAACACCAGAATAAACGTTGGAATATACGCTTTCTCCTCCTTATGTGGCTTTTTTGGTTTTTATTGGGGCGATTGCCGTCTGACCCCCCTATTTTGAGAGGAAAGGCTGCGCCAGAGACTCGTCCCGCGTCCGTTAATCAGTAGGCGTAGATGTAGGCTCGCAGTTGTGGTTGGTTTGGACCCCAAAGAGCCCCACACACCCTGCATCACCAACCAATTATCTCGCAAGATTTGAAGATACTAGTTTAAGTAACCTGTAAGCCTGTGCTTCCTTTGAAATAATATGAATAAATTATAGGTACTTCTTTTATAGGTACCTAGATAAAGGGGTGTGTGTTGGGTAACCTCCTCGAGTGTCGCTCCGATTCCGATCCCGCTGCAGTCCGGGGGGAACGGAATCGGAGCGGCCGGTACACCCTGGGCGGCGGTCAATGGCTTCCCCTTCACCCCTTCATAGGGTTGGTATTGATCGTCGGCCAATACCCAACGTGGCGGGAACACATCGCTCCCCGTACTCCTCTGCTTTCAGAGGAGACAGGATGAGCGATGCTGTTAGTGGTGAGATGGCCCAGGGTCAGCCGGGGTGCGAGGGATATGCTCTATGGGTAACCTTACACCCCGGCGTCTGAAGACCCGAGACGGCGTGCGGTTTTAGTCGGTGCAAGCCCGACATAACCGCCCCCGCTGGCCGGCGGGGGGGTATCCGAAGGGATTTCCGCACGATAAAAAAAAAAAAAAAAAAAAAGGTACCTAGATAAAAGTGTGTTGCTTGAGTTGAGATGGCCCAGGGTCTGTCGGGGGCAAGGGATATGGGCAACCTTAAACCCCGGCTTCTTTAGACCCGAGACGACGTGCGGTTTTATTTAATTCTAACCCGACATAACCGCCCCTGCTGGCCGGGGGGGAGGGTGTATCCGAAGGGATTTCCGCACGAAAAAACAAAAAGAACTCTCGCGTTAATTTCCGTTGTTATCAACTTTCATTGGTGGAATATTCAACGTTACAATAATAAAACGAATACTATGTGCCATCCTAAAACACGACTGGGGCACCACCTACCGGTTTCAATTCTGAACATAGAACATACCCTTAGAAACCCATTTAAACGCAATGTAGAATTATATATAGGTACGTTTATCTAATATGTATTACACAATATGAAAATAATAATGTACTTTAGCACTATAATTTGAAAATGAAATTCGAATCTCAACTTTTTATTCAGTAACGAAATTGTACAACTGACAACTGACAAACATATAACTCGACAGTAAGCTATTCTGTGAACCGCATTAAGATTTTCACGCAAAAATTGAAAAAAAAAATCTATACATTTTGAGGGTTTCCCCATACTTAGAACTGAAACTCAAAAAAAAATTTTTCATGAAACCGTATCTATGGATAGGTCTTCAGAAATGATATTGAGGTTTCTAATATCATTTTTCTCTAAACTGAATAGTTTGCGCGAGAGACACTTCCAAAGTGGTAAAATGTATCCCCCCCCCCCTCTAACTTCTAAAATAAGAGAATGATAAAATTAAAAAAAATATATGATGTACATTACCATGTAAACTTCCACCGAAAATTGGTTTGAACGAGATCTAGTAAGCAGTTTTTTAATAATACTTACGTCATAAATCGTAAACCACAATTTCACACGCACGACAAGAAGTGGGGCTATCGGTTTAAGCTAAACGGTAAATATACGGTATAAGTCTATCCTCGCATTCGCGGACGATTTGGCAATACTGACTCGTAACCCAAAGCAGTGCCAGGACCTACTGCGTAGAGTAGACGATTTCTGTACATGGACAGATGGAATGAGAGCAAAACCTAGCAAATGCTACTGTCTATGTCTGGGTAGGCACGGGGTACCAGGTATACTTCATATGACCCAGGGCTTAGTATAGGCGGGGAAAACGTTTCAACTATATCTGAAACCGTGCCTTTTAAATTCCTCGGAAGAAAGATTGACAACAGAGGTTGCACTCCAGCTTTGGACGAATTAATTGATAGTTTCATTATCGATTTAAAAAAGGTAGACCAACAACCAATAAGTAATGTTAAAAAAGCTTGGATCTATGACAATTATTTAACCTCGCGTCTTAACTGGCCGTTTCTTATATATGATATAAACCAGAGCCTCCTCAAAAAACTAGATGCGAGTGTCACGAAGACACTGAAGTCGTGGCTAGGGCTAGCTCAGTCGGCCGACCCGTCGGCACTATATAGATCCGCGAATAATTTTGGAATGACGCTTAAGAAGCCATCAGAACTCTATAAACACCTAAGAGTAACTAAAATGCACGTCTTATCGGAATCTAAAGACGAAATAGTAAAAGTCCTTCCAAAAGATAAAAATGCATCGGAGCTCGAATCACGCCTCCAGTTCCATAAAAGATTCATGATAGGCTCGCAGACTGGTAGAGTAGGTCTAGGTAATATTCAGAGACAAACAGATAAAGAAATAACAAAATCTTTTCTTCAAGCAGACGAAAACAACACCTATAAGGTGCACGCAATGAACCTAGAAATGCAAAACGAATGGTTGACCCTAGGTGAATTTTGTATTCCCATAGCCTTAAAATGGCGTACCATAATATACGACTGGTCACCGGCCTTACTTAAATTTTACCTAAATGCATTCCAGTTGACCCTCCCCGACCAAAGCAATCTGGTCAGATGGGGAAAAGCCACAGATAAAACATGTAACTCATGTGGTGAAGCAACTGGTACGGCTAGGCACCTACTAGTGGGTTGTAAAACGCTATTAGACCGGGGTCATTACTCGCGCCGTCATGATAAGGTATTAGAAATCATACGTGAGGCTGTAAGTTTGGCGGTAGCTAGAGCGAAAAAAGGATTAACCACAAACCAAAGAAATGACATTGCGTTTGTAAAGGAAGGCTGCTCAAAGAAATCACCTCAAAAGCCATATTCAATTTTGATAGCTGCCGTTGACTGGACAATACTCGTAGACACGTATGAGAAGCACTATAGGATACCGGAGGATGTCTGTGCCTCATCATCCAGACCCGACATATTCCTTTTTTCACGATCGCATAAGCGTGCAGTGCTTGTAGAACTCACAGTACCGTGGGAAACTAATATACCTAAAGACCACGCTATAAAGACAAACAAATACTTTGATTTGACTAACGAGTTAACCAAAAACGGCTACGTGGTTAAACTCTATGCCGTAGAAGTAGGAGCAAGGGGAATTCCAGCTAAATCCCTGTACAACTTACTTAAAGACCTCGGATTGCCAAGAGCTTCAGTAAGCTCTTTATTAAAACGTATATCAAAAGCGGCATTGTTAGGATCTTACCAAATTTGGATAGGTAGGGGGGGGAACACTATTGACGGTGGAGGTGAGCGCTGATGCATCACAAGGTGGCCACCCTAAACCTACATCTGGGTCGCAAGTCCCAGTCGCCGTCATGGTGTTCCTCTCTGTACCACGCTATGGACCCGGCGACCGCACGGTGAATCCATGGAGTGCTGAGAATCGGATCTCTCTACCTTTCATTTAATCAACTCAAATATAACATTTAAAAAAAAAGCATTATAATGTTACTTGCTGCTACGGAACCCTTCATGGGCGAGTCCGACTCGCACTTGGCCGCTTTTTATTTTTCTTATTTGACGGATCTTTGAGAGCAAATTCTATGGAACAAAGTATAAGTCATCGTGTAATGGATAACCGAAAATACTAGTTTGTATACATAGTCTAGTCACATATGTGATTTTCAGAATACAAGGACTTCTCATTTTCGAAAAATCCTAATCTAAAAACACCCTTGCTCAGGCACCATCACCTTAACGACGGCGACGTAAGGAACGCGGCATGCTAACCAATGGTCCCACTGCCAGGGATGCCGAAGGTAACCGGGATTAGTGCTGAGATGTCGTCATCTCAGCACTAAGGTTCTCAGTATTAATGAGAGCCTTTCAGGTACCAATATAGACTTAATTACTAAGCATATTCACATATTATATTAAAAATGTCACTACTGGCATGATTTCTTATTTACAAAATAGTAAGACAATTAGAAAAAACTCATATTGCAAACGAACGTTAAAACTTTTGAAATCATATTTTTGGTTTCCTTGCTGCCTCATTTACAAAACGTTCATTGTTTTTGAGACGTAGTCCTCATCTTTGTCTCCTCATACATAACAAACAATTACACGCATTACAATAAAGGGTATTGTTTACACACGCACACATTTACACATACACCCACACTCGCGCTAATCGAGTTTCGAATGTCGTACAACACTCATTTACAAATTAACGTGCAATGAAACAAAATAATGTGTGTGCTTTGCAATTATTTACCGGCTACTACGGACAAAGGGATCCAATAGTCCATTTCGAGTCGAGGCAAGGCGCGCGCGCACTCGACCGCGCGACGCTAAGATACGCGCACGCGCGGGAATATAAAAACGATTAATAAAAGTGTGAGTTCGCAACTAAAATGATGCTCGCCGGGGCTCAAATTGATAACTCTAGTGTGGCCTTTACGGCAGGGTCAGCCGGGAATATGGAAGCTAGTGTTTCGCTCCCGGCAGTCCAGGGATCCTCGAAGGATGCACTGCCAGAGACTCCTGCGCAGGGTCTAGCAATGGCGCCCAAATTGGAGCCAGTGGATATTCACTTCAGCAATATTACTTGCACTGTGCAATTAGGAATTACTAAAGGTAATTTACAGATGTTTTTCTTTTATTAATTTTCCTTTATAAAAATTGTGAAAGAAAATATTTCGTGTTGTTCACTATACAGAGACCTGTCCAAAGTTAAAACAATAGAATTTAAAATCATCATTATGATACGAATGCACCAAATTTAATTCGCTTCTAACATAATTGATTGGAAATGGTGCTCTAAATGGTCAATTAATACTTTAATACTATTGACTAAATACTTATATATTTAGCAAGAATAAATATAATCTCCAAATTTTCTAATCGGAAAACATAAGACTTTTTTTTTTTCGTGCGGAAATCCTTTCGGATACCCCCCGCCGGCCAGCGGGGGCGGTTATGTCAGGCTTGAACCGACTAAAACCGCACGCCGTCTCGAGTCTTAATACGCCGGGGTGTAAGGTTGCCCATAGAGCATATCCGTTTCGAGATGGCCCCCTCGGGTATGGGAACCACGGTGTCCCCGTCTTACCCCGGTTTGGGGGAGGGGCGCTAGTCGCCCCACCGTCCCGGCCTTCTTCTGCTGGGGTGACAGGTGGCCTTACCTGCCACCCCCAGGCCTGCGCTCATGGAGGACGGAGGTCGTTACGCGACCTCCGGTGCCTGAGTCACCTACGACGCCTTAACACTGCCCGAATCGAATTGAGGAAAAGCGTGTTAAGGGAACATTGTGATATGATAGCCCTTAACGATCAAGATACGGACGGGGGACGGGAGATTGAGATGCTTAAATTTGTCTAACACGTAGACAAAATAAGATGATGAACCCAATTTATGAAATGATAACCTGGTAAGGATCGACCTAGGCGTACGTATGTCGATCAGATCTGGGACGTGTCAAGAGTACCCTTCACCGGCAAGTATGTATGAAAACAATTACGGTAGACGAAACGAAAGGTATAGTCAGCATAACCCAAAAGGAAAGACGCGTGACTGACAGTATGTACACACGTATGATTCGAATCAAACCCGGGACATCAAGCGCAGCCATAGGACCTCTGAAACTATCTCTTGGTCAGAGGCAGTTGTTCAGCATATACTCTAACTCCTGATGGCTGCTAAAAAGCGACTGAAACGTCGGAAACAGTGTTAATATTGAAGTACTAAACATTTAAAATCGCTACATATTCCGGTAATAATTTATTTCAGTGTATTGGTTTACTTTGATCTACAAACAAGTAAAAATTCCAATCTCTACTGCGGCACTTTTATTAAACATTGCATTTGGTATATTTGGCGCCAAAATGACGTTTTTAAAAACTTTAATATACCCATTGACACTCGCACAATAAAGACGAATTACAAGATATATCATTTATCAAAATCGGTTCAACCGTTTAGCAGTAACGAGGGCAGATTCAAACCCGAGTGAGATGTCACCAAAAAAGTCTAAGGTGGATGTGAAGTTCTCATATCGTAGGTATCAGAAACTCGCAGAAGGCAGTAACATAAAACGGTGGTATTTAAATATTTGCATAGAAAACCGTCATGTTCTTCTAGTTAGAATGGCTAGAGATAGTATAGTTGTTATGATTATGAAGTCATTTACTAGATAATAAATATCAATTATGTTGTCTTTGTGTAAACGTACTCGTGAGTTAGCATTGGACTCTGATCGATTACATGCTCACGACCAACGAAACTACTTGTTTTTATAATCAAACTTTTATGTACACACTGTCTCATGTAACTTCAATAACAAGGCCGAACTTATAGACTTGAACTTTTGTGTAGTCTTGCAAGCGTGATTCTAGAGATCAAGTTCAAGAATGGGGTCGAATATGATCTAGAAATCAACTTCGGAAGTGGTTATGTATTAGAGATTTCTCGAAAATTCAACCTCGAATGCATAATAAAAAATCGGTCAAGTACGAGTCGGACTCACACACTGAGGGTCCGTACAAAACTGAATTGAGAAGTGAACTTAACGTTGCTGTAGAGCTTCTGTTCAAACAGATAGACATCCAGATTTATTTTTGTGATGTGGGCAACTACATATTTACGTTTTTCGTATTTTTCCCATTACTTGTGCTATAAGACCTTGCAGCGTGCCAAATTTCATGATTCTACCTAAACGACCCCGATAACTTTTGATGCCCTTGCAGTAGGTGCCCTTTTGAATACATTGACCTGGAGGTTTGATTTATTTGACAGCTTCAAGACGTTATAGACCTGAATATTTGGTATAAATGTCAACTTGATGCCTCTACGCGTTTCTGAGAAAAAGGTCTTTTTTTTAATTTTTTTTTATATATTTAGGACACTTCAATTTGACTTCACCTCGCCTGATGGTAAGCTGAAGGTAAAGTCTCAGGAAAGAGGGTCACCATTACATACACGTACCATGTAAACAATGGTGGCACTCAGCTTGACGGCCTCATCAGAAGAGGATTGTCGTCGCAGCACCGCGTGACAACCACCGGTCCCACTAGTGCTGCGACCACAATCCCCCTGCCTGTCTTGACAGACAGACGAACAAAGAAGTGATCCTATGAGGGTTCCGCTTTTTCCTTATGAGGTCCGGAACCCTAAAGTAACAAATTTGGTATTTGGTAACAAAATAGTTGAAAAGAGTCAAATATATTTTTAATAAAATATCTTAAATAAGAGTTTCAATGTGAACTTGTGAACCTTGTTTTATATTTTTGTTATCTATTTACTTTAAAATAAAGTGAATTTAGCGTACCATTACTCTAAAGTAAGTAAATACTTACTTACTTTAGAGTAATGGTACGCTAAATTCACTTTATTTTATTTCTGTCTGCAGAATAATTAGGGATCGGCTTCAGGTACCTACACATTCAAATTTTAATGCATTGTTATGAATAAAGGAAGGTTAGTTAACGTAACGTTAATTTTACTTATCTTAGCTAATTAACATTTATAAAGTTTTAAATAAGTACCCATATTATGTTCACACCTGTCTGACCATTAAATAACTTTGGGATGAAGTTTTCACTTTCTAGAATTTCACAGAACACAGTTTTACATTATAGTTTTATAAAATTGAATAGGTAAATGCCAATAATGCCGAGTAAAACAATAAATAGAATAAATAAGGAAAATTCTCTAGTCGTTGGCCTAGATAAGTTTCCTTATATTATATTCTATTTAATTTTTTAGTGTATGTTCGAATTGCATGAAATTTTGTGACATCCGGCACGTGTCGCCTCGCCATTAGTGTGTAACGTCACGTGTGAACTTAAGTAAGAATCCAGTTTTCAAATTACCAAAAAAAATGCATAGTCTAAGTGAATTTTTAATTGTGTTAACATATTAGAGTCATTTTAGATTGACATGGTCATTTACATTAAAATACTAAAAGATACTAAACATGGTAAATATCCCGTTTATCATTCTAATTTTAATATTAGAGTCAAGCTACGTTTACTTAAAAATATAATACTTATTACTAAAATCAAGAGGTATGTGCTAAAAACCACAGGAAAAGGAAAACTCGGACCAAAACCACTTCCAACTCGTCTGGCCAGTGGCGTGTTAACAGTAGGCCTATGTCCAGCAGTGGACTGCAATAAGCTATTGTATGATTGCTTACAATCTCTTATTACTCATAAAAATACTCTTTCTTGTAATTTGATAGTTAAGCTGCGGGCTACGAAGAGTGTATTACCAGCCTGTACTGACAAATAAAACTAAGCCCTATTTTTTTTTTAGACAGACAGACAGCGGCACCAATTTTGTTTTATACTATGTAGTGAATACGTTTAGATTGTATAAAAAATAATAATTTGACTTTTGAAAAGGAGGTCGTATAAGCACTTGGTATGCAAATTTAAAATATAACGTTGGCAACTATTTAATAGATAAAAGTACAAACAATGTAGTAAATATTATCTAATTACCTGTCAAGCAAAAACTTATTTTACAATGGCCGATAAATATTAGTACCAGTGGCAAATTTACATAATATAGGGCACGCCGCAATAGCGGCGGTAAGGCCCATCATGGAGGATTGGCTACAGAGGCGACAAGGAAGCCTCTCGTACCGACTGACGCAGGTGGTTTCAGGGAAGGGGTGCTTCGGGGACCACCTGCATCGGATCAGGAAGGAGCCAACGCCTGAGTGTCATCACTGCGACGCTAACGAAGACACAGGGCTGCACACGCTGGCGGACTGCCCGGCGTGGGAGGCGCCGAGGCCTGACTTCGTGGCAGCCATCGGGGTGGGAGTCCTCTCGCTCGTCAGCATGATTGCGGCAATGGTGCGGAGCGCGAGCGCGTGGGCCGCCGCCACCTCCTTCTGCGAGCATGTAATGCTCGCGAAGGAGATGGCGGAGTGCGCCCGGGAGAGGTTCAGAACTCTCCCGGCCCGCCGAGCCCGCAACATGCTCGCCGCGCGTCGCAGGCGACTCAGGCGTCAGAGGTCGCTTAACGGCCTCCGTCCTCCATGAGCGCTGGCCTGGGGGTGGCAGGTGAGGCCGCCTGTCACCCCAGCAGAAGCAGGCCGGGACGGTGGGGCGACTAGAGCCCCTCCCCCAAACCGGGGCAAGACGGGGACACCGTGGTTTCCATAAAAAACTTATAAAAAATTTTGTTGCATTTTACACGCTGATGCTTTGCAAAAGCGATTGATTCCACTTTGTGCACACATCGATCCCTTTCATTTATCTATACAAATGAATAAAATTGAAGTGTATTTTTGTAAAGTTAAAATAACAGCTTTCCAATTTATGCATAATAATGTAACACCGTGCTTACAAAAAAAAAACATTATTTTAACTTCAGTCTGTCTGTCTTTCGGTCTGTTTGAATTACGTACGCAATCTCTGGTACGGCTAGGCCGATGTTGACGGGACTTTCACTGGTAGATAGCTAATATTATAAGGCGTAACAAACGCTAGTTTGATTTAAAGAAAAATAATTAAGGTTCCGTGCAAAAAACAAACTAAAACCCAGATGCAAGCCCATACGGACGAAGTCGAGGGTATAGCTAGTATTAAATAAAAGTATTTCGAGTACGTGGTCATAGTTTAAATAAATAATTACATTTATTTGTTAACAAAGGAGTGATTCTGTTAATGAAGCGGAGAGGCAACCATCAGCTGCTTATCAACTGGAACCTACTTATCTATGAACTAACTGTGGGAACTGTTTGTGCATTTTGAACTAGTTACATTATAGTTTACACTAGGTATACACGAAGCGCTGTTGGGACATCTCTACTTTTGTTGTGTGCTCCGCGTTTTCACATGCACTGAGGCTAACAAATAAATAAATGTTCTACGACATTCTACACAGCGCTTTCTGGACCCAAGGAAAGCATAGTTTAACTAGCTTCTGTTATGGGTTCCAGAATGCGGATAAATATACTTATATATATGTTTTTTTTGTAAATACATACATATTATACATAGAAATACCCAGTCCAATCCAAATAGACATATTCATGCATATAAATATATTCATGGGGAATCGAACCCGCGCCTCCTGTCGTAGCAGTTGAATGCACTACCGCTACGCCACAGAGGCCGTCAGTAGGTAATAAAAGTTATGGACCTTTTTTATTGTAAGAAACTTAAAGTAAACAAGCTCATCTGGTAGTGAGTGGTTACAGTAATTAATTAATATTCATATAAACGTTCGTAGCATAATTAGGTATCACTTAGTATGGCGGGGTAGAAACTTTTTCTTTTTATTGATAGCTTCTGTAGCAGAATCTTCGTGATTCCGTCAATGTCAAGTATAACATAAATAAATTACTATTTCACTTCTCATGCTCTTAAAATGTTACTTTAGTCTCTGCATATCGGGACTAAAGTTCCTTATTAATCTCTAGGGACTAAAGTAATTTTTTTTTAATTTACTTTGAAAACTCCTAAACAGCCAATCACGGTGTTTGTGAATGGGAGGATTATCACCTTTTTAGTGATTGTGTATAGAAATAACCTCAAAATGACATTTGAAAAAATCTAAAAAACCCATTTAATTTCGTGAAACACGATTAATGATATTAATTTAATTAATTATTATGTAAGTATTAAAGATTAATTAATTTTTTTATGCATTTCCAATTAGTTTTAAATTATTTTTCAAGTTTGAATCTGTTGGCTAAATATGCAATCATTTAAAGCGTACGTCACTTAACAAAAAAAAAACCGCGGGACAAATTTCTTTTCAATTTGAATTTTGAATAGATTACCTACACCAATTAATTGTGCAACTTAATAAATTACGGACCAAATATGTCATTATCGTCATACCAGGGAAAACCATACATTTAAATGTAAATAAATGTACAAATTGCACTTTTAACTTTTCTTAGGTTGGATTAACGATTAATACGTAATTTTAAGATACTTTGTTATTATAAATATTATAATTTTGTATAGAACGTTGTTTTTTTCCTCGCATTCAAAGTGAAAAGTAGAGTGTTTAACGTGGGACTAAACAACCATAATGACACTCGAACTGTTAGCCAACATCTGGTGGCTAAAACATCTCGTGTCATTATGGCTTGTTTTAGTCCCTTGTTGAACAATCTACTATTTATTTCCCGGAGTAGTCGAAGTAGTCGAAGCGTACCCCATGGGAATCTATTCCAGGGATAAAAAGTAGCCTATGATGGTCCAGGCTATCTATCCCTGTACCAAATTTCAGTCAAATCCATTCAGCCGTTTGAGCTTGATTGAGTAACAAACATCAAAATATCTTCAAATCTTTCACTTATACAAATACACATACAAATAAATAAAATAGAAGTGTCTGTTTGTTATAATAAAAGAACAGATTTTAATGATGCCATATGAATGATTGCCATCATTGACAGAGAGGAATATAATTAAATTTAAACACGTAATTTTACTTCCAGTGCACTAATGTGCACTGGAAGTAAAATTATAATTATCAGTAAGTAATAACCTAAGTACTGCCGGCCACTACCCCGCGCGGCCTACCTGTCAGCGCATCTGGAATGCACAGAAAGACGCCCCTCCCTCCTACCCCATTTAGTTTTTGCACATATTTGGCTTTAAACAATACTTCGGCAAAGTTTTACGTTTTAGTACCCACCTTGACCGTGAGAAATGATATATGTATATAAATCCGTTGAAGTATAGTGTCTCAAGTCTCTTCCTCCAGTGAAAAAGAAGAAAATTCTTTCACGTGATTAAACGGCTCATGTCATTGGCAAGGAGACGCGAGAGACTGAAGCTTGACTCTACAGTGCCGTCCTACGCTACGATAATAGTAAGGTGGTTAATTACTTCAAAGTGGGGGACTCTCGGATCAACCTATTATGATATTCATTCTTGTTCCTTTATGTGCTGTTCAGTCATAATCAGATGTCTTCCAGTAATTTACTTTATTATTTGCCTTCTTTTAAACCCTACCCACACGGTAGGGTTTGAATAGGTCTTCAAAAAAGATAGAGGTTTCTAATCTAATTTTTTTCTAAAGTGAATAGTTTGCGCGAGAGCCACTTCCAAAGTGGTAAAAAGTGGGTCCGCCCCCCCCCCCTTAAATAACTTCTAAAATAAGAGAAAGATAAAACTAAAAAAAATATCGGATGTACATAATGTAAACTTCCACCGAAAATTGGTTTGAACGAGATCTAGTCAGCAGTTTTTTTTAAGACGTCATAAATCGTAAACCGCAATTTACCTTACATTGTTTCAACTCAAATATAATCACTTTTAGTTGCTGCTACGGAACCCTTCATGGGCGAGTCCGACTCGCACTTGGCCGGTTTTATATTAATAATATGAGTCATTGTAGTTCTTAAATATTTATACCATTGACTTAGCTACACCTGTCGAATCGTAGCATGGTCAATTAATATAATCTTCATAGTAATAAAAATATATTGTGTTGATATGATCCAAATTGTTCAAATCGTTAGGTAACGTCCTAACGATTTGAACAATTTGATTGTTCAAATCGTTTTGATGTTATAATGATTACTAACATCTGGTACCTATTATATTCGTTGCCATTGGTGTATAGATACACCAAATTTTCTTTATTGTGTGGTACTTCGGTATATTTGTTTCCCACGGTACAGTAAGTTCCACAAGGACCAAATATTTTATCGCTCTCGAGTAAAGAAATATGTCAGGTCTAGATGACGAAACCCCAACATCCTAAAACAAAAAAAATGTGCATTTCTGAAAAAGGTAGTTGGGATAGACTGGATGCGCAAGGCGAAGGATCGGGTGCTATGGCATACAATGGGAGAGGCCTATGTCCAGCAGTGGACTGCAATAGGCTAATTGATTGATTGATACATTTCTGAACAAAAAAAAGGCTGCTGGATTCACGGTATCTATGGCTTTTGTATATTTGAATTACATTAAAACAATAAAATACAAATTTCCAAATAAAAAAGTTGAAATATCAGTCATAAAGAAACAAAAATGGATGGAAGGGCTTAAAATTATGTGCTAAAAGATAACGCCAAATATTATGGCGCTATAGATTATCACCTAGCCCGGAGAATAAAGTTATATATAAAAATTACACCAGAAGATTCGGGGACGTCATAAATAAAACTCTGAAGACTCAAAATAATTGCCACATTAGTTCTTTCAGCTAAGAACAAAAGTAAAGCTACGTGGCAAGTTATAAATAAATATAAAACTATTACGCTAAAAGATGAATTAAAACAGATTAGCATTAATGGAAATCGAATTACAACACCTGAGAGTATTATCAATTCATTCAATGATTTTTTATCGAGGACATAAACTCTCATAATTGTAAAAATATTAACTCTTATAAAAATATTACTCATAATAAATCAAATTCTTTGTTCATGAAGCCTACTGACCCTGTTGACATAACTAACATTATAATGGCACTTAATAATTCTGAGAGCACGGGATACGATGACATACCAAAATAATTAAATTAACATCTCATCATATTGCACCTGTTCTAAGTCACATAATTAATCTAAGCATCCAGCGCGAAAGAGACGGCGGAGAGGGAGCGGGAGAGAACCCTGTCCCCCGAGTTTCGCATCACCGACTCATCTACGCCCGGGACTACCGACCTCCATGATCGGGGCCTGAGGACGGCAGTTGGCCGACTCGCCGTCCTTACAGAAGCAGGCCGTGGCGGAGGCGTGTCGTGTGCCCTACACACGCCTGCCAACTCACCGAAGCGGAATAAAACCCGACCCCACCAGGCGAGGCCGAGGCTGAAGTCCGCCGGCAACCCTGGGGTTATCCTTCCGAGGGCTTACCCGGGGTGCCCGGCAACGGACACTTGGGAAGGACACCGTGCGGTTTTAGTCGAGACACGACCCCCCGCTGGTCAGTGGGGGGGTATCCGAAGGGATTTCCGCACGTAAAAAAAAAAAAAAAGCATCCAGCAAGGTATATTTCCATCAAAACTAAAGGTAGTAATCAACCCACTCCTTAAAAAAGAGGATATAATGTCATACTAAATGCCAATTGCTTTAATTCCGGTGATTGCAAAGATATTCGAAAGAGTAATTCACAACAACCTTACAAAACAACCAAAATTATACTGGTGGTCGAAATTTGATGACACAAATTTGTCACAAAATTCGGCCGGGTAGGTACCACCGTGCAGGGGTGTGTGTTGGGTGGGGTGTGTGTTGGGTAACCTCCTCGAGTGTCGCTCCGATTCCGATCCCGCTGCAGTCTGGGGGGAACGGAACCGGAGCGGCCGGTACACCCTGGGCGGCGGTCAATGGCTTCCCCTTCACCCCTTCATAGGGTTGGCATTGATCGTGGGCCAATACCCAACGTGGTGGGACCACATCGCTCTCCGTACTCCTCTGCTTTCAGAGGAGACAGGATGAGCGATGCTGTTAGTGGTGAGATGGCCCAGGGTCAGCCGGGGTGCGAGGGATATGCTCTATGTGTAACCTTACACCCCGGCGTCTGAAGACCCGAGACGGCGTGCGGTTTTAGTCGGTGCAAGCCCGACATAACCGCCCCCGCTGGCCGGCGGGGGGGTATCCGAAGGGATTTCCGCACGATAAAAAAAAAAAAAAAAAAAGGTACCACCGTGCATGATTGCGAAAAACCCTCCATAGTAATCCAATTTCGGTTTGATTGCGTTCAGGGGTCAGCAAGTGCATAGCCGGGCAGGGGGATTGTGGTCGCAGCACTAGTGGGACCGGTACGTGTCACGCAGTGCTGCGACAACAATCCTCTTCTGATGAGGCCGTCAAGCTGAGTGCCACCATTGTTAACATGGTACGTGTATGTAATGGTGACCCTCTCTCCTAAGACTTTACCTTCAGCTTACCATCAGGCGAGGTGAAGTCAAATTGACGTGTCCTAAATATAAAAAAAAAACCTTTACGAATATTTTGAAGCTGACTTGACATTTTCGTAACAGAACAATTTGGTTTTCGAAAGGGAAAGTCCACCAACACGGCGCTTATTAATTTTTTAAATCAAGTACTAACAGGACTTTACTAAAGGGAGTGTATTACCGCTTTATTTATGGACATGACAAGAGCCTTCGATCACGTATACCTACCATGATATATTGATACTAGAGCTCGAAAAATATGGTGTTAGAGGTAACTCTCTCGCTTTACTAAAATCATACCTCACTAGTCGTCTTCAGGTAACAACGATGTACAGAATTAACAATGAGTCAAAAATTGAAATTGAAACGAAATAAACCCAGGGCAGCATCCTGCTGCCACTTTTATTTTTATTGTATATCAATGATCTCCCAAAGTCTATTACCCAAAATATGATACTGTTTGCTGATGATAGCACTGCTATTTATGCTGATGATGGCAGAAATTCGAATTATGTCAAGGATATTAATGGGTCAACATAATCGATTGGATGAAGCAAAATAATCTACTGAAGTTGGAAAAAATCAATTATAAAGTATTTAAAACCAAAAAAGCTCAAATTACAACACTGTTTCATTAGAATACAAAGGCGAGTTAATTAAAGAAGTTAAGAAGAAAATAAAAATACAAAAAACTATATTCTTAGGTATAAACATTAAATCCGATTTAAGTTGGAAAACCCAGGTTAATCATATCCGCAATAGACTCAATTCGTTCTCGTATGCCCTTTACATGCGCAGGAAAGTAGCGAACGTAGACACATTATTAACAGCCTATCATGCTTATGTAGGTTACATTCTTTAATATGGTATTCTACTCTGGGGCAACTCTGTTAACAAACAACATAACTTTAGAGCCCAAAAGAAATGTATTAGAAGTATATGCGGACTTAAAAAGACAGAATCATGCAAACCATCGTTCCGTAAACTAAAGATACTCACCTTGCGTGCACTATTTATATATGAAGCTGCCATACTAGTAAGAAAAAATATCATCAACTATATAACATTTAGAAGTGCAAGGCATAAAAGCACTGTTTGTATTGACAAATGTAGAACAACACAATTTCGCAGAAGGATATTTGGAATGAGTGCAAAGATATTTAATAAAGCTGCCGGATTCTGTTAAAATCGCAGAATCCATATATATATATTATATATATAAAAATATTATATATCCATACATATAATATTTTTAAAAATTGACTCCGACAAGTGTTAATAGATAGAGTGTACTACTCAATTAAAATAAAAATTCTTATACATATGTAATTAATCTATTATTGTAATACTTGACATCTAACCAATAACTATCTAAATTCGACATTGAAAGTTACTTTCCTTTGCAAAAATTTTACGACATTTTTATTGACATTAAACCTTTTTTTTATATAATGACATGATTTTATTGAATTTTATGAATTTAGATGGTGATTAAATACTTAGGACTGTAATATAACTAATAATCTTTATTTTCTATATTTATTGTCATGCATGAATCCATGCACGTAAAAAAAAAAAAAAAAAAAATGCATGAATCCATTGCGCTGTAAGTGTAAGCTCATTGCTAATTAGTCTTGCATGATAATGTTATTAAATTTTGTATAAGAAACCATAATTAACACACAACCATAACACTTTTGCACACCAACATGGTAAAACATGGATTGGACAACCACAGTTCTAACACCCTATTATGTACCCATGTTTAGCAAAATAAATGATTGATTGATTGATTGATTGATTGAATATTAAAAAGAATGAGTACTGAGCGAATGACAAACCTAGTATGTAAGTGGGCAGGCAAGCCGGGGTCGACTTCTCAGAACATAATAACATTGATATAATTAATGAGCTATTAAAAAAAGGGCAGCTCAAAAGCACCCAAAACCTGCGGGCTTGCAGGAAAGGTTTAATTACAGTAGGGGAAGCTCGTGAAGTATGTAAGGACAGAAGCAGATGGCGGTCTGTTGTCTCTGCCTACCCCGGAGGCCGTGAGTATGTTTATGTATGTATGCATGTAAAATACTAATTATGTTTTATTAGGAAATACGCAATGGAATAATTACTAGGTATTTTTATTTAAGTATTCTTTGTTACGAGTATTTTAATTGTCATCATCACGTCACCTAATTTTTATGTTAGAAACTATGGTTAAGGTAGTAATTTAGGTATAAATAAGTTTTCATAAAGTTGTTTTGTCAACTAGTGGCAAATGAGGCCACGTTTCTTTATCTATGTAGTAAAATAAGAATGTTGCACCACACGTTTAATAACAGAAGTTTGCTTATAACTTATCATACCTACGTATTATCTATGAATTGATTATCAAAGTTGTCAAGCACGGTATTGACGTTATCGTGATATATTTATAGTAGATTTTAAATAAATATTTGGGATTAACTACAGAATATTTCTTAAAGATAACATTGTGAATTGAACCTATACATTTATAATTTACTAGGTACTCAATTTAATGTCATTTTTAGAAGGACATGGCACTGACATGTTAGTTTCCAATTTCCAAATGGTACCAAGTTGTGTAGTCATAAAACATCTCAAAAGCCATACAATCTATCTTTTCATCCAAATGTGTATGTCATTTTTAGGGTTCCGTAGCCAAATGGCAAAAAACGGAACCCTTATAGATTCGTCATGCCTCTGTCTATCCGTCCGTTTGTCACAACCATTTTTTTCCGAACCGAATTTAACCGCATTAAGTTTTTCACACAAAAATAGAAAATAAACAATCAATTTTGGGGGTTATCCATACTTAGAACTGATACTCAAAAATTGTTTTTTCATCAAGCCCATACGTGTGACTACCCATATCTATGGATAGGTCTTCAAAAATGATATTGACGTTTCTAATGTAATTTTTTCTAAACTGAGTAGTTTGCGCGAGAGATACTTCCAAAGTGGTAAAATGAGCCTCCCCCCACTGTAACTTCTAAAATAAGAGAATGATAAAACTAAAAAAAATATGATGTACATTAATGTAAACTTCCACGGAAAATTGGTTTCAACGAAATCTAGTAAGTAGTTTTTTTAATACGTCATAAATCGTAAACCGTGTTTCATTCAATCAACACATATAAAAATTTTAAAAAACATTATGATGTTACTTGCGGCTACGGAACCCTTCATGGGCGAGTCCGACTCGCACTTGGCCGCTTTTTTAATGATATCATTGTATTCGGTGGTTTGATTTAATAAATATAAATAAATAAATTATTATTCTACGACATTCTACACAGCGCTTTCTAGACCCAAAGTAAGCATAGTTTAAGTAGCTTGTGTTATGGGTTCCAGAATGTGGATAAACATACTTATATACTGTTTTTTTTCGTAAATACATACATATTATGCATAAAAACACCCAGACCAATGCAAATAGACATATTCATGCATACAAATATTTGCACTGAGCGGGAATTGAACCCGCGCCCCCTGTCATAGCAGTCGAATACACTACCGCTACGCTACAGAGACAGTAGGATTTGTAGTGTTGCAGTCGATGATTTATCAGAAGATGTATATTTTCTCAGATTGAGAAACAATAAAACAATAAAGGAGTGTTTCTTAGTCTGATTCCACTCCAGTCTAACTTTATCTCTGACTGTCTTAACGCACATGATTAGATAGTTGCATTCAATTTCATTCATACTTAGTTTGGAAAACATCCGTCAACTCTATAAAATATACGTGCCGGCTTTAAAGACGGATACCAAGTTGTTATAAAAGTGTAGCAAGTGTTATGTGTCTTTACTAAAGTCCAAATATTTCATCTTCATTCCTTTTAAACCTTGTTAGTTACTATCACTACTGAGTAAACTGCTAAATCGAGTCGATATCGTTTCACACTTTTTTTAAATAATAATAAAAATTCACATATCTAGACCCAAAGCAAGCATAGCTTAACCACCTTGTGTTATTGATTAATTATGGCCGGACTTTAGACATCATGTTTTTCTATATTGTGGTAGGTATTACTTTTCTACGGCGTCGACATTCATAACGTCATAATAGTTTAAATACTGCAGTCGGTGAATAATAAAACTTTGACCCTCAATTGAGATTCTAAATGTTGCAAATCACAATTAAGTAGGTATCTGAACCAGTGGCCGTTGTGTGAAGAGTTTATTTAAATTGAATAAATAGCGATTGAAAATGAATGCCCAAATGATTGTACTAATATCGTTGTTTGGTAACCTCTATAAGTAATAAAAAGAAAACGACGGGTTGCACTCCGGGAGTGCCGGCAGAAGTGCAAACTTCAATATTAACGTTGTGCATTTTTGATATTTTGTAATGGTTAGGGAATAATTTTGCACGAATTGCTTTAATTATCAGTATACAAGTACTATCATTTATGTGGTAACATACAATGTTCATTTATTGCGCTATCGTACACAAGCATGACAATTTATATTACATTAAAAATTTACCACTTCAGAACTATTACAATTATTTTACATTAAAAAGTTTATCTCTCAGAAAAATCAACTTCCATCAATAATTTCAACGACTTTTTCAACATCATTATTACCAGAACCACCATCGCCAATAAATATATACAGTACTCACTCATTTTCTTTCACTATTTCTTCGTCACTTTTTTCATCTATTATTTATTATTTCGTTCTAGTTTGTGCCATAAATCTATTGATATAAAATTTATATTAATAGATTTATGGCACAAAATAGAATAAATATTACAAAAAGTTATATGATGACAAAAAGTGTTTCTTGGGCCTCGGTCGGAATCGAACTCAGTCTTGACGAAGTCAACGAGCACTCATTAGACGAACGCGCCACCAAGGTTTTTAAGTACAGTGTGAAATTAGCGCTTCTATATTTGTTGTCTTACGTTCAGGTCACGTGTTTTACTGACGCGAGTTTAACCTTTTTTACCCATTACAAAGAAAGAGCACAACGCCGCTTTTCACTTCAAAAATACTCTTTTGTTACTCTCCATATAAATCTATAGGAAAAGTTAGCATACTAATTGCTTTAAAATTTCATTGAGTTACTCTTCATGTTCATTGTGCGTGTGCTAAATGAAATGTTTTTCTTCCTTTCTTTCTTTAGTTACTGTGAAAGCATGATATTCTCTCTCGTCTTTTAGTGGAATACTTACCTCCGTCCAAGATCCTCTCGGTCATCGGTCAAAATCTATTGAAAACGTCGCTTAGAATGTCCCTATCTCTTTTTGCATTGACTTGCGAAGCACCCAAGTATAATACCTCTAACTAAAAAGAGGCTACTTCTATTTATCTGATGTCTATAAAGGCACCTTATATGAAATACCTTTTTGAAATACCAGATACCTTTTTTTTTTTTTTTAAATCGTGCGGAAATCCCTTCGGATACCCCCCCGCGTGCCAGCGGGGGAGGTTATGTCGGGCTTGAACCGACTAAAACCGCACGCCGTCTCGGGTCTACAGACGCCGGGGTGTAAGGTTGCCCATAGAGCATATCCCTCGCACCCCGACTGACCCCGGGCCATCTCCGGTTTCGAGATGGCCCCCTCGGGTTTGGGAACCACGGTGTCCCCGTCTTGCCCCGGTTTGGGGGAGGGGCGCTAGTCACCCCACCGTCCCGGCCTGCTTCTGCTGGGGTGACAGGTGGCCTCACCCGCCACCCTCAGGCCTACTTACACAAAATCTTGTAGGATATCATAAAATGTTGACAAGCTCTGAAATGTGACTGGCATGTTTTGTTTACGAGGAGGCCTTTTAGGAGGTAGGTATGATAATTTTTTTTCTGAATTTCTAAATAATCAATAAATAACTACTTTGAATTTTTTAACCTATACTAAAAATATACCCATAGAAAATGTTAAGTAGATCTGTACTAACAAATATTTTTATATAGTAAGAAAATACATTACCGTCAGTGGATGCCAACCTAAAACAAGAGTCATACTTGATTTGTATGTAATGCACATGTGTGTCCGGAACACTGATAATACAAATGATTAGATAAGATAAAAAGAAAGATTGTACATACATATAATAGCGACTTTTGAACCACGAGCTGCTTTTTAGATTTGGAGAATTGAATCTACTTACCGGCTTTTTCTTTTCAGCTTCGTACGATCATGAGCAAAAGTTGACCATTTATGTTAAGTACAAGCTCGTATTTTACTTGTCTGAGCCAAATCTTGCAACTGAAATTCGAAACTGTTTTCTTATACCGATTGAGCTACAATTTTGCATACACGTTTGGTTTGAATGTCAATACGGTTAGCTAAGTAAAGCTTAGTAACATCATTCTAAGTGTAATACGGGGGATTCCCAAAGATGGCGGGTCAATTATTTATTATACACCCCCTTGATATGGGTCCAGTTGCCATCGGTATTAGCTTAACGCATTCCAAGTTAGCTCTAAAGCTTTACATAAAACAATAAACAAAAATTGAAAACTGTAAAATTTGTCCTAAAGATTACAAAAATAAATATTCATCAATTTATTCATTGATTTATTTCAACATAAAGATCGTTTGTAAATTGTTTAGTCTTCTGAGAGTCCGAAATACGAAAAGTTATTTTATGAAAAGCTTTTTTAATTGTACTTTTTAAGTTTATATTCGAAATTCTCCGATATATTCTATACGTCTTAAGGCGACGCCTTAAGGGATGAATCTTGTATAAGTAACCATAATTAACATACTAACCATAACACTTTTGCACACCAACATGGTAAAACATGGATTGGACAACCACAGTTCTAACACCCTGCTATGTACCCATTTTTAGCAATATAAATGATTGATTGATTGATTGATTGGTTGATTGATTGAAGTCTTTTAATTATTTTTTATTACATCGCTTCTATGACATAGTTAGTTCGTTCCAAAACTATAGGCACCTGTTTTCCTCTTCTAGTCTCTTTACACAGTGACACATTTCCCGTGTCATAACTCTTGGATTAGCCCTGATTGCTTTAAATGTTATCTAGATAATAAAAGTATCACACGTATTCTGTTACGGAATACTATGTTATTTATCATGCATGTGGCAATCGATTTGACCTTATAACGAAATTTAATAAAAGTTATTATTAACAAAGCATGTATTTATTATTATAATTAATTAGTAACTAGCTTAGGCCTGCGTATTAGCACAGATTACCTAATGGTTGGTATTAGCTCACCGAGGCAAATTATTATTTATCCTCTTTAGAATATTTCAACTCTGATTTTTCTCTGAAAATTTGCATTCATATTTGGTTTATTAATCTATGCTCCCTTACTAAAATAAAAATCCTAGCTGGTATACTATTCCCTGATGTACCTCTATTGTTATACCTGTATACAAAAATTTCAGCCAAATCCATCCAGCCATTTTAACATGATAAAAAGCGGCCAAGTGTGAGTCGGACTCGCCCATTAAGGGTTCCGTAGCAGCAAGTAACATAATAATGTTTTTTTTAATAATTTTTATATTTCAGTTGATTCAATGAAAGGTTTACGACTTATGACGTATTAAAAACAACTACTTACTAGATCTCGTTCAAACCAATTTTATTTTACTTTGGAAGTGTCTCTCGCGCAAACTATTCAGTTTAGAAAAAAATTATAATAGTGTTAACGCCACATACATTTTCCTACTCATAGCGCCATCTGTGTGCTCATTAAGAATTAGTTACGTACTTCAATATTTTAATATACCCGCATAGTTTTCTTGGTTGACACTTCGCAATGCATTTCCTGTCTCTGTCCTACTTTGGCACGACCTTTGCGCTTACGTGGGAGAGAGAAAGCAACAAAACGCTATGACAGCGGGCTATGAATTTTGGTAATGTTTACCGGAACTAATGTGTCAATCAGTCGTCGTTTGGAGTTTTCGCGAGACGTCACGGAAGACGCTCTCGCCACCGCATCCCTTCGCTGTTTCCCATGAAATAGCCACCCGCCGCGACAGATACTATAATTGTGTTGTGCACCTCATATACATAACATTAACTGCTGTGTGTAATTAATTTGTGAGTCGAAAGCCACGGAAGGAGCCCCTGCATTATCCAGGATCTCAAGCTACGGAGAAGCCGCTACCAAGGTACTGTGCCATTCCATTTCCTCCCCCCCGCAGAGCGTGTGTCAACCAATTTTAGTTCTGTAGTCATTATTCGAACCCGCGCCTTACAGTCCACTTATTTTCACCCGCTTAGGTGGGTCCTTTTTTCCATGGACCTTCCGCAGTATCCATTTTTGATCCTTCGTTGCCGGATTATCCCCATTTTGGTCATTCATTGCCGAATAATTATCCATTTTGGTCATTCGTTACCGTATTATTATCCGCATTTTTGGTCGGTTAAAACCGCATAGATTCACCCGCATTTTGTATAAGTTAGGTTTTTTACTACATACCTACCTAGAAACCAGCATAGAAACAAGTTAATATTGAATTATATTTGTAATTACCGCATCCGCATCTTTTTACAGGCCATTACTGCCTAATTACGGCATTCATACCTAGATAGGTTTAGACCTACTAATTAATTAATATTGCCTACTTGTTCATGACATCGCGCCGCCTTGGCCAAGATCATTGAACTCCCGCTCATTTCGTTATTCCCGCGAATATTATTGTTATTCCCGCTCATTTGTGTATAGTTTTATATAACTAAACACAAATATTATATTCTTTTTAGCGTCTGTGAACTTGGTAGATGCTTACTCTGCTAACCGCGCCTTGCGAGCCACCAGCGGAGGCTAGTCATACCTACCTACCCTCGGTGCCGCGTATTATTCGCATTTAATAGTGTGTTTTACTTATTTATCCCGCAAAATTATTATTATTATTTTGTCATAATGCCTGACACTGAATCGCCTAACATGCAAGAACTATTGATTCAATTGCAAATCGCACTGTCGCGGCGCAATACGCTGTTTGCCCGCGTACAAAGTATTTATAACTTAACGAAAGGTGTTAAAAACAATACCGAATCTCCGGAAACCTTTCTTTGTGCTTGCATTAATATTGATATAATTCGCACTGAATTTAAAGACGCTTTAGAAACTTATAATAATTTGAATTTGCAATGCAATCCTAAAGCTGCAATCGAGGAGCAGCCATGGACAATCTTTGAAGATTTATATTGTCGCATTAAGTATTTTCAAAACGAGTTAAACTCTTTAAAGGCTAGTAAATCCGAATCTGGTGATGTTAAACCGCGAAAAATTGAAACGCGTCTGCCGCCGATCGAAATTATGTCGTTCGACGGAGATATTTGTAATTGGCCATTATTTTACGCATCTTTCAAAGCGACTGTCCATGACAATCCCTCTCTTAGCGATTCTGAAAAGTTATATTATTTAATGGGTAAACTATCTACTAAGGCCCAGTCCGCATTCTCAGGCATTCGTCCAGATAGCGATAATTATAATTTAATTTTCGATTGTCTCGTTAAAAAATACGAAAATAAACGCCTTCTTGCGTCAACTTATTTAAATCATCTTTTTGGATATAAATCGTTCTCATCCGCATCGTCCGCTAATTTAGGTTCCTTTACCGATAAATTTGTTTCCGCTGTTAACGCACTTAAGAATTTAAAAATTAACGATCTTGCCGATTTTATTCTATTTCAAATCGCCGTTAAGAAACTTGACTCGGAGACTGTACGTTCGTTCGAAATGTCTTGTAAGGATGACGGGATACCTAAACTTGATAGTTTAATTAATTTTGTTAGAGATCAACATCGTATTCTTCAGAATACTTCTTGTAATAGTTCTGGCTCTCACAGTGAGGTGAGGAAGGCCACTCCCCGCGCCGCTAATGTTGATCGACCGCCGAGGTTTCCGCACCCGCAGTCTTATGTTAACGTCACCGACACATACAAGTGTTTATGTAATAACATTGTTCATGAAAATTTATACAAATGTCCCGCATTTTCTAATATGTCCCCTACGGACCGTTATAAGTCTGCCAGAGACAATAACGCTTGTATTAATTGTTTGAGTGTCAAACACAGATCTCGTATGTGTCAGTCGAACATTAAATGTAAAGTTTGTTTTAATAGGCATCATACACTATTGCATTTCGAACAACGTAACTCACCGCCCGCGCGCACTGCCGCGAACCCGGGACGCTCCGATCAGGTGCCGCAGCCGCCGGCCACTGAGCACTCGGCGCCGCGCGCCCCACCGCCGTGCGATAGCCGCGACACTAGCGTACCGCTGTGTAATGCGTCCACTGCCGCTCCGGTTCGCGTTAACAGCTCGCTCCCCGCGTATAAGGAGCAATGTACCGCGCCCGTAACCGTTTTACTTTCGACGGCGGTTATCATAATACGGGATTCTTATAATAAAGAACATCGAGCTCGCTGTTTACTCGATAGTGCTTCGCAAAGTCACTTCATCACATCTGAATGTTGTAGACGTTTAAATTTAAATAAAATAAATTTTCCTAATTTACATCCTAAAGTTAAGGGTATAGGCGGAACTGAAAAAACCGTCAGGGGTTCGGCGAATTTTCAGTTCTCCTCACGTTTTAATTCTAACGTAAAATATAACGTTAGTTCTTTGGTAGTCGACAATATTACTGACGACTTACCCACCGCGCCCGTCGACGTCACCGCGCTACCTTACCGTCAGGGTCTGCCGTTGGCCGACGATTCCTTTGACGCTCCAGGACGTATCGACGTTCTGATCGGGGCTTCGCTCTTCCCGCACCTACTGCTACCTGGTGTAGTTAGCAGTAATTCTTTCGCTCCACCCGCTATTCAAACCGTACTCGGTTATATTATTATGGGCACTGTTCCCGCTTTACCAACCGCTTCCATTTATAAATCGCCGCTCACATGTTGTAGTGTCACACCGCATATTTCTGATAAAGATTCGCTAGATATTATACTTAAAAGATTTTGGCAAATCGACGAGGCTCCCGTCGCAATTTCGACTTCTAAGTCGCTCGCCGAAGTTGAGTGTGAGCACTTGTATCGCGAGACTACTGAACGTGATAAAGAGACAGGTAGGTACACCGTCGCTTTACCCTTCAGTTCGGACGTTTATTCATTAGGCAGTTCGATTGACATCGCTCGTAAACGTTTCGCTTGTTTAGAAAAGAAGTTGGAATCTGCGCCGGAGCTACGCACCGCTTATAATGAAGTAATTCGTGATTATTTAGATAAAAAATATCTATCGCCCGCGCCACTTGAATTAGACGTAAGTCGCCCCGACTACGTCATCCCGCATCACGCCGTGGTTCGACTCGACAAAGCCACCACGAAGTTACGTTCGGTTCTAGACGCTAGTTGTAAAACTAGTTCCGGACTGTCGCTCAACGATATTTTGCATAGTGGCCCTAATCTACAGGGTGACTTATTTACTATCATTTTGAATTTTCGCTTATTTTCGGTTGCACTGTCGGCTGATTGTCGTCAGATGTTCCTACAAATAGGAGTGCGTGAAAGCGACCGCCGCTTTCAGCGTATCTTGTACCGCTTTAATATCGATGAACCGCTTGTTTTATATCAATTTAACCGCGTTTGCTTCGGCCTCAAGTCGAGTCCATACCACGCGCTACGCACTGTCCAGCAGCTGGTAGAAGACGACGGTCATATATACCCGCACGCCCGCGACGTTGCTTCCACTTCCATCTATACGGATGATATCGTCTTTAGTGAAAAATCCGTACCGCACGCCGTTCAGGTGTCTAACGAATTGATTCAACTATTTAAAGGTGGTCAATTCGACTTAGTTAAATGGATAAGTAACTCGCAGACTGTGCTCGACGGTATACCCGCGTCTCATAGGTTGACAGATAAGATCGAGTTTGAAAAGTCAACCGAACAAAAGGTGCTTGGCTTACGTTGGTCGAACGCTGACGATTGTTTTGAATTTCATATCACCGCGCCTGACGATAGATGCACTAAACGCGCCATCTTATCAACGGTTGCTCGCCTATGGGACCTGATGGGTTTCGTAGCGCCAGTAGTTCTTTTCGCTAAACTTTTAATAAAGGAGCTTTGGCTTCTCAAACTTGAATGGGATGATTCCCCACCGCGTCATATTATTGATACGTGGCGTAAGTTTCGCGCCGCGCTTCCCGCGTTAAATAATTTTAAAATTCCGCGGCACTTAGGTGTATTTGATAATTGTGAAATCCGCTTGTTAGGATTCTCGGACGCTAGCGAACACGCTTATGGCGCTGTCGTTTACGCTCACGTTACTTGTGGTAATAATATAAATGTGCAACTAGTTTGTGCCAAGTCCAAAGTTTCGCCAGTGAAACCTGTATCGATAGCTAGGTTAGAGCTTTGCGGCGCCGAACTATTGTCTAAATTACTTCGTCGTGTTCATGACACTTACAACCCCCGTTATAATATCACCGCTTTGTACGCATTCACTGATTCTAAGGTCACGTTATGCTGGCTGAATTCATCACCGCATCGTTGGCAGACATTCGTCGCTAATCGTGTCGTTCGAACTATCGATAATATTCCCGCGGAACATTTTTATCATGTTTCCGGTAGTGAAAATCCCGCGGACTGCCTCTCGCGTGGTCTCATGCCTGACAAGTTGGCGGACCATCCGTTATAGCTGAGTGGTCCTCCTTGGTGTGAGCTTGGTCCTTCTGAATGGCCTATTAATAAGGTTGATGACTCGGACGTAGACGTCATCCCTGAAGAAAAGGTCCTCGCTCACTCGGTGGTATCGGACTCCGTTAACGAATCGGTTATATTCGCGTTAGCCGAACGAACGTCTTCTTGGAGTAAATTACTTCGAATAATTGTTTTTATATATCGCTTTCTTCATAAGTTACCGCGTCGGGGCAATGGTTCCGTACTCGCCGGCGACTTAGAATTTGCTGAACGTATCTTACTGCGTCACGTACAAGGTAAACATTTCGCTGGTGAATTTAATAATTTACTGTGTGGTAAGAGTTGCTCTTCCGCTCTCATTAAACTTAAACCTTTTGTTGATAATGATTTAATTCGCGTCGGTGGGCGTCTGACCTACTCGTCCGAAAACTATAACAAAAAACATCCGATTGTTCTGAGGCGTCACGACCGTGTAGTCGAACTTCTCGTTGAATATTATCATAAGAAATATTTTCATGCCGGTCCTGAGCTTATGATGTCTTTGTTGCGTGATAAATATTGGATACTGTCTGCTAGACGTATCATACGTTTTAAAATCCACAAGTGCAACACTTGTCACAAGTGGAAACCGCGCCCCGGGTTTACTCCATTAATGAGTGACCTTCCGCAGCAGAGGGTGGTTCAAGCTCAGAAGGCTTTTCTACACACCGGATGTGACTACGCAGGCCCCATACCGTACGTGCCAATTCGCGGCAGAGGTGTGAGGAGCCGTAAATCTTATTTATGTGTTTTCACTTGTATGACGACCCGTGCTGTCCATATTGAGATTGCCACGGATCTCTCAACTGTCAGCTTCTTAGCTGCGCTTAAGCGATTCCTATCGCGCCGCGGTCCAGTCCAGTGTATGTACTCGGACAACGGCACTCATTTTAGAGGCGCTAATTCCTATTTGCGCGATTTATATAAATTTCTTATTGAAGAATTTCGTCCGCGTTTCGAGGAAGAACTAGCTGAAAGCCGCATTGCTTGGCAGTTCATTCCTCCCGCTTCGCCCCATCATGGAGGATGTTGGGAATCCATGGTTAAAGTTATTAAAATTCATCTTTTTAAGTCTATTGGACAACAACTTCTTTCCTATGAAGAGTTGTTGACTGTACTCGCCCAGATTGAGTGTTTGCTAAACTCAAGGCCGCTAACTGTACTCAGTGCGGACCCTTCAGAGCCTACTGCTCTTACGCCCTCGCATTTTCTTCATACCGCGCCTCTTTTTTCCTTGCCCGCGCCAGTGATTACCTCTAACTCTGATAGCCTTTTAGAACGACATTCTCTGTTAGATAGGGTGGTTCAATCTTTCTGGAAACGTTGGCGGAGTGAGTATCTCCATACTTTGCAGACGCGCCAGAAATGGAATAAACCTGATGGGGGAATAAAGGCGGGAACTGTTGTCATTTTGATGAACGATAATTCGCCGCCTTTGTCATGGCCGCTCGGTGTCATTGACAAACTTCATCCCTCTAAGGATGGACTCACTCGCGTGGTTTCTGTTAGAACCGCTAACGGAACTTATATCCGGCCAGTTGTAAAGCTGTGTCCGATACCTTCTCTATAATTAATTAATTCACTTTTTTTAACTACTTACTTTTTTACCTTGTTTCTATTAGGGTTTCATTGGGTAGTAGGTAGTTTCTCTCTTATTTATTATTAAGTATTTTTCTTAAAGGTACCCTTTAAGGGCCGGGGGAAATGTTAACGCCACATACATTTTCCTACTCATAGCGCCATCTGTGTGCTCATTAAGAATTAGTTACGTACTTCAATATTTTAATATACCCGCATAGTTTTCTTGGTTGACACTTCGCAATGCATTTCCTGTCTCTGTCCTACTTTGGCACGACCTTTGCGCTTACGTGGGAGAGAGAAAGCAACAAAACGCTATGACAGCGGGCTATGAATTTTGGTAATGTTTACCGGAACTAATGTGTCAATCAGTCGTCGTTTGGAGTTTTCGCGAGACGTCACGGAAGACGCTCTCGCCACCGCATCCCTTCGCTGTTTCCCATGAAATAGCCACCCGCCGCGACAGATACTATAATTGTGTTGTGCACCTCATATACATAACATTAACTGCTGTGTGTAATTAATTTGTGAGTCGAAAGCCACGGAAGGAGCCCCTGCATTATCCAGGATCTCAAGCTACGGAGAAGCCGCTACCAAGGTACTGTGCCATTCCATTTCCTCCCCCCCGCAGAGCGTGTGTCAACCAATTTTAGTTCTGTAGTCATTATTCGAACCCGCGCCTTACAGTCCACTTATTTTCACCCGCTTAGGTGGGTCCTTTTTTCCATGGACCTTCCGCAGTATCCAAATAGAAACCTCAATATCATTTTTACAGATATTGAGGATATCCATGGATACAAAACATGTATGGGTTTGATGAAAAAAATAATAATTGAGGCATGACGAATCTATAAGGCTTCCGGTTTTTGCCATTTGGCAACCCTAAAAATAAACAAACTAACTTTCGCTTCTATTCGGCCAAAGCGTGGACTGATACACACTTGACAGGTTTTTGTCCTCAGTCAGTGTTCAAGTTATTTTAAAATAGGTGGTGTACAGTCACCTCTATAAATATGTATACACGGTAGGGTTCCAGGAACAAGTAACCGGGGTTAACTTCGAATTTTTGTTTACAAAATATATAGCCAAATGATGTAAACTCTTAATATTTCATAAAAATGTAACCATTATACGCCTCATAAAATGTATCAATTAATGCTTGCAAAAATATATCCACAATCAACGGTTCAATTGAATGGAAACATGCTATAATTCATATATATGTAAACACGTACTTTCAAAAAAAATACTTTCAGTGAAGTTCTGTAGTCTGTAGTCTAAAATATGTAGTCGTCTTTCAAGCCATTAATATATAAACAATTATTAAATGTGAAAGGATACAAAAATATTTATTTATGCTACGGAAGAAGTGTTTACTGTACTAAATCGTTTACTGTTGTGGCTGCACGCCTATGGAATGCGCTACCGGTGTCTATTAGGCGAGCTCAAACGTTGGGATCATTCTAAAAGTTGGTGACTGAATAGGTACTATCTGTCAATATAAGTCAGTATATTAATTATACTTCATAACTGTACATGTCTGTACAGGTATATGGTGTATATATATATATATATATATATATATATATATATATATATTGTATGTATTGTATGTATTGTATGTATTGTTTGTATTGTATGTATTGTATATATTGTGTATGGGTATTGTACGTACTGTATGTAGGTATTCATGTTCGTTATTATTATTCCATTTCAGTAATTGCTTTCTTACACCAAAAACCCACTTTTCATTACTATACACTCCTGTCCATCCAAAGGTTGCCTGGAAGAGATTGTTGCTTACAATATGGCCGCCCATTGTACATTATTATGTAGACAAATTTCTATTCTTTTTCTTTTTATATTTTTGTGTATTTTGTCGTACAATAAAGAAAATTTTACTTTTACTTTTACTTTTTACTTTCAATTCAGCAAAAACTTTTGCCCGTGATTCTCCAAGGGGTGTCCCTCCTCCATGGGTACCACAAAGAAATAAAACATGATATTATTAATTAATACTATATTTTATATTTAAATCTAACTTAGCTAACACCGCTCACTGAAAACATTATAAACATAAAACAAACTTAGCTTGATCAGTAAAACTTAAAATTCTATTATTAAAGTAATAGGTAAACAAATAAATTGAATTAAAATCTTGTATATCCACCGTTATTATTAATTACGTCCTGTAATCGTTCTGGCATAGAAGAAACCATATTCGAGCATATTGAGGAACCTCTAAAGGAATCCCACAGCTCAAAAACGTGATCTCTTAAATTATTAATATTTCTAGCTCTAGTGGACTCGAAGTCCTGAACCATTAATCCCCACAGATTCTCTATCGGGTTCAAATCAGGACTTTTGGGTGGTAGTTTAATTAATTCTAAATTATCTTGATTATCAATCCATCTTTGTACTAGTCTTGAATTGTGTACAGAAGCACCATCTTGAATAAATGTTATGGGCCTGTTACCCCCGAAGGCTGCGTTGGCCGTTGGAATAAGAACTTCCGATAAAATATCCCGATAATGCAGACTGTTTAAACGTGTGGTTACTTCAATGAGTTCACCAGGACCACTCCAGGACATCCATCCCCAAAAATTAAGCGATAACCTACCGCTTCTGCGGTTAGGTAAAACGTTGTTTTGCAAATATCGTGTGTTATTGGGTCGCCATAATGAGACTCTTCCATCTTGAGATGTACAAAACACTTTTTCATCTAAGAATAACACAGTGCTAAAATCATAATTCAAGTACCTATTGGCAAAGTTCAATCGCTGTAATTTATGCCTTTCAGTTAGAATCGGCTTTCTAGCAGGCTGTCTATGGTGAATACCACTGCTGTGTAATCGGCGACGAATTGTAGACGGTGATACTTCATAATTTGTTGCAATAATAGAAGTGCTAATAAAAGCTCCCTGTCGAATATGATCAATCAAATGCCTCTCTTGATCCGCCGACATTTTACGTGGACGTCCAAATGATACATGATTTTGTATTACTCCCTCATTTTCCCAACGGTTGGACCATAAATAGACAGTTTTTCTCTGTAAAAATAATATACGTAAGTATGATATAAAGAAAACTTCTTACATTCATTTATTTAAACAGGTTAAGAAAAAGGTTGAGTCCACTCTCGACCCCTAATAACTAATATGTCCACTGGACCTCAAACTATGGTCTAATCTCGACCTTGGGGGATAGAAAGTGGTTTTTATTTTCCAGTCCGATTTTAGTTTCTTCTCGACCCTTAATATACACTTCATTGTAAAATCGTCAGTTTACACTATAGTTGCGTAGTATTTTACTAAAATATCAGCGATATAATTTGTATCTAAATCATTTGCCATTTATTCATTTACCCAAAATTTAAATTTTAGGTACACATTTTAAACTAGGGGTTCAAAGTGGACAAGCTATACCTGACTTTTGTATGAAAACCAGTTTCGAACCCTAGGGGTCGAGTGTGGACTATATTTAGGGTTGACAGGAAACAGATAAACAAATCTTTTTTTAGGAGTCGAGAGGACAAGAGTGGACACAACCAAGAAAAAAGAACTTACTGATATTCCCAAGGTTTCAGCTATTTCTGTTATACTTAGCCCCTCTTCCTTCAAACATACAATGCGATGCTTGGTATGGTTGTCTATGCGGTACATGATATTTTTGAAATAAAGTTATAATCGATCTCGTCAATTTTAATGTTGTGAACTGCAGATGATAGCAGATTATAATATATAATATTGAGAATAAATTAAACTAGACATTAAGAATGACATTTGACATCACTTCAATAATAAATCATTACTTACGATCTAGACAAATAGTTTGTATACCTACAATTGTTTAGGTATTAATGGCTTGAAAGACGACTACATATTTTAGACTACAGACTACATAACTTCACTGAAAGTATATTTTATTGAAAGTACGTGTTTACATATATATGAATTATAGCATGTTTCCATTCAATTGAACCGTTGATTGTGGATATATTTTTGCAAGCATTAATTGATACATTTTATGAGGCGTATAATGGTTACATTTTTATGAAATATTAAGAGTTTACATCATTTGGCTATATTTTTTGTGAACAAAAATTTGAAGTTAACCCTGGTTACTTGTTTCTGGAACCCTACCGTGTATACATATTTATAGAGGTGACTGTACAACATAATGTTGAGTACCACTCACTTTATTACCTATAAGGTTGCCAACCATCTAAGGCGAGTGTATCAGGTTATATTCACCTATATTTCCTAATTCATTAACAAGGTCATAGGCTACTGCGAATACGGAAATATAATTTTAATATAACCTCGATCTTACATACTTATCACATCGGAAGTCCGAAAAGATTTTGCTCTTAAATCTTTACTTTGCTCCTACTAATTATTTTAGTACCTACCTACTAGCCGTGCCCGCGACTTCGTCCGCGTGGATTTAGATTTTTAGTGAAAATTTTTAAAGTTGGTTGTCATGATCGGATATCTCGATTGACTCATCGCGGAGGTACCGTGTGTGTCAATCGAGGTATCTTATAGGTGGGGCCACCTGTCACCCCAGCAGAAGCAGGCCGGGGCGGCGCGTCGACAATCATCCCTCTCTTTCCGGAGCAAGTTGGGGACACTGTGGTTCCCAAACCCGAGGGGGCCACCTCGAAATCGGAGAAGGCCCTGGGTAAGCCGGGGTGCGAGGGGAATGCCTTATGGGCCTTATTATGGGACCTTACACTCCGACGTCTGAAGACCCGAGACGACGTGCGGTTTTAGTCGGCTTGAATCCGACATAACCACTCTCGCTGGCCGACGGGAGGGAATCGGGGGGAAAAAAGTACGACCTTCGTACTAAAGTGTCACAACGTTCTATTGTACCCGGATATACCTACGATAAGCGATACATACATCGTTATCGAGATAAATGGAATCAGAATGATAAAATGATAACAGCACATGTGCCAGACCATTATACTTGACTTGAGGCCTGCATTGTTTGTAGTTCCACTTTGTATACGAGCGCCCAGTTCATTCAACTCGACAGAGAGGTACATGTTTTGAATTGACCCTCCAAAACTATAGGATGTTGACAATTTTGTGGTGCACGATACATCAAACATGTAGATGTGATGTGTTTTAAATCCTTGTGGTTATATCAATGCATTCTAAATTATTGTGACATAGTATCGTACATTGTGTACGGGTGCTTGGGGCTCTTCTTCGGGACCAAGACAACCTCGCCTGCAAGCCGGTACACCTGCTGATTGACGAACGAGGCTCTGACGTAGGCTTTCTTTCCGGGGTTGGGCAGTCAGATGGCATTTGCTACCATAAAAGCCGTAAGAGTATTAAGTTTTAAGAACTTATATGTTTGTCGGATGTCCTCCACATAGGAGTCAGTTGAAAACCAGCGCCAGTTACTTGTGCCTAGCATTACGCTGAACTGGCTCCTTTTTCGGTGCAATGTGGAGTATATGTTTTTTACTTTAGTTATGTAAATTGTATTGCACCATAATAAAGAGATTTTTCTTTCTTTCTTCTTAAGCGACCGCCGACATACTCTCGGTTGCATCCGGTATCATCGCCAAGATGATGAGAGTTGTTATGAGATAGATGCTTGCACAAAACTATTCAGGCCTACTTTTCTTTCCAATCAGCGCCAATCCTACTTCCTGCGAGTTTTGTTTGTTCCTGTGAGTTTGAATTAATTAAAGTATGATGTGGCAGGAAAGGGCCTACTCTACATAGCTATTTTTGCCTTGGCACTGACTTCTAACAGATCAATAGATAGCACCTTGATAGCATATAATTAACAAATATAAATATAAGTATATAACACGCACTCTTCTCTCTTGTTGTGTATTGAAGTCGGTTTAATATTTTTGGTAAATGTTATTTTTGTTAACCCATTGTAAGCTTTATCAAACAAAAGGGCCGAACTAATTGAAAACCTGGAGTAATTTAAGATTACGTTGCTTTTTTTTCGTTCGGAAATCCCCCCTGAGAGCTCCCCGCCGACCAGCAGGGATGGTTATGTCGGATTCGAACCGACTAAAACCGCATGCCGTCTCGGTTCTTCAGACGCCGGGGTGTAAGGTGGCCCATAATTCATTTCCCTAGCACCCCAGCTGACCCTGGGCCATTTCTGGTTTCTAGATGCCTCCCTCGGTTTGGGAACCAAGGTGTCCCCTTCTTGTCCCTTTAAATAGGAGGAGGGGGCGCTTTCTGCTAGGGTTACAGGCAGCCCCATTTATTACCTTGGGTAATCCATTACAGACACCGATAATGTTAAAATGGTGGCCCTCAGTTTGACGGCCTCATCAGATGCTATTCCCTCACCCTCCCCCCCTCAAGGACTCGTGACTGTAGGAAGAAGAATACACGTGTGCTGGTAAAAAATTCTGTCTTCATGGTACAGCAAAGAGGCGCCGAACCGCTGATACTAGATTACTATTAATTGACTGTAATAATACACGGCAGATGACTATCTCGTTAAAGCAGCAGCAATAGTCAGAGCAATTGCCATTATCTCTGTTAGGCTCCATAATATATTTTCTGTCGGTAATTTTCGCTTGATTTTCGGAATATAAAAATATTAATTGGTGAACTAACTGGGATACCCACCGATTCCCGTGCCCCCGGGCCCCGGTAATGATTGAGAAAAAAGGCAGGTTCCGATTGATCAAAAAGGTGGGTTTAGGTTGATATGTTATGGTTATCTACACTATTATAAAATTGTAAATAAGTCGTGGCTGTGCATTGGAGATAAAAAAATACTTAGTTTATAAAATACTAGCTTATGCCCGCGGCTCCGCCCGCATGGAGGTCAGTTATCGCGACAAAACATAGCCTATGTCCTTTCCCAAGGTCTAATCTACCCCTGTACCAAATTTCAGCAAAATCGGTTCAGTGGTTTAGGCGTGAAAGCGTAACAGACAGACAGACAGACAGACAGAGTTACTTTCACATTTATATATTAGTAAGGATGACCAATTCTAAACACAGAATATCTTTTTTTGGAATTCGTGTCTGTTTATCTGTTCAGCGGTGGACGTAAAAGCTAACGGATTTTGATGCGGTTTATTCTATTAGAACGGTCATAGTCTACCATATGAATGCAATTCATTTAGTAGAATTGAAGATATGACCAAAAAACGATAACTGACCTCCATGCGGGCGGAGCAGCAGTTAGTAATGAATACAGCTGTAACGAGAATTCATAAGATAGAAGAGAGGAGCAACCCACTACATAAGACACGTGTAAATCGGTAGGCAAGCCAAGAACATACAATGATCAAGTTGAAAAAATGGCAGATCAGAAATAACCGAATAGAGGAAGCTCGTAAAGTATGTTAGGTCAGAAGCAGATGCTGAGCTGTTGTCTCTGCCTACCCAAGAGGGAGAAAGGCGTGAATATATGAATGCACTGTCATGCTTAACAGCTATCAATGACAGAAAATATGAATAAATTAAATGTTCGTTAGCTAATGAACAATTATGTTCGCATTGTTAATGAACTAAGAACCTCAAGTGATAAACAAGGCGCCTATATTAGTCGGTAGTTGATAAGACATATGTTTCTTGATGTTTGGAAAATAATTACGTATCACTTAACTACACGTGAAGTTATACGACATACTTATCCGACTGCAGCTAAACTTTAAAAGGAGGGTTATGTGTTTGATCTGTATGTGTGGATTCAGTACAATAATATTAATAATGTCTTTATTTGATTCACAAGTATACATTTTCGAAGATTTCATAAAACATGTTCTAGGAAATATGGGTTTTTGAATAAGCCTTACAAGTTTGAGAAATAAATGTTTGTTATTTAGAATCTCCATTACATGTGCAAGGTTTATATAGAAATGTTTTTTTACTTTTATTATAATTACTTTATTAATACTTTATTAATACTTTATTACTTATTTATTACTTATATTTATAACTTTATTAATACACCTCTGCCTACCCCTTCGGGGATACAGGCGTGAAGTTTATGTTATGTTTTATAATTAATAGCGGCAAACTTCCTTCTGCCTGTGAATCAAGTTAAATATGTTGGTTACCCTATCAGGTGCATTTATTTCGTGAATGTCTCCTTACACATTAAAGACTCGAGACGGCGTGAGGTTTGGTTGGTTCGAGTCCGACATAACCACCCCCGCTTGCCAGCATGGGGGGGAGCGGCGTGGCGATTTCCACAGAAGAAATACTACTAAAAGGCACAGTATAGACGTAGACAAATCTAAAAAGTCAAAGATCATGATAATCCAGCCGTTCTTCAGTTTATCCCGGTCATCACTAAATAGCCAAAGTTTAGGTTAAATCTGTACAAATAAGCAGATTTTTGCAGCAAATATTTGCACTGAGCGGGACTTGAACCCGATTCCCGTTCAGTGCAAATCATCCTTGTTTTAAGCGACTGTTTTTAAGCGTTAGTGCCAAATATGTCTCTATTATTAAAACTATATAGTATTGATGATCTGATGACCTTCCTTTACACCAAGTACAATAAAATGCGACGCTATTGCTGTAATTTAATTTATGAAGGTAATTACATCGTTCGCACTCATCGATTAGTGCATGTCTGCAACACGTGCTTGTGTTGAGGTAGGCTAATTAAGTATCTTGGTTTTAAGTGACCGTTTTCAGCATTAAGTCAATGCCATATCCACCTCTATTTAACACGCTTTTATTAGTTTGGTATGCATGTTCGTATGCTAGTGTGTTTTTAGGTATATAACGGATGGGGTGCTTGGTTGGGGACCTCCACGCGGTGAACCCTGGGCAACGGAGACAGCAGCGCCTCTCTCCTAGAGCGGGGGAGATGCTGCCGCCTACGGCCAACTCCGACCGAGGCGAGGACGGCCCTGTTGAGGGCTGTTCGGAAGCTTTCCACGTGTCCCTCTGATTAGCAGATGGCACAGTGGAGAGCAAGTAAGGGGGCCATCTCTAAACCGGAGATGGCCCGGGGTCGGTCGGGGTGCGAGGGATGTGCTCTATAGGTAACCTTACACCCCGGCGTCTTAAGACCCGAGACGGCGTGCGGTTTTGGTCGGTTCAAGCCCGACATAACCGCCCCCGCTGAACGGCGGGGGGGTATCCGAAGGAATTTCCGCAAAAAAAGGTATATAACGGATAAGTATTTTGAACTTGATTTTGGAGTACTTCATAACATCGAATTGATTTGAAATTTTGGTATATTTATACGGATCGTTGATAAAACAATGATTGAAATATTTTTAGTTTTATTTTTTAAAATTAGGCTTTGTAAGTATCTACGCAACGGAATCTTTGAACGCGATTTTAGAGCACAACAAAACGTCATAGTAATTTGAAATTAAGCACACCTATCAAGGACCGATGGCAATATAAATAATACAGTTACTTATAGTATGGCGTGGGAGGTGCCGAAGCCTGACCTCGTGGTTGCCACCGGGGTTGAAGAATCCTCTCGCTCGGCACTTATCATTGCGGCTATGAGAAGGAGGCTATGTAGCGCGCCCGGGAGAGGTTTAGAACTCTCCCGGCCCGCCGAGCCCGCAACATGCTCGCCACGCGGCGCAGTGGACTCAGATGCCGGTGGTCGCTTAACGACCTTCGTCCTCCATGAGCGCAAGCCTAGGGTCTGTCACCCCAGCGTAAGCAGGCTGGGGCGGTACGAAAAAAAAAGATACTTCTACTATAAAAAAAAGGTTATAAAGCGTAGGTGCTTTCTATAATCATCATCTATAATTTTTTACAATTACATATGTTTCTAATCTCAAATTCTTTAACCATTAATTTTAGTATGAATAAAAGCCATGTGCTTTTATTACTTTTAGAAATTAAATAACGCATCTGGGTCCCCCAGAACAATAAGATAAGTTGCATTTTATTGTTCTGAGTACAAAGAAAGGACATCAGATTACTTATTGAATGTAAATTAAAGTACCTTTTCCTTTTCAAGAGAAATACGAGTAGAATACAAAAAAAATTACGCTTAAAATGTTTTTAAAGATATCATTTGTAGACATAATAAATATGTATTGGTATCAATTTACATTAAGTAATTACGACATTATGAATATATGAAGCTTCCAGTGCATTTATTGTCTATAGTGCCACAGATTACTTAATGGGTACTTTGTAAATAGTGCCTGCGTAAACAATATAATATCTGATAACGAGAAACAACTTTCACTTACAGAATTACTATATTACTATATCGACGGCTGAAAAGGGGTGTAAGCGACAATGAAAATTGACAAAAAGAACACTATTCGATGAAATGTTAATGGTGTTATTTGGGATCTTTTTTCTTTGATCTTATTTTGTCGCTTGCAATCTTTTGGCTTTCAAACAACAATATATGATTAAGGCCTTACCGTCAATACTTTCCATCTTGTAGCCTGCTCTTCGCCCACTTTCGCATACCTTATTTACGTTTCATGACATTCTTATTTACGTTTACTTTATTTGATTTTGTTTTTATTTTTAATCCTCTATTTTTTTTAAATAATCTATCCATTTATATAAATGTATGTTTCGTATGCCTATAGGCGGAACATAGAAGAGCATATATATTTTTGTTAATGTTACACCTTTATACTACCTATGTTACGAAATAAAGGCTTACTTAGGTATATTTACCATATCTTTAGTAACACGCAATCAGTGGTTACCGCAACTATCTACTTCTTCAATGCATTCACTGCCGGTCCAAATGCATGGGAACCAATCAATTTCAAATTATTGAGCTGAGTGAGACGAAGTCGAGCGAAAGCTCCTCATACCAGACTTCAGGATTTTCTTTGTCACAGGTCTCCTCCTAAACTACTAATCCAATCAGAACCAAATTTGGCTTGATTAAAGAGGTCAATCAGAGGAAGGTGTATGGATATATTATGAAAAAATTTATGCTACCACAGAGGAATGATCACCGTTAAAAAAATTCCAGATGGAATTACATAATAACCGCTCGAGACACTGTGACCAAACTTTACACGCTCAGAAAGCATGTCCAGAGTTGTGACTTTCAAAAATAATTTTCAAAATCGGACTTGCCACGGAGGAATGATCACTGTTCAACATTTTCAAAATCTGATTCACGATGTCTCACTCAGCTCAACATTGCAAGCAGCGATTCGCCTTGCAGACCTAGTTATGAAATGAATTAGTATGACAACTGGATGAAAGTAACGCATATATGCGTTACCGGTAGTCCTTATCCTCCGAGCCTTTTCTCAACTCTGTTAAGGTCGGCTTTTCAGTCTAACAACGAAGCTGCTGAACTTCGATATATTCCGTGTAGCGACACAATTGAATCCATCTGAATTCCACAACCCACTGGCGATATTGAAATTCTGTAGTCAGAGCACTTGTCGGACTTTTTAAGGCTCCACTCCAACTATCCGTTACGACTGCCATAGATGTTCGTATGGCAAACGGGACGTGCGTTCCCCATAATGAATGTGTTAAAAGGACTTACTAAAAACTTTGCCTTATCCTGTCAACCGGACCACCATACATGAAACAGACTTTATATAGGCACCTACCTAATTTTAAACCTTTCGAGTTACATGATGCACAATTATACAGGTTCGCACACCTATTATATTCCCGGAGATATATGCAGGACTCTAGGAAATCGAACTGAAAAGGTAACAAATAAGAAAATAGAGTGTATAATTACAACAATTATTTTATTATTATATACTGCAATCATCATCGAGTGTAGAAACAGTCCCTTAAAAGTAACTTTATTCATAAGTACAATGTAATGATAAAATGTCGTTGTTGACATATCATTCTTCTAATGCTTCCTTATAGTAAGGAAGTTCTCATTCACAGTTTCAATAATAATCAGACTTTTCGTATTATTTGACCATCAATAAATCGTTGTTTTGTTACCGAGGTCGTGACATGGGTACAAATAAATAAACGTACTTCCTTATTCAATATAAGATGAATAAAATAAATATTAAAACTTCTTACAACGCCAACGTGCGAATGCTGCAATAGCAATGCTGTCTGCCATTTCAGTACACGCATATCACTATAACCCGCGGTTCCACCCACCGTACACGGTCTCGGTGTAGACCCTAAATAAGCATAGCTTGTACTATGTGTATGTATATAATCTCACTTTTTGTAACTTTTGTAACTCAGGTCAATGAAAATAGACCATGCATTATAAATTTCCAATTAATCGAACCCGTGACCTCTGACGTAGTAGACAAACATTCTACCGCCCGCCACGCCTCAGAGGTTGTCAAGTTTACCAAAGTTTCAAGTTTTCCTAAAACCGATAAATATTATAATTTTTGCACGTGCTATTCACGTAAAATGAACATGATCGAGAGCGAACGTATAAGTTAAATCATTACAAGTAGCGCATGTCAATTAGCTAACGTTTGTTTCTTTGATGTATTCTACTCACGAAAGAACATATGCGCAATTACTTAACACAACGTAAACAAACACGACCTTTGTATTGTCATGAAGAAACTAGGCTACACTACACTCGGTGTCTTTGTTTTTTTTTTTTTTTTTTTTAACGTGCGGAAATCCTTGCGCGTGGGCCTGGGGGTGACGGTTTGGGCTGACGGTTTGACGCCCTAGCAGCAGCAAACCTAGAGTTACTTGACGTGCCCCTCTGTAGAGAAGGGTGGATTTGATCACCATTCGTCGGGGTTGCCAACGTTGGCGGTCACAACCAGACGGTGTCTCAGGGATAATCATTTGCCATATTTCAAACAAAAAAAACCGTTCACCTACCAACCTGACCTTGAATACCAGGGCAAAATTGATATAAATCAAGCCACTGGTCTCGGTTACACAGATATTAGGTTGTGTTTTATGATAACAAGTACGTGTGGTTATAAAATAACTAGTTTTGAAACCGCAGATATACGTAACTTAACCACAGTGTAGAATGGACCTCGACCCATCAGAATGTGTTGTCTCTAGTTTTATCACGAAATTAAAGTGATAAAACCTTAAATCGTACTACAGAAAACCCTGGAACGTGGAGGTCATATAAAAAATAAGACTAGCTACGTTTACTGTCATGAAACTTTATAAAGCGAGTAGCAAAACTAAGAGTTCGAATTCAAATTAAGTTATATGCGGAACTGCGGTAATACAAAATGTTACATTATTTTGGTTCAGCACATTTACCATTTTATGGCAAACATTAGCATTAAATAATATATTAAACTATTAGCATCGCCTCGCGGATTCACCCGCGTAAGTCCTGACCCTATTAGAATATCGGGATGAAAAATAGCCTATGCTACTCAGGGATAATTTAGCATTTAAATGGTGAAATATTTTTTTATATCGATCCAGTAGTTTTTGAGTTTATCTATTACAAACATACAAACACAAATCTTTCCTCTTTATAATATTATTGTAGAGCAGAGCATTCTAGTGCAGAATATTATGTTGGGTTATTCGAACGATCAAAAAGGGAATGCCCCGCCATTTAGTCACCGCTAAAGTGCAACAATGCTGAAGTAAGAAGATAGAAGACAAAGAAAAGTGCATGGTTGAGTGAGATGCAATTGGTACTCGACTGATGATGACTCTCCTAAAATAATAGAGCAATTTTGCAATCTGAACAATTTTTATCTATTGCTATTATCGCTATATTAGTATAATGTCAATATATTTACATAATCAAATGTTTTGTTCAAGTAGCAGAGTAGGGTATGATATGAAAAGGTAAGGTACGGTATGGTAAAGTATGATGGGATATACAGCATAAGTATACAATATCAACATTAAAAATTAATATTTATTCGTAATATATTACAAACAGTTTGTATTGAATCTGTGCCCAAAGTACACTATCAGTAGTACCTACCATTACTTAGTAATTTATTGATTGCTGGGTAAATAGAAACAATGACTTTGTTTATTTTGACACGAAATCGACGTAAGTGGGTCAGACAACAAGATTGCCTTCGTCGTTCGTGTAGAATTCTTGGTACTATGTATAATACAATATAGGGCTATGCATTTTCACATCGACGTATATTATTGAAATAAACCTTTTTATTTTGTTTCTTTTACATACGTACATATACATTCCTTTTTTCCTCCGGGGTATATACTTAACGAGCCGCTTAGGAAGCATACTGTTTCGAGTACTTTTGATCTGCCTCTGTATCAATATATCATCAATTCGATCAGTATATGTCTGTTTCTTTTCTTCATCATCATCATCAACCTATTCTAGTCCACTGCTGGACATAGGTCTCCCCCAATCAGCGCCATAGCGGCCCTGTCTTCAGCTTGCCGCATCCAGCATCTGCCCGCAATCTTTCGCAGATCGTCATCCCACCTGGCCGGAGGGCGTCCTACACTAAGTTTGCCGAGTCGCGGTCTCCACTCAAGAACACGTTTACCCCAGCGGTTATCGGTTCTTCGCGAGATATGGCCGGTCCACTGCCACTTCAGCTTGCTAATTCTTTGAGCTATGTCGATAACCTTGGTTCTCTGTCGGATGTATTCGTTACGAATCCTATCCTTCAGAGAAACTCCGAGCATAGCTCTTTCCATAGCTGGCTGAGCGACTTTGAACTGGTGGACCAGCCCTACCGTGAGTGTCCACGTCTCAGCTCCGTAGGCCATTACGGGTAGGAAGCACTGATTGAAAACTTTCGTTTTGAAACACTGCGGTATGGATGACGAGAAGACCCGACGTAGTTTCCCAAACGCTGCCCAGCCTAGCTGGATCCTCCTCCTTTTCTTTTCTTACTTTCAATTGATTTTTTTACAATAAAAGATCGATGCACACCTGGGTGTATGATTCCTGCCAAGAGTTTCGGAGCCAAAGCCGACCTCGGCAGCGAGCCACTGGCATAGGTTTTCTTCTCGGAGCTGGAGGATTAGACGTCAGGCGTTTCCGTAAAAGAGAATAGAGATAAGAGAGCGTATTCCGGGTGCCAAAGTGTAAGCTTTAAATACAACCTGGATTGCGGCTGGGATTATGATGATAACTACTCATACTCATAAGTCATTTATTCATAAGAATATTACATGTCAAAAATCTTACGCATATTTTACCACATTTCATCGCTTAATTAACTTTCAAGCATATCAGCATTCAGTATAATACAACACATATTACGTCAGTTTAATTTATTAATTTCTATGAGTCAGAATTTAAAATTCCAATCAAATCGTACAATAAAAAAAAACATGCAAAGATGGCGGCGTTGTGCAAATACTAGAATATTATTACCTGTTATACTATACGTTGGATGTTACTATAAAGAAATTATTTATTCGATAACGCAGTAATAATGTTTATTATTCGACCTTCGTGTTATGAATCTTCGGATAATCCAACTAGTAGCCGATTGTCAACAATCGCAGTGACATGTTTACAATTACAACATATCCTTTTACCATCCGCTGCGAACTTTATACCCACCACAGATTAACCACAGAACGAGAGATTACTTAATAGTTAGATACTTCATAGTTGAACTTTGTACTCAAATATAATACAACTTTATTTATATATTTAACCTTCTAGGTCTGACGCCCAGCAACTAAACCTCTAATGAATATTGAACTTGGCTTTGAATTATAAATCAATTAGTAAACGACGTCATTCTGTTCTTATAGCACTGGGACCTTACCATGACGCGCTACGAGTAAAAACAATTCAGTTTCGAGCTAAGGGAGAGAGGAGCTGTATACCGTGTATAGCTCCATCTATCTACGTCAGGGGAGCGGCCCAGATATGGCCATGGCCTCCTTAAATAGGCTAATTCATTTAAAAAAAAAATAGCTTTTAACTTTCTGCTACCGTCTGACCCCCCGCCCCAAAGGAAAGTATCTTCTAGACCCTGGTCAATTTTTATACTGAATTATTACTAAGTTAAGTTTAGTTAAACGGATTTTATAACTTAAATATCATCTTTAAACATACTTCAACTTATTATAGTACATACTTATTATATATTATGTCTAACACATTCAACGGGTCCGTGCATCCTTGTACTATAAAAGTACATAATTACATTAAATAAGTTATTACTTTGATTTGGATATTGGACTTTCGACTCGAACCCTTTGAGAGAAGAGTAGGTTGTTTAGAAACGTTTTTAATGCTTGGCACTTCAATAAATATGACTTCATCTCGGCTGATGGGAAGCTAAAGTCTCAAAAATGAAGGTCACCATTATAGATAGCAGCAATGCTGTAATCGTCTATTTCGACAGATAATTTTTACGCCCCGCTTAATGGACCCACAATATGGAGACGAATACGTACATACCAATTTGTTATTCGCCTTCTTCGATCAATGGCACACTCCCCAAAACTCGGCAACATTGACCCTTCCTTTAGTAAGAGTCAGCAGTTCTGCAGGTGTAGAGGCACAGCGACAGCACGTGGTCCGTTGCAGTTTTTGTTGTCAACATGGGTGTATGGAGATCCATGGCGACCTATCATGATTTCCGAGGCCCAAGCCAACCTAACCCGTAAACCGGTTCACCTGCTGATTGACAGACGAGGCTCTGGCAAAGACTCTGCCCTCGAGGTCGCCGGATAAGATGGCGGTCGCTCCCATAAAAGCCGTCTAAGCCAGACCTAAAAGAGGAGAAGGAGTAAGCGGAACCCGGGCTCCGAGGTGAAAACCTAGTTGCAACCGAGCACACCACTGAAATGATGAAGGTGATACAGAATCGTTTCACTCGCCACGTGTCAATCAGCACGTCTGTGTTGACTACCGACCGGCAAGATTGAACGCAGAAGATGAAAGCTTGTACACAGCACCAGTTTAGTGACACGCTGGGATGGACGGACGGCTTGCGTTATTTCGCCCACTTTAAATCAGTGGGCGGCTTGTAATTTTCAAATTCGGAATCCCATTCCCATTATGTTTTACATTTTAACAAGTTATATTATCTTCTCGTAAACCTCATTGCGTGCAAGGACGTCACTCGGTCATCGTTGCAACATTCGACACACATCGTTATCAAGTACTCACGCAATTTAGCGAACAAGCATGCAGCTTGTCTGGTGGCAAGCGGTAACCGTTATCTATAAACATTACTCGTTGCAAAAGGCAGCATAATAATAATTTACTGAAAAAATATACATATATATAAGTGGATAGACAGAATAGAAATGAAAAAGTTTCCTGACTGTTCTGCTTTAGCTACCTACCTACATAGCCCGAGACAACCTCACTAGCGAGTCGACAAGGCCCTGGCACAGACTTACTTCTTGGACTTGGGGGTTCAGACGGAAGTTTGCCCGCAAAAGCCAACTAAACCAAATTATGGAAAGAATGAGTAACAGTAGACCCTGTGTCATGATAACGCGAAAAAGAGAGGGGCTGAATCGTTTTTAAATATTTCTCCATGGAATTTCTAATGCAAACGCATTAGGTGGTACCTCAACCCGGCACATGTAGTTCTGAATAGGGAGAGGGAGGGTTGAATTATATCGCTTCATAGAAACCGGTCACCGCAGCCTAAGCACAGATTACTTAGTTACTCATTTCTTAGCTTATATTGTAAACACCAGGGGAGTCACATTCACCATTCACCTTCAAGTCGCCAACCCTGTAACATTGGTAATTATTGGACAGCTTATTGATTTTGGCTCAAACAAAAAGTTTGGAACAGTTCAAGGTGTTTGGCAAAAAAAAACGTCGTAAGTGGGATACAAGTCGGCCGCCGGATCCGCTTTTTTCTGACCTTGACCATATGGTGTAAGCACTATTTGATCATGTATCAAATCAAGGAACGGATTCTCTGAATAATCTAACAGGTTATAGCGTGTAGCGGTAGGGCGTTCGACTGCTAAGTCAGAGTGCGCGGGTTCGATTCCTGCTCACTGCAAATGTGTATATTTGCATTGGTCTGGGTGTTTCTATATATAATATGTATTTATTTACAAAAAAAGTATCTAACATAACATAACTTCACGCCTGTATCCCCGAAGGGGTAAGTAGAGGTATTACACACCCATAATTCGCCAGTTATGTTGAGGTCCCAATGTGGGGGCGAGCCTATTGCCATCTACCAGGCACATTATTAAGCGAGCTATAATTAACATTTATTAATGCACACATAACTACGAAAAGTCAGAGGTGTGTGCCAGGAGCGACTGGGGATCGAACTCGAGACCTCGTCTCAGCAGTCCGTTACGTACGCCACCGGGCTATCGCCGCTTGTTGTGCCGAAAAAAGTATCTCAAGTATGTTTATCCGCATTCTATAACCCATATGACAAGCTCTGCTTAGTTTGGGTATTAGAATAATATTAAGTAATCTGTTGTTTGGGTCTAGATGGCGTTGTATAGTTTGTCTTAGAGTATTTAGTATTTATTTTGCCAAATAGTAACTTAAGTAGCTTTGGGATATTGCGAATATGAATCGACTAAACATAATAATGTGGAGAAGGTACATTTATTCTGATTCACCAGAATTCATTTTGGTTTTCCTGCATCGATTCCAGCGGCGAAGACTAAAAATTACCGACTTCATTTTGAAGATTTTAGTCATGTATTCAAAACACGTCAATTACTTAGGCGTTACCACCAAAACAGTAAAATTACTTAGAGTTGATATACAGGATGGAATTTTTTAAACTTACCTAGAGGGAAAACAGTGGACTGGATACAGTCTCCAGTATTTAGAGCACTTTCCCTCCAGGTAAGGTTAAAAAATGTTAGAGTATGAACCTTTTTAGTTTCTAATATGTTTATATTTTTGTGTATGTTCTATGTCTAGTTGACATTGATATATTGAATAAAAATGATTCCAGTAAAGACCTGCTAATTTCTTTATATATATCAACTTTATTAACAACAATCGTTATCAGGACGAATTTTAAACTGTATTGTGGTTTTGGTGTTATATTTCTATTCAACTGAAAATTATGTCTGTCGAAAATATGACGACAACGACGACGCCAAATATGGATATATCCAGTATGTACAGTACTTCTAGAGTTTCGCACTCAAGTGCAGGTTTGAGCACAATAAAACTACTGACTGGCCGAGAGGGCTATTCTTCGTGGAAATTTAAAATTAAGATGTATCTTCTTCACGAGGACTTATGGGAAGCGGTCAGTGGTTTTTCACCGTTTGATAAAACGACGGAAGACGTCCGTAAATATAACGACCAAAAGGTGTGGTCTAAGATTTGCCTTACTTTAGATGGATCAGCGATTACACATGTTCGACGTGCTAAAACCGCCAAAGAGGCATGGCAAGCTCTCGCGGCAGCTTATGAAGACAGGAGTATGGGTAGAAAGCTATCTCTGGAGAGGAGGTTATATAGACTTACCTTAAAGGACTTTGATGACAACGTGGAGCGTTATTTGGACACTATAATGAATTTAGCTCAGGACCTTGCTGATATTGGTAAAGAAATAGAGGATTCTAGTCTGGCAGCTGTAATGTTAGGAGGTTTGGGTCCTAGGTTTGATCCACTGGTGATGGCTTTAGAAAACTCCAATGTGGAAAAGATCACTACTGACTTAGTGAAGACGAAACTCCTCAGTTCTGCTTCATGGCAAGTGGAAAGTGAACCGAACCCCAGCTCCTCCACAGCTCTTAAATCAGTGAAGCAGGTGAAGAAGCAACCTAAGAAAAAAGAAGTCGTGTGCTATGATTGTGGCGTGAAAGGGCACAAAAGACCTGATTGTCCAAATAAAAAGGAAAAAGGTAAGAGAGCACAAATAAGTCTCTCAGTGGCTCTTAATGCTCGTCAAGATATTAATAGCACATCTTGGTATGTCGATTCTGGAGCGACCAACCATATGACGGCAGATGCTTCGATGCTGTATGATGTCAAGACTTTGCAAGATACCAACAGAGATTCCGTTACTGTGGCAAATGGTGATAAACTCAAATGTGTCAGCGTAGGAACAACTTCTTTCTCTACTGATGACTGTGATGGAACAATTTCTGATGTTGTAGTAGTACCTGATTTAAATTGTAATTTACTTTCTGTAAAAAAGATTTGTGATAAGGGTTATTCTGTAGTTTTTGATACTAACGGATGTAATTTTTATAGCAATTTTTCTTGTACTGGTGATTTACTTATGCATGGTTCTATTTGTAACGGTCTTTACACTTTAGATTGCACTTTTGATTTACCAAAACAATTAGCTGCTGCTCCGGTTCACTTAGACGCTTCTAAATTCAAATTGTGGCATAGACGCCTAGGGCACTTATGTCGTATAGGTATGGATAGTCTGGGGTGTGTGTTGGGTAAGGGGTGTGTGTTGGGTAACCTCCTCGAGTGTCGCTCCGATTCCGATTCCGCTGCAGTCCGGGGGGAACGGAATCGGAGCGGCCGGTACACCCTGGGCGGCGGTCAATGGCTTCCCCTTCACCCCTTCATAGGGTTGGCATTGATCGTCGGCCAATACCCAACGTGGCGGGAACACATCACTCTCCGTACTCCTCTGCTTTCAGAGGAGACAGGATGAGCGATGCTGTTAGTGGTGAGATGGCCCAGGGTCAGCCGGGGTGCGAGGGATATGCTCTATGGGTAACCTTACACCCCGGCGTCTGAAGACCCGAGACGGCGTGCGGTTTTAGTCGGTGCAAGCCCGACATAACCGCCCCCGCTGGCCGGCGGGGGGGTATCCGAAAGGATTTCCGCACGATAAAAAAAAAAAAAAAAAAAAGGTATGGATAGTCTTATGAAAGGTGGAGCTTCAGGTATTGACTATGAAGTGGTAGATCAAAATGCTTGTGTTTCTTGTCTTGAAGGTAAGCAAGCAAGAAAACCGTTCAAGAGAATTAAGTACAAGAAAGCAACTGCTCTATTAGAACTGTTGCACGCTGATTTATGTGGCCCTATGTCACAGGAATCGTTTCAAGGAAACAAATACCTTTTAGTGTTCATTGATGATTTTTCTAGAGTGATTTTTCCATTCTTTATCTCTTCTAAAGATCAAGTCGACCGTTGTCTACAGCCCCCAGTCCAATGGCGTCTCGGAACGCACCAATCGTACGGTTGTAGAGAAAGCGCGTTGCATGCTTGCGGACAGTCTTCTGTCGAAGGCTTATTGGGTAGATGCGGTACGTACAGCAGTGTATTTAAAGAATAGTTCCCCACACCGAGCTCTCGATAATATGACTCCTTACGAGAAATGGTTTGGTTGTAAACCCTTTATTGCCCGTGGTCCGATCACGGAGAACTACTGATCGATCCATGGGCAATTTTTTTTGGCAGTGGTTCGTTCAATCGATCCACGGGAAATTTTAATTTACCGTAATCCTATCGATAGGACTAAGGGCAACTTTGTTTGCCCGTAGTCCTACCAACTAAAATGAGTAGGTAATGATTATCTTTGTATGTAAACTACACACAGGAAAATTGGTTGATAAAGAAAACACTGATTGATCATTGTTATTTCCCTGTTTTGATTTTCATTATTCTTGGATTATCCTATTCATAGGATCCTTGTGAATTAGTTTTCTCTATCCTAGACCAGTGTAGCCTGTGTTTTTTTTCAATGGAAGTCGATTTAGATAGTGATATTTGTTTCATTAATAGAAAAGGCGGAACAATACTTTTATTTGACGATTGCCAATATTGAAATAAAACTATTTTTAACGGATTCTATCGCGATTTATTTAGGATTATACGGGGAGACTGTCTCCCCGTGACCATGGCTGCTGAAAAGCAACCGAAATGTCGGGATCAATGTAAAATATAAAACACGGCCCCGAAGTCAAAATAACATCAAAATAAATCGCGATAGAATCCGTTAAAAATACTTTTATTTCAATGTGTGTCATTCGCGTAAACTTCCGAAAAGATTGCCAATTATTATAAAATGCAACAGTAAAAAAATGGTTCAGCTGTGTGGCGTTGTGCAGAAATGCACGGGTACAATAACGCTTAATAAGGTAATTTTTCTTACTGGTTGTTTCATAAAAAAAGAAGTGCACTTGAAACGAGATGTAACCTAAATAAACTTTCCATTTTCAGGAAAATATTGTACTTAAACATGAAATCCACCAGTGTCTACCTAACAAGGCCAAACATATCATTGATAAAACTTTATCTAATTTAAAAGCAACTGTTATAAATTCCGATCGCCCAATGCCTCAGTTGTCTAATGAAGCGATTGCAAAACTGGAAGATTCAGGCCTAAATTTTATTCAAAATATACCTTCTCTATTTAGTATTCAACATTGTCTGTATAATGAAAGGAATAAGTTTATAAATTGCTCAAAGAAAGTATAAAAACCTAGTCCGAAAGTATAAATCCCTGAAAATAGTTCATCTTTCATTATAGCGGACTATTGTTATGAGGGTAAGCGTATACTTGTTTTCGGCTCTCCAAAAGCTAGAGAGTTGATTCCAACAATTAAAGAATATTTCACAGACGCTACATTTAAATCTTGTCCAAAGGCCTTTGCTGAATTATACAATATACTTGGAGATATAGACAGTACATCAAAACATACGAAAGTTGTGCCGTTGATCTTTGCGTTGTTGCCTGATAAAAAAGAAAAAACTTACATAACTTTATTTAATCTTATCAGATCGCAATTGCCGTATTTTCAACCTCTGAAAGTACATTGCGACTATGAGGTAGCCGCAATAAATGCCATTTCAGAAGTATTTCCATAATCTAAAATTATATATTGGATTCTATTATCATTGGACCCGGGCAATATGGCGAAAAGCAAAATCATTAAAAGTTACAAAAAATAAACCACAAAAGCGAATAATTTCGTTAACCGCAGCGTTACCGTTATTACCGTCTGAAGTCATTTCTGAAGGATGGGAATATATAAAACATGAAAGTGAAACTGTTAATATTGAAACATTTGTGAATTATACAGATAGACATTGGTTCAAAAAAGAAATAGTAAAATTTATAAGTGTTTTCGGACAACGCAATCGGACAAATAACGTTATCGAAGGATGGCATGCAAAATTAAATAGATCATTAAATAAAAATACGGTAACATTGCAACGACTTCTAACAATTTTACAAAAATACGGCAAGGAAGCAATTACAAATTTAAAATACAGAATAAACAAGAAATGTAGGTCTAACATATCGATTACAAATGACGATTTTATTATGCAAATCCAAATGGAGCTACTTAATGCCGATATAAATGTTGGGCATGCATTAGAGAAGTTGCGTTAATACATATATACGATAATTATGTACTTAGAATCAATTTTTTGTTGGAGGTTTTCACTGTTTAAGTTTTAAAAAGATTACAATAAATTTGATTTATGTATTGTTGTTGTTCGGTTTCTTTTATAATATTTATAGTCGGTCCATAGGAAAAAATATTCATCTTGGTCATACTCAATCAGTAGATCTAGTACCAATGAAATTTAATATTAGTAGAAGAATGGTTCGATTGAAAGAACCACTGCCAAAAAAAATTGCCCATGGATCGATCAGTAGAACTCCGTGATCAGACCACGGGCAATAAAGGTTGTAAACCGAACCTTTCTCACCTTCGAGTCTTTGGATGTAGAGCTATGGTTAAAGTGCCTGATTGTCAGAGAAAAAAGCTCGATGTTAAATCAACTGAACATATATTTGTTGGTTATACTTATGATACTAACAGCTTTTTCCTCAGAGATGCCCGCTATCCCCGCAAATTAATTAAGGCTCGGGATGTCGTATTTTTTGAGAATAGTTTTTCTAATTTAAAAGGAAACAATTGCGATGAGCCAGTGAGTCCGCTTCTTGATGAACTGGTTCTGCTTCCAGCTCAATCACAAATACGTTTTGGGTCCGTTGACGAAACACAGAATCAAGCTAACAATTCTGATAGTAGCATAGGTCAAGTGGCTGATGTCTTAAACTCAGAAGTTCAGGAGGTGCATTCTGATGATTTGAATGAAAATTTCTCAGATGCTGTCGATGCTCATGGTGACACAGTGAGTGAACCAGCAGAATGCAGATATCCACTTCGGAACAGAATGCCTAAGAACTACGAGGCCCTCCAACTTTCTCAAATAAGTGTGGATGTGAGTGAACAAGAACCACAGAGCTTTTCTGAAGCAATGCGTATCGATAAGGATAATTGGCTTGCAGCTATGCAGGATGAGTAAAACTCACTAATGATGAAAAATACCTGGAAATTGGTGGATAGACAAAATAAAAAGGTCATTCCGTGTAAATGGGTTTACAGGATTAAACGAGACGCTCAAGGCAATATCGCAAAATATAAGGCACAACTCGTTGCTAAAGGTTTTAACCAAATTGCTGGTATCGATTATTTTGAAACCTTTGCGCCTGTTGTTCGAATGTCGTCTTTGCGAACTTTGTTTGCCTTGGCAGCAAAAATGAGCCTAAAAATGCGACACTTAGACGTCGACACTGCGTTCTTAAATGGTGATCTTGAGGAAGAAGTCTACATGGAGCAACCCTTCGGTTTCTCCGAAGATCCCAAGAACAAAGTGTGCTTACTACAGAAGTCGCTTTATGGGCTAAAACAAGCACCTCGAGCATGGAACATAAAGTTAGATAAAACTTTATCGTCCATAGGTTTTTCAAAAACTCCTTCAGAGCCCTGTGTCTATAAAAAAATTTTTGGACAAGAGTTGGTAATTATGGCCGTCTTTGTTGACGATATAATTATCTATTACAAAAATGAAATGACATGTGACGTTGTCATGTCAGACTTGAATAAATATTTGAAAATAAAAAATTTAGGAAATTAAAATTTTTATTTAGGGCTCACTATAGAGCAAAAGGAAAATAAAATAATTTTAAATCAAGAAACGGATATTGAAAAGTTGTTGCGAAAGTTCAATATGCAAGATTGTAAGTCAGTGAGCACCCCTTTGGCAAATTCTAAGCTAGAAATAGCGAAGGAAGGTGAGAACCAACATTGCTCGTATCCTTTTCAAGAACTTATTGGTTCGCTGATATTCTTGACTGTTAACTCGTTCTGTTCTAGTTATAACCGAACGCATTGGTTAGCAGCTAAAAGGGTACTACAGTACCTCAAAGGTACAAAAACACTTTCAATCTGTTATACCGGTAGTTCTGATTCCAACTGTGATTAAATATTGTTGGTTTTACAGACGCTGATTGGGCTAATTGTCCTACCACACGTCGCTCTTATACGGGTTACGTAATGCAATTGAGTTGTGGTCCAGTATCATGGGCCAGCCAAAAACAGCCCACGGTGGCGCTCTCGTCTGCCGAGGCGGAATATATGTCGCTCACTGCTGCCACCAAGGAGGCTTGTTACTTGCGGAGGTTTGTGAGTGAGATTACCGGTGAGCTACACACTATTACCATTTATACTGACTCTCAGTCGGCGATGAAATTTGCTCAGAACCCAGTACACCACAACCGTACTAAACATGAAAAAACTGTATTCATTATTCCCTACCCAATGCAACTTACACTCAAATTATAGATAAAATTGTGTCTTCCAAGCATAATAGTAATTCCACTATTGTATTACTGGTAGGTGAGAGTAACAAAGTAGGCAAGAAAGAATTATTATACTGTATAGAATGCCTAAGTAAATTAAGAGTATTTAAAATAATATTATGTGCATTTCCATATGTGTGTTGCCAGCCCTCATCTCATAATAAAAAGATACACTATTTGAATAATTTTATTCATACTCTGACATGTCGTCATAGTGACACTTTTATATTTTTTGACACTAATAATTTTATTAGTAATTATTGTTTTAAGACTAAAGATAGTATTTATCTTACAAAGTATGACAAGTATAAAATTGCTACATTGGTAGCAAATAATATTAAGTTTTGGACGAGTTTACATTGTAAACAAAGTAATAACCTGATACCTACAGACTTGCCAGGTACTTGTAGTGGTAATTCTGTATTTTTAACTGATAGTAATAATTTAAACTAAGTGTTCAGACAACAGGAATGCCAGAGCTAAAGATAGCTCATCAAAACATACAAGGTCTTCCCGGCAAGGAATTAGTAATTGAATTATTTCTAGAGAAATTAAATGTAGATATTTTGTGTTTGACTGAGCATTGGCTCAAGGAGAGTGAGATGATGTTCAGTATAGACAATTACAATATTGTAAGTTGCTTTAACAGGAAGTCTGCTATCAGAGGTGGCTCCATGGTCTTAATAAAAAATGGTCTCCGTAGTAAAGAGTGGATTGACATTGTTAGACTTTCTGTTGAGCGATGTGCTGAGGTGGCCTGTACCGAGCTTGATAGTTATATAGTAGTCTGCGTATACAGTCCACCTAGTAGTGATTTTGGAACGTTTATTGGGGTCATGGACCAAATTCTTGGGATAGCATCAAGCAACAAAAAGAATCTAATAGTGTGTGGAGACTTTAAAATAAACATATTGGAACAGTGTAGGAAAAGTACCCAATTTTTAAACATGTTCAAGAGTTATAATCTTGAAAATATATTTTGTGAACCAACTAGAATCACTGCTACAACTGCCAGTTGTTTAGATAATTTTTTAGTGACAGTATATACTTAAGTAAGTCTGTAATAAGTGCGTTGCCCTCAGATCACTGTGGTCAAATAGTATCGTTTTCCAAGGGAAATAATAATCAACCTAAAGAGAAAATTATGTGTAGGCCCATAACCTCTAACAAAATTAGAGAATTCAAAAACTTGTTAGAGAACAAGCTTAATACTGTAGCTTACCTAGGCAATAATCCTGATGTTCATTACAATAGTTTATTTAGTACATTTACTAATGCTTTTTCACATACATTCAAACAAAAATGTAAAAAGCACAGTACTAAATCTAAATTCTGTGAATGGGCTACTGTAGGTATATATAAAAGTAGACGAACGCTATTCGATTTATAAGCCCAAAAGCGGTGACGGTGGTTTCATTGACTATGTTAAAAACTACTCCAAGTTATTCAAAAAAGTATGTAGACAAGCAAAAGCCATTCACATTAAAAGGAAAATACTTGAGGCTCCTAATAAAATGAAGGAAACTTGGAAAGTTATTCACAAAGAGTCTGGTAAATGTAAAATGAGGGATAGTATTACTAAAATTAAATTAGAAAACAGGGATATAACCTCTCCAAAAGATATTGTAAATGCGTTTGAAGATTATTTTACTAATATTCCATTGAAACTCACATTCTCTATTAATTCTAACGCTCAAAGTGCCGAGAGTGCCCTTCTTGAGAGAAATATCAGTTCTTCCAAATTTAACTTCAAACATATTGACCCCATTGACATATTAAAAGCATTTAAAAATCTCAAAATGAAAAAGTCTAAAGATTACTGGGACATGTCAGTTACTTTAATTAGTCATGTAATTAATATCATTGCGCCTGATTTAGCACTCATTTTTAATGAATGTATAGATGAAGGCACATTTCCTAATTTAATGAAACATAGTAAAATAATACCACTATTTAAGAAAGGATCTAAGTCAGAACTTGGAAACTACCGCCCTATCTCTATTTTGCCAGCTTTGAGTAAGGTGTTTGAAAGAGTGATGCTCAATCAAATGCAACTACATTTCAAAACCAACAATCTTTTCCACAGCCAACAGTATGGCTTTACTGGCGGGAAATCTACCACCGATGCGGGAGTTAGCCTTGGGAGGCCTTGGGTTGGGAGGGATCGCAGGATGCTATTGGGGTATTCTGTGATCTTTCTAAGGCGTTTGATTGTGTTGACCATCAGACACTTTTGCTCAAGTTACGTCGGTACAGTTTTGACAAAAAATCCACAGAATTAGTAGAATCTTATTTAACAGATAGACTTCAGACTGTTGATGTGAATAACGTTAAGTCAAATGGATCAAACTTAAAAATAGGTGTACCCCAGGGATCAATCCTAGGACCTTTTCTCTTCTTGGTTTACATCAATGACCTGCCTAATATAATTGAAGCACAAGCTGGCATAGTATTGTTTGCGGATGATACGTCGCTAAAATTCAAAGTGGATCGGCGTAATACAAATGCAAATAATGTTAATAATATTTTGAACGCCATTTCAAATTGGTTTTCTGCAAACAACCTATTGTTGAATGCAGAAAAGTCCAAATGCACTAGGTTTACACTGCCTAATGTGAGGCAAACACACGTTGATATCATGCTGGGGGGGGCAAAGGTTGGAATTTGTAAATAGCACTACCTTTCTAGGAATTACAATGGATTCAAAATTGCAATGGGGTGACCATATCACTATTTTGGCCAATAAACTCAGCTCTGCTGCTTACGCTGTCAGACAGATTAGGCGGTTGACAGATGAATCTACTGCTAGGCTGGTATACTTTAGTTACTTCCATAGTCTGATGTCCTATGGAATACTACTTTGGGGGAATGCAGCAGATTTAGAAACTATCTTTATATTACAAAAAAGGGCAATTCGTGCCATTTATTGTTTAGGTAAGAGAGATTCTCTTAGGGAACGATTCAAAAATATTAATATTTTAACTGTAGCTTCCCAATATATATTCGAGAACATACTGTATGTCAGGAAAAATATTTCCAATTTTACAAAAGTAAGTGACATTACAGACAGAAATCTGCGCATTAAAAATAAACTGATCCTTCCATGTTATCGGCTCAGCAAAGTTAGTGATTCTTTTAGGGGGGAAGGTATACGCTTTTATAATAAATTACCTGAATCAGTCCTTGGTATACCTGACAATAAATTTAAAACCTTTGTTAAGACCACCTTATGTAAAAAAGCATACTATAGGACAGATGATTACCTTAAAGACAAAAATGTCTGGCTTGAGCATGATGCAGGCCCCTCTTAATGCTACAACTACAGCATAATATTGTAGTAGGCAACCTTTTTTTTTTTTTTCATATTTCAACTTTTTAAAATTATTTTAACGTTTAACTTAGGTTAAATTTTTCTTTTAACTTTTGTTTTTTTTTATATACCTTTATTTATCTTGACACGAGACAAAAATGTACATTCGTCCATATTTAGTCTTAAGAAATCACTATTTATAATATGACGTCTCGAAAATGCCGCAGTGGAGTTTGTTGCGCCGTTTCTTCTCCACTAGGGCCTAGGAAGCGGTGGTAAACTTAGTTTTAAGCAGATTTTGACGTCAAAAAGATGTAATTACGTTGCACTATTTTGAAAAATAAAGACTTTGACTTTGACTTTGACTTTGACATATCGATACAAGATATCATTTTATACGAGAAAAGGTTTTAGAAAAGGTTATTAACCTGGAATTTGTGCCTACAGAGTGTATGTGGGCGGATGTGCTTACTAAACCCCTAAGTAGACTCAAACATAAAAACTGTGTTTGCAGCATAGAATTAACTTAGGTTTAACATAGGTTTAACTTAGCTATTTTATACTGTTTAATGTAACTTGTTGCTAACTGGTGTAGTATCAACATTATTACATTAAGGGGGTGTGTTAGAGTATGAACCTTTTTAGTTTCTAATATGTTTATATTTTTGTGTATGTTCTATGTCTAGTTGACATTGATATATTGAATAAAAATGATTCCAGTAAAGACCTGCTAATTTCTTTATATAACAACAAAAAATTCCCGTATGAAATTTTATCGCTTTCCAATTACCGTACGAGTGCATCGGTTTGTATTTACTAAATTCTGACAATCGGTAGGTAATTCGGTAACTGACAGCTATCGTTATCTATGGCGGTGTCAGTCACCTTTGACGTCACACACAGCTGATACTGCGAATATGGGTCGTTATATCATAACATTATCATAAGTTTAGTATCTCCTGAACAACCACTTGTGTGACCAAGCAAATCGCGAAACTATCACTTTTGTATTACTGCGTACTGTGTATTTTATATTAAATATGGTGTATTAGCAGAATCGAGTCTGAATTTAATGGTGCAGACATTTCTCTCGGAGTTGGAAGTTCAGAGGGCAGTCACATAAAAGCCGTAGTTATAAGCTAAACTAGAAGATGGAGAGGGTTCCGTCTCGGCTGCAACTGTGAACAACACAAGATGGTGATGAATATATAAGAGTACAACACGGTGGCTTAACAACAACTCACGTGCTCCGTTAAGCACCCGCATAGCACTAACGATGTTTGTATATTCGTCATCGAAGTCATATAATGGTATACACATGTGACCTTTGATTTCCGTGAATCACCGCGTTCAGCTGTTAACACTCAAACAATAATACGCCACAAAGGTGTTTGTCATCTGTGAGGAAGCGACAGCTGTCTCTTTGTTTCTACTTTCCACGATTTGTATGCTATGTTTATATTATAGCTGCATGTATTAGGTCCTACCAGCTGTTGCTCCACCTGCGAAAGTACTGATCCCGTTCCGGCGACCAACAGGAATATATTTGCGGAATAAAAAGTAGCCTATGTGCTATTCCAGAATATAAAATCTGTCTCTGTGACAAATTTCATCCGGGTTCGTGTCTACAATTTTGTAAGACATAAAATGTACATACTAGAGACGTTAGAAAAGAGTAGCGTGATATTACCTAGTTCTTTTTCTCAGAGCTGTTAATTACAACTCCTTAACCGCTAAGCGAGCAAACTGCCTTCGCTTCTCTTCGATTTATGTTTCTTTTTTAACTCGAGCCATCGATATTCACACATGATACAAGCCTTTATCCATCGGGAATAATGTACCTTTCAAATGGTGTAAGAATTTATTTAATAATTGCCATGGAAAGATATAAACAAACTTACAAAATTCGGCCTCCGTGTTTATAATATTAGTATAGATAGTATTGATTATGACCCACATGATTAAACGGTAACTAGCCTACGCCTACACTAGACGGAAATTCCGTCGCGGATCTTCCGCGTCGGAGCGCAAATGCAAAGCAAGTGGTAATCCGTCGACTCAATATGCTACTATATATTATCCCTACTATTATAAATGCCAATGTAAGTTTGTTTGTTACGCTTTCACGCAAAAACCACTGAACCGATTTTGCTGAAATTTGGTACAGGGGTAGATTAGACCTTGGGAAAGAACATAGGCTATGTTTTGTCGCGATAACCGACATCTACGCGGGCGGAGCCGCGGGCAAAAGCTAGTAATATTATAAACGCGAAAGTTAGTGAGGATGTATGGATGTTTGTTACTCTTTCACTTAAAAACGACTGAACGGATCTGGCTGAAATTTGGCACAGTGATAGATTATAGTTCGGATGTTCCCTTGGGTTACGGGAACGGGATCAGATTTCCATCAATCAACGGAGCCACGGGCAACAACTTTAGTTCTTAATAATATTTTGCTTTTATGCTCAAATGGAAATAATAAGCAAGACGTCCGCTTTGTTATTAATATAGGTTCGAAAGCCACATCGGGAGTTAAATTAATATCCATGTCACTGGAATCACGTTCCGAAACCATTTTTAATCACAATTAACACAAGGTTATTTATATTTAATCTCGTTTTCCCGCAAATTCCTTAGCAAACTTTCATTGTTTTTTTTTTAAGTTTAAATAATCGTAGACTGAGAAGGTCTTTAGTATAAGGCCAGACGAAATTATACGCTTTGATATTGTCATTGTTTTGACTATACTATTTTTGAGCATTGTTTGGCAACAATGACGATGATACGTATATAGGCGAGCGTGTTCGAGTGTAATGCCCGAATCCATCGAAAACAAGTAGGTAGGAAGCGACAAAAATGTTTTCGTAATAACATTTCAATAACAGTCTTATCAAGTAAGTACTCAATCATATTCGAATGACCATATTTATATTGCAATAAATTTTTTAATGGAGTTACTTATAATCGTTAAAAATTCATGTAAAAAAGGACTATAAATTTATTAGAATCCCATATTTTCAAATTGCATTTGCAATTTATTTACAGTGCTAACTCAATCGAATTTAATGAGGAGTACTTTGAATATTATAAATTATTATTAAGATAACAATGCTATATTATTTCTTTATTTTTCATGTGCTAGTGAGTGATTACAATCGGTAGAATAAGCTCGGTAATTAACATCCAAATGAAATTAAAAAATATATAGGTGCTTTTTGGATTTTAAAAAAGCAATTAAATTTTTTTTTTACAATTTTTTTTTACCCTAAGTAGCTCAACATCCCCTGTGAATGATGCGCAAATGCAAATCAACACATAGTAAACAGTATGTAACATAACTAGCGTTCGATCATATCCTAAATACATAATCATATCATATTATATGAAATAAAAAATATATTACAATGAAAAATAAATGTAGGTACTATTGAAATTGCCCGCCGAGCCCGCAACATGCTCGCCGCGCGTCGCAGGCGACTCAGGCGCCGGAGGTCGCTTTTAACGACCTCCGTCCTCCATGAGCGCAGGCCTGGGGGTGGCAGTTGAGGCCGCCTATCACCCCAGCAGAAGCAGGCCGGGACGGTGGGGCGACTAGCGCCCCTCCCCCAAACCGGGGCAAGACGGGGACACCGTGGTTCCCAAATACTAAAGGTTCTATTGAAATTTAAAATGGCATTTCATAGTCTCGTAATTACCCACTATGTCCCCAAAATCTAAAAATGTGACAACACCAAGTAGTAGATATCCAATAATATTTAGCGGCGGCCTACAACACCACCCCGCGCTGGCTGCACGGTTTCACAAAGTGGCGCTCCTGTATTGCCAATTAAGTTTCTTCATTGACCTAAATTTTATTACAGTTTTTAGGGGTGTTTTTTTAAACTTATTTTCGAAATTTGATTAGATAAACATAACCTTATATTGAGACCGACACATGATGTGTAGATAATTATTTACACTCATCCCAACTTTTCGGTTGCTTTCCAGGAGCCAAGGTCACAAATAATGTTAAAAATAATTTTATTTCAATGTGTAGTAAACTTCAGGCAAGACTTACGCCATATTTTATATTTCAGTTCTCGTTTATTGACATTTGATTTGGCATTGGTGCAGCTAGACTGAAGTACAGTCAACTACAAAGAGATGTATCCAATTTAATCTTACAAAATGAAGTACCCCTGCGAGTGCCACTATGAACTAACCAAATATTGTGACAAACATGGTATCCACTGAACTTGACAGTAACATGTATGCGCGTAAAGCGCAATAATTATGTATCCCACAACATTTCCTGTGATATGTACACTTACAATCTTAATTAAAAATCTATCTAAATACTGTGAAAGAAAATTGTATACATTTAATGTTCCTATTATTGACATAACAGCAAAACAAAAGATTTGACGCTTCGTGAGAAAATGTCATTACAAATCTACAAAAGGTAATGTGGTCCTACAGTTGAGTAAGTATGATAAATTCGAACTTTTCCGAATGAAACCGATGGCAAAACATTATTCATAACACGTGTATTGGATGACGAATAAAAGATAAAAATACTGTTATCATTTATTCTTATTAGGAAAGAACTTACACTTAAGATAACAAAAAAACAAAACTGAAAATAACAAATATATCCCTTCGAATAAACATTGAAACTTATAATTATACTCGTTTTAAAGTCAATTTAAAATCTGGTATAACCACCTTCAGCTTGTATAACGGATTCTAGCCGGTTACGCATAGACAGAACGCATTTTTCACAAAAATTGCTTCCGCGACTCATGTCCCATAGATGGTAGACATGTTATTTTAAATTTTGTATATTCCTTATATCTGTCGAATCCCAATTCTGTACCATCAATCCCCATAGGTTTTCGATAGGATTTAAGTCCGGGCTTTTTGGTGGCAATTTAATAAGATTGAGGTTCTCTTGCTCTTGAATTCAACCTTGGACCATTCGAGAATTGTGTACAGATGAATTATCCTGTATAAAAGTTATCGTACGGTTTCCGAATACGTTTTGTGCAGTGGGTATTAACACATCTTCCAAGATTTCTCTGTAATTCGCTGAATTTAATCGGGATGAAATTTCTATCAATTCTCCAGGTCCTGACGACGACATCCAAGCCCAAAATCCTAGGGTCAAGCGACCACTTTGTCTGGTTGCTAGTACGTTCGGTTCTTCATAACGGGAATTGTCTAATCTCCAAAGCGATAAGCGTCCATGTTCATTCGTAGAAAAAACTTTTTCCTCAATAAATATTACGTTTTCGAAATCGTAGTTTAGGTAATTATTTGCAAAATTTAATCTTAGCATTTTATGGCGATCGTTCAATATTGGTTTTCTCGCGGGTATTCTATGTTTGAGTCCTACACTTTGAAGTCTTCGACGAATAGTGTTTTGCGATACTCTCAATTCTGACGCATAAGTTGGAATGCTTACAAAACGATGAGCGAGGACGTTCTCCACTAAACTTCTATCGTCATCTGCTGTCGTCACACGGCGACGTCCCGTAGGTTTGTGGCATTGTACTGCCCCTTCTTCACACCAACGTTTCCACCAAAAATTTACTGTTTTCCTCTGCAACAATATAATGAATCCTAAATAAATATAATGTAATAAGTCTGATATTACACAAAATGTACTAAGTAAAACTCTTATTATAAAGAATATTATTGATTTAATAGATACTTACCGTAATTCCAAACTCTTCAGAAATGTCTATAACCGAGACTCCATTTTCACGTAAAGCCACGATTCGATGTTTCATGTGTTCATCTATACGGTATGTCATTTTGTTTAATAATTGTTATAATAATAAGTATCGCGAATATTTTAGATAATATGAAGTGTCAGATAGATAAGTCAAACTCTATAAATGTGCAATCTAATGAATTTATTTTTAAATGGAATTCTCAGAGCAGATGCTTTTTTGTTTTCGGTAGCACTTCGAAATTCGTACATCCTTTTTATTATGGTTAGATTTCTTTGGAACATTAAATGTATACAATTATCTTTCACAGTATTTGGATAGATTTTTAATTAAGATTGTAAGTGTACATATCACAGGAAATGTTGTGGGATACATAATTATTGCGCTTTACGCGCATACATGTTACTGTCAAGTTCGGTGGATACCATGTTTGTCACAATCTTTGGTTAGTTCATAGTGGCACTCGCAGGGGTACATCATTTTGTAAGATTAAATTGGATACATTTCTTTGTAGTTGACTGTACATGATGTTTTGGGTGCGATTACTGAATTAGGGAAAGTGTTCTAAAGTTTTTAGTTAATAGCAGTAGGCACACAGTCATGAAAAAGTACCCCGTTGAGAACGATAAGCTCGTCTCCTATTGCGTGGTACAGTCGTGAACACGGTATATATAATGGACTTTTTCATATATATTTGATCAATCCAGTCGCCCTTATCTATGGTTTTTACCTCAGATAAAACATAGGAAAAGCCTTAATGCGTAGCGTATTGTGATTTAGTGCGAATTACAACAATGAAAGTAATTGTGATTAAATCAAACTATACTGGGTTATCACGATATTTTTGTATGTTTACGCGAATATCATACATTTAACCCTCGACCCGTCGCGCTTTTTTAGTAACGTGAGTCGTCACGTGGGGTCTTCAGGGACCCCCCATAAATGAACTTTAAAAATGTTGGACAATTTTCTCTCTTCGACACATGTTTAGCTTAATATTATCTTTATATATCCATAAGCAATTTCCCTCAGTTTAGTGTATCTTCTTTATTAACACAATATCAATATAATATAATATAAATAGGTTTCATTAAAATATAATAAAGCCTGAAATGGGTGTCAATATAAATTTTCAAATAGGCGCGTGTTTTTTGACATTACAAGAATTGCCCAACAATATAATGCTCGCTTTGCCACTAGGTATTATAATTAATATCCTCACAGTCTTGCCCTTGACGTCTTTTTCTGAATAATCTACATTCTTTTTACTGTTAACAAATCATTCATCATCGAAAAATTCGTTATACTGTCTTTTTTTATTCATATTTATATTATTACTGATGCTTTAAAACAACAAAGGATGACAATAGAAGCTCTATAACATAACATAACATAACATAAACTCACGCCTATATCCCCGAAGGGGTAGGCAGAGGTGCTGGCACCCACGTTTCGCCAGTTTATGTTTTAGGTCCCAATGTAATAGGTGGCGAGCTTATTGCCATTAACCGGGCACTTATAAGCCTGCGATAAATACACACAACTTCGAAAAGCATCGAAAAGTCATTGATGTGTGCCATGGTAATACCTGGGATCGAACCCGAGACCTCGTCTCAGCAGTCCTTTACCCATACCACTAGGCTATATAGGCTATATAGGCTCTGTACTATAGCAAAAACTAAAAAAAATATTACGAGTAAAATTTTACTAACGCGAGTCGTCGCGTGGCGTTCTTCAGAGACTTGCGCTGAAAAACATGTCTTTATTTAACGGTGTGAGCACACGAGCTGAGTTTTGCCGATGTGATAATCAATGACCAGTGGGAATATTTTAAAAGTGTTTATTTTGTATTTTTGTAAGAGCTGAGCTTTTAAAGACCCCAAGTGACGGGTCGAGGGTGAAATTAAACTAATTGATTTTCTCACGATTTATTGGGTTTACGTCGACAACCACCATTTCAGTCTCCCCGTGATCATGGCTATTGCAAAGCAACCAAAACGTCGGATTTAGTAGGTATAATTATAAACGAATACAAATTAAATCGCAACGAAATAAATTGAAACAAGTTTTAATTCGATGGGTAATCCTATTCTCCTAATGGTAGGCCAGAAGCACGCAAAATGATCTCACGAAATCCTAAAATAAACAGTTGTAAATAAAAAACAAGTAATTCTAACGTCTATTAAATATTCACAAAAAGTTGTACCAAAGGTGTGGTATATGTTAAGAAACAATTATGTTCTAAAAATACTGTTGATAGATTAATTAACAAAAAAAATCGTCACAGACAGATCATCGACGTTATCAATTTAGGTTTTTATTTAGAATCATGGAATTCATGCATCATTTTTTTTTTTTATATTTAGGACACGTCAATTTGACTTCACCTCGCCTGATGGTAAGCTGAAGGTTAAGTCTCAGGAAAGAAGGTCACTATTACATACACGTACCATGTTAACAATGGTCGCACTCAGCTTGACGGCCTCATCAGAAGAGGATTGTCGTCGCAGCACCGCGTGACACCCACAGGTCCCACTAGTGCTGCGACCACAATCCCCCTGCCCGGCTATGCACTTGCTGACCCCAGAACGCAATCAAACCGAAATTGGATTACTATGGAGGGGCTTCCCTACAATACCCTTTAGATACACGTTCTGGTAAAAAGCTTAGTGAAGCTCTAGGCAATCCAAGGTTTTTAAGTAACTTACAAAGGAATTTAGCTGGTATACTCTTTGCACTCACGCTACGGTGTGTAGTAGGTATAACTACTTAGCCATTTGTAGTTATTCTATTTGTCAGAAATGACTAAAAATAGCTCCACGGACATTTAAAAGTATTTCGAAAGTTGGATCGCATCAAGGCCGTTTTTATTAGTTCTAGTGAAGTCGAGAACCTGTATCTTTCTTTACAATACAGTGCATTAACCTATAGCAGGTGGCAACAAAGTAATCAATTGATTTAGGATAAAGTAACACGTACGAACATCCGTTTTACTGATTTTAAGTAATGAAATGGAATCATGTGGGTGACAATCTGACACTTATAGTTGTCAGGAGTTTATTATTTAATGTCAGGTTTGCAATATAACAAGTGGACTTGTGAGAAAACGAGTCAGGTAATTAAACTAATCACTAAACTACATTGTAAGGTTTTACAAATCAGACAAACGTACAGAGTTGCATCCAATACACCGAGCATCGAAATAGTAATACTAATGATGTTATAGGTACTCATATGTTTGGGCAACCTTACACCCCGGCGTCTGAAGACCCGAGACGACGTGCGGTTTTAGTCGGTTCACGCCCGACATAACCGCCCCCGCTGGCTGGCGGGGGGGTATCCGAAGGGATTTCCGCACGAAAAAAAAAAAAGGTACTCATATGTTAAACTCACAGTTTAACAATGCAAATGGATAGTGACAATATATTTCTGCATAACTTCAATCGCTACAACTATAGCATCAAGTAATTGCAACAAATATCGTGTCTCATGTACATGATGTCGTAATATAAACTCTCCGGCCGCTCCACGCCGTTTCACATAATGTTCACCTATTTGGTTTCTCTCTGAATGAATTCATAAATACAAGACAGATTACCCCCTTTGTTGTGTTAAGGTGGTGTACCCTGTAAAAATAGATGAAGAAGTGATAAGAAATAAATAAATAAATAACCATACAACTCTGAATCACACACTCTCGGTTTCGCGGACATTTGTCAACCTGACATACTAAATACTGACCGCTCATTGCTTGTCAGTTGAATCATCTTCAACCTGTGAGGGCATAGTATTTAGGGACTGCAATCTTATCGAGATCATACAAGCATTATCGATATATAAGTCAACCTCACTTGCAAGCCGATCCACATCTGCTTACTGACGAACGAGGCTCTGATGCAGGTTATCCTTGGGCTCAGACGGCGGTTTCTCCCGTAAAAGTCAAACGAATCAAACTATTAAAAGGAGAGGAAGAGCAGAACCCAAGCTCTAAATTGCAAACTTTACATGCAACCGGTACTGGCGCTCGGATGATAACGAAGAGGGACTACGACAGAGGCGAATTAAACTGCGTTACTACAATTTACCCAAATAATATCAAAGGTCATCATCATATCAAAGGAAATCATGAGAACTCAGTTTTACTGAACGAATTTTCACAGATGATTATTCCGTAGAGACGTGGAGTCTGCGTTCGCTCAGGCTGCGGAATAATCTTCCTGTTGTAGTTTTCCCAAGCGACTATAACATGGGGTTCTTTAAGAAGGGCATTAGAAGGTTTTCACAGGGTCGGCAGCGCGAATGTGACGCCCCTAGTATTGTATACGTCCATAGACCGTGGTGACCGCTTCCCATCAGGTGCGCCGTGTGCCTGTTTGCCACTTAAAAGTAGGGAAAAGGTAAATAGGTTTCCAGGAAAAGACATAACTGAATTTTTTGATATAATTATGTATTCTGCATACATATATTCCATTTTCGTAAACAGTTCTACAAACATAACGGACGCGCCTCCTAGACGTCTTTGTAACATCCCGCACACCCCTACGCGAGGCGAGCGGAGAGGTTAAGGGGTGCGCGGTATCGTGAAAGTCGTGTTTCGTGTTATTGATGACTCTATGTTGATGACCGCAGACAACTTGAGAACGAGTGGACAGATTTTCATAATTTTTGATTTATTAGATTTGTCTCCGTCTATATTCCTGTGTCTTTTTTGTGTTTATTTTTTTGCGAAACTCCCCACAGTTACCCTACCGACGGCCAGTGAGGGTAGTTATGTCGGACTCGAACCGACCAAAACCGCACGCCGCGCCGTCTCGGGTCTCTAATGCCAGGGTGTAAAGCAATTCCCTCGCAACCCGGTTGATCCTGGGCCATCTACGGCTTTGAGATGGCCCTCTCGGGATACTGTGCATATATGAGACATTCACGAAATGAATTCTGCCGAAAAGGCTGGTTGTCATAACTTGATTCTTAGACGGAACGAAGTTTGCCGGGTAAGCTAGTAGGTATATATCTAAATAATTCATTAAAAAATAAATAAAGTGCGCGTACATAGATGTCTCACTGTATGTAACTACTGCATATATAATGTATAAAGTTGAGTGTGCGTTTGTTTACATTCTATAAGCCACACCCTCCTGTCAAATCCGTTTGCGCAGTTTCTGTAAAGGTAAACAGAAACTGATATTCCCTATTAGTTATTAGCTGGTGTTCATAATTACTATAGGTTTATATATTGGTAATTATACCTTATTGAAATAAAACTATGTTTAACGGATTCGGACTGTTAGACTTTTCGGTTGCTTTTCAGCATCCATGGTCGCGGGGAGACTCCATAGTTTTATTTCTATGTGTGATATTCGCGTATACTTCCGACAATATCAATTATACGTTATCTTAATATCTATGGTGATTACTGGTGTTCAGTATTGAGCGGTGAGTAGGTAGGCAGGTACATGCCAGACTCTCACAGGCTTTACCTATTGCATTACGAATCTATCTAGGTTCTAGCAGTAAATGTGCCTTTTTTTCGTGCGGAAATCCCCTCGTATATCTCCTCTGTAAACAATAATCTTGACATCCATAAGTAATTATTACTTTGTGACTTAAATGGATAAAGAAACCTATTTGATTTGTACGTTACAATTCTCATTTAACTTCACTAGTTTTTGCTTATTTTTGTTTTTCAATAATAGGTCACCTTGACCCTGAACTTGATTGGACTTAGGTAGAAACTAAAGTTCAAGCAGCTAGAAAATGTTGGTCAGATTTGGTAAGATGGTATTTTGAGCCGGATATGTATTAATATACATCATATCTGGCTCAAAATCCCTCCGTATTAACCCGACTGTGCCAGAAGGAGGGTTATGGTTTCCAAGAGTATGTATGTATGTATAGTTGTTTGGCACGCTCTGCGGACTAATGTCGATGGATTTTAGCTTGAGAGGTGTAGTTAGATTCGTATTTACTGCGAGAATGACACTGGGTATATCAAAATAAAAATTAAATCAAAATGGTGGATTTTTGGCGCTAAAATGTATGTCGTTAAAAAAATATTTTCACTCAAACTTATCGAGCTATGAAACGTGATTTCAAATATATGCAACAAAAAAGTATACAAAAAAATTATTATATCAGTGTCATTTGCAAATCGTAAACCGAAAAAAAAATATAAAGACCGAAACAACTTTTGATAGCAGGTAGGATACCTGCTATCAAAAGTTGTTTCGTTATTTTTAGGGCAGTCGGGTTTTTTGATTTTCTAATTAATATTTTTTTATTTGTACACGAAAAAAAACCGATTTCAATCGAAAGGCTTTTCAACTGGTATCACGTTTTGCTCAATGAAATTTGGTAACGCAGTTTAATTTCACCAAGGTCGCAGCTATCAAAATCAAAATCTTATAAAGGTCCGCCGTTTTCTGGCGCTTTCGACTTGCCTTAATTTCTAAGTTTTTTTTTGATAAATTAAGGTTGAACTTGGCTGATATTTTGCATTCGTTCAGGCCTTAATCAAATGAAATAAATATTGTATTTGATAAAAATCGCAATTACAGACATAAATAAATGTTCATTAAGAGAATTAATTAAGTACTTCCTCGATAACAGTGTGTAAGTATATACACCGTTATAGATATAGATAGAGTGCAAGGTCGATCCATGCTCACACAATGTAAGCGGCTTCAGTGCAAGAGTACCTAAACTTAACTAAAAATTAAAAGTTAGTCATCGTCATCTCAGCGTTCTGTCCCGATTGCATCCGAGGCCTGCACCTCGGAGCCCGGGCTTTTCCTGCTTTTTTTTCTCCACTTCGCACGGTCTAGGGCATCCTTGGTAGTGAGAACATTAGCACGTATGTCATTCTTCTTCTTCATTCTTGGGTCTCCCCCTCCTACCGGGGCCCGGAAAAGTGCCATGGCCAGACATTTGTTACCACGTAGTCAGGCGGCTGTTGCAAAACGTGTCCGCACCAGCGAAGGCGATTCTCCTGCATTTAGACAAAGCTAATCTTTCAATTGAAATAAAACTGCTTGTGTTAGATGATAGTTACATTAATTACAGGTGCTAAGGGTTTGTGAGCGGCAAAATCTGAGTAAATACATATGAAGTATTCATACCGTCCGGAACTGAGGAGATATCGAATTCTAGACATATACCCGGCACACACTCGATATATATATTTTTTTTAACTTGTGGAAACCCCCCACGGGCTTCACCCCATCGGTGCCAACGATGGGGTGGGCGTGTCGGAATCGGAGCGACTAAAACCACTCGGTGTCCTCCCTAAGTGCCCATTGCCGGGCACCCCGGGTAAACCCTCGCAAGTATAACCCCAGGGTTACTGGCGGACTTTGCCTTGGCGGGCCTCGCCAGGTGGGGTCGGGTTTTATCCCGCGTTGTTAGTCCCGTGAGTTGGCAGGCGTGTGTAGGACACGCCTCCGCCACGGCCTGCTTCTGTAAGGACGGCGAGATGGCCAAGGGCCGTCCTCAGGCCCCGATCATGGAGGTCGGTAGTCCCCACACTCGATATATTGCAATATTTTTAATGCGTGCTTGAAATTAGGTTGGTATACCACGGATACACGCGCATGATTAAATTAATTTCTATAGTTCATTTGCTCTGTTAGAAGGCCGTTACTGCTATAGGGGCAAGTACGGGAAGCACACTTTTAGCGCTACAAGCGCCATGGTCATAACACGTTTGTAGCGCTCCCCCAGCATAACCTGTATGTAGCGAAATTTAATTATTTTCGCCACAGATATAGCATAGGATACATATCGCGCAGAAATTAGATATTATAAAAACGGAACGCGTCATTTTTTCGCCGCTATCCATGATAACGACATGCGAGCTAGTAAGTATTGCTCTCTATCAGCAGTTAATCGGAACAGCTGGTTAACGGAAGCAATGCCGGTGCACTCCTGAATGTTCCGCAACCACTTTTTTCGCCGCCCTGCTCGCCTCTTCTCCGCTACTATTCCTATCATGATTAGCTGTAGCAGCCTGTAAATATCGTGCCTGAACACGTGACCGAGATACTCTAACTAGCGGCAAACCTTCAGCAAGTTGCACATAAAGGACAGAAAGAGCTAGTTAGTAATTAATGCTAGTATTAGTGTCGTTCGGTACAATGCACTGCAGCAGTTTGGTGATACGCTTGGACAGACCGCTTGCGATATCCAGCGTACTCTAGATCTGTGATTTTAACCTTTCTTGCACGATGTGCGTTCGAGGCTGCTCCTGCACAATTCCACGAAACCTGTTTCACGAAGCATGCCAAATGTAGTAGATATACCAGGTAAGCGGCAATTTGTGGTGTGGCGTGATATTTAAGGTGCGTTTGCACTTGTGAAATAGAATTATTATGATTCGTTGATTTGCACGGGATCCAAAGTGCAAGCTTTGAATGCTACTGTAATTGGCATTTAGATGATGTATACAACTCCCCCTCACTGCTCCGATAGTTTCCGCATCTGTGTAAACACACGCTTCTTCTTAGTCGTTTCCTCATGACTGAGGGACGTGACCCCTCGCTTAGCAACTTCAGTCACCAACTTCTTCCAGGCTATTCGGTCTTGAGCCAAATGTATTGCCTTCTGAAGAGTCATATTGCTGGCCTCTGTGATCGTATCCGTTCATCTTGACGGCGCGCGTCCTCTAGTCCTGGTACCCTCTGCACGGCCAGTGAGAATCGCCATCTCCAGACTATCCGGGCCTCGCCTGGCTGTGTGTCCAAGAATGTGAGGACCCTTTGCGTTTAACTTCGTAAACTAACCGCGGTACGTCATTCAAATCATCGTCGGCAGATACCGCTCGGTATTTTTTCCTACAGCCACACAACAGATATTGGTTACAACAATAACATAACAACAATAGATTCAAGGTCATTGCAATCCACAATAGTAGTGACTTCAAGTATTAAACTCACTTGATTATTACTTCTTCAAGTGCAACAGAACGCGTCAATTTATCAGTGACGTCAACAAAGGTTATCAGAATTGAAATGAACCGCGGAAACCCAACGAGCGACCATATAGGTCAAACACAATATAAATAGGTGCCTGTTTTGCCACTTGAGATGAGGTGCTTAGGTCAATTTCTTATGAGAATTTAATAACGTCTTACAAGTGTTTCAAGTGTTGTAATAAATTGTCTAAGAAGACATTTCATAATTAATGCTTTATACGTAAAGTTTTATACGATGACTTATATGGCTTTACAGTTCAGTTTCGGAGCAATTCAAGACAAGTTTGTAAACTGAATTGCTATGACATGCTTAAACTCAAACGCGTTCGCGATTCGTTCATTTGCTGACATTTGGGACGTGAACCTAACTGGATACGAGGTCATGGTATGAGTACGAAGCTATTCAGTTTAGGTTTGCAATTGAATTACTATTAAGTGGTCGTGGTTAACCCCCGTGGTTTGTTTTAGGCCAGTTAGTGCACATTCGCGAACTTTTTGAAGTTTGATCAAGATTTTTACCACGAGGTATATCTATTTAGGAAACCACTTTCCGCTAATGCAACGAAAGTATATTTTATCTTATTAATCATTATTAATTTATATTTAAACTTATTATCCATATTCTAGAACCCATATTACAAGCTAGTTTCACTATGTTTACTTGGGGTCTAGATAGCGCTGTGTTATATATCCTAGAAAAGAGGCCAAGGTTATTGGATATCATCAGATAACCTGAGTACCTAAATACTTAGTAAGTAAATCACCAACACTAGGTCCAAGACTACTAGGTCTGCAAGGCGAATCGCTGCTTGCAATGTTGAGCTGAGTGAGACATCGTGATTTGAAAATCAGATTTTGAAAATTTTGAACAGTGATCATTCCTCAGTGGCAAGTCCGATTTTGAAAATTCTTTTTGAAAGTCACAACTCTGAACATGCTTTCTGAGCGTGTGAAGTTTGGTCACAGTGTCTCGAGCGGTTATTATGTAATTCCATCTGGAATTTTTTTAACGGTGATCATTCCTCTGTGGTAGTATTAATTTTTTCAAAATATATCCATAAACCTTCCTCTGATTGACCTCTTTATTCATGCCAAATTTGGTTCTGATTGGATTAGTAGTTTAGGAGGAGACCTGTGACAGAGAAAATCCTGAAGTCTGGTATGAGGAGCTTTCGCTCGACTTTGTCTCACTCAGCTCAATAAAGAATCGATTCATATTAAACCCGACCATTTTATCATACATTACAAAAAGACATGATTCAAAAAAAGTAACTTCTATGCAGTTACTCGCTATACAGATGACGGAGGTCAACATAATTTTCCTTGATAATGACATTTCCACCTTCTGACCGGCTACTCAAGGCAAGCCGGTGTTGATAAAATTATGGGCACTCTTGATAGTATGCAATTAAATTAATAGCACTTTGTTTAAATACTAGGTCTGCAAGGCGAATCGCTGCTTGCAATGTTTAGCTGAGTGAGACATCGTGAATCAGATTTTGAAAATTTTGAACAGTGATCATTCCTCCGTGGCAAGTCCGATTTTGAAAATTCTTTTTGAAAGTCACAACTCTGGGCATGCTTTCTGAGCCTGTAAAGTTTGGTCACAGTGTCTCGAGCGGTTATTATGTAATTCCATCTGGATTTTTTTTAACGCTGATCATTCCTCTGTGGTAGCATTAATTTTTTCAAAATATATCCATAAACCTTACTCTGATTGACCTCTTTAATCAAGCCAAATTTGGTTCTGATTGGATTAGTAGTTTAGGAGGAGACCTGTGACAAAGAAAATCCTGAAGTCTGGTATGAGGAGCTTTCGCTCGACTTCGTCTCACTCAGCTCAATAATAGTCCTTTACATTGCCCCCTATACCTACTAGGTACTAGCTACTAGACAAGCTGTTTAGAAAAGAAATTGTGTCACGGTACCTGGATGAGGCAGGAATGAATTTAGAATTTCGAATTTTGTACGGAATGCAGTCTAGATAAATGAGTTAATGAGTTTTGACACCTATCTGTATACACAGCGCGTTTTTTTTTAATGTCATCTGTATGACAGCTATACTTCTTTCGCGATACTAATTTTTTTTCCGTACAGTCAGTACCAAGCTAGTCTACTATAAATACTGTGGAGTGGCAGTTCCTAATTCGAGGGTGCCTGTGTTCGGTTTAAAAATAGCAAAAGAAATAAAAATAAAAAATCGGCCAAGTGCGAGTCGGACTCGCCCATGAAGGGTTCCATAGCAGCAAGTAACATAATAATGTTTTTTTAATTATTATATTTGATTTGATTGAATGAAAGGTAAATTGCGGTTTACGATTTATGACGTATTAAAGAAAAACTACTTACTAGATCTCGTTCAAACTGATTTTGGGTAGAAGTTTACATGGTTAGGTACATCATATATTTTGTCATTCTATTATTTCAGAAATTACAGGGAGGGGGGGATATTTTAGCACTTTGGAAGTGTCTCTCGCGCAAACTATTCAGTTTAGAAAAAAAATATATAAGAAACCTCAATTTCATTTTTGAAGACCTATCCATAGAAACCCACACAGTTTGATGACAAAAAAAATTTGAGTTTCAGTTCTAAGTATGGGGAACCCCCAAAATTTATTGATTTTTTTTTCTAGTTTTGTGTGAAAATCTTAATGCGGTTCACAGAATACATCTACGTACCAAGTTTCAGCAGCATAGTTCTTATAGTTTCAGAAAAAAGTAGCTGTGACATACGGACGGACAGATAGACAGACATGACGAATACATAAGGGTTCCGTTTTTTGCCATTTGGCTACGGAACCCTAAACATTGCCTTAGCTCTGCCCTGAATATTTGCTCAGACCTCAGGCGACATAAAGTAACACATCTGTACCATTTTAATTAAACCAAATGATGTAAGAGGTGACCTGAAGTAATATATCGCAATTAATATTTGCCATTACCCCTTACCGTGACCCATCATGGGCAATAGTGTACTGGACACTTAAGGTTTACTGGAAGTAAACTTAATATTGTGTTAACCTCACCTTTGTACATCGTCGTACTTCCATTTATTTGAATAAAGAATACGAATATGAATACTAACCGACTGAAAATGTATTGTTACAGGCAGCAAACAAATTCTCCATGGCGTATATGGTAGACTTCGGCCAAATCAGCTCATCGCCATCATGGGTCCATCCGGCGCCGGCAAATCAACACTCCTTGACGTTTTATCCGGGTACCGTATTTCTGGTGTCGGTGGAGCTGTATTTATCAACGGCAGGGGGAGAATTATGAGTAAGTACCGATTACAATCATTATGGTCGGACTGAAAAAAATTACGGTCACTACAGATTTTAAAAAAAAACCGGGTTCTTACAAGAACAAAACACAAAAGACTTCAACGCGTTTAATTCCACGAGTTCAATCCGATCTAATTCTTCGTTCATTGACTTACCCTAAACCAAACTGTCGTGTGCTGTGTGTTATTCTTAAATCATAAAGTACAGGCCAGCGTTGGTGGAAATTGAGTAATCTTTCTTCAAAGGAGTTATCAACACTTCTTGAACTGAAGTCGTGTGTGTAGCGTGGCAGTAGAACCCGCTACGTCAGGGATCAAGGGTTATATGCCCGTTCAGTGAAAATATTTGTATTTGTCTCGGTGTTTCTGTGTATAATTGTATCTATTTACATAAGAAAAAAATACAGCTAGCGTGTTTATCTGCAGCCAAAACCCATGTCACAATTCACTTATTTGGAGGTATTTTAAAAATAATTAATATGTAGTCATAAGTCATCTAAACCGTCCAGTACGCAATGGCCCATATTGGGCCACAGTGAGCAATCAGCCACCATGTGTAATGGCATAGACCAATATATAAACAATGTATATTATTGGTTTATGGTAATGGTATACAGTAGCGCACGATTGGAAATCGTAGTGCACAATCGGGATGTTGGTTTTTGGCATACTTCAATCGTGGCGTAGCAATGAACTGTGTACCACTGTGCGAACGCCTACGTGATGATGGCCTACAGTTGCGCATGGCCCTTCACTGGCCAGTGTATACTGGGGACTTATAGAATACTATTAGATTCCGTCTCCATCCATGAGCGTTTCCGTCAGTAGATTTACAAATGAATCAATAACGTGATAAGATTGCATTGACATGCGTGTAACATATTTATCAGAGCAATAATTAGCTATGAACCGCGGACCCGGATTCTTGCGGTTAGATAAAGCTAGAACAGCCTAGAACTGTATCAATTTATTAGACTTGAAATTGTCCTTTAGTTGACCTTATGAAACCGCTCAAATATTTTTTAAATATATTAGATGCTTTTGAGAAGGCGAACCTACTCAGGTGATATATATATTTATTATATATATATATATAAGACCATATATATATATATATATATACCAATATATAAGACCAATTTGAAAAGAATTGCTAATCCGAGCATGAATGATCTGAAGTGTAGTCTTTGAGAGAAAATGTATTCTAAAAGAGTGAGTGAAAAATGAGTTCTAAAATTCTTTGAATGTGTTTACAAAAATCGTAAATACTCGAAATTCTGCTATACTTGTTTGCTACCTAATTAGGATGAAAATATTACAAAACATGTAAGTCACCATTCTCTGAGAAGGAGCTCTACACGATACAGAGGATTGCTGCCAAAATATTCTGTATGACGTTCTATTAACAATTGCCTTTATTTATTTCCAGAACGCTTCAAAAAGATGTCGTGTTACATACAACAAGATGATCGACTTCAGGGCTTGCTCACAGTAGGAGAGAACATGACGTTAGCAGCTGATCTGAAACTACCCACCAAACTTGATAAATACGAAAAGGGTGAAGTTGTAAGTTAACCTACTATACATTATACCCACTTACATAATGTATCCTTGAAGAAGGTCGAGTTGTACTACACATTTACTTTTCGTCAGCAGTCTAACTAAAGAAAAAAACGACGGAACTTCGGAAGTGCCGGCAGAAGGGAAAACTGGAATATTAACGTTGTGCATTTTTGATATTTTGGAATGGTTAGGGAATAATTTTGCACGAATCGCCTTTAATAATCAGTATAAAAGTACTATCATTTATGTGGTAATATACAATATTCATTTATTGCGCTATCGTACACAAACATGACAATTTATATTACATTAAAAACTTAACACTTCAGAACTATTACAATTATTTTACATTAAAAAGTTTATCTCTCAGACAAATCAACTTCCATCCATAATTTCCACGACTTTTTCACCATCATTATTACCAGAACCATCATCGCCAATATATTTATAAAGTACTCACTCACTTTTTTTCGCTATTTCTTCGTCACTTTTTTCTGTAATAGATGCACTGTGTTTAATTTCCATTTTATATCAATAGATTTATTTGGCACAAAATAGAATAAATATTACAAAAAGTCTGATGACAAAAAGTGTTTCTTGGGCCTCGGTCGGAATCGATCGCAGTCTTGACGAAGTCAACGACCAAGCATTAGACGAACGCGCCACAAGGTTGTTAAGTACAGTGTGAAATTAGCGCTTCTATATTATTTGACTGCAAACGTTACGAATTTTCAAATCAGAACACGTGACCTGCACGTGTCCTGACGATTTTTACCCATTACAAAAAAGTGCACAACGCCGCTAAAGAAGTTTTCACTTCAAAAATTCATTCCTTCCTTCATTTTTAGAGCTTAACCCAAATCAATCATCACAGGGTTTGGGCAAATTTACAGACCATTTAAAGGGAAATTGTATATAAGTTCGGAAAGTCAAAGTAGCGTCCGTAAAATTCTAAAAGTTTGTAAGCCATTTTTAACAGATTCTATCGCAGTTTATTTGATGTTATTTTTATTATTTGAAACCGGCGTTCAAATCACCGAGTAGTTTCAAATTATCTGACTAAAGAAATACATAAGAATTAAGAACCTCCTCCTTTTTTGACATCGGTGAAAAATGCGAAACAAAATAAAATAGTTGACCTGTAATATTTTCTACTTTTTTAGCCGTAGCCGCAAAAAGACGGGTTATAAGTGTATCGTGTGTTTCTGTGTATAGCTTCTAAACGATGAACTGACAAACAGCATCAAAACTGTTTGTTATTTTTTGGAAGTAAATTCGAAATCTTTTAAAGATCATTAGCTCATCCAGGGTTATGAAATTTTAAATTTTATGATTACAGATAGAGGACATCCTCACAAACCTAGGTCTATACGAGCACATGAACACTCGAGGAGCACAGTTATCTGGAGGTCAGAGGAAAAGACTATCCATCGCGTTGGAGCTCATCAACAACCCTCTAGTCATGTTCCTCGATGAACCTACCACGTAAGTTTTATTCAAGTTACAGTCGACATCGCGTATTGTCTAACACATTTTAAGTTACAGATCTTCTTAGCTCTCAGACTTCACACAAAATAATAAACAAAAATTTAAATATGATATATCATTTATTTATTTTAATGCAAAGAGTGTTTGTAATTTTTTTGTGTTTAGCAACATCTGAGAGCTACTGTACAGTAAACAAAAGATGGTCATCGCTTGAATCTCGTTAACTGATGACCACCTTCGTGTAAACTAATCCATCTAGAAGTAAAGAAGAGACGTTGCCTTCTTGGAAGTATTTTATATCATAGCGTAATCAGTAGATCATGACGTATGTTCCGATGAGCTTTTCCAATTAATCCCACCTTCTCCTCTTGATAAATCTTTGCCTATCCCTTCGGATAGTTTATGCTCATTGTACGTTAAGACAAAAATTACAATAAACTTAATATAGAAGCCGTATTAAACGGCTTCTACTAGATATTTAATATTAGCGTCGATAACCATTTATCTTAATTTCACACGTCGCCGCGTCGTTAATGCGAGTATTATGTTTTATGGGCGAAATATAATACACCATTTAAGTATAAGATACCATCGGAATGATCCGTGCCCAACACACTGTTTCTCTTAATACGTCCTTACGGCTCACAGGTTTGAAACCCAATCATTGATTACGCTACGGACGAAAACCCACTTCTAATACAAGCAATTTGATGATGACTCCTTCAGCCAGTTTCGGCCATGGTGACGATTTGACTTAACTCCTAGTTAGCATGGCGCTCTTGCGCGCGAAGATGGCTAATAAAGGCGATCTTGGCAATAATTCTACGGGAACATGCAGCGCATGTAAGCACATCGTCCACGTAGTTATAGCTTATGGGAGCAGGTTGACGCGCTTTGGCGTCACTCTTAGCGTCGAGGTCCGATTTACGTTGCTCCTCAAATTCGCTCACTCGCATTTCCATGAGCCTGCGCCATCGGGGCATTTTGCTGCCAAACCTTCCCATTGTGAAGGTTAATGGGTGCACCTTCTCATGTGCTGCTTCTGAATGCCTTTATACCTTACGAGTTGTCCGCCCTGTTTCCGCTTACCCTCCACGAGTTCATAATAGAAGATGCACTTCACCACTCTTTACTCCTTCATCCGTGACAACTGACACTTGACTACACCAACGAAGCTGCATCGCATTAAATAAACCTCGATGCCACCCACAGCTTCAATTGGGGACACCGGAAGCCGGACGGACGATCCGCCCACGAAGCTTGTGAGCCATTTCATCCAAAAAAATACCCACAGCTTAGATGGTGTGTGTGGGTTATTCCAATTCGATTAGAACGAGAAACGTAAACAAATTTTGGTACTCTGTATAATTCGTCAAAACAAACCAAATCAAAATTGAGGTATTATTAATAACGTAAATAGCTCAAAGAACCCAACCAAATAAATTTAACTTTCATAAAACATAGGTATTCTAAATTTTAATTTTATAATTTTTCGTTAGGTTTGAAATAACGTTTCAAAAACGTATTTTACTGAATCGAGCCCCTGGAGGGTTTAACGGGAATACTAGTAATTTTAGTTATTACCTAGTTTTCTTCAGTAAAAGAATCTCCTACTACAGGACAATTGCACTAAGTACCACCTGTGGTGCCTGAACTCAACGTAGCACTTTGTCAATTGATAGAAATATTTTATGCATATAGTCACGCTTCTTAACCATTGCGGCAGATAGAGACAACATCTTTCTGCTTGATACGATTCTCACATATGCCTTTCGCTTCGTCTACTTTCATGATTCTCTTATGTCCAATCCATTTATTTTATTTTTACTCATTAAGAAAACAAACAGTTTTTATTAATCGTGTCTACTTATTAGTGTGCTACACAATATCTGAAAACCATTTATTAATTGGATTATGATTACAAACTACGCCCGTCTTATTCGCTCAACGAATTACAATGGGAAGTATAAGCATATTTAATGGTGCAAATAGGTATGTAACACTTGTATCCTAAAAAGTTACATCCGGCAGTTATAAGTTAAGCATCCCTTTCTCTATCATAAATAATAAATAAATAATATATAAATATTCTACGACATTCTACACAGCACTTTCTAGACCCAAAGTAAGCATAGTTTAACTAGCTTGTGTTATGGGTTCCAGAATGCGGATAATCATACTTAAATACTTTTTTTTTTTGTAAATACATACATATTATACATAGAAACACCCAGACCAATGCAAATAGACATATTCATGCATACAAATATTTGCACTGAGCGGGAATCGAACCCGCGCCCCCTGACGTAGCAGTCGAATGCACTACCGCTACGCCACAGAGGCCGTCACATGACCACTATACATTTTACCATATCACCAAATTCATTATCACGCTGAGCATTTGGTCCATTAGCGTCACTGCAGATATAATTGATACTTTTTGACATATCATAACATAACATAACTTCACGCCTGTAACCCCGAAGGGGTAGGCAGAGGTGTATTACACACCCGCGATTCCCCAGTTGTGTTTAGGTCCCAATGTAATAGGGGGCGAGCCTATGGCCATCTACCGGGCACATTACTAAGTGAGTGATAAGTAACATTTTTAATACACACATAACTACGAAAAGTCAGAGGTGTGTGCCCGGGGCGACTAAGAATCGGCAGTCCGTTACGTACGCCACTGGGCTATCGCCGCTTATTTTTTTTAAACTTTTTGAAACTCTTCTAGTATGATTTTATAACAGAACTAACGACAACCATTTAATAATTAGATATCTTAATGAAAGATTTCGCTCGAATAATACACATAATTGATATTCATCATCTTTTCAATGCTTCTTAGTTCCTATAAAACAAAATATATTTACTAGCGTAAAAGATAAACAGTATCAAGGTTTCGCAAACCGGACGTGGATCGTGAATAACGTAGCAATGATAGTTATCTATATTATTTATCCATGGCCTTATCTTGTTAATAGATCAACAATATCTTTAATGCTAAACATGCTTTAACTTCCAGCTATCGTTTTTCACAAATCTATCATGTTAAACAGTCTGTAACAAAATTAGTGTCCGATCGATAAGGGGCACAAAGGTATCGTAAATACAAAACCGTTATATGAAATTCAAAATAATTGGATATTGAAATGTGAAAATCTAGATTAAAATTACCCAATATCTTCCCAAAATCAAAGAATGTGACAACATCACATAGTAGATATACAATGACCAAGCCACGCCACGACGTCTTCATGGACGCCCGCAAGCATTTTGGTGTGCGACGGTGTTGGACATCTGACGGGAAAATTGTCGTACAACTCGCGAATAATGTACGGCGAAGAATTGAATCATCATCCGAACTGCGCAACCTATGCATGGAATTCCCAACCCCGCAATTACCGCCACATGGAACATCAAAGACTCCACAGGCAGTTGTTCCAACAGCAGCCGGTGTAGCCACCGTCAGTGAGAGAAGACCCCGGAAGCAAATCAAGTAGTAACAATATTTACATTAACCTCCTTTAATCTACCGGATTGCTTGAATTTGTTACTGTTATACAAACTGCGATTGAGGTCAGTTGTAGTTTTCACTTTTCTGTCTCCTTCTAACTTCCAAATTAACATCCTTTTTGCAGATAATTGTCAGTTAGTTTATGTATTTTGAAATATTTTGCTTACAACCTCACATTTACAATAAGTTTTATAATATGACAGATAATGTTGTTAGTTTGATATGTCATTCAGTTGTCACTTGTTAGTGCGTTTAGTTATTGCAATATTTTATAATTGTCTCTAGCCCCTATAAGTGCATTGAGGATAACTAAAAGAGAAGTTATATATTTGATTTACTTATTTATTTAAAACAACTTATATATTTATTATTATTTAATTATAATATTTTATATTTATGTCTGATAACGATGAATTTTATATTTTTTGCTCTTCGTCTGACTCATCTGATGGAGACTACGCCAGTGCAGGTAGTGATAACGAAGGGGATGCAGTCCGATTACACAGAGAACTGCTTACTGTATTTGGTCCATTAGATAAATTCCTTAATGTTGTACATATTAATGCTCAAAGCGTTCACGCCCACTATCCTGATTTACTTACATCTTTCGATTCTCGTAACATCCATGCTGTGCTTATTTCCGAAACTTTCCTAAAACCTACACTTCCTTCAAAACAATATGCCTTACCAGGATATAAACTTATAAGAAATGATAGAGTAGGTAAGCGGAGTCGGGATTTACCTTCGAAACGATATCGTCTTCAAGTTGGTAGATCGGTCCCCCAATGCCTATTCTGGTTTTACTGAGCATATTTTTCTCGAACTCGACTTTCATCATGTTAAATTTCTTCTAGGAGATTATTACAGTCCTTCTCTTAACATTGACTATTTCTCTTCTTTCGAGTCTAAGTTAGAAAACCTATCCGCTTTATATCAGCACTCCATAATCTTGGGTGACTTCAACACATGTCTACTCAGGGACGATGCGCGCAGTCGGAGATATAGTCGGAGATATTCTTCCATTAAATGTGACACATCGCGCCCCTCACTGTACTCCTTCTCTCCTAGACCTTATAATTGTGTCCGACCGTGAAAAAGTTATCACTCATGGTCAACTATCGGCTCCTTTCTCATATCATGATCTAATATATCTCTCCTACAAAATTCGCGCACCGAAACCGAAACCTAAGTTTTGCTTCCTCCGGAGTTTCAAAAACATTGACCTGGATATCTTAAAAGCCGATGTGAGGGAAACAGACTTTTCTCTGGTGTACAACACCAATAACATCGACATAAAAGTAGACAGCTTTAATAAAATACTCTTGGATATTTATGACAAACATGCTCCTCTGAAAAAGATTAGGGTTAAGCATTTACCCGCGCCCTGGCTTTCGGAGTACATCAAAACGGCTATGTCTAAACGAGACAAAGCCAAAAGACGTTACAATCGTAATCCCTCTGATGAGAACTGGTCTACCTATAAGATCATTCGGAATCGCTGCAGTCGTCTGTGTAGGGATGCGAAAAGGCGCCACATTCACGATTCGATTAATAATAGTAACACATCTCAGGTATGGCAATTTTTGAGGTCTCTCGGTATTGGCAAAGCTCCTAGTGACTTTACTGATAATATTGATCTCAATGCACTGAACGGACATTTCTCCACGCCCCCGACCCTGGTAGATGACTTAGATAAAGCTACGACTCTTAGTTATATTTCCAGCCTTCCCCTGCCTGATTGTGCCTCCTTTATATTCAACCCGGTTGCGGAGGACGACATAAGGAAACAAATTGTTTCAATATCAACAAAAGCGATGGGTAACGATGGCATTCAACTACAAATGCTGCTACCTATCCTAAGTGAACTCCTTCCAGCCATCACACATATCATTAATTTTTCACTTGAGAATAGCTCTTTTCCATTGGCTTGGAAGAAAGCACTCGTCATTCCTTTGCCCAAAACCAGCAATCCCACCTCAGTATCCCAGTATCATCCTATTTCAATCCTGCCAATCCTTTCCAAAGTCCTCGAGAACACGGTGCGAAATCAATTAGCATCTTACCTTTCCTCTCACGGGCTACTGAGTCCATACCAATCTGGCTTTCGGTCGGGCCATAGCACAGTCACTGCACTAGTTAAAATATCAGATGACATAAGACTGGCCATGGAGAACAAACTCCTGACAGTAATGGTTTTACTGGACTTCAGTAGCGCCTTCAACTCTGTTGATTTCGACATCCTCCTGGGCATCCTATCTTCATTAAATATGTCGTCCTCTGTAATCGCTTGGTTTAACTCCTATCTTCGTGGTCGCTCGCAGCGGGTTCGCTCTGACGAGGCATCCTCTGACTGGTGTGACCTTGTTGCGGGCGTTCCGCAAGGTGCCGTCCTCTCTCCTCTTCTTTTCTCAATTTTCATCAATATTATCAACAAAGTTATATCCTCCAATTTTCATCTCTACGCAGATGATTTGCAGCTATATCGCCACTTTGAGACTGACGAGAGGAATGGGGCCATTACTGCCATCAATAATGACCTTAACAGCATTAGTGCTTGGGCAAAATCGTTTGGATTACTAGTTAATCCCGCAAAATCCCAGGCACTCATTGTAGGTGGCAGTTACTTCTACAATAATCTTGACCATGCCTCTCTTCCTCCGATCTACTATAACAATATTGTGATACCTTATACTACGGTCGTCAAAAATCTAGGGATTTATATTGATTGCAATCTGTCGTGGACTAGTCATGTCACCGAGGTCAGCAGAAAGGTTTTTGGTACGCACCACTCTCTTAAGCGTCTTCAGAATTTTCTTCCTCTTAAGACCAGAATCTGTCTTGCTCAATCTCTTCTCCTTCCTCTTTTAGACTATGCTGATGTCACCTTTCTCGACGCAACCGAAGAACTCTGGAACAAGCTGGAGCGGTTGCAAAACTTATGTATCCGGTTCATATTTGGTCTACGAAAGTACGATCACGTTTCGGAGTTCCGAAAGCAACTGAAATGGTTACCAATTCGGCGGCGTCGGGATGTTCACATTCTTTCCCTACTCTTTTCCATTCTTCATAATCCTCACTCTCCTATATATCTTCGTGAGCGTTTTGAATTTCTTGTCCCCAGGGGAAAACCCTGTCGCACTTTATCTTCTCTACTGCTTCGAACTCCCCCTCACAGTTCTTCTTACTATCACAATTCCTTTACAGTTTCTGCTGTGAGGCTATGGAATTCTCTTCCTCATTCCATACGCGCCAGCCCTTCTCTAAATATTTTAAAAAAACAAACGAGAGACTACTTTCTCTCTGAACAATAACAGACATAATATGTAGCTATATGTATCTATGTATTTGTATGTATGCTTATGTGTTTATATATACGTTTATATATTCTTATGTGTATTTTATGTATGTGTATGTAGGTTTATGATGGTAATATATTAGTAATGCCTTTTGTCAGGAGTATACATTTGGTATATCTCCTCATATTAATGAATGTACACAAGACTTAACCTCTCATTGGACTGCAATTCCTCTGTGCACTCCCGGGTTTGCTGGAAGAGAACTCAACCTTGAGTTAAGCTCGCCTTTGTACATATTGTCTCTCTTATTTGTTTAAATGCCATGTAAGTATACAATAAAGAATAAATAATATTTAGTGCTTGGCGGCCGCGAACAAGGTTCCCCGCGCCTTCTTGTGTTTTTTTTTGTTATTTTTATTTTTAAGTACAGAAAGTACCTTACAATAATAGATATGAAACAGATAAATCTTTCAAATTAAACAAACTGGATTGCCTTAGAATATAGCAGCTCTTTCACAATTTTTTTTTATTAGGTAGATCCTTCCCTTGTCCCAAATACTAGAGTTCGGTGGGATATATAATTTTCTTCCATATGTACATTCATATGAGACGTTATCTCCTTGGTTATTGATTACCCAATCCATTTTTTTTGTTCTGTACCTAACTCTGTTCCTGAAGCCCTCTACATTCATACTTTGAACTTTTCACACTTGCTTGATACAGTATATAATATCGCTTGACAAGAGTAACGCATTAGATATCGTTAGTCACGTAATTTGATCCAGAGAATATGACGATAATAGAATACAGAATTAGTTTTCCAACAGAAAACATTAAATTAAAATAAACCCCATATGATCTGTAGGATAAAGCATACATTAAAAAAATAAATAAATATAATTATGAAAATGAATATAATGTATAAAACAATAATAATAATATTATTAATGTAACACGGTAAAGCGTTTGGATATGGTTGGTTATTCTAAAACTGTTCATTCATTCCTGTTAAAATTCTTGGAAAAACAGGCAAGACACATTTAATATGTTGATTAATTAAGTGTTGCTCGAGCATAATAATAACAATATAATTCAGTAGGTAGGTACTAACTTATACTTAATTATATGATGTACTTAAAAATTTCTTGATTTGACTTTGGCATACCTATGAATATGTAAGTAACTATCATTACCTCATTTAGTAAACAATGTTTTTAGCCAATTAATCAATATTAATATATGCTATACAATATGTGATGAAACTTGCGTCTGATCTGAAGATATATTTAGGTACCAGTCTTAGGTTCTGAAGACCCGAGACGGCGTGCGGTTTTAGTCGGTTCAAGTCCGACATAACCGCCCCCGCTGGCCGGTGGGGGGGTATCCGAAGCGATTTCCGCACGAAAAAAAAAAAAGGTACCAGTCTTAGGTTAATTTGGCTATGCATGTTATTATTTTTGGAAACGTAGTTAAAAATATATATAAACTCATAAAATGTAATTAAATTAAATATAATTAAAATATTATTGAATATCTATTGTGTGGTGCTGTCACATTCTTAGATTTTGGGAAGGTTTTTTTTTTTTACGTGCGGAAATCCCTTCGGATACACCCCCACAGACCAGCAGGGGTGGTTATGTCGCGTCTCGACTAAAACCGCACGGTTTCCTTCCCAAGTGTCGAAGTAAGCCCTCGAAAGGATAACCCCAGGGTTGCCGGCGGACTTTGGCCTCCGCCACGGCCTGCTTCTGTAAGGACGGCGAGTCGGCCAACTGCCGTCCTCAGGCCCCGATCATGGAGGTCGGTAGTCCCGGGCGTAGATGAGTCTGCGGCGGCCTCGCAGCAGACTGTGAAACTCGGGGGGCAGGGTTCTCTCCCGCTCCCTCTCCGCCGTCTCTTTCGCGCGCATTACCTGCTCGCAGAAAGAGGCGGCGGCGTGCCACTTACTCCCGTCGGAGACCACGGCCCTGACCATGGTCTCCAACGAGAGAACGTCCACGCCCAGGACCGCAACGAGATCCCGGCGTTGACTCGCCCACGCAGGGCACTCCACCAACGTGTGGAGCGCCGTGTCTTCGCCAGGATCCTCGCAGTGCTGGCACTGCGGCGTTGTCTCCCGGTGGATGCGCCACAGATACTTACCGAAACACCCGTGTCCGGTAACCATCTGGCACATCCGGTAGGAGAGGTCCCCATGGTCCCTCTCCAACCACTCCTTCATGATCGGTCTCACCGCCGCAATGGTGGATTCCCCCCACCTTGGGTGCTCAAGTCGCACCCTCCATGTCTCCATGAGTTCCCGGTGGAGCTGGGAACGCTGAGCCCTGATTTCTCGGGGCTAAGGCCTATATCCCCGCTCCAGCGCCTCCTTGCGCCACTGGTACAGCAGCGCAAGGGGATTTTGGGGAGGTAGTGTATAATTATGATATTAGGGAATAGCGTTTTGAATTCCAATGTCGAGGATTCCAATATCTAGGATTTATTCAGTATACATTTGTGGCCCTTATTGATCAAACAGGTGTTTCGTTACATCTGATAAGTATAATATTTTCAACTAACTGTTGCCCGCAACTTCGTCCGCGTTTAGTTCAGAATAGATCAAGATACTTACTTATGTTTACTTGTACAGTTTCTGCGAGCATGTGATGCTCGCGAAGGAGATGGCGGAGCGCGCCCGGGAGAGGTTCAGAACCCTCCCGGCCCGCCGAGCCCGCAACATGCTCGCCTCGCGTCGCAGGCGACTCAGGCGCCGGAGGTCGCTTAACGACCTCCGTCCTCCATGAACGCAGGCCTGGGGGTGGCAGGTGAGGCCGCCTGTCACCCCAGCAGAAGCAGGCCGGGACGGTGGCGCGACTAGCGCCCCTCCCCCAAACCTAGGCAAGACGGGGACACCGTGGTTCCCAAACCCGAGGGGGCCATCTCGAAACCGGAGATGGCCCAGGGTCAGTCGGGGTACGAGGGATATGCTCTATGGGCAACCTTACACCCCGGCGTCTGCAGACCCGAGACGGCGTGCGGTTTTAGTCGGTTCAAGCCCGACATAACCGCCCCCGCTGACCGGCGGGGGGGTATCCGAGGGGATTTCCGCACGAAAAAAAAAAACAACAACAAAAGGTATCGATTCCAACATCGTTTATAATATAAGTTATGTCATCGCTATATTTTCAATTAAGTACTTTTTTTGATAATTGAGAGGTCATTTCAATGAAGTACGTTCGGTTATTTAATATATTACCGTAATGATATTAATTGAGAAAGGTTTATGAGTCTCTAATCATGTATCTTTTATACGTTGGTGGTGTAGAAATATATTCAGGATTGGTATAAAAAATGCAGTTTCCGTGATGAGAAGTAAAAATGTAATGAACGAAAAAATGGATACATACAAAATATCACAAAAATTAAGAAACAAGTAGGTATGCAAAAGTGCATTAATTAAAAACGCCTACTTGATTAGCGTTAGCTAAGAAAGTTAGCTATTTAGGTTGCGTTGACCATTTGAAAGGGTCTAAACATGCCCCCGGGCGTTGAAAGATTGCCTTTCAACCATCTTCTTCAAGGAGACAGCATATCTTCGAAAAAGGTCTTCGCACCACACCAGTTGCTGTCTTGACATCCGCAACACGATTAATACCATCGGGACCGGGATAAACAGCCACGATGCGACCCAGCTTCCACTTCAGAGGTGGTAAATTGTCTTCTTTGAGGACCACAATTGCATTCAATTTCAATGAATCTGAGCCTGCCTTCCATTTAACGCGCTTCTGTAACTCGCTTAAGTATTCTTTGCTCCAGCGCTTCCAATAATGTTGTCTCAACTGTTCAATTCTCTCGAATCGATTCAGGCTAGACGTTGTACAATCGTCATAACTTGGAGCAGGCAACGAAAGAAGTGAGCGCCCGACCAGAAAGTGTGCAGGCGTAAGGGGCAGCAAATCATTCGGATCCGTTGATAAGGCAGATAACGGGCGTGAGTTCAATATTGCCTCGATTTGCACCAAAATCGTGTTTATCTCCTCATAAGTTAGATGACAATTTCCCAGTACTCGCTTTAGATGAAATTTTATCGATTTTACTCCTGCCTCCCAAAGACCACCGAAATGAGGAGCGTAAGGAGGAGTAAAGTGAAAACTGATCCCATCGTTCGCAACGGTCTCAGATAGTGAGCCAGAGCAAGACTTTAAAAATTTACCGATGTCGTTGTACGCACCAACAAATGAAGTGCCGTTGTCGGAATATATGTTTTTTGGTTTACCACGTCGTGACATAAATCTTTTGAGTGCCGATAAGAAAGTATTAGTAGAAAGGTCCCCTACGAGCTCAATATGAACAGCTTTAGTCGCAAAACACACGAAGATGGCAATATAAACTTTAAATAGTTTACATCCTCTCCCTTGACGATTAGCTGCTAAAATAGGTCCAGCGTAATCAATACCTACATTCTCAAACGGAAAACTTGGTTCGAGACGCTGCTGTGGAAGGTTTCCCATTATCGGAGCTTTAGTTTTACCTTTAAAACGATTACACAAGATGCAACTATAATAAACCGATTTCGCCAAATTCCGACCACCAATAGGCCAATAATTTTCCTTTATAGATGCCAATAATAATTGAGGCCCGGCATGCATAAGCCTTTTATGTTCATAATTAAAATAAAGTTTAGTGAATGAATGATTGGACTGTAAAAGTATAGGATGTATTTTGTCATACGAGTAATAAGAATTAACTAGACGCCCCCCTATGCGAATTAATTTATTGTCATCTAGAAAAACATTAAATTTTAGTAGAGGACTCTTGCTAGGTAACGGTTTTTTAGTAAATAATAATTCGTATTCGGGAAAGGATTCCCTTTGAGCCAATTTAATGAGAATAGTTAAGCCATCTGAAAGTTCTTCATTAGAAATATAAGAGGTCTTAACTGGTTGTCGTTTACAACGTGTGATAAATCTTAATACATACGTCATGCATCTTTTAAGCCTAGAAAAATTTGAAAATTGATTAAAATCTATCAATTTACTTTTGTTTTCAGTTGTTATGTGTAAATTAATCTCAGGCTTCGTTTCTGGAAGTTTCTGTGAGGCGACTGGATTCGAGGGCCACTTAGTAGGACTTTTTATCAAAAATTGGGGACCGTGCCACCACAAATCAGATGATTCGATCAAATTAGGATCGAGTCCCCTCGATATGAGATCAGCTGGGTTTTGATCGGTGGGGACATGCCGCCATGTGCAAGAATCAGTTGTCTCAAGAATCTCCCCTATGCGATTTCGCACAAAGGGTTGTAGTTTATTTGGCATAATTTTAAGCCAACCGAGAACGATTGTCGAATCAGTCCAGAATACTGTTTCTCTGATCTGAAGACGCAATGAACTTTTAACTTTGTCATACAGACGAGCGCCTACCAGTGCCCCACAAAGCTCGAGTCTAGGAATCGTGGTAGGTTTAATCGGAGCGACTCTGCTTTTGCTACACAGTAAACGTACTAATACATCATGTCCATTGCAACTTCGTAGATATACACAAGCACCATATGCAAGCATAGATGCATCTGTAAACACATGAATATCCACAACGGTGTAGGAGTCACAAAGTACTCGTCGTGGTACACGAAGGCTATTTAAAGATGGTAGGGCATTTATTATTTTTAAAAATGAATTACTGATTTCAGAGGGTAATTTATCATCCCACGATACTTTGTGTAACCATAGTTTTTGTAGAATAGTCTTCATTAATATAACGCAAGGTGAAAGAAGTCCGAGGGGATCGAAAATCTGAGCGATAGATGAGAGTATGCCACGTTTGGATAAATTGACGTCAAGTTCACCTTTCATAGGAAAACAAATAACGTCAGTGTCAGTGCACCACCCTACCCCTAATGTTGCACATAGTTCCAACTTGCCTATGTTCAAGTCAACCGGTGCACATGGTAAAGACATTAATAGTGGTGCATTTGACTTCCACTTCCGCAACTTCATACATGCGGACTCCAAAGCAGCAGTAACTCCATCTTTAATTGAAGTCACTTCATTTAAAGTGTCTCCACCTGCTAGTAAGTCATCCACGTAAAAGTCGTGCTGAATTATTTCCGAAATCGTACTATTTATACACTCTATACCAAGTTGCTTAAGACACCTAATTGCTAAATAGGGAGCACTGGCAGTCCCATACGTAACAGTATTTAATTGGTATATCTTTATGGGACTGGATGGATCTTCGCGCCAGACTATTTGTTGCAGATGTCTGTCGTCCGGATGTATGACTACCTGCCTGTACATCTTTTCAACATCTGCTGCTAAGACATATTTGTGCTGTCTAAATCTCAAAAGAATAGAAACTAAATCATCCTGTATCGTGGGTCCCACCATTTGTATGCTATTCAGAGACACACCAGAGCTAGTAGGTGAGCTGGCGTTAAACACCACTCTTAATTTAGTGGTGGAGCTGCTTTCCCTAACCACTCCATGATGAGGAATGTAATAAGCAATATCAGATTTATTCTGACACACTGACATGTGACCCAGGTTAAAATATTCGGACATAAACTCGCAGTAGTCCCTTTTAAGTGATAATTGTTCCTTAAATCGCCTTTCTAAAGACAACAAACAATGAGTGGCTCGTTGTAATGAGTTTCCCAAGACACTCTCAGATTGTTTTAACGGAATACGTACACAAAACCGACCACTATCTAGCCGAACCGTATTCTCTACAAAGTGTGCTTCACACCTCTGTTCCTCAGCTGAATAGGATGACTTAAGACTCACTTCTTCAATTTGCCAAAATCGACTAAGTTGATTATGAATATCATCATTCCGTGACTTGTCGTCTGAATTAGTAATATTTGCAAAATTACAAGTCACAACACAGGAAGAATCCGATGCATAGCCGCTGTTTATTGGGCCAGAGACTAACCAACCAAGAGAGGTCTCATAAAGCACTGGACTATTAACTCCTAAACTAATTTTCTGCGATCCTAATAAGTCCCAAAATAAATCGGCGCCTATAATTAAATCAATGAGCGAAGGCATATTAAAATTAGGATCAGCTAACTCAAGGTCACTAGGAATATTTAATGATGACAGGTGTATTTGTTGATGAGGGATCATATCTGTGATCGAAGGCAAAACGAAACAAGTTAAATTATTACAATAACCTTCATTTAAGGATTTCATTGATACACGAACCATTCTATGTATATGAGAAATTGTATTATTAATACCTGACATAGATTTGTCTACCTCATAGGTTGCTAAATTTAATTTACTGCACATATTTTCAGTCATTAGACACGATGTACTGCCGCTGTCCAGAAGGGCGCGAGCGACATGCGGTCTATTTTGATTGTCATACAACTTGACTAAGGCTGTTGACAGTAGTATTTCACGACCGTAAGTGGCAGTAGCCGTAACACATGAGAGCGTCACAATATCATGCGTCTCTAATGTTTCTGACTGTACCACCGAATTTGACACTGGCTTTGATTTCATGTCTACATGAACAAGAGTATTGTGCTTACGTTTACACAACCTGCAGCCGTTCCGTTTGCAATGGTTAGCATAATGACCTGGTCGAAAGCAGTTCCGACAAATCTTATAAGTATATAATTGCTGCAACCTCTCCTCAGTAGAAAGTGCTAAAAATGTAGAACAATTATATAAATAATGCTCACCCTTACAGTTTGGACAGGAAACTACGGCTGAGTTAGTAGTCTGCTGACTTGTCGCTTGTGGTGATGGAGTTGTAACGGACACGAAACTTCTGTGTTTAACATTCTTCACATTTGATTGGATCCGTTGGAGGCCACCACGAGGTAGCTCCAAGGACTCCAACAGGTCAGCTCTGCTCCGTAAAAATTCAAAAAATGTGACTAATGTTATACGTAAGTCCCTTTGCAACGTTCCCTTATACTCCTCCCACTCATTATTGGTTTTTGTAGCTAATTTATTGGCAGCAATGTATATGAGCAGAGTGTCCCAATTGTTAGTCGGTTCGTCAAGAGCATTCAACGCACACAAATTCTTTTTTAACTGGTCTATAATACCTTTTAGGCCGTTTGCAGACTCTTTTTGCATAGGTTCTATGTTAAATAAGGCAGATACGTGATGTTGTACTAATAAACGCTTATTATCAAATCGTTCACATAATAAACTCCAAGCAATAGGATAATTTTTGGCAGAAAATTCAACCGATTGGATGACCACAGCAGCTAACCCTTCCAATGAACCCCGTAAGTAATGAAATTTGTCAATGTCAGCCATGTCGTCATTGGAGTGGATGAGGCTTTCAAACGTATCGTGAAATGCTAACCAACCATCGTATGTTCCGCTAAATTTGGGTACTTGAAGTGTTGGTAACTGAACAGACTTTTTACTCTTCTTCGAGGTACTTACCTCTTCACTTTTATCGTTAACTTTACTATTACGCGATACGAGGCATGTAGCCTTAGACATCAGTTGACAATAAGTAGATTCAAATTCATTACGCTCAGACATTTGACTGTCTGGATCATCAACCAAGCATTCCAACTTTAATTGCACATCATCATATTGATCGTACAACGACTCAATCTTTTGTATACGTAATTTAAGCTCACCTACCTCGAATGGGGTCAATGTTTCCTCTAAACCATTTAGGTAAGAGCAAAACATTGTTAAACGACCTTTGTAGCTACCGCGTTTTCTAATAAACTCCTTTAACTCATCCTTATCGGCCATCTTTAAGAGTAGAATGCAATCGATCTGTAATTTTATACAAAAAAACTTAAAGTTTAAAGTTAACAACTAGGTACCTAAGTACTACTTTTATCTACCCACGTTAACGGCTTAACTTTGCAAATAATTATTTCCAATAAGTAATGGTGTTATCGCAATGAAGTTAATTTGCAGCGTAAAACATCAAAATATCATATAAGATTAATAGTACCTATTACCTACTAACATTTAAATATTTGCTTTTCGGCACAAACGTAAAACTTATCGAACCAATTTTACAAACAAAAAAAATCAAACGAGTACTAAACAATCTAAATATGGAAATACTAATCAAATGATTACATTAATAACATGTTGAAAACTATTTCAAAAGGTAACACAATTTACAATGACTTGATAATATACTTTATCTTAAATCAACGTAGGTGGGTTTTTAACTTACAATACAAACGCTCAATTATAATAACAATTAAGCTAATCCATCATAAAAATGTAAGCAAATGAATGCACTTATTACAAAGTTGCTACCTGCACCTACCTTTTGTAAAAAAATACAAGTAATTCACAAATTCAAATCATTAATTATTATTAAATAATACTGTGTACTGACCTTTAACTTCACGAAAATGCTTAATATGTATATAATACCTGATTACGAGTACTGGGTGAAACACTGAAATAGATAAGTACTAAAACACTGGTGCAAATTTTAACCAAACGCCGTCGTTGATGAGACTTAACTCCACGTTAGTACTTCGTCCAGAAATATCGCTCGAATCTTGTAATCCGCTGTATATATTCAACTTTTACCAAATATAATCAATTATCCGGCTCGTTACGACCATGTAGAAATATATTCAGGATTGGTATAAAAATGCAGTTTCCGTGATGAGAAGTAAAAATGTAATGAACGAAAAAATGGATACATACAAAATATCACAAAAATTAAGAAACAAGTAGGTATGCAAAAGTGCATTAATTAAAAACGCCTACTTGATTAGCGTTAGCTAAGAAAGTTAGCTATTTAGGTTGCGTTGACCATTTGAAAGGGTCTAAACAGGTGGAGTATTGATATTATTATATGTTACTGCCCATCTCATTTTAGTTATAGCGTGATGATTGATAGTCCGGATGTTGATTATGCCCGAGCTCTACCGACATGCAAAATTTCGTGGTGATCTACTTTGTAATAATAAATCTAAGATGAATAATAACTTAGATCGATTTTGCTCTACTACCCATAGGTATCACACTTGTATGAGCCAGCGTGTTGATATATACTTAGCAAAGTTTATGACCATACCCTAGAAGAATGTGTTCTGTGCAAATTGAGCACTCAGCGACAACATACATTTTGAAACATTCTGAATCATCTATCTATATACTTTGTGTGTTTGCTCGAGATGGACGCAAAAACTACAGAACCGATTTTAACGCACTTTTTTTATTAGAAAGGCCTTGGTCAGACTTAAAGTCTGCCGTATTTTTTATTGCAATTAGTTAAGTAGAACCGCAGATATGCCCAAAAAACGAAAACCGACCTTCGCGCGGACGAAGCCACAGGCATCAGCTAGTTTAGTATAAACTTTTAATTTGCCTTCTGTTTCTTATTTACTTTTTTGTTCAAATTTCAGAGGTCTCGACAGCTCCTCCTGTACACAAGTGGTCCAACTCTGTCGGAGCTTAGCTCACCAAGGTCGTACTATCGTCTGTACGGTCCACCAGCCTTCAGCCTCACTCTTCGCTCTATTTGACCATGTATACGTGCTCGCAGCAGGACGATGCATGTACCAGGGAACGACAAGGAACCTCGTGCCTTACCTGGAACAGGCGGGCATACCTTGTCCGATTTATCACAACCCTGCTGACTATGGTAAGTCTTGAATCATAAAAGAATGGAAGTAGTTCATATGCCGCTAGCCTATCACAGAATACATAAATGCAAGTGAGGTGTAGAGTTCTCGTGTGTATTCGACAACATAACATAACTTCACGCCTGTATCCCCGAAGGGGTAGGCAGAGGTGTATTACACACCCATGATTCGCCAGTTATGTTTAGGTCCCAATGTAATAGGGGGCGAGCCTATTGCCATCTACCGGGCACATTACTAAGCGAGCGATAATCAACATTTTTAATACACACATTACTACGAAAAGTCAGAGGTGTGTGCCCGGGGTGACTGGGGATCGAACTCGAGACCTCGTCTCGGCAGTCTGTTACGTACACCACTAGGCTATCGCCGCTGTATTCGACAAACTTCATAACATAATAATAATATTTGTTTATTGACTTAAAAATAGGGTAATAATGAAGTTCTTAAAACTAAGGCATATTTTTATGTTCCCAATACCGCCCCCGCTGGCCGGCGGGGGGGTATCCGAAGGGATTTCCACACGAAAAAAAAAAAAAAAGGTACTGTAACTGGTTCCCCAAACTAGGCTGTATTTTGCGAGTCAGTGCTCAAACGATGTAGGTACTATCATATATTGCCGGGGTGCTTGGTTGGGAACCTCCACGCGGTGCACCCTGGGCAACGGAGACGGCAGCGCCTCTCTCCTAGGGTGGGAGAGACGCTGCCGCCTACGGCCAACTCCGACCGAGGCGAGGACGGCCCTGTTGAGGGCTGTTCGGAAGCTTTCCACGTGTCCCTCTGATTAGCAGATGGCACAGTGGAGAGCAATTAAGGGGGCCATCTCGAAATCGGAGATGGCCCAGGGTCAGTCGGGGTGCGAGGGATATGCTCTATGGGTAACCTTACACCCCGGCGTCTTAAGACCCGAGACGGCGTGCGGTTTTAGTCGGTGCAAGCCCGACATAACCGCCCTCGCTGCCCGGCGGAGGGGTATCCGAAGGGATTTCCGCACGAAAAAAAAAAAAAGGTACTATCATATAAGCGCCCCTCCCCCAAACCGGGGCAAGACGGGGACACCGTGGTTCCCAATCCCGAGGGGCCCTCTTGAATGATGATGGCCCTGGGTCAGCCGGAATAGCCCTTATGGGCCTTATGGGCCGGCGTCTGAAGACCCGAGGCGGCGTGCGGTTTTAGTCGGTTCAAGTCCGACATAACCTCCCCCACTGGCCGGCGGGAGGGTATCCGAAGGGATTTCCGCACGAAAAAACAGGTACTATCATATAAATAGCCCTTGGTAAATCGTGGCTTCTATGTTTAGACAGGTTAGAAAATACTTTTTTAAATCGCTCATATAATTCCAGAGATTAGCGCATTCAAACAAACAAACTCTTCAGCTTTATTATTACTATGGATATAGATGTAGTGGTGATTCAGAAGTTTCCATTCGAACAATAGCTCTTGAATACTTTGCTTTCAGTAATCGAGCTCTCATGCGGTGAATATGGCGCTGACAAAATCGATCTCATGAGCAACAAGTCAGAGAATGGAAGATCATTAGATTGGTTTGACGATCCCAGCAGTATCGACAGCATGGAGGGCCTGAGAAAGAAGTTCCCCCTCAGCGTACTTCGAGAGACAGAACCTACGGGAGGGGACGAGGAGACGAGCCAGTCAAACCAAAGATCGGTGCTTATAAAAAGAGGATTTATGAAGGCGAAGCGAGATTCGGTAAGTTCTAATATTATTCATAGGATGATACGAACAATGAACTAACCTTACTGTCGTATGAGATCCTGTTAACATCTTCAGAGCCCAAGCCGACCTAACCAACTAGCTGGAACAGCTGCCAATCAAAGAATGAGGCTCTGGTGCCGAGTTTTCTCGCAGGGTTGGTCAAACAGCAGTCGCTAAAAATAAAATGGAAAACGGCCGTGGGCTCCGTAGCGTAAACCATAGTTGCAACCGGGATCAACGAAAAAAGACACTTCTTTGTATGAACTGCCAATAAAACATTAATTTGAAACTATAAAGACATTTGGGACATATGACATATGCTATGATTTTTGATTTTAAATAAATAAATAAATACTGTAGGACAAATTTCACAACGCCATCTAGACCCAAACTAAGCAGTACTTGTCATATGGGTTCTTACAAACATACTTAGATACTTTTGTTTTTGTAAATAAATACATATTATACATAGGAACATCCAGACCAATGCAAATTTACATATTTGCACTGAGCGGGTATCGAACACTTCTGACGTAACAGTCAAACGAACTACCGCCACGCCACGCACTTTCAGAGCGATATGGAGGTCTCACAAAAAAAATACCTTCGAGAAATACTTAAATATAGTCACGGCTCTTTCAATATCATTGGGGTTGGCAGAGACAACATCTTTCCACTTGCTACGATCCTGGCATACGCCTTTCGCTTCTTCCACTTTCATAATTGTTTTCATACACGCGCGCCGGTTACGGGTACTTCTGACCTGGGCTTTCCTCAAAACGTCTTCGATCTGATGTAATAATTAATAAAAAAGTGGCAATAATGGGTATAGTTCTAAAAACATATATCTTATAATGAATATAATTTTTTTCTACCAGACTATGACTCACCTGCGACTGATCGTGAACGTGGTGGTCGGCAATAATGGGTATAGTTCTAAAAACATATATCTTCTAATGAATATCAAATTTTTCTACCAGACTATGACTCACCTGCGTCTGATCGTGAACGTGGTGGTCGGCAATAATGGGTATAGTTCTAAAAACATATATCTTCTAATGAATATCATTTTTTTTCTACCAGACTATGACTCACCTGCGACTGATCGTGAACGTGGTGGTCGGCAATAATGGGTATAGTTCTTAAAACATATATCTTCTAATGAATATCAAATTTTTCTACCAGACTATGACTCACCTGCGTCTGATCGTGAACGTGGTGGTCGGTATAATGTTGGGCAGTCTGTTCATCGATGCTGGCAACGAAGGATCCCGGGTACTGGAGAACTACAACCTTCTGTTCGCGATACTGATGCACCATATGATGTCACCAATGATGCTTACGATTCTAACATGTAAGTATACATCATGACTACATATTATAAAACAAAGTGCTCCGCCGCGTCTGTCTGTCTCAATACACTCAAAAACTACTGCACCGATTTTCATGCTGTTTTCACCAATGCATAGAGTGGAAGGTTTTAGTATATAATTTTTAAGTTTTTGTATATATACGTACATACATATACTCACGCCTTTTTCCCTCCGGGGTAGGCAGAGACAACAGCCCGCCATCTGCTTCTGTCCTTACATACTTCACGACCTCGCAGGACATACACTGATCAAATTAATGAGGTAATCAATACCTCATTAATTATTATATTAAAGGGCAGGTCAAAAGCAGTCAAAACCGGCGGGCTTGCATGAAAGGTTTAATGACAGTTTTTGTATACATGGCTAAAATATAACGATATTTGTTGGAGGTGTCGAAAAAAAAAGCCGTCTGGATATATCAAAATGATGTATGGTGGAATTGTGTATCATATATAGGTTGTGGTGGTGGAATAGGGTCCCATGGGTAGCGGGAACAAGATCAGAACTCCACGCGAGTGAAGCCTCGTTCTCGTTCGATCTCGTTCAAACCAATTTTTGGTGGAAGGTTACGTACATTACATACTTTTTTAGTTTTATCATTCTCTTACTTTAGAAGTTACAGGGAGGGGGGGCGGCACATTTTACCACTTTGGAAGTATCTCTCGCGCAAAATATTCAGTTTACAAAAAAAATATGTTAGAAACCTCAATAGTCGGTAACCGGGAAGTGGATAAAGTTTAATTTGCAAGATTTGATGACAAACATCGGGACAGGTGAAGCAAAATGAAAGCTTATTATGAATAGCAGGAGAGCGGTCGCTGGGTTACATTCCAAGTGCAAGCTTTGAATGTAATGTGCGCTCAGAGGAACATTAATTGTGTTACAAAACTTTTAAATTATTCAATATTTTTTTTTACAGTTCCATCTGAGATGTCTATATTGTCCAAAGAGCACTTCAATAGGTGGTATTCTCTGGGATCCTACTACATATCCATAACACTCGTGGATCTACCTGTGTCGGTAAGTGTACATATTTAATACCCTTTTCCCACATACTTCGACAGTTATTCTTTTTACGCTTATATAATAAACCTGGCAATAATTAATAATTCGCGTCCAATTTTCTCCAATTGCAATAATTACATACACGTACAGTTTAATTTGAATGACAATGCATAGTTAAGTACAGTACACAGGTAATAAGAGGCGAAGATCGAAATGCTTCAATTTCGTAGAGCGTGCTCTAAGCGTTAAAACCGTTTATGTTTATAAGTTGATCAAGTGTCAAGTCGGCATCTAAGAAACTTGGAGTGGTCAGCAGGGCGAAGCAGAACTTCACTACGGAGCAAAGACTTCGTCTTTATAAGTCGCGGCCCCAAATGGAGTACTGCTGTCACTTTTTTGCCGGAGCACCTACAAACCAACTTGACTTGTTCGACTCGGTGCAAAGACGTACAAGGCAATGTAGAACCTTAGCCTTAGGAGAGATTTTGCCTCTCTGTGCGTTTTCTACCGCCTATACAATGGAGTGTCATCAGAAGAATTGTTTGATATGATGCCCACGGCCACATTTTATCATATCACCGCTCGCCACAGACAGGGAATTCATCCTCACACGTTGCGACCGGAAACAGTGCATACAGTTTAGTATGAAAGGTACTTTTTTCCGCGCACCCTCAGGCTGTGGAATGATTTCCCAGCTGTGGTTTTCCCAAGCGACTACAATATGGGGTTCTTCAATTAGAAGGTTTTCGGTCGGCAGCGCGAGTGTGACGCCCCTGATGTTGCACACGTCCATAGGCCACGGTAACCGCTTCCCATCAGGTGGGCCGTGTTCTTGTCTGCCACCTGAGTGGCATAAAAAAAGATACTTGCTGATGACCGCACAGAGGTCAGTTATAGTTTTTTGATCATATGGTTCTACTTAACCAATTGCATTCAAATACACGGTAGATTTTAAGTCTGACTAAGACCTTTCTAATAGAAAAATAAGCAAAATCCGTTCAGTAGTTTCATCGCGAACAAACGGGCAAGAATTCCAAAGTAAATTTATTCAATGAAATTTTTAAGCAATTAGTATGCTTACTTTTCGTATAGATTTAGATCGGAAAAACAGAACATATACGTATATTTATATGTTCAGAATCGTTAATTTAACATAACCCAAGTATTTCTTAATATCTTCAATGTAAAGACACAACTAATTTACAATTTTATAATAAGTAGTACAGATTAATACCATAACTATGGTTTTAATACTCTTAAAAGATATCAAGCTATACTCTGCAAAGCCGAAACAAGTCGATCTTACCCTCACTCATCTTCCCGACGATGTGCCAAATCAAAGGTCGAGTACTTCCTAAATCCAATATGGCGGGCCCCCCAAAGATCTGCCATCTTACCTTATCTTAATAATTTTTAATACCTCCTTGATATGCGAATCGATTTGCTAAGGGGAATACGAAAAGCTTGTCTTTGATAAATGTTTTTATTAAGTTATTTTTCTATTGCAGATAGTAGCATGTGCAATATTCAGTGTAATTGTATACACAATGTCAGCTCAGCCGCTGGACATAGTACGATTCGCCATGTTCTTCGCCATCTCGCTGTATACCGTGCTCGTCGCACAGAGTTTGGGGCTCATGATCGGAGCTGTTTTCAGCGTTGTGGTAATTATTATAAACTAGCATTTGTCTGCGGCTCCACCCGCGTGGAATATTGAAATAGTTATTCCGTTTTCTGAAACATCTGAAACTTTTTAATTTGTGTAAGAACCTTCTACAAAGTAAAAGAAAACTTGGAAAAAAGATGAAAGCAATCAGCAAATATACGTGAATTTATATTTATTACTAGCTGATACCCGCGGCTCCGCCCGCGCGGAGGTTGGTTATCGTTTTTTAGTCGTATCTCAGGTTCTACTTATTCAATCGCAATCACACATACGCTAGATTTAAACTCTGACCAAGACGTTTCTAATAGAAAAAAAACTGCATCTAAATCCGTCCAGTCGCGAACAATCACTCAAATAGAAGAATTCAAGTAAAAAATATTTTCAGAATCGTTCATTTAACATAACCCAAGTTTTTTTTAAATATCTCCAATGTACAGACGCAACTAATTTTCAATTTTATAACAGTGAGTATAGTTATAGATTTAAATTTACGGTGGGATCAGACAGTCTAATATCGCTATCCAATAACGTATCAATAAAAGTACGAATAACGTTTGCACATCAATAATACTGATAGAATCACGAAGATCGCGCTATATATTGGCTGTCTAAGGCATGCACCTTCCTCTTGCATTTAAATCATCTTCTTAAAGCAGTAACTACTGCGGGCACGGTCTTAATGTAGATTATCAAATTTTGTCTTCAATACAGATCTCTTAAACGGCTCTCTTTCTTCCAGAACGGCACCTTCCTGGGTCCAACACTCTCGGTGCCAATGATGATGTTCGCTGGTTTCGGAGTAACGCTTCGTGATCTTCCCCATTACCTTTACTGGGGCTCCTACATGTCCTACCTACGTTATGGACTGGAGGGCTTCATAGGAGCGATTTACGGTCTTGGGAGGCCGGTACTGGACTGTAACCAAGCTTTATATTGCCATTACAAGTGAGTATTAATATAATAGACTGCTGGCATTGCTATCTACGCATTTTGAGTAATTACCAAGGAATTATAAATGTTAAAGTTCTTTAGCGTGATTGGGTGGATGGATGGGTGGCAAAATGACTGAACAGATCTGATTGGAACATATTCTCGGGATAAATAATAGCTTATGAACTAATCCAGATTATTATCTATCTCTGTGCCAAATTTCGATGAAATCGTTTAGCTGTTTTCACGCGAAAGAGTAATAAACATCCATCCAACTATAACATGAATGGTACCTATATATTATGTATTCTGTGCATCTATCTCCACACTTATACTTGCAACACTATAATCAAAATTTAATTAGCAATACTTCTCTTTGCTTTTCAGACATCCGCGTACCTTTCTGAATGAGATAGCGATGTCTCCAGACATGTTCTGGTGGGACGTGCTCGCGCTCACTGTCTTCGTGTTCGTGCTCAGGATTGCTGCTTTCCTGCTGCTCAAGTGGAAGCTCAGTGCTGTGCGGTAATCGTGTGAACATGTATAAAACTAGTAGCATAAGTAGGATTACTTAGCCAAGCTCAATAACAACACCTAATCAAATGTCATAAGCGGTGAAGACATAAGACATATCTGAAACTGTTGTTTTTATATTGATAATGTAATTCGCGATTCTTGCTGTAATATCTTCTTTTTTTTGAGGTTTGCTCAAAAGTTTAGTAAAAGATTAACAAGGGTACAACAACCGGTTTGTAACAAGTTATGTCCATATTCACAAACAATATCTACAGTACCCGGCGGTTAGGTTGGCACGTCGGGAAGAACAGACTGAACAGAGAGGGTCCGGCTAAGATTGGCTTGCTCCGGTTTTGTAGAGCTCTCTCTGTTGCACACCAAGTTGAGGAACCCCGGAGTTGCTATGCTAAGAAAACAATGTTTGAAGAAAGAGGGATGGATGATGACGATTAAAAGAATACACGTAATTGTTCAAGTTTTCACTTCTGTCGGCACTCCTGGAGTGCCACTGCCTTTTATTATTTACTGGATTCGTTGTTGGTTAATCTATGGTTACATAGTTTATAAATAGGATCCATGGATCTTATGTATTGGTTGGCACTGAACTAATTCTTTAATGTTTGTGAATATGTGTGTACCTACATAGTTTTAATGAGTATTTTTGTTGTGTGACAGCTATGCCAAAAATCATTCTTTGTAAGGGTTGGAAGTCTTTTGAAATTAGCCATATTTTTAATAAAATGTTAAATTTGATTTTAATAATGTTTTATCTTTATTATTTAACATTTGTTAAATAATAAAGATGAAACACACATTTTAAATCATATTGGTTTATACATTTTGTGGGTCCAAACTGTGATAACTTCCCAATACTTATGAGCTACAAAGTCAAGAGTTGTGTATTTGGTTTATTTTGGTTGGCATTTGAATATATTATATTTCTTTGTTTATTATTACGTAAAGTAATATTATATAGTTGTGTCAGGTACAAAGTGTATGTAAGCAAAATCTAGGCTGTGAGCTGTGTTTATTTTTAACTAACATACAAAATGTTTAATCTACATGCCATTTTTAAAGTACCGTTAACGATGTTTTCATCAAAAAATATTACCTAAACGTTGTTACATTATAATAATTAAGATTGTGTCATTTTGGACTAATTAAGTAGCAGGCTGCATACCTAATACTATGTTCATGGCACCATACAAATATTCGCTCTTAGTTCTAGTAGTAGTTTTGAACATCAGACTAAGGCAAGAGCCCAAATAGTTTTAAGTAAAATAGAAAAAAAAACATTAATCTTAAGAAAATTTAAAAGTATTGTTTTGCTTGACCATGCTATAAGAAGGTACTCCCCATTTCTTTTTCTTTTTTTATTTAGTGGCTTAACAACAATAATGACTATGTCGTTTCATCGTAGCCATTTAAGTAATGAATTAAGCAATACTTAAAGCATTGATTACAAAAATTACAAACTGTCTGAGCTTTGTCTGATAAAGGCCTTGCCAGTACATTATTGTATCTTCCAATGTCCATTAGGTTATTTTTCAGTTCTGTTAATCTTCTCTTAGTAATTGGTTTCGTACATTTTTTTTTTTTTTTTTTTCTTCATAAAAGAATATTAGTAACCGAAATTACTAATATTCCCCCTAACCCCTCCAGCTAAGCTAAATTGCTTGTGTTAGGAGTGGGTTCACGTCGGTAGTGTAATGGCCAGGATTCGAACCCGGGACCTCTCGATCGTAGGGTCGACTCCTTAACCACTAAGCTACCGACGCTCTTCCATCAGAGCATGTTAAACCACTACATTAGATTGATAATAGGATCTTGTAGCAGCAAATGCAAGGTTTGTAGCAATACAGTGGGTAAATAACTTTTATAACTAGTTTATTATAAACATTGTACTATGACAATGAAGTACCTACCAGTTAAGTAGGAATGAATGTATACCTACGCATATTTGTGTTAGGAATATTTTTTATCTTAGTTGCTCAATTAGGGACCTATTTATTTATAACTAGGGTTAGAACTGTAATATGCCTATATAATTCGTATTGGATTCTATGTACGTAGATAGCGTATAAGATATAATGGTGATATATGTTATATATTTTGTAAATATGTTTTTGTAATACATTTATAATTTTGGTACGAGATCTTTTTTATTTCCTTCTTTGCAAGTTTTTATTATGTTACCCAAACAACAACTCTTCGAAACATTAGAATATGTGAGTATAATTCATAGTGGCGAAGTTAAATATCGCGATGTACGTTACAGCGAAAGTTTACTATTGCGACGGACGTTGTTGCGAAAGTTCATTATCGCGATGTTACGCTACAGCGAAAGTTTACTACTGCGACAGACGTTGTCGCGAATTTTGGTTGCTACTAAAGTGGGTTAGGTTAGTTTAGAACTGTGACCCCAACAGAGCGCGAGCCGAGCGAGTGAACAGCGGTCTGGAACTTATGGAGACATGGAGGGTGCGACTTGAGCATCCAAGGTAGGGGGGAATCCACCATTGCGGTGGTGAGGCCGATCATGAAGAGTGGTTGGAGAGGCTGACCACGGTGACCTCTCCTACCGGATGTGTCAGATATTTACCGGACACGGGTGCTTCGGTAAGTATCTATGGCGCATCCACCAGAAGACAACGCCGCAGTGCCAGCACTGCGAGGATCCTGGCGAAGACACGGCGCTCCGCACGTTGGTGGAGTACCCTGCGTGGGCGAGTCAACGCCGGGATATCGTTGCGGCCCTGGGCGTGGTGAGGGCCGTGATCTCCTACGGGAGCAAGTGGCACACCGCCGCCTCTTTCTGCGAGCAGGTAATGATGTGCTCGAAAGAGACGGCGGAGAGGGAGCGGGAGAGAACCCTGCACCCCGAGTTCCGCAGTCTGCATCGAGGACGCCGCAGAGTCTTCTACGCCCGGGACTACCGACCTCCATGATCGAAGCCTGAGGACCGACCAGAGGCCGACTCGCCGTCCTTACAGAAGCATGCAGTGGCAGAAGCGTATCGTGTGACACACGCCTGCCAACTCACTGACGCGGGATAAAACCCGACCCTACCAGACGTGGCCGCGGCGGCGGCTAAAGTTCGCCGGTAACTCTGGGGTTATCCTTTCGAGGGCTTACCCGGCGTGCCCGGCAATGGACACTTGGGGAGAACACCGTGTGGTTTTAGTCGGTCAGATTCCCATGGGGGTTTCCACACGCTAAAAAAAAAGGCAATTTCCCGTGGGTGCTCCAAAAAATGCTCCCGTCCGGCCGGACGGGAGCATTTTTTCAAAATTTTGAGATTGCTGAAGAACTAGTCCTAGTACCAGAGAGACGGTTGAGGTTGAAAGACGCGCGTCGCCACTGCGCTCACGATGGTGTTATAAAAACTATGGACCTTGATACTGAAAATTTGAGAAAATTGAGGAAAACTAAATTTTGATGTGAACAAATTGACTTTAACTGAAACTACCGTCTCGACTATACGTCCCAGCTCAACGGGGTTGGTGGTGTTCGGCGCGGGGCGCCCGCCTGTTCCCAAATACGTGAGTAGGATGATAGCCTAGCCTAGCACAATTTGTCTACCCGAAAGTTTCTTTAGGCCAACTTTATAGTGTTGGTTCAGAGAAATAGTAGTAAACACGCATTCCAACAATCACAGAATGCCAGGGGCCCAAAATCAATGTAGATATAGCGCACCTTTTTCTAATTTTATTTATACTGCGATGATAATCAGGAAAGCAGTATGTCAAGGGTGGCCATTTTTTATACTGTATTGTACCGACTGAATATATCAACGTCAAACGAGTTTCTTTCAATCTAGGTTTCATACATCTACGCACAGTAGAAATGCATTTTCTTGTTTGATTAAGAGCTGTATGAACGGCAGATAATCAAGTTACCTATTTATGTTATAGCAGTAGTTCATTGACATACCCTTTTCATTTATATTCACTAATTTCTTAACATAAGAGTATTAAATCTCTGACATACCTACTAGTCTTAACATTAGTTAGAAACAATATATACTAAATTAATTGGACTAACATCACAGTATGGCGCTATACTACTGTAGATAGTAATTATAACAGTAAGGTATTGCAGGATTCATCTAAGCAAACCAAGTTTTTTTTGACTGACTGTACAAAGCAGCTTTTTTAGGTGGTGTCCGAATTGTCAGTGAAAAAATATATTAAAATTTAAAAGAGTCAATACGGAGAAGTGGCCCTAACATCTGCTAGCCCGTTGGCTTGCCTAGATTCTTAAAACTGCAATCTAAATTAAACATGTCAACATTCATACATACGAACGGCGACGAATACGAATATCAGTCAGTCATGTCACTTTTATTACCATTGGCGTAGGCAGAGACAACATTTAGTTCTTCAATATAAAACTCAGATGATAATATACTTGATATACCTTCGAATTTGGATGATTGAGTTGAATGGCAGTGGTTAATCTAACCAACTTTAAACATCCTTAACTAATTTTATTGCTAGGTGCACAAAACGTATCAAAACTTAAGTAAGCGAAATTAAAACATACCTAGTTTTATGGTTTTGTCTTCACTAATTTCGATTTAACACAAGACAATAATGGTACTGCTAATACTGCTACTAATGGGACTCGTACTTTAAATAATTTCTAGTATATCTTCACTAACTCAGCCATAGGTACGTAATAAATAATGTACTGTTGATAATTTCCCTAGAATGAGGTTAACGAAGTGCTATATTTCACCCGTGTTCATTAGATGATTTGTAATTAAGCTCACATGATAAGTCGCAAAAGTTTACATAAAGAGGATGAATTTCAATAGATCTAAATAACCTACCTAAATATCTCTACAAAACCTCAGCACTTCAATACAAGCCATTAAGTAATCTTTTCTTTAAAAATCTCGTAAATATTAAGAGATAAGTAAATAAAAGTTAGTGTTTAGATACTATTCATTCTTTTTTACTTACGTTAAACCAACAAGTCAGTAAGTACCATCTGAGCTTGTAATAAGCCCTCATCCACCGTCATGTCTATACGATGCGCCACCACTCCTGTCATCAATAGATCCAGAAACGCTAAACTGTAGCACCATAACCATATACTCAACAAGGATTACCCTTTCACTGTTATATTCTTAATATTAACAATTGTCATCTGTGTTGTAATGTTCATCTTTGCTGACTTCAACTTGATTTCCCTTTTGGATTATGAAACTTACATTGATCTGAAATTATTACAAAATAACTAAAAGAATTTTATTGTTTTTTTTTTATCAACAGAATCAAATATTATTTAGTGGGGCATATATTTATTTGGTAGGCTAGAAACCTAATAAACCTAGCTAGAAAACGTTAGATAGGTAACGAAATCGGCAACTTCATCTTTTTACCTCAACGAGACCTGCTATTGATTCTCGAATCCGAGAAGAATGGAGTCTCTCGGAGTGACAATTTCCTTCTGTCACGGGATCATGGTACCTGTTCCTGACCTAAAGATTGTTGTAGAGAAATGTAGAAGGAAGAATACGCATCTGCATAGCCTATTTCTGGATATACAGAAGGCTTTTGACTGTGTTCCAAGTGCGATGATCTGATAGGCACTGCCTCCGTGGTTACTCATGTATGCTAATGGTATCGTGCTACCAAACGAGAACAGGATCAGATTGGTGTGGCTAGTGAATGTGGAGACGAAGAGGAGGCGTTTGAGAGTGGTGGTTTGTAACATAACATGGTGAGAATGCAGTACTTGGTGAAATAAGGGTGAATCAAGGCCCATATTGCTGCTGTATTAGCCAAGTGAGGAGAGTTAGTAGTGAGTAAAATCTGACTTCACCTGCTATGTTCATTAGGTTGAGTGCTAAGTACAGGTTGAAGTCCTGTTCTTCTCCATCAGTTTTATCACCAGCAATATCAGTTTCAATACTTTCTCCAGATGGTAGGTAAACTCTTCTGTCTTCTTAACGTCTGCTCAGTATATGATGTAGAATATACTGCTTCCGGGCTGTTTGGCCGTGGTCCATATGAAACTTGTGTTCCAAACGTTTCGTCGATCACTGCGGTCGACATCTTCAGTGGTTAGGTCCGGGCGGCGACGAGTGCGTAGAACTCTCGTCGGCGGCGACTTCTGATGCAGAGCCTAAATAGGATAAAAAAACTATAATCTATCCTTGTACTAAATTTCAGCCAGATCCTTTCAGCTGTTGGAACCCGATTGAGTAAAAAACATCAATCATTTTATCCTTGGAATAGGTTCCCATGGGTTGCAGAAACGGAATCGGAATTTCACGCGGGTGAAGGCGCGGGCAACAGCTAGTATTTACATAGTGACACGTGAACCTGCTAAAAGCCATATATAGGCAATCTATACTTATTATTACTTTTATTGTACAAAGCGAATAAGTATGTTGTATGTTGTATATATGTGTTACAGGAAAAGTCGTGCTAGATCCGTTAAGGGCGTGGAGTGCCCATCAGTTCTGACTTATTTCTCTATGAAACACCCTACCTTAAATTTAACCCTTTTCTAGATTTTCGACTTTTAATTTAGGTAGATTTCGATGAAATCGATCTACCTATTGGTTTCTGGACTACTGTCGAATTGAAAAAAAAAATTAGTAACAGGATGTATGGATGTATGTATGGTTCCACTTCACAAAATTTGCGGCACTCTCACGGTCGCATTTTTGCCCCGATCGCTTTCAAACTGCGGTCAAAAATTGCTTGGGTGTAAACTTAGTTTTAGTTCGTGAACGGGTGAAATCCGGCCTAAGGGCCGTCCCCTGTACCAACGTAACTTCCACTTGTCACTACGGCCTATTCAATTAACTAATGCACTATTTTAATTATTGACTCCCTAAAGCATCTTATTACACATGTAAAAATGCAATAATAATAATAAGGCACACAAAATAAACAAAATTAAATTTAGTAGCCTAAAAATCGGCAATTTTCAATAAAAAAATTAACAGGCGAAAATCTAGAAAAGTTTTAGTTACTTCTAAAAGTAATAGCGCTGTATATTTTTATGGGAGCAATTAATAAGTCAACCTCACCTGCAAGCCCCTGATGATGGACGGACGAGGCTCTGGCGCAAGCCTTCCTCTCAGGGATGTGAGATCAGACGGCAGTAACTTCCATAAAAGTCCTATCAGGCAAATAAAAAAGAGTAGAAGGAGAGACGCAGAACCTGGGCTCTGAGGGAAAAGCCTCGGATGCAACTGGGAACAATGCTAAGATGGTAATGTTAATAGAAGATGCGCCTATCACCATTTACGTGGTACTTTTGCCAGACTCTACTAAGATTTTTTTAGCCTGGTGGTCAGACGATAGTCAAAATACACCAAATCATGGAAAGGAGGTATAGAAGAACGAACCTCAGACTCCAAAGCAAAACTGCGGATGCAATCGGGACTAGCTTACGTATGATGATGATTTAATCAAATCAAAACACAGCGTGACATTCGCATGCTCTCAACAATAGAACGAGAAAACAGCTCACATATTGACGTTAGAATATGACGTCAAAGCCTAAGATTTATACACTGATGTCAATTAATTAATGAAGCTATCGCTGTGTACTCAGAACGTCCGAGTGCCACGCATACTACCAAGAACTGATAGCAATCTGCCCTATACTGATCCTGACAAGTTTTATCTTGGACATTTTATATAATGTAATGGATCGATTTTCTTTCTTTTAGCTTTCGTATTGGTTTAACAACAAGTAGGTACATACAAGTATCTATAGGAAAATTATGCAATGGAAATGCCGCGTTCTACAAGCCACATATCCTTCCTTCGTGTATATGTAACAGAGAAATGTGAATTCTAAAGGTAATTTCGCTGATTATAAACAGAGTGTACTCGTACCTACTTTTAGCCTTCTTCTACTTTACCTTACAAACCTGATAATGGGACATCAAATTAAAAAGACTTTCTGAATGTATTTTTCTACATTATGATACTTAGTAGGGTGTTGCTCTTGCTACCAGCTGAAAGGTTTCTTTTGTATGAAGACAGTCAGATGACCACAGGGTCCGCTTAATCCTTCTCCTCCAGTAGATTTGGCTTATACGACTTTTATGGGAGCAACTGCCATCTGACCTCACAACCATGAGAGGAATACCTGCGGTAGGCGGCGGCCGCCTTTCACAGGACGGGACGGATTATTTATAGGCAATCCGTTGTCTAACCTCTTTTTAACTCTTTTCTGACGTTTTTCATCATTGTCAGCATCAGATAATAGTCAGAAAGAGTGTATGCCGACACAGACTAAAGAGAAATTATTATAATTATTTGTGATCTTTAACTTGTGACGTAAACTGTAAGTCTATATTAATATTATAAAGCGGAAACTCCGAATCTACTGAACCGATTGCAAGACTTTTCACCATTAAAATGGTACATTATCCCTGAGTTACATAGGTTTATTCCGATATTTCCACAATTCATATAGTTCTCCCTGACCTTATGAGCTGAAGAGTTGAAGCAACTGTATCTGCGACCACTCACGTGTACGGGTCTCGCGCGAGAGATAATCTTAATCTTCATCTAAACAACTAATTACAAGAAGAAATTAACGTACCAGATCACGAACACAAATATTGACTGTTGCATGATACCTCTTGTGTGATATTGAATCAAGTAAAATATCTTTTCACTTCAGTAGCTCAAACAAGCGTATTTTGCTGCTTATAAACAGGCAGCAAAATAGCTTTTTGCTGCCTAGAGAGCCAAAGTTTTTTTATAATTTTTCGTTCCGAATTCTGAACTAATCAAAGAATCATAATTCTAACTAGCAAAGTTTTTAGATTTGGACAATTATTAAAAAATAAACTAAATTAAATTCAATAAATTACTAAAGAAAAACTGATAAATGCTTATATTCTGAGATATTTCAGCTTGAAAAAAAATGCTATTTGCTTTCAACGCGCCGCGCCCCGCCTCGCGGCGGCTGCGCGCGCCAATTTCGGAACGCACCTTTGTTACCCGCGCCACAGATAAATAAAAAAATATACAGCCCGCGCAATTAAAAAAATTTAACAAGATTTTATCTTGCTTGTTTTTATAAGTTTGTAAAGTGCCTTTTATTAGTTTAAACATGAGTGAATCAAGTGACGAAGATATTTTGACACCTGAGGAACTGAAACAATATGTGCAAAACGCAGAAACTAGTTTTCTGCCCTCTAAATCAGGGGAAAAATACATTCAAGCATTACATAATTTCAATGAATGGCGAAGTTCAAAAGGAGCAAAAAATTATTCAGAGACAGTCTTACTGTCTTATTTCATTGAAATGTCACAGTCCAAACAATCCTCAACTATGTGGAGTATATACTCTATGCTTAAATCTACACTGAAAATAAAACATGACGTACATATCGATAGATATACAAAACTTGTAGCGTACTTGAAGAAGAAGTCCGTTGGGTATAAACCGAAAAAGTCAAAAGTATTAACAGCTCATAACATAGAAATGTTTTTAAATGAAGCTCCTGACAATGTATATCTTGCTGCAAAAGTAATTTTAATAATAGGCATTAATGGTGCATGTCGCAGCCAAGAATTACTTAATCTTACTATAAATGACATTGAAAAACATTCAGAAACTTTATTGTTAGTTAAGTTGAATAATACTAAAACCAATGTGGACAGATCTTTTGTTATTCGTGAAGAATATGTTACTTTTGTTGAAAAATATCAGAGATTACGTCCAAATAATATTAACACAAGTCGATTTTTCATACAATATTTTAATGGTAAATGTACAAAGCAGCCTATGGGTATAAACAAAATTGGCTCTACACCGCGACAAATAGCGACCTTTTTAAAACTTGCAGAGCCTGCCCTATATACTGGTCATTGTTTACGTAGGACATCTGCAACACTATTGGCTAGTTCTGGAGCTGATCTCACAACTCTGAAACGTCATGGAGGGTGGAAAACAAATACAGTCGCTGAAGGTTATATAGAAGACTCAATTGAAAATAAATCAAAAACTTGTAATCGGATTGTGGAATCTATAAATGTGAAATAGACTTCAGAACCACAACCATCAACTTCTAAAAATAGCATGGATGGCTACACAGAAACCCGAACTGAATCACCTATACACCAATAGAAAATCTAAGCCAAGTGAATACCACAATAAAGATGCCTAATAAAACAATTACTTTAAATTTACAGCATTGTAATAATTGTACGTTTAACTTTTAGTATCTTTTTTATTCCTGAAATAAAGCGTTACCTACATTTTAATGTGTCTTTTATTTGTTCTCACTCCTAAAGTGAAAAATAATGTGTGCTACACGGGACCAAAGCTTTTTTACTGCGAGTGTTGTTGAATCCCTCGCTTCACTCGGAATTCTACCGAATCACTCGCTACGCTCGTGATTCAATCCTAGAATCCCTCGCTTACTCGGGATTCAATCTATCCCACTCGCAGCAAAAAATTACTTTGGTCACTTGTTGAACAAATAACTATCGTTCATTAAGGTCACTTAGTAACACTTATGAACGTCAAGACATTTGAGTCAATATTTACAGCCAGATTCGCAAGTACCAATTCAATGGGTAAAGCCTGTGGGAAAAGAATCATACACTCAAAAACAAAAGCACGGCTATTCTTTTTAATTACCAGTAATTGCAATAATTTTGTGTACAAACTATACACGTGAAGGAGGGTAATTACAAATAAAATATACATATATTTTTATTTAGGGGCTCGTGGCTAAGTTGCAAAGTTAAGCAACACTAGCCAAGCCAGTCTAAGGATGGGTGATCATTCTTCTGATACATTGAGACCACTCGATGCCTCGGAGAGCACGTTATGCCGTCGGTCCCGGTTGCGTCTACGCCAGTCGTTGCGGGAAGTTGGAGCACATTATTAGGCCTGTCTTTTTATTTGGCTGGAGCCGCGTGTCACGGAGATGAATTTGAGATCTATTGGCGAGACAGGTCTCGGCACATCCATCGCGGCAAAAAATTTGCTCAGTTTTTTTTCAACGCTTTCTAAAAATGAAACCTAGCTAGATCGTTTTAACGCCCCCAAAATCCCCTGAATACTAAATTTCATCAAAGTCGTTGGAGCCGTTTCCGAGATTCAGATTATATATATATATTTATACATGTGTGTACAAAAATTGCTCGTGTAAAGGTATTAGATAGATAGATATGATCCCAAGGAATATATGCCAGTTTTATGTTATCGAGGTGAGCGGGAACCATTGTCCACTGATGAATATGGGTCGCATTTACCTGTACCATTCAATATGTAATTGGCTCGGACAGAAGCGTCTTTTATGAAGAAGAATCGACGCTACATGAGTCAACTATTTTTTTTAAACGTCACAGCGGTTTTCAGTTTGAAAATAAACTTGAGTACTTCCTTTTGGACTATATGTTAAATAAACGATTCTGATAACAAAAATATTTTTTTTGGAATTCTTGTCTCTTTTTCTGTTTGTTCGCGATGGACGCAAAAACTACTGAACGGATTCTGATGCAGTATTTTCCAATAGAAAGGTCTCGGTCAGACTAAAAAATGTTTGATTGCTATTGGTTAAGTAGAACCGGAGATATGTCTAAAAAACAGTAACCGACCCGCGCCGGAGCCGCGGGCATATAAATAATTACCTACCCATTATAGTTTGCGACACTAATTAACACGCATGTAACCAAATATATGAAATATATCCTTTTATTGAAACAATAAAATAAGCATGAATTTCGGAAAGTTAAACACAATTAAATAGCAATAGCAATAAAATGGAACAATAATTTGTAGGTACTTTCATTTTAGAAGCATCTCACCAAATTCATAGTCACAAGTGGTGACAAGGGCACCAAGTATTTATACAGGTATAATTTGTCCGACTGGTGGGGCAAACTGGATGTAAATTTTTATAACAAACCACTTTGGCCCACTGGTGGGGACGCTTGGTGGGGCTAAGTGTAAGCACTCTAACGTAGGTTCCACCAGAGTTGGCTTGGTTGGTATAAAATGTTTATAAAAATATTATAAATAAATTAACTGTATTGTGTAGGAGTATAAATAATGTGGTTTATTTCTAGACATTTTTGATTAACATTATAAACAACTCTATAATGTCTTCTACTGACCACTACATCTTCATATCATACAGATTCAAACGGCCATACTCACCATAAACACATCGATTTATTCATCGAATAAAGATACTTTTTCAAAATTACTAATTTGAAGTGTATTTTATACAAAACTTGCTGTAACTCTTTCATCTCAACTCAACTCTCAACTCTTATCAACTCGTCGGGTCAACTATTGCAACTTAATTTTGACACAGTTATCCTCAACGGATTGAGATAAAATTTTGCATGCACGTTTAGTTTGGATGACAATACATAAAAATGGTACCATGGAGCTGGTCTGATGATGGAAAAGAAAGGTGGCCATCGCATCTCCTAAACTAAACAATATAAACTTATCGAGTTTGGAATGATTGGTTTTGTCTTGGCCAACTCTCTGATGTGACATGATATTCAGGGTCTGATGATGGAGTAGGAACGCGGTCATAGTAACTCCTAAACTAACGAAAATAAACTTGGTGAGTTTGGGCTTATTTGTATTGTCTTAGTAAACACTCTGGCGCTACATGATGTCCAGGGTCGGAAGACTCGTTGTGTTGAGCTTCTGTGGCTGGTCTTGGTAAGTACTCTGGTGCTACATGACATTACTAAATCTAGAAAGTTGAAAATAAAATAATTAATAAAATATATTTTTTTAGAAAAGCTTTTATTAATTAAAAACAATTGTGCTAAAATGAAAATAATAATTTTATGCAAGGGTTGTGCTGATTTCAGAAGCTTGTAGGGTAATTAGAACACAAACATAAAACTAGGGCGATACAAGCTTTTGAAATTAGCACAACCCTTTTGTTTTTTAAGTGCGGAAATCCCTTCGGATACCCCCCCGCCGGCCAGCGGGGTCGGCATGAATCGACTAAAACCGCACGGTGTCCTCCCCAAGTGTCCATTGCCTTGCAGCCCGGGTAAGCCCTTGAAAGGATAACCCCAGGGTTAACAGCGGACTTTGGCCGCCACCGCGGCCTCGCCTCGCCTGTCGGGGTCGGGTTTTATCCCGCGTCGGTGAGTTGGCAGGCGTGTGTAAGACACATACGACTCGCCTCCGCCACGGCCTGCTTCTGTAAGGACGGTGAGTCGACCAACTGCCGTCCCCAGGCTCATGGAGGTCGGTAGTCCCGGGCGTAGACGAATCTCGTCCTCGCCGCAGACTACGGACTCGGGAGGCAGGGTTCTCTCTGGCTCCCTCTCCACCGTCTCTTTCGCGCGCATTACCTGCTCGCAGAAAGAGGCGGCAGCGTGCCACTTGCTCCCATCAGAGACCACGGCCATCACCATGGTCTCCAACGAGAGAACGTCCACGCCCAGGACCGCAACGAGATCCCGGCGTTGACTCGCCCACGCAGGGCAATCCACCAACCTGTGGAGCGCCGTGTCTTCGCCAGGATCCTCGCAGTGCTGGCACTGCGGCGTTGTCTCCTGGTGGATGCGCCATAGATACTTACCGAAGCACCCGTGTCCTATAAATATCTGGCACATGCAGTAGGAGACGTCACCGTGGTGCCTCTCCAACCAATTAGCACAACCCTTGCATAAAATTATTATTATATATTATCCCGCTCATTGCAAAAATGTATATTTGCATTGGGTCTGGGTGTTTCTATCTGTTTTGGGTCTAGGTGGCTCTGTGTAATATGTCCTAGAATATTTATTTATTTATTTATTTAACTTTAATTTTTTGTCGGATGACCTTACTTTGGATCTTCCTAAGTCTAGAGATTTATTTGATTTGATTTATTTGAGTTCTAGACTTATGATTCTCTGTGTCTCACGAATGGTGATTCGTAGGAACAATTTTTGTAGATAATTGTATGATATGTATGATAGATCTTTAACTTTGTCTCACATTATATATTTTTACGATAAAACGAGTATTTTGCGAATAAACCGTTTATAAAATCTTGACTTTTGACTCCGAGTAACATTTGAGCGGCGCATGAATCGACTGGGATATTTAGGTTCTAGGTTTCCTTGCCACATCAAAGGGTCCTTCCCTTACAACGCAACCCGATCCATAATACCACTATGCAAACTTAACTAACCTAAACAAGAAAACCTCTTGCACATGACATGACTCACATTAAGTAATAAAATACTACAGACTTAGATGCCACCAATGACGTAGAAGTAACGATCAACTATTTAATTAGTAACCATAAATCGTAATACGTCGTACCTACGCGATATATTATACTAGCATGGTCACTTGGTTTCATCCGCGTAAGTCCTAATCTCGTGGGAATATCGAAATAAAACATAGCCTTTGTTACTCAGCGTTAATTCAGCATTCTAATATTCAGTAGTTTCAGAGTTTATCGATTACATACAAAAAAGTCTTTCCTCTTCATAATATTAATAAGTATAGAAGTTTAACAGATATATCTATCTTAGTGCTTATTATGATGATAATTAGAACAAATAGAAATGTCATTAACATAACATAACATAACTTCAGGTCTGTATCCCCGAAGGGGTAGGCAGAGGTGTATTACACACCCATGATTCAATAGTCATTAGCAACTAATAATTGAACATTTCCATTGTGGAATTATGTTTGCATGCGTTTCACGTATGATAGGTGTAGATACGCAAACACCGTTTGACCCAGACGTTGCAATTGCTAGTTAGGATCATTAATGTTTTAAACGCTGGGAATATTTGCTATGCGATTTCAATGACAAACTTTTTTGAAACTAATTTGCCAATTAAAGTAGCACACAGTTTTCAGCGATGACATAATAAGTTCGCTATAGAAACCTACTGGTTTCTATGAAAATGCATAATTTTGTTGGAGATGGCCCAGGGTCAGTCGGGGTGCGAGAGATATGCTCTATGGGCAACCTTACACCCCGGCGTCTGAAGACCCGAGACGGCGTGCGGTTTTCGTCGATTCAAGCCCGACATAACCGCCCCTGCTGGCCGGCGGGGGGTATCCGAAGGAATTTTCGCACGAAAAAAAAAAAAAAGATACCGCATTCCTGTTTATTTATGAGCAAAAATATCAAGGCCTATTTACACGATGCCATTTTCTTGTACATACAAGAGCATGCAATAAATTAAGGGCAATTGAATTGAAATTCAAGAATTGTAAGCAACTGTTTACATGCGGATGCTAAGTAGTTAAAAAATGTAGGTATTGCAATTATTAAATGCAAATCTTGAAAATAAATAATCGCAGGTATCTTTTGTTGTGTGTGTTGGGTAACCTCCTCGAGTGTCGCTCCGATTCCGATCCCGCTGCAGTCCGGGGGGAACGGAATCGGAGCGGCCGGTACACCCTGGGCGGCGGTCAATGGCTTCTCCTTCACCCCTTCATAGGGTTGGCATTGATCGTCGGCCAATACCCAACGTGGCGGGAACACATCGCTCTCCGTACTCCTCTGCTTTCAGAGGAGACAGGATGAGCGATGCTGGTAGTGGTGAGATGGCCCAGGGTCAGCCGGGGTGCGAGGGATATGCTCTATGGGTAACCTTACACCCCGGCGTCTGAAGACCCGAGACGGCGTGCGGTTTTAGTCGGCGCAAGCCCGACATAACCGCCCCCGCTGGCCAGCGGGGGGGTATCCGAAGGGATTTTCGCACGATAAAAAAAAAAAGAAAAAAATGAGTTTGCAGTTTATAGACGTGTTACTTCAAGTATTGAACGTTTCAGGAGAGAGTTGTTTATTACGAAAAGAGTTTAAAAGTGTTAAAATTCGGTTTTGCTGATTTAATAAAGCTTATTGATATTTAAGCCAGTATACTGAAAATGTAAATTACAAGGATTGTGATGCACGTAATACGGCATTACCACAGACAATTTGGAGTTGAAGGTTTCGGACCTAAGGAAATAATACATACGTTCATATACTCACATCTTTTTCCCTCCGGGGTAGACAGAGACGACAGCCCGCCATCTACTTCTGTCCTTACATACTTCACGAGCTTCGTCTACTGTCATTCAACCATTCATGCAAGCCTGCTGGTTTTGAGTGCTTTTTCTACCCTTTTTTCAATAGCTCATTAATTTGATCAGTGTGTGTTCTGCAAGGTCTACCCCCACTTGCCTGACCACTTACATCTGCCTTACATACTTGGTGTCTCATTCGCTCAGTAGGTACTCATTCGTTCTCTCCCGGGCGCGCTCCGCCCTCTCCTTCGCGAGCATTATCTCCCGGCGCGCCGAGCCCGCAACGACTCAGGCGCCGGAGGTCGCTTAACGACCTCCGTCCTCCATGAGCGCAGGCCTGGGGGTGACAGGTGAGGCCGCCTGTCACCCCAGCAGAAGCAGGCCGGGACGGTGGGGCGACTAGCGCCCCTCCCCCAAACCGGGGCAGGACGGGGACACCGTGGTTCCCAAACCCGAGGGGGCCATCTCGAAACCGGAGATGGCCCAGAGTCAGTCGGGGTGCGAGGGATATGCTCTATGGGCAACCTTACACCCCGGCGTCTGTAGACCCGAGACGGTGTGCGGTTTTAGTCGGTTCAAGCCCGACATAACCGCTCCCGCTGGTACGCGGGGGGGTATCCGAAGGGATTTCCGCACGATAAAAAAAAAAAAGGTACTCATTCGTTGTAAGTGCCCAAAATGTTTCGTCGGTCACTGTGGTTGACATATTCAGTGGTACAGGTCCGGGCGCCGACGAGCGTCGAGAACTCTCCTCGGCGGCGACTTCTCTGCGACTGATGTAGAGGCCCTAGTCACTGACGTATTTATAGGCGCGGTTGGAGGGGGGAAACGACGTGATCGATCCTGATTGGTCAAGAGCTGCGGAACCGTCGCGCTCTATTTTGATTTTTCGAGGCTAAGCAGGGGGGCGTGGCCTTTGGATACCGGGGATGATATTGGCTCTATCATGTTTGAACTGCGATGACGTGCAGCTCTCAGTCCTGGGTACCAATCTTTTTGGAGATGAAAATCTTAGTTTTTTCATCAACATAGAAAAAACTATATTTTTCATCTCCCTAAAGTACGATTTACTAAAGTTATATAGGCACGAAAGGATATCAACCTTACACCTTACACCCCGGCGTCTGTAGACCCGAGACGGCGTGCGGTTTTAGTCGGTTCGAGCCCGACATAACCGCCCACGCTGGCCGGCGGGGGGATATCCGAAGGGGTTTCCGCACGAAAAAAAAAAGGTACGCAAGGATAAGAATTTACCTAACTTTATCCGCTAACAGTAAAGCGTTCCGAACATGCAGTAACCGGAAGAAATATAGTCCTGTATCAAATTTATGACGTTTAATAAATGCCATATCCTAATATAAATATTTAAAAGTCCTTTTATTTATACCTCATTTATGAATTGGATTTCATTATCATCTAATTATATGTAATACACATAATATGTATTAAATATTTGTAATATGTCGTCCTGCTCACAATACGCAAATAATATTTAACGAAAAATAAACAACCCTAGCACCAACGCAAGATTAGGCTTTAGATAAACTACTATTCTGTGTGTTAACCCTATTTAATAAGAAAGGTGCAGATAAAACGTCTCGGATTGTTAACACCACCACGTGACTCGAAAGGGGATACCTATATACTACTTATATTATACTATATTATATTACTTTAGTGCGAAAGCCGTAACATCAAAATTTGTCCTTCAAACACCTTTCATCGAAATCTCTTTATTGTGACAGCTTGTTATTGCCATGTTTGGTTACATCGTAAAACTTTACTATGTTACCTAATACAATCGATATCTTTTCTTTTCAATTTTCTCACTTACTTAATTTTTTTGAATTTATTACATTTATTTTAGAGCAGAGGACGCCATTTTATGTTTAACGCATTTTGTTAACACATTAACAAACAGATTATCCTTTTAGAATATACTGCTTCCGGGCTGTTTGGCCGTGGTCCATCGGAAACTTGTATTCCAGACGTTTCGTCGATCACTGCGGTCGACATCATCAGTGGTTCAGCTCGGGACGCCGTCGAGTGCGGAGAACCTTCCTCGGCAGCGAACTCGCTGCGACTGATGTAGGGGCCCGAGTCACCGGCGTATTTATAGGCGCAGTTGGAGGGGGCAAACGACATGATCGCTCCTGATTGGTTGAGAGCTGCGCAACCGATGCGCTCGATCCTGATTAGTCGAGGCTAAGCAAGGGGGTGTGGCCTCCCGATACCGGGGATGGTGGTGGCTTCGTCATGTTTGAATTGTGATGACGCGCGGCTCTCAGTGCTGGGTACCAATCTTTTTGGAGATAAAAACCTTCGTTTTTTCTATTAAAATCGTTGGGATGCTTGAATATCTCGATGGCTTCTCGACATAGCCGGGGGAAGAAATGTGAAGTGATGGGTAGAACCTTCGTGTTCTGAAATTTGACGGTATGATTACCATACTCCTGGGTGTGTTCTGCAACCGCTGACTTGTCGAAGTGGCTCAGGCGGCAATTTCATTCATGTTCCGAAAGGCGGGTCTTGACGCTTCTTTGAGCAGTGCCCACGTATGACGAAGCCACCACCATCCCCGGTTTCGGGAGGCCACACCCCCTTGCTTAGCCTTGACCAATCAGGATCGAGCGCATCGGTTGCACAGCTCTCAACCAATCAGGAGCGATCACGTCGTTTGCCCCCTCCAACTGCGCCTATAAATACGCCGGTGACTCGGGCCCCTACATCAGTCACAGCGAGTTCGCCGCCGAGGAAGGTTCTCCGCACTCGACGGCGTCCCGAGCTGCACCACTGAAGATGTCGACCGCAGTGATTGACTTTCGTCTGGAATACAAGTTTCCGATGGACCACGGCCAAACAGCCCGGAAGCAGTATATTCTACATGCAACGCCGGCCGTGAAAGCCTTTAGATTTAAATTATCCTTTGTTATAAATTAATTAAATTAAAGTGACTGAGTAGCAATAAAGATAATATAATCAACAATAAACGATAAAATTAGATGCTATAATTTTTAATAATTGTAAACTATTAATAAATAACAAAGGATAATTGTTCTTTGTTGAAATTAATTGTATGGGAGTGAATGATTAGCAATAAAAATAATAATAATCAACAATAAAGATATAATTAGCTTCTGTAATTTTTCAATCCGGAGTAGGCAGAGACAACAGCCCGCCATCGGCTTCTGTTCTTACATACTTCACGAGCTTCCTTCAGCCATTAAACCTTTCATGGAAGCCCGCCGGTTTCGAGTGCTTTTGACATGCCCTTTTTAGGGTTCCGTTGCCAAATGGCAAAAAACGGAACCCTTATAGATTCGTCATGTCTGTCTGTCTGTCCGTCCGTATGTCACAGCCACTTTTTTCCGAAACTATAAGAACTATGCTGTTGAAACTTGGTAAGTAGATCTATTCTGTGAACCGCATTAAGATTTTCACACAGAAATAGAAAAAATAAATTTTCGGGGTCCCATACTTATAACTGAAACTCAAAAATTATTTTTTCGTCGAAGCCCTATGTGTGATGTATCTATGGATAGCTCTTCAAAAATGATATTGAGGTTTCTAATATAATTTTTTTCTAAACTGAATAGTTGGCGCGGGAGACACTCCCAAAGTGGTAAAATGTGTCCCCCCCCCCCCTGTAACTTCTAAAATAAGAGAATGATGAAACTAAAAAAATATATATAATGTACATTACCATGTTAACTTCCAACGACAATTGGTTTGAACGAGATCTAGTAAGTAGTTTTTTTTTAATACGTCATAAATCGTAAACCGCAATTTACCTTTCATTCAATCAACTCAAATATAAAAATTTAAAAAAAACATTATTATGTTACTTGCTGCTACGGAACCCTTAATGGGCGAGTCCGACTCGCACTTGGCCGCTTTTTTCAAAACCTCGTTAATTTGATCAGTGTATGTTCTGCGAGGTCGACCCCGGCTTGGCTGCCCACTTACATCTGCCTTTTATACTTTTAATTTTTAATAATTGTTAATCATTAGTATTTAATAATACTGTAATCAATCATTTATTAATGTAATCATTTATTACCCATAACACAAGCTAAGCTATGATTCATTTGGGTCTAGATGCGCTGTATTCATGTAAAAAAAAAACAAAGTATAATTAGTTTTATATAAATAAATTTAGTAAAATTAATAAAATTAAGTTAGTATATATTTAACTAGCATAGTGTAACTAGCTTGTGTCATGGGTTCCAGAAAGCGGATAAACATACTTATATACTTTTTTTTGAAAATACATACATAGTATACACAGAAACATCCAGACCAATGCAAATATACATATTCATGCATACAAATATTGGCACTGGACGAGAATCGAACCCGCGCCCCCTGTCGTAGCTGTCGAAGCTACTACCGCTACGCCACAGAGCCTACCCACCTAAAGTTTATTAATTTATAGCACTGATATCTATGTTACAAAAGTAATTAGTTCAGTAGTTACCGCGCTAATCCCCTCCCATACAGCATAAGCCCACTGGCTTGACTCCCGTCATATTCTTTGCTTCCGTCATTCAATGGCTGACGAGACGTTAACCCAGTGATAAGCTATATCGTTGCAATGGAAATTTTTGTGCGTTCTTTTGGCGCCTGACGATGAAGTTTGTCACTATTTTGGTATATCACAAAGATTTATGGCCAGAAATAAATTCAGACGAAGTTTGTTAATCTACAAATTTTACTTAAACACTGATATTCATAACAAATTGCGTTTTCTGCTTTTAAATAAATATTATAAATATTGAAATAAAACTATTTTTAACGGATTCTATCGCGGTTTATTTGATGTTATTTTATATTTTACATTGAAAAAAACATAAAATAAACAAAGAAAAATAACATCAAATAAACCGACCGCGATAGAATCCGTTAAAAATAGTTTTATTTCAATGTGTAACATTCGCGTAACCTTCCGACAATATCAATATTTTACATTTCAAAAATTAACGTTCGCCTGTCACCCCAGCAGAAGCAGGCCGGGACGGTGGGGCGACTAGCGCCCCTACCCCAAACCGGGGCAAGACGGGGACACCGTGGTTTCCAAACCCGAGGGGGCCATCTCGAAACCGGAGATGGCCCAGGGTCAGTCGGGGTGCGAGGGATATGCGCTGTGGGTAACCTTCCACCCCGGCGTCGGAGTTTTAGTCGGTTCAAGCCCGACATAACCGAAAAATTGAAAAGAAAAGACATCGATTTAACAAGGCAACGCAGTACAGTTTTTTGATGTAACGATCATCGCAGTAATAAGCTGTCGCAGTATAGAGATGTCGATGTATTTGAAGATATAAAACTCGATGTTTTAGCTTTCGCACTGAAATAGGCAGCGCGCAGCGGTACCAGTAAACAGCATGGTCTCTGGTAAGTCATACGGACATTCATATACCGTCGATGCCCGCGGTTATGTCATGCGCCAGTTGGCTGTGCATGCTTCCTTCAGGTGGGTTGCACGTGAATACTATGCATAAATATTATAACCTGATCATGTGAACCGAAAATATGAAATCGTTCTTGAAAGGGCGATAATCGCCTTGTCATCGAATAGTAAGATTCGCATTCGCATTCGTACAATACTCGCATAAACTTGCAAAAACTTGAACAAGTCGAGAAATCGTAGGGAAATATCGCATTGCGATTTGTGTCGTAGTGTAAACAAACGACGGTTGATCATCATCTTACGAATATCGTATGACATACTCGTAGACAAGATTTTATTTTTTCGTTCAATGTATACATGTGATTGCGATTATCGTCTGAAGATTACCGCTTACGATAATCGCATACGACTTCTCACCCTCTCCTTCTTAACTCTCTCTATGTAAATAACGATTAACTCATTGTGCGAGGTTTGGTGGCCGCAGGCATATTTTAAAACGTTTGTCAACAGAAATAATTTAGACGCGTTACCCAAAGGCCCATTTACATGGAGAGAGTTTATCGCGCATTTTAGGGTGTAATAACTTACCTACGAGTATGTCATACGATATTCCTAACGCCCAGCGTTTCGTTGACACTACGATAGAAATCGCAATACGATATTTGCCTACGATTTCTCGACTTGTCTAAAGTCAATCTCGTATACTAGGTCTGCAAGGCGAATCGCTGCTTGCAATGTTGAGCTGAGTGAGACATCGTGATTTGAAAATCAGATTTTGAAAATTTTGAACAGTGACTCTGGACATGCTTTCTGAGCGTGTAAAGTTTGTTCACAGTGTCTCGAGCGGTTATTATGTAATTCCATCTGGAATTCTTTTAACGGTGATCATTCCTCTGTGGTAGCATTAATTTTTTTTTATATATCCATAAACCTTCCTCTGATTGACCTCTTTAATCATGCAAAATTTGGTTCTGATTGGATTAGTAGTTTAGGAGGAGACCTGTGACAAAGAAAATCCTGAAGTCTAGTATGAGGAGCTTTCGCTCGACTTCGTCTCACTCAGCTCAATGACATTTTGAATTTGAATGCCAGAATTGCCATTTAAGCTCGGTAACTAGCACGATATTGTCTTGTTTACACAGAGACGTCTAGTATTTAATGACAAGGCGATTATCGCCCTTCCACGTACGATATCGTATGTTTAGTTTACATAATCATATTTTTCATTCCTGCTGACGATAATCGTATTTTCGTTGTAAGAAACTCTCTTCGTGTAAATTGCCCTTTCAAGCAACAAGAAACGTTTACTAATGTTCATCATAATAGATATCCATCATTTATTCTGAACGATTTTATCTAGGAGATAGAATAACCAGCAAACGTTGTTGCGGCTTTTGTTAATCGTTGAATCGGAATTCCTTTCTTTAGCAGTACACATTTTGAACGTGTTAGAAAAGCTATGAGCGGGATATGCATCATGGAGCAGGAGTGTGTCGCCCTAACAGAACGTTCAATGATGGAAGGGGTTTGAAGGAATTAAGTTATACAATTCCAGCACACACTGACCAAATTACATCCGATACAATACCGATAAGCTTGCAACTCTGCGTCGATGTTCAAGGCTCTCAACCCATGCTTTATGAATATAATTCAATTTTGAATCAAAAGCTCTGCGTTGACGTGGTGATTATTATTATTATCATAAATTTTAAATACTTGGACACCTTATCTAAAATGGCCAATGTTCACATGACGGAAAATATCTAGTTTATGAGTGTAAGGAAAGGGTTCAAGGCTATTAAGAACAATAACTTCTCCATTATCTTTGTTAACTTGTAGTTGAGCATACTCAAGGATCGGCAGCGGCACATAGTAATTAATCCATTAAAGTGCAAGCCGTTCAACGTACATACATACATACATACATACATACACACAGTAACACCTCTTTCCCATAAGGAAAGAGTTCCCGTACTTGTCCCTAAATGAACACATACAAATACTGAGCAGATTTATCTCTAAAACCGTGAAATAAATTATTTACTTTTTTATTTACTATTGTAACATGTACATTATTTATTATTTACTATTCTTTCTTTTTAAATTGGTCACGTTAATATGACTTCATCTCACACCTCCACATTGGTGGCCTTCTGCTTGACAGCTTTCTTAGATGCTTTTTCACGCTCCACATAACGGACCCGGAATTGTAGGAAAAAAGAAACACGTGTGCTGGTAAAGTATTCTAAGTCTTTATCTCACGGCAAAGAAAAGAAGTGATGTACCGATTGGTCCTGGATAAATTGTTTGCACCGTATGTGAGTGATACATCAGCGTGTTGTTCTGTATAGAAAAGGATAGGATGGGACTAAATGAAAGAGCTTATCGGGACACTGGCCATAGTAGTGACGGTAAAATACTACCAAAGCGTTAGTGTCCTCAGGACCCCCAATAATGCGGACAGGCAGAAGTACTGCCTGTGCAGTGTCTAATAAGTACCTTTTTTTGTGCGGAATTGGTTAGATAATTCTTTATTGTACACCAAAAAAATTACAATAAAATATAAGTAGTAGGTAGTACGTAAACAGTTGAATGTACAGTGGGCGGACTTATCGCTAAAAGCGATTTCCTCCAGGCAACCTTAGGATGGACAGTAATGTGACGGAAGCAAAATGTTATGGTGTAGTTATTAAATACAAAATGAAATATACAAATTAATAGAATGAAGACACAGATTTTAAAAGACACAGAATTCTGACACTTCCGTCTCTATACATTTTTGAAGCAGCTCTCTTTGTAAAGTTGAACGCTCGTCTATTTCCACAACTGTCTGATGTTGTAAACCGTAACAGACGTAGAAATGCACTATGTATTCGAAAAGCTAAGACAAGTCTTATGTTAAGTAGTATATTTTGTTTAGCTCCAAAAATATACAATAAGATACCTAACACTTGGAAAAATTTAAGTACTGACTTGTTTAAAAAGAATTTAAAAGACATGCTATATGAGAAATGCTATTATAATATTGACGATTTTTTTAATGAAACTTCTTTATACTGATTTGAATTATTTTGTATTGTATTGCGAATATTGGATAATTATTTAATTAAATCAAAATGTAAAATTTGTACGCCAGAACCGGCAGAATATGAGATCCTACATTATATTGTAAACATCACTTTTTTGTACCATATTCAACAAATAAAGAACTTAGACTTAGACTTAGACTTAGAAGAAGGAGAAATTAAAATAAAATAAAAAATAAATAAATAAATTTAAAAAATAAATTAAATAAATAGTTTTGAATCGTAATATAGACATAATATATACTACTATAATGAATAAATAGATAGGTATATAAAATATATAGTACAAACTAATATGAACTGAAAAAGCGACGAGTGAGCATATAATTTATGACCTTTCAAGGAGTACCCGATGACAGGTAATGTTCTTTAACCATTTTTTTTAAGATATTTATGGATTTTGCCCGTTTGATGTCTAATGGCAATGCATTCCATAAGCGCACAGCTTTAACTGTGAATGACTTGCCAGCATAATCGGTGGAATGCCTCAAGTTCTCGGATGACCTCAGGCACTTCGTATGTGCGTCATGGAGGAACTTGAATCGATCTTTGAGGTAAGAGGGAGTAGCGGAATTAAATAATACATTATATAATAATGTTACTATGTGGGCATTCCTGCGAAGTCGAATTGGGAGCCACTTGAGTTGTTTACGAAAATCTGAAACGTGATCATATTTGCGCAGACCAAATATGAATCGAATACAAAAATTTTGAAGTCGCTCAAGTTTATCAAGTTGCTCCTCCGTGAGATCGGGATAGCTGACATCGGCGTAGTTGAGGACAGGAAGAAAAAGCGATTGTGCGAGCGCAACTTTAGTGGCAATTGGAAGGAAGTTTCGCAGCCTTCGTAACGAACCTGCTGACGCAAAAAGTTTGCGACTGGTTTCTTGTAACTGGATATTCCAAGAAAATGTCTTATCCATGTATATATCCAAATTCTTAACGCTATCACTAACTGGCACAACGACACCACCCATAGTAATTTGAGGGAGTTGTGACCAATCTATTAGTGAAGCCAACCTTGGACTACCAATAACAATTATTTGTGTCTTGGATTAATTTAGTGTGAGTCCATGGTTCTTGCTCCACTCACATATCCGCTCCAAGTCTCCGTTGAGCAAAGTAAAGGCTTCTGATAATTTGTTTAGGGGAGCCTGTGTATAAACTTGTAGATCGTCAGCATAAAGGTGGTAGGATGAAAGTAATTTATCAGAGATTGTATTTATAAAATTAGCGCAAAGTAATGGAGATAGAACGCCACCCTGCGGTACACCAGCGGTCGTATTGCACCAGCAAGAATATGATTCTTCGCGCGAACACGTTGCCGGCGACCAAACAGGTAACTACGAAACCACTCAATAGCCGTTGGAGATATGTTAATAGAGCTGAGTATACCGAGCAGGATGTGGAAGTCTACAGTATTAAAAGCGTTGCTAAAGTCAAGTAAGGATAGAAGTGTAAGATTTCCACTACCCATGCCCAGTATTATGTCTTCGGTGATATTAACCAATGCTGTCGCAGTACTGTGCCCAGGGCGGAAGCCGGATTGAAGAGGGTTTAATAGCGCATTTTTATTAAGAAAAGAGCTGAGTTGAGAGTGATAAGACGCTCTAAGGCTTTGGAAAGAAATGGAAGGATAGATATAGGACGATAGTCAGAAAAGGAACAGGGCTTGGATTTCTTGGGTAATGGAATTATCTGGGCACTTTTCCAAGAAGATGGGAAAACAGCACAAGAAATGGAGTAGTTAAAGATATGACATAGGATAGGAAGAATTTGCTCTAAAATTGGCACAATCATATTTCGGCTAACGGCATCACTACCGACAGCATTCGATGAAATCGACAAAATGCTCTTCTTAACATCACAAGCGGTCAATTGGTTGAAGACGAAACGTGGATGATTAAGAGTTGGAATAGATGAAAGATATTGCAGTGTGTTGGCTTTAGTAGTTCCATTAAAATTGGACGAAGCAGAGAAATATACAATGAGTGAATCTAAGTTACCATTTTTAGGAATTGAGTCTTGTCGAGACTTTCCAACTACTAATGTGTTCAGAAATTTCCAGACTTTTGCTGGATCCCCGATTTCCACAGAGGTATGGATATGTTGGCATTGTGCTTTCCTACACACCTTATTGTATCTATTTCTGAGGGCCACATACTTCTCCAAATTAGCTCGGGTAGATCTTATTTTGTATCTCGCCTTAGCTGCAGCTTTTTTCGACATCAGATCTTTGATATCAGGTGTAAGCCAAGGTGCTGGTAAATGCTTAAGTTGCTTAAGATGGCACGATTCGGAGCGTGCACGTCGTACAATTGTGTTATTTTATCAGTTAGAATTTTGACTTTTGGATCTACACAGTTGGCAGACAAGAGAGGATACCAGTCAATATTTTGAGCATCTTCACGAAGCTTGTCAAGTTCAATGCCACTAAAATTGCGCTGCATTATAATTTTAGGTTTTTCCTTAGGTGGTCGTATTTTGTAGGAAACATAAATGAGATCATGGTAAGAGAAATTGTCAGCAGAGCATTGACCATGCTTTGCGACATGAGTAGGCGAAGAAACGAAAATGAGATCAAGAAGACCAGGTGCACAGTCAGGAAAATGGTAAGTAGAGTTAAGAGGAAGAATAGATAGGTTATAGGATTGAATAATACGGCGGAGAGAAGCAGCACGAGAAGTATATTGAGGTTCTTGTTTTACCAGGCAAGTATTAAAATCGCCCATTAATATTACATGTTTGTAAGACGGTAAGTACGTATCTAACAAGTGCTCAAATAATGAAAAATAGTTTACTTTTGTTGATGAAGGATAGTAAACACCAAGTAGAACTTTAGAGTGGTTGAGTCCCAGCTCTAGGAAAAGATGTTCGCCAGCATTCGATGGTGGCGATTGTGGGGACATACTAAGAATTGTATAAGGGATTTGAGAACGCAGGTTTATACCCACACCACCACCTACACCAGGCTCTCGATTATTCCTAATAAACTGGAAACCCGGAAGAGAGTAAGTAGTAGATGGAAGACAAGGTTTTAGCCAAGTTTCGGAAATAAGAATAGCATGGATATTTTTATGAACAAGGTTGGCCAGCATATCCGGGAAATGAGCAGGAATACTCTGAGCATTAATATGGACTACATTAAAATGCCTGGGGACATCCGAAAATTGAGACTGAAGAGTATCTGCGAGTGACACTGACGGTATACTCACAAAGCTGGCGTTGAGACTACTTGCGGAGAAAAAGCTATCATCACTATCTAAGTCGTTCATTAAATGTGCGCGTTAGTTGTACGAATATATATGTATATTTAAGTATAGAATTAAGTTTGAAATATTATATAGGTAAATAAATAATCAAACAATACCAATATATCCACTTACTGTCCACCCGCCAGTCGCGTGTTACACTTATAGAAGAAATAATTTCACAACAACAGAAAAATAACTTTGAATGCAAAGACAAAATACACATAGATATTTAACATTAAATCACCATGAGATGAATAACATGGGCTGGGTAACAAATATATTCAGAAATTAACAAAACAAAAATCTAACACTTATTAAAACAAAATAAAATGCCACAGGCAGGCAATCTTAAAAGTATGTGTAAAACATTATGACAATATAAGCATCAATCATATAATATTCAAACTGCCAGAAAGGTACAAAGTTTAATGATGGAGACATGGAATGGAACGCAATCTGTTGTGTTGAAATGTCAAAATCAAATAAAATAATAAATGATGAGAAGGTACCGTGAAATTTAAGGTAATTGTTGTTTATGTTTTGTTTAATAAATGTGATAGTTAGTGAAAGTTACCTACGAGTATATTACATACGTATGCTACCCAGCAAGAACGTTAATTGTTAGTTTAAACATCAGAATGTCTATTTCTTCGATGCAGTGCGTTTAGGTTTCGTAGTAGTGCTTTTAGAGATTGTAGCAGAGGTTGTAGTTGCAGTCGTTCCATCACCAGAGCACTGTATCTTAACCAGGTCGCTAAGCGACACAATTCGATGCCGATTACCGTCAGAGCCTAGGACATAAACCGAGCCCTCCCTGGTCAAGCACTTATTTACCCCGAATTTGTCACTGGCGGCCATGAATGCTATATGTCGTGACTTAGTGAGAAATTCGGATACTGTAACGCCTGTACCTTTCGGTTTGGACTTGGAAGACCATAGTATCCATGACTGTATGACTTTGAAGCTTCACAAGTACCGGCCTGGGCTTCACGTAGAATGCTTGCCGTCCCATTCTATGGCAACGTCTGATGTCCTCAGTTGAAAAAGTGCTGATCTTGAGATGCTGCTTTACGACCTCAGTGACCACCCTGGCAACATCTTCACCCTCCTGCTCTTTCTCGCCATGTAAAAGTAGAATTTTACGACGGCTGCGCATCTCTAAATTATCGACCTCTCGAGCGACACTACTGAGCTGTTGTGAAAAGGACTTAAGTGTCTGCAAAACAAAAGTTTTAAAAGCAGCAAACTCTTCTACCAAACTGCCTGTATTGGATGGACACTTCCTCTGCAGATCTGCCTCAAACTTCGACATCCGTTCCTCGAAATAAGTCTGCATATCAAGGATGGAGACTTCCATTGTGCTTGTTGTTGAATAGTGTTCAGTTCACGGAAATAACACTAGACTAGCAGGTATTTATTGTTATTTGTATAATTTATTCATTAAAATATCATAAAATTATCGATTACTATTTTTATTTACATTTTATTTAGAGCACTTTAAAGTTAAACTTTTTGCGTCAACTACCGACGTAGTGGATACCCCCCCGCCGGACAGCAGGGGCGGTTATGTCGGGCTTGAACCGACTAAAACTGCACGCCGTCTCGGGTCTACAGACGCCGGGGTGTAAGGTTACCCATGGAGCATATCCCTCGCACTCCGACTGACCCTGGGCCATTCGCAGTGTCCCCTCTGATAAGAGCAGAGGGGTACCTGGAGCGACCACCCCCCCCCCCCCCGCCTGCAAGGCCCGCCATACCCCGACCCCCTCGTGCAATGGGGTCAGCTGGCCCTGAAAAGTGCCGGTTGGTCAGACTCTTGGCCGTTGACGTTGACGCCAGCTACTCCAGCAGTGCTATTCTCTAAGGACACAGCCTTGCGCGCAGCGTTGCGCTCGTCGACGAGCTTGCAAAATGCTGCTTTGGATTTATATTTTATTTTAATTTTGATTTTAATTTATGATTTAGATTTAGATTTAATCTAAATTTTTTTAAATCTAAATTTCTAAAGATTTAGATTTAAATCTAAATCTAAATCTAAATCATAAATTAAAATCAAAATTAAAATAAAATATAAATCCAAAGCAGCATTTTGCGAGCTCGTCGACGAGCGCAACGCTGCGCGCAAGGCTGTGTCCTTAGAGAATAGCACTGCAGAGGAGCAATCAATGATGCGTCATCGCCCACGTTGCCCAGGATGCACCAAACTTGGAGGTGATCCAACCAGTCGCACGCCTGTCTAATAAGTACCTACTGTGCAGAGCCATCCCAGATATGAGTACAGAATTCCACGCAAGAACCAATCTGTGTCTTGCGTCGAAGACACCGCTGCTTCGGCGTGAAAAACCGTCTCACCCTGTCCGAACTCGCGAGTTTACGCGAGGCCGTTTTGAAAACGCTCTCGATGTAGTAGTTTTTCGGTTTGCAATGAACATCCATACCATCCCTTAAGATTTTCTATATTCTATTTCGATAGGGTTAATTGTGGTAGTGGTGTATTCTCAGCCCGCATTACATAGTGTGCATGTTTTCGGTTCCTGAAACCGCCCCTTTCAGGAACCGAAAACAACAGTTACCGGACACTTTTTCATAGGCCGTGCTGCTAATAAGAATTTCTTATAACTTTGCCCGACCCAAAAGTCAAACCTGGGATCTCATATTCAGCAGACGCAATGGTGACCGCTGCGCTAGGGGCTACAGAGTACAGAGCCGTATATGTTCTGTGTACGTATATAAATACTTTTTGTCAGATAAAAATATAAGACATAAACAAAAAGCATACTCAATATGTATATAGTAGGTAATTATTTGCTTAGATGAATTTATCAAAATTCTGTCAGTACACATTTGTACGCGGCAAGCGGAGGTACCGCGTCAATATTTCGTGTAATCAAAAGTATTTGCTGGTAAAATTCGCAGTTGGACTAGGATAAGATGCGAAACCATTATTAACGGGTCAGTTTTATTGATAAGCGATAACCTCCTAAGAACAACACCGTGGACCTCCGACGCGCTCGAACGCGAGCCCTTACGCGGCGCGTCTATAAAGGCGATCGGGACACACAAAAGAAACAGTACGCATTTGATCTCCGCCAACGATGTCGATGTAAACATTATCATCATAACTACCGCGGGAATCTGCACGAGTATCTTGCGATGAAAAAAAATAAAATCAGTGATAAAATAAATTCTAATTGCAAAAACTCCCTCCGCTAGAGCCGCGCACGCGAGCTGTCGAATTAGTGATTGACCGTGAATAGGGACGTTCGAAAAAGTACCTATTAAAATGAATAGAGATATCAACAGTCGTCGGCCGTCGTGCAACAGCAAAGGCAGCATGATCGTAGTGTCGAACCGATTGCCTTTTGTCTTGAAAAGGAATGACAAAACAGGTGAATTGCAGCGGAAAGCCAGGTATGTCAGAATGTGTAATTACTTTATTTAAAAAATCCTAAATAATATATAGGTATGGAATTTCGATTTAGTTACTTAAGTACTTAAAAGAGTTGATTCAGTCCATGATAGTTATTTTACCCAAATATATAATTAAAAAATTACAACTATATTTAAACCGGTTACAGTGATTCAATGCTGTGGTACATTCAAAGTGTTAGATTTTGATAGTGGTGTTAAGGCGAATTGCTACAAAAAAAACAAAATAGACATTTGGAATTAGATATTATTTGGTTTACCCAGTTTAATATCACAGTATTTTTTTGTTTTTATTACAAATACATAGATTGGCTTGCATATATATCGGAAGGGGTAGAGTCCACCTGGGATGAGGCAGGCAGGTGTTTTTTTGTCCTTATCCTACCAGGTTATTTATTTATTTATTTACTACTTCTATTACGGGAGAGCTTATTACTGTCAATAGGGCAGGTTTGCATGAGCCTATCTGCATGATACCTACACAGAGCTTGGTTTCACTTTGCCGAGAACCACGTGACTACCAATGTTTAACGTGTTATCAGTGCATATTATTAGTGCGTTTCTCGAAGAATCGGGATAAGATACACTTCCTCTATATTTTGTGTTGCCAAGTTTGTTTAGATATTTATATAAAAAGTACCTAGTAGCTCTTGTCAGCAAGTCTGCCCGCGTGAAATACGTTTTCAGCGCTATTTTCTTTTTTTTTTTTACACAAGAACCTTCTATATAGTATTAGGAATTTTTAAAGAAAAAGGCGAATGAAATCGTTAAAGTCGTTCTCAAGTCATGGCGTAACCAAGGGAAACAGAGATTTATTTTTACATAATGATGGCTGGCAAACTTCTTGACAATGTAGGCACTCTAGCTGCGCAGAAAGTGTTTTTTAGATTTCTTTGGTGGTTGTGTTGGGCGCGACGGCTACGCTGTACCAATTATCCAATAGATGAAACCAATCACGGGCTAAAAGGGCTCGTGTAATTGGTTGATCAGTTCTCTTATTGGTTGATCAGTTCTCTCATTGGTTGTTTTGTTGTTTTTGGTTGGTCCGTATAGTGAACCTGTGCACATGCGCGAACTTTCTGACTATTGTTAAAGATGTTTGCCGGCACTTATACTTTTTGATAGCATCTACAAATTGTCAGAGCCTTTTTTGTTCACTAAAAGAACAAACGACATTATTATGGGAATCATTTAACACGGCTGCCAACTGTATAGTTGCAACGTTCGTGACGACACAGTACTATTTGTTTATTTATAGAAATATTTAACAATTATACGCTAAGAAGGTACACCGATAAACAGTTATAGTAATAAATACCTAATTAAATAATAAATAAATATTCTACGACATTCTACACAGCGCTCTCTAGACCCAAAGTAAGCATAGTTTAACTAGCTTGTGTTATGGGTTCCAGAATGCGGATAAACATACTTATATACTTTTTTTTGTAAATACATACATATTATACATAGAAACACCCAGACTAATGCAAATGGACATATTCACGCATACAAATATTTGCACTGAGCGGGAATCGAACCCGCGCCCCATGTCTTAGCAGTCGAAAGGCTATTATGTGATCGTATTACCCACGGCAATGAAATTGATGTGAAACTACTTCCTACTAATATTACAAACTGTGAAAGTCTGTGAGGATTTTTAGGGTTCCGTAGCCAAATGGCAAAAAACGGAACCCTTATAGATTCGTCATGTCTGTCTGTCTGTCCGTACGTATGTCACAGCCACTTTTTTCCGAAACTATAAGAACTAAGCTGTTGAAACTTGGTAAGTAGATGTATTCTGTAAACCGCATTAAAATTTTCACACAAAATAGAAAAAAAAAACAATAAATTTTGAAGGTTTCCCCATACTTAGAACTGAATCTCAAAAAATTTTTTTCATCTAACCCATACTTGTGGGGTTCTATGGATAGGTCTTCAAAAATGGTATTGAGGTTACTCATATCATTTTTTTCAAATCAAAGTGGTAAAATGTGTGTGTGTGTGTGTGTGTGTTACATATACATTAAACTTCCACCGAAAATTGGTTTGAACGAGATCTAGTAAGTAGTTTTTTTTAATACGTCACAAATTGTAAACCGTAATTTACCTTTCATTCAATCAACTCAAATATAAAAAAATTTCTTGCTGCTACGGAACCCTTCATGGGCGAATCCTCCGACTCGCACTTGGCCAGTTTTTGTAAGTTCAAATGTTTGTTACTCTGTGTGAAATTTTATACAGGGATAGATTATAATCGTGAGTAACACATAGCCTTTTAATCTCTGGAATAAGTTCCCATAAGTAACGGGAACGGGAGTTCCACGCGAGCGAAGCCGCGAGCAACAGCTCGTAGTTCATAAATATACGAATTTCTAATATTAACACACGACGGAAAAACAGAATTTAAAGAATTTATTTTTAATTCGAAGATGTTCATACGTATTGCAATTGCAGCAACTTTGAATTTAGAGTTATAGTATGCAAAAATATCAGAAAAATGTGTGTGGTACATTTTCAAAAGATGACATAAAAGAGTCTGTGCACCCAAAGAGGCTGCTGCGGATGTGGGAGTTCCTCACGCGATCTTTACGCGTGGCTCCGCACATCCATCGCAACATATTCATCTCCGTGACACACAGCTCCTGCTAATGATTGATATGATTATTCTAGGCACGACGTAACACAACTTATTTATTTCTTTCCATCAAAGTCAGAATATAACAAATTGTGACGTAACGTAACACAGACTTTTTAATCTATAAAACATACAATAACGTAAACCAGAATATAATATTTTATATTCATAAGTTATCAGTGACCTACCTTTCTGGTACAGTAAATACCTACTGAATAATAACTATTATGTCGTAAGTATTTATAATATTTAAGTACTATGTTATTTTTAACAAAAATCTGCAAGGCTATTCAAGGTCAGGCAAAGAAACTAACCAAAATAAATATGAACTAGGCAACTAGGTCACACCTTGCACAACCTAACATATCAGGTCATAAGCAATGAAACCTATTAAAAAGAAAGAAAAACCTATTTTTGTGTTATGACATGACGTACAAATAAAATACGTACGTATAAAGGGGTATACAAAGATTACAGCTATGAATATGATAGATAATACGGAGCGAATAATACAGAAAGAGATAACTATCTGTAGTAAGTTGCACTTGAAATGCAAAAATTACTGAAATTGTCTGAATTTCTCCTCAATAGTTTCGGTGCGTTAGTGCGATTTCTGACTTCTTTTTTGTATCGTGTTAAGTTGACGCTGTGCCTATATACTTTTGAAAAGACTTCTGAAAGGTTTTTGACTAGGTGAACCACAAACTGGGCCAAGACAAAATTGTCTAGTTATGAACATACTCACGGTATCTTTGTACAGCGGTTTATGTCTAAAATTATGTATTTGAAATTGAATTCCAAAGGTTTTCTTGGTTTTTTTTTACATTAAGGACACGTCAATTTGACTTCACCTCGCCTGATGGTAAGCTGAAAGTAAAGTCTCAGGAAAGAGAGTCACCAATACATATACGTACCATGTTAACAATGGTGGCACTCAGCTTGACGGCCTCATTAAAAGAGGATTGCCGTCGCAGCACCGCGTGACACCCACCGGTCCCACTAGTGCTGCGACCACAATCCCCCTGCCCGGCTATGCACTTGCTGACCCCTGAACGCAATCAACCCGAAATTGGGTTACTATGGAGAGTTTTTCGCAATCGTGCACGGTGGTACCCACCCGGCCGAATTTTGTGACAAATTTGTGTCATCAAATTTCTACCACCAGTAAGTCTTGGTATCGAATTTACTTCACTATCAGATACCACTGGGATCAATTCTGGGTCCCGATCCTAAAAAGGACTTTTCACTATTAAAGAGGGATTTTGGATGAGATATACAAAAAAGGTAGATATTGCACCAGTGCGCCGCAACTGTTGAAGATAATTGTCGTAATTAATGCACTTCAAATGCAATTTACTTCTGTATCATATGCTCTGTATTATATATATAAATCGCATTTGTCTGTAGTTATAATCTATGTAGGTAGGGGAACCTGTGTTACGTTGGACAGTGCTGTACCTACAACAAACCTAATTTAAAAAAACTTCCATGCTTTAAAATTTCTGACGGCATTGAAATATGCGAAATGTTCGCTGATTATTTCTCCTCGGTATACAGCACCAATAATGCTATTCCAAATACAGCTTACATGTCAGAAAACCTACGGATTTTAAACCAGTACAGTTTATGCCTCAGTTTACCATCTATAAACCAAGACATGCTGCAGAACACACTAAAGAATATTGATACTAAAAAGGGGGCGGGTCCTGATGGTATCCACCCAATATTCATAGCAAAATGTTACTCTGAGTTAACCAGGCCGTTGATGTTAATTTTCAATAATAAAATTTTTGGCGGTAGCTAGAGCGAAAAAAGGATTAACCACAAACCAAAGAAATGACATTGCGTTTGTAAAGGAAGGCTGCTCAAAGAAATCACTTCAAAAGCCTTATTCAATTTTGATAGCTGCCGTTGACTGGACAATACTCGTAGACACGTATGAGAAGCACTATAGGATACCGGAGGATGTCTGTGCCTCATCATCCAGACCCGACATATTCCTTTTTTCACGATCGCATAAGCGTGCAGTGCTTGTAGAACTCACAGTACCGTGGGAAACTAATATACCTAAAGACCACGCTATAAAGACAAACAAATACTTTGATTTGACTAACGAGTTAACCAAAAATGGCTACGTGGTTAAACTCTATGCCGTAGAAGTAGGAGCAAGGGGAATTCCAGCTAAATCCCTGTACAACTTACTTAAAGACCTCGGATTGCCAAGAGCTTCAGTAAGCTCTTTATTAAAACGTATATCAAAAGCGGCATTGTTAGGATCTTACCAAATTTGGATAGGTAGGGGGGGGAACACTACTGACGGTGGAGGTGAGCGCTGATGCATCACAAGGTGGCCACCCTAAACCTACATCTGGGTCGCAAGTCCCAGTCGCCGTCATGGTGTTCCTCTCTGTACCACGCTATGGACCCGGCGACCGCACGGTGAATCCATGGAGTGCTGAGAATCGGATCTCTTTAGAGACCGGTGTATTCCCCGATAAATGGAAAACAGCTAAAGTCATACCTATACACAAATCAGATGACGCTACAGCTATATGCAACTATCGGCCCATATCCATTTTGTCATCCTTCGCAAAAAATTTTGAAAGCATTATCTGTCCAATTATGCGAAACCATTTAAAGCTCTACTTGAGCGATCATCAGCATGGATTTGTAGCACACAGATCTACAACTTCAAACCTAGTCCCTTTCACAGAGCTACTGATCAATGCTGTAGATTCGGGCTGTCAAGCCGATGCCATTTATACCGATTTTTCAAAAGCATTCGATAAAGTGTCTCACAGTATTCTAATTGCAAAGTTACAGGCCTATGGCATCTCGGTATCCTTACTTGGTTGGTATCGTCGTATCACATCGTATTTAAGTGAAAGAGTTTTCTCAGTTGTAGTTAATGGATATGAGTCAAATGTTAAGCATATTTCCTCCGCTGTTCCTCAAGGCTCGTATCTCGGTCCAGTCCTGTTCAATTATTTTATAAACGACGTTCCCGAATGCTTCCATTTCTCTGAGGTCTTTATGTACGCAGATGATCTCAAGTTTGTAAAAATGATGAAATCAGATCTAGATGTGGCTCACCTGCAAAGTGATTTGGACAGACTTGTTTCATGGTGCAAAAATAATGGGATGCTTTTAAATGCAAAAAAAATGTTATCATATAACTTTTACGAGAAAACTTAAAATTCAAAATAACAGTTATTATATCGATGGTGACAAAATAACTGAGGTGGAGACTATCAAGGACCTTGGAGTACTGTTTGATAAGAAATTAACATTCACGCCACATTTAGACAAGGTCATTGCGAGAGCTTCTAAGTTGTTAGGTTTTGTGCTCAGAAATTGTAAAAGTTTTCGCAATACCTATACGAAAATTTTGCTATACAACAGTTTAATTCGTAGCACCGTAGAATACTGTAGTATTGTATGGCGACCACATTTTGCGACACATGCATTGCGCCTCGAACGTATTCAGAAGCGTTTCGTTTGGCATCTGGCATTCTCGGTCGGTGTTGCAAAAAAAATACGCTCTTATAGGGGTAGGTTGGAGCAGTTCCGCATTCAAACCCTAGAGTACCGTGCAAGGCTAAATGATGCATTATTTGCCTATAAGATTCTTCAACACCAAATTGATAGTCCTGGGTTGTTGGCACTGTTCAGGTTTAATGCTCCAACGAGATTACCTCGACGCTCAATTACTCCTCTTTGCCCACCGTTAAGGAGAACAGTTCTAGGTTCTAGTTCTCCTTATGCTAGACTTAGCAAAATTGTGAACAGTGTCAGCGACCTGGTGGACTTCAATTTTGACCCCATTCGCAAGCTGATAATGAGCCTATCCGACGACGTCAATTAAATTGATTTTGGTGCATTTATCATTTTCTTTTTCTTGTATTTTTTTTTTTTTAGTTAATTAATTTTGTGTTTCTTTTTAACTTTTTAATTTTATCATTACTTTTCTCTAATTTCTAATTTGCATGTGGTGTTTATCTATAAGTAATTATTGCACTGTCCGTTGTTTGTTTTTATTGTAATTTGTAATTGTTTTAGTGTAAATAATTGTTGATAAACCAAATAAAAAAAAAAAAAATTATCTATGGCAATTGAAGCATCTTTAACAACACAACATAAAAGGAAATTTATGATTTCTTGCTTCTCCAAAAGTACGTTTTTTGACTGTCGTTATTGCTTATTTATTTAACGTAATATACATTTATGACAAATCTTTTATTGTGTAATCTCAGTATATGTAGGTAACAGATAACATTGATGTTCTAAACTTACCTCCACTTTAAGTGGTTTATAAAAGCGGTTTAAAGAAATGGTGCCTTTGTTGTACTTTGGCTCCTCCAATTATCTACGCACATTGAACATTGGCCAAGGTACATCACATTGGGATTATTGAATTGTAAACGTTTTCGTAGACATTAGTATAATAAAAATAAAATCCAAAAATTTTATACATGAATTATGTTTTCTATCTATGCGTATTTAACAAGTCTTATTCTCACCAATTATTAAAAAAAAGTCGCCATATTCAGAGACTAACATTATTAAAGCGCTTTTTTAAATTTCGGAACATATTAATGGCGCTGCCTATCCTCTGGGGGTTGGAGGGGGGAGGGGACTCAACGGCACTCGCTCCCGTATAAGCGAAAATAAACCAAAATTTGGAAAGGAGAAGTAGGAAAGCAGATCCAAGCGTCAAAGTATAAGCTTTGTATTCCATGGGGATTGGCGCTCGGATGAAGAAAATTAAAAAAAATCCGCACGAAAAAAAAAAAGGGTAGGTCTGAGACGAAAGGCACACATATTGAATGATTGTAAGGTCATTTGACAATACCACACGCAATTCCAATCGAGGTCGTAGCGGGAAGATCATAGCATTATTCGGTCCCTGTTCAATTCGCAAAAAGTTCATTTAGTGATTGAGTCATAGTGAGCTCTATAAAGTGATCTTTGGACAAAGGTTAAGTTTCATTGGTGCATATTGAGTTTCTAGTTACATATTATGTCAATACACAACAGGAATATTATGTGGAATTAATGGTGGAATGACACTTATCTAACGATGATAGTAATCAAATCTGATACGCAACTTAAATTATTCTTGAATGTATTGTAGTAGAAGTTATGTTTAATATGGCTATTTTAATCAAATATGTGGTCATCTGTTACCTTAGTGGGTTGTAACATGTCTAGGTACACAATTATGATCACTGATCATAATGATCATTGAATATGTTATTTTCTTGGTACCTTTTTCTTTCTGTTTCCTTCGGATACCCCCCCCCCCCTCGGCCAGCGGGGGCGGTTATGTTGGGCTTGAACCGATTAAAACCGCACGCCGTCTCGGGTTTTAAAACGCCGGGGCATAGAGCATATCCCTCGCACCCCGACTGACCCTGGGCCATCTCCGGTTTCGAGATGGGACCCTCGGGTTTGGGAACCACATCTCCTGATTATGATACCTACTGATTTGATAAAAGTGCAAATTTTATGAGTTGCAATAATTTGAGAAACACTTTATATTTTTTCTGTAATTTAATGAATATGATCACACTTTCTTATGTCTGTATTCATCATCCGCCGAGCCAACTCTGTTGGGGTTGACTTTCAGTGTAACTACAAAACGGCCAAACTTCAATGTTTTTTTTGTAATATTTGTTTGATTCTATCTACAAAACGACCGAACTTTGATATTTTCCGCGAAGAAACTGCCATCTGATACTGGCGATATAGATATACCGATTATCGGACTTTTTTAGTACTCCAAACATGGCAACCGGGGAGAGCTTAACTTGCTCTCCGAAGCACGGAAGAGTCTCAATATATTAAGTATGGTCACCCATCCTAAGACAGAGCTGACTAGTATTGCTTAAAAGTGCTATACTATATCTTGCAATATGTTAACCGACTTGGTTACCACTTAACCACGAGCCTCTCACTCTATTTAACAAATAGAGTACGATCTCTGTACTGTATTTGTTAAATAATAAACTAATTGATAGACTTAATTATTTAATGATAATACGTATAACTGCTATTGGAGTTCTACTTTCAATGATATGCTACATTATTGATTGAGTGACGTATATGATTGCTAAACGCGTGATCGAACGCAGCAGTTCGGTTCGGGTCCGTAACTTAATTTCGAGAGATATATGTTAGATTATTGGAAATCGACTGAAAGATTGTGCGAATAGAGTTTATTGCGAAACAACTTTTTGTCGCCAAACGCTGCTTCGACTGAACGATTCTTCGAATATTTGTCAATCGATGGACTGATGTTTCGAATGTTAAATACAAAACATTGTTTGTAGACTTCACGGTACATAGGAAGCACTGTACACAGAAATCTCTCTTCATAGATAGCACTTCTTGCCATAAACTTTCCGGACTAGTACTTTAGTGGTACCGTTCTAACCTAAACCTGGTTAGGTTAGGTTAGAACTGTGACCCCATCAAGGTTTAGGTTAGAACGGTACCACTAAAGTGGGTTCACTTTACTTATTTTCGGAATATAAGGCGAGCGAGGCAAGAAGTGCGAAACATCAGTCCATCGATTGATAAATATTCGAAGAATCGTTCAGTCGAAGCAGCGTTTGGAGACAAAAAGTTGTTTCGCAATAAACTCTATTCGCACAATCTTTCAGTCGATATTCCAATAATCTAACATATTGTCTCTCGAAATTATGTTACGGACCTGTTCGGTTCGGTGCTTCCTTTCTTTGTCGAACGATACAGAGTTGGAATGCTCTACCCGCACACGTGTTTCCTTCTACTTACAATCTCGGGGCCGTCAAGGTAAGAACTACCGTTTTAGGATACTCAGCATCTGGGATGGTGGCCCGTATCTTCTGGACGAGATTGCACCCCGCTGGATTGCAGCTTCTCACCATCCAGCGGGGTGCAGTCAATTGTCGGCCTGAATAAAAAAAAGTCAATTTCCTGACTGTGCGAAATGTCTGATCATTAGGTGTATCTATGGGAGATACACATACAAACCTGCATAAGTTACTCATGGAATATTTATACGAAAATTTTACGGTCTCGGACTGCGAGATTGATCGCCAATTTAATTAATATTTAGCGATTACTCAAAAAGAGCCTAACTGCTAAACGTACACACAACAAACATACATGAAGTCATGCCTCTTTTCCTTTGGAATAAGCAGACACAACAACTTTTCACTTGCTACGATCCTGACATCCGCCATTCGCTTTTTCTATTTTCATAATTGTTTTCATATATGCACGTCGGTTGCAAGTACTCTTGGCCTGGCCTTTTCTTAAAACGTCCTCTATCTGATTAACAGAGTAAGTACGCCTAGGTCAACCTTTATTGGGTTGCCTATTCGCCCTCACCTCGTTTCTAATAATCGTAATCTGTTTCGTCAATCTTCTTTCTTCTCTGGCGCAAGCTTTTATCTAATGGTTGGATGATCAGATGCATTCGCTCAAGATAAAGCCTAAATAAACCAAATAATTTCAGTTGTAAAATTTGACCCAAACCAGATTAAATATTATATTCTATACAGATAGTTACACAAATAAGAACAAAAATTTGAAGCTACCGTGAGTCATGTATCTGGCCTGGCAAGTTTAGTTCAGTTTTTTCTGTAATAGATGTCGTCTGATATTAAAAGATGGCGTCTCGCCCGAACCTTATTAAATAATATATTCTATACCCGAACCAGATTAATAATATATTCTCCCGAAGATACGTAAATACATTTTAAGTTAAATAAACGCTTGTGGAAAAAGAAGTTCAGTGGGGCAGACCCCGGGTGTCAAGTGCAATCTTTGAATGCAATAGGGACTACCGCTCGGATTATGATAAAGAGCGTATCCGTAGCAATAATAATGGATTTTATTAATTTTTAAGCAATAATAATGCATTCTATTATTAATTAAGCAATAAAAAGGCATTTTGTTAAAATTTCGTTTATTAAGTAACCATACTAATAAAATATCAGCATTATACATAAGTGTCAAAGTGATTGTAAGCTATAATAAGTGAGTATAGTTGCCGAACATAACCATATTTCTGTTCGTTCTATCTATACACTATTATTAGTTAAAATAGATACCGATACCAACTTAAAAACAGATGCAACTATATTTGAAGTAGTATTAAAAGTCGTAGAATACTAGAGTTGATAAATACTTGTTTTGATGAAATTATCAACAACAAACAACTTTACGCTATATGTGAACTTTCTGTAGTGTGCAACCGCCAACTTATTCATCACTAATTTATTGGTATCGATATTATAAATCAACATCCCTGGTTCCACTACACACTAGCTAAGGAACAGATGCCCTTTTTTTCGTGCGGAAATCCCTTGAACTCGGGCTTGAACCGACTAAAACCGGACGCCGTCTCGGGTCTTCAGACGCCGAGGTACACAGCCCATCGAGCATATCCCTACTGACCCCGCACCTCCCTGACCCTGGGCCATCTCCGGTTTCGAGATGGCCCCCTCGGGTTTGGGAACCACGGTGTCCCCGTCTTGCCCCGGTTTGGGGGAGGGGCGCTAGTTGCCCCGCCGTCCCAGCCTGCTTCTGCTGGGGTGACAGGCGGCCTCACCTGCCACCCCCAGGCCTGCGCTCATGGAGGACGGAGGTCGTTAAGCGACCTCCGGTGCCTAAGTCGCCTGCGACGCGCGGCAAGCATGTTGCAAGCTCGGCGGGCCGGGAGAGTTCTAAATCTTTCCCGGGCGCGCTCCGCCATCTCCTTCGCGAGCATTACGTGCTCGCAGAAGGAGGTGGCGGCGGCCCCCGCGCTCACGCTCCGCGAGAGAGGACAACCCGATGGCTGCCACGAGGTCACGCCTGGGCGCCTCTCACGCCAGGCAGTCCAACAGCTTGTGCAGCCCTGAGACCTCGCTTGCGTCGCATGCAGTGATGACACTCAGGCGTTGGCTCCTTTCCTGATCCGATGCAGGTGGTCCCCGAAGCTCCCCTAGCCGAAGATCACCTGCGCCAGTCGGTACGAGAGGCTTCCGTGTCGCCTCTCTAGCCAATCCTCCATGATGGGCCTGACCGCCGCTATTGCGGCGTGCCCTAAGGAACGAATATCTAATAAATAATATTACGAAATAGTTAGCTATCCCTTGTTTTGTGAAAAAATGATCATTTATATAGCCAAGTGTGATATGCATACGTATCGTAAGTAATTTACATAATTGCTTTATTATTTATTGGATATGAAAATTGGTAGTTACCTACTTACACCAATGATTGGTATTAGGTATCTATCATTGGGGTGTGTGTTGGGTAACCTCCTCGAGTGTCGCTCCGATTCCGATCCCGCTGCAGTCTGGGGGGAACGGAATCGGAGCGGCCGGTACACCCTGGGCGGCGGTCAATGGCTTCCCCTTCACCCCTTCATAGGGTTGGCATTGATCGTCGGCCAATACCCAACGTGGCGGGAACACATCGCTCTCCGTACTCCTCTGCTTTCAGAGGAGACAGGATGAGCGATGCTGTTAGTGGTGAGATGGCCCAGGGTCAGCCGGGGTGCGAGGGATATGCTCTATGGGTAACCTTACACCCCGGCAGTCTGAAGACCCGAGACGGCGTGCGGTTTTAGTCGGTGCAAGCCCGACATAACCGCCCCCGCTGGCCGGCGGGGGGGTATCCGTAGGGATTTCCGCACGATAAAAAAAAAAAAAAAAAAAGGTATCTATCATTATGTGAAACTGATTGGGAACCTGTTCAATCGTCTTATAGGCGTATCAATGTTTCTGTGAAGGGTGGCGCCACCGTCACATCAGTGTTGCAAATTGACTTGGATATGCAATAAAATCGGGGAAGTTAGTAAATAAAATTATAAAAGTTTCCCACGGTTTTGCTAACAAAAAGAAAAATAATACTCAACTGATTAAAACTTTTCTTGCTTTTCTCTTGGCTGCGATTCTATGATATAATGAAGTTTAAATTATCATAAATGTTACAAATAAACATTGTAGAACAAAAATTTATTTTATTTGCACAGCGGTAAATACAAAATTAAATTAGAATAAAAATGGTTGCATTGCTTAAATATGTATTGAAATAAGGTTAGCGTTGTATTAAATAGCCATTTTTTTGCCATCCGTATGTTATTGTTACAGAAACATAAGAAGATAGTATATTTAGGTCTTGAGATAACGACAATCAGTCCTGTAAGTTGTGGCTAAAATTAAACTAAAACATACGGGATGATAACCCACATTAATATGACTGCTTGCAGTGATAAAACAAATTATATTATTATTTAATACATCAGACAATGCATTATATATTAGGACGCAATAAGTTGTGGATTTAAAGAGGCCACCTAGACCATCGGAGCACGAGTCACAGGACGAGGCTTCAGTGCAGCGTTTTCAGCCATGCGCATGAGAGAAAAGGCTGCACCTGTTCTCTCATGCTCATGGTCGAGAGAGAGACGGCAGTCAAATAAATCAAAATTAACTTGCTGTACATAGCCCTCTCCCATTTTACGCCATAGCACCCGATCCTCCGCCTTGCGCATCCAATAGCTTAGCTTCATATATCACAAAAAATTACAAACACGGAAGGAACGATTCTAGAATACAACATACTTAAAAAAGATAAAAATGTAGTAATACACTAAGTTATGATAAACAAAAACATAACCGTATAATAATTTTAAAACTGATATCAGTTCATATACCTTATACTCGTATTTATAAACGTCACTGGCCTCACGTTCCTCTACTGTCATTAAACTTTTCACGCAAATCTTCAGGTTTCGGGTGTTTCTGTTGTCCTTATTATTTAAAAAACGTATCACCGATTTCATCGATCTAGATTCTGCGAGATGGCCAAAAAAAGGACAATTGCCTTATATACTTGGCTCAGTACTCATTAGCGTCACTACATTATTTGTCGGGTCACACCGCTCTTGTATACCTGTATACCTCTTTCTTTCATCAGCCTTAAGCCACACGTATCTCATTTCAACTGCATTTACTCAGCGCGCTACGTATAAAGTAGACACTTTTTTTTTAGGTTGTTAAATACTTAATTTCCAAATGATACGCAACTCAAAATCATCATCATCATCTTAGCGCTGTTGGCTGGGTCCGCTTACTCCTTCCTTTTGGTTTGGTTTATACAGCTTTTTAGGGAGCAACGGTTGTCTGACCTCCCAATTTTACAACTTCATCTATACTATTATGAAATTGTAAATTAGTCGTGTCTGCAAATTGAAGATGTCTAAAAAAAGGCTTATTCCCATGCGCTCCAAATTTATTGTTCTCCAAAATACATTTTTCGATATATCCATTACCAGTTTCTCCAAGGATTTATAGATTAAAATAATTAATAAAGCAACATTTAACAATTTCATTTCCTACAGCTCCAAAACATTCCCTAGGTAAAAAATAAATTTGAAAAAACTTTTGGAGCCCTTGGTAACGATTTTACAAAAGGAAATATTTAAAAGGATATATTTACGTTTAGTTTTGGAGTCATTGGGAGCAAAATGGTGGAACGGGCGGGAATAAGCCAAAAAATAAACTTGGGTTATGTTAAATTAACGATTACACAAAAATATTTTTTTTGGAATTCTTGTCTGTCTTCTTGTCTTTTTTATCTGTTTGTTCGCCATTGACGCAATAGCTACTGTAAAATGGAGCCCCGGCGATCAGCCAGTTACATTTATAACTAAATTTGTGGTGTAGCATCTTACTGGTACATTTTGTAATTAGAAATACCATAATTAACAACAATTGAGATAGTGGCCATGAGTTACTATTGTGAGATTTTTTTCAATGTCTTTACCTATTGCGTTATAAATCTGGCAGTAACTGTGTATAAGCCATTGGTTAGGCTTTGAATGCAATTAATTATTATTAATTAATGCAATTAATTAATTAGTGCTCGGATAAAGAAGAATATGTATGACAAAAACCCCTAAACGTATGAAAAATTACCTTAGTTGTCACGAGATCCTATAACTTTATTTATAATTCTATGTACTTTGTGCTGAGCACTACACTCCCGAAGTCTATGTGTAAAATTTCACAATTGTTATCAGTAATTAATCTAGTTAATGCTAGACTAAGCCAGTTCCTCCCAAGGTTGATACATCCGATTCACGGCCGCAATACAAAAAATATTCGTATTCATCATTGTCAGTTTTTCGCACAATCTAACCTGAGCATTGACAATTCCACGGATTTCCTCGTTACGAATCATATTGTCATTTAATTCAGCGGTGCACGTGTCGTGATGGTACTCGTGACAAACCCGAAATATTCTGACGTCACTACCGGTGGCAGTTTGTGTACTAATAAACTGATTGATGTGAAGCAGAGAATCAGGAACTGTGTAGATCTATATGACATACAACGGTTACCGGGCGAATTAATGACGGCCAATTTGCAATATCATTCACTTAACTGCTTGAAGACTTGCGTTTACTTTGCTGATTTGGTTTCATCACAACTTATAATAACTTCCAAAACTGTTGTTATAACATATTTATCGACAGTGAGATTAATATAATTAATTGTCAATTCAACCATTATAAGTAAAAAATAACATTCAATTTGTTATAAGGTATAATATCCTCTTGTTGCGTGCGGGAACCCCTTCCGGTTTCACGTCACCGAAGCCAACGATGAAGTGGGTATGTCGGACTCGAACCGACTAAAACCACGCGATGTTTCGTCACATAAACTTTTGTGGCTAGGAAATCTGATGGGCCCTAGATAGGATATCCTAGAAACCGAGACCGGCCTTCGCCGCTAACTTAGGCGACCCCGACGTGTTGTTGGAGATCAAAATTTTCCCTCTATTCGCGCGCGGAAACAGATAACTATAAAAAGTTCAATAATAATGGGATGTGTAAATGGGACCACGTATCATTAAAATTGTTTCATAAACAAAGAAGTTGGCTGTCATAAAAATAAACACCTAATTATTGCTGGCTGGATTTCTACAACTACAATAGCACATTTTGCTTAATTGGAAAGAAAGAAAGACTCATTTATTACTACAAATTCCGAAAATTATTCTTAACTCAATTAATTTAAAATTTGCAAATCCAGCCTGAATAAAACGTGAAAACTCAGTGTATTTAAAGGGATTTTCACTGGGGATATTCTGCCTTAGCGTGGATCCCACTGGCATTGAGAATCTCCTACATTTTTAAGTTGGTCAATGAAAAGAAACGAGAATTGACTATGATCATCAAATAAAAAATATTCTAATTGATGTGGGGTGTGCATGATCTACGACATTATGTCAAAAACTATTACCACAGATGACTTATTCATAAAGAAGCGACCACACCCCCTACCGGTCAATTTCGTCACAAGCAACGCAGGAGTACCACAGATTAGTTGTATTGACAGTACACCCAGCTGTATTGGCAGTATCGCGTCAGATATGTCACTGTTCACTCTTGTAATATTACTTACTCTGTGGTTCTGCGCGTGCGTGTGATTAACAAATTGGTTCATTCGTGGGATTTACTGTTGTTTTGTTTGAGTAATAGTAAATCAATTTACTGATAATTATGTATGTCAAGTAATTAAACAAAATGGTTCGATAACATTCTGTGTATGGATACTTGGAGGTCAATGGTCTCTGTTATTTCTGCTCATTTTTATTGTTCTTCTAGTTTTCTTAATTTCCAGTCGATCCAGTTTTAACTATAAAATATACAGACATACATATATACCAACATTGAAGGGAATAAATAATATGAAAATATAAACTTATGAAATAGCATTCAAATATCTTTACCTGATTATCATTGTCACCTGATTGATTATCATACCAAAATTTACGTTGATTCTCAAGTTTTTTTTTTTTTTTTTTTTTTTCTTTATTTGTGCTGTAAGACCTTGCTTTTTTATAAATTTCGTGATGCTAGATCAACAGGAACTAACATAGGTTTTCAATCCAAAACCTAGATGGTACTTCCGGTTGACCTAGAATTGTCAATTTTAGTTAAAAGCAAGGTCTTTCAGCACAAGTAATGAGAAAATTCCAAAAAATAAAAAAGTTAATATTTATACATACATACATACATAACTTCACACCCGTATCCCCGAAGGGGTAGGCAGAGGTGTATTACACATCCACGATTCGCCAGTTATGTTTAAGTCCCAATGTAATAAGGGGGCGAGCCTATTACCATCTATTTTTTTATATACCACTAAGCTAGCAGACAAGCACACGGCCCACCTGATGGGAAGCGGTTACCGGGCACATTACTAAGCGAGCGATATATACATTTTTAATAATATTTATAAAGGTTCCTTTTTCACCTTTTGAGATACGGAACCCTAAAATCTGGGTCATTCCCGCCTCATTTGCGTTGCTGCGTTCTGTTATCAGAACCATAACAGAATGCAGCAACGCCAACTCCAATAACAACTTTCATTGCATCACCGAGTGGGTTTCTGGGGGCCTATACCCCCACCAAAATATTCGTGGCCCAAGCCAACTTTACCTTTTTTTTTTTTATTGTGCGGAAATCCCTTCGGATACCCCCCCGCCGGCCAGCGGGGGCGGTTATGTCGGGCTTGAACCGACTAAAATCGCACGCCGTCTCGGGTCTACAGACGCCGGGGTGTAAGGTTACCCATAGAGCATATCCCTCGCACTCCGACTGACCCTGGGCCATTCGCAGTGTCCCCTCTGATAACAGCAGAGGGGTACCTGGAGCGACCACCCACCCCGCGGGCCTTGCAGGCCCGCCATACCCCGACCCCCTCGTGCAATGGGGTCAGCTGGCCCTCAAAAGGGCCTGTTGGTCAGACTCTTGGCCGTTGACGTTGACGCCAGCTACTCCAGAGGAGCATTCAATGATGCGTCATCGCCCACGTTGCCCAGGGTGCACCAAACTTGGAGGTGATCCAACCAGTCGCACCCCCAAGACAACTTTACCTGCTAGCCAGTACACCTCCAGGTTGATAGACGAGGTTCTAGCGCAGGCTCGCCCCCATCCTCTTGAGGCTGGGGGTCAGACGGCAATCGTTCCCGTAAAAGCAAACATACGCACGAAAAGAACTGGAATACTCCAGCTGCTCACGTGTTTCGTTCTTCTTACAATTCTGGCGTGAAAAAGCATCCGTTGAAACAGTGGAAGGGACCGCCATTATCTTCGCCCGATCTTCTGGACTTCTCCCTAACTTCTTACCATTCAGCTAAGTGCAGTCCATTGACTGATTGAAAATTAAAAAAAAAACATGCGGAAGAGAAAGCGTAGTCGTGGGGATCCAGGGTTCAAAAGTGCACGCTTAGGATACTAACAGGATTAAGCTCGAAAGATGATAATCCCAAGTTTATAAATCTAATCTCTTAAATCTAGTGTTATATTACTTGACGGCCGGCGTAGCGGTAGTGCATTCTACTGCTACGACAGGGGGAGCGGGTTCCCCACACTTAGCGTAGCAGTAGGATGCACTACCGCTACGCCAGGGGGAGCGGGTTCGATTACCGCTCAATGCTCAGTGAATATGTCTGTTTGCATTGGTCTGGGTGTTTCCATGTATAACATATATGTATTTACAAAAACAAAAGTATATAAGTATGTTTATCCGCATTCTGGAACCCATAACACAAACTAGTTAAACTATGCTTACTTTGGGTTTAGAAAGCACTGTGTAGAATGTCGTAGAATATTTATTTATATATTTATAATACATAAGCTATAATACAACATTCAGGTATTCGTCATAAGTTGAGAGATAATAATTAATTTGTGGATTTTTGTCAACAGCGCCGGAGGTTTGGTAACCGCCGTTGCTCCCGTAGTGATCCGTGGAGGCGGGATCTGGGTAGGATGGCCGGGCATCCACCTCGGTCCTAACGAAAAGATCCCTGAGTCAGATCCTCTGGACAAAACGCCTACAGCTGGATTGCTGTCAGAAAAGGTAGGCATTATATGGTTTTCTTAGCCTAATTATGGTAGGTATAGGTATTTATTGAAGGCTTTTGTAGCTAAATACTAATCATCATTGCATCATTATCAATCAAAGCATCCATTGCTCGAGTCATTAGATAGACATATAATATGAGCGAATTCGCCCGGTTCCCTTTTCTTGAATTGTTAACTGATGACACATTGGTTTACCTATGTAATATTATAAAGGTATGATAAAAAAATTGCAAACGAAATGATTGTACTATTGAAACTTGGTCCAGAAAAACAGATCAATTCATTGTACCTACATTTTAATCGGGGTTCTCCCTTTCAAAATACTCAACTGTCGCAATTGGTGGAGTAGTTTCCTACCAGTATATCAATAGATTCCTTGTTTAACACTTTAAACTCAAAAGTGCCTACAACTGAACCCCCTCTAATGACAGTAAACTTTAGTCAATATTGTAGAACAGGAAAAGACTTGTCAACATCTGTTCACACACGTGTACGTCAGGTATGAATAAAACTTAAATATTTACCTAGCAGGTATGTAGCTACCGTAAACCATACGCAACTAGACGGGTAGCATAATGCATTGTAATATACACAGCTACTGTATTAAATACACAAATGGATACAAACAGAAAAGGCACGACCTTGCACTTCCACACGTGACTTAACTAACAGAGTTAAGTATGTTATCGAATTTTGTTTACTTGGTTCACTAATTGATCTGATGTTCTTCTACAACCACGCAACAAGATACTGAACCACCGGTTAGTAAGAGGTTACTATAGCCAATAAACGTTTTAAACATGCAAATTGTCACTCGCGCATTTCTTAGATACGAAGGGTAAGCGAAGAGTGGGAAAGAGAAAACGAACGTAGGTAAGAACAGCGGTACTCTCAGAAACTGTAAAAAAAATTAGAATCGAGTTTTTAAGATGATTTTGACCAGAAGGGTGTAAGGGGCTTAAGCCAACCTCACCCCCACGCCGGTACACGTGCTGATTGACGGACCAGGCTCTTGTGCAGGTTTTCCTTTCGGGGATGAGAGTTGAGACGGCATTCGCTTCCATAAAAACCGCATAAAGCAAACCAAAAGAAGGAAAAGGAGTGACTGCCGTTTGCCTTTCCAACCCCTGGTGGAAAGACTGCGCCAAAGCATGGGTTAGAAGTGGCGAAGTTAGGTTAGCTTGGCCTCGACGTGTGTGTGAGAGCCATACATAAACGTGCGGCCTCCCCGCGTCGCGCGCTATGCCGTAGGACATTTCACCTGACGAAACAAAAAAAAAAACCTTGGCTTCGACGGTCTTGGTTACACCTAACGGATTTCATTTTCTTACTTCCTACTATCCTACTTTGTGAAAGTTTGTGAAGATGTTTGGATGTTTGGATGTTCGCTACTCAATCACGCCCTAACGGCTCAACAGATCTGTCTGAAATTTGGTACAAGGATAGATTATAGCCTGGAATAACACATGGGCTTTTATTTCTGGAATAGGTTCCCATGGATTGCGGGAACGGGTACAGAAATCTACGCGGGCGAAGCTGCGGGCAACAGCTAGTCCTATCCTACTTCCTACTAATATTATAAATTTGAAAGCTAGTGAAAATGTTTGGCTGTTTGTTACTTATTCACGCTCTAACGGCTTAACGGATCTGGCTGGAATTTAGTACAGGGAGCTGATTATAGCCTGGAAAAACACATAGGCTACTTTTTATTCCTGGAGTACGTTCCCATGGTTTGTGGGGATGGGAATAGAAATCAAAAACGCGGGGGAACCCGCGGGCAGCAGCTAGTACGTCACATATTTCCCAGCGGAAAACTTCCGGAAGTATAACCAGTTATTTTCCAGTTTACTGATAACGTTATCAGATAATGGATGAATGCGAATGCGAGATATCGTAAGCTTAAATACACTATTTAAAAACCAAGTCATAAAGAACTTATAATTAACATAAATACAGATAAACTGAGTTTAGGCATATTATGCCATGACTCACTTTTTATACAAACTAAGTATTGTTTCGAGTGTTGGTTGATTTTCTACAGTAGGCTATTTGTAAAGCGACGATAGTTTATCTTTCATTTCATTATTAAGATATCTTTGAGAGTTTTCCTTTAGACCTGTGTGAAGGGTTCGATTAGCACGTCAAGCTTTTTGACGTTCGATTGATTCCCGCTCAGTCTTCAGACTGACTTATTTCTCTACTAATGTATATTTATATTTGTTTGTGTATGTACAGACAACGACAAATGCTAATTAATACTAAAATATTTACAACTTTTTTCATGTTGCAATGCAGGATTTCATGAAAATGAAGTTCAACTCAAGGACAAAGTTTCATGATTTTAACCCCCGCTGCAAAAACAAGGGGTGTTATAAGTTTAATGTGTCTGTGTGTGTGTCTCTCCGTGGCATTGAACCACTCCCGAACGATGACCTAATTTTGATTTTGTTTATTTTGTTTGAAAGGTGAATTAGTCGGGAGTGTTCTTAGCTATGTCGGGGGTTATTGAAATTTTTAATTCATAGTTATTAATTATGATTATAATTTTATGAAAGGTTTCAGATTATTATTAATCGATGGCTATGGCTAATAAATTAGAATTTGTTGAGCTACTTTTGTCGTTAACTGTACATACACTATAAATAAAATGAATCAAGAAACGTTGTCTTAAAATATCCTTATCTTCGCATTTACAGATTGTGCCTATACGCGCCGAGCCCAAGCTCTTCGACAGCTACTACAATGGTTGCTGTAACGGCACCTTCTGGCCACTGTTCCACTCAATGCCTGACCGAGCCACATTCATCGCCGACCACTGGAAAGCATACGTTAAAATCAATGAGGAGTTCGCTGATAAAACTGTGCAGGCTTTACAGTTACTACCACTGTCCAAAGGTGGTAAAAATGGAATTGCTCCACCGATTGTGTGGGTTCATGATTATCACCTAATGTTGGCCGCTAATTGGATAAGACAGGTTAGTCAAAATATGTATCCGACTGCTGCTTGCCTCTCTAGGGCCTTATCTCGCCTCCTCTCCCTTAAGTAAGTAAGGGAGCCTCACCCTAGAGGGTGAGGCGTGATATAGCTCGATATATGAATAATAAGAATATATCTCTTTATTGTATGTACACAAGAACAAGATTACAGAAACATAAAGTAGGTAAAGTTTTGCGGCACATACAATAGGCGGCCTTATCGCACAGGGCAATCTCTTACAGGCAAACATTGGATGGAAAGAATCAGTGAATAGAACTAGAATTTATATTTTTAATTTATACTCTGATATATTATCTATATAAAATTAGGAATACACGATGTCTATACGAATACGAATTTACTGGTGGTAGAAATTTGATGACACAAATTTGTCACAAAATTCGGCTGGGTGGGTACCACCGTGCACGATTGCGAAAAACCCTCCATAGTAATCCAATTTCGGTTTGATTGCGTTCAGGGGTCAGTAAGTGCATAGCCGGGCAGGGGGATTGTGGTCGCAGCACTAGTGGGACCGGTGGGTGTCACGCGGTGCTGCGACGACAATCCTCTTCTGATGAGGCCGTCAAGCTGAGTGCCACCATTGTTAACATGGTACGTGTAGGTATGTAATGGTGACCCTCTTTCCTGAGACTTCACCTTCAGCTTACCATCAGGCGAGGTGAAGTCAAATTGACGTGTCCTAAATATAAAAAAAAAAACAGAATTACTATAACTTAATCTACGCCATTTAAACGTTATAATTAATTTCATCTACTAGCTGATGCTTGTGGCTCCGCCCGCGCGGTGCTTGGTTATCCTTTTTTGGTTATATCTTCGGTTCCACTTAACCAATTGCAATAAAAAATGTGGCAGACTTTAAGTCTGACCAAGACCGGCATCAAAATCCGTTCAGTAGTTTTTGCGTCAATCGCGAACGAACAGACAAGAATACCAAAAAAAAATAATTTGTGTTCAGAATCGTTCATTTAACATAACCCAAGTTTTTTTTCAATATCTCCAATGTACAGACAAATAATTTACAATTTTATAACAGTATAGAAGAAGCTAAAGTAAATTTAGCTCCAAATTTATTTCTTACATGAATAGCTAACTTCTGAGCTAAAAACATAGAAATTGCATAAAGCTAATGTGATAAATGCCAAAATAACTTTGTCCATCTGTTGCGTTATCACGCGTAGACTAATTTCGTTAAAATTGAGAATAGATGACTTATAACATGAAGAAGATAATATAACCATATTCCGAAATAAAGGATTTTCATGCGGGTGGAGAATCTAGCAGGCAGGTAAAGAAAATGAAAATACCTAAGGATATCTACAATAACCTTCATAGGGGATATGAAGGTTAAGATTATCCCAACGCGATCAAGTTCATTTCTGTAACGGGTTGTTTATGTCACTTGATAACGTTATGATTAGCATTAGCCATTTAACTTCTCTACATTTATTCCCACATTAATCTATTCCATATGCTAAAGGAATAGTCAGCGTCAAAAGCAGATGATCGTTTTAATTTTTTTTTAAATTATCTTTGAGTGAAGTACTTATGTTTCTTAAAGAAAATCTAAGTTTATCACTTATTGAAGACATAGAGTTTCCGGACTTCACCGAAAACATTATGTGTAAACAAGTGGAATTAAAAAGATTTTTTTGATAAGCTTTCATTATGTTCTTGTTAGTATAAAATCAGACTAGCTGAAACTCGCTCTATTAAATTATTTTAAAGTCTTGATCAAAATATAATTAGTAATTTTCTTCAGATGTTTTATTTTGAAAACTGTGCAATCGTTGTGTACTTTTAACGCTAACTATACTTGAAGGTAACTTTCTAAATTATATTTTTTTGTTTAATGTCCTCATTTCTTCTGCAGCAAGTGGAAGAGAAAGAAATAAAATGCAAGTTAGCGTTCTTTTTACATATACCTTTTCCTCCGTGGGATATCTTCAGACTATTTCCATGGTCTGATGAACTTTTACAAGGCATACTAGGTAAAGAAAATTACTTTAAAATTTTTAATCATCTATTGATTAAATAGATTTATTCTAATGTCTTCATATCTCCACAGGTTGTGATATGGTTGGATTTCACATAACAGACTACTGCTTGAACTTCATTGATTGTTGCCAAAGAAATTTAGGTTGTCGTGTAGACAGGAAGAATCTCCTTGTCGAATTAGGAGGTCGTACTATTTGCGTTCGACCTCTGCCTATTGGGGTACCTTTTGATAGATTCGTATCATTGGCCCAAAACGCAAAACCAGTGCTCTCTACTAGCCAACAAATAATATTAGGTGTCGATAGACTGGATTATACCAAAGGATTAGTACATAGACTAAAAGCTTTTGAGACACTGTTGGAAAAGTACCCGGAACATATAGAAAAAGTGGTGTTACTACAGATTTCTGTGCCTTCGAGAACGGACGTGAAAGAATATCAAGATTTAAAAGAGGAAATGGATCAGCTAGTAGGAAGAATAAATGGTAGATTTACTACACCTAACTGGTCACCAATCAGGTAATAATAATTTATCTTACCTTTGAACAACTTAGAACTTAAACAAAAATAAAAACTTACTCTACCAAAACTCACTTTAAACTATGATTATTACATGATTATGGTCTAGCCATCTCGTATCCACCGGTTCAAGCGACACAATTCTCATTAGGTCTACAGATCAAGTACTACAGTGGAACTAATGGGTAGGTATTTGAGTTTAGTTTCATTTATTACACAGTCAAATTCAATAAAACTACTTAGAAAACACTCTCGCAGTTCCATCGAACAATTACGACAGAAACTAATGGGAATCATCAATGCAAACAGTCCCTAAGATGTGCTGCACAATTTACCAATTTGAGGAAAATCTCAACTTAATCGCTTACAGCGCTTATTTATTCTCAAAACATTTTTTTTTTCAGATACATATTCGGCTGTATCGGACAAGATGAGCTTGCAGCATTTTACAGAGATGCAGCAGTAGCTTTAGTTACACCTTTAAGAGATGGAATGAACTTAGTAGCAAAGGAATTCGTAGCTTGTCAAATAAAGAAATCTCCAGGAGTTCTGATAGTATCACCGTTCGCTGGAGCAGGAGAGATGATGCACGAAGCGCTCATCTGTAACCCTTATGAACTGGATGATGCAGCTGAAGTAATTCACAGGTACACTCTACCTTTCTTGAACTAAAGTGGTTATGAAGACAAGCCCATGTAGTATTTTGACGGCAGTTGGTTTTTATTTACTATATTCCTTAATCAATCTTAAGATTTATAAAGAGACTTATATCAAAAATACCTACTTGAAGAAGAAGAATTTGAGACTGTGAAAATCGCTATTTCGTTAAAATTTAAGATAATCTCAAAGGAATTATTTGGCCTTGTACTATTGTTTATTTAGGTCATATTAAGACGATATCTGCGTAATTAAATGAGTAACAGTTACAATTACGGTCAAAGATTTAGGACACTGACACTAAAACATAACTTCAAATGATGCAAATATTCAAACATTATATTACTACGAACTGTCGCACAGATTTAGAAGACTATGGATGTTATATTTTCATTTTAAGATAGGCGTGGTACTTTACTCTGAAGAAATATACATCAGCCAGATAAAGTAATTATTACAACAGTACTTAATTGTCCCCACGCCAAATGATAAGAGGTCATCAGACATAATTAAGTAGGTAGTGTAGGTACCGCTAAGCCGTCTCGCTCGGCAGCATGATTGCGGCAATGGTGCGGAGCGCGAGCGCGTGGGCCGCCACCACCTCCCTCTGCGAGCATGTAATGCTCGCGAAGGAGATGGCGGAGCGCGCCCGGGAGAGATTTAGAACTCTCCCGGCCCGGTGACTCAGGTGCCGGAGGTCGCTTAACGACTTCCGTCCTCCATGAGCGCAGGCCTGGGGGTGGCAGGTAAGGCCGCCTGTCACCCCAGCAGAAGCAGGCCGGGACGGTGGGGCGACTAGCGCCTCGCCCCCAAACCGGGGCAAGACGGGGACACCGTGGTTCTCAAACCCGAGGGGGCCATCTCGAAACCGGAGATGGCCCAGGGTCAGTCGGGGTGCGAGGGATATGCTCTATGGGCAACCTTACACCCCAGCGTATTAAGACCCGAGCGACGGCGTGCGGTTTTAGTCGGTTCAAGTCCGACATAACCGCCCCGCTGACCGGCGGGGGGGTATCCGAAGGGATTTCCGCACGAAAAAAAAAAAACTAAGCCTGTGACCGAGCTTTATTAACATTTGAGTAAAAATAGAGGTTCTGTAGTACTAAAATCATTAATAATAAAATCTATCGTCTCTTTTTATAAACCTGAAAAAAAACCCTGAAATTCGTTTTTCTTGTCATAAAAATAATATCCTCGTACTCTAACATAACTGATAAATCTAAACTGTTTTATTTTTCATAACATCAATGTACTTATAAATGCAAGTACACATGACATCATTGACTCTGGATCACAGATAGCAAAGCTGTTCTCGGTCAGTGGTTATCGGAGCATTTGAATAATGACGCCGCGCCCGCCGTCAATATCGATATTTTCTTTGAATATCTAATAACATCACTGAAAGAAGTAACTGATTTCAAAACATTATACCTATGTCCTAATCTAGACATGTGGATTTCAAAAATTATGAGCGACTAGCTGTTGCCCGCGGCTTCACCCACGTGGAATTCTGATCCCGTTCCTGCTACCCATGGGATCGTATTCCACCACCACAACTTATATAAGATACACATACACCCTTTGAGATATAAAAAAATGATATCATTTTGTTATATCTCAAAGGGTTTAGGCAGCGTTTTCGTTGAAAGCTCACAGACGACTTATTTTTTTCCGACAAATCCAACAAATATCATTATATTTTAGCCAATGTATACAAAAACTAAACAAATTATATACTAAAACCTTCCTTGAAACCCATTCTATCCATTGGTGAAAACAACATGATAGTGCTGTAGTTTTTGAGTTTATCACTTTGTTTTATAATATGTAGTGATTAAGACTAATTTATATGTTGAGTAATTTACTTTTTGCGTGCCAAAATGCTATCGTGATGAAAGAACTAGCCGCTTATTAACCCGCTCAATTAGCTAGGTAGTTTAAAATGATGTGGTGGGTAATCTTATAATTACAGTATTGTTTTCCTAGGAAAAGTTGTGAGTTCTTTTGAAACTATATAGGTACTAACCAATATTATATGTCTATAGATATTCCTCAAATGTGGTTACAATACTCTACAAGAACATATTTGATTGTAGAGCCCTCATCATGCCGGAGGACGAACGCATCGTCCGCATGAACCATCTCAGAAGACGGGAGCAAGTCAACGACGTGGACAGCTGGATGAAGGCCTTCCTAAAAGCCATGGACTCGCTAGAAGAAGAAGCCGACGATTTGGGAGCGACGACTATGCAGCCGGTCACTATTGATGACTTCGATGAGTACTTGTCCAAGTAAGTCATACTCATCAAAGCGTTACTCGCGGTTGCATCCAATGCATGTACTTTGCAACCCGGGTTCCGGTTTCCTGCTCTTTATCTTGATTTGACTGCTCTTTAGCGGCAACAAATAGTCTAAGTCTTACATCGTCTAAGAACTAGAACTGTAGAGAAGAGAAATGGGCTCATTGGTTGTAATAAAAAATATATTCCTGTCTTTTACGGCTTGCGTTTGGCTCTATAAAGCGCTTTATCGATAACGTCTGTACTGCGGCAATAGAGAATTCAACTATTACGACTGAGGTCGCGGGGTCGATTCCGCTCAGTACAAATATTTGTAAGCATGAATATATCTATTTGCGTTGGTCTAGGTATAGTATATTTTAAAAAGGAAATGTATGTAAGAATGTGTATCCTCATTCTAGAACCCATATTTGAAGCTAATGAAGCTATACTTACTTGGGGTCAAAATAGCACTGTAGTAGGTATATCGTAGAATATTATTATTATTATCAGGGATAACGTGACAATTTGAGATATTTTCAGCCGTATTATTTAAATTTCCAAGTTTACTTAAGTATTACTATAATACTATACATGGTGTTATTTTTTAAAATAATATAAAGATCATTAGATACTATTTAAATATTTGTGGTTTTATTAATTTTCTTCTATTCCCTTGGATTTTATTGAAAAAAAGTGTAGTTAAGCTGTTGCAACAGTGCCGAACTATCGCACACTCAAAACAACACAAATATGCTAAACATCAAAAATATCCTGTTAACTCTAATAGTAATGCAAATAGCCATGATAGTTTACATGCTTATAACTGTTTCAAAGCAATTTTTAAGCACCCATTCTGAGCATTTTAGTAACCTTATGTCAAATCGTAATCTGCTCTTCATTGACAAACTCATTTTATTAGGTAACTAATATTTTTTTCTTGCCAGGTACATCGGCTACACCCAAAAGCTGGCCTTACTGCTCGATTACGACGGTACCTTGGCTCCAATTGCACCACATCCCGACCTGGCCACGTTGCCACTAGAAACCAAACATACGTTGCAGAGGCTCTCAAACATGTCTGACGTCTACATCGCCATTATATCTGGGAGAAATGTCGACAATGTCAAGAACATGGTAAGTTTCTTTATCGAAGTAATCCTATTCTACTTCTTACTCGTACTATCCTACTTAATTTTATAAATGCGAAAGTTTGTGAGGATGCTTGGATATTTGTAACTCAATTACGCTCAAACCGCTGAACGGATCTGGCTGAAATTTGTATTATTAGCTTCTTAGCCTTGGGATAGGATCCCATGGGTTGCAGGAACGTAATCAGTATCCCACGCGGGTGGAGCCACGGACAGCAGCTGGTAAAATGATAAATTCTTCTAAACAAATTTAATTCGAGCGCCAACCATAGTTGCATGCAGCTTGTTCTTTGAAGCCTGGGGTCCGCGTGCTCACTTCTTCACAATTTGGTTTATTTTGAATTTTAGATACAGAGGTGACTGCCATTTGACCCACAACCCCGAGAGCCTCCTAATGTAAATGTCAGTGATTCAAAAAACTTCGAAAAATAAATTAAACTGCCGTTATTTATTTTAATTTTCCTTGTAAGTATTATCCTGGCGAAATGTGGGTGCTAGCACCTCTGCCTACCCCTTCGGGATGTAGGCGTGAGTTTATGTTATGTTATGTTATGTAAGTATTAAAATGCAGTAAGAAGCAGTGTTGACTTTTAATGTAATTAGGTCAATTTAGATAAAGTTAATTGATGTAATTAACTCATTCTGTTATAGTTTGATTCGAATCAAATTAATTTATTATCTTTAAGTATTTTTTCTTTCGAGGATAGGTACCTTACTATTCGCATAACGACCTCCGTCCTCCATGAGCGCAGGCCTGGGGGTGGCAGGTGAGGCCGCCTGTCACCCCAGCAGAAGCAGGCCGGGACAGTGAGGTGACTAGCGCCCTTCCAAAACCGGGGCAAGACGGGGACACCGTGGTTCCCAACCCGAGGGGGCCATCTCGAAACTGGAGATGGCCCAGGGTCAGTCGGGGTGCGAGGGATATGATCTATGAGCAACCTTACACCCCGGAATCTTTAGACCCGAGACAGCGAGCGGTTTTAGTCGGTTCAAGCATGACATAACCGAACCCGTTGGCCGGCGGGGGGGTATCAGAGGGGATGTCCGCACGAAAAAAAAACCCGGTTATCTGTAAAGTCGGTTTACTGACGATAGTTGAACGTGACAACGTCATAAGAAAACATACGAGGTAACGCCGCATACGAGGTAACGGCATACGAGGTAACGCCGCATACTTCAGGTAACGGCATGTTACGTCATGTTTTTTCGTGCGAGCAGCCGGCTCATCGATTTATAAGACGTTGTCACGTCAAAAAACGGTACCATACTATTATTGTGGTAATTAACTAGGTCAACAAAAGCATCTGCTGTCAGCCTCAAAAGTTCAAAATCAAATTCAAATTCAAATTTACAAAAAACCTCAACCAACCGTTACCGTCGTTTTGGTCACCTGACATATTTCGTTGGTCGGCACGACTCGGAAGACGAAGTCAGTCTTCTAAGAGTTCAAATAACCATATAAATATAAAACTATCTATAAAGACTATATTTAGATATTATAAGGAATAAAAAACTTTATCGCATTGTAATGAACTGTCTACGGTAACCGCAGCGCACATAAACATTATCTATGCTCTAAGATGAAATATGTAGAGCACATAACCATATCTCTGTTCTAGGATTAAATATATAGGGCATGTAACCACATTTTATGTTGTAGGATTAAATATATAGGGCACATAACCGTACCTCTTTTCTAGGAATAATTATACCTATAGAGCATGTAACCATATCTCTGTTTTGGGATACCATGTCTCTGATCTAGGATTAAATATATGAAGCACATAACCAAATCTTCTGTAGGTACTCCCAGGGTCAGTCGCAGTGCGAGGGATATGATCTATGGGCAACGCCGGGGTGTACCCGGCGTCTGTAGACCCGAGACGGCGTGCGGTTTTAGTCGGTTCAAGCCCGACAAAACCGCCCCCGCTGGCCGGCGGGGGTATCCGAAGGGATTTCCGCACGAAAAAAATAAAATAAGAAAAGGTACTCTAGGATTAAGGACATAGAGCACTTAATGGTCATGTGCTCTGTGGTTTCCCTAGACGGGAGTTCATTACGATGCGATAATGACGGGATCATTCATTGAAACTGTAGTCTTCACTTTGCAATTATAAAGCAATATTTCGAACGTATCATTTTTTTTAAATTCTATGCTTAAACTATCGTCAGTGAACTTTGGTGGTGTTATCTATGTTGAAAACAAAAATATTTATTTTATTTGACGTAGGTAGTAGGTACAGTCATCATCGTTATTAGCTTAACACATTCCAAGTTACAGACTATAGCTTAGCTCGAAAACTTTGCATAAAATGCTAAACAAAAATTGAAAATATTTCAATATGGCCTCTAAAGATTACAACAATTATAGGTACATACATCTATTATTCATTGATTTATTTCAACGTTAAGATAATTTGTAAATTTGTTAGTGTTCAGCAACTTCTGAGGGCGACTGTACCTATAGGTACCTACCTAACATACTCTTGATAATATTGCTACAATCGTGTACCTACTTATTGAATACTTTATGTCAATGATCGAGTTATATAATGTTTAGATAGGGGCCACCAGGGGGGGAGACAAAATGCGTATTATTTGTAGAAATATGATGCGAAATACGCATTGCGTGGCAGATACGTAGATAGATAAATTGTAATTTTTCATAATATTGGATAGGTTGCTGCGTTAAATATTTAATCAATTTAAGAGTTACCTGCTTCCTATACCTTACTTATTACAAAATATGTATGCGGCCATATCTAGATCTTCAATCAATACACTGGCTGATTCACGGGCGAGGCACTGGTGCACAGTTTCCTCCTTTGGAGGGCCAAACGACAGTCGATACTGTAAAAGATAAACCAAATTCGGAATCGAAAAGCGTACCCCATGCACGTAGTAACTAGGTATTTATCTAATTTGTGCCTGGGCTCCGAGGTGCAAGCTTTAGATGCGATTGGGATTGGCACTAAGACGGGATGACTTGGTGAAAAAATAACCCACTAAGTAGGAAATTAGAACTAACTAGTTAGAACTATTTAGAACTACGCACTTCACTATTCGTTATTTCCCTTATTCGCCCGCATACGACGAAGTTTGGAGGGCATATTCGACTATATTTCTTATACTTATTATTATTTTATTCGCAAACATAACGCAAAAGCGCGAATATCAAATACGCGTTTTCGTCCACTTATCCATCGTCCACTTGTTTTTTGACACACATCAAAGGATACAAATAAGCCGCTAGTACCAGGGCAGCAGCAGTAACACGTATATTTGGCATGTTCGGCACATCAAATGACAAATGACGATCACATGACAAATATTGCGTATTTAACGAATAGCGATATGTGGTGCCGCCAACTGTTGTACAGAATCGAAGATATATAAATAAATACAGGTGTGAGTTTATAACGACAACGCAATGACTCGATATACTTACCTAACGAGGATTCTTACGATTTATTTACAACATATTACAGAAAACAATAAAACGGTATGTAGGAAGATGAGTTTATCACCTCCCTCCCTATCACTTTATATTACCTACGCATTGACCATGGCCGGTGAACTTTCAATACGACAATACGTACACAAGAAACACGAACTAAATATAGACGAGACTTTATACCTTACTTATATCAATGTGACATGTTATTCGCAGGTTGGCATTGAAGGTATAACGTACGCGGGTAATCACGGCTTGGAGATTCTTCACCCCGACGGTAGCAAGTTTGTACACCCAATGCCCATAGAGTTACAAGAATCTGTTGTTCATCTACTAAAGGCACTGCAAGAACAGGTTAGTATCTAGTGCTCTACTATGAACTATACCCACTATACAATCAATGATAGAGAGGAAAGCTAAAGAGTAAAAGATGTGCAATTATTGATTTGCTGATACGCTCTATAACTAGGAATTCAGTGCAGGGTGCGACTGAAATAAATTAAACTGAGCGGGAGCACGACTCTTACTTGAAAATAAGACATCTTACTAAGGCCGCGCGCTTGTGAAACAGTTTTTCGGTGATTATTCCTCAATGGTACATCGGACATGAACCATCTCGCTTCAAAACACTGAGGTAAATTTGGTCAAGATCGCGAGAGTGGCTACGGAGGAGTTCAGCCACCAACAAACGGCTATGCCGGGTATAAGATTAGTTATTTTAAAATGCTTTATAAGGCTATTGGCCTCGCATCACGCAGCGCCTAACTCACAAAGGCCTGATCACAATAGGAACTGAATTAAGCGAAATTACCGTCTTATAGCTTAGCATTCTTTCATGAGCGAAGCAAGTCTGTCTATACTTTATACAAAAGTACCTACTAGGGTCAAACCATCTGAAGTCAATTGAAAAATAGTCGTTTGAACATATCAAGTTTCTTTTTCAGTCCATATGTTGTAATTAAGCGCTTTGGGTTCGAACGGAAAGTTCAGAAAACAAACCATGAACGAAATAATTAGAAACCTCCCTTGACCTTAGCACAAAGAGTTAGAATCGCCTGGTTAAATTTATTTTTTTAAACCAGTATAGCAGTAATCAAGATTGTTTACAGTCCCGCGGCGATAGCCCAGTGGCATACGTAACGCGACTGCTGAGACGAGGTTTCGAGTTCGATCCCCAGTTGCCCGGGCACACACCTCTGACTTTTCGTAGATAAGTGTGCATTAATAAATGATAATTATCGCTCGCTTAATAATGTGGCCGGTAGATGGCAATAGGCTCGCCCCCTATTACATTGGGACCTCAACATAACTGGCGAATCGAGGGTGTGTAATACACCTCTGCCTACCCCTTCGGGGATACAGGCGTGAAAAAGTTATGTTACAGTCCCGCTAACCCCTCCAGCTAAACTAAATTGCTCGTGTAAGTTCACGTTAGTGCCTTATGGATTATCCCCGTAGTACCCCGACGATTATTCGTCGGGGTACTACGGGGATAATCCTTTAATAGTTATCTTTAAATAAAACCACTAAGTAACTATATCTTGTGTTTCAGGTATGCAAAGACGGTGCGTGGGTCGAGAACAAAGGACCTTTACTCACATTCCACTATCGCGAGACTCCAGTAAGTCTTCGGCCCGCGTTGGTAGAACAAGCGAGCAAACTGATAAGCGAAGCAGGGTTTACTCCCGCACCTGCTCACTGTGCACTGGAAGCGAGACCCCCCGTGGAATGGGATAAGGGTATGTAGTATCACAATTTTCTAAAATTACCAAAGGGGGTTGAGAGGTCAGACGGCAGTTGCTCCTATTAAAGTCGTATAAGCCAAACCAAAAAGAGGAGTAAACGGACCACAGGCTCCAAGGCGAAAGCCTCAGATGCAACCGGGAGCAACGCAAAGACGATGATGATGACCAGTCGCACCGAGGATTACAAAGGCAACTCCATCCCTTCAAGTGGGTGGCGTACAAGGTGGATAACGTACAGGATTGCTCTTTACTGTACAGTCGACTACAAAGAGATGTATCCACTTTTTCACCTTATTGCTTTGTGATAAGGTTCAATAGTGGATACACCACAAAGAGATGTATCCACTTTTTCACCTTATTGCTTTGTGATAAGGTCCAATAGTGGATACATGTCTTTGTAGTCGACTGTACAGTGAATATCAACCTATATAAAGTTGAAGGCAGTAAGCCCCCCGTATAACGATGATAATATAGTTTGGTATTAAAACACCTTCAGGAGAAACGAGTGTGGGTACCTTTTTTTTTTTTTTTTATCGTGCGGATATCCCTTCGGATAACCCCCCCCGGCCAGCGGGGGCGGTTATGTCGGGCTTGCACCGACTAAAACCGCACGCCGTCTCGGGTCTTCAGACGCCGGGGTGTAAGGTTACCCATAGAGCATATCCCTCGCACCCCGACTGACCCTGGGACATCTCACCACTAACAGCATCGCTCATCCTGTCTCCTCTGAAAGCAGAGGAGTACGGAGAGCGATGTGTTCCCGCCACGTTGGGTATTGGCCGACGATCAATGCCAACCCTATGAAGGGGTGAAGGGGAAGGCAAGGGTGTGGGTACCTATAGTTTAGAATTATTGTACAAGTTTAAGAAATTTGGAGAGAAAGGTGTGATGTTTCTCCGGCACAGAGGGAGCGGTGGGAGTCCGCCGTTGTGGTACCGAGGTAGCTCGGCTTGACTTCGGTAGATAGCACTGAGTATATGTGTGTAGATTCTGATAACTGCCAAATGTATCTACCGCCATTTCGTAGTTGTGAACCAATATGCCTATAATAGTTTTATTTTAACAAATAATATTTTACTGACCAAATGCATTCAACAGGTCGTGCTTCCATCTACATCTTGAGAACAGCATTCGGCTTGGACTGGAGCGAAAGGATCAGAATTATCTACGCTGGTGATGATCTCACCGACGAAGACGCTATGTTGGTGAGTGCGAGCCCTTTAAAATCAACATAGTGGAAATACCAGGTTAACTGCCATGATCTGTCATGGGTCCTGGAATTTAACCCTGAGGGACACCTGAGACCGAGCTTATAGGCATAAGGAGTATAAAATGGCAGTCTGGTTCCAGTCACATCCCAAATCACGCTAAAACGTCTCGCGTATGATTAAAATAAAAATCATTACATTACAATTACACCTTCCTTTGTCATCTGACGCTTTTCAGACCAACCGGCCCTTTTCAGGGCCAGCTGACCCCATTGCATGAGGAGGTCGGGGTATATGGCGGGCCTGCAAGGCCCGCGCGGATGGGGGCCGCTCCAGGTACCCCTCTGCTGTTATCAGAGTGGACACTGCGAATGGCCCAGGGTCAGTCGGAGTGCGAGGAACCTTACACCCCGGCGTCTGTAGACCTGAGACGGCGTGCGGTTTTAGTCGGTTCAAGCCCGGCATAACCGCCCCCGCTGGCCGGTGGGGGGGTATCCGAAGGGATTTCGGCACAAAAAAAAAAGGTATGACACCGTGGTTCCCACACCCGAGGCGGCCGTCACTGTCGGTCACTGCCATCTCAGGCCGTAGGTTTGCCTAGGGTAATAAGCCGGGGTGCAAGAGAATTGCCTTATTGAGGCACCATACACCCCATATGCGACCCATGACGGTGGGCGGTTTTAGTCGGTTCGAGTCCGACATTACCACGCCCGCTGGTCGGCAAGGGAGTATTGACGGATTTCACCAAAAAAAAGAACTGTAGGTTACATTTTAAAATACTATTTTTTCAAAATTACAGGCTCTAAAAGGTATGGCAGCCACTTTCCGCATAGCATCATCAGCAATCATCAAAACATCAGCTGAACGCCGTCTATCATCCACCGATTCAGTGTTGGCGATGCTGAAATGGGTGGAGCGACATTTTTCTCGACGCAAACCAAGGGCTAATTCGCTAACGTACAAAAACGCTCGAAAAGCTAGGGATTCGATAAAATTGCACATGTCTTATCAAATGCCCGCCAAAACATCACCGAGGCACACGCCTCCTCGTACACCGGATAAGTTGTCTAGTGGATCGGAGTCTAGTTAACTTTTTAAATTTCTATCATCACTGCATCAATCCCGGCCCGGAGCCCGTAGCCAGGCACAGTAGACTCGTCTCTCGAGTATCTTTGACCAATGAAATTAGAGCTCGTGAGGGCTTCTCATAACGTGTTAAAGCATTCTTAAGCAAGCATTCCAAGCAAGAGGGATGAACCTATACACTCTTTCTCGCCCGGAACGAGAACGTTTTAACACATCTTGGTAAGCCCTCTGCTCACGTTACAGATTTTTTTGAATTTTTCATCGGCCAAAGAGTCTTCCGACTTGAATCTCAATGCTTTGAATCAATAAATAGTTATTTCACGTATTGGGAAACAGTTTCTTGTAACGCTAAACTTAAATGTCGTCTTATTACACGAAGTATAAAAATCAATGAATCAAATATCCTGCAGCTATCGCTAGTGTGTCCAATTCAGTAAAATTATGTTTTTAAAACGTGTGATTTCAAAACTTACGAAAGTTTATTAAATCAAAATTTCACAATATATTAATTATTAACGAATCAAACTATGAGTGATTCAGACGGTTTAATGACTTCACGAAAATGTACCGTACCGGCGCTTGGGTTGGCACAGCGGCAGCGGGAAGAGTGAGAGCCTGGCTAAGGTCGGCTTAAGTCAGTTTTGTAAAGCGTTCTCTCTATCACAAAGTCAAAGTCAAAGTCAAAAACCATTTATTCTGCATAGACCATTAATACGGCACTTACAAAACGTCATAAAAAAATTAATTAATGTTTGGCAAACACATCAGCATGACAGTTTAATGTATTTCCGCCGGTAACCCTGGGGTTATCCTTTCGAGGGCTTACCCGGGGTGCCCAGCAATGGACACTTGGGCAGGACACCGTACGGTTTTAGTCGATGCACGATATAACCGTCTCCGCAGGCCGGCGGGGGGTATCCGAAGGGATATCCGCACGTTAAAAAAAAAAAGAAAGGTATCAAACAGTCAGGCCGATGTGCGATAGAGAGAACGCTGTACAAAACCGAAGCAAGTCGATCTTAGGTAGGTTTTGTTTAGACAGATCATACGGAAGACGAAAGGTAATTTACAATTTTCTTCCTTATCGAATTGAAAACACGCGTTTTGAAAACGTGCCGTTACTGAATCGAGCCCCTGTATAGATTCGCAGTATCTTTTATTCCTAATATAACGTTATGTTATTGCAAGACCTTACTTCTTTTGAAAATGATGACCAATGACGTTAATGCAATGGCGTATACTATTTGATTTTCCTGTGTGATTTTGGCGATAATAGTTTCCATGCAAGCGAGGTATAGGGGAATTCCTTTTTATTGTTATATTGTTTCTTATTAAATTTCCAAAAAAATGTCTTCATATTAAAAGTAAAGTGAAAATAACGATCATTTGATTTCATTTATCATCTTTAGTGTTTGTATAGTATTTCTTATGAGAATGTTTTTGACCAAGAATTTATATAGTCTACCAAACGTGCCTAAATGCAATAAACGTTTTTATCATAGGTAATTTATAAGTAAAACATTATAAAATTCTGGAACCATTATCTCATTCCGATTTTGAATAAATAAATCAAAGATTGGTCAGTATTTAAAATTGAGTTGTTCCTAAAGCTTTAAAGTAATAATTAAGAATATAGTTTTGAAAATTTTTAAATTTAATATAACGCAAGAACGCAAGGTTAATTTTGTTCTAAATTTATTTCCAATTTTATCCAATCTATATTGCTGGTTGAAATGAAAACATCTTAAGCGACATTGTCACATGTCATTGTGAAAATAAAATACTATTAAAAAAATTCAGAACTCTTTGGTAAGGACTTCCTGGTATGCGTACGCCTCATAAAAATACAGACGATAGGGTTTCTACTTATACGGTGCTTTACACATTATCCTTTATTTTATATTATTATTATTTATCTTGTGTAACATTTCGGAGTTTACGTATACTTACAACGGGTACTATCGCTTGACCTAATATATTTGCTGACAGCGCCTTTAGCGAAAGTGTGACAAACTACAGTAAATTAAACTAGCATGGCCGCACGGCTTCACCCGTGTAAGTACTGATCCCGTGGGAATATCGGGATAAAAGGTATCCTATGTTGATCATGTAGTATTCTAAAGAGTTTTTAGTAATAATAAGTAGTTTTGGAGCAAATTCAATACAAACTAACAAACAATCAAATCTTTCCACTTTATAATAATATTAGCGGACACCAGCGGCTTCGCCTGCGTGATATTATGCACGTATTATACATATACCTTTCTCTTGAATTACTCTATTATTGAAAAAAACACCGCATCAAAATCCGTTGCGTAGTTTTAAAGATCTAAGCACACAAAGGGACAGACAGACGGAAAAGGCGACTTTGCGATTAGTATAGATGGGAAATGAAGACACCGACGTTCATTGCACAAGCATAATGTGACCTGTCCTACAAAGCGTCTTGGGTGGTATATTCGGCTGTTTTTTTTTTCAATTTCAACCATTTGATAAAAGTTGGTATACCATGCGGTGCGAAGGCGACAAGAACCTCTTGACAGAACTTTCATGTGATTTATAATAATTGCTTAAGACCTTTTTTCCTTTTCAACCATTGATATTATTATTCCAGGCTAATAAACGGAGATCTTCATATAATAAAAATTGACTGAATAGTATATTTTTATCTAAATTATTTTGTATAAATTTTAGTACGAGTTATACTCTCATTTTGACATATTTATTTGTGAAGTTTCATAAAATGGACTTCTTCATATTTCAAATGTTGTAATTATATTATTGGTAGTGAGCTCATTGTGAACGTGACATTAGGTCTTCTCACATAAGCGATCATTCGAATGCTCAAATGTCACTCGTGTGATAGGGCCTTTATTGTTACATGTTATTTATGTGATAGAATAGTGATAATTAGTTTTAGTCAAATATATTGAATGTAGGTAAACCAAAGGACACATTATTATTTATATATTAACACGTTTATATAGCACACTCAATATTTGTGAGATTAAAGGAGTACATGGGTATATGTTGTCATCTCTCTCATATGAAACTTTATGTTCAGTGGCCCCGACACTAGATAATTATTTTAGATCAAAATTATATTGTAAATATAGTAATTAGTTACACGTAGTCTAGTCTCTGTTGGTTTCCCTGCAAACAGCTGTGTCATTGATAAACACTGAACTTTCGAATTTCAAATATATTTTTATAAGCATATTGATGTGTCAAAATATATCAATAAAAATTACATGAGACAGAAAATAGTTGTTTAATTGATAAATATATTATATACAAAAATGATCTACAATCTTAACTCACGGCTAAAATGCAATGTTAACATTGTGCCATAGAGAAGTAGGTGTATCAAAAACCGAACAATTTACTTTATTTCTCGTATTGACAGAGAAACATTTGTCGGAAAATAAGCAACTTTATCCCGCCGTCTGCGTAGGGCATTAGCATTATAGATTAACATATTTTACTCTATGGTTGGATTTAATCATTACATAGAGATTATATCGTTGAAAAAAAAAAGTTTTAAATCGAAATAGTCGAAATTATGAAAATGAGCATGGTGTTTGCTTGCTTGCATGCATGCAAAGATTGTGCACTGTCGTCGCGTCTTCCCGTGACAAGCAATTCCAGGGTTCGATTCCGGCTCAGTGCAAATATTTATATGAATATGTCTATTTGCACTGGATGTTTATATGTTTAATATGTATGTAGGTATTTACAACAGAAAATTTATCTAAGTATGTTATCCGCATTCTAGAACCCACAGCACAAGCTAGTTAAGCTATGCTTACATTGGGTCTAGATTGCGCTGTGTAGAATGTATTTATTTATTTATAATTTAGTTTGGTTGAAGGATTTAACAGGAAATTGTAGGAAGTAGGATTACATATAATTATGTGTATTGAATTAGAAAAAAATAATAAATGATCCAAAATCTGAATAAAATTATAATTACTTTGTAAATGCATTAATATCTTAAATAATATTTAATCGGGACAATAGTGCCAGAACATTGTAAACTAGTAAATTCGTTACATACCTAATAATTATAGAATATGACATGAATCTGTAATTTATTTAGAAGGTTAGAAATATAAAGACCTTAATGAATCAAGAAAATGAGAAAAATACACGAACAGTCTCTCAATAGAGATATAAACTATAATAGATTCAAAAAATTTGAAATAGCATTTTTTTATGGCACAAGTAATAGGTTTTTACCTATGAAATTGCCGAAATTTTCTTACAAATTCATGAGTTCGTTTTTCCTGTAATTTAATAGCTATTTCCATTATTTATATTTTGTTTGAAAGTTGATTTCAAGATTTTACAACTGTGTATTAACTTTTGTTTTTATTGGCCGCTTGATAAATTAATTCGATCTTCAAAAACAGTACTTCCTAAATGCTATCCATTTTGATGATAAATTTCGTATTACTTAACAGCTGTCACTTTCCAAAAATGTAATAAAAGTTGCTGTTTGTTAGCATAATGTTGTCTCATAATACACAAAAAAAAAACATAAAATTTCGATTTGTCATTCCTAAAAAAATGCAAAAATGTTAGTACTGAAAATTGGGTTTCCTCCAATTTCTTCTAGAAAAACGGCAATTTGATATGTAACGACCTAATATATAAAAAAAGGATGAATCATGAGAAGGTAATGACGTATTTGCTTTTGAATTTTTTACCACCGATCTGGGGCAGTAGTTCCACCATCCAGAGGAATTAGTCAACAAAGGGCGTTATATACCTCTGGTTACTAAGCACATTTAAACACCACTAACCATTTCATTAGTAATCGAAGCGTCGCGTCGGTAGCTTAATGGTTAAGGAGCCAACCTTAAAATCGAGAGGTCCCGGGTTCGAATCTTGGCAATCACAATACCGACGTGAAACCACTCCTAACAAAAGCAATTTAGCTGGAGGGGTTAGCGGAAATACTAGTATAACTTCGGTTACAAGTACTCTCTTAAAAAAATAGTTGTCAATCAGAACATGTTATTTTACAACAAATCTTCCCACAGTCAATAGAGGTTTTATTCCTTGGAATAATATGACAATAATTTACAGTCAAGAGTGATCCACTTAACTAAATATTTATTCACAAATTACACTAAATAGTCTGTATCACAATAATAATACACTGTTACCAGCACAATCTTAGACATTACTGTGTGACACCACCAGCCATGACAGTATGAAGTAGAAGAGGCATATCGGGTACACCGCCAATGCCTTCTTGCCGTCGGGCTGGCTGTCGCCCAAGAACTTTGTTGCAGCTGAAACAATACAACATACATACATTTTTATAAAGTTCACAAGGTAGCAGTAGCCCTACTTACCTTTGTTTTCGTGCGGAAATCCCCACGGACTCCGACACGACGGCCAACGGTGGTGGTTATATCGAATTCGAACCGACTAAAACCGCACACCGTCTCGGGTCTTCAGACTCCGAGGTGTAAGGTGACTCATAAGGTATTTCCCTCGCACCCCGGCCGACCCAGGGCCATCTCCAGTTTCGAGATGACCACCGAGGGTTTTGAAACCACGGTGTCCTTCTTGCCCCGGAAAGAGGGAGCGCTTGCCGTCCCGCCACCCCGGCCTGCTTCTGCAGTGGTGACAAGCGACCTCACGTGCCACCCCCAGGCCTGCGCTTATGGGGGACAGAGATCGTTGAGTTAACTCCGGAATCTGGGTCGCCTGCGTAGCGTGGCTCGGCAGGCCGGGAGAGCTCTAAATCTTTTCCGGGCTTGCTCCAGCGGCTCCTTCTCGGGCATAACTTGGTAGAGAGGACTACCACCCTGATTACTGCCACGAGGTGACGCCTCAGCACAGTCGACACCTCCCACGCTGGGCACTCTGCCAGCGTGTGCAGCCTGGAGTCCTCGCTCGCGTCGCACAGATGGCACTCACCTGCACCTGATCACAGATCACCTGAGTCAGTCGGTACGAGAGGCTTCCGTGTCGCCTTTCAAGCCAATCCTCTATGAAGGGTCTTTACGTCTCTATAACGGTGTGCCCGGCGCTTGGTTGATCAAATCGTTCCTTGGATTTTTGGGCCTGGATTTTGTCTCAGCTCCCGCGTCTCCTTGCGCCACTTGTTAAGGGTGCAAGGGCTCTGGCCTTCAGATTCCATGGTGGTGTTCCGGCAAGGAGTTCGTGCAGCTCCCGTAGCAGCCGGGCGTTGTTGGCTTTCAGGGCCTCCACCCACACTGGACATCTGTATAGGGCCATGGACCGCACAATACCCCCGTAGAGCCTCCTGCAGGAGTCATCGGATCCCCTCATATTTACATTTTAGTGCTGGTTAGATAATAACCCCCTCTACCACCCACACTCCGTTGGTCAACTACTTACAGGACACCCTGTATACAGGATATTCTATATTCGAAAGCTATACTTACCAAATGTGGCCCAGATGAAGCCAGACATGGATATGACAAGCCTCAGGAAGAAGAGGAAGGTGGTCTGCGTGCTGAACAGTATCAAGCGACAGATCACCAACGAGAGCGCAATTGGGAACATACAGTAGCCCAAAACGCAAACGGATTGGAAGAATGAGCTGAAAGTTTAAAAATTCGTTGTAAGTACACAACTCATAAGTATTATGATAATTCTTCTATCGTGTCGATGGCATATTATTATTTTTTTACCCAGATTTATTATGCAGTTTTATTAAGTACGGTACGGTATGATAGACTACCTTCATTGCTCATTCTTAACAAGTACGTCATTAGTATAACAGATTATAAACTTACATATTACCGCCCAGAAGTTTTGAATTTAAAGTCACAATAGCGGCTCCTATCCACACTAGAACGAAGACTTCGGCGAATTCTGGACCACCGTCGTTGGAATTGTCGGCTCTCTCTGTACCCTGCAGGATCGTGGCCATAAGTGTGCAGAGCAGGAGAGGTCCCCATAGGTCCCCTGTAAACATTATAATACTTTTTTTTACTAAATAAACACGTTAATTACTAGCAGCCACTGCAGCCAGTTTCAGCTTTGCACGAGAGAAATTCATAAAAAAAATCTATAACTCGATTGCAGCATATTGAAGATGTAACAATTACCCATAATTCGATTTTTGCAATTGTGTATTTCAATGAGTAAATTGTAGTAGAAGCCCTCAATTTTGATAAAGCGACGAAAGTAAGCCAAAAAAGGTATAAGAAGAGATGCTTACTAATGAAAACATATGCTTGCATATGAGAAAAGATGGTTTGGCATATTGCAGACATATTGAGCTCTTTATATATCTCTAAGTTGCATGATACACAACTACTTTCTTTGCATGTGCCGATGTGCGTAAGTACCTCTAACGATCACGAACACTGTGTTTGCTGAACACAGCATTCTTTTCTAAGTATTATATTACGTCCATAGTAGGTAGTCAAGGAACTTTAATAAACGTTTCGTAACAAAAAAAACACTATCAACAGTATCGACTACTTCCAACGGGAACTACCCGTTGGAAGTAGTCAATACTGTCGATGGTGATTTTCTTTAAGGAAGTCGTGTGACCGAGGGAAGTATACGGCGGTCGCGTGTGAATTCGAGTTAACTATGTTCGTGGTTACGCGGCTTACGTGACAATCAAACAGCTGATATGTGTCGCTTAAAGGTTTAGATTAATATGGAACCAAATTGATTTATTGTAAATTGGAGTATGTAGTCTCAGAATAACACTAGACCTGAAATAATACTACAATGGATATGAATATTCATATATTTTAAAATGATTATATAATCATTTTAAAATATTACTGATATTAGGACTTTCTTTTATAGTTTAACCAACCTCTCCGAACGTAAACCTCGCATGGAGAATTGTATTCATTTTCATAATTACTTCGGTAATTAAGATTCTATACGGCCAAGTAATTAGGTAGGTAATAACGGTTTCGTAGGTGCAAATACATCTGTCATTTGTTCTCTGAACAATTCAATAGGGATGTTGAATTGGTCGTCAGATTCTAACCAATACTGCTTAATGTCTTAGTTTTTCTGAAAACATATGCATTGCAAAATAAGATGTTGCCTAAATAAACTGAAACAACTTTTCATTATTTTTAGTTCCCAAAATAGGTCAAAATAAAAACAATCAAATGAGCCCAAATTTTAAACTTTTTAATTCCTCATTAAATTTATGCACTAGCTGTGCCCGCGACTTAGTTTGCGTAGGTGTTGATTTATAAGGTTTTTTTTTAATTTTTATACGATCCCTAATTATTTTTCTAAAATAAAATTAGAGTACTTATATTTATACTGTTGATTAATGGCACTTAAGTTACTACACACTCTACACATAAGTTCCACCAAGTGCCATTAATCAACATGTGAAACAAATGTATCACTTGTACTTGGTGACTGTAACATGTAAATAAATATAATAAAACCTTTGAGAATGCCGATTGCCGAGAGGCGAAACCGGTCAGGTGTAATTATTAAATATAATAGTCGAAAAGTAAAAGTGATAGGTACATTTGTTTGGGGTGTGTGTTGGGTAACCTCCTCGAGTGTCGCTCCGATTCCGATCCCGCTGCAGTCCGGGGGGAACGGAATCGGAGCGGCCGGTACACCCTGGGCGGCGGTCAATGGCTTCCCCTTCACCCCTTCATAGGGTTGGCATTGATCGTCGGCCAATACCCAACGTGGCGGGAACACATCGCTCTCCGTACTCCTCTGCTTTCAGAGGAGACAGGATGAGCGATGCTGTTAGTGGTGAGATGGCCCAGGGTCAGTCGAGGTGCGAGGGATATGCTCTATGGGTAACCTTACACCCCGGCGTCTGAAGACCCGAGACGGCGTGCGGTTTTAGTCGGTGCAAGCCCGACATAACCGCCCCGCTGACCGGCGGGGGGTATCCGAAGGGATTTCCGCACGATAAAAAAAAAAAAAATAAGTTACATTTGTTTCAAATTAGAGTATGGTTTTGGGTGGTACCCTAATTATTTTTCTAAATAAATGGAGTATATTAGTTAGTTATCTACCGGTGAAAGTCCCTCAAAATCGGCCCAGTCGTTCCAGAAATTACCTGTGAATTAGGTAATCTCTGGAATACTAATACACACAAAATGCAGTTAGACAAAAGTTTTCTAATTTTATTTTTGTTATAAGTATCGTGTATTCATCACGTTTTCGTATATTCATAAAAATTTAAATTAATATTACATTGAATAAATTTCAATATTACAAACAAACACTTAAATTTTATTTATTTGTAGATAGTATAGAAGATGTATAGATTATACACGTGTAAACGCAACGTAGACTGAGATACATGCAATATTTTCTTCCACTCCATACATTTACACTAGGCGCTAACACACTGTGACCTTACTGTGTTACACAATAGGCATTTTGACTATATTAAAAATATTGTACGAATTGTTGTCATCCTAATAAAATGTACCGTAAAAAACATATTTTATTAATTCTCAATATAAAATAAGTTTCTTTTTTGTTAAAAAATCAAGATTAAAATCTCACTTTTTTGAGATTTGATCACGTGCTTATAAACGCTCTGTGACGTCACACATAAGTAAACAGAGTTTTTCAATACAGGCTGTCTGCATTTCCTAGTGTTAATCGACTGGTTCAATTATTAATTACTAATAATGTTTCACTTTTATCTTATATATCTCAAAATAATCCATTATTTTTGCAACTAATTTCAATAATTATATAAACGTGCTTTAAGTCGCTTACTGTTTACTTTGGTGTGACGTCACATGTCACGGGATCCGTTATGGCGCGTACTTTTTTCAACCAAACTTAATATCGATTTTTATCGTAAATAAAACAGTTCTCAAAAAAATATTGATGCAATCTGCATTTTTATGTTGTAATACATAATACAGAATTATTTTTTAGCAGTAGTCAAATACCATATTTTGTATGGAGCGTTTTTGGGCGGCTTGAGTAATTGAATTTTCAAAATCGAATATCTCTAAATCTATTTGTCGTAAGAATATTTCACTTTAGCAGTTCATTATATTATTATAAAATGTTAAGTAATCAAGTGATGATTTTACGACAATAAAAATGAATTTGCCAACATCCCATTGTGCTTAAGAAGGCATAAAGCTAATCATAGTTAAATGCAGGTATATATACTTCTGTTTAATCAATAAAGAACACACACACACCGCTATGGCAGGATCCGACTAAATACGTACGTCGAATATCAACCCATCTGAAGTGCCTACGAATGACCAATAGCGACCGCCCGACAGTCAGGTTAACTAGTAACACATGCATCGATGCGGTATGATCCGACGAACTCCCGAAACGAATACGTGGTACGTCACTAGTTCCTGAATGACAACCTATATAATACTGTAGAGCTCTGCTTTATCGCGGTAATTATATTAAATACTAGCTGACCCGGCAGACTTCGTACTGCCTCAATCGATAGCACCTTTTAAACCTTCTCTGGACCTCCAAAAATAATTCAAGACCAAAATTAGCCAAATCGGTTCAGCCGTTCTCGAGTTTTAGCGAGACTAACGAACAGCAATTCATTTTTATATATAAGAAAGAAGAAGAAGAAGAAGAAGAAGATTAACACATTAAAATTCAAAAACAATCAGTTAAATGTGTCACCTGTTAATGGACAATTCTAATTACTTGCTTTTCATACATGATAAGTGACAGATAAAACTATATGTTACGATTTCCTCGTATAGGCATTTCTTAAGTAAAATATATTTTAAGCAAGTAAGTACCTAAGATACGAGATCCATGCCTATGTATCCACGTGTGGTTCAAGTAGAAATCAAGTCAAGTCCGAAATGAGTATTCGAAATATACAATATTGACATTGACGAATCGTTTATGTCGAAACGTCGGAAGCTTAGTGGTTAAGGAGTCAGCCTTACAATCGAGAGGTCCCAGGTTCGAATCCTGGTCATTACATTACCAGCGTGAATCCACTCCTAACACAAGCAATTTAGCTTAGCTGGAGGTGGTTAACGGGAATACAAGTAATTTTGATTAATAGATTCTTTAAAAAAAAAAAGATCATATTATGTTATATATATATTATAAACGCGAAAGTTTGTAAGTATGGATGGATGGATGGATGGATGTTTGTTACTCTTTTACGCAAAAACGGCTGAACGGATCTGACTGAAATTTGCCACAGGGATAGATTATAGTCCGGAATAACACATAGGCTACTTTTGATCCCGGGAGTAGGTTCCCATGGCTTACGGGAACGGGATCAGAATTCTACGCGGGCGGAGCCGCAGGCAAAAGCTAGTTAATCATATCTGAAAGTGTATCTAGATTTTGTATGAGGTTATTGCGGGTTGTGGTAAAATATCAAAAAATTACATACATCATGCAACTTTATTTCAGAGCGGCTGAAATTCCTATTATTGTCAATTTATTCTATATAAGGTGCCACAAAATTAGGTTTCTGAATTTGGTGAAATGACTTGGTATCGACAAAATATGTATTTGAAACAAAAAAAAATATCAGGTAAAATAAAATAAAAATTTATATTTTTTTTATGTTACAAATGAAAAAAATATAAAAATGAAAAAAAAACACCACCAGCGACCAGCGTCACGTGACGCGACGAGCTTGTGACGCACGTGGTAGGCGTGCAGTCCTCCTCGCAGTATTCTCCAAGCGGATGTGTGGGAAATACCTAAATCGCGACCAGCGTCACGTGTGCTCGTCGCGTCACGTGACGCTGGTCGCTGGTGGTGTTTTTTTTTTCATATTTTATTTTTATTTTTTTTTATTTTACCCGATTTTTTTTTTGTTTCAAATACATATTTTGTCGATACCAACTATACCAAGTTATCTCACCAAATTCAGAGACCTAATTTTGTGACACCTTATATTTAAAAGAATATTAGCTATGTTAACCCACTGGATAAGTGTTGTTCTGTGTGATAATAATGTATTTGTTTAAACTCTGAGCATATGCGTGACATGACGTCATCACCGTCTTTGGGATATGATGTGCAGTATTTAAGCTGAGATGATAACCCATTAAGACTCGCACATTGATATTTTTCATAGCTCCCAGTATTGATACTATAAATGTAATATGTTATTCTTTCTTCCATTCAAGTTATATACTCACATTCTTTTAGCAAGCTAGTCTTCTCTCTAGGAAGGAGTACATGGTAAAACTTATTGCCAACTGCCCTCAGGTCTCGCATCTAAAAAATACCACAATTAAGTTTTACATAAATGATAGTATATTAAGAAATTCGAACTAGTTCCGTAGGAAGAAAAAATCCTCTTTGTACGTAACTGGTTTCGTAGCAAGAGAAATAATTCTTCTCACGTAAGCAATTACGTAGCATGGTTTCGTCGGCGGCCGAAGGGGGCTAAATGTCTATTATCCTCAAGACCTATTTCCCTGAAACTGCTCTAAAGCCTTTTACCGACTAAGAGATTCAATGTACGCGTAATCTAGATATTCTGACATACAGGGTACAATGCATTGCTGGATTTGAGAGATTTGTAGTTGATAGTCGGCCATCCAGTGTCCACTACAGGGCTGACTGGCAACTACTCACGTGGGGCGGAAGTTGACAAGCCTGTAAAAATTGTATATGTGTACTGTAGATACAGATTATCGTTCCTGTTGACTATGGGACTATTGTGACTATGCACATATTGGAACGCTTAGTCCATATAAGGCTTAATAATTTGGACCAAATTTCTTTTTTGGTTTTTAGTTTTATTTATTCATTTATTTATTTATTCCGCATACCATTATCATTACAGGTTATTACCTAATGCAATAGTGGTAGACAACAATTAAAATTCAAATACAAACTATTACAATAATCAAAATACCATAACTCACCCAAATATATAAGCAATAACACAACAATTAGACCACCAAAATCAATATAAAAAATCAGCAAAAAATTATCAAAAGCAAAATTAAAAACTTTCATATCTTATGACGTCAAAGTCATAATAATCTGATGTCAAATTAATGAAATTACAATTACAATTTAATGTCAAAGTCACAATAATCTAATGTCAAATTAATTAATAAAAAGTTAACCTATACATAATTATATAGGTTTCTTCTTGTTCATGTTATTAAAAGAAATGAAGCATTGATATCAATTTTAGTTAATTGAACTATATTATGTTAGATATTCTATTTAAAACTAGCTGACCCGGCAGACTTCGTACTGCCTCAATAGATAACAACTTCCATATTTATTCACCTTTTAAACCTTCTCTGGACTTCCACAAATAATTCAGGACCAAAATTAGGCAAATCGGTCCAGCCGTTCTCGAGTTTTAGCGAGACTAACGAACAGCAATTCATTTTTATATATAACAAAAGAAGATAATTCTCTGATGTAATATTAGTGATGTGACTTTCTACATGGTAACAAAATAAAAACTTTTTTTAAGACCGGGTAAGTGGTGGCATTATGAAAGTGTTATTGCCTATACTTCATAGATACTGGGTAAGTCTAGTACCTATCTAGTTTAGTACATTATACATATCTACATAACAACAAATGTGACATTTTACTACATTAATTGCACTGTATATAAGAGCTAGACTTGATTCACAAAAAGCAAAAACATTAACTCAGCTCATATTTTACAAATATTCAACCTTTATAGCTTCTATATTATGCTTACAAATGTCTCCTTTATAGGTTCATCAAGTGTGTTGAACTCCATACTGTCTCCAGAGGGCACCCCCCTTGTGGGTATGTTCATTTCACCTTCTATAACCCCTACATCACCAGCCGGGTACATCTAAAATGAGGTAACAGAAAATAAAAAGATAGAATCACTGACAACAAATGAAGGTTTTAGAACTAAAATAGATGCTTGATATCATATTGTGGCAACATACTTATGGAATTTCTTTATATTCACCACAAAATCTACTTTTTTTTTCATAAGATGAGATGTTAATATAAATGAAAATTCAGATGACTCATAAATGTTAGCAACAGTCAGGAACTCGTGTTAGATTATCAAGACAAATTCGATTTTATTATTTTTATTCAATCATACATAATTGAGTTTAAGCGAATGATTTTATAGGTATGTAAGTGTGTATAAAATAAATTTTATGAGTTGAATCTGTCAATTGTCATTAATATTTGAAGCAAATTTATGGGTGTGATATGTTTCGTTAAGTTTAACTTACATCGTATTTAGTATCAAACGAAGTCATGCTTAATTATAACTTTACTATACACTATTTTATTACAATAAAATGTGGATAAAATAAATAAACTCCAACACATCAAACAGAAGAATTGAGTGACATTTCTTGTCACTACTTGCCAATTGCCATACTTTAAAATGTTTTATTATTTTATTATTATTTAATTTAATTATTATTATTTTATAGTGTCACAAAAGGTTGTTGTTAGGGTTCCGTTGCCACATGGCAAAAATACGGAGCCCTTATAGATTCGTGATGTATGTCTGTCTGTCCATCCGTATGTCAAATCCCTTTCTTCCGAAACTTTAAGAACTATTTATACTGTTGATTGTTGGCACTTGGTAGAACTTGCTACACATATTGAAACAATCAGGTGTAATTATTATATATAATACTGGAAAAGTACAAGTGAAACATTTGTTTCAATATATAACAACTATGCTGTTGAAACTTAGTAAGTAGATGTATTCTGTGAACCACATTACGATTTTCACACAAAAATAGAAAAAAAGAAATAATTTTGGGGGTTCCCCATACTTATAACTGAAACTCAAAAATATTTTTTTCATCAAACCCGACATGTGGGTATCTATGGATGGGTCTTTTTTAATGTAATTTTTTTGTAAACTAAATAGTTTGCGCTAGAGACACTTCCAAAGTGGTAAAAGGTGCCCCGAACTGTAACTTCTAAAATAAGCGAATGATAATACAAAAAAATATATATGATGTACATTACCATGTAAACTTCCACCGAAAATTGGTTTGAACGAGATCTAGTAAGTAGTTTCTTTTTTACATCATAAATCGTAAACCGCAATTTACCTTTCATATGGGCGAGTCCGACTTGCCCTTGGTCGCTTTTTTATAAATTAATTAATTATGTATATATAATAATATACTGACTTAACTTACAAAGCCTAATTGTTATGCACAATTCAATATCATACAATATAACGGAATGTTTTGTTCAGGTATTATTATTGGATTAATTAAATTATTTCTAGTTTTTGCAGGCGAAAGACAACGTTTCAGCTCTAGGATAAAATAGATTGATAAAATAACAACATTTAAAAAAGAACAAATGTCACACAGACAACTGCAGACAACGAAGAAATCGATTGTTTGTTTGAATTTTGAAGTTTCATAAATTATTATTGATAATAAATTATAAACTTTAACAACTAGTGTTTATTGTCGTAGCAATGAAAGCGTCGTCAATGAATAAATTTAATCGAATTCATTAATGTTAATTTCATGACATGAAAGTTACAGTTAAGAGTGGGTAACCTACCTTTCCCATAATTAGCATTGTTTTTTTTTTTGTGAAAGATTAACCTAAACACCAATTCCAAAGGTTGGACGGGCGTAGCAACTTGGCGGTGGGTAGCAAACGACGATAACTGCGGCATTTGTCGCATGCCCTTCGACAGCTGTTGCCCAGACTGCAAGCTTCCTGGAGACGACTGTCCATTAGTGTGGGGAGCCTGCTCGCATTGTTTCCACATCCACTGTATCGTGAAGTGGCTCCATTCTCAGCCTCAACAGCAATGTCCTATGTGCAGACAAGACTGGAAATTCAATAACAAATAAAATACGTAAGTATCATAATTATCTATGTTCAAGTACCTATGTTGTTGCATTGAAGTATGTCGAGTTTCGCAACAAACCTATTGTTTTAAATATTATTTAATCGAGCATTGTTTTACAGCACTTAAATATTCACACCTGTATAATGATGAGATTCAAACAATATTTTTCTATGTTATCATGAAAATGCTATCACTTGTTATAATAATGGTAACAATGCCAAAGTTGTTCCTCAAATTGTGGTACTTTAGTAAAATACAACAATATAAATTAGAACCTCAGCCTCAGCCTTACTAAATACCTTCTAAAGCATAGGTACTAAAAAAATGTCTTTTCAATGATGAACAAGATTCATATAAGAATTTGAAAATTGTTAATCATGGCAATAAAAGTAAACTCAATCTGACAGTCCTAGATTCAGTATACAGGTATATTAATAAATAAACAATGATGAATACAAAAATATAGACCTCTTTTATACATCCCATGCTTTTGTCAGCCTCCATGGCGCGGCAGTATTGAAAGCGGCCGCTACGCAGGAGTTCGATCCCCGCTCAGTGCAAATATTTGTATGCATGAATATGAGTATTTGCATTGGTCTGGTCGTGCCTCGGAGAGCACATTAAGATGTCGGTCCCGGTTGCCATACGAATATGTATGACAGTTGTTATAGGGGAAATGGGTGAAATGGCCCCACATAGAAGGGCTGATCACCTTTCTGGTCAAACGGCGTCCCCACTGGCAGTATATACATCCCATGCCATCTGTTACTGTAATATTATAAATATGAAAAATTTGCAAAGCTCATCCAGCAGAACTGTAAAACTGCAGTTTTCAGAATTCTGTGCCAGACGGTATTGAAAGCCATCTATTTATCTAGATTCTGCATAACTAACGCTCATTGGTGTATGAGGTCCACGAGAAGGTCACTAGTTGAGCAACTGTAGCAGAAGCGGTACTGTCGGTCACTTCAGAAGTCAAGGCCTTAAAGCTGAGTGTTACCAATACACTCCAGTACAGTGAGAGATCTATAATTCATTGAGATGCATCATCCTTCTTGGGCACTTGATGTATGAATGCAACTGTTCATGATGTTGGGAGTGTAAAAGGGTGTTTCCGCACAGGACACAATCCATGAGCATGCTGTTTGAGTACCATGGGCGTCAAATTGACTTGTTTTATAAACAGCATGGATCCTTTTGATGTCAAAATGGTAAAAAATTCTATAAATTATCGTTGATATATTATCTTTAAATATATATTCACTTTCAAATTCTTAGGCTGTCTACACACCAAAGCCGCCAGCAACCCGGCTGGCATATCGGGCGGCTACAGAGAGTTGTGCCTTAAGCAAACTCGAGTTATTAGTCAACAGGTTTGCGTGGAACTCTCCCGTTAGCGCGAGTTGGCACCTTCCGTTGCTACCTTTGTTCCAAAATGAAGCTGTAGGCCTTTTCTGGCAGGTTAAGCCTAACTTCGACATATTGGTTAGGTTAGGCTACATCTTGTAAATTATGTATTATATTAATTGATTTGTTACAACTGTAAATAAATAAATATTCTACGACATTCTACACAGCGCTTTCTAGACCCAAAGTATGCATAGTTTAACTAGCTTGTGTTATGGGTTCCAGAATGCGGATAAACATACTTATATACTTTTTTTTTTTGTAAATACATACATATTATACATAGAAACACCCAGACCAATGCAAATAGACATGTTCATGCATACAAATATTTGCACTGCGCCCCCTGTCGTAGCAGTCGAATGCACTACCGCTACGCCACAGAGGCCATCATAGTTGTAGGTGAAAGTGAATAGAACCTTTATTGTATTATTGCCAGGTGGATGGACCTATCTGGACAAACTATGAGCGTAAATATTCATTTTGTTCAAGTAGTGCAAGTAATAAATAGATGCAAATAGGAGTGTAAACAACTGGAAGTCCTTCTCTAACCGCAGTTTGCTATTTTCAATTTGTAAAGACTTAAAAAATGTAGAGCCATATTAAAAATTTAATGTGTGACCAGTAGCTTAAAAAAATACTACTAAGGTAGCAAACAAGCAGGGGCAAGACGGGGACACCGTGGTTCCCAAACCCGAGGGGGCCATCTCGAAACCGGAGATGGCCCAGGGTCAGTCGGGGTGCGAGGGATATGCACTATGGGCAACCTTGTACCCCGGCGTCTGAAGACCCGAGACGGCGTGCGGTTTTAGTCGGTTCAAGCCCGGCATAACTGCCCGCTGGCCCAGCGGGGGGGTATCCGAAGGGATTACCGCACGAAAAAAAAAGGTAGCATACAAGCAAATGGTCCACCCAATATTACGCGGTAAGCATACGAAATGTATGGAACAATCCAAACGACTCCATATATCTATAGCAGCGGTAGATGCCTAGGGAAACTCCATGGTTTTAAGGCTTGAGATAGCTCCAAGTAGCTTTCTTATGCCTTAAACCTAGTCGCTCTTCTCTATTTCCAACAATAGGCTGATTCCTAAAATGTGAATAATTTAAGTTACTGCCATAAAAAAAATTGTTGCATTTAAATACATCTACACTAATATTATAAAGAGGAAAGATTTGTTTTTTGTTTGTTTGTTTGTTTGTAACAAATAGGTTTCGAAACTACTTGACCGATTTCAATAATTCTTTCACATATAGAAAGCTACAATATCTAGGAGTAACATAGGCTACAATTTATTTTCAAAAAAAATTGAGATCCGTAAGAAAATCGCAATATTGTAAAAAATATAGAGAAATGAAAATCTTTTTAGGCGTGCGCTGCGTAATATTTTATAAAAATATTGACATGTAAATTGTAACGTAATATTCAAATTAAATGACATCAATATTTTTCAAAAAAATGGATTAGGAAACTATGTAAATTTTGCGCACCTCAATGATTCGAACCTAACCACTTATAAACAACAATCATACTGTAACATTTTGATTACTATAAAACAATAGGTCAGAGAGTGCTTTCGAAATACCCAACAATAGCCGCATGTCGTACATTGTGGACCGTAGTCATTACTGCATTCATTCTCATAGTAAACAATCACTTTTACATTATTAAAATGTGTGGGTCAACTCATTGTTTGACTGTGCCGACTACATAAAGTACTGATACGCAATAGGTACTGTAAGGTACGAGCAAAGTAATTTCCAAGCGGGGTGGTTACGAAGCCTACAACATAGTATCAGAGGTGTGACGTAGCGGCATGTGCCGGCTTTGGAGCACACTGACGGTGGTTAGTCGCACAGTCACCGGCGTCCGACAGTCAGTGCCGCGCGCTCGCGGAGTCGGACGTGTCGCTGCGCGCTTGGAACCGGTTCGTGTGTGACTTACGCGTTGCTGGTGTTGTCGCGCTCTTTGTACTATAGTACGCATATTATAGTATCGTTCGAGTGACGCTTCGTTTAAGAATGCTAATGGTACAAACTAACTCGCAACCAATGAAGAACAGCAAGATCAAAGGACCACCTCCTGTGCCTCCGCGGCCTAACCAGAGCGTAGTGGCGGAGGCATTGGCAAAAACAAGGAAGGCTGTCGCGGATTCAAAGGCTAGTTTTACTAAGAACCGTGCCTTTTCCAGACACGAAAATAGTTACACAAAAGCCAAAACTTTGGATCGAACTAATGCTGTAAGTGAGTCAACAGTACCCCCCAAGCAAAATGGTTTGGCAAGGGTTAAATCTTTCATTAGAGATGTGATCAGTGACCGTAGCTCATCATCGGATGAACGAAAGTCAAGTGGTCAAAACTCTAGAAGAAGTTCCAGTGACAGTAATTCTACATCGACGCCTGGTTCCAACAAAAAATCTAATGAATCACTGAATTCAAAAGCTGTCAAAACATGCCGACAGATACTAGTGAGGTCGCTTTCAACATCGAATAAGTTAGATCAAGATGCAAAATGTAAAGTCGCAAAGTCTTCTAGTTTTGCCGAAAAAACGCTGCCTTTACGAAAAGCACCTCCGCCACCATTATCACCAAAACCTAAATTAAAACCAATGAAGCCTTTGCCTGTAAATAATTCACCTACGCTTAGAAGTCCCGCCGGATACTCAAACTCACCTAAAAGTCCTATGAATATCGCACATACACCCAAGGAATCACCAGAAGTCAGTCCTTATTCATCACCCATAGATGCAAAGCCTGAAAGTCCTGTCTCGGAAGCACCATACGCATCTGTGGAGGAACTACAAGACTTTGATGACAGACTACGCAATAGTCCGTCGAAAATTCCAAAACCTATAGAAACACAAAGAGAACCAGTAGTTGCAAACGGGCCGTTAAACACTAAACCGGTAGATATTGTAAATACAATTTATAATTCTTTGGAAAGAAAAACATCACGTGTTACAGAAATGTTAATTTCAGAGATACTCGCCAGCAGAAATAATAACAAAGACGAAACAAACATTGTTATTGACAAAGGTAAAGATACTGAAAAGGTAACTAACGGCATCGATACACCAGCGATGGAAATGGAGAGAATGAAGGATATGAACAACCACGAAATGTTGATATACGAGTTGCAAACGATGCACTCGCAGTCTAATGTACCGGAGAGTTTAGACACTCCAGAATATAGATATACAAATGGACACTGCGACTCTGAGGATTCTGAACAAAATTATCCTAGGTCCTCAGTAACTAGTGCGAACACAGATGACGGAAATACGGACGATCAGGCTTACGCGTACATACTCGATGATGACCTTAAGTCTAGGTGGGTTGGAAGAATGTATAATTTAATATTTATATCGTAAACTAAAATCGCCACTTAGAACGTCACTTCCGTAATTATGTTGAACTGAGGTTTTATTAAAAAGGTCATAATTATAGCACAGTTTCGTAGGAAAGAGACATTAATACAACTTGAAATTTTTAGGTCATTCATTATACTTAATTTCATTTTAATACTGACATTACTGTCTTCGAAAGTTATTTATGATTTGATATTTCGAAATAACCTCATAGCATGTGCGCAGTTAGATTGTCAAGTACGAAGTTATAATTTTATGTGTTTTGGCGGCAGACTTCGAAAGCAGTTCGGCGCTATCAGCACCATGTCCTTGCAAGGATTGCCACCGTTACCGAAAAGCTTGAGCGGCTTCGCGGGCGGCGAGCCTGACCTTGAGGATTCACCCTCACCCCCCACAGACAAACCTCCAACGGACCTAGATTCACAACTAGCTTACTTGAAGAAAGAAATGGTGAGTTAGCAAATTTTTGATATTCAATTATGAAGTAACTTTAGTTAATATGTAGTACTACTAACCGAATTTCTTAATATTAGGCAAACCAGACTCATTAGCAAGCTAGTTACTAGTTACACCAAATTCTTTGTAATGATGTCATTTTATTCACTAGATGCACTAATTTCAATATTGATGACGGTGTTATGTATATGATGGCTGAGTATAATTATAACAAAAAATATAAATGACAAAATCATTTAACAGGTACTCGGGGCGTGAATATACTACACGATAAGGTTTTCTGGTCTTAAAAGTGCATATTTTTTGTGTTCCTGTACCTTTTCTGTAATTGAAACACGTAAGGAAAAATTCACAACATTTTATTACTCATTACGGATACTTGTTTTACGACATAACGAATTTTTTAGACCAGCAACATACCTATCATAATGATAGCAGTTTCGGAGACACCTAAAATAGAACTCCCCTATGCAGTACAAAGTACAAACATGGTAAGAAATAAATAATGTACACACGAGCGCAGTTTAAAAAACAGATGTTGTTCATACATTTGGCCTTATCGCTCTTTCCTACGCCTTGTAGGGAACGGCATGTGCCCTGTTAGCTGCTATTACGGGATTTGGCAATGACGGAGATTTGTAGAAAAACATACCTCTAAAAATATAGTTTGTAACCGAAGAATGTAGGTCATATATGACTGTAAATATCGTGCAATAAAGATAAAGATTAATCAGTTATTTTATAAAAACTATTAATGTAGTATTTCAATTATTGTCTCATTGTCATCAATTTATCTATAAGATTACACGTACCCAATAGGTTCTATCTGTAGATAGCTAACTGTACTTACCAGATGTTATTGTACCGTTACCTTTTCGTGTTAGTAATAGCTATTAGTCATAATCCTCAGACGTATAACACGATTCTACTTAGATTTTATTAGTCCGCTACGCCTGAATTGAACGAATTAAACAAAGATAACTAAAAGTTCATTCCTACATATTGTGATTATTGAAAAGAAAGACACTGACACATTTCACAAGTTTATAATAATTGCAAATTAGAACATTAATAACTAAATTGATGCCAAGGCTTTTCCAGACGAAAAGATTATAACGAGCTTTTTGAAAATTCATCCATTGGAGCTACGAATAATGAAAGAGGAAAGTTTCCTGTAACTACGAGTACTTATAATACTTATCACAAATTTTTTTTTTTCAACTTAACTGGTTTTTTTTTATACCACTTAGATGGCAGACTAGCACACGACAAACCTGATGGGAAGCGGTTATGCAAATCTTTTAGTATTTGTGTTCTTTACTTACAAATTTAAAACAATTGTCTAATATTATTTCATGATCTTCAACTTTATCTGTCAAGGGCTTTTTAAAATCTAATTCAATTTCAGAAATATGTTGTAATTGCGTTAACAAGGTTCGCCTTAGGGATTTTATTTCAGTTAATTCTCTTTTTACAAAATCTTTCATCATCTCATCATGGTTGTTATGAATTCGTGTCATCATAAGTAGGAGTAGGTTTTTGATTAGTTATATTATAATGTGATTAATTTCTAACGCGTACACATGATCTGGTCATACTTTTTACTATTGCTTTCGTTTATGCCTACGGCTTTTATGGGAGCAACTGCTGTATGACTTTCCATCCCCGAATAGAAATCCTGCGCCAGCGCCTTGTCCATCAATCAGCAGGTGTACCAACTTGCTGGTGAGGTTGGCTTGTTCTACAGGTCTTCGTGGGGCTCCAAACACCTAACTGAACTGAACTGATATTGTGTTTATCTCCCACGTAATCTTCAATTTAGTAGTGAAAAATGTTTCTAAACTGGGCTAATTTGAACTTTTTCAGAAGAAAAAATCGTTGTGATCAAAACATTGCTTGTTAACACCTGGTGCCTATATATGAAAGTTAGAGATAATAGCACATTATTATCGCATTGTTGCACAGCTCGGTCGTGACGCAAAGACTCGTAACATAGTTTCATTATAGTACAACAAGTACCTCTTTATATTTATTGTACATGGGTAACTTTATAGGTTTATTCTTGACAATGAAATCTGAGGACACACAAATGCCCCCGCCACGCCAAGTAGAGCGCATCGTAAAGACTGCTACAAATAGGTAGCTGCTACCTTTTCTTGAATAATTTCGGCAGATTTTTAGTTAATATGTAGATGTTTCTTGTCACTAGCAATGGTGAAAATATTCTTATCTGGTATCTACGTGTTATGAGGTCCCTAGAATTTCATGTTTATAACTTCTAGATATTTTCGAAAATATCGAATGGTTCAGCTAATATGAGTGTCATCGTAGACCATCAAAATAGAACTAGTGCTCCCCATACACCTGTAGATTTTGATACAAGAATACCTTCTGGTACCCATATAGAGAAAAAACTTTATGTAGGAAGATCAGCCCCCATTTAACCCCCATTTCGGTCGGAGGAATCATGGAAATGCCGCTGTAGCAAAAGTTCATTATGATGATTGATGGGCATGATTTGTTGAAGAATTCGTCCACGTGAAAATCGACAAACATATGGTTGAAAGCATGGGCTAAGTTACCTGAATTATTATGTAGTTGTAAAATATGTATTGACATTCTATTACTAATCGCGAAGTTTTTTCATGGCCAATTTGAGCCGACTGATAAAAAAGAAACAGCAATTACTAACAGCTAAAGTTGCCATGCATAACGTGTTAATAGCGTAGGTAGGTAGCGTTAAATCTTGACATAATCTATGGTAATGTACTATCTATAAAACAGCAAACTATATTGTTAGGCCATTAAGTTTTTACTTCGGGCCACCAACCAGGTGGACACCGAAGTCTTAAAATCACGCAAAAAAAAAACTAAATCTTACACCCATTTTTTATCACTTTTCTCGACGTTTCACTTGATTCTAAGTCTAATTAAGCAAAAAAAAATTTGTGTCGGTCTGTATGTTGGTCTGGATGTCTGTTTACGCAATAACTCAAGAACCACTTAACCGATTTAAAAAATTCTTTCGCCAATCATCTTGTTTGGTTAATGGTAAGAACTGATTAGATTTTGGGGTTTGTACGTTCAAGGTTTCGGGTACCTACCATACAAATTGTCCCTAAAAAACTTAGCCTAGTGGTATGGGTAATGGACTGCTGAGACGAGGTCTCGGGTTCGATCCCAGGTTTGACCATGGCACACACCAATGACTTTTCGATGCTTTTCGAAGTTATGTGTGTATTTATCGCAGGTTTATAAGTGCCCGGTTAATGGCAATAGGCTCGCCACCTATTACATTGGGACCTAAACATAAACTGGCGAAATGTGGGTGCTAGCACCTCTGCCTACCCCTTCGGGGATATAGGCGTGAGTTTATGTTATGTTATGTAAAAAACTTTTACAAGTGAGTTTCTTTCGAGTTATCAGAGTAACGCGTATTTCACTTTGACATTTGAGTGACAATGACAATACGTATATTGTATATTTACATAAAACAACCAGACTCTGAAAGAAACTGAAATATAAAATCTTTTTTTTTGTGTTTTTGACGTCGAAGACGTTTGATTTGATTTCATTTTCTTCATATTTATTGCTCAATATATAAAGACGCGTCGAATAATATGCATAAAGCCTAAGGTCTGTAATTTTGAATAAAAATACTGCAACAAAAATATCTAAGTTTGGCCCCGAAGTTTGACAATCACTGTGTGATTTCCGCCCCACTAGATTTTCTTATAATTTTCATAATTAGAAATATGTTTTGTCATTTAAAAGTAGAAGGAATAAATAACTAAGGACACATAATTGGAATTAGACACCTTTAATGATAGTCAACATTACAAGTATACAGATTCCTTCATAAGACACTGTACAATCTGTTTCGTTGCAAATCTGACATTATTCTATGATTTATAGTCCAATTGAAATATTTCCCAGGCAGATATTTGAAGGCATTTGTAGGCAAGGTGTCTTGTATTCGCATAGCGGGTGTATAATAACAGCTCTAATGCCAATTATCGTTCGTTCACAATAAACCTTGACGACCTTGAAACAATTTGCATCCTGCACTTGCGGTATTATTGTTTTAGTTCTAATATAGATTTGAAATTATTATGAACCATTTTATATTTATACACAAGTACCTACAACTTACTGTTTAGTCATTTTTCCTATATATTTTAAATATATAGTAAGCTTACAAGTAGTAATTATCCTGCTTGTGCATAAACGTCACTTTAATAGTAGCTAAAATAAATATACCTACTTGCCAGCGACTTCATCTATGTAGATTTCAGGTCCAAGGCCACCTTGTCAAATTTCAAGAAACAAATCGAGTAAAAATAACAAAAAAGTTACTACTTCTAATATAAAATATCGATTACACGACTAGATTGATCGACTTTTCCGATGATAGGTATATAGAGGACGAACTTTTAACGAGAACGTAATTTCGACGAGGAATACATACCTACTTGTTAACGCCACATACATTTTCCGTTGACGTCGACTTCTTGGGTGTTTTTAAGATGGCAGGTATTATTTTGTTTTATTTGAATAATTAAGATGGTAAATACTTAATTTTGTCTTAGCGCAGAATCTTGTCGCAGCATATTGAATTGAGCCCACACTAGATTAATAATCACTATATTTACATTAATCACTTCAGTGATCAATCCGCAGCATCCATCTCGTCAGTAAAATATTTTACGAGTATCTTCTTTAAAGTGTGTTATTTAAGCAAATACAAATTTATAACTACTACTAATACCGCCTTTCACATATTTATCAAGTTCAGCCGCTTCGTATTTCTGACTGAGAAAGCCGACCTAAACTGGAAAAGGCTCGGAACATGATGACCGCTTTTCACATATTAGTTATAATCGTGTAAGCCATTTTCGAAGCAATGTCATGATGACATAATGATAATAGATTCGTTAGCTTAACTTAGCTAATACAGTACGTCATTATTGACAATAAAGTACAGCCATTGTTCCTTCATGAAATTCATTAAATATTGAAGCTACGTCAATATTTACTGGTTTTCATGAATACCTCCTGAACGTTACAGTGTGGGTTGTTTGCTGTAAACCACAAAATGAAAATAATAACTGAGAACTCTGCTCAAACAAAAAACGCCCTTGTCCTTCAGTGGGATATAATAGAACGTGTTTTGTTCGTGCAGAGCTATATAGAAACAAAAGCTCGGCTCGTTTTAATATAGCTTGTTGCCTCTTATGTACCCAGCAGAATACCTTTGGCTAAATAACTATCATTGCTTACGTAAATCGCAAACTCATTTCAGAGACATCTGGAGACATAGAGACGTAGACATAGTCTCACTCAGAGACTTCCTTCGTCTCTGAGTGAGACTCGACATGGCTAGCTGGATTTGCCAATAGCGCGCTACAACGCGCTATTGGCCAATCCAGCCAGTCAAAGCTAACGCTGACTGTTTATTTTTGGGCTATACCGCTAGGGTCAATAACGAGCATTATGAACATACCCAAAGTGGACTCTCTCGTCTGTGTGCGACTTGACATTCGTACATTAAACAATAACGCTATTAGTACTATAAGTATAGCTGCGAGTGCTTATAGATATAATTGATACTTAAAACCATTTGCATTACATAACTACTACTATTAAAGATCATTCACAACTGGTTGTTTTATGAGAAAAATATAACAGTTTACGCACAGTGATTTGCATTTCTAGTCTCACCTACGTAAACGAGGCCTGTCTAACATCCCAATTAACACCAGTCTTGAATGTGGGTAACTCACCCACTTTACGCGAACTATCCGAGTTACTGGTAGGTACTAATGTAAAAAGCATTTGCAGCTTTGCTAGTGCGTTACAGTATCTTTTTTAACGTGCTGAACAGGAAACCCAGTAAGGAAACATTGTTGTCCACCAAAGGGCTATAATATTTATACAGATTAATCTTCATGATTTTCTTCGAAAGCTTTTTATAATGGAACAGTGTAATCAATTATAGTTAATACTGCGTCTATTAATAAAATACTTAACGATCAAAACTAAAGTTAGATAACTTTACGTTAATGCTACAACTTTCTCTGATAAAAGCCATAAAGAAATGATTAACTTTTGCGAGTAGATCGTACTGGCCGTATACAAATTTTAGCAATAGACATATACTGCTTTTTTTTTTGTTAAATTTTAACAACCTGGTGTATCTGAGGCTGAGCGGCTAGCCGCTACCTGTGTCTGGAAATATTTAAGACGAGGCGTGTCACTCATGTGATGGCCAACCAATCGCCTCCCTAAGAAGCTCTGGTGGTGCTATTCACTGCGAAAGTGCATTCATGCATTTTGTAATAACGTTTCATCAAAATTTTCTGTAATATTGTTTTTTTAGGGATTTTCTTCAGAAAAGCCCTATTGCTATCGAGTTGTCGTCGACGTCGACGTCGTCGTTGCCAATTTTCTGTCACGGTTTTGGGTATGAAGGAGATGAGCTATCGAGTTGTTGTTTTCGGTAATAGATACGTGCTGGGGTGAACCATTGCAAGATAAAAAAAAATCGCAAAAAATCGCAAAAAAAAAAACGCAAAATCGAAAATCCCTTGTATTCGGCTGAACTCGTCTCAGGAATTCAACTTGTTTTTAATTAATAAAATAATGACTGCCTTGAACTTGAGACAAGATGATGACTCAAATAAAACAGGGCATTAAACTGCTCCGCGATGCAACAATTGTTTTCCGGCAAAGTAGAAAACAACTTGGTCAGCCACGGGCAGAGATGGGGTGGCCACCCCATCTCTTCCCGTGGCTGTCGAACAAGGCGACCAAGGAATGAGACGACTCCAACCAACAGTAAACTAGAGCCTGGTTCACCCTGGTTCCTAAACCGGGCACCCAATTCGGGGATATCCTGCCAAATCACAATAAGCTCTTAACCTTTTTCCACCGATGCAAATATTTTATATCATCATTTTATTCCAAAATCAATAAACTTTGACGACCACTAACTCAGAAGTTGCCAAGAAATGATCCCCCACTCTGTGTGCCTTTTTTTTTTCGTACGGAAATCCCTTCGGATACCCCCCCGCCGGCCAGCGGGGGCGGTTATGTCGGGCTTGAACCGACTAAAACCGCACGCCTTCTCGGGTCTTAATACGCCGGGTGTAAATTAATAAGCATGTTGAAGAAAATCTACTGCTTGCTAGCAATTATTTTGTCTTTTTTACCTCATGCTAAGTCATGTTTTTACACTATGATAACCTAAGTATATGATACTAGCTGATGCCCGCAGCTCCCTCCGCACGGGGGTTTGTTATCGTTTTTCAGTATATCTCCGTTCCTACTAAACCAATTGCAATAAAATTAAATATACGATTATTTTTAAGTCTGACCAAGACCTTTCTATTAGAAATCCGCGTCAAAATCCGGTCAGTAGTTTTTGCGTCCATCACGCACAAGCATTACAAAAAAAAAAATTGTTTTCAGAATCGTTCATTTAACATAACCCAAGTATTTTTTTTAATATCTCCAATGTACAGACACAACTAATTTTCAATGTTATAATAGTATAATAATAAGCAACCATGCAATACAAATGACCAGAAGGTATCCTGCTTCTTTTTTTATGCTTGATTACTTCGGGTAAATAATCCAAAATTGTCGACACTTACATAGTAACATTAACCAGTGTAAATTCAGCTCTCCTGATGCATGCTTTGCACCAATCCTAAGATCCAAATATTTTGGGATCTACAGAGTATATTTGAATTCGCATATATATTATATCTATAAATTGATTCACATGCGGCTAATTGAATAGCCTCGACCGAAGTTCAGTCAGACAAAGCTTTTCTTAAAGTTTTTTGTTTTATATATGTTTGCTACTAAGTCAACAACCTGATGGTTATCTATTGCCCGCGCTTATAAACCTATGCCATGCCATAGGTCCGCCGCCATCCATCCCGGTTTTCCCGGTTCTGTCCTAAATTGTGCGTCTCGACTGTTTTCTCTAATAAATATACTTTTCGTGATGGACACGAAAATTACGTTTCTCAACACTACCAAGGGCATCGGCAGATCTATGTGACAGCATTGCAATTATATTGATTTATGCATATTGTTAGCGTCTGTCAGCTCACAAAGCCGTCGTAAAAAGCGACGGCAATAATGAATTGTCTGAAATGAAAACAGTATAATTGCATTAAGAAAATCATCGATGTGTTAAGTTTTTTATCTAGCAAGAACTGGAATCTTAAGCGTACTTACGTATTCATCATTTCATCTGCGAAATGTGGATATAAGTACAACAAGTGAAGATGCAGAATTCGCAAAAGAAAGTACAAGTATACACACAAAATCTGAATCATGTTGCAGTCCACTGCTGAACAGGGAGGGGGGCGGGAGGTCCCATACAAATTTGGTGATGATCTGATGATGAGATCCATGAAAAAAACATTAAATTTACCGATGACAGTCAGACAGGGTTATTCAATAGAGGCCTTCCTCTACATTTACGTACACTATTATGAGAAAAGACATTGTATTGATTAGATAATTGTTAACACATTGAAAATAAATATAACACAGTTACGTCTGGAATTTACTAACATGGGCCTACAAATAAATATACTTGTAGCAGCGTAATACATCTGCTTGTATATCCGGTTAACTGCTATACCAGAATGTTACGTGTGTCGTAATCTTGTTTGCATTTATATGAATCTTCGTATTACCATTTGAGTTGCGTAGGCGAGCACATGGCAAGACATGCTATAAAGTGGTTTATGACTATGATTACTATAATCTCATAAATCCCAACAGAGAATTGCAATCATCTCTTTCGTGGGGCATCTATGATTGAAATAAAATTTATCAGCATCGTTACGTATTTTGCTGGATAGTACTAAAAAGAGAATCCTTTTTAGGGAACAACCTGTGGATACGTGTTATGGGGACGTAGCCCTGATTGTTATGTACTAGCTGTTGCCCGCGACTTCTTCCGCGTTAAATTGGAATAGATCAAGGTATGTTTACTTCTGCAGTATCGAACCCAACATGTATTAGGTTGCCTATTTCATCGTTATATTTCCAATCATTTATTATGAAGAAATAGATGTTTACGTGTGACATCAAAACTAGGTCTGCAATTCATTCTGATGTTGCAAAAATTGAGAGAAGCAAGAAGAAGAATTTCACCAGGACTTTTTCTAACGGTGATAATTCCTCAATGGATAGTCCGATTTTCGTTTTTCTTTTTTGTCTTGTGTATGAACACATGTGTTTATACACATACAAAACACATGTTTGTATGTGTACGTGTATGAACAAATTACTTAATTTAATACCAATCGCGTGAATGAGGCCGGTGATTATTCCTCCGTGGTACTTTTGATTTTTAATTTTCCTAGCTTATGTCCTTCCCATCAGTTAGATCTTTGCTTGTGTGAAATTTCATTACAATCAGTTCAGTCGTTTGGGAGGAGAAGATGGTCTAACAAAATAAATGAGTCATCTAAAAGAAAGCTTCACTCTTTCAGAGCTTCGCTCAATAAATTCAACCCGGTTCCCTAATATAATAGCGTGATGAAGAACTGCAGAATTTCGTAATGATATGCTTTGTAATAATAAAGAAATAATCAATAATAGATTTGGTCGATTTTACCGTGCTACTCCTATCACACTCATAATAGCGTGATGATATATATAGCGCAGTTTATGACCATACTCTAGAAGAATGTTCATGCTTAATTTCAGCTGAATCTGTCCAGCGGTTTTCAAGTGATGCTCGGACATCGATAATAAAGGAGACAAACAGACAAAAATTCTAAAAATCACATTTTTGGCATATCGGTATCGTTCCTAGAATATATATCAATTTTTTTTTTGAAGAAATATTCAATGTACAGTTTTCATCTCGTTACGATTTTATTATATGTATAGATAGAAAATAATATAAATATAAATAATAATAGAAAATAGACAAAAAAATAAAGCTGATGAAATAGCTCTCTGTACTCCTTCGGGGATGTACAGACTTGAGTGTACTTATGCATATAATATGTGCATAGTGACTCAAAGGCTACCATAGGTGGTTATCGCATGCCTTTAACTACTTTAGAATGCTAATTACCTACTTCAGCCTCTAAAGAGTATCGCATTTGTATTAAGTCAATAGTTTAATTGAAAATGCCGTCCCAGAAGAAAATACGAAGCGAATATAACTAGTGGCAAAAATCTTGACAGTTACGCAGTCCGTATTCTTAGGTCTCTTTGGTGGAATTATAAAAAGATATGATGGCAAGGTGTCCCTGCCGTGATGACCTCTCTCAGTATTATGTTTTACGAAGTATGTCGATCATTATGGTATATGCCGCGCGCAGCGATATACTAGGCAAGATTACAATGATACTCAAGATTACTTAGAATATTATGATTGTAGGTGGTATAAGCGGTGTTAAACACACCATGTCTAGGTTTGCATAGCTGTCTGTGGGTCACAAATATTTGTGAAGTGTAGTTCAAACAGAGGACAAAGTGCTAATGTTTAAATTAGTAACAAATTCTTGAAACTAATGTCAAACAATACCGTAGAATTTTGGATATTCTTGTTTAAAGGCTTCGAGTTTTTTTTTACTTTGTACTAGGATAGCAAACAAACGCGAAGTTGCCGATCTATCATCTCTCTGTAGAGCTTGACTATATCTTTGTAGTTTAGAGGTAGGTGCTCCCCCAGTCGGACTTTCAAGCTAATTATTACTTGATCCAGCAGACTCCAATGTGAATCTCAAAGAATCCCCTAAACGCCTATGATTTTGATTACTAAGGTGGCTAATAATTTTGAATTCTAGATATCCGGCAGCATAACAAGACTATATAACTGAGATGTTCTAACAAGTCAAGATGGTCTCGAGTTGGATCCCCAGTCGCCCTGGGCACACACCTCTGACTTTTCGTAGTTATGTGTGCATTAATAAATGTTAATTATCGCTCGCTTAATAATGTGCCCGGTAGATGGCAATAGGCTCGCCCCCTATTACATTGGGACCTAAACATAACTTGCGAATCGTGGGTGTATAATACACCTCTGTCTACCCCTTCGGGGACACAGGCGTGAAGTTATGTTATGTTATGTTGTGACAAGACAGATAGATAGCTTTGTAACGCATATTCACGATAAAGTAGATGATGATCCCGATTGAATCCGAGGCCTTCAACTCGGAGTCCGCTTTCCTCACCTGTTCTGTTTATTTTGGGTATTACAGACGCGTCTGACCTCCCAACCTTGAAAGAAAAGCTTGCACTAGTGCCTCGTCCATCGATTTAGTAGATGAATATTTTCAATAATTCTGTTTCAATCTCTAAATTTCTTTAGTTTTTCCACACTTCGTTAATTTTGTTTCAGTTGTTCATTTTCCTTCTATAGACTATTTTAGTCTACAGGAATATTAGTTTATCTACAAGTTCAACCGGAACACATGTGTCATACATACTCGATATTTTTGAATTAATATAGTCGATTCGGCCGCCTTATTCGAGTTGACCAACCGTACCGTAACGCGCGTGCGTTCGTGTTAACCGACACATTTACGAAAGCAGGTCCCCTGCCTAATGGGACATGCAGATTCCCCAAACTGCGATGTATGCGGCGTAGTAGAGGATGTGCACCACCTGTTAGTAGACTTTGTAGCTATGAAACAGTCCGAGAGTCTTTGATTGGGATATATAACCTGAACAGACTACATATAGGTATGCTCCATGAGGGGTGTGTGTTGGGTAACCTCCTCGAGTGTCGCTCCGATTCCGATCCCGCTGCAGTCCGGGGGTATCCGAGGGTATCCGGGTATCCGAAGGGATTTCCGCACGATAAAAAAAAAAAAAAAAAATGTATGCTCCATGATATACTGACAAAACCTCGGTGCGAAGCAGCTACAAGTTTTTTTGGGTTATTTGGTCCCCATTAGGGATGGTTAATTTTTCTATTTGTTATATACTGTGTAAGCATGTCTACTATTTTAAGCTACGATAGGATTGACATATTCCTAACGGTTATAAATTCCTCAAATAAAAAAAACCGGCCAAGTGCGAGTCGGACTTGCTCATGAAGGATTCCGTAGCAGCAAGTAACATAATAATGTTTTATTTTTATTTTTTTATATTTGAGTTAATTGATTGAATGAAAGGTAAATTGCGGTTTACGATTTATGACGTATTAAAAGAAAAGTACTTACTAGATCCCGTTCAAACCAATTTTCGGTGGAAGTTTACGTAGTAATGTATATCATATATTTTATTTAGTTTTATCATTCTCTTATTTTAGAAGTTACACGGGGGGGGAGGGGGCACATTTTACCACTCTGGAAGTGTCTCTCTTGCAAACTATTCAGTTTAGAAAAAAAATGATATCAGAAACCTCAATATCATTTTTGAAGACCTATCTATAGATGGGCCTATCCATACACCGGGTTTGATGAAAAAAAAATTTTTGACTTTCAGTTCTAAGTATGGGGAAACCCCCAAAATTTACTGGTTTTTTTTTTTCTATTTTTGTGTGAAAATCTTAACTCAGGTTCACAGAATACATCTACTTACTAAGTTTCAACATCATTGTTCTTATAGTTTCGGAAAAAAGTGGCTGTGACATACGGACGGACAGACAGACAGACATGACGAATCTATAAGGGTTTCGTTTTTTGCCATTGGCTACGGAACCCTAAAAAGACACATTTACGTTGGTTTACTATTACGCCAGTTATTTATTCTATGTTGAGCGATTGAAATCCACCGACTTCTCACGTTACGACTGCGATTACAATTCGCTGTCGAACAGAATAATGCCCCTAACTAGAATGCACAATTGTAAAAATATGAGTAGGATCCAATAAAAAAGACGCAAGTGAACGAAATTGGATTTTGAACGATGTCCTTATTATTATTTTTTATTTAAGACTAATTTTTATTTAAACCACTAAGTTACGTAGATCAATTAAACATGTTAAAAGAGGGTCTTCTCTAGATCCACTTAAGAAATGTCTTGAGCTGGATTTCACCTGTGAAAATTCAGCTACCTACCTAAACAGTTTTCACTATTAATTTAATTAACTAGAATGTGCTTGTTTACGTTGTCAGAAATCAATTGAAAGCGTTTATATTCGTCGATGAAATCTTTAAAGTTATGAAACAACCGCCGTTTAAATTGTAAGTTCATGTGTCATTAAAAACAGATTTGGGTAAAGTGCCCACCTGTTTAAAGTATCGGAAACCTGTGAACTACAGTATAGATTCCCGTAAGGGATAATCCCATACGAAGGCATATATCTCTTCACTCCTGCACAGAAGCCTTATAAACACCGCAACTTTATAATATTATGTGTGTACTCTGAACAATTTGTATCTATGTTCACTGTTCATTAGAAACGTTGTAGCGCCTATTTCGGTTCAATCAATCAATCAATCAATTAGCCTATTGCAGTCCACTGCTGGACATAGGCCTCTCCCATTTTACGCCATAGCACCCGATCCTCCGCCTATTTCGGTTACATATATTATATTACTAGCTGATGCCCGCGGCTCCGTCCGCGCGGCCGTGGGTTATCGTTTTTTGGTGATATCTCCGGTCTACTTAACCAATTGCATCAAACATACCTACGGCAGAAATTAAGTCACCTTTGTAATAGAAAAAAAAATGCATCAAAATCCGTTCTGTAGTTTTTGCCTCCATAGCGAACAAACAGACAAGTATTCAAAAAAAAGTTGTATTCAGAAACGTTCATTTGACATAACGCAAGTATTTTTTTAAATATCACCAATGTACAGACACAACTAATTTATAATAGCATAGACGAAAGCTTGTTATCTGGACATCGGATGAGACAACGGTGACTTTCTACGTCTTTTGTGCAAAGGCATGCCTGACAACTTGTCTCCCACGCATTTGTTGTGAACGCCCCCATACACAGTTAAATATGCTTTTACTTCACAACTAATAGTGTGCACTGACGGTTTGGGCTATTAAATTGACAGAGAAAATTCGACGGCAGACGTTTATTGAAAGAAATGTGTTTTATGACTGTGTATTTCGGTTTTTATTCGGCACCAACTGATGGATTTAAATTCTCCCTACATCAATTAACTAAGCGTCCACCACTAATCAATATCATAAAAGCGAAAGTAATTCTGTCTGTCTACTCGTTGCATTTCATGACTTACCGACTATACTGAAAGCAAGTTATATTTATTTTAGAACCAGTCGCAATAAAACTTGACAACGATAGACATAGCCATCTTTTAACCCGAGACTGCGATAACCGTCATTCACTCCAACGATATATTTTAAGAAATTGTCCTATATGATTAATACATTATAAAGAACTGGAACGCTTTACCCACACACGGGTTCCCTTCTACCTACAACCCTGGCTTCTTTAAGCGGAGCGTGAAAAAACATCTATTGAGGTCGTCTAGGTAGGGGCCACCGTTCTAGGTACAATCTCTGGAAATGGTGGCCACTACTTTTTGGACTTCACCTTAGCTTACCATCAGGCGGGGTGCAGTCAATTAGACGGACTAAATATTTAAAAAAGGAAGGAATAATCCTTACACATTTTTGAAATAGTTCATCCATTTACACTTGACAGTGTGAATTAAGTAAGATAGAACCTGGAAAAAAAGGTGAATAAAAAATAGTCCTATTGCGACCATTTAAATAAAAATTCAGATTGTATTTCCAGCTATTAATGGTACGATCGCTGTCTTAAGTTGAACGAATACTAGGTATCTAGTTATTTAAAAAAAAACTTTATTTTTAATTACACGGTACAATACTCTAAGCGCCAAGCTGCAGAATGCATCAGCGATTGATGTAGGCGTCTGACATAGTGATTAACCCTCCACCCGCATTGTGACGAGGCGCATCCGCGTTGGCAAGCGCTAGGAGCCCAGGATGTTCACCCCTACCACGAGAATAACTCGATAAATGACACGTGTTATTATCGTTCACGTCTGTCGCTATGCGGTAGAAAACTCTTTTCGTGTAGAGGTAGACAGAGGTGTTATTCCTAACACGTTTACGACGTAGTAGGGGGTTCCCAAAATATGTAGGTATATTACATTGTTGGAAGTACTTATAAACTGGAAATAATACTTCATTTATAGATAGGTATAATTATCTGGTTAAGCTATCTTTATAAACAATTTTATTTAAAACCTAAATTTAGGTAGACTTACTCGTAGGAATATAATTATCAATCGAATACTAAACTTAAGTTTTAAATACTACGCCCCTATTCATAACAAACGTGCCTATTTCCTAAACGAGTAGTTTTTCACCAGAAATAATTTGCATTTCTTACGAATTGACTAACGAGAAATAATCTATTCTACACTGTCAAAAGCCCAATGTCCCATAATAAGTAGTAGGAGACATACTATAACGAGACTATCGTGTCGGCCTGGAGGGAGAGCACGTGCCAGTATTTTTAGCACGAGCGCGACACCCGGGGGTTACATCATAACTCTAACTGGTTTACTTCAAAACTTATCAAATCGTGCATACGACAGCCGCAGAGCGCTCGATGCGCAACAATGGTTTAGGAAATGAATTCTTTGGAAATCCCTGTAATTAATAGTAGGATTTGAATATAATTCCTTTTTTTATTTGTTCATAATTGGAAAAAGTGTGACTGGTTTTGAACGTCATCTGCCAGAAGTTGCCAATTAAATAATAAAAGTACCGGTGTTTTGTATAATTTATGGTGATTATATCTCGCAGAAGTCTTTACTTTGGCGATTGTTTATGAAATGAATGATATCATATTGTATAAACTATTTGTAACTAGTATATTTGTAAACATCTAAAGAAAATGGTTTTGTTTATTTCTGCTGCGTAATATATCGAATGCGTCAGATTTTGACACTTTAATTTAAATTCTTTTGATAATGTGTTGGTTATTTTCACGCATTTTTTCTTGCCGCGTGGTTTCCGATGAAACGGCATATCAGCACATCCCTTCCCGTGGGTGTCGTACATCGAGTATACACCTTCTTCAATATAAGAATATGGTTTAAGTTAGTTAGAAAGAGATATATTTGTTATGATATTAGTGTTTTTTTTAACTGAAATGTCTATTTTTATCATCCACTAGCTAATGCTATGCGCACGCTGCCAAATCGGATGAATTGAATGAGAATGCATTCTAATGTATTTTTATGTAACATGGAAAAAAAATTGGTTTAGGACTTCATGCTTCACAGTAAAGTAAAAAGTTAGATAGGTATATACTTATAGTACCTTTTTTTTTCTTTTCCGTGTGGAAATCCCTTCGGATACCCCCCCCCCTTCCCACCGGCTAGCGGGGGCGGTTATGTCGGGCTTGAACCGACTAAAACCGCACGCCGTCTCGGGTCTTAAGACGCCGGGGTGTAAGGTTGCCCATAAAGCATATCCCTCGCACCCCGACAGACCCTGGGCCATGCGCTCATGGCCCAGCCCAGGCCACGCCTGCGCCCATGGAGGACGTAGGTCGTTCAGCGACTTCTGGCGCTTGAGTCGCCTGCGACGCGCGGCGAGCATGTTGCGGGCTCGGCGGGCCGGGAGAGTTCTAAATCTCTTCCGGGCGCGCTCCGCCATCTCCTTCGCGAGCATTACTCTGCTTTGCCTTCGGGGATACAGGCGTGAAGTTATGTTATGTTATATACTGGGTTGAGGTGTTTTGCTGCTATAAAATACTAGTTAAACACATTTACCCACCTAGCACATTAACTTTGTTATAGTAATAAAATGTAATAACTACTTTTGTGATGGCCTACAAACACATACGCACTCACGCCTTTCTCCCTCCGGGGTAGGTAGAGGGAACAGCCTTCCATTTGCTTCTGTCCTTACATTCCTCCCTAGCTTCTACTGCCACTAAATCATTCAAAACCCGCTGATTTCAAGTGCTTCTGAACCACTTTTCTTTATCAGAAAATCACTAATTTAGTCCACCAACTTATCTTCCCACATCTGCCTTATATACCTGCTTGACTTTCTAATCCTTGAGTAAGTACTCTTTAGATATACATGACCAAACCACCTTAAAATATTATTTCAACTCTCGTCACAACATCCTCTTTCAAGCTACACTGCTCTCATATAATATTTGTATCCCTATTTCGGAATCAAATAGGCTCGTTAACACCCGAATTACACATTTGGTGTTAACCATACGTTGACACTGTCCGCACAAGTCTCCCGAATCGCATCGACCAAAGAAGTCCCAAAAAAATATTTCAGTTGACCAAAACCGCTCATTCATCATCATCATCATCATATCAGCCGTAGGAAGTCCACTGCTGAACATAGGAATCCCCCATTGACTATCGTCATGTTGGGGGGGTTTGGACCATAACCCGTCACGCTGGTCCAGTGCGTGTTAGCGGGTCGAGAGCCTTCTCCGTTAATCAGCAGAGTGCACCGCGGGCAGGCGAGGTTGGCTTGGGTCTCGAAGGATGTTAGTAGGGACTCCTTACACTCCCGCTCATTCCATTTGTCATATCGTGTCATGAGGCTATGCTATGCCATGCTACGAGGACCAGTTGGTTCTATAATCATTATCTATTTGTAATAGGCACATCAATATCATGCCAGTACAATATCAATCTAGCCCAACACGATTACATATTACTTTGGGTCGAAACTTCGATATAGGAAATTAGGTCGGCGTAAAACATTTAACCCCTAGTGTATACGAGAACTTAATAGGCGTATAAACCCCGAATGACGTAGTAGAAGATAATACGATGGTGTCCCTCGTTTGCTTTATTAGGAGTTCCCTATACACACATTCTCATGAAGCATGTTTTATATTGACGACATGCATGATGGTCCAATTTCATATTTTGCTATCATATGAAGACACGACTTCCCAAATAAGGAGTGTAATGTTTTTCAGTTCATGTAGGTATGTATGTTCTTTATGAATAGTTTTGGATGTATATCGTTAGATTACTTACATTATACCGAGTGGCACTGGCTATAATTTTTTGGTGAACACTATTTTTGGCAAGGCTCTCATGTTTTTATATGTTTAATTTTGTCTTTTCTTATACTAAATGGTATGTAATCATTAATATGTATGTTATTAAAATCTGATATAAATAATTTAATGACCTCTTATCGGTGCCTGGAAAATCGTAGCTCATCACCTACATCCAGGCCAGAAACAAAGCCTAAAGTTAGGTTTTTTGTACAATGATACAAACAATGCAATAAGAACTGTCGTGGTGTAAGAATGGCAATAGTAACAAACTCATTACATCCACTGAAGACATTGAGTGTGTGCCGTGAAAAACTTACTTTAAAGTAGGTACCGATATTCAGGTATCCGAAGGGATTTCCGCACGAAAAAAAAAAGGTACCGATATTCAAGTAATGCTATTTTTAGTCTTCGTTTTGCGTATAATCTAAACTCTCATAATTATTGAGTAACACACTTTTGATCATTAGTGTAGCAAAGATCGAAAAAGCGACGACACTTATGAAAAGACTTAAAAAAGGAAAATTCTGAATTTGATACAGATGCTTTTTATTTATGCACATCGATTTCTCTGAGGCCTATGTTGGTACCAATTTACGTAGTTTATTTTTATAAATACTGAAATACTTTCGAAAATGTGTGGTAAAATTTTTATTATGTTTCGACCTGTGGGTTTATTAACCGTTGGAATATAGGATTAAGAATCAAGTGATTTTCTTTAATTTAGACTGTGTAGTTAAAGTTACATAATAGATATGCTATCAGAAAATATACCACCTAAATTAAAAAATATTGGTTTTATGAATTTTTGAAATAGGAGTATTTCAAAAATTCTTGCTAACGATATGTATTATTAAATTATTTGTACTCTATTTTATTATATTTCAAAAAGTTTCGAAAAGTCTGTTATAATCTACTATTTACGGTGGATTTTCTTTGGAGACTTTTGATTGGACACTTTTTAGCTATATTGTTATTTTTACGTTGTTGCTTTAACTTTGTATTTATGTATGTCTGTAACATACAAGTAACTGTACCACATTAAATATTACTTGACTTTGGGTTGCATTTTACAAATTATAGCCAACGAACACATCTTCAGAAACTTCGATTAGTCATAACTAAATAAACAAACGTTTATTGTCCTAACGCCCTAAAACACGAGCATATAGGAGGTTCATAAACGACCGGATTATCTATGACTTAGTAAAAACAACGGGACATTTAGGACGTCCCCAAAATTTACTGTAGCGTCTATAAATAACGAAGGCAACGAAGCATTAGGCAAAACAAACATGATTTAATATAGAGCGCATGGATCGTTTGCGCACACTTGCTTTAGATCACTTCTGTCGTAAAATCTTGAAGTATTATAGTTCAAACAGTTTCTAGAATACGTAAAAGTAATCTTATTTTTCAACTAGATAAGTAACTAGCTTGGTACTAACGAGCATCTAATGATTGTTATATCTTCTCTTTTTTTAATGGCTTCTGCAACAAAACCACAACTATTTCACCAATGTCAAATATATATTTTTTTATTAAGTTATCTAATAATGGCGAAACGCCAAGGTCTAGTTTACAAATGACTCAAGATTTTGAGTCACCGATTGGTCTTACATAAACTTTAAACACAACAGAAAGAAAAGTAATCTTAAAATGCATCAACAAACTTCTACTAGGTACAATAATAATAATAAAATCAAATAAATCTCAACCACTGATTGAACCGAATTGGCTAATAAGAATCATATATTGTGGACCACAGCGTAAAAAACCATATCGTCCAATGGGCACGGGGCAGATGAATGAGAGTCCACTGACCTCAAACCTACAGTGACATAATGTCTCACGACTCACGATTGGATTACTGACAACTTAACAAGTCATCAATTACCGTCGACAGACTACTATCGCTTGCTCGATATCTAACCTAATAACTACATAATTGGATTCTATAGTTAACTATCTAATTCTAAACGAAATTTCTTTGTTATTATTGTCCGTTGGACATATTTTGGGACTTTCAGGGACCCAAAAATAAATTGACGTTATACAACTGTTTTAGTAAGTGCTGACTGGATGCTGAGAGGATAATCCTTTGTGATGTGACTATTTAATTTTACTCACTTTTGTTATTTTTTTCATTAAATATGCACGTTCATATTACCTAATATTCAAAGCATTTCTACAAAACCTTTCACAAGAATTGTTTCACGTGTAGGCTATTTCTTTTTCATTTACTTTCGTACTTCAAAGAAGTACTTGTTGAGCTGAGCGAGACGAAGTCGAGCGAAAGCTCCTCATACCAGACTTCAGGATTTTCTTTATCACAGGTCTCCTCCTAAACTACCAATCCAATCAGAACCAAATTTGCCATGATTAAAGAGGTCAATCAGAGGAAGGTTTATGGATATATTTTGAAAAAATTAATGCTACCACAGAGGAATGATCACCGTTAAAAATATTCCAGATGGAATTACATAATAACCGCTCGAGACACTGTGACCAAACTTTACACGTTCGGAAAGCATGTCCAGAGTTGTAACTTTCAAAAAGAATTTTCAAAATCGGACTTGCCACGGAGGAATGATCACTTTTCAAAATTTTCAAAATCTGATTCACGATGTCTCACTCAGCTCAACATTGCAAGCAGCGATTCGCCTTGCAGACCTAGTTATGTGTTACTTAGCATTTAGATTATCGACTACCGGTTCTGTTCTACTTATATACACTTTACTTGTTTAGCTTGCACCACACGATGTGGTAGGTTTAGAGATTGCATCGTTCACACCTGCATCTAAACTCACCACGTGTTTATCTGTCTTATTAATAAGTTACTCAGCTCTCGCATGTCTTTATGCGTAAAATGATGACTACTCCTTTTTACTTTGTCTATTTTTTTTTGGCTTCTTAACGTACCGTCTTGTCCGTCATTGTTGAGTGTTCTGCTAGTGTTTATAAAATATGCAGTGATGTAAGCATATTAAACCTACCGATTATTATATTATATTCAAGTAAGTGAAAGTATCTGCAATTAAAACTCATAATTATAGCATTAATAACATTTTATGTGATTCATTTCGTCTCATTTCCATATAATTTGTAAAGAGTCAAAAGAGAAACCTAGTTGAATTTCGAAAAGTAAATCTGCTATATTTTTATAGCTATATAAAATGCCACCTCGTTGCCAATTTCATTTAAAACAATTCTGCCACTGTCACTTTATAAATGCGTCCAAAATAATTTAGGATTATTAAATTTACAAATGTGATGTATTTTGTTCAATTTTATATTTATGTTCGTCGATGAACGGTGAATGAATTGAACATGGAACTTCAATTAATTAAGATAACTATGAATGAATTCACGGTCGCCTCCATTCAAAATAGAGAAATTGCTTTGATTGTAAAACAGCTGATTTTATGAAGTGGTGCATCTGTGCGTCTAGTGTGCGGGCGCATGTGCGATCAAGGGTGTCGGTCGCGCATCATGGCAGCCGGACGGCCCCCGCACGCGCCGCTCCCGAATACTTTCACATGTTGTATTTGTATACAATTTCACCTACATTTTGATAAATCCTTATATGGCTGTAAATTTAATCGATTTCTTTACGACTTTGATTCTGTCATGTTATTCAATAAATGCAATATCATCATTGAATTCTTTTCTAGCAAAATACTTAATGCTGTCTTTTGTATTTACATCATATATAGTGTCGTCAAATATTCGTTCTTAGATTTAATAAACAGTTTAAAATGATTTCATTATGATAAAACAGCACTGTGTTTCTAGGTTAATGAATTTAATGATATGCACGGTTCACTTGAGTTTGTGATACTTATGTGTTCTTGCATAATGTCAGCAACGCTTAGGCGTCAGGCGCAGCTGTTATATTTCTTTATGTTTTCTATCATTTTGTAATCCTTATGTAACGAACATAATATTGTCTCCCTTGCCTCTTGGGCTCCTTTCCGTGCAAGTAAAATAGAAGGTACTTACTACGAAGTAACACTTGTTCAAATATGATTAAATGTTGAAAACTATTTACCAAGCTGAAATAAGGAAAACAAATTCAAGGCTATTCAGCTTCTTTAAAATTAAATATTTTGACTTCATTTATAAAAATAATATTTATTTTGTAACTCATTTATCAATAATATTATGTTTCTTAGATTATTTTGTTCATAATTTACAGAACGTTAAGTACTTTAATTGAGAACCGGAACTCTTCAGGAGTAGAGTTAAGGGTCCTTATTACCTTTAACGTTACAGTGTTACTAGCTTTTCCTTCCTACTAAATCCTTCTAAATATCTCTGAGATATTGTGAGGAGTTTAATTTTTTCACACAGACATTATGAATGTTGGTATACATATATGTAGAAATATAGCTACATGAAAACTTTGTTGAAGGCTGAAGAAATATTACATACCTTAATTTATTGCGCTATGTCTAGACTGCAGTCAATTTTTTTTTTCTCAATGTTTACTCTTTTATTTATTAAGAACAATAGTTTCACGTACAAAGAAACTTTTGATGCTCAGAAAATAATTGCCTCTCCTTTTTTAATTCATGAACTTGATTTATGTTTAGGTACTTATAACACCAATATCACTAAGATCTAAAAGAGAAAACACAACGAATAACAATATTAAAAATAACAATCAAACGTTGAATGTCTACATTATACTCTTGGCCCAAGGCCAAAGAACGTAATGGAATTATGAATTTCTATCGGAACAATTTCAACCAATTTTCCCTGAAAAATATAGATCAATTTCTGCGAAGTAAAAATAATCTCTGGTAGAAATGCTTGTTTCTAGTTCATGGTTTTGCATGTTTGCTTATTTTAGGCTACGGAACATTCTTAACATACGTCATAATTATATGTGTAATAAATAACACTTCAAAGAATTCAGAAACTCGTTAATTTTTCTATTGAAAGCTATGGTTAGCAAAGTATAAATTGAACTTACATAATGTTACACGCCAAACTACTGAGTCTTTCACAACTCCGTCGTTAGTGCTTCACTCAAATAATGATAACATAGCACAGTGCTGTCAGAATGCTGTGAATAAAGCTAATCTCAGCACTGTAGAAACGAGTTTTGAATGATAGGTGCTACTCATGAAACTCGAAATTTACACTCCATTGTAAGTGCTCCACTTAAATAAAAACACAGTATAGTTATGTCAGAACACTACAATTGGTAACTTCTCGGACTGTGGATAGTATTATGTGATTTTAAGAAATTAGTAAATGATTTGCATATAAATTAAAATGATTGTTAGAGTGTAACATATAAGCAATTGTAATAGTAGACAGCAAACAAGAAAACGGCTCACTTGATGGCGAGTGGTTACTATAGCCTATGAAAACTTGAAAACTAAAAAAGCAAGGGAAGCCAATGGCACTACGTAGCGTAGTGCCAAAGGTGGTTGGGTATTTCCTTTACAAATAGAACGAAATGCAGCGTACAGCTAGTATATTCAAGTCTTAAAATTAAGAATATATTCAAGTTATCTATGCAAATACATCCATGTATATAATCAAGCCTTGTATAATATAATATAATCTGTCCTTACATTGTTCACGAGCTTCCTCTACTGTCATTTAATCTTTCATGCAAGCTTGCCGGTTTAGAATGCCTTGAGAGAACTGTGGTTGACGCTTTTATTCCATTCATTCCGTTCAGACGTCATCAAGTAACCAAATTTTTTTTACGAGGAACTTAAGTGTACCACTCAAATCAAGAACGCTGATGTCAATCCGCAGGCTGAGTGGTAAAGTAATTAACTCATTACACGTAATGACTGCAGACCGCGTGAAGATGCTCGTAAAAATGTTATAGTATTTTATTTATTTGTATATTTTCTTATTAATTGAGTATTACTTTTACTGTTATAAAAATCCAAATATAATTAAAACAGTGTATGGTTATGTAATCCAGTTCAAGGATATCTGAATTTGTTTAATCCTTGTTGCAATATCGTATTGTAAAATACAATTATATAATAATTTTAAACAATTTTTATTTATAAACTTTTAATCTAAGAATGTGGTAGAGTGTAGAGCCATGTTTTTGTATATTTGACAACATCTACGAGGGCCAAACCAACCTCACCCGCCCTACAAGCTGGAATATTTGCCGATCAGCGGACGAGGCTCTGGCGCAGGTTTCGCTCTCATGGTTAAGGAGTCAGAAGTCAGTCGCGCCCGTAATAGCGCCCAAGTCTACCCCAGCGCGATTATACCTTGTAATCCTATTTAACCAGCACCCTCGCTTTCTGTAGGGCTAATAACTGTATTTTAAACCGCCTATTTAAATCAAAAATCTTTGTCAATTTAGGTCACAAAGTAACACTAATGAACATTCTTCATTGGACTTTGTGAGCTAAATGCACACAACATTACTTTACGAATCCGGCTGTTAATGTGAAATTTAAAATTGCAATATTTAATGTTTCAGATTGTATATAGGTTCAAAAGAGGTTTTTTATAGGTTTAAAAACGTAATTCTACTGAATATGGTCTCTGCCCTATTCAGTAGAATTACGTTTTTAAAACGTGTGATTTCAAATCAAACGATAACTTATAGAATAAAAATTTCTAACTAAACTCCTTCTACTAAACTATGAGTAAGTTAACTCCACGAAAACATTTTCAAAAGTTTACGTTCCTGAAACGGGCCCCAGTGTAGACCAAGGGTGTTGCGAATATTCGCATCTGCTTTTGCGGATCTTCAGCATCAATTTGGACATCCGCATCCGCTTACACATCTACAATGATCAATGCGGAGTTTAATGCGGATGCAGATGTCATACAAGTTGCTACATGTGAAGCGTTGACTGGAAAGAATTAAACCTATTATCACCAATAGCACGCAGGTTTTTATCGACGCCACCAGGCAGTGTTCCAAGCGAACTTTTGTTCAGTAGCGGGGTTTATTTAATTGACGAATAACTGCGTAACAGACTTGACCCCTAGAAGGCGACAAAATTGCTGCTACTAAATAATTAGATAGGTAATCAATCTCTATCCCAGCTACCTTTTACAGGTCGTCCGTCCATCTAACTGGGGTGCCAAGATAGGATAGGTCATAAAAAGGTCTCTTGAAAAAAATCAATCCGCATCCGCGTTCAAAAATCTGCATCCGCAGAGGTAAAAAAATTTGCATCCGCAACATCCCTGGTATAAACATAAAGACACAAGAACGTTGGTGGTCTATACTAACAGTAAATAATAGCCATGATTTATATATTGAAGTGTTACTTCACTTCTGTTACAGTTTTACTAGTTGCAATCAATCAAAAGATGTCTATAAGTGCTCTCGTAGGGTGGTCATAACCGATTACGATAGTAAGTAATTCATATTGATAACATTTATCAAATACCGATAGCCCATCATGGGTGGCTTTAAAGCTTAACGCCTGTATCCCAAGAAATGTATAGGCAGAAATATTATTTGTAAGTTGATAACCTTAAACATGGAATACGTTAAAAGTTGTGTGTTATTTAAGTAAAAATCTGAAATTTGTAAACCGAACTTGTTTAGGGAGAGGCGTGGCCCATTGATGCACAAAAATTCAACCTCATTTTTAATGGACGAAGAGCATCATATTTGAAATTTCTTTTGATGTATGCATTGAATATGTTAGTTATTATTTTTAATACGAAATAATCGCTAAAGGTTATTAGTTATACAGATATATTCCTTTCTGATCCGAGACAGGTGGTCCCATAGCCGGTATGAGAGGCTCCCGTGTCGCCTCTCTAGCCAGTCTTCCATGACGGTTCTTACCACTGCTACTGCGATATGCCCCTACATCATCGCCCTGAGATGTTGCATAGTGACCTTATTTTTTTTTACAATTTACTTATAATAAATCTGTCGTCAAAACATTACTCAGCCCTTCTTTAGTAACACTTTTACTGCACCGCTACGCTTTCTTTTACTATTTGAGAACCGAATTGCGGTATTGTGGCTTTTATATTCATTAGCATGTAAGCTATTTTTCTTTGAGTAAATCAATCAAAATCCCTTGCTGGTAGCTCTTGCAAAAGTCAAGAAGAGAAAAGAAAATAACGGGCAGGTAGATAAAGCCTTTGGTACTCTCATCTACTGTATGAAAGAAGAACATTGTTCATCTCTGATCGAGATGACTCATTCACTGATTCTTTGATCGAGGTGCTGAGATACGCTTGACTCTACCGCCTACTAGATAGATGTTGATGGCGTATTAACTGCAATAATACAATATAAAATGATGAACTCCATTTTACAATCAAACGAGTAAATAAAAGTAATTTAGAAAGAGACAGAAGGTTAATTAGGTACTCGTATAAACCAGTGATAGAGGGAAGCATAAAAAGTGCACACTACAAAGCTTTTTCATTTCCTATACAAAAATTCCTATATGTATAGATTCCACGAAGTAAATCGTAACACGTCACGGCAAACGTTTACGCGAGCCTCCCTAATGAACTATTCGTACGAGCTCTTTGATAGGATGTAGGTGCCATGACATGACTCACGATTTCGTGTTCGTAAATATACACATACCGCTGATAACAAAGCTAAGTATCGCTGATTAACTAACTACAATGATAAGACTGTTGGAAATGTTTTTTTTTGAAATGACGAATCAATAAATTGATGTTAGACTTTCGTGAGTGAGTCGGGTGATATTTTGGAAAATATACAGAAATCTTAGTAAGCCTCATAAACTGGAGAAATTATTATAAACAGTTCCAAAAGAGAAAAAATATAATAGATAACATTTCCTTAGCCTACTTCCATCAGGAAGTTAGTGAAATTTCTACATTACCTACTTAAATATATTTAATTCCAGCTACTTGAGCCTTGAGAAAGTCGATGTCAGCGGTTGAAATAGTACACAAAATTCGTTCACTTACACATTCAGAGAATCACTCGATAGCACGTGAACGAAACCGGGTCGACAAGACGAAACCTACTTACCACAGATTCTCACGGGCGATATTATTGAACACGAATCTCGAAAACTTGGGAAGTAAGCAATAAAAGGCGAGTTCCTCTTTATGTAACAAAGAAACCTGCTTAAAGAACACGAATTGAAGAAAAACCGCTGAACGAAAAAAGTTGCCCATGAATTGACCACCACATCTCATGGTAGAACCCTTTAAAGTTCAGTAATTGTGTGATATGCACTCGCAGCACGCGTGCCATCGATAAATTGGCCAAGGAAACGTGTAATTACTTGCATCCCAATGCATATCCGTTACCAATATATTATGGAGCGAGCCTTTGTTTACATTCAACGTTCCGAATAACGACCATAAGATGTAATTTAATAGGCGTTTCCTACTTATTCTTACGAATCTAATGCAACATCTGAAGTAAGAATATACTTTTCCATTGTTATCCGTGGTTCGTGAACGTGAATGATTGATAATAGTTTTTTTGCAATGTTTTGCATTATGACCATACTTAGTTTTCGAGAAAACTACAACCGATCACACCGATATTAGAGTAGGTACTGTTGAGCAGGAAATAATATGTTGCTATTATCTAACTTAAAGTCGCTGCAAGATTGTGAAATATAATGTTTACCGTGAGAAGGCTATTGTTTCTGTTGTCATAGAGCTCACTAGAGCGCGACCAAAAGCCTTAGAGCATTCAGCGGTTGTGAGTCAGTATTATTATAAGGTAAAATGCAATGCAATACTTTTTACTGATTTTTATTGGTTAAATGTCAATGATATGTCATGTCATTAGCCATTTGTGATACTTTTTAGAGGTCCGTAGCCAAATGGCAAAAAACGGAACCCTTATAGATTCGTCATGTCTGTCTGTCTGTCCGTTCGTATATCGCAGCCACTTTTTTTCGAAACTATAAGAACTTTGCTGTTGAAACTTGGTAAGTAGATGTATTCTGTGAACCGCATTACACAAAAATATAAAAAAAACAACAAATTTTGGGGGTTCCCCATACTTAAAACTGAAACTCACAATTTTCTTTTTCATCAAACCCGTGGGATGTGGGTTATCAGGTCTTCAAAAATAATATTGAGGTTCCTAATACATTTTTTTTCTAAACTGAATAGTTTGCGCGAGAGACACTTTCAAAATGGTAAAATGTGTGTCCCTGTAACTTCTAAAATAAGAGAATGATAAAACTAAAAAAAAAATTTTTTCATCTCTCCTGTACGAAAAGTTTAATTTTCATGGGTAGATAGCCGGGTGGAAAGTAGCTTATTTCATCCCCAGGGCGGAAAGTAATTTTTTTTTAATTTTAAGTTTTGCCATGGAGTCCATGATAATTTATTTACGTCAAAATGCCTTGATATCATGACCCTTTTTTTTACATGACTGCCTAAATGCACATCTCGTGACCAACTCGATTACAATGTAACCAATAGATTCGACTTTCAAAACTTTGGCAGTATGTACCTGCGTGAATTATAACTTTATGTACAGTATTAAAAAAAAACAATTTAGGTTTGCTAAAGAATTAGCGGGAAAAGGAGATTCAATATAAATAAATACCTTGTGTTAATTGTGGTTAAAAATGGTTTCGGAAAGTGATTCCAGTGACATGAATATTAATTTAACTCCCGATGAGATTTAAGAACAGGCAAAAGCTGTTGTTAATAATCTATTATCAAATTGTTCTAATTTTACTTTAAATTTTACCTGATAATCAATATACCTGTTTAATTAAATGTGTGTGTAGTATTTTAATTTCCTCACATAGTCGAAATGAAAAGTAGAGTGTTTACCTCGGGTGAATGTCACCATTTCACCCTCGAACCATTGGCACTCTCACTTCGTTCGAGCGCCAGAAATATCTCGAGTGAAATGGCTGACTTTCAACCCTTGTGTAACAATCTACTATACATTACCATGTAAACTTCCACCGAAAATTGTTTTGAACAAGATCTAGTAAGTAGTTTTTTTAATACGTCTAAAATCGTAAACAGAAATTTTATTTACCTTTCATTCAATCAACTCAAATTTAAAAATTTAAAAAAAAATATGTTACTTGCTGCTACGGAACCCTACATGGGCGAGTCCGACTCGCATTTGGCCGGTTTTTTTGTTTAGTAAATCACTTCTGACACTGGTACCAACGTAATTTAGGTAAAAGCGGTGTTATCACTAAACGTTTCATAATATTATACTGAAGTACATAATAGAAAGTATAAAGAGTTATGAATTTAACGATGCATTGTTCATTTATACCTAAGCAACAGCGCACCGCAAACTCGTTTTACTGGCATCGGATTTCGTTCGCACATCTAAACCGCGACACGTTCACTGCTTTTGAGCATGATATAAATGAATTTTATAAAACTGAATAATAAATTGAGGTATTAGAAAACGAATAGGCCGGTAGTTGTTGAAAGGAAACATGGCTTCCTGTGGTAAAGATATTAATTCACGCATCAAAGACTATATTATGTTATCGTGTCGTTCATTCATTTCAAAGGTTTCTATTTTTACTGATTAATCGAGTTAGCCTGTGTGATCTTGTTTCTGACTTTTATGATAGGGGATATCGATACTGATTGTACCGATGTAGCCTTATATTTTTTAATTAATACACTCGTATCAAATCATATCAGTTGTTCAATTCATGTCCTTTGCCAATACACGATCAGACAAATGATCTCGCACTACGATAGAAAAATACGGTCGTTGTAGTTTGTTTGTATTTTTAGATATATTTCAAATTGCATTATATTTTATATTCAGTTGTAACACTTGGTACCACCCACCTGAAAGAAAAACATTAAATTACTCTTCCATTAAATCTATTCCAGAGTGAAATATTTTCCACTAATTCGAATTTAATTACTTATTTAAAATCTTCTCTCCTAGTACAAACATAACATCTACGAGTATATACTCGTATATTAAACAAAGTCGTTAAAAAAACTAAAATAAAAAGTAAAGTTCTGCGTAAATAGTTTATGTGCAAACATACCGCTAAAGCTCGTCAATGCATATATTGAGGTCGCCATGTGATTGACTGCAATACTAATATCCATTCATTGTACTGTTTTAATCCCATTTCTTTAAAAACTTCACAGCACTTACTGCTTGCTTCAACATACTACTTTTAAGTAAGTTAAATGGGCAGAGTTTAATATTTACTATTAAACTGTCTAACTGCCGGTGATCTCCAAAATCGGGCAAAGTGGAGGTGAAAAACCGTAAAGCGGAACCCGGACTCCGAGGTGAAGGCCTCGAATGCAATTGGGACACAACACTAATGATGAGTTTCATATTTTACATCTTGCATATATCTGAATGGCACGCAAGATCACTAAAATTTCGAGCACTATCAATATTTACAGACGGCATAGCGTGTTCATAATACTCACATGTCAGGTTTAGTTTAACGATGCTTTAGTGCGTCAGCAGTGACAGGCACCACAGAAGTGCCATAACAATGTGTTTTACTCAGTAACATTACTGTTATACGTCAAGCGATGAGCGCTTAGTTACGTGTTTTGGTTCTAACTTTAACATTAAATTTGTTTATTTACGCTTATTAAAGTTCTTAATATTGCTGGTCTGCTTTGAGGAGTAGTAATCATTTAGGCTCAGACAAGCCCGAATGATTACTGAATGTGATGCTCCTCGGTACATACACTTGAAGTTTATATCACGTCACTTGTGTTCAGAAAACATTTTAGCCACATTATACTGGTTATTAATTTGTATCTATTACTTTCTTCCTGATTAACATTAGATTACCTATGTTTTGTTTTCTTTCTTACATCAGAAAATATGTATATATAAACGATCTCGAAGGTTATTAATCAGTTTATCTCTTTTGACTTAGAGCCAAAATTATGAATTTAAAAGTAGCCTTTAGAAAAAAGACATGTTTTAAGCTTTCAAATAGCTTAAAACATGCCTTTTTCGTCTTTGTCTTTGATGTTAAATGGTTACGACCATCCTTTACCGCTAATGTATGAACTCGACACTGTAATACCCAAACTGTTCTTGTTATTGGATGCGATAGCAATCTTAATCTTGTTCACTCAGAAATCATCAAATTATACAAACTAGGTAAAATTTATGATATCATTGGAATTAACATTTTTGTATCATCTTAGAGGTATGATATATTTTGAAGTCAATATATCTAATTTTATAAATCACCGACTGGTAATGTTCCCAGAAGACTGGCAGCATTGTCTCGTTGAATGGCAATGCTAATCCAGTCTACAAAAATTTGGCAAAGCGGATGATCGACGCTGCACGTTACCAGAAGGCTGGACTTTATCTTGCACAAATAATTAGCATTGCCATTCAACGAGGCAATGTTGCCAGTCTTCTGGGAACATTACCAGTCGGTGATGATGCGGAGGAATTCTATGACGCATGTATGTCAATATTTTTCTATCTTTTAGGTTTAGCTTTCTTTACATTTATTTATAATTAGTTGTACATAATCATTTTAAGTTATTGTTGTGTATACAATTGATGTTGAATAAATAATAATCATTTTAAAAAAAATTGAAGTGTACAAAGTTGAAAGGTTGAGTTGAATCCTCTATTATTGTTTTAAAACAATAACAGAGTATATTTAAATGAAAAAGAAGGAAGTAGTATTTTATATTTTTCTGCTTGTATTTCAAAGGGGAAGTTATTTTTGCTTTGGAAATTTTAAACCAATTTTATAAATTGGTTAATTATATTATGGTTACAATATCTTAGCTGGCCTTATACAGATTTATATTTTTGCGTGTATTAATACTGTCTTTTTCGTTTTTATTTACCCAACGGATGCTGTTCATCAGTCATACTTAAATCTAAATATAGACTTGTCACATTAATTGAACTTTAATATATTTACAAATAGTTAGTTACGTAGTCGTTACCTATATTTTTAATAACGAATGGTCTTGCGTCAGAGTGTCCAAGTGTTGGCATATAAGATTCATAACGTGAGTCACTGTCGACCTTTCCCGCTTCTAAATTCGCGCTGCCAACGACCGGCGCACGCGCAGGATCTACAGCGCCGCTCGCTAATTGATCATTAAGATCGCATTAATTTAGGTTTATTAGTTTTGCCCTACACACATTTCAGTATAACTTTCTTGATCCTATTGGTTTCGAATTTTCTTTCATTGTTCGGAAACTTTCATTTCTTTTTTGGTATTCAATAATTGCTTCGGTATTTGGGTAAGTCTACATCATATAAAATATCATATTAATACTTTCATTAATTGTAATATTTTCTACTTCGTTATGTACGACCTCGACTAAAGGTTGCGGTATTTGTGCTAAGTGCTTTCAAAATATATCGTTCTGCAATATGTACTAATGTGATTTTTTCTATAAACATTAGAAACGTTCAATTAGTTTTTTTTTTGATAACTTTCTATATTGAGTAGATAGATATAAGATAGTAGATAGTTAGTAGAGTAGATAGTAGATAGTTATAAGAATTTCCATCGCGTAGGTCGCGTAGTCGACACGCCTTGTGCCACTTGTTGAGGTCGCATCGACTGCCCGACCAAATCGTAGGAGAACGTGTACAGAATGCTTAATTACCGGGATTGTTTACTTATGCGGCTGTTGTCCTGTTCACTATACTGCTTTCATACGATGTAGCTAAACATTGACACGGGACAATGGAGTTTCTAAAAAAGCTTATTGTACTTCAAACACGGTCCAGCATTTGTACCTTGATACGTATTTTGTGCTCCGCCCGCGTGCAATGCTGTTCACATAAATCCCGTTCTCGGTTCCCATAAGAACCCATTGCAGTGATATTAAGCCTATGTGTTATTACACATTATAATCTATCCCCGTACCGAATTTCAGCCAGATACGTTCAGCCATTTTTGCTTGAAAGAGTAACAAACATCTATACATTTGTAAAACTTTTGCGTTCATAAGTATTAGTAGGATTGTTGCACGGTTGGTCAATAATAATAACAATTCGTTTTAGCAATCTTGTAGCAATCTTCAGTGCTTCAGACTTTTTATATATTTGGTAATGAAGTAATTTAGCATAACACGCATGCCTATTGTTTGATGCCCATGCCGTGCCGGTGTGTCTGTTCCATTGAATTCCTCGCTATCTACCACGTCTATGTCATTGTTTCGTAGACAGTGTGGCTCTTTTATTCCGTAATAGTGACACTGCTTTGTTTCACTATTTACTTCGAGTGTACGGATGTCCTATGGTCCTTTCAAAGAAAAGACAACATCGTTTAAGTGAGAAAATATTTACGTGCGTTAAAGTCTGTATGACTTCGGGGAAGGTTATTTCGAAGTCTGTCAAGCACCTACATACCAACTAGTGTATTTTTGTTAATAGTTTTTTTTTATCCATTACCTATTATATTATGCCCGTGTTTCGACACTATGCCATTTGTTGGTAAGTGGTGATGTGATGAAAAATGCTTTGCCAACGATGAGACGGATGTTTCGGAATAGAACCGACTAAAATCACGCGGCGTCTGCCCTAAGTGTCCATTGCCGGGCACCCCGAGTGCTCTCTAAAGGATAACCCCAGGGTTACCGGCGGACATTACGGCGAATTTCTGATCGTGTTTCTTTAAAACCGAATTCTTAGAATTTAAATTTCTTGACTCTGGCAGACCTTTGAACCCACAATATGTACACGTGCATGTTTTGCATATTATGCATTATATGCAAGTTTTGAAATGTTACACCGGGTACAAAGTTATACTTATAACTATACATACCTACAGCTGGTTCTGAAGATTTACTACTTGTTACTTATTTTGTAGGCATTAAATTCTATGACACTTATTAATTCTGAATTATTTCTAAATAAATATATGATGCCCGCGGCTCCGCCCGCCTGTAGGTCGGTTGTCAACGTATACATATGGCAGTTTTCAAGTCTGCCTTTCTAATAGAAAAAACCGCATCAAAATCAGTTCAGTAGTTTTTGCGTCCATCGCAAACAAACAGATAAACAGTCAAACAAATAAGAATTAAAAAAAATTGTTGTGTTCGGAATCGTTCATTTACCATGAACCAAGTATTTTCGGAGTTTCAAGTTTACGCGAATGTCACATATTGAAATAAAACTATTTTTAACGGAGTCTCCCCGAGACCATGGCTGCTGAAAAGCAACTGAAACGTCGAGTACAATGTAAAATATAAAATAACATCAAATAAATCGCGAAAGAATTCGTTAAAAATAGTTTTATTTCAATAAACCAAGTATTTTTTTAAATATCTTTAATCTACGGACACAACTAATTTTCAATTAATAGATAGAAATAAATATACTCGTATACAAACATGTAATTAGCTGCCAGAGAGCTGCTAGAACACAGAAAATCCAATAACACTTTATCCAACTTGACTATCGAACATGAGACTTCTTGCAAAGCTGTCACTATCACTAAATTACTGTGTCATCAAAGTCTTTCAATTCTTTAAAAACACCGCAATAACTATTTCACCTATGCTCTACTTAGTGACTGACAGATGGTCTAAGTAAAATATATAGTAGATATTATGTCATGGTGATAAATTACTCAGAATATTAGTTTCTAAAGGTGAATTCACCCTTCGGATTGATCGATGACCTGTGTAAAAACGCCTTATGGCGGTCGTTGACTCTTTCATTTGAGTTTTGATTTCCTACGCCATTAGTGTGTGGGTGCAGTTTTTTCACTAACCTACGCCTTACGCCTATTTCTTATGTAAATTCTTTCACTCAGATTTCGTATAGTCATATCAATTTATCAACTAGAATGTAAACAGATGTCCAAACGACAGTATTACGCCATCTAACTCTCACCTGGCTGACAATGGGAAACTATCTTTTCGGATTTTATTTATTATGTGATCATACCGTCTATAGGGATTCATAAATGGAGATCTGTTACTCTTACGTAGATTCCTATCAATAATGAAATCTAAAAGGTTTCTCCAAATCAAGCGTGAAACAGGCGACTGAGAATGCTTACTTAGATACTTACTCGTCTTCTTAAACATCGTTTCCACCAAAGTAGAAAGAGCGAAGCATAGAGGTGCCGTGCAAAAATCGACTTACATATTGATTGTAATCCACTGTTGATCTTTAATTTTGTTCATGTAGGTAAATGGTCCCTTTCCAATTGAGAGGCAAAATTTGAGTAACACTCCTGTTAGCATTCATTGACCATGATTTTGGATAGATTGTGATACCATAGAAGTAAAAAAAGAACAAAAAACTAAAAAATCTTTAACGTTTTCCTTTAGACGCCCGGCAAAGCCTCAGTTCGTTGACTCATTTTATAAAAGGTAGGTACCTACATTTTGACTGCCTGTGTGGTTGGCTAGCAACTGAAATAGCAATCTGAATCATATTCCAGATTGAATCATGGACTAACATAAACCAGAGCAACAAAATTAAAGATAACCTAAAATGCACATGAATAATATGGATTACAAATGTATTGCGATTCTGACGTGTTGATATACGCGAATTAATTAAGGCCTGTGACAAGTATATTAGGATTGAAGTTGTCCTCTATTCTGATTTTGTCATGATAGTCTCGATTTCAATTATGTTGTTCTGCGGCCTGACGACCATATGACGACTTAACAGCGATGATCGCTCAATTCGCCAATGCAACCATTTCAACCCCACTACTTAATTTATTCGGATACTTTTTGTATTAATAAAAATATGCCATGAATTTGATACTGTTTAAACGTTCGTTCTAAAAAATTGAGAAAAACAAAAGTCGAAAGGTGGGCAGCAACAAACATGCATTTGATATTAATCTCTTTTATCTCCTTCTCGACTCTTTCGGGGTAGCAAGTCCGCTTCACTGGAGATTGCATGATAGAGCCCCACGCAATTCTTTACCGACGGACTTGAGACCACCCTTTTTTTTTTCGTGCGGAAATCCCTTCGGATACCCCCCCGCCGGCCAGCGGGGGTGGTATTGTCGGGCTTAAACCGACTAAAACCGCACGCCGTCTCGGGTCTACAGACGTCGGGGTGTAAGGTTACCCATAGGGCATATCCCTCGCACCCCGACTGACCCTGGGCCATCGCCGGTTTCGAGATGGCCCCCTCAGGTTTGGGAACCACGGTGTCCCCGTCTTGCCCCAGTTTGGGGGAGGGGCGCTAGTCGCCCCGCCGTCCCGGCCTGCTTCTGCTGTGGTGACAGGCGGCCTCACCTGTCACCCCCAGGCCTGCGCTCATGGAGGACGGAGGTCGTTTGAGACCATCCCCTAGAATATTATAAACTTGAATACGTAGGTATTATGAACACTTATAGTTGATATGACCGAGGTTATCACTTAAAACTACTGCAAAATACGTGCCATATAAACTCGCACATTTTACTCACGAGGCACGACCCGTGCTGGTTACTACTTAACTAAATGTTATAGTGTTATGTATGTATAGTTATGTACTGCTCTATAATAAGCAGGTAGGTAGGCATTATTAAAATTCGCGTTTTATTCAATAACCGGTCACATAATTTGCTTCATTCCACTTTTTATGCTAGTTCACGTTTGGCAAGCAATGTTGTATGATTCACTACAGCCATGTTTGTTTACTAAAGAGGTCTGATGTGTGATTCAGATGCAGATAGCTCACTTTGCAGTAGCAATTACACAATTGAATAATAGAATAGAATATAGAATAACGCAATAGAATCGACGGTTCGTTAGTAAGAATTAAAAGAGACGGTGGATTGAACGAGGCATAATTATAGCATAGTAATTTGAAATATATATAAAAAGTCATCCTCGATACGGGTACGTGACTCGCAATTGGCAGACAACCTAGATTCTCAAGTTCATTTGGGGCATCTCATGTATTATCATCATTTATTTGTTTTTTTTTATTTCACTTTCAGAAGATTCAATATACGAAATAGTAAAAGTCCTTCCAAAAGATAAAAATGCATCGGAGCTCGAATCACGCCTCCAGTTCCATAAAAGATTCATGATAGGCTCGCAGACTGGTAGAGTAGGTCTAGGTAATATTCAGAGACAAACAGATAAAGAAATAACAAAATCTTTTCTTCAAGCAGACGAAAACAACACCTATAAGGTGCACGCAATGAACCTAGAAATGCAAAACGAATGGTTGACTCTAGGTGAATTTTGTATTCCCATAGCCTTAAAATGGCGTACCATAATATACGACTGGTCACCGGCCTTACTTAAATTTTACCTGAATGCATTCCAGTTGACCCTCCCCGACCAAAGCAATCTGGTCAGATGGGGAAAAGCCACAGATAAAACATGTAACTCATGTGGTGAAGCAACTGGTACGGCTAGGCACCTACTAGTGGGTTGTAAAACGCTATTAGACCGGGGTCATTACTCGCGCCGTCATGATAAGGTATTAGAAATCATACGTGAGGCTGTAAGTTTGGCGGTAGCTAGAGCGAAAAAAGGATTAACCACAAACCAAAGAAATGATATTGCGTTTGTAAAGGAAGGCTGCTCAAAGAAATCACTTCAAAAGCCTTATTCAATTTTGATAGCTGCCGTTGACTGGACAATACTCGTAGACACGTATGAGAAGCACTATAGGATACCGGAGGATGTCTGTGCCTCATCATCCAGACCCGACATATTCCTTTTTTCACGATCGCATAAGCGTGCAGTGCTTGTAGAACTCACAGTACCGTGGGAAACTAATATACCTAAAGACCACGCTATAAAGACAAACAAATACTTTGATTTGACTAACGAGTTAACCAAAAACGGCTACGTGGTTAAACTCTATGCCGTAGAAGTAGGAGCAAGGGGAATTCCAGCTAAATCCCTGTACAACTTACTTAAAGACCTCGGATTGCCAAGAGCTTCAGTAAGCTCTTTATTAAAACGTATATCAAAAGCGGCATTGTTAGGATCTTACCAAATTTGGATAGGTAAGGGGGGAACACTACTGACGGTGGAGGTGAGCGCTGATGCATCACAAGGTGGCCACCCTAAACCTACATCTGGGTCGCAAGTCCCAGTCGCCGTCATGGTGTTCCTCTCTATACCACGCTATGGACCCGGCGACCGCACGGTGAATCCATGGAGTGCTGAGAATCGGATCTCATCTCTAATACGTAGTGAGTCGGCTCGTGCTCGTTTTAGAGTTTTTCCTTCACATATCGCGAAGATAGGTACAAAGTACCTTTTTTTTTTTCGTGAGGGAATCCCTTCGGATACCCCCCCGCCGGCCAGCGGGGGTGATTATGTCGGGCTTGAACCGACTAAAACCGCAAGCCGTCTGGGGTCTGGGGGGTATGTACCCATATCGTTGTTTTTGGAATTACAATTAGTTGAATTTATTTATCATGGTGATACGTGCAGTGGAACGCAAGTCGTAGAGTTCGTAAGAGAAAATGTATGGACGTATAGATGTTGTGGCCAAATCACCTATTAATAATAAATGTGAGATATATTAACTGCTGATGTTAATTTAATACATATACCTACAAAACACACAAAATTCATACTCGTACAAGTCTTAGTTGGTATTATATGATTTAACGTCTGTTTGATCTATCGGGTAAAAATATGATATATGAACCTTTTTTTTTATAAGAGCACTATGCAACTTCAATACCGACTACATTCATTTTCACAATTTTCGCACTTTAAAATTCGCACATTACCTACCTGATTATTAACGTTATGGTAATAATCGTCGTGTTAATCGTCGAGTACCCCATTATGTTTATCAATAGGTGTACATCACCACAATTTAAATCTTAATTGTCATTTTGCTTATCCGATGAAAAGGAACTCATTTCACATAATTATCTTTTCTCAGCAAAAGTTTGAAGAAATTGTTTTTCTGTCGCTGTCTTGCGTAACTTCTAATAAGATTACGCGTAGGGATCTCATGACATCCGGATAACTGTCCGGTATCTGGACAATTTATTAAGAAAACATAAAATTACAGATAAATTTAATCGAATAAGTAATCATAATCTAGTAACGAGACTAGCGAGATGTTAAACAGTCATTATCTTTCTTTATTGTAGTCATTGGAAACACTGATTTTATTATATTAAGTTATGTATGTATGTGTATTTGTATATTATGTAATTCATGATGTGATAAATTATATTGAAAGTGCATAAAATTACACTAACACTCACTTAAATTATGTACTCTTTTCCTGTCCATCCTAAGGTTGCCTGGAATAGATCGATTTTTGTAATAAGGCTGTGTAGTATATATAGTGCAATTAACTGTCAATTGTTCATGTCTATATAACTATAATAATTTGGTTTATGTAATGCTTTTAGTAGATTGCTTAATCGTTTTTATTCACGTGCCGTAGGTATGGGGTCAGAAAGCCCTATTCCACTCTGATCCACAACACATCCATTATGGCTCTTTTACTTTAGGCAGGTAAATCATTTTACTAGTACCGTTTTTAGACAAAATAAACAATATTTTATGATCTCTATCGATTGAAAATTCAATCCATAATAAAGATACCGATTAAAAACCTATTCCAAACAGCTATAAGAACGTAAAATTTCTAAATAGCCGGATATCCGTCTGTCGCCTATTGTGACAGTGCCTGAGCTCCAGTATCCGGTAAAATGTTTTCTCGCAGCGTCTCTAATCAGGAATATAATGGTGGTATTTCTTGTATAATAGATAAATCGTTTGAAACGGTATATCGTGCCTTATTGATAGGTACTCGCTATTATGTTAACGGTCTGAACGCTTCCGCCATGGATCAGACAACCTGCTTCTTACCGGCCTTGTAAGGAGACTGGCTCTCACCCACAACTATCTGTATACCGTACTATGACAAAAACAGTACTTACGTATATTTTTAAGGATATTTATATGGATTACGAATCCTTTATTATATTCATCAATAGTATCTTCTTGTGGGGCGCCACAAGTTTAACGTGTATATTTTACAAAATGTATATGCCTAAACCATAGGTACTCCTTTAAAAAATAGCAAACATAATGCATTAAAAGTTTGTGTTTCAACTAGGAATAATATAGGTATACGGTTGCACATTAGTTTACACTCCCTCTTGCTTACTCCCTGAGGGGTGGGCAAAGTTATAATAACAAATATATTTCGCCAAGTACGTTTTCTATCCCGCGTATACGTAATCAGTAAAAATAATGGACTGTAGTTCATTGTGTATATTATATACATGCGTATATTGTATACTCTACGCATGCATTCACTCACAATACACCTTGAGCCGTCAAACTACATTGAACACAGAACACACCTGTCGGTTTGGTCGCGGACTTGTGGACAAAACTGGTCAGACTGCATTGCAAAAAAGGGGCGTGTGTCTGCCCATTGTTTAGGGAGCTTTCGTGATGTCATCGATTGGACGCAGGCGACTACATAACTGCACATATATATATCATAAAGAGTAGACTTGCTCTGGCCTTGGTAGGATCGGAAGACCTAAGAAATGCTGGTTTGACGTCGTAAGGGATAACATGCGTGCGACTGGGCTTACTTCCCTAGATGCCCAAGATCGTGCGAAGGATAGAAGGTAAAGCAGGAAAGCAAACCACGGGTTCCGAGGTTCATGCCTCAGTTGCAATCGTTACAGAACGCTGAGATCATGATGATAAAAGAGTAGACTTGCTATCTAGCAGTCTCCTTATGTGAGAAACCACGTAAGTGAATTATAAACGTTATTCGCATTACGTTTTTTTATTCACTTTATAGATACATTTAGCGGTGACAGCCCAGTGGAGTACGTAACGGACTGCTGAGACGAGGTCTCGAGTTCGATCCCCAGTCGTCCCAGGCACACACCTCTGACTTTTCGTAGTTATATGTGCATTAATAAATGTTAATCATCGCTCGCTTAATAATGTGCCCGGTAAATGGCAATAGGCTCGCCCCCTGTTACATTGGGACCTTAACATAACTGGCGAATCGTGGATGTGTAATACACCTCTGCCTACCCCTTCGGGGATACAGGCGTGAAGTTATGTTATGTTTATGTTATGTAGATACATTTAACATAACAGTTGTCTAGACGTAGACTCAAAGCAAAGACTAATAAAAGATCCAGACCTTGTTCTTCTTGCTTGTTTTCTACAACACGCAGTTTGTAGAAATGAAGAAGCATACACAAACAAAATTATATATTTAGTTCACCCACTTGGAAGTAGTAAATCTATGGATGAGATAAAAAGTTGTAGAAATACGTACTACACTCAACGAAAAGACATTGATGAAATCTGACGTTTATTATCCCGAAAGTCACTCATGAACAAATCAGAACCGTTCATACAACTTTTCGGAAACTGCCAAGAACTGCTACTCCGATAGTGTATTAAAAGGACTGTAAACCACTGTGAAGATATACGCTTGAATTCACGAGCAAGTTGAGTATTGTAAAAAAAAATGTTTATGCATCTGCAGATGCTCGCGATAATCGCTCCGGCACGCGCAACTTGCCAAACTCGACTTCATATTATTAAAAGCTTATTTTTTGCGAGGCACGAAATGTTCACAAAAGAAAGACCATGTGACAAGGTTTGATAGAGTGCTTGAACATGCTGTCGTCCGAATTTAAATTTAATCAATTGTATTGCTTCAGCATCTTCCTGTCAGAAGTGCCTTCGTCACCCTTAAATTCTAAATCGGGTGATATTCTGCTAAATTATTGCATTTACTTTCATAGTACTACAATGCAAAAGTACTAGGTATCTAAGACGACCAAATCGGCACTATTATATACCTGTCTGCATCATTGCCCTTCAGTTTCTGTAATAATACAAGGAGAGTTAGTTGTCTTGAACAATCAATTCTTGTTGCTGAGTTTGCTGACTCTTTGCAGCACATCTGATTCGCTTCCGACTATTTTTTATGACACATCTTCCACGCTATCTCTGGATATAAACACGTGCTTTCAAGAGACATCTGCTTATGTTCGACAAAAGCTTTCATTCTGCTTGATTCTAAATTTGTTTCAAACAAAACAAAAATACGTTAGAAAACTTGATTCGTGGATTTTAAAATTATACATGTGTGGGTAGCTGTAATTCATTTCATCCAATTAAATGAGCAGTTCAAGTATTTTAGCTTTATTTACTAATTGGCACAAAGCCAATTAGTAAATAAAGCTAAAATACTTTTTCCTTTGCTGATTTGGGTTTGTGGTACTGGTTAGTGAATGAACCGGTTCAAAATATTATTGAATCGCAAGGCTGTTTAGTAACAGGTGTTTCGTAGAATTTAGACACGCATCTAAATTCAATTGAAACTTCTTTAGATGTAGCATAGTTCATTGCCGTAAATTTTTGAACGTAATTGTAGAGAAGGCACAACATATCAGCCATCAAATCCGCTATACGGAGTACTTACCTAGTAATTTAGTAGATACTATTTGATAATATGTTTATTTTTATATCAGACTAGCTGATGCCCGCGGCTTCACCTGCGCGGAGGTTGGTTACCGTTTTTTGGTCATATCTCCGGTTTTACAAAACCAATTGCAATCAAACATACGATTATTTTTAAGTCTGACCAAGATCTTGCTAATAGAAAAAACCGCTAGTGAAGTTTTTGCGTCCATCGCGAACAAACAATTAGAATCCAAAAAAAAAAGTCTATACAGAATCGTTAATTAAACAAAACCCAAGTATTTTTTTTATATCTTCAATGTATAGACACAACTTATTTGTTATGATAGTATATACATGCCTTTTGTAAAGACTAGCTTGCGCACGTCCATAGGCCACGGTAGCCGCTTCCCATCAGGTGGGCCGTGAGTTTGTCTGTCACCTGAGTCAATTAATCAATCAATTAGCCTATTGCAGTCCACTGCTGGACATAGGCCTCTCTCATTTTACGCCATAGCACCCGATCCTCCGCCTTGCGCATCCAGTCTATCCCAGCTACCTTTTTCAGGTCGTCCGTCCATCTTGTTGGGGGACGTCCTACCTTCCGTTTACCGATTCGTGGTTTCCACTCTAGGACTCGTTTGCTCCATCGGCCATCGATCCTTCGGCAGATGTGGCCAGCCCATTGCCACTTTAGCTTGCTTATTCTGCGAGCTATGTCGGTGACTTTAGTTCTTTGTCGGATGGTCACTTTAGTTCTTTGTTGGATGGCCATGTCACCTGAGTGGTATAAAATATATATATATATATATATATACTTATGGCTCTGACACGAGGTCTTGAAAGATTTACAATTCAACAGTACCTAATTGGCGTAGCAATAATACCGGTGGCTGGTTAGGCATAGGTTGATATATCTAACCTGTGCCTAATTTGTAAGAGAAGAGATCATAATATCATTGGATTGAATTGAATGGAAAAAAGTAGAAGTATTTTTGTAATGATGTAGAAAACCTACGCTCAGAGGCTTCACTCTGTGCAAGTAATGTTTAAAGAAGAACAATTACATTTGGTCACACTACATCAGACAGCATGCATAAGCATAAAAAAACAGCTCGCAAAGCATTTCCAAATTAAAACAAACTAACCGGATTTCACCTGTGGGAATTGTAGTCAAAACTAATCATACATTCAATATTAGTATTATTAAGCAAACGTTGAAAAACACTGGGATTGGATCGAATCGTGGGAGGACAGGTCCACAGGCCAATAAGTTTTTCTAATGGTACGCCCTCGAGCGGTAGCTGTACTCAATACATATACACGTTACATACTTGACAGGCCAGTGTTGCTACTATGAATTTTCTCTGCTGCCGGATGTTTTCCCCGGTACAGTAACGTTGATATTAAAAGGCATTCTACTAAATAAAATCTAATCTCGGTACTTACAGTCTGAAATAAGTAGTTTCTATCTCAGCGAGTAATTTAATTAATATCCTATTATTCTCTTACCAACACAGTTTTTGATGTCGCAGTTTTAAAACCTTCGGAATACGAAAAAAATCTTTGGATTTTTTTTTTTGCGCGTTCCTCCTTTGTGTTGTCTCTCATAAGAGTCCAACAGAAATCAGGCATCATGTAGGTACTCCATCTATCCTGGTACCGATTTTCCATTTGATATCTTGATGATACCACTCTCCTTGCTCTTAGGTCACAAAGGATTAGGAACCTCGATGCTCCTTCTACATCCCAAGTTCTGAAAAGATAAAAGTATTTGCATTACTTATGAATTTTATCTTACTTAATTGAAGTTTTTTTGTCCTTGAGTCTTTGTCCATGTCTAGCCTTGCGTTTTTATGTACTAAAACCTGAAAAGTTCCTTCTGATTTATTTATTTATTTATTTATTTAATAGGTTTATCCACAGCAAATGCATTACAAATTGGTATATAATACATGTTTAGCGAGTAATGTGGCTGATACATTTGCCAATTACGGATAACCAGTATGCGTAATATTATAACATTGAAGAAAAGAAAAAAAAAACCTATATTAGCACAGAGAATTAAATAGGCAAAATAACATATCATACAGACTGAGTTTAGCAGAAATAAGTAAAATGAATTACATACCTACCACTATTTACTTATTATACTGAGTAGGTACTTAGATTTCGTTATAATTCTTTCACTCGGTTATCTGGCAGCGTATGGTACAAAGGCACAAGAACATTTTCGGAATAAGGTATGTGTCTATTCACGAAGGTATGGGTGATTTTATACCAACATAGATTCATTTGCTTTGATTTTTACGCCGTATGCCGAAGATTTTACCCGAACAGAAATAACAGTTATCGAAGTGATTTTGTTGTTCTCCCCAAATCATCGATATCCCAAACTTCATACACCTTTTACAATTTATCCACTGTCTCAAATGTTCAAATGGCTTGTTTTGATGCTCAATACTCTAGTTGAAGTAAGCGCAGTTGGCTTTTTCACAGATTTATCAAAGGTACATTCGCTGTATATGTAACAAAATGCATCTAGATTGGTCAACATCTTTAAGAGCTCACCATAGTACAAAAACATGGAAAAAGTAAGACATAAAACTTATGACACTTTGTAGAACTTAAAATGAAATCATTTTAAAACTGCGGGTATTTGTTAAATAAACTCATAAAAGTATGACAGTTATAGATTCCTCATCATGAACACGTCCAAAAACAATATCTAAACTAATTTTAACCGCACCAAGAAAAGTTTTTTTTGTAGGTCATCAGACAACGACCACCAACTTACGAATTGCTGCGCTTACCGGTAACTACAAGAAAGTTATAGATATGATGAAGTTCCACCATCAACAAAAAGCACTACTGTACAGTGCCTACTGCGTTTCGGGGTTTCCGAGTTAGGCCGTTACTTACTCACTGATAGTCTCTTACTAGGTGGTTATGCATCCTTACCAGTTGATGACGTGTGTCCTAAGCAGTACTTATTGAGCTTGGACTACTCTCTTATACGCTGTCACCAGTCGTAATACTAACTAGTTTTTCTTCTTGCTAACCTACTCTTACGTTATAATTTGCATATATTATGTAGGTTCTCTAAGAAGAAGCGTTAACGTATTCTATTCTATGGAATCTAGCATCACAAGTTTAGTTGTAATCTACCACTAAACCTGTGTTACTAGATTCCAGACTGAAAACTCTTTTTCACGCCACATTGATGTATGGAAGCTTAAAACTAAATCAGCTCCCATACATCAATGTGGCGTGGCAACGGTTTTTATTACTTTTAGGAAATCTGGATATTAGAATGTTTATGTATAAAACATTTACAGCGCATACTATATCGTAATAATATCGATACACTGGTTTAAACGTTATACGTGCGTTATAAACCCCAATTTATATAAACATGTTGACTGTAGTACATCGGCATAGAATCGGTACCAATAAAAACATAGCAAGGTCTAGGATTTCTGTGCAAAAGGAATTTGCTTCTTTAGTTCATACACCAAACACACGGTACAGAAGACAGAATCAGTTTTACAGACGTTATATATCAATAAATGTAATTTACTAATATTTATGATGAAGTATTCGGTCGTCGGGTACTTGGTCGTTGATAACCCAGAAAAAAATCGTAAAAATCTGTCAGAATCGGTCGAATGATTTGTTTTATTATTAGGAATACTATTAAAGTGTCGCAAAAATCAGTAAAATGTATTCGAGCGTCCGTAAAAACGACTTAGAACCATAACCCGACTTCAAATACCTATAGTAAACAGTATTTTTTAATTATTTTCATTGAAAAGGCTGCCTAATTCAAGAATGCTCTTGTTCAAATTAAAAATAACATCCTTAGACTGGTTTTAACCTTTAATTTTAACTACAAACTCAACAAATTGCGCCGGATTGTAAACGCTTGCTATTACCACACTTGTCTATTACATGTTGCCGATCTTATCTACCTCTCCAAGATTTTTTTTTACGTGCGGAAATCCCTTTGGATACCCCCCCGCTGGCCAGCGGGGGTGGTTATGTCGTGTCTCGACTAAAACCGCACGGTGTCCTCCTCAAGTGTCCGTTGCCGGGCACCCCGGGTAAGCCCTCGAAAGGATAACCCCACAACCATCCTAAGCAAATTTCATGCTCCGATCAGTTCCATGGGGTCCGACCATTATATAGGGCCGGGACGCACCCACAGTGAAAACTACCTAACTAGCTACCGACGCCCCTGACCGAGACGCTCTCGCATGTACTTGGTTACCTACTGCCTGGAGCGCTTATATGTAAAATCTTGTGACGCTGTACTGTACACTCATAAGCTTCGAAAATTACGACGATCTTCTTAGTCTTTGGAGAGAGTTCACTTCCTTATGTGAGTTCTACCACTTGTATAGTGATTTGTGTTTTGATGAATTGTTCGAGATGATGCCGGCGGCTACCTACTAACGCACCGCTTGCCAGGGGCAGGAGTTTCACCCCCACAATTCAAAATTAGAATGGTCGCGGACTGTGAGATTCAAAAGGAATTGACTTCCGCAAATTGACTTCCTTGCTATGGTTTTTCTAATTAACTATAGTACTGTAGCGTCCGGGGGTTGGACGCCACAATACCTCGTGTTGATAATAAGATAAACACAAGGGAAGATATTTATATGATCATTTATTATTTCAACAAAGCTTCCTATATCGGGTTTAGGTAGGTTTTTACGCGTATATATTTATATTTATGCGAACTAGGGAATCGCGAACTCCGCTCAAGGACTGAGCCTAAATTTAATACACTTATATCTTCTCTTCGGCCGGCGGACCCGGGTGGCGCGTCTAGTCGCCCGCTGTCAGCCGCACAGCCGAATGCAGCTCCACGCAGCAATTGTTTTTTCTTCCCTAAGCTAAATTTGAAACACAAAGTATTTATTTTTAAACTCTGACACATGATGCCCAGGTAAACGAACCGTGGTGTGTCGAACGAGGTCGCACACCACAACCAGCTACGCCCTTATGGTCATACATGTGACAGCCTACACCGGAGCCCTAGATTGACTACACGAGAGCAGACAAAAAAAAACATCTCGCCTGTCTCTTACAATGAGAAAAACGACGCAATCTTTACACTTTATAACTATTAAACTGTAACAAATACTGAAAAAATTCGAATAAAAAGATTGCTTCATTCTTGGCCTGGCAAAAACTCGTGTTAAAAAGCAACAAGCCACAGCGCGACTATCTAAATAAACTATTTTGGTGTCTCTTGACGACACATTTTAATGTTTGCCCTGAAGGGACTTAAAGTACAGAGTACTTTTAAGACCTACCTAACTAAAAACGAAAGATGACATAAAGTGATCTATGTCGCCTACACAATACTAAATTATTTTTAAATCAACATTAAAGAGAAAGAACTCACTCTATAAAGAAGAGTCTGATCGAAAACTAACTTTCAACCATCGTCGGCGATTATGTCCAGAACGATTTGACTCTCTTACAAAGTTTAGATCACACCTCTCAACATTGAACAAAAAAATAATTGCCTAACTCCTACGCTAGAACATCACGAACATAACAAAACAAATCTATTTATCTTCAGCAGCGCAGCAATATGGAATAAACAGAGAACACATATTAATAATAAAATATTACACATAACACGTTATTTACTACGTGAATTATAATTCTACTAAGACTTATAGTCCTTATTGGCCCTATTGACCCGCAGGCAACTGTCAATGCTCTTGAAACATTCTGGAACAAGCCACCATCATAGCCATCTTCTCGTTGAGCACATAATATCACATAAAAGCACATAAAAGCAAAATAAACACAACGATACTGATAAATGCGTCGCTCCAATTGTCGCACGTCATCTTTCTTCAAACGGTACGGGATCGATCCATCCACTGCCAACTGCAGAATGTTGGTGTTTCCGACTTCTGCGGAAACTAGCGCTTCACCAGCTGTAGCAACCACCAGCTCCTGTGGAAACCAGCACCTCCACCAGTTGTATGGAAACCGGCGTTCCTCCACCAATTGTAGCTGTAGCAACCACCAGCTGTATGGACCGCAGCGCCTCCACCAGTTGTAGCGTCCGGGGGTTGGACGCCACAATACCTCGTGTTGATAATAAGATAAACACAAGGGAAGATATTTATATGATCATTTATTATTTCAACAAAGCTTCCTATATCGGGTTTAGGGAGGTTTTTACGCGTATATATTTATATTTATGCGAACTAGGGAATCGCGAACTCCGCTCAAGGACTGAGCCTAAATTTAATACACTTATATCTTCTCTTCGGCCGGCGGACCCGGGCGGCGCGTCTAGTCGCCCGCTGTCAGCCGCACAGCCGAATGCAGCTCCACGCAGCAATTGTTTTTTCTTCCCTAAGCTAAATTTGAAACACAAAGTATTTATTTTTAAACTCTGACACATGATGGCCAGGTAAACGAACCGTGGTGTGTCGAACGAGGTCGCACACCACAGTACCTAAGGGGTTCTTCTGACCTGTACCAAATTTCATCCAGACACGTTAAACCGTTTGTGTGAAAGAGTAAAGAACACCCATCCATACATGCATCCTCACAAACTTTACCGTTTTTAATATAAGTAGGATAATAAAAGTCTTTTCTACTTTTCTTCTTAAAGCAATCGTTTATGTACAGTTTTGAACTTTGAGCAAGTCACAAGTAACCCATAGTAAACAAGTCTTGCCCACAGCACAAGCGGGTGCCATAACGTATGGTAATAATAACACAATCTTCCGGTCGTCTATTATCTTTAGGAATCTCTCTCGTGTGTATTGAATTCAAATGACATGAGACACGTGGGTGCATATGGCGCCGGCGCCGGATATTATGCACCAAGCCCTTGAGAAATAGCAAGTATTACAACGGTAATTTGTCCTATTTTCTTTATTATCTAGTCCGGTTTCAGATTCCGTAGGATTATGTAATTTTATGCTTTGTTTGTATGAAGTAAAGAGTCAATGTGGCTGTACCAATTGGAGCTTAGGACATTTTGTTTTAGAAAGTAGCTGTTTTTCCTGATTCTCCATAACTCTTCCAACAACTATGGTAGAATCTTGTAGACTCTAAAATCTGTAAAAACATGCTACCAGTTATATTCCACTAAAAAGCAATACTAAAGCGCAAAGCGTTCTAGTAGAGTGCAGCTCCACAGAAACCCAAAAAGAACAAATATATAATAATATGTTATACTTCGTATTACTACGCTTAGATGTTGCGCTTGGTTGCATATCGTAAAAATCTAATATATTTAGTGTAATTATCAGCAGAATCGATTTTACAAGAACAATTTTTATATTTTAAATGCTTGTGTCGAGTATAACACGAGACGCAATTGGATATCAGGTATCATTATTTCATGTGCCTATTGCAATACAGCTGACCCGGTGTTAATTACCTTATCATTTATGTGGCAAATGTGTTGTGAAATATTTGCCAAACTTGTATCTAAATTGAAACCGTGTTAATTAAGGATCATCTAGCCTCATTCGACTAGTGTTTGAATTTGTTCCCCTGCGTTGTTAAATTTTTTGCGATATAATTCCTCAATGATTATTGAAAGCCAATGATCTAATTCGCAATGCCAGGTACCTAACATGTGACAGTTTCAGATCGAAACTCGAGTTATGATGTATGATTTTAAATTGAAATTCACCTGTTATAATGAAAATTCGTTGCTCTTTTTAAAAAGACCGAAACTGTATATCAGCTGTGCAATTTCAAAGTCTATTATAAGGATACCTGCTAGAATAAACGGGTCTTTGGATTTTGCAGGTTACTAGACCGATAAGTATTAATTCAGTGTCCAAATAACTGAAAAGGCCTTCTAGACTTTTATATTAATTTTAAAAAGATTTTATAATAAAATGTCTCATAATTTCTCTTGTGTCCCTTACTAGGTTTTACCATCCGATATAGACTAGAAATTTTCCTGAATTCTTGAATTCGAAACTTACCGTCTATGGTAAGTTTGATTATGATATGACGTATTCATAAAAGGAAACCTGCCCATGATAACCTGATATTACCATTAAACCGATCTGTATGTGATTACTACACCAACTGCATATTTTCCTCCAGATCAAATGACACATTGTGAAGAAAGTTATTTTGAATGAAACAGATGCCCGGCGACACTGGACAGTACCGGAACGAAACCGGCGTTTGTGCATGCAATCTACGATTAAGTTACACTTTATGACCGCAACTAGAACTGCGTGGGATAATTTCCCTTACACTATTCTACAAACGTTTCGCTTGGCAAATTGTTCTGAAGTGTACTCGATTTATGCTGGCGATATTCATCTTTTGCGGTGTAACATTGACCTGTTTAGGACCTGAATTGAATGTTTACCCTGAATAATGTAGTTCAGAAAGTAGAAAGGTAGAGTCACCCACAAAAGAATACTTCATGTTTTTTTTATTACTAGCTGTTCCGGCAAACTTCGTTCCGCCTTAGAATCAAGTTATGTTGGTTACCTGACCAACTGAATTTATTTCGTTAATGTCTCATATTTTTAAGTATACTAATTGTTGGAATAGGACCCGTATCCTGAGGAGGTCATCTCAAAGCCGTAAATGGCCCAGGGTCAGCCAGGGTGCGAAGGAATTGCTATATTTGGCTATCTTATGCCCGATTTCACCAAAGATCCCTAAATTTTAAGGGACCCTTAAACATATTTAAGGGTCACCTAACTGTAATTTCGTTTTCACCAACGGTTAAGGGACACCTAAGGCTTTAAGGGATCCCCTAAGTTTACGGGGCCAAATCTCGACCCCTTAGCGTTAAGTGGCGGTTTCAATTGTCGTGGTATTTTTACTTGTAAAGCAAAATGGAAGGTGTTTTGAGTGATTTCTTGGAGAGTATGGAGACTATCGAAACAGTGGATTTGCTACTAAGTTCTAATTTATTTAGGCGACCACGCATTTACCGTGAAAGAGTGAATTTTTTCACGAAGTATGACGATCAAGACTTTGTGAAAAGATTCAGGTTAACCAAAGCAAGCGTGTTATATTTACTGGATAAAATAGAACACCATTTGGAGTATTTCGATAACAGGTAAGTAATGAGGTAATTTACGACTGAATTGTAAGTTTTAAAGTAGGTACCTATACTTACACATAATCATCTTTGTTTACAGGAATCAATCAATATCTCCTGTTAATCAATTACTATGTGCTTTGAGGTTTTATGCAACAGGAAACCATTTACTGGCAGTGGCAGATACTGGTGGTTTCAGCGTTGCCACTTGCAGCAGGATTGTGAAAAGAGTAACTGAAGCTATTCTAACACTGCGAGATGATTTTATACAATTCCCTAATACAGAACAGGAACAGTTAAAAGTCAAAGCAGATTTCTACAGAATTGCTCGCTTTCCTAATGTCCTTGGTTGCATAGATTGCACGCATGTAAAAATACAGTCACCGGGTAGGTCCCTACTTGTCTTTTGTATACTAATTCACTAAATAAACTACTATGCAACTAACCTACTATTCATACTGTACCTACTAACATACTTTTAATATTTGTGTGATAGGTGGGGATGATGCAGAACTATTCCGGAATAGAAAGTCCTACATGTCTATTAATGTACAAACTATAAGCTCTGCAGATTTGTTAGTAAGGGATGTTGTAGCACGCTGGCCGGGATCGTCACATGACTCTGCTATTTATCAAAGTAGTAGAAGGTATGCCAGATTTGAGAGAGGAGACTATACAGGGGCATATTTACTAGGCGACAGTGGATACCCTTTGAAGGTAATAAAACACAATTTTGTTATGAACGTTATATGTATATTTAGAATGATTATAAATTATTTTTGTTCTGGCCGACTGCAAAAAGATTTTGTAATCCCAAGGCACCACCTGAAAAAGAAAACATTATTTTAATGTAATATTTATTGAATTTTTTCAGACTCATTTGCTGACTCCATATTTAAATCCAGTAACAAATGGGCAGCGAAAATATAACGAAGCACACATAAAGACCAGAAATACAGTCGAGAGACAGTATGGCCTTTTGAAAAGAAGGTTTCCTGTACTAGCTTTGGGTATACGACTGAATTTACAGACTGCAGGAAAAGTCTTTGTGGCTTGTTGCATTTTGCACAATATTTGCATTCTTAGAAAAGAAAGCGAACCTGTAGATGACGGATCTTTGCCCCAATTGGAGGAGTTTATCATGAGAGGACAGATACCCAATATTCCAAGCAGTACTCATGCCACAACATACGGATTTACCAGGGATCAAGTAACTCAATACTTTGATACATTGGAATAACAACTGTTTAATGAAAAAACTGTAATAATACCTTTTATTTGTGAAAGTATTTCGTTTTTAATTTCAACTTCCTTTGCCGCTGTCTGTAATTGCAGGTCATACAATTTCCTTTTAAATTCTATTTCTTCTTGTAGAAGTTGACACTTTAAATCTTCAAAGGACTCCTTTTTTTATTAATATCTTTAAAGCTGTCACACAGGCCGGACACAGCTTCGCTTCTCTCATTCGGCTGTGAAAGTTGAGGTCGCCTCCTGGACCACAATGGAGTTTTTCTTATAATAAACTCTTCGTTGGCATCAGTCTACAATAAAACAAAAATATATTATAAGTATAACAGAGGATTAGCCAGTTAAAGTGGGAAAGTAGATATGGCATACAGCACGCAGTATTGCCGGCCAATAGGGTTTCCGGGTTGGCAAATGGGTAAGTTTAGAGTAGTACATCCACCCTCAGGTGATTAAGACTAGACAGTCTTCTAAAGACTGCAGGAATTTACTGGATGTAAGCATTTTCCAACCAGTCTCTATGGAAATGAGAGAATCCTATGTACAGCAGTGAACATTCTACAGCTGAATTGTTGATGATATGAGAATAATGAATTACAATACAATATTACTTACATGCCCTTGTTGTGGTGTGTTTGATGGTGTTGGGGTAATGGTCTCTACATGTATATTGTCTTCGTTACTAAGACATATTACTTTTGGTAAATCAATGTTCGCCAAAACCTTTTGTTCGTCTATATAATCGCTATCTGGGATGCCTATGATCCCAGTACAGCCTCGGCCAAGTATCGCGCATACCTGCTCCAAAATAGGGTCAACTTTGATTATGCTTGGCCCTCCTCCAGTCTGCGTCGCATCTCTTCTGGATGTATTATAATACATCTTACTTTCACTTTTCAGTTTTTCCCACATTTTCATAAGGGATTCCTTATTCCTGAAAATAAAAGTCACTTTTATAAACCAATAATTTTATTATATTATTAACACTTACTTGGAAAAATATAACCTACAAATATACATGTTAAAATTAACATGTATATTTGTACATGGGGTAGCTGCTGTTAAAGAGTTATATAGTCAAAACATAATAGATTACAGTACCTGAATATTGTTCCCGAAGCATTAAAGGAGTCCGTGATTGCCGTCCACGCCATACATTTGGATTCGTTGGTTGCCCCGTCCGTCCTTTTATTCAAAATTGTGTCCGTATGTTCAAGGAGTAGTTTGATCAACCTATCTTTTTCTTCTAGAGTAAAATTTTGTCCACGTTTCCTCTTATCTGCCATCTTTTTGTAAGTTTTACGAAATTATTAGAAAATAACACGCACCGAACTATCACTTTACAGAACCGCTATCGCAACAATACAAACAAAATAATTTGAAGTTGGAATTGTCAAAGTGAAGGTTTTTTTTTTTAGTTGAATTTGGCACCTATTTCATCCTCCATAAAGCCAGAAAATGTATTTGTTTTTATTATTTATGATGCATTATTTATTAAATACTCAAATAATTAGGTCAATTATGAACATTCCTTGTATTTTGATGATTTTTCTGTAAAATATCAACAAAATACCTAAACCGGTAAAAGTACGGTTTTCGGAAACCACAGACTAAAAATTAAACTCTCACTTTACAAGGGGTCCCTTATTTAGGTGTCACTTATCGCTGTGAAAACGAACTTAAGTAAGGGTCAATTTTAGGGAGGCCCTTAGCGTAAGGGATTCCTAGTTAGGGTGTAGTTTAGGGATCTTTGGTGAAAACGGGCATTACACCCCGGCATTAGAGACCTGAGACGGCGTGCGGTTTTGATCCGTTCGTGTCCGACAACAACCCCCACTGGCCTAAACTAAAAAGTTAAAGATCATAAAAATCGGTTCACCTGTTTATCCCGGTCAACACTAACACGACTTTGTTCTAAATATATAAGATTTTTCGAGATTAGGAGGTTTTCGAACTAAGGTTATTGGTAATTTGCAATTTCTTAAACTACTTATGAGGATACCTGTACCAAAGCTGTTATTTAATTGCCTTTTTTACGGGCTCATATTTAACTTGCCCTGTATATAGTATGTATTAGTTAGTTAGCTAAGGCCAAATTTTGCAACTGAATTTTGTAACAGTTAAAGTACACGTTTTGTTTTGATGACAATGCGTTAATATGGTACCATGGAGCTGGTCTGGTGATGGAGTAGGTAGGTGATCATAGGAACCCCTAAAATAAACAAGATAAACCTTTCGAGTTTGAGCTCATTTGTTTTTGTCTTGACAAACTCTCTGATTTGATATTGTATTCAGGGGCTGATGATGGAGTAGGAAGGTAGCCATAGGGACTCGTTAATTAAACAAGGTAAACTTATCGAGTTTGGGCTCATTTGTTTGGTCTGTTTGACAAACTCTCTGATGTGGTATTCAGGGTCTGATGATGTAGTAGGAGAGTGGCAATAGGAACTTCTAAACTCCGATAGTTTATGCTCATTTGTTTTGTCTTGGTAACCACTGCGATGCTACATGATACCCAAAGTCTCAAGATGGAGTCGGTAGGTAGTCTGGAAATAAACAAGATAGATTGATTGTGTTGAACTCCTTTTGGTTGCTCTTATCTAGCACTCTGGTGCTACAGTGTAACATTACTAAAACTACAAACTTGAAAATGTAAATTAATTGATAACAATACTTTTTCCCAAGGGTTGTGCTGATTTTAAAAGCTTGTAGCGCAATTAGAACACAGAAAAAACTTGTGCTATACAAGCTTCTGAAATCAGCGCTATCCTTCTTTTTTTTTAACGCGTGGAAACCCCCACGGTCTTCACCCCATCGGTGCCAGCGATGAGATGGGCGTGTCGGAATCGGACTGACTAAAACCACACGGTGTCCTCCCCAAGCGTCCATAGCCGCGCACCCCGGGTAAGCCCTCGAAAGAATAACCCCAGGGATCAGCACAACCCTTGTAAATAAATAATATTTTCGTTTAAGCCTAAAGTTTGTTTTATAATAAAAGCTTGTTTTTGAAAAGATTTTTTATTAATTATTTACATTTCTCTTCTACGAGTAATTTGACATAATATTGTATATCTAGCTAGTTAATAAATATCTACATTTTCCTTCGCTTTATGATCGGCTATGAAATAGGGTCACGTTGGTCTCAGGTTTGTTACTACAATTTAGCATAAATCTGCTGCAACGATACATTAAAAACTACTATTTATGCGGTCTCATAAATTGTAGCAGAGCTGTGGTGATTCTCGATCTCCTAAAACAAAGTTTTTTTCCGAAAACACTATAGCATTTTACGATGCCTTACTTGAACGTTGAGCTTCGTAACTGGTAAGCAGCAGGCAGCACCTTAAATAAATAAGTTCCAGTAATAGACAATAGACCGGACGCGCAGCTACACGAATAGTTAGTTTCTTTGAACTAGTAACAACAACAGCTCACCACAATTGTTGTTGTAACCGAGCATTCGCCTTCACAGAAACTATTAAGCTTTCTTAACTCTTTCTTGGGTGTGCTTATAGCGCTTTGATGAAACATTTACAAAATATTGTTTCTTTAATGTTTCGTCTATTTAGTGTCAAAAGATTAAAGAGTGACATTGATGAACCTTTTTGATCTGTCAATAGAAAAATTTTGAACTGCCTGATTAGGGTACTTACCCCAGGAAACTGCCATTAAAATTACACTTCAGTGTTGTTTCTGTTGGTAAGTAAGGATGCGTGTGTATTACACCTCTGGTGTCATGCCATGAGTATTTTCCTATAACCAATAACAAGGTTAATTAACTATTCGCAATCTCTGCATAAGTTTTGCGTAATCATTTATGCTAACAGTCTTTAAGTAACAAAGTACTGTACCAAAGTATGCGTAGCTTTAGTGGACATTCCTTTATTCATGTGAATTTGCATGTGAATGATCGCCATTAACAAGCTATTTACTAATATTGTTAATTCCAATTGCTTCTTTTACACGATTCCTATATGTATGCCGTCCATGAAAACTATTGTTTCAATACCAAATGTCCACTTTAGGAAATTAACTTCCCGTAAATAGTAAAGCTTTTTAATGTCCGCCCATAACGGGGTGTGGGCAAGTGGGGTAATTCAATTAAGTAACCATTCGGCGCCCCTCTGTTATGTAGTTACTTAGCTTTTATTTCAAAGAGCCATCAGCCATAGTAATACAATATTATATCAGTGAATAGATTACATTACTAATTGTTATTAGTCACGAAGATTTCATTAGAACATAAAGTAAATTCAAAATATTTTGATGTTACCGTAAATTACAGAATCCATAAAATGTTTTTTCATTGAGCCCGGCACAATTATTTGTCCTTGGTTATGTTTATTTGATCCACAAACAAGAATACCATTTGGCAATGCTGGCAGATGCTAATGTTTATAGTACATTTCAGTTGTATGTCTCCACACTTGCGTACATTCATTTTGAAACTCATAGTTTATTTTTCTGCATTCCTCAACTGGCATATTACATTACACAAATACAAATACACAAGAAAGACGTTTTACACTACAAATTTGATTCAGATATGTATCAGAAGCTATATTGTTGCCTATGCTGAATTGTATTTCATTACTGCACTTGTCGGCCACTAACAATCAGAGTATAAATTGGTTGAAATTGGCTCCAGAGCATTCATATTGTCGTCGGAGGCGAATAATAATCAATTTATTTCTATGTTAAGCTGTCAGTGTGTAAATTTGATCTATGTAATTTCAGAAACTAATTCATAACTAAGTTAACTGTTTTGATTACCCAAGGTACTTGTATATTCATTGTTAATATGTTATTAGATTAACATCGTCAAGCCTGGTTGATTGCGTGTTGCGTAGATTAAGTTTGCGTGCTATGTAACCATAGTTGCTGGGTTCAATTCCCAGTTTGAATTTGGTTTTTCTTAAGATAAATTTTAAGTAATATCATAGATTTTGGAGGCATGTCCTGTAAACGGCAATAAGCTCTTGATTAGTAGATTATACACACTCTCAGAACTGTTAATAATTTCATACCTGCAAAGAAATGTAGAAGAATTATCCCTGGGGTTATCCTTTCGAGGGCTTACCCGGGTTGCCCGGCAATGGACACTTGGGAAGGACACCGTGTGGATTTAGTCGGTCCGATTCCGACACGCCCACCCCATCGTCGACACCGATGGGGTGAAGCCCGTGGGGGTTTCCACACGTAAAAAAAACCCCCAATTGAGCCATACTATGTAAATCGTCACAATATTATAGTGCCGTCCTCAAACTAAAGGGTGGTGACATCCGGTAAATTTAGCAACGTCATGTTTAGCAATTTCACGTCTTAAGTTTAGCAACTTTATTCTCGTAAAAGCTGAAAAAAATATCTATCGATATATGACATCGTTAGGCAAGATTTATAAAAAATACTAGCATCGGCTTAAAATATTCACGTCGTCATCGTTTTTCAGCTCCAGCTCGAAATTTGTATTTTCATTTAACTGCTTTTTAGCATGTGGACGGCAGTATAACAAACCACCTAGTAGGATGTTACTAAATGGGTAGGTAGGCAAGTATGATTTAAAACAGCTTAAAGCTCTCCAAGTTACGACTAATCATATGACTCCTCCTTTGATTTTCTGTATTTTTAATGAAACGAAAGGTAAAAAATAACCGATTTTTTTTCTTCTAATCTCTACACAATCACATTTATAGTGACTGTATAGGGATCATATTATTATATGCCATCGGCGAATCAAGATCTTAAAATAATCTTGAAATTAGACACCAATCAAATTTCTCCTTGTTGCTCTGTGCTGATTATAAATCTAAGTGTAACGGAGCGTCAAGTCGTCAGCTCGTCAGTAGTTACTTTCCCTCTTTTCCTAAACATTCTCTGAAAGCATTTAAGGAATGATAATTTTCCCTTTTGACGTGATTTTTCTCATGCACGATTGATTCATCGTTGCGTTGAACAATCGTATACTCTTCTATCTTAAATCGATCTCTTACATCACCAACGAACGTTGCGAAAGACATTTTCTTTTTATAGAACTTTTTTTTTAAATTAAATATATTTTTATCACTACACTTTAGTTCTCCTAATATAATTTTTCATTTTTATTTTGGTTACTATCTGTTGCCCGCGGCTTTATCCGCGTGGAATTCTGATCGTTTCCGCTACCTATGGGACCCTATTCCACCAAGCATCATTTTGTTATATCTCAAAGGGTTTGCAGCGTTTTCGTTGAAAGCTCCTAGACGGCCTATTTTTTTCCGACACCTCCAACAAATATAATTATATTTTCGGTAAAGTAGTTTTTGAGTTTATCGCGAACAGGCAGACAGACAGAAACGACGGACACTACATACTATAAAACTTTGTTTTATAGTATGTAGTGTCCGTCGTTATATTAATTTTAAAAAGATTTTATAATAAAATGTCTCATAATTTCTCTTGTGTCCCTTACTAGGTTTTACCATCCGATATAGACTCGAAATTTTCCTGAATTCTTGAATTCGAAACTTACCGTCTATGGTAAGTTTGATTATGATATGACGTATTCATAAAAGGAAACCTGCCCATGATAACCTGATATTACCATTAAACCGATCTGTATGTGATTACTACACCAACTGCATATTTTCCTCCAGATCAAATGACACATTGTGAAGAAAGTTATTTTGAATGAAACAGATGCCCGGCGACACTGGACAGTACCGGAACGAAACCGGCGTTTGTGCATGCAATCTACGATTAAGTTACACTTTATGACCGCAACTAGAACTGCGTGGGATAATTTCCCTTACACTATTCTACAAACGTTTCGCTTGGCAAATTGTTCTGAAGTGTACTCGATTTATGCTGGCGATATTCATCTTTTGCGGTGTAACATTGACCTGTTTAGGACCTGAATTGAATGTTTACCCTGAATAATGTAGTTCAGAAAGTAGAAAGGTAGAGTCACCCACAAAAGAATACTTCATGTTTTTTTTATTACTAGCTGTTCCGGCAAACTTCGTTCCGCCTTAGAATCAAGTTATGTTGGTTACCTGACCAACTGAATTTATTTCGTTAATGTCTCATATTTTTAAGTATACTAATTGTTGGAATAGGACCCGTATCCTGAGGAGGTCATCTCAAAGCCGTAAATGGCCCAGGGTCAGCCAGGGTGCGAAGGAATTGCTATATTTGGCTATCTTACACCCCGGCATTAGAGACCTGAGACGGCGTGCGGTTTTGATCCGTTCGTGTCCGACAACAACCCCCACTGGCCTAAACTAAAAAGTTAAAGATCATAAAAATCGGTTCACCTGTTTATCCCGGTCAACACTAACACGACTTTGTTCTAAATATATAAGATTTTTCGAGATTAGGAGGTTTTCGAACTAAGGTTATTGGTAATTTGCAATTTCTTAAACTACTTATGAGGATACCTGTACCAAAGCTGTTATTTAATTGCCTTTTTTACGGGCTCATATTTAACTTGCCCTGTATATAGTATGTATTAGTTAGTTAGCTAAGGCCAAATTTTGCAACTGAATTTTGTAACAGTTAAAGTACACGTTTTGTTTTGATGACAATGCGTTAATATGGTACCATGGAGCTGGTCTGGTGATGGAGTAGGTAGGTGATCATAGGAACCCCTAAAATAAACAAGATAAACCTTTCGAGTTTGAGCTCATTTGTTTTTGTCTTGACAAACTCTCTGATTTGATATTGTATTCAGGGGCTGATGATGGAGTAGGAAGGTAGCCATAGGGACTCGTTAATTAAACAAGGTAAACTTATCGAGTTTGGGCTCATTTGTTTGGTCTGTTTGACAAACTCTCTGATGTGGTATTCAGGGTCTGATGATGTAGTAGGAGAGTGGCAATAGGAACTTCTAAACTCCGATAGTTTATGCTCATTTGTTTTGTCTTGGTAACCACTGCGATGCTACATGATACCCAAAGTCTCAAGATGGAGTCGGTAGGTAGTCTGGAAATAAACAAGATAGATTGATTGTGTTGAACTCCTTTTGGTTGCTCTTATCTAGCACTCTGGTGCTACAGTGTAACATTACTAAAACTACAAACTTGAAAATGTAAATTAATTGATAACAATACTTTTTCCCAAGGGTTGTGCTGATTTTAAAAGCTTGTAGCGCAATTAGAACACAGAAAAAACTTGTGCTATACAAGCTTCTGAAATCAGCGCTATCCTTCTTTTTTTTTAACGCGTGGAAACCCCCACGGTCTTCACCCCATCGGTGCCAGCGATGAGATGGGCGTGTCGGAATCGGACTGACTAAAACCACACGGTGTCCTCCCCAAGCGTCCATAGCCGCGCACCCCGGGTAAGCCCTCGAAAGAATAACCCCAGGGATCAGCACAACCCTTGTAAATAAATAATATTTTCGTTTAAGCCTAAAGTTTGTTTTATAATAAAAGCTTGTTTTTGAAAAGATTTTTTATTAATTATTTACATTTCTCTTCTACGAGTAATTTGACATAATATTGTATATCTAGCTAGTTAATAAATATCTACATTTTCCTTCGCTTTATGATCGGCTCCGACACCTCCAACAAATATAATTATATTTTCGGTAAAGTAGTTTTTGAGTTTATCGCGAACAGGCAGACAGACAGAAACGACGGAAATAGTGATTTAGTCTTATTTTGCGTTGTGACAAAGTCAAAAATGTTATCAAAAACTGCTCGAAAATTGTACTGAATAAATATAAATCGTTTTGCGTATACTAGGTAGGTACATTTTTATTTAACGTTGTCCGGCATTTATAGTTCCATCTATTAAGTGGATCTCTCTTCCTATCAATCTCCTATTAGTTTTATTAAACAATTCCCGTACTTGAACACTATCATAACATGGCATCGATAATACAGAAGAAGAAAAGCTCAAATAGCTGTCCCAAATTGAAAGCACAACACTCGACATGATCGATAATTAGTTGGCATAGCTTTTTACAATTTATTAAAAAAAATACGATGCCACCCAGTCAATCAGTCCGTCATTGTGACCTTTACAGTAATATTTACCCATGGCCGCGTCTTAACCTTCTTCGACTATGTACTTTTTTAAAGTGTACTGGCAGGGTGCTTCACACCTTTTTTTCTAATCTATTCCAGTTGCTGGTGTACATTGCTTGCTAGTTAAGATCCGTGTTCTTGCCAAAGGTGCCCCTAACGTGGCGTGCAAGTAATATTAATAAGTTGTGCGGTTATTTCTACGTCCCACATACAGTCGTGATCGTACCGCATTCCTATCTAACGCAATCGAGCAGAACACTCGCGGAAGGTCGCTGCTGGCTACGCTTTTGTCATTTGTTTGTTATGAAAATTGTTCACTGATAAACTGTTGTTTTTATTTATCAAATCATTTCCTTAATCTTTTTGTTGTAACGTATATAGGTGGTTATTAATCTATGGAAACGGAGCAGATGGCTTCATCTAGTAAATTAAATTAGCACTCTATCTTTGTATTTACAAAAGCGGATAATTGATGAACTGAACGAATGTATACTATGTTGGCGGTATAGACTTATTGGACACGCTTGTCTAATCATCGAAATGGCACCACCTCAGTGGTGTATACCTATATATACACCAACATGAACTACGTCAAGGACTCTAACTTCGTTCACACGTTGTCATTGTTTCGTAGATAACAAATAAATGACATGCCTCTTATATTAAATAACCAGAAAGAATAATTATGCATTATTACAAGTACCTAGCTACTTATTAATTTTCGGTCAGTATAAATAAAAAGCGGCCAAGTGCGAGTCGAACTCGCTCACGAATGGTTCCGTACCATTATCTATACAATGGGAGCCCCTCTTAATTTATTTTAATTTAATTGTTTATTTTTGATATATTCTGTAAATATCTCAAGCGTCTACCAGTTGCCATTATTATTATCGAGCAAAAAACGACAAAAAATTGAAAATAAATTGTCTAGCTTTCACGATTCTTGAGATATAAGTATAACCTGATGACAGACGGACGGACACCCTTGGTCTTAGTAATAGTATCCAGTTCTACCCTTTGCGGACGGAACCCAAAAAATGATAATTATGTATATTATTTGCACGTCGGTCACATTTTTTAGTTTATGATTTTTTGTGGCATGGTTTCTAATTGATTGTCTGTCTGGTCCATGTGTAAAATAATAAGTGTATGCCATAGTCCTATAGTGTAGTATCATTCTGTAACTACGCTAAACAGAGGATACACAAACATCAATCGTCCAACCACACGAACTGATGAAATCCGCTCACCTGCACGTACTGGCTGATCAGCCGATCGTTAATTAACTTATGCTTACGTTACCTGCATCCACAGCTTATACCCAGTATATTTAAACAAATGTTTATCAGGTCATGGTAATACATTTTTAAAGAGAACGTAAGACCAGTTTTTGTTAAAAAACGCCCATCGTCTTGATGTACAGCGAACGTGTACAGATCACTCTATTTAGGAATTTAGTTACTCAGTTAGGACGCTTAGCCGCCTTTTAATTGAAATATTTTTTTATGTGAGAACAATTAACTTCGTAGATGTATTGGCAGAGCTAATCGAGCTACTTAGCTACGATTCAACAGAAATGCACCCAGTGGATATAGAATACCTTTTTCTTACGTGCGGAAATCCCCTCGGATATTCCCCCCGCCGGCCAGCGGGGGCGGTTATGTCGGGCTTGAACCGACTAAAACCGCACGCCGTCTCGGGTCTACAGACGTCGGGGTGTAAGGTTGCCCATAGAGCATATCCCTCGCACCCCGACTGACCCTGGGCCATGTCCAGTTTCGAGATGGCCCCCTCGGAGATAATATAACATATTGTCGACCACTGTCGCGAAGCGGTAGAGCCTTCGGCTGCTACATCGGAGGTCGCGGATTCGATTCCCGCTCAGTGGAAATATTTATATGCATGAATATGTCTTGGTATTTTTATATATAATAGATAGCGTTGTCTAGAATGTAGTAGAATATTTATTTTTTTATATTATAAAGTTACAAGATAATGATTCTGAATGTCAAAGGCAACATTTATGTATGATTGTCAACTTAAAACTAAATTACAGATTTTAAATTAAAAATATTGTATAAATCATAAACATTATGCTATTTGTATGGAAACAAGAATGTGGTTTATCGTGTGATATGCCATATTTAATTTCATATGATCATTTTAATGGCAACGCTAGAATTATCATTATTGCTAGAATATATGTATCATGTTTCATTTTAAGTTTTCCATAATTATTGTCATTCTAATTCATCATTAAATGGTACTCGTAGGTACCCGCACATATCGAACATGAATATTTATAAATTGTTGTATTCTGGTTTTTGAGCGTTATGGAAATACAGTATACTAGCTGTGCCCGCGACTTCATCTGCGTGGATTCACATTTTTAAGGTTTTAGTTCCTCTGCTCGGAACACTAATTCTTTTTCTAAAATTAAAGTAGTCTATCTTACACCTTATAATATTATCTATCTGCAAGTGAAAATCCTGTCAAAATCGGCGCAGCCGGTACAGAGATTACCTATTACAAACAGACAGACAAAATTTTTAAAATAACGTTTATGTTACATATATCGTACATACACTCATATGCATTTATTAACACTGTTATTTTAATATTACAAACAGACACTTTAATTTTATTTATTTGCATTGATATAATTATAATCAGCCTGTCTCAAGCAATAATTAACGAGCGATAATTAACATTTTTAATGTTCCGCTCGCTTAGTAATGTGCCCGATAGATGGCAATAGGCTCGCCCCCTATTACATTGGGACCTAAACATAACTGGCAAATCGTGGGTGTGTAATATACCTCTGCCTACCCCTTCGGGGATACAGGCGTGACGTTATGTTATGTCTCTCTAAGCTAAAGGTTAAGCCTCAGGAATGAGGGTAGGTTTACCATTCTGTAAAGCTGACCCTCATCGTAGCATTATTGGTATTTGTATACTAATATGCTACAATGGTATCAGCTTAACGGCCTCGTCAGAAGCTGTTTCACGACCCACTTAAGGAATCGGTACCTACCATAGGAAGAAGGAATTCTTGCAGGTAGTCGGTTCATCTGACTGAGGGCGTCCTAGCTTATCCTGCCCACATTTCGTTACATTATTGTATATCATTTCTTTTTTGTGTTCGTTGTCGTGCGTATGGAAACTAGAATCCTGATTATTTCTTTACTTTCTCCACTGACATACTCTCTGTGCCTCCAGTTTTGAAGATAACTGTTATATGAATTCTCATATTTACGTTCATGGCGAGATTGCTTTTACTGTTAGACTTAAATGGCTAATTATTTACAAACTTAATTATGTATATCCGAATCTTAATGGTGTGTAATTTTGTAAAATTTCATGTCGATTCGACTATTTCCCTAACCAAACAAAAGTAAGTTTTAATAAAACTGGCACAAAGAGGTGCGGTTAACTTAGGCTTTAATTACATAATTACGATAATTCGACAATTAAGGTATAAACCTAAGACACAAAGTAAAAAATTTGAAACGCCCGAAAAGCATCGATTGTAAGTACTTGTGTACTCCTAATACTTAATTTAACATAACTGTACACATAAGTATAATGTAATATATCTAAGAGAGTAATTTGGTATGAAAGTAAAATTGAACTTGAACACTGAACAACCAGTTTCGATTTCAAACAAAACACTTCCGACTTTGAATACTAATTTTTAAAGGTTAAAGTGTGTCAAGCCTGAAAGTGTTGATGTACATTTTGGAACACCACGAGGCATCGCCCACACATTGCTACCTTCTCCTCGGAGCCCGTAGTCTGCTTACTACTTCTCTTGCTTTTGGTGGGAATTATACGGCTTTTATGGGAGCGAAATAAATGTTAATTATCGCTCGCTTAATAATGTGCGCGGTAGATGGCAATAGGCTCGCCCCCTATTACATTGGGACCTTTACATAACTGGCCAATCGTGGGTGTGTAATACACCTCTACCTACCCCTTCTGGGATACAGGCGTGAAGTTATGTTATGTTATGGGAGCGACTGGCGTCTGACCTCCCAACCCCGAAATCAAAGCATACGCCAAAGTCTCGTCCGTCAATTAGCAGGTGTACTGGCTTGCAGATGAGGTTGTTTTAGGCGCCGAGATTTTGACGGGGCCCCAAAAACAGCATAATGGTACTTACCGTCGGTATTGTCAGGGGAAATGGATGAAATGGCCCAAACATGAAGCGTAGATAATCCGCACGGTCACCGGCGTCCTCATTAGAAGTAATAACTCATCCGTTTTTTTTAATAATTTAGGACACGTCAATTTGACTTCACCTCGCCTGATGGTAAGCTGAAGGTAAAGTCTCAGGAAAGAGGGTCACCATTACATACACGTACCATGTTAACAATGGTGGCAGCACTCAGCTTGACGGCCTCATCAGAAGAGAATTGTCGTCGCAGCACCGCGTGACACCCACCGGCCCCACTAGTCCTGCGACCACAATCTCCCTGCCCGGCTATGCACTTGCTGACCCCTGAACGCAATCAAACTGAAATTGGATTACTAAGGAGGGTTTTTCGCAATCGTGCACGGTGGTACCCACCCGGCCGAATTTTGTGACAAATTTGTGTCATCAACCACCAGTAAAAAACCATGGTGAAAAATCATAAGTCAGTCACTTAATAAACTCTGACCACTTGCGAAACCATATAAATTTTGCTTCTATTACCACTCAATTCTCACAAAAATCTGCGGTGAAACCTGTGAACATCCTTTCAATTTCATTAAACTAATCTATATTGTTTCCTTATTTCCAGGCGAGCCTGCGACAACTTGACTTGTCACTACTCTCGGAGCTATGGACCCTGAGTGAAGCGATGGCAACGTGGCGACGGCAGCTCGAGCGAGGCCCTCGCCTTCGCCCAGCTCCACCGCCTCCACCACCTCCTCATTACCTCAGAACATAAACAAGAAGTTGCGTGTGTCAAATAAAAAATGACAGACTGAACAGCGGCCCTTCACTGACTGATTTCTTAGCCGGCGCAGTGGTTATCACGGGCGTATGATGCCTATGCACGTACATACCCGGGTCCTGTCAAGCACAGAATTACAATGTTATTAATATAAAATTAAATAATAAGCTGTCAGCGTATGATTTCTGGATGTTTCTCATGTTAAAGCGAGCCTGACAGAAAATAATTGCCCTTTACTGGCTGCTTAACTCGCCAGGTTTTTGGCAAACATTACTAGATGGAAAAAACATATACCTAAGGTTAACTGTATTCTTACAGTGGTCGCCTTATATTTCAATAACTGTTTTTTTTTACCTTGAATGAAAATGAAACATAGCTAGATCGATTTATCGCTCCCGAAATTGTTGCTGGAGTAGATCCAGCATCTCCACATAATTCTATCTTACATAGACTCTCTGGACAAGCGTGCTAATAACAGGATTGGTAGTTTCTCTTTAGAAATTTTAAAGTTTAACAAGTATGATTACATATTATACATTATTATAAATATGCGTACGCTTTTGAAAGACTTGACCCTCTCGTAGGGGCAAAGTGCAAATGGTATGGCATATTCGTTTTATTACGTTTGGCATTAAAACGTCAAAGCTCTGAATCTTGTTTTTAGCACACTGGTCTTTGGAACTTTGTTTTAGACACTAACTGCTGGCCGCGGTTTCGCCCGCGTGGAATGTGGCATTGGATTCCGTTCCCGCTACCCATGGGAACCTATTCCAGGAAAAAAAGTAGTCTTTTGTGTGATTCCAGACTATAATTTAACCCTGTACCAAATTTCAGCCAGATCCGTTCAGCCGGTATTGCGTGAAAGAGTAACGAATGTTCACCCATCAATCCATCCAAACTTTCACATTTATAATATTACATAGTGGGATGGCAACCCAAACGATCGGCAAAAAGCTTGTGATTAATTTTTTCTCATTCACTGTGTTGATATTTTATTTAAGTCATTGTGTTTAAGTTAATAAAAGCTTGTAAATAATAATGTGAGTGATTTAATTTTCATGATTTAATTTGCTACTGCGACATTAAAATAAAGCGACATACCAAATAGAACAAGCGCTACAGGCGTTTAATTCGACTATGCAAAATCCGAGGACCGACAACTATGACCGGATTCCTTTTCCTGAGTCCCCAAATAACTAAAAAACACATCTTGCCGCCAGGTGTGATCGCTTCCGTCTATTTTTTTTTCAACTTTTATAAATACTTGCGATTTGTCTACAATAACGAATATACCAAGTGTAGATAATCTCTTCACAAGTTTGAAACCGTTTGAAAATCATCGCATATTATTTAGAAACTTGTTTTGACCATTTCACAAAATAAATTTTAATTAAAATGAATTTTGTTTACTTTTACCTGCGTTACGCGAAAACATATGAATCGATATAACTTACAGGAAACACTTTAAGGTCTACAAAAGCTTTTTCTAAGTTACAACTCTTTATATTAATTAAAGCGCTAAATACACATTAAGACCTCAAGTTTTCTTTTTACTCCTGAAAATCCGTTTTTTCGATTTTTAAAAATTAAATCAAATGAGCTTCAGTGGATCTCAATCGGCTTAGTAGATCTCCGGTAATTTGCGAAAGACTATGTTTTCGCGTGAAGTTTTGAAAGTCTAATTTACTATAACTACTAAAAAATTATAATAACTAAAAAAAATACTTTTGTTCTAAATATTATTAATATTTCAATTAATATTAATTTTTCAAATGGTTTCATATTTGTGCAGAGATTATCTACAACTTGGTATATTGTAGTTGTCGTAGACCATTCGCAAGTATTAAAAAACGAAAAAAAAAAGGCATAAAGGGCCCATCCCATCTGGCGACAAAATGTGTTTGTAGTTATTTTGGGTCTCAGGAATAGGAGTCTAGTCTTAGTTGCCAGTCCTCGGATTTTGTATAGTCAAAACCTGTAGCGCCTGTGTATATGGCATCGTCGTGATCCAACAAATTCGGCGATGAAACATTCATTTGTTTAATTCCGTCCCAGCCTACCTAATTAAATATGTCTGTGTTTTGTAACAGGTTCAACTTATATCATATTGTTTCTCAGTTTTTGATAATAATTCAGTACCTATTCATTAAATCTGCCATGAATAAAGAAATTAGTTTAAAGTTTCTTAAAATATTAGGCCGAAAAATCAATTCGGAGGGAAAGAGAGACCTTAGTTTGTTTTTTTTTATCCACGGATCGCGTAGTTGTTAATGGCCACTTCGGTCTAGTGACTTCTAGGTATTTGTGTGATTCACAGATTGAGTCAAGCAGTTCTAAGTACTAAGCTTAGATTAGCGATACAGGGATAAATACCTCGAGTGGGAGCTTTTTTGAAATTTATTTGAATAATCCCCATAGCTAAAGACAAAGACAACTGGTGTACACCGTGTACCAGACCAACACCTTCGGGCCCATATTTGACCTCATCGCGAGACGGGGCACCGTGGTTCCCAAACCCGAGGGGGCCATCTCGAATCCGGAGATGGCCCAGGGTCAGTCGGGGTGCGAGGGATATGCTCTATGGGCAACCTTACACCCCGGCGTCTGTAGACCCGAGACGGCGTGCGGTTTTAGTCGGTTTAAGCCCGATATAACCGCCCCCGCTGGCCGGCGGGGGGGTATCCGAAGGGATTTCCGCACGATAAAAAAAAAGGTTCTGGTGCAGGTTTACCTCTCGGGGTTGGGATGGTCAGACGGCATTCGCTCTCGTAAAAGTTAACAAACCAATCATGATATAAGGACCCCGGGCTCCAAAGTGTTAACTTGAGCCCGGGATCGGCTTAGTAAAGAGTAAGAGTAGTAACTCTTTTTTTAGATTTAGCTTATCTTGACTTTTACGGGAATGACTATCGTCTGACCCCCAACCCCGACAAAAAAGCCTGCGCCAGAGCCTCATCCGTTAACCAACAGGTGTACCGGCTGGCAAGTGAGGTTAGCTTAAACCTCTGAGATCTTGGTGGGGCCTCAAAACACCCAATCGAAATCAAATGTCAATCTGGCATGTTTGTACTATCATAGTAATCAGCTACAAAAAGTGGAACTTGACTTGAAAAGCTCTAAGGACAATAGCAGTACCACCTGCAGCTCTTCGCTTTTGGGCGAGGCGTCGCTGTTTCCGGCTACCGGTTAAGTATTAGTCCAGTCAAAATAGACATTTGACTAAGGAATAATTCGCATAGAGCTGCAAATTGGCAGAGACGTTAAATAGGTACATCATTATAAATAATATGTCAAAAATCCCCATTGATCCCACTTCTGCAAAAAACAAATTAAAGTTTTTTCCATTTTTCTCGAAAACGGTAAGTTTTATCGTGAAAATAGGTCAGACAAAGTTATAGATCATACAATTCTTCACAAAAATAGTCCGTCACTTTTTCTCTTACGACTCACCGTGCGTGAGATATCGCGGTTTTAATAATTAGAAAATCCATTAGTTTATTTTATAATACTCATTCAATTTATACAAGTTTTATTGTGACAAACACAAACCAAAGGCTGCGTTTAAGCATATTACTCGTATGTAAAATATTAATTTTCTAATTTACCTCACGAATGGTGACTCGTAAGAGAAAAGGTGACTGGACCATTTTTGTAGAGAATTGTATGATCTACAACTTTGTCTAACCTATTTTCACGATAAAACTTACTGTTTTCGAGAAAAATGGAAAAACCCTTAATTTTGTACATTTGACCTTGAATAAATTTTTTTTGCAGAAGTAGGATCGATGGGGATTTTTAACATTTTATTTATAACGATGTATTGTACGTCTCTGCCAATTTTCAGCTCTATGCGAATTATTCCTTAGTTATGACTTATTTTTGTCTATTTTGACTGGCCTAAATCACTAATTAACAGAGCACAAAGGAGCAATACACAGAAAGGATAGATTTACCGCTTCTTAACTCTTTCAAATCAAACCTCAACTCAGACCACCTCGTAAACATAACCGGGAACGCGTAACGACGTAGAAAACTTGTATGAAAAATTAACCAGATGAAGTTGATGGGTTCACTGTCTCTGAATTTGCCTGTGGGCGGTGGATTTACCAAATGTACGGTCTAGTACTACCTAACCAATCCGTAACTTTAATCGCCCATGGATAGGAATGGGGTCTCAGTGGAGCTACGAGGAAGAAAATCTCTATGAATTACCTAGATTGGTAGTGGCTGGCAAGGAAAAGTGGGAATGCTCACTTAGCTTGTAGATCGTCTATCTTGATAAAAGGTATCGAGGGCATCATATGATTTAAGTCAGTTCGACTCCAACATAGTACCTACCAGAAAATTTCTACACAGCATATAATATATTGTAAGATTCTTTTATTCATTGAAATTTACCTAATATAAATCAAGAAAGGTAACTGACCAATTGAACTCCCTCTTATTAAAAAAAACGGACTTATTACACAGCGTAATCTAGACCCAAATTAAGCAGAGCTTAGCTGGCATATATTATGGGTATAGAATGCAGATAAATACACTCTATGAATATACCTATGTATTGTATAAATAGGAATAAATAGTCATAGGTATTTATTCAAAGATTATATAGAAAGAACACTCAAAGATAGAAACACTCGGACCAATGCAAATATATACATATTCATGTAAACAAGTTTTTTTACCCATTTTATTGCTGGAGAAATAAGCAAGATAATGTTACCAAACTCTTGGAATAAAATTAAAAAGACTAATATTCAAACTAGCATTTTTAATCTGTGGCTACAGAAAAGTTTAACATTTCATTCTGAAAATAAACATTTCAATTATTTCTTGTTGGTCTACGTGTGTTTTCTGTTATAATTTTAAATTTACTTATATTATTACTTTTGATAATTATCGGATAACAATTTGAGAGGTTCAACCGATGTCAGGTTCCTCAATAATACAAGGACAGCACGCCTCTAAAGACGAGCAGCCGCCGTCTAAAATATCTGAATCCGTAAGGGTTAGTAAAAATAGTAATCTTTCAGAATAGCAATAAAATTGTTTATGACCTTTTTACGTAGCGTCTAAAACCTTCTAAATTTGCTTACGTCACGTTTCAGAAAATAATATCAATGGAAAAAGAGAATGAAACAAATTCAAATCGGAAATCAAGAATTGACCTCAACGCGCTTCCGACTCGTCAGTATCTCGACCAGACCGTAGTTCCGATATTATTGCAAGGGCTTTCCTCATTGGCTAAGGAGAGGCCACCGGACCCTATAAACTACCTAGCAGCATATCTACTGAAGAACAAAAGTACCTTCGAGACCAGCAACTCTTCCAACAACAATCCTCCACCAAACCCGCAATCGTAATACTCTCTTAATTGCAATATCTGTAGTAATAATATGCATATGGAATTATTATTGATATGTGAATAATATAACACATGAATAAAGCAGATCACTGAATATACAAACTCTAATTACATACTCAAATGATGGGCTCATTACTTAAATTGTATAATGGTACAGACCAAGGCTATCGTTTAGGAGCAAATATCTATATGGTTGAATAACTTTCATTTGGTTTCTATTGACTGCAGTTACAAGAAGTAAAATAATATACTTGAGTGTATGGTTCTCATGATTAGAAATCAAAGAGATGATTGAAGGTTTCATTATAAAACATAGATATTGTAACAGTCTAATTTTTATATTAATAGCCTCGAGAATACAACTATTGAAAAGCTATGTAAAAATTATACAATCTGTAATGTTTGACAATCCCTAATTTGCCCATACTGCAAACTTATATATTACGCTAGTCAATTACTTGCTCAATTTGTACCGAACCAGTATTCATTCGACTTTTTGGTCTTTAACAATGTAGAAGTAAACATTTTAATTTTCTTTCTTCTATTTAGTGACCAAATATTATATTTTGGTGTTTTCTAATCTGTATGCATGTTATTACTTACGAACCAAATCTTATGATACAGCAGTGTATGTACATACATGAGCCTTTTATAAGTATAACTAATAATAATCATTATTGTTCTCAATGAAGGCACAATACGACTGGAAAGTAGAAGTAATTTTATTTTGCTATTTAAAATAAATAATGTAAGATTTATTAATAGCTTTTCTATTTGAAATATTCCTTGGGCATTTTTTATTTTATTTATCTTTTAACTGATAAGACTAGACTGAGTCCATACAAAGAATACTAAGTGCTCGAGGCAAGGCGGTACCGGGTGGCTCTAATGAGCTTTAGACCATACATAGCCCACTTTGGAAAGTCATAGTGCTTAACAGTGTGGCTTTGAGTTTCCTCGACTCCATATCATTGTTATGAAAGTGCTTTTTCTCACTGGACTATTAGCGAGGTTGTAGCATGCTTTTATTTTAACTGTAAAAACCCTGTGACCCAACTAGGAGGTATACCACAACCATTGCTGAGACCCATCAGAATATACTAGGGGCGGCAATTATTACCCACCGACCCGGTATTACTCCTGATCCACCTTTTGCTTCTATTTTTATTATAATATTCATAGGTATTTTGCCCTGACTTTCCTTAAAACCTACCCGATTTTTTTCTTTATACCTTATTATAAATAACAATGTGAAACACGCCGAACCATATTCTTATAGCTGCTGCACTGATGACCATAGATGTCGCTAGTAGGTTGTTTTGTAGGTCGTCTTTCATTTTTTGAAACCCTAAACTACTACTGTGGTAGTCTTTTTGGACAGTAGAACTTTCTAAAGCAATGTACAGTACCTGACTTTTTATTGGGCACTTCGCGTTCCGGATAAGGTCGGCATTCTAGAATTGACCTCATTGCGCTGTCCGATATTTGTGCAAGGGTTTACCTCATTGGCCGAGGAGAGGCCACCGGACCTTATAAAATACTGAGTTGCCTATCTACTGAAGAATCAAACTCATTGCTCATTACAGCCACACAGGTTCCGACCAGCTCCGCCTCGTTTAGAGGCACTCCGTTATTTCATGTAGCGTTTACTAAAAATATTCCATAAAAAGGATAATAACCGCTCGACGGGAGACAGTGTTGATCGGGTGCCAGGTGTTTTCAAATAGCTGTGATCTTTAAAATGCTTTTGAAAGTGGTGTTTCTTCTACCTAGCCACATCTTTTTTTTTGGGGCTCTAACCACGTTGAAACGTAAAATATACTTATTACCAAAACAGTTTGTATCACCTGTGCTGTTTGTATTGGTTAACAATATCAGTACATAACCAAACAAATTAATAAGTTATTAAATAATAGATTGAACATAATTATATTTTTTCTCTTCCGTGACGTAAACAAATTGCTACCGTTTAGTTGTATAACCACATTTAGCAGGCATACCTACATTGTATAAGCATGTAATAAAATAACTAGGAATTCAGTCCAGGGTGCGACTGAAATAAATTGAGCTGAGCAGGACTCTTACTTGAAAATAAGACATCTTACTATATATATCTTACGGTCGCGCGCTTAGCTAAGGCCGCGTGCTCGTGAATTATATAAAATTATTACAAGTAACGTAACATAAAGTACGATTGTGAATCGAAGAGCAAAATGAGAGTCGCGTGGCGACCAAATATTGGATCAGCGCTACCTAGCGGCAAAAATATTTTTTACTGGATTACTCTATGGCAGCGTTGCCAGGTGCACTGTAATTACAGTGGATTCACTGTAATCTTTCTGCTTCTACTGTATACTGTAATGGAAATTTACAGTGTATGCAAAGCACTGTAATTATTTTAATGTTTAAAATGACACTATATATAAAGATATAGCATAACGCGTTTCGTTCTACGCAAATGTAAATCTGCGTAGAACGAAACGCGCCATGCTATATCTCTTGCAAGCATTATCGACAATCGGGAAATCCCCTACTTAGGTTATAGACTATAGATCATTGCTATGCGACAAAATGTAATTGTATGTGTCGTGTACATTATTTGTTAGCTGTGAATTAATTTTGTAATTTGGCGGATAATAGTAGCACGACTGTCGTACGTATTGTCTATTTTCTATATTTATCCAAAATCTACGCTAAATCATCTTAGCGAACTGCTTGATTATCTTTATCATCTCGTAATTAACTTAAATCAAAATGTCTGGTAATGAAAGTGATAATGAAGGACCTTCTACGCCGAAAAAGAAAAGAATTTATAAACAAAGATTTCGCGACGAGTGGCTACGTCAGAAAAGTTTCAAACAATGGTTGCGACGTGATTTGAAAGATCCGTGTCGAGCATACTGTGTGTTATGTGATACATCGATGATTGCTGATATTGGGGCATTAAAACGCCATATTGAAGGTAATAAACATATTTTTAAAACTAAACCTTCTTCTCAAACATCTATTGCCACCGTGTTTAAAAAGCCATCAACGTCTTTAGAAGATAAGCGTAAAAAAGCAGAAATAAAATTAGCAGCTTTTGTGGCAGAACATAAAATATCTCATAGGGTTATGGACCATCTTGTTGAGTTATTGCCAAAGACATTTCCGGATTCTGAGATTGCACAAAAAATAAAAATGAAGCGTACAAAACTCTGCGCCGTAATAAATAATGTTTTAGGTGCGGCTGAAAAGCGGCATTTATGCACGGATTTAAAAAGTCAAAAGTTTTCAGTGTTGATTGACGAAAGTACTGATATCGGTACAATTAAGACAATGTGTGTTGTCGTTAGGTATTTTTGTCCGACTAAAGGTCAAATCGTCAGTAGATTTTGGGACTTAATCCAAATTTATGGAAGTGACAACACGAACCACAGTTCTTCTGCAGAACATCTTTTTAATGCTGTACTCAAGTCATTTCAAGATCATTCAATTTGCATTGAGAATATTATAGGGTTTGGATCGGATGGCTGTAATACTATGATGGGGTGTAACAACTCAGTATCCAGTCGATTTCGTTTAGCGTGTCCAAGCATCATAGTTTTGAAATGTGTTTGCCACTCGCTCCATCTTTGCGCAAGCGACGCATGCAAACAATTGCCAATAGAGTATGAAAAACTAGCACGTGATATTTATAACTATTTTGCTACGAGTAGTAGACGGCAATCTGAATTTAAAGAATTTCAGTCATTTGCTGGAACAAATATCCACAAATTATTAAAACCTTCTCAAACTCGATGGTTATCTTTGGCTGCAGTTACAGAAAGAATTATTGAACAATGGGATGCGTTAGTAATTTACTTTAATGGTAAATGGCTCGAAGATCAAGAATGCCAGAATATTCATAATTGTCTAAACGATCAACAAATAAAGGCCTACTATTACTTTTTAAACTGGATGCTGCCTAAATTTACGAATACCAATACTCTATTTCAAAGTGAGACTCCAATGATCACCAGAATACATACGAAAATGAACGAGCTATACCGTGAATTATTGATGACCTATATAAAAAATGACTATTTATCAAGCAATCTCGATCAAATAGACCCTACCAATGAAAGGTATTTTAAAAATCTAGACGATGTTTATTTTGGTTTAGGTGTTCAAAAACAGATAACTTCGTATGATATCTCTCCACAACAAGTGCAAATCCTTAAAGAGAAATGTCGAAAGTTTATAATAAAAGCCTGTGTTGGTATTCGAAAACGATACAGCTTAAACGATCCAGTAATGGCTACAGTTTCACAATTAGATCCCGATAATTGTATGGATACTAGACATCGACCGGAATCTCTACAACAAATATTTGAAATATTGCCACGACTAGCACCGAAATCTCTGGAAGAACAGCAGAAAATAGATGATCAGTGGAGAAAATTACCAAGTTTGATTAATACAATCGATAGTAGTCAAGCACCCGATATTTTTTGGCACCAGGTATTCATGTTTCTAAATCTGTCTATAGATAATAATTTAAACATCGTTTAAATATAGGTAATTTTTATATGGTTTATAATTTTTCAGGTGATGCAAAAGGTAGACTTCTCAAAATTAGCAAACTTCATGCTGGATATTTTAGCATTGCCTAATTCAAACGCAGAATGCGAAAGAAAATTTAGCGAAAATAATGATATTAAAACAAAGAAAAGGAATCGGTTGATTACAAACACAATTAAGGGAAATGTTTTAGCGCGTCAATCTATATTACGTAATTCAACAACTTGCGTAAATTTTGAACCAAACGAAGATATGCTAAAATCTTTTACTGATCAGATTTATAAAAATGAAACTTGTTTAAGTGACACAGATAGTGATTAATATACTTTTTTTTTAATAAATGTAACATTAAAAAAATACATTGTCTTTTTTACTGTAAAAACGCTGTATTCAACTGTATGATATACTGTATTTTTATACATAAATACTGTAATTTTATACTAAAATTACTGTAAATTTACAAATCCGACCTGGCAACACTGCTCTATGGTGAAGCTTTATGGATCACTCGCTTTGGACATGCTTAATTACCACTACAGTGCTACAGTACAGGCTTCTAATTTAGGACGCTAGGAAGAAAAGAACGAACGCTTGATATCTTTTCAACATAATAACTTAGTTAAAACTGAAACCACAGATTACCTAATAGTTGGTACTGAAACTATAGTTTCAAGTTTTCACAAGCACAAGCAATTTTAACTACTTTACAAAGACTGTACTCTCTACATCTGTAGAGCGTTCTGTTACACGAGCCTCGGCGAAGAGGGTTTTAAAAAAAGGTTTTGGGTGTTTGACACTTGATTTATTTTTCGGATAGACTTGGATAATATATATATATATAAAACGAGGTCAAACTTAGGCTAGCGGAGCCCTTTGGCAGCCGTCCGTCGGGTTTTAGGATCAGAACGAGACTGCATGCAAAATGGCAGGCTCATCCTTAGTCCGAGCGACAAAGGAGCTTACACAGCACTTGGTATGCATATTGCCCTACAAGGCCCAGGTGTAACAACCCCCCGAATAACTCTAAACTTCGGGGTTGGAATGACGAAGTTTATGATGGTTTTTAAATTTAAATATTCACCTACATTGTAGTTCTGAGTCTAGGTAAAGCTGGGGTCTCTATTACATCTAATTCAACAGGCTGCTGAACATCAGGGGTAATTATGGTTTTTTGAAAATATCCGATTAGGCTGCGGCCAGGCAATGTAAATCTAATTAACTTATACATTATATAACATATCAATATACATACTACTACAACAAAAGACACTGAGTAGTGGGTCCCATATTTTATTATATGTGGTTGTTCTATTATATTATCTAGGTCTTTCAAAATAGGGTTTATCAATTTTGGACTTTTACTCAAATCGTCTAGGTCTACATTTCGTAATACAATATGAGGCACATCTGGTACAGTTGCTTTCAATTTTAATAAATTACAACACGAGTCGTTTATTAAATGAAATCCCAAAGGATTTGACACATGCGTGGTGTTTATTACATTGTAATTTGAGGGAATCAATCTAGCTGTTTTACAATAAGCGGTACAATAATTAGGGATTTGTAGTATACCTGTACCTAATATCGTAGTTTCGAATAAATTCTGATGAGTACAATCTATCGTTAATTTACTGGGTTGAGATTGGATGTAAATCCATCTATTGTTTTCTATTGGTTTCCAAATATCTAAACTACCACGTAGTAGTTTGGTTTCGCACTGCACTGGTATTTCCTTAACTATTTCTGTTAGAAGTTCACTTTCACAACTGGGGTTTGAATTTGAACTGAATACACTTTGAATTTCACATATGTAAGTCTGGCGTTTCACTGATTTGCACCGCTCTAAATTATCAAGGTTACAATAATGTTGTTTGTCTTTGGTCATACATATGTATTTGGTACTAGGTAATATGGTAGCAAAGCTGTTAGGGCTTTCCGAACTATGTGCTATAGGTAGCGGAATATTGTGGAATAGGTTATAGTCTTTTGGCAAGACTAGGGGAATCTGCATTACAAAGACTATTCTATTATTATAGTAGTAACTAATTACATTGGATATGTTCATTATAACATAGATTAAATCTAATTCTAACTTAACAGGTAATTCCACTTCATTGGGCAAATGCTTATAGTTGTCGCCGAGCTCTCGGTAAAGTTGCAATGGTGTAATTATAGATGGGTGCATAATATTCTGGCTACTAAACATGATTGCGTTTGTGATATCTTCTAATTGAAATGATAATGTTAATAATATGCTTTCAAGGGTATTAAGAATACTGTTAAGGTGAGACAAAAATGTTAGCTTGTCCAAAGTAATCGTATTGTTTTTCAACATCGCCGAGAGTTTGTCGATCATTACATCGAGATGTTCCTCATTGATTTTGAGCGTTTGTATAGTCTTATTATAACTAGATAGAGATGATGTCGTAACCAAAATGTTTTGTTTCATAAGTGATGCTATTTGTTTTTCATTGGATTGGATTGTTGTTATAGCATTTTCAAATTTTAAGCCATCGTCTTCATCCAATGAACCAAAAAGTGTTTTAAATACATTACCTACAGCACCAACCCAAGCTCCACGCTTGAAACGATGAGAGAGTAAGTGAGAAAGATTGTCGAACTCTTTCTTAATATCGTTATATCTAACTGTTAGAGGTGTTAGTGTGTTATGGCAGGTAAAATCTTCGACGATGTCGCTCTGTTGACATATATATCTCACTGTACCAAGAATCGAGTTGACATTCTCTATTTGTGGGCCGATGTGAGAAACATCCAAAGGTATTATATTATATTATAGTACATTTAAAGAGCCTCTACTTATCCTTAATTTACCTATATAATCAAAATATATACCAGGACTCGATGTCATGGGTTGGACAAAGTCCGTGTTGGCTTCAGCCATTATACTGAAAGAAAAATATAACTGTGCTAGTGTGTGAGTGCTAAAAATAAAAATACCTATATGTATTAAAAGTATAAAAAAAATTAAACTAAAGTTAAGTTACGGTTATCCGCTAACTTGATCTCATCAAAATGATGTTTGACATGTCTGCGATTGATGAGTAATGTAACATTATTATTACTGTGGACTTTAACCACTTTATAAGGTCCTTTCCACAAAGGAGATAAGGCCTTCCTAAGTCGCAGATGGTTTTTCAAATACACAAAATCACCGACTTTATAAGCGACAGTTCGTGTGTGTTTATCATAATAAGTTTTTGATCTTTCTTTGGAACTCTCAATATTTTCGACAGCTTTGTTTCTTGAATGAATTAATTTGTGCTGTAGCATTTTAAGATACTCAGGATAGGTAGTTTCAGAGTCTTCATGATATATGGAATCTGGGAGGAATGGTTTACGACCAAATACCAACTCATAAGGTGTAAATTTTGTGGTACAATGTACGGCTGTGTTATAGGTTAGTACAGCGGTATAAACGTATTTCGACCAATTATCTTGGTTTTCATTAACAAATGATTTTAGATACTCTTTGAGAGTAGAGTGACTTCTCTCAAGAGCACCTTGGGTTTGTGGGTGGTATGGCGTAGACCAAAGTTGCTTAATCTTCAAAAACTCACAAGTCTTCTTGAAGAGGTCTGCAGTAAAATTAGTGCCTTGGTCTGTTAGAATCGACTTTGGGATACCAAACAATGAGATAAAGTGCACGACGCAGTCCGTAGTTTCTTCGGAGGAGACGCTGCGCATGGGGTATGCACTTGAATACTTGGTAAGATCGTCTTGCAACGTCATAATATATTTTAACTTGGCAGTGCCGGATTCTGGAAGAGGCCCAACGACGTCAAGTGCTACCCGTTGAAATGGTAAAGTGGATGTACTGGTAATCTGCATTGGCGCTTGGTTAGTTCTTCTTAGTGCTTTATTCGCCTGACAGGCAGAACATTGTTTAACGTAATTCTCTATATCACTCCTCATGGATTTCCAATAGTATTTCTCTTTGATTCTATTGTACATCCTGAGTGACCCTAGATGGCCGGCTACAGGTAAGTCGTCGGAAACATTCTTAAATTAAGGTTAGATTTAAGTGATATTGGTTGGTCCGATACGTTTATTACGGACAGATTGACTCTATTATTTGCTTTCACAGAGACAATACAGTTGGCTATTAATACATTTTCAGAAATATGTTGGTCTATGATAACACCTTCCTTTAATTCGGGGTTCATCACTGAACATTCAATTATGCTTTCGGTTCTTGGGGGAATAATATAGATAGGATCGTCAAAATGTAGTTTCAGCTGAATCTTACCCGTCTTTAGGATATCGTAAGTGTAATCAATACTACAGTTGAAAGTGCTCAAGAAGTCATTTCCTACTATTCCATCATAGGGTAAGTCTATGTCTTTTATTACGTGGAATTTATGGAATAAAGATTTTTGGGGTTTGGAGTCTGTTATGATTAATTTAAGTACGAAATGGCCCACGGTTGAAGTCGCTTCCTCAACGGGGTCAATCCCTTTTAATTTAATCGGTTCCTTAATAAGTTTAGGATGTCGTTGTAAACACGTTTGTTTTAGAAGGCTAACTGATGATCCCGAGTCTACAAGTAAGCATAGGGGGATTTCGGAGACAGGCGTCTGGATTAGGATATGTGGTAATCGTCGTTTGCTAGGATTTGTTGTAACTTCATACACTTGCATACTAGTTATAGAAGTTATTGGATCGGATTTTTCAGCCTGAGTTTTTGGTAACTCGCTGAAATGACCATGGCCTCCGGTTTGGGACTGGTTACCCTGCTGTGTGACCTTCATGGATGTACTATATTTAAGAGAACCTCCGATTTGGGGCTGGTTACCCTGCTGTGTGGTCTCTAGAAATTTAGTGAAACTGGCAAGACCTCCGGTTTGGGGCTGGTTACCCTGCTGTGTGGTCTCAAGAGATTTGGTAAAACTGGCAAGACCTCCGGTTTGGGGCTGGTTACCCTGCTGTGTGGTCTCAAGAGATTTGGTAAAACTGGCAAGACCTCCGGTTTGGGGCTGGTTACCCTGCTGTGTGGTCTCATGGGATGAAGAAGAAAGATGGGTGTCGGATATCGGATGCAGTATAGGTTTGGGTCTCACGTGACACCGTCGTGAGTCCCTTAAGCGTTTAAATTGTTGTCCGTATAAGCCAAGTAATCATTATTTTCTGGATCAGTTTCAACTACTTGACCTTCTTCTTCGGGACCATGGTTTGATTGTGTAAAATGAACCTGAAATCGTCGGTTGTTATAATCGCGTTTTTGGCATTGTTCTAAAACATGCCCCGTCGATTTACAATAGCGGCAATATGATTCTTGTTTACTATCATTTTTAAAGTTGAAATTATTTACAAAATTCCTTTTGGGCATAATATTGCTTGGGATATAAGATCTCTGTACGTCGCGACTGGTTGAAGGACGTGCATTTTGATGTTGAACAAAACGTGAACTCGGATTTTGCGATGACGGACGGTGTTTTTCACCATAATTATTACGTTGACCTTGTTGGGATTTATAAAGATTATTAAAAATTTTCTCTTCAGCCACAGCAATATTAATTGCTTCATTAAGTGATTCTGGGTTTCGACAACGAATTATAGCGGATAATTTGCTATGTAATCCTATCATGAATGTGTGTAGGGCAAGGTCTTCCATAGCGGCGACGCGCCCACTTAATTCACCCTTTTTCTTTGTGGGTATGGATATGTTAATTTCGGTTAGTAATTTAGCTAAACAAGTTTCTACACGTAATGAAAACTGGTTAACTGTTTCAGAGGAACCTTGTTTGCACTCTTGTAAGTCTGAGAGTAAATGTGTATAATGTTTTTTCTCACCAAACTGCGTTTTAAGGAAGCTTTCTAATACAGACCAATCATCAAATTCTTTTATTGAACAGGCCGCTTCAGCTCTGCCCTGAAGACGGCTTAGAATATATTTAAAAATAATTTCTTGTTGGGTGGATGTGGCTAAATTAATTGCATTTCTGCAGTTGGTTAAGAAAGGGTTTAACTTCTCACGGTCACCATCGAAGGTACCGATAAATTTAATAAGCACATTTAGATCGACAGATGGGGACGATGATGATGATGACTTTGCATTTTCACTTTTTGGTTGCGACATTTTATGCAGTAACAAAATACACTGTGTATAAAAAATATAGTATAAATAGAATCACAATAATAAAAAAAAATCTCACTTAGTTAAATTGTAACTTAAGATAGCAATGTATGACCAAAGACTTACAGGATAGTGTGGGCGGCGAGAAGACAAAACAACATCTCGGTTCGGCTTGGATATGATAACGCGTTACGGAGAATTCGTATACAAACTGAAGCTTGAACACGGCGCAACGAGTCTTATTATGGCGTGATGATACTTGTACTTTTGGTAAGGATTCGGTGTTGCAGAAAATTCGTAGGAGAATGCTGCGTTTCTCAGTGCACAGGGGGTCACTCGGTGCTGGGCTGGTTCTACAAAAGAACAGTGTACCTCTTACGGCACAGGGAGTGGCTCGGTGCTGAATGATTCTCCGGAAGAATGGTGCACTTTGTACCGTACAAAGTAGGGGTAGGCAGAGATGTTAGCACTATCACTTCACTTGGTCACTGGTATAACTGGTTATTGCTGATTATCACTGATTATCACTGATTATCACTGGTTATCACTGATACTGGATGGGTTACGGAGACGTACCGGGATCGCCTTTTCGCAATCCTTTAGTGCTGCCACCAATGTTACACGAGCCTCGGCGAAGAGGGTTTTAAAAAAAGGTTTTGGGTGTTTGACACTTGATTTATTTTTCGGATAGACTTGGATAATATATATATATATAAAACGAGGTCAAACTTAGGCTAGCGGAGCCCTTTGGCAGCCGTCCGTCGGGTTTTAGGATCAGAACGAGACTGCATGCAAAATGGCAGGCTCATCCTTAGTCCGAGCGACAAAGGAGCTGACACAGCACTTGGTATGCATATTGCCCTACAAGGCCCAGGTGTAACAGTTCGAAGCAATCCGAAGTGAAGCTATTTAAATTTACCTACAGAGCACCAGTGTAGGTATTGATTCGTGCTCTCTGAAGCCTTCAATAAAATTGTCTTCTGTCATGTCAAAGTGATTATGCTAAAGTGGCCAGGCAGAGCTGTACTTTTATGTGTAGTGTCGGGTGCACATCTATAGCTAACGACTGATATGATCGTCGAGTCCCACTCGTTTGCATCTGTTCGCCTTCGTTCGGTAAGTCTGTTGAGCTGTAGACACCATAAGGACTACGTTAAAAAAAATACTGCCTAAGTTAAGACAAAACATCTTTACACTCTCTTTTTAATCAGATGTTAAGTAAGTACACTGTTTCTAAATTTTAAGGAGGTACGTCTGCTTTTTGGTCAGTCTCCTCTAAGAACTTCTGCCTGTGCATCAACCAGGAGTCATTATCATCTCCGCCTTCATCTTCGGGCATTACATAGGGTGGCTCGAAGGCCAAGATGTCAGTTTCAATGCTCTCATCAGTGAGGGACGGTATGGAATCGCAAACTGGTAGAGGAACCGGCTCCGGTGGGAGGAACTCTGCCATATATGCTGTCACGTTGCGAGCTCGCCATGTTGCTATTTTACCTGAAAGGTGTAGATTAAATACTTCATTACAATTATTTATTTTGAAAACAGAATACTAGTAACCAAATCACTAGAATTTCCGCTAACCCATTCAGTTAAGCTAAATTACTTGTATTCACATCAGTAGTGTAATAGCCAGGATTTGAACCTGCGACCTGTTAATCGTAAGGGCAGCTCCTTAACCACTAAGCTGCTGAAACATCGCTCCTCGGCAAAAAAAGTGTTAGAATGTAAAAACATGTCTTGAGAAAACATTAATTTTATGATTTTTTTATTGTTTTTCGTATTGATTACCATTAGTCGGCAACTAAGTGCACTATAATAACGACGATTTAACAGCCGGTCAATTGTATAATATTTGAAATGCAATGGTTCAAAAATGTCAAAATGCACCTTTTTTTAATCGTGCGGTAATCCCTACGGGTCCACCCCCCCACCGGCCAGCGGGGGCGATTATGTCGGGCTTGAACCGACTAAAACCGCACGCCGTCTTAAAACGCACATAATGTGTTATGACGTTTTTGCGACGTTTGACGGGACATTTCAGAATTACAGAGAAGTACATTTCAAAGTTATTGTATTGTATTCTTTAATAATGTGTGTCTCCTTCATCGGAACATCATCAAAATCCGTTCAGTAGTTTTTGCTTCCATCGTGATCAAATAGACGAGAAAAAAATCAAAAAAAAATGTTTGTGTTCAGAATTGTTCACATAACATAACTCATGTTTTTTTTTATCTCCAATGTACCTGTGCACGACACAAATAGACTATAGACACATGTGCCAGTGACACGTAGATTAGTAAGCGTGAATATAATGAATAAATTATGAAAATGTTAGGTTTACGTAAATTAAAAACGTAATAATGTAATTACTTTGATATTAAGCTAAGATAAATAGCTTACTACTGTTAGGAGTTAGTTTTCTGAGTAATTAAGTATGTTAGAGCCAAATTTAATAAAGAAAGTACATTCCCCGAAAAGCATAATTGCAAATATAATTACGTAAATGCATTACTCAGAATCTAACATAACTTCGTATAAATAGGAAATACGACTTTGTATACTAGTATGTAAGTTTAATTACACCCCGCGACTGCCTCCCACGCCGTAAGAAGCTAATATGCGCTCCCCCGGCTGGTGCCATTTTATTATATAGTAGCTCGCGGGAGGCAGGGCCCATATATAAGTCTGAGGGGTCAATCCGCCCGACGTCGCACGGTACAGATGTAAGTACCTATCGTCGTGCAACTCTTATTGCTACCAATGTACATATATGCTATGAGATTAATATGTATAACATGAGTTCTGTAAATAAATGGAAATGCGGAGGTGAGGTAATTTGGATCGCGGGCCAGCACTACAAAAGACTATAAAAGCAGGGACCATTTGTTAGAAAATATTGGGCAATGGAATTGGACATGGAGCAACAAGTAGACAACAAGAGTCTCTCAAGGAACTAGGAAGCTCAACAGGAAGTAGTAGATCAAGAGTAGTGCTGGGCCAAGTACATCCAATGCCTCACTGACGTCAATCAAGTCCACCCATCCAAGTGTTTCATTCTTCGACTCAACATCCGTCAACATATATACAGTCCACTGAAGGCGACCGCGAAGTAGTGGCAGTCTATTTGGAACCTTTTCAGGTCATAGTCTGTCATGAACCACGGTCCTTAACAGTACCTACAGACACAACTAATTTACAATTTTATAATAATACCTACAGATAGATAGAACAAAACAATGTATTCAGAACGTCTGTCACGTCGTCGTAGTGCCTCCACGGTGCGCTATGCTAATCAAAGAGACGCGGAAATGTATATAATAAGAATACCTAAACTAAGATGTGTGGCAGAACATTAGCCGGAAACAGTAACGTCTCTCCCAAAGGAGGAAGAGTGGTACTGCCACTTCCATTGCCAAGCACCCCATTATTAAACATAAGCGGATTGAAGACAAATATTTGGGTAAATAGGTGTAGGTATCGTGGCTGTAGATTAATTGCAAACTTATCAGCTTTTTGTGCATTGAGGATAAGTTTTCGTATATTAAACCCGTAGATTTTGAAAAAAAAAACACGTCCTGTTTAATAATACAGGATAATAATCCTGTGTAATAACACCATTCGATAGTGCCGCTGATAAGGAATGACTTCTGAGAAACAATAACATACGGAAAACTTAGGAAAAAACTAAATTTTCAACAAAATACTTTTTTGGGAGCTTCCAGGTTTCTGGTAAAAGTTACGGCTGAAGGAACGTTGCTGACGATGTTCATAATTTTTTAACAATATTTTGTAACACGTACGTAAAAATCAGCCCTACAAATTTAAGTGAGCTACGTACTATTTTTAGCTACCTTTAGCTCCTGATTACTCAAAAATGGCCGCCGCCGGGAGAATCTAGCAAATATGCATACACTGTACATACAATGTACATACCTACACTACTTTATCCCATACATTTTATCCTTGTAAAAATAAGTGAGTTCCGGTGAACCATGAAGCCAATTGGCTACTTCCCCGGTTGTGCCTGTCCATAGTGCTCATATGTGCTGGGAAAAGCCTGAATTTATGACATACAATACCTATCTGGTGCTTGGAAATAATAAATTAATTAACCGTGGGTAAGTGCTAAAGAATTTAATGCTTAATTATAAATTAGGTAGTTACCTATGAGATCTCTAAAAACCGCTGCTGCATTCACCGTTATAGCTTTAGACGCAGTATAATACTTCAAAACACCTTTTGGAACGCTTAATTTCTACGCGCATGACTCCAAAATTCATGAGTAAAATAACTAGGAATTCAGTGCAGGGTGCGACTGAAATAAATTGAGCTGAGCGAGCAGGACTCTTACTTGAAAATAAGACATCTTACTACGGTCGCGCGCTTAGCTAAGGCCGCGCGTTCGTGAAACTGATTTTCGGTGATTATTCCTCAATGGTACATCGGACATGAACCATCTCGCTTCAAAACACTCCTCAGTGTCCACACTATCACCGTGGTAAATGTGGTCAAGATCGCGCGAGTGCTTACGGAGGAGTTCAGCCTCCAACAAACGGCTATGCCGGGTATAAGAGCAAAAACATACATAGTAATTAAATACACATATTTAAATAGTGAAAAACAATATCGCTCCCCACTCTCTATCTATGTAAGTAGATGTATATGTAGGTAGATATATACGCTTTGATCTCCTAGATTACACATTTATACGAATTTTGACACAGTATTCACTGACATTTGGATATTTTTCTACGGAAGATTTGTATGCTTTATACCTACATAACCAAAGTAGAACACTTGGAACCGCTTAACCTTAGAAGAGATTTCGCCTCCCTGTGCGTTTTCTACCGCCTTTATAACGGGGTGTGTTCAGAAGAATTGTATGATATGATGCCCACGGCCACATTCTATCATTGCACCGCTCGCCACAGACAAGGAATTCATCCTCACACGTTCCGACCGGAAACGGTGCGTACAGTTAGATATGAAAGGCACTTTATTCCGCGCACCCTCAGGCTGTGGAATGATCTCCCTGCTGTGGTTTTCCCAAGCGACTGCAATATGGGGTTCTTCAAGAAGGGCATTAGAAGGTTTTTACAGGGTCGGCAGCGCGAGTGTGACGCCCTTGGTGTTGCACATAGGCCGCGGTAACCGCTTCCCATCAGGTGGGCCGTGAGCTTGTCTGCCACCTAAGTGGTTTGAAAAAAAAAAGGCCTACCATGACGTGCTATAAGAGTTCGTGTTCATCATCATTCTCCAAGCCTTTTCTCAACCCAGTTGGAGTTGACTTTCAGTCTAACTACGAAACATCTGAACTTTGATATTTTCCATGAAGCGACTCCTGCAATCTAACCTCAACAACCCACTCGCGATATCTAAGTTCCGTCGAACTCCTTAGGGCTCCAACTACCCATAATGAATGCCACAGATGTTGGTATGGCAACTGGTACCGACGGGTTAACGGGCTCTCCGAAGCTCGGATGAAAATGTAAGGGCGTATATTTAAATATTGTGGTTTGACCACCGACCGATCCTAGTAGTAAGTAATCAGAAATATATTATCCTTACCGAACGTTTCATCTATTTCCATTTCTTCTTCTTCCTCACCCAGCTTCTCCTCTTTAGCTTCCTCTTTTTCCTCCTCACCCTCCCCAAACTCTTCCAGGGCTGGATCTTTTATAAGCAAATAGAACCCATGCTGCATACAACTGGTATCGAAAACAAAACATCCAGTGCCTTTCGGTTTTCCTTTCAACCACGAACCGTGATAACGGTAACGAGGATAAATAATTTGCCCCGGACCCTGAATAACACCTTCTAACCAAGTTCCCATGAATTTGATCTGGTACTCAGCAAAAAAATACGTTCCCAATCCATGGCGTTTCCCCTTGAACCATGCACCTTCGTAAATGTCTCCATTGGGATAATAGTAAGCTCCAAATCCTTGCTTGAGGTCATGTCTCCAGTCTCCTTCGTAGCTAGAGCCGTCTGGGTACACCATGCGTCCGACTCCGTACTTCATAGCTCGACGCCATTCCCCTAGAGTAATAACATAAGTCTTTATTTCGCAATCTGTAGAACGAATGGAGCGTGCTGTCTCGGTTCTCACAAATTCGTTTCAGATTTGCATACACATTAGCTACACACTTTTATCGATTTTTCCTAAAAAACATTCCTTTCCTATTCAAAACTGTACAGCATTACTAACTGTTTCAGAAAAGTTTACTAATACATCGAAGTCAACAGAAGTGCCTAAAGAAAGTTTTTGTCGAGTATCTAGGCACCCTGGCTGGATGTAGGTAGGTCCCAAGAATGTATGTACCGTCGAGTGTAAACTTCGAATGAAATTTTTTATAGTTAATACTAGCTAATGTCCGCGACTCCGCCCGGGAGGAAGTGGGTTATTGTTTTTAGGTCATATTTCCGGTTCAACTGCTAAGTCAAGGGTTCGATTCCCGCTCATGGCAAAGATGTATATTTGTATTTGTCTGGGTGTTTCTATGTATAATATGTATTTATTTATTTTAAAAAAGTATATACGTATGTTTATACGTATTCTAGAACCCGGCGCCATCTAGACCCAAACTAAGCAGCTTGTCATATGGGTGCCAGAACGTGGATTAACATACTTAGATATTTTTTTTGTAAATAAAAAAAATACTAAACAGAGAAACACCCAGACCAATGAAAATATACATATTTGCAATGAGCGGGAATCGAACCCATGACCTCTGACTTAGCGGTTGAACGCTCTACCGCTACACCACAGAGGTCATCTTCCAACCATTACTCAACATAAATTACTGCTAACGTAAGTAATTATAAGCTTCAGTGCTCATATTACCCTAAAACCCTTACCTTCATAACGAGCTCCGTTCTTGAACACGTACATGCCTTTTCCACTTCTCATGCCACGACAGTAACAGCCCTCATAGAAATCCCCGTTTGGTAGTATAGCCCATCCTTCGCCATGCCTATCGCCGGCAAGATTGCGTTTACCGACATAGACCTTAAATAGATGAGAAAATCGAAATTGATAATCATACCAAGAAAAAAATACAAATATAGTGTCGAGATGAATAAATAATAAACGTCTGGTGTACATCAAAGTATTAATGAAATGTACGTTAGTATGTAGGTCCACTGCTGGACATAGGTCTCTCCTAATGAGCACCATAGTGCCTTGTCTTCAGCTTGCCGCATTCAGCATCTGCCCGCAGTCTGTCGCAGATCGTCATAGACTAATAGAGGTTGAGGAAGATGATGATGATGTAGGTATGTATACACGGACACCGTGGTTTCCAAACTCGAATGGGGCCATCTCGAAACCGGAGATGGCCCAGGGTCAGTCGGGGTGCGAGAGATATGCTCTATGGGCAACCTTACACCCCGGCGTCTGAAGACCCGAGACGGCGTGCGGTTTTAGTCGGTTCAAGGCCGACATAACCGCCCCCGCTGGCCGGCGGGGGGATATCCGAAGGGATTTCCGCACGAAAAAAAAAAAAGGTACTGGATCAATTTGCTTGAATATTTTGAAAATAAAAACTGGAAATGTAACGTCACATGAATTTGTATATACGTTCAGGTGGCAGAGCCATGCAAGCCACCCAGCATGAATGGGGCCGGCTGGATCGAAGAGCCTTCCTGTCACCCAATATTTTTCGTACGCTTGGAAGTTTTTTGCGCTTTCTTCTTTGCATCAATCGCCTGCCGGTAGCAACGCGCGAACATCGTAAGAGCGTGGGCCGTAAACTATTTGCTTTTGCATATTGGTATAAAGAGCTACAACGAACCTTAAACGGATATGAAATCTTTTCGTAATTATAAACAATTCGATTTAGGTTTGGACCATTTTTGAATAACACTAAGAATTACCAAAACAATCAGTTTTCGAAATCTCATATAAAAAATCGTGAAAGCAGCTAGAAAGTATTGTTTGTAAGAGCGGAACTCTTACATTAAATAAAAAAGAGGGGATCGGCCCATACGACAATATTTCGAAACAACTAACACAAATTTTATTTTTTTAACAAAAGAACTCTCGCAAAATTGTGATTCACAATGTAAAATTAAAACTAGGTGTAAAGTAGTGGGTAATCTAACTGTCGCTATCTAAATGTGAGAAATAGTCGTTGAAAAGGAGTACATTTTTAGGGTTCCGTTGCCAAATGGCAAAAAAATGGAACCCTTATAGATTCGTCATGTCTGTCTGTCCGTATGTCACAGCCACTTTTTCCGCAAGCATAAGAACCATGCTGTTGAAACTTGGTAAGTAGATGGATTCTGTGAACCGCATTAAGATTTTCACACAAAAATAGAAAAAAAACCATAAATTTTGGGGGGTCCCCATACTTAGTACTGAAACCCAAAAAAAATTATTACATGAAAAATGATATTGAGGTTACTAATTACATTTTTTTCTAAACTGAATAGTTTGCGCGAGAGACACTTCCAAAGTGGTTAAAAGTGTGCCCCACCTCCCCCCTGTAACTTCTAAAATAAGAGAATGATAAAACTAAAAAAATATATGATGTACATTACCATGTAAACTTCCACCGAAAATTGGTTTGAACGAGATCTAGTAAGTAGTTTTTTTTTAATACTTCTTAAATACGTCTTCATGGGAGAGTCCGACCCGCACTTGGCCGGTTTTTATAAAAAATATAGTCGCGCTGGTGTTAAAAAAAAGGTGCTACTGTCTTTTAAAATTGTCAAATGGCTGACTCTCGCCAACGAAATAAATTGATATACCGGGTGGAAACGTTAGGCGGGCTCGTGGCTCAGTGGGAACAGAGTAGGTAACACATTGCAAACATAAGCAATCCTAGCAAGGATCAGTCTTCGGAGAGCACGTTAAGCCTACCGTCCCGATTGCCATACTAATATCTATGGCAGTCGTTAGGGGTAGTTGGAGCCCTAAATAGTCCGACAACACTGGTCTAACTACAGAACCTCAATATCGCCAATGGATTGTGGAAGTCAGTCGCTTCACGGAAAATACTGAAGTTCGGCCGCATCGTCGTTAAAATGAAAAAGTCGACCCCAACTAGTTGGGATAAGGCTCAGGATGAGATGTATCGTTAAGTGTGTCCAAACACTCAACTTGCGGTCACTGTGTGTCTCCTTTTGGATTGGCCCCTTTTCGCTTGGCCCTTTTTAGCTCCTTTCGGTGTTTATGGGAGCGATTGCTGTCTAAACTGTCAACCCCGAGAGGAAAGTTTGCACCAACCATCAATCAGCTGTATACCAGCATGCAGGGTAGGTTGACTTGGCTCCGAAGGTTTTGGTGGGGTCCTATGCACCCGGCGGCTCTATACATAGGTTACTTCTTTGGTCAAAACATAATTGATTGCACTTCTAGATGGTTTCCGGAGCCCTAATGAGAAATGCGCTTCAGGACCCGATCAACAAGACTGCTTACTAAAAAATCTCCGCAAGAGTGGTAATTCTAGTGTATTAAAGTACATAGTTCAGTTACATAGCGTGATATTGTATTGTTATAATTATTCATGGTGTGTACGAAGCTTGTAAGGTGTTTTTCGTTCAGTTGCATTTTATGGCTCATGGCAATCAATGAATCAATCACGGCGTTTAAAAAGAATAAATGTGAAGCATTTAGATTATTTCAGTGTTACATTCGAGATTCTTCCCAACTAAGATTAAATGCCATTTATTGAATGCCACATGCATTGTTTTACCTGTATCAACTTTATACAACTTAATAATAAGAAAATTAACTACTAATTGGTCTCTATATACCATTTAAGTTTTTTTAAACATATTTGGGGTCATTTTTGGAGTACCACCAAAATTTCCGGAGTCTGACGGCCCATTTACAATGGAGTTAGTTTCTCGCACTTATTAGTCGTATGCGATTATCGTAGGCGCTAATCTTCAGACTACATACTACACAGACAGACATAATCGTATCCATATGTTTACATTGAACCAAAAAAATAAAAACTCGCTTTCGAGTATGTCATACGATACTCGTAAGGTGATTATCGTCTAGGGTTTTGTTTACACTACGACTCAAATCGCAATGCGTTATTTGCGAACGATTTCTCGACTTGCCTAACTTAATCACGTATTACAATTTTTCAAGTTCATGCGAGTATCGTACAAATCGGTTTGTACTTTGTACCGATTTGAATGCGAGATTGGCCAATGAAGCTCGGTAACTAGCACGATATTATCTTGTTTATACAGAGATGTCTAGTATTTATTGATAATGCGATTATCGCCCTTTCATGTACAACATCGTATCTTTAGTTTAGATGAACATATTTTTATTTATAGCTGACGATAATCGTATCTTCGACGTAAGAAACTCTCTCCATGTAAATGGGCCTTAAGTTTGACTTCAACGGCTTTTATGGGAGCCACTGCCATCTGACCTCCCGACCCCAAAAGGAAAACCTGCACCAGAGCCTCGTCCGTCAATGAGTAGGTGTACCGGCTTGCGAGGCTTGGCTTGGGCTTTAAAGATGTTGGTCGAGACCTGGAGGCCTAGACAAAGTGACATTCTACTAGTGGAATCGAATCGAAGCGAACCTTCAAAGTCCAAAATATATAGGAGTAACAACATATGTCGACGTATCAAGTGTAACAAAATAATGTCACCCCATAAATTTCGGATTTTTGAAGGTTCGCTTCGAGGCGATTCCACTTGTAGAATTTCACTTTGTCTACTGACCCTGTACACCTGTAACTTCGTTTTAAGAGATAGTTTTTTTACCCCAGTACCGTAGCTAAATTGGGAAGATAGGTAGAACCCGAGCAATAGTATTTACCCCAATTGTATCAACATCCTCGGGACCTTCACCTTTTTGTTCACCTGCAGCCATATTTTTCAAACACTATGTATATATAAACAATATTTAAATATTGATAAAACGTTGTTGACAAATATTTAATAATTGATATCATATCATATTTAGACAGATGTCACAATTCAAAATCGGAAAAGGCGGGAAAAGGTTATAAAATTGTAGGTAATATTTAACATCTTTGGCCGCACTATTAGCACCATGAAGGCTGGTAACGGGTGATAGAAACGTTTTTCAATACAAAAATATTAGATCTAAAATAAATAATCAACATAAACAGAAACAGCTTTATTTCTCACATACCCATATCTGAATAAATTAATAACATACTATGATCAAATTGAAGCAAGCAAATGAACGAGTCGAGTGAGCTAGGATAACTTAGACTTAACTGGGAATCTATGACTGACTAGACATAAAACTCTGGACTGGACATTCGGTTTTTGAATATTCTATTACAAAGACCCGATTTGATAAGCTGTAGACACATGCGTAAGATTTTAAGACCATTTAACCATGGAAGATTAGAGGAATTATAAAACATCTAGTGAATTAACAGTTAATGACGTTGTGTACTTAAGTGTATTAACCAAGTTTTGTATAATATAGATCTTTATAGAATAATTTTGAAATACAGGTGAATAACCTAAATCGCTGTCTGTCGGCATTATTACCTTAAATTTTTCCACCTTTCGCTATTTTAATAATCGTTTGATACTTTTATGGATGTTTAATGTAATTACAGCAGCGAACCTAACTTACCTAAGCTTACCTAACAAATCGAATTAACACATGTTAGATAAATTTCTCTATGCATATTGGTTCAGAAATATAACTGTATTATATAGATTAGGCAAGTTGGACATAGATATTAGAATTAATTATTTGGCTAAAGGATATAATTATTTTGGCAAAAGGGGGACCTGGTAATAGATGATAATGGAAGTAGGTAGGTATACCTGTAGTAGGTATGCCTCTCCAAACCCTTCGTGTATTTTCGGCATTCTTTTATTTTGGTCTACGGTCTCAGTTCAAAATGTGCACTCTGTTGTATTAGCATGCTTATTTTTCATTAGAAATATTCCCTCTGTCCACATATTTTATCTTTTTCTTGGCGCATATCTCTAACGACAGTACTCGTAGCAGATTGAAAATGCTTCAGTGTAGACTGAGAATGAGCTAATGTACGTGCTTCAGTCCAAGCACACTTTATTTTTTTCATAAATAACAGGGTTCACTATCAAATAAAATATATGGGATAAAAAAAGGGTATATAAATGGCTAACCTCTGAAACTAAGCATATTAGCTATACCAGCTCACAAGATAATCACAGACAGTAAACTTATAAAATTATAGCCTCATGAACAATTTCAAAAAAGTCCTCAATTATATATATTTAACAAATAAAAGCGATAGAAAATAATTTCGAATGATCGACAAAGAAATAAATTATGCGAAACTTACACCTAAATCACTTAACTTTACATATAATATTAGTAATTTTGTACTATACGGTTCCACAGGGCATTATTGTGGCAAGTATGTAATAAGCACGCCCGTCTAAAGGTTCACTATCTAAATTCAGTAACTTTTACATTGTAGGTCGACATCATTCGTCTGTTTAGGTCACGAGACGCAGCAGCGCTAATGACCTCGATCAAGTCGAATTCCATCTGCATTTATTATGAACAACTTTTTACTCACTCGTTCACCTTATTTCGATAAACCCACTTTGACACTTAACTAGAAAGCAGTTTGTTATTTATTGTTTACATTATTTATTAACGTGGTGGTGCCTGTGGAGGTGCGTCTTCCAACTTGCCCCACACTACGTTGCACATTTCTCTTACTAAAGCTTGCTCTCCTGAATCTAGATCTGGGGCTGGTCTTCTACGCTCGCGTTCGACACGTTCTCTAACTTCTAGAACTTGCAGAGCTCGTACTACGGCCTCAGGTCTTTCATTTCCTACAGCAGGATTGCCTATAGCAGGATTGCCCTGGCCTTTCTCGGCCTCTAATCTACGAACCTTCTGCTCTAAATCTCTTACGTATTGGACTGTTCGTTCTGCAAGCTGAGGGTGTGTGATAGGTACGGTTGGAACAGCGCGGGAACCTTCTTCAGCATTCGTCCCGCTGCTGCTGCCATCGCCATCATCCCTTTCTCTCCCAGCTGTACGTCCACAGTTCATACACGTACTCCTCTCACGCTCCTCGTCCAAATACAAACATAACTCTTTTAACTCTAAATTATCACGGATGAGTTCCTGTTGTTTATCGTCTAATTGTCTTAATTTATTTTGATAAGCGGACACCTCTTGTCTCATCACTGATGCTGTGTATCTACCGAATCTTTGCCACTCGCGAGCTAACTTTCTACCTTTTTGCCGATCGTCATCTAAAAAGCAACACAAATCACGGAGTTCTTGATTATCTTCACTTAACCGTCGGTTCGCTTCTTTGAGTGCTTTTATCTGCGCCAACAGAGCCTGTATCTGTCGCTTCTGATCGGTTGATCCTCGTGGTCCTTCAGGTTCTACACGTTTTGTAAACTTCAGCATATCTGCTGATCTTCTATGAATTTGTTCTTCTTCTATATTACGCTGTGCTCTTTGTATGTCGTCAGCACTCCTCGCTCTTGTAGTTGGCTCCACAGGTTCGTGAACTAAAGCTTTCGTCACTACTTCAGCTGAAGGTCGGGTCATGCGACTAGTTCCCGGTGGCTGTGGATACCCCGTATACCCTTGGGGATATTTTGCTAAATGGATGGATCCTCCGCTGTACGAACCTGGTATCGGACCATGCGCTCCCAAAGGATATTGTAGTTTACTAGGATCGATTGGTTTTCCTGCGTAAGATGGTTTGTACTCTTTGACGGATGCGTCGATTGTGGCTAGCTTGGGACCGCTCGCGGTCAGTGGAGGCGGATGATAGCGCGGTGGAAAGTTGACCGGTTCTGGGCCCTGTTTACCTAGTTGTTGCTTCTGTTTACTAAATTGGGCGACGTTCTGATTGATTGACATTGTCGTGAAACCAATTATTTTTTCAGCGACCAAATCAGTCAATACTTTTCTTTGTATTCCAAGTGTTCATTTCCGAATCTGTTAATCATATTGGCAAGAAAACCGAGATGGCATGAGTTCAACGATTGGTCCTTGAATGAACGGAGGTGGGGAACGCCGTCGCCGGCTGCGTAGGCTGTAGAGCGTGGCATTCGCGCAATTAACTTAACCGTGTTTCTCTTTATAACAAAATGCACTTGTTAAACACTGTTTAGGATCATAATAAACTGATAATTATTAAAATTTTAACCCCGTATTGACAAAAATGTGGTATAATGTGATGTTGTTTTCAAAGCAGGTTATGCGTGACCGTGTGTATGACGGCACAACGCGGGCGCGCGCGGGGCGCGTGTCTCGAACTGGCGCGGGCGGCTCCACGGCGCTCCATTGCCTCTACCTGCGGAGGCTGTTGCGCGTCCCGCGCTACCGCACCTCACCTGTGTGCACGCACACACCCATGGCTATCTGTGTATGAACGAATAATCATTGAAATCTCATAAGTTTCAACACACAATGACAACGTTCACACACACCAGTATAATATTTCTTATTCAAAAATGCGGGCTGCCGCACATTCAAGGATTAATCTCACGTCATTCTCCTAACATTAATACTTTAATTCCAACAATGGTATGTTATAAATAAACCTACCGCCATTAAGTTTCTTTTAGAAAATAACAGAAAGCGCTTTACTTTTTTGAAATAATAAGTATCAGTAAATATGCCTCTACTCATGGGTACTTATGCAAAATGGAATCTCTCCATGCCGTCCACGATTGCCACTAGACCAACGAGGCATAGAATGTATATATTGATAACTTTAAGTATTTAGGAACCTATCACTAATGAACCTATCAGCGGGACATAAATATGCTTTTGCAGGTTGTACGATATTTGAGGAGAATCTGAAACTACTAAATGTCAATTTCCTCAAGAAAATGAAAATTCTAAAAAAACAGTGGTACTCCAGGAGTGCCGAGAAACGTGAAAACTTGAACAATTACATTTTTTTTATCGTCAGGAAATATTTTTAGTGATGTGTCGGTAACGGTAACAGTGTTGCGAATTCAATTGTTTTTTCCCATTTCAAAAATGCCCAACGGGCTTAAAGAAGTTTTCACTTCTTAAGTAGGTAATTTGTTTGAGACTGAAAACAAAAACTTTTTTTTCCAACTATAATTATAATTATGAAGTATATTTATGAATGGAGATACAATATCTTGTACTTAAATGATTACGTCTTTTGTTACCTTTCTGTTTTGTTTTGTTACCATAATCTCAAAAAAGGATTATCACAAACAAAACGAGCCTGTTTTGTGTTTATTACTTAGTAGTTCTTCGGTTAGTACAACAGTTGTAGCTTATTTACGAACGAGCGTCGATGCTAAAGAATTTTGTCAGGCGTTTGGCTGATTTACGGTTCAATTATGTGCACCTCCTAGTAAAACAGTTGTAGCTTATTTACGAACGAGCGTCGATGCTAAAGAATTTTGTCAGGCGGTTGGCTGATTTACGGTTCAATTATGTGTTTTTAATACTACTAATATTAGAAAAAATAAACACAACATGAACAAAAACTGGGCCTTCGATATTCTTCACATGGTTTCCGGTGAAGTTGAACACAAGGACCACCTCTCTTCCCTAAGTATGATGCCTACAACTCAAGGCGTTTTTTCATCCAAAAAGAAAAATACGAAAACGTTAGCATGTCTATTGTTCTTCTTAATCCAAGAATTGTCCCACACTTCTATTCAAAATTACAATTGGCTTAAAACTATTTACTACTAAACTAAACCATAATAAATATTTCGATTGCATGTTTCAAACTGCTACCTGCTACCGATGATCCTTACAAACTTACACACATTGAAAAGATTACATACTATTTTTTACTAGTTAGGTAACTAGTAAGGTCTACCAGAATCTCATGGAATTAAACTAGCTAAAGTCGGTGCCTTAGGAGGGCTCGAGAAGGTTTCTACCTAGTAATAATTTTAAAGGTAGTTTTTAAAGATAAAATTATCTTTCAATGCATGGATTGAAAGTCTAGATGTCATCAGTAAGAACACATTTAGACATGAATAGAAATTACTATGTCAAAGCCAAAACCCGAAAGTGTGATAGTTTCTCAGTAAAGAGTATATTCAAAAATGCATAGATTGTGAAATAGCGAAAGAGCTCGCTTCGCTTGCCCTCTAAAATAGATAGAATGATGATTTTATAAAGTATACTAGCTGTGCCCACGACTTCATCCGCGTGGATTTCGATTTTTGTGGATTTGGTTCTTGTGCGCGGAACCCTATTTTTTTTCTAAAAGTAACGTACCTTATGTTACGCCTTATACTATTACCTATCTGCCAGTGAAAGTCCCGTCAAAATCGGTCCAGCCTATTCAGAGATTAGCCGGAACAAACAGACAGACAAAAAGCTTTCAAGTCCGAGTCGGACTCGCCCATGAAGGGTTCCGTACCAGTAAGTAACATTATAATTCTTTTGTTTAAATTGTATATATGAGTTGATTGAATTAAATTGCGTTTTACGATTTATGACGTATTAAAAAAAAACTACTTACTAGATCTTGTTCAAACCAATTTTCGGTGGAAGTTTACATGGTACTTAATGTACATCATATATTTTTTTTACTTTTATCATTCTCTTATTTTAGAAGTTACAGGGGGGGGGGGGACACACAGTTTACCATTTTGGAAGTATCTCTCAAACTATTCAGTTTCTATTAGAAACCTCAATATCATTTTTGAAGACCTATCCATAGATACCTCACACGTATGGGTTAGATGAAAAAAAAATTGAGTTTCAGTTCTAAGTAGCCCCCAAAATTTATTGTTTCTTTCTATTTTTGCGCGAAAATCTTAATGCGGTTCACAGAATACATCTACTTACCAAGTTTCAACAGCATAATTCTTATAGTTTCGGAAAAAAGTGGCTGTCACATACGGACGGACAGACAGATAGACATGACGAATCTATAAGGGTTCCGTTTTTTGCTATTTGGCAACGGAACCCAAAAAATTTTAAAAAATGTTATTTTGGTGTTTGTAGCGTATATATATTCATATATACATGTAGTAAACAAGTTGAATTCCTGAGACGAGCTCAGCCGAATACAAGGGATTTTCGATTTCGCGTATTTTTTTTTGCGATTTTTTGCGATTATTTTTTATCTTGCAATGGTTCACCCCAGCACGAATTTATTACCGAAAACAGCAACTCGATAGCTCATCTCCTTCATACCCAAAACCGTGACAGAAAATTGGCAGCGACGACGACGTCGACGACAACTCCTTAGCAATAGGGCTTTTCTAAAGAAAATCCCTAAAAAACGGTTATTTCAATATTAGAAACAGACACTCCAATTTTATTTCTATGTATAGATTTACAATAATAAAAAGTTAGGTGTACCGTTTTAATACGTTTTCATTTGATACGTCTTCGTCCGTTGAAGGGAAGAATGATTGTGGCATTTTTAGAATCATTTTTGAGTTCTAAATGAAGATTTAAGCATTATTACATAAAGGATTTAGAATATAATGAGATACTCAATCCTTTTAAGTAATAATTATATAAATACTTAGTTTAAATCTTCAATTGTGTATGTTCAACTGTAATCACTACAGCTATATCGTCATCATCATCACTATTTGTTTTATAACATTGACCTATTCTTTGTTCTATAGATGTGTGTGTTCATTTATTTCAACTTAATGTAAAATAAATTTATAGGTAGGTACTTAAATTTTCGCTTAACGACCTCCGTCCTCCATGAGCGCAGGCCTGGGGGTGGCAGGTGAGGCCGCCTGTTCAGAAGCAGGCCGGGACGGTGGGGCGACTAGCGCCCCTCCCCCAAACCGGGGCAAGACGGGGACACCGTGGTTCCCAAACCCGAGGGGGCCATCTCGAAACCGGAGATGGCCCAGGGTCAGTCGGGGTGCGAGGGATATGCTCTATGGGCAACCTTACACCCGTTTTAAGACACGAGACGGCGTGCGGTTTTAGTCGGTTCAAGCCCGACATAACCGCCCCCGCTGGCCGGCGGGGGGGGGAACCGAAGGGATTTCCGCATGAAAAAAAAAGGTACCTAAATTTTAACCCTGGGGTTATCCTTATTCGAGGGCTTACCCGGGGTGCCCGGCAATGGCCACTTAGGGAGGACACCGTGTGGTTTTAGTCGGTCCGATTCCGACACGCCCATCCCATCGTTGGCACCGATGGGGGGAAGCCCGTGTGGGTTTCCACACATTAAAAAAAAGTTTATAAAATTTAATTTTGTTTTCATCGAAATTATTCTCCTTGCTTTAGAACGCATCAAAATTTCAAGCAGAACCTAATAATTTTATAATAATCAACGCTTTTTTCTCTTATTTCATTTACCGCAATTAAGTAAAAATGTTTAGATACATATTTACGCATATCTTAACCGACTATAAATAATACAATTTATACACTCGGCTACTGCTATGCACATTTTTTTTTTCGTGTTGAAATCCCTTCGGATACCCCCCCGCCGGCCAGCGGGGGCAGTTATGTCTGGCTCATAAAAATTAAAAAGTATCAAGATAATTTGATCCAATTTTTCCCTGTTTTTTATTTCCCTATTTTTTTTCCATGAGATTCTGATAGACCTGTAATGTCACAGAATGCATAGAATAGATAATAGAGTGTACCTACCTACTCCGATCGCCAGCCTACCAAAGAGGGCGCGTAGGCCCTCGGTGACGGTGTTCCCAGTACTGGTACTAAATCAGTATTGATTGCTCATCATTCGAGCTTCAATCTCGGTTACATCCAAATCTTGATAGATAGAGCTCGGGGTCCGCTCGGGTCCGCTTGTCTCATATTTTCATTTTAATTGGTTTACTTTGGCTTTCCCCCATAAAAGTCTCCGCCAGGGCTTCACTTAGTAAACAGTGGGTATACCTGTTTGCAGTTAAGGTTGGCTTAAGCCCATACATCCTATCTCGGTATTGGTACAAATTTAGGTACACATTTAAAACTATTTTTATTGTTTTTTTTTGTAAGGTCTCTATATTGGTCCAAGTGTTTATACATCATCCTCTGAGCCTTTTCGCCAACTCTGTTGGATTTGGCTTTCGGTCTAAGTACAAAACGGCTGAACTTAGATATTTTCAGCCTCAAAAGCTTTCAAATGCCTCAGATGTCCGTATGACAACATGTAGGTGCCCGCCCATGTGCCATAGAAGTATTCTTGTTTCTTGTGCAGTTTCAGGCCCCCTGACAAGGCGCAAAGTATGGCACACCGTGGGGTTAAGTGGGTATGCGTGCCGGCTATCGCTCCGTAGCCGTAGATGCTGTGTGTAACAGCATTCCCCACGTAGGTACAATACATGAAAGCCAAAATCCATTTACTCGTAGCTATGTTTACTTGGTCTAGATAGCACTGTGCAGTATGTCCTTGCATTAATACTAGGTCTGCAATTAATTCTGCTGTTGCAAAAATTGACCGAAGCAATTTCACCAGGACTTTTTGTAACGGTGATAATTCCTCAATGGCTAATCCGACTTTCGTTTTACGTTTTGAACACATTTCTTAATTTAATACCAATCGCGTGAATGAGGCTTTTTGTAAAGGTGGTACATATGAATTTTAATTACATAGCCTATATCCTTCCCATCACTAACATCTTTGCTTGTATGAAATTTCATTAGAATCAGTTCAGCCGTTTGGGAGGAGAAGATGGTCTAAGGAAATACATGAGTCGTCTAAAAGAGAGCAAAGCTCTGACGAGCTTCGCTCTATAAAAGGACACACTACACAGTGCTCTTATTGTATGCTGTATAAATATTATATTATTCCACTAATTAAATTGGTTTCCTGTATAGGATTTTCCTTCCTATGTATTTATAACTACCTCATGTGTTATGTACTTATGTTTGTGTATGAAACATTATTTGAATAGTAACTAGTTTATGAATGAACACAGCATTAATTAGGAATTAATGTGACCGCAATCGACTTAATATCATAACACAACGTCATGCATTCCAAGTTTAACCTTTTCACTGTCTCATCAGTATTCAAAGCATATAATTTGCCAAGTATATGCAAAATTTATTGTTTACTTACGGGGGTCGTGAATGCCCCCTCTTCGAAGGCAGTAGTAGTTGGTGCGCGAACGCTACGCAAGGATGGCGCGCGTCCACGCGACTGCGCAACTCGCCTGCCTCGCGGCTCTATTGCTAACGCAAGGTATGTATTGTGTAAAACTATGTTCAGGTTGTTTTTAAATTTCTTCATATTTATATGACTCGGTTCTGGAGACTTTTAAAAAAATTAAGAAATTATAATTATTACTCGGGACCCGCACGGGTACAATTTGATTTACCGTTTTCAAAAAACTTATTTAGGATGAATTATACAAAATACCTACGTCAAGTAGACAAAATACTTTTCAATTTTGTTAAATTAATCATTCTTAAAATAATAAATAAACTAAAATTTATTTAAATATCTACTGTTTAATATTATTACACTTTTAATTGTTTCTGCTCTCATTTATTTATTTAAACTAAAAACTGCTACAGAACTCCAAACTAAACTAAAATACCCAACTGACTAAAAGATGAAATATTGTTTGTTTTCTTGTAATACAATAAAATGCTGATTGCTAATGAACAGACACGTGTCTAGACTAAGAACTCTTATTGAAAATTTTATTTTTCGAACAGAAAATTCAATTAACACTACTTGATAAGCTTGATATCTCACGGGACGAAGATCTTTGTAAATTCACGACTTTATTCTTCATAAGTAGGTAAACGTACTGAACTGACAGCCTTCTAAAATTATTTGGTAGCTACATACAAACAAATAAAGCCTCGTAAATATAAATTTTACTGAAGCAATATTACATTCTTCCTAAAAAAACTCAATTTTCACGAGGTTAGGTATATGTGCCTCCCGACACGGAAGCCTCTCCTACCGACTGACGCAGGTGATCTCAGGGAAGGGGTGCTTCGGGGACCACCTGCATCGGATCAGAAAGGAGCCAACGCCTGAGTGTCATCACTGCGACGCGAGCGAGGACTCAGGGCTGCACACGCTGGCGGACTGCCCGGCGTGGGAGGCGCCGAGGCGTGACCTCGTGGCAGCCATCGGGGTGGGAGTCCTCTCGCTCGGCAGCATGATTGCGGCAATGGTGCGGAGCGCGAGCGCGTGGGCCGCCGCCGCCTCCTTCTGCGAGCATGTAATGCTCGCGAAGGAGGTGGCGGAGCGCGCCCGGGAGAGACTTAGAACTCTCCCGGTCCGCCGAGCCCGCAACTTGCTCGCCGCGCGTCGCAGGCAACTCAGGCGCCGGAGGTCGCTTAACGACCTCCGTCCTCCATGAGCGCAGGCCTGGGGGTGGCGGGTGAGGCCACCTGTCACCCCAGCAGAAGCAGGCCGGGACGGTGGGGCGACTAGCGCCCCTCCCCCAAACCGGGGCAAGACGGGGACACCGTGGTTCCCAAACCCGAGGGGGCCATCTCGAAACCGGAGATGGCCCAGGGTCAGTCGGGGTGCGAGGGATATGCTCTATGGGCAACCTTACACCCCGGCGTCTGTAGACCCGAGACGGCGTGCGGTTTTAGTCGGTTCAAGCCCGACATAACCGCCCCCGCTGGCACGCGGGGGGGTATCCGAAGGGATTTCCGCACGATAAAAAAAAAAAAAAAAAAAAAAAAAAAGGTATATGTGCCTCCAAAATGCGTAGTATACGTCGTGATTGAACCAACACCGTAATTACCTGCCACCAGCCTAGGTTGCAGGTAAGTTCCTCCAGATTGGTTCAAAACCTACTCTTGAAATTTAAAAAAAAAGATATCCGGAAAGTAAGTACATTCATTTTTTGTATGAATTATGCAGCAATACTTACCAGTATTGCTGCATATTAATTCACATCTCCTATTCGAGCTACGCGGAGTACAAGTTGACACGAATATTTATATAAGTTGTATACTTAACTGGTGTACATAAGCATAATATAACAGAGATGAATGTGAAATATTGTACAATTTTGTCACGTATTTAGTACATACTGTTTATTTTCTGTTCAACAACAGGCAACAGGATCCGGCTCCGTATGTGTAATCACTTATATACTTAGTAGCTACCAGATACACGCAAATGACCTTACGAGGAAGGCAAAAAGGAATTATTCTTTATACTACAGTGAAACCTGGATAAGTGGGCCCTGGATATCCCTGAAGGGTCTGAAGGTGCCGACACTTTGGCATTGAGATACCTCTGTTACTGGCAACGTTCAAACCTGAATCAGTTAGTCAGTTTTATACTTTAGTCACACGTAAGGAGTCAAGTGGGGAATCTTAACTGAAAATGAATTCAATAAACATTAATATTACCTTAAATCTCGGTTGTACATAAAGTTTTCATCTTGGAGCCTAGGGTCACAGAATAAATAAGGATCCGATAAGGGTCCGCTAGTAGGATTGCTGTCATGGATTTAGCTTTTACGGGAGTCACTGCCGTTTGACTTCCTAACTCTGAAAAGAAGGTTACCGCCAGGACCTCGTCAGGCCGTTAACTTGCAAGTAAGAGTAACGGCTTGCAGGTGAGGTTGGTGGTTTGGGCTCGAAGAACTTGGTGGGGGCGCCCCTAAGTACTGTATTCGATATTAATATTTTAGTCAGTTCCAAAGCGGCGATAGTCCAGTGGGAAGCGGCGATAGTCTAGTGGCATAAGTAACGGACTGCTGAGACGAGGTCTCGAGTTCGATCCCAAGTCGCCCTGGACACACACCTCTGACTTTTCGATGTTATGTGTGCATTAATAAATGTTAATTATCGCACGCTTAATAATGTGCCCAGTAGATGGCAATAGGCTCGCCCCCTGTTACATTTTGACCTTAACCAAACTGGCGAATTGTGGGTGTGTAATACACCTCTGCCTACCCCCTCGGGGATACAGGCGTGAAGTTATGTTATGTTATGTTATGTCAGTTGCAAAGTCCTTTCGAAAGTTTAGTAACTTTCAAAGGACTTTGGTGACAGTATAAAATAAACTTACTAATCGATTAGAAATCAAATTATAAAATATAATCCTAAATAAACATTATATAACATGTAAAATGGAAAACTTTTTATAAATTCTGATATTTATTTTTCAATTCTAATTTTATTAAGATTAAGTTATGTTTATAGATGTTAACACTTTGATTATTATCCATGTTTGATGATTAAGTTATTCCATTTATATCTGAAATATTAACACCGGAGCCAGTATTAAAAAAAAACCCTTTCCTCTGCTTTGAAAGAATCTAGAGATGGCGTTTAGTGGGTAAACGCTGACACTGCACTGACATTTGGACGAACTGAGTAATTCAAACCCAAAACCACTCGTACCTTGGTAGACATATGCCAGAAGCAGCCACTTTCGTTAGGAGTGAATGTGATCCTATTGACATCTCCGTTGCCCACGCCAAGCTCACATGCTGTTGGGAGGTTAGTTGCTCAGGGCACGCCATCATAGAGGCGGTAAGACCCGTGAAAGGATTGGCTTGAGAGGCGACATGTAAGGGTCTCATACCAACTGACTCAGGTGATCTCCGGCAAGGGTAGTATCGGGGACCACCTGCGATGAATCAGGAAGGAACCACAACAGCCGCAACTTGCGTGACGCGCGGCACTGGCGATTCAGACGCACGAGGGCGCTCAACTACCTCCATCCTCCATGAGCGCAGGCCTGGGGGAAACGGGTAAAGCCGCCTGTCACCCCAGCAGCCATTAAAGCCAAAATGAACCAAATCGTGGGAGGAGAGTAGTTACGAAAGCGGACCTAGGGTAAAGTGCAAGCTTTAGATGCAACTGAAATTGTTGCTGGTATGAAGAAGGGAAAATAAACATTTTTCTCCAGATTCATGCATCTGCAAAGAATGCGTTGACGGTGATCTAGAGTCCGGACTCACAATAATGCGGGCACTGATGGTATGGCTGCGCACTACAAAAGAAAAAACCGCGAAAAAGTGCGAGTCGGAATCGCGCGCGAAGAACTCCGTAATACCATACCATCTATACAATGGGAGCCCCCCCTTAATTTTTTTTTTCTTATTTAATTATTTATCGTTGAAGTGAATATACAACTAAACATTTATAAAAAACGGCAAAAAATCACGTTTATTGCATGGGGGCCGCCTTAAATATTTATTTTATCCTCTTTTTAGTATTGGTTGTTATAGTGGCAACATAAATACATCATCGATGAAAATTTCTACTCTCTAGCTATCACGGTTCATGAGATACAGCCTCGTGACAGACGGGTGGACGGACAGCGGAGCTTTAGTAACAGGGTCCCGTTTTACCCTTTGGGTACGGAACCCTAAAAACCACCTGTGCGATTTGAAAAAATCATTTCATAACAATGAGCTTCGGAAGTTTATAAACGATTTAACATCACGCTACGACCCTTAAGCGTATATGAGTAAAAAGTTACAAAGACGCGGGTAGGCCACCCGAATAGATCTGAGTACGGCGGGTGAAATCGCGGGGTAGAGCTCGTTGTCTAAAAATAGGATCCACAAACCTGGTTCATTTGTAATGACAAAAGAATGACGGATTTAACATTCCCTTGTTACATTGACACTCGCACTATATTTAGCAACTAGATCATTGTAATTAATAAATAATCCTACTTTGCTTTAAACAATCAGCTGAGCAATATTGCACTAAGCAATTCACAGTAAGTATTTCCGTATTGCAAGTGTGGACAGCCTGTCTCCTCGACAGTTCGTTAATAATTATGCCGACTGTACAAGTTGGCCAATGTAAAACGCGCCTCAGCATTCTTTAATCCGTATTATTCGGAGCCCTGAAGTCGACACTTTTGAACCTTTGCAGTTGCGTAGAGACATTCTCTCATTGGCAGTATTTTACCGCCTCTACCATGGCAAGTGTTCTGATGAGCTCTTTCAACTAATCCTACACTCTTTCTCCTTTCCTATCCAGAATAAACCTTGCAGGTCTGAGGTGTCACTCTCATAAGGTGCGAACAATTTCATCTAATATGTAATTTCACCAAATGGTTCGGTACCTTTTTACTTTGCCGTTACATAAAGACTTGTAATTATTTACGAACACGCGTGTTTCCGTCTTTCTATAATTACGGGTGTGAAAAACTATTTGATGAGGTCTTCAAGCTTGAGGCCACCATTGTAGCATTAAAAAAAGTTACGCTATGTCTATACAGATAGGTGTCAAAGTTCAATTAATTACTAGTTTCTGCGTCCCATGCCGAATTCGAAATTCAAAATTTATGCCCACCTCGCCCAGTAACCGTGACATAAATTTTGTTCCAAACAGCTTGTAATATAGAATTGATTTAACAATATTTGGTGTTTATTGGGCCAATGCGTGAAGTCAGCTTTACAGAATGAGACACACGCTCATCTATAGTCTATAGCTATATGAACAGTTGCGCAATCATTTCTATAGACGTCTAATTATACTATAAATGATATAATAATTGTCTTTACGATCTATGTCTGCCATAATATGGCTGCTAGGGTATAGAACAGCTGTGAGTTAAAGTTTTAGTGTGTCTCATAAATATGTTAATGCTTAGAAATTTGCTCGAAATTTTATGAATGTGAAATTAAGCAAGATAATATCCTCTCTATGCTTAAGTTGAAGAATACCATGAGCATGAATATAGATATTCGCAAGCAAAACAAAATATGGATCAAGGATCGTGTTCAAATTCCTTTCATTATCTTACCGATGATCCTGACTGCACCTGTAAGGCTTCACCTCAGAGCCCGGGGTCCAGTTTCCATTTAATATTTGCGAGAGACAACCATCTGACCTCGTAACCCCGATAGGAATTCCTTCGCCAGAACCTCGTCTGTTGATCGGCATGTGTATCAGATAGCAATTGAGGTTGGCTTGGACCTCGAAAATATTGAAACGAGCCCATATATCTGCGGTTACCGCTATTAATTGACTTGGAGGACTTTGCCGCTCTACGTGGTAGAGTCATGTTTTTTAAAGAATACTATATAGTAACTGAAACTACAGATTATAACTGGTTACGAAAAAGTTTTGATGATGAATACCGGTTTCGAACTAGGAAAAACACATCCTCGCTCGTAACTGGTTACGAATAAACTAGCGGCACGCTATGATGGCCGTTTTGACGTTTGTCCGCTCATGAAGTTTCGTAAAAATAAATACTAAGTTTGAAGGAGTAAATTTCTGTTCTTTATTGTCAATAGTGAGGTGCAGTGTACTAATTTACGACACAACTTGGCATTTATGTTTTTCTAAATTCGAAATTTAAAAAAATGAATTAAATATCCAAAAACTATAGATGTGACTCGCATTTATTTAAATTGTCATTTCACATCACTATTTTAACGTGTCAAAACGGCCATCATAGCGTGCCGCTAGTATGAGGACACAAAGACTTCAATCGTAACTGGTTACGAAATATAATTACGATGGTGACCAAAGGGATTATCCGTTAACCTTATTTGGGTTCTTCTATTCCTTTTCTTTTTGTTTCAATAAATTTTTACTTTTTTCATTACTTTTGAAAATTAATTTCACTGCTACTGTTTTTAATTTCACATTCCTGTACAAATGTCATTTTCACAATACCATACCATTCATAATACCAATAAAACGTTGAGTTTCTAATTACATAAAAAAATAACCCCTTCAGCTGTTTGCTGCAGGATTGGTTTCGACAGTAAACACGTAACTGTAGACACGTAAATTTATATTACTTTGCTTTCTTCCTCAGGTACATTATGTCAACGGAACCCGATAAAGGAAGCCTTGTACCTGCACACTGAGGCCTTTAGCAACGCTACATTCGAAGACTGCGTGTGGAGACGAGAACGAGAAGCCTGTCCGGACCCAGATGTCAACCTACACTTATATTCGGAGTCAGAACCGTATAAGCAAGTCGTAAGTTCGATACTATGGACTGTACTAAACCTACTAATATTATAAACGGGAAAGTTGGTGGGTATGGATGTTTGGTACTCTTTCATACAAAAACGGCTGAATGCATCTGGCTGAAATTAGGTATATGGATAGATTATAGTCTGGTTCCCATGAGAAGCAGAATACAACGCGGGCGAAGCCGTTAGTAATAAACACATAAATATTGAAGGACATAATAGTTTCCGCTGGGAACCCTGGGGTTATCCTTTCGAGGGCGTACCCGGGGTATCCGGCAATGGACGCTTGGGAAGGACACCGTGTGGTTTTAGTCGGTTCGATTCCGACATACCCATCTCATCGCTGGCACCGGTGGGGTGAAACGTTAAAAAAAGAACATTCTAGCGCTATCTAGACCCAAAGTAAGCATAGCTTAACTAGCTTGTATTATGGTTTCTAGAATGCGGATAAACCTACTTAGATGCTTTTTTTTGTAAATACATAAGTATTATACATAGAAGCACCCAAACCAGTGCAAATATACATATTCATGCATACAAATATTTACACTGTGCGGGAATCGAACCCGCGACCTCTGCTTAGCAGACGAGCGCTCTACCGCTACGAGGTAACTGTCAAACATAAAGGTATGTATGTATGTATGTATAGGTATACACTTGCCTTTGATTTGCCTACTCTTTTGACAAAGTAACACTGCTGGCCGTGGTCACAGGCTGACTGGCTCAGGGGTGCATTTGAGTCTACAAGCAAGAGGTTTTTCATCCACCCGCACATTTTCCATTATTTTGTTCTGCCATGTACCGTCACATACCACACTCACAGTGTCCCTATTTTGTAAACAAACTGTCCGGTGGCTATCCGACTACGCAGAAACGCGAGGTTTTCAAAGGAATATGACACTTCGCTATCCATTCTTGTCCAAAAATTCCATGATCCGTTGTCTTAAAACCACTAACTATTGAAAACCACAGATAGTTCACGCTGATTCGTATTATTATGTAATCGATATGATGAAGTGAAGACCGATCGATCGTGTTATTGCGTTGCTATAATAAAGCCTTGAAATTTTGTGAGTGTCGATATTATTTTATGTTTACTATGTCGATTGCGAATGCTCACTTTTCTTCGTATTAAATTAGAATAATATTATGTAATCTATGGTATTACTGAGCCGGCAATCAAGCACATGGTCTACCGCTTGGTAAGCGTTTACCGTAGCTTCCACCAACTCTATCCTCCTCATTAGGAACGATGACGTATGCGACCCTACGCACACCACATAAATCTTCTTCTTCATATAGGCGTTGGTCCAACTGCTAAGTCAGAGGTCGCGGGTTCAATACCCGCTCAGTAGAAATATTTAATTGTATGCGTGTATATTTTCTCTGTATAATATGTATGTATTTACAGAAAAAGTACATATGTTTATTACTCTGCAAGCGTTCTCCGACAGTCGTTTCTCCTTTGGACTGATCACCGACAGCACGTTTCGTTTTTGAGAGATTCGTCGATAGAACGTTTCACCTATGGATGTTTCGCCGGCTAATTAACTACAAAGCCACCAAAAAGCTACTAGCTTGCTATCGAAATCCAACTTTCCGGACTAGTGGTTCCAGCGCTTCTGGGTTAGGTTACGTTAGAACTGTGACCCCAACAGAGCCCCACACCGGATCCACTAGTCCCTTAAAGTTAGATTTCGATAGACAGCTAGTAGCTTTTTGGTGGCTTTGTAGTTGATAAAATAGTGAAAAAGCCATGTCGAAACATCGTAGACAAAACGACCTACGGCGAATATTCCATAATTGATAAGTCCTGTCGTCGAAACAAACAAATGCGAACCATTCTGTCGGCGAAACATCCATAGGTGAAACGTTCTATCGACGAATCTCTCAAAAACGAAACGTCATGTCGGTGATCAGTTCAAAGGAGAAACGATTGTCGGAGAAAGCTTGCAGAATCTTTCTTTATAGGTGTTCTAGAACCCAAGATTAACAACTCGAGTCTAGGTCGCCATAACCATCAAGTCTCCTACTACTCCTCACCTCAAGCTTAGTCAAACCGACTCAAGTGCATTAAACAGGAAGGTTGGCACTGGCTAAATCCCCACGCTGATGCAAACCGGAGAGCGGAGATGCGAAAATTTACCCCTAATGCCGCCCTGAGTGTGGCTGCGGGTGCGAGGGACAGGGTTAGCCCTCCACCCGCCAAAATCTAGTTACCCGCGAAGGGGCGACGTCCGTGTGTGCCTGGATGTCGTTTAATTTTGAGTTCATCAAACAGCTGCCCGTGACACACCACGGGCACGTGCTAGGGGTGGATCTTAGAAATATTCCTGTACAGTTTCAGCCTCCCCTCCCCCTCCGCATGTATGACACACTGCAGGGGTTTTAGTGTGTGAGAGCTACACATAACCGCGCGGCCTCCCGATTTCGCACGTTATGCCGTATGACATGTCCACTGATCAAACAAAAATGGCTAGCGGCACATGCGAGGTTGAATTTGGTCGCCAAGATCTTGGTACTATTCACCCCATTAGAAAAGATGTAATAAGGCGCCGGACAATCAGAACGGACGCGCGCCCTAGATGCGTCTTTAAAACACCCCGGGCACACCTTAAACTCTCCGCTCACCCCGCGCAGCGGTGCATGAGGCGCTTGTCAAGTAAACGCACTTGAAGTCTCGGTAGCTTAGTGGCCTCACGATCGAGAGTTCTCAAGTTCGAATCCTAGCCATTACACTACCGAAGTGAACCTTCTCGTAACATAAGCAATGTAGCTTTTAAAAGAAAAAAAAACTTATTAATGGATTTCTGTCTATTGCCTCTGCCTACTCCTGTCGAAATCTAATTATTGATATTGTTAAGAAATTTCCCACGTTCTTAAAGCTAACATCACATGTACTCTATGTGTGCAACTCCATGGAGTCATATCATGTACCTATGCAATATAGTTACCTTGTATATTATTACCGTGCATGGATGTATACTCACGCCTTTCTCCTCCGGGGTAGGCAGAGACAACATTCTGCAATCTACTTCTGTCCTTACACTTTGACGACCTCTGTGATTTGTGCCTCTGTGGCGTAGCAGCAGAGCGTTCGACTTCTGAGTCAGAGGTCGAGGGTTCCATTCCCGCTCAATGCAAATATTTATATGCATGAATATGTATTGTATATTTGCATTGGTCTGGGTATTTCTGTGTATAATATGTTTAATTTAAATAAGTATTTAAGTTCTTTAAGTATTCTAGAACCAATAACATAAGTTGGTTAAGCTACGCTTACATTAGGTCTAGATAGCGCTGTGTAATATGTTCTAAATTATTTATTTATTTACACACTTCATGAGCCTTTTCTGATGTTATTAAACTTTTAAGCCTAGCCCTCCCGGCTTAGGGAGTATACAATACCCAACCTAATAAAATCGTAGATTACATCACTTTTAGGAAATACAGATTCACTTTTTACTCATTGTAATGTACGCAGTGTGTTGTGTAAGAATGCGTCCGAAATACCGCTAGCTGTCCTCAAAGGAGCTTCAAGCGCCCTCCTTCCTCGACAGGTGCTCATACGTTATTGCGAACACATACAGCCCATTAATGGTCGGTGTACAAGATATACAGGAATTGTATTACAAACCTACATTGAGGCTTACCCTTCTATGTGTCCTAAAATTATATACCTAGCATCAATAGAGCCAGAATTTTCCTAAGTAGTTTGCTGAGATTGAGTTAAGCAAGGTCTGCGTCATCATCATCATCTTAGCGATGATCTCGATGGCCTTCGAGGGTTGCACTTTCTATTTTATTTTTAGCTTGTTTGGCTTTTACAAAAGCAACCGCCGTTTTACCCCCAACGCTACCAGCAGGTACCAGCTGACAGGTGAGGTTGGTTTGGGCCACGAATATATTATAAATCGGGCCTATTCTTTGGTTTTTTTTTTTATAATACCTACCGATGGCGACTGCATCACAGAGAAAATAAATTATACTGATTTGAAATATTATTACGCAAACTCAACGTCTCGGTCTGAAAATCTTTAGTAAATATCATATCAGCGTTTCCCAAAGTTTATGATGCCCAATTATTTTAATGTTTCCTCATCGTGACCCACCAAAATGGTTAACCGTCCTAGTGCATGTAGGGAAAATAATACAGCATATATCAACGTCTCATGATCAAGAAAGAGTGTGATTGGTTGTAAACAATGAAACAATACTGCGACCCAGTATTTTATTTCGTGGTCCAGTAACGGGTCTCAACCCACCGTTTGGGAAACGCTGATCTATCTATTCACGGGGTGTGTACCCACGTAATGTTAACGTTATGAGGAAGCAGCTGTTCGAGGCCTTACCAAGATCTTCGGGCCCCAAGCCCAACCTCTTATGTTGATTAACGGACGAGGCTCTGGTGTACGCTCTTCTCTCGGGGTTGGGGGCTCACACGACAGTCGCTTCCATTAAAAGACAGGATAAGTCAGACAAGAGAAGGATATTGATATATAGAATAGCTACCACTTTTTTTTTCGTGCGTGTTTCCTTTCGAATACCCCGGCGGGGGCGGTTATGTCGGACTTGAACCGACTAAAACCGCACGCCTTCTCGGGTCTAAAGATGCCGGGGTGTAAGGTTGCCCATAGAGCATATCCCACGCGCTCGGGCTCCGCTCCATTGCCGCAATCATGCTGCCGAGCGAGAGGACTCCCACCCCGATGGCTGTCACGAGGTCACGCCTCGGCGCCTCCCACGCAGGGCAGTCCGCCAGCTTGTGCAGCCCTGAGTCCTCGCTCGCGTCGCAGTGATGGCACTCAGGTGTTGGCTCCTTCCTGATCCGATGCAGGTGGTCCCCGAAGCTCCCATTGCCGGAGATCACCTGCGTCAGTCGGTACGAGCGCTTCCGTGTCGCCTCTCTAGCCAATCCTCCATGATGGGCCTTACCACCGCTATTAGATTAGCTACCCCTAACCACCACACCTGTCTGGAAACTGATATTCCATTTTGAATGTCACGTTCGATTTTATTTCATGCAATTTCTTAACATTTCTACCTGTTATTTCTAGGTAGACTTGAACAGTAAAGACTGGTTGCGTCAGAGTGGCTGGGACTCGACGCATGAGACAATCCTGCTGGTCCATGGTTACGCGGGGGGTGATGATACACTTCCAATCACTGTGCTTAGAGACGGTAAGTTTAATAAAACCAACATTATTAATAACATTTCGCTCTAATTGAAGTAGATGTTTATCGTTACCAAATATATTTCCTTGTACGTACTTAATTGATACTTTGATATCATGTGTTGTCGCATATTTATAATGATTTCAAAATATCTGGAGACTGAGAACTTGGTATGAAATTGCCTTCTCAAAAATATATTCACATTTCGCCAACCTTCTAGAGTCTACGAGATGTCGTTGCTTTCGTATATTATTATGCTACTTAGCTTTAACTAACTAACTTTGACTTAGATTTGGGTATTTAGTTCTTTTTGAGCAGTTCCCTTATTCTTTTTCTAAAAGAAAATTAACTTTAGTGAGCCTTATAATATCAGCTATCTGTCAAGGAAACCCTCGTCCAAACCGGCCCAGCCATTTCGGAGATAAGCTGAAACAAACAGACAGACAAACAGACAAGTTTTAAAGATTGCTTTTTTTTTGTAATGAGATCCGTGAGTATACATACATATGCAACCATTAAAAAGCTGATATTTTAAGACACATCAATTTTATTTATTTGTATAAATATATTTAAAATGGATAAATTAGTATACCGCTTTCGTTTCATAATAATCTAACTATTTATAGGACTGTATGATGTTATGTAATATATACAAATAAATAACTGCTAAACACGTAAGTGTAGCAGTAAATTAACGAAAACAATAATTGCGGATAGAAAGTGGAAGTGCTGAAGCATCCACCAATTTCCCGTTGAATAGAAAGTGCAATTTATTTTTCTGGTAAACCGCACTCGGTGCATCTGCCAACTGCAGTTACTTATCTCTTGCAGCTTGCCAATAAAAGGTGAAAGTATTGTGTACGGTACCATCGCCACTCGTCATTCAGGAGTGATTTAGGAACTTCGCTCTCGAAGTCACCTCGCCGCATGACAATTAACATGTGCCGCCGGCTCTCACGACTTTCACCCGCATATTGCTGTCGTACGGTTCAGTGACTTGGAGTTGACAAGTTGCGAAAATTGTAACATAGGATTAGTATTTTATTGTGGGGTATAGATATTCAGATTAAAATGCTAGGAGAACAAAAAGAGTGACAACGTTCGTGAGAATTGTATGTGTGAATATCATTTTACAACTCTTACCTAGTCTTTTTGTTTGCTTGACATTTTAGCATATAGTCTCGGGTAAGTCAAGTTCATATTTTGTGTTTTCTCTCTTCCGTACTGTGTAGTTTTCCTGCATCGGTCGGTGACATGAGTCTGATGCAACAAAATGCCTTTCTGCTTGACTAAAAGGTCTCTATTAAATGCCTTATGGACCACCTTACACTCCGGTGTCTGAAGACCCGTGCGCTTTTAGTCGGGTCGAATCCGACATAACCACCCCGCTGTCCGGCGGGAGATATCGGGGGATTTCCGCACGAAAAAAAAACGGTATTAGTCCCGAAAGTAGTCAGAATTGCCCGAAATACCAACACCCGGGAATATTGTGATGTCGCATGATAACGTCATCTATAAGATCAGAGTTTCTCAAAGTGGGGTACGTCTGACACTTGGGGTATGACAGTTGAGCGTTAGGGATAATTAGCTAGTCAGGTTCTTAAAAGGGGTTAGCCATTACCTTGAAATTCTTACACTAACCGAATTTCTGTATTGGACATATGTACAATAAAACTAACATCATGTAGGTTGGGTAGGTAAGGTTTATGATTTTTTTTTTCTTTTCAACAGCGTACATTCGCCGCGGAGGGTACAACGTTTTCATGCTGGACTGGGGCAGTCTCTGCCAGCCTCCTTGTTATGTAGCAGCGGTCCACAACCTTCGCCCCGTAGCTCGCTGCGTAGCCGAGGCGTTGGGTGCACTCCGACACGCTGGACTTAGGACTGACAATTTCACGTGTGTGGGACACTCGCTAGGGGCTCACATGTGTGGAATTATCGCCAATTATTTGACGTTTAGGCTTAATAGAATTATCGGTAAGTTACATTGCTAACAAAAAGTGTTACAGATATATTCTGGCGTCAAAATAACAAAGAAAACTTCATGAATGACCCCAGCAGAAGCAGGCCGGGCCTGGGCCATCTCCAAACCGGAGATGGCCCAGGGTCAGTCGGGGGTGCGAGTGATTATGCTCTATGGGCAAACTTACACCCGGCGTCTTAAGACCCGAGACGGTGTGCGGTTTTAGTCGGTTCAAGCCCGACATAACCGCCCCTGCTGGCCAGCGGTGGGGTATCAGAAGGGATTTCCGCACGAAAAAAATATTGTATTTGATAGCACCGTATTTAAAATTTAAAAAAAAGACACTTAAGGCAGTTAACACTATCAAAAATGCCTCCTAATTGCTACATCACAATAATGCTGGTTAATGCTGGTTATAGCCTACGTTAGTAGATTTATGGCAGCAACAATAATCTCCCTAACGTAGGGTGGGGGTGGCATCAATGAGCCACGCGTACACAATGAGACACTCATCTCAACTCGGCAAGGCGACGTTGCCGCTCTGCGTTTTAGGCATGCACGGCAACGTTTCCGTACGCGCCCCTCACTCCCCAGTCGCTGGCTAGCTAAGGTGAGGAACGCGTGTGACAGCGAGAGTTTCATGTTTTCGTGACCTAAAAGTTAAAAGAAAAACGTAAGTAGTTTGTTTTCTCATGCTTTTTCTTTAAGTTATTTTACTTCGTGAATAATTTGCATGTAGAAAGGGTTTATCCGAGCTTCTTCTACAGTAGTTTAAGTAACAGCTACATGTTTCTGTTTAGAGCTACATAACCTTAAATAATTTGGAACCGGGGGTGTACGCAATGGGTCATTTGTCCTGTGTTTTCAATGAGCCATTGACTCATTGTGTACCCGCCCCGACTCATTGTGTGCTATAGCATGGTACACAATAGGCCAATTTATTGATAAATATAATTGTGTTTCAGAATGGGTCGAACCCCGAAGACCATCAGAAAAAAAGGAACTACAACCGCTGCCCAAATGCAACGAGCAATAGACCTTACCAACAATTCAGTCAGTATTCGAAGAGCGGCCAAAGAATGCGGAATCCCGTATCAAACGCTACAAAGATATGTAAAAAAATTTAAGAAAGGTGAAATGGAGCGATTGGAGCCAAATTACTCAGTAAATAAGGTTTTCACGCACGAACAAGAGCTGACCCTTCATGATTACATTATTGAATGTGCTGACAAGTTTTTTGGGCTCACATCAAAAGAATGTTGTCGTATCGCCTATCAGATGGCAAAAATAAATAACATTAAAATACCAAAATCATGGGAAATCAATGAAATGGCTGGACTACAAACTTATCGGTACGAAAACCAGAAGCATGCAGTTTGGCTAGAGCAACCGCTTTCAATAGAAGTAACGTGGAAAGGTTCTACAAAAATTTAAAAGAAGTATATGTGCGTCATCCCCAATTTGGCGACGGTAGTCGTGTATACAACTTGGATGAAACTTCAACTACGACGGTACAAAAGCCGCAAAAGGTATTGGCACCCAAAGGACGGAGTGTTTGCAAAGTAAAAAGTGGAGAGCGGGGAGTCTTAGTAACAACTGCCTGTATTGTGAATGCACATGGTCAATCTTTACCGCCAGTAATGGTGTTCCCAAGGAAAAACTACAAACCGAACATGATTTATGGTGCTCCACCAGGAACCCTTGGATTAGCAAACCCGAGTGGATGGATGACTGCTGACCTTTTCGTTGATGTAATGCGCCATTTCATCAAGTATTCATCGGCATCCAAGGATAATCCGGCGCTTCTTATTATGGATAATCACGAGAGCCATCTCTCTATAAATGCTCTAGATTTGGCGAAAGCTACCGGAGTTACAGTATTGACTCTGCATCCGCACACTACAGCAAAAATGCAGCCTTTGGATGTCGGGTTGTACGGGCCATTTAAAGTTTATTACAACGCTGCAGTCGACTCTTTTATGATGCGCAACCCTGGAAGAGGCATGACAATATACAATGTTGCGGAATGCGTTGGACAAGCCTACCTCAAATCTATGACCCCATCAAACATAATAAATGCTTTTAAGAAATGTGGAATTTATCCATTCGATGACCAAATATTTACTGACATAGACTTTTTGCCAAGCTGTATTACAGACAGACCTGCAGCTGAAGACAACGATGACACCGACGCAGAGGACATTATCTGCGGGTCTCCACTAGTGAATTCAGTAGATCAAGATAGTTATGTAGAACCATTAGCCTGCGAATCTCCTTCGATCTTAGGACAAGACGAATCTATTGCCGAAGCAGTTACAGTAACTGACATGACACTGAAACAAGCCGCCTTCAAAATTGTTAGTGAAGCAATCTCATGCACAGCTAAACCTAAGCAAGATGTAGGGAAATCAAAAACTCCCATAACTATCATGAAGACTGCTTTCAAACTAGGCACTTCTAAGTTACTTGAAAGTGCTGTTGTATCTTATACTACTAGAGCTACTACTCCAACTCCTAATACTCCTACTCCTGTGCTGCCATGCACTTCTAAGGTTAACATTGATATTTCTGGACCAAGTAACTTTATTTCACCCCAATCATTTCGTCCACCAATTAAAGCAGAACCTCGAAAGAAACAGATAACAAGGAAGCGTGGAAAAAGTATCATAGCTACTGATACTCCTGAAAAGGAAGCCTTGGCTCAGACAAAAAGGAAAATAACAAAAACGAAACCGAAAATTGATACTAAAAAAGTCAAATTGGTCAAGTGGAAGGATTTATTTGAACAAACAAAAAAAGTTAAGAAGCAAATAGTTCTTTCCGATACATCGAATGATGAAGATGAAGACTTTCGGGCCAGTGGATCGTCTTCCGGTGGCGAAGCATATGTAAGTGACTCCGAAGATGACGAAGTCATTTTGACCGATGACTTTCCCCCATTGCCAAGACAGCCTGTCGTCAAAGATTATGTTATTGTCCGCTTTAAATCAAAAACCGATGATGTTTACTATGTCGGTCAAATATTAGAAGTCATCGACGATGATGATGAGTGCGACTTTTATATTTCTTTTTTAAAGCTAAAGAGCAAGGCCCAGCAAAAATTTACAGATCCTCTTGAGCCCGATACAGCGGGTGTTAAAAGGATCGACATCAAATATATTTTGCCAAAACCGAAAGTCGAGGGCACAAATCGTCGTGCCAAGACATACAAATTTGCTGTAGAAATGTCACTTTTGAAGTTACGATATTAGTAAGAGTAACAATTGTTAATAGTAAAGATATTCGAAATACAAAAAGCATTACAAAGGATTTTTAGTATTAAGATTAAGTAAAAAGTGCCTAAAATGATAATCAATAAGACTGTTAATAGACTAGATATTTTTGATATTTTTTGTGAGTTACCTCTACATAGGAAGTTAACTAAAGACTTTAATAGATAATAATTTGTTATTAGGTAGTCTGAGGCACAAATCGTCGTGCATCGATTTACAAGTATTAATTAAACTACTTGTCGAGTTAGATCTCTATTAGTACCTAAGCGTTATTCCCTGCAATATTAATAAAAGTTACCGTTTTAATAAGACTGTTATGCTTAATTATGTTTTGTTTTGCAAAGATAATGTGTCAAAAAATTATAATATTAAGAAAAACGTTAAGACTGAAGATTTAATAAGTTACTGTTAACTAAACTATATAAAAAAAGGTCTCAAACGATTGAAATAAATAACTTTTATATAAATATTGTGTTTTACTCATGAAGTTTTGAATAAATATAGAGATAATAATACTTATATACATGCTTGGCTGATTGCGTGCCCCCCGAACCATTGTGTACCACCGCCTATGCCCGTTGTGTACCGCTAGGTGTACACAATGGGACATTTCTCACATTTTAAAAAAAAGCTATTTGCTCCTTTCAGGATGATTTCAGAACAAAACTGACTATGCCATTGGATAGTTAGTTAAATTTCCTTACTGTTGATGCATATAACATTTCTGTCATGTGTAGGAATGCAGAAATATGGGACTCCAAATTTTTCCTGGCTCATTGATGCCACTCCCACCCTATATCTCTTATTAGGTATACCCTGACTCACGTACTAACTACCTGTTATCTAATCTGGCCTTAGCATTATACTTCTTAAGGCTTCTGTTTTGTTATAGGTTTAGATCCAGCCCGTCCTCTGATCCGTTCAGCACCTGCGCTCCGCCTGGACCCTGGCGATGCGCGTGCTGTGCACGTCCTGCACACTAACGCTGGCAGATATGGAGAAGGGGCTCGGCTTGGACATGCCGACTTCTGTCTCAATGGGGGAAGAAGTCAACCGTACTGTGAGGATACGCCTAGTAAGTCATTATCGATATCTTTCGACTTTAGGCTCCGAGGTGAAAAACAGAACCATGTTAAGATGATGATGAGATCAGTTAACGGTAGTGTATTGTTCCAGATGAAGCACTGTGCAGCCACATCTGGTCGATATGCTACCAGGCGGAGAGCCTGTTCGTGTCACGCGCTGCAGCGCCATGCGGGCGGCGCTGCTCGGTGCGCGTGGCGCCGGCGCGCGCTTCTGCGCTGCCCGTGCCCATCGGACAGCCCGCGCCTATGACGTCAGTTGATTTTTAATTTTTAGAAATAGACATCTAATGTCTATTGTCTATGGTCTCGTTACCAGAGATCCCCAAGACCGAGCGAAGTGGAGGAGTAAAAGTATAAGCGATAATAGAGACCAATTTTATTGTGACGATGGTTGCCTAAGGCGGCATTACCAAGAAATGGTTTCTCGCAGGAGTTAGGAGTGTTGGGACCAGCGTGAACTCGACCGCCGGGTGTCACTCTTATAAGCGCATTATGGGGCACTATAGAGTCGTTTAAGCATCGTCTCCGGTTCACATCATCGCCGGATCATCATGTGTGTAGTAACTGTATGTAATATGTACAAACCAACTCGTGGCAGCTGTAGCTCAAGCTAGGCAGGTTTTGGATCTGCGCTGGCGAATACCGGGGCCGTGTTAGAACCGTCCCGTGGGAATGCGCCCTAATGATTAAATCCACTTTTAATCTCTAATTGTAAAAATAGAAAAATTACATCTATAACATTTTAACTATCTTAAAGTAATTTAATAGAGGAGCATTTACTACTTCAGTGATTAAGTTTCTGGGCGTCACTAGTTTCAGTTTACTACAGCTAACTACAGCTACATTAAACTAATTGCTAAATCTGGTTGACAGTGCATCAGGTGCGTACTGCCTAGAGGACTTCTCGACGCCATTTTGTCCGCACACGTCAGGGCTCCTGGAAGGCGACGACCGCTGCTGTCTGGACGACCAGTACGCGGCCGCGGCCACCACCGAGCCGCAGCGCCGGCGACCCAATCGGCCGCGGCCATTGCGTCTGCGCATGTCCCGGCGCAGTCGCGACACTACTACAGATTAGTTTTCCGATAAATTTAGCTTTAAATATAATGTAAATAACGTGTTATTTAAATTGTACTCAACGGTATTAATATGAACATTTGTCCACTACAATGTTTCGGGGCAGGGAAGGGAGGGGGAGGAGGTTAAAAGTACAAAATATGAAAAATGTGCATTGTTGCTATAATGAGAAAAAGAGAACATCTAGAACGGGACTTGAATCTTTAGAAAAAGTAAGCATACAAAATGCTTAAAAATTTAATTGAAGAAGGTTGATTTGTTGATATTTCGAATTCAGGGGGGGTTGAGTTTCAACCCGTTCCCCCCCCCCCCCTCACCCTTACTACTCCCTGGTCATGGACAATCATGATACAGTACTCGGCTTTTCATTTGGCACGTCGTTATTGGGAAGAAGAGTGGAAGTTCGGCTAAGATTCGGCTTGCTTCGGTTATTAGAGCGTTCTCCCTATCGTACATCAGACTGACAGTCTGATAACTTTATAGAGTACCTAGTATATTAGAACTACTAGGTCTGCAAGGCGAATCGCGTTTGCAATGTTGAGCTGAGTGAGACATCGTGAATCAGATTTTGAAAATTTTGAACAGTGATCATCCCTCCGTGGCAAGTCCGATTTTGAAAATTCTTTTTGAAAGTCACAACTCTGGACATGCTTTCTGAGCGTGTAAAGTTTGGTCACAGTGTCTCGAGCGGTTATTATGTAATTCCATCTGAAATTTTTTTAACGGTGATCATTCCACTGTGGTAGCATAAATTTTTTCAAAATATATCCATAAACCTGCCTCTGATTGACCTCTTTAATCATGCAAAATTTGGTTAGTTTAGGAGGAGACCTGTGACAAAGAAAATCCTGAAGTCTAGTATGAGGAGCTTTCGCTGGACTTCGTCTCACTCAGCTCAATAATTTCGGTTTTAACTAGGTACTGTCAAAAAATATTAAGCTAACATGCGTTTGCAGATTGAGAGTCTTTGTTCCGCCGAAGTCACAGCGAAAACGAACAAAATCAAAAATAAGACTGTAATAACTCTACTTTCATACAAAATGGCAAACGCAAGACATACCTACGTTGCCGAAGTTGCTAACTTCTACATTCACATCATGGCCACAAGCCGGAATTCTCCGTTAGCGGTACGTGCTCGACTGCTTACATTTAAGAATGAATAGCTTTATGTAAGTCATTGTACAAATCATTTACCTACCAACAAAAAGAGCTAATTTCGCCAATAATAGGAATCGTATTCAAAGCGAATTAAACGGTGTTACCACATTTTAGGTAGGTTAGGTACCTACTCAATGAATTACATCGGGTAAAACGTGAGAACCAGTTTTTTTTTTCAGATTTTTACTGGTGAAATTTAGTGCTAAAATCATTTTTTTTTAAATAAAGATAGGTAACTACACCTATTCTTGTTATATTGGGCTATATTGGGCACACACTAGACTCTCTAGGAATAATGATAATGATGCACGACGATCATACAGGAGCCGACCCGTAGTGGGCTTGTTACCTACTTACCTACAAGGTTACTTTGTGAGCCGAACTGCTTTTACACACCCATCTATAGGTGTTAATATTTTAAAGAGGTAAAGTTTGTGAATTGTGAGTTTATGAGCTTATAGTGAATAATCTCCGGATCTACTAAACCGATTATGAAAATTCTTTTAGAATTCCAATAGAAAGCCAAATAATTTGTGAGTATCATAGGCTATATATTTGTGAGTATCACGCTACTATCCAAGAGAGCGGAGCAGTAACCATAAATGTCAACAGATCCGGCAGATTGCCATACATTTTAATATGAAAACTAATAAATTATGGGCATATATGGGTTGCAACAGGGATTCGAAATACGCCACCAGCGAAGCCAGAGAAGACCAGCTAGTAACGAATAAAACGGAAAGTACCTATTCTGTGCGAGAGTGCGTCATCATCTTAGCAATGATCCGGCTGCATACAAGGCTTTGAATTTTGGAGCCCTGGGTCTGCTTCTCCATATATGTTTTTCTTTTTTTTTTTATATATTTAGGACCCGTCAATTTGACTTCACCTCGCCTGATAGAGGGTCACCATTACATACACGTACCATGTTAACAATGGTGGCACTCAGCTTGACGGCCTCATCAGAAGAGGATTGTCGTCGCAGCACCGCGTGACACCCACCGGTCCCACTAGTGCTGCGACCACAATCCCCCTGCCAGGCTATGCATTTGCTGACCCCTGAACGCAATCAAACCGAAATTGGATTACTATGTAGGGTTTTCGCAATCGTGCACGGTGGTACCCACCCGGCCGAATTTTGTGACAAATTTGTCATCAAATTTCTACCACCAGTAAAAATGCATATGGCAAATTTTGGCTATTATTGCAATTGCCGCGTCTGATCTCCCAAACTCGAGAGAAAAGGCTATGCTAGAGCATCCTCAGTTGATCGACAAGTGTACCAGCTGGCAGTTGAGTTAGGCTTGAGCCCTGAAGATGTTACTAAGATCCCTTACACCCATGACTAATCTGTGCCTACGCACATATTCCCAAATTAATAGTAATAATTTACCTTCTATTAATATGGTTAGAGATAGAAATGTACATTAATTTGTATCATAAATGAAAAAAGGAATTTTTATATACTGTGTATAGATTGGAGAAGTTGAGCCAAAGAAAGTCTTACCATTAATAAATAATAAATTATTGTTTTTACCATCAATGTGTTTCAATATGTTGTTCTTTTTATATCATGTTTACAGTACCTTTTTTTTTTTTTTCGTGCGGAAATCCCGTATCCCCCCGCCGGCCAGCGGGGGCGGTTATGTCGGGCTTGAACCGACTAAAACCGCACGCCGTCTCGGGTCTTCAGACGCCGGGGTGTAAGGTTACCCATAGAGTATATCCCTCGCACCGCGACTGACCCTGGGCCATCTCACCACTAACAGCATCGCTCATCCTGTCTCCTCTGAAAGCAGAGGAGTACGGAGAGCGATGTGTTCCCGCCACGTTGGGTATTGGCCGACGATCAATGCCAACCCTATGAAGGGGTGAAGGGGAAACCATTGACCGCCGCCCAGGGTGTACCGGCCGCTCCGATTCCGTTTCCCCCGGACTGCAGCGGGATCGGAATCGGAGCGACACTCGAGGAGGTTACCCAACACACACCCCATGTTTACAGTACCTTTTTTTTTTTTTTTTTATCGTGCGGAAATCCCTTCGGATACCCCCCCGCTGGCCAGCGGGGGCGGTTATGTCGGGCTTGCACCGACTAAAACTGCACGCCGTCTCGGGTCTTCAGACGCCGGGGTGTAAGGTTACCCATAGAGCATATCCCTCGCACCCCGGCTGACCCTGGGCCATCTCACCACTAACAGCATCGCTCATCCTGTCTCCTCTGAAAGCACAGGAGTACGGAGAGTGATGTGTTCCCGCCACGTTGGGTATTGGCCGACGATCAATGCCAACCCTATGAAGGGGTGAAGGGGAAGCCATTGACCGCCGCCCAGGGTGTACCGGCCGCTCCAATTCCGTTCCCCCCGGACTGCAGCGGGATCGGAATCGGAGCGACACTCGAGGAGGTTACCCAACACACACCCCATGTTTACAGTACCTACCCGGTTCGTGATTTGGCACGCAAATTTGAATCGGGTACCCCCACTGGGACCAATTATGGATCCTTTTAAGTCTTACCAATAAGTACACTCCGAGAATATAGTTTACAGTTGACAGTTGAACATGGTATGATGTGCACCATAGCATCCGATCCTGACTGTCCATCTGACCGAGGGGCGTTTAAAGATTTTCATGAAACAAATAAATACTTGAACACTGTTTATTAGTTTACATTGAAGAATTTATAATAAAGAAGTAAGAAACGTAAAGAATAAATTATAAGTACAGAAAGTAAGAAAAACTATTTTTTACTTAACGTTTCGTCGTATGTACATATCGTATTCGTCTTTAAATTTTTCTAAATAAAAAAGTCAAAATCAAATTTCAAAAAAATTTGTAGTGCATTTCCGCATTGACTAACCTTTACATTTACTAAGAATGTTTGAAGCAAGTTAAGTCTTCCCTGTTCATCGGAAACTTTGTTATAGGATAGGAGTGCTAAGAAATCTAAAAAAGTAACAATATTTACTTTTTTATTTCTGTAGTTAAATGTGTGCCTTGAACTGTTTATCGACAACTTATACCACCACAAATTCAAACCAGCCCTACACTGCGCTCTAACGTCTTAGAAACTTCCAGAACTTATAGTAGATATTTGCATAAAACCTCATAGAGAAAGAAACCTTGAAGCCTATGAAATGAACGTAATAATACATTTTTTGGCGACGCTACCACTTAATACTTGTGTTTTTTGGTCTTGTACGCTCCCATAAAAGCCGTATAAGTCAAATCAAAAGTAGCGTAAGGAGTAAACTGACTCCGGGTTCCGTACGGGTACGAGTGTACAGGGCCAACACCTTCAGGGCGCAAGTCAACCTAACCTGCTCAACAATGGACGAGGCTCTGTCGTAGGCTTTCCTATTGGGGTTAGATCAGAAGGCAGTCGCTCTCGTAAAAGTCAACAAATCAAGCAAAAACTATCAGCGGACCCCGGGCTTCAAGGTGTAGATTTTGGACGAAACTGGGAAGACGCTAGGAGGATGTTGACTGTGTGAAATGAAACACAATTTATTAAATAAACCTATTTATTACATTATTAATGTAACAACTACTTGAATCACATTCCGAGTTTACACATCTCAAGTTAAACTTTACTATAAATAGATGTTACAAACGAATTTTTATTTTTTATTTTTACATCTGAGTGAAACTGGCAGTAAGTCTTATTTTATGTATAGCGTAAAACGGGGTGAATATATTACATCAAAGTGTGAATAGAGATCAAAGGGTGAATATAAATAAAATGGTCATTAGAAATTTTTGATATCTCTTTTATAATCCTGTCCATTATTATATTGTGATCTCACTAATAATATTAATGTGAAGTTCGTGAAGATGTTTGTTACTCAACGGATCTTGCTGAAATTTCATACATGGAAAGATTATAGTCTGGAACCTGTGGGTTGCAAGAACGGGAGCAGAATTCCTCGCGGGCGGAGCTCCGGGAAATATAGTTTCACTTAAAAGGAAGTAACTGCTAAATTCACCCCATTTTACCCGGCATTTCTTTTATCAATACAGAGTTATTACATGACTATTGTCAATTATAAGTACAGTAATCGAATTATGATTTGGCCCATCAAGAAGAAGAGTCTGGCTAAGGTCGGCTTGGTTCGCTCTTGTGGAGCTTTCTCTGTATCGCACAGCACGTATCTATGGATTAATATAGTTTTAACACTGACCAAAAACGAGCTGGACTCTCACTCGTATCAAATCAAGATCCGGTTACTGTGGCTACATGGGTAATGTCAAAATTTTACAACTAATTTATTAGTGACACTTTCATTATCATAGTTTTAACAATTAAAGAACTTTGAGTAAAAGTTGAACATAACCAAGAAGATAAAAGAAAGGACGTCTATATTTCGCACCCTTTTACTACAACTGTATAATTAACTATTTGGAATTGAAAGAAGGAAAACCAGATCGAGAGATTGCATAAGCACCAATTAAAAAAGTTTCTACTCTATTACCAACCATCATTATTAAGTTGCAAGATTTCCAGATTGCAACCTTGTTTTGACTCCTAATACAGTACACACTTTATTACTGAATTGTAACTATATATATAATAATATAAATTAATAAGTGACTATACTAATAAATCAATAAACGCCGCTAGCCGACGAGATGCAATTATCGCAGAAAAAAATACGGACCTTTGCCGCTAATGGTTTGGTCTTGACAAGGAAATCCATTGACTGAATAAATATTTAGTTCTATTGTCAGCTTTTGTTGCCTGACATGAGTAGAGAGACAAGTGCGGCCTTCTCTTTCTCCTTCTTCCGCACTACGTCGAGGCCGCGATTCTTCCACGTACTCTTTCTTAGCTTGATGGGTCGACTGCCAACGTAACGACCTAAAGAACAGTAAATTAATGTTACATAAAAATATAACATGTGATTTTCCTAGCAATAATAAGCCAGGTAGAAATTTGATGACACAAATTTGTCACAAAATTCGGCCGGTTGGGTACCACCGTGCACCATTGCGAAAAACCCTCCATAGTAATCCAATTTCGGTTTGATTGCGTTTAGTGTTGCCCAAAATCGGACTGCAAGAACAAGAGTCTTGCAGTCTTGGTCTTGGTCTTGCAGTTTTGCAAGACCAAGACCAAGACCAAGACCACCTATTTTTTGCAAGACCAAGACCAAGACTGACCCTTGCAAGACTTGCGCAAGACAAGACTACGTCTGCAAGACTCTTGCAGTCTTGCAGTGAAGTCAAACTGAGATTTGAGCATTTTTAATACCTTTTTTTTTTTTTTTTTTTTTTTTATCGTGCGGAAATCCCTTCGGATACCCCCCCGCCGGCCAGCGGGGGCGGTTATGTCGGGCTTGCACCGACTAAAACCGCACGCCGTCTCGGGTCTTCAGACGCCGGGGTGTAAGGTTACCAATAGAGCATATCCCTCGCACCCCGGCTGACCCTGGGCCATCTCACCACTAACAGCATCGCTCATCCTGTCTCCTCTGAAAGCAGAGGAGTACGGAGAGCGATGTGTTCCCGCCACGTTGGGTATTGGCCGACGATCAATGCCAACCCTATGAAGGGGTGAAGGGGAAGCCATTGACCGCCGCCCAGGGTGTACCGGCCGCTCCGATTCCGTTCCCCCCGGACTGCAGCGGGATCGGAATCGGAGCGACACTCGAGGAGGTTACCCAACACACACCCCAGCATTTTTAATACCTGAGTATGTAGGTACTAGGTATTTAGTTTCTATACCACAGAATAAATAATAGTACCTAGGTACCTACTACGTCTATACCTACTGATAGAATGATAGACGGAGGCTGTGGTAGGTACCTTACCTATTCCGTGGCGTAGTGGTAGTGAACGCGACCGGTACGCAGGAGGCGCGGGTTTGATCCCCGCTCAGTGCAAATATTTGTGTGCATGAAAATGGGTATTTGCATTGGTCTGGTCGTGCCTCGGAGAGCACGTTAAGCCGTCGGTCCCGGTTGCCATACGAACATCAGTGACAGTCGTTACGGGTAGTTGGAGCCCTCAAAAGTCCGACTAGTCTAACTACAGAACTTCGATATCGCCAATTAATTGGTTGTGGAGGTCCGACGTCAGTCGCTTCACGGAAAATATCGTAGTTAGCCGCAACTTAGACTAGAAAGCCGACCCTAACTGAGTTGGGAAAAGGCTCAGAGAATGATGATGAGATAAGGTACTTACCACCATACTTACCTGTTGCTTTTTTGTAGTATGTTTTTATACCTACCTATGTTTAGCGTAGGTAAATAGAAAGGAAACTTCACTGACCTTGAACCTAAAGCCCTAGTTAATGAAGAGCACAGGCGGTAATTAGTACCTATTCCATTTTCCCTTAGAGACAAATTGCCACATGTTGTTATACCTATGTATCATACCACTGGCAGCCGTACGACCCGATGTCTGACGTGCGTGCCAATATAGACGTGGCACAAGCCGCGCTAGCCAACGACTGAAGTTCTTTTCATCGTAGGCAGGTAGGTACACTAGGTACTTAATCGCGCTCATTGTCGGTAGTTACTAGTTACCGACAATCAGCGCGAGCGGCGACTTGCGCAGTGTCAATGTGAAAGTTTGTGAAGATGTTTGTATGTTTGTTTGTTACTCAATCACGCTCTAACGGCTAACGGCTCTGGATTTGGTACAGAGTTACATTAGAGCCTCGATCCTAGAATAACACATAGGTTACCTACTTTTTATCCCGAGAATAAGTAGATACACACACACACACGATTTTTTAATTCATAATCTGTAATAGGCGCGTGTCCCTCAATTGTTTTAAATTACTGTGTAATATGAATGGTTTGTGTTTTAATATTTTTAGAAGTAGGTAGGCCACTAGCCACTATCATTCGGCAGAGGAACGAACGTTTTTTAAAGACACTCGGTTCTGTTCTGGCGACGCCGCCGCCGACGACGTGACGCTTATTATGAGAATATGCAGTTTCAATGTAAAGTAGGTACCTACCTACTTACTTATGTGACACAAGACTCGAAGTCCTTTATATTTATTTAAGCTTCATGTAGATACAAAGAGGACTTGCACTTATTTGCACTTATCGATCTATGCATTTGTTGTAGGTACCTATTATTTCATTGACAGCCCCTATTAAAGGTCTCAAGATTCATCAACTATCACTGACTGTAGGTACGTATACCATTATACCGCCGATTTTTGCCTATTTGGCACATGGAAATGTATGTACTTGCCACGCTAAAGCTTTATGCCTACTCTCCACGTGTAACATTTGTCAAAGAGATACCGCTTTAAAATAAAGATTTTAATATAGAGATAAAACGACATTATGGCTGCCGTCAAAGGACACCGGCGAAAGGGGACGGATTGGGCGCGTTTTTACTGATTAATCAGAATCGAATAAGACGATTATAAATATATTTATTTTTTCATTAATTGCTATTTGTGTAAATAGTGTTGAAATACAAGGTAGGTTACTAGGTAGGTACCTACTAATTCATTATCAAATTGAATATTGTTACTATTTACTGCACTGAACGTGTACGTTGGTTATTGCAAAAAATCTAGCCTATGTAGGTGGGTAGGTAGGTAGGTACCTAATATTACTGTAAAGTTTCATCAAAATCAGTTTACGTCTGTTTTTTTTTTTTATGTTTCTACGGCGGTAAACATGCCTACGGCCCACCTGATGGAAAGTGGTCACCGTAGCCTATAGACGTTTGCAACACCAAGGCTGCTACTAACGCGTTACCGCCTGAAGGAGACGGTGGAAAGAGAAATTCAGGATAAAGGAGGCGGAAGGGGAGAGAGGAAGAGGAGGGATGGGAGTTTCGGCCTCCGGAACTGACACTCACCGAACGAAACACAACAGTAGATCTGTTATTTTACGTCGATATTCTGTGCCAGGGTGGTAACTACCCGGTCGAGCCGGCCCATTCATGCTGACAACTAACGGTTCCAGCGGGGCTCTACCACCAGTAATATTAGTATATTACTGTATACGTAATACACATTCCTACATACATATGCTCACGCCCGTAATTCCCAAAGGGGTAGGCAGAGGAGTATTTAACACCAACATTTTGTCGATTGGGCACTTTGTCTTGGGCTGTGTGTTTATTGTCGGATGTAGAACAGCCCCTATCCCATAGTCGCCTTCTACGACACCCATGAAAAGAGATGGGGTGGTCCTATTCTACTCCACCGGGAACCAAACCAGCACGGCAAATACTTACGTTACGTAAAATTAAACAGCCCAATTGTAGAGGTGACCAATGAATGTGATGATGAGTTTACTTCTCAGAAATTATTTATCACTAAAATAAAATCGATACATAAATGCTTTAAAAATAAATAGAGTTTTGTGTGAGAATCAAAGTTATACTTTATGTGATCCAATTATTCTATTTCCATGAATTTAATGGATTTAAATCGGAAAAAGTGAATATCCAGATTCTATTTCCGCCTGAATTCACCCCTGTACAGCTAATACATATAATACAATAAATCTACGATATTTTTGATATTTACCGACAAAGACGTGGCGGTATATTAAAAGAGTTTGCGACAAGTGAATTTCTTTTTTGATTTTGCCGCTCTGAAGTCAAAGGTATCCGACATTTCAAAGACTAATTAAATTAAGTTTCTGGGTGCTCAAAAGTGTCATAACTCATAACGAACGGACACGATAACCTGCAAGTTGTCATGCAACCTGCAAATCCTGCAATAGTCCTTGCAATGAATATTGTAGCCACACCATAAAGATAGATAGATGTTATAGTATTATACCTACTTGATCACAGGGATAGTACCTAACCTACCTAATAGGGTTAGTGCTTAGTGCAATAGTCTTAAAAAAACTTAAAAAAAGGTGGGTTGAAGTCAATTAATAATAATTTCGTTCCTCTTTTGATAGAATTCACTTAGTTACCTCCGTCACTTTATTGTTTTGCTCGGATTGCAGAGATTGGATTTGAGGAATTTGATACTACGTTAAGATTACGTTTCTGTTTTTATAGTCTTTGGAAGGATATTATTTTTGTCAATAGATGCCGAACGTAGGTTATGTAGGTATCTTTTGGCCTTTCGGCATGTGCTGTATATAAGGGCGTTCATCATGATAAAAATGCATTTTGGTTTTGATTAAGCTGCGCTTAGAGTCAACCGGGTTTTAAAATGAGTGACATAGATTCAAATAGTTCTAGTCAGAGTAGTGAGAGTTGGACTAGGTCTAAAAGACTAAAAAGTAAATTTGATGAGTTTTTCGATATAATTCATGCCACTGAAACTGCTACATGTAAGTTATGCCACCATAAGAAAGTTGAAATCAAAATGAAGAACAGAAATACTTCAGGATTAAGGAAGCATCTACTGTCTTTTCACGAGAAGGAATCGCGACTATTACTTCCTGCAAGTCAACTAATCAAGCAAAAGCCAACAAAGGGGCCCATATCAAAGTTTTTAATGAGAGATGGAGAAAATAGACAGGTAAGAAAAAATACCTACCTAAGTGTTAATATACGTAATTATAGTTAGGTACCTACCTAATTACCAACAACAAAACATATAAAAGTATGGCAATTCTGGTAACAAGTAGGTAGATACCTATTTAACATTTTTTTCCGCCCCATGTCATTGGTTGTGCGTGGGAGATTGTCGTGCACATTTCTCTCCCCGGCTGACCCAGAGCCGTATATCTCGCCATGCATTACAAATTGCGTTGGTGCGCCAACAAAACAATTTGTAATGCATAAATATCGATGTAGATAAAAAAGTGGTCTATGCAGATAAATGAATCATAATTATGACCGATTAATTACTAATATTCCCGGTAACCCCTGCAACTAAGCTAAATTGCTTGTGCTAGGAGTGGGTTCACATTCGGTAGTGTAATGGCTAGAATTCGAGCCCGGGACCTCTCAATAGTAAGGGACTCCTTAACCACTAAGCTATCGACGCTTCTCACAATAATAACGAAAATAACTGAATTTGTTTACAGAGACTTCGACCGGGTTCGATTCCCGGTTACCTATGTATGAAAGTTAGTAGAAAAGTTTGAATGTCATTATTATTAACTGAATTTGTTTACAGAGACTTCGACCGGGTTCGATTCCCGGTTATGTATGAAAGTTAGTAGAAAAGTTTGAATGTCATTATTATTAACTGAATTTGTTTACAGAGACTTCGACCGGGTTCGATTCCCGGTTATGTATGAAAGTTAGTAGAAAAGTTTGAATGTCATTATTATTAACTGAATTTGTTTACAGAGACTTCGACCGGGTTCGATTCCCGGTTATGTATGAAAGTTAGAAGAAAATTTTGACTGTCATTATTATTATATCCAAAATCGAAGCCATGGTTGCTAATAACAAATCTCGCTATATCTCATAGTTTCTAACTTCTCCCCACTGACCCATTTGGGTTGATCACTCTGTATACTACTCATCATCATCATAATACATTTAGTGAAAAGCTGTTAATTAATAATAATTAAACGACGAACAAACAAAATATTCATAGTATTGATGTTGTATTGTATCATATAATTATCATAATATGTTTTATTATTTTATTTCAGCCAGCACTTTCTAGAAACCGCAGTGAAAACTTTGTGGCAGCTACAGTTGATTGGATTGTGAAAAAATATCTTCCTTTCTCATTTTTTGATGATGAAGATACACAAGAATATTTTCGATCCATTTGCCCGAACCCGATGATGGTATTTCCTAAAAGGTCAACTCTCAGACGGAAGATTAAAGAGCGATTTGAAGAACTACAATCTCATGTTAAGAACCGACTACAACATTACTCGTGCAAAATGTCATTTACCATAGATGGATGGACCTCTATTGCTGGTAGGAGTTACTATGGCGTCACTGTGCACTATATAGACAACGAGTGGAAATATCGATCTATAGTCCTTGATTTTATGCCTTCACACGGTCGACATACTGGGGAAGATATTGCAACTATTTTCCACGAATGTTTAGTTGAATATGATTTGGTTGATAAAATACAGGGTATTACGGTCGACAACGCTAGTGCAAATACGCAATTTATGTTTGAACTTGGCAAACAAATGCCACATTTTGACTCAGACAATCAACATTTCCGGTGCTTTGCTCACATTTTGAACCTTGGTGTACAAGATTTATTAAAAACTTTAGCATTACATAGTGACACTGAAAATGCAGAAAGAGAACAGCAGTATGAAGAGGAAAGTGAAGAAGATGAAGAACATATTCCAAATATTGCTGACTCACGTACAGCGATTACAAAATTACGCAGTATTTGTTGTAAAATAAAAAGAAGTGAGATCTTAAAAAGAAAGTTCCACTCTGCTTGTGAAGCATCTGGTGTGCCAGCTGATCTTAATCCCATACTTGACTGTCCAACAAGATGGAATTCTACACATGATATGATTGGATTTGGTATAAAAGTCCGAATGGGTATTAACATATTGTGTACTTCTGTCAGCGAATTAAACGATTTTCAAATCACGGAAATTGAATGGCGAAATATATAAGTTTCTAATAAACTTTAAAGTTTTATCAACTAAACTTGGTGGAGAAAAATATGTTACAATACCGCTAGTCGTTGTGTCATTCAATCTTTTACTGGATAAAATTGAATCCATGGCAAAACAATTAGACGAGAAACCAAATCGAACCGAAGTGGACGAAAAGCTCGTTCTGGGTTTTCAAGCAGCCCGAGATAAAATGCTTAAGCATTATAAGAAGAGCAACTGGATTTACTGTACAAGTTTAATTTTAGACCCTAGGCACAAAGCTGAGACTTTCGAAATGACTACGTGGGGACAGCAAATAAAAACAGAAAGCCTGCGCAAATTCAATGAAATTTATACGCAATATAAAAGTACAATAAACCTTATGTCTAAGTCTCCACAGAACAATGAAAATATTGAAAATATTCTTCACGATCATGATGAAGATATTGAAGATGAAGACATAATAGATTTCGAGAAGCTATACACAGGTCCCTCTACGTCTTCAGGATCTGGCTGTGGCTTAATGAAAACTGACGAGTTGGAGTATTTAAGTAAGCCGAGAGCCACCAGCTCGGAAGACATTTTAGAGTGGTGGAGGACGCATGAAACGGAATATCCGATTTTATCCAAGATGGCTCGTGATTTTCTTTCAATACCTGCAACTTCAGTACCCGCTGAAAGATTATTTTCTAAAGCATCACTAGTAATAAGAAAACACAGAAATAGGTTAAGTGATGAGTCAGCCAGGTGGTTACTTTGCATTAATTCTTGGTCAAAAGAATTATTATAATAATTCTCTTATTATTAATATTATTAAAAATCTACCTGATATTTACCATATTTATTGTTTCTTGAGCTTAAAATTGATAATTTCAATAAATAGTATTTTGCATACTTTGTCTTTATTATGTTTCCTTCCATATATGGTGATTACGATTACTATCACTATTTATCTTGACAATATTTAAAAAATGATGTCAAGTCATTGACATAGGAATCTATGTCAATGTAATCTCAAGTTTCCATACTTCATTACGATGTTTCATATCTTACTAAATCACACTAAGCAATTGATAAGTGCGAGACTTGCAAGACTCGCAAGACTCTTGCTGCAAGACCAAGACCAAGACCAAGACCAAGACCAGGGGTATCGGTGCAAGACCAAGACCAAGACTGGCTCAAGTCTCGTCTTGGTCTTGCAATGGGCAACACTAATTGCGTTCAGGGGTCAGCAATTGCATAGCCGGGCAGGGGGGTTGTGGTCGCAGCACTAGTGGGACCGGCGGGTGTCACGCGGTGCGGTGACGACAATCCTCTTCGGCCGTCAAGCTGAGTGCCACCATTGTTAACATGGTACGTGTATGTAATGGTGACCCTCTTTCCTGAGACTTTACCTTCAGCTTACCATCAGGCCAGGTGAATTCAAATTGACGTGTCCTAAATATAAAAAAAAAGGTCGACTGGAAAAGTACCACCATATCACTCATGGAAGCAGAATTTTCAGGGAGAAACATCTTTCTACAGATTTAATATTTATATTATAAAGCAACCCACCCTAGATTCGCTTCTTTTTAAGTCAATCATCGTTATTTTCACATAGTATATCTATGCCAAATTGTGTAAGAGTTTTTCCAATAAGTGCAGTGGTTCCGAAAATTAGCCCAAACATATAAATGAACTTACAATAATCAGCTTCGATTTATTACAACACAAGAACAAGGTACACAATATTTCTTAATATTCTGCCAATATTGTGTTTGATTTAAAGCTACAAATATTCGTCTTCAAAACAACTATAAAGTCACAATGTATATGTATTTCATTGCCATATAAGTTTTAAATATTCCAGTTATCAGTTAAATATAAAAGATCTCATACCATCCATTTCCTTCATAGCCTTGATGAAGTCTCCAGGATCCTTGAAGCTGACGAAACCGAACCCTTTGCTTTTGTTAGTTCGTTTGTCCCTGATCACCTTTGCTCTTTGGAAAGAGCTGTATTTGCTGAACGTTCGAGTCTGAAAAAGAGGAAAATATTCATATTTTTTCTAGTAAGTTAACAGAGATACAGGTGAGATAATAGTCCACTACCTCACCCGTTGGTAAATAATAATGTAGTTGATGGCAGACAGGCTTGGTTAGAAGAACATATTCACTCTAAGCTCGGGAGTATACAGAGTGAATTTTTCAACTAGGCGTAGATGGCAAATTCTGAAACCATGTTCAGATGATGATAATGCCATCGCCCGCAGAGACATGATAATTATAATAATAAATATTTTGTTAAAAATGACATTGCTCCTTGAGTTTACCGCATGTTACTAGGAATTCAGTGCAGGGTGCGACTGAAATAAATTGAGCTGAGCGAGCAGGACTCTTACTTGAAAAATAAGGCATCTTACTACGGTCGCGCGCATAGCTAAGGCCGCGCCCTCGTGAAACTGTTTTTCGATGATTATTCCACAATGGTACATTATATTTGAACAGTTGACCCCTCTCAACACTCAGCGGTGTCTACACTATCACCATGGCAAATTTGGTCAAGATCGGTATTGTGGTTCCGGAGGAGTACAGTCTCGACCAAACGGCTTAGCCACGCTTCGCTCAGCTTTATTAATTAATTACTTTCCAGAATTCATCCCTTATTTGCGGCACTATCAAATGATGTAATAATAAAGAAGGGTGTTTTTTTTTAATCATTGGGTTCGATTCCTGGCTAGGAGCATTGATTTTTTTTAAATGCAATGATGCAGTTTTAGTTTTCTTTTTAATATTTAGTCCGTCAAATTGACTGCACCCCGCCTGATGGTAAGCTGAGGTGAATTCCAAAAATTAGTGGCCACCATTTCTAGAGATTGTCCCTAGATTGGTGGCCCCTACCTAGACGGCCTCAACAGATGTTTTTTCACGCCCCGCTTAAAGAGCCCAGGATTGTAGGTAGAAGGGACAATGTGTGTGGGTAAAGAGATCCAGTGCTTAATGGTCCCACAAAAAAAGGAGTCACGAAACCGCTTGGCTCGCTATGGTATCGATTGCACTATATGAGGATGACACCTAAGTCCTGCATTTTTCGCTATTCCTCATAGATTCGGATTTGGCTTTCCACAACCAGTTAAATAATTCAACCTGTATACTATAATTATAGATTATATATTATTTGTAGATTGCCCATAATCTCAAGTAGTCCTGATTTGGTTTCAATGATGTTATTGAGTTTTTCTGTAAGGAAATTCAACATGTCAAGCATGTTGTAATGATGTTGAATCCCACTTGCTTGCTCCTGCCATGACTTCCACACTTCCTACATTTGCAAATATTCGATTTTCATCTGCCTTTGTTTTCTTGGTGTCTCTAGCATAAGGCCACATCTTAATCTAAATGCACCCTCAGTAAAATTTTAATAATATTCATGCATACATATATTTGCACTAAGCAATAATCGAACCCGCAACATATGTCGAATACATACATCAAAAGCCATAAAGTTAGCTTACCAATAATTCATCAGTAACGTCATTGCCGAGATCTCCGGCGAACATGCGGAAATCATCATCAGGCCAGTCGAGGAGAGTCACATCCTCCCAAACTTGACCACCTGCTGTCCTTACCACCTACATAAACATACATAATATGAAATAATATAATTCTTGCAAAGTAAGGTTCATAATAATCAACTTTTACATCAACATTTACTCAATTTGAGTAAGTTATAGCAAAATTAAAATGTATATATAGTTTGAAAAATAAGAAACACACTTTTCATCAGACCTTCACCAAGTGTTAATGATTGAAGAACGAGGGTCCGGAGTAGGTTTTCCTCTCGCGGTTGGGGGTTCAGACGATAGTCGTTCGCGTAAACGTCAAGATAAAGCAATCCATGAGGAAAAAAGGAGTATAGCAGATCCCAGGTTTCAATTACTAGGATTGGGTGCAACCTGGATTGGTGCTCCATCATCAGGAATATACACCAATATATTCAGAGTAGAGCTTACTCTCTAATCTTTATATATAAAACAAAGTCATGTTAGTGATGACCGGGATAAACTCAAAATGGACCAATTTTCATCTTTGTTTTTTTAGATTTGTCTCCGCCTATGTTGCACAATTTCGTTTTTTTTGCGGAAATAGCCACGGTTACCCCAGCCCCCTAACGGCGCCCAGCGGAGGTGGTTGTCTAACTCGAACCGACAAAAACTTCACCCCGTCTCGGGTCTTTAATGAGGTAATCAACATAACTTGATTCTAAGGCGGAACGAAGTTTGCAAGGTCAGCTAGTACTCTATAATACAGAATAAGAAGCTTACCTTTCTGTTTTTCTTTTCCTTTTTGGGCTTGGTAACAACGTCAGGTACGGAGATGACTGGCGGAGGCGGCGGAGCGGGCAACACTGGCGGTTCCACGACGGGGTCGAGGCGCGGCGGAGGCGGAGGTGGCGGTGTACGTTTCTGAATTGAAAAAGAACAAGTGCTATAGTTTAATCAAAATCATTTAACAAGCAGATTATTTTTATAACATCGCGAACTAATACAGGGTGTTAGGAAAATGCTCCCGAAAACCAAAAAAGGCGATAGTACTGTACTGTACTTGCACCGTAAAATAAAATAAAAATGGTTCCATTTTTTTTAGGATGTTTCATTAGCATTATTCACACTTCATCGTGTTACCAGTTTTGGTTTTCGTAAGCGTTTCCCTAACACCCCGTATAGCATGTCTGTCTACTGGAATAAATCTTGATAGTACCAAAGGTACCATGTGCACCGTACCACTATACCAAGGATGTATAGCGACCAAATTAAAGGAGCTGCTAGACTGTAGTTTGCTTGAGAGGTTGATAGCAGGTGGTTACCAATACTTGCATCACCAAAGGTGGAAGGGGCATTGCTACCTACAGTGGAGGTTTAAGGGAAAGAGAGGTAAGGCCTCCTGAAATGAGAAGTTTCTTATAGAACTGGACTATTTATGCCGGAAAAACATGGTTCAACTTTCTACTGCTAGATGACTTTGGGAAATCTAGACTTGTGATCTAGACTAGATCTATTTCTCTGAATTTTGTGGTATATTTAACACCATACTCTTGTTATGATGTCATGACATGTGACCCTATACAAAACATATTAAATAATTTGCTAATAAGTCAATAGATAAATAGGTAATTTACAAATGTTTAGTGTTATTAACTGATTAGTGATTAGTCTAATGATCTTTATTTTTTATGAGTAAAAAATAAAATGATTAGTTAATCTATCCATATTTTTATCCATTCATTATCATAAAATCTATCATATAACAACCAATTACAATTAACAAACATTACATAGAATAGCAAACTGGTCAAAAGAATGGCTCCTTAATCTGAATGCCTCGAAATGCACTGTATTGCACATAGGAAACCGCAATCCTCACTGTACATACACATTAGGTAACACACAACTAATGGAAGTCAAAGTTCAGACAGATCTAGGAGTGAAAATTACCGAAGACCTGAAGTGGGAGGCCCATATAACATCAATTACTAAGAAAGCTAACAGCCTCATCTACCTTTTTTTTTTTTTTTTTATCGTGCGGAAATCCCTTCGGATACCCCCCGCCGGCCAGCGGGGGCGGTTATGTCGGGCTTGCACCGACTAAAACCGCACGCCGTCTCGGGTCTTCAGACGCCGGGGTGTAAGGTTACCCATAGAGCATATCCCTCGCACCCCGGCTGACCCTGGGCCATCTCACCACTAACAGCATCGCTCATCCTGTCTCCTCTGAAAGCAGAGGAGTACGGAGAGCGATGTGTTCCCGCCACTTTGGGTATTGGCCGACGATCAATGCCAACCCTATGAAGGGGTGAAAGGGAAGCCATTGACCGCGGCCCAGGGTGTACCGGCCGCTCCGATTCCGTTCCCCCCGGACTGCAGCGGGATCGGAATCGGAGCAACACTCGAGGAGGTTACCCAACACACACCCCAGCCTCATCTACCTCACCAGAAAAGCATTTGGAACCTTAACTCCAGAAATGATGTTGAAAATCCACAAAACTTACATAAGACCTATACTAGAATACGCATTCCAAGTCTTCAGTCCCTACTTTGTTAAAGATATAGATCTCCTTGAGAGAGTGCAACAAAGATTTACCAAAGTCCCTAGGAAGCTCAAACAACGGACATACGAAGAGCGTTTGTCGATGCTAAAACTCCCAACTCTGAAGGATCGCAGGAACCGTGGAGATCTTATTGAAACATTTAAGATCTGGAATGGTCACTATGGCATAAAGAGCTTTGACACCATGTTTGTGCGTAATGAAAATGTCCATCTTAGAGGACACCATCTAAAGTTGTGCACTAGGTTCTCCAACAACAAGCCTCACAAGCATTTCATTGCGAACAGAGTGGTTAGAGTGTAGAACAAGCTCCCAGAGTATGTCGTATCAGCTGACAGTACTACACAATTTAAAAACAGACTGGATGAATATTGCATCAAATCAACTCCAAAATAAAAAGAAGGAAGCTGGATATTGGCATCATCAGTTGCAGTTGACTGCCTGCCTGATAAATAATAATAATAAAAGAATCGGTGCCATTTAAATTCCTTGGGAGAAATAATAAAGGACGCACACCATCCTTAGATGAAGTTGTCGATACGTTTATAAATGACCTAAATGAGATAGATCAGCTACCACTGAACAAAAAAGCTTGGATATATGACAACTACTTAACATCACGTCTGACTTGGCCTTTTCTGGTGAATTAATTCGGTAAAACCTTACTGGCGAAAATAGATGCAACTATCATAAAATCACTAAAATCGTGGCTTGGACTAGCGCACTCTGCTGATTCCTCTGCTCTATTTAGGTAGATCAAAATAATTTTGGGATGAAACTTAAGAAATCATTGAAGCTCTATAAACACCTTAGAGTTACCAAAGCCCACATCTTAGGTAAATCCCAAGATGACACAGTCAGGGCACTCCCGAAAGATAATAACGCGTCCGAGCTTGAATCTAGACTCCTATTCCATAAACGAATAATGATAGGCTAGGAGGATAGGATCAGGATAGGGGCCCAGTCAAACAGAGTGTGGTTGGGAGTACGAGAGCCAGAAAGGGACCAGGATCTTAAGTCCTTTCTAAAACAAGACGAAAATGATAAAAAAAAAATATCAAGTGCACGCGATGAATTTGGAAATCCAAAATGAATAGTTGACAATGGGAGAGTTCTGCATACCGATGGCCTTAAAGTGGCGCACTGTGACTGGTCGCCGGCCCTGTTAAAATTCTATCTTAACGCCTTTCAGATGACACTCCCAGACCAGAGTAATCTGGTAAGGTAGGGGAAGGCCACAGAAAAACAATGTTATACTTGTGGTGAGGCAACAGGGACGGCTAGACACATATTAGTAGGATGTAGGGTGCTTCTCGATAGAGGCCAATACTCACGCCGCCACGCTAAAGTGCTTATCATCATACGTGAAGCAATTAGTCTGGCAGTAGCTAGAGCCCAAAAAGGATTTACTACTTACAGATGTCATATCGACTTTGTGTCTGAAGGTTCATCCATAACATCCAGGAAATCTTATTCAATCTTAGATACTGCCCTAGATTGGACTCTCGTAATCGACACGTATGAAAAGCACTATAAAATTCCGGAGGATGTTGGGGTTTCGTCATCTAGACCTGACATATTCCTTTATTCTAAGAGGTTAAAACATGTAGTTCTTGTGGAACTTACTATACCGTGGGAAACAAATATACCGAAGAACCACACAATAAAGGAAAATAAATACTATGATTTCACAAACGAATTAATCAAAAACGGTTACGTGGTTAATTTGTATGCAGTGGAAGTGGGAGCGAGAGGTATCAAAATCTCTCTATAAACTACTTAAAGATCTAAGCCTATCGAGAGCTACAATAAGCTCATTACTAGGACGAATATCTAAAGCGGCACTAGTAGGTTCGCATCAAATTTGGTTAGGCAGGGAGGGGAACTTGGGTAGTGAAGGTGCGTGTTGATGTACATCAACAAAAGGGGCCCCTTCTAAACCTACACTTTGGTTGCAAGTCCCAGGCACTGTCCCGAGTTCCCAACTCTGCAATGCGATGGACTCGGCACCCGCACGGAGAATCCATGAATTGCTAAGAATATCGGTCTACCTATTAAAGTTTACAGATATGTTTGGGATAACTAGGTGCCACGGGGCAAAGTATGCCAAGGGCAAAGCCGTAGGGCACGGCTAGCTTATAATATTATACAATTGAGGTAGGTTTAGATTGCTCTTTGTGAACATAACTCTACAAGCTCTTCTAAAGTCCCCAGTACACAGTGGCCAATGATGTGCCATATGCAACTATAGGCCATAATCACATAGGTGTACATACAAAGGTCCACAACACATTGATATATTATCATGACTCCTTTGAAGTGTGTCAAAAAACTGACAACATGGTGATTGGACATTGCGATAACCAATCATATGCCATTGCCCCATGTACACAATAGCGATGGCTTGCCCATGGCCCATCACAGGCCATTACATACTGGCTTTAAGTCGGAGGTAATAAATAATTTCTGTCTTACCCGTTTCCGACTCTCTTTTTCTTTCTTCTCTTCATCTTCTTTGGGTTGTTTGTATAGCTTTGGGGCAGCCGAGAGCACCACAGGTTGTGGTTTCGGCGGCGGTGGCGGTATAAGCTGCGGACCTGGCAACCCTGGTCTCAAGAATGGCATCCCTGGAGGAAACGGATCGACTGGACCACCTGGGCGCATACGAACCTGTAAATTAGAAGTGTCAGTATTGTATTTCTTGAAGGCTGTTCGAATTTAAGCTCAAAGTACACAGTCCACCATCATCCACATAAGCCTGCCCTTTTCTGGGTGAGTGGGGCTAAACCAAGGTCTTCAAGGCTCAAGTCAACCTCACCTGCAAAATGGTAAACTTGCTAATTAACAGACTCTGGCGCAGGCTTTCCTCTCAGGTCCAATCCGGAAATGCAAGCCTGCGCTAGCCTAGACAGCAAGCGCTCCCGTAAAATTCAAATCAAAAGAAAGTGTATGAGGGAGGACTATGGACTAAAATTTTGCTGCGGATGGGCACTCAGATGATGATAGTCTTTAGAACAGTCACAATACAAATTGGACAGCACCAAAGAGTATATTCTAATTGTTAATACTTTAATACATTAAGCCTCCGTGGCGTGGCGGTATTGAAAGCGGCCGCTACGCAGGAGGCGCGGGTTCGATCCCCGCTCAGTGCAAATATTTGTATGCATGAATATGAGTATTTGCATTGGTCTGGTCGTGCCTCGGAGAGCACGTTAAGATGTCGGTCCCGGTTGCCATACGAATATGTATGACAGTCGTTATAGGGGAAATGGGTGAAATGGCCCCACATAGAAGGGCTGATCACCCGTCTGGTCAAACGGCGTCCCCACTGGCAGTATATAGGTATAGGTAATTTTTTATAGCCAACTTTTCTATTTTTAAATAAGTGAATGATGCTGTGATTGTAAAAATACCACTTACTATCCATTAAACAAGCTACAGATAAATTTTCAATCACCTGTGAGGGCACCATAATTGATGGTGGGGGAGGTGGCGGAGGTACAGTTGGGTACATCATGCCAACTGCCATGGCACTTTCAAATGAAGGCATCATCGGGGGTGCTGCAGCCCGCTCCAACTGTTGTTGCACAGCGCCGAATGTTGCCGCACCAATGACAGCGCGAGTGGGCCCACTGACGATGACGTCACCACCTCCAATCTCTGCTTCAAACCTGATAAAATGTTGGATTGTTTTACATAATTTTGTCCACAGCAGCATTTTTGGTATCTTCTTATTTTGAGCTCCTTAATATTCCATAAAACTGGTTCTTAGTAATTACTATCATGAGTTTTTATACAAAGACAAGCTGTTCAGAACAAAAATTGTGTCATGGTTCCTGGGCGAGGTGGAAATTATATTGGTTGGTCTTTTGGAAAGGCATTCCAAATAATAAATTAAAGTTATACATGATTCTCGTATGTACATAATAAATATGTTGTCATGTAGTTTATGGTAGTGTCTGCTTAATAATTAACCAATGAGATTTTATATTTTTTTTTTGTTTTTCTTCATTGAGAGATCTGGGACTCGTCTGATACAAATAAAAACAATTTATAACTACATCTATACCTGCAATTTCAACCATAAGGGTTATGGTTGAAATTGTAGACATCTATAGCTGCAACCATAACCCTTATTTATATCAATGGTATTATTAAAAGATAACTATCACACAACAGCTGTATGAAAGTCAAAGTTCTATAACTAATACATACCTGGACATTTCATCCTGCATCTGCTGGTATTTCGTAGAGTCGTCCATGACGCTGCTCCCTGCTTAACCTTAAAGAAGTCCAAAATGTTTACGTAGTAACAATATATGATAGTAACTCCACTAATTATAACCACGACTGATACGTACAAAGTCAGACATTATTGCGAATCAATATGAAGTAAACTTGGGAAAATTAACACGAGGATCACGAAAACAAACCAAGTGACGCCGAATCGGATTAAACCATAGATAATAGATTATTATATATATAGACCAAACCAAACTCGGCAATCGGATAGTAAATAAATAAACATCGATGGTTGGCTGGAAAATATCGATGTTTGACTTCAATTGCATCGACACATCGATGTTATAAGGATAAAATATCAAAACGTCAATATAATCTTTAGGGCCATTTATTATCTAGATGATTATCAAGTTATACTAACTGGTCAACGTAACCGCGTGATTCTTGTGGTGTGTTTAAATTTTCTTCTAGTTTGATAAATAGTATCTTTAACTTTGTCAAATCATTGGCTAATAATTGTACTCGAAACTCCGGAAAGAATACAACAGGTGTGGTAAATCTTTATTATGTATTGTGTTATTATTTCTTTTTCTAGTAAATTTTGACTGTAATATAACACAAAAAATATCTTACTTTTGAATAAAATAAATACTTGAAAAAACATAGCTTGATCTCTGCGACATTTGTTAAACTGACATTCCTAGGGTTGTTATGATACAGAAAAAATGTCGATAGTAATTTTCGGCGTTTCTTACTTATCGATGCCATAATTATAATGGGTAATAAAATGAAACGAATATTTTAATACATACATTTATTTATTACAAAGGAGTACACCCAAATCAATATCCGAATCACTTTCAGAATAGCTAGAGCAATCTTGTAAATTTATAATGAACTCTTGTTCGCAAATATTATGAAATCGAACGTCCCGCTCCCAATCTTCTTCCATTAATTTTCTGCATTTGGTAACTACCTTTTTCCAATCTTCTACAGATACGTTTTCAACCGCAGTGTTTAGTAACTGTTTGCGATGGATTCAGCAAAACAAATAGAAGTACTATTTAAAAGTTTAAATGCAGCTACTAGGTAAGTATGTACAATAATAATTTTCAAAAGGTAAGTAACGTGCGTCTAGTGTCGCGCTCTCAGTTCGTCTCACGCGGGAATGAAACAGCACACGACGGGGCGCGGTGGAAGTAGTAGTGGAGGTAGAGGCGGCGGCGCGGGCGCAGGCCAGTCACCGTGACGTCATCGCGCTCATCTTGTGCGCGTACAGTAACTGCAACATTTTATTTGCCGTGAAAGGTGGTGTTGTGTTATATCTAGCAGCGTAACCTTGAAAGAAAAACATATTTTAATATCATAAATTATACAGTAGTTAATACATAACGAACCTGTCTAACTGAAATTCGAGCAAACAAACCTTTTACTTGGGCCCAGATAAGCTCAATCGGATTATACTGGTATTGATATGGAGGCAGTCTTATGACGTTATGACCCTTTTCTTGGGCTATGTCATCTAAGACATACGTTGGTGTGGTGCGTTTGTGCAGACTAACGAGTCTCAATAATTCGTTTTTAAGCATTGTTTCATTGGCCTCTATTCCTTTTTCTTGAAGCCATGCAATTATTTCTAACTTCCTGTTTGCCGAAGTTGGTGGTTTGTGCTTTTGGACCGAGTAATATGGGGCGTTATCCATAATTATATAATGTGGCTCCTTCAAATTATCTAATAATTTAAAAAACCACTCTTTAAATTTTTCAAAATTCATTTCTTCATGGTATTCATTGGTCTTCGTAGATTTGAATGCCAATAGGCAATTAGGCCATAGATTATTATATATATACTAAATTAGGCACAAAACCAGATGACGTCCCAGCATGAGTTATTATTAATCTGTGACCTTCGGGTACTTTGGTGGTCGATTGTGCCACGTCTCGTCTAGAATGACAACTTTGTCCAAATTTGTAATTTTTTTGACTTTCCGGAGAAAATTCACTCGAGCAAGAGCAATGTCGGTTCGTTCCATTATAATTTTTCTTTTGTCACTTTTTTTGTAGGAAAATCCGATATTTTTCAAAATCTTCGATAGTGACGGCAAGCTTCTTTTAAACAAGTCTGCGTCTTTTAGGGACGCCGCCAGTTTTTTAATGTAGGTAATTCGCCCCGTGTATAATAACCATATACATGGTTGCGAATCGCAGCGGCGTCAAAGTCGTCAATTTTTGTGACAGGACCAGCCTTTCTTCTTTTTTTATTTGGCGTTGAAAGCTTTTTTTCCTCGTCTTCAGTCAATACTGCGGTTGAAGATTCGCCATATTTTTCTTTACTGATGCGAATTACTGTCGCACATCCAATGCCAAGAGCATCTGCAACTCTGTCACAAACTTTTGCCATGGGTAATAGCGGTCCACCATTTTGGTTTTCTCGCTCAAAATATTCACGCAAGCGAATCACAAGCTCATGAATTTGACTGTTCAAAACAGTTTTCTTCGTTCTCTTTGGCATTATGCCAACAAACAATGAAAAAAGTTTTATTTATTTCTCTTTCACAAAGGTAAGGTACAATTTTCATATTACAGATCATTTTGTTACTCTCGTGCCTTTGTGAGAGGCTGGTGTCTGTAGTAGGAAAACCTATGTTACAAATCACCAGGCTCCCACCTCTAGGACGACTGGTGTTAAGTTTTACAAAAAAATGTTTTTTTTAATTTTTATTATTATACATCAAGAAATAAAATCTATTGAGTATACTGTATGTGCTAGCGTGCGCGCGTTAGTAAATATGTGTGTTAGTGTATGAGGGTGAGTTTGTGTACGTGAGGGTGAGTGTGTGTGTTTTACCCATTTATTTATATTTACTTGGTTTGTGCGTAGTATATTTATATTACGTGTGTTAATAGGTTTTCGGTATCAACATAACATAAGCTTTTTAACCAGGATGTCAGTTTCTTTTTTAGTTGGAATTTATTCAAGTGTTATATAGGAATAAGGGTGTTAATTTTATTGTAAAGATATGGACCCAAAAAACAACAAAATCTATGAGACAGGGTTGTTCTGTAGATAGTATTAATTTCAAAGACTTTATGTTTACGGCGCTTTCTTGAATTAAGGAAAGGATCGTACCCTGACAAAGAATGTGACCTTAATACTATACGAAGAACAAAAAGCTGTCGAACTGTAAGGACATCAAACTTCTGATATAGTTCTCTAGTAGGAAACAAGATGGGAAGGAAGAGAGCCACTTTCAGGACCGCTCTTTGGGCACGTTCCAGTTTTATTATTATAGTTTCAGCAGCACCTCCCCATGATGTGATGCAATACGTCAAAATAGATTGACATAGTGCAAAATAAGTCATTTTTAGAACTTGTTTGTCAGAAACATGATGTAGGTTTTTGAAAATATAGATAAGTTTTCTAGTTCTAGATGTCATTAAATCTATATGAGCTCGAAAATTCAGTCTTTTGTCGATAATAATTCCTAGGTATCTAATTGTGTCCACTAACTGTAGTTCCCTACAGGTACAATGAGCGAGAGAGGCATCATGGTCTAAACAGGAGTGGGCTATGAGAGGGGTAGCTGCTTCTAATTGTTTTTTTATTTTTCAAGCTGAAAGCTATGTATTTAGATTTATTAATATTTAAAGATAGGCGATTGTCACTGAGCCAGCCAATAGCTCGATTTATACCATCCTGAGCACATCTATATGTTTCCTCCCAAGAATTGCCTCGAAAAACTAGTACCGTGTCGTCAGCAAATGTGATAACTCTCCCATTTGTCAGATTTAGTTGGCAAAGATCGTTTATAAGAATCAAAAATAAAGTCGGACCAAGTATACTACCCTGCGGCACACCTATGTCAATGGGTAGGTCATCACCGCGTACGCCATCCAGCTGAATACATTGGGAACGGTCAGTTAGGTAACTTGCAAATAATTGTCGTTGCATACCACGAATACCCAACTGCTCTAACTAACCTATCGAGTAGTAGTGGGACAGAGACCGTGTCAAAAGCCTTGGCTAGGTCCAGGAATATCGCAATTACTTTTTTCCGTTCGTCCATACCCGTAACTATAGTCTTAGTAAGTTCGTGAACTGCGTCATCAGTTGACCTGTTTCTGCGAAAGCCAAATTGTGAGGCAGACAGCAGATCATTCTTTTCTAAATAGTTGACAAGTCTTTTGTTAATAATTTTTTCAATGATCTTTGAGAAAGCAGGTAAGACAGAAATAGGTCGATAGTTGTTGACACAGTCTCTGTCACCACTTTTGTAGACAGGATGAATCAGAGCTCGTTTGAATGCTTTTGGAAAGGTTCCCGTTGAAAATGCCAAATTGCAAATGTACGCGAGGGGTTCAGCTAGAATACTTTTATACCTTTTGATGAAGGCGTTGGAAATGCCATCAAGGCCAATCGCACACTGACTTTTAAGTTTAGCTATAGTAAGTTCAATTTCATCAACATCAGTTGGAGAAAGAACGAAAGAGAGAGTAGAGTATGAGAGGGTGGAGGACCGGTTGAAGAATTCGATCTCGGTAAATTTCCTGCAAGTCTTTCCAATGTTTACAAAGTATCGGTTCACTGAGTTATAGGTGACTCTATATGATTATTATTAGCTATTAATGCAGATGCTGGGGATATGGTCTTATTTGTATGAGTAATGTTTTTGATTACCTTCCAAAGTTTTTTTATGTTGTGTTTAGCCTTATTGATTTCAGTCCTTTCGTATTCCTTTTTTGCATTTTTGATCAATAAATTACAGAAGTTACGATAACGCGTGTAGGTTAATTTATAGGTATCATTGTTCGGGTGTTTTGTTGTCCTCGCAAATAATTTATCCCTATTTCTTATACACTTTAACATGCCTTTAGTTATCCAGGGTTTGAGTACATGCTGACGTCGGGGAGTGTGTGATAACTTGGTGCAATCAACTATCTTATTATTTAATGTGTCTATAAGAAAATTTACAGCTTCTCCAACATCAGACATCGATAGTACTGTGTCAAGGTCGAACTTTGTGAGACACTTATCGAGGGAATCATAATCAACTCTTCTCATTATTTTAGTAGGCTTTTGGTTCCTAAGAAGCATATCAAGACTTAGTATGAGGGTGAAGTGATCCGTCAGGGTAGTACATGCAACGAAGCACTTTGCAGGAAGTTTGGTCTTAAGGATGACATGGTCCAGACAGGTATTTGTATGAGTTGGGAAAGAATGTGCAGACAACATACCATGTGCAGCCAGAAGATTTAGGTACTTTTCGGCTCTAAGATCTTCTGATACACCCGCAATATCCAGGTTGATTTCCCGTGACAATTATATTCTGAAATGACGTTAAACTGGTAAGTATATTGTTCAGGGATTCAAGGAAATTAGTGGTGTCTCTATAAGAGGGAGGCCGATAAATAGCAAGTATAACAGTACTACTATTTACTTTTATCATAAGGCAGTTCGCATCCATTAATGGTGGTTCAGATATAATGTAATTGTCGGTTGTTTTGTAGTAGACCACAACACCTTCATTTTGTGTATAGTTGTTTGTAGTTGATGCATGGTTATAGCCGGCTAGCTCTGGTAATACACGGTCATTATTGTGAAGCCAACATTCAGTGAGTACACGTAGATCCCAGTAGATATTGCAACCATGTAACAATGTTTGGAATTGAGCAATATTACAATATACACTTCGAATTTTTTGCACGACGAAGTTCAGAGACCTGGTGGTTGGATAAAGCCTGTCAGCAGAGATATCATCTATGCTACAGGTGGTACTATCGGCCAACGACATATTATCTAGGTCGTTGTTGATGAGTGTATCATCGTGCTCGAATTTTAGTGTAGGAGTTTTTTAACTTCGCACCAAATATGTGCAGCAATACAGAGTTAGTTTTAAAATACGAGGTTATGTTGTTGCTGTTGGCGATGTAAGATGCACAAATTGAATATTTTGGTAATGGTAATAAAGTGTCTTTTTCTAGTAATTGTATACGGATGAGATAATGATCATTGGTTGTGTATATACCGGATTTCATGTATGTGGAGTGCTGGGTTATGATTCTTTGATGGTGTATATTGGAATGTTTGTAGACAAGATGTGTGTGTACCTGTGTAAGTTTTGACAATTTAAAATAGTAACATAATATAACAGTAGAAACAGTAGCGCTAATTAGGGTGTAATCTAGTCATTTTTGCATGCTTAAGCCCACAATATCATCCTCACATACAATGCGGATGGTCGGTTGACCCTCCTTGAGTCTGATAAAAACCTTTCCAAACGAGGTCCAGCAACTAGCTTGGTGGCGAGTCTTTGTATACTTTCGGGTCAAGTAATATAGATGCCTAGTTTTGCTGGCTAAATTACCTGTTATTAATTATTTATATATATATTAATTATTTAACAAAAACTTGTTAAAACATGATTGCCCGCGGTCTATTATCTACGAAAATTACCTATCTAGGAGTACTAATAACTATTAAAATGAGAAAGTGTGTCTATTGCCTTTTTATTTGTTTGTTTGTGTCTACTTTCATTTCGAAACGGAGCGACCGATTGACATGATTTTTTCTTTTATGATGAATGATTGACATGATTTATTGAATAAAACAGGACAGATACATGAACTACGCGGAGAGAAATAATAATAATAATATTAGTTGATGTTCACAAGTTGTAGCCGAGAATCGAGAGCTCTGTCGGTGTCTAAGAGTCCTCCTAGCTAGATGAAATTATAAATCGCCCCCGAAGCCTACACAACGCCCCCATTTTTTTTCTGGGTCTCTTACCGCCCCCCTTTAGGCCCCACTTTTAGGAAACGTTGGTTCATAGTCTGTGGTCACGATGATTCATCGCTCATCACTAATTAGCTCAGCATGCCCATAAAGTATGACATTGACTGGTACGATTGTCCGTACTGTTAAATTTAGAACTTCATAGGCGCGATTTTACTGACAGCTGTCCCAGAGATCAAGCTATGTTTTTTTAGTATAACATCGATGGTTTTTTAATATCGTTCATCCCTACTTGGTAAACTTGTTGACTGAAACTGAATGAGAATGACTGATTGAATGAGTTGGTGGGGATTAGGGAAGCTTGATCAAAATTGACTATATGTAAGAATATGTATCCTCTCGAGCGTGCCTCGCTTATCTTAATGACCACTTCTGTACCCGTATTATGAATACTTTCGAAAAAAAATTCGAACAGTAAACGTATCGCGTAATACGAAAATGTGTATGAGATTTTGTACAGCGCCCCTATCGTGAAGTAAAGGAAACAAATTTGGTATTACGAACAGAGGGAAGAGTTGTATGTTGTTGTTGTTGTTGTTGGATTTTTCAGCCTGCAAAAATGATAATTTCGATATAAAAAAATATATATATTAATAGATCATAATTAGCCCTTTCGAACTACGTTAATTAATTTATGAGCCCGTCTTTCGTTTTCCCAGGAAAAATCAAAATATCATTTTCCTTTTTTCACCTTTTCAAATACCCGTATCTCTTTAAAATATGGTTATTTTTTATTCCACCAAGCGTAGAAAAATTGCCCTTGAGCTGATTTAAATTGCTCTTATTTTAAATATTTAATAATAATCCTATAAAAAAATAAAAAAAACCGTAATGGGATTTCGAAGACAATTGACAACATTTCATTTTATATAGTAAGGTAAAACAACCATTTCGAGATATAAGGTTCATAAAGAACATATATTATTTTCAGATTTTTCTGTTCGCTATCTTCGTAATAAATGTAAAAAAACGAAAATACCGACATTTTGATGAAAGATAGGATTTTAAATCACAGTACCCTTTATATTTACTAAAAAAAAAATCACACGAGTGTTGTTCCAGTAGCAATAGACTTAGTATCGAAATATGATTTTCAAAAGCAATAATACTGTATCGGATAGTCCTATCGAAATTTTAGTCAATACAATTGAATTGAAACTGCAAAATAGATAATACTAGCAAGTTTAGAAATTACTGTCGATAGCAAAACCTGATTTTCTAAGCCAAGTATCTCAATACCATCGATAAATTATAGCTAATGGAACAACACCATAGTTTCCGTTGTGGTTCTGATTGACTTGACAGTGACATACACGACAGAACGATTGTTTGTTGTTACATCATATCATTTTATCGTTATTTTCAATTCCAAAATTTAATTAAGTACATTTAAAATGAAGACTTCCGAAAGTTTTTATAAAGCAGACAGTAGAAATTTGCCAAAAGTTGAAATGATCATGTTTCGTAAATACGTATTTGACATATAATCTCCTTTGTGGCTTTACCTCACATAGTACTTTTACTTATAACTTGTCTATTATGTTGACACCTGTCATATATGAAATATCTATTGTAATATTATTTTATTTGTAACTTGTCTTCTAAGTTAATTAAAGCCAATATAAGAGATTGGTATTTCTTTCAAATGTGTCAATTTAATTAACTTAAATACAATGTCTGAAACGAAGAAAGAATCTGAGAGAACATCATCATGTCCGCTAGCCAGGTACCTACGACCTGATCGATTTGACATTGATCCTAGCGCTCCCGGAGCAACAGAGCAGTGGTCGCATTGGTACCACACGTTCTCAAATTTTCTTTCTGTGGAACTACCTGACGACGTTACGGATGCCGTAAGATTGAAATTACTAGCAAATCACTTAACCACTGACATTTATGTACACATGAAAAATTGTCAAACATATGATGACGCTGTTTCTATTTTGAATAAAATATATCTTAAACCTCAAAATGAGATTTTGGCTCGCTTTATACTCGGAACACGAAAACAAAAACATGATGAGGCAATAGCCGATTACTGTCGCGCATTACGACTACTCGCGCAAGACTGTAATTTTAAATCTGTTTCCGCTGACGAACATAGCAAGCAGGCTGTACGAAGCGCCTTTATCACAGGAATCCTGTCAACTAAGATACGAGAACGATTACTCGAAAACTCACCACTCTCGATGGACGAAGCGTTTAACCAAGCCGTTATCCTAGAAGCCGCTGAAAAGGACTCTGCGACAATGGGCGTTAGCGTTCCGAGCGCCCTAAATGCTCTTCCAATGCCTATTCCACATCAGTCACAGCACTTCGTACCAGCCCGTAACAACGCCGCGGTTTCGCCTTCACCGCAAATTAAGACAAAGCGCTGCTTCTTTTGCGGCGGGAAGGTACATCAAAGAATAAAATGTCCAGCATTTCACACCTATTGTCAGGTTTGCTCCAAGAAGGGTCACTTTGCTTCAGTTTGCCAATCACGAATCAATTTCACAACTAGTAATGCTTCTTATCCAAATACTTCCGTTCCTACCGAATATTTCCAGTCATCAAGCCCTTCCGAAGCGACTTGTACTGTTTACTCAGCGGCTTCTCCGTCATGCTTAGAGAAAGCTACAATTGCCATCACCGTCAATCACACACGTGCCGATGCCTTGATCGACACTGGAAGCTCAGTTAGTTTCATTAATGAGAACACAGCTCGAATGATAAAACTCAAGCAACGACCTTATAGCCGAACCATAAATCTCGCATCGCTTAACCATACGCCACATGTCAAAGGGGTTTGCTTCGCTACGCTAGAAATCAACAAACACACATATAAGCAACGGCCACTTCTCATAATTAACAACTTGTGTGCTGACGTTATCATTGGTCACGACATTCTTAAAGATCATGCCAAGCTTGAATTCCAGTTCGGAGGTACCAGAGAACCTCTGCAAATATGCGTAATTGAAGCTTCAGTGCCACCAGCATCAGTATACACTCATTTATCTGCTGACATCTATCCTGTAGCCATCAAATCTAGACGTCACGACAATTACGAAGAACAATTCATTCAGGCTGAAATATCAAAGCTTTTAGAAGATGGAATAATCGAACCGAGCATATCTCCTTGGCGCGCTCAGGTACTTGTCACCGGGGGTGGATCTCATCGGAAGAGGATGGTAATTGATTACTCAAGAACTATCAATAAATTTACATACTTAGACGCTCCACTGCCTAATATTGAATCCATCGTGTCAAAAGTGGCTAAATACAATTACTTTAGCCAGATAGATTTAAAAAGTGCTTATCACCAAGTGCCTATCTTAGAAAGCGAGAAAATTTATACGGCTTTTGAAGCCTGCGGCAATCTTTATCAATTTAGAAGAATTCCTTTCGGCGTCACCAACGGAGTCGCTGCGTTTCAACGTACGCTTGAACACGTAATTGGCAAAGAAAAACTTCAGGGTACATTTGCATATCTAGATGACGTCACTATTTTCGGGAAAGATAAGAAGGAACATGATAAAACCTACAACAATTTATGGATGCAGCGAAGAAGTATAAACTTACATTAAATGAACAAAAGTGCAACTTTAACAAAACATCCATTAGCCTCTTGGGATATACAATTAAAACAATATAATAGAACCTGACAAAGACAGACTTGAACCTCTTATAAATACTACCACTACCACGTAACGCCGCTGAACTCAAACGAGGCCTAGGCCTATTTGCTCATTACGCTAAATGGGTGCACAAATTCTCCGAAAAGGTACAGCCTCTCGTCAATAACGTAACTTTTCCATTAAATGAAAATGCGAAGCATAGTTTTAAGCAACTAAAAGCCGACATCGAAAAAGCCGCATTAGTCGCTATAGACAACGAAGAAACCTTGACGGTTGAAACTGACGCATCAGAGTTTGCTATAGCTGCCACACTAGCTCAAAAGGGACGCCCGGTTGCATTTTTTTCAAGAACATTATCAGACAGTGAACGCAAACATGCTTCCGTGGAGAAAGAAGCCTGCGCTATAGTGGAGTCTCAGAAAATGGCGCCACTACCTTATCAACAGACATTTTCTCCATATCACCGATCAGAAATCAGTAAGCTACATATTCAACCAAAACCATACGAGCAAAATAAAGAATGATAAAATTGAAAGATGGAGACTAGAATTGTCATGCTACAAGTAAGATATCGTTTACAGACCTGGAATAGAGAACGTAGCTGCGGATGCACTGTCTCGAGTCTGTGCACTCATGAGCAACAATAAATTATACGAACTGCACGACGCTCTCTCATATCCCGGGATAACAAGAATGTATCACTGGGTCAAACTAAAAAATCTTCCCTATTGCTTAAACGACATAAAAGGAATGACTGCTTCTTGTTGTGTATGCGCGGAAGTAAAACCTCGCTTTGCGAAAGCGACTGGTGCGCTAATCAAAGCATTATCATTATCCATTTGAAAGACTAAATATAGACTTTAAAGGACCCTTGCCTTCTATCACGAAAAACAAGTATATACTAACAATAATCGACGAATATTCACGTTATCCCTTCGCATATGCATGTCCTGATACAACTTCAGCAACTGTTATCAAATGTCTGAGAGATCTATTTTATGAATACAGTCAACCCTTATACATACACAGTGACCGAGGAACATCGTTCATGTCACAAGAAATACAAACATTTCTCAAGAATTGCAATATTGCCACTTCCCGTACGACTCCTTATAATCCCCAGGGAAACGGCCAGGTAGAAAGACTAAATGGAACGCTCTGGCGGACGATACGGTTGAACCTTAAATCGAAAAACTTGCCGATTGAAAATTGGGAGCAAGTTCTGAAGCCCTCTCTACACTGTGTACGATCTCTACTCTGCACATCAATAAATGCTACTCCCCACGAGAAGTTATTTAACTTCCCTCGACGAACGCCGGTTGGAGAATCGCTTCCATCATGGCTTGTCCCTGGACCGGTGCTATTAAAGAAATTTGTCCGCTCGAAGACCGACCCCTATGTTGAGGAAGTCGAGTTGCTCCAGACAAACCCCAGCTACTCATATGTACGACGGCGCAATGGTCAAGAGACAACTGTGTCGAATAGACACTTAGCCCCACTGCCTGCACCAATAGATGATGAAGACCTACTTGTCAATGATGAAGAGGTTGGAGATCCTGAACCTGACCGGGCCAATAATGACGAAATTGCTGAAGAAGATATTTTCAGACCACCGCCTCAAAACGTTGAGCCTCCGCAGCTCAGAAGATCAACAAGGTCTAAAAGATTACCGCTACGTTTCAATGACTACATCCTTGGCGAAGAAACCATAGAGGAGGAGAATGACATATAATCTCCTTTGTGGCTTTACCTCACATAGTACTTTTACTTATAACTTGTCTATTATGTTGACACCTGTCATATTTGAAATATCTATTGTAATATTATTTTATTGAGTGAATGATTTGAGGATCGGATTCTCGCCGTTTCGTTTGTAGGTTACTAACGTGTCAGTGAGATTATCGTGGAAATAGTGACAAATCTTTAAGTTTTTTACCTTTTCTTTCAGTCAGAATCATATGTTTGGTGGAGGATATTAATAATAATTACTAACAAGTGTTTTGTGTCAGTTATTGTGGTGTATTAAGTGGTCCCGCAAAAACCGCGCCCTGTCGTGGAGTTGCGGATACCAGCTCGCGAAACCATACCAAGTGGTAAGTATGGGGGTCTCTCCGGAGCCCCCAGATCCTCCTACAGACGTTGAAATGGGCAACAAAAGATCCAGTCAAAAACGCCGTAATGAGGAACAGGTTATGAGGACCACTAAAAAGTTATTACAAATGTAGAATCAGCTTCTATATCTATTCAAACAATTTATACGCACCCAACGGTAGTGTTAGGTATTACATCCTATGGGGATAACGATAAAGGCCCTTTTGTTGTACAGGTCTTCAAAAAGGACGAAGATCTGCCATCCGGTTATATATTAAAACCTATTAAGTTTGGCCAATTTTTAGTAAGGAATAATGTCCAAAACATTTGCCAGGATGGTATCAAACGAGTAGGGAGGAATAAGATGTCTGTGCAATTTAAAACTGCTGAGCAGGCTAACAGTTTTTTAGACAACCCTATCTTGGCAAGTAACAAATATGAAGCCTTCATGTTTCTAGGATGGGTGTAGTTCGCTCAGTACCTGTAGACTTGTCCATGGACGAGTTTGTTGATTCCATCATCCTCCCCCCCAATTGTAGCGTAATCCTGAAGGCCCGCCGTTTAAATCGGAAGACCATTAATGATAATAACTGTGCTACCTGGGTTCCTACACAAACTGTGGTCATCACCTTCAAAGGCCAAATCCTCCCTTCCCATATCTATTCTTATCACACATCTCTCCCTGTAGAACCCTATCAATTCCCAACGATCCAGTGCCTGAACTGCTGTAGGTTTGGCCACATTGCCACACAATGTAGGTCAAATCCAAGGTGTTACAGATGTGCACAATCTCACACAGGCCAGTCCTGTACAGTGGAGGAATCAAAATCCTCATGCCTATATTGCTTAGGATGCCACTTTTCTACTAGCAAATTGTGTCCCGAACAGGAACGACAAAAAGCTATTAAAGCAGTCATGGCACAGGATGGTTTGTCATACTTTGAAGCCTCAGAAGCAACACCTAAAATAAACAAATCATACTCCGATGCCACTAAATCCCAGCCCTTTACCTCGCAAGTTGCTCAATCACAACTATCCCAAGTCCTTAACACAGCCGCCAATCCCACCACACTCCATCAATCCTACAGGCAAACAAAGTATATCCAACCTCGCCCCAGAGCCCCTCTTGGAAAGGCCTATGATAGGGTTGCTCATCGAGCAATCATTTCACAGGTTCCATCTTCTCTCCCCAATGGTTGTGCCATATTTAATTCCGAGCCTCAAAACCTTGAACAACAAAGCTCACCAGATCCCCTTATTTCTCTGTTGAATGCATTGATAGCTATTATATCTCAAAATAACATCCCCTTACCGCCCAACGTTGCTCATTCACTTTCTCAACTTTCCCAACCAAATAGCATCAATGGATTCACTCAAAGTAATTCAGTGGAACACTAGTAGCATAAGAGCCAGAAAAACGGAATTAATCTATCTGATCAATAAACTGAAACCATTGGCTATAGCTGTCTCGGAGACATGGTTAAAGCCTGGCATTGCTTTTCGTATCCCAGGTTACTCATGTGTCCGGGACGATAGGGCTGATGGGTATGCCGGCTGTGCTCTTTTAGTTACCCGCAGGCAATCCTTTAACCAAATTAATCTACCCTCCCACTCCCCCAGTTTTAATATTGTAGCAGTAAGAATAGGTGATATATCCTTCATTTCTCTATATATTCCTCATCCCTCATCATCTCTTATCCCTGATCTATCTCTGATGTTCAATTCGGTTCCCCCTCCTGTGATCATCATGGGAGACTTTAATGCTCACCATATAGCATGGGGGTCAGGCATTAGTGATTTGTTTGCCTACTCTCTGATGGATGCATTTGATGAGGGCAACCTTTGTGTCCTCAACAATGGATGCCCAACACGCAGAGTCCATCCCTCCCAGAACCCTAGTGCCATTGATCTCACTGTCTGCTCATCCTCCTTTGCATCCTTGTTATCCTGGGATAACTTACCGCTCTCCCATGGCAGTGACCACTTCCCCATCATAATAGCAATGCCTATGGCAGTATCCCCTCCTGTTAATACCTCACCCTTGTTTAGGTACAGGTTGTCGGGGGCTGACTGGACTGCTTACTCAACATCCCTGGAAAACAGAGTAGGTACACACAGCAGTAATATAGTGCAATGTTATGAAGATTTTCGTGACTCTATTATTTCATCTGCCAATGAGCATATTCCTACCAGAAACCCTACCAATCCCATCATCTCCACACCCTGGTGGGACGCTGAATGTACAGAGGCTGTGAAAGTCAGACGCGAATATGAAAAAATTTATAATCGGGCAATGACAGAAAGCAATTTAATTTCTTACAAACAAAAGGCAGCTCAAGCGAGAAGAATCTTATCAGCTAAAAAAAAGAATGGGTGGTTAACATTTTGTCACAATCTATCTCCTATAGCACCCTCTTATATGGTATGGAAACAAATTAAAAAATTCAGAGGGAGTTGCAACATTGAAAATGTGAGTTGCAATGACCTGAATTCATGGGTGGATGCTTTCACTGACAAATTAGCTCCACCATGGGTTCCTACCACCGACTCCATTCCCAGGACTTATCCATTTCCACATCCCATCCAATCTCCGGGGACTCTGAATGAGCATTTCTCACTGGGTGAATTACAACTGGCACTGGATGGATTGAAGGACTCAGCCCCAGGGGTTGACCAAATCCCATACTCCTTCATTACCAGCTAAGCAAGCAACTAAGCATCAGAAAAAAACAAAAATATATTTCTTGGCCATTATCAACATGATTTTTAAAAGTGGTATGATACCCCCAGATTGGAAAACTCAAATTATTGTTCCCATCCCAAAACCTGGCTCAGATCTTTCATCCCCGAACAGTAGACGCCCAATAGCGCTCTCTTCTACCCTATGCAAGGTGACCGAGCATCTTGTCAAGCATCGGTTGGAATGGTATGTGGAGAGTCAGGAAATTTTAGCTAAGACACAGTTTGGATTTAGGAGGAATATGAGCACCCTGGATAGCCTGAGTGTACTTACTTGTGACATACGTGTCTTTCCTTCAAAAGCATTACCTTTTAGCCGTGTTCCTAGATATACAGTCGGCGTACGACAACGTCCTGCTTCCGGTACTCAGAAATAAACTTCAGCAGCTGAGCATCCCTGAGAGGCTAGTCGAATTCTGCGCAAACCTTTTGATGGAAAGATATATTACAGTGAAGAACCAGAATTTCCTCCACCCTCCAAGGACGATCTGGAAAGGTCTCCCACAAGGGTCGGTCCTAAGTCCCCTCCTCTACAGTTTGTACACTCACGATCTGGAATCAGTCGTCCTTCCTTTCTGCCAAATTCTTCAGTATGCTGATGATCTGGCCCTCTACATATCAGCTAGCTCGATTGAGGAGGCCTCGGACAACTTGAACAGGGCTCTAGGCTATCTAAACAACTGGCTGCTGAGGCCAGGTTTATCATTATCCCCATCAAAAAGCAAGGTCGTAGTATTCACTAAGAAAAGGAATATTCCCTTAGTTGATATACGGAAAGATGGTGAACCAATTCCTCAGTGCTCTAATGCGAAATTCCTTGGAGTTTGGCTCGACTCTAGAATGACAGGGAAGTCCCATTGTGATTATGTTATTAGTAAGTGTGAAAAAAATACAAATATACTTCGATCTTTATCAGGAACATGGTGGGGTTGCCATCCTTATACTCAAAAACTCCTGTATAATGCCATTGTACGTAGCCACATGGACTATGGCTCATTTCTGTTGGAGCCATGTAACATATCATCTCTTACAAAGTTGGATAGAGTTCAGTCAAAGAGTTTGCGTATCATTTTGGGCGCAATGAAATCGTCCCCGACTAACGGTCTACAAGTAGAAGCAGTAGACCCTCCTCTGTTTCTGCGAAGGCAGTTCCTTAGCGATAAGTTCCTCTTCAAATTAATCCAAAATTCCCAACACATGCTTCTGGAAAGAATTAATCAGATAAACAATCTATATAATGCTAATACAGATTCTTGTCCTAGCAACCTGCCTTGTTTAGTGAATAGCTTCATCAAATTCACCCGCCTTCCAAACCCGGTCATTCGGAGTCGACTGAACTCGCTATACTCTTTACCTTTCGAAGCCATTACATTTCGTCCCTTAGTGGTGACAGACTTAGGTGTTGAAAAAGGAGCATTAGATGCGAACCTACGTTTTAATGAAGTTATGTGTAATAAGTACGATGGATGGCTTAGAGTTTTCACTGATTCTTCTAAATTAAACAGCAACGAACCTGTAGGTGCTGCGGTCTGGATCCCAGCCTATAAGGTAATTTTAAGTTACAAATGTCCCCCTATGGCTTCTATATTCACTGGAGAGTCTGTAGCTATCCTTGAAGCAATCCTATATATCTTGTCCCATAATCTTAATAAGACCATAATTCTATCTGACTCCAAAAGCTGCCTACAAGCCATTGTTTCACATCCCTTCCGTTCCAAGTCGAAATTCCCAGTCATCCATAAAATTAGGGAGGCGTTATTTCAGTGCCAACAGCGCGGGTTAGAAATTGTCATTGCTTGGATTCCTGGTCACTCCAATATTCTTGGCAACGAGACAGCTGACTCCTGTGCTAAAGCTGCAATAAGAATAGGGACACTTGAGCATTACCAATTATTATACACGCACGACTTAACTCCAGTACTACGAGATAGTCTGTCCCTTGCCTGGAATGAGGAATGGAGAAAATCCAAGAATATTAAGGGAAAATATTATGGGGATATCCAACCTGAAATTTCCATCAAACCTTGGTTTGCAAAGTATCGTTGGTTCGACAAACGCACGACAGCTATTATCTCTCGACTCCGTTTGGGACACGCCTGCACCCCAGTTCACCTGGCCAAAATTAGGGTTAGGGATCACTCTCTTTGCGAGTGCGGGTTGGACGAAGGTAATGTGGACCACATCTTTTTTTGTTGCCCTAACCAGCGTTTTTCACTGTATGAATTGTTACCGTCCCATATCCCTCGTCCCACATGTGTCAAATCTCTACTGTCCCTGGTTTTTACTCCTTTAGTTAGAATAATTGCGAAATATATACATATTAATAAACTAAAATTATAAATAATTATATTTAAGTGTCCATAAATCACCTCTAGCTGTCATTGTATGTGTATCTACAGTATTTGTGTTGTCCTTTTGTTTAGATTCTGGTCGAAGAAACTCCATACTCAAGCCAACCGGTCAAATCGAGCCACTTTATCTCCTTCGTTAATAGCTCTATCTACGGGACATTGGCGGAATTGCTGCTTAAGGCACAGGAGCCATAATAAAGAATTGAATTGAATTGAATTATATTATTTTATTTGTAACTTGTCTTCTAAGTTAATTAAAGCCAATATAAGAGATTGGTATTTCTTTCAAATGTGTCAGTTTTGTATAGTTTTTTGTCTACTTTCTTATCCAACGATAAAAATTCAGGTAAAGAAAAATGAAATGTTAAAATGAAAATATATATTGATAGATCTTAATTAGCCATTTCGAACTACGATAATTAATTTATGAGCCCGTCTTTCGTTTTCCCAGGAAAATTCAAAATATCATTTTCCTTTTTTCACCTTTTCAAATACCCGTACCTCTTTAAAATATGGTTATTTTTTATTCTACCAAGCGTAGAAAAATTGCCCTTGAGCTGATTTAAATTGGCCGCGTGTCAATTATTATAAATATTCAATAATAATCCTATAAAAAATAAAAAAACCGTAATGGAATTTCGAAGACAATAATTATTTGCGCATGGCGCATGCGCGGTAGAAAAAAGGCAACACTGCTCTAGTCTAAGGTCTAAGTTGACTGCGGCGTACCTAACTTAACTAATACATTGTAGTACGCATGGGCATGCAACTCTCATACATTGGTTTAAAAATTTTGCTGTGCTAATTTAATCTGTGGTCACGCATTCTCAGCCCCATCTAGTCGTGACCGGCCATGTTTCGGCCTGCAAAAATGAAAATTTCGATATAAAAAAAAAATATATTGATAGATCTTAATTAGCCCTTTCGAACTACGTTAATTAATTTATGAGCCCGTCTTTCGTTTTCCCAGGAAAATTCAAAATATCATTTTCCTTTTTTCACCTTTTCAAATACCCGTATCTCTTTAAAATATGGTTATTTTTTATTCTACCAAGCGTAGAAAAATTGCCCTTGAGCTGATTTAAATTGCCCGCGTGTCAATTATTATAAATATTCAATAATAATCCTATAAAAAATAGGTAATGGGATTTCGAAGACAATAATTATTTGCGCATTGCGCATGCGCGGTAGAAAAAAGGCAACACTGCTCTAGTCTAAGGGCAGCATTTACAACAAAATATCAAAATATAAAGTTATTTCTCGTCGTAACTTCGTAAGTCTTATTAAAAAATGAAGCTGATGATTAAAGTAATATTTCAATGTAAGCTTATTATTTTTTAGTTTACAATCGACGAATGACTACACTGTGCAGGCACAATTATGAAACCACACAGTAAAATATTACAATCTCCTCCATAAAATATTATGTGGCCATCGCAACGTAGCCGGCTAACGTGGAGTTTGAGTCCGAGGAGAGCAGTATCTACCAGTGCAGCTCTGTAATATCCACCGTACTGGACAGGCATGGGTTTCTGGATGGCTCGCAGTACAGTCCTGAAAGGTGGAGTTTATTTTTGTTAACATTGCTCTTTGCATGATTGGCAATGGAAGATTCTTAACTGTTTATTTTATTTTGCAGGAAGCAAGCGATACCTCCTTGAGGGGTTTGAAATCCAATACAAAAAATAAGTAGTTATTAACGGTACTGGTGGAGGCCTAAGCACTGAAGCTCCACTGACAAGCTAAGAGGAAAAGATATTGGCTGTGCTTGGGACGGAAGCCGTCTACGGAATTCCAGGTGTACGTGAAACAGTGGTATGTACCTAATTTTGGCCACAGAGGCCAAATTGATTATAACATTGGGAAATCAAAGTTATTTGTATTTAAGGGCGTTCACTGTCCACTTGTCGGGGCAGCAATCTTCCCTGGTATATAAGTACTGTATGTCATTAGACTGAGAATATAAATTTATTTCAATTTTATTCTAACATTATAATCAATATAATAATACAGGTAACGGATGATCAACATCTTTCTGAGACGACACATCTAGAGACTCAGACGTTACAACTTGTTACCAATTGTACCATATGTTATCACTTGTTAAAGAAAAATCCCCAGTCGAGTTCCTGCTACAGAACTCCCTCACTGAGGACACTGTCAAAGTTGGACCCATGGGACTAAAAAGAAAAATAAATAAGAGCAGAGGTAGAATGTTTGCTTCCATTATTTAAATTATTTTTTACTCCCCTAGTCTTATTTATTATATTCTATTAACTCAATTATTTAGTAGTCCTACCTAATATAGTCATATTTAATAAGATGTATTAAATAGGACTATAGTACGCAGATATCTTACGTCATTAACCCTTTTCAGAGTCCGCAGATAAGGAGCTTATAAATATTGAGAGAGAAAAATTAGAAATAAAGAGGCAAACATTGGAAATAATGAAGGATTATAAAAAGCAAAAGTTAGTGTGCACGACACAAATAGACCATAGACACATGTGCCAGTGACACGTAGATTAAGTAAGCGTGAATATAATGAATAAATTATGAAAATGTTAGATTTACGTAAAATAAAACGTAATTATGTAATAACTTTGATATTAAGCTAAGATAAATAGCTTACTACTGTTAGGAGTTAGTTTTCTGAGTAATTAAGTATGTTAGAGCCAAATTTAATAAAGAAAGTACATTCCCCGAAAAGCATAATTGTAAATATAATTACGTAAATGCATTACTCAGAATCTAACATAACTTCGTATAAATAGGAAATACGACTTTGTATATTAGTATGTAAGTTTAATTACACCCCGCGACTGCCTCCCACGCCGTAAGAAGCGAATATGCGCTCCCCCGGCTGGTGCCATTTTATTATATAGTAGCTCGCGGGAGGCAAGGCCCATATATAAGCCTGAGGGGTCAATCCGCCCGTCATTCAGTAACCCGACGTCGCACGGTACAGATGTAAGTACCTATCGTCGTGCAAGTCTTATCTCTGCCTATGTACATATATGCTATGTAATTAATATGTAAAACATAAGTTTTATAAATAAATGGAAATGCGGAGGTGAGGTAATTTGGATCGCAGGCCAGCACTACAAAAGACTATAAAAGCAGGGACTATTTGGTAGGAAATTATTGGGTATTGGGCAACAAGTAGACAACAAGAGTCTCTCAAGGAACAAGGAAGCTCAACAGGAAGTAGTAGATCAAGAGTAGTGCTGGGCCAAGTACATCCGATGCCTCACTGACGTCAATGAAGTCCACCCATCCAAGTGTTTCATTCTTCGACTCAACATCCATCAAATACAGTCCACTGAAGGCGACCGCGAAGTAGTGGCAGTCTATTTGGAACCTTATCAGGTCATAGTCTGTTACGAACCACGGTCCTTAACAGTTAGAAACACTTAATAGGTAATGTTATGCAAGTCTTAATTCCCTTTAGATTTATCCACATCAAAACATCTCTTAATTATCAAAATCATCTCTTACTTAATTTTGAAACATTTTGTTATGATAAAAAAAATCTTATTAGATTTCAAATAAGAAAGAAAGAAAGAAAGAAGAAAGAAAAAAGTTTTATTTGAGTTATCTGCACAAATCATCGCGCAGACCCAAATAGGGCCCCATCTCAGCATGAATGCTGCGTACCTCATCAGTATACGCAGCGCTGGCTGGTTTTAAAAATAATATGAATAGAATAAGAATTTTAATAGAAATTAATAGAATCGTTTCCTTCTTTCAGGATTGCAGAAGCACTTGAGAAATTAGAAGGAATAAAATAAAAGAAAAAACAATGAATGTACGATGATTTTTCAACACTACTGTATGCAATGAAGAAATTAGACAAATAATAATTGAAAACATTGTGATTTTACTGTGATTCTATAAACATTCTCTGTGATTTTTTATTAATGAATAACTTATTAACATTTTGTGTTTAATGATACTTTGTAGGACAGTAGGTAATTAATAAATGAAAAACTTGTAAACAGTGTTTTTTTTTAAAGTGCATAGGCAATTCTCTGTTGTAGGCTTTCCTCTCAGGGTAAGAAGGTCAGACGGCAGTCGCGTCCATAAAAGCCATAGGTAAAGCCAAACCAAGAGAAGGAGCAAGTGGATCCCGGGCTTTGAGGTGAAAGTCTCGGATGCAACCGGAAAAAACGCTGAGATGATGATGATGATGAGGCAATTGAGGAATAACAAAATAACTAACGCATTTTATGTTTTTATATCTGTACTTATTATTTTTCATATAGTTACACAAAAACAATGTTACCAAATTATACAGGCATAAACTTGCTAAATATAAATAAATATTCTAGGACATTATGCCCAGCCTTATCTAGACCCAAAGTAAGCATAGCTTAACTTATACCATTTGGTGTATTATGGGTTCTAGAATGCAAAGGAACATACTTGATACATAATATAGGTTACAGATAAATAAACATTTGTATATATTTATATATTATTGATATAAGGTGTCACAAAATTAGTTCTCTGAATTTGGTGAGATGACTTGGTATCGACAAAACATGTATTTGAAACAAAAAAAAATACCGGTAAAATTAAAAAAAAAACCACCAGCGACCAGCGTCACGTGACGCGACGAGGCCGTGACGCACGTGGTAGGCGTGCAGTCCTCCTCGCAGTATTCTCCAAGCGGATGTGTGGGAAATACCTAAATCGCGACCAGCGTCACGTGTGCTCATCGCGTCACGTGACGCTGGTCGCTGGTGGTGTTTTTTTTTTCATTTTTGTTTGTTTTTTTATTTTACCCGATATTTTTTTTTGTTTCAAATACATATTTTGTCGATACCAAGTCATCTTCACCAAATTCAGAGACCTAATTTTGTGACACTTTATATAGGAAGAGCTGCGCAAAAGCTGCATTAATGCCTGTAATCTTCATGTTACTGTCACAAATCTGTAATTAGTCAAGATATTATATTGTTTTACAAAACTATTAGTACAGAGAATGCAGTTTTTGTTATGTATTATCAATTATTATATTCCAAATAAATAGTTATCATAAATGTGTATTTCCTAAATACATACACCTATAATTCCATGAAGGGGTATCCTTTAAAACATGATTACAAAATTGAGGTATGAAGCTTTACTTACAATGGCAACATTAATAGCAGTAATAATAAATCCACTTACATTGAAATATTACTATAATCATCAGCTTCATTTTTTATTAAGACTTACGACGAGAAATAATTTTATATTTTCTTGTAAATGCTGTCCTTAGATTATAGCAGTGTTGCCTTTCTTCTACCGCTCATGCGCAATGCGCAATTAATTGTCTTCGAAATCCCATTACGGTTTTTTTATTTTTTATAGGATTATTATTAAATATTTATAATAATTGACACGCGGGCAATTTAAATCAGCTCAAGGGCAATTTTTCTACGCTTGGTAGAATAAAAAATAACCATATTTTAAAGAGATACGGGTATTTGAAAAGGTGAAAAAAGGAAAATGATATTTTGAATTTTCCTGGGAAAACGAAAGACGGGCTCATAAATTAATTAACGTAGTTCGAAAGGGCTAATTAAGATCTATCAATACTACATATTTTTTTTATATCAAAATTTTCATTTTTGCAGGCCGAAACATGCCCGGTCTAGTCGTGAGGAGCATAGATTATTATATATATACTAGAAAGTGAGGAGTAAGAAGTATTTTTTTTTTTTATTTATTTAATTGTTGTCATTATACGAAAGATAGAAGAGTTTGGTAGTAAAGTTATTACCATGTCTTTATAATTTATAATATTAATTATATGATATTTAATTACTAAAACATTATTTAAATTTTTGAAATACAAAAATACTGTTTCAATTCCTATTTTGCTAGAATTCATTAAGATATGGTTAAATTGTGGTAGAATTTAAAATCATAATAACACTTTTCAACGCGTCCGTTAACATTCAAAGAGTATATATCTATCTATGGTAGTACGCATGTTGTGTTGAGAGCTCTACGAAAATAAAAGGTTAGGTGATTTATTATTGTTTTTTTGCAATAAAAACTTGTTTTTAGTGTTTAATAAAACATAATTGAAGTGTGTGATAAAAGGTTTTAACCTAAAGGTAAGAATAATTCTGTTTTTGTGTGACTTCTTGTGCATGTCTCTAGCGGTACTGGAAATATTCAAAATGTCACGTAATGTTTGTTTAATTGTAGCACTAATTCTGTGTATAATGTAATCATTGTGGCATCGAATATATAATTCAAAATAGTTTTCAATAAAGCTTTTGCATAAAATTACAAAATTTTAGTTATGATCACAATTTTCATTCATGTTCGTGTACAAAGCAGCTAACCTAAAATAAACCAGAATGGCCGCCATTAGCAGCGAGCAGCCGATTCTTGGAAACGAAAGGGAATTGCTCACTTTGTATGGGGGCTTAGGCTAAACGTGAACAGTAATTAAATTAAAAAATGACTTGTCTGTTTAATGTTTCAGACCTAACAGAGTCTAGATATTGTACTAATGTTGTAGCAAGATTCCAAAATGTACCATATCCAGCATGTGTAATATTATTGGCCGAGTTGAAGTAATATCCTTAGTTAGTCCAAAAGTTACAATATTAGTATTTTCTTTAGTGTATAATGGACAAGCATATTTTATAATGGCACTATCTCACATAAAAAGCAGTGGCGTAAAATAAAACAAGCATTTATTTCATAAAAAAGATTTATTCAGACTCAGGCTATTAAAATATGGTCTAAAAACTGTGCTGGAGGTTTTAAATTATTTTCATGCCTTGCTCAGCCTAGATACCACAACCCACCATTCTTCTGCCTACAAGGCAATTGCAACAATATTCTAGTTCTCGCTGTGGTGATTCGCAATCTGGACAAAAACAATAAGCTTGCGTATCAGGTGCTCTTTTGTAAGCTGGTAAGTTGATAGTTTGCATAACCACTGCTACATTTGCAGCTGTTGCAGCTCGAACTGATGTTATGTCAGCTCAGTGCCAACATGAATGGCAGATGTGATCTGATACACGCTCCTAACACCAATTGTTTTTTAATAAGTATAATTTCAGAAACACAACTCCGTTTATAATATATCATATACATATAAAAATTAATCTCATTTTGAATAATATCAATATCCTATCTATATTAAACATTTTTTAAATATCTGTTAATTGACATTATATCAGTATCAACCCAAAATGAACAATAATGTGTATTTCTATAAAATGTGAACTTAGTTGTCCATGTTTTATATTTTTCATATTCTCTATAAAATAAGTACATTTAATCTGCTTAACTGCCAGGGTGCCATCCATTCAATTATTCTATTATGTACATTTCTCTATACATTCATATTATGTATATCTCTTTCTGAAGTAGTATGCAGGATATGAGATCTAGTATGTAGAATTGAACATCCACAATTTACGCATAATTTTCGATGATGACTGCACAATCATATGGCCATCATCGACAACAATGGTGCATTTTCTCAAAACGAGGAACTATGCATGGGCTGTGTAAAGCATGAATGGCAGACTATGTAAATAAAAAAGACATTACTCTTTATGTATTGACAGTACAATTGTACCTGCTGGTACCATTGATGCCATTTAAAACTAGATATAAATAAATACACTTACAACTTGAGGAGCAATCCATTGTCCAATAATGAATTGGATTTCAACGAGCTCCAAATTGTCTCATTTGCGATGTGTTACATCAATGCTGCAATTGATGCATCGCTTAGCCATAGCTACGTTGCTTTTATTAGAGGAAACAAAACGGGTGTGTGAAATCCATGTTCATGCCAAACAAAGTCATCACATAAAGCTAGTGCGATATCCGAAATTGCGCCAGAGTCAACGTCAACATGTTTTGTGTCCAAGCGGGCAGCCGGGTTGTTATGGGTACCAGTATCGGAGTCGATAATAACTGGCAAAATCTGTTGATAACCAGAAAATACAGAAACAATTTGCACAGAACCACGAAGGTAGAGCGATTTGACATTTAGTTAGTTTTAGTTAGTTGTCAGGTAAAAATAAAAAACGATTTAATCGATTCATTGAATTGGTTTATATACTAAAGTATATACTCAATATAGCTCAATATGGTAGACAAAAATCTAGATAAACTTCAAAAGTTAACGTATGTGCACTAAATGGCCGATTAAAAAAAAAGGACTGATCAACTAATGACGCGAGTCCTTTGAGCCCGAGAGTAGTTTTATACAGGGTGTCCCGAAACTCGACATCAACCCGGGACCGGGTGAAAAGGCAAGTCATGCTGGTTGCCAGAAAAATAAAAAATAAAATCTAAGTTGCATGATTTTAAAACTACAGGCATTTTAAGAAAAAGTGCAAAGTTACACACCCTGTGGCAGTCTTTTTACTCCTGTTGCCACAAATCTTAACTTTTTCCAACAATTTTTTTTGCTTTGTAACCCTGAATAATGCGTCCCTAAACTGTAATACAAATTTGGAAATCAGCTGCTCTATCTTTCATAACAATAGGACTTATTTCTTAGAAAACAACTAAAATAACAACATTACCTAGTTTTTATTAGTTTTTATTGAAAAAAAAGTGCACCACGCGAGCTTGGCAAGTTATGTCAAAAGTTGGCGCATTTAGTAAGGATTCCAAAATGGTATAATACTTGGTAAGTTGTTGCTGCTATCGTGGGCAAAAAATTTTTTTTAGTAAATTTGAAGGGCCGATTCCAATACTGAATAAATTTAACTCACTGGCACCTGTGCTTGTCTATCATAAAAACTATGAATAAATAGTTTATTAGTGTGTGCATTGGAATAGACACTATTTTTTTGAAGAGCCGATGTCATTGCTGAGTAAATTTAACGCGTAAGTAACGAAAAGAACAGACAACAACAACAGAGAACAAAAAGACGGAAAGAGTCACCATATCAAGTGCGAGCAATACGGGTTTTGTAGACGAGACTGAAACGGAGAGAGTCATTTAACCAAGTGCAAGCGAGACAGAGAGTGACGCCAGGTAGCCGCTATTGTACTCACATGCCAAACACAAATCAGTACGTTACGCTCCTTCGTTTACTGCGCTTATTTTCGTATTCGTTTGTGTTGATTTCGTATTCAATTAAAAGTAATCAAAACAAACGAATAAAAATTAAAATTATTTTTATTTTTTATTCGTTTGTGTTGATTTCGTACTGACTACTTTTGGCTTCGTTTATGGACTTGTGATTGCTTGTGATTTGGATTGGAACTGTTTTTTTTCCCTAAACGACGACTTTTGCTTTCTCCTGGACTTCACGTGACTAGTGCCAAGATGTCTGTGTATACCACTAGTGAATACACTAATATGCACCTCATTTATGGCGAATGCAGGTGCAATGCTAGTGCTGCTGCCAGACTTTACCGTGAAAGGTACCCAAACGCTGCTCGTTACCCCGATCATCGCGTGTTTATGAACGTACATCGTTTACTCTTCTCAGAGGGCCGCCTACCAAATCATGAGCATGTTGGAGGAAGACCCGCTAACCCGATGGAAGACGAAGTGCTTGCAGCTGTCGAAGAAGACCCAAGCACTTCAGTAAGGGCTATTGTGATAACCACCGGCGTGCCAAAAAGTATAGCCCATCGAATTTTAAAAAGGCACAAATTACACCCATACCACGTACAGCGAGTACAGACGTTACTACCCAGGGACTACCAACCTCGAATAAATTTTTGCCGTACGATGTTGGAGAGGTACAGGGATGACCCCCTTTTCTTAACAAAAATTTTATGGTCTGATGAATCAACTTTTAAAAAGGACGGCTACATGAACATGCATAATTTGCATGAATGGCATGTAGAGAACCCTCATTTACTGAGGCAGGACCTGTCCCAGTACCAGTTCAAAGTCAACATGTGGACCGGAATTTTGAATGGTCAAATAATTGGTCCTTTTGAGCTGCCTAGTGCGTTGAATGGCGAGGCCTATTTGGACTTTCTACAGAACCATCTACCAAATTTACTAGAAGACGTGCCATTAAACATTTACAGAGAAATGTTGTTCCAGCAAGATGGGTGCCCAGCGCACTATGCTCGCTCAGTTCGAGAATATCTCGATGAAGAGTTTCCCGGAAGATGGATCGGACGGTCTGGTCCAATCTCGTGGCCGGCCCGTTCACCGGATTTAAATCCATTGGACTTTTTTTACTGGGGAGCAGTCAACGAAAAAGTCTATTCAAAGGCAATCGAAAACGAATTTGAACTACGGCAAAGAATAGCCGAAGCAGCCGATTTCGTAAATAATGGACGATTCGCCCGAAAAATAGCTCTCAGATCTCTTTTAAAGAGATATCGGGCTTGTATTGCCGCCGAAGGAAGGCATTTCGAACATTTGCTGTAATAAAAATATTTAATTGTAAATTTAATAAATAAACCTTAGTAGGTATTATAAATTTAGTTTTAGTTTTAATTAAAATTTTACAAAAACATCGTGCCTATTCCAATGCACACACTAAGAGTACCTACTTTAAATTTAGTGAATAAGCTGTTTATTCATAGTTTTTATGATAGACAAGCACAGGTGCCAGTGAGTAAAATTTATTCAGTATTGGAATCGGCCCTTCAAATTTACTAAAAAAAATTTTTGCCCAAGATAGCAGCAACAACTTACCAAGTATTATACCATTTTGGAATCCTTACTAAATGCGCCAACTTTTGACATAACTTGCCAAGCTCGCGTGGTGCACTTTTTTTTCAATAAAAACTAATAAAAACTAGGTAATGTTGTTATTTTAGTTGTTTTCTAAGAAATAAGTCCTATTGTTATGAAAGATAGAGCAGCTGATTTCCAAATTTGTATTACAGTTTAGAGACGCATTATTCAGGGTTACAAAGCAAAAATAATTGTTGGAAAAAGTTAAGATTTGTGGCAACAGGAGTAAAAAGACTGCCACAGGGTGTGTAATTTTGCACTTTTTCTTAAAATGCCTGTAATTTTAAAATCATGCAACTTAGATTTTTTTTAATATTTTTCTGGCAACCAGCATGACTTGCCTTTTCACCCGGTCCCGGGTTGACGTCGAGTTTCGGGACACCCTGTATATTTATGAATGGTTGATTGACGTGCCTCAGCCGGCGCCCCCTACACTTGCCGCCAATAAATTCGTCATCTAGAGTACATTGTCAAGATTTCATCAATTATTATGACAAAGCTTGTCATCGATTCTTTTAATCAATGTTTTAATAAAATTACATTATTACGTGGCAGCACAGATGCGTAATGGCAATGCTTTGTAGATTTAAATATGTTTAAATACGTATTAAAGTGTATTTTTTTGTATACACTTGTCTACAAAAAGAATTATATTATTTATTATTTATTATAATATTTACTTTAGAATGAATCTTTTTTCTCTATAAAAATACTTTTTACTGAACATCATGTCCACACATAGCTGAAAATGAGCAATTCCCTTTAGGTACTTTGTTAGGGTGTGTGTTGGGTAACCTCCTCGAGTGTCGCTCCGATTCCGATCCCGCTGCAGTCCGGGGGGAACGGAATCGGAGCGGCCGGTACACCCTGGGAGGCGGTCAATGGCTTCCCCTTCACCTCTTCATAGGGTTGGCATTGATCGTCGGCCAATACCCAACGTGGCGGGAACACATCGCTCTCCGTACTCCTCTGCTTTCAGAGGAGACAGGATGAGCGATGCTGTTAGTGGTGAGATGGCCCAGGGTCAGCCGGGGTGCGAGGGATATGCTCTATGGGTAACCTTACACCCCGGCGTCTGAAGACCCGAGACGGCGTGTGGTTTTAGTCGGTGCAAGCCCGACATAACCGCCCCCGCTGGCCGGCGGGGGGTATCCGAAGGGATTTCCGCACGATAAAAAAAAAAATAAAAAAAAAGGTACTTTATGTTACACCGTTAGGCTAGGGACACATTGAGAATTTTGTAACGGTCGAAGTACATTTTGAATTCAAGATACAGAAATAGATTGTTTAATTATAATAGTCATAATAAATTATACTATATAATAGTTAGATATTAAACTAATTAAATTTAAACTAAAATTATTTATGAGACAAAATATTCGTTATTTCCTTTTATTAATAAGAATTTATTTTCATTAATAATACTATGTACATTACATTAAAATTTTTTTTTTACTCGTTAATTTTTGACTTTTTTATTAATTTGTTAATAAAAAAATAGGTGAATATTTATTAAATATTTATTTATTTATTTTAGATCACTTTAATAATAGCTTCTAGTTTTAAATGTAATTATATTTTGTATTATAATATGAATAAATAAATAATTATTATTAAATATTAAAATAAACAATTGCTAACAGTAAAATTGCGATAAGTAATTCGTTAATTCAAAAATATATTATTAAATAAAATTAAAATGCCAAAAAATATACGTTGATTTTCTGTTGGGTGTTAAAAATATACGTGATTTGAGTGTTTGTAAGGATATTAAGCGATATTATTTATTTCTTTTCCATTGGTTTTGTTTTGTTTGTTGTTTGCTTTATCTTTTTTTTTATTTAACCATTGCGCACAATATTTAGCTAGACAATGGAGTATGGAACGAAAAAAGTCGGGAGAGGCGGCCGTGGTGCTGGTGGAGGTAGAGGAGGTGGTGCTGGTTCACGGCTGCTGGCACGAATCACGGAACTGCGACACAAGAAGGAGGTCGGGCTATTTTTAATGCCCGATGCTGCCCCTAATAAAAAATCTAGGCAAGATAAATATTTTGAAAACTTCATTATTTTATTATTACATATGTTTTATTACTACATATATGTTTTATTATTTTTTATATTTTACAGAAAACAATCACCGAAGCGTGTGCCGTGCCCTCTTATGCCGGGAACACCGGAGGTGCCGCCTCCTCGTATCCCGCAACCGTGGCAGTTCGAAAAAAGAAGTGTGTAATTTGACAACCAATTACCGTTAACCCCTCATTGCGTGATCTAGACTTACCTATTACTATATTTTTATCCTACCAGATGCTAGCGGGCCGTCTACGGTGGTGTTCGAGGAGGTGCACACGCCACCCCAGAAGTAAGTTCATTTAGTAATTGACTCCAAAGATGCTTTGTTATTCAAAAGAAGTTGAATTGAATATGTTCTTTCACAGGAAGAGTGTCGGGTTCTCGCCCAGCACCACATCCATTGCAGAGCGTCCACCTTTGCCGCCTGCGTCCTCCGGCATGGTCGCATCTCCAGTGCCGTCATCGTCGTCCGCCGGCACTTTCCCACCTCCAGTGCCGTCGACGTCGGCAGCCGATCAAGGTAAATTTTTATGCTAATATCACGCCTATCACAGGTAATCTGGCTGCATCAGAGACTATGTTAAGAGAAGCTGATATGTAGTTGATATACATATCATTTGGTTTTAGACCCTTCAATATACGACGAAGATCAGGAGGCCGGGATACGGAAGTGTGCAAGTACTGCCGGCTTCAACGAGGGCAGTGACCTGGACGACGATGATGATGGCGATTTCACGGAATTACGCAGGCGGCAAGTACATGAATATAACGTGGAGGATTTGCCCAGCGAACTCCAGCAGACTCTACTCACCATAGACCGCCAGGACGACACGGCTCTCCGCAGCATGGCGAGTTTAGAGATGCTGGAGTTCGACTGGTCACATAATCCGGAAAATTTCACAGGCCAGCAAGAAGTCTTTGTCGGACCAGCAGGGCCTACATTTAGGGCTGAGGATATGTCCCCATTCCAAATTTTTCAGAAAATTTGGGATGAGGATATAATTGATCTCATAGTGACGGAGACGAATAAATATGGTCAAGGTCTCCGCAACGAACCGGGTGTCACGCAGTTTGCGCGCATTAAAAGGTGGCATCCAGTAACAGTGCAGGAAATATGGACGTTCTTCGGGATCATGATGCTCCAGAGCATCATACCCTTGCCAGTGGAGCAGGAATACTGGACCCCATGTTTGCCTTATTTAAAACTTGGGAACTTTGCTGAAATTATGCCCTTCTACCGATTCGTAATGATAAAACGATGCTTACATTTCGTAGACAATAATTTATGTGCCAGAGGTATTCCGAGCAAACTAACAAAAATAAGACCCATTTTGGACCACTTGAATCACAAGTTTAGCTCTTTGTACCTACCTGAGCAACTAATATCAATCGACGAATCCCTCCTTTTATGGAAAGGTAAACTCTCCTTTGCCCAATTAATTAACAACAAAGCTGCTCAGGTAGGTATAAAGAGCTATGAATTATGCGAGTCCAGGACGGGATACCTCTGGCGCATGATCGTCTACACTGGCAAAGAAGGGCATAATTTCAGTGAGGCTGAATCTGAGGGTGCGACCGCGACCTCAAGGATTGTGTATAGTTTAGTTGGTCCATTACTAAACAAAGGCCACACTTTAGTAATGGACAACTTCTATAACAGTCCATTGCTGGCACGCACCCTCAAGGCCCAAGGAACAGATGTGCTGGGCACGTTGCGGCTCAATCGGAAGTTTGTGCCGGAGAGTCTGCGGCACAAAACTAAGTCAAACATGCGGTCAGGTGAGGTCGCATTTAGTCAGACAAAAGACATCACAATTACGGTGTGGAACGACACAAATGTGGTCTCTCTGATATCTACATACCACAATGTGCAAGTCGGTGGAAAAGATAAGTACGGGTTCTATAAGTACAAACCAAATGTCGTTCTCGATTATAACCTTTCTATGGGAGGCGTCGACAAAAAGGACCAACTTCTGCAGGCGTTTCCCATAGAAAGGATTAGAAACGCCATTTGGTACAAGAAGCTTTTCCGCCGGCTTGTGAATGTCTCGATCCACAACGCATTTGTGATGTTTTGTAGTGCAAGTACAGCCAAAATTACCCAGCGGCAATTCCGTGTGCAGTTGGCTGACGAAATCATTTCAAGATTTCGTCCCCAAAAAGTGGAAAGGGTGGTGCCACTTAACGAGCACTTTCCAGCTCGGAACAGCAGTAAGAGGTCACGTTGCAAGTGGTGTGCAATGAAAAAAGTAGATACTTGCACAATCTATAAATGTGACACTTGCAACGTGAACCTCTGTGTCATAGGCTGTTTTCGAGACTGGCACGGCCATGTGTTAAACAAAAAGATTTAATTCAAATATGATCGATAGTTAAACTTTTTTATTTTTAATCTATATAAATGACCTCCACTACTACGGGGACAAAAATAGCATAATTTTATTTGCTGACATTACTTCCATTATATTTAAACTAAAAGACAAATAATAATAATAATAATTTTATTGCATAAGTTTACACAAAAATAGATACTAGATGAAGTAAATAAATGAATCTCAAGAGTGGTTCATTGGTTTAGTACAAATAATGTTAGTTTTAATGAAAAAATAAGTTAATAGGTGTTAACTCAATGTTACATAGGTGGAAACCAATGTACAACTCAATGGACAAGGTATGATCCTTGTAGAGTCGACAGTGTTCTCAGGTTTAAGTATTGATACCGAATTACAATGGGTAATATTGGCTGGTCTAGTCAGTTTTGATTAAGTGCAGCTCCCTACGCTGTAAAAAAACTGGGACTTTAACAGACGTGGATACGGCCAGAATAGTTTATTTCAGCTATTTTCATAGTATTTTGAGCTACGGAATTCTCATTTAGGGTAATTTCACGTTTGGGCTCAAGAGTCTCACTCCGAGAAAAGTTTAAAGAAATAGACATTCTTACTGAAGTCCGGCTTCCTGCGCTGTTAAAAAGTGTTGATACGGCCAGAATAGTTTATTTCAGCGATTTTCATAGTAGGTATTCTGAGCTACGGAATTCTCATTTGGGGTAATTTCGCGCTTGGGCTCCGGAATCTCACTCCGAGAAAAGTTTAAAGAAATAGACATTCTTACTGAAGTCCGTCTTCCTGCGCTGTTAAAAAGTGTTGATACGGCCAGAATAGTTTGTTTCAGCTATTTTCATAGTATTCTGAGCTACGGAATTCTCATTTGGGGTAATTTCGCGCTTGGGCTCCGGAATCTCACTCCGAGAAAAGTTTAAAGAAATAGACATTCTAACATCCTTCTCGTGCATACTTGCGTTAATCCCGGTCGCTGCTGTCGCTTTCACCTCAGGAGTCCGCTTTTTTCTCATTAACATTCTAACCGTAGTCTCATAATGAATTTTCGAAAATGTAATGTATGTTTGAAAAAAATTTGTAAATTTTTAAGTCTGTGACAGGTAGACATAAACAATCTTGTAGTCAATGATAGTAGAAAAAAAATTCATTCATTCCATGCTAACTTTTTCAATAAGCACTATAATGAAATTAAGAATTTATGTATAGATAAATTGAAAAATGTTTCCCCGGTCCGGTGGCTCAGTGCTCTGTAAGGGAAACAATCGCCTGGACCGATTCAATATTTTTACTATCTTACTCGATTAGATTTTTCAATTTATGTATAGGTAAATTCTTAGTTTCGTTAAGGTGCTTATTAAAAAGCGTATACAGTTGTTAATCGATTTGAATAGTTAGTATTTTGCTTTAAAGTTTCATTCAATTTAATAATCTAATTAAAAGTACATACATTCATATTCTCACGTCTATTTCCCTCCGGAGTAGACAGTAGACAAAATCCCGCTATTTGACTCTATACTTTCACACTTCATGAGTATCCTCTACCGTCACCAAGTCTGTCTTGTAAGCCTGCTGGTTTCGGGACTTCTAAGCTGCACTTTTTACTTTTCAAAACTTTGTCAAAAAGGCTATTATAAAATTCAAGATTATTTGGATGACAAACAAGCTTAGAAATGAGCTGTTTGCATAACTATGCGCTACTCACAAGTTATTGTATTTAGGCTAAGTAAACATGTTTGTAAACAGATTAAAAAAAACGATTTAAATTGGAAAAATGCTGTAATAATATTCTAGATTCGACTATGCGCTACTCGCAAATTATTGTATTTAGTGTAAGTAAACATGTTTATAAATATGTAGGTAAAATAACTATTTACATTGCAAAAAAACTTATATAATTCTAGATTCTTTAGACGACACATAAGCTTAAAAATGATCAGCTTGCTCAACTGTGCTAGTAAAAAAATGTAGTTAGACTAAGTGAACATGCTATAAATAGACAAAGAACATTAATTTAGATTGAAAAAACTGAACGTCTTAAACGAAACTTGAACCCGCGACCAGTCCCTTACAGGGGGATCGGTTTGAACTATTGAGCTACATGAACCACGTGTGGGACATCCGAAATTTTCCTATACAATCTTATTAATCCGCCCAATCTATTATTATACATATCACCGTCGCGTCGCCCCAAAACGATATAGGAGAAATTTTGGATGTAAAAGACGAGGTCCATGTAGCTCAGTTGGTCAGAGTGCGTCACGGGTTCAAATCCCGTCTCGGACACTAACTTTTTCCAATCTAAATCGATACAAATTGTTAGCATACTTTTATATAGAAAAAAACATGGTACATGTATGTAATGGTGACCCTCTTACCTGAGACTTTGCCTTCAGCTTACCATCAGGCGAGGTGAAGTCAAATTGATGTGTCCTATATTAAAAAAATAAAACTGTTTGCAATGTGTGGGAAGCAACCTCTAAATATTCATAAAGGTTCCTACAGTTGTACTTCCCATACATTGAAAACAGTTATATCAAATTTTACCGTAGTGCAAGTGTAGCTTTGAAAGTCGCACTGCTAGAATTTGTTTCTCTTCTACACACACCGGCAGAATTGGCGGAACACAAAAAAAGGACAGTATAGTTAGCTTTATTTGTAAACAAATAATAATTAAACATGAAACAACAGTTAAATTAACATGTTTTGACATTAATTTGCAACACCATACTTAAAGTTTAATAAAAAAAAAAGTTAACTAAACAAAATTCATTTTTCTTAGATTTCGTAGTAACAGAGAAACAGTTAAAATTTTTAGATTTAATGACGGTTTAAAATTAATTAAATGAATGTTTAATAACGAGTGTTTCCCCCTCGTGCCCTGATTAAGGTTTCCATCCGTCTGGGTATGCTGCGAATGATGTTGTCAATGATTTCTTGGGGCAACCTCTGCCATTCTTCAACTAATGTGTGTCGCAGCTCGCCCAGATTGTTAGGAGGTGGCATTCTTGATTTGACACTCCTCTTTAGCAAGTCCCAAACGTGTTCAATCGGATTCATATCCGGGGACCGTGCTGGCCACTCCATCACCGTAACACCAACATGGTTTAGGTATGCCTGTACTGAGCGAGCACTGTGAGCCCGAGCATTATCCTGCATTAAAATGAAGTCGTTACCAATAAATGGGGCAAATGGCACAACATGTTCCTCTAAAATCTCCCTGATATACCGATCAGCAGTCAGATTTCCGCCGTCGACTACCACTAACTCCGTGCGAGCTCCTAAACATCCCTCCCCAGACCATAATTGAGCCGCCGCCATATGCCACTGTATTTTCAAAATTAGACTGTAAATAACGCTCTCCTTTGCGTCTCCATATTCGCTGCCTTCCATCAATCTGATTTAACAGAATTCTGCATTCATCAGTAAAGAGAACCTGTCCCCACTCCGCAAAGTCCACAAGCAAAGTATAGTCAAGTGTAGCAAAGTATAGTGAAGTAGTCAAGTGTTCACGAGCAAAGTATAGTCGGTTTGTGCGGTGGTGTCTCTCAAGTTTTGGTGCTTTGGCGGGTATAAATGAGCCTATACCAACTTCCTCGAATCTTCTGCGAACTGTCCGCTCACTCACTCTTACTCCTCGAACCTCCTCCAATGCATTTCGGGCCTGCACCGCCGCAAGTCTCGTGTTCTGACGAACTTGAAGTTGTAGAAAACGGTCATCTCTCCTCGAAGTACACCTTTTCCTGCCTTGCCCTCTTCTCCTCACTAGAGAATTCGTCAATCTGTACCGTTTGATGCTACGATGAATCGTTGATAACGGTCGACGAAGTCTTGTTGCAATCGATCTGTAGGATTGACCATTTCTTCTCTTTTCATCTGCCCTGATGATTTCTGGTAGCGTTAAATCAGGCATACTTAGATGTTCGTAACTTATCAATAAGCGTGAAAACACAAAAGTCTCATAAAACTGCAATACAAAGTTTTTCAAGTGGAATTTACGAACTTTACGAAAATGGAAAATCTACTTCGAAGCAGTCGATATAGATGTATGACTGAAAAATTAAAGCAAACGAATGAAAAAAATGACTGTAGACATATGTTCCATTTTCAAATTAGACGTTTCTAAAAAAATTATGTAAAATAATGATAAAAAAGTAATGTAACCGGCCAGTGCTACGAAAAAAATTTATTAATTCTTCCTTTTTTTTGTGTTCCGCTAATTCTGCCGGTGTGTGTATATATAAATCCGATGGCTTATTCAGTTATTGGGATCGAACCACTGTGTGACGTTTTTTAAGTTCCGATTAATGGTCTATACAGAATTAATTATTTTTGTTTTTTGCCTTTGACTTTGAATATAAAAACAGTTATGAAAAACTTCACACATTTACACCTGAATCGTACCACATGTGTCCACAGCCTAACAGCACACGTGATCCGCAGCTGTTTAGGTGAATCATCCCATTTGCGAGATTTATTGGTCTGTATATTTTACAATCGCAGAAGTATGGTCCCATGTGTTTTTACGAAAGTGGTAATACCTACATTGAATCCCATATTTTTTTGCAAAAGAAATACCTATCGTTATAATGTTTACACTATCTGTTACAATATGAATTAAGCTTATTAGGTGCGAGGTAGTATCATATTTTTAGGTTACGTAGATCGATAAAGTTAAAATAAATTATTTAATTTTGCCGAAAAATTGTTCGCCGCCAGCAAATTTTTCGTCCTAGTCATAAATATAAATAAATATTTTTTTACTATTACATATGTTTTTTTTATATACTCGTATGTAGTTAGAACCCCTTATTCCACTCTGACCAACTGAACTGATCAACTATTCTATTTCCTAACGACACAACTATTTGATTGGTCGGTTAGGAAATAAAAGGATCAAATATTTTTATTCCTGACGGTACAACTATGGCTCCTTCCAGTCCAGGGCTGTCTACGGTTGTTTCTTAATATGGTGGTGTGACTGGCCAACAGACTGGCAGCACTGAACAAACTATTTATACCAAACCATTAATTTACGTTCTAATGCCGGACAAGAAACAAAAGACATACTCCGCCCTTTTTGAATTGTTGAAAGTAAAATTACCGTATTTAAAAATTGAGCTTTTGCACTGCGACTTTGAAATAGCTTTATGTAACACTTTAACTGCAGCATTTCCAAATGGGTGTGTCCAAAAAGGGTGTTTTTACCACTGGACCCGCAACATTACTAAAGGACGATCAACGACGGATGCTGGTATAGAGCTGTTGAAATGTATTTACGAGGCCTGGGAGGATAAGCAGGATACATTAGGTGTTTTCTGCGATCCATCCAGAGCCTTCGATTGCGTCCACCATGATACATTGGTCAGGAAATTAGATTATTACGGAATAAGGAACATGGCTCTCGACCTTTTGACTTCTTATTTAAACAATAGAATTCAGAGGGTTGATGTGAACTGTACACGTTCAGTGGGATCTTTGGTTTCGATGGGCGTTCCACAGGGTTCGATACTTGGACCATTTTTATTTTTAATTTATATAAATGACCTCCCTTACTACGTAAAAATAGTGTTGTTTTATTTGCTGATGATTGTTTGATTGTTTGTTTGAAAAAAAAAACCAAATGTATTAAATTCACCTTACCTAATGTTACACAGGTGGAAACCAATGTACAACTTAATGGACAGTTGTTGAGCCTTGTGGAATCAACCGTGTTCTTAGGTTTAAGTATCGATGCTAAATTACAGTGGGGATCACATATTGAAAAAATAGCTAGTAGGTTAAGTTCTGCTTCCTACGCTGTGAAAAAGATTAGGACTTTAACAGACATAGATACCGCTAGAATAGTTTATTTCAGTTATTTCCATAGTATTATGAGCTACGGCATTCTCCTTTGGGGTAATGCCGCAGATTTAAATACAATCTTTGTACTGCAAAAGCGGGCGGTGCGGGCAATTTATAAGTTGGGCCCAAGAGTCTCCCTCCGAGAAAAGTTCAAAGAAATAAACATTCTCACTGTAGTTTCCCAATATATTTTTGAAAATCTTTTGTATGTTAGAAGAGACATTTCCAATTTTTTAAGGCTTTGTGATATACATAACGTTTTGTTAACGTTACCCCCCCCCCCCCCCCCCGCCGGCCAGCGGGGGTGGCTATGACGTGTATCGACTAAAACCGCACGGTCTCCTCCCCAAGTGTCCGTTGCCGGGCACCCCGGGTAAGCCCTCGAAAGGATATAAATAAAGGATTTTGTTAACATTTAAGTTTTTAAAGTATTATTATTATTATTTTAGTTTAAGTAAAGTGAAACAAAACACTTAAATATAGAAACTAAAAAAAAATTAGTAACATGCATATCCTTGTTTTGTTTCGTTGTACCGTTAGGAATTTTATATGAAGCCCTATATTACTTTAATATGGTTTACTCGAGTAGTTGGTTCGATAGGCACAAAACACACTAAGTTCCGATCGGAACAACTAGTTGTTCAGTTTCGTTGGTCGGAGCGGAAAAAGGGGTTAGAACCTGTAGACAATTTAAAATGATAAAATACATAACACACTTAAATTTCACATAGTAACATTTTCAACTATCGTCAATGTTTACAGTCACATGTAGTAAATCAAACGATAAGTTTAAACAAGATTCTTAGAAGCATTGAAAGAATGACTCATAACAACAAAAAATAACACTTCAGCGTCTCATACCACTTGCAACGCCATCCATTTTTTTCTCGACCCGGCGGGCGCCGAATTACTTCATATCTGCGCGTTGTACCCGTATTAGGGTTATTCGGTTTAAGTCAGATTCTGTTTATGACAGATTCTGCTTACGACTGATTCTGTTGACGACAGATTCGCTTTAAGACAGAAATACAGGTAAGTACAAAATATTATAATAATTTATATAAAGAATAAAAAAATTGGATACATACAACGTGCATAGGATTCAATGAAATAGAAGTACTGCATTCATTTCTAGCAAAACATCTCCAATTTGTATGATTACCATTTGTGCACGACACAAATAGACAATGGACACATGTGCCAGTGACATGTAGATTAGTAAGCGTGAATGTAATGAACGAATTGTGAAAAATGTTAGGTTTACGTAAATTAAAACGTAATTATGTGATTATTTTAATATTAAGCTAAGATAAATAGAAGATAAATAGCTTACTACTGTTATGAGTTAGTTTTCTGAGTAACTAAGTATGTTAGAGTCAAATTTAATAAAGAAAGTCCACTCCCTGAAAATCATAAGTAGCAAATATAATTACAAGAGGTACACAAGAGTGATCTAATGCAATGAAGTGCTTGAGTAATAACTGTCGGTTCTTCCAGGTGGACTAACTATTTTGTCAAACTGATTTGACCACGAGGAAAAAAATTCCTGTTGGTCAAACTTCTTGGATTGAGTCCTCGTGATCAAACTATTTTGTCTAACTGATTTGACAACGAGAAATAGTTCTTCCTCGTGGTAAAACTTGTTAAAGTTTAAGAAAAGTACATTTAAGTTCATTTCGAAAATAACAATTATTCACTTATTTTTAAATAAGGAAAGGGCATGGCAAATTTAATTCGTATTTAGAATCTCGTTTTGAGTAGATTATAATATTAGTAAATAGAATTAGAAACCATTGGTTTTTCTTCCAGAGTGCTTACCTTTTTATAAAAAGATTTTTTTTTTAGTTTGTAAAATATTTATTAAATTGTTATATCTAATAATGATAATATGCTTCCGATTTCGTTAAAAGTAGTTAGACAAAATAGTTTGATCACGATGACTCAATCCAAGAAGTTTGACCAACAGGATTTTTTTTCCTCGTGGTCAAATCAGTTTGACAAAATAGTTAGTCCACCTGGAAGAACCGACAGTTATTACTCAAGCACTTCATTGCATTAGATCACTCTTGTGTACCTCAACTAACACAACACCCCACGAAAGAATGTATAACCATCCACGGCGATCGTCTTGGGGACAATCCATGCCGTCGTGGTTACAACCCGGAAAGGTTCTCTTGAAGAAATTTGTTAGAACTAGCAAATATGATCCAATCGTAGAAGAGGTTGATCTTTTGGAACCTAATCCACATTACAGCACCGTAAGACTATCCAATGGCAGAGAACTGACGGTTTCTAATCGTCATCTTGCACCCAGAGGTGATGAAGCACCGCCTGATCATCGACTTACTACGCCAGTGGATGACAACAATGTCAGTCATGATGTTGATGCCGAACAGTCCATTGAACCAACTATAAATATGCCAAATGCCGAACAGTCCATTGAACAAATTATAGATACGCTGGATTTTAATACCTACAGCACACCTCCCTCTTCACCTGCAGCTGCCCAAGCAACATGCTCACGTGATAAATGACGATAAACTGACGTCATCTTTGAAACAATGACGTCCTTCGCCATATATGACGTATTAAAATGACGTGATTCGGAGCTATATGTCGTCGTTTGCTTTTTAAGACGTCATCAAGTAACGTGATTCGGAGCTATATGTCGTCGTTTGCTTTTTAAGACGTCATCAAGTAACGTGATTCGGAGCTATATGTCGTCGTTTGCTTTTTAAGACGTCATCAAGTAACGTGATTCGGAGCTATATGTCGTCGTTTGCTTTTTAAGACGTCATCAAGTAACGTGATTCGGAGCTATACATCGTCTTTCGCCTTATAAAACGTCATCACATGACGTTAACCTGCGCTGTGTATCGTCATTTAGTCCATTGAAATGTTAAATGAGCTTTGCATTTGTTGTTGTGAAAAAAGAATTTTTTTATAGAAATTTTCTCACTTTTTTGCTTATAACTTCTTTAATTTTAAATTTAGGGCAAAAGTTGTATGAACATATTTGTAGGCAAAGCGATTTGCTACAAATTATGTCTTTACGAATTTTTTGTAGAACGCATAGTTTCCGAGATATTGCGATAAAGGTGTTTGCACCCCTTTGTCCAAGATGGCGGCCGGGGGACAAGGGCGGCAACCCCACAAACTTGGGGTTAAGCTTCTATTGACCCCCCCACATGTCTCAAAAATAAAATTGCGTCCTCTAACAAATGCAATAAGGTCCTTAAATTGTAACATTTCAATGGACTAATTCGCCGTAAATAACTTCAACAAAAGACGTTTTTGGCTTTATCGCAATGGGGATGGTGACTGTCAAGTCCTCTTATATGTCTGTGGTCAAGTCAAATAACAAATCAGTGCCTTAATTGTTTTAAACGTCAAAACGGCATGTTCGGTACATTTTAGTATGAAATACTAAAGTATGACGTCACGTCTAGCCGTTGTCAAATCATTCACTTTTAATGTTGATTTCAGGTTTTTAATAAGTTAGAACATAAAAATAAAAATCGAGGTAAGTAATTTTTCGCAATAATTTAATAAGTTGCATTGCATGGCTCAAACGAAATAATTTATTTTAATCATAGCCTCTACCCAATCCGTCGAATGAAAATTAAAAAAAAAAAGTATTTGACATTTTTTAAGGCGGGCATTGGCGGGCATTTTTATGAAACGACCGGCACTCGGCTCACAGATTAGAGAGTATATTACTAAATTACAAGACAAGTAGACTCGGCTTTCGTTCGTAGTATTACACATACATTTTCTTTGCACTCGGCGGCTGAGGCCACAGAAATTCTGTGACAGAATACTACCTATTACTCCTACGGAGGCTGAGGCGGATAAGCGGATTACAATTTCACAAATCAATTAATTATATTAGGTAAGGTACCTACGCTAATAAATAATCACAGTGGCCTAGTTTTTGAGTTTTGGGCCAACTGTGTCCTGTTTTGTTTGTTCTGTGTGTGTGTTAAAGAGTAGGTTAGGTACGACGCCGACGAGAGCAGCAAATTTCGTGGTGGACATTTTCTTACATTGGTCAGTAAAGTGAAATGTTTTTCTTAATCCTAGGGGTTAAGATGTACGTGGTTGCTGAAGAAGAATCGAAGGATGAGGGGACTGCTGGTAACGTGGTCATAGTCTCATCAGTATGGCTTACGCCAAGAAAGTTAGAAAGTTTCTGGCCCAATTCGAAGTTTTCTGCTCAATATAACAAACTTCTTGTTAAACATGAACATCCAGCCGAAGATTGGCCTATAATACAATTGAGGCGGAAATTTTTCGAGACTGGTAAGTATGATCGAGTTATCGACGTTGGTAGGATACATATTTATTGTTCACCAGTTTCTGGCACCTGAAATATTTTAGGTTAGAGTCAGTAAATATTTGTTGGGTTATGTTTATCTTTGTAAAATGGTATATCTTCACAATAATGTTTCTAGTGTTTTCGTAGACTTTGTTATGTGTACAAACTGCAGGTTGTACACAGTAACAGATTTTACTGCTGCAAGCCTGCATGTCAACTGTCAGCAGACAGCAAGGTATAATATTATATTATGGATGGCAGGCCGTCCAACTACATGAAAGGTCAGTGGGGCTCTTACGGAAAGGTGATTTACTAGTTATAAGATACTAGCCTTGCAAGGCGCTAGTAGTGTGAGCATGGCCATTGGTTCCCATATGATTGCACCTATCTTCTCACTTTCCTCACTTATCCTGCTACCTGCTGTGTACACATACACATAATACTGCATGGCAAGCAAGCAAGTTCGCATGTACTGGTGAACTCGTGACTCTGGTGTTGGAGTTTTCAGGCTGCTATAAGGCATCTACCATGGCTTAAAACTGCAAGTTTGTATGTGCTGGTGGACTCGTGATCAACTCTGGTGTTGGGGTTTTTAGGCTGCTCTAATCTAACATGGATTGAAAATAGCTATAAGTATATAGCAAGGATTTTCACAGTTCTTAAGGCGACTAATGGGCATCCCTAAGTAACTTTTCTACAATACTTACCTTATTTAATTAAATTTTAGATGATATTCTACTAGCACGAAAAAAAGCAAAGGAAGCAGAGATAAACAGCGATGTGACTGATGGAGAGGAAAGAATTGAAAAACGTAAAACAAGGCCATCAAAGCGGATATTATCTAGCGATGAAGAGGATGATGATATATTTAATGTTCATAAATCACTAAGTCATACTCGCAAATTGGTCAAAATATTTGAAAATCCAGGTAAAACTTTAAATAACTTTCAGAAACTTAGCCTGCCTATTTTTTATTTTTAATGGTACAGTTTTACCACTAGGTGTAGTCTGGTTGTCAAAGATGAAGTTTGAAAGGTAAAATAAATATGTATTCATAGTAAGTTCAGTTGTCTGCAATAATATATATGTAAATTTTCAAAATTAAACCATTACTTTTGATTTCACGTCTGGTAAATTATCTCATTACTTTTGCATCTACCAGACATGATACTAAGTAAGGACAGATTACCAGATGTGACAAAACCATTTTCTATTCACAAACAATTGTCATTGAATTGTATTTGAAATTACATTATAAGACATCTCAACACATACAATACACTTTAAAGTGTAAGTACATAGTAAAGTGTAATATTAATGTGGGCGACTGTACATTGTTTTATGTTATGTAGGTATGCATAATATACATGCAATATAACTTGCATGTTCCATTAATATTTGCAATAAATTAAATAGCTAAATTGAGTATAGGTACTTAGGTAGGTTAGGTATCTAATGAAAACTTACAAACGCCTGTCATTGTCATTACTATAGCAAATTGATTATTTCCTATAATTAGAAATCTTTTGAAAAATTTACATTATTATTTTACTTTGTTTTTTTAAGGTTCAGTCCAACCATCTCTGTCTACTGATGGTGATACAACAAGCATCACACCTACACATAGAGGTAAAGTAATATTTACCTGTCATTATTTTGTTTTAGTACATAAGTTGATATTGGCTTAGTTTCAATCTCATATAGGTGTTTACTAATAACATTATATTTGTTTTTAGTGTCATTACAACCGTTCATGCCTACTGAAGAACTAGTAAGTGTTCCTACTACACCTCCTACACAATTGAGAGGTAAGTCTTTGTTTGCATATGACTTCTACCACAATGCCTGCCCAAAACATAGGAGATCTGAGAGAATAGATGAGTTAAAATATACACAATCTTCTTAAACAATAAACAAATGAAATAAAACTGATTTAATGTGATTTTGGGGTTCCTTGAATTTTGTATGACACTCTTTAGGTGACTGGTGGTGGTTGCTAGTTCAGCCACCCGTTTGCCTGATCTCAAAACAAATATTATCGTTATTACATTGCATTACATTATGCCTTATTTTTCACTGAATTGTTTTTGTCTTGCTATGATTGAGTAACAAATAAATACTCAAAATTTGTAGTGTGTGGGTTGGGGACAATGTATGTGACTGTTGGGTGTTATTTAGTTAAAAAGAAAATTATATCTTTGTACTATTTTTATGTGTTTTAGGGTCATCACAACCTTTGTATACTGAAGAATTAAGTGTTCCCACGACGCCTCATACTGAATTAAGAGGTGCTAAGCCTGCAGATGGCTTTTCTGCAACTACGCCCGTGTTGAGTGGTAGAATATACTGACTTATTTATTTACTCAATTTATTGTAGTTAAAAATCAGCTATCATTTTACTACTACTACATTGTACCATAGAAAACTCATTGATTAATAATTTATCTTAATTGTATCTAAATCTCGACTTATTTAATTACAGCTTTTGAACATAAATCGCTTCGAATGCTAGCAACTATTGTGGAGCAAAATAACCAAATATTAAGTTGGATGAGACAGCAAAATGAACTTAATACAAATAATTTAAAAAATACTGACTTGGAGTTACCTGTACAGTTTCCACTTCATCAAGAAGATGAATTAAAATCATTGGAAACTCACCTTGAAAATGACAACAATTTGACTGAACTGGTTTGTTATCAATTTAAATAAAATTATTGCATGACTTTTAAAATCAATTCTTAATAACTTGAAACACAGCTCAAAACTGAATGACTATGCATTATTAACTCACTTTCTTTTCTGTCTGTTTGGTACCCAATTTTTGCAATCAATTCCAAACTAGCTTCCCGTTGAAGGCGAATACAGGAGCTAATGTACCTCTCGCTACTCAAAAGTTTGCTTTACTAGTTTTAGTACTTAAGCAAACTTTTGAGTAGGTAAACTTGTATCGATTAAAATTATTTTTTTACTAAACTGTGTGCAATGTGATTGCACATAAAATGTTGGATTGCGATTTTAAAAAAATGGGATCAGTGATTTTATGGCCGTTCGTACATTACGATACCTAAATCTCCGATACCAGGCGACTTTAGTCTCCATTGCGCGCTCTTGTGTACGAATGCATAGAGGTTCATACACAGGAGCGCGCGATGGAGATTAAAGTCGCCTGGTATCGGAGATTTAGGTATCGTAATGTACGAACGGCCTATATCTTTCAAAATGTCGAAACGTGCGAGCGAGAGGTACATTATATGTAGTAGCGGCACGCAGTTATACTGCACACCACTATTGACAATAAAGAACAGCAATATGCTCCTTTCATGGAACTAATAAGAAGTACTTATTAGTTCCATGGCTCCTTTAAACGTAGTTATTTAATATAAAGACAAACGTCAAAACGGCCATCGTAGCGTGCCGCTAGTATAGCTCTTGTATTCACAGACTAAACATTTAAACATAGCTACACGCACTATACGATAAAGTATCTACTTAAGTATATATTTTTTTATTTAAATAGTTTTATTCATAAATTACGAGTAAATTGATAGGTATGTGCTTTATATGTAAAATTATTATGATTGATTGATTTTATTTTTATTTACAGTGTAACTATTTCACATCATTTGCATCCGTTTCCCGAACTGGGACTGTTAATACCATTTTGAAGCATTGTCTTACAAATAAATTAGCTGCTAAATATAGCTACAGAGGAAAAAAAGGAAAATTTGCCTTTGAAGGGTTGTCTTTAAGGACTGCAATCATTCGTAAGTTTAAAATATTCTCAATTATACTTTTTGTAATTATAAACTATTTGTTATACCACTTTAATTACTTACCTATGTTTTATTGTCACAAACAAATACCGTGTATTTTTTTTCTAGGCACTGTTAAGCGGATGTTCAAACTGCCGACAGAAAAAGATATTGAAAACGATATCAAGATATGGTTGAAACATGCACCTCAAAGATTAGCTATTCAAGAAAAGAAATCTAACGTTCGTTATGTAAGCCGGGTATAAGAAGAATAGGTACTCATAGATAGTATCGGTTTAATAAGTATGATTCTACAGCCACAAAAATTAAACTAAAACTACCTTTACTAGAAAGAGACCAATTAATACATACTTAGTCCTAAATTAAAATTTAGCTATACGCAACCTACCTATGGTACCACGGTTCACTTTAATGTAAAAAAAACATGTCTTTTTTAAGTAAGCGTCAATTATATCGAAAGGTAGCTCAGAATTTAAAAACTATCTTAACTGAAAATATAAATAATGCTGAATCGGTTACTATTGAAGAATCTGACTATTCATATTGTGATACTACAATTTTAGACACTGGGATTGAAACAGATACCATTAATAATGTTACAGATTTGTTGAATGCACCAACTAATAGTAATGTTTCAGATTTGTTTAATGGACCACTACTAGGTACTACAGACGATTTAATTGTGTCCCAAAGTAATTATCAAAGTGGTACAGTAGAGGCACAGAATATTCATAACTATAGACCTACTAGCAGTCTTGAACCAGAAACGAAAGCTTTTGACAACGATTTGTCATTGTTTTTACGGGAATGGGCTCATAAATTTAATATATCACATGTAGCACTATCCTCTTTGTTAAAATTCCTACAATCACGGCATAGTAATCTTGTTTCGGATGCCAGAAGCTTAATGAAAACTGGAGATAACAAGTACAGTTTAAAAATTTTAAATAGCGGTGAATATATTCATTTTGGTATTGAACCTTCTATACGTAGATTTTTGTCTGTTTTATCTTGCAGCAATATAAGCAACATTAAGTTATCCATAAATATTGACGGACTGCCACTCTTTCACAGCTCCAGTGTCCAATTCTGGCCAATTTTGGCAGATATTGTAGGATTCACAAATAGTATCATTGTTATTGGTATTTTTTGCGGTTCGACAAAACCCGATCCACTAGAATCTTATCTAGAATTATTTATCGGTGAAGTTAAAACACTTTTACAAGACGGTATACTATTTGATGGTCGATTAATATCAGTATCTTTGCACAACTTTGTTTGTGATATGCCTGCTCGTGCATTTTTAAAATGCGTTAAGTCACACAATGGCTACTCAAGTTGTGACAAATGTACTTGTTCTGGAAGTTACGTTGAGCATCGTATAATTTTGGATGAATTACATTCTCCATTAAGAACAGATCAAAGTTTTCGTTTGCAAATTGATGAAGATCACCATATTAAAAATTCCCCTTTACTGGATTTACCGATTGATTTGGTTTCTGCTTTTCCAATAGACTACATGCACAGCGTTTGCTTAGGAGTCATGAAAAAACTACTTCACACATGGGTCAAGCCTAGTAAAGGTGATGTAAAACATGTAAAACTAGATGCGAAAACAATTAATTTACTTACCGAAAGACTAAGCTATGTGCATAAATTTGTACCAATAGAATTTAATCGTAAACCTAGAGGAGTAAATGAAATTGATCGCTGGAAGGCTACCGAATTCCGCACCTTTTTATTGTATCTGGGACCAGTCGTTCTGTTCAAAATATTAAAGAAAGAAACATATGAGCATTTTTTAGTTTTACACTGTGCAATTTCATTTTTGATTTCTTCTAAATGCGCTACATATTCCAGATATGCAAAGCAATTGCTTAAATTGTTTGTAAGTGATTGTAGTAGAATATATGGAAAACAATATCTTATATATAATGTCCACTCTCTTATACATATTGCAGACGACGTAGAAAAATTTGGAGCTTTAGACAATTTTTCTGCATTTAAATTTGAAAATTATTTGGGTTACTTAAAAAAAAAAGTTAGATCACCATACAAACCGTTGCAACAAGTTGGTAACAGGATAAGCGAAACAGATTTTAAACCAAGTAAAATGTGTAATGGTATAAACTATTCACATGAACATTTTCAAGGACCAATACCACCTTGTTATAGAGGAAAACAATATAGCAAATTAGACTTTGGAAACTATCTTCTTCAGATAAAATCTAGTGCTGATTGTTATTGCATGTTAAGAAATAAAACTGTAATGCAAATATCAAATATCATTGTGTTACATGGTAATACTCCCGCATTATTTGGGAGCATGTTTAGCCACCATGAAAAGTTTTATGATTATCCTTGTGACTCAACTAATTTAGACATACTTTTGGCTTCTGAAATGTCTAGTCAATTAACCATAATTGACTTACAAGATGTATTATGTAAGTGTTTTGTTATACCAATTTTTGATAAATTTGTGTTTTTTCCTTTGTTACATTGTGTATGATTTTATAATAGAGATTTTATTGTTAGATTATAAGTAAAGCTCGGTATACCAGTAAGAACTGTTTTTCTTCATATTTTCTACTGAAATTTCATTGCCATACGAATAACTTCATTAAACACCACCGGCTCAAAACCCAAACTTGCGTCGAGTAGACAAGAAAAACAGTTCTTCGTAGGTTAAACCGGGCTTGGCACCATAGTAATTAAGATTTGTTAATTCCACAATTAATAAAAACTTATTCTTACTAATCTATTGTTTGTTTTTTAATAGGTAGGTAAGTCCAAACTCTAAAGGTACCATTCGGATCTCGGCAGCTGCGGCCGACTGCTGCGCCCGTAGCCGCATCGTACCGCTCTATATGGATTTGTATGGAGAACCGTCCGATGCTTGCCGCAGTGCCACGCGGCCTGGCGGCGCAATCCCTATAGAGCGGTACGATGCGCCACGACGGGCGCAGCAGTCGGCCGCAGCGGCCGGGCCGCAGCTGCCGAGATCCGAATGGTACCTTAATTTAGCCATTTATGACGTGATTATCACGACGAATGCGACGACATAGTAGACGTTATAATTGACGTTGAAGCTGATCACGACATTTAGACGTTGTTAAACACGTCATTAATGACGCACTAATTTGTGACATCCTCACGTCAAAATTGACGTCTCTAATGACGTGATGCGACGTCTTTCGATGCCTTAAAATTGACGTCATTATTCACGTGAGCATGTTGCTTGGGTGATGAACCGCGCCGTTCGTCTCGGGCTAGGAGACCACCAGCTTACCTGAGCGACTATATTCAGGAAGAAGGAAGAATGTCATGATCTATGGTTTTCAAATTTAAAAGGAAGCTCTTGTCACAACTGATAAATGTCTTATTTAGATATATGGTTGAATTTATTAGTTAATTATAGCCTAAACATTCAGGGAATTCTGTGCCATTCATTCATCAGTGATTAGGTTAGTTTAAAATAATACTATTTTCTTGGTAAAAATAATCAAATTACCTACATGATCACTATAGTTGTACATATTTAATTATTTACAGGTGATTCTGGCTACCCCCAAAGACCATGGTTAAGGACACTAATTATAGATGATGTTACGGCACAAAGGTACGTTCATGAAAAGGCCACAATTGAGATATTTTTGGGCGGTTGAAAAATCAAAGGTCGCCAAAATGTACAATTGTCGCAAACTCCATTACTGATAAGTAACAGAAGATGGCAACTAAGATTGTTTTGTAATAATCATTTGGGTGTCATACTCTAGTTCGAATGACGTTTCCTCGATGGTCGTTACCTCGATGTCTCTAGCTCGATTGTACACTTCACCGATGGGACGTTTCATCGAAAGGTCAATACCTCGAAGGATCCATTCGTCGATGGGTCTTTTCTTGGATGTTACATTTGATCGATGGGTCGTTACCTCGAAAAATCATCAAAGGTACGGTAAATGTAAAGTATTTGTATGTGTAACTGAAAAGTGTATAAATACTAGTGAATTGAAATGAATATCGATAAGAGGCAAATAATATTGTGATCATAAATATAAGTAGATAAGTACCTTTTTTTTTTTTTTATCGTGCGGAAATCCCTTCGGATACCCCCCCGCCGGCCAGCGGGGGCGGTTATGTCGGGCTTGCACCGACTAAAACCGCACGCCGTCTCGGGTCTTCAGACGCCGGGGTGTAAGGTTACCCATAGAGCATATCCCTCGCACCCCGGCTGACCCTGGGCCATCTCACCACTAACAGCATCGCTCATCCTGTCTCCTCTGAAAGCAGAGGAGTACGGAGAGCGATGTGTTCCCGCCACGTTGGGTATTGGCCGACGATCAATGCCAACCCTATGAAGGGGTGAAGGGGAAGCCATTGACCGCCGCCCAGGGTGTACCGGCCGCTCCGATTCTGTTCCCCCCGGACTGCAGCGGGATCGGAATCGGAGCGACACTCGAGGAGGTTACTCAACACACACCCCAGTAGATAAGTACCTACACATAGTCTTAACATTTAAACAACAAGGTGTAATCAACAACATTTATTATTAAAACAAAAAGCATCAATAATGAAATCATTATTATTATAATTATTATTTCTTTATGTCAAATTGAATGCGATCAACTCATAATATAAAACGCTGTGCAATTTGCAATAGAACGCAAAAAGTCTTTTAATTCCATTTGTTCTCTGTTCTTAATAATTTGTGCAATTGCCGATTGCAATTTCTGGTTTTTCTTTCTCGGGGGTGTCTTGTCCACACATTAACGAGCCTTTTGAACAATGTGGTTAGTGCTGTTTTGCTCTTTAATAAGTTCGCGAACCGTCGCATAGAGACCAAGACGCCTGTTATTCAATAAGCTGTTCCACCGCCTGTGCCAACCCTCCACATTGTTCTGAGTTCTCGGTAACCCTAGTTCATTATTGCGTTGGACTGACCAAATGGACCCTGTTAAGCAGAAAAGATCCAGCCAACATTTTTTGTAAAATTGAGTTATCTATTGTACGTATCCATAATGTACTCATCAAGTTTTATATATGCACAAAAGATCCAGGCAGTTTGATCACGTTAACCTAACAAAAGTTATACTGCGTCAAAGATACCATCTCCTAATCACCAATTTTGAAAAATGCAAAAAAGTACCATGTTGCATGGACACAGAAATTAATAAGATATACATTTTTAGTTAGTAGTTAGAACTAGCAAATATGATAATTTATCTTATGGAACATAGTAGTAGACAGTCTTCTAAAGAGACTAAATGAGAGAAGATACACCACCATCGGGTATGCGGATGATCTTGCAATACTAATAAGCGGAACGGCGGAGAACGTGCTATGCAAAGTCATGCGCTCAGCCCTTCAGATTGTGGAAGAATGGTGCGAAGAACACCGATTATCAGTAAACCCGACAAAAACAGAACTTATCCTTTTCACCAACAAAAGAAAGTTACCAGAACTACAACTACCAAAACTATTTAATACCAAACTAGCCCTAACAACTCAAGTTAAATATCTGGGCATCATACTTGACAATAAGTTGAATTGGACTAGCCACATAAATGCTAAAATGAAAAAGGCCTGCATAACTTTTTGGCAATGCAGAAGACTCGTTGGTAAGAACTGGGGTCTTAACACAAAGATAACACTTTGGCTGTATACGGCAATTATCAGGCCTTCTCTAACCTATGGATCAGTTGTATGGTGGCCCAGAACAGAACTGATCACTGTGAAAGAAAAGCTCCAGAGTCTACAACGCCTAGCGAGTACAGCAGCCACTGGATGCATGAGAACCACTCCATCAGCCGCACTAGAGCACCTCCTAAACCTGAGACCGCTGCATCTAATCATACAGGAGGAGGCCAAGGCAGCAGCCTTAAGACTGAAAAGTAATGGGCTCTGGAAAGAGAATACTGGAACAAAGCATTCAAAAATTCTACAGAGAATCCTAAAGAAGATACCACTTCTTGAGGCGCCCGTAGACAGAATACCATGTCACCACGTCTTCGAAAGGAATTATCATATTCAACTTACCGAAGAAAAAAGAGACAGCTCTGGCGTCAAAGAAGTTAGGATATACACAGACGGCTCTAAAACCACATATGGTACCGGAGCAGGTGTCTTCTCGAATGACCTAAACATCAAAATAACAACCACCCTGGACAAGCTAAGTACAATATTCCAAGCTGAATGTATTGGCATAACGAGAGCAGCGGAGACGATTGCCGCCAGAGACGTCAAAGATCTAGATATAAAGATCATATCAGACAGTGCATCCGTACTCCAAGCTCTGAAAAGCAACACCATAACCTCTGTCCTCATATTGGAATGTCACAATACACTCCAATCCATTGCAAACACAAACAAGGTCACGCTGCAATGGATCAAGGGACACAGCAACTCCCTCGGCAACGACGCAGCCGATGAATTGGCCAAGAGAGGATCAGGGGCAACAGTATATGGACCGGAACCAATACTACCTATACCTCAAGCACAGGTCAAAACTTGGCTGCGGAAAAACACGGAAGAAACCCATCAAAAAGAATGGACAAACATTGAAGGATGCAGGCAAACAAAGAATGCAGTTCCGGTAGCATCAAAAACGTTTAGCCGAAACTTCATTAGATTAAAAAGGGACCAGATCCGCAAGGTCATAGGCATCTTGACCGGTCACTGTCCTCTAAACAAGCATCTATTTACAATAGGTGTGACGGACAGCCCCCTGTGCAGAGGCTGCATGGGGGCAGAAGAAACGCCACATCATGTGCTTACAGAGTGCATGAGCGTGGCCGAACAACGGGCGAAATTCCTCCAGTCACCAACGTCTCTCCGGGAAGCATGTGGAAACCTGAAAAGGCTGCTGGCTTTTTGGGAAGATCTGGGTTGGTTGGAGTGAGAGGTAAGATGCTACGCACAATGGCCCAATCAAGAGGCTAAGTGCGGAACAGCCCAGGTAAACTAACTAACTAACTAACTAGCAAATATGATCCAATCGTAGAAGAGGTTGATCTTTTGGAACCTAATCCACATTACAGCACCGTAAGACTATCCAATGGCAGAGAACTGACGGTTTCTAATCGTCATCTTGCACCCAGAGGTGATGAAGCACCGCCTGATCATCGACTTACTACGCCAGTGGATGACAACAATGTCAGTCATGATGTTGATGCCGAACAGTCCATTGAACCAACTATAAATATGCCAAATGCCGAACAGTCCATTGAACAAATTATAGATACGCTGGATTTTAATACCTACAGCACACCTCCCTCTTCACCTGCAGCTGATGAACCGCGCCGTTCGTCTCGGGCTAGGAGACCACCAGCTTACCTGAGCGACTATATTCAGGATTAAGGAAGAATGTCATGATCTATGGTTTTCAAATTTAAAAGGAAGCTCTTGTCACAACTGATAAATGTCTTATTTAGATATATGGTTGAATTTATTAGTTAAATAAAGCCTAAACATTCAGGGAATTCTGTGCCATTCATTCATCAGTTATTAGGTTAGTTTAAAATAATACTATTTTCTTGGTAAAAATAATCAAATTACCTACATGATCACTATAGTTGTACATATTTAATTATTTACAGGTGATTCTGGCTACCCCCAAAGACCATGGTTAAGGACACTAATTATAGATGATGTTACGGCACAAAGGTACGTTCATGAAAAGGCCACAATTGAGATATTTTTGGGCGGTTGAAAAATCAAAGGTCGCCAAAATGTACAATTGTCGCAAACTCCATTACTGACAAGTAACAGAAGATGGCAACTAAGATTGTTTTGTAATAATCATTTGGGTGTCATACTCTAGTTCGAATGACGTTTCCTCGATGGTCGTTACCTCGATGTCTCTAGCTCGATTGTACACTTCACCGATGGGACGTTTCATCGAAAGGTCAATACCTCGAAGGATCCATTCGTCGATGGGTCTTTTCTTGGATGTTACATTTGATCGATGGGTCGTTACCTCGAAAAATCATCAAAGGTACGGTAAATGTAAAGTATTTGTATTTGTAACTGAAAAGTGTATAAATACTAGTGAATTGAAATGAATATCGATAAGAGGCAAATAATATTGTGATCATAAATATAAGTAGATAAGTACCTTTTTTTTTTTTTTATCGTGCGGAAATCCCTTCGGATACCCCCCCGCCGGCCAGCGGGGGCGGTTATGTCGGGCTTGCACCGACTAAAACCGCACGCCGTCTCGGGTCTTCAGACGCCGGGGTGTAAGGTTACCCATAGAGCATATCCCTCGCACCCCGGCTGACCCTGGGCCATCTCACCACTAACAGCATCGCTCATCCTGTCTCCTCTGAAAGCAGAGGAGTACGGAGAGCGATGTGTTCCCGCCACGTTGGGTATTGGCCGACGATCAATGCCAACCCTATGAAGGGGTGAAGGGGAAGCCATTGACCGCCGCCCAGGGTGTACCGGCCGCTCCGATTCTGTTCCCCCCGGACTGCAGCGGGATCGGAATCGGAGCGACACTCGAGGAGGTTACTCAACACACACCCCAGTAGATAAGTACCTACACATAGTCTTAACATTTAAACAACAAGCTGTAATCAACAACATTTATTATTAAAACAAAAAGCATCAATAATGAAATCATTATTATTATAATTATTATTTCTTTATGTCAAATTGAATGGGATCAACTCATAATATAAAACGCTGTCAATTTGCAATAGAACGCAAAAAGTCTTTTAATTCCATTTGTTCTCTGTTCTTAATAATTTGTGCAATTGCCGATTGCAATTTCTGGTTTTTCTTTCTCGGGGGTGTCTTGTCCACACATTAACGAGCCTTTTGAACAATGTGGTTAGTGCTGTTTTGCTCTTTAATAAGTTCGCGAACCGTCGCATAGAGACCAAGACGCCTGTTATTCAATAAGCTGTTCCACCGCCTGTGCCAACCCTCCACATTGTTCTGAGTTCTCGGTAACCCTAGTTCATTATTGCGTTGGACTGACCAAATGGACCCTGTTAAGCAGAAAAGATCCAGCCAACATTTTTTGTAAAATTGAGTTATCTATTGTACGTATCCATAATGTACTCATCAAGTTTTATATATGCACAAAAGATCCAGGCAGTTTGATCACGTTAACCTAACAAAAGTTATACTGCGTCAAAGATACCATCTCCTAATCACCAATTTTGAAAAATGCAAAAAAGTACCATGTTGCATGGACACAGAAATTAATAAGATATACATTTTTAGTTAGTAGTTAGAACTAGCAAATATGATCCAATCGTAGAAGAGGTTGATCTTTTGGAACCTAATCCACATTACAGCACCGTAAGACTATCCAATGGCAGAGAACTGACGGTTTCTAATCGTCATCTTGCACCCAGAGGTGATGAAGCACCGCCTGATCATCGACTTACTACGCCAGTGGATGACAACAATGTCAGTCATGATGTTGATGCCGAACAGTCCATTGAACCAACTATAAATATGCCAAATGCCGAACAGTCCATTGAACAAATTATAGATACGCTGGATTTTAATACCTACAGCACACCTCCCTCTTCACCTGCAGCTGATGAACCGCGCCGTTCGTCTCGGGCTAGGAGACCACCAGCTTACCTGAGCGACTATATTCAGGATTAAGGAAGAATGTCATGATCTATGGTTTTCAAATTTAAAAGGAAGCTCTTGTCACAACTGATAAATGTCTTATTTAGATATATGGTTGAATTTATTAGTTAAATAAAGCCTAAACATTCAGGGAATTCTGTGCCATTCATTCATCAGTTATTAGGTTAGTTTAAAATAATACTATTTTCTTGGTAAAAATAATCAAATTACCTACATGATCACTATAGTTGTACATATTTAATTATTTACAGGTGATTCTGGCTACCCCCAAAGACCATGGTTAAGGACACTAATTATAGATGATGTTACGGCACAAAGGTACGTTCATGAAAAGGCCACAATTGAGATATTTTTGGGCGGTTGAAAAATCAAAGGTCGCCAAAATGTACAATTGTCGCAAACTCCATTACTGATAAGTAACAGAAGATGGCAACTAAGATTGTTTTGTAATAATCATTTGGGTGTCATACTCTAGTTCGAATGACGTTTCCTCGATGGTCGTTACCTCGATGTCTCTAGCTCGATTGTACACTTCACCGATGGGACGTTTCATCGAAAGGTCAATACCTCGAAGGATCCATTCGTCGATGGGTCTTTTCTTGGATGTTACATTTGATCGATGGGTCGTTACCTCGAAAAATCATCAAAGGTACGGTAAATGTAAAGTATTTGTATTTGTAACTGAAAAGTGTATAAATACTAGTGAATTGAAATGAATATCGATAAGAGGCAAATAATATTGTGATCATAAATATAAGTAGATAAGTACCTTTTTTTTTTTTTTATCGTGCGGAAATCCCTTCGGATACCCCCCCGCCGGCCAGCGGGGGCGGTTATGTCGGGCTTGCACCGACTAAAACCGCACGCCGTCTCGGGTCTTCAGACGCCGGGGTGTAAGGTTACCCATAGAGCATATCCCTCGCACCCCGGCTGACCCTGGGCCATCTCACCACTAACAGCATCGCTCATCCTGTCTCCTCTGAAAGCAGAGGAGTACGGAGAGCGATGTGTTCCCGCCACGTTGGGTATTGGCCGACGATCAATGCCAACCCTATGAAGGGGTGAAGGGGAAGCCATTGACCGCCGCCCAGGGTGTACCGGCCGCTCCGATTCTGTTCCCCCCGGACTGCAGCGGGATCGGAATCGGAGCGACACTCGAGGAGGTTACTCAACACACACCCCAGTAGATAAGTACCTACACATAGTCTTAACATTTAAACAACAAGCTGTAATCAACAACATTTATTATTAAAACAAAAAGCATCAATAATGAAATCATTATTATTATAATTATTATTTCTTTATGTCAAATTGAATGGGATCAACTCATAATATAAAACGCTGTCAATTTGCAATAGAACGCAAAAAGTCTTTTAATTCCATTTGTTCTCTGTTCTTAATAATTTGTGCAATTGCCGATTGCAATTTCTGGTTTTTCTTTCTCGGGGGTGTCTTGTCCACACATTAACGAGCCTTTTGAACAATGTGGTTAGTGCTGTTTTGCTCTTTAATAAGTTCGCGAACCGTCGCATAGAGACCAAGACGCCTGTTATTCAATAAGCTGTTCCACCGCCTGTGCCAACCCTCCACATTGTTCTGAGTTCTCGGTAACCCTAGTTCATTATTGCGTTGGACTGACCAAATGGACCCTGTTAAGCAGAAAAGATCCAGCCAACATTTTTTGTAAAATTGAGTTATCTATTGTACGTATCCATAATGTACTCATCAAGTTTTATATATGCACAAAAGATCCAGGCAGTTTGATCACGTTAACCTAACAAAAGTTATACTGCGTCAAAGATACCATCTCCTAATCACCAATTTTGAAAAATGCAAAAAAGTACCATGTTGCATGGACACAGAAATTAATAAGATATACATTTTTTAAAAGATTCATGTTGCATGGATCTATTTAAAACTTTTAAAAGTCTCAATAATAGTTGTATACTTTTCATACCACGCAGATTGAATCTTTTTGCATAATAGATTCCTCACTTTATTTTAAAAACTTAAGGAGCCAAATGGTTTGGATCTAATTTGCAAAATGTGAAATGTAACGTTTACCTTTGTTTGACACATCCATGATGTTTGGATATATTCTGTTTAAAATATGTTTTATTGTTATTTTAAATAAAAGATTCAAAGTGAACTTTTGATGAATCTTAAATACTTTAAAATTCAATATGTTATTGTGTTTTGTTCAGTATAAAACAAATATAACTTTATTTTGATCCGTTTACTTGATAATGATAATCTTTTTTTACTTGGTAACACTCATAGAATTCCCTGCTCTACGGCCATTAAATACGTCTGTGACTCTGTGTAGTGTAGGGGAGAGCAGGTAGGGTTCGTACACAGGGAGCATTCGTACACTATAGATATCTATACTACCTACAACTCTAACGTGTTCGTGTAGTGTGCGTGAGTAGCGCTTTGTACGCTCGGGGCACCCGCCGGGTGGGAGAGGCATTGCGGTCGCCGGTTTCGAAGGAGCAAGTCGATACGTGTTTTCGCTCTGCGTAAGTATTTTTTGTATTCACCTTTGAACACACATATCTCGTATATGCAATTCCCAAATTAGAAGAGTGATTGCATTTAGTATATGTAATAACATCTTGGCTTAATATACAAGTAGTTATTTTACCTTGTCTTTAACTGTTATTTTTATTTTGATTTAATTTGTTGACTTTTTGGTTTGTGGTACCTTCATACAATTATGAGTGAGGTAGATTCGTACTGTACGAATGCTCCCCAACTGTGTGACTGTAAAAAGATTATTCACTAAGGATCATTTTTGCAGAACCATGCCGCGAATATATGTGAAAAAAGGGGACACGAACGGGAGAGGTAGATGAAGATGCAATGAAGTCAGCGATGAAAGAAGTTTTGGATAAAACTTTATCTTTAAGAAAATCAGCACAAAAATATGAGAAATGATCCGACCCTATCCCAAAGTAGACAAGACGTTACAAAAGACGAAAAAAGGGAAAATGCCAGGTAAATCGAAAATATATATATATACTCCAGAAAAAATAGACTAGAAGAAATAGAGAAAGCAAAAAAGTTAAAGAAGCAAGAACAAGAGCGGAAACAGAAATCTAAAGAGATGAAACGAGCGTTAAATTTATTATTAGATACAGGTACAATAACCAAAACAATGAGAGAAGTAAAAACTATACATACCAATAAATCAAAGAAGCTGAAGAAAACTGTAATCATAAAGACTGATAGTGATGATGAGACTGATTGTGAGGATGAAGTTAATGTGAGTTTAAGGGAAAGTTCTTGTTCTCCTATCGAAGAGTCGTCTGAAGGATCGGATATTGAGAATGAAACTCCGGTTATATCGGGCAATATTAAAGAAGAAAGCTTTGTTCTTGTAAAATTCGAGAAAAAAAAGTCTGTTTTATATTATGTTGGGCAGGTCCTTGAAAAATACAGTCCCATTGAATATAAAATTTCATTTCTACGAAAAAAGCCCAATACGTGGAAATTTGTTTTTCCCACAACCAAAGATGAAGGGTCCTTTAGCTTATCAGATGTGGTATGTATTTTACCGCAGACAAAACCTGCATTGACAGCAAGAACTGCTCACATATATAGCTTTGCAAAAAATCTATCTATGTATAATGTTGGATAGTTTAAAAGATTTTTATCGGTTTCTTTATTTCTATTGATTGATTAGTTTCTTTATTACCAAATTACTTTAAAAGTACCTACTTTAGTTTATTTCACTATTATGAAGACTGATTCTGTAACGTGACTTAGTAGTTATAAGATTAAAGTCCCAAAAAAAGTATAATATTTAAGTGTTAAACGCAATAATTGTTAGTTTGATATATGGAGGCTGATTCTGTGTTAAGTTGGATCTCAATAAATAATTTAATACACTGATTGAATGTCATTTTATTTGACTGTACGGAGGCTACCCACTTTGTACGAATGTACCCGTAACTATGTACGAAGCTACCATGTATGGGGTAGCTTCGTACGTTTTCCAGTTTTTACAAAATTGACCATAGAATTACCATGTTAATTTGTATCGAAAATGCACTTCAGTATTATTGTAGCCAGCTATGTAAAGCTTACAGTGTGATTAAAGTTATTTTAACAAGTGTAAAACTTTCTTTTTTATACGGTTTAGAGTAAAAATTGTACGAATCCTACCTGCTCTCCCCTAGTGTTCGTTTGGCGCTCATAATAGCTCAACCGAAATAAATGAAAATTATTTAATATAAAACCTTTAATATTCGAATATGGAACGTTCGAACATTGTTTTAAGAAGTGCCTACTTGGGATATAGTTCCGATGACGACGATAAAAATTAAAACAAAGACAGTAAGTAACTTCCTACGTTTTATAACCTCAATAATACATTCAAACTTTTTCAAATGCTGAATGCTCAAAGTATGATTGCGTTGATGATAATAAAAAGTACATCTATTATGTTAGTCTCAAAATGTGAGTCATGAGCTAAGCTAAGTAAGTGTATTTTTCAATAGATTGAGCAGAGCGAAGTTTTACTACCTAACCTACTCACATTTTTCTGAAAATTCAAATTACACATTTCTAATCTCTTTATAAAGTATGTATTGTATTGTATTGTATTATATACTGGGCTGGTGTCCGCAATTCCCCGACTCGGCGCGTATTTTGCGTACGGTATAAAGGATGTAGATGCTGTATTTAATTTTAACTTTTTTACAAAATTAAATCTACTTATTTTACACAGATAACTTGTCACCAGATGTTATAGAAAACTCACCTCAAAGCAGCCCGATTGAATCCCTAAAGTCAGGTACGTCAACTAAACTTTATTAAGTTTGGTACAAATATTGAAATTCTGTTGTATTACTGTTACTATCCTACTCATATTATAGATGCGAAAGTTTGTCGGTGTGTAAGTATGTTTGTTACTCCTACACGATGAAATGGAATCATCCGAAAAATTATCAACATATACCAGACAGGCGAAGTCGCGGCTGGAATCTAGTCTAATAATAAAAATGATAGTTAAGTGCAGGGCACGAGTTTTACGCATGGCTAAATAATTCAATCTATTTTACTAAGTCTTGTCACTGCTTTGCTACGTTTGTATTTCTAACCCCGTTATGATATTTTTTACTACTGACGAGCCGCGTTTTGGTTAATAATTTGCTTACAAGCTTGTTTGTTTGCCTAGGTCCTCACTTGGCCAAACAACAAAATGCAACACCAAAAATACCATCAAATCTGCTTTTTCGAAGTCAGCAAAACAAAGAATGCTATTCATTGATGCCTGTTGCTTTCAAACCGCTTTCGGCTACGGAGTTGTCTAGTGTGGGCAGCTATGGAGATGGTGACCAGAGCATAGAAGCCCCGCCGTATTCCCCTATAACACCGCGCATGAACATAGTTAACTGTGATAATGGTAATAACGATGTGGTGGAGGTTCCTTCAATAATTACTACAAAACCGCTTATGGCAGGGGAGATGAGCATTGAAGCCTCCGCTCTTTCTCCGTTAACTCCAATTACTATTCCAGCATTTAAACTTCCGTCACCAATGCCTCCTATGTCTCCAAAAACTAGAGAACTAATAAGTATTTTAGAAGGATGTGAAGATTTTGACAGTGACGATTCCGTGCAAGACCCTAACTATGTAATTGATGGTTTTGCTGAAGCATGTTCTAGTGACGACAGCTCGAATATATAAACGTCTATAATTACGACACAAGTAATTATCCACAATGAATCTCCTAATGCCGAAACGGGACATGCAATATCAACCGGTTTTGATGGCAGTGTACAGCCGGAAATGAGTAGTAGAGTAAATTTGGAACAGGCTACTGCTATTGGCGAAGAGCCCAGGCGACTGGAAGATGAAATGCCCATGGATGAAGGAAAACATGGGAGGCCTTCAAAAGGAAGAAAAAGAAAATTTGGCCAAATGACTAGAGAAGAAAGGAAACAAAGAAAGTATAAAAACTTATCTTATGTTAATTATAAGAAAAAAGAAGTAAGCCCTAAAATTTTTATTGATTTTAACTGTAATTGTGTAAAAAAATGTAGTGAAAAGATTTCACTTCAAGACCGGCAAGCTGAATTTGAGAAATTTTATGAATTAGGGTCGTATCATGCTCAAAATATGTTCATAGTAGCTACTGTTAAAGAAGTTCCAGTCAAACGACGCTACGTATCACAATCACAAAATAGCTCCAAGAACAGGTCATTTTCACGACAGTATTTCCTGAAAGGTATTCCAGTATGTAGGGAATTATTTGTAAAAACACTTCACACAACTCCAAAAAGGATTGATACAGCCCTTAAAAAGATGAGGTCGGATTCTATTTCGGACAAACGTGGAATAAATGGAGGTCGCAATAAAATTAATGAGGAAAGCGAACAATTTTTCATAAGTATTGTTAAAAAGCTCCCTACGTACATTTCGCATTACTGTCGTGAGAAAGCAGGAGCTGCGAAATTCTTAAGATCAGATATGACATTTTCTAAAATTTACCAGATCTACACTGAAGAAGCACATTCCGCAGGCATTAATGTCTTGTCATATCCAAAAGCAAAACAGATTTTCTTAACCAAATTTAATCTTCGCACCAAACCCCTAAACAAAGATACTTGTAACAAATGCGACTTTTACAAAAATAAAAAGAATTTGATTACGGATGAAGAAGCTAGGATAACGATTATAGAGGAACATAATGCCCACCTTAAAACCGCAGAAGATCTTAAAAAACGACTGAAAAATGACATGACTCTCGCAAAAACTGATCCTTACACAGAAACGATTACGTATGATTTAGAGAAAACGTTGCCACTTCCACGCATTCCCACGAATATTATATTTTATAAGAGGCAGTTATGGGTTTACAATATGGGGATACATACGGGATCAGATGATCAAGGGCACTGTAACATCTGGGTAGAAGGTGAAGCTGGGAGAGGCTCCCAAGAAGTAGGTTCTTGTCTAATTAAACACCTGTCTGAAAGATTGAAAGAAGGAGTGACCAATCTTATTTTGTGGAGCGATTCCTGCGGCGGCCAAAATAGGAACATTAAGCTCACCCTTATGCTTAAAGCTTTTTTAAATGATCATCCAACATTACAACAAATTTGTATTAGATTTTTAGAGTCTGGACACAGTTTCTTGCCTAACGATACAGATTTCGGGAAAATAGAATGTGCTCTGAAATACCAACAAAGAGTTTACCTACCTGAAGATTATATAAACACAATGAGAACCTACAAAAAAAATAAACCTCTTCAAGTGCACAGAATGGAAGCTAAAGATTTTCTTGGATCAGCAAATCTTGAGAATACAATCACTAATAGAAAAAAATCTATTAATGGTGAAAAAATATCCTGGCTTAAAACTAAAGAAATTTTATTGAAAAAGGAAGCAATGTTTTCCTTGTTTATGCGAAAAAGTTTAGAGGATGATTATGAAGAGGTGGATCTGAAAAAACGTCAACGTGGAAGACAACGCTTAATTTCCAGAGATATGATGAATATGCTTTGGCCAAATGGTAAACCTATAGCAGCTGCGAAATTGAGTGATATCAAAATTATTATGCATTTAATTCCACGAGATGCTCACACCTTCTACAAAAATCTAACGGGCGACAATAATGTATAAGACGACATTGATGGATTCGGTGCCGAACCTGATTTTGAGGTAGAGTTTGAACCTGAGGAAAGCGATATTGCTTAAAAAAATTGGAAAACCAACCAGTGATTGCCGATTCATTTTCTTATATATATTTTTTTATCTCATAGCAACAATTTAAATATTTTTTTCTCATTAAACTGTTTTTATATTAGTACAGATTTTAATTTCCTTCTCATTCTAAAATGAACCACACATTAAACCAATACTTGTAATGTAATATTGTATTTTGCATAAAAGATCCACACATTTACTCAAAAGTAATGAAACGTTGATTGGATCTTTTCTGCTTAACAGGGTCCAAATGTGGGGTGAAAATAAGGGTGGAGATGTCGTGATAGTAATTGTAGTTCCTTCTCCTTGTACTGACTTTCTTTTACCAGAAACGTAATATGTTTCGAACCACTCCGTCAAAGGTTCTGCTTCCTCGGGTAAAACTTCTTCTTTTAGCATGTAAAACGCTGTCGGAATCTCATCTTGCGGCAAATATGCCAAGGCAACTAAAGGTCGTAGGCTGACAGCAAAGTTACTATCCTGACCATATCGTACTGATAATCCGAACTCTTGAATTCGTTTCCATACGTTTTGTCCTAAATGAAATAAACATCCATTATGAGCTGCATGTGGAAACTCAATTCTAACCGCATTAATAGCGGCCATTTCAAAATCCGTCATTACATGATCTGGGTTCAATTGATAAGCATTTTCAGCTGCGTAAGATTTCAGTTGCTGAAAAAGGTGCATGTATGCTATTTCTCTTTTTGTGATCATAAAACAATAAACCAAAGGCACGATTTTTCTATGTTCGTCTATTCCAATAATACCGTGGATAGAATACATCTGTTAAAATAACCATGGGCAAGTTTTGAACGTACCGTCCATAATCCATATCGAAGATTCGTGTAAAATCTTGACATTTTCTTTGGTACAGAATATTACTATTCGCTCACCATCGCCAAATGAAAAATCACGAGCCAAAAATGTTTCACCAGCTACTGTCGTATGATCATCTGGAAAGTTGATTTCTTCCAAAGTAGATGGTTCTTTTGGTTTGTTCTTAGCGCGAGCACGTTTTACGATTTGTCTTAATGAGTTTTTGTTACTTAAGTTGCATGCACTTGTGCTGGGTACTTGTAATAAATGCTTATTGATAAGTTGCGTTGGTTTATCAGAGCTCATCAACGCATCCTGTTTGAGGTTGTTTGTTAGATTTATATTATCTATTTTACTAGGTGACGGTGCATGAGAATGTTCTGTCATTTCTTTGATTACATTGTATCCACCTGAATTAACAGTTTCTGTTGTTATGGTGCTTGTACAAAACTTATAATTTTTTTCATTGCAACACCAGTAACATTTGTTGTTCACTTTCTTGTTTAAGTAAAAACAATATCCACCACAAATAATCAACTCTTTTCCGCGATTAAATTTTTCGCATTACTATTGACGCCGACATGTTTCCGACTGCATTGATATTTATTTAAATGGCCAGCGAATGACTTGTGACTAAATTGGGAATGTTGGGGGTATTTGTTAAAAAATGTGCTATCATCTAATCCTTCTTCAGGTCACTTACAGATTGATCAACGGCTTAAGAATCACCTGCCCTCCTAGATAAGTGGCAATTCGTTGGCCGGCGTATTGTAGAATAGAATGATGAATATATGGAATTTGACGTTTATGACAGTCAACGTATGTCATAAACGCCAAAGAGTTTCTGGTAAAAGAAAGTCAGTACACGGAGAAGGAACTACAATTACTATCACGACATCTCCACCCTTATTTTCGGGTTACAATCATCTCGTCTTAAACGCAAATGGTAGAAGTAGCATCTGGTCTAAAACGCAGCTGGTCTAAAACGCTTCCGGTCTAAAACGCAGCTGGTCTAAGGTATCAATTAGTCTAAAAATACAAGTCGCCTGAAACGCAACTGGTCTAAAACAGAGTTAGTCTAAAATTCACGTAGTCTAAAACGCAACTGGTCTAAAATGCCAATGGCACAACCAGTTGTGCTAACGTAGTTGTACATGAGGAAAACGGGCTAAATAGTATCTCATTGTCGATTATTATAAAAGAAGAGAAATAGCTATTAATAGTTATGTATTTTATTACCTTAAAACATAGGAATAATTTTAAACACTATAGAAAACTATAAAACTAAAAATGCTCCCTGTACAACTAAAAATGTTCCTTACTTTAAACCACAGAACAACTAAGCCCACGTTTATTCAATTTTTGGAGAAATTACTACGAGAGGCGAAAATACTAGATATTTTAAAGCACAGAAAAGAGAAGACTGCTCTAAACAAATCTTTGTACTACACTATTGCTTATATTTTTTTTTCTTGCTTCCGTTATTTTCTCTAGACAATCGAATGGTGTAATCAATCCATTTTCCAAAGCAGTCAATAACTTCGAGTACTCAGCATTGAATTTCTTATCTCCCATTTTTTTATTATTGACATTCAACACATTCTTCTTCACCAATATATCTTGTATTTTCGCCTCTCGTAGTAATTTCTCCAAAAATTGAATAAACGTGGGCTTTGAGGGCACTCGACTATTTAATCTACGATGCCATGCTTCGACACTATTTGTCGTGCGGTGCTTTTCGTGAGCAGAGCTAATCATTGGCAAAGACAACCATTGTCTGTTAACATAATGATGGAATTCTTGCATATCTTCTGTGTCAGATGCACTTTGCAAAATGTTTATCCACGCATCGGATATGTAGGTAGTAGGAAGCAATGGTAAATTTGCAGTCAATCTTACAGTTTGTCTTCCTTCATGTGTATTGGTAACATTAAGATCGTTTCCTTTTTTCCATATAGCTTTATTAAAATGAAAGTGGCATCCGGTTAAGATCGCTTCAGGGAATACAGTTTGAACAGCGTTATACTGGGCTATTTCGTAGTCGCATTTATAAAAATCTATACAAAGTGATAGTTTTGTTTTGATAGCCTCGAACAACCGGATGTAAGTATTTTTATTTTTATTAGGTAGCAGGGCATAGACCATCGGTGCAATGTGGGTATGGTCTTCACCACTCCCAATATCCAAGTGCAGAGTAAACAATTGGTAGAAGGGTTTGGGTACTCTTTTGAACGTAGAGTCTCCAAAAAACTGATGGCCCTTTAGTTTGTTCAAAGTGTTCCGACTTTGTTTGGTACAAAAAACCAATACTTTGTCATTGTTGTCCCCATCACTCCACACTAAAAAATCACGGGCAAAAATTTCAGGCACTTGGATTTCGTTTAAATTTTGAAATTCTGTCTTTTTTACATCTAAAAATCTTCTCCTCTTTCTATATAGCGTATCCTTTTTTGAAACAAACATGTCCATTTCGGCTATTTTATGTTTTGAACTTTCATGCAATTCGGATATTTTTTCTTTGAAAATTTGTTTCACCGGTGCATAATTTTTGCAGACTTATTTTTTACACGAATCAATTATTACATCAATTTCATTTCTAAATTTATTTCTTCTGCAGGAATGTTTGGTTGGGAGTGTCGCTACATTTTTTCTTCCTGGACCTAATTTGATCGACGCACTGCATTCACCACGATTTGCACAACGCCAACTAGTACTGTCATCTTTCTTATTTGTTTTATTTAAGTTGTATCTATAGCCGTTATGCAATAGAGATGGATGACCCCTCTGGGTCTCTATGAATACCAATTCTGGTTGGTTAGCATGTCCATTACTACTCGGTCCCGGGTCCATTTCAATTAAATTTTATTGAAAATCAAACATACCATACTTTACTGCAGAAAAATTGGAAATAATAGGATGACAATAGTCACATGTCAATAGTCAAATTACTTATAATCTAAAGTGGGCAGTATTTATCTTTACTATTTGAAGTAGTTTCTAACTCGTAACAATAACTACAGTATAGGAACCGGAAGTTAGAAGAACACACTTCTAACTTCAAATAATAATGCGTCACAAAGTTGATGTGTTGTTATCCCTTACTAGCTGTTCCGGCGAACTTCGTACCGCCATATTTTTCCCGTTATCGTTGCACCTATTTTCTCATCCTTTAAACCTTCCCTGGACACCCACGAATATTTCAAGACTAAAATTTGCCAAATCGGTTCAGCCGTTCTTGAGTTATAAAATAACAACGAAAAGTGGAATTTAATTGTTATTATATTCTATTCTTTATATTAGATTTTACGTATTATATTACCAGTTTAGAGACAGATTTAGAAATTTTAGACCAGTTTCATTTTAGACGAAATGATACTTAGACCGGCTGCGTTTTAGACCAGATACTACTTCTACCAGTTGCGTTTAAGACGAAATGATACTTAGACCGGCTGCGTTTTAGACCAGATACTACTTCTACCAGTTGCGTTTAAGACGAAATGATACTTAGACCGGCTGCGTTTTAAACCAGATACTACTTCTACCAGTTGCGTTTAAGACGAGATGATACTTAGACCGGCTGCGTTTTAGACCAGAGGCTACTTCTACCAGTTGCGTTTAAGACGAGATGATTGTAACCCTTATTTTCACCCCACATTTGGTCAGTCCAACGCAATAATGAACTAGGGTTACCGAGAACTCAGAACAACTTCTTCACGGGAAAGCTCTTCAACCTATTGAATGAAAAGGCTTATTATTCTGTTGAGGAGTATCTATCTGACCAGTCTATAAAATAAGTAAATAGGTTACATCCATTTTAAATTTGAATAGAATTTACATTGTACTTAAAACTATCATTCGTAACTTTGTGCATATTGATATAATTTATATATTATTGTAATGCATACTTGACATTATTACTAATTAATTGACATCTAAGAATCTAATTAATAACTATCCTAAAATTGACAATAATAAATTATCTATATCTGCCCAATTTTGAAGAAATTTTACATTTGAAATTCACGTTAAATTAAATTCTCTAAATTATAATACGAATTGATTGAATTCCCAAAATTTAGATAGTAGTTGGTCATAAAATAAGAACTGTCTGACTATATATATAAATGTAAATATAAATAATAAAATAATATAAATAATAATAAATTTAATGTGTAATAAATGTAAATTGTAATAAACTTAATATATGCATGTTATTTTGTATGCCAATCGGCGGAACATAGTATGTACCAAAGCACCCTGTAAACATCTATATTAACCTGTCTTCACGAAATAAATAAATGAAATAAAAAATAAAAAAATTAAATGAAATGAGGGTTGGCACAGGCGGTGGAACAGCTTATTGAATAACAGGCGTCTTGGTATCTATGCGACGGTTCGCGAACTTATTAAAGAGCAAAACAGCACTAACCACATTGTTCAAAAGGCTCGTTAATGTGTGGACAAGACACCCCCGAGAAATAAAAACCAGAAATTGCAATCGGCAATTGCACAAATTATTAAGAACAGAGAACAAATGGAATTAAAAGACTTTTTGCGTTCTATTGCAAATTGCACAGCGTTATAATATTATGAGTTGATCGCATTCAATTTGACATAAAGAAATAATAATTTTAATAATAATGATTTCATTTTTGATGCTTTTTGTTTTAATAATAAATGTTGTTGATTACAGCTTGTTGTTTAAATGTTAAGACTATGTGTAGGTACTTATCTACTTATATTTATGATCACAATATTATTTGCCTCTTATCGATATTCATTTCAATTCACTAGTATTTATACACTTTTCAGTTACACATACAAATACTTAACATTTACCGTACCTTTGATGATTTTTCGAGGTAACGACCCATCAAGGTATTGACCTTTCGATGAAACGACCCATCGGTGAAGTGTACAATCGAGCTAGAGACATCGAGGTAACGACCATCGAGGAAACGTCATTCGAACTAGAGTATGACACCCTAATCATTTACCATTTTTCATTTACTTAGTTTTGAATAATGTTGAATAATTAGGGTTTGGTGTAGTTCAATAAAAATCAAATCAAAAAATAAGTTGGATCATTTTTATTTTTAACTTACATACATACAGTGACATACATAATATAAATACTAACAGTCTTATTCATAAAAAATGCTTATCGAAGGTTTACAGCGTACATTAGTTAAAACGTCTCATAACGCTATCATACGTATTTTAAAATATTGTATTCATAACTGCTCTATAAGCCTTCGATAACTATAGTGTCGCTATAAGAGATTAATAGATGAAAATGTTGCCACTTGGTTATAGAATTCAGATATCATCCTGCATGCTGTGCATGCAGGGTAAAAATCATAGGAAAAATGTACCCAAATTGACAATAGATTTGGTTTGTTGTCATTGTCATGTCACTATTTCGTTAACGTCACACCGATTCCCGCCCCTGGTTTATGTATTCAAAATTCTTTCGTACCTATTGCAATTTTTTCCAAGCATAAATAAAAATGGAAGGAAAGGAACATGCGACGAGTGCCAAAAAAAGGCAGAGAAGTGAAAATTGGTTAGACGAGGACAAGGTACGTTACTTTTCATAGTTACTAAAAGTTGTAGACTATCAAAATTTAACTGAAATTAAAATTATTAAGTCCTTTCTGCCGTGTTATTTGATGTGCCTGTTTATTATGCATTACTAGGTCCACCACCTCCTACCAAAATAGACAGTGAAGACATAAGTTCATGGCTCCCTAATGAATTTATAGTCGATAAACTTTTGGTCGCGGAATCCCAATATTTGCAATAGCTTCAAGTACATCTAGGCTTTGTAAAGCTTGCATGGTGGAAGACACTGATAAACACTCTGCCGCAATAAATTTACCACAAACTCCACAAAGTAACTGACCTAGATAAGTAATAATAATAATAAAGGCTTGTGCTTGTCTGGAAACAAATCAGAGATATTAGAGATATATTCAATAATTCACCAAACTAATGCGAACAAAGCAACGATGCTAGTCAGAGCTGTCAAACACATCAGCTGTTGCGCAGGTCGGCCATCTTTTCTTCTAATATTGGTTTATGGCACGGCTATAGTAGGTTCCTGCCTCCCATAACCTAAATGAAGTTTATCGAGGGTTTATAGAGCATATTAGTGCTAAAATGCTGTTATGAATACAAATTTTCGACGATCACCTTATAGCAGTCTTATAAACCTCCCATAACTTTTTATGAATAAGACTGTAAATCTTGTATAGAATTCAAATTTCCATAGGTCATTACATCAATATTTTGACACAATAAGTAACGCAAACAATAACTTTTTCAATTTACACTCACAGTTCCATGTACTCCACCATCACCCAATACTGCAGATAACCCGTCCTCATTATTTATAAGTACCTATCTCTCTTAACTACTAAATAAAAATTATTATTTAAGTAAACAAAACAAGATGACATTTGAGATGCGGCGCGCTGTCAACGGATGTCATGTCAACTGTCAAGCGAGGCCGTTTTGTACAGAAACCGTATAATTTTTTGTATTAATAAATTATTGTTTTTGTTCAAATAGCAGCGTTTTACCTGAAAAAAAAAAACGCATATTAAAATACTTATATACATATTAACTCCTCGCAGCACTTGCCCGCATAACGGACTCCATTAAAGGGTCCAAAAATGTGTCGGGCAAGAAGAAGACGGTGGCGGAAAACGTCGCCGTCGCCAGGACAGCGCTGGAGGAGCTCCTTGGTAGGAGCGTCTCCGAGGAGGAGGCGAAGCTCAGAGCCCGGGTCACAAGCCTGGAAACTGAGCTGGCCAACTCCTTGGAGCAACAGCGGGTCCTCCGGGAGGAGGTCAGGGAACTGACCCAGATGGTCAGGGGATCCCCGGAGGCCCAGAAGGCCCCAAGAGCCCAGGAGGTGGCGGACCACCCGAGGGCTCTTGCGCCCCCAGTGGGGGCGCCTACGTCGACGTCGGCGCCAAATTCGGCACCAAAGCCGGCGCCAAAGTCGGCACCTAAGCCGGCGCCGAAATCAGCGCCTAGGCCGGCGCCCAATCCGCCGCCAGAGCCTGCGCCTAGTGTGGTGCAGCTCTTGGCGGCTATCGACAGGCGGCTCGGTGTTCTGGAGGACCGGGCTTACCGTCCCCCACTGACACGGCCTGCGTCTTTCGCAGCTGCTGCCGGAGGTAAGCCCGGCCCCGCTACCCCAGTGGTCCCAACGCCACAAGGGAAGGGGAAAAAGCGCGGCCACGGCCAGCTCTCACCTGATCACGGGGGCAGCCGCCCGCGGCCACGACGGAGGAAGTCATCTCCGCCGTCGTGGAGGCGGGCGGCTGCCCCCGTGATCAGGTGAGAGCTGGAGAAATCCGCTTCAGCTCCACCGGTCACGGCACGGCAGTCGTCAACTGCCCCGTCGCAGCGGCGCAGAAAATTGCGGACGAACGGAGCCTCCTCGTTGGAAGCTTCCTAAAGGCGCGGGTGCAACTCCTGCAGCCCCGCGAGACCAGGTGCTTCAGGTGCCTGGCCGTGGGGCATGTGGGAGTGCAGTGCACAGCGGGAGACACCGTGGGGGATCGGTGCTTCCGCTGCAGTCAGCCCGGGCACAAGGCCAGTGCTTGTGATGCTCCGCCGCGCTGCTACAAATGCGTAGCGGAGGGCAAAGCGGCGGAGCACCGGGCGGACAGCAGAACCTGCGCCGCCTCGAGGCCAAAGCCCCGTTCATCCGCAACGGGTAGCGGGGGTGCCGCTCAAGAGCGGCCACATTCGCGGCGGGATGCGGAGATGGACGTCCATTAATGGACACACCAATGCGCATCCTGCAGGCGAACATAAACCACTGCACCGGTGCTCAGGATCTTCTGTACCAGAGCATCGTGGAGTGGTCTATCAATGTGGTCGTGGTCGCTGAGCCGTACTGGGTCCACCCCGGAAGCCCGGTCGACCTGGACGGCGTAGCGACCGTCTTCGGGGGGTCCGCCGCGGAAACCTCGCGCCTTGCACTCATTGCAAGGTGCAGAGGCTGTGTCGCGGCGGACTATGAGGGCTTGGCTGTCGTGGCCGTCTACTTCTCGCCAAGCCTTGACCAGTACGAGCTTGAGCTAAGGCTCGCTGAACTGGACATTGTTCTCGCTGCGTGCCGTCCTCGTCCTGTCTTGGTCCTGGGAGACTTCAACTCCTGGTCTCAGGCCTGGGGCTCCCGGGAAACCAATGACAAGGGGCGAGTACTGGAGGACTGGGCCAACACCCGTGGTCTAGAGGTCCTCAACCGGGGAAGTGTCGCCACCTGGGAGCGGCGGGGGCTCAGTTCGGTCGTGGATGTCGCATTCGCGACCTCTGCTCTCGCCCGCCGCGTCCAGGGTTGGCGCGTGATGGAGGAGGAGGAGACGGATTCCGACCATAAGTATATTCGGTTCAACGTCTCCCCTCCAACTAACCTGCCGCCGACAATCGCGAATCCCCCGGGTCCACGTTGGGCGCTCAGACGCCTGGATCGGGAGGCTCTCCTGGAGGCATCAATAGTGCAGGCCTGGATTCCGTCACTGGCCAGGCCTGCCGATGTCGACGCAGAGGCGGAATGGTTCAGGAGAGCCATGTCGCATATCTGCGATGCGGCGATGCCTAGGGTTAAGCCCGGCCCAGCAAAGAAACAGGTGTACTGGTGGTCAGCGGAGATCGCACAGCTGCGAGCAGCGTGCGTGACCGCTCGCCGCCAGTACACCAGGTTTCGCCGGAGGCGTCGCCGCCCAGACGATGCGGCAGCCCGAGAGGCGGAGCTGTATGAGGCGTACAAGGGAGCCAAGAGGACCCTCCAGGAAGCCATAAAGCAGGCCAAACGGCGGGCCCGCGAAGAGCTGCTGGAGTCTCTAGAGCAGAACCCATGGGGGCGTCCTTACCTTGCGGTCAGGGGCAAAATCCGCCCAAGGACGCCCCTACTGACCCAGAGCCTCCAGCCGGAGCGGCTGGAGGGGATACTGGGCTCCTTGTTCCCAGCCAGAGCGGAGGAGCATGTCCCTCCGCGTATGGCTCCGCCTCAGGCGCCTGACGCTGATAATAGCGAGAACGATGTGCCCGAAGTCAGGGAGAGTGAACTGGGGGTAGCAGTGCTCCGGCTTAAAGCCCGGAAATGCACTACCCCCGGACCCGACGGCATTCCAGGCCGAGCATGGGTCCTGGCTCTGGAGGAACTAGGGCCTCGACTGGTGGCGCTCTTTAGCGCATGCCTCGAAAGGGGCCAGTTTCCAAAGGCTTGGAAGACGGGGAAACTGGTCCTTATCCGGAAGGCGGGGCGGCCGGCGGACCAGCCATCCGGTGTAACGTATATACGTACATATAACTTAATTTTCGTGCATTAAAGTAACCAATAATTGAAATGGAGAATATTACCTATTTATTTACAAGCTTCTATAATCTAATAAAACTGAACTATTAACTAAATATTTACAAAATCTCTTAAACCTAACAAACTTACTTTTTTTATGCCATCATAACGTTCGCGTAAGCGTAAGCGTAAGCGAACCGGCTAGCTGCAACCAACAGTCGTTGAGTGAGTCAACAATCGCACTTGCCAGTCATTCGCTCACCCGATACAAGTCGAGTCAAAAGTACGGCCATTTTATCAATAAATCGGTCTCTAATACGCGGACGAAAAATATAAATTGTCCATCACGTAACCGTTTTTTTGAAATTCAGTTATTGCCGTCACTGCTCGTTCTTAAAAGTTTAAACCATAATAAGTGTTTTATCAATCCCCAGATTGGGTAAGTGGTGCATTTTTTTATAATGATAGGCAGATTGTGCATTAACGTAGTTTCTTTTAAGCTTGGGTTTTATTTTGCATAATTATTTCTATTAGTATAGTTTTTTCATAGTTACCATGTATTTAATCCTATTCATAACATCTAATAGCTATTGAAATGGTATTCTATGCAATTAGCTAAATCATTAAGTTTCTTTTCTTAGTAGTATATTTTCACCCTCACAATTTAATAAATAATTTTCTGTATGCATTTCATTTTTTTATCACCCAATCTTTATTAATAGCTGTTTCCCATCATTTAGTTTCTTTTCGTAGTAGTACATTTTCACCCTCGCAAATTAATATATAATTTTCTGTGTTCATTTTTTTTTTATCACGCAATCTTAATTGTAATCTCCGCTTCTGATTTTGAACATCCACGGCATCATTACTACTTTCATAGTGCTTTCATCCTGTTGCTGCTGTGGGTGCTCACGGAAGCATCTGGACAGCCCTTAACGCTTTTTTTTAATGGTGCGTTCCAGGGTCCAAATTTGGGGTTAATAACGTCCATCACACTTCGCTTCCGGCCGGACTATAAGCGAAAGCCCCTTGTGACAACCCTGCACCTGGTCTTCACGGCGAGTGCTCACCTACATCTGCGGCCGCCAACCAGGATAGTACGGGACCAGGAAGGATTAATGGAACCAGTGTACCATTGTGTATGAGGCTCGAGCACCATTATAAGCCCCTCTGGCTGAGCCGGCTATCTTGCCACTTTATTAAATTTGTGCACGGTCATTGATTTTTTTTTTATCACTACCCGTTACCTCCCAGGTAGTTAGGAGGTTGGGAGGTAGTGACGGTACCCGTGACACCGGTTACCGGCGGATCGTGTTGCTCGACGAGGTGTGCAAGCTCTTTGAGCGGATTATTGCAGAGCGCCTCGTCCAGCATCTCACGAATGTGGGGCCAGATCTGGCGGACAACCAGTTCGGTTTCCGCCGGGGGCGCTCCACCGTGGAAGCGATCATGCGCGTTAGGCGCCTGGCGGAGGAAGTAGTCTCGCAGGGTTGGGTGGTGGTGGCGGTGTCTCTCGACATCGCCAACGCCTTCAACACCCTACCCTGGAGCTGCGTTAGGGAGGCGCTCGCGTATCACGGACTGCTTCCTTACCTCCGCCGCATTGTCGAGGCATACCTATCCGAGAGGGCCATAGTTTACCCGAGCTGGCTAGGGCCAGGGCGGCGAGAAGTGTCGTGCGGTGTTCCGCAGGGGTCGGTCCTAGGGCCACTCCTGTGGAACATCCGATACGGCAGGGGTTGCTCAAGTCGTGGGTCGAATACAGCGGCTGGAACTCGAGGTGGCTCTCCACAAATCCGAGGCTATGTGTTTCCACGGGCCTCGGAGGGGGCCACCTGCGGGAACCAGCATAACCGTAGGGGGCGTAAGCATCGGCATCGAGCCCACGATGAAGTACCTTGGGCTCGTACTCGATAGCCGATGGGACTTCGGACCTCATCTCCGAAGTCTGGTCCCGAAATTGAGGGGGGCTGCGGCCGCGCTATCGCGGCTGATGCCCAACGTTAAGGGACCCAACGCCCCCACTAGGAGACTGTACCTGGGGATCGTGCGAAGCATGGCCCTGTACGGGGCCCCAATATGGGCGGAGACTCTGGCGGCCCGCAACGTGGCTGTATTAAACAGCCCGTTAAAAGCGATGACCGTCAGAGTCATCAGGGGGTATCGCACGATCTCCGTCGAGGCGGCATGTCTCCCAGCCGGGACCCCTCCATGGGACCTGGAAGCGAGAGCCCTTGCGCTGCTGTACCAGTGGCGCAAGGAGACGCTGGAGCGGGGCCATAGGCCGGAGCCCCGAGAAATCAGGGCTCAGCGGTCCCTGCTCCGCCAGGAACTCATGGAGACATGGAGGGTGCGACTTGAGCACCCAAGGTGGGGGGAATCCACCATTGCGGTGGTGAGACCGATCATGGAGTGGTTGGAGAGGGACCATGGGGACCTCTCCTACCGGATGTGCCAGATGGTTACCGGACACGGGTGTTTCGGTAAGTATCTGTGGCGCATCCACCGGGAGACAACGCCGCAGTGCCAGCACTGGGAGGATCCTGGCGAAGACACGGCGCTCCACACGTTGGTGGAGTGCCCTGCGTGGGCGAGTCAACGCCGGGATCTCGTTGCGGTCCTGGGCGTGGACGTTCTCTCGTTGGAGACCATGGTGAGGGCCGTGGTTTCCGACGGGAGTAAGTGGCACGCCGCCGCCTCTTTCTGCGAGCAGGTAATGCGCGCGAAAGAGACGGCGGAGAGGGAGCGGGAGAGAACCCTGCCCCCCGAGTTTCGCAGTCTGCGGCGAGGACGCCGCAGACTCATCTACGCCCAGGACTACCGACCTCCATGATCGGGGCCTGAGGACGGCAGTTGGCCGACTCGCCGTCCTTACAGAAGCAGGCCGTGGCGGAGGCGTGACGTGTGTGCCCTACACACGCCTGCCAACTCACCGAAGCGGGATAAAACCCGACCCCACCAGGCGAGGCTGCGGTGGCGGCCAAAGTCCGCCGGCAACCCTGGGGTTATCCTTTCGAGGGCTTACCCGGAGTGCCCGGCAACGGACACTTGGGGAGGACAACGTGCGGTTTTAGTCGAGACACGACATAACCACCCCCGCTGGCCAGCGGGGGGGTATCCGAATGGATTTCCGCACGTAAAAAAAAAAAAGGTGTTGCAGGAACAAAGGGTTCCTTTGTTTTGGTTCCAATATCAAACGTAAATTGACGATCTAATTCGCCTTGATTATATAATTCACCACTAATTGCTGATGAAACCGACACATTATCACCAAAAGGGGGCACATTTTGTGGCCCCAGAATATGCTGACGTAGCTCAGCTATTTCATTAAATAATTGTTGCAACACATATTCTTTGTCATTAGTAGGTATTGAACGCTTACTTTTCTTATGATAGCGGCGATCGCGGCGCGAGCGTTGCGACCGCTTACCTCGTTTACAGTCCGAGGACGACGAGCTCGATGAACTGCTACTTGAGGAGCTACTACTGCGCGATCTTTTGCGCGGTAGGCCGCTCGGTCCCGCAACAACCTCATCATTTTGCTTTCCGGAAGACATTCTACTGTAAAATAAAATATTTTAGTATTCACCAAGATAAACTTTCTGGAATACTCTAACAACATACTACTTAGTACTTTAATTATTACTGAACGGAAAACCGTTAAATCACATTAATTCACAAAAACAACATTAAATTACAAGTTGGTTTAGTACTCACGTGATGGTGAGGGTACCTGCTCTTTAATTTTGTTCACTTATTTTAAGTCACACATAAATTAATTCGAAATTTAAGACTCTTGAGAAATATGAAGCTAAACATATTAATATGTAATATTTAGTCGCAGGAAGAATTGCTGCCGACTTGTTGCTTCGACGAAATACAAAAAGCCAATGAAATAAAAATGGCGTGTCAATTTTAGGAGCAAATACACGCACATACGCCAGGTGGCGCCACTGTTACCGGAAATGAGGTCAATATTTAAGGCGGAAATAGACGAAATACGATAGCTCTCAAAAAAAAGCTTCCAGTGACGGTCAAGTAGTTTAATATACTGCATTTCACAATCTCCCATACCTTATTTAATGATTTATCTTTACTTATATAACTATATTTTGATAAGGGCCGTTTCGCCGAAAGTGTTAAAATAGTTATTTATGCAACTGTGGTATAATGAGGGGTATTAAAACATGAATGTGGGTTTATCACACGAAGCGAAGCTGAGTGTGATAATAGTATCACATGAGTGTTTTAATACCTAATTATACAGTTGCATACAAGACTTTATCTACACCCATGATGTGTCCTCTATAAAATATACTGCCCTTTGATATTTTCCAATTCATGAAATCTTGGTACGGCTTTTCATACTGTTTCCTAGATTTTTCCGGTAGTAATTTGTTAGAAAAGAAATGTCCTTTGCTGCATTCGAAATGTCTGGAGGTGTGTTATCAAAACTTGAATCGCTCATTTTCGTAAGTAAACAAAACAATTTGCAAAAATAATAGCGAAGAAAAATAGCGGGAATTCGAATTCGAACGAATAAGCTTTAATTTTTTTTACGGCGCGCCGCCGCTGTGGTAGTGCAATGCAACGCGCGTTCTTTTTTTTAAAAACTCATACAGATTCCACGCATCGAGCGGTAAGAATTTGGCTGTCTGATGAGTAACCCTTTGCGCGGAAGAGATTGAAAAAGCGAAAGGAGTGTTATTATGAAATTTCATACAACATTATAACACCCGTTCGGATGATATTATGGTTATTAGGACATTGGATGTATTAATGTTGGCAATAAGCTAACTGTTTCAGAATCTTTTATAGAGGATTTAAAGCATGGGTGTAGATAAATATAATTATATCATTTAATTCAATTACATTTTTAAGCATTTTGTATGCTTACTTTTTTCTAAAGATTTAGATCGGAAAAAGAGAACATCTAGGACGTATTAATGTATCGGAGAATTTTCGAATATCTGGGACGTGTCTAGGTGGCTCAGTTTGGTCAGAGCATTCCCCCTGTAAGGGACTGGTCGCGGGTTCAAGTCCCGTCCTAGATGTTCTCTTTTTCCGATCTATATCATTTAATTTTCGAACGTGTAGTTCATTCAATGCAATGTTCATTTCGCTCTCAAAGGCTCATCTACATCAGTCTCTATTTACATTAGGATGACTGTTGAAGCAAGGAGTCTTTAGTGATACCGACATAAATACTCTCTTGTACAATTTTTACTTCTATTTGAATGTGACAGTGTGTCAGATTGTAATTTGTTATTTTTGCACTTCAAAGTTGGTTGTTGTCAATAAAATACATGTTTTATCAAACATTATTTTATTAAAGTATTTTCACCTTTGTTCGAACACTTCGTACTCTGCAGAATCTACAGATAGTTGTTAACCATTCGGCTAGGTAGCAACTATCAGGTTATGTGCTACTAGGAAGTGGAGACGACAACGAAGGGAATTCAGTCGAGATGGCAAGTAGTAGTGGTATAAGCATGCCACCAATGGCGAGGCTAGAGGGTAGCTCCAATTATGCTACGTGGAAAGTACAAATGGAGATGGCACTTGTCTATGAAGATCTTTGGGAGTTTACTAGCACAGAGACAAACCCGACTGATGTAACTGCCGTGAAAAAAGACCAGAAAGCAAAAGCCAAGATAGGTATGATGGTTCTACCTGAATGTCTTGTGCACATACGGACTGCGAAGACAGCAAAGCAAGCTTGGATTAAGCTGAGTAAGACGTTTGAGGATAAAGGAGTGAATAATCGCTGTCGCCTTTTGTCCAGATTGGTCAGTTTGAAATTGGAACAATTTTCAACAATACGGGCTTACGTTACTGCTGTATTAACAATAGCCCAGGAGCTAAGAGACATTGGAAAGGAAGTCGATGATGAGCTATTGGCTACCCTTCTTCTACAAGGTCTAACACCAGAGTTCCAACCTTTGAAAATCACTATTGTTAGAATTAATTACGTACTTTCTACATTTAATATTACTATTGTATTTCAATCTCTATTGAAATAATAAAATAAGAAGTTTCATTATAAACAAACTGAGGTTTCAAAAAATAAAAAATAAACAGGCGGTATTCTGTCACCGGCGGCCATCGCGGTTGGATGTGTACGGCGCGCGCTGTTGAGACTGATTTAGCTATAACATAATAATTTTGTAGTTTTGGTCAAGAATATTAAATAATCGAATATAGACAGGTGTGTATTCCTTACGGTAGTATCCTGAATTTCCAATAATTCAGAAGTGGGATGAACGTTGGAGAAAAATTTCTGGTATGTACCTACATTATTATTACCTATTATTGCATTGTGGACTGCAGGTTTTAAATATGAATTGTAATCACATAAATCACCTACTGGTAAGCAATGACAAACTGGCAACCTACAACACAGTTAATTCGTTTTTGTATGTGATAAAATATGAGTGATAAAATATTTGTCTTTTGAAATCAGAAAATGTTATCGGATTTTCGATTTCGGATTCCAGATTTAAATATTAACAATTACATAATGTCATCCATCATCGAGCAAGACACTAAAACAACTTATTTTGTCCAAACTTGTGGTTTAAATTACATGTTGACCTTGACCCAATTCTTAAGAATACACACAATAACCATACATAATTTTACTAGACCTACATACCTATAATATTGGAATCGTAAAGACATTATTGTAGGTTCGTATGCAAATGATATTTCTTCGATTTATTACAGTACTGTCATTAATTATTAATAATACAATTAAATCGATACATGACATGATAATGAATATGTACCTACCATCTTTATTTTTAATAAATATTATGTAATTAAAATATTTGCACGCTTCATATTTTTAAGCAAGTTTCAGTCCATTTATGTACCTGTGTTATACCTAAGATTATGCAAAGGAGATTTTTCAAATCCGGCCAGCACATTGTACATACTTTAAAAAAAAAAAACAAATAATAATTGAACGTCAATCTGGTGACAACGCATCAATGGCCTTGACTGCCGGGCCATTGTGCCGGGCCTCTGGGTTCGATTCCTGGGTGGGTCGGATTTTCGGACACGGGTCGGCTTTTAGGTTTCCGATCTGAGTTTGGCAGGACCGGTGGTTGGTTTACAATATCGATAATTACTACATTTATATTATTTTGGTAGATGTTTTATATTGCACTCACTTTTAAAATGGTAGTATGTAGTTACCCACTGTAAATATGTTTATTTTAAAATAACAATTTAGTACATCACAGATTCACTGAGACTTTCAGAAGCCTTATCTACTTGGTTGTTTATTGTGTAGATATCACTCTAATTTCTTTGAATTAATTTAACGGTAAAAGAAAAAAAAAATGGTATGAAATAAAATATATTTATTGTAATGAAGTTCGATATTTATGAAATAATGTTATGCATTTATATCAAATTCACATATTTCTAAGTTATTATTATTTACGCTAAATACATATTTCCTCAAGGTAATGTTATTAACAATTGTTTTTTTTTTTGTGATTTGTTTCTTCCTTACTAACTCCTTTTATAACAAATAATAATACTTTGTATTAAAAACGGATTTTGTGAAGTAGTCTCCACAAGTAGTCTCCACAATTAAACCAGCTTCAATATGTCCTCGTCTGACGATACATCCCGTTATACGCCGCCCTTGGATAATCACGAAAAAAATAGACAATCTCGCTCCAGGGATCGACGAGGTCACTCTATACGACGGTTACGCCCTGAAATCAGTTCTAAAGCTAGTCGACAACGGAAACGTCATACTTACCGCAGCAGATCACGTCGGCAGCGCCACATGGACGACTCTGACAGTTCTTCTTCGCATCCAAAGTTACGTAGACGTCGACGATGCTCTGCCGACTCGACAGAAAGTTCTGACTGTTCTAGTAATTATAGACAGCTTCGAGTTAAGGAAAGGAAACGGCACCGGTACAATTCAAACCATACGACTGGATCTGAATCAGTGAGTTCTTCTCAATGCCGGTTAAATAAATATGGAAAAAGGCGAAGACACTCTAGTTCAAAATGTCCCGGAGATTATGACATTTTCAAGAAATTAGCAAAACTATTTGGTAGAACTGAACATCATTTTGAGGGAGCGCAAAATGTCATTCCTGAATTTAATCCAGATGCCAACGACCAATCAGCTGCAAGCTGGATACGAAAAGTAAATGAAACCGCAAGGATCTACAAATGGAGTGATAGACAAATCATATTTTACGCTATCCCTAAATTATCTGGCCATGCTAAAAAATGGTATCAAGGACTAAGTACCATTAACTTGACCTGGCGAGAGTGGCAGAAGAAGATAGTAAAAGCGTTTCCTGACGATCGCAATTATGCCGATAGACTATATGAAATGTTAGAAAGAAGAAGTAGAAAGGAAGAATCTTTAGAAGATTACTATCATGATAAAGCTAGACTTGTTAAGATGTGCGGCATAGAGGGACGTAACGCTGTTGATTGCATTATTAATGGAATATTTGACTACAATATAAGACTTAATGCTCAAGGCTCAAGTCTCAAAAGACCATCACAATTACTTAAGTATCTTCGTCGTATATCCAAGAAAAGCCATTTAGCTTCGCGCAAAAACTATCCTGGAAATAAGCTTGAGCATAACCTGAAGGTTGAAGAAAAATTACCAAATTTCCAACGAGGAGTTAATTCACGAAGAGATAATTTAAGGCAGCTACAATGCTATAACTGTACGGAGTTTGGCCACACGTCACGTACATGTACGAAACCTAAAAAACGGTGTGAGAAATGCACTCGACTTGGACACGACAGTTCAAAATGTGAATTAATCAGTAATTATCGGGGGAAAAATAGCACTTTCGTTAACAATAAGGATAATGCAGATAGTAAAATCGAATCAAGTCAAAAAGTTTTAAAAATTTCTCCTGGCCAACAGATAGATGGCAAGTATTTTAAATCTGTAACTATTAATAATATTAAATGCTCCGCATATATTGATTTCGGTAGTCAATGTACACTTATCCGAAAAAGCTTAGCTGAGAGAATCTCTTTACCATTAATTACATCAGGGCTACCTATCATTAAGGGTTTTGCTTTAGGTAGTATAGTGCCTCTTGGCAAAACTGTTGTTAGCATTGTAGTCGATACTGTGGAGGCTGATATCGAAACTTTTGTAGTAGAAGACCATTTATTAGATACAGAAGTCTTGGTAGGACAATCTTTAACTGAACTACCTACAGTAGTAGCTCATAAGACTAACACCACTTTAACTTTATATTGTGACGAGACGGAATCGGAAAAGGTGAATCTTTACTGCAGCCAAGATGTAGATATACAATTAGGAGTGAATTCTGTACCTGTAAGAGTAGAGGGTGACTATTCAGGATCTTTATTTATACCAGGCAGTATTTGTATGAAACCGGACACTCAATACGTTTTATTACAAGGAGTGTATCAAATACATCAGAGTAGAGGTCAACTGATAGTAATTAATTTGTCATGTAAACCCTTTCACTTTAAACATGACAAACTTATTGCGAGAGCTGTACAGCTTCCCCAAAACAGCGTAAGTGCAGCCGACATTTTTCCATTTGATGTAAACAATATCAATCTTGTCGATGAGACTGTTTCATCAAATGGGAAAACTAAATGTCCCATAACGGTGGATATGGTTAACATAGGGCCAGGTATCGACAATGCACAGAAAGATCGACTTATTAGTTTAATGAATAAATTTCGTGATTGTTTCGCCCTGTCTACTCATGAGCTAGGTTTGACCAATATAACAGAAATGACCATTAGACTGAACGATACTACACCCATAATTTATAAACCATATCGACTACCATTTAGTGAACGAGCCAAGGTCAGAGAAATAGTTGGTGATTTGTTATCAAATGGCATTATACGGGAATCACAATCGGCATACTCCAGTCCAATTGTCCTTGTCCGTAAAAAGAATGGTGAACACCGTTTATGCGTTGACTTTCGAGCTCTTAATAAGAAGACTATTAAAGACAGCTACCCTATGCCTGTCATAGAAGATCAATTAGACCGCTTAAGCGGAAAATCGCTCTTCACTAGCCTAGATCTCGCGTCTGGTTACCATCAAATTCCGATGGCCGAGGAGTCAAAACATATTACGGGTTTCGTAACACCAGATGGGCATTACGAGTATAATCGAATGCCTTTTGGACTTGTAAATGCTCCGGCGGTCTTTCAAAATATGATAAATAAGGCGCTTGGTGCCAGACGTTTTGACTTAGCTATACCTTATTTGGATGATCTTTTATGCACGGCTATCAGTACTGACGAGATGTATAATAAGCTTGAATCAATTTTTGAACTCCTAAAGAAAGCAAATCTGACCCTCAATCTAAAAAAATGCTATTTCTACCAATCTAAAATCGACTATTTAGGATTTGAGTTATCAGATGAAGGTATTAAGCCTGGTAGTAAAAAAACTCAAGCGGTACAAGAGTTTCCTCGTCCAAGCAATGTTCATCAAGTCAGGCAATTTGTCGGCTTGGCGAGTTTCTTCCGACGGTTTGTTTACAATTTTGCTTGCATTGCTAAGCCTTTAACAAAATTGACTAAAGCAGATGTACCCTGGACATGGGGCGAAGCTCAGGAAGCAGCATTTCTTGACATAAAGGCAAAGCTCGTTACAAGACCTGTGTTAGCATTATACAACTCCGAATTCATTACGGAAGTCCACTGCGACGCTAGTAAAATAGGCTTTGGGGGAATACTTCTACAAAAACCCAACGAAGAGACACCACTGCGGCCGGTCGCTTATTTCAGTCGCCAAACCACCCGAGAAGAAGAGTTTTGGCACTCTTATGAACTAGAAACTATGGCTGTTGTGATGTCACTGCAAAGGTTTCGTGTATACCTAATTGGTATTGAATTTAAGGTGATTACTGACTGCAGTGCACTACGGTCCACTCTTACAAAGCGTGATTTGCTACCAAAAGTTGCACGATGGTGGCTTATACTCCAAGAGTATAACTTTTCCATCGAATATAGACCAGGACTCAACATGCAACATGCGGATGCACTCAGTCGTAATCCGGTACCGTGTTTAGAACAAAAGGAAATAGAAGTTTTAAATATCACTACTAATGACTGGTTGCAGACCATCCAAATGACGGACCCACATTTAAGGAATATCAAAACTATTTTAGAAACAAATGAAGGTGATCTCAAGGACATCAGAATGAATTACACATTTCGCGACAATAAAATTTACAGGAAAGTTGGTAACAAAGTTAAGTGGGTGGTACCACACTCAGCTCGCTGGAAAATATGCCAAATAAATCATGATGACGCGGGCCACTTTTCTTTTGAAAAGACTTTGGAAAAAATTGCCTCTGATTACTGGTTCCCAAAAATGAATCGATTTGTTAAAAAATATGTTAAATCATGTATAAACTGCGCATATAATAAGGAACTATCTGGAAAGAAAAGTGGCTCTCTACATCCGATTCCGAAGATTGTGGCGGTTTTCCATACCATACACATGGACCATCTAGGACCATTTGTTAAAAGTAAACGTGGCAATTGCTACATCCTTGGCATAATTGATGCATTTAGTAAATTCATATTCATAAAAGGTGTCAGGAACACCAAGTCTAGAACTACGATCAAAGCTTTAGAGGAAATATTCTCGGTGTTTGGGCAACCGAAAGTTATAATCTCTGATCAGGGTACCAGTTTCACATCCAGCGAGTTCAAAAACTTCACTGGTGGGATTGGCTCTAAACACGTGTGCAACGCCGTAGCAACACCGCGAGCGAATGGGCAGATTGAAAGATACAATCGCACAATTTTGAACTCGTTAGCAGCGATGAATCATGGTCGCGACGAGAAAGATTGGGATGTGCATCTAGGTAAGTTACAGTGGAGTTTAAACAACACCGTGAATAAAGCTACGGGAAAGTCCCCAGCTGAAATTGTATTTGGACAAAAGACGATAGGACAGTCAGAAGGAATAATTAAAGGGGCATTGGAACAATCAGAACAAATTTCGGATAAGGAAAGGGAAGACCTAAGACAAACCGTGCACCACAACATAGAAGACAATCAGGCAAAGATGAAAAAGTTATTTGATAAAGGCAGAGCATCAACAAAGACGTTCCAGGAAGGTGACCTGGTAATGATACCTAATCACAACCCTGATAAAGGTAAAAGTAAGAAACTTGCCCCTAGATTCAAGGGCCCTTTTCGAGTTTCTGGTGTTTTGGATAACGATAGATACGAAGTGTCAAACATTGAAGGGCATTCGAGTCGTAGATATAAGAACATATATCCTGCTGATCATATTAAACCATGGGTCACTATTAATGCGTCTAACATAAGCGGTGGTGATACAAGTTTAAGCAGTGACGAATCCTCTTCAGGTTAAGTGGATTTCACGTCGATAAATGAACTGCTAATTTTAATAAACAGTCAGTAACTGATCAGTTAAATAAGGTAAAATAAAATAATAACATAATTATTTTTCTATTTATTTATAATATGAGTTAATTTGTAGCCTAATAAATTTATTACGAATATACTTAACCCCTGTTATCCTATCCTGTCATTTACAGCACAGGTACCGTCTGGGACAGTTTAAGATCAAAGCAAAGCAGTGCTTGACCAATACACGTGTCGCAATCGATGCTTCCAAGTGCTAATGCATTAGTAAGAAATATGTATATATAGGTACATATGAATATGGAGTTCAGTGAGATTTGTCGGATATGGCCAGTCTCTAGTGTGGAAATCAGTGAAATACCTACCCCCCAGTGTGGAAATCAATTAAAACCCCTAGTGTGGAGAAGAATCTTATTTATTTGTGCCCCTAGTGTGGAGAAGAATCTTATTTATTTGTGCCCCTAGTGTGGCGAAGAACTTTGTTTAGTGATACCCCTAGTGTGGAGATCATTATTTAACTCCCCTAGTGTGGAGATCATTATTTAACTCCCCTAGTGTGGAGATCATTATTTATTTCCCCTAGTGTGGAAGTTTACTAAATACATCAAGTGTTTAAATGCAAAATATACCCCTAGTGTGGTCTACTCATTATACCTTAACTGAAATCCCTAGTGTGAAAACTTACAAAATATGCGTAAATTGTGTGGTTATAATATCTGTGTAAGCGAAATGAACTTTTATTTGTATTATTTCTAAAGTAGATTTAATTTTAAAACATAATAGTTATGTTAAAATAAAATCACTGGATAATTTAAAGTAAAATTAAAATGAAATCATTTGTATAAATACTTAAAATCATAATATAAACAGAATATGGACGAACTGTTATCGACAAATATATTATAATATATAAATATTTAAATATCTATTTAGTTTGTAATTAAGTAATCCTCACAGAACAATTACTAATAATGTTTTGAATTTTACTTTATTCTTGTCTCATATAAAAAAAAAAATGTATGTTGCTGGCTAAGTTCGTATTGTATTGTACCATTGTTATATTAGATTTCTTTTGATATTCAATTAATTAATTTTGCCAATGTATACATGATGTATTGCAAACAAAATGTGTGTGACTGTGTACACAGTAGGTAATATGAGAATGTCTATTGGTAGAATAATAAGTATACAAAATATATAACTACATTTGGTGACATGATTTTCTTTAAGCATTTAATGATTTTGTATAAAAGTTGTAATGCGTATGAGGACATACCCACCTGACGAATGGCCGAGCTTAATTCGGGTATGGGGACATACCCACGGCAGAATGGCCGTCTGTTAGAATTAATTACGTACTTTCTACATTTAATATTACTATTGTATTTCAATCTCTATTGAAATAATAAAATAAGAAGTTTCATTATAAACAAACTGAGGTTTCAAAAAATAAAAAATAAACAGGCGGTATTCTGTCACCGGCGGCCATCGCGGTTGGATGTGTACGGCGCGCGCTGTTGAGACTGATTTAGCTATAACATAATAATTTTGTAGTTTTGGTCAAGAATATTAAATAATCGAATATAGACAGGTGTGTATTCCTTACGGTAGTATCCTGAATTTCCAATACTATTGAGAATAGTCAGACTGCACTAACGTCGGATTATGTAAAAAACAAACTGTTTCAAATGGAAGATACATATGCTGCTTCAAATAGTGGAAGCCAGATGTCAACGGCAGCACTACTGACAAAGAATAAAGGATACAGAAATAGCAAGAACAATACTAAGAAATCTACAAAGAAAGTATTGAAGTGCTACATCTGTGATGGTCCTCATAAGTTTTACCAATGTCCAAAGAAGGAAGCTCTTCAAGCATTTGCCTTCGGAACTGCATCTTGACATGTAACTGGAGAAGATTGGGTGATCGACTCTGGTGCCTCTACGCACATGACGAAGACGGAAGCTTAAGTTATGTGTGCGGATGGAAACGAGGTGCTGGGCGAAAGTGTCGGTAAGGTTGTGTCTGACAAGATGACGGTAAGTGATGTGACCTAAGTACCAAAATTAGCATCTAATTTATTGAGTGTGAACGCTATAGCTAAGAAAGGTCATGTATTAGTGTTTACAGAGAACGGCTGTGACATCTTTAGGAGTAACGGATGTGAGTTCTATGGCGAATATGTTGGATCAGGTGTGGAAGATAGAGGTATTTACAAAATCAAGAATTGTTCATACGGTTCTGCACTAGTTACATCAGAAGGTGAGCCAAATGAGCTGGTTTTATGGCACAAACGTATGGGGCACCTGGGCTTGAGAAACCTGAAGTTACTGAGAGACAAGATGGCGACTGGGGTGAGTTTTCAAAATTGTTCTTGTAAATTTGAATGCATTTCTTGCATTATGGGAAAACAAACTAGACAATCTTTTACTAAAAATGGTACGAGGGCTACTGAGGTCCTAGGCTTAGTACACTCGGACGTGTGCGGACCTATGCGTATTCCCTCTATTGGTAAAAATCTTTATTTTGTTACGTTTATTGAAGATTTATCGCGTAAGACTTTCGTATACCTTTTGAAACAAAAGAATGAAGTTTTTGGAAAGTTTAAAGAGTTTAAAGCTTATACTGAAAATCAAACGGGCAAGAAGATCAAGATTTTGCGATCGGATAATGGCACCGAGTATGTCAACAAGCGGATGGATGACTTCCTAGCGGCAAACGGAATTCATCATCAATTAACGGTTGACTACATGCCAGAACAAAATGGAGTTGCGAAAAGGGCAAACCGCACCATCTGTGAAAAAGCAAGGAGTATGTTGCAAGATTCTGGATTACCTCAACGGTTCTGGGCAGAGGCTGTCCATCATGCAGTATACTTGAAAAATAGATCACCAACCATTGCGGTGAGAAACATTACACCGGAGGACAAATGAACTGGAAAGAAATGTGATCTGACCATGGTGAGGACTTTTGGGTGCAAAGCTTTCATGCACATTTCAAATCAAAAGCGAACCAAATGGGATGCGAAGAGCATGGAATTGGTTCATACCGGTTTTTGTGACAATGCGAAAGCTTACTGCCGTATAGATCCTACAACAGGGAGAGAGTACAAAGCCAGAAATGTTGTATACCTGGAAAACAGCAAACACACAAACAGAGAATTCAGAGGAGAATGTGGTGGAGTTCATGATACTTCCTGAATCAGAAAGTAATCAAATTCAAGACACTGTGGAGTCTGTGCGGACGCCTCCAGAGAGAGTTCTTGGCAATGGAGATCCGAATGGAAACGTGAATGTGGAAGTGATACAGTTTGGATCGGTGAGTCCGAGACCTGAAGAGGAAGTATGTGAACCGGAGGCTGAAATTCAGGAAGTGGAAACTGATGTTACAGAACTAGAAACTGAAGTTACAGAACCAGAAACTGAAGTTAGAGAACCAGAAACTGAAATATTTGAAGACTGTGAGTCAGTTGATGATTCTGAAAATGTACAACAAGAAAGTGAAAGGAGATATCCACTCAGGGAAAGAAAGGAAAAAAAGTTTCCTGACTACATCCTTTGTCACGTCGAGACAGAACGAGATCGAGCGACAGTGCGTGAGGCACTATCAAGATCAGACAGCGAGCATTGGAGACAAGCAATTCAGGAGGAGCTTTATGCGCTGAAGAAAAATGGGACATGGATGCTCGTGAAACCAAAAAAGGCGTGTAACATCATTGACTCGAAGTGGCCCTTCAGAGTCAAAGAAGAAGCGGGGAATAGAAAAAGGTATAAAACACGCCTCGTTGCAAGGGGATTTAGTCAAAGGCACGGAGTAGACTACGAAGAAACTTTCTCGCCAGTAGTGAGACATAGCTCTTTACGAGCCCTTATCGCTCCAGCTGTGAGACAAGGACTCAAGATTGATCAGATGGACGTTAAAACAGCATTTCTTAATGGAGAACTACAGGAAACTGTCTATATGAAACAACCAAAAAGCTTCGAAGAGAAAGGGAAAGAAGCCCATGTTTGTTTATTGAAACGATCATTGTATGGGCTGAAGCAAGCCCCAAGGGAATGGAACACAAAACTCAACAATGAGTTACTACAGCTAGGATTCAAGAGATCAAAGAATGAACCCTGCGTATACACGAGGCCAAAAGGCAACAATGTGATCATACTAACAGTGTACGTCGATGACATGTTGATTTTTTGGAATAACGCTGCTCAACTACACAAGGTCAAGCAGGATCTCATGTCTAAGTTTGAAATGAAGGACTTAGGCAAAGCTGAACTTATCCTAGGAATGCAGATAACTCAAAGCGAGTTAGGGATCAAAGTAGATCAAACAAAATATGTCAACAAAGTTTTGAAGACTTTTGGTATGGAGGACTGCAAGCCAGCCGCTACGCCTGCAGTTACAGGTCTAAATCTTAATAAACCTGGACCGGGACATATACCTGCAGTGCTATTCTCTAAGGACCACAGCCTTGCGCGCAGCGCTGCGCTCGTCGACGAGCTCGCAAAATGCTGCTTTGGATTTATATTTTATTTTATTTTAATTTTGATTTTAATTTATGATTTAGATTTAGATTTAGATTTAGATTAGATTTTTGATTGATGATGAAATCTAAATCTAAATCTACATCATACCTTCACCATCATACCGGCTGTGGTCCTTAGAGAATAGCACTGCAGATCCTGACATACCATATCAAAGTGTGATTGGTTCCTTGAAGTATCTATCTGTGTGCACGAGAACAGATATAGATAGTTAGATAAGGATAGGCAGATGTCATTTGAAATGTAAACATCAACTCCGTACTTAAATCTTATATAAAGTAGAATAAACTAGTTACACCCAATAAAATTAACACCAATACATCCTAAGCGAACTAACTCTGTATGGTTAGTACTTACCAGTGCCATAATGAAGCCTGTATAGTGTTAAATTGTTAACTGTTAGCACAAGGTGTTAAGTACATTATTATGATAATAACAGTGATAAAAGTGAACCGGAGGACTAAAACACCAAGGAACTAGTGCAATGCTCATTTTAACAGTACGCTGCCAGCAAGGTAAGCGGTGTTGGTGGCACTTATACATTATAAACATTGTGCAAAAACTGTGGTCCGTTTCTTTTCTACTGCATTTAAAATCTTGACGAAACTGCACTCTGCACTGTCAACATGCAGTGCTACTAACTACCAACATTAGTGCACCGATATTGTGGGCGCGTTCCAGAGCTTTGCATTTTGTCAATCTGTAGCATAATAGATGTTATAGATGCGTTCCTGTGACATCGACATTTTTTTTTTTAAATATTAAGCACATAGCACCTATATTCGAAATTGTAAACAAAAACACATTCATCTGTAAGCGTTTTCCTCGTACTCACCGCAAGATGGCAACACTATGCGAGGGTTGTAAACATAACATAGAAGATACGTTATCACTGACGTGCTCAACATGTCTTAAGTCGTATGACCTGCAGTGCGCAAATATATCTCAAAGTCATTTTGTTCAGGTAATGAGCTTAGAGGAGAAGTTTCATTGGATCTGTCATGAATGCCGCTGCAAAAAACCTAAAATAATAAACAACTCCACGCCGGCTAGTCCGGCGATACCATGTAGCAGCGAGAGGTCAAATAATATCTCTAAGCCCTCTATTCGTGAGCAGGATTACCTAGATGATTCGAATAATATAACAATAAGAAGGAAAACCACAAAGAAATCTACTTCTGCATCTCGGAGCCCCAACGCATCTGGTATACTGAATTCTTCTACTACTGCTACTACTATTAGAGACAGCGCACTTGCGACAGTCTTAAAGGAATTACGCTCCTTTCGTGAAGAATGTAACAGCAGATACCTCTCACAACAAACAACTATGTTCGAGATGTCAGAAAATATAAACCTAATAAAGATTTCTATTAGTGACCTCCATAATAAATATAACGTGCTACGTAAGGATGTGAACAATTTACTGGAAACCACTGACATGAATTCTAACTCTCAAAGTGAATTAAGAATACAATGTGAGGATAATTCAAAACGTATAGCAGATGTGGAATCGAGAGAAGCTGCAGTCGGATATGAACTTGCTCTCACAAAGCAGAGGATCGATACTATCGAGAAAACCATGGTAGGTAATACATCAGCGGGTGAAGTATCGCGTATCCAAATAAACGATCAAGGTGCCAGCAAAGCAACTCGTGCAGATCTTATCGCACACCTTTCATCGCACAATCAGCAGCAGATACCGTACCAACAAGAATCAACTCCATGCTTAACACAGACGTCGACACATGAGGCTACGGATAACAATTATGTCCCAAATAACATAACATAACATAACATAAACTCACGCCTATATCCCCGAAGGGGTAGGCAGAGGTGCTAGCACCCACATTTCGCCAGTTTATGTTTAGGTCCCAATGTAATAGGTGGCGAGTTTATTGCCATTAACCGAATAACATGTACAAATCACGTATATTCACTACGGGTAAGGGCATGGCGCGCCCGCGACGATCTGTGATCCATGCAACAGGTGACGCTGACACAGACCTTAAAACTTTAGTTCCCATGAAATATATCCACGCCTGGAATTTTCACCATGAAGTCTAGGAGGAAAATGTACGGTCGTACCTAAAGAAGAAACTCCCTAACGCAGGAGCAATTACTGTTGAAAGACCTAACCCAGAACATACTAGGCATACTTGCTTCGTGGTGGGCGTTCCGGCACACCTGTTTGATGTGTGCCTTCAACCAAACAATTGGCCTATAAATATATCGCTGCAGGAATGGTTTACACACTGGTCTCCAAAAAATAAGAATACGTCGCATAATATGACATTTTTTCGTGAAAAAGACTAGGAAGCTGGATAGAATCTTTTATCAGAATGTTCGTGGGTTTAAAACCAGATGTTCGGGTACCAAGCACTTGCTACACACTTTTTCAAGTAATTTACTTGCCCTGACGGAAACCGGTCTTGATGATAGTGTGTTCGATTCCGAAGTGTTTCCACATGCGCTGCGACCGGGTTGTACGCAGAAGAGGAGGAGTACTGCTCGCTGCACGTTCCCCCTGCTTACTCACGCGCTTGGACTGCCAGTCGGAAACCTATGATGCGATCATATGCGCAAAAGTCACCACAGGCCATATCGACTTCGTGTGTTGTGTAGTGTATTTACCACCTGGTGTTCCGGACAGACGGTACTACAGTATTTTTGACTGTATCAGGAAAATTATGTATACTTATAGTAAACTTCCAATTTTGATAATAGGCGATTTCAATTTGTACTCTGCCAGTGTTGCTGTCCGTAATGATTTCGAACTATTCTTAGCCGAAAATGATTTGACCCAGAAAAATACCGTTAATAATGATTTCGGAAGAATGTTAGATTTAATTTTAGTAAATACCTGTGTGGCAGGTGTCTCGGTTTCAGCATGCGCCGGTATAGTCTCTAAAGAAATGCATCACCAGCCGTTAAGTATCGATATTAACGTGTATACGCCGTTTGCTCATAGATCTTTGAATAGTAATAACAACCCGTATAAGGTTAATAACTATGATAGTGTAGCATACGAACGAAATTTCCGCAAAGCAGATTTTTTCCAATTATACACGGCACTAACAGATATTAACTGGGACCCAGTGTACTCGAACAATGATGTTAATGATGCGATCGGGATCTTTTACAAGTTATTAAATGATGCTATTGCGGAAAGCGTGCCTGTCATGTCTTACTCCAAAGCAACACTACCGATACACAACACCTACACATTAAACTCGGTGGTCCTCAACCGCGTCTCTACTATACGAGATTTGGGGACTCACTTCGATCCACACCTTACATTCAACCAAAATATAATCCAAACTTGTAACAGATCTCGAAAAAACTTGGGGTACCTTATGCGCCAAGCGAAATTTTTTAATAACCCACAAGCCATAACTATACTGTATAACTCATATGTTCGTAGTGTACTGGAAACAAACTGCGCAATCTGGAATCCGCATGAAAAATCATATACACTGCTGGTAGAAAAAGTGCAGAAATCATTCACTCGATGCTTGTACTTGAAAATGTACGGTTACTATCCCTACATGTATCCTACACCATTTGTGCTGCGAATGGTCTCCTATCAAAGCCTTGAAGTTAGGAGGAAACTCATGACGGTCACATATTTCTTCCGTCTAATCCGTGGTTCTATATGTAATCCCTCACTCCTGCAGTATAGATATCTCAATAAGTGTACCACTACCGGCCAGACGCACCCTACGTCCTCGACAGCGGCCACTATTTGTAGTACCTAATACTACTGTAGCTCTTGCGACTAGTCCGCTATACCTTGCACTAACCCACATCAATGATATTCTGCTGAGTGATAACTGTAGTTTTGACATTGCATAGTTATTATAACATGTGGTAAATAAGAAGATAATGTATGTGACCTTAAAGGTCCTTATATGTATGGATTGCCGTCAGTATAAGTTGGTTAAATAAATAAAAGATATAGCATATGCGGTTAACTATCTAAGTCAGTTTAACAGCAACTATACTGACGAGCATTGGATTGCTGCGAAACGCGTGTTAAGATACCTAAAAGGAACTAAAGAGTTTGGACTGATGTTTAAGAGAGGGATATCAGATGAAATTCATTGCTATGCAGATGCAAGTCATGCCTCCTGCTATGATAAGAGGTCTTATTCAGGAGCAGTATTCTTGCATATGGGAGCTGCTGTCAGCAGTGCTATTCTCTAAGGACCACAGCCTTGCGCGCAGCGCTGCGCTCGTCGACGAGCTCGCAAAATGCTGCTTTGGATTTATATTTTATTTTATTTTAATTTTGAGATTTAGATTAGATTTTTGATTGATGATGAAAAATCTAAAATCTAAATCTAAATCTAAATCTAAATCTAAATCTAAATCTAAATCTAAATCTAAATCATAAATTAAAATCAAAATTAAAATAAAATAAAATATAAATCCAAAGCAGCATTTTGCGAGCTCGTCGACGAGCGCAGCGCTGCGCGCAAGACTGTGGTCCTTAGAGAATAGCACTGCAGCTGTGAAAGCAAGAAGCAGAACATCATAGCATTATCTACAGCTGAAGCTGAATATGTTGCAATGTCAGAAGCTGCAAGAGAGGCAATGTTTCTGAAAAGATTTGTGGCTGAAATAACTGGCCAAACTGAGTTGCCGATCAAGATTTACAGTGACAGCCAATCTGCTATTGCAATTGCGCACAACCCTGTGCATCATCAGCGTACAAAACATATTGCTGTACGCCACCATTTTGTGAGAGAGGCAGTTGAACATGGGCACATTGAGTTAGAGTATGTTCAGACAGAGCGTATGGTTGCTGACTCATTGACCAAACCTTTGCTGACAGGAAAATTTGTGTGGTGTACATTAAGTATGGGAGTTGTATGTTCCGCGGAGGATATGGCACCATAGACCACATTCACACAGTGAGGCAGATTATACAGAAGTCCGAAGACTATAATCAGCCCCTGTGTCTCGCTTTTGTGGACTATGAAAAGGCATTTGACTCCGTCGAAACTTGGGCTGTTCTGGAATCCTTACAGCGATGTCAAGTAGACTATCGTTATGTCGAGGTGCTGAGATGCCTTTACGAAGCCGCCACTATGAGTGTCCAAGTACAGGGTCAGCAGTCTAAACCCATCCAATTGCGCAGAGGAGTGAGACAGGGGGATGTCATATCCCCGAAACTGTTCACGAGCGCATTGGAAGATATGTTTAAGACGCTGGACTGGAAAGGTAAGGGCATAAATATAAACGGCGACTACATCTCACACCTGCGATTCGCTGATGACATAGTCTTAATGGCGGAGTCGCTAGAGGAGCTAACCCAGATGCTGGACGGCCTAGCTTCAGCCTCGCGACGCATCGGTCTTGGCATGAATTTGGATAAAACCAAAGTCTTGATCAATGGCCACATTGATCCAGGACCGGTCGTCGTGGATGGCCACCTTCTTGAAATTGTTTCTGAGTACACTTACCTCGGGCAGATTGTGCAGTTGGGTAAAAACAATTTTGAGAAGGAGGCCAAGAGGAGGATCCAGCTAGGCTGGGCAGCGTTTGGGAAACTACGTCGGGTCTTCTCGTCATCCATACCGCAGTGTTTGAAAACGAAAGTTTTCAATCAGTGCGTCCTACCCGTAATGACCTACGGAGCTGAGACGTGGACACTCACGGTAGGGCTGGTCCACCAGTAACAAAGTCGCTCAGCGAGCTATGGAAAGAGCTATGCTCGGAGTTTCTCTGAAGGATAGGATTCGTAACGAATACATCCGACAGAGAACCAAGGTTATCGACATAGCTCAAAGAATAAGCAAGCTGAAGTGGCAGTGGGCCGGCCATATCTCGCGAAGAACCGACAACCGCTGGGGTAAACGTGTTCTTGAGTGGAGACCGCGACTCGGCAAACGTAGTGTAGGACGCCCTCCGGCCAGGTGGGATGACGATCTGCGAAAGACTGCGGGCAGATGCTGGATGCGGCAAGCTGAAGACAGGGCGCTATGGCGCTCATTAGGGGAGATCTATGTCCAGCAGTGGACTAGAATAGGTTGATGATGATGATGAAAGTTTGTATGAAGTCAAAATTGAGGAGGAGTGTTGAAGCAAGGAGTCTTTAGTGATACCGACATAAATACTCTCTTGTACAATTTTTACTTCTATTTAAATGTGAGTGTGTCAGATTGTAATTTGTTATTTTTGCACTTCAAAGTTGGTTGTTATCAATAAAATACATGTTTTATCAAACATTATTTTATTAAAGTATTTTCACATTTGTTCGAACACTTCGTACTCTGCAGAATCTACAGATAGTTTATAAATCTTAAGGCTTTCACGGCCGGCGTTGCATGTAGAATATACTGCTTCCGGGCTGTTTGGCCGTGGTCCATCGGAAACTTGTATTCCAGACGTTTCGTCGATCACTGCGGTCGACGTCTTCAGTGGTACACGTCGGGACGCCGTCGAGTGCGGAGAACCTTCCTCGGCGGCGAACTCGGTGCGACTGATGTAAAGGCCCGAGTCACTGGCGTATTTATAGGTGCAATGGGAGGGGCTAAACAACGTGATCGCTCCTGATTGGTTGAGAGCTGCGCAACCGATGCGCTCGATACCGATTGGTTGAGGCTAAGCAAGGGGGATACCGGGGATGGTGGCGGCTTCGTCATGTTTGAATTGTGATGACGCGCGGCTCTCAGTGCTGGATACCAATCTTTTTGGAGATGAAAACCTTCGTTTTTTCGAAATCGGGCCTTTACATCAGTCGCACCGAGTTCGCCGCCGAGGAAGGTTCTCCGCACTCGACGGCGTCCCGACATGTACCACTGAAGATGTCGACCGCAGTGATCGACGAAACGTCTGGAATACAAGTTTCCGATGGACCACGGCCAAACAGCCCGGAAGCAGTATATTCTACATACTACAGATAGTTGTTAACCATTCCGCTAGGTAGCAACTATCAATGACGTCATGAATGTTTTTACTTCGAGCTTACAACCCCCCCCCCCCCCCCCACCCTGTAAATTTGAGGTATAAAAAAAATACCAATCGATGTATCTTAAATAGCACTTTCCAAAATTATTTATTATTAAAACAGCACCCTCTTAGTTTACGAGTAAAAAATAAATAAAGATACTACCTGCTACACCGTCTATATCACTTGAAATACTTCGAATTTCGTACTTTATGCACAGTGGAAAAATAGCACCCTACTCGAATCAAACTGCACTATCATTAGAATTTCATTAAATGCAATAGTTATTGCAACAAACAAATAAAACGTAACCTAATAATAAATAAAATAATAATAACCTAACCTAACCTTATCTGCACTTTCTTTTCTGCTTCAGATTTTCAATAGCTGAATTCAACTACGTTGTCCTTATTATTTGATTGTTGAAATAACTATTGCATTTTATGAAATTCTAATGATAGTGCAGTTAGTTTCGAGTAGGGTGCAGTTTTTCCACTGCGCAAAAAGTACCTACGAATTTCGAAGTATTCGGTTTAAGTCAGATTCTGTTTAAGACAGATTCTGCTTACGACTGATTCTGTTGACGACAGATTCGCTTTAAGACAGAATTTGTACCTTCGAGTAGAAAGTTATTATCTGTACATATCAATTATATTAAACTTTATTATATTATTATAATTTTCTTATCATCAATTTACAGAACACGTGCCATTATAGTAATTTTAATCATATCGCTTAGAGAAACCTCTTTTGGTTTATCTAATAAGACTGGGCCACATCGACAAGTTTAATAAATAGTTAAAAAAACTAAAAAAAACACGCTTTTTAGAAAAGCGAACTAAAAAAATAGAAAAATTAAATTTAGAATATATTTAATTTAATAGAAGAATATTGTTAAAAATATAAAGTAAATATTTCATTATTATAGAGTGATTATCATTTTATTTTGATAATATCTTAAAAAGCACCCACGCTTTTTTAAAAATAAAATACATTTTTAATAAATAATTTTATCAAATTAGTGTATTGTCATCGGTCCGCGATAAATCCACAAAGTTTGAACGAAATCTGGCCGTTTAAAGTGGGTCAAAATCGCGCCCAAAGCAAGGAGTCGGTTACAAACAAACATACAAGTGAAGCTAATAAAAATCGTATAAAAAGGAATTGTGTCATTAAACATTTCCTTACGAATTGTTTGCAATTACTGTTAATTTTTTAACAAGGCCTAGTAATGGCCCCACTAGGAGACTGTACCTGGGCCGTATACGGGGCCCCCTTATGGGCGGAGACTCTGGCGGCCCGCAACGTGGCTGTTCTAAACAGCCCGTTAAAGGCGATGGCCGTCAGAGTCATCAGGGGGTATCGCACGATCTCCGTCGAGGCGGCATGTCTCCTAGCCGGGACCCCTCCATGGGACCTGGAAGCGAGAGCCCTTGCGCTGCTGTACCAGTGGCGCAAGGAGGCGCTGGAGCGGGGCCATAGGTCGGAGCCCCGAGAAATCAGGGCTCACCGGTCTCTGCTCCGCCAGGAACTCGTGGAGACATGGAGGGTGCGACTTGAGCACCCAAGGTGGGGGGAATCCACCATTGCGGCGGTGAGACCGATCATGAAGGAGTGGTTGGAGAGGGACCATGGGGACCTCTCCTACCGGATGTGCCAGATGGTTACCGGACACGGGTGTTTCGGTAAGTATCTGTGGCGCATCCACCGGGAGACAACGCCGCAGTGCCAGCACTGCGAGGATCCTGGCGAAGACACGGCGCTCCACACTTTGGTGGAGCCGGGATCTCGTTGCGGTCCTGGGCGTGGACGTTCTCTCGTTGGAGACCATGGTGAGGGCCGTGGTCTCCGACGGGAGCAAGTGGCACGCCGCCGCCTCTTTCTGCGAGCAGGTAATGCGCGCAAAAGAGACGGCGGAGAGGGAGCTAGTCAGGGAGAAAAGTCTCCCTACAAATTTTTAAAAGTAAGTAAGGTAAGCCTGTTCTCCTACATGATGGATATCGGTACAATTGTATAAAAACGAATATTAATGGTAATCATACAAATTGGAGATGTTTTGCTAGAAATGAATGCAGTACTTTGTAACGTTGTGGATTCTTTATAAATCAAATTAAAACTATATCCGTAAATTAATCGATATTTTAGTATGTTTCTATAACTTATAACTAATTATCTATGGTTGTGCGTGCGAGATTGGATAGCACTAGCCCAGTTATCAACTGACGGCTCTTATATCGTTCCTTTCCTTGGCAACCTTGGCCGAGGAAGGTCACTTTGACCCCGCGGCCAACTGCTGTCGGCTCCGGGTAAGTTTTGAGATCAACATTTCCTACTTCTTCTACAGGTGAAGACTTTCCAGCGGTGCAGCTTATTGCCTGCTAAAATGCATGGCTTAATGTATTTTGTTTTATTCTGTGTGCTATTTCAGCCTACCTATTATTATAGTGCCACGAGGCCGATGACCCCTACGGTCAGACGTCGCGGCACCAGCTTGTGCTGCCTATTATATTCTCTGTATTATAGCTTCTAGCTACGCTGCATTGCCGCTGGGAGATTCACTTCACCTGCTATTTTAGCGGGTCACTTGGACGTAATTACCTAGTGACAAACTGACCCGCACTTTTTCTAATTACAGGGTCTTCGCACCATCATAGCGGTAGCGAGGCACACCAGCGGAGACCCTGGCACGCCGGCAACATCTAGCCCGTGTCCACTAGCTAAGTGCATACTACCATCTTTGCACAACGGACCGAACAACGCCACGGCAGAATCTTTATTACGAATCCATTCCCTGAGATTCATTATTTCCAATACCTAATATAAATGTATGTAACGATCTCTTACACCGATTATAATCTAATATATTGTAATCGACCTTTTTATTTATCTCTGCTCGCCCTAGCCGGTAGTTAGTCTCAATAGCATCAATTACTTAATTAATTTTTACAGTTCAATTACATCACCGTAACTTCATTTAAAAACCTTCTATAAAAACATTAACCGTTACATCCCGATATTTCATTGAATATGCACGTTGTATCCAATTTTTTTATTCTTTATATAAATTATTATAATATTTTGTACTTACCTGTATTTCTGTCTTAAAGCGAATCTGTCGTCAACAGAATCAGTCGTAAGCAGAATCTGACTTAAACCGAATAACCCTAATACGGGTACAGCGCGCAGATGTGACGTAAGTCGGCGCCCGCCGGGTCGAGTTACGATAAACAAAAAAAATGGATGGCTTTGCAAGTGGTATGAGACGCTGAAGTGTTATTTTTTTGTTAAGGTTATGAGTCATTCTTTCAATGCTTATAAGAATCTGGTTTATACTTATCGTTTGATTTATTATATGTGACTGTAAACATTGACGATAGTTGAAAATGTTACTATGTGAACTTTAAGTGTGTTATGTATTTTATCATTTTAAATTGTCTACAGGTTCTAACTACATATGAGTATATAAAAAAACATTTGTAATAGTAAAAAAATATTTATTTATATTTATGACTAGGACGAAAAATTTGCTGGCGGCGAACAATTTTTCGGTAAAATTAAATAATTTATTTTAATTTTATCGATCTACGTGAATAAAAAATATGATACTACCCCGCACCTAATAAGCTTAATTCATATTGTAACAGATAGTGTAAACATTATAACGATAGGTATTTCTTTTGCAGGGGTGTTGGGTAACCTCCTGGAGTGTCGCTCCGATTCCGATCCCGCTGCAGTCCGGGGGGAACGGAATCGGAGCGGCCGGTACACCCTGGGCGGCGGTCAATGGCTTCCCCTTCACCCCTTTATAGGGTTGGCATTGATCGTCGGCCAATACCCAACGTGGCGGGAACACATCGCTCTCCGTACTCCTCTGCTTTCAGAGGAGACAGGATGAGCGATGCTGTTAGTGGTGAGATGGCCCAGGGTCAGCCGGGGTGCGAGGGATATGCTCTATGGGTAACCTTACACCTCGGCGTCTGAAGACCCGAGACGGCGTGCGGTTTTGGTCGGTGCAAGCCCGACATAACCGCCCCCGCTGGCCGGCGGGGGGGTATCCGAAGGGATTTCCGCACGATAAAAAAAAAAAGGTATTTCTTTTGCAAAAAAATATGGGATTCAATGTAGGTATTACCACTTGGGGTGTGTGTTGGGTAAGGGGTGTGTGTTGGGTAACCTCCTCGAGTGTAGCTCCGATTCCGATCCCGCTGCAGTACGGGGGAAACGGAATCGGAGCGGCCGGTACACCCTGGGCGGCGGTCAATGGCTTCCCCTTCATAGGGTTGGCATTGATCATCGGCCAATACCCAACGTGGCGGGAACACATCGCTCTCCGTACTCCTCTGCTTTCAGGGGAGACAGGATGAGCGATGCTGTTAGTGGTGAGATGGCCCAGGGTCAGTCGGGGTGCGAGGGATATACTCTATGGGTAGCCTTACACCCCGGCGTCTGAAGACCCGAGACGGCGTGCGGTTCTAGTCGGTGCAAGCCCGACATAACCGCCCCCGCTGGCCGGCGGGGGGGTATCCGAAGGGACTTCCGCACGAGAGAAAAAAAAAAAAAAAAAAGGTATTACCACTTTCGTAAAAACACATGGGACCATACAGGACGACTCACGCTTGACCGTGTCGGGTCCGAGCCGAGTGTCGGCCGTAGCACGGTCAACTAATATTATATATATTTTGTATGAACACACTCACGCTATACCGAGCGGCAACCGAGTGACGCCCGAGCAACGGACAACGCTCGGAAACAACTCGGTTCCGCTTCGGCTCGGCCACGGCCCGTTGCATGAATACAGTGCCGCCGAGCTGCGCCCGAGCAGTCGGTAGTGATGCTATACAGTGCTCTGACGTTTTGTTCGTCGTCGGAAAATGAACAACGAACGTTTGATTGAGGCTGTGAGGAAGTATCCAGCATTATATGACATGAGCGATGGGAAATATATGGACTCCAATTATAAGTCTTCATTATGGGTCAAAATAAGCGAAGAAATCAAACAAACTGGTAAGCAGATACATTGTATTGTCTTTATTAATCAACCTTATTAACTTATCTATTAGCCATGCGCGACAAGTTGAGACTTGTGCTCAATAGCCCACTCAAAACGCCTGTCTCAACTTGTCGCGCACAGATTATGATTTTTTAATGCGTTTATTTACGTTTTGAGTACCTATTACATTATTTCGTTATTACGTTCAGAGAAAAAAATAATTTTTAAAGGTTTCTCTAACCTCAAAACCATTATTAGAAGGCCTCCCAATATGAGCGGGCAATGGTCTTAGCGAATTGTCTGTTGTAGCTGTTGAATCTTGCCTTAAATATCCAATGTCGTTTCTTTGTCGTAAAAAATTATGGAGTACACAAGTACTTAAAATAATGTAATCCACATTTTCTGGTTTAGATTTGATTCTTATAGAATAAATTCTGAATTTTTGTGTCAAAATGCCAAAGGCATTTTCAACTAGTCGTCTAGCCAGCGTCAATCTCTGATTGGTCGCATTAAATAAGTTTTTAAAGGAAAGGCTTCATCGCCAACTATGACATAGGGTGCAGTTATTGTGGTATTGGGCAAATGTTTTCCGATGGGTATATTTAGTGAACTGTTATTCAATCGTTGTCCCAAAGAACTATTTCCAAATATACCACCGTCGCTATTGCGGCCGTAGGACCCAACATCGATAAAAATAAAATTGTAATGAGCATCCACCAATGCCAACAATACAATGGAATACGTTTTCTTGTAATTGAAGTATACAGATCCACTGTTAGCTGGCGCCTCAATAGTAACGTGTTTTCCATCCACAGCCCCTATACAGTTTGGAAATTTCCATAGGTTTTGAAATTCATGAGCTATACTTTTCCATGTCCCTTCATTTGGCTGTGGCATTACTTCATTTATTAATCTGTTGACTATAGCCCGACAGGTTTCCTTTATGATTTGAACTACAGTTGAGTGACCAACCCGATAACTCAATGAAATCGTTTTAAACGAATCCCCGGTAGTCAAAAACCTGAAACACAAAAATATTGCATTATTATTATTTGTTACAGATGTGAATTGCAAAAAAAGATGGTCAAATATTAGAGATCAATTCAAAAGGTCACTAAACAATAGAAAAACAAAAAGTGGGCAAAGTTCTACCGTTATAAAGAAATATAAGTATGAGGAGATTTTACAATTTTTGCTACCCTACATTCAAGATCGCAAAACGATATCCAACATCGATGACGACGACGCATCGGAGATACAACAAGAGCAAGAGTCACAGGAGACAGGGACATACAATAATCAATCCATGCAAGAGATAAGAAACGAAGAAGACACAGACAGCGAACGAGGGATTACAGGAGACAGGGCCACAGAAGTACAAAGGAATGATCAATTTACAACACAACAGAGTGGTCAAAGTAGTAACCGTTGCAGTGCCAAAGTCAGTAAACGTCGTATAGTTCCACACAAACAGTCCTCATCTGAAACCTTGATGAAATACATTCTTGAAAATAACGCAAAGAAGCAAAATGAATATAATAAATCACACCTTATAGATGATTTCTTCAATGGTTTGTCGAGTACAGTGAAAACATTTTCTCCATATTACCAACATGTGGCAAAGGGACGACTGTTTGCAGTTGTACAGGAACTGGAATTCGAACAGATGTATAATGAATCGACACCGTCGTCGCCGTCGGCCTCAACACCGATTATGATTAATAAATCAACATCTTCGTCATCGGCCTCAACACCAATTATGTTACAATACACAGAAATTCCACCATCGGCATCGGCATCGACTGTTTTGGATTCATCTCGTCAATCACAAGACTCAACTGGTACAGAGCAGCCATCGATATCTCCTACAGTCCAAGCTCCTGCTCCATTAGACGAAAATCTGCCATCAATATCTACAGAAAATTTTGCTGGAACTTATTTATCTCATTTTATATCTGATTAAAATTATTATGATTGTAATTGTTCAACAAATATACGTGTAAATTAAATTAATGTTTTTTTTCTTTGTAATAATATTAATATAAATGGTTTCTCTGCCTCTGACCGACTGTGCTACTGTCATAAACCCAACCGTCTCTCATTTTTATTATGTATCTCTGTTTCTTTGTGGCCTCCTGTAGCCTAAACGGGTTGATGGATTTTGATGTATGAGGTATCATTAGATTCGTTTTGATCACGGGAGTATAATAGGATACATTTTATCCCGAAATTCTTACAGGAAAACAATATAAAAAATAATTAAACCACTACCTAACTAAAAAGACCCAAATTAAAATCAATTATTAAAAAAAACAAACAACCCGACTGGGTACCCAAACAACTAAAAAGAAAAAATAACAAGTTTGGCAGTCAACTTCTGATAATAGCAACTTTAACAGTCGGGGACCATTATTTTGTAAAGTTGAATAGGTCTACATTTTAATAATAAATAAATTTTAATAAGGCCTCGACTGTTGAAGTTACTATTAACAGACTGCTAAACTTGTTTTTTTCTTTTCAGTTGTTTCGGTGCGCTTCGGGGTTTTAGTTTTTTTTTAATAATTGATTTTTTTTTATGATAATAATACCTTGGATAATCACACACGGGCGGCTTCTGACCCTAAACTAGGGAAAGCTTGTATAAAATCACACATATATATATATATATATATAGATAATAAAGAGACTTAAAAAAAAAATTAAAGATACATACCTGAGAGTAAGAGCTAATCGATGTTTGGATGAAATAGGAACCTGAAACTTTGTATTGCATTTGGTCAAGTTATATTTAATTTTCATGTGTAAGATGTCAAAAGATTCTTTAGTCATTTTAAAGTAGTCCCAATATTTGTCTTCATAACTACGTAGATCTTTACAAAGATTCACATATTCTCCTTTCTCTTGTCGCTCTCTCCAAAGTGGATGCACACTCCATTTCCTTGTAGTTGAAGATTCTTCAGATTCTTCGTCATCCAGAGCGATCGCAATAGCAGCTAATTCCAGATCGTCAAAATTTAACATGATTGTAGTCTAGTTACAACACTGTTTTTTCTCGGACGAGTATACTGCATCACAGCGCAACGGTGATTGCCCGGTCGAGGCCAGTTTTAGTAATTTCAGACACGGAACCGGCTCGGTGACCGTGCTACGGCCGACACTCGGCTCGGACCCGACACGGTCAAGCGTGAGTCATCCTTACTTCTGCGATTGTAAAATATACAGACCAATAACACCCAGTTTCCGAAAGGCTGATCAACGCTAAAATTAACTAATCAGCTGTTAAATCTCTTGTCAAGAAGCATGTTTAAACAGTTTAATTTGATCATCGTGTCAGTTAACATAGCTGTCAAATTAACTGGAGAATCGTATGTCAACCGCCATTTTGGGTTTCCGAAACGCTTGTCAAGCCGTGATCATAGATTATTCGTGTGTCAAAAGCTTTGTCAACTAATTGGTTCGTATCGGCGAATTAACTAATCAATACAATTGATTTTTTACGTGAATCTACGTTTTCTATCATATTTAAAATGAAGTTTTATTTACAATACGTGTTTTTATTTGTAAAAATTGTATATTTTGGACATTTGGCTAAGCATATATTGTTTCTTGTTTTAGATTACAATCATGTCACTTTCTGATATCAGCATGACTATCAGCACGTCTAGCAGTGATGAAGAGGAAAGAAGGCGAACATTTAGGACGAGAATGAATCCTTTTGACTTTTATAATGACGAGGAATTCAAGAACCGGTACCGACTGACAAAGGCTGTTGTACTGTTGTTGGTAAATTTGATAGAGCCGAAAATAAGACGCTTCACTTTGAGAAATCAGTCTATAAATGCTTTGGAACAGGTGTTACTGACAATAAGTTATTTTGCCACAGGAGCATTTCAAATTACTGTTGCTGATCACATAAGGGTGCACAAATCTACAGCTTGTAGAATAATTAAAGTAGTATCTGCAGCTATTGCAGAACTTAGGCCGCAGTTTATTTCCATGCCCAGTACAGATCAAGATCGTAATAGAGTGAAGAGTGAATTTTACAACATTAGCTCTTTTCCTAATGTAATTGGGGCAGTTGACTGCACACATGTAAAGATACAGTCTCCTGGTGGTCCCCGAGCCGAGCTATACAGGAACAGGAAAGGCTATTTCTCCCTGAACGTACAGGTCATATGTGATGCAAATCTCAAAATACTTGATGTGATCTGTCGGTGGCCTGGATCTGTTCATGACACTACAATTATTAATGATTCCCACATTCGGGCTGATTTTGAAAGTGGAGTGTATGGCAGTGACTATCTGCTAGGGGATAGCAGTTATCCATGCAGGTCATATTTATTGACACCTTTCCTATGCCCTTCAACACCCAGTGAAGAAGCATATAATCGAGCACATATCAGGACCAGGAATACTGTGGAGAGATGTTTTGGTGTTCTGAAGAGACGGTTCCCATGTTTGTCCATGGGCCTTCGTGTTAAGTTGCCTACTACTATGAACATTATTGTTGCTTGTTGTGTTTTGCATAATTTGGCACTTAATCATCATGACCACATAGAAGAAGCAACTAGTTCATCATTGGATCCGAATGCTCCAGATGATACTGGTGCTATTTCAGTGAATAATGAAAACACTTCTGTGCGGTCATCTCTATTACTGACACATTTTAATTCTAATTAATAGTAAGTATTGTAGGGTAAAAAACAACCATTTTTATCAACATATTTAATTCTTAAAATAAACATACATTTGGAAATAAACATAAAATTTGAAAATAGAAAACTTATTTTATTTTTGTACCATATTTTCATATTCTTTTTGTTTAATTTTAATTTCTAAATCTAATAACTTATGGCGTTTTAAAGTTAACCTATATTCTAATAACTTGTTTTTTTTCTCTAAATTAACGCACTCCATCTTTGTTTCATAATACTTCTTCTTTATAAAGGTATTATTTTTGGGTACTATTTTCTTTTTTGTCGTCTTCCTTTGTATTTTTATTTTCTTAGATTTATTTTGAGGTGCATTTTTTAATAGTGGAGTAACAGATCTACTTAAAGCATCAGTAACATTTGATTCAACTGGAATCACTTCAGTGTGTCACATCTTCAACTAAAAAAAGATTTAATTAGAATACAACAGTGTACAATATTTAAAAAAATGTATGAGTAAAAGGCGTTGAGTAAGAAAGGTACCATTTTTGTAGTAACTTGATGCACTATCACAGGTATTGGAGAGTGGGTTCACTTGATCACCCATTATTGATAAAATCTGTGCACCCACAGTGCCAAGGACTGGTTTATATAGACCACCACCAGTTGCCATGATACCCTTCTGAAATAAAAAAAATTACATTAAATACCTACTCAGTGTAAGTTAATGTATATTAGCAAACTCTTGAATTTGTAACCACAAAGTGCAGTTACATATAAGATGAAGAGAAGTATCGAAGATCAGCTCCGACTCTTTCCTGAGGCAAAGCATGGCCATTGCAATTCAACATAGCAACGCTGCCAGCATCATGGGCACCTTTGCACCAGGAATGATACGGGGAGGGTTGTTCCCCTTATATTAATTTAATTATATTACTTATATTTTATTTTTAGTTATAGTGTATGTTAAATATGTTTTTAGTTGTAGCTATAGGTTGGTAACATATTATTTTAAATATATGGTATATTTTTTTACATACATACCTTATCCGCTATTTCATCTTTTTTTAACTGTTTTAAAAGAGAACCTAGCTCTGTTATATCATTATGCACATTTGACTGAAACAAAATATAAAATGTTATTTATCAAGATGTATAATAAACTGTAAACAAACAGTATTATGTTTTTTTTTTCAAAATCCTACCTCTAACGTTATCACTTCTGATGGTCCTGCTTCACTGTCACAAAGATCATTCTTTTTACTATCTAAATATTGTTGTACCTGTAAAAAATAATAATTAAAGTATAGCTAAATGTATTCTGAGCATAAAGTTTTATTTATAGATACTTTACTCAAATATTGTGATTTACCCATATAAATAAAATTGCCTTGATATCAGATTTAGCCACTATGCAAATATTATTCTTGAAATATTTTACCTGGTCAGGACAAGTAGGTATTCATCTATCCTGATCTGATATCAAGCAATAGTCAAGAGAAGAGTCAGAATATTTTGAAGTAATTCCCAGATCACCTGCCAAGTGTAAACCACTGTTAAAAGTTGAGAAAAAACTTACATTTTTATTGGCTACATTCTGTCTAGTAGTGCGCTTTAAATTCAAATATGCTGTGCTTAGCTGTTTTTTGTTTCGAGGCACTTCTGCATTACTGTTGAATTCTTGGGTTATGGTTTCCCAAGCTTCATTTTTCTTAACAATAGATACTGCATTTGTACATTTATTTTCGATAATATTTTTGAATCTGGAATGAAATATTGTACATCAGTCTTAGCTACAGCGCAGGATGTGTAATGTAAACAATGATATTAAACAATAAAGATTTATAAAACGCAGTTTGTATAAAGTACATGTACTTACTTCTGAACCAGTTCTAAAAGCTTATACTTTTCCCGTTCGGTGAAATTCTTTCCTCGTGCGGCCATTTTAAACACGAACACAGGGTTAAATGACCAAAGTATTAACAAAACTTTATATAAATTTGAAAAAGTCACTTGAGATTTTAAATTCTCCCTCTTCCAATATTTTGTCAACAGTGACACTTGACCTCACTTGACCTACACTTAACAGGCCTAAACATTTTTTCAACCGTTTTGGAACCAAGCGCATTGGCATTTTGACTGATAAGAATGAACTAATGAACAACAATGAGTAGTGTGGCCACAATTAAAAACAAACCGCATGTCAAATCAAAATAATCATAGATTAGTTAATTTTGGCCTGATCAACGTTTCAGAAACCCAAATTGATTTGACATCCTTGTTAAGTTAAAAGCAGTGTTAGTTGATCAATGATTTGACAGGCCTTTCAGAAACCGGCCGTTAATCTCGCAAATGGGATGATTCACCTAAACAGCTGCGGATCACGTGTGCTGTTAGGCTGTGGACACGTGGTACGATTCAGGTGTAAATGTGTGAAGTTTTTCATATCTGTTTTTATATTCAAAGTCAAAGGCAAAATACAAAAATAATTAATTCTGTATAGACCATTAATCGGAACTTAAAAAACGTCACACAGTGGTTCGATCCCAATAACTGAATAAGCCATCGGATTTATATATAGAAGAGAAACAAATTCTAGCAGTGCGACTTTCAAAGCTACACTTGCACTACGGTAAAATTAGATATAACTGTTTTCAATGTATGGGAAGTACAACAGTAGGAACCTTTAAATATGAATATTTAGAGGTTGCTTCCCACACATTGCAAACAGTTTTATTTTTTTAATATAGGACACATCAATTTGACTTCACCTCGCCTGATGGTAAGCTGAAGGCAAAGTCTCAGGTAAGAGGGTCACCATTACATATATGTACCATGTTTTTTTCTATATAAAAGTATGCTAACAATTTGTATCGATTTAGATTGGAAAAAGTTAGTGTCCGAGACGGGATTTGAACCCGTGACGCACTCTGACCAACTGAGCTACATGGACCTCGTCTTTTACATCCAAAATTTCTCCTATATCGTTTTGGAGCGACGCGACGGTGATATGTATAAGATAAGATTGGGCGGATTAATAAGATTGTATAGGAAAATTTCGGATGTCCTAAACGTGGTTCATGTAGCTCAATAGTTCAAACAGATCCCCCTGTAAGGGACTGGTCGCGGGTTCAAGTTTCGTTTAAGACGTTCAGTTTTTTCAATCTAAATTAATTTTCTTTGTCTATTTATAACATGTTCACTTAGTCTAACTACATTTTTTTACTAGCACAGTTGAGCAAGCTGATCATTTTTAAGCTTATGTGTCGTCTAAAGAATCTTGAATTATATTACAGTTTTTTTGCAATGTAAATAGTTATTTTACCTACATATTTATAAACATGTTTACTTACCCTAACGCATAGTTGACCCTAGAATATTATTACAGCTTTTTTCCAATTTAAATCGTTTTTTTTTTAATCTGTTTACAAACATGTTTGGAGATATGGTCTCCGTTTTAGTAGGGAAGTAGAAATGGAGCTGAAATAAATACTGGAACTACTGGATAAACTTTACTGTATAATTAAATGAGTACATTGTGAGTCAAATAATAAATTAAATATCCAAACACTGAAAACCTATTGATGTAAAAAACCATTTCACCATCCATGTCATAATCAGCAGACAGGTCTATTCTTTTCTTAAACATTTTAAATTATTAAAGGAAAATATAAGAAAAGGCTATACAACTAAAAAGGTTCTACTATGTCACCACACATGTTTACTTAGCCTAAATACAATAATTTGTGAGTAGCGCATAGTTATGCAAACAGCTCATTTCTAAGCTTGTTTGTCATCCAAATAATCTTGAATTTTATAATAGCCTTTTTGACAAAGTTTTGAAAAGCAAAAAGTGCAGCTTAGAAGTCCCGAAACCAGCAGGCTTACCAGACAGACTTAGTGACGGTAGAGGATACTCATGAAGTGTGAAAGTATAGAGTCAAATAGCGGGATTTTGTCTCCTGTCTACTCCGGAGGGAAATAGACGTGAGAATATGTATGTATGTACTTTTAATTAGATTATTAAATTGAATGAAACTTTAAAGCAAAATACTAACTATTCAAATCGATTAAGAACTGTATACGCTTTTTAATAAGCACCTTAATGAAATTAAGAATTTACCTATACATAAATTGAAAAATCTAATCGAGTAAGATAGGAAAAATATTGAATCGGTCCAGGCGATTGTTTCCCTTACAGAGCACTGAGCACTGAGCCACCGGACCGGGGAAACATTTTTCAATTTATGTAGGTTAGAATGTTAATGAAAAAAAGCGGACTCCTGAGGTGAAAGCGACAGCAGCGACCGGGATTAACGCAAGTATGAACGAGAAGGATTCTGTTAGAATGTCTATTTCTTTAAACTTTTCTCGGAGTGAGATTCCGGAGCCCAAGCGCGAAATTACCCCAAATGAGAATTCCGTAGCTCAGAATACCTACTATGAAAATCGCTGAAATAAACTATTCTGGCCGTATCAACACTTTTTAACAGCGCAGGAAGCCGGACTTCAGTAAGAATGTCTATTTCTTTAAACTTTTCTCGGAGTGAGACTCTTGAGCCCAAACGTGAAATTACCCTAAATGAGAATTCCGTAGCTCAAAATACTATGAAAATAGCTGAAATAAACTATTCTGGCCGTATCCACGTCTGTTAAAGTCCCAGTTTTTTTACAGCGTAGGGAGCTGCACTTAATCAAAACTGACTAGACCAGCCAATATTACCCATTGTAATTCGGTATCAATACTTAAACCTGAGAACACTGTCGACTCTACAAGGATCATACCTTGTCCATTGAGTTGTACATTGGTTTCCACCTATTTATCATTGAGTTAACACCTATTAACTTTTTTTTTCATTAAAACTAACATTATTTGTACTAAACCAATGAACCACTCTTGAGATTTATTTATTTACTTCATCTAGTATCTATTTTTGTGTAAACTTTTGCAATAAAATTATTATTATTATTATTTCTTTTAATTTAAATGTAATGGAAGTAACGTCAGCTAATAAAATTATGCTATTTTTGTCCCCGTAGTAGTGGAGGTCATTTATATAGATTAAAAATAAAAAAGTTTAACTATGGATCATATTTGAATTAAATCTTTTTGTTTAACAGTTGGCCCTGTGCCAGTCTCGGAAACAGCCTAAGACACAGAGGTTCACATTGCAAGTGTCACATTTATAGATTGTGCAAGTATCTACTTTTTTCATTGCACACTACTTGCAATGTGACCTCTTATTGCTGTTCCGAGCTGGAAAGTGCTCATTAAGTGGCACCACCCTTTCCCATGGCCCTGTGCCAGTCTCGGAAACAGCCTATGACACAGAGGTTCACGTTGCAAGTGTCACATTTATAGATTGTGCAAGTATCTACTTTTTTCATTGCACACCACTTGCAACGTGACCTCTTACTGCTGTTCCGAGCTGGAAAGTGCTCGTTAAGTGGCACCACCCTTTCCACTTTTTGAGGACGAAATCTTGAAATCCGAGCTGGAAAGTGCTTGTTAAGTGGCACCACCTTTTCCACTTTTTGGGGACGAAATCTTGAAATGATTTCGTCAGCCAACTGCACACGGAATTGCCGCTGGGTAATTTTGGCTGTACTTGCACTACAAAACATCACAAATGCGTTGTGGATCGAGACATTCACAAGCCGGCGGAAAAGCTTCTTGTACCAAATGGCGTTTCTAATCCTTTCTATGGGAAACGCCTTCAGAAGTTGGTCCCTTTTGTCGACGCCTCCCATAGAAAGGTTATAATCGATAACGACCTTTGGTTTGTACTTATAGCACCCGTACTTATCTTTTCCGCCGACTTGCACATTGTGGTATGTAGATATCAAAGAGACCACATTTGTGTCGTTCCACACCGTAATTGTTATGTCTTTTGTCTGACTAAATGCGACCTCACCAGACCGCATGTTTGACTTAGTTTTGTGCCGCAGACTCTCCGGCACAAACTTCCGATTGAGCCGCAACGTGCCCAGCACATCTGTTCCTTGGGCCTTGAGGGTGCGTGCCAGCAATGGACTGTTATAGAAGTTGTCCATTACTAAAGTGTGGCCTTTGTTTAGTAATGGACCAACTAAACTATACACAATCTTTGAGGTCGCGGTCGCACCCTCAGGTTCAGCCTCACTGAAATTATGACCTTCTTTGCCAGTATAAACGATCATGCGCCAGAGGTATCCCGTCCTGGACTCGCATAACTCATAGCTCTTTATACCTACCTGAGCAGCTTTGTTGTTAATTAATTGGGCAAAGGAGAGTTTACCTTTCCATAAAAGGAGGGATTCGTCGATTGATATTAGTTGCTCAGGTAGGTACAAAGAGCTAAACTTGTGATTCAAGTGGTCCAAAATGGGTCTTATTTTTGTTAGTTTGCTCGGAATACCTCTGGCACATAAATTATTGTCTACGAAATGTAAGCATCGTTTTATCATTACGAATCGGTTGAAGGGCATAATTTCAGCAAAGTTCCCAAGTTTTAAATAAGGCAAACATGGGGTCCAGTATTCCTGCTCCACTGGCAAGGGTATGATGCTCTGGAGCATCATGATCCCGAAGAACGTCCATATTTCCTGCACTGTTACTGGATGCCACCTTTTAATGCGCGCAAATTGCGTGACACCCGGTTCGTTGCGGAGACCTTGACCATATTTATTCGTCTCCGTCACTATGAGATCAATTATATCCTCATCCCAAATTTTCTGAAAAATTTGGAATGGGGACATATCCTCAGCCCTAAATGTAGGCCCTGCTGGTCCGACAAAGACTTCTTGCTGGCCTGTGAAATTTTCCGGATTATGTGACCAGTCGAACTCCAGCATCTCTAAACTCGCCATGCTGCGGAGAGCCGTGTCGTCCTGGCGGTCTATGGTGAGTAGAGTCTGCTGGAGTTCGCTGGGCAAATCCTCCACGTTATATTCATGTACTTGCCGCCTGCGTAATTCCGTGAAATCGCCATCATCATCGTCGTCCAGGTCACTGCCCTCGTTGAAGCCGGCAGTACTTGCACACTTCCGTATCCCGGCCTCCTGATCTTCGTCGTATATTGAAGGGTCTAAAACCAAATGATATGTATATCAACTACATATCAGCTTCTCTTAACATAGTCTCTGATGCAGCCAGATTACCTGTGATAGGCGTGATATTAGCATAAAAATTTACCTTGATCGGCTGCCGACGTCGACGGCACTGGAGGTGGGAAAGTGCCGGCGGACGACGATGACGGCACTGGAGATGCGACCATGCCGGAGGACGCAGGCGGCAAAGGTGGACGCTCTGCAATGGATGTGGTGCTGGGCGAGAACCCGACACTCTTCCTGTGAAAGAACATATTCAATTCAACTTCTTTTGAATAACAAAGCATCTTTGGAGTCAATTACTAAATGAACTTACTTCTGGGGTGGCGTGTGCACCTCCTCGAACACCACCGTAGACGGCCCGCTAGCATCTGGTAGGATAAAAATATAGTAATAGGTAAGTCTAGATCACGCAATGAGGGGTTAACGGTAATTGGTTGTCAAATTACACACTTCTTTTTTCGAACTGCCACGGTTGCGGGATACGAGGAGGCGGCACCTCCGGTGTTCCCGGCATAAGAGGGCACGGCACACGCTTCGGTGATTGTTTTCTGTAAAATATAAAAAATAATAAAACATATATGTAGTAATAAAACATATGTAATAATAAAATAATGAAGTTTTCAAAATATTTATCTTGCCTAGATTTTTTATTAGGGGCAGCATCGGGCATTAAAAATAGCCCGACCTCCTTCTTGTGTCGCAGTTCCGTGATTCGTGCCAGCAGCCGTGAACCAGCACCACCTCCTCTACCTCCACCAGCACCACGGCCGCCTCTCCCGACTTTTTTCGTTCCATACTCCATTGTCTAGCTAAATATTGTGCGCATTTGTTAAATAAAAAAAAAGATAAAGCTCAAAACCAATGGAAAAGAACTAAATAATATCGCCTAATATCCTTAAAAACACTCAAATCACGTATATTTTTAACACCCAACAGAAAATTAACGTATATTTTTTGGCATTTTAATTTTATGTAATAATATATTTTTGAATTAACGAATTACTTTTCGCAATTTTACTGTTAGCAATTGTTTATTTTAATATTTAATAATAATTATTTATTTATTCATAGTATAATACAAAATATAATTACATTTAAAACTAGAAGCTATTATTAAAGTAATCTAAAATATGTAAATAAATAAATATTTAATAAATATTCACCTAGTTTTTTTATTAATAAAAAAGTCAAAATTAACGAATTAAAAAAAATTTAAAATGTAATGTTGTATTATTAATGAAAATAAATTCTTATTAATAAAAAGAAATAACGAATATTTTGTCTCGTAAATAATTTTGGTTTAAATTTAATTAAAAATATATAGTATTATTTATTATGACTATTATAATTAAACAATCTATGTCTGTATCTTAAATACAAAATGTACTTCGACCGTTACAAAATTCTCTGTGTCCCTAGCTTAAGGGTGTAACGTAAAGTACCTAAATTTCGTTTCCAAGAATCGGCTGCTCGCTGCTAATGGCGGCCATTCTGGTTTATTTTAGGTTAGCTGCTTTGTACACGAACATGAATGACAATAATTGTGATCTTGACAAAAATTTTGTACTTTTTTGCAAAAGCTTTATTGAAAACTATTTTGAATTATATATTCGATGCCACAATGATTACATTATACACAGAATGAGTGCTACAATTAAACAAATTAACGTGACATTTTGAATATTTCCAGTACCGCTAGAGACATGCACAAGAAGTCACACAAAAACAGAATTATTCTTACCTTTAGGTTAAAACCTTTTATCACACAAACAAGTAACATAAATAATAAACACTAAAAACAAGTTGGTACAATGTCTTATTTAGTTACGCCGAAGTTGGCCGCAGTGGTCTCGAACAGTCTCGAACGTCATAGAGCGAGATCGGTAGAGTTGCCAGCTAAAAAAAAAACAATACAATCAAATTCGTTTATTTATTGAAAAAAACTTACAGACTAATTTATAACAATCACACATAAGTATAATTATTTATTATACCAGTATTCTTTGGCCATAGCCGCGGTCATCTTCGAATTAATTTCAAAATCATAACAATTAGCTGTATTATAGACTCGTTTTGAATGTAATAGACCAGTAATTGATTCAGTCGACAGCCTATTTAGCTGTTTTGTTTTCAAAAGATTAATAAGTATGTGAAAATATGCGTTCAACGTTAGTGGATGAATGGGGAAGTGAAAAAATATTAAAGATGAAATTATACAACAAAGGAAACATTTGAGTTTCATCGCCACGCTTTAGTAAACTTACCACATCCCAAAATAGTTCTACATCATCAGGAAATGTTTTGAATTGTTCACAATTTCTTAAAATGCGCCACTCTGTTTCAATTTCCTGGAAATCATTGCTCTGAACAATATTGGGAAAGCGCCTACTCACAGGAACTATCGAAGCAGTTTAGCCAATTTTAACATTTTTTGGATCAATTGTCTAAACCTTTTATTGGATTATTTTTCAATGGAAACCGCGTGGTTAGTTACTTACAAGCTTCGATATAAAAATCTAGCCATCTGCATTTAAACAAATTTACTTGATCTGAGTTTAGATTTTCTGAACTACTTAGTAGTATATTAGACGCAGCAACACCATAGTATACGGCGTCAATATCTCTAAAATTTCTGGGATGCTTACAATCAACATTTTCGATTGTATTGCTAGTTAAATATTCTCTTTTTAAAAAACAATCAAAAATAGTTTTTAATGTTGCAGTTATTTTTTCATATAAATTATGAATTCTCGGGTGTTCTGCTTGCATTTCTTTATTTAAATCGGTAAATAATGGTAATATAAAATCTAAAAATTCCAAAAATAATATCGTAGTGGGATCTTGGAGCTTCTGTAATATATCTTCTGCATCTAAAAGATGATCATTATTAGAGACTAGCTGACCCGGCAGACTTCGTACTGCCTCAATCGATGACAAACCTTTTAAACCTTCTCTGGACCTCCACAAATAATTCAAGACCAAAATTAGCTAAATCTGTCCAGCCGTTCTCGAGTTTTAGCGAGACTAACGAACAGCAATTCATTTTTATATATAAGAGAAGAAGAAGATTTGGACTATAAAAAATTGTTTTAGAGCAGCGAGTTGTTCCAATATTCTCTTCACTGCTGCATGTACTGATAACCAGCGTGTTTGAGAGGGGTGAAGTATTTTATGGACTTTTAATTCGTTTGTGAGATCATAGTATTTATTTTTCTTTATTGTGTGGTCCTTCGGTATATTTGTTTCCCAAGGTACAGTAAGTTCCACAAGGACCACACATATTTTATCGCTCTCGAGTAAATAAATATGTCAGGTCTAGATGATGAAACCCCATTACCCCATTAATACTACAAACAATTTTAGTAAAAATGAACATTTCCTAGAGAAATATAAAATTAAAGCCTATATACCTGCCGCACAAATTGAGCGCATAGGTATAACGAATTATACCTATGCGCTCAATTTGTGCGCAATCACAAATCTCTCGCTCAATTTGAGCTTCTTCAAAATTGGTACATGTCGAAACATGTACCAACAAACATTTCTAATTAAGAATTGTATCTGAAGCTCTCCTCAATATATGGAATAGTGGCAGTACGCCGATTTACTAAGAAAGTAGGGTCCAGCTGGTCCCCACTGTAGACAGCAACATTTCTCTCAAATATTTTACCACATAATGTAAAATATGATTTATTGTCATACAGAGTGCCTGATTATATCCCTCCTCTGCAGCAGTGTTATAGCTGTTTCCTGCTAAGGTATGTAATGGTAAAAAGTGCTCAACAACAGCAACTGTTGTACAGGTGATCATTCTTATAAAGATTGTGACAAGTCTAATGAATTATACTATGTTAATTGTGGTGGAACTCATTTGGCTGTAGCTAGGACTTGTCCAGTAAAAATGAGGAAGATAATAGAAAAAAAATAGGTTATTCAAGTGATAATAAAACTGAATTTCTTCTGTAACACTTTCTGTTAGAACTACTCCAATAAACAAGATTTTGAATCTTATTAAATGAACGAGCAAGTTTAGTTATCTAAGATAGTTATTTAAGTAGCAAAAAGAATTTAAAAATTGTTATTTTTATAAATAAAATTCTTTTAATTATTATCTTAGAAGCTAATATTTTCAGCTTCTTCAAAATCGACTAAGATGTCATAAACTCCATGATGGGGCTGACACAATTGACGTCTAAATTAGTATGGTTGGTAATGCTGGCATTTGCATTTGTTATTCGGGTTTCTTGTCAAAGTTGTCAATAAACTAAAGTTCTTATTTCTTCTTCCGTTTTTATAAATTCTCATTACTGTTGGAGAAGTAAAGCTTATAAAGTATTCTTGTTTGCTTCGTCATAGTGGCTGAGGGTAGATAATGATCGAAGAAGATACTAAAACTCTTTGGTGTGGCAATTTGCCAGAGCAAGCCACAGAAGAACTATTGTACGAGTTGTTTTTACAGGTTGAGTAAACATCGTTGTTACAATTTATTTTAATATTACCTAATAAGTTAAACAAGAAATCATCATTTTTTTTGGTGGTTACAGGCGGGTCCGCTAGAGAAAGTAAGAATACCCAAGGACAGAGATGGGCGGCAGAAGAATTTTGCTTTCATCACTTATTGCCATGATATTTCTGTGCCATATGCTCTAAATTTATTCCGTGGCACCTCCTTGTTTCATAGGACACTCTCACTTCAATCTCGAGCACGAATGCCGATGCTACCACCACCAATAAGATGTTATGGACCAGAGCCTATAATGGAATTCCCTCCACAGACTAACTTTGCCAAGCAGTTTGTTGACATGACAGAAAACTTGAAGGAGGATGACATGAGGAATGTAAATATGGCACGACAAGGAGACAAGCCTGATAGGCTAGTCATAGCTAGTTTACAGGGTAATTGGCAACATCGGCATCATCCATACAGAGCTAAAGAAAAACCACAAAGAGATGACTACAGGCATAGAGATGATGATTACAGGCCAAGAGATGATGACTATAGGCCAAGAGAACGAGAGCCTCGAGAGAGAGAGTCTCACAATGACAACAACTATAGAGGAAATAATAGAAATAAACATTCAAATAATTGGCGAGATAGAAGAAACCATAAAAAGGGTAGCTATCACAGATAGTGCATAGTTATTTTATTTCATAACTTACCATAGACATCTAATGAATATTCATTAGTGGTATTGTTTTTAATTTGACTGCAAAGTAGTAAGATGGGCTTCCATAGTGCTATAGTTGTACCAGCTTTTGTGTGTAATGGTGAAAATTGTAACTACTGTTGTCACTGTCCAATGTCATTCAATTACAGTACAGATTAGTGTTATTGGATTTCATTACATAACTTATCCAATATAATGTCCGAGTGTACCGATTACCTCTCTATTTTTCAAGTATAAAATCATCCTTTTCCTCAAATGTGAAAGTATACAGTCTAAACTACATGGTAGCCTTTAACCAAAAAAATTAATCAGTACCAAATATTATAGGTGCTTAACCCATCAAGCCTGACAGCTTGTCAAACGGACGTACTCGCGGTGCTTTTGCACCGGTTGGGTGTCAATGAGTTAATAGAGACTGGTGATATAACTATGTGAGAAAACAAACTTTATGTACTGTAAAAAATAGACTTCTACTAATAATATTACATGCTAACTTGCTCAATTTTATTGTACATCAATTAGCTACACTGAGGCGACGGTGATGCCACCCTTCAGTTCACAAATTGGTTGGTATGGCTATACCAGAATAAAGACATATATAAAATCATGAACATAGTAATTATAACCTAAGGAGTGCTGATGATTAAATGTCTAGGACTTTCCTTACCCTGTTTGCTTGTTGGCATGATTCTATGTTCCCACAGAATTTTCACCATCCCTGTTTGCTTCGGTATCTAATACATTTTTTGTAGCTGGATTTGGCTGAACGATAGGCGTCCCAGTCTTCATCTGCACAACCTTCCTTCGCTTGCGCTCTAGCTCTGGGCCCCACCATGGCTGTTTGCCTGGGGTTTTGGGAGGTAGGGTTTCTGGGCATGCTATGTGGTAGCTGTCTATTATAGATTTGGTTAGGTGGTTTACCTGTTCCTCAATCTGTATGATGTTGTCGAGGGTCAGTGGGGAGCGCTGTTGAGCAAGTCTATTCGCCAGATGCTGCTCAAATTTGACCTTGTCGGTTTTCCTCGGGTTGCGTTTTGGCAGAGTTTGTAGTGTCCCCGCCTGTAGATCGAAGTGAATCCACCTGTGGTCTGAGCAGGATGCCTCCTTGGAGACGTGCCAGCCCATGATGGCTTCCGCTGCGTTTTCAGTAGCTAGTGTTAAATCAATAATCGTACGGCTCTTTTTGGTGACGAAGGTCGGTTCAGAGCCGGTGTTTAGTAAGGTAAGGTTAGTAGTGAAAAGATATTCAACAAGGGACTCACCTCTGTCGTTTTGAGTGCTCATGCCCCATAGCGGATGATGACCATTGGTGTCGGCCCCAATTATGACCTCTACCCTTTTCCTTTCGCAGTGGTCCACCAGCCGGGTGAGGTCTTGCGGGGGCAGCTCCTCCTTTTCGGGCATGTAGGCTGAGGCGAGGATGACCACGTTGTCCTCGACGTCCAGCTGTGTCTGTAGCCTTATGGCAGTGAGATCTCTGCAACCGAACTCTGTGAGGACCTGTGTTTTTAAGTTTTTTGTGACATATATACACGATCTGGGGAGATCATGTTCGCCAGTCACAATAAGCTTACCTCCTAAGCTGGAAAGCCCCTGGATGTGGCCCCCTCTGATCCAAGGCTCTTGGATCAGGGCAATGGCCGTTTGTTGAACCTCCAGCCATTTACGTAACTGAGCCGTCCCATCACGGCTGTGCTGGAGGTTCACTTGGAGGATTTTAGTCTTCGACGAAGGGGACGCCATCACTGGTCGTTCCCACTTCGTCCTCCCCAAGTTTTAGCCCCGCAAACAAGTCGCCCGGTTCGACGTCGTCCCCCAGGAGGCCGGAGATTGAGGCCAGAATGTCCTCCGTATCTTCTGCCTCCATGGGTGCGCCCTCCTGTCCGACACTGGCGGGGGATGTTGGTGGTGCCGTTGCAGGCACCTCCCCGCTTGATTCGGGAGCGTTTGGGAGAGGATCGGACTCCTCTCTCGCAGGCAGCTGCTTGAGCTCCTGGTTTAAGGTGGTCGTGGATGGGTCCCAACCCAGAGGGATGTCGGTAAACCTGCCGGACCGACACTGGAACTTAACGTACACCGTCCCCACTCCAAAAGCGAGACGGCGTCCGGCCTTCATTAGGGTCGGTACTTGAAAGAGAGAGAGAGTGTACCAAACATTAAGCACTTCTTTGCAGATGGAACTCTTATTGTCGTGCCGCGTCCCTTTTACCCACTCTATACAATACACGGGGGCGTTGGTAGTAGGTACTGATGATAAGATGTTGATAGTTCCTTTATTTTTTGCTTTATTGCCCAATAAAGAGCAAATCACGTATGAGCGGTTATTCAGAATATTGCAAAAACGTTTTCCGGATATGCAACCAACAGAGTTTCAGAAAGATTATGAGGTAGCAGCTATGAGTGCCATTAAATCTGCGTTTCCTGCAGTGATGGAGAAAAGTGGCTACTTCTATCATTTTTCAAATGCAGTTTGGAGAAAAGCAAAGTCACTTAATTTAACTGACATCAAAGAAAATCGTTTATACATATGTCGTTTAATAGCGTTGGCACATTTACCAGTACAGTACATGCCTGAAGGTTATTTAGCTGTGACCAGCAGTTACGAAGATGTGAATGATAATATGGAAAAATTTAATAATTATTTCTGCAATCAGTGGCTGAACCCAAAAATTATTGAGACTGTAAGTTGTTACAACAAGCGACATCGTACAACCAACAAATTGGAGGGATGGCACTCTCGAATAAATAAAATATTCGGGAAGAAGCCAAATCTGTATCAATTTATCAGTCTGCTGAAAAAGGAAGCTTCACAACAGTCTTCAACTTTTAATTTGCAGCAGACCAACCTTCACTCTGCACCAAGTAGAAAAGGGTCGAGACGCAACATTAACATTGACTTGCGCATATGAGAGATAGTGGACGACTTTGTGCATGGACAAATTGAGGCTCTCCCTTGTGTAAAACGATTGTGTCTTCTAAAGTTGGTCATAAATTGATTTTGCTACATGGGGTGATAACCTTTGTATATTTTACGCTGCATTTCAATCTCGGCATAGGTATGATTATATTGGGGTGTGTGTTGGGTAACCTCCTAGAGTGTCGCTCCGATTCCGATCCCGCTGCAGTCCGGGGGGAACGGAATCGGAGCGGCCGGTACACCCTGGGCGGCGGTCAATGGCTTCCCCTTCACCCCTTCATAGGGTTGGCATTGACCGTCGGCCAATACCCAACGTGGCGGGAACACATCGCTCTCCGTACTCCTCTGCTTTCAGAGGAGACAGGATGAGCGATGCTGTTAGTGGTGAGATGGCCCAGGGTCAGCCGGGGTGCGAGGGATATGCTCTATGGGTAACCTTACACCCCGGCGTCTGAAGACCCGAGACGGCGTGCGGTTTTAGTCGGTGCAAGCCCGACATAACCGCCCCCGCTGGCCGGCGGGGGGGTATCCGAAGGGATTTCCGCACGATAAAAAAAAAAAAAAAAAAGGTATGATTATATTATTTTGCACAGTAAGTCGTCAGTAAAATAAAGAGACCAACTCTGCATTGCCGTAGTTATGTCTTTTTAACATCCTTGTTTATTTTAAAGACCACTTTCCTCTTTAACTGTACAGTTAGATAAAAGTTGGAATAGTGCTAATAAAAGTACAAAAAGTTGTCCTCATTCGAAGACTTGTATGGATGTTTAATAAGCTGGATTCCTGAGAAAGTTAGAATCTTGCGAACAGAGGCTTCAACCGATACTCCGAACAAAAAAAAACACTCCAGGCGTAATGATGTATATGGTATGTCGTACGCCAAGAACCTTCGTTAAAGGCCGACATCCAATCAAATGGCTAATTATTATTGAAACTAGAATTCCTCAACGTTTAAAGACTTGGCGTATTGAAAGTTAGCCCGTTAGAGATGGCTGACCAAGACTCAGCCAAGTTATTAAAATTTAGTTCATCTAGACACAAGTGCTATCAACAAAAAATAATTGGTAAAAGTTTAGTTTCTAATTCTTGTGTATTGAAAACACAACTATCTATTTTCCTTATGAAATCAAAATTTTAGTAACATTAATAAAAAACGCGTATGTAGGTGCTGAGCATTTTTTTGTTTTGTAAATTTTTGCTATAAGTATCAACCACATCTATAGGTACCATCGTATTGACAATAAACTTACCAATAAAATACTAATTCGAAGTTACCTACTTTTATACCTAGATTTATACAGGGAAAACAATTGCGACAGAATTTTGGCACCTTTTTGTACCCATTGTACGCTCCAGTCGAGCGTTTTGCGTTTTTTTTGTGTCCGGAATGTCAACTACCTACATTTATGAAATAAAATTAACAGTTTTAATTTTTTAACTTTTATTACAAACTAGCTTTTGCCCGCGGCTCCGCCCGCGTACATGTCGGTTATCGCGACAAAACATAGCCTATGTCCTTTCCCAAGGTCTAATCTACCCCTGTACCAAATTTCAGCAAAATCGGTTCAGTGGTTTAGGCGTGAAAGCGTAACTGACAGACAGACAGAGTTACTTGTTACTTGTTACGAGTCTGCGGCGAGGACGCCGCAGACTCATCTACGCCCGGGACTACCGACCTCCATGATCGGGGCCTGAGGACGGCAGTTGGCCGACTCGCCGTCCTTACAGAAGCAGGCCGTGGCGGAGGCGTGTCGTGTGTGCCCTCACACGCCTGCCAACTCACCGAAGCGGGATAAAACCCGACCCCACCAGGCGAGGCCGCGGTGGCGGCCAAAGTCCGCCGGCAACCCTGGGGTTATCCTTTCGAGGGCTTACCCGGGGTGCCCGGCAACGGACACTTGGGGAGGACACCGTGCGGTTTTAGTCGAGACACGACATAACCACCCCCGCTGGCCAGCGGGGGGGTATCCGAAGGGATTTCCGCACGTAAAAAAAAAAAAAAAAAGATAGAGTTACTTTCACATATAATATTAGTAAGGAAGGATAGCAGGATATTGTAATTTCATTAGGAAACTCGATAGGTGAAGGTCGATCAAGCGGTATCTGACTATGATGATATTTCGACCATTGCACAAAAATCTGAAATTTTGCTTCGTGTTATATTCATTATAACGAGGACGATTTTACTATTTTGCTCGCCAGGTTACTTAAACGACAGGTAAATAATTCAAATATATTAAATCATGTTCAATATCAATTTTCTTTCGTTTACTTGTAGAAGTTGTAGATATGTTGCAAACAAAACACAAATATTTCTTATTCTAGTCTGTTCAAGGGCGTTGATTTGTATCTTTAATAGCTGATAATGCTTTTGTTAATATCTGAGTGTCTCGTGCGGTCAGTTCATATGGTAGGACTGCTTTGGCTATTAATTTAGATTGTAGCTGTTTAACTTCAGACGGCGAGATATTATCTAAACGCTGAGATCTTGCGTCATTTTCTATTACTTGAAATGAGAATTCTTGCATGTGGGTATCCAAGGGCTGCCATTCGTTGAATGTCAAACAGCTTGTATGGCAAAATGCAGCAAACTGTTGGTAGCCAATGTTCTGAAAAATGAGGTTTATTTGTTTTGTCATTATCTTTACGTGAAAATAGGAAGTTTAAACTTAATTAAACTTTTGCCCACTTACCCACATGGTATGCCCCAAGTGGGGTTAGCGGTGAAGTGACTGAATGTATTGGAATCGAACGGACTAAAACCAACAGAGGGAAACCTTCAACTTAAGAAGGAAATTTTCTTTCGGCATTGATGTTTGTTCGAAACTCAAGGTAGTCCGAAGAACACCCATCTCTTATTTAGAGAGGCGCGTGCGGAACTAAAATTCTACTGATATTTTCGCCTAATAGTATTAGGTAAAAGCATCGTTTCCGAAAATGGCAGAATCATTTGAGGAAGTCTTTCTCTGCGTACGCCTCTGATTTATTTGGCACAACGAAGAGAACACGAGGGAGCACTCGGGTTCATCGCTGGCACACACCACCGTTTAGTTAGCCCGACCTGTAACTGAACTATGTTGGACAGCACAAGAATGAGAGCTCTATTAACAAAGAGAAGAACACAGCCTTTGTAACTGGAATGCAAGCAGGAGCTAGTAGCTAAATAATCAATCTCTCAATTCGTTTGAAGGCAAAGCACACACCTCAGCCGTGATTAGATATGAAAAGAATTGTCAGAAAGGGCGGTGCGTTCGTACCTCACGCAAGTTAGTGATGAGATTTACATTTTGCTCTTCTATGAATAGACGGGTTCGCCAGATGGTAGTCACGGTTTGTGGGTACTCAGTGCAGAGCAAACCGCTGCTTCTGGCAATACCTAATTCGAATATGCCACAGCACCGCACGGTTTTGTCGGATTTGATGTACATATATATTATAAAGAGGAAAGATTTTATTGTTTGTTTGTTTGCATTGAATAGGCTCCAAAACAATTAAACCGAATTTCACCATTAGCATGCTATATATTATAATCTCTGAGTAACATAGGCTACTTTTTATCCAGATATTCCCACGGGATCAGGACTTACGCGCGGCGATGGTAGTTAACTATATTTCGATAGTTAGATAATGCAGTAGATACTTAAAATACGTAGGTCTTGTATCTAACATATTTACTTACTATTTCTCTCTTGTATTTGTATAGTATGTACCCCATTATGTCGTACATGAAGGCAATGGACACAATATACAGACTAACTGAAATCAACTTTTGCTCCCAACAGAAATAGTCAGTTTTGAATATGAAGTACATTAAATATGTGCCCAATATGCCACGGAGCCCGAAAAACAATGTCAAGTACAGGACCTCTATGAAGAGGAATAAATTTGAATTTCCATATCCTTCTTTTTTGAGAAACCTGTAAAAAGAAAGTATCTGTACCTATACGTATTTCACAACTACTGCCTAAACTCTTCATGGAGATTCACCTAAACCTACGTCTGGGTCGCAAGTTTCCATTATCAGCACAACGGTAGTCCTGATTGCATCCAAGGTTGCATTTGATTTGGCTTATGTGGGTTTTTACGAGAGCGACTACCGTTTGACTCTTTGACTATCCCTGTAAGCTTGCAATCAGCAGGTGTATCTACCTGCTTATAGGTAAGGTTCGCTTGAGCCCGAAGATTTTAGTGGGTCGCATACACACATAATCAACAAAGACGAGCTAGTATACATATAGTTAGGATAATCGATGGTTCACCTTCACTCCCGTCCTCAAACTAAAAGGCGGCTAAGTGAAAAAGCAAATTTTGAACTAGAACAGAAAAATGAGAGCCTATTTTAAAACCTTTGCTCGTATTTCCTATAAATCTGCAATTACGTTGTCATTTAATAGTGGATGGATATATTTTGGAGCATTTACGAAAATAACGTTGCTATTGAAATATATAAATATTTGTTCAAAGTTATGATGTGAAAATTGACCAGAAGTACGTAGTAACTATTTATTAATCCTGCCAGAACTCACTTAACCGCCTTTTAACTTGAGTACGGCAATACAGTTGACCTATAAATACCACATACGCTTTATTGTACCGCATTCAGCCGATGGATCTGAATGGCAGTTAAATTTCTAATAGGTAGTTACATTATTGGACTCACGATCACTAGACGTTGAAATATACATTGGGATTACAATAAAAACTAAACTAGAGAAACATTATCGATAATTATCGGTATTTAATTTGGTCTTTAGTTTTTATCAGCATTTAGTTACGAGTTTTATGTAGGTAACCCTCATGTGATAAAATTGGTATTTTTTATTCTACTATAGTGGCAAGTTAGCATACTGCAGGTTACGTATACTACTATACTATACAACCGTCATTTTCTTCATCTGAACGCCAATTTTTTTCACCTATCTGCATACTTTACACGTAGGGACTGTCTCAGTATACGGGGGACAGGGGTGGGCCCGGCCTTCCAGTAAGAGGGGAGTTATCAACATACGCATCGGAATAAAATTAATGACTTTTCACACTTTTTTTATTATTTTGCATAGCAGTTAATAATACAGAACATAATACGCATCATAAACCTGGAGGAATATACAATCATCCCACAACTATCCAGGTAACCTTAGTTATCTAGTCCCTGGGGTGGATGCATAGTTTGAAAAATATCTAAAAAGCTTAAAAAATCGTAATGTACTAGTGTAAATCATAAAAAAAAAAACGTTCTAATGTTTCAATTACGCCCGGTCGCCCGACCATATGTTTGGAAGAACGATTGGGTGAAAAAACTCATGTGCGATTGGAGAACGCGTGCCTCCAATTGAATAAGGATTTTGGAATAATGTTAGTGTGAAAAAGGCCGTGCGGATTTCGAAGCAATGGTGCTTTATATTTGAATGAACATGGAAATGTAAACACGCCACCCGGTAAGAAACAGCCTCTACCTCTCCCAACCGGATCTTAAGTTGTCTAATAAGTAGGTATTGAAAACCGCGGTAGCCTAGTGGTATGGGTAAAGGACTGCTAAGACGAGGTCTCGGGTTCGATCCCAGGTATTACCATGGGACACACCAATGACTTTTCGATGCTTTTCGAAGTTATGTGTGTAATCATCGCAGGTTTATTAAGTGCCCGTGGCAATAGGCTCGCCACCTATTACATTGGGACCTAAAACATAAACTGACGAAACGTGGGTGCTAGCACCTCTGCCTACCCCTTCGGGGATATAGGCGTGAGTTTATGTTATGATGATGTAAAATCTCACATAGTTAATAACATGACTCATGTGTGCTAAACTCACCATCTCGTTTGAAGTAGTGGATTAGTTATTTCCATCAGGACGAGTGTACAGGCGTAGGTACAGCCCGTGTAATCCTTCTGCATGTATATAGTTATAGCGCCCAAAGCGCTTGCATGATGACACAGCATCAGGATAGCATCAGACCAGTAGACGGAGCACCAGAGCAAGTCGAACGCGAAGTAACCCCATGACCAAAGCATCAGTGCATATTGGGACGGCATCACTTTTACTGTAATTAAAAACTAATGGATTTGTAACAGCCTTTAGCCTGCTAAAATCCCTTGCCAAGCTTTCTAGAATTTTGATTAGGTAATAAAAGCATTTTTACAAAATTAGTAATTTGTGTGATTACACAGTCTAGACCAAAATTGCTATGGGTTCTAGAATACAGATAAATAGATATTTCACTCCAAAGGAGAGAGAAACAAGTATTTCGAATAGTTTTCACTGCACGGAAGCGACACTGCCTTCGTTCTTAAGTCGAGACCAAAATGACTGGCTATGCCGCTTCCGCCGGACTCTGGTTGGTGTGGTACACCCAAAAAAAGCAGGCTTGAGTTTTATGAAATTACGTGTTTGAATAGGCCCATTTTTTTTTTTTTTTTTTTATCGTGCGGAAATCCCTTCGGATACCCCCCCGCGTGCCAGCGGGGGCGGTTATGTCGGGCTTGAACCGACTAAAACCGCACGCCGTCTCGGGTCTACAGACGCCGGGGTGTAAGGTTGCCCATAGAGCATATCCCTCGCACCCCGACTGACCCTGGGCCATCTCCGGTTTCGAGATGGCCCCCTCGGGTTTGGGAACCACGGTGTCCCCGTCTTGCCCCGGTTTGGGGGAGGGGCGCTAGTCGCCCCACCGTCCCGGCCTGCTTCTGCTGGGGTGACAGGTGGCCTCACCCGCCACCCCCAGGCCTGCGCTCGTGGAGGACGGAGGTCGTTAAGCGACCTCCGGCGCCTGAGTTGCCTGCGACGCGCGGCGAGCAAGTTGCGGGCTCGGCGGACCGGGAGAGTTCTAAGTCTCTCCCGGGCGCGCTCCGCCACCTCCTTCGCGAGCATTACATGCTCGCAGAAGGAGGCGGCGGCGGCCCACGCGCTCGCGCTCCGCACCATTGCCGCAATCATGCTGCCGAGCGAGAGGACTCCCACCCCGATGGCTGCCACGAGGTCACGCCTCGGCGCCTCCCACGCCGGGCAGTCCGCCAGCATGTGCAGCCCTGAGTCCTCGCTCGCGTCGCAGTGATGACACTCAGGCGTTGGCTCCTTCCTGATCCGATGCAGGTGGTCCCCGAAGCACCCCTTCCCTGAGATCACCTGCGTCAGTCGGTAGGAGAGGCTTCCGTGTCGCCTCTCCAGCCAATCCTCCATGATGGGCCTTACCGCCGCTATTGCGGCGTGCCCTGCGCTTGGTTGCCCAAGTCGTTCCTTCCACTCCACCACGATGGCCTGGCGGAGCTGGGACTGCACGGCCTCGATTTCTCGAGGCTCGGGGTTCCATCCCTGCTCCCGCGCCTCCTTTCGCCACTGGTACAGTTGCGAAAGGGCTCTCGCTTCCAGGTCCCATGGCGGAGTTCCGGCAAGGAGACTCGCCGCCTCGAAGGAGATCGTGCGGTACCCTCGGATGACCCTGATGGCCAGAACTCGCTGCGGAGCGCGCAGCATCCGCACAGTTCTGGTCCTCAGGGCCTCCGCCCATATTGGGCACCCATACAGGGCCATGGACCGCACGATCCCCGCGTAAAGTCTCCTGCAGGAGTCATCGGGCCCCCTCATGTTGGGTAACAGCCGAGCCAGAGCAAGAGCTGTGCCCTTCAATTTGGGGGCCAGACTTCGGATGTGCTCTCCGAAGTCTCATCGGCCGTCGAGCACGAGCCCCAAATATTTCATTTGGGGCTTGATGCCGATGCGATTTCCTCCCACGATGAGACTGGATCCCTCGGGTGGCTTGCTCCGAGGCCCATGAAAGAACAGGGCCTCGGTTTTATGCAGGGCCACCTCGAGACCCAGCCGCCGGATCCGCCTAACGACTTGGGCAACCGCGGTCGTGGCCTTTCGGGTCGCTTCGCGGTACGTCGCCCCGCACGCCGTCACGAGCGTGTCGTCCGCGTAGCACGTGACGGCGGCACCGCCTACGAGCTCACCGCGAAGCACCCAGTCGTATCCGATGTTCCACAGGAGCGGCCCAGGACCGATCCCTGTGGAACACCGCACGACATTTCACGCCGACCGAGACCGGTCACGGTTGGGTAGATGACGGCTCTCTCCGTCAAATACGCCCCGACTATGCGGCGGAGGTAGAGAGGCACTTCGTGATACACGAGCGCCTCCCTAATGCAACTCCAGGGCAAGGTGTTGAACGCGTTGGCGATGTCCAGGGACACCGCCAACATCACCTCACCCCGGGCTACTGCATCCTCCGCCAGAGCCCTCACGCGCATGATGGCATCCACGGTGGAGCGCCTCTGGCGGAAGCCATATTGGCCATCCGCCAGGTCCGGCCCCACTCTTGAGAGGTGCTCGACGAGGCGCTTCGCAATTACTCTTTCAAAGAGCTTGCACACCTCGTCGAGCAACACTATGGGCCGGTAGGCGGACGGCGAGTCCGCCGGGCGCCCCTCCTTTCGGATGAGGACCAGTTTCCCCGTCTTCCACAATTTCGGAAACTGGCCCCGCTCCAAACATGCGCTGAGAAGCCCTCTCAGTCGGGGCTCGAGAGCGTCGTCGACTAGAGCTAGGACCCACGCTCGGCCTGGAATGCCGTCGGGTCCCGGGGCGGTGTGTTTGGCTCTTAGCCTTCTCACCGCCAGCTCTAGTTCTACCCAAGTGACCTCGGGCACGTCGTCGTCTTCCACGTCGGGCGCCATGCGCAACCGAGGCGGAGTCATCCGCGGTGGAACATGTTCCACCGCCCGCGCTGGGAACAGGGAGCCAACAACTCCTCCGAGCAGATCCGGCTGAAGACACCGGGTTAACGGCGGGGCCTTGGGGCGCAGCTTGCCCCTCACCATCCGGTAGGGCCGCCCCCAAGGGTCCCGCTCCAGCATCTCCAGCAGCTCACGGAAGGCGTCCCGTTTGGAACGCCTTATCTCCGCTCGGAGGGCTCGTCTGGCCTCCCTGTATCCCTCGTACAACTCCGCCTCTCGGGCCTCCGCATCTGCGGGGCGGCGACGCCTCCTACGGAATCGGGCCCACCGGCGGTGCGTGATCACGCAGCCCCGTCTGAGCTGCGCGATCTCCGACGACCACCAGTAGACCTGACCCCTCGGATTATAGGGCGGAGCCCTAGGCATCGCCGCGTCACAGACACGGGTCATGGCCTCCCGGAACCACTCCGCCTCATCGTCTATGCTGACAGGCCTGTCCGGCGCAGGGGCCCAGGCCTGTACGATGGCGGCTTCCAGGAGGAGCTCCCGATCAAGTCGCTTAAGCGCCCAACGTGGCTCGGGTGGAGCCGGTGCAGCCGGCGCGTCGCTCGCAGGGGGGGACACGTCAAACCGAATGTATCGGTGATCCGAACTTGTGTCCTCCCCCAAAACGACGCGCCAGCCCTGAACACGTCGCGCCAACGAGGGGCTCGCGAACGATAGGTCCACGATGGAGCTACCCCTCGAGGTCACGAACGTGTCCACGGCTCCCCGATTTAGGAGGACTAGGCCGAGTCGTGCGGCCCAGTCCACCAGTGCCCTGCCTCTATGCCCCGTCGCGCCCCTTTCGTGTCGGGAACCCCAGGCATACGACCAGGCGTTGAAGTCCCCGAGCACAAGGACCGGACGGGGCTGGCAGGCATTGACGACGACGGCCAGCTGACGGAGCCACTGCTCATATGCAGCTTGGTCTCGGTTCGGCGTGATATAAGCGGCCACGACCGCTATATCCCCAACCGCCGCCGCCACGCAGCCGGGTCCCCTTGCAACGACGGCAAGAGGGGGGCTGCCGGCGGCAAGGTTGTGCACCAGTGCCGCCGACCCATCCAGCGCGGTTTCCCAGGTAGGGCCGAGGAACCGGTGGGTGTATGGGTCGGCGACAGCGGCGACATTTATGGCCCACTGTGCCATGCTCTGGCGCAGAAGATCCTGAGCATGGGCACCGTGGCCAACGTTCACCTGCAGGATGCGGAGTTGAGGATCCATTATGGAACCCCCATCTCCGCATCCCGCTGTGAACTGGAGGCGGAAGGCCGGCCTCCCGGCTTCGGCTCCCCTCCGGCGCAGGCCTTGCTGCCAACCCTGTGGTCGGCCGGCTTGCCTCCCGCTGCACACCTAAAGCAGTGCAGCGGGGCACCGCACGTGCCGGCCTTGTGACCGGGTTGGCCACAGCGGAAGCAACGGTCACCCGCCGTCACTTCCGCCGTGCAGTGCACCCCCACATGGCCCACCGACAGGCACCTGAAGCACCTGGCCGGTCGGGCCTGCAGGAGCCGTGCCTGCGCCCTCAGGAAGCCTCCCACCAGGAGGCTCCGCCCGTCTGCGACCTTTTGGGCCGCCGCGATAGGGCAGCCGACAACTGCTGCCCCCTGTCCACCGCGGCCGAAGCGTATAGCTCCGGCCTTTACTGTGTCCGGGGAGCAGTCCCCGGCCTCCGCCACGGCGAGCCTGAGCTCTTCTGCCGTGACGGAGTCGTCCAGGCCCGTAATGCGCACTTCTGCGCATTTAATGGGCCTGGACACCCGGACGTCGGCTGCGTCCAGCGACTCCCTCAGCCGAGCCGCTAGGGCGTCGGCCTTGGGGCCACTGGCGGCGCCAGGGACCTCAAGAAGCCGGGCTCCCGTCCGTGTGCTCTTGCACCGGACACCCGGGATCTCGAGGGCCTTTAAATCGACGTTGGCCTTAACTTTGGCCAACACCTCGGCATACCCCATGCCCCTACCCGCTGCCTCCGCCGTCAGGGTGACGACGACGGCCGTGGTACGAGGGGCACGGAGCTTCCCCGGCGCTGTCTTCGCGGCGGCCGCGGCCTTCCTGGCCTTCTTGGCGGCCTTCTTGGCGGCCTTCCGCCTCTTCTTGTTGGCTCCAGCCACCTCCCAGCCCCCTTCCAATGGGGTGGAGGTGGCCGGAACCACGGCTGGGGCTGGGGCTGGGGCCAGGGCTGGGGACGTCTTCCCCTTGCCCTTCCCCTTGCCTTTGCCCTTCCCCTTACCCTGAGCGGGAGGGGGCTGAGGAGCCGGCTCCGGCAGGGTCACAACCGCACCCGCAGCCGGGCGGGTGGGGCCCCTCTTGGCTACAGTCGCGTAGACGGCCGCTGGTGGCGCCAGAGGCGGACGGCGGATGGAGTCCATTAGGGCCTCCATCCGACACATCATCCTCTCCTCCAGCGCCTCCATGTAGGGGAGCCAGGCCTCCGCCGGCGGTGCCCTCGGCTGCGCCGGCCGCACCGACTGTGCCGGCTGCTGGACCGGTTCCACCGGCCGCTCCGGCCGCGCCGACAGCGCAGGCTGCGCTGACCGACTCGCGGACGAGCGAGTCGCGCGCGCCGGCTCCGCCGGTTGCGCCCGCTGCGCCGTTTGAGCCGAGCTCGCCATCCCTCTCTTGAGCTCCTCGACGGCTGCAGCTAGTCGAGCCGTCTCCCGACGGGACTCGGCCAGCTGCACCGCCAGGCCCTCATTCTCGGAGGCGATGTCGAGCACAATGCGCAACATCGCCTCCTGCTCAGGGTTTGGGGACCCCTGGAAGGACGCGGTCACCTTCTGGAGTCTCTCCATGAGTGACCGCGTCCTCCCGCATGGCTCCGATACCGACACCACCGAGGTGGAAGGCCTCGGCGGTGACTTTCCCGCAGCCCTTCCAAGAGCCGAGGGGGCTCGGGTGGATTGCCCACCCCTCACGCCACCCCGCGCCCCTCGGCGGCCAGCAGCCACCTTGGATGCCGGCTTTGAGGCTTCGTCGCTACTGGAGGAGGAGGTCGTCCCGGTGAGGGTAAAATCCTCGTCCGAAACGTCCTCCCCCGCCCGAGCCTTTGCGCGCCTCCTGCGCTTGCGGGTCCGCGGCACGCCCAGACCCGCCGGGCTGCTCGCCCTGCTTCGCTCGTTGGCGGTGTCGAAACTCTCCGACACCGCCGAGGTATTTGGCGTCACCTCCACGCTTGCCTGCTGCGCGAGCTCCGCGCAGACTTCGTCATTTCCGTTGTCCATTTTCGTTGCCTTTTTGTTGTTGTTAATTATTCCGTCCGGTTTTTTAAATGTTTTAGGGTTTATTAGGTCCATATCATATCCCACGAGTATGGGGGAAAGGTGGTCCATCCAGGCGGTGCCCCCTGCACCTGGATAAGCCTATATACTATGGAGGTCGGCTGGTATCCATAGGTTTTTACGACTTGGCTGTCGGGTGTTATAGACTTTTCCTTGTCGTGGGCCGGCCAATAAAGGCAAGCCCTCCGGTCAGCAAGTTCACGGCGTACCCTTCTGGAGCCACCAGTCAGGTCGTTGCTGATCACCTGCCGATTACGGAACGCGAGAGGATGGCTAGTCCTCTCTCACCGGCGGCGGCACAAGTGCCCGTCGGCCCCTGCGTTAGCAGTGGGCCAACCCGCCCCTGGATCCCGCCGGACCCTATGGTGGCCTCAGCCACAAACACCATCGCTCATCCTGTCTCCTCTGAAAGCAGAGGAGTACGGAGAGCGATGTGTACCCGCCACGTTGGGTATTCGCCGACGATCAATGCCAACCCCATGAAGGGGAAGCCATTGACCGCCGCCCAGGGTGTACCGGCCGCTCCGGTTCCATTCCCCCCGGACTGCAGCGGGGTTGGAATCGAAACGACACTCGAGGAGGTTACCCAACACACACCCCTGTTTGAATAGGCCCCCTGGTTAGTTTAGATTCATAATAGCCTTAAGCTGCGCTACAATTGGAAAATAGGATTTTGAAAAAAATATCATTTTATTATTTTTTAAATGAAACAGGAGAACGTATTTTTATTTATTGTATTTACTTACTTGTCAATTGGCATGTATTGAGATTCTTCGAACCACCACATTGGTAGAATCCTATAATAGTCGCAACACCGCCGTGGAGTAAAGTGACCATTCTTGAACACCATTCAGGGCTCTTATCTGTCGCTTTAATCATTGTGTAGATATACAAGTTGCCCCAGAATATGAACGACATTAGTTTCATTAGCCATGGAGTCGTTAGTTCTAGTACAGCCATTCAGAACATAGTCCTTTGGAAATAATTATGGTCCAAAACAATGAAAAATGTTTCTGTTTAATTAATTAGGAAGAGTCATATCTAAAGACGTTAGGTAATTTTGGAGTTTTGTTATGGTTTTGTTGAATTTGTGAATTGTGTTGGTTTGAAGTTGTCAAAGCATTAGAATGACTGCAAAGTTTTGAGGTCTGTGGTAAATTATTTGTATGTATAAATCTATGAATAGGTAATAGAAAACCGGGTATGTTTTGGCCTGCAAAAATGAAAATTTCGATATAAAAAGAATATATATTGATAGATCTTAATTAGCCCTTTCGAACTACGTTAATTAATTTATGAGCCCGTCTTTCGTTTTCCCAGGAAAAATCAAAATATTATTTTCCTTTTTTCACCTTTTCAGATACCCGTATCTCTTTAAAATATGGTTATTTTTTATTCTACCAAGTGTAGAAAAATTGCCCTTGAGCTAATTTTAATTGCCCGCGTGTCAATTATTATAAATATTTAATAATAATCCTATAAAAAATTAAAAAACCGTAATGGGATTTCGAAACAATTATTTGCGCACTGCGCATGCACGGTAGAAAAAGGGCAACACTGCTCTAGTCTAAGGGCATGTCCACATCACCACGGCACGACGTCGTCGCCGTGGAACGGTGCGGTGTCGCGGCGCGACACGTTGCCGTGACGTGGAAATTTACGTTGCCGTACCGTAAAAATGTACGTCACGACGCCGCAACCGCCGCACCGTGCCTTGTAATACTTCACTAAATACCAGATAAATAGCAGTCTCGTTGTAGATATGGACCGCACAAACGTATTCTGCTACTGTTGTTATTAAAAAGACCGAGAGAAGTTGGAGAAAAAAATGTAAAAGACAGTACTGGGTGCACCTATTTCTTTTAATTATGAATAGTGATGGAAATCATTTCAATAGAAAATATGAGGCGTTGAAAACCTGTGACCACAAATTTTACAGTTCTTTGAACATTATACATAATTGTACAGTTTCTTGAAATATTGGAATTATTAGGTCAGTTAAGGAGACTTCACCTTAGATTATAAAAAAAAGTGGAAAATAGGATTTAATTTTATATAAGTAGGTATAACAAATTCAATAAAAGAAAATTATTGAACTTATAATTCAAAATATATGTATTTTTTTTGTTTTAAGGAATATTAGTAACCGAAATTACTAATATTCCCCCTAACCCCTCCAGCTAAGCTAAATTGCTTGTGTTAGGAGTGGGTTCACGTCGGTAGTGTAATGGCCAGTATTCGAACCCGGGACCTCTCGGTCGTAAGGTCGACTCCTTAACCACTAAGCTACCGACGCTTTATAATAATAATACTGAGATATAAGTTAAAATTGAGGTTATATTCGACATAAAAATAAAACAATTTTTTAATTTTCATTGTCTACTCACGTGTAACTCAACATTATCCCCACAATATACCTAATGATAATAAAAATCTAGTAATAATAAAACCACTTACATTGAAATATTACTTTAATCATCAGCTTCATTTTTTATTATGACTTACGACGAAAAATAACTTTATATACTTTATATAACTTTATAACTTTTCTACTGGTGGTAGAAATTTGATGACACAAATTTGTCACAAAATTCGAGCGGGTGGGTACCTACCACCGTGCACGATTGCAGAAAACCCTCCATAGTAATCCAATTTCGGTTTGATTGCGTTCAGGGGTCAGCAAGTGCATAGCCGGGCAGGGGGATTATGGTCGCAGCACTAGTGGGACCAGTGGGTGTCACGCGGTGCTGCGACGACAATCCTCTTCTGATGAGGCCGTCAAGCTGAGTGCCACCATTGTTAACATGATACGTGTATGTAATGGTGACCTTCTTTCTTTAGGTCGTGTCCTAAATATCAAAAATAAATAAAAAAGATTTTGATATTTTGTTGTAAATGCTGCCCTTAGACTAGAGCAGTGTTGCCTTTTTTCTACCGCGCATGCGCAATGCGCAAATAATTGTCTTCGAAATCCCATTACGGTTTTTTATTTTTTAAAGGATTATTATTGAATATTTATAATAATTGACACGCGGGCAATTTAAATCAGCTCAAGGGCAATTTTTCTACGCTTGGGAGAATAAAAAATAACCATATTTTAAAGAGATACGGGTATCTGAAAAGGTGAAAAAAGGAAAATAATATTTTGATTTTTCCTGGGAAAACGAAAGACGGGCTCATAAATTAATTAACGTAGTTCGAAAGGGCTAATAAAAACCTACCAATGTATTATTTTTTTATATCGAAATTTTCATTTTTGCAGGCCGAAACGTGCCCGGTTAATAGAAAGTTTATAGTATCATTTATCACCTTTTTAAACGCTTCGTCAGTACTACCACATATTACTAAATAGTTGTACTACATAGGTATTATCTATTCCGTGCTTTTGGTCTCATAGAACTTCATTTATCCGTACTATAAAACTGAAAATGGGTACCTAAAATAAATTTATAGAACGGGAAGAAATTCTAATTATAATAGTTAAAGTTATAATGTTTACCTATGTGGAATTAATAAATAAAAGTATTTTAGTGATTCATTAAGTTCTAATAAAGTTTAATAAATAAAACTCCATACCATAATAAAGTTCACTCCATTGGAGGATAACAATACAACTTTTATTTACATTATACAGAACTATTATTATTATTAGCTAGAAAAATACCTTTCACATAATTCAGTCATGGTTTCACTAACTAAGTGCACTTCACATTTAAAAAACCTCATCTACGGCGGCGCGCGACGACGTGAAGCGCGGAGGGATGTTACTTCAAAAATTTGTAACATCGAACAAATCATTATTGGTTAAATTTTCTCTTTAGTCGCTATCGATAGCGCAAATTTTCAACAAATTTTTCAATAGCCCGATAGCGTGAGGGGGGCATCGCTTCCTTGAGCATTGGTCTGAATCGAACATCCTCACCGAGTGCAAGGCAGAGGTGTCGCGCGTGCAAGCGCGCGTCTGCGCAGGCATCGCCGAGCAGTTCCCCGGCGGCACGCAGCAGGGACGTGCGTGTGTCCGCCGGCAGTGCCAGCGCGCGGGTGGCCCCTTCGCGCTCCACGAGCCGAGCCAGCGCCAGCGCCGCCGCCGCGCGTATGGGACCCGAGCGGTGCATCGTGCCGCGTCTCGCCAGCGTCGCCACGGCTCGCACGTCGCTCCCTCCACACGCGAGTCTAACTAGCGCATCTGCAGCATCGGCTCTCAGGAACCGGTTAACATCAGCGCAACGCTCTAACAATGCCCCGGCTGCTTCGTCCAGCTCAGGGTCCAACGCGCGCCCGCGGTGCTCGAATAGTGCACCGAGGGTGCAGCAGGCGGCGCGAGCCACTCGAGATCTGAGGGAACGCACATGGGCGGCAGTCGCTCGAGTGACTGCTCTCCAACTTACCGCTGGAGCCCGCGCAGCTGGGTCTGTTGCTAATCGCTCAGTCTCGATGAGACTGCTAACGATCACCTCCCAATCATCGTGACGCGCAGGTACTATACATTCCGCGAGCGCAGTACGCACATCTCTCTCAGTAGGCCGTGGAGGTTCGTACACATCACTGATGGGGTCCGGCGATGGATTTCGACTTCTTGCCGGTGATGGATTAAGACTTCGAGTCGGAGAAGGGTTGTTGCTCCTGGGTGGAGTTGGATTAGGCCGCACGCTGGATGCGCGTCTCGGTGACTCCTCAATAACAGTTTTAGTAGACTCTAGAGAGTCGTGCTGCGGTGACTCTACATAAAGTTTCTGTTCTCCAAAAGCAATATCGACAAGTTCACCACCGGCTACGGTTTGTGGTACTTCAAGACGAGACCGCACACTACTTGGTGAGGCTGTAGATCTCTCAGAGTAATCTTCGACACGAATCGAGAGCGAGCGAGGGGACGGTGCCGGAGGATCTGTCACCTCCTCAGTTGTAACGTTCAACTCTGTTGCGGGGCTTATCGGCAACTTATCGTCCTGTTTTGCATTAGCCGATACCTTTTTTCGTATCTCTGCGTCCTCGTAGCTAGTTAGCGCGCTGGAGTCCCTGCGAACACAAACAAAAATATATTTGAGCGTAAGCAGCTAGGGCGGCGGGCGCTTGTTTGTTTACGTGGCACTCCGTGCTTTAATTACCGCGTGTGGGGTGGCAGGTCGGCGACGAGGTCGAGTGCGAGGGCGCGTGCGGGGGAGGGGGCGACGGTAGGGCGAGGGCAGCAGCACAAGCGCAGCATACCGGCGAGCGCGAGCTGCCGCGGTGTCTCCGCGACTGACGCTGACACCCGCCGAGTCGTCGCGCGTCGCTACTTCGCTGCCGTACGTACTACGTACGAACACACCTTGTCTACCACCCGCGCTCAATTGGCCCTATGTTGATGAACTCGCTACCTAATAGGTACCTAAAGTACTACCTACATATTATACAGATTAGTTGACGTTCTCGGAATCTTTCGTAAAAGAGTCATTACCGGCCTGTAGCTGGCAATATGACTAGTTCAATGACTCAGAATATTGTATTTCTGTGATTTCTTAGCTTTTTTAATATGACCTCATACTCTCGTGGACGTGTGAACACCCTTAAATCAACGCATGCTTTGATATTTTCTGGACTCCTACTTAGACAGTACGGAGTTTAAGTTCTTACCTAAGAACCATTGTGTTGTTACTGTTGTTTTGTAATATGCAATTTTGCGAATTTTGCTCGTGAAACGTTCAACGAAGTAAATTCTTTACCTATGTAGAAACTATTTTGATTGAAAGAGTTCCCTATAAATAAAGCTATGCTCTTAAAGTACCTATTTATGACTTATAAAATTTCTACAAGATTTTAAGTTTACAGCATATTTTTATCTCAAAAAATTCAGCATTTTGATTGTACAAATATGACCTCACGCTGAGCTAGTCGATAAGAAAGTAATAAATTTTTGTAACATTTAATTGGCCTTAAAGGACTATTAGATGGTGTTAGCTGAACGCGAAAGTAGAGCGATTCAACGATAGCAGAAATAGGTCGTCTGTCGTTCATAAACGTGCTGAATGGTAGTGGGTCAATAATTTAAGTTCAAAATGTAGGTTAGTGGAATCACGCTAGCACATTACATACAATTACTCTTACAGTGCGTCGTAAAGGGCTATCGGCGTGTAAGCTCAAATATCGCTTTAATTCGTAATGAAATGTCACTTTTGATAAGTGACGTACCACCTTTGGCCGAAAGGAATTAAATATTGACGGGTCGATAGGCCCGTTGTTATCAATTTGCCCAATTAGTTACTACAATTCGATGCTCTACGTATTATATGGTATCGATTCTATGAAATTCTAGAACACAGAACCATGTATTGGTTTGGGAGGCATCCGTCGTAGTTAGTATTACGTCCTAATTAAAAAAACACCTTCAGAATGAGTATCCTTGTCATTTAGAACGAGAATCTGCGATGCTAATTGGAGACAAACCATTCATTTTTAGTTTTCTATAGCCAAAGGGTAAAACGGGGCCCTATTACTAAGGCTCAGCTGTCCGTCTCTCTGTCTGTCTGTCTGTCACCAGGCTGTATCTCATGAACCGTGATAGTTAGACAGTTGAAATTTTCACGGATGATGTATTTCTGTTACCACTATAACAACAAATACTGAAAACGGAATAAAATAACTATTTAAGGTGGGCTCCCATACAGGAAACGTGTCTTTTCTGCCGTTTTTTGCTCGATATTATTAACGGCAACCGGTAGACGCTTGAAATATTCACAGAAAATTTAGTTAAATATTCACTTCAAAAATAATAAATAAATTAAAATAAAATAAATTAAGGGGGGCTTCCATTGTATAGATAATGGTACGGAACCCTTTGTGTGCGAGTCCAACTCGCACTTGGCCGATTATTTAACACAAGTCTTTGCTCACATTTTGCAAATTAAAATTACATAGGAAGTGGTTTGGCTTTTGCATATTCGAACACGCCTTAAGGACAATTGAGTTGCGTCGTGGTATGCTGTTTCGTTGCCAGGGTTACACCACCCACATATTCGCAGACATAACTTTAGTCATGCTGTTCTTGAAACTCGATGGATAGATAATATCGTAGGTCCTGTGAAACGAAAGTATAGCGTTTGACATTATCCACGAGGTCATACACTTATTTAAATAATCCTGAAAGGCGATACAAGCCCACAAATTTACTTCATTAGTTTGAACTATTGATTGTTCAAACTGAATATTGTAGGGGTTAGTGACTTCATTGTAAATCGACGTACATAATTGGCGGTTAGATTTACATAGATAACATCTTCATAGCGACCAGCTGTTATCGTCACAATCACATCAGAGCTGGAACACGAATTCATTCTGATTCAACGATGGAAAATTAAGATTAACTCTTGTTGAAGGTTTTGGAAACAATTTGTAGACTTGTTAATTGCGCAAAGACCTTCGACAATACCCTCACAGGCAGCAAACAGCTATAGAGTTAACGTTCTAGAAACACGAAAATTATCCTCTATTCTGAATCCTCCGAAATATTATCTGACGTCCCCTAAACAGATGGACTAGCGACCCGAAAAAGGAAACTGAGATAGACTAGATACAGAAGGTGGAGGATCGGGTCCTATAGGGCACATTGGAAGAGGCACTGCAATAGACTATTTAATTGCTTGATTGATTATTTGATACACTCGACCAGTTTCTAACTTGTGAATTCAAAATTTATCGAACCCACTTATCCGCAATCGAAATGATTCGTATACATTTTAAAGATTACGTTCCACTTAATGTAAAAATATTACTTTTAATAACGCAGCTGGAACCAACCATATACATTCATAAAGCTGAATATATATCTGATATTTAAAAAAAAAAAAAATCAAATACTTTTTTACAGCTGCGCACTATCCACACTATATGGAAGACACATAAAAAGTATTCATGTTCCTAAGTAGTTTTTATAAGCTCTATAAATAAGAAAGCAGTGATCAGGTGTGATGGTTCTCACGGTGGCGAAGGTCAATAGACAGTCGCCCCTGCTGGCCTAGCAATACCTTTGCTTAATTATTAATTGCCAACTTGTTACGGTATCGGTTCTTTTTCAAAGGAAAGTATCCATATCCAGAATTGTTTTGTTTTTAATATTAAATTAGAATTTTTAAAGATACTTTTGTCGCCGACTGAACCCACCTTGCTTTTTGGTGATTTAGAAATATTTAAAAAGCTATATTTTATTTACAAAAAAAATACGACTTTACCTCGCTTGACGGTAAGCGAAAGGGGAAGTCTTAGGAATTAGTGTCACTCAGGGTCATCATTGCATATACAAATAATGCTACAATGGAGGTCCTGAATTTGACAGCCTCACCAGATGCTTTTTCACGCACATCTTTGATAATTTGCACATATAAAGGAACATTCTTATCTGTAAGCACTCTAGAATGTCGATGCCGTCGAGGCTACCTATGGAAAAGAAAGAATTATGAAATTTGAACTTACCTGTCACTTAAAGGTATCGGTGACAGAGGCTTCAGTATGTACTTCCTACCCGGTTGAGATATACCTGTGAAACAATCTTTTTATTAATTTTTCATCATTCAATACACAGAGTTTTTAATGGGTGTATGCAAGGATACAAGTTGGGTCGTATCGGGGCTCCAAACCACTGAGTGGAGTGACGATTATCTACTCCACCGATAACAGCACGGCTTTTAAATTCAGAGAGAGAGCATCTTCGGAGCCCAAACGAACCTCACTTGCAAGCCGTTAACCTACTAATTGTCAGATAGAACTCTAAGAGAATAATATTGGAGTAGTAGAAATTCCTGGCTCCAAAGTCCAAGTTTTGGATGCAACCGGGATTGGCACTAGAAAGAAGACGAGATATATAGAGTTTTTAATCAGATTTGTGAGAATTGATAGTGTGAGTAAACATGTAGGTATATACTCTTACAGCATTTATAGTTCACATATTTTATAGCATCTGTTCTGTATAACAGCGTAAAAATAAATTTACTGAGTTGCAAGTGCACAATTTTTTTTTTTTTTTACGTGCGGAAATCCCTTCGGATACCCCCCCGCTGGTCAGCGGGGGTGGTTATGTCGTGTCTCGACTAAAACTGCACGGTATCCTTCCCAAGTGTCCGTTGCCGGGCACCCCGGGTAAGCCCTCGAAAGGATAACCCCAGGGTTGCCGGCGGACTTTGGCCGCCACCGCGGCCTCGCCTGGTGGGGTCGGGTTTTATCCCGCTTCGGTGAGTTGGCAGGCGTGTGTAGGGCACACATGACACGCCTCCGCCACGGCCTGCTTCTGTAAGGTCGGCGAGTCGGCCAACTGCCGTCCTCAGGCCCCGATCATGGAGGTAGGTAGTCCCGGGCGTAGATGAGTCTGCGGCGTTCTCGCCGCAGACTGCGAAACTCGGGGGGCAGGGTTCTCTCCCGCTCCCTCTCCGCCGTCTCTTTCGCGCGCATTACCTGCTCGCAGAAAGAGGCGGCGGCGTGCCACTTGCTCCCGTCGGAGACCACGGCCCTCACCATGGTCTCCAATAAGAGAACGTCCACGCCCAGGACCGCAACGAGATCCCGGCGTTGACTCGCCCACGCAGGACACTCCACCAACGTGTGGAGCGCCGTGTCTTCGCCAGGATCCTCGCAGTGCTGGCACTGCGGCGTTGCCTCCCGGTGGATGCGCCACAGATACCTACCGAAACACCCGTGTCCGGTAACCATCTGGCACATCCGGTAGGAGAGGTCCTCATGGTCCCTCTCCAACCACTCCTTCATGATCGGTCTCACCGCCGCAATGGTGGATTCCCCCCACCTTGGGTGCTCAAGTCGCACTCTCCATGTCTCCATGAGTTCCTGGCGGAGCAGGGACCGCTGAGCCCTGGTTTCTCGGGGCTCCGGCCTATGGCCCCGCTCCAGCACCTCCTTGCGCCACTGGTACAGCAGCGCAAGGGCTCTCGCTTCCAGGTCCCATGGAGGGGTCCCGGCTAGGAGACATGACATCTCATGAGATCGTGCGATACCCCCTGATGACTCTGACGGCCATCGCTTTTAACGGGCTGTTTAATACAGCCACGTTGCGGGCCGCCAGAGTCACCGCCCATACTGGAGCCCCGTACAGGGCCATGCTTCGCACGATCCCCAGGTACAGTCTCCTAGTGGGGGCCTTGGGTCCCTTAACGTTGGGATTCAGCCGCGATAGCGCGGCCGCAGCCCGCTCAGTTTCGGGACCAGACTTCGGAGATGAGGTCCGAAGTCCCATCGGCTATCGAGTACGAGCCCACGGTACTTCATCGTGGGCTCGATGCCGATGCTTACGCCCCCTACGGTTATGCTGGTTCCCGCAGGTGGCCCCCTCCGAGGCCCGTGGAAACACATAGCCTCGGATTTGTGGAGAGCCACCTCGAGCCCCAGCCGCCGTATTCGACCCACGACTTGAGCAACTCCTGCCGTGGCCTTTAGTGCCGCGCTTCGGTGCGTTGCTCCCCGCGCCATAACGAGGGTGTCGTCAGCGTAACATGTTATGCTGACACCCTCGAGCAACAAACCGCGCAGCACCCAGTCGTATCCGATGTTCCAGAGGAGTGGCCCTAGGACCGACCCCTGCGGAACACCGCACGACACTTCTCGCCGCCCTGGCCCTAGCCAGCTCGGGTAAACTATGGCCCTCTCGGATAGGTATGCCTCGACAATGCGGCGGAGGTAAGGAGGCACTCCGTGATACGCGAGTGCCTCCCTAACGCAGCTCCAGGGTAGGGTGTTGAAGGCGTTGGCGATGTCAAGAGACACCGCCACCACCACCCCACCCCGCGAGACTACTTCCTCCGCCAGGCGCCTAACGCGCATGATCGCTTCCACGGTGGAGCGCCCCCGGCGGAAACCGAACTGGTTGTCCGCCAGATCTGGCCCCACGTTCGTGAGATGCTCGACGAGGCGCTCTGCAATAATCCGCTCAAAGAGCTTGCACAGGTGTGCAAGCTCTTTGAGGTCGTCGAGCAACACGATCGGCCGGTAACCGGATGGCTGGTCCGCCGGCCACCCCGCCTTTCGGATAAGGACCAGTTTAGCCGTCTTCCAAGCCTTTGGAAACTGGCCCCTTTCGAGGCATGCGCTAAAGAGCGCCACCAGTCGAGGGCCTAGTTCCTCCAGGGGCAGGACCCATGCTCGGCCTGGAATGCCGTCGGGTCCGGGGGCAGTACATTTCCGGGCTTTAAGCCGGAGCACTGCTACCCCCAGTTCACTCTCCCTGACTTCAGGCACATCGCTCTCGCTATTATCCGCGTCAGGCGCCTGAGGCGGAGCCATGCGCGGAGGAATATGTTCCTCCGCTCTCGCCGGGAACAGGGAGCCCAGCATCCCCTCCAGCCGCTTCGGCTGAAGGCTCTGGGTCAGTAGGGGCGCCCTTGGGCGGATTTTGCTCCTGACCGCAAGGTAAGGGTGCCCCCATGGGTTCTGCTCCAGAGACTCCAGCAGCTCTTCGCGGGCCTGCCGGTTGGCCCCCTTGTACGCCTCATATAGCTCCACCTCTCGGGCTGCCGCATCGTCTGGGCGGCGACGCCTCCGGCGAAACCTGGTGTACCGGCGGCGAGCGGTCACGCACGCTGCTCGCAGCTGTGCGATCTCCGCTGACCACCAGTACACCTGTTTCTTGGCCGGGCCGGGCTTAACCCTAGGCATCACCGCATCGCAGATATGCAACATGGCTCTCCTGAACCATTCCGCCTCTGCGTCGACATCGGCAGGCCTGGCCGGTGACAGAATCCAGGCCTGCACTATGGATGCCTCCAGGAGAGCCTCCCGATCCAGGCGTCTGAGCGCCCAACGTGGATCCGGGGGATTCGCGGTTGTCGGCGGCAGGTTAGTTGGAGGGGAGACGTTGAACCGAATGTACTTATGGTCGGAATCCGTCTCCTCCTCCTCCACCACGCGCCAACCCTGGACACGGCGGGCGAGAGCCGGGGTCGCGAACGCGACATCCACGACCGAACTGAGCCCCCGTCGCTCCCAGGTGGCGACACTCCCCCGGTTGAGGACCTCTAGACCACGGGTGTTGGCCCAGTCCTCCAGTACTCGCCCCTTATCATTGGTTTCCCGGGAGCCCCAGGCCTGAGACCAGGAGTTGAAGTCTCCCAGGACCAAGACAGGACGAGGACGGAACGCAGCGAGAACAATGTCCAGTTCAGCGAGCCTTAGCTCAAGCTCGTACTGGTCAAGGCTTGGCGAGAAGTAGACGGCCACGACAGCCAAGCCCTCATAGTCCGCCGCGACACAGCCTCTGCACCTTGCAATGAGTGCAAGGCGCGAGGTGTCCGCGGCGGACCCCCCGAAGACGGTCGCTACGCCCTCCAGGTCCACCGGGCTTCCGGGGTGGACCCAGTACGGCTCAGCGACCACGACCACATTGATAGACCACTCCACGATGCTCTGGTACAGAAGATCCTGAACACCGGTGCAGTGGTTTATGTTCGCCTGCTTCATACGCACCATAGACTAATTTTAATCGATTCGTTTGGTCATATCTTTTTTTTTTTTTTTTTTTTATCGTGCGGAAATCCCTTCGGATACCCCCCCGCCGGCCAGCGGGGGCGGTTATGTCGGGCTTGCACCGACTAAAACCGCACGCCGTCTCGGGTCTTCAGACGCCGGGGTGTAAGGTTACCCATAGAGCATATCCCTCGCACCCCGGCTGACCCTGGGCCATCTCACTACTAACAGCATCGCTCATCCTGTCTCCTCTGAAAGCAGAGGAGTACGGAGAGCGATGTGTTCCCGCCACATTGGGTATTGGCCGACGATCAATGCCAACCCTATGAAGGGGTGAAGGGGAAGCCATTGACCGCCGCCCAGGGTGTACCGGCCGCTCCGATTCCGTTCCCCCCGTACTGCAGCGGGATCGGAATCGGAGCGACACTCGAGGAGGTTACCCAACACACACCCCCGTCTGGTCATATCTATACATATAATAAAATCACGGAACGAGATGAAAACTGTACACTGAATATGTTTTCAAAAACAAAACTTTTTTTTGTTTTAATATTTAGGACACGTCAATTTGACTCTACCTCGCCTGATGGTAAGCTGAAGGTAAAGTCTCTGGAAAGAGGGTCACCATTACATACACGTACCATGTTAACAATGGTGGCACTCAGCTTGACGGCCTCATCAGAAGGGGATTGTCGTCGCAGCACCGCGTGACACCCACCGGTCCCACTAGTGCTGCGACCACAATCCCCCTGCCCGGCTATGCACTTGCTGACCCCTGAACGCAATCAAACCGAAATTGGATTACTATGGAGGGTTCTTCGCAATCGTGCACGGTGGTACCTACCCGGCTGAATTTTGTGACAAATTTGTGTTATCAAATTCCTACCACCAGTTATGTGTTACTTATTGTGTTTTAGGAACTATACCGATGCCAAAAAGGTGATTTTTTGAATTTTTGTTTGTTTGTATGTTTTTTTATTATCGATGTCCGAGCATCACTTGAAAACCGCTGAACAGATTCTGCTGAAATTTCGCATGAACATTCTTCTTTGGTATCATTCCTTTATTATTACAAAGCAGATCATTACGAAATGCCGCAATTCCGATATTCCGTCGGACTATAAATGATCACGGTTTAGTTAAAGGTGATGATCAGTAAAATAAGAAACCTCGAAACTATAGAGTTACCTACGTGTAAAAGATAGTTGATTAGAAACCTTTGATAAAAAATATCATCACGTTATTATATCAGGGAACCGGGTAGAATTTATTTCGATGTTACATGTAAACATGATTGAATAAATATAACGATGAAATAAGTAACCTAACACATGTTGGGTTTGAAACAGCAGTATCACTACTGCTGTTTCAAACAATGATCTATTCCGAATATGACGCGGAGGAAGTCGCGAGCAACAGTAATAAATATTCTTACTCGATCTAAGAGAAGAATTGGTTCGTTTTTTTTTTTAAAAAAAGCCTGTGAACCTCTAAACGAACCAATTCTTCTCTTAGATAAGTTACGTTATGAGTTCTGGTAATTAAATAAATGGAGCTGTCAAGTGCATCTCGAAAAGGATATTATGCTTACTCTCCAGGCCGTTGCCAAAAGTCATGGGAAGGTTTCTTCGGACTTTAAGATAGATTGTACCATACCTATAGGTTTCTTACCAGGTAAAGGTGCCGAATCAGGTAGCGGTCTCAGTCTTCTGGGGGGAGGCGGTGCTGCTGGTGGAGGAGTAGACCTCGCACGACGTCTCACAGGTACGGGAAGCTGGGAACTTCTAGGGCAAGGTGACAAAATCTTAGTCATTGGATGCCCCTTTTATTATGAAAACTCCTTTGTAGCTAAAGGTAGACATTTAAATAAATGTTGGAAGCCGAATTTCACCAACTTCTAATTGACGTATCGATATGATTGATTGTATATGATCGATTGATTGTATATGCCTCAAAACAGTACTAGCTTATGTTATGTATGGAGTATTCTTGTGTACATACAATAAAGAGATTTACTAAAATACTACTACTACTGGTACTAATATGATATTTTAGGTAGATTTCGATGAAATCGATCTACCTATTGGTTTCTTGACTACTGTCGAATTTAAAAAAAATTTCTTCATAGGAGGTCTAGTTATGACCCCCTGAGTCCGAAATGACCACTGGTCAAAAAGTTTAAATATATATATATATATATATATATGTATGTATGTATGGTTCCACTTCCCAAAATTTGCGGCACTCTCACGGTCCCATTTTTGCCCCGATCGCTTTCAAACTGCGGTCAAAAATTGCTTGGGTGTAAACTTAGTTTAAGTTCGTGAATGGGCCTCACTTTTTGTGAAATCAGTTTTTCCTCAAAATTTCACGTTCCATGAAAGATATTCGAACCGTTCTAATTTTATCCCATAGTATACATGAATACCAACAACCTATATGATTAAAACCTTAACTAAAAGTGGAGGGGGGAAAAACCAAAATTATTCGGGAAAAAATCATAACTTCTAACCGGTGAACATTCTTGCTGTCAGAAACATTTTTAATCGATAGGCCATTTTTAAGTCTAAAATAAATGTCTGAAAAGTTTTTCGCTAAAAGTTACCGTTTTCGAGAAAATAAAATTAAACATGTTAAAAATGCGCTCGGCGTGGGTCATAGAAGAAGCATAGGTCATAGAGGGGCAAAAAAATATTTCTAACCGATAGGTTATTTTTTGCTCTAAAATAAATGTCCGAAACGATTTTTGCTCAAATTTACCGTTTTGGAGAAAAAGAAAAAAAAAATTTAAACCTGCCTTGTCAATAGTTCTCTAGGAAAAATAATATTAATTACTTCACGAAATATTGTTTAAAGTCCGTAGTTCTCTATATAAAATAATATTAATTGCTTCACGAAATCTACCTGTGCGTTCCCCCTGCGGGAACGGATTTTTTAAATACATGACATTCATTTGAGACCATTAGTTGATCTGTGGGTTTGACATGGTGGGTTAAAGCGTCCGTGTTCCGGTGAGGAAGAGTGGTGAAGCTATATGGGTGTATACCTGTCTTTTTTCTTCCTTGGTGTATACTTAGCTCCATCACTCTTTCTCACCTGATGTAGAATGATGAAAAAATCCCATACGGCCCTACATTACATTTGGTAATTGCGTGTCTTTTGTTTGAAACGATTTTATTTTTAGGTTTTTTAATTTATTTTACGATATAACTACTTATCAATTGGTTAAGGTCATCTAAAAATGCGAAAATTAAATATAAGCGCTAACTAGTCATCAATAAAAGTGATATTACAGAATTAATCGCGTCTGTAAATAATTTGCATCTCCACTATTAGCATTGTACTTTAGTCCACATCCTATTGTAAAACTGAATCTGCATGTGGAATATACATTCTACCAATGGATGTAACCCGCTACAAAATTCAAGCCTACGTAAGACACTTTTTTTTTTCATTAGCGTGATTTTGATATGATCTCAGTAAAATTTAAGGTGTTTTTTTATTTCAGCATTTACCTGGCTATGTTACTAGGTCGAATGTTCTCAACAGGTCGGTTCAGCCGTTCCCTCAACTGTGAACAAATGAAAAAGAGATTCCGTGATTAAATAAACAAGAAAATTCTGCTCAGAACCATCTCTCAGACATCTACACAGCGCCATCTAGACAAAAACCATGAAGTAACGCAAGATTTCCTTACTCCGTGACAAAAATTAAGCCTAGCTAAAAAGAAGTCGCTTAAAACAAAAATCTTTGTATTTGAATTTGTACGACTTACCATGTTGCAAAATACGTCAGCTCTGGCGGTACCAGCAAGCCTCCTTCTCACTGCTGATAATACGGCTGCTGGCCCAGCAGCTCTAGCCAAGCAGAGAGTGGCCCTTAATTGGGCGCTTTGCACCATCTTCTTATCACCAGATACCTTAATACGAGATGAAAGGATATTACTTGTTCGAAGTGGCTAAATTAATAATAATAATAATAACCTGGCAACACTGAGAACGAACGGACGACATTTTTGTGCCTGCAGAAAAATATACAAATAAAACAATACAAAAGCTTTCCCAAAACCCAAAACCAAACTATAAATAAATTCCACAATGAAAATAGATATAATTTTACAATAGAATCCAATGAAAACCATAAAATATTAACACAGAAAATATGACATGACAATACATGACATCTAATGTCTGTCATATGTAAAAAGCAACAAAATAAAATAATGTAAAAGGACAAAAATGATCACAAGATCCCAGAAAAGGACAGCACACCTACCATCTCCGGACTCGTCACTAAGCTCCGCCCCACAGCCAACCTCAAGTGGAATCCCTGGGGCGTCGAGCAGCAGCTCTAGTGACGAGTATTTCTCCCCACCGACGTCACCAACACCTGCGCGCCGGCGAGGGAGAGGCCGGCCCCCGGCCTGCTTGGGGTCCCGAGGCCCACCGGCCTCGAATAGGGCCCCCGCTGCCGGTGGTGTAGTGCGTCGCATGCGATGGACTCATATTATGAATGAGAATTGCATGCGCGCCTACTATGGGGCTACAGGGGAGAAACCATTCGAATGGCGTATCGTGACAGGATGCTTGCTCTGTTTCAGGTCCTCGATCCAACCATCACAGTGTCCGCCCAACGATTGTCGGATCAAGTGCGAGCTACTAGCGGTGTAACCTGTTGGATCAATCTGTGCTTGATCGGCTCCGCCTGGAGGCACAACCTACTCGCGTGACTCCTGCCTTGATACGGGACTCACCCACCGCGTCGTCAGCTCCGCTGTCAGGAGTGACACCAGCGACATCGGTGGAGCCCGTGGGCGATGATGGAGATTGTGTGAGTACGACTGTTAGCACCCAGGTAAGTGAGCAATTGGGGAGGGCTTTGGAGGACGCTATTCGCCAGTATAGGTCCGCGCCTGAATCTAGGCCGCGTCTACCACGTCTGCCCACTCATAGGCGAAATCTGGCACTGATGGGAGCCCTGAATGATTTACTATTCCCGTACATGCGGGCTAGTAAAGATTTGTCTGATACCCACTCGATCATGTACTGTGGAGCAATCGCGGTGTGCCGCGTCGCTCGTGTCAAGTTTCCAGATACTGACCGGGCGCCGCGGCTCGCCGAGGTTGTACCCGCTTGGCAGGTACGGATCGAGCGGCGTATCAGCACATTCAGGACTCTCATTGCGAAGCTGGTCTGCTTCAGTCGGGGGAATAACCGCCCCCGAGTCATGCGTTTCGTGACTCAAGCATTCGCCGGGACCGGTATTCGGCGCCCGGATTTTGAGGCTAACGTCACGGAGCGCATTGACTACCTGAAGCAGAAAGTCTATGCATGGGCAGCCCGTATTCGCCGGTACAGAGAGCGCGTGGATCGGTACTGGCAGAATCGCCTTTTCTAGAGTGACCAAAGGAAGGTCTACCGGAAGTGGGATGGAACCACCCAATGTGTGGTCGATGAGGGGCTGCCAGGAGCCAGTGCCATGATTAATTTCTGGCGTGGTATCTGGTCAGCGCCCGTCGAACACACAGAGGGCGATTGGATGTGCGTTGTTGAGCGTGAATGTGGGAGCATCGAACCCATGGCGTCTATAACTATAGACCCCGAAGACGTGAGTTGTGCGATCCGTACGGCCCCGAACTTTTCGGTTGCACAACATCTGGATAAAGTGGATCCGGTGCTCCCATGGCCGCTTAGCGACGCAGTTCCAACAAGCCCTCGAAGTTGGCTCCCTTCCGCGGTTTATGACCACCGGGATCACCTTCTTGCTCCATAAGACTGGTAGTACCGTTGAACCTAAAAACTATAGACCCATCACGTGCTTGCCCACTATGTACAAGCTCCTTACATCCATTCTGACCATCAAAATTAACACACACATTGTTGTGAACAACATTTTGGCCCCCGCTCAGAATGGGTGTAGGGTTGGGTCCCGCGGTACTAAGGAGCTCCTCCTCATAGACATGACTATTAGCCAGCAAGTCCGGCGGAGCCGGGGGGCTCTGTCCGCGGCCTGGATTGACTACAAGAAGGCCTATGATTCGGTGCCTCACTCATGGCTGAGGAGGATCTTAGAGTTGTATAAAATCGATGCAACTCTGAGATCCTTCCTCAGTGCGTGTTTGGGGCAGTGGACCACAGTCCTTCGTCAACCGGGCGGCGGGGAGATCTCCTCTGACCCCCAGGACTTCATAAGGATTGAGCGGGGCATCTTCCAGGGCGACTGTCTGAGCCCGCTTTGGTTTTGCCTAGCACTGAATCCTCTCAGCACTTTGTTGAGAGATTCAGGTCTAGGCTACCGGCTTCAGAGAGAGGGTGAGGTTATTAGTCATCTGCTGTACATGGATGACCTCAAACTTTTCACACCGAAACTTTCTGACCTGGTGAAGCTGCTGAAAATCACGCAGGTTTTCAGCAACGCCATTGGGATGGAATTCGGTGTAGATAAGTGTGCGATCTTACATGTGCAGCGGGGGAAAGTTGTGAATTCTACGAATTTGCAACTTTCTGAGACTATGACTCTCAGATCTCTCTCTGAAACCGAAACCTATAAGTATCTCGGTATGGCAGAGTCTTTGGGTATCTCAGTAGTGGATATCAAGAAATCGGTGAAGGAACGCTTCTTCTGCCGCTTCACAAAAGTACTCAACAGTCTTTTGTCGGGTGGCAACAAGGTGCGAGCCTTCAACGGTTGGGTGATGCCTCTACTGACCTACTCCTTTGGCATACTAAGATGGACTCAGACTGAGCTGGACGCCCTGGATAGAAAGGTCCGTCAACTGCTCACCACTCATCGCATGCTACACCCGCGCTCGTCTGTTATGAGACTGTACATCCCACGGAGGTGGGGGGGCCGAGGCTTTTTAAATGCCAAGAACCTCCACAACCGTGAGGTGTGCAGACTTAGGGATTATTTCCAGAGCAACGAATGCGGGATGCATCGTGATGTGGTGGCAGTAGACAAGGGTCTCACTCCGCTCTCCTTGGCGAACGAGAACTGGCGCAGACCGACGGTATTGAGCGTCACGGACCGCAAGACCGTATGGGAGGGCAAGGAGCTGCACGGGAGGTTCTATCGAGCCTTAACAGGGCCCGATGTGGACCTTCTGGCCTCGGTGAACTGGCTACGCTTCGGGGACCTCTTTGAAGAAACTGAAGGGTTTGCCTGTGCAATTGCTGACGAGGTCATGATGACGAACAACTATCGGAAATATATCCTGAAGGACGGTACGGTCGACATCTGTCGGGCATGCCGTCGTCCCGGAGAGTCACTCAGGCATATTATTTCGGGTTGTTCTCATCTGGCCAACGGCGAGTACTTGCACAGGCATAACCTAGTGGCCAGGATCATCCACCAGCAACTTGCTCTTCGATATGGCCATGTTGAGTCTGAGGTGCCGTACTATCGGTACACACCGGTGTCGGTTCTTGAAAATAGTCATGCATTGCTCTACTGGGACCGCTCTATTATCACGGACAGGACTATTGCTTGCAATAAGCCTGATATCGTGGTAGTCGACCGGCCCCAGCGCCGGGCAATGATCGTTGACATCACCATCCCGCATGACGAAAACCTCGTGAAGGCTGAGAAGGACAAAATCAGCAAGTACCTTGACTTGGCTCACGAGGTTACCGCCATGTGGGATGTCGATTCAACGATCATTGTCCCGATAGTCATTTCGGCGAACGGGCTGATAGCGAAGAGCCTCGACCAACACCTCAAGAGACTCTCGCTAGATGGTTGGGTCAAGGGTCAGATGCAGAAGGCGGTCATCCTCGACACGGCACGCATTGTCCGGAGGTTTCTCTCTCTGTGACCCCGACCGCCGGTAGCTTGGGCCCTGCCACGCTGCCGGTGGAGCACTATTTTTTATATTTTTAAATAGATGTTTTCTTTTTTTTTTTTTTTATATGTATTTAAAAATGTAATTTATAAGTAATTTTAAAGTAAATAAAGAGATAATAATAAAAGCAAAATCAGCAAGTATCTTGACTTGGCTCATGAGGTTACCGCCATGTGGGATGTCGATTCAACGATCATTGTCCCGTTAGTAATTTCGGCGAACAGGCTGATAGCGAAGAGCCTCGACCAACACCTCAAGAGACTCTCGCTAGATAGTTGGGTCAAGGGTCAGATGCAGAAGGCGGTCATCCTCGACACGGCACGCATTGTCCGGAGGTTTCTCTCTCTGTGACCCCGACCGCCGGTAGCTTGGGCCCTGCCACGCTGCCGGTGGAGCACTATTTTTTATATTTTTAAATAGATGTTTTTTTGTTTTAATATGTATTTAAAAATGTAATTTATAAGTAATTTTAAAGTGAATAAAGAGATAATAATAATAATCTTTTATTGAACCAAAAACAATTTAAATTACCTTTTATTTTTTGAATTGGACGTAAAATTCGCAACAACCTTACAAAATAAAAATCAAGGCTTTCGTTCTAGGTAATCCTATTACATCGTAGACTACATCATCAGTTATCATCAGGTGAGATAGTAGTCTAACGTGGGCCCATCAATAATAAAAAAACCGGTCAAGTGCGAGTTGGACTCGCGCACTGAGGGTTCTGTATAAAACTGGATTGAGGGACGAATTTAATGTTGTGTCTACGCGTTCCTGAAAAATAGGTCTGGATATACAGACATACTTTTTATTATTAATATTTACGGTTCTCGGAATTTTCCCTTTTCTAGTGCTATAAGACATTACTATATGCAGAATTTCATTATTTTAACTCAACGGGAAGTACGCTACCGTAAAACGGGGTGAATAGAGATCGATGGGTGAATAGAAATAAAATGGTCATTAGCCATTTTTAAATAATTTCTTCTGCAAAATTTTAAGTACTGAACCAAATATCTGATTGTTCTGTTCATTATCAGATTGAAATAGTACATAGTTTTACTATGCTGAAAATAACTGCACAATTTATCTGACCATTTTATTTCTATTCACCCATTGATCTCTATTCACCCCATTTCACCCGGTATAGGTTTTAAATCCCTTGCGATTGTCTGAACATGCTGCGTAAACGGTAATCCCTTCCGATGTAGATGTTTGATTTTTTCATAGCTTCAAGGCATTACAGACCTGGGTACTTAGTAATAATTTTAAGTTGATGCCTCCATTCGTTCCTTCGAAAATTTTTGTAAGTTTTGTGTGTTAAGTATTTACAGGCAGATATACAGATATTTTATGTGCTGTGGGTAACATATTCTTGCTCGACGGGAAGTACCCTATAGGTTATTGATAAATAAATAAATAAATAAATATTCTACGACATTTTACACAGCGCATTCTAGACCCAAAGTAAGCATACTTTAACTAGCTTGTGTTATGGGTTCCAGACTGCGGATAAACATACTTAAATACTTTTTTTTTGTAAATACATACATATTATACATAGAAACACCCAGACCAATGCAAATAGACATATTCATGCATACAAATATTTACACTGAGCGGGAATCGAACCCGCGCCCCCTGACGTAGCAGTCGAATGCACTACCGCTACGCCACAAAGGCCGTCTAATGATGCTCTTGCATTTAGTTAATGCAATATAATAATTTGATGTTAATTTCAACTTGATACTTCTACGCGTTCCAGAGAAAACGGTCTTGACAGACAGACGGACAACAAAGCTATAAGGTTTCAATTTTGTTCTTTTTGAGTTACGGAATCCTAAAATTGAGTTATTGCTACTAATAATAACTAAGATCATATACGTTAGAACAGAACTTGAATACTACTTCACTTACTCCGATCATAGTGGGATCAAATATTAGATCTACAATGTGATGCAAGGCTAGTCGCTGCAGCAATGCATGCGGCAGCGCTGCAGGTAGCGGCTCTCGCGCCATACGTGATATTAGAGCAGGCAGTAGTCCCCGCGCGCAATCACTGCTGGCACTACGAACGAGAGCACAGACTGCGCCTTCCGCTGGAGCTTTTGCTGCTGCCACCTGATTACAAAGAAAAAGGCGTACAGCGGGGCTGATTCCAGATTTGTCACATAAAGTAGCCTTAGTCTGCCGATGGAAACTTACTGAATGTATAACAGATAGTGTTCTGAGGAATTCAGCTACCTTCTACCATTTTACGTAGCGGTAGAACGTTTCACTGCTAAGTCCGAGGTCGCGGGTTCGATTCCCGTTTAGAATATTTATTAAAAATATTATATTTATTATAGAATATTGTTTAAAGAAAATTTATTTATTTCGCACGCTTCGTAATTTACACACTTTAAAACCAGAATGGCCGCATACTACATGTGTGGTGTGTTTCACAGGGCTAAGATGTGCTGTATCCCAGGGGAACCGTAAGGATTTTTTTCCCTAGACCACAGATTAGATAAAATTCCTCGACTTTCAAATTGTGGATCTCCAGTAAAATGTAGAGTTATTTGGGTGAGCTCTAATCATGATATCATCTGGATTCGAACTTATTACTTGGATGCTTTTAGTTTATTTTTTACTCTGTGACTTGATTCAACCAAGTAAACTTAAAGTATAAAGTCATAAGTCCTTATTCATTATTTACGTTATTATCAGGTTTTAAATTGGTAGAAAGAAAGTAATAGAAGAAAAGTTATAGAAATGTTCACGAATTTAGTCGACAATATCAAAGCGTTCATGGCGAAGTGTTTGAAACTTTCATAAAAATGCTGTTTTCACCTGTTGCCTGGTTGGAACGATTTAGTTATTTGCGTTCTTTGATGAAGGTCTCATGTAAGTTATAGTCCATTAAATTAGTGATTCCAGAAAATACTGGTTTTTATATAGCTACAAAAATAAGAATAGACGGGCTTTTTTAACTTTTTACCTACGGATACCTTCTTGGGTAAGTATGTGGCCATTCATGACGTGCAAAGTATTAAAACTAAAATTTGTACCATGGAATGCACTAAATATATCTAGCTAAACCACCCCAGTTCTAACATCAACGTACTTATTTGAATAAGTACTTACAATTTTTAATAATGTAAGTTCTAGACTGGGGAATGTGGTGGCGATGTAAAATAATGTTATAGTACGGGTAAGCAAAACCATATTTTATTGCTGAGCGCGTTCGACACGCAAATAGGGCTTCCATGAAGTGAAATACAGGTTTTATTTTGTGATGCAAAATTCTGTGAAGTTAAATTTAATCACATGTTATTAATGGGTGCTACGCGGCTACGGTAGTGCTACGCTGCTACGTTTGAGGTCGCGTGTTCGATTCCCTTTAATGAAAATATTTTTATGATATTGTTGGAAGTTAACGCGAATGTCACACGTAGAATTAAAACTATTTTTGTCGGATGGTCAGGGAGACTAGATCATCCGGCTGTTTAAAAGCAACCGAAACGTCGGGTTAAATGTTAATAATAAAGTAACATCAAATAAATCGCGATAGAATCCGTTAAAATAGTTTTATTCCAAAATATTTTTATGCATGAAAATTGCTATTTGTATTGGTATATGCATTTTTATATATGGGAGTATAAAATTATTTACAAAAGTTGTGTACGGATTGAAGCAGAGTCCCTGTCAACCCTCAAGGTAGAAAGGCATGAAAATATGTGTGTAATTAATCTGTTGAAAATTATAACTATATATTAATTTCCATACTCATCAAAATTGTTCCCAGTCGCATCCCAGGTTTTCACCTCAGAGGCCTGTTACTCCCTCTCCTCATTTAGATTTAAATTATGCAGCTTTTATGGGAGCAACTTCTGTATGACCTGGCAGCCCTGGGAGGAAGGCCTGCATCAGATCCTCGTCCGTAAATCAGAAGCTGGTACCAGCTTGCAGGTCTTGGTGTGGCCCCATACACCGGCACTAGTTTTCACACCATCGAGGTTAAAGGGCCCGTCCTTTAGTTTTTATATAGGTATCGTGAGTATAACTCACTCAATACTTAGGCCTGACCGTACAACCGTGCCTTTATCTTTAGTCATTAAGCGATATCGTGTTTAAGGTTACATTTTCTCGGTATAATAAATCGTTTCATAAAATTAAAATAAACTTCGTTTTGGAGTACTATGTATATAGTAATAGGTCAACTCTTATGGGGTTGACGGAACGCAGGTACCTTTTTTTTTTACGTGCGGAAATCCCTTCGGATACCCCCCCGCCGGTCAGCGGGGGCAGTTATGTCGGGCTTAAACCAACTAAAACCGCACGCCCATAGAGCATATCCCTCGCACCCCGACTGACCCTGGGCCATCTCCGGTTTCGAGAAGGCCCCACTCGGGTTTGGGAACCACGGTGTCCCCGTCTTGCCCCGGTTTGGGGGAGGGGCGCTAGTCACCCCACCGTCCCGGGAACGCAGGTACCTGCCTACCTTATTTTGTAGCTACTCGCGGTAGTGGCGTGTAGAATGCAGCAGGCCTACCATTAAACGTACATCCGTAATGGCGGACTGAAATTTCGGGCAATCGGAAATGAAACGCACTTATCCCGCAATCGGGCCCGAAGATGCCACATGACAGTTCATTCTGCCTAAACCCCACTATGAAACGACTTGAAACCGCTAAATTTAGAATTTTGACAGCCCGCTAAAAAATAATTAAAATCCAAACACGATACTATACGACTTATTTCAAAAGGTCGAAATAGGTTATCAATACAAAGCAATGTATTTTAATATGTTGGATTACAGATTGACTTTATGGTCCCGACCGAAAGAACAGCATCTGAAGTAACTTCATGGTACCTAAATGACAGTTCTTTCTTTCGTGTCTTGGCGGTACATTTCATGGTAAGCCTACAAGGCTACAGGTTGCATTGCGGTTGACACCATTATTCACACCAAAGTGTGCTTTAGCTAGAGAGTTCTTTTGAGCCGGCGACAGCGTGGTGGTGAGACCACTTTTTCAAAAAGAACCAATAGTTGGTATCGGTACCATTAAAGCAAACATCAGCACAGCCCTACTTAAACGTTGATAATATAATCGTATTAGTTACACTAGTCAACTAGTATGTATGTTGTATGTTGTAAAAAACAAGTGATAGTTTGTAGTTACCGTATCACTAAGCGCCCACATGTGTTGCACGAGCGATAGCGCTGCCGGCTCCACCTTCCTCACACTGCTGGCCTCCAGTAGCGTGCTGTGGAGCTGGTCGGCTGCCCGCACTGCCGCTATCCAGTTCTCCTAAAGGATATGACAAATAACATCATCATAATCTCAGTGCTAGGTCCTGCTCTTACTAAAAATATTCTAGATTATTTATAATTGATTATTCTAAGCAGCGGCCTTTAGTTTTCAGCCTTTGGTATTTTAGAATAATGGGAATCATATTTATGATATGACAGAGGGCTATTAAATTACACATCATCGCTATTCCAGTGACATAAGCTCATATTACCTTACACAAGCAATTTAGGTTAGCTGCTGGGTTCAGTAACAATGTGTTTTAAAATCTCGAGGGATATGCTCTATGGGCAACCTTACACCCCGGCGTCTGTAGACCCGAGACGGCGTACGGTTTTAGTCGGTTCAAGCCCGACATAACCGCCCCCGCTGGCCGGCGGGGGGGTATCCGAAGGGATTTCCGCACGAAAAAAAAAGGTAGGTACTAATTTTGAATTGAATTTTTCGTTTTAGTCGGTTCCAGCCCGACATAACCGCCCCCGCTGCCCGGCTCGATCGATCCGAAGTGATTCCCGCACGGAAAAAAAAAGACTAATTTTATAAAGAAAGAGGCTGAATTTATGAGTTTTTTTTATATGTTTAGGGTAGTCTTCGGAACCACTGTAATTATTAAAAAAAAATTGGAGTCGCTGTTCTACGTTTCCATTATTGGTTTATCTTGAGTTTTTGCGGGTGTGACTGCCGTCTATCCTCATAACCCTAAGAGGATAGCCTGCGCCTGAGGCTCGTCCGTCAATCAGTGTACCGGCTTATAGGTGAGGTTGGCCAGGGCCCTGAAGTCTTGGTGGGGCTAAGATCTTCGAAGCCTAAGCCGATACACTTTCAGAGACGGATAAGGCTCTGAAGCAAACTTTCAGCTCGGGATTGGATGGTCAAACGGCAGTCGCTCCCGTTTAAGTCAAGATAAATCAATGATGGAAAGTCGGAGAGAGGCCCCGGACTCCAAAGTGCAAGATTCGGATGCAACCGGGGTGGACGCTCGGATGATGATGATGATAACTTACAGTGTTATGCAGCTGGTCGGCGACATGTTGTGGAACTACATCTAATTCTTCCCAGTCATAGTGTGCTCGAAGAGGAGTTGGTGGCCGGGGAGTTAGGATGTCGAAGTCTTGTGGTGATGATGCCAATAGACTTAGGACATACCTGAACATAAAAAAACGAATGTCATTATTATTGCTGACTAGGACAGTCAGGTCAGTTTCAAGGGCCGTACCAACATCTAAGGGCTCTAGCAAACCTCATCTGCTAGACGGTGTACCTGCTAAGGAACGAAAGAGGCTCGCTGGCGCAGCATTTCCTCTCGGGGCTGGGAAGTCAGACGATAGTTGCTCCCGGAATACCCGACATAAAGTACAAATCAAAAATGTTACGCGAACCCCGGGCTCCAAAGTTTGCACTTCAGAGGCAACTGAGAAATCACTATGAATCGCCATCGCCAGTCGCCATCATCACTATTGGCTTAACCCGACCACCTTTAGCTCTAAAACGTTACAAAAAATAACTAGGAATTCAGTGCAGGGTGCGACTGAAATAAAATGAGCTGAGCGAGCAGGACTCTTACTTGAAAATAAGACATCTTACTACGGTCGCGCGCTTAGCTAAGGCCGCGCGCTCATGAAACTGTTTTTCGGTGATTTTTCCTCAATGATACATCGGACATGAACCATCTCGCTTCAAAACACTCCTCAGTGTTCACACTATCACCGTGGTAAATTTGGTCAAGATCGCGCAAGTGGTTACGGAGGAGTTCAGCCACCAACAAACGGCTATGCTGCGTATAAGGGCTTCGCTCGAGCAGCTCAACAAAACAAAAGTTGAAGAATGGTAAATTTGTCCTTTGAAGATTACAAAGATCATATATCATATATACATATATACCTACATGATGTGAGTGTATTTTTGAGTACTTTGGGAAACCCGACCTTTAACGCTGTGCGAGCTTTGTTGTGGTTGTTTTGGCACCTACGACTGTTAAAGATAAGATGATAAAATATTCTTTATTGTACACCATAAAAGTACTTCTCTATTTCATAAAGCAAATAAGATGCGATAGGGCTAACTTACAAACTATTACTATTTGACGACCTCCTCCGTGGCCTGGCGGAAGAGCGTTCGACTGCCACGTCAGAGATCGCGGTTTCGATTCCCGCTCAGCGTAATTTTTAAGTATGTTTATCTGCAGTCTAGAACCCATAACACAAGCTTATTAAGCTATGGTTACTTTGAGTCTAGAAAGCATTGTGTAGAATGTCCTAGAATATTTATATTAGGTAATCTGTGACTAGCTTACCAACACCGCGGCACCGTGCAAAACAGCCTCTAAATAAATACCTAAATGGAAAAATAATTTGTGTCTTAAGAATTTGACGAGGTTTAGGTTTTATTTTTATTCCAATTAGGTGACAGACAAATACACAGCGCACCTGATGGGAAGCGGTTACCGTGGCCTATGGACATGTGCAACACCAGGGGCGTCATACTCGCGCTGCCGACCCTGTAAAAACCTTATAACGCCCTTCTTGAAGAACCCCATATTATAGTCGCTCGGGAAATGAACTACGGTAGAGAGTTCGACTGCTAAATCAGAAGTTGCGGGATCGATTACCGCTCAGTACAAATATATCTATATATCTATCTAAGTAGGTGTGTTCATTCGCAATCTAGAACCTGGATAATATAAGCTAGCTATGCGTAATTTAGGTGTAGATAGTGCTGTGTAGAATGCAGTTCCAGTGATTCCATCAATGGTATCTACAACTAGCTGATGGTACAAGTCGTCCAGCGGGATATTTATTTATTTAGGTAGGTATGTTTTGGAATGGAAGAGGTGAACTTCTATTAAGCTTTATGGAGGCTGGATAAGTTAGTTAGTAGTTAGTAATATTTTGAGCTCTATATATCAAATATAGATATATATATAGACCCAAAGTAAGCATTTTTTTTTTCCGTGCGGAAATCCCTTCGGATACCCCCCCGCCGGCCAGCGGGGGTGGTTATGTCGTGTATCGACTAAAACCGCACGGTGTCCTTCCCAAGTGTCCGTTGCCGGGCACCCCGGGTAAGCACTCGAAAGGATAACCCCAGGGTTACCCCAAAGTAAGCATAGTTTAACTAGCTTGTATTGTGGGTTGCGGATATACCGACAATATATACTTAAAACTTTTTTTCGTAAATTTCAGACCAAAAACATCCAGACCAATAGAAATAAACATGATATTGTCAGAAGTTTACGCGAATGTCACACATTGAAATAAAACAATTTTTAACTTAATTTCTATCGCGATTTATTTGATGTTATTTTAATCTTGGGTGTGCAAGACACCTCTGCCTACCCCTTCGGGGATACAGGCGTCAAGTTATGTTATGTTGTTATTTTATTTTTACATTTATTCCGACGTTACGGTTGTTTTTCAGCAGCCATGGTCACGGGGACAAAAAACATCAAATAAATCGCGATAGAATCCGTTAGAAATATACATATTAAGGTGTACTAATATTTGTACTGAGCAGGAATCGAATCAGTTGATTTAAATAAATGTAATTTATATGATGTAAATTTCATCGTGTAGCATGGTACCTTTTTTTTTTTTTTTTTTTTTTTTTATCGTGCGGAAATCCCTTCGGATACCCCCCGCCGGCCAGCGGGGGCGGTTATGTCGGGCTTGCACCGACTAAAACCGCACGCCGCCTCGGGTCTTCAGACGCCGGGGTGTAAGGTTACCCATAGAGCATATCCCTCGCACCCCGGCTGACCCTGGGTCATCTCACCACTAACAGCATCGCTCATCCTGTCTCCTCTGAAAGCACCTATGATACCTATTTAATTGTAAAAACTATAAACTTTGACATCGGTACATGATCGTTATGGATGTTACTTTAAGACTTACATGAATAAACATTGAAATTTATGGACTAACCCGTCACGCTCCAGTTGCACGCGAGTCTGATGACGACGTGGAGAGACACTAGGACTCCTCTGTAAGTTATGAAGTACTTCTACTTCCTTATGAGACTCTACAGGACTTCGCGAATTACGTCCGGACTTCTCAGGAGACCGTACTCCTGCTAAGGTCAAGGTGAGCTCAGACATTTCCTTCATTTTGTCTTCCTGGATATCATTCTTTGTTTTAAAGTAATCGTATAGTTCGCTCAAAGACTTTGATTTTAATTTCGTTCCGTTATATTTGACTACTGAATTGGGTTTCTGTATTTTATTCTGAATAACTGGTAGCGGTATACCACTCTTTTTGATTGATTTCATTTGAAATTCTCTTTCGGAAGCCTCTCTCTTTATTTCATTCATTCTACTAACAATCATCGATGAGGCAGGTGATGCTATTTCTTTGAAATTATCCTTTTTCGGTGCTATCTTCTGAATGTTATCTTCTTCGCTAGTGATTAAGTTATCGCTATCAGGTGTCCTTATTTTAACACTTTCACCACCGAAACGCACTTTCTTAACGACTACATCCGTGTCTTCTGAGTCTCCATCACTGTATTTCAGCATATTTCGATCCGAACTATCATAATCATCTTCGCTTCCCGTGTTCTTTTCAGATTCAGTCTCATTTTCTTCTAAAACAGTCATCGTTATAGCAGTATCAGAATCAAACTTAATTTCAGTTTCAATTATCACTTTTGCATAATTGTTATTGTAAAACGCAACAGGACCATAAGATTCTTCCGATGAGGAGTCTGTTGATAGTCGAATAGGGCCCGTGTGAGAATTTTTATAAATATGATTAATTTTAACCATGGGTTGGCTATTGCTGTTATTATTTCTATAATCAGCTTTCTTGGGGGCATAGTAAACATCCATTGAATCTTCATCATAAGTTTCATATAAACTTCGAAATTTAGCTTGAGTTTCAGGATCCAATCGAGACAAATAAATCATGTAATCCCGCGGCCCACAAGTTCTCCTAAGTTTGAGCATAGATCGCTGTGCCACATCTCTGTGTATTGCGTCAAAAAGTTTCTCCCCTAAAACTTGAAATAATGGGAACATGTCTAGATTCGGATATCTTCTTTTCAATATACCCATTACAGATGGTATCGATAATATCAGTCCAGTAAGCACGTTCACTTTTGCATCAATATTTGCAGAATGAGGCCTTATGTTATGATACGAACACTTGTCTAAGATTGCTCGCGACGCACATTCAACATCTTCACAATGTGTACAGAAAACTTTTAGTGCATCCAAAGCAGCTTTCCTTACGTTCGGTGAACTATGCCCTAAGTTATCCACAACTTGATCAAAGGGGAACGATAGAGCATTCCCTGATAGTGGTAAAAGATCGGCTAGAACTCGAAGTGCATGCAAACGAACTTCCCATTCAGGATGCGTCAGCCGATCTCTTATTGCAACGTATAGGAGCTCCACATCGAGATCTGGAGGAAGTGCTTGGGCTCTTAACACACGGTCCCACAGAGGAGCGAGAGGCGGCGGCGGTGTTTCGGGCAGTTGCATGGTGTAGGACTGAGGGCGACGGGCTCGCGTGCCCTGCCGGGCCGCGTATCGCCACACAACTGGGTTAATGGTCGGACGGTAAGCCACGCCGCCCCTGACCAATCGATGGAAACACACACCTACATACGTACAGGTAACCGCTACCGCGACGGGCACACGTGAACACATTCGTTGTACAAGTAGCTACATAATAACATTTAATGAATTAGCATAATGCTAATTCGCATGGAAATTCCTATACGAAAGTTACACATAATGTTTAATTTTCTGTAACTGTAACGATTTTAAATAACTTTGTGATTTTCAGGTACTTAGATAGGTACATCACACCTACTTACCTTGAAAATTAAAATTACTTTAATTGAAAGTTAAAAATCATGCCTCAAAAGGAGAAAATTAGTTTTGTCCTCTATACATCATAATAACCTACTTTTAAGTCTACGCTTTTTCCACAAGAAACATAGGTAACCGAAACTTGATATACCTATACCTACCTATATATCAAGTTATATTTATTTTGTTTGTTGTTTTAGGTAAGTAGCTACGTATGTCTAAAAATTAATGAGCACGTAATATAATTATTACTTTCAATAATGTTCTATGAGTAACGCGGCCCAAAACATTTGGTTTACCCATTAATTGTCACCTAAATACCAAACCAAGAATTCGCATTTTACTATAACTGCAACTATAACAATAACTTTTGGGGCAAGAATAAAAGAAACCTTACTTTTACAAACGATTACCAAAAAGCTTTACCTATATCAATGGGTTGATAAGTTTAAGGTTATTTTGACACCAAGGTCAAGACCTTCGCATATGTTGAAACTTCCGAAGACCTTGGACTGCGTGACCAAAAAAATGCGGAACAACTTGCAAAAAATCACTGCCTGCCCATTTAAAAGAAAGTTATTTCTTTTATATCAATTGCAATTCAATTTAATTTTTTTAAGCTAATTTATATGCTAACTTTCCCTATAGATTTACATTGGAAAAAGAAAACATCAGGGGAATACTCTGATCCCGGGGGGAACGGAGTTCGGGGGGAACGGAATCGGAGCGGCCGGTACACCCTGGGCGGCGGTCAATGGCTTCCCGTTCACCCCTTCATAGGGTTGGCATTGATCGTCGGCCAATACCCAACGTGGCGGGAACACATCGCTCTCCGTACTCCTCTGCTTTCAGAGGAGACAGGATGAGCGATGCTGTTAGTGGTGAGATGGCCCAGGGTCAGCCGGGGTGCGAGGGATATGCTCTATGGGTAACCTTACACCCCGGCGTCTGAAGACCCGAGACGGCGTGCGGTTTTAGTCAGTGCAAGCCCGACATAACCGCCCCCGCTGGCCGGCGGGGGGGTATCCGAAGGGATTTCCGCACGATAAAAAAAAAAAAAAAAAAGGGGAATACTCTGATCAACTGAGTTACCTAGTCCCTGATATTCGAAATTCACCGATATATTATTAAGTATATACGTTTCGGGGTGACGCTGGAGCCATCTACCATAATTCTTGCGAACTACGGAAACAATGAATGATGTTATAATCATTTTTAAACATTGTTTTTGCTTACTCCGCTTTAAATCAATGGAATTTTGGAAGCATTTAGCATGCTAACTTTTAGATATAGATAGTACAGTACAGTATAGTATGTACCATGTAACAAGGCAATACTGTAAATGTTTAATGGAGGAAGTTTCGATGTGGATATCCATATAGGTAGTATTCTAGCAAAATCCAGAATTAATTGAATATATAAGGATGATCGCAGTGACCCTATGATTTCTTTTTTTGTTTGAGAGGTCATTAGTCGGGTCCACTGAAGTTATTTTTGTGAATTGATATTATTGAGAAAAATATATTACCCGATTTGGAGGTTATAGTTCGTGTGTGTTCCCAGATTTGATCTGGTAAGTTATTTTATTCCATTGCTGTTATTATATTCGCATAATGGGGATGTGTTATTGATAAAAGTTGTATATCTTCATCACAGGGTCGTTAGTTCTGGGAAAGAACCCTTTAAACAATTCAGGAGGCCGAGACTCTGAGGTTGTCAATCGTGGTGGCTTGGATACCTAGACCTTGGGAAAGCAGATCGCAAGGTAAGCTCCGGAATCTGCTCTGCCGGTCCCCAACCACTGGCGATCCCGCGAATACCTGAGATCCAAAAGGTCAAGCTATTTAATAACTATATTTGTTCATTGCATTACTGCTGACCGGCGCGAGGCTGGTGTATGGTATATCTGAGCTGTGCCACTACTGACTGGCATCTTTGAGAATCATCTACATCATCATCTACATATGAGTGTACCTATACCTGTGTTCTGTTATCTTGCTGTGTAAATTATTCTGTGTGCTGTTACCTCTTAACCTAACTTATATATATTCTGTATCTGTGTGTCTCAGTTTCCTATGAGTATATATTTGTATTCTTTTTTTTTATAGTATCTTCTAAATATATGTATGCCAACTGCTTCTTGAGTTTCATTGGAGATCAGCTGACCTGTGCACCACCTAAGCACCTCTGTAGAAAGGCGCCCTGGGATTAAGAACTCTGTTGCTCACCTGGTCTAGCCGGTGTGTAACCCTAAGAAGGAGAAAGGTTACAACCTACCTACCTAACGACCTATCGATAATTAATAACTTCTAGGTATACCCGGGGCAAGACGGGGACACCGTGGTTCCCAAACCCGAGGGGGCCATCTCGAAACCGGAGATGGCCCAGGGTCAGTCGGGGTGCGAGGGATGTGCTCTATGGGCAACCTTACACCCCGGCGTCTGTAGACCCGAGACGGCGTGCGGTTTTGGTCGGTTCAAGCCTGACATAACCGCCCCCGCTGGCACGCGGGGGGGGTATCCGAAGGGATTTCCGCACGATAAAAAAAAAAACAAAAAAAGGTATACCTGTATACATACCTACTTAATAACTGCTATGTATTACCTACCTACTACTAGACTGACTGTAGATAGATAGATAGATATAAACTTTATAACTGTACGGTACTTAATAAAAAACAGTGCTCTAAGCATGTTGTATCTACCAAGATACCTAACTGCTTATACATTTTTAAACCAACATGAGTAGGTAGGTAAGGGATTTCGGCACGAAAAAAAAAGGTATCTATTAACTATTTTTTAGGGTTCCGTACCTTTTCTTTTTTTTTTATCGTGCGGTAATTCCTTCGGATACCCCCCCGCGTGCCAGCGGGGGCGGTTATGTCGGGCTTGAACCGACTAAAACCGCACTCCGTCTCGGGTCTACAGACGCCGGGGTGTAAGGTTGCCCATAGAGCATATCCCTCGCACCCCGACTTTCCGTACCTAAAAAGGTAAAAAGGAACGCTAATAAGATTACTCTCTTGTTCGTCTGTCCGTGTGTCACCACTGATCTTTTTTTGTTTTTTTTTTTACATTTAGGACACGTCAATTTGACTTCACCTCGCCTGATGGTAAGCTGAAGGTAAAGTCTCTGGAAAGAGGGTCACCATTACATACACGTACCATGTTAACAATGGTGGCACTCAGCTTGACGGCCTCATCAGAAGGGGATTGTCGTCGCAGCACCGCGTGACACCCACCGGTCCCACTAGTGCTGCGACCACAATCCCCCTGCCCGGCTATGCACTTGCTGACCCCTGAACGCAATCAAACCGAAATTGGATTACTATGTAGGGTTTTTCGCAATCGTGCACGGTGGTACCTACCCGGCCGAATTTTGTGACAAATTTGTGTCATCAAATTTCTACCACCAGTAAAAGTAGCTGATCCTCTCAGGATTGGGTGCACCTAGCATCATCTCTCTTCATCACAAGGTCGTTAGTTCTGGGAAAGAATCCTTTAAACAATTCAGAAGGCCGAGACTCTGAGGTTGTCAATCGTGGTGGCTTGGATACCTAGACCTTGGGAAAGCAGATCGCAAGGAAAGCTCCGGAATCTGCTCTGCCGGTCCCCAAACACTGGCGGTCCCGCGAATACCTGAGATCCAAAAGGTCAAGCTATTTAATAACTATATTTGTTCATTGCATTACTGCTGACCGGCGCGAGGCTGGTGTATGGTATATCTGAGCTGTGCCACTACTGACTGGCATCTTTGAGAATCATCTACATCATCATCTACATATGAGTGTACCTATACCTGTGTTCTGTTATCTTGCTGTGTAAATTATTCTGTGTGCTGTTACCTCGTAACCTAACTTATATATATTCTGTATCTGTGTGTCTCAGTTTCCTATGAGTATATATTTGTATTCTTTTTTTTATAGTATTTTCTAAATATATGTATGCCAACTGATTCTTGAGTTTCATTGGAGATCAGCTGACCTGTGCACCACCTAAGAACCTCTGTAGAAAGGCGCCCTGGGATTAAGAACTCTGTTGCTCACCTGGTCTAGCCGGTGTGTAACCCTAATAAAGAAAAAGGTTACAACCTACCTACCTAACGACCTATCGATAATTAATAACTTCTAGGTATACCTATATACATACCTACTTAATAACTGCTATGTATTACCTACCTACTACTAGACTGACTGTGCGGTACTTAATAAAAAACAGTGCTCTAAGCAGGTTGTATCTACCAAGATACCTAACTGCTTATACATTTTTAAACCAACATGAGTAGGTAGGTAAGGGATTACCGCACGAAAAACAAAAGGTATCTATTAACTATTTTTTACCTAAAAAGGTAAAAAAAGGAACGCTTATAAGATTACTCTCTTGTCCGTCTGTCCGTGTGACACAACTGATCTTTTTTTGTTTTTTTTTTTATATTTAGGACACGTCAATTTGACTTCACCTCGCCTGATGGTAAGCTGAAGGTAAAGTCACAGGAAAGAGGGTCACCATTACATACACGTATCATGTTAACAATGGTGGCACTCAGCTTGACGGCCTCATCAGAAGAGGATTGTCGTCGCAGCACCGCGTGACACCCACCGGTCCCACTAGTGCTGCGACCACAATCCCCCTGCCCGGCTATGCACTTGCTGACCCCTGAACGCAATCAAACCGAAATTGGATTACTATGGAGGGTTTTTCGCAATCGTGCACGGTGGTACCTACCCGGCCGAATTTTGTGACAAATTTGTGTCATCAAATTTCTACCACCAGTAAAAGTAACTGATCTTCTCAGGATTGGGTGCACCTAGCAATTTGAAATTTATACCAGATACTAAGGTCTATAGTCCCTACTAGGTGTATAAGAATCAATGTCCTGAGTCATCATGATAAAAAGATAGGGGCAAATTTATTTTTGCGGAAATTTGTAAGTACCAAAACTTACCTTAATTTTCTTTTTCGGAATTTTTCCTTTACTTAAGACTTAAGCTGTAATAACTTGTTTTTAATCAAAAATGAAAATCAAAGCAAAAATGATAATTCCCGTTGACCTAGAATTACGTCATACTTACATAGGATACCCCAATTAAGATAGGTCTCTCAGCTGTATGGGCATTCATACAATTTAGAGGTCTAGCTTAATTAGCAATAAGTTCAAATTAAGTAAATAAATAAAATTGTTCTCTGGAAAGAAAATAACATAAAATATTTATTGCGATAGGTACCAATTTTATTATCGCGGTATAATGGGTACATATGAAAATGATGAAAGGTACGGAACCCTCAGCACACGAGTTTGACTCGCGGTTGACCGGTTTTAAGTTTTCTAATTGGTGTTCGGCTCTTAAAAGTAAATTTACCTACCAAATTTGCAAACTAAAATACTAGGGCTACCTTACACAATAATCTCTTTGCATCGTTTTTCTGGTGCATCGCGGTTTCAGATTATGATGTGATAATATAGTATGAGTATATGTAGGTTTCATTTGAGGCTGTACCTTATTTTTTTAAACCGCACGCCGTCTCGTCTTAAAACGCCGGGGTGTAAGGTTGCCCATAGAGCATATCCCTCGCACCCCGACTGACGGTTTGGGAACCACGGTGTCCCTGTCTTGCCCCGGTTTGGGGGAGGGGCGCTAGTCGCCCCACCGTCCCGGCCTGCTTTTGCTGGGGTGACAGGCGGCCTCACCTGCCACCCCTACGCCTGCGCTCATGGAGGACGGAGGTCGTTAAGTCATTTGGGGTTGTACCTATCCAGTAAACTAATTCTAGCTCGTGTCGTCGCTCATTTAATAAGTATAACGCGTATCGTAGTTAGAGCTGTTGTGTTTACATCATGTTTGCATCTACAATCCTTAATAGGACTCTGAATCTTGAATTATAATCTTCCTTTTACGTAGTTAGGCCTACCTACCTTTTTTTTTTATCGTGCGGAAATCCCTTCGGATACCCCCCCGCGTGCCAGCGGGGGCGGTTATGTCGGGCTTGAACCGACTAAAACCGCACGCCGTCTCGGGTCTACAGACGCCGGGGTGTAAGGTTGCCCATAGAGCATATCCCTCGCACCCCGGCTGACCCTGGGCCATCTCCGGTTTCGAGATGGCCCCCTCGGGTTTGGGAACCACGGTGTCCCCGTCTTGCCCCGGTTTGGGGGAGGGGCGCTAGTCGCCCCACCGTCCCGGCCTGCTTCTGCTGGGGTGACAGGTGGCCTCACCCGCCACCCCCAGGCCTGCGCTCATGGAGGACGGAGGTCGTTAAGCGACCTCCGGCGCCTGAGTTGCCTGCGACGCGCGGCGAGCAAGTTGCGGGCTCGGCGTACCGGGAGAGTTCTAAGTCTCTCCCGGGCGCGCTCCGCCACCTCCTTCGCGAGCATTACATGCTCGCAGAAGATTCGATTTCTCGAGGCTCGGGGTTCCATCCCTGCTCCCGCGCCTCCTTTCGCCACTGGTACAGTTGCGAAAGGGCTCTCGCTTCCAGGTCCCATGGCGGAGTTCCGGCAAGGAGACTCGCCGCCTCGAAGGAGATCGTGCGGTACCCTCGGATGACCCTGATGGCCAGAACTCGCTGCGGAGCGCGCAGCATCCGCACAGTTCTGGTCCTCAGGGCCTCCGCCCATATTGGGCACCCATACAGGGCCATGGACCGCACGATCCCCGCGTAGAGTCTCCTGCAGGAGTCATCGGGCCCCCTCATGTTGGGCAACAGCCGAGCCAGAGCAAGAGCTGTGCCCTTCAATTTGGGGGCCAGACTTCGGATGTGCTCTCCGAAGTCCCATCGGCCGTCGAGCACGAGCCCCAAATATTTCATTTGGGGCTTGATGCCGATGCGATTTCCTCCCACGATGAGACTGGATCCCTCGGGTGGCTTGCTCCGAGGCCCATGGAAGAACAGGGCCTCGGTTTTATGCAGGGCCACCTCGAGACCCAGCCGCCGGATCCGCCTAACGACTTGGGCAACCGCGGTCGTGGCCTTTAGGGTCGCTTCGCGGTATGTCGCCCCGCACGCCGTCACGAGCGTGTCGTCCGCGTAGCACGTGACGGCGGCACCGCCTACGAGCTCACCGCGAAGCACCCAGTCGTATCCGATGTTCCACAGGAGCGGCCCCAGGACCGATCCCTGTGGAACACCGCACGACATTTCACGCCGACCGAGACCGGTCACGGTTGGGTAGATGACGGCTCTCTCCGTCAAATACGCCCCGACTATGCGGCGGAGGTAGAGAGGCACTTCGTGATACACGAGCGCCTCCCTAATGCAACTCCAGGGCAAGGTGTTGAACGCGTTGGCGATGTCCAGGGACACCGCCAACATCACCTCACCCCGGGCTACTGCATCCTCCGCCAGAGCCCTCACGCGCATGATGGCATCCGCGGTGGAGCGCCTCTGGCGGAAGCCATATTGGCCAGGTCCGGCCCCACTCTTGAGAGGTGCTCGACGAGGCGCTTCGCAATTACTCTTTCAAAGAGCTTGCACACCTCGTCGAGCAACACTATGGGCCGGTAGGCGGACGGCGAGTCCGCCGGGCGCCCCTCCTTTCGGATGAGGACCAGTTTCCCCGTCTTCCACAATTTCGGAAACTGGCCCCGCTCCAAACATGCGCTGAGAAGCCCTCTCAGTCGGGGCTCGAGAGCGTCGTCGACTAGAGCTAGGACCCACGCTCGGCCTGGAATGCCGTCGGGTCCCGGGGCGGTGTGTTTGGCTCTTAGCCTTCTCACCGCCAGCTCTAGTTCTACCCAAGTGACCTCGGGCACGTCGTCGTCTTCCACGTCGGGCGCCATGCGCAACCGAGGCGGAGTCATCTGCGGTGGAACATGTTCCACCACCCGCGCTGGGAACAGGGAGCCAACAACTCCTCCGAGCAGATCCGGCTGGAGACACCGGGTTAACGGCGGGGCCTTGGGGCGCAGCTTGCCCCTCACCATCCGGTAGGGCCGCCCCCAAGGGTCCCGCTCCAGCGTCTCCAGCAGCTCGCGGAAGGCGTCCCGTTTGGAACGCCTTATCTCCGCTCGGAGGGCTCGTCTGGCCTCCCTGTATCCCTCGTACAACTCCGCCTCTCGGGCCTCCGCATCTGCGGGGCGGCGACGCCTCCTACGGAATCGGGCCCACCGGCGGTGCGTGATCACGCAGCCCCGTCTGAGCTGCGCGATCTCCGACGACCACCAGTAGACCTGACCCCTCGGATTATAGGGCGGAGCCCTAGGCATCGCCGCGTCACAGACACGGGTCATGGCCTCCCGGAACCACTCCGCCTCATCGTCTATGCAGACAGGCCTGTCCGGCGCAGGGGCCCAGGCCTGTACGATGGCGGCTTCCAGGAGGAGCTCCCGATCAAGTCGCTTAAGCGCCCAACGTGGCTCGGGTGGAGCCGGTGCAGCCGGCGAGTCGCTCGCAGGGGGGGACACGTCAAACCGAATGTATCGGTGATCCGAACTTGTGTCCTCCCCCAAAACGACGCGCCAGCCCTGAACACGTCGCGCCAACGAGGGGCTCGCGAACGATAGGTCCACGATGGAGCTACCCCTCGAGGTCACGAACGTGTCCACGGCTCCCCGATTTAGGAGGACTAGGCCGAGTCGTGCGGCCCAGTCCACCAGTGCCCTGCCTCTATGCCCCGTCGCGCCCCTTTCGTGTCGGGAACCCCAGGCATACGACCAGGCGTTGAAGTCCCCGAGCACAAGGACCGGACGGGGCTGGCAGGCATTGACGACGACGGCCAGCTGACGGAGCCACTGCTCATATGCAGCTTGGTCTCGGTTCGGCGTGATATAAGCGGCCACGACCGCTATATCCCCAACCGCCGCCGCCACGCAGCCGGGTCCCCTTGCAACGACGGCAAGAGGGGGGCTGCCGGCGGCAGGGTTGTGCACCAGTGCCGCCGACCCATCCAGCGCGGTTTCCCAGGTAGGCCCGAGGAACCGGTGGGTGTATGGGTCGGCGACAGCGGCGACATTTATGGCCCACTGTGCCATGCTCTGGCGCAGGAGATCCTGAGCATGGGCACCTACCTACCTAATTGTAGCTTGTTTTCTCTTACAAAAATCTTACAGGTATAATCGTTTTAGTAGGAAGAGCTCGCTAGAGACCTTGGTTTCGTTAGTGGTACCTACGGGCCGAGAGCGCGCGTAAGATGGGCTCCACTGCCTCGTTTTGCGAGCAGGTTGATACATACCAAAAATACAGCATAACAGAAATGGAATAGGATTAGGACTGTGCCATTTAACAGCATATGAATTGGGCGGCACTGTAGAGTGTTCAACGGTCTCTATTTGAGCTTAAGCCGGATCACGTCTACTAGATTGATAATATAAGCATTTAATTAAAATCTGTGTGCTAGATACATCTTGGAGCTTTGTAGAAGGAAACGAACTACGGAAACTACGAATAATGTTACAAGTTACAATAATTTTTAAATACTAGCAAAGCTTTCCCTTTAGAAAAAGACTATCCCGGTTACCGATCACCTTTGTTTCAAAATCTTTCATAAAATAACAAACAAAACATGACATTAGACTTGTCCAATAAAAATTACAAAAATACTTCTGTTTGTACGGTTTATTATTTAACGTATGTAGCTTTGTCAATATCAACACTTTTCTCTCATAACTCATAAGGTAACTAAACGTAAACGGGCAAAGTCGCCATGTTTATTTTGATAAATGACACTTCAGCTTGGCCTTGTATGTCACTTGCACAGTCGTGTTTAAAGGTAAAGCGTAAAATAATTTATTATTTGCGCCAAGAGACCAGTTAAAATTTTTATCGATGAAGTCTATCAGAATATATCATTTGAAAAGTTCTTTGTGTAAAATACAGTGGATATATTGCATACGAAATTTGCAACCGTGATAATTTTCGAATGAGTAGGATCAAAGATAATGCCGATGCCGACAAGATGAGGCTTTTATCGCTGTTATTTATGATTACGGCGAGTGTCGGCGTCCGTGTGATCCTCGCTCAAAGCGATAATTGTACTCGAACTAACAGTCGTAGTGATTATAAGTTATGTGTTCGCCAATTAGCAGATATTTTAGGGCGTAAATTTAACGAAATAGTGGTAATCGAAGTCGGCAACGAGTATTCTGCGCACTTTGAAATACGGCCCTCTTATAAATTGACGACCCGTCATGAAATGTCTGACAGTGATGTACTACTTAGTATTGCTGACAAACTTAGCTACAAGCTGACTTCAGCTAAGAATATACTTCTTGAAATGAACAATGCTATTAACGACAACAGCACTCCGTCCTTCACTCACCCTTGTCCATTCAACTCTATTCGTAAGTCAGTATTTATTAAAAGTTCGAATGTATATGATGGCCTATCTTCATCAGATTCCAAAAATAAAATGCTTGGTCGCTTCAAAGATTTAAAAGTTAAGAGACAATACTTCTTGTCACACATGGACTATGCCACTGACAAGGATTGTGCGACTATGCCTCACTCAAATTTGAGGTACTTATATCACAAGATTGTGCATCCAGACCCGAAGCTAATAGTTTTTATCATAGACAATAACATGAAAGAAGAGTCATTACGGCATGCTGTTCATGTTGCTAAGGAGACAGTGTATGCACTACAGGATACTGATATGCTAGCTTTGAAGTTAACAAATATGTCTGAATTTCTCAAATTTGAAGATGCTTGCAGTACAGATGGAATGTCTGACTTGGGGAATGCTACTGAAAACAATAAACTGCTACTAAGGGAATATTTGTCATCTCTTGATATTGCATCAGGAAGTGTACCTCCTGCATCTATAAATAATGATTTGAAAAATTTACTACTCCAAAAGAATCTACCCAAAAATAAACTATTCATATTTCTCACAGACAATAAAGTATTGAAGAATGATGTATGGCTCAAGATTTTTCCTTTTTCATTAAACAAAATTGAGAACTTAAAGTTTGCTATTGGACTCATCTATGAAAATCAAGCAGATAAGAACAGTTCTTTAGGTATATTGCACATAGACAAATGGCACAACACTCATGCAAATAACCATTCTGTCATGAGACTACATATAAATGATAGTGGAGTGGTTGGACAAGTTGCCTCCGCATTTATTTCTCTGCTTCCAGGACATTATGATAGTAGGCAGATCAAAATTGAAGGGCCTGTTTGGGAAGCAACAGAAAGAGATTTTATGATATCATTAGTACAGCCCACTTCAAGTGGAGTTTTAGGATTAGATTTGTATTGGTCTGATCTGGCTGAAGACATTGTGTATTTCAAAAGTACAAATGAGGAAAAAAGAGCCTTTGTCATGGATTTTTCAGGTTCTGTTTTAATGCACTCTTTTTTTCCCAGGCCAGAGACTGCTTCAGAAAAAATTAAGTTTACAAAACTGGAAAGTGTAGAGACATTCTCTTTCATAAGTACAGTTAAAACAGAAATGTTAGCAAACAGCTCTGGGAATGTGACTATGTTTGAACGTAATTCTACAAAATCTGCTACTTATTCTTGGAAATGGATTGACAATTTATATATTGCATGTATTGTGTCTGAAGTCAAAGAACAGGTTCCTTTTAATAAAACTACAAGGTTGTTCACTAGGAGTAACAGAGAAATATTGTTCCATAGGTTGGATTTATTCCCACCTAAAGTTGGAAAAATGTGTAGGCATTTCAAACAAATTGCCACTATTGATCAGGGCACTGTATATTTGAGTCCATCTAGCTTCCAATCACCATTTACTTATCTGTATGATATGGGTGATGGGCAAGAGGCTGTAACATACATGCAAAACTATTTAGCTTACTTAAAAAGTGTTGCTCATGGTTTACTATCTAATCCAGGTTTAAAGAATGAGATCCAACATGATGTAGGGTTGCTAAATTCGATATTATCTTTTTACAAACAGCAACATTTGCATGGAGCATACTCTAAATACATAGTGAGAAGATATGCAGTTACTGAGAGTGGAGTATTAGTTATGTTTCCTGGAACAGTCCTGGAATATGACTATGAACCTGTCAGAAGACCGTGGTATACTTATGCTTTAGAGAACCCGGGTAAGGTAATTCTAACTCCCCCTAACTTGGATGTTGGTGGAGCGGGCTATGTGGTCTCAATATCTTATGCTGTACAAACTTCCTACTATCCTACAGTTGTTGTTTCAATGGATGTTACAATGGGATTTCTTTACAAGTTACTTACTGACAGTTTTCCTCTTTGTGCCATGTCTTATGTTAAGTGTTTCATCATGAATAATAGAGGCTATCTGGTATCACATCCTGGTTTGATGGATCCAAATAGCTCTGGTCCTATTGAACAGCAGCATATCACCCATAAGGAGTCCATGATTGCTATAGATATGTTAAATCATAAGGGTTTTGTTACCAAAAGACTGTGTAATAACTTTTTCGACAAGACTATACAGCGATTCTACGAATTTAACACTTCATTGCCTAATGTGCTCTCTAATGTAGTGTCAGGTGATCATTGTGTTCATTATCATATAGCTGCCATACCAGGAACAAATGCTTTTATAGGGTTGGTGAATGCATCATGCAGTGTTGGCGCTTTTTGCCCCTGCAGCATGTTTGACCGCTTGTGTCTAAACTGTAATCGCATGGAGCAAACAGAATGCGAGTGTCCCTGTGAATGCAGTTCAGAGCTGTATGAATGTCCAAATGCCAACATATCACTATTTAACAAAGACATCCCTCTCTGTGGTATGATGCTAGAAAACAATAATCATAAGTCACATTATTTCCATAATTTTGCAGAGAATTTGAAGTCTTGTTTTGATTTTCAATGCGAAACTTATACGACGCATACTTCTTGTCTGGGCGTTTTAGGTTGTGAATGGTGCCAAATAGATACTGACGGTAGGACTCCTCTATCGGCACCTTTTTGTACTTCGCAGTCTACTTGTTTTAATGGGGTTTTAGGTGCTGTCACTCCATATGGGGAAGGCACGTTCGGTCATGTTAATAGAGACGCTTTCGGCAGCTACTCGGCGATAGGTCCAGTGGCAGGTTGTATAGTAACTGTGAGTTTAGTTATAGCGGTGGCGATGTATTGTTATAGACAAAATGTTACTACAGCTAGTTGCCATAATTTGTATGTCGATGGTCCAGCGGAGACGTGGCACGACGCTGACGTTCAGATGAGTCATTTGCAGTCAGAGGATAACCATGATCAATCTGGTCAGGATAAGTTGTTGCCAGCTATGGAGATAGAAGCTCCTATCTCGCCATACAGGGTTGTGACAGGGTACCGGAGAGCACACACTGCGGGTGGATCAGATCATGGTTACTCAACAATGACTCCTCACGAGGATTCTGAGGCTACTGGATTTTCAGTTAATGAGCCTATTGTTTTATCAGACGATACGAAATCTGACGTAAGCTGTCCCCTGCCAGCTAAGATAAAGCCTAGGTTAAAAGCAGCTGATTTAAATATAACTGTCCTACCGTGTGGCAGAAACAGTGTATTAGCTCCCGTCACTGTACACAGGCATATGGAAGCGCCCTAATTATGTTAAATACATATAATAAATCTACCTCTCTGTATATAACAAAATAGTAACATGTTTTTTCAGATAAGTGATAGTTTATTTTGCAAATAGATGAATGTTTTACTTTCTTTTTCAAGTACTTAGCTTTAGTCGTCCATTATCACAAGTATTATAGCTTAAAAGTTTGGTGCTCTTTACGTAATTAATTATACACTTTTTATATAAATGACATTAACTAATTGATGTTCCGTAATAATCTTCCGACAGTTTAAAATTATTTTTAAGTCTACGCGCGTATATAGATAATTTCATTGTTAAACAATATGTACTTAATCTTTTACCAAGATAATCTTGATGATTGTAATGGCCTCATTTATAGTACATAAATACTTCATCTGTATGTATACTATGTATAGTTTTTTTTTCTGTGTGTATATAAGATGTACACAAACACAATTTTTTTATTTTAATTAGGGCTAGCACAGGCTAATGAGACTGAAAATATTTTTACTTGGGCACAGGTACAATTTCCTTAACTTACTGGGTTAGGTATGCCAACTACAAATAGACACAGACACTGGGATTATGTTACACCATTGCAGAACCTGCGGCCTTACTCTTGAACTAAATATTGATCGATCGGTATTGGAATTAGAGGATATAATAAGGACCACCTAAACCTAACCTAATGGACACGCAATTATTTTAAAAATTATTCAAAAGTGTTCAAGATTACTAAATTTCTAATTCCAATACCGATCAATCGGAATTAAGTTCAAGAGTATGGCCCTTGGACTGACAGTCTGTATCTATAGCTGAGTTGCACAATTGCAGTGACCCTGGACACTCCTAATCCATACACTACTTTAGTTTTTACATTATTAACAAAAAATACGTAATTTATCTGATTACATTAGCTAATGCTAGGTCTAATGGCAGCATGTTGCTATGACAAAGTCCTAAGATACATAAAACTCAGGTTGAATTATACAGGTCATTAAGTAATACACTAAGGTTAATAGTTCGTATTTTATGTTTTAGCTTTAAGTCAATATTAATTAATTTTTGATAAAGTGCCAGTGCCTATATAATTAAGATAAGGAAACTTATTTTTAAGACTGAACTCGATGTTGGCATTAATTTGATGTAATAAATTTTTCTTTTATAAAAAATCATGATTTTAATTTCATTATCTTTCATCATCAACCAAGCCTCAAACCCGGTTGTTTGCACTTTGGAGCCGGGGGTCCACTCCCCTAATCCTCTCCGAGTACCATCTGAACTCCCAACCCCTAGAGGAAAGTCTGGTATATGTACCGATTTGCGGGCGGGGTACCCCATACAAGCCAATACTTAGATTACCACCATTAAATTGGTAAAAATATCAAAGCTCTCTAGCAGAATTTCCATGTTTCTTTCGTTGTTTCCCATTCATCCATCGCAAAATGTGTAACAAGAGATCAAATATCCTTTTTTGTAAGTATAGTGAGCTAATAATAATTGCTTTTTAAAAATTAAATTCTTAACGGATTCTGTAGTTTCGTATAAATCACAACAGAAGGTCATATGGTCCAAGATCCCACTGTCACCAGAATTCACTGACTTTTACAAGGATAAAATGATGTGATAAAGTAGCACCTTGAGTGTATGCATACCCGCTAACTTGTCCCGGCGGCCCTTTGTGAGTTATCAGGTGCTAAAGGTAGGTTAGGTTAGGTTAGGTGCTATAGGTCTTTCCGGGGGTAAGACGGGGACACCGTGGTTTTCAAACCCGAGGCGTATCTCTAAACCGGAGATGGCCCTGGGTCAGCTGGGGTACGAGGGAAATGCCTTATGCGCCCCACCTTATACCCCGACGTTTGGAGAGACCCGAGACGGCGTGCGGTTTAGTTGGTTCGAATCCGACATAACCACCCCCGCTGGCCAGTGGTAAAAAAAAGGTGAGGTGCTATAGGTAGGTAAGTATTTTGATTAAAAGATTAAGATATTTACATACGTTTGCCGCCCGTTATTGCTTCCCAGAATTCGTTTATCAGCGGCACTATCAAATGGTGTAATAATGCAGGCTGTATTGTTCCCTCTAAATCAACGGGTTTGATTCCTGGCTAGGAATATTGATTTCCCCTAAATCCAAATTATGCAGTTTTAGTTTTCATCCAAATCGGGCCCGCCAGAAATCAAAAACGTTGATTGTGAAATAGAAAACCACATCCTGTATTATTACACCATTTGATAGTGCCGCTGATAAGGAACGAATTCTGGGAAGCAATAACATACGGCAAACGTATGGAAAGATCTCATTTTCTACAAAATACTCGTTGGAAGCTTTTAGGTTCCTGGTAAAAGTTACGGCCGATGGAACGTTGTTAGCAATGCTCATAATTAATTTTTAACACATACGTAAAAACGAAAGTGAACTTCATATTTTTACCTACCTTTAACACCTGATTACTGACAACTGACCGCCGAGACAAGCTAGCAAATATGCATACACACAAGTTACATACCGACACTACTTTATCCCATACATTTTATTCTTGCAAAAAAAACTGTTCTGCTGAACCAGGGATCTTACTCTAAAAGACATTCCGATTATGTTCTGAATTCAATTCCAAAAATTAGAGAATGTGTGTATGTATATGTGTTCAGAGGTTTATGTAAATAACAAAGCAAGATGTTTTACATATCATTATTTTATAAATTAAAGTTAAACTTTGAAGACATTTTCACTAACCTATCTACAAGTATATCCCTAATCAACAATTCTAAATGTAATATGATGCATCACAGTAATGTAAGATTATACAACTGGTGCCATATTTTGTTTTACTTATAAAATAAACGTTTTTTGACTGTTCTTCAATATTCAGGCTCTATGTGAATTTTTTGTTGGTCTTTGCGAGAAGTACAGGTATTGGTGGATCGTACTGTCTACTCGTCCACGAAGCGTAAGGGCTGAAGTGATACTGATGCTCCGATCCTTCCCTATCCTATGTTTGGAAGCACGTCACAGTCTACTCGTCTTCGAAGCGTATGTGTGTGTGCGTCGGTTGTGGGGACGCTGGTGCTAGTGCCGTCCCTGGTGCGGCGTCCAGTTGTGCCAGTAGACGGTTACGGCCGCGGGGCCGTCGCTGACCCCGCGCGCTGATAGCCCTCGCCCATTGTTCCTGCTCCTCAGCGCCCGCCAGGATCCGTGTGCGGTGACCTCCCTGGTTGCAGTACTGCAGTCAGGGAACGGTGTTGACATGTTACATTCGACTATTATAACTTAGCATCAAGCTAATTATCTTCTATAACTGGTTATATCATAGATGAATTATACTACACATTCTTGTACCTAGACTATTTGAGGCCGCGAGCGTAAGAACAGCTTAACAAACATGCTATCAAAAATGTATTTAAAATATTTGCCCTGTATGCTTTATTGGCCAATTAGTGTACCATAGCACATAAATAATAAATATAACATAACCTCTTCTTCTTGAGGTATTGAAAAAAGGGCACGTCAAAAGCACTCGAAACTGGCGTACTTCATGAAAGGTTTAATGACAGTAGAGGAAGCTCGTGAAGTATGTAAGGACAGAAGCAGATTTTGGCCTGTGCTGTGATGAGGCAGTCGTCCCTGCCTACCCCAGAGGGAAAAAGGCATAAGTAGATGTATGTATGTACCTCTTCAGCAGCTTTGGCGGAATCAAATCGAATAATAGCTTCCGTTTGACCTTCCTTCACATCGACATGCAAAGCATGGATGTTGCTCCTAATCTGAAAAAAGAAAAAAAAAGATTAGGAATTGTCTATGGATGCGAAAATAAATAAAGGAGAACGTGGTAGAGCCTAGACAGTGATTACCGAGTATATGGTGTTAAGCTATTATTATTCCACATCCGTTCGCATAGGCGAGCGACATGGCCGAGCGCACGGACCAGGTTAAGTAGTTTTTTTTTTCGTGCGGAAATCCCTTCGTATACCCCCCCGACGGCCAGCGGGGGCGGTTATGTCGGGCTTGAACCGACTAATACCGCACGCCGTCTCGTGTCTTCAGACGCCGGGGTTTAAGGTTGCCCATAGAGCATATCCCTCGCACGCCGACTGACCCTGGGCCATCTCGGGATCTGTACTTCACGCGACTGGTGACATCGATTGCGACGTCAAGGCACGCATTACCTACAGCAGCGTGGGCCAAGTGGCGTAAACTGACTGGTGTTATTTGTGACTCCAAATTGCCCCCACTCATCATCATCGTCAACTGACGCTTTTCAAGACTCAGTTGGGGTCTTTTAGTCTAAATACGAAACGGCTGAACGTCGATATTTTCCGTGCAGCGACTGTGATCTGTAGGCTTGCCATGAAACGTTCTTCCGCAATTGCGGGCCCGCACGAAACACGAACAAAGGAAGTTATATGAATAAATATAGACCAATATATTTTAAAATATCATCACATAAATATATCAATGAAATAGAATCTTATACAACTTAACAATACGTTAAGACTGAGACTCAACTGAGTTCACAGGCAAACTGTTTAAAACAGTTTTTTGAACCATGCAATAACAGTAATGATTGAAGTGTATGTATAATAAAAATCCAATAAAAAAAAGAAGTGTCGTTTAGGTACCATGAAGTTACTTCGGAATTTGTTCTTTCGGTCGGGACCATAATATTAAAAATCGGCGACGTCTTGTCTGCGCCTCGTCTCTTCTCTTCAGGATAGGGCGCTCTCCGTGTCACAGAAAATTGCCCCTCATAATAACATAATATCTCTAGTATTGCAAGCGGTTATGGCGACAGTAACTGCTTTTTATCATGTGGGCTTGTACATTACCTTAGGACTATAAAAAATGTAATATGTACTTACAGTTCTTTTTGTGAGCCTTATATCCAAACACGGTTCAGGCAAGATCTCTTTCACAAAAACGCCAGGCACTTTCTCTAGAGGTAATGCATTTTTGGCAGCTTCACTTTCAGCTGAGGGTATACCTGTTGATGAAATTGAGATGACATTAACGAGTGACGTAATTTTTAACTAACAGATTCATCATTCATAATTTAATAAGAATGATGAATCTGTTAGTCAAAAATTACGTCACACGTTAATGTAAACAAATGTTTGAGTTAAATTTGTATTCATTAAGGGCACAAGGTAACATCTACGAGTCTTCCAACTTTCATAAACATTACTTTCAATGACATTATGTAATAGTTTCACAAGGTAATGGTCGCTGAAAAAAAACGGAATAATGCTTTGCATGTCTATGAGGCAGTGCAATTGTGATATTTCAATGAATGACATCTGAGGCGAAGCAATAGCAAGTGCAAGTGCTATGCATTGGTTATGGGTTCGAATCCCATGTCAGTCAAATGTCTCTTATAATTCAGTTATGATTTTTGTTAAAACGCCTTGAAAAGTTGATTTATGGCGAAACATAGGTATCAATAAATCTGTACCATACTCTGCCAGGAAATAAATAGGGCTTTAACCATACTACGAGATAGTATGCCATTGCATCCCAGTTGGAAATATTAAAACTAAAGACTAACCAGGTTCAACTTCAACAGATGGTGCAGGTATACTAGAATACTGATGCTTCTTATTGAGTATATTCATTTTCACTTCTTTCATATACTTTCTTTGTAAATTCAAATACTTATTCCTTAGAGCCTTCCATTCTGACTTTGACAAAATCTGCAAGCCCCACAAAGCACCTCTGGGTGCCTCATTTTTAGGTAAGTTGGTTTTTGCTTTGCTTCTTTCCTTTGCAGTACGTTTTCTGGTTTTTTTCTTTGATGGTGTTGCACCATCTTTGCCTTCATCTTGGCTAGTCATCTCATCTTTTGATTCTAGATCTAAAGTTTTATTTTCCTGTAAATAAACAAATAACTACATATCCTCCAATAATCAACATTGGAAGATATTCAGCTTCATGTTGCACCAATGAATTTAGATTCATTGAGGAACAATGTTTATAACACCGACAGACTTATTTTAATTTTGATTATTAATTATAAACTAGCTGTTGCCCGCGGCTCCGTTTGCGTAGATGTCGGTTATAGCGGCCAACGAACTATTTCGTATTTTAAATTTCGTAATACCTTATGAATGGAATGTCCAATTTCAATAATTCAAAAAGTAATCAACAGGTATTGAAACAGTCTTTATTACGAACTATTATTATTAGTATTATTTATTCAAAATTTGTTTTTCTTTATTAATTTATTTGGATAAGAATTAATACAAGGGATAAGAATAGGAAGGAATGGATAACATGGTCTGATTTTGGTAGGCATTTTAAAAAGTAGTTATAGTGTCGAGTGTCGAAGTTTTTGTTGATATTGATATGAGCTATAATATTATACAAATTGTTTTGTTCTATCAATACTTTCCGCAGTGCACGCGATTAAAGACATTTTATGACTAATTTTTTTGTGGGATTTGTGAGGATCTCTATTTTTTTCTCATAGTAAATATAGCCTTTGTTACTCAGTGATAATGTAGCTTTCGAAAGGTAAAATATTTTTTTTCAATCAGGCCAGTAGTTTTTAAGTTTATTAGTTACATACAAAAATACAAACCTTTCCTCTATTTAATATTAGTGTAAATTAAATAATGTGAACATTAAACTCGTTTTACTGTATATTGCTAAATGCTATATCATTACACACACCGAACAGAATTACTAACCTCTGTAGGTGTAGCAAGGCTCACTATGCTTTTGGTCTCATCCTGAAAAATAATAACAATAATATTCTTTATTGACATAAATTAGTTTAATTACATTATAGGAGTCCTTTAAACCTGCGATAGTAAAAACTGTTACTTACAGGTGTTTCAATCATAACATATTTTTTAAAGATGAAACTGATATCCGGTATCCGGTACTGATTCAACGCGGGCGCCAAATGTATGGATTGTGACTGCGACCGATTCGAGAAGTCTTTAAGAAAAAGTCAACCTCGTTAGCAACTGGATTTTGTTTTTTTTTTTATCGCGACAATTACTACTGTTATCCTTCGCCACTTCATTGAAACAGTTCCAAAAAGTGTCATGAGCTTTACGTGTGAAATTGGATCCAGTTTCATCTTTTTTCATTCGTTTCGAAGGTGTTGAAGACGGCGATGTTCTGTTACTGTCAGAAGACTCGTCGTAAGAGTTTTTATATAATCTATCCAGATTTTTTTAAAGGGCCGAATATCCGGTAGCTGGATATCCGGTAGCTGGATATCCGGTAGCTGGATATCCGGCGCTGCGGCCTCGCAACTTGCCGAATATCCGGTATCCGGCCAAACCACTATCCGTTTCATCTCTAATATTTTTATATCACCATTATACCATCGCCAGCACGGTTTCGCTGAACCCCCAGGCAAAATGTACATAGTGAAATCGGATCATGCAAAAAACGACGACTTGTGGCATAGCGGTAGTGCGTTCGACTGCTAATTCAGAGGTCGCGGGTTTGATTCACGCTCAGTGCAAATATGTATATTTGCATTGGTCTGGTTGTAAAAATGTATTTAAGTATGTTTATCTGCATTCTAGAACCCATATGACAAGCTCTGCTTAGTTTGGGTCTAAATGGCGTTGTATAATTTGTCCTAGAATATTTATTTATTAATTTTATTATAAAAAAAATGGATTTTTAATTGATTAGTTTAAAAGTTCATTATTTGGGAGTATGGGGACCCCACCAAGATTTTTGGGCACAAGTAAACCTCACTTGCTAGCCAGTACATTACTGATTAACAGATGAGGCGTTGGTGTATGCTTTCTGCTCGAGATTGGGAGGTCAGACTGACATTTCACCTGCAAAAACCAATATAAGCCAAATAAAAAGAAAGAGAAGGAGAGCAGACACTGAAATGCAAAGCTTTGGATGCAACCAGGACTAATGCTGTGATGAAATAGTAGTTTATGCAACTGTCATATAAGAAGGGGTATTAAAACACGAGAGTCTGTTTATCGCGATAATAGATTGACTCGAGTGTTTTAATACCTAAGTTATATGCAGTTTCATACACTACTTTATCTTCACTCATAGGAAAAATTGAAATTAAACAAAGTAGGTAGGTTACAAGGAAGTAATTTAGCGTGCGCCTTTTTTTTCATATTCAGCCTAAAACCTTAGACTAGTTTAATGAATAAAAAAAGATAGCGGTGCTATACTAATTTTATGTATATGCGTTTATAAAGTGCGTATGTATAGAATCGTCTTTGAATTCGTAATTAGAATTTTTCGATTTGAGTGTAGATAAAGTTTATTATTTAACTCTAACCTTGAAATATCAATTAAAACAGATGTATGTAGCATACTAAATACACTTACAGTTGGTGTAGGTGTCTCCATTCTCTTTTCATTATCAGATTCACTGCCCAACTTCAGCTCTAAGTTTTTCTGAGGAGTCTTCTTGTCTTTCCTTTTCTTTTTCTTAGGAGGTTCATTTTCTTCCTTAGTCGGCTTTGTGCCTGTCACATCCTGGGTTGGTTCATCTACCGAAAACATTTTGATAGAAGAGAGGTCTTCTGGTGGCATACATGTAGGTAGTTTGCAGCCCATTTTAGTAAATGTATTGATACATTTTTGAGCATCTTCTGGTTTGTTGAATTCAATAAAGGCAAAGCCCTGAAAATTATTGTATGGAATCTTTTAGACTTGATTTGTTATCTTACTAGCAAAAAAATTAAAAACAATATAGCTTAGCAAAGTTTTGTTTCTATTGTTAGTATGATTTATATATTATAAATTGTATGAGAATGAGAATATTAAACTAACACTAAGGCTGCAGTTCCAAGAGTTGGTTAACTACATGGTCCACAGAGTACTGCAGTAAACTCTAGCTAGTGTTAGAATTGTGGAATTGGCACCATAGTTTGCCATACAACACTGATGACCCATGTAAATGCAGTTTGGGTGCTCCTTATGTCTCTCCTCGTCACTGTGGAGAAGCAGTCGACAGACCTGGGCATTACGGTCTATCATACAGCAGGAGCGCAGGACGCATTTAACGTTATGCACACCTAAACGAAATTATCCGCCGGGTTCTTGTCACTGCCGTGTTCCAGCCGTGCTTGAACCTGCTGGTTTGGTTCGCGACGATGGCAAGAGACCGGACGTCTTTGGTGCCTTGGAAGTTGGGTAGGCCTTTGGTGTGGGACGCAAATTGTGTCGACACCCTCGCGCCTTCTCATCTTTCAAGTAGGATGGGCTGCGCTTGTGCTGCTGCGGTATCTGCGGAGACCCTCAAACGGCGCAAATATAAGAATTTAGTCAGCAATTTTATTTTCAAGCAGTTTGGGATTGAAACAACAGGTTTCTGGGGCCCAATTGCATGGTCGCTTTACAAAGAGATCCTTAAGCGACTGGTCGACGCTTCGCGTGACTAGAAAGCTGGTTTGTACATTGCGCAAAGAATTGGCATAGCCATCCAACGTGACAATGTCGCCAGCCATTTTCCTTTGTACATACTCTTTTTTAGGATGTGTTTGTTTTTATTGTACAGATAGTTAATATTTTCTCATCTACCATTAACTATTAAGTGTGTACATATTGTATAACTAAATCTACAAGTTTAATACAATTACTTTCTACAAAAGTTTCAAATACCTTAATTTTCTGTGAGTTTTTAAATTTAGGTAATGAGATGTAGGCAACTTTTCCATAATCAGAGAACACCCGCTCCAACCATTCTCTGCTAGCTGTTACTGGAATAGACTCCACATATACTGTCCTTGAGTCTGCATCATATGGTAGGATTGGAGTTGTACGCTTTATCTATAAATTGTCATAAATTATTTGATTAATAAAGTTTTATAAATGAAATAGTATCATTAATTAATTAATAGCTAATACTAGGCATTATAAATGGTCATAATTATTATGTTGCTACCCTCTTTTCTTATTTTTTTGTGGTTTTTTTAAATGGGTTTTTATTTAAAAAACCCATTTTCAAATTGATACATTTGTTTATTTAGTTATAATTCTACACTAGTTCAAAATATTTATGGTATTCATGAAAACCTTCCAAATACCCATGTTATGATAGGACTACTTATTTCATAATTAAAATTCTCAATTTCTCTGGTGGTCCATGTGAGCCTTATACCAATCAGGGAATAACTAGGGACTAACTTGCTCACCTTCAGTCTATCATCAGAAAGCTCTAACATGGCAGAATTCTTCAAGGCTTTAGCGATATCAGTGACGTCCTGCGTTAATGTGCGGATTTTGTTGAACTTCAGAAATAAATCAATAGGGACATACGGATCATTCTTCACCAGGTCAGCTAAAAACCTATCCTTTGACAAATTAGCATCACTAAAATAAAACTGCATTTGTTTAAGAATATTTTCGTAAAGCTGTTTTTTGCGATGCCGAACACGCTTTCTGGGGCTATTTTCTTGCTTGGTCTCCGAAGCGACTACAGGAGTTTCAGAATCCGACATAATAATCTATAACTTGAAATATGGTTGGATTTTTTTTTTGTGATAATTATGCCGATTTACTTAATGAAAATAATGCCTACAATAATGCCTACAAAAGAAAGGAAATTACTAAAAACTACTTATCTATAGTTGAGATTTACTTTTATAATTATAACAGAAGCAGTGTAGGCAGCTATAGCACCAAAATACACTGAATTCGAACCACATATAAAACTAGTTTTTTACTATGAATAAAATTACAACTAAATATTACTGAAAACCTGAAAATTGAAACAAAAACAGAAATGTAAAATAGTAACTAGGTGGGAGACGATAACCAAGCGGTAACTGACAACTGACTTTTACTGACTGAATTGACAAATGACGCGACGCTCGTGGGGATTTTTTTTTTCCTCGGGAAACTGACACCAAGGAGTTTCTCGACTTCATACCACAAATGAAAGTTCACATTATGAGTTAAGGAGGGACAATGCAAAAGGGGGCTTGGGTTTGCAGCAACTTTATACAGAAAATGCATGATATTAGCTATGAATTACCGGTAACAGTATAGTTATTTATATTATTTATCACATTTTTTATAGATAACTAAATAAATAATGTTACCTTTATAGGTACCGATTTAAATAATGTTCCAATACCGTTCTGTTATCGACAAACCGTTAAAAAATAACGTCATAATAGGGTTTTGTTACTGACTTACCGTTAAAAAATTTACCGATAAAATAATAAATAATTATTCTACGATATTCTACACAGCGCTATCTGGACCCAATGTAAGCATAGCTTAACTAGCTTATGTTATGGGTTCTAGAACGCTGATAAACATACTTAGATACATTTTTTATGTAAATACATACATATCATAGAAACACCCAGACCAGCGCATTGAACCCACGACCCCTCAACTAAGCAGTCGATCGCACTACCGCTGCGCCCCAGAGGTCGTACATTAATATTAAGGACTATTATGAGACCGTAATCTTAGCAATCCATGGATTCTCCGTGCGGGTGCCGGGTCCATCGCGTTGCTGAGTTGGGAACTCGGGACAGTGCCTGGGACTTGCGACCCAAGTATAGGTTTAGAAGGGGCCCCTTTTGTTGATGTACATCAACACTCACCTTCACTACCCAAGTTCCCCTCCCTGCCTAACCAAATTTGATACGAACCTACTAGTGCCGCTTTAGACATTCGTCCTAGTAATGAGCTTATTGTAGCTCTCGATAGGCCTAGATCTTTAAGTAGGTTATAGAGAGATTTTGCTGGTATACCTCTCGCTCCCACTTCCACTGCATACAAATTAACCACGTAACCGTTTTTGATTAATTCGTTTGTGAGATCATAGTATTTATTTTTCTTTATTGTGTGGTCCTTCGGTATATTTGTTTCCCACGGTACAGTAAGTTCCACAAGAACCACATGTTTTAACCTCTTAGAATATAGGAATATGTCAGGTCTAGATGACGAAACCCCAACATCCTCCGGAATTTTATAGTGCTTTTCATACGTGTCGATTAGGAGAGTCCAATCTGGGGCAGTATCTAAGATTGAATAAGGTTTGTTCCTGGGTGTTATGGATGAACCTTCAGACACAAAGTTGATATGACGTCTGTTAGTAGTCAATCCTTTTTGGGCTCTAGCTACTGCCAGACTCATTGCTTCACGTATGATGATAAGCACCTTATCGTGGCGGCGTGAGTAATGGCCTCTATCGAGAAGCACCCTACATCCTACTAATATGTGTCTAGCCGTCCCTATTGCCTCAACACAAGTATAACATTGTTTTTCTGTGGCCTTCCCCCACCTTACCAGATTACTCTGGTCTGGGAGGGTCATCTGAAAGGCGTTAAGATAAAATTTTAACAGGGCCGGCGACCAGTCATAGATCAAGGTGCGCCACTTTAAGGCCATCGGTATGCAGAACTCTCCCATTGTCAACCATTCATTTTGGATTTCCAAATTCATCGCGTGCACTCGATATTTATCATTTTCGTCTTGTTTTAGAAAGGACTTAAGTATATCCTGGTCCCTTTCTGGCTCTCGTACTCCCAACCCCACTCTGTTTGACTGGGCCCCTATCATAAATCGTTTATGGAATAGAAGTCTAGATTCAAGCTCGGACGCGTTATTATCTTTCGGGAGTGCCCTGATTGTGACATCTTGGGATTTTCCTAAGATGTGGGCTTTGGTAACTCTAAGATGTTTATAGAGCTCCGATGGTTTCTTAAGTTTCATCCCAAAATTATTTTGATCCCTAAATAGAGCAGAGGAATCAGCAGAGTGCGCTAGTCCAAGCCACGATTTTAGCGATTTTATGACAGTTGCATCTATTTTCGCCAGTAAGGTTTTACCGAATTCATACACCAGAAAAGGCCAAGTCAGACGTGATGTTAAGTAGTTGTCATATATCCAAGCTTTTTTGATATTGTTTAGTGGTATCTGATCTATCTTATTTAGATCATTTATAAACGTATCGACAACTTCATCTAAGGATGGTGTGCGTCCTTTATAGTCTATCTTTCTCCCAAGAAATTTAAATGGCACCGATTCAGCGACTATGGAAACTGGTATACCCCCAATGAAGAGTCCCGGGTCGTAAGAGGTAAATTTGGTGTCCCGTCTACCCAGACATAGACAGTGACACTTACTGGGCTTCGTCCTCAGTCCATTTGTCCACGAACAGAACTCATCGACTTCCTTTAATAGTTCCTGACATTGTTTTGGATTGCGCGTCAGTATTGCGAGATCGTCAGCAAAAGCTAAGATGGACTTTGAGTATATGTTATTTACTTTAAACCGATAACCCCATTTCTTTTCGTGACGTATTAACTTGGTAATTAAGATATTAATTACTATGTTAAATGCTATTGGTGACAAGCAGCATCCCTGAAACAGTCCCACATTATACCGTAATGGTCCTGTGTGTACTTCTTGGAAGCTTATAGCAAATTTTAGCTGGGAGTAATACGACTCGATTATCTCTATGACCACGGGCGGAAAGTTATACCATTGCAACGCGTATACCATAAGGTAATGTGGAATTGAGCCAAATGCATTTTCTAGGTCTATCCAACATACCGTTATCTGTCTTTCGTATTTTCTGGCATCTTTTAAGCTTTCCGCTAACAGACTATTGTGTTCCAGACAACCAGAAATGCCGGGTAAAAACCCTTTCTGGTGGTTAGGTCCGAAATACCTATTGTTAATCATAAAATGACACATTTTTGTTTGTAGAATTAACCTTATAAAATAACGTTATTTTAACGCTATTTTAACGGTAAAATTGGTAACGCACTAACGCTACTAAGCCTTGTTAAAAGTGTTAAACGTAGAACTACAAATTTAAAACATTTTTATCGCTCTTGTTGTCAAATAAATGTGGAAAAAAAATGAATGTTCTTATTATGTTGATAAAGATTATGATTTCCCAGTTTATTAAATTTAGAGTTTAGGGAATGAGGAAATATGATATAATAACAACATTTAACAATGAATAAAATTCATCCATAATATTTATTATCTTGGTTCTTATTTAGATGACTACTTATTACAATATTTAATTTTTGCCAACCTTGCAGTTTTAACTGTAGGTCTACAGATTCTACAGTTATTGCAGTAGTTTCAGTTTTTAAGAATACTCTAAATCTATATGTTTTAATTGTAGTCATTATGATTCAAACTGCTTAGTATAATTACTGACAATTAAGCACTTTGGAGTCATAACACTAGGTTTCTGGGTCCAAGCGCACGGTCGAATTATAAAGCAAAAGATACAGATGACTGACCACTAGGTGGGGCTTAATTTTTTGTGCAAAAAATGGTCATTGCTATGCCAGCAATGCCAATTACTATAGCTGTTAGTATGTTATTTCATTAATTTCAAAAAATCTATAATCTATATCTATACAGACCTATTACGTTAAAAAACTATACATTTGCTTTGCGATTTTTCTACAGTTTATTTACGAAAATATACAGTTTTAATATATAAAGTTGGCAGTGGCAACTCTAAGGCTCAGTACAGTCAGTACATATAAATAAAGACATGGCTTAAAGGTCTTGTAACCAAGCCAAAAATCTTCAAAAAAAAAAAAAAAAAAAAAAACAGTCAGTACATTTTGACATTCTCGATATTTAGTGGTTCGGTCGAGTATAGTGTATAGTATGCGGGAGAAATCATTGTTTGTTAGTAATTAAGCTGGTGTTATTTCTCGCGTGAAATGATTTAGTATGTTAGACGTTATTCATATAATATCAAATAATAATTTGTGTGCATTCGTTCGGTGTGCGTTTATCAAGTGTGCCATTCATAGATATTTCATATAGTTCTGTGTGGAGAGACGAAGATGACGGATTTGATTTACAATAGTGATATTATTTCCGCATAATTGTTTTCATTGTTCACGATGACTACTAGTACGAGATCAGCTAAAGTCAGCCTGAAGCCCCTGGAAGTACCGACGGCCTTACAGGAGGGGGAGAAATTCATCAAATGGGATGAGGTGATTTTTTGAAATCCTTTTATTATTTTTAAAGAATAGTACTGCTAAACTGTATTTTTCAGTCCGTAGTTTGCGATTTTATAACATTTATTACCCTCTTCTGTTAAGGTTCCTTGTATATATTATCTTTTATTATTTGCCAGTCCAGTTTTTCTGTACAATATGTTTTTAGTTGTTTATTATTTTACGTATATAGATCGTCTAGAATTCTTATAACATAGTGTAGGTCTAGTTACAGTAGTAGGAATGTTTGTATAAACATGTTATTTATTATTACAATTTATAATACTCATCAAAATATTATTGTTTTCCTTGCATTATGTATTGTTTGGGTAAACCCAAAGTTTGAATAAGGTTTTTATGTAAACATATGTAAAAAATAAATAATAGTGATTTATTGTACACATGCATCATAGTTTACATCTCATGACTTTCTTTTTATTAGCATTACCTAATAACATATTGCTATGCCTTATTCCTTGCCCTTATACTTATTTTCCAGCAGTGTTTCTATTTTGCAGTAATTTAGTTTAAAATGCTTTTAATATAATTTGTTTTACTTCTTATGGAGACAAATATATTCAACTCATAGTTTTCTCAGAGTATTCTTACTTTCATGAAACTTATTTAAAGCAAAAGAAATTGATTTACTTTGTTCTACAAATAATATTGGGAAACCTAAAATAATTATTCTAAAACTAATATAAGCAAGTCCTTATTTGTAATCAATAAACTTTGAGAGCTACCCACAAAATTATTTCTTTTTTTTCTGTAGGACTCTGGCACTGGCCTCCCGGTCACCCTACGGGTGGACCCTAATGGCTACTTCCTCTACTGGACTGACCAGAACATGGAGGTGGAGATGCTAGACATAGCTACCATCAGGGATGTCAGAACTGGAGGATTTGCTAAAGTACCAAAGGTAAGGCACACTTATATTACTTAAATATTTTAGGACTAAAACCTGTTCTGTAAAACTCAGCTGGTTAGTTGTTACTTAATAAAATTTATAAAAGGAATAGTTGTGGGACTACTTTTTTTTAATAAATCTATTGGCATGTTAGATCTTTTATATATGTATTATCATACTTTTTTACTTTACTTTTTTTAATTGCTAATAACAACCTGTAAAATATATACAATTTTTGTCACACATTTATAAAAACTTGTGTTATAGGTGAATTTACTAGGCCGAAGGTGTCGTAGCACCGCGATTCCGGAGGCCCTTTAATTTTGTATCCACAGAGTATGATATATTATGCTGTTGTGTCATCAAACACGAATATTGTAAACTCAAGGGGCATTTGAAATTCATTCTGATACGTTTTTCTTTTCGAAAACCTGAAAGGCTAACTAAACCAATATTCATTTAAATCAGATGAGTAATATTCAAGTTGTAGTATCATGTCAATATTGAAAAGTTTGTTACTTTTTTCAGTAAATTACGACATATTTATTAAACGCCTAGATAGATCGTATGGCTGTCAAAATCTTAAAAGTAGAACACATGAATATATCTTTATTCTAACTTATAAGTATTGTTTAAATGATAGAGATATCTATTGGTAGTACTGTTTGTACTACTTACAAACGATAGCTATGCGTCGAAATATTCTTACAATGTCAGATAATACGCAAAGGCGTCACAAAAGTTGTGACGTTAATCACAACTTTGCTTTCTGTCTACGGTACGTATATTCACACCTGCACACCTTAGAAGTAGTAGTCAGAGATTTATTTAGCACATTTCGTCAGGTATTTTCTCAATCTTAGGAATAGGGGGAGAATCTGTTATCGACTATACTACTATCTAGCTAATGCCGCGACTCCCCCCGCGCGGAGGTCGGTAATCGTTTTTCGGTCAAATCTCCGGGACGGCAGATTTTAAGTCTGACCAAGACTCGCATCAAAATCAGTTCAGTAGTTTTTGCGTCCATCGTGAACAAACTGACAAACAGATAAACAGAAAAGAATTCCAATAACAATATTTTTGTGTTCACATTCGTTCATTTAACATAGCATATTTCACTTAAAATATCTCCAATGTAGAGAAAACTAATTAACAATTATATAATAGTATAGATGACGGACTGAGAAAAACTTAGTAATACTTTGCCCGACTCGGGACACGATCCTGGGGCTTTCCTTTTTTCCTTACGGTCTTGGAACACTCGCACAAGACAGAAGCTCCTCTAGCCCTGAAATAGGCTGACGGGTGATAGGTCACTTACCAGCTACCAGGTGGTTTCACTAGGGAGATTTTTTCTTCCTTGCATCCTCCAAGAGCCACTGTTCCTGTCTACTACCGAGCAAAATTACGAATTGCATCGTAATCCTCCGTCTTTACGGCAAATGGTGGTCTCCTGCTTTACCATTAATTTTTTTTTAACAAGTAATGTCTCTCGCAGACTTGCTGAACCATTGTTTTTATCAGGGTTATAAGTTGGTGAGACCATGGTCTGTGCAAGAAAAGATGTCAGTGTTTGGTAGGTGGTAGAAAGGTTATCGGTCGGTATTGCTATGGGTCCGTGTTACGCTCCGACTTAGAAACCAAATGAGTGATCCCAATAGTGGGGAAGTTGGGAACTATCTTGCGAGGGTGTCATGGGATGCCTGGAAATTCTACAATCGCTCCCTGGAGATTTCCAGTTCCAAGCTTTGGCAACTGCTATGCGAACGTCGTCCATGCTGATAGTTAACGGCCACATTGGTGGTATCTCTAGACATGACTCCTCGATGCAACCAGTTCCTGCCCGTGAGGACAATCAATTGCGGCGTTGACTCCAGGTTGCTCCAACGACCTGTGGAACTTCCTCTGATCGCTCATGAAAAGGCGATTCTGGTGGTACCTTTTAACTCGCTGTGAGTGAGTACCATCGGATTCGATTGCTTCAAGCTGCTATCTCTTGTTTCAGGGTGTAAATGTAGTCCGTCAGTTGCTCAGCGATTTGACTGAAGCCTGGTACCGATAAACTTATCTAACCGATAAGCATATGTGTCATCTATTGTTGAAGGAAATTATTCTCGAATTTCGAAGCCTTTCCGACAAATATGCACTAAAAATTAAAGGAAAATCTTTGCTGTTCCATTTGTTGACGGCAGCAATTATTCTAAATTCTCTAACAAAATCATCTAGGGATGCTTTTTTCATCCCGTCAAACTTTCGGTGTTCCATGATCGTATCGTGTGAGATATTATCATATAATATAACCATTTACCTGGGGTGTACTCTTCGTGGCACAACTATGTATCCAATTTCGCACAGCGAGAATACTCACGACGATTTTCTGTTCCTCTTGCGAGATCTGAAACCTACGTAACCGAAAATACTATAAATGCTGCAAAAGAATTGTAGAGTCTATGGAGGCCCTAGGAATATCAAGAGAAACGAACTGTGACCTTTGTATGCTATTTATTGAATCCCAACACAATTGTGTATTCTTCTGCCTTGACATCCGGCAGAAAAATCCTTTTTAAATATTATTTTTATTTGAACTCTATGTTCAAACCGTAGAGGTCTGCACGACGAGACAAACCTCTACAGTACTTAAAGCATTTCTCGTCAACCTGCCTGGACTGGTCTATAGCGCTGATGAAGGATATCAAAGCAAATATTCTTTTGTAAGACTACCAATATAACGTGGTCCTACGAACCGCCTACTTCGTTAAAAGTTGGTAAAGCAGTTTGGGTAAAAGTCTAGTCAGTGTAACGTTAACATATCGATTCACCAAAGCGGCATTTAAAGTATTAACGTAGTAATAGTACTAACTGAAAAAGAAATGTGTGAAATTCACGCGATGAATTCATAAGAAGTCAGAGCCATTTACATTGAACTTAGCTGTAACTGTAAGCTACCTATTAATTTTCGCCCGTCGTTGGTTGCAATTCGATCATAATAAATTACAAGAAAAAATGAATAGTGAAGGTGGTAAAAAAACGTGTCTATAATTTTTTTTACTAATAACACATAAATTAATAGCCAAAAAAAAAGAAAAAAAGAAACAGAAATCGATCCACAAACAATGGAGAAAAAGGTTCTGAAGGCACTGAGGTTTGGTCTCCTATCTGGTAGATACACAAAGAGAAAAAGGCTGCCTAAACACCAAAGCCGCCGGCCGACAAGGCCTTCAGCTATCTAACCATCAAAGCCGCCGGCTTGTGCCACCAGGCTTGTATTGTGTTTTGTTGCGGGGTGCGAGGGATATGCTCTATGGGCAACCTACATGACGTTCAGCCGTCTCGTTAACGTTTCACTCAACGACTTACTAGTTGTGTATCAGCCATTTGAATGATACCGGCGTTAAATGAACGGCCTAGGCGGTTAATAACTACCTGACAGAACTAGATGGCGGCGACATTACATATTAACAAAGTTATTTTTAAAATATAAGCTGATTTAATTTTGTGGCTTTACAATTCGTCCAGGAATTAGTAGTGACAAGCGACGCGAAGTGTCTACTGAAGCGAGCTCCTGTTGTGGCACAGTACCTACCCCAGTGGCGAGGGGTGAAAAATTTAAAAAAAGGAAGCCTGTCTCTAAAATACGTCCTTTTCACATTACAACACAATAAAGGGAGGGACTACTAGGGCGTGTGTGATTTTAACCCGGCTACGCTACATCGTATAGGTACAGATTGATAGTTATCAATAACATAATGTGATTGTATGGTAGTAGATATCTTTTTAATACATCTACTCGATTTATATTGTAAACATCTATCTATCTAGATCCCAGCTATGTAAACACGAAGCAGGCGCGGTATAGGTATGTGAAGGTCCTTATCTTGGTCTCTTCCACTATCATCCTCTGAGCCTTTTACCAAATCAGTTGGGGTCGACTTTCAGGCATATTATGAAACAACCGTACTTCTATATATGTATATTCTATATATACCATCTGACCATATCAAAGTTGTGTAGTCAAACCAGATTGTCGGCCTTTTTAGGGCTCCCAACCACCCGTAACGAATGCCACTGATGTTTGTATGGCAACCGGGACGTAACGTACTCTCTGAGACACGGAGGGGTCTCAAAGTATTTGCTTAACCTTGCAATGTGTTAGTCTTCTCGGTTACCACTTAGCCACGAGCCCGTCTTTGTCCATTTCACAGTGCCTTCTGCTAACCAGTGAGACGTGCGAAGAAACTGCGTAACCTAAAACCACTACAGCCTCATCAGAACATTGGCCTTATTTGATGCCTTAGCAGTAGGTACTTATAAATAAAATAATAACTATAACCTCTTAATTGAAATTGGAAGTAACCTTGGTACAACTCGCTCTGGCCATTTGTATAATAATATTTAGGTTTACGTCTCCCTGGGACACATGGAAGATTTTATTTATTTTTCTTAGGCTGAACTACAGTAATGGGAATTCTAAGAGTTCTATTCATAGGAGAGTATAATAATAAGCTATTCATTGAACGTTTCATATAAGTCACGTGAAGCTGATAAATTGCTTTTCAATTGTTGTCCTGTGAGGCTCGGGCGTGGGGTTCCTCAAAGAAAAAGTATATTATTACTACGATGATGCATGGAAAAAACGAAATTTTCTAAAAAGTATCAGGCAATCCTTTTTAACACTTTGTAACATTTCGGTTAGAGTTTCGTTTCATCATTTTTAGGTAGGAAACATATAAAATTTGAAAATTCTCAACTGTGTTCTCTTTATATTTATAGTGCAACGATAGAAGCGCTCTTACAGAATGGATAGTCTGTTCTACTCTTTTACCACATTATCTTCTATCTTCAAATGGAAGACGTTTTAGAAAAAAATATGAATAGAAACACTCGGATGTAGTATACAAACATTAATATAACTTACAAAGTTTCAAATCGATCCGTAAATTATTAGATGGTTGAAATGAATGAATGAAGCTGTTAAACGTAACATTAAAAAAAAAACACGTTAAAAACTAATAATACTTTCTCTAGTAATATGGTAATAACAACTTTTTAAAAACTAACAAATTTGTCAAATAAAAGTAATTCTATAGATAACGAACTCCATAGAAGCTATTGAAAACTTAGCTAATCGGTTTATCTATTTGACAGATACCGTTATCTATTTTATCGTCAGACTTGATAACTAAACCTGAATGAAATCGAAAATATATCCTGACTACTTTGATAAAATGGAAAGTAATGATTTGATATGATACCGTTACAAATATAAAATGCGAACGTATTTTTTTTTTACACTAAGGGCCTTTTCCACACCACTTTTTTTAACGCGCTGATAACGCGCTTTGTGCACAATCAGTACAATCAAAAAACACAAGCCCGTCGGTGTTTACTACGTCGCAAAATAAATAATAGTAACTACGTGTACTATCTGCTAATATGATTTGAGAACTCGCAAAAATCGCGCTTAGCCTCAGGTTAGTACCTTTTTTTTTCTTTTTACGTGCGGAAATCCCTTTGGATACCCCCCCGCCGGCCAGCGGGGACGGTTATGTCGGGCTTGAACCGACTAAAACCGCACGCCGTCTCGGGTCTGCTGACGCCGGGGTGTAAGGTTGCCCATAGAGCATATCCCTCGCACCCCGACTGACCCTGGGCCATCTCCGGTTTCGAGATGACCCCCTCGGGTTTGGGAACCACGGTGTCCCCGTCAAACGATGAACACTGATGGAAAGCTATTACCGTGACTTATAAACGGTGAATGTAAGTATACATAATAATGAGAATATATGAGAGAAAAAGTAAGGCTCAAAAATTCAAAAACATTCTGCCCCTGCCGAACTGCTATTGGCCATCTAGAAAACCTTGTTCGATTGCTCTACTTTTAAGTATCATAAAAGCAAATTATTAGCCCGAGAGCTTTTTTTCCCTGTAGCTACATAAAAAACTGATTACGATCAACCATCGAAAACTTTCCAGCGGTAGGGACAATTGTTTTATTGGAACTTTTTTCACTATTATGCTATGGTTGGGTGGAACCGCTTGACCTTGTTTGCTATTATTGCAGTAATTCAACGCAAATGCGGGTTATAAACCAGAGAGCCAATTCTCGTACTAAAAATATGTTCAAAATTCAGTATCAATCTAGTCTCGATCTCCCAAATGCCAAAAAAAGGTGTTCTCATAACAAAATTTTCAATATTTTCAACAGTTTTTTTTTACGAAAACACGTTTTCCTTCAAAAAAAGGTATTCTCGTAACAATTTTTTTAAACTAATTAACATTATTATTACAAGGTAGATTTTTACAAAATTTTGTAGTTTAGCAGAACACAGACATGGTCAAAATCCGGACTATAAGTCATCACGCTATACCTGAAAGGTAATGAGCAGTAAAATGTAAAATCTCGAAATTCCACAGAGTTACCCACGTATAAAACATAGTTGATTCTAGACGCATAACATTTCATAATAAATATCACCACGCTATTATATTAAGGAATCGGGCAGAATTGATTATATTTATCTATCTGTTTCGAACGAATTGTCGATGTAAAACGACTGCAACATATCACCTCATCCGGCCCGTTAAATGAAATAACTTAAAGTTCGACCTTCAGAGAATGCGTTCCTGACACCTATCAGTTAGTCACGACTAGTGATGGGCACAACATAACACTGAGTTCGTTACCGTTCCTCCAAAATGAACCGCCGCGTTATTTTTAAGATTATTTTCGTTTTAAATTGGCGGAATCATTTAAAATTTATATTTTAGTTATTTAAGTGGAAACCAAAAAAAGGTATGGTGTTTTATTTATTCTTTGTTACACAGTTACAATCTGTATTTCTATGCAATAAAGTACATTGAATTGAATGTGCGTACAGAATATTAATCAGACTCTGATTCGCTTGAGGAGGTGGTGTCATCATCATCATCTTCGCCTACATGTATAATTATATTAATATCAATAACAGTATCAATCCTGATATCTCGGTCAAAATGTTCCACAATCAGGTTTTTAGTCTTCTCAACAACCTTTGCCCAGTCATCTCTGGTGACTTCCCCGCAGGCTTCTTTTAATAGGGTCATCATCTTTTTCGTGCTGAATGGCGTGGAAGTATTGTGGCGGGCGGCGTAACCTTTTATTTGAGCCCAGTTTAGCTCAATCGTTATATTGGCAATGATACGGTGGAATTCTTAGAACGCGATGACCGTACTCCAGAGCCAGTTCATCGATTTCGTATCGCACATTTGCCGCTTTATTTTCTTTAACTAATTTAATTAGCTCTGCTTTTAGCATCTGCATATTTGCGTCAATGCCTTTTGCTTGTAACCAAGCCACCATTTCTTCTTTTTTATTAGCTTGGGTAGGTGGTTTCTGTATTTGAACCGAGTGATAGGAGGCATTATCCATGAATATTACAGAAGGCTCTGGTAGGCTGGGCAAAAGCACGTTCTGGACCCACTCTTTAAATGTAGTGGCATTCATTTCCTCGTGGTGGTCATTTGTGGTTTTTGATTGAAATGCCAGTAACGCGTTCTCCACAAAGCCGTATTTTGCAGAACCTGCGTGGCATATTATCAGACGGGCCTCCTTACCCATTGGTACTTTCGACGTCGACGCTTGTGTATCATCCGTCCAAGAACGGGAAACCGTGTGATTGGCGTTTAGCCATGTCTCGTCAATGAACACGACATTATCCCAGTTATCAATTTTTTTTGCTTCTCTCAAAAAACTTATCCGTTTTAATTTTTTTTTATATTTTTTTATATTTAGGACACGTCAATTTGACTTCACCTCGCCTGATGGTAAGCTGAAGGTAAAGTCCAAGAAAGAGGGTCACCATTGCACACACATACCATGTCAACAATGGTGGCACTCAATTATGTCGTATCGTTCTAATAAAATTTTTCTTTTGTCTGTTTTTTTATACGAAAAACCAATATCTTTTAAGATTTTGGTTAAAACAGTTTTACCCCAGCTTCTCTTAACGATGCCAAAAGCTTCTTCCTGTTGAGATATTAATTTCTGGAATAGTAATCATATATATGATTTCTGAGTGCATCGGCGTCAAAGGTTTGTCACGGGTTTAGTTCTACGTGTCTTCTTCGGAGTACGTAAAATATTATCTTCCGTGCCAGTAGAGCCGAACTTCTCTTTATTAATATTTGTTATCGTTCGTTTGCGTACTCCAAGCGCCTGAGAGACGCGTCCTTGTACTTGTTCGACAGGTACCAGGGTTCCGCCATTTTGCCGCTCCCGCTCAAAGTAATCTTGCAGCTTGATTAACTCACGGGCTCCACTTTTCAATGTTTGTCCACGTTTAGGCATTATTATGCACCAAAAGTAAAAAGAACGCAATACAAAACACAATCGAAGTCCGATTTAGCGCCGATGTCAGTTTGAAAAGCAGAAACAGTCCATTAAACGAAAGCCGGGTAATCAAATAAAAACAGATCGAAAACACTTGAAGAACGTGGTCTATACGCACGAAACGACAACAGACGACTGTTTTAGCGTCACAAAATGGCGGCCCATAACGCCATTTGGGGTTACCATTTTTAATCTAAGTATAAAGTGCTAGTAACGTCATTTGGGGTTATCATTTTCAACCTAAATATAAAAATGCTACTTTCTTTCGCGCGTTCGGTTTGGTCGTAGTTTTATTTTTATATTTAATTATATTTAAAAGTTATCTTATAGTCCGTTATTTTCAAATTCTTAAAAAGAAAAAAAAAACGTATTATTTTATAAAGTATAACTGTATAAGAACAGATTACGATACTATTATTGCCTGTTATTGTTAGCACAGCACTACAAATATAAAGCGCTGACATAACCTTGTAATAGCGCAGTATAGATTTAGAAAAATATTGTTTACCAAGTTATTTGACACTCAGTTTGGCACAAAATTATAACATTCATGGATTTTTGATATAATAATGTTGTTTTAATGCTCATCAATTGTTAAAACGGTAAACAACCAGCAAAAATATTTTTATCGTAACTGCAACGCCATTACAAAGTTACGTCGTCAGTTCAATCGCGACGTGTCAGGAACGCATTCTCTGAACGGCCGTAGTATAATACTTACGTGTTAGTATCGATACTGCAAAAATAAACATACCTTGATCTATTCCGAAGTTAACGCGTACTGAGTCGCGGGCAGCAGCTAGTTTTAAATAAAACTTACGCACACGGTTACCTAGTTGTTACAATGACAACTTTGATGACATTGACATCTTCCACTTCTTCTTAAAAAGTGTTTTTAAGAAAAGAAAAAATTAATAAGTTACAATCATACTTGCCCGAATGAAGATTGTATAGGAACTGTTAGATTAAGTTAGAATAAGATTGTAAGAATATTTATAAATACACAGATATTACTTATATTTTAAGTGGTGCATGCAATTTTTACTTGTCGGGAAACTTTGTTACTGGCTAAGTATCCAATGTAATTCTTAATTTATCCACGATATATGTATCATAGCTGTTAAGTTTCAACAAATAAATAAATAAATTAAATAAACTTGACCGCACTGGCGGTAGTTGTGGTCAAATCCTGTTCAATCTTGTTACTGGCAGATGCATTAAAGCCGCCTCTATTATATGCAATATCTAATCTATCTAATATCTTTAAACGAGTAACATAAAACGTCAGAAAAAAAAAACCGAGCAAAGCTCGGTCACCCAGGTAATAATTTAGCAAGAGTTCCGTCAAAGAAATATCGCGTTAATCTCAAAGTTGGGAATCTCTTGACTATGCATGCCTTATAGGTATAATGTTTCTATTCAGGCCTACACACATTGAACGAAACGACGGATCTTTTGAGAGCGATTTATCGGGGATTTGGATCTTGCGTTTTAAGAGGTATTTATAAGTTTGTCGATATAGTTACTGGATGTCACTTGATAAGTGGATTTGATATCTGTATTCAGAACCAGTTTTTTTTTCAACAGAGTCGTATGAAACCTAAATTAATATTATAAATTAGTTACCTTATTAGATTTTACAATATTAATTTAGGTTTCATACGAGTTAGTTATATGTTTTTCGTTTTAGTGCAATTTACACAAGTAATAAGAAAATTGTTGTCTAACGAAAAACAACAAATCAACAGATATCGCAATCCCTAATGATTGCGATATCTGTTGATTTGTTGTTTTTCTTTAGTCGGCATAAATTGTGAATTGTAAATGCTTGTTGCTGACAAGGGTTGATTCTTTTTCACCGGTTTGGAAAGTTTATAGGTACAATCCGATCGAGATTGGATTTCAATGTTGACATGGAAATTGGACTTGAATACCGTCAACTTCGACGTTGAGTTTGGTTCTTCAACTTATGAATATTTATCCAAAAGTAAAACATTTGTGCAGAGGCTTCAAATTATATTAATACACCATAGAATCGATGTATAGATACGGTGGATTATGTGAATACTGTTTCTTTAGTTATTCTAATGAATTCTATGTGTGTAATGGAAAATAATGACAAAGATATTACATTCTTCGATTTCGAATTTACTTCGAGTTAGTATCATCGTCATCAACTTAGCGTTAGTCTCGGTCGCACCTCGAAACCGGGATCCGCTTTTTCGAATTTTACTTCTCCGCTTCGCACAGTACTGGGTGTCCATGATAGAGAGACCATTGGCACGCATGTCATCTACGATATCAAGCCAGATCTTCTTGGGTCTACCCCTCCTACCTGGCTCCGGTGGAGGTGGCATGGCCAGACATTTAGTACCCACGTAGCCTGGCGGTCCTCGCAGAATGTGGCCGCACCAGCGATGCCGAATCCGCTGCATTTGGTCCGCGATGTCACGGATATGAAGGCTGCCGCGGATGCGAGAGTTCCTCACGCGATCCTTACGCGTGACTACACACATCCACCGCAGCATATTCATCTCTGTGACACGTAGCTCCTGCTTGTGTCACTCTAGCAACGGCCACGCTTCGCAGCTTGTCAAAGGACCGACCTAATGATGGTTTTATAGACATGCCCCTTCTACCTAACCGCCATTTTGGGGTCGCAAATGACACCAGTCACCTCACGCCACTTGGCCCATGCAGTCAGTACTTAGTTGTATTAGTAGTTTGTACACATGTACAGTCAACGACAAAAGTGGCTTAACTAATTCTAATTTATTGATCACTTTAGCTCTCATAAAATACCTTTCATAAAATAATAAATAAAGCATAAAATAAATTAACTTTGTCCTCTGGGGATTATAAAACTACTTATATATTCATTATTGCGTACAGCCATTCCAATGTAAAAAACGTTTGTAAATATTTTAGTGTCAATCCACTTTTGTCGTTGACTGTACATGTACATTGTACATATTTTTTATGATATTTGCTGTCGCAATTCGCGATATTTATTATTAAAATCCAAAGTGCCTGGTGGAGTGCCAACTATTGTGTATACCCAAAACAGTTCTGATAATAATTTACTATCATGCAAACGAAATGGAAACTTAGTAATTTGTTTGTTACTGTCATATTTATTAGTCCAGCCATATAGCCATTATATCCAAAAACTGTTCTGCAAATAAAGCCACCAGACAGAACTACGTATTCCGCCACAAAACAACTTACATGTGTATTGTTCTTCATTATAAACTAATACATATGTAGCATACACAAAGTGCGGAAAGTTTTGCCAACTTTGTTACCAAGCCTATTGTTTGTCAAATAACGCCTGAACAACAATCAAGTATTCCTTTCTGGAACAAGTAAATACAAACTCGCTTTAATAGGTAATAGCGTCGTTTAAATAACTTATTTGAGTGCCCTAGAACCTACCGAATCTACCTCAGTTTGTTCTTATATTCAAACTTCTTCCTTTAAACCTCATTCTTGACTGCAGCGGAATATAGGTGACACATTATTTTGTTTTTGCGTCACCACAATGTGTATAATAGGTATAGATTTCCGCACCATTAGGTAGTATTGGATCCTTAATATGAGGGTTCACGGTTCAAATGTACCTATGATTAATATTGTCGTTTCTCTCCTCACATTTACTGCAGTTTGTCACGTTTTCACCAGGCATGCTGTCAGCCACTGGTTGACGAGAACTGTCGTACCAGCTTATGACCTCGCGCGCGCAACCTAAAAATTTCGTGCGGAGACCCTTTTTCAGCGTTAAATTAAAATGATAAATAATGGAGATAGAGTTCCGCGAGTCGGAGTTTTTAATTAGAAATTTCCTCCTTTTTAAGAATCTTTTTTTGAAATTTCATAAATATTAATAGTCTATGAAATATTGTCAAAATACGAAATGCCTTTTTTCATCTTTAATTGTTCATAACTTTAGCAATTGTTTATGTGCTTTTTTTTCACGTGCGGAAATCCCTTCGGATAACCCCCCCCCCCATCCCCCGCCGGCCAGCGGGTGTGGTTATGTCGTGTATCGACTAAAACCGCACGGTGTCCTCCCCAAGTGTCCGTTGCCGGGCACCCCGGGTAAGCCCTCGAAAGGATAACCCCAGGGTTGCCGGCGGACTTTGGCCGCCAGCGCGGCCTCGCCTGGTGGGGATTGTTTATGTGCTAATATAAGTATTTGGCATATTTTTCTAGGCGTCATTACGAATCCAATGAGGTATAACACATAATTTTATGAGCAGTATCTCTATTTCAGACCATTTTCAACTTGTCGACTGGACCATCAGTTAATAAACTTATAAAGCAGCCATTAAACAGCCTGTTGACATCAATATCATATAAATGGAGTAGATTCTGATCATTCATTAAGACGTTTTCATGTTATGAAACCATAAAGTATCAATAGCGTGTTGGTATTGCGCCCTGGTGCCGGCGAGCCATGACGGCACAAAATGATAGGGCGCGGTAAGTTGTGATAACACTAACGCTGTCCGCCCACTTTGCTTGTCCTGTCGTGCCACACCATCGAGGTAATCATAGGTTGTCGTATTTCTGACTTAGCTTTTAGTTTGTAACGTGATAGGCTCAGTTAACTGGTGTACAATATAGGCCCGTATCTCTATTACGAGCTTGCAAATTGATGACACGATCGTATATAAGAGCTTTAATGTTGCTTCTCCGAAAAAGAGATTGTACCTCTTACCGTTTGTATTGACCGTGCCATTGAATTGTAAATATCTCTTAATATGTATCCTCGTGAAGGCCGTCCGTCGCAACGATTAAAATGGTTTTAGTCGGTGTTTTCGATATCAGGCCTATTGCCTGGAGAGGAGGTTTGCCTGCGGATCGGAATATTCACCAGCTCACGACAGGTTTTGACTACCTTAACTTGCGACTCCGCCTTTTTAGAGGAAAGTGCGAGAAATCTAGAGGCAGTGATCCTAACTCCGCCAGTAGCTCATAGAGGAACGGAAAGAACGGCTTGGGCAACCAAGCGCAGGGCACACTACGATTGTGGTGGTAAGACTCGTCATGGAGGAATGGCTGGAGAGGCGCCACGGTAACCTCTCCTACCGGCTGACACAGTTGCCCACCGGACATGGCTATTTCGATGAGTTCCTGCATCGTATAAACCAGGAGCCCGAGGGGTGAAGCCCGAGGAGGTTTCAGAAGGTAAAAAAAAAGGGGCCGCGTCTCCTCTGACCCGTTAGTAAGGTGACGGGATGGACAACGGCAGTGGCAAAGCCTCGTTTCGTTTCTTTGAAGAAGGCGTTGCTGGTTTTGGTTAATACTCTGCCGAGGCGGGAGTGGTCCTTATTTTGGGTTACTTGGATTTGCCGTGTATTCTGTCGCGTAGCGGTAGTGTATTTGACTGCTACGTCAAGGGGCACGGGTTCGCACAGTGCAAATATTTGTATGCATGTATATGTCTATTTGCATTGGTCTGGCTGTTTCTATGTATAATATGTATGTATTTACAAAAAAAGTATATAAGTATGTTTATCCGTATTCTCGAATCCATAACACAAGCTAGTTAAGCTATGCTTACTTTGGGTCTAGAAAGCGTTGTGTAGAATGTCGTAGAATATTAATTTCTTTATTATTTAGACGACCTCTGTGGCGTAGTGGTAGTGCGTTTGACTGCTAAGTCAGAGGTCGCGGGTTCGTTTCCCGCTCAGTGCAAATATGTATATTTGCATTGGACTGGGTGTTTCTATGTATTTATGTATAATATGTATTTATTTACAAAAAAAAAGTATTCAAGTAGGTATGTTTATCCGCTTTTTAGTACCCATATGACAAGCTCTGCTTAGTTTGGGTCTAGATGGCGTTGTGTAATTTGCCGTAGAATATTTATTTCTTATTCCGTATCCTTTTTAGGGATTTTCTTTAGAAAAGCCCTATTGCTATCGAGTTGTCGTCGACGTCGTCGTCGACGTCGTCGTCGTTGCCAATTTTCTGTCACGGTTTTGGGTATGAAGGAGATGAGCTATCGAGTTGCTGTTTTCGGTAATAGATTCGTGCTGGGGTGAACCATTGCAAGATAAAGAAAAAATCGCAAAAAACGCAAAATCGAAAATCCCTTGTATTCGGCTGAGCTCGTCTCAGGAATTCAACTTGTTTTTTTTTCGTGCGGAAATCCCTTCGGATACCCCCCCGCCGGCCAGCGGGGGTGGTTATGTCGGGCTTGTACCGACTAAAACCGCACGCCGTCTCGGGTCTTAAGACGCCGGGGTGTAAGGTTGCCCATAGAGCATATCCCTCGCACCCCGACTGACGCTGGGCCATCTTATTCCGTATCCTAAGCATTGGTGTTGAAGGTTACCGAGCCGACATTTTTTGCCAACTCGACTCATAAATTATCGCAGAAGCAGTTGAACATGACTTTTCGAAAATATGAATATTAACACTCATACCGCTTACACCATTTTTAAAACTGATAGCTAAATATTTTGTTTTGAAAAAACAATTTCAAAACTGTGATTGCGAATATGAAATCGGTATTTATGTAGGAAGGTACTCACATGATTTTGACTCTGGAAGCTCAGATCTGTCTGATGCTGACTGTACCTATGTATATGTATTATTTTTATTCATTCCTTTACGAAGTCATACACATTAGTCATACACATTACACAGTCTAAATAATGAATATAAATATTGAATTAAGGTCTTTGGGGATAGTGTTATAGCTATGATCACGCTATGCCTCGGTATAGTTACAAAGGTACAAAATTTGTGTTTTATATTAGCATGGCAGGATTTGCTGTTTGAAATTGGTGCCGCCTGGCTGAAAACAATTCTAGTCTACAGAAAACAAAATGTTATACAACACTAGTTGCTACCCGTTGTTTCCTAGTCTCATAAAGTCTTTTTATGTAGCACACTGCATTTTGTACCGTTTTGAACGATTGCCGTCTGACATCCCAACCCCGTGAGGACAACTTGCGTCAGTGCCTCGTTCGTCAATCAGCAGTTGTACCGTATTGTAGGTGAGGTTTGCTTAGCCCCGGAAGTCTTGTTGGAGCCCCGACAGTTTTACCATTCTATATAGCTAAATAATCGGCTGCTCTCTGGATACACTTTAAATATGGAAAATTAAGTTAACTGACTTCCAAAAAGAAGGAAGGTTCTCACTTCCTCGGTATTTTTTTCTATGTATGTTCGCCGATTACTCGTAGACGCCTGAACTGATTAAATCTTTTAACATTGGTTTAGCTCCCGGGAACGGGTGGTCCCATAAGTTACTTTCACTAAAAAGGGAGAAATAATTAAATATTTAATTTAAAAAAAACTCGCTGCAAAAACAAAAAAGGTATTGAAAAAAGAAAAATAACTGAAATACGGATTTCATTCAACGCCGTAGACGAGGCCGCGATGCCGACCAAAGACCGTTGGTAACCTTGGGGTTATCCTTTCGAAGGCGTACCCGGAATGCCCGGCAATGGACACTTGGGGAGGACATCGTGTGGGTTTTAGTCCTTTCGATTCCAACACGCCCATCTTACTCCCACGCAAAAAAAGGAGAAAAATACGCGTACTTTTACTTTTCTGGTAAATTCGGTGCCGAACCCGAAGCACATCGTAAAAATTTCATGTTCTTACGCGGATATTAATTATTCTTATTACTTTTGAATTAAATCTGTTATTTTGTTATTTTTCTTTTTTAGTACTTTTTTTAGGATTCCGTAGCCAAATGGCAAAAACGGAACCCTTATAGATTTGTCATGTCTGTCTCTGTCCGTCCGTATGTCACAGCCACTTTTTTCCGAAACTATAAGAACTATGCTGTGGAAACTTGGTAAGTATAAATGTAATCTGTGAACCGCATTAAGATTTACACACAAAAATAGAAAAAAATAAAAATATTTTGGGGGTCCCCATACTTAGAACTGAAGCTCATTTTTTCATCATCACCATCAACCTATTCTAGTCCACTGCTGGACATAGGTCTCCCCTAATGAGCGCCATTTTAATTTTTTAATAGGTCATAAATCATGAAACGCAATTTACCTTTCATTCAATATACTCAAATATAAAAATTTAAAAAAAAAACATTAAGTATTATGTTACTTGCTGCTACGGAACCCTTAATGGGCGAGTCCGACTCGCACTTGGCCGCTTTTTTTTAGTTCCAGGAATGGGAGGGGACACACATTTTACCACTTTGGAAGTGTCGCTCGCGCAAACTATTCAGTTTAGAAAAAAATGACATTAGAAACCTCAATATCGTTTTTGAAGACCTATCCATAGAAACACACGTATGGGTTTGATGAAAAAAAAAATTTTGAGTTTCAGTTCTAAGTATGGGGACCACCAAAATTATAGTTTTTTTTTCTATTTTTGTATGAAAATCTTAATGCGGTTCACAGAATACATCTACTTACCAAGTTTCAACAGCATAGATCTTAGTTTCGGAAAAAAGTGACTGTGACATACGGACGGAGAGACAGACAGACATGACGAATCTATAAGGGTTCCGTTTTTTGCCATTTGGCAACGGAACACTAAAAAGATATGAAATGTACATTACCATGTAAACTTCCACCGAAAATTGGTTTGAACGAGATCTAGTAAGTAGTTTTTTTAATAGGTACGTCATGAATCGTAAACCATAGTTTACCTTTCATTCAATCAACTCAAATATATAAAAAAAACTATATTATTATGTTACTTGCTGCTACGGAAACCTACATGGGCGAGTCCGAATTGCACTTAGCCGCTTTTTTTAGTGGCTCTTTGGTTTTTGAAGTCAGTTTTTTTTATTATATTATAAATTTGATTATAATTCGATAAATAAATGCTTAAGGAGAAATAAAATTCATTTGAAGACGGGCAGGACTGAGTAGGTAAATTAAATTATAAGGTAAATATCCAGCTCATAAATTTCTTGAATATTCATTTACGGGCTCACTCCTCGATCACCTTCAAAGGACGCGTCTAAACATTATTTATTTATTTGTTACTTAGTAGTATTTAGTAGGTTTTGTTACAGACTGTTTTTTGTAGGAGGCTTAAGTCGGCTTTGTAAAAGGTTTTTTTAAAGCGGTAAAAAACGGTAGCCCGTAAAGCGTTTATAACGCCTTTTTGACGTGTAGTTGATGCATTTTGTACTGTTTGTTGGGTTACTGGTTACTGTGCATTCTTCATACTTATACTCGGACGTTGCTTTAGGGTCGTAAATTTTGGCTTAAATACGCAAAAAGTGTGATGCAAAAAATTCGTTTCGGAATAAACTTCGTGGACACACGTCTCAAGCCCAAAATATGAAAAAAAAATCCCTAATGGTGATTTGATAATTCTTCAATACTTTTTTCTTTATTTCTTCCACACTTTTATCTGTTGTTAACATTATTGGGCGTCTAGAGTGACTTTCGTCACTCGGCCTTTATAGAAGAGCTTGGGCCTCTTAAAACATGTTTTACTTAGAGTAGACTCACCATATGCCATTGTCATTATGTCGAGCCTTTAAGAGCATTTAATTTCATGTTTTACACAAAATTTGATGCAATTCTTTGATCCATTTTTATGATCGAAGAAAATAACCGAGCACACTAAACACTTGTAACATTTGTACCTCTCACAAATAAACAAAGAATGCTTTCCAATTGAAACTTTTTGGCCGCGGCCCCACCCGCGTGGAATTCAGATGACGTTCCCGCTTCCCATGGGAACGTATTTTAAGGATAAAAATGTGACTACCACTCTCCGCCTAAAGTAACGTAAGGAATATTACTTTTAAAATCTTACTAATATTATAAACGTGAAAGTTTGTGAGTATGGATGGATGTTAGTGACGAGTGTATATACATAACAAAATTAAAAAAAGGAGAATCGAATGTACGAAGCCCGGAAAATTTGAAAAGTCACCTTTTCTTTGAACACACCTCGTATGTAGGTACTCAATACATGGAAAGCAAGAGTTTAAAAGTTTTGGGCTTACACGATTGAGTGATTGGATTGTTGGGCAACAGCCGAGCCAGAGCAAGAGCTGTGCCCTTCAATTTGGGGGCCAGACTTCGGATGTGCTCTCCGAAGTCCCACCGGCCGTCGAGCACGAGCCCCAAATATTTCATTTGGGGCTTGATGCCGATGCGATTTCCTCCCACGATGAGACTGGATCCCTCGGGTGGCTTGCTTCGAGGCCCATGGAAGAACAGGGCCTCGGTTTTATGCAGGGCCACCTCGAGACCCAGCCGCCGGATCCGCTTAACGACTTGGGCAACCGCGGTCGTGGCCTTTCGGGTCGCTTCGCGGTACGTCGCCCCGCACGCCGTCACGAGCGTGTCGTCCGCGTAGCACGTGACGGCGGCACCGCCTACGAGCTCACCGCGAAGCACCCAGTCGTATCCGATGTTCCACAGGAGCGGCCCCAGGACCGATCCCTGTGGAACACCGCACGACATTTCACGCCGACCGAGACCGGTCACGGTTGGGTAGATGACGGCTCTCTCCGTCAAATACGCCCCGACTATGCGGCGGAGGTAGAGAGGCACTTCGTGATACACGAGCGCCTCCCTAATGCAACTCCAGGGCAAGGTGTTGAACGCGTTGGCGATGTCCAGGGACACCGCCAACATCACCTCACCCCAGGCTACTGCATCCTCCGCCAGAGCCCTCACGCGCATGATGGCATCCACGGTGGAGCGCCTCTGGCGGAAGCCATATTGGCCATCCGCCAGGTCCGGCCCCACTCTTGAGAGGTGCTTGACGAGGCGCTTCGCAATTACTCTTTCAAAGAGCTTGCACACCTCGTCGAGCAACACTATGGGCCGGTAGGCGGACGGCGAGTCCGCCGGGCGCCCCTCCTTTCGGATGAGGACCAGTTTCCCCGTCTTCCACAATTTCGGAAACTGGCCCCGCTCCAAACATGCGCTGAGAAGCCCTCTCAGTCGGGGCTCGAGAGCGTCGTCGATTAGAGCTAGGACCCACACTCGACCTGGAATGCCGTCGGGTCCCGGGGCGGTGTGTTTGGCTCTTAGCCTTCTCACCGACAGCTCTAGTTCTACCCAAGTGACCTCGGGCACGTCGTCGTCTTCCACGTCGGGCGCCATGGGCAACCGAGGCGGAGTCATCTGCGGTGGAACATGTTCCACCGCCCGCGCTGGGAACAGGGAGCCAACAACTCCTCCAAGCAGATTCGGCTGAAGACACCGGGTTAACGGCGGGGCCTTGGGGCGCAGCTTGCCCCTCACCATCCGGTAGGGCCGCCCCCAAGGGTCCCGCTCCAGCGTCTCCAGCAGCTCGCTGAAGGCGTCCCGTTTGGAACGCCTTATCTCCGCTCGGAGGGCTCGTCTGGCCTCCCTGTATCCCTCGTACAACTCCGCCTCTCGGGCCTCCGCATCTGCGGGGAGGAAGTAATCTACCTCGTGTTTACGTGTATTAGTGATTGATTTGGTCTTAATGAGGAGCAACTGTAGCATCGGCTTAAGGACTTGCAATAACGAGGTTTTGGATTCAAATTCAACCCTGTAAACCAGTGACGAAAAGCCACTCCTAACACAAGCCATTTAGGTGGCCAAATGGTGAATATCATGATCAATTTTTTGTTACGTATACATGTGGATTTCACTGCAGAACATAAACGCATTTAATTCAATTTAAACTGCTTTAGCACATTTTACTTGATGATTTTTATTACACTTGATGATTTTTTCTTTGGTGAAATCCAGCCTAAGGTAGCACATAAGCACGCATGATGATAAGCGCAGAGAGGAAAAGAGGAGGTACTAAGGGAGGTTAGGATAATCATATAGTAACGCTATTCTTACTGAATATTACGTTAATATGTGACAAAAGTTCATAAAATTGTACCGTCTTTATATAGTTTGTGGACAAAAAGATCTTAGATACTTTCGTATTCTTATCGTGGCGTGCATCTGTGGGAAAACGAGATATATAACTCGATATGGACAACTTTTGTTCAATCGCGCGTGATATCTCATATTACGCGTGTCTCATGTAACCTGTAACAAAAAATTAACCCCAGTACACACAACCCTCCTTACCTCTTCATAAAAAAAGGACTCGATGAAACTGGAGTTTCGTTAAAAAAAGAGTGTTGCACTCCGGGAGTGCCGATAGAGGTGAAATCTTGAACAATTACGTGTATTTTTTAAATTGTCATCATACTACATCATCTGTGAACCCCCCCCCCCACAAACCGGGGCAAGACGGGGACACCCTGGTTCCCAAACTCTAGGGGGTATCTCGAAACCGGAGACGGCTCAGGGTCAGCCGGGGTGAGAGGGAAATACTTTATAAGCGACCTTACACCCCGGCGTCTGAAGACCCGAAACGGCGTGCGGTTTTAGTCGCTTCAAGCCCGACATTACCGCCCCTGCTGGCCGGCGGAGGGGGGGGGGGTATTCGAGGGGATTTCCGCACGAAACGGAAAAGGGTACGGACCCTAAAATTGTAAACCAATTTGTATTTCAACATCTTCGAAGTAACAGTCACTAGTTCATGTGAACATGCTACGCATTACTAAAATTCCGTTAAAAACGGGTATAACTTATGTAGAATAAATAAGTACTGTACGAATGACACACCAACTATGTAAGGTACGTGTAGATGGGCATACAAACCGGGGTCCCAGAGCATAAATGGCAGGTCAGACGCACTTGAAACCGGCAGGCTTGCATGAAGCCCAATGACAGTAAAGAAAGCTCAAGAAGAGTGTAAGGACCGAAGCAGATGGCGGGCTGTCTCTGCTGGGAGGGAGATAAGCTTGAGTATGTAAAATTTACAGGTGCAGGTACCGTATGTAACAAAGGTTGAATACATTGAATACATAGCACCCCCTGTAGGTGTGGAATGTAGACATTGTCGGTGTCAATATTGCATTAGGTATTTGGTGGCCCAAAGCAAACAATGCTGAAGTGGCGTAGACTGTCGATATTTGTCTGGTAAAAATGGTACACTATTGTTTTTATTTATCTTTTATTCTTTTTTCTCTATTTCGTTTATTGCATGGTGAACAACAGCTAGCAAATAATAGAAAAACACACGTAATGTTAAAGAAACTTTTTCTTAAACTAAAAATTGCTTAATAATAATAGTATGTACGGTGTTTCTGCGTGGTTTATTTTGTTATCGGTAAGTTATTAAACGCATAGTATTACAAGAAGAAAACATCCAAAGTTGTTTTTAGTGAAGTACATAAAGTAGAAAGTATATTTTAGTTAAACATAGGCGTCTCTCGTTTTTACTTCACAGCTCACGCATATAAGGTGTCACAAAATGAGGTCTCTGAATTTGGTGAGATGACTTGGTATCGACAAAATATGTATTTGAAACAAAAAAAATATATCATAAAAACATAACATAACATAAACTCACGCCTATATCCCCGAAGGGGTAGGCAGAGGTGCTAGCACCCACATTTCGCCAGTTTATGTTTAGGTCCCAATGTAATAGATGGCGAGGCTATTGCCATTAACCGGGCATTTATAAGCCTGCGATAAATACACACATAACTTCGAAAAGCATCGAAAAGTCATTGGTGTGTGCCATGGTCAAACCTGGGATCGAACCCGAGACCTCGTCTCAGCAGTCCATTACCCATACCACTAGGCTACCGCGGTAAAAAAAATATCTTGTAAAATAAAAAAAATAAAAATAAAAAAAAAACACCACCAGTGTGCATTGTGAAAATTAAACAAGTCCACTCTTGTAAAAGTGGACTCGTCTGTCCACAATTTTTTTCTGGTAGGATCTTCCACTAACCACCTACAAAATCTTAACCGCGGATTAAAATCTGTGGTAAGGAGCTCTTGAACCCGCAGCGTGTGCTCGTCGCGTCAGGTGACGCTGGTCGCTGGTGGTGTTTTTTTTTTTTCATTTTTTTTAAATTTTTATATTTTTTATATTATTTTTTACCCGATATTTTTTTTTTGTTTCAAATACATATTTTGTCGATATCAAGTCATGTCACCAAATTCAGAGACCTAATTTTGTGACACCTTATATATTTAATGTTTCTATTTTAATGGTAAAATGTACAAGTGTAAAAATTCATCTTGACTAACTCGCAAATATCGCTTATCGCCTATAAATAGTGTAAACTAAGTCATATCTAATAGAAAACCACATATCTATAACGTTTGATGTTCTTTCAGATAGGTTTTAATATTATCCACAAATATGTATTGCAAACGAGTCAACGGAATAAGTCCAGAATCTTGGATGTATTTGTAACTTCGTGGAAAGTTTTGAGTGCATTCCAGGTTCATTCGTAATGGCCTCGATGAAACCACACTTTACAATGTAACTAACGTTTGTCGCTCCGTATACTTTAAATAAATCAGACACGAAGCTTTCTCACTGAAAACTCGTTTATTATTAGATTAATTTAGAACTGACTGCCATGGAAGAAATTTACGCTAATGTATGATCGTGAGGTCCCGATTAGATACTGACTTTTCTATTAGGAAAGTCTTATATACGGAGCCTGGAAACGTGTCCGGTGGGCTCACACACTATTTCGTGCTGTAAATGCAGGCGTTTTCCGCCGTCAGGCATATATCTACAGCCTTGTTTATTTTTTACACCACTATTCACTTCAAGCCTTTGGTGATAATCCTATACGCACAATACACTGCTAATGCTGTCTGCATGTTCCCACATAAGATCTGTTTGTCTGCGGCCTTACTTTCCTTAAATGTCTTCTTCTCTTCTCTACGTACTCCTACTCTTTCGATTTGTTTGAAAATTATTAGGTCCAAAGACAGGGACCGCATCGACAAGACATACCACATCGTAATAGGAATTTCAAAATGATCTATCTCAATCTATCGATCTAATATCATCTATAATTTGCATGGAGCTTTCCAGGTTTTGCTTTTCAATTTACTATAAATATTCCTGCACACTTTTTCAATGTCTAAACCTTCAACCAAAAATGAATCTTTAATAGTATCGTCTCAATACGGAAACGATGACACGTATCGGTCTCGGAACCACTGAACCGCCTAATTCTGCCCCGCGTACCTTTTAGACCCTTACGGAATATGTTGAGGTTCAAAAATACTTATTTAAGGGAAAAGATTTAGGGGTGTCTGAGACCCACTTTTCAATATTAGAGCGCAACTCATATTTCATGTTTATATTTAAGCTGTTGGAAGTCTGCCGACGTGGCATCCTCACATCTCATACTGTGGTACGCCAGCCACGTATAAGATAATCTTTACATGCTTTATATACACATTCATCATAGTCTGTCATACTCATATATCAGAACTGCCGCCAGAATAAATTAACTAATATCGTTTCATTTTTAAACATCGCAAGTTGATTTTTAGCACCACTGTTCCGCACTTAATCCTGTTCTTCGGCACCCGCTCAACTATTAACCATTATGTTTCATAACTATTAAGTGGTACTGGATAGTGATTTATTTAATGCCAATATCCACAAATGATTACAGTTACTATTATCGATAAAATGATTTATTTATGACAATCAAGTGATAGTCAAAATAGTGGCAGTATAATTATCATCTAGGTGAAGATTTATCGTTTCTTAATCCCTCTGAGACTACAGTGACTAAAATTATAAATACATGGTCTAATTTACATTGGTTTTATAAATTTGTGCACAATACGAGAGGGATCTGGCACTGGAAGCTGGCGGTATTAACAGCTCAGCCAAAGCAGATTAAAGGAAGGCAGAAAGAACATGTAACGGTGTGTTATATTTTTGTCCCAGATTAGTATAATGATGTCTGCATATTAGTATTACTGTACTAGCGGCAAACAGCGTTTTAAATATGTTTTGGCTCGGGTTTTTTAACCACGTTGTTAAAAATGAAACCTAGCTAGATCGATTTATCGCCCCTGAAACCTGTATACTAAATTTCATGAAAATAGTTGAAACCGTTTCCAAGATTCAGATTATACGTTTATATAACACATAACATCACGCCTGTATCCCCGAAGGGGTAGGCAGAGGTGTATTACACGGAAAAAATTAATTAGTTGAATCAACCTTAATTCAACCGATTTTTTGTGTTAATATAGCACCTACATTGAAAATTTGTTGAATCAAACAAACAAAAATTGTTGCTTGTAAAAGGTAAATTTAACCAAACCAAGTGAAGTTGTTTTAACACTGTCTTGAAATGGTAATATTAACTAGTTTAATAATAGGTTGCCAGTACTTTCAACTTTTCAACTATTTTATTTTGGTTGATATAGCACCTACCTTTAAGATTTGTTGAATCAACTAATCTGAAATATGTTGCTTGTAAAAGGTAAATTTAACCAAACCAAATTAGGTTGTTTTAACACTATTTTGAAATCGTTATTTTTACTATAATAATAAACCTGTATTTTTAAGTATATGGTGCTAAGTTGTAACTACTACTTATCTTAATGTAGAATCGACACGTAGCAATAGGTTAGAATAACCTAAATTTGGTGGTAAAATTAACCTACGTACATTGGTCTTCTTAACTGTTTTGTAAATGTAATATTGACATGTGCAATTAAGTTGAAGCTACCTAATTTTTATGATAAAGTGAACCTGTATTTTTAGGTTGAAATAACTTGTGGTGTTTTGTTAAATGAACCTCTGCTTTGTGGTAAAATCTACCTAGATCGTAATAGTATTTTTGACAAATGTGTAATGTAGAATCGACATGTAGCAATAGGTTCGAATAACCTAAATTTGGTGGTAAAATTAACCTGCGTATATTGGTATTCTTAACTGTTGTAAATGTAGTATTGACATGTGAAGTTAAGTTGAAACTACCTAATTTTTATGATAATCTTAACCTGTATTTTAGGTTGAAATAACTTGTGGTGTTTTGTTAAATTAACCTCTGCTTTATGGTAAAATCTACCTAGATCATAATAGTATTTTTGACAAAAGTGTTATGTAGAATCAACATGTAGCAATAGGTTAGAATAACCTAAATTGAGTGGTAAAATTAGCCTGTTGTAAATGTAGTATTGACATGTGACATTTAGTTAAAATTACTTGTTTTTGGTAAAATCAACCTGCATTTATTAGTAATATCTACCTACTACGTATGTAATATTGTAGGTAGATATTACTAATAAATTCAGTTAAAAATACTTGTTTTTGGTAAAATCAACCTCTATTTATTAGTAATATCTACCTACAATATTACATATATTGTAGGTAGATACTACTAATAAATGCAGGTTGATTACTTGTTTTTGGTAAAATCAACCTGCATTTATTAGTAGTATCTACCTACAATATATGTAATATTGTAGGTAGATACTACTACTATATACTACTAATAAATGCAGGTTGATTTTACCAAAAACAAGTAATTTTAACTAAATTTGTTAGTAATATCTACCTGCAATATGACATATATTGTAGGTAGATATTACTAATAAATACAGGTTGATTTTACCAAAAACAAGTAATTTAATAGATATACCTGCAATAATGCAGATTGATTTTACAAACATCATAATATATCAAATTCTGTACAAACAAATACTTTTACATTTCAGATTAACTAGGTACAAATCAATGCAGGCTTATTCTACAATACACTTTCATCAAAATACTTACTTACATGAAAAGGAAATCTAATTATAGTCAATAAATAAAAAATATAGATTTATTAAGAAAAAAACATTTTATTTACCCTTAAATAACATAAAGTACCCGTCAATAAGAACTTTTACATAATAATCAAGAAAATATCTAATAAATAAAACATAATATGAAAGTATCTACATTGTGTATAAAGACATTTCACGAATACTTCTGGGGATTATAGTACCCGTCAATATGAACAACTTTTACAACAGAATCAACCCCGTTAGCGCGAAAAAAACAGCTGTTCCATACCTACTGTTTAGCTAGTAGCTATTGAACTTTTGTATGGAACAGCTGATTTTTTTTCGCGCTAACGAGTTGGTTCCATTGCTAAAGTTGTTCATATTGAAGGGTACTATAACCCCCCGAAGTATTCAGGCCATGTCTTGATACACCCTGTATAAATAGTGGATTAAACAATTTACGTAACGAGTTATTACTGTCATTCATTATCTGTTAAAAAATATTGTTTTATCTTGCAGTAGACTTCTCCATAACAAATTATATGACACACCGTTGGAAAACTAGATACTAGAGCACGTTGTAGGACTTGCAGGAGCAGAACTTGTGCTTTCCGATGCAGTTTCCTGTGAAATAATAAACCAAGTTAAAACTTTAGATTTTCTAATTTGCTATAAGTAAGTACCTACCATATATATACAGGATCGTGGTAGATGGCACAAACTAAGGGAGGCCTATACCCAGCAGTGGGTGAAGTCGGGCTGTGGATGATGATGATGATGAAGTACCTACCTACCCATAGCCCGTGCGATTTAACAAGAGACTTCACGCTGTGAAGTCAACAACAAAAACGCAACAGAAGTAGATACATCATCGAATGATTTAAAATGACTAATAAAAATGTATAACTACACTAATAGGTACTATCGATACTGACCGCAAGAAGGCAAGTGCGGAGTGCCGCGGGGCATGCGGGAGAGGGGTCGCATACCAGCAAAGTCTCAAGTTAAGTCGCACTCGCACGGGTTATACCTACCTACCTACCTAGGTGATAAGTACCTTAATCTAAGTAACTAAGGTAACTTAATCTAAAGTTTATACCTAATTAAAGTTTAAAAAACTTCAGAAGCCGACTTCAAGTTGATTTCGGCTCCATCATCAGATCGACTTTAAACCTTCAATAAATTGTAGTGCTTTAAAATACTTAATGAAAAAATTATCAAACGCACTAGTCGCCCCTACGATTTTCGAAAGTTCCTCTCGATTTCTCTGGGATGCCATCATCAGATCCTGGTATGACAGTCACAATCTATCTAGGTGTAAAGTTCTCATCAATACAAATTAATCAAACCCAAACACAAGGTAACTGCTGTAAATCGTTAAGGAGTTCCCTCGACTGTCTTTCGGCTCCATCATCAGATCGACTTTGAACCTTCATTAAATTGTAGGGCTTAATAAAAAAATTATCAAACGCACTAGTCGCCCCTACGATTTTCGAAAGTTCCTCTCGATTTCTCTGGGATGTTATCATCAGAACTTCGTTTCCTTATCATGGTACTACAAACGGAATATGTTCGTTCCAAAAAAAAAAATCATCGAAATCGGTTATAAACGACGAAGTTATCCGCAAACAAACATACAAAAATATATATACCTACCTATACGATCGAATTGAGAAAACTCCTTTTTTTGAAGTCGTTTAAAAATAACATTATTTTTTTGTTAAAATAACATTATGTGATGTGTTTGATACTACATTTCGTTAGTGATTCCATAACTTGGTAAGTACCTAAATAAATAAATAGGTACCCTTGATAGGTTGCTGTAGGTAAGGTAGATAATAAGAACCGCTAAGCACTGGCACTCACTGCCAGCTTGTTTCCCCTGAAGACTACCAGGTATCTACCTACCTCCTAGGTCAGCCACATCGTCACTTTCTATCAGGTAAGATTAAAATTCAAAATAAAAATAATACAGGTATAGATAGGTTTACTTACATGTGTTATTTTTTATAGTTTCTTTACGCCGACTCTGAACAATATTCTCTCTTTTACATGCGGCACAATTTTTTTAAAATCTGTATCTTGTATATCTGCCAGTAGGTTTACAGTGATTTCATTATCTGAAAAACAAAACAAAAATATTATTTAGGCTAGGTAAAATATTATTTACTTACTTTCGGTCGGTAGGTACGCGATCTCGGTACCTAGTTTACTATGAAAATTAACTAGGTAGGTAGGTACCTAAAAACTACCTAAAATCTAGGTTAATTTTACGTAGGTAACTTCTAGGTACCTATCTACTCAGTGCTGGTTTATGTAGTTACTTGCCTACCTACTTGTAGATAAATTATTAATTTAGCTTCATTGATATCATCATGATCATACAGTAAGTAAGTAAGTAGGTAAGATAAGTAAATTAATTGAATAAAACAATGGCGTTTCATGGTACCTATCTAGGTAGTAAAGTAGGTAGGTACTTACCACAAAAAAATGTAATAGTCTCATCAGAAAATCTCCATTCCCAGAGATACACCGCCACCAGAGATTTCTCAAAATCTTCCATATTTAGACACGTAAGGTATCTATCAACGTTTAAAAATAAAAGGTGAGTTTAGTGATCTAAATTCACCTATAATTTTTTCAATTACGCCACTTTTAATTTTTTTATATATACACACACGCACTGCCACCGACTAATCGCTTCGCTTTTGGAAATTGGAATGAAAGATGACGCCAGCCAGATTGACGCGCGGCCGCCATACCCCTCCCTACCCCTACCGCGATGCGCTTGCACACATCCTGTTCTTGCGTGAGCATGCAGGGCGGAGAGAGAGCGAGAAAGGAAAGAACCACCTTGGCAAAAAAGCGCCCCGCGCCGCGTGGCTTGTCGGCAAGTGTCGGTCGGTATATCAAAGAAAACGCGCCTACCTACATACCTATGTAGGTAAACTTAGATTTTTAAAACTAGTTCGGTAGGTAGGTAAGGTACGCAGCGGATTTTGATACGGTTTTTTTAATAGATAGAGTGATTAATTTGTATGGATGGGAACTTTACACCTAGATAGATTGTGACTGTCGTTAGGGGTCTGATGATGAAGACGAAGGACAGTTAAGGGAACTCCTCAACGGTTCACAGTAGCTATCTTGTGTTTGGACTTCATTCATTTATATTGATGAGCACTTTGCTTCTATATGGGTTATAAGTGCCATTACAGGTCTGATGATGGAGACCATAGACAGTCGAGAGAATTCAAACTACTTTGTAATGAAATGTTAGGTGTTTACAACTATTCACAACAGTTATTTTACCAATTTAATTTGTTGTTTAAAATGTTTGCAAATAGTTGAATAAATTTTGTAAATTTAACTACGTTCGTTTGCTGATTCAGCTTATGCAATATTGTTGATTTAAACATTATTTATTAGTTGTTTTAAATTCTAGCAAAAGGGTAAAATATTTTTGTTATTTTGACTAAATGTATCTCTTGATTCTACTTTGTAATGAAATGTTAGGTGTTTACAACTATTCACAATAGTAATTTTACCAATTTAATTTGTTGTTTAAAATGTTTGCAAATAGTTGAATAAATTTTGTAAATTTAACTTCGTTAGCTTGCTAATTCAACTTTTGCAATATTGTTGATTTAAACATTATTTATTAGTTGTTTTAAATTTCTAGCAAAATTTTAAAATATTTTTGTGATTTTGACTAAATGTATCTGTTGATTCTACTTTGTTATGAAATGTTAGGTTTTTACAACTATTCACAATAGTTATTTTACCAATTTAATTTGTTTTTTAAAACGTTTGCAAATAGTTGAATAAATTTAGTACATTTAACTACGTTTGCTTGCTAATTCAACTTATGCAATATTGTTGATTTAAACATTATTTATTAGTTGTTTTAAATTACTAGCAAAAGGTTAAAATATTTTTGTTATTTTGACTAAATGTATCTGTTTATTCTACTTTGTAATGAAACGTTAGGTGTTTACAACTATTCACAATAGGTTATTTTACCAATTTAATTTGTTGTTTAAAATGTTTGCAAATAGTTGAATAAATTTTGTAAATTTAACTATGTTCGCTTGCTAATTCAACTTTTGCAATATAGTTGATTTAAACATTATTTATTATTTGTTTTCAATTTCTAGCAAAAGGTTAAAATATTTTTGTTATTTTGACTAAATGTATCTGTTGATTCTACTTTGTAATGAAACGTTAGGTGTTTACAACTATTCACAATAGGTTATTTTACCAATTTAATTTGTTGTTCAAAACGTTTGCAAATAGTTGAATAAATTTTGTAAATTTAACTATGTTCGCTTGCTAATTCTACTTATGCAATATTGTTGATTTAAATATTATTTATTAGTTGTTTTAAATTTCTAGCAAAAGGTTAAAATATTTTTGTTATTTTGACTAAATGTATCTATTGATTCTACTTTGTAATGAAATGTTAGGTGTTTACAACTATATTCACACTAGTTAATTTAACTAATCGTATAGTTGATTGGAACATTTGAAAATAGTTGAATCAATTTTGTAAATTTGACTAAGTTCATTTGCTGATTCAACTTAACATTATGTTGAAATTACCGAATTATTAGTTAAATTGACCGCTATGCGATTATACATGAAAAAATATGTTAGGCTAACCCATTTTTTTGGTTGTAACAACAAAAAAAAAACAACTTTTTTTTATTTGTTGTATTGAATGTAGTACTACGGTTGTCGTAACGCAATTTATGGTAGACTCAACTGTTAAGAAATCAACATTCAGAAATTCAACTAATAGTTTTTTCCGTGTACATTTACACACCCACGATTCGCCAGTTATGTTTAGGTCCCAATGTAATAGGGGGCGAGCCTAATGCCATCATCATATATACTCGTATCATATCATCATATAACTAATTATAAATCAAACTAAAAAAGATGTCCTATTTTGATTATGTTTGCCTATGGCTTGCTTCGACAAAATATCTATTTCATCACGTATATAAAAAACGTTCTAATATTTACATTAAAAAAGTCCTTAGCCCGATCAAAGGCTGCTTTTTTGCACGATAGAGCCTTTTTAAGTGATTAATACTTTGAATAATAAACGGTATGCTAATGAGTTAGGCGCAACAAATTGTTATATAATACGTATGTAGCCTCATGGCGCGGGCGGTGCGCGAACATTATTGCCGCAGACCGATCGCGGTCGTTATCGATTCCGTGTCATGCACTAATTTTAGAAAAATCTATCCTCTAATTTATAGCAGCGTCGATGTGACGCGGTCATCTTATTGCTTTATATTTATTATTTAGGACAGTTGGAGTATCAAACAGCTACTGTTTATACTGTTGATACGAACGATTCTCACTATACGTTTATATTTTGAATTCCAAGCCGTTTCCTCGATATTTTTAAGATGCTTTAAGATTTTCTGTGTAAAATGAGCACATTTCAATGACTGACCATGCGATCTGAGAATCAAACAAAGAGTCCAAATATAATTGGACGGTAATTATACTTTTGTTTGTTGATTGATTAACGCATTTAAAAAAAAGTTGGCAAAGACTACGAGTAATACGAACCACCTTTCTGTCATTCATATGAAATGCTTACGATTGTAAAACATGATTTACAAATAAAAAGTAAAAACGAACTGAATTAAACTGAAAACAAAACACATCCATTGCAAACCACAACACTTGGGAGACATTATTGGGTAAAATTAATCTGGTCGAGGTTTTTAAGGGGTGCCATGTTCCGACTATTATGGTCTGTATTGGGCTTGATACAGGCTTTGTTTAACTTCCTCTGTATATATGTATGTTAGTTCGGGTCAAAACTTGCAACAGAATTTTGGGACATGTTATCTTAACCGATTGAGATGACATTTTGCGTTTAGTTTGGATGACAATGCATTAATATGATACCATGTAGCTGATCTGATGATGGAGTAGGAAAATGGCCGTAGGAACTCCTAAATTAAACAATATAAACCTATCCGTTCTTATTAATAAAAACCGGAATAAACTCAGGTTTAAACCCGAACTATAAAGTCAAGGTTTATTTAAGTTTAGTATCTCCATAATACAAAATCTAATGCCAATAAAACCTAACAAAAGCTAAATAAACCGTAGACTACTTAGTATCATGATTTTTGAACCATGGCTTAAATAACAACCACAGATTACTACAAACATTGTTCGTTCATTACGTCATCATTCGATCCCAACGTTCCGTTTCATTGGAAAGCAAAAGTTTTCTTAAGTCACTGATGAATAATATTTACGATTTTTTTTAATAATAAAATAGAACCGAATTCAAAAACCAACAAGGGACTGAAAAGTAAAAAATAACTGAATCACATACATACATTACAAGACACGAAAATGCTCATGAGTCCTTCAAGTCGGTAAAGTGCACTAAAACCTTCTCTGTATTGTAACAAATACTTTTCCGAAAAACCACATTAAATCGGTTCAGCCAAACGCGAGAAAATCGCGTACAAACATACATATAAAAACATACCAAACAACCTCCTTTGAAGTCGGTTAAAAAAGGTGAAATCCCATTACAAAATACTTTTTTCATTGAATCCAATTTCATTGATTATAATTATTATTTATTTAGTAATACAATATTAGGTACTATCATTGTCCCGAGGGGGCCCATCTCGAAACCGAAGATGGCCCAGGGTTAGTCGGGGTGCGAGGGATATGCTCTATGGGCAACCTTACACCCCGGCGTCTGAAGACCCGAGACGGCGTGCGGTTTTCGTCGTTTCAAGCCCGACATAACCGCCCCCGCTGGCCGGCGGGGGGATCCGAAGGGATTTCCGCACGAAAAAAAAAGGTACTATCATTGTTTTATTGGAAGACCTATGGATGTGTAAAACGAAACTAAGTTCTCGCGCGTTATACGTAACTATTAACAAAATTATCACATGTAGGATATAAACAAAACTAACTTTTGGGTTTAGTAATATATATTCCTTGGAGCCTTCTTATGCGATCAGTGCAATCGATAACTCGCCCTTTTTTAAGGATAAATTAGTGTTACAAAATAATAACAATAAAACAAAAATAGAAAATCTAGTGGGGCGGAAATCACACAGTGATTGTCAAACTTCGGGCCAAACTTAGATATTTTTTTAGGGACAATTTGTATGGTAGGTACCCGAAACCTTGAACGTACAAACCCCAAAATCTAATCAGTTCTTCCCATTAATCAAACAAGATGATTGGCGAAAGAATTTTTTAAATCGGATAAGTGGTTCTTGAGTTATTGCGTAAACAGACATCCAGGCATCCAGACCAACAGACAGACCGACACAAACATTTTTTTTGCTTAATTAGACTTAGAATCATGTGAAACGATTTTGATTTTTTTTGCGTGATTTTAAGACTTCGGTGTCCACCTGGCTGGTGGCCCGAAGTAAAAAGAGTAGAAATTTGGAATCTGTTGTTGGGCCGGCGCGGCGTGGCATGTCCAATAATTTTACGACATCAATATCTTAAATATCCATCAAGTCAACTTAATATCCATTGTGCGCAAAACAAACACGAATTTATCCGACGCTAACCTCAAAGGCAACATTGACGCATATGATTTACACTGCATGTTTATCTATAGACCAAAGATAATATCTATAAATTAGCACTAAAACGATTTTTATAATACGAATTTATTTCGACCTTTTTTTTTTACGTGCGGAAATCCCTTCGGATACCCCCCGCCGGCCAGTGGGGGTGGTTATGTCGTGTCTCGACTAAAACCGCACGGTGTCCTCCCCAAGTGTCCGTTGCCGGGCACCCCGGGTAAGCCCTCGAAAGGATAACCCCAGGGTTGGTCTAAAGACAATTTAAACTTCAATTTACAGTTAGTCTGTATTTTGTAATAAGTACCGATCGAGTTTGGGCTCATTTGTTTTGTTTTGACAAACTCTGATGTGACATGGTGTTCAGGGTCTGATGATGAAGTAGGATAGTCTGTATTTTGTAATAAGACCGATCTAGTTTGAAATCATATGTTTTGCCTTGACAAACTCTGATGTGAAGATAGCATCAGGAATTCCTAAATTGAACAAGATAAACCTATTATTTGTCGCGGTCGTACCTTTTTTTTTTTCGTGCGGAAATTCCTTCGGATACCCCCGCCGGCCAGTAGGGGTGTTATGTCGGGCTTGAACCGACTAAAACCGCAGGCCGTCTCGGGTGTGAGTTTGGGCTTACTAAACACTCTGGTGTTAGGTATATGATGCTCAAGGTCTGAGAAGATTGCTACTAAACTATACTTCTTGGGAAACACTCTGGTGCTACATTACATTTCTAAAACTAAAAAGTTGAAAATAAACTAATTTACTAAAAAACTTTTTTGAAAAAAGCTATTCTATTCTATTCTATTTATTTAAAAAATCAGTTATACTAACATGAAAATAATAATTTCATGCAAGGGTTGTGCGGATTTCAAAGCTTGTAACGCATTTAGAACCCTTTCGGCCGCCATCGCAACTGTGATTCGCAACCAGTTGCGATGGAAAGATTTGCGAGATAAAATCTTTTGAAATCAGCACATCTCTTGCATATAATTATTATTTTCGTTGTAGTACAACTCATTTTTCTGATAAAAGCTTTGTTTTTTTCTTTCTTTTTAATTTTAATTTTTAACCAGTCAGGTTCGGAAAATGAAAGTCGCCACAGTTGCAACCAACTTCTTCGTTATTGATCCTAAATAACTATTCAAGACAAAAATATTAAAATTGATCTAGATATAAGTAGGCGGACTATGGTCTAAATTCTTGTTAGTATGAGATGAAAGCCGTGCAGTGAATGGTGATATTTTTATCTTTTCATTAAACAACTTTGTTTATTCAAGACTTAGTATATTACAGTTAGCGTAACGATTGTTTTATTATTTACGTAGGATTTAATGCGTGCTATATTGTGCGACTGAATTGTGGTTTATTGCATGATTATGAGTTTCCGTTGGTCCCACGTTCGATGTTTGGGAACACTATTACTTTTAAACGACTTACTTGGTGGTAGAGTCAAGCAACAGTCATTTTGGCTGTTGCATGAATGGGCCGACTCGACCGGGGAAGCACCACCCTCTCACAGAATATCGACGCCAAGTAACAGTACTTGAACTGTTGCGTTCCGTTTGGTGAGTGAGAGTGCCGGAGCCCAAACTCCTTTCCCATCCCCTCCATAACTCCTTTCCCATCCCCTCCATAACTCCTTTCCCATCCCCTCCCAAACTTTTTTCCCATCCCCTTTCCTTTACAGGGTCGGCAGCGCGAGTGTGACGCCACTGGTGTTGCACACGTCCATAGGCCACGGTAACCGCTTCCCATCAGATGGGCCGTGTGCTTGTCTGCCCCTTAGTGGTATAAAAAAACAAAAAAAAAAAAACTTCTTCACATTTCCAACTGTCAAAAATTAGCGGGCTTCGCTGGTCTTGATCTTGATATACTAAGGCCAAATATAAATTACTCTCCTAAATGAGCCCCTTGACATCGAAGAACCTGCATCGCCAAATAAAAAACACAAAATAATCATACGTTAAAAATAAAATGTAGCTAATATCGTACAAATCTATAAACTCTTACTATTTCAAATAAATCAATATTTCTTTCTTTATCCCTTATGCCTGTCCATACTTACTAATAATCCGATGGTTAAAAAACCTTTTGAAAGTACGTTATTATTGCCCAAGTGACCATTGCCGGGCACCCCGGGTAAGCCCTCGAAAGGATAACCCCAGGGTTACCGGCGGACCTCGGCCGCCAGCGCGGCCTCGCCTGGTGGGGTCGGGTTTTATCCAGCGTCGGTGAGTAGGCAGGCGTGTGTAGGACACACACGACACACCTCCGCCACGGCCTGCTTCTGTAAGGACGGCGAGTTGGCCAACTGCCGTCCTCAGGCCCCGATCATGGAGGTCAGTAGTTCTGGGCAATGTAATCAGTAAAACTAATAAAAACAAGAAATACATGTTCACAGGTCTGCCTAAAAAGTCTAGGGTCAAACAGTTCGTTGTCACGGTACAGTTAAAGAAAATGTATGATCAAGTTGCTTATTCATATCTTAAATATATTACGCGTAACCAATCTGTGGTAGTAGGTAGTTGTTAGATGCAATTGGTATGCAAATAGCGATTGAGGCGAAGTGAGCGATTTTGTCTTTTGTAGCAAACCATTGATAGGAGTACCTATATTACCTCAATCACATTGTATTATCTTTTGTGGCACTCATTGCGAGGAATGCTGGTGTGTTTAGACCCTGCCTAGGGTGTGACGAAATGGATAAATATCAGAGTCGAACCTACTAAAGCGCAATATCAGACCTGTTGCTGGGAAACGCACACGGGATACGAGCACGCCACTTTTTCTGACGCGATCTTCGACTCCTGCGTAATTATTAACATATCTACCATGCTCTGTGTATTCACATAGAGGTAGACACTATTTTTGAAGTGTTATGGCGAATAATTTTAAACAACTGCTGTCATAGTGAACGGTTTTGTTTTCTGTATCAGAGTATTTCATTCACAAATAGTAGTTACGAGTCCAGGTGAATGTACTCTGCGTGTATGTGGAATGGAATGCGTTAGGTGTAAAATTAGTACCAACATTAGCAATAGCATAATATTTACAAATAGCTATGATCGTTGATCGAGGCCATTGGTGGCATCTATTTATTTTTAACACGCTTTTATTTTCACTCGTATCTGTCTTATCGATCTGACACTTTGTTAGTACACATCTAGATATAATATTATGGGGTATCCGTGTGACAATACATTAACTTGAGCATCGAGTTGAATTTATGATGGATCCAGGTGGTTAGCAAACCCCTTCAACGCCTACTAGTAATTCCATCTAATTTGAGCTTAGTTCATTTGTTTTGACAACTATCGACCATACCTGAGGTTCCGATCATTTAGTTTAATAGATAGTTTATTAATAAAGTTGGATCATCATTGCTAATGGCGCTAAAACAAAAGTTGACTCTGAAATGGCGACTGTGTGGTGATATGACTAAACCAGTCATTGTAGGTACTTATGCTACTTGTCGTGTTGACTGGTTGTCTTTGACATTGTAGTCTTTTTGTATCTTTTATATTTAATAAATAATACTGTAGCTAACTCATCTGTAAAAAAAATTACAGATCTTTAAACACACTTTTGTTAATTTAGTATACATGATGTATATAGTTACAACACCTTCCAACAAATACGTGGGACACTCAGAAAGTTTTGCGAAAATAAAAAAAGTGTTCTATAGGTATATATTTTTTTATTAAATCTTTTCAAAGTACTCTCCACCAGCCTCCATACAAAGTTTCATGCGTTTGAACCAGTTTTCAAAACACTTTTACCAATCCGCCGCAGATACCTCGTTTACAGCCTGCTCAAACGTTGACAGCGCATCTTCCAGCGACGTAAATTGTATCCCTTTGAGCTGATTTTTTATTTTCGGGAATAAAAAGAAGTCGCACGGTGCAAGGTCAGGGCTGTAAGGAGGGTGACCTAGGAGTTTAACCGTAGTGCTGTCCAGGAAGTCCCTCGTTTTAAGCGCGGTGTGTGCGGGTGCGTTGTCATGGTGGAGTAGTATCCCGCGGAGCCCTGTGTTTGGTCGCTTGTAGCTCACTACAGAGAAAACTTCTGCCAAGCATTTGGTAGTGAACCATTCAGCGTTGATGCTTCTTTGATTTCGTAAAGGGATTGATAACAAGTAGCCAGACAAATTGAAAAAACTCGCGATCAAAATCTTCCCTCCGCTTCTAGATCGCTTCACTTTGGTAGGTGTTGATCCGTTTTGAAACACCCAAACCGTCGACTGGCGTTTTGTTTCTGGATCATACTGATAAATCCACGACTCATCACCTGTAATGATGTCATAAACACGCCGAGACGCGCCTGCTTCAAACTTGTTTATCATATCACGACACCATTCCACCCGGGCCTGCTTCTGAGCATCGGTGAGATTGTGCGGCACCCAGCGTGAAACTATCCTTCTCACACGAAGATGCACGTGTAGAATCTCGTGAAGGCTTCCCGATCCAATCTGAAGAATGTGCTGAATCTCTTGATATGTGACTCTTCTATTATCTTGGATTAAATTTTTCACTGCTAGCACGTTTTCTTCCGTAACAGCCGTCAAAGGGCGACCACTTCTTTCTTCATCCTCCAAAGTCAGTCGACCGCGCTTGAATTCGTTATACCAACGATACACGGTCGCCTTGGAAGGGCCTTCATCCATGAATGCCATTTGAAGTCTATCGTACGATTCGTCTGGTTTGAGGCGACACTTGAAATCGTAGAAAATCATAGCGCGAAAATGTTCCCGACGCAGATCCATTTTTCAATGAGACACAATAATTGAAATTATCTTACAAAAAATGCAGAGACAAATTTTGAAATTGGAACGTACTTATTTTTACTCATAAATAATCATATTTTAGAAATAGATTATAACTGACCAGTCTCTCATATATAAAAACTTTTTTTCGCAATACTTTCTGAGTGGCCTGGTACATATGTATAAGCAAACCTGACAGTAAAAAATGTTACTAGATTAAATAAAGATCTCTTTCTTTCCTGTTTTCTTTGTCACCATATTGACTGACAAAATACATTAGATCTATATGCAAACATATGTTAGATTAATAGACTACTGACTATCTGACGGCCAGCAGCTATTATTAATGGATTGCCTGTCTCGTTCTGTATCCAATTAGTTTAAACGCACCCTTTAACTCTAGGATTAACCCACACCGTCCTATAATATATGTTCAGCTACAAGTGCATGAAACAAATCCACTAAATTGCTTTACCCCATTCCTAGCACACCGTATTCGCTTAATTCAAACTAAATCCTCGGGGTTTTTGAGCTCACTACGGAGCTGGTCGTATATTAATCATTTCAGAAATGGCTGTTATGTTATTCAACAAATTCGCTTGATTTGCTGTGGGTTACATTACGAGGAACTCTATTTTATAGAACAGTTTAAGTACATTTTATACTAAGGTTTGACATCCTTTATAATATAATTCATCATTTTCATGGTTTTATCCTTAGCCTTTAGTTTTAGCTTTTTATCCGATAAGGTATAAGACGTACTGAGTTATTTACTTTACATTACCTCTACGTTACTTGTGTTTAGTATTCATGTCTTGTTTATCAGTTTAAGAGCGGAAAATAAAAATGTAGCTTTTATAGCAAATTTTAATTCTAATTGCTCCCTCTATAGTTAACACAATAATCTCATAATTTGTTTTGAAAAAATATGTCTAAAGAACTAAACTTGCCAGACTAATTAAGCTGCAAGAAAAGGAGCACAGGGATATTCGTCAAGCTCTATTAAAAAGTGCTGACTGTATAATTTAGTCCCTGGTTGTCTCTAATGGCGCGTGCTTTCGAATAAAGATGAACTCGGTATTTCATTAGCGATCTCTCACTTTTTGTACTTGTTGTTTTCCAGAGAACTAGTTAGTCTAATTAAAGTTTCAGGTTTTTTTTTTAAGTTTTTAAATAATGGTGATAATATTATCTATTTATAGTGTAACTAGCTGAGGCCAGCGGCTGTATTAGCGGCGATATTATGTATGTATTATACATATAAACCTTCCTCATGGATCACACTATCTATTAAAAAAGCGGCCAAGTGCGAGTCGGACTCGCCCATTAAGGGTTCCGTAGCAGCAAGTAACATGATAATGTTTATTTTTAAATTAGCGAAAAACTTTTCAGACATTTATTTTAGACTTAAAAATGGCCTATCGATTAAAAATGTTTCCTACAGCAAGAATGTTCACCGGTTAGAAGTTATGATTTTTTTACCGAACCGAAATCTACCTAAAACACTACTTACTAGATCTCGTTCAAACCAATTTTCGTTGGCAGTTTACATGGTAATGTACATCATATATTTTTTTAGCTTTATCATTCTCTTATTTTAGAAGTTATATGGGGGGGGGGGGGGGGGGGGCACACATTTTACCACTTTGGAAGTGTCTCTCGCGCAAACTATTCAGTTTAGAAAAAAATGATATTAGATATTCCATAGATACCACCACACATATATATGGGTTAGATGCAAAAAAAATTTTGAGTTTCAGTTCTAAGTATGGGTCCCCTAAAATTTATTGTTTTTTTTCCACTTTTGTATGAAAATCTTAATGCGGTTCACAGAATACATCTACTTACCAAGTTTCAACAGCATAGTTCTTATAGTTTCGGAAAAAAGTGGCTGTGACATACGGACGGACAGACAGACAGACATGACGAATCTATAAGGGTTCCGTTTTTTGCCATTTGGCAACGGAACCCTAAAAAGTGTCCAAGTGCGAGATGAACTACACACATATGGGTTAGATGCAAAAAAAAAATTTGAGTTTCAGTTCTAAGTATGGGTCCCCCAAAATTTATTGTTTTTTTTTCCACTTTTGTATGAAAATCTTAATGCGGTTCACAGAATACATCTACTTACCAAGTTTCAACAGCATAGTTCTTATAGTTTCGGAAAAAAGTGGCTGTGACATACGGACGGACAGACAGACAGACAGACATGACGAATCTATAAGGGTTCCGTTTTTTGCCATTTGGCAACGGAACCCTAAAAAGTGTCCAAGTGCGAGATGAACTCTCCCATGAAGGTTTCCGTAGCAGCAAGGAACATAATAATGTTTTTATTTAATTTTATATTTGTGTTGATTGAATGAAAGGTAAATTGCGGTTTACGATTCATGACGTATTAAAAAAAACTATTTACTAGATCTCGTTCAAACCAATTTTGCGGTGCAAAGTTTACATGATAATGTACATCATATATTTGGAAGTGTCTCTCGCGCAAAAAAAGAAATTACAAACCTCAATATCATTTTTGAAGGCTTATTCATAGATACCCCAATGGGTTTGACGAAAAAAAAGCCGCATCACTCCGTTGCGTAGTTTTAAAGATCTAAGCATACACATTGACAGACGGGAAAAGCGAAATAATTAGTTGATGAACTATGTTGCATCGTAGTAACAGTTCTATTCTCGAAAGTAGACATTAAACGCTAAACTAACCATTTGTTTAAAAGTGATTGCGGTGAAATCAGTAGCAAACCGAGTGTGCAAACATCCTGTAGGGTGATAAGTGGTCAGTCTTATGCTGGGGACCCCGGACGCTGTCTGGTTCTAGTCTATTCTATTTCGACAAATCAATTGTATCGTGCCCTTTGCGCTGTTGTAACGGAAGTTTTAATCGTTTATTTCATTTATATACCTTTTTTTTTTCGTGCGGAAATCCCTTCGGATACCCCCCCGCCAGTCAGCGGGGGCGGTTATGTCGGGCTTGAACCGACTAAAAGCGCACGCCGTCTCGGGTCTGCAGACGCCGGGGATGTAAGGTTGCCCATAGAGCATATCCCTCGCACCCCGACTGACCCTTGGCCATCTCCGGTTTCGAGATGGCCCCCTCGGATTTGGGAACCACGGTGTCCCCGTCTTGCCCCGGTTTAGGGGAGGGGCGCTAGTCGCCCCACCGTCCCGGCCTACTTCTGCTGGGGTGACAGGCGGCCTCACCCGCCACCCCCATTTATATATATTTCACATGTCCAATTTTCGATGATCGATGTTTTGTATGAAATCGCATAGAATAGATAGATTTAGCTGCATTTAGCGACCGGCATTAATAGTTTTATTGAATTTCATGTAGCTATAAAGTAGCAATGAGACAGTTGTAGAAATACTTCTGAAATTCGGTTAAATGCCAGCAAACGATAACTTTAAGTTGTAAAATGTTGTAATTTAGCACGGTTTGTAAGAGTACTGCTTCATTATGTCAGTTTTTCTCTACCTTCCTATCAACAGTGCCAACGTGCCAGTGATACCTCCATGTCCAAGGCATTTAGAGGTCACGGTAACCGCGTGACTTCTGAAAGGCGAATGATAGGAGCGTGAGTGAGCGTTAGGTCGAACGCGAAATGTGCCACAACGAAGGAGATCGTTTAGCCATTGCTGACTGTTCCAGCTGCTGTGATGTGTAGTCTCAGCTCTGAGCCTCGCCTACTCCCGCACGAAAATTTCTCAAAAAGTTCTCAACAGCACAAAAACACAACAATAAGTATATCACTACCTTTTTTGCAACTTTCTACTACGTCTAACGACTTACTATACGGGTATATGACCATTGTATCTCTCGTTGGTAAGAAAATGAATATCATAATTAAGAGCTAAATCCTTGTATTCGTAAATTCCGATCCAAAAATGATATCTCTATTCAAGTGTTCAATAACTTTTGGTGTTGTAGCTCGTGGTTATTGTACAGCTCCTTCAGATTTTAATTAAACTTTACAGAACCGCGCTATGAACTTCAGAAGGTTTAGACACTTTTACATCAAATTGATGAATTCACCGTTATCTCGATAATTAATGATCGATGACGTGTTGGGAGAGCTCTGAACCACGACATTGGCATTCAATAAAAATATAACGAATAAACGTGAGAATGAGATGGAGAATATTTACTTTACATGAAACGAACTTACAATCAGATATAACTAGCGATCATAAATTCCACGTATATTATGTCATTGTTACTATTTGAACAATGCAGCTAATAACCGTATGTTTGGAACATACCTATTTTTGTATCGACAGTTTGTACATACCTATAGAATCGGTCGAGTTATCGGATAAGTTGTGTCGTGGCCGAGGTCGGGTGGTATTCGACGAAAATTATCGTTACTGTGAACTTTGATCACGCGAGCCCTGATTTGACGATATGGAGTTAGAGAAACTTGCTAAAATGCTTGTAGTACACTTAGTAGATTCAACTAAGCCATTTATTTGAGTTGTAGAATTGATGAAACGAACACTTTGCTCTATTGATTTTACGGTGTCAAAACCTCAACGATAAGTAATTTTAGATTTAACATATCAATCAATCAATTAGCCTTTCGCAGTCCACTGATTTATACATAACTCAAGATAAACTAGATATAGATTTTCTCCATTCTTGGTAGGTACGCTCCCAGAACAACATTGTACAATAGTTAATTTTGCTGAACATTGTATGGCGTTTCCACGAAATTCAACTTTGCGTACCTACATTAAGAATTTTAACAAAGGGCTAAATTAAACTTTCTGAGTAATTATGTTCCCAATGTACTTGTGTATATTGGGAATATAATCATATACAAAGGGCACGTATACTCATGCACTTTATAGAAAAAATATATATATTCTTAGAATCAAGAGAGTGGTAGGCGCCGGACAAACACCCTGCGCGCCCCTTAACCTCTCTGCACAATCTGTCTTTACAAGAACGACAAAGACACGTCTAGGACGTGCGACCGTTCTAGCTATCTATCCATCTAGCTATCTAGGCAAGCGGCAGCGTGTCCAGCCAGGTTCCAAGAAAGGCACCGGTGACGCAGCAGCCATGTGTATATTTACTCGAACCATTTCGAGCTACTTCTGAAAAACGAGCTTAAATAATCACGTTGTATGGGAACCCCCTTAAATATTTAATTCTGGTTTTAAGTATTTTTTGTTATAGCGGCAACAGAACTCATCTGTGAAAATGTCAACTGTCCAACGATCACGGTGCATGAGATACAAGACATAGGACAGACAGAAAGACGGACGGAAACGAACCCTAAAAACAGGCATTATTATGACTGCCTCACTTACTGACGTATAGATCAAAAACCTAACCCACTACCAGATGAACTAGAAATTTGATATTTGGTATACGCAAGAATTCAAATCCAAGGTAGACTAGGTTAAGTTCAGCTTCCTACGCTGTAAAAAAGATTAGGACTTTAACAAATGTAGACACGGCTAGAATAGTTTATTTCAGTTATTTTTATACTATTATGTGCTACGGAATTCTTCTTTGGGTAAAAGCCGCGGATTTAAATACAATCTTTGCATTGCAGCGGGCCGTGCGAGCAATTTTAATTTGGGCCCTAGAGTCTCCCTCCAAGAAAAGTTTAAAGAAATAAACATTCTAACTGTAGTGTCTCAATATATTTTCGAAAAAAAAAAATTGTATGTTCCAAAGAACATTTCCAATTTTTTAAGACTGACATACATAACATAAATACTAGACATCAAAACAATCTTGTAGTTTGTGATAGTCGACTCCTCATGATCAGTAATGTTATTCTTTTCAGGGTAAGTGTAAATGCTTTTACAAAAAGCTCCCGATTGAAATGAAGGATCTACCTTTTCATAAATTTAAAAATCAAATTAAAACTAAACTTTGCCAAAAGGCTATAAAATTCAAGACTATTTAGACGACAAACAAGCTTGGATATGTACTGTTTGCTCTCTCACTATGCTACTCAAATTGTAATTCGATATAGTGTAAACATGTTTTTAAATAGACCAAAAAACAGCCTGTTTAGTTTCTTGCTGGAGTCCTTTCAAACCGGTGGTCCATTTGCTACTGCTTTTTGACGTTTTGTAAGTGCCGTTACCGTGCTGAGAATGGTCCTATAACCCTTTCTCCGATCTATGAGTGGAACTCACGATCGCACGCAAAAAATCTAAACCTATGGAACGGACCAATGAATTAAGGTTGGTCATCCACTATTACTCACGTTAACAGCTAATTTCTTAGTGTGAACTAAATACATCAACATCAAGTAGGTAAAAGGCAATTAAGTAGAAAGGCTTTTTACCTGTTTGCTTGATACCATAACGCAACACATACACTAGTACTTTTACCTCCGAAACTTAGCTGTAACACTTGCATCTTACACGTTGATAGCTAGAACCTGGTGTTAAAGGGTGAAAGAAGTTTATGTTTCTCTATTTGTGATATTATTTATTGAAATCGACTTCATAAGCAGGAAGGTTCTCAGCTCGAAGCGTATTTGTGCATAGATTTCTTCGTAGTTCCATTTGGTTAATTCAATACTGTTGTTTCTTAAAGATCCCCCTGTACGTTTCTGTTTGTAGTAAAGTAGCGTATTCTAAAATTATATTGGTTGATGGTTATGATAAAATATAATTTAAGAAGATAATAATCGCAGGACCGATCGTTGTGGAGTCCCCCAAGGCCTATGCCCAGCAGTGGGCGTCGAAAAGTACAGTACAGTATACAGGGTGGACACGTAAAGTGTGTCCTGCTGATTACTTCATATTTTTTTAGGATATTGCAAAACTTTAAACTGGTATTAAATCTGCATCACTATATAAATGAATAAACCGTGCCACAATAACTGTATGGGAACTGTATGGGAACTGTATGTGAATACATGCAGTTTTTTTTAAACTTTTTTTTTATTATTTTATAAGAATAATATAACCTGAAGTGGCAATGGGCTGGCCACATCTGTCGAAGGACCGATGGCCGATGGAGCAAACGAGTCCTAGAGTGGAGACCACGAATCGATAAACGGAAGGTAGGACGTCCCCCCGCAATCTTGCTGGGGGACGGACGACCTGATAAAGGTAGTTGGGATAGACTGGATGCGCAAGGCGGAGGATCGGGTGCTATGGCGTACAATGGGAGAGGCCTATGTCCAGCAGTGGACTGCAATAGGCTAATTGATAATGTAAATCATTTATTTCAAGTAACCAAGACTGATTTAGATACATTAAATTTAATTAATTGCCCTCACATTATAATAATTTATTTATCATAGTCCTATTATTTATCAACGAAATTATTAATTTCCAAAAAATGCATGTCATTAATAGAATAAACTAGGACGGTTACCAGCTTCGCAATCAACCCAAACTTAAGCGTAGCGAGATTTGCCTATCCCACAATAGGTCAACGTGACCGGTCGACTTTTTCCATTGATTTTGTTTTTCGGTGATTATTCCTCGATGGCAAGACCGATCTGGACATTCGACCCCTTACGACACTCAGTAATGTCTACTTGATCACCGTGGCAAAGTTGGTCGAGATCGGTTAAACGGTCTCGGAGGAGTATATCATTTGTTTGAAATGCAACTTTGAAACCAAAGACGCTTAGCTCGCCTTCGGCTCGCTACGCTTAAAAATTAGAGTTATAAATTAGTAAATTAATGATATGCCTATCAGTAATGACGAGAAAGAGATACAGATTTCATACCAGCTTAAAGTCTTGCAATATCTAAAAAGTTATGATATAATCGGCTGGACACTCTTAACTTTCCGACCCCATATAATTAAACGTCCCAAAAACGAAATTCATTGGTAGCCTTACACATTTTCTGTAGTCGATCGACTACTTTAGTCTATTAGTACCTGTACAAATAACATTAATCGGGCTCTCCTGCTGATTTATTATACCTATAGCTAAAATAATTTGTGTTGAGTGCTCAATGAACTAGTTAAATCGGCAACTCATCATTTATCTGCCCCGCTTCCATTTCATCTGGGGTCGGCACAATGTTTTTTTTCTTCATTGATTCGAACATCATCGAGAAATCCATGTTTTCCTTTATATATATATCATTTCTCATACAATCCATCCATTCTGGTCGCCTCTTCCTTTTCATACACTAACAATCGTTCTCATTACTCTTTTCGTATGATCATAAGCGTCGGTAGCTTAGTGGTTAAGTAGTCGACCCTACGATCGAGAGGTCCCGGGTTCGAATCCTGGCCATACACTACATACCGACGTGAACCCACTCCTAACACAAGCAATTTAGCTTAGCTGGAGGGGTTTTTTTTTTTTTTTTTTTTTTACGTGCGGAAATCCCTTCGGATACCCCCCCGCTGGCCAGCGGGGGTGGTTATGTCGGGTCTCGACTTAAACCGCACGGTGTCCTCCCCAAGTGTCCGTTGCCGGGCACCCCGTGGAGGGGGTTAGGGGAAATATTAGTAATTTCGATTACTAATATTCTTTAAAAAAAAAAGATATATCTCATCTCATAACTGTATCAAATTAGTTTAAGTTTTGTTGTTATTGTAAGCTATTATTTATTATTTAGTTTCCTTCTGCCATTGTATTAGGTAATCCTGTAATGATGTTCGCAAGTATGAATAAATAAATAAATAACATTTCCATGCTAAGATACATCTTACATATTCATTCGATTCTCTTCAATGTTCATTCCAAAATTTTAATTTATACCTTGTCCAGAGAATTAATAACATAACAAAAAAGAAATGATCCAAATCGGTGGAACCGTTCTCAAGTTTTGAGTTTAGAAACAAAATAAGCGAATCATTGTTATTTATGTAGATAATAATGTGTTGCAAAATACATGACACTAAATTAAATAACACATAAATTGTTTACCTGTACGCGACCAAAGAGTTGCCTTGGCAGGGCTGCTAACGATTACCATGTAAACCTGCATAGGGATTTCTTTTGTCATGTGTACATAATGCCATTTTCAAACACATAATGACATATTTTTACACACTCAAAACTACCATAGGTGATGAAATTTAAAAAAAATGCAGTGAATATAGAGGTGACGTTATTCTTTTTATGAATTGCGCGTAATTGTTGATTACTAGGGTAGATAAACTCTATATTGTACACTAAACAAAAAAAAATATTAGTACCACATTCGTGTTGTTTAATGTTTAGAAGTTGTACAACTGACAGTCTTATCGCTACTTAGATCTTCAGCTAACTATTATTTTATGCTAGCTGACCCGACAGACGTTGTCCTGCCTGCCTTGAAATAGGTCATCGATGATGATGACGATGATCTAAGCGTGGTCCCCGTTTGCATCCGTTTACACTTCGGTACTCGAAGTCCGCTTACTCCTTCTCCTCCTCTTATTTTGGCTTATACGGCTTTTATGGGAGCGACTGCCGTCTGACCTCCCAAACCCGAAAGGAAAACCTGCGCCAGAGCCTCGTCCGTTTATCAGCCGGTCCACCAGGTTGCAGGTGAGGTTGGCTTGAACCCCGAAGATCTTGGTGGGGCCCCAGAAACAACCGAATATTGAATTTGGTATAATATAGCAAAAAATACGAAACGTAATGTTATCCTATATACCTATTTATTCCAATGCTTTATGATATACTTACAACATTTTAAGTCTTTTTTCGAGGACTTATTTAAACAGTTTTGTGGGTATTCCGATACAGGAACAGGCGGCATATAATTGGCCACGTGACTGGCGCCATATCTCAATGGCGCCCATTACAAACACCTGTCAGTCGTTTGTATTATGTGTATATTTACAGTCATAAATAACTAATAACATAATAACTATTATATAAAAAACCTTTGAGAATGCCGTGAGGCGAAACCGGTCAGGTGTAGTTATTAAATAAAATTGTGGAAAAGTACAAGTGTTACATTTGTTTCAATATGTGTAGCAAGTTCCACCAAGTGCCATCAATCAACAGTATAAATAGTAGTATTTTTTTAATATGTCATAAATCGTAAACCGCAATTAACCTTTCATTCAATCAACTCTAAAATAAAAATTGGACTTGCTGCTACGGAACCCTTCATGGGCGAGTCCGACTCGCACTTGGCCGGTTTTTTTTTAATGTGTACGAAAGATGAGAAAACAAATAAAAAAAAGATGAGTGAAATCGTTAATCCTGGTCACACTATAACTTAAGAACATTAAGTTATAATGTGACCAGGAGAAATAGTGGTTTATTTTTAGAGTTTGTACCCAAAGGGTAGAACAGGACCCTATTACTGAGACTCCGCTATCCGTCCGTCTATCCGTCTGTTAGTCTATTACTGTGTTTTTCTAATGAACTTTCATAGTTAGACCAGTGAAATATTCACAGATGTTATAATATATCTGTTGCGCTATAACAAAAAATACTAAAAAACAGAATTAAATAAATATTTAAGGGGACTCCCATATACCAAATGTGATTTCTTTGCTCGTTTTTGCTCGATATTGATAACGGCAACAGGTAGACGCTTGAAATGTTCACAGAATATTTCGTTAGATATTCAGTTTCATAAAGGGGGGCTCCCATACAACACACGTGATTTTATTGTCGTTTTTATAGATAATGGTACGGAACCCTTCGTGCACGATTCCGACTGGCACTTGGCAGGTTTTTATATATAGATATGCTCACGCTTGTGTCCCCAACCTCTGCCTACCACAGAGATGAATTTACCATTCACATTTCACTTACTGTTTTCGGCAATGCGAACTCTGAACCTTATGTCCACTAGTTTTATTTACTGCCACTGCGCTATTGAGGTATCCGCTGGCCGACGGGGGGGGGGGGGGTATCCGAAGGGATTTCCGCACGAAAAAAAAGTTACAACGTAATATAAAATTACGCTAGTTTTGTTTTTAAACTAAAGTTGAACTTTACCATAAGAAGGTATAAAAAAATTAGCCTTGCAGTTTTATATGATTCTTATACAAACGAACGTAAATTTTATAGTATTAAAATAGGTTAGACAACAATATTCATTACTGTGCGACTAACAAATTTACAAAGACCTGTTAACATTGATCAAAGTAACCGCAAGTTTCCCACAGAATGTTTGATGAGGTTTCACTTAGCGAATAATGAATTAAATTACTCACCTTAATGTTTATATCAATAATAACTCAATGCTTTTATCTTATTTTGTTCGCAGGATCCAAAAATACGCAACGTAGTCCTCATCGGTTCACAAGGTTCTTTAGAAGAAAAGACTGTCACCGTGTGTCATGGCGCCGATTTTGTCAACGTCACATTCATCAATTTCTGTTGCACTAGAAAGGAAATTGCACAGGTAAGCCACTAACTACTGTAGCAGATTGTAAGCACATGGATTCGTAAATTAGGTGTGTCAATAACGCTCCAGTAGATTGATTGGATAGAAGCACAAATGTTTGTTCGGCTGTCTACAATGTTCCTATATTGGTTACCTTTTGTAACAGAATTAGATTCTTTTAACCGACTTCAAGAAAGGAGCAAGTTTTTGTTTATACATACATATATCTTTCTGTTTCTTTCTTTCGACAACATCGTTCCACTAGCTACGATTCTGGCGTACGCCTTTTGCGTCTATTACTTTTATATTGTTTTCTTACATATACGCCGGTTGCGGATACTCTTGACCTGCCTTTTCCTTCAAACGTCCTTGATCGTGCATGATTAATTATTCTATATCCTAACATATTATCCATCTAATGGTAAACGGTTATAGTGGTTTATGAAAGTCTCGTTGCACTGTAGGCGTCACTCGCTGAATAAGGGAAATGGGGCTGAAAAGAAAGATGGAGAAGCCTCCGGCAGTCCTATTTCTACTCGATGTTCATAACTCCATACATATCAAGTGATGGAGTGATCTTCTCCGGTTGAACTTGATTTCAACACTTATAAATTTCAGTATAGTTCTGGGCAAAAATCCATAGCTGCATCCTACAATCTCGATCAAATATTGTCTCGCCAACGTTTCTTCGGCTGACCGGTTGTCCACCTTCCGTCATATGACATTCCTTAAATCCAAGATAAACCAATCCAAACGGAGACGAGTAAGAGACCGAACTCCGGGCTCCAAAGTGCAAGATGATGATGATGTCAGATTGCATCCAATGCATGCCGAGCGTTAGATAAAGATTTAAGCCGCTTCGATGTACATACTTACACAGCGTCGCTCGTCGTTTGATAGTTAGTAGGTAACTCTAGTCAATTCAGTCTCAAGCATAACGTGTTTTATGTGCGACAATACTACTAACTACACAACAAGAAACTGTGGCGTAGCTGCAGTATCTTTTTTTTGTTTTTTTTTTTCGTGCGGAAATCCCTTCGGATACCCCCCCGCTGGCCAGCGGGGGCGGTTATGTCGGACTTGCACCGGCTAAAACCGCACGCCGTTTCGGTTCTTAAGACGCCGGGGTGTAAGGTTACCCATAGAGCATATCCCTCGCACCCCGACTGACCCTGGGCCATCTCCGATTTCGAGATGGTCCCCTTACTTGCTCTCCACTGTGCCATCTGCTAATCAGAGGGACACGTGGAAAGCTTCCGAACAGCCCTCAACAGGGCCGTCCTCGCCTCGGTCGGAGTTGGCCGTAGGCGGCAGCGTCTCTCCCACCCTAGGAGAGAGGCGCTGCCGTCTCCGTTGCCCAGGGTGCACCGCGTGGAGGTCCCCAACCAAGCACCCCTAGCTGCAGTACCTACATTCGACTGCTACTTCTAGAGGCACGAGTTCGATACCCGCTCAGTTCAAATATTTGTATGCATGTATATGACTATTTGCATCTGTCTGGGTGTTTCTAGACCCAGAAACACCCAGAAATTTGCATACCTGCAAATAAATGTGTAAGTATGTTTATCAGCAATCTGGAGCCCATGTCACAAGTTATACTTAAATAGGGCCAAAATTGTGTTGGGTAAAATCTCAAATAAAAAACTACATACAAACATCTTTAAAATTATAAGTAAGTACCTATATTTATTTGGAAACCCTTATAATTTATCCATAATTTATCAAATATTTTGTGAACAGTTCCAATAAAATTACATAGGTATACAAAACCTACGTATCGCATTGTGAAACTACCTCTTTTTGGAAATCGATTAAAAAATAATTGTGGTAAGTAATTGATACTAGTATGCAGTTTTAATTACATAATATATATAACAATGCACGTGCGTGTCCAGACTTCTATGTAGGTATGTTGTTGAAACATAAAGGGTTTCTGTATAATAAGTACATTATATTTTAAAACAGAATGAACACATAACAAAACATATTTGAACGTAGACGGATATCAAAATAATAAAGTGAATAACATAAACTGTACATATTACTAGAAGATATTTTATGTAATTAATAATTGTAATTTTTTTTTATTGATAGCACAATAACACAAAAGTAAACATTCTTAGTCTTCTAAACTTTGGCGCGGGAAACTGGCAGCGGATGGCCAGCGCCTCACTGCGACGTAAAGTGGCAACTATGCTTTGCTGAAAATACCAAAGTCCCCAAATACCCTCGCCTTAAGTTATTTCATCGTTATATGTGCAATTATTTGTTATGAAGAATAAAGCCTTTTAGGCCAGCCTTAGGATAGTAGGTTCCTTCTATCACTATTAACGGGCCGGAATGTAGTGCGCTCGTGTTAGTAACATTGACAATTCGTTCGAATTCTTATTTCTGCTTGGTGGTTTTCTACCGTGAAAGAAAAGTAATACAGAAGTTATATGAAAAAGTTCACTATGGATTTAGGCAATGACATTCACACAATATGACGAAAAATCGTATTTACTCGTCTTAGCACATCACGGAACAACGCCGCCGGTAGAATAACAAACAGTATCACGTAGACTAACCATACAACTGCGGATTTCACGTTAACTGATATCTATTCTGTACCCAGTGGAGCGCATCGAATCCATATCGTAGGCTATAGGCGGAACACTCCTGTGCCAGTTTAAAACTTTTATATATTGCTTTGTTCGTCTGCATGCCATTCATAGCATTTATTGGAACATACTCGCATATTGGCATACTTTGCCGTAGCCAGCAATCTCAATATTGAATCAAATTGCATCTATTCGTTTTGAAGTATCGAATGAGGACTCCTAAAACGAATGGTAGCAACCAATCAAGTATGTATAAACTATTGAAAAGTTAGTTCGACTTAGAATTAACATACTATCATAAACTATTTGTGATTGATTACTTCTAGTTTCAACTCTTATGAAAGTCTCTCCGTGACCATGGCTGCTGAAAAGCAACCGAAACGTCGGGATCAATTTAAAATATAAAAAAAACATCAAATAAATCGCGATAGAATCCGTTAAAAATAGTTTTATTTCAATCTTATGAAAGTTATCATCATCTTAGCGTTGTTCCTAGTTTCATCCGAGGTTTTCACCTCCTTATGATTTGGTTTATACGGCTTTTATGGGAGCAAGTGCCGTCTACCTCGTCCCTCAATCTGTAGGTATACCGGCTGGCAGGTGAGGTTGGTTTAGCTCCGAAGGTCTTGGTGAAACCCTGTACACCCCTCAACTCTTTTGGAAGTATCTATGACCCGTTGTTTATGCAGTTGGCGATAGCTTTTGTAACACGAAGAAGGTTAGAATTTTTTTTTGCAAACACAACCAACACAACAAACAAACCGACTAAATTGGTGGTGAAGTCTGTGAGAATAGAATCTGGCGATAAAATCTCATGGCCTGTCTACTTTAATCGCCAGCAACAAATTGTATCGGAAAGGAAGATGATTGAACTAATACACCAATCATGAAGGAAAGTACATAACATAACCATCATCATCTGAGCGTTGCGTCCCGATTGCATCCAAGGCCGATACCTCGGAGCCCGGGTCCGCTTTCCTGCTTTTCCTTTGGCACGCATGTTATCCCTTACGACGTCAAACCAACACATCTAGGGTCTCCAGATTTCCCACGTAGTCAGGTTGCATCTTGCATTTTATCTACAATGTCAAGGACATGGAGGCTGCCGCGAATGCGTGAGTTCCTCACGTGATTTTTACGCGTGGCTCCGCACATGTCGCTCTAACAATGGCCATGTTTCACAGCCGTTTAAAAGAAAAGGCCTAATAATGGTTTAATAGACCAGCCCCAGGGACTCAATGGTGTACCCTGACTGAGATGGGGCAGGGCTTCGTGTCGCCAACAGCGGTACGAACCACGGAATCGTAACCGTGGTACATGTCTCGGATGATGTCAATATAGGATTCTGGAACCCCTTTGAACTGCAATGCCCACCAGATCGCGCGAGGAATACAGTCAGAGGCCTTCTGCATGTCCAGATATAGGCAATGCAGAGACGTATTTTCGTCCTGTATTTCGTCCTCCTTACAACGATCCTTAGTGCAAAAACAGGATCCAAGGTCCCGTGGCCCGGGCGAAACCCATATTGACACTCCGAGAGTGCACACTCCTGTCGAATCCGGGAGTCAATTAACCTTTCGAAGCGCTTCGTGGTGTGGAAAATTACCTTTATACCGCACCTTTGCATTTGCACCATTGCCTTTTCAGACTGGAGTAATGATACTCGGAGGCTGAGTATTGGCATAGAATCTTTCCGGTGAGGAATACACGGTTGAAGAGGTTTGTAAAGATGCCCATACCACGGGGACCCATCGCCTTCCAGGCCCCGATGGAGTCATAAGTCCTAATAACATAATGATACACATGAATGAGTGCTGAAAACACTGAATAACTATCGGTAGTAGACGAAAGATAAAAAGAGAGAATCTTTCACAGATTGCCTACGTGAATTTGCATGGTACTTTCTGGTATTTAAAAATCACATAATTTCGGAACGTGATCCGCTTTGACTGGTATCTCGTTCCGACAGCACAGATTGACAACGGGTCTGGAGCAATTTATAAGCTTCACCTATATAGGATTTTGGTGAGGCTAAAAATAGTCCCGTCGTTGCCCGCAGGTGTCGACAAACTCGTCTGAAATTAACTGAACGAATATTCAGTTAGATTGGCAGATGTATTCTATTCGTACACCTGGAATCATCGGTACGTGGAACTACTGGCAGGATTGCCAAATAGATGTTTTGAGTGCTCAAATATTCGTTCGAAATAATCTTTGTAATTATGTTTTGCGAAAATTTATTAGTCATTACATAGTATAAAATATAGTCAATTTTGTGCACTGTCTATTTCCCGCCTACCTTCTTCTAAACCATCCAACGAATTTTTATACGGTTTTCACTGTGATTCACATTTTTTTTGTGGAAGGTTTATCTATATATTATATTATACGTGAAGGGAAACCTTTACAACCCTTTTTACGAAACGGTCGGAGGAGTGCGAGACTTGGATTAGTAAAATTTTTTAATTATGAGGGAAATTACATTAAATCAATAAATAAAAAATTACACATACTACCATGCATCTGGAACACACACACCCATGCTACTTACGTAAGTTTATACAGCTAATGTCAAACGTTTTATGAAATATTTGTATAACGTTCACAGCTGACGTATATAACAAAATAAAAAAAAAATGCAATAAAGTTTAACTTTGTGACAACATCAAAAAAGGTCGAGTAGTATGTATAATTCATCCTAAATAAGCATTTGAAGTACGAGAAATCAAATTGTATCCTTTCGCAGCCGGGGGAATCCTACTAATATTAAAAATGTGAAATGTTTATGACGATGTTTATATGTTTGGATATTTGTTACTTAATCACGCTCCTACGGCTGAACGGATCTTGCTAAAATTTGGTAGAGGAATAGATTATAATCTGAAATAACACATAGGTTACATCATCCCAGGAACAGGTTACCATGGGTAGTGGGAACGGGATCACATATCCACGCGGGCGAAGCCTCGGGCAACAGCTAGTTGTATATACCGATGTATCCTAATGCTAAAGTATCTGTCTATCTGTTCGCCTAGACCGCTGAACTGATTTTGTTAAAATAAGCATATCTTATTTTATCATATTTGTCATATCTTATAACCTTTTTTTTTTTTTGTGCGGAAATCCCTTCGGATACCCCCCCGCCTGCCAGCGGGGGCGGTTATGTCGGGCTTGAACCGACTAAAACCGCACGCCGTCTCGGGTCTACAGACGCCGGGGTGTAAGGTTGCCCATAGAGCATATTCCTGGCACCCCGACTGACCCTGGGCCATCTCCGGTTTCGAGATGGCCCCCTAAAGAAGATTTGACTGCCTCGATATCGAGTCTGAGCTTATGTTTGCATCCGTTCGTGAGTTCCCGCATACTTTTCCCGAATCAACAACAAAGACAAAACAAACAACAAATCCCGAACAAAGATCTATTGGGATTTGCTGGAAGGAGGATGCAGTTTAACATAACTTACTTTATTTTTTTCAATTTCTGCTTCCGGTCATGCCCTTCAGTTCATCCATGTAGGTTATACCTACGTTGTTGGGTATGCGGGCGAAATAAAAACAATAATTAGGGAAAATAAAGTTACAAAGACTTTGCAGTGCTTGCCACGCATCAATTGCCCTAAGAAGACCGAAACAAGTTTGATAGCAAGCAGTAGGTACCCATTTATTTTCTTCCGGTTTATGATTTGCAAATGGGTCCCGCCTGCTATCAAACTTTGTTTCGGCCTTTTTAGGGCAGTTTTGATTTTTTAATTAATAATTTTATTGTTTTCTTTTTGTTATGATGTATATTTTTAGTATCACGCTTCAAAACTCTTCATTTTGATACCCTACTCGATAAGTTTGAGTGAAAATATTTTTTAATAACATACATTTTAGCGCCAAAATTCCACTATATTTTTTATATTTTCATATACCCAGTAGTACTCTCACAGGAAATACGAACCTAAATACCTCTCAAGCTAAAATCCATCGAGCCGTTCTTCAGGCTGCAGAGCGTGCCAAACAATTATACATACATACTCTCGAAAAACATAAACTTCCTTCCGGCTCAGTCGGGTTAAAAACACAGGTTTTGTTTAAAATATTTGTTTTGGAAGAGGATAAAACGTATAGGCAGATGCCCTTTTTTTTTTTTTTTTTACGTGCGGAAATCCCTTCGGATACCCCCCCGCCGGCCAGCGGGGGTGGTTATGTCGTGTATCGACTAAAACCGCACGGGTAAGCCCTCGAAAGGATAACCCCAGGGTTACCGGCCTAACTAAAACGCTGCTAATAGGTAGGCGTCTATAAATAATTTTGTTCATATCTATTACGAAGAATTTTATAAAATCTATAAAATAATTACATTATGTAGTCGCTTAGTTAATGGTTAGTGCTTAAAGATATGTAAGAAATAACATGGCAGACTAATGGCGTGTAATGTTTTTAGTCTCGAAAATAACTTACATTCACAATCTAGACATGTAGTGCCGTTAACGTTCATAAAGTTACGTTATGTTAAGTTAATGGAGGAAAATCGATAAGTTAGTCAGCAGTTTGCTGCAAATGGGTACAGGGGGAGGTGGGATTTTGTATGATACTTAGGTAGCAAACAAGCAGGGGTGCTTGGTTGGGGACCTCCACGCGGTGCACCCTGGGCAACGGAGACGGCAGCGCCTCTCTCCTAGGGTGGGAGAGACGCTGCCGCCTACGGCCAACTCCGACCGAGGCGAGGACGGCCCTGTTGAGGGCTGTTCGGAAGCTTTCCACGTGTCCCTCTGATTAGCAGAGGGCACAGTGGAGAGCAAGTAAGGGGGCCATCTCGAAACCGGAGATGGCCCAGGGTCAGTCGGGGTGCGAGGGATATGCTCTATGGGTAACCTTACACCCCGGCGTCTTAAGACCCGAGACGGCGTGCGGTTTTAGTCGGCGCAAGCCCGACATAACCGCCCCCGCTGGAGACCCATTCTCGGAGGTTTATCTTAGTACTTATATGGTGAACGAAAGGTCAAAGCTGTATCTAATGCTCACCTCACCATACAACTCGCGTGGTTCACAATCCTATGTTGAAGAAGAAGAAATGTACTTATTTGGCGAATAAACGTTCAAATTAAAACATAATATACCCTAGAATGTTTATTACACATTTTCAAAAAATAACAAAAAATATGTACCTTTTTTTTTTTTTTTTTTTTTCGTGCGGAAATCCCCTCGGATACCCCCCCGCCGGCCAGCGGGGGCGGTTATGTCGGGCTCGAACCGACTAAAACCGCACGCCGTCTTGGGTCTGCAGACGCCGGGGTGTAAGGTTGCCCATAGAGCATATCCCTCGCACCCCGACTGACCCTGGGCCATCTCCGGTTTCGAGATGGCCCCCTCGGGTTTGGGAACCACGGTGTCCCCGTCTTGCCCCGGTTTGGGGGAGGGGCGCTAGTCGCCCCACCGTCCCGGCCTGCTTCTGCTGGGGTGCCAGGCGGCCTCACCTGCCACCCCCAGGCCTGCGCTCATGGAGGACGGAGGTCGTTAAGCGCCCTCCGGCGCCTGAGTCGCCTGCGACGCGAGGCGAGCGTGTTGCGGGCTCGGCGGGCCGGGAGGGTTCTGAACCTCTCCCGGGCGCGCTCCGCCATCTCCTTCGCGAGCATCACATGCTCGCAGAAGGAGGCGGCGGCGGCCCACGCGCTCGCGCTCCGCACCATTGCCGCAATCATGCTGCCGAGCGAGAGGACTCCCACCCCGATGGCTGCCACGAGGTCACGCCTCGGCACCTCCCACGCCGGGCAGTCCGCCAGCGTGTGCAGCCCTGAGTCCTCGCTCGCGTCACAGTGATGACACTCAGGCGTTGGCTCCTTCCTGATCCGATGCAGGTGGTCCCCGAAGCACCCCTTACCGGAGATCACCTGCGTCAGTCGGTACGAGAGGCTTCCGTGTCGCCTCTCTAGCCAATCCTCCATGATGGGCCTTACCGCCGCTATTGCGGCGTGCCCTGCGCTTGGTCGCCCAAGTCGTTCCTTCCACTCCACCACGATGGCCTGGCGGAGCTGGGACTGCATGGCCTCGATTTCTCGATGCTCGGGGTTCAGTCCCTGCTCCCGCGCCTCCTTTCGCCACTGGTACAGTTGCGAAAGGGCTCTCGCCTCCAGGTCCCATGGCGGAGTTCCGGCAAGGAGACTCGCCGCCTCGAAGGAGATCGTGCGGTACCCGCGGATGACCCTGATGGCCATCACTCGCTGCGGAGCGCGCAGCATCCGCACACTTCCGGCCTTCAGGGCCTCCGCCCATATTGGGCACCCATACAAGGCCATGGACCGCACGATCCCCGCGTAGAGTCTCCTGCAGGAGTCATCGGGCCCCTTCATGTTGGGCAGCAGCCGCGCCAGAGCGAGAGCTGTGCCCTTCAGTTTGGGGGCCAGACTTCGGATGTGCTCTCCGAAGTCCCATCGGCCGTCGAGCATGAGCCCCAAATATTTCATTTGGGGCTTGATGCCGATGCGATTACCTCCCACGATGAGACTGGATCCCTCAGGTGGCTTGCTCCGAGGCCCATGAAAGAACAGGGCCTCGGTTTTATGCAGAGCCACCTCGAGACCCAGCCGCCGGATCCGCTCCACGACTTGGGCAACCGCGGTCGTGGCCTTCAGGGTCGCTTCGCGGTATGTCGCTCCGCACGCCGTCACGAGCGTGTCGTCCGCGTAACACGTGACGGCGGCACCGTCTGCGAGCTCACCGCGAAGCACCCCCACAGGAGCGGCCCCAGGACCGATCCCTGCGGAACACCGCACGACATCTCACGCCGGCCGAGACCGGTCACGGTTGGGTAGAAGACGGCTCTCTCCGTCAAATACGCCCCGACTATGCGGCGGAGGTAGAGAGGCACTTCGTGATACACGAGCGCCTCCCTAATGCAACTCCAGGGCAAGGTGTTGAACGCGTTGGCGATGTCCAGGGACACCGCCAACATCACCTCACCCCGGGCTACTGCATCCTCCGCCAGAGCCCTCACGCGCATGATGGCATCCACGGTGGAGCGCCTCTGGCGGAAGCCATATTGGCCATCCGCCAGGTCCGGCCCCACTCTTGAGAGGTGCTCGACGAGGCGCTTCGCAATTACTCTTTCAAAGAGCTTGCACACCTCGTCGAGCAACACTATGGGCCGGTAGGCGGACGGTGAGTCTGCCGGGCGCCCCTCCTTTCGGATGAGGACCAGTTTCCCCGTCTTCCACAATTTCGGAAACTGGCCCCGCTCCAAACATGCGCTGAGAAGCCCTCTCAGTCGGGGCTCGAGAGCGTCGTCGACTAGAGCTAGGACCCACGCTCGGCCTGGAATGCCGTCGGGTCCCGGGGCGGTGCGTTTGGCTCTCAGCCCTCTCACCGCCAGCTCTAGTTCTACCCAAGTGACCTCGGGCACGTCGTCGTCATCCACGTCGGGCACCATTGGCAACCGAGGCGGAGTCATCTGCGGTGGAACATGTTCCACCGCCCGCGCTGGGAACAGGGAGCTAACAACTCCTCCGAGCAGCTCCGGCTGGAGACACTGGGTCAACGGCGGGGCCTTGGGGCGCAGTTTTCCCCTTACCATTAGGTAGGGCCGCCCCCAAGGGTCCCGCTCCAGCGTCTCCAGCAGTTCGCAGCGGGCCTCCTTTTTGGCCCGCCTTATCTCTGCTCGGAGGGCACCTCTGGCCTCCCTGTATCCCTGGTACAACTCCGCCTCTCGGGCCTCCGCATCTGCGGGGCGGCGACGCCTCCTACGGAATCGGGCCCACCGGCGGTGCGTGATCACGCAGGCCCGTCTGAGCCTCGCGATCTCCGACGACCACCAGTAGACCCGACCCCTCGGATTATAGGGCGGAGCCCTAGGCATCGCCGCGTCGCAGACACGGGTCATGGCCTCCCGGAACCACTCCGCCTCATCGTCTACGTTGACAGGCCTGTCCGGCGCAGAGGCCCAGGCCTGTACGATGGCGGCTTCCAGGAGGAGCTCCCGATCTAGTCGCTTAAGTGCCCAACGTGGCTCGGGTGGAGCCGGTGTGGCCGGCGCATCGCTCGCGGGGGCGGAGACGTCAAACCGAATATATCGGTGATCCGAACTTGTCTCCTCCCCCAAAACGACACGCCAGCCCTGAACACGTCGCGTCAACGAGGGACTCGCGAACGAGATGTCCACGATTGAACTGGCCCTCGAGGTCACGAACGTGTCCACGGCTCCCCGATTTAGGAGGTCTAGGCCGAGTCCTTCGGCCCAGTCCTCCAGTGCCCTGCCTCTATCCCCCGCCGGGCCCCTATCGTGACGGGAACCCCACGCCAACGACCAGGCGTTGAAGTCCCCGAGCACAAGGACCGGGCGGGGGTGGCAGGCATTGACGACGACTGCCAGCTGACGGAGCCATTGCTCATACGAGTCGTCAGCTATGTCTCGGCTCGGCGTGAAGTAAGCAGCCACGACCGCTATGTCGCCAACCGCCGCCGCCACGCAGCCGGGTCCCCTTGCAACGACGGCAAGAGGGGGGCTGCCGGCGGCAGGGTTGTGCACCAGTGCCGCCGACCCATCCAGCGCGGTTTCCCAGGCAGGCCCGAGGAACCGGTAGGTGTATGGGTCGGCGACAGCGGCGACATTTATGGCCCACTGTGCCATGCTCTGGAGCAGAAGGTCCTGAGCATGGGCACCGTGGCCAACATTCACCTGCAGGATGCGGAGTTGAGGATCCATTATGGAACCCCCATCTCCGCATCCCGCTGTAAAATGGAGGCGGAAGGCCGGCCTCCCGGCTTCGGCTCCCCTCCGGCGCAGGCCTTGCTGCCAACCCTATGGTCCGCCGGCTTGCCTCCCGCTGCACATCTAAAACAGTGCAGCGGGGCGCCACACGTGCCGGCTTTGTGACCGGGCTGGCCACAGCGGAAGCAACGGTCACCCGCCGTCACTTCCGCCGTGCAGTGCACCCCCACATGGCCCACCGACAGGCACCTGAAGCACCTGGCCGGTCGGGCCTGCAGGAGCCGTACCTGCGCCCTCAGGAAGCCTCCTACCAGGAGGCTCCGCCCGTCAGCGACCTTTTGGGCCGCCGCGATAGGGCAGCCGACAACTGCTGCCCCCTGTCCACCGCGGCCGAAGCGTATCGCTCCGGCCTTGACTGTGTCCGGGGAGCAGTCCCCGGCCTCCGCCACGGCGAGCCTGAGCTCTTCTGCCGTGACGGAGTCGTCCAGGCCCGTAATGCGCATTTCTGCGCATTTAATGGGTCTGGACACCCGGACGTCGGCTGCATCCAGCGACTCCCTTAGCCGAGCCGCTAGGGCATCGGCCTTGGGGCCACTGGCGGTGCCGGGGACCTCGAGTAGCCGGGCTCCCGTCCGTGTGCTCTTGCACCGGACACCCGGGATCTCGAGGGCCTTCAAGTCGACGTTGGCCTTTACTTTGGCCAACACCTCGGCATACCCCATGCCCCTCGACGCTGCCTCCGCCGTCAGAGTGACGACGACGGCCGTAGTTCTAGGGGCACGGAGCTTCCCCGGCGCTGCCTTCGCGGCGGCCGCGGCCCTCCTGGCCTTTTTGGCGGCCTTCTTGGCGGCCTTCCGCCTGCTTTTATGGGCTCCAGCCACCTCCCAGCCCCCTTCCAATGGGGTGGAGGTAGCTGGAACCACGGCTGGGGCTGGGGCTGGGGCCAGGGCTGGGGACGTCTTCCCCTTGCCCTTCCCCTTGCCTTTGCCCTTCCCCTTACCCTGAGCGGGAGGGAGCTGAGGAGCCGGCCCCGGCAGGGTCGCACCCGCACCCGCAGCGGGGCGGGTGGGGCCCCTCCGGGCTACAGCCGCGTAGCCGGCCGCTGGTGGCGCCAGAGGCGGACGGCGGATGGAGTCCATTAGGGCCTCCATCCGACACATCATCCTCTCCTCCAGCGCCTCCATATAGGGGAGCCAGGACTCCGCTGAATCCGCTTCATTAATTGAATTGTTTGTGGAGACGAAGCGTAGCTTAGTGGTGGGCGTGGACGTTCTCTCGTTGGAGACCATGGTGAGAACCGTGGTCTCTGACGGTAGCAAGTGGCACGCCGCGCCGCCGCCTTTGCTGCGAACCGGTAATGCGCGTGAAAGAGGCGGCAGAGAGGGTGCGGAAGAGAACCTTGCCCCTCCGAGATCCACAGTCTGCGACGACTGCGACGAGGATTCTGTAGACTTGTCTACGCCCAGGACTACCGTTCCTATGATCGGGCCTGAGGACGGCAGTCGGCCGCCTCGCCGTCTTTACAGCAGCAGGCCAAGACAAGGACGTGTCGTGGGTATCCTACACACGACACACCCCTTTCAACTCACCGATGCGGGATTAAACCGGAATCCACCGGGAACACTGGGATTATCCATTCGAGGGTGTACCCGGGGTGCCCGGCAATGGACGCCTTGAAGGACACCGTGTGGTTTTAGTCGATTCGATTACTACATACCCACCTCATCGCTGGCGCCAGTGGGGTGAAGACCGTAGGTATTTTGCTCTTACTGAAAATATCGTCCTAACTAAGAACCTTGTTATACTCTACCCGATCCTCAAATCGATTCCAGAAGCTCACTATAGAGGTTAAAGATAAGCGCATACTCATACCTCTAGACTAATGCTGTGACGAGGTCGTCATAAGAAACACTTAAAAGCTGAAAACAATTCGAGTTCACCTATCGTAAAACTCATCTGCCTGGCATATAAAGGTCTGGCCACCTTTATATGCCAGGCAGATGAGTTTTACATACATTGTTATCGTTGAAGCAGTTTAAGACGTCTTGCCCCATTTCCCGTAAAATGTATTAACCACAATAATAATTAAACCACATTGTTTTATTTATGAAACGAGGTCGAATAGAATCCCGGTGGTTGTAATATGTAACCGTGCATATTGTTAGATATAGACAGGCTTTCCTTGATTACAAATTATATTGTGTCAGATAATTGAAATATGAGACAGCCTTTACCCAAACCGGCTTTGCTTTGTTTGCAAACTAGCAGTAATAAGATAACATTATATTTGCGCTCAAGTATCTTAAACACTCAAACCAAATATTTTATTCAACCTATGCTATAAGAGATGTAATACACCTCTGCCTACCCCTTCGGGGATACAGGCGTGAAGTTATGTTATGTTTTGTTATGTTTATGCTATAAGAAGTAGCTGCTGACTTCCTGACGAAGGTCAGCAGATACATTAACATTTATTGCCCAGTTCTCATGTTAAAGATAGCTAGAAAATAATCAGGCAATAAAAACCGTCAGCTACTCTTTTAAATCGCAATTAATTATAATAATTGTGTGACAAATTATATCAATAAACAAGCAGCTGTGTACAAAACATGATTTTATGTAAGTTAGTAATAATACCATGATAGTATTCACCTTCACGGGCAATGGTGCAATGGGAACATCTACTCACTTTCATATAAAGTGGCAAGGGCACGTGACTAAATGGTGTTAATAGTTAGGACTAAAACCACAAACAGGTACATCAAACTATTACTTACTACATTAGTGTCATTTTAAAAGAAGAGTGCAGCAAACGCGTGATCGTACATTATGCGTAATATTGAACCTAAACCTGACAAACAATCAAGTAGATATTTATTTAAATGAGTCAAAAATAACGAAGCTTTACGACCTAAATGACTGTAACGTGAATGCTCAGGAGTTATTAACAATTTTTATTTATGCTAACATTTTAATTAAATAGATAACCTCTTCGTGAAAGATAACTTTAATTTCAAGCTTGCATTTGTTAATGTTAAATTCATCACCTTAATATGAATTTTATTTAAAATCTAGCGGCCCGGGCACTAGTTTTATAAAAGGCATCGAAGTTCAGATATTATATGCTTACTAATGTATACTTACACCCCGGCGTATGGGCAACCTTACACCCCGGCGTCTTTAGACCTGAGCATAAGCGCCCCCGCTGGCCGGCGGGGGGGGGGGGGTATCCGAAGGGATTTCCGCACGAATAAAAAAGGTACTCGTTGGAGTGTACAGGGTTATTGTACAGACTTCAAGTATTTTGGTAGGATTGAGGCCCAAGCCAACCTCACCTGCAAGTTGGTGCACCTGCTAACTACTGTAATCAGTCAGCTTGATATTTCTGCTTTGTATACATTGTTATATTTTACGACATACTATTGTGGGCCCAGATTGCTGATATACAAATCATTTTCGTTCCACATAAGCGTACAGTATGGCAATCTACAAATTAAGTGCTCGAGTTTCCCTTGGAGAACGATTCAAGGAAATTGGTATTTCAACAGTTGCAACAGTTTGTATGTGCGAATGTTGTATTTATAAAACAGAATACCTTTAGAACAAAAATAAAGACGTGCACTGAATTACCAATACGAGTAAGTGTACAATCATCAACCTCATAGCGATTTCTCATTTGCGTCCAAAGATTGCACTTTGCAAGCCCGAGGTCCGCGTATTGTTTTTGATTGGTACGTCGGCTGTTGACCTCCCAACTCCAGGAGGAACAACTGTGCCCTCTCTCGTCCGTTGTATAACAGGTGCAACAACTTGCAGGTGATGTTGGCTTGGGCCTCAAAGATGTTGTTAGGGCTTTTAACACCCGCCCCTGGTGTACCTTTTTTATTTCGTGCGGAAATCCCTTCGGATACCCCCTACCGGCCAGCGGGGGTGGTTATGTCGGGCCTGAACCGACTAAAACCGCACGCCGTCTCGGGTCTTCAGATGCCGGGGTGTAAGGTGGCCTAATAAGGCAATTCCCTCGCACCCCGGCTGACCCTGGGCCATCTACGGCTTTAAGATGGCCCCCTCGGGTGTGGGAACCACTGTGACCCCAACTTTTCCGGAAAGGGGCCCACCGCCCCGGCCTGCTTCTGCTGGGGAGACAGACGGCCTCATCTGTCACTCCCAGGCCTGCGCTCATGGAGGACGGAGGTCGTTGAGCGACCTCAGGCGTCAGAGTGGCCTGCGCCGCGCGGAAAGCAAGTCAAAAGTGTATTGCGCTGTTTGTGTCGAACCCTTTCGCTTTGCCTTTGGTCATCAGTCTTTACTGAGCACCAAAGGTTCCTTTACAAGTCACAAGTTCCACCCCACATAGAGTAATTCTACCACAGGGCACACTGGTAACATCTAGAGGCCCTTGTGGAATATTTTTCCAAAGATGCAAAGCATGACACCCAGGGTCTTGTAGACGTTCATAGGGCGAAGTGACCGGATACTGCTTACCTTAAAAACAGCTTACTTCAAGCTTGTATCATTGATAATTTTGTTCAGATCCCGTAAGGTTACAGGCCATTATGTACAAAGATGTATCTTTTTCTAAGATCTACTGCACAGATTCCGAGGTCAAGACTCGCGCGTGCTTTATAGTTCTTTTTATGGCGACAATTGTTGTCGGAATTCAAATTAATTGCAAGTAATTATTTATGTTGTTTAAATTAGGTTAATTCTTTCATTCTGAGGCAGTAATTGATAGGCTGCTTAATCAGCGACGAATGTTCATACACTTATCTCATTAATACTTTTTTTTAGTGCCTGTTTAATATCTTTAGTGTGAATTACCTAACAAAATACCTCATTGTGGGACTTAATTATAAAGTGGTACACATTTGATTATGGTCTCATTGTATAATTTTACTTATGAAGTAATATAGTTACAAAATAACAGTCATACTTCTTGCTCTTGCTTAATGAAAAATGTTACTAGGTTCTTGGAAAAAAAAAGTCTAATTAAATTTTTAAGCATTTTGTATTAGTTATTCATTGTTTCGTTAGATGGCTCCAACGTCGCCCTAAGACGTATTAATGTATCGGAGAATTTCGAATATCTTAGACGTGTCTAGGTGGCTCAGTTGGTCAGAGCATTCCCCCTGTAAGGGACTGGTCGCGGGTTCAAGTCCCGTCCTAGATAATCTCTTTTTCCGATTTAAAATCTTTAAAAAAAAGTCTCTTAGTCATTCATCATCATATCAGCCATAGGAAATCCACTGCTGAACATAAGCCTCCCCTATCGACTTTCATTTCGAAAGGTCTGTAGTCATTAGTGAAATTAAAATAAAATTTCAAAATAATGGAGCTACTTGGACTCCAAGTGGCCAATTAGTTACATCAATATAACTCCAATGTAACTAAGTGGAATAGACCAATATATCTATGTTAAAAAGCTGCATATTGTATTTTGTAGGATGTGAGGGTTTGAAGGTCTTACCTAGTTCCCTTCCTTTTGCCCATACTCATCTTTCTCGGCATCTACGCGCTTGTTATATATCTGGTGCTGCAAGTGTCATAGGAACCGCTTACCTGTAGAAAATATATTGATCACATATTATGAATATTTGTAGTTCCTCTAATTTTTATTTAAAGAGTGTAATAAAAAGTTAATCGAGTTCACTTTAGTTGCAAATGCCCCGTAGCACCCGATTCTACGCTTTCCGCATCCAATCCTTCTGAATAGGGGGCCCAACTTCTGTTTGCCGATACGCGGTCTCCACTCTAGGACTCTGTTGCTTGAGTTGCTTCAACGACTCATTGATTTTTGATATTAAGTTAATGTATTTGCGGTATGTACAGTTGTCACTATTATTAAGTCGTCAATATTATATTTAAGGTTAAAAATATTTAACATAATACAAGACCACTCGATTGTCTACTGTTTCTTGTATAAATACAACATGGTGAATGTTTTGACAATGTGATTAAAATCGTCCCTACGACGGGCAAGTTGCTTTAAAAGCACTTATGTGACTTAGTCACGTTTGATGTCAAGTTTATTTGCTGTCTTGCGAGTTACGACATTTTATCAGTACGATGTTAATGTCGTACGTACGGCCCTAGTGAACATTAGAGTTGGGCAAAACATCGTTAACACCACTATCGATAGAGCATTATTATTGATTACTAACGAGGTCTCGGGTTCGATCCCAGGTTTTACCATGGCACACACCAATGACTTTTCGCTGCTTTTCGAAGTTGTGTGTGTATTTATCGCAGGTTTATAAGTGCCCGGTTAATGGCAATAGGCTCGCCACCTATTACATTGGGACCTAAACATAAACTGGCGAAATGTGGGTGCTAACACCTCTGCCTACCCCTTCGGGGATATAGGCGTGAGTTTATGTTATGTTATGTGTAAATTCTATAAGACCGCTGTATCGATTTATTTCATTTGCTTGCTGCATTATCTGTTTTCTATCGATAACCGACAACACTAGGACGCATAACTGCTTTTAAATTTATGGTTACTTACCTAATGTACTAAACGTATGTCTACTTTTACCAATAGAAAGTATATTTTATACGTTTCTCATAACACATAATGGTATTGAATTAAATGGTAATGGTTTATTTATCTGACGGACGATAACGTGTGAAGTTATTTACGATGATACTGTGTAGGTGTCTTAAGTAATTAACAGCTGATTTCTCTTCAGATTTAGGTATTACTCATTGACCCTGACCTTTGTGCCAGACTTTCTTTTCTAGTATCATGATAGCACCCATAGCCTTAGGGGTTATCTATTGGTTGAATCATTAGGCAGGTAGATTGATGATTAGAGATAGAATAGAATTAGATAGACTTGCCTTTCTAATATACTTACAGAAACTAGCAACAAAGGCCACTTGTCCATCTTGTCCACTAACCCGTTCTCAAATATTGTGATAATAATCTTTAGGACAGTGTATAAATAGATTAGAAGTCGGTTTATAACTTACAACGAAAACATCCTAGTGAGTTATTTAGTATAACTCCTCAATTTCCTTTTAATAATTCCATGAATTTGAGAATGTAGAAGCCCGTTGAGTTAGCATTCTGGTTAGAATGCAGATGAGCACTAATAGTACAGGTTCATGACATTACACGGATCAGTGAAGAAATTGATATATCTATTTGATTTGGCCAATCTTGTTCTAACCAGCAACTGAATAATTGGTTAACAATATATAAGTATGTTATATTGTCCGGGCTTATACAGTCAAGATGTGGCAAAACAAAATAATCAGTAGTGGGTTGAGGGCCAGTAGTATATACCTTTATTGGCAATTACGGCTACGTGAGATCCAGGCTTTATGTGATAAGAATATGAATGAGGCATTAAAAAAGAACCATTGTTAAGGTAAAGGTAATAAAGCGTGCGATGAAGAAAGCGTCGTAAAGTATCTCAGACGGATTAGTTTTGGCGAATGAACTACCAGACTCGCAATCGTATAACTGGGTTCACCACGTTGTACAGGGCTGACTAAGGGCTGCTGTAGGTACACGATATGGTTGTCTGATATAACTTCTGGGTTATTTTCGGCTCACATTTTCAGTTTAAGAATCGAAATAAGCGTATGTATGTTCATCAGATAGAGAACGTTTTAAGAAAAAGGCAGATGTAGATGAACTGTTATGACAGGGTAAGAAACGAAAGGCGTATGCTAGGATCGTAAAACACGGGAAAGATGTGGTTGGTCTTTGCCTGCTCTAATGGAATAAAAGCGACACTTAGTATGTTATGGATGTACTTAGTCTGGCCATAAATACTGTTACAATTAAAAAATAAACAAAATATTACATTTGAATTTGGAATCTGTCATTTTTATATGATTGTTTATTGTGTTTTCCCATTTTGGCGCCAATACATTGTATAATATATTGCGATATTAAAATGGAGTGGGGTGATAAAGAGAACCGAATCGCTGTGATTGCATTACACAAAGTAGGTATGGAGCCAAATGCAATTTTTAAAACTCTCCATACGCTTAGTATTAGTAAAATGTTTGTGTACCGGGCTATTAATAGGTAGGTACAATGAGACCTCTGTTTGTGACATGAAAAGATCTGGCCGTCCACGTAGTGTTTATTTATTTATTTAATAGGTTTATCCACAGCAAATGCATTACAAATTCGTATATAATACATGTTTAGCGAGTAATGTGGCTGATACATTTGCCAATTACGGATAACCAGCATGCGTAATATTATAACATTGAAGAAAAGAAAAAAGTGGTTCGTACGAAAAAGGTGGTCAAAGCAGTAAGGGAAAGAATTCGAAGAAATCCTGTTCGAAAGCAAAAGATTTTATCTCGGGAGATGAAGATAGCACCTAGAACTATGTCGCGTATTTTAAAAGATGACTTAGGACTTGCAGCTTATAAGAGACGTACTGGTCATTTCTTAACTGATAATTTAAAAAAGAATAGGGTGGTAAAATCGAAACAACTACTGAAGCGTGAGTTTGTTGCGCCGTTTCTTCTCCACTAGCGCCTAGGAAGCGGTGGTAAACTTAGTATTAAGCAGTTTTTGACGTCAAAAAGATATAATTACGTTGCACTATTTTGAAAAATAAAGACTTTTAGCGGTACGCAAAGGGAGGTCACAGAAATTTTTTGTTTACAATGAGATTTTTTTTTGAGAAAGTGTATATGCTCACAGCTCTAAGGAAGATTCCAAATTAGTCGATTGAGTGCATCGTGGGCAATGTCCGACTTCAGTGATGGTTTGGTGGGGTATTAGCTATGATAGAGTGACTGAGCCATACTTTTGTGAAAAAGGTATCAAAACATCGGCACGCCCTTTCCACCAACGAACGACCAGACGCACAGCGACGCGCCACCGCTACATGGTGGATATTCCACTCATACGCACGAAACATTTCGGCGACACATTTATTATGCGTACAGCTAAGGAGTGGAATTGCCTGCCTGAGTCTGTGTTTCCGGAAAGCTATAACCTCGGAATCTTCAAGTCTCGAGTGAATAGGTTCCTTCTAGGCAAACGTGATCCCTCGTAGACCACATCGTCACTTACGATCAGTTGAGATAGAGGTCAAACGTGAGCCTATCATCCATAAAAAAAGGTAGTGAAACCCTTAACAACACCATGTTCAATAACCAAGAATGGTCCTTCCAGTAAGACTCGGCGCCGGGTCATAAAGCTCGGTCTACGCAGTCTTGGTTGGAAACGAACGTTTCGGATTTCATCAGAGCTGAAGACAGGCCGTCGTCTAGTCCCGATCCTTATCAGCTGAATTATGATTATTGTCAGTTTTAGAGAGTACGCCTTGCTAATTTGAAGTCCCTAAAACAATCCATACGAACCGCCCCGCTGGCCGGCGGGGGGGGGGGGGTATCCGAAGGGATTTCCGCACATTAAAAAAATACGATTGAGTGAAGAATTTTCTCATGGAAAGAGTGCGTGCTTCTATTGATAAATTGGTCTCAACGTTTAAAGGACTGTATTCCAGCCAATGGAGACCACTTCGAATAAGCTTTTTATATTTTAAATTGTTTTATATTTATGTATTAAACTAACACACCGTAAATAGATTTTTCTTTGTTGGCAAGACTATGTATTATTGGTAAAACTCATACCAACAAGCACAATCTAAGAAATATTAATAATATAAATAAATACATATTCTAGGACATATTACACAGCGCCTTCTAGACCCAAACTAAGCAGAGCTTGTCATATGGGTTCTAGAATGCGGATAAACATACTTAGTTACTGTTTTTGTAAATAAATACATATTATATACATAAATACCCAAACCACTGCAAATATACACATTTGCAATGAGCGGAATCGAACCCTCGACCTCAGACTTAGCAGTTGAATGCTAAGTCACTTGTGGATCTGTGTTCTGATACTTATGATCTGTCCACACTTGCTATAATTTAGTGTAGTACTAATATATTTACGATGCATTTTTAATTGTTGCTTGATTGTCACAAAAACGTGACTAGATAAATAATAATCTACGTGTGCATCAAAACGTCTACATGATTATGCGCGCTCATTCGTACATGTCTGTGATGTGTGTTTTGAGTTAATATGTTCTGTTGTTGTTTACGATTTATGTTTATATTGTCAACAGCTATGGACGGAAGGTCTGTTCGCGTTGGCGTACAACTTGAATCAGCTGAACAACCCCACAATCAAGTTCCTCGAGAAGTTACACACCAAGATCGTCCTCAAGGCTGACAAGTCCGGAAAAATACTGGTGAAAAAGTACGTACTTGCAATGTGTGTTTTTGATTAACTCAGCACGGTTACCGTTGTAGGGCGATATAAATTTTACGGTGCATAAATGGATAGTTTTTTCATAAGAGAAAAACGAAGCAAGCTACAGAGGGTATATGCTGATAGAACCTTGTTATTTACAGCATTAATTAACAGGCTAGATCGAGGAAGTAGGTACATCCTCTTAGTAACATCGGCTTCAAATTGCAGTATGTTGCATTTCGTATGGTTTGCGAGAGTGCCAAAGACGTAACTGCCTTTCCATTTTTCACGTTCTTTCAAACTTCTCTTTTGCAGGAGGAATCGCTACTTTTTTGTGCGATACTTGCATATGTTTGTTTCATAAGATTAGATTTTTTTTATATATACAACCTGCCATACAGATGTGACATCACTTCGATTTTATGAGTGCGACGGTTAACTGGCAACTAATGAAATTTATTTGAAAATGTATCACACAAAACTTCACTATCACGCTAATTATTAATATCTGGGTAATTGAGCTAGGCTCGGGTTTTTTTATTTTGACATTTTCTAAAAATGAACCTAGCTCGATCGATTTACCGCCCCCGAAACCCTCTGTATATTAAATTTCAGGGAAAAAATCATTGGAGCCGTTTCCGAGATTCAGATTATATGATATATACTAGCTGCGCTACTTGGCTTCGCCCCGCTGCAATAATAGCACTTGAACTTTCCTAAATTTTTCTTCATAGAAACGAACACAAAAATAAAATGATTAATCAATTTAGTGCAGTCGTTCAGAAGTTATGCGCGTACATACATTTCGGCGATTCATTTTTATTTATATGTATATACCTAGTCCAGCCATAAGTTTTGTTACAAATGAAAATGCATTTTATTTAAATGAAGTAATGTAATATTATTAAAATATATTTTGTTCGGAATGGCCACCTTTGGCTTTTATACAGGCCTTTAATCTGTTTGGCCACGAATCTATGGATTTATGTTTGTGTTTCCAGGAAAATTTTGCCACTGCTTGCTCCAAAGATTTTTGAAGAGACTCAATGTCGCCGTGTCGTTTAGAGCAGGCCATGTCCTCTAAAACTGATCATAATTTGTAGTCTAAAGGGTTGAGGTCTGGGCTAGATGAGGGCCAGTCTTCAGCTCCTATAAAGTCCGGAACGTTGGTTTCTAGCCAGGCTTGGGTAGTTCGTGCCTTGTGACCAGGAGCAGAGTCCTGCTGGAAAGTCCAAGGTATATTTTTAAAAAGTGTATTGCTGAGAGGTTTCACAATATGATCCAAGACAGTATCCTGATACACTTTGGCTGAAGCTTTCACTCCTTTTTCACAAAGTGTAGCTTTGTGACTCCCTGACAAGACACGCCCCACCAAACCATCACTGACGCAGGATGATGACCACGTTGTACCTTTCCGACCACTTGAGCAGCTTCCTTAGAACTGTGAGCGTACACTTCATCATTTTGCTTATTGTAGTGTTCTTCAATCGTAGAATTTTTTTCATCGGTTAAGAGGATATTTCTGTGCCTTGCGTATCGCGACAGAAGGCGCTTTGATCGATCCACTCTCTTTAATCGTAAAGATTGATTTAGGGCATGTCCTGTATATCGACGATAAACACCGATCGGTCTTGTTTTATAATACGTGACAGAGTCCTAGCGGGAATCTTCATTTCTCGCGATAAGATTTTTTGCTTCCTTATGGGGTTTCGACGAATTCTGGCTTAGCATTAATAGCCTTTATAGTTCTAACAGCACGCGGTTGCCCCGATCTTTTCTGGTCTTCGACAGACGAAGTGTTGTTGTATCTATTGATAGTACGATATACGAACAAACTGCTGATACCAAGTTTTTGAAGTGTCTGGAATATGACCGACGTCTCCATACCCACTATGTGCAAGGCGATCACTGCGATCCTTTTTTCTCTAACACCCCATTCCATATTGTAATTTGATATGAACACGAAAAAGTATGTGAAATGGCGCGAAATCGAAAGAAGTTTTTAAAATAATATACGTGTTCCAAATTCAAAATAATTAATAATTAATTAAATAAATAACTAATAAATAAATAATTAAGTTGAAAAAGAAAGAAAAGTTTTGATGTAACAGTATTTATGACCAGACTAGGTATATATGTATATACATATATATATATTACATATGAAATTTCCCTTTTTCTTGAAGAAATTGGAGGAAACCCAATTTTTTGTAGTAACATTTTTGTATTTTTTTAGGAATGACAAATCCCAATTTTATGATCTTTTTTGCTTTTTTAATATTATATAGGTAAAGACCTATTATAGAGTAGCTTTACCTATGAAATTGCCGAAATTTTCTTACAAATTCATGACTTCGTTATTCCTGTAATTTAATAGCTATTTCCATTATTTATATTTTGTTTGAAAGTTGATTTCAAGATTTTACAACTATCTATTAAATTTTGTTTTTATTGGCCGCTTGATAAATTAATTCGATCTTCAAAAACAGTACATCCTAAATGTTATCCATTTTGATGATAAATTTCGTATTACTTAACAGCTGTCACTTTTCAAAAATGTAGTAAACGTTGCTGTTTGTTAGCTTAATGTTGTCTCCTTCATACTCAAAAAAAAAAATGAAATTTGGATTTGTCATTCCTAAAAAAAATGCAAAAATGTTAGTACTGAAAATTGGGTTTCCTCCAATTTCTTCAAGAAAAACTGCAATTATTAAAGAGCATAGTGAATCCGACATTGTACAAAAATAGTGCGCGGGTAAAAGATACAGGCAGTTACTTATTTAGTAAAATAAAGAGAAGGCGTAGATCTGGTCCATGCGTTCAATTTTCGAAAAAAAAACAGACCTACCATGAAATGTACATGCGCAATTGCGGGCCCGAACTAATTCTCGAACGACATAAGTGTCATTTAGGTACCATGAAATTACTTTGGATTTCGTTCTTTTGGTCGGAACCATAAAGTAATCGAAAAGATAAAAAGGCCACTTTATTGCAATCGTATTAGGAAAATATTATGGCTCATACTGAAAATCGTAAAATGGTCACGTATTGATCAATCATAATAATGAACTACGCTCAATTCAATTGCCGCAACTCTTGTGATTGACAGTTTTGTATGGAAATTTGTAAAATGGTCCACAAAGTAAGAATTCGTTTGACGTCAGTTCTCAGAATCAAACGATGTTACTCAAGGGCCTGAGGGAAGGACAATTCCTTTTGCACATTTTGAATATAAAGAAAGTAAGTAACAATTAACGTTTTGTAATGTTTTATTCTTAAATTATTCATTATTATTTAACTTGAGCCATTATATGGGTGTGTTGTTCTACAGCACCATCTAGAGAAAATGTTTTCTTTGATTTCCTTCTTATAAATTTATTTACAATCATTCAATGGTCGGTAATTGGTATATAATCGTTGTATTGTTTTAAATACGCAAATTCTACAAAATAACCTACTAAGTTGGTAAAAACTGTCGAAAAATAACCGGTAGAAATACGGAGTTTACTTTGGTCATACGGCAACATTTCGACCAAATGTGAATCTGAGATCCTTGTAATTCTGCTCAGATGAGTGACCATTTTACGAATATTAGAGGAATTGATTGGGATCATCTGGAAATTCTTAGTTATTAGCTTTTTGCGGAATCGCTCAATGTGGCCTTTTCAGACACGCTGCTGTTTTTATGACTTATTTATGAAAAGAAAAAAAATATTGCAAACCATTTTTGACCATTTGTTGGCATCCGATTGAGTGGAATTTTACCTACACGTTCAGTTTGAATGACAATTGAACAAAGCTTGTTTTAAAACATGATCTTTTAATAATTATTTATTATTTTGATGAACTACAGCCCCACATCAAGGTACTCAATAAGACTAAAAGTCTAGTACTGAGAGAATCTGAGAGTTCTGATTGAGTCAAAAAGAAAATATCTAAAACCCTGCTAAAAACGAACTGGACCTTTCAAAAAAGGCGCAAATACTTAAAATTTCGTAATAAGAGTTCTTGTTATTTACTGATTTATTATTATGAACCTAGATCATGAATCCCAAAAGAATACTGGAATTGGGACTTAACATAACATAACTTCACGCCTGTATACCCGAAGGGGTAGGCAGAGGTGTCTGTCTGAACGATTCGCCAGTAATGTTTAGGTCCCAATGTAATAGGGGTTGAGTCTATTGCTATCTACCGGGCACATTACTAAGCGAGCGATAATCAACATTTCTTGTAATCTCTAGTTCCATTTTTCTTTTGATAAACTACAGCTCTACATCAATGTATTCTATCAGTCTAAAATCCGGTACGAGAACTCTGACAGAGGCGAAAAAAAAAATCCCTAAAAACCGCTAAAACCGGACTAGAGCTGCTAAAAAGGCGCATGGACCCGATGCGCAAAATTTTTCATAACTTACTTCACTGTCTACTTTACTTTTTAATATTTTTATGAAAAATCTAGCACCTGAACCCGAAAGGAAAACTGCAACTGTTGCTTTTTATTTTGGTTGACTATAGCCTTACATCATCATAACAACATATAGATAGGTACATAACAATAAAGGCACACCAAATCGAAAGGATACACTTCATATTGGTGTGCGACATTAATTGTGACTGTTCAATATAACCATTGAAGACAGACTGCGGGCAGATGCTGGATGCGGCAAGCTGAAGACAGGGCGCTATGGCGCTCATTAGGGGAGACCTATGTCCAGCAGTGGACTAGAATAGGTTGATGATGATGATGATGAATATAACCATTACTACAACCAGATAAACAGCTGATCGAATGTATTATTACTTCTCACTAACACCAATTTGCAGTAAATCTGAATAAATAATCGCATGAGATGCATATGAGTAAATGATTTGTGCAGTTAATGGGCAGTGTGATGAATATGATTAATTGTTAGTAGCGCGTAATCTTAAGGGTAAGGTTACACGGGACAGTTACTTTCGATACGCCAGACAGCGAAAAGAGATAAACATGATTGGCATTCATAGGCGAAAATAGTATCACATTTCATATCACTGTTAAATACATTTTCTTTCTTTCTTACTGACTTTTTCCTGTCATTCTATCACACTATAAAAGTTAGAATTTGTAGACGATGACATACCTGTCAATAGTCTCACTGTCAGGCATGCCAAAGACGGTGCAAAGTGAAGCAGTAAACGCCGGAAAGTGGACCTCGGGCTCCGAGGTGAGAGCTTCGTGTCGTGATTCGCATTACGCGCTGGTGTAGTCACAGCTTAAATGTTAAGATTCCTTTGGATAATAAATAAGAAGAAAATTGTGGATTCTCTGACCCTTTAATTAGCGTAAACAGTATTTCAGGGTGCAGTATTTCTCTTCGTAGTTTAGCTGCATTTTAAAGAGATACGTGGAAAGCTATTATAATTTTCATTGCAAAAACAGAATAAAATAAATATTTAAGAGCGGGCTCCCGAGCAGGTAATGCGCGCGAGAGGACCAGAACTGTGCAGATGCTGCGCGCTCCGCAGCGAGTTCTGGCCATCAGGGTCATCCGAGGGTACCGCACGATCTCCTTCGAGGCGGCGAGTCTCCTTGCCGGAACTCCGCCATGGGACCTGGAAGCGAGAGCCCTTTCGCAACTGTACCAGTGGCGAAAGGAGGCGCGGGAGCAGGGATGGAACCCCGAGCCTCGAGAAATCGAGGCCGTGCAGTCCCAGCTCCGCCAGGCCATCGTGGTGGAGTGGAAGGAACGACTTGGGCAACCAAGCGCAGGGCACGCCGCAATAGCGGCGGTAAGGCCCATCATGGAGGATTGGCTGGAGAGGCGACACGGAAGCCTCTCCTACCGACTGACGCAGGTGATCTCCGGGAAGGGGTGCTTCGGGGACCACCTGCATCGGATCGGGAAGGAGCCAACGCCTGAGTGTCATCACTGCGACGCGAGCGAGGACTCAGGGCTGCACACGCTGGCGGACTGCCCGGCGTGGGAGGCGCCGAGGCGTGACCTCGTGGCAGCCATCGGGGTGGGAGTCCTCTCGCTCGGCAGCATGATTGCGGCAATGGTGCGGAGCGCGAGCGCGTGGGCCGCCGCCGCCTCCTTCTGCGAGCATGTAATGCTCGCGAAGGAGGTGGCGGAGCGCGCCCGGGAGAGACTTAGAACTCTCCCGGTCCGCCGAGCCCGCAAATTGCTCGCCGCGCGTCGCAGGCAACTCAGGCGCCGGAGGTCGCTTAACGACCTCCGTCCTCCATGAGCGCAGGCCTGGGGGTGGCGGGTGAGGCCACCTGTCACCCCAGCAGAAGCAGGCCGGGACGGTGGGGCGACTAGCGCCCCTCCCCCAAACCGGGGCAAGACGGGGACACCGTGGTTCCCAAACCCGAGGGGGCCATCTCGAAACCGGAGATGGCCCAGGGTCAGTCGGGGTGCGAGGGATATGCTCTATGGGCAACCTTACACCCCGGCGTCTGTAGACCCGAGACGGCGTGCGGTTTTAGTCGGTTCAAGCCCGACATAACCGCCCCCGCTGGCACGCGGGGGGGTATCCGAAGGGATTTCCGCACGATAAAAAAAAAAAAAAAAGGTAATGCGCGCGAAAGAGACGGCGGAGCGGGAGAGAACCCTGCCCCGCGAGTTTCGCAGTCTGCGGCGAAGACGCCGCAGACTCATCTACGCCCGGGACTACCGACCTCCATGATCGGAGCCTGAGGCCGGCAGTTGGCCGACTCGCCGTCCTTACAGAAGCAGGCCGTGGCGGAGGCGTGTCGTGTGTGCCCTACACACGCCTGCCAACTCACCGAAGCGGGATAAAACTCGACCCCACCAGGCGAGGCCGCGGTGGCGGCCAAAGTCCGCCGGCAACCCTGGGGTTATCCTTTCGAGGGCTTACCCGGGGTGCCCGGCAATGGACACTTGGGGAGGACACCGTGCGGTTTTAGTCGAGACACGACATAACCACCCCCGGGGGAGTATCCGAAGGGATTTCCGCACGTAAAAAAAAAAGGGCGGGCTCCCATACAAGAAACGTGTTTTTTTTGGCCGTTTTTAGGGTTCCGTTGCCAAGTGGCAAAAAACGGAACCCTTATAGGTTCGTCATGTCTGTCTGTCTGTCCGTCATCAACTCAAATACAACAATTAAAAAAAATGTTACTTGCTGCTACGGAACCCCTCATGGGCAAGTCCGACTCGCACTTGGCCGCTTTTTTTGCCCTGTATTAATAACGGCAGCAGGTAGACGCTTGAAACATTCACAGAATATTTAGTTGAATATTCACTGCAAAAATAAATAATTAAATAAAAATAAATTAAGGGCGGCTCCCATTGTATATATATAATGGTACGAAACCCTTCGTGCGTGAGTCCTACTCGCACGTGGCTGGTTTTTTAAAATGTCAAGTACTAGCAAATTGTTGAAAACAGCATAGCATAGCAACATTCGTGTGTGCTTTTTCCATTTATCTTGTCATCGCCTCAACATAAACTCCATTTCCGGCCGTATCATCTTCCATACAATCCGTCCATCTTCTCATAGGTCTTCCCCTCCACTTGTAACCGTCCACTTCCATACTTAATGCCTCCCGTAGGACTTTATGTTCATCCCTACACATCACATGTTCGAACAGTAATATTACAAAAATAGTAGATTTATCAAATTATTTCATTATTATTTACCACGGTAAAATTTTAACTCGAACATGTTCACTATTAAATAAATTTAATGAGCATTTATAAACAGCAAGAACTTAAACAAAACTGTACTGTAATTGAATATGTTAATTATAGTACCTAGCCGCGGTAGCCTAGTGGTATGGGTAATGGACTGCTGAGACGAGGTCTCGAGTTCGATCCCAGGTTGTACCATGGCACACACCAATGACTTTTCGATGCTTTTCGAAGTTATGTGTGTATTTATCGCAGGCTTATAAGTGCCCGGTTAATGGCAATAGGCTCGCCACCACATTGGGACCTAAACATAAACTGGCGAAATGTGGGTGGCTAGCACCTCTGCCTACCCCTTCGGGGATATAGGCGTGAGTTTATGTTATGTTATGTAATTATAGTACCTAACATAATTATTTACCTCTGCACAGCCGACATCGCAATTTTATATAAACGCAGTGACGTTTTAATTAAAATTTATCGTTTCAAAATGAAGCTCAGCAATTAGGAAATAAATTATGAGTCTGTAAATACTTGTTTTGTGAAAGCAGGCCAGGACCGCGGCGCGACTAGCGCCCCTCCCCCAAACCGGGTAAGGCGGGGACACCGTGGTTCCCAAACTCGAGGGGGCCATCTCGTAACCGGAGATGGCCCAGGGTCAGTCAGGGTGCAAGGGATATGCTTTAGCGGACCAGTACAGCTCTCCCGTCCCGCAGAAGTTCCCCCTGTACTTCACGTTGAAGCTGCCTGTTCATAATAGGCAGCCGATACCTAGCAGGGTTCCTGGAGAATTCCTTTCTTAGGGTATACCCGGGGTTCCCTCTACAATAGGTACCGTGACGAAACACCCATGGTTTTAGTCGGTTCGATTCCGGCATAGCCATGTCATCGCTAGCCCCGTTGGGGCTTCCACACGTAAAAAAGGCACGTTAACGTTATGGCCAATTGATTCAGTTCAATTGTCTGTAAGTAGTTTTGGCAGGCAATCGATTGTATAACATTACGACAAATTCTGTATTTTTGTCATAGACTCGCAGTTTGTCTCAGATTTATAACTTACTAGCTGCTTCGGTTATTGGTGTTTGGCCATATCTTCGGTTCTACTTAACTAATTGCAATCGAACATACGGCAGATTTTAAATCTTTCTAATTGAATAAAACGCATCAAAATCCGTTCCGTGGTTTTTACGTCCATCGCGAAATACAGATAAACATACAAAAATTTTTTTGTGTTCGTCCTAATATTTTCCTAATCGTTCATTTAAAATAACCCAAGTTTTTTTGTAATATCTCCAATGTACAGACAACAAATTTTCAATTTTGTAATAGTAAAGTCTAGCTAGATAGATTTATTATTTTATATCTTTTCATTCTCATACTTTACAGTATTTGTTTCTATAGAATTCGGCAGTTCGGCAGCATGATTGCGGCAATGGTGCGGAGCGCGAGCGCGTGGGCCGCCGCCGCCTCCTTCTGCGAGCATGTAATGCTCGCGAAGGAGGTGGCGGAGCGCGCCCGGGAGAGACTTAGAACTCTCCCGGTCCGCCGAGCCCGCAAATTGCTCGCCGCGCGTCGCAGGCAACTCAGGCGCCGGAGGTCGCTTAACGACCTCCGTCCTCCATGAGCGCAGGCCTGGGGGTGGCGGGTGAGGCCACCTGTCACCCCAGCAGAAGCAGGCCGGGACGGTGGGGCGACTAGCGCCCCTCCCCCAAACCGGGGCAAGACGGGGACACCGTGGTTCCCAAACCCGAGGGGGCCATCTCGAAACCGGAGATGGCCCAGGGTCAGTCGGGGTGCGAGGGATATGCTCTATGGGCAACCTTACACCCCGGCGTCTGTAGACCCGAGACGGCGTGCGGTTTTAGTCGGTTCAAGCCCGACATAACCGCCCCCGCTGGCACGCGGGGGGGTATCCGAAGGGATTTCCGCACGATAAAAAAAAAAAAAAAAGGTAATGCGCGCGAAAGAGACGGCGGAGCGGGAGAGAACCCTGCCCCGCGAGTTTCGCAGTCTGCGGCGAAGACGCCGCAGACTCATCTACGCCCGGGACTACCGACCTCCATGATCGGAGCCTGAGGCCGGCAGTTGGCCGACTCGCCGTCCTTACAGAAGCAGGCCGTGGCGGAGGCGTGTCGTGTGTGCCCTACACACGCCTGCCAACTCACCGAAGCGGGATAAAACTCGACCCCACCAGGCGAGGCCGCGGTGGCGGCCAAAGTCCGCCGGCAACCCTGGGGTTATCCTTTCGAGGGCTTACCCGGGGTGCCCGGCAATGGACACTTGGGGAGGACACCGTGCGGTTTTAGTCGAGACACGACATAACCACCCCCGGGGGAGTATCCGAAGGGATTTCCGCACGTAAAAAAAAAGGGCGGGCTCCCATACAAGAAACGTGTTTTTTTTGGCCGTTTTTAGGGTTCCGTTGCCAAGTGGCAAAAAACGGAACCCTTATAGGTTCGTCATGTCTGTCTGTCTGTCCGTCATCAACTCAAATACAACAATTAAAAAAAATGTTACTTGCTGCTACGGAACCCCTCATGGGCAAGTCCGACTCGCACTTGGCCGCTTTTTTTGCCCTGTATTAATAACGGCAGCAGGTAGACGCTTGAAACATTCACAGAATATTTAGTTGAATATTCACTGCAAAAATAAATAATTAAATAAAAATAAATTAAGGGCGGCTCCCATTGTATATATATAATGGTACGAAACCCTTCGTGCGTGAGTCCTACTCGCACGTGGCTGGTTTTTTAAAATGTCAAGTACTAGCAAATTGTTGAAAACAGCATAGCATAGCAACATTCGTGTGTGCTTTTTCCATTTATCTTGTCATCGCCTCAACATAAACTCCATTTCCGGCCGTATCATCTTCCATACAATCCGTCCATCTTCTCATAGGTCTTCCCCTCCACTTGTAACCGTCCACTTCCATACTTAATGCCTCCCGTAGGACTTTATGTTCATCCCTACACATCACATGTTCGAACAGTAATATTACAAAAATAGTAGATTTATCAAATTATTTCATTATTATTTACCACGGTAAAATTTTAACTCGAACATGTTCACTATTAAATAAATTTAATGAGCATTTATAAACAGCAAGAACTTAAACAAAACTGTACTGTAATTGAATATGTTAATTATAGTACCTAGCCGCGGTAGCCTAGTGGTATGGGTAATGGACTGCTGAGACGAGGTCTCGAGTTCGATCCCAGGTTGTACCATGGCACACACCAATGACTTTTCGATGCTTTTCGAAGTTATGTGTGTATTTATCGCAGGCTTATAAGTGCCCGGTTAATGGCAATAGGCTCGCCACCACATTGGGACCTAAACATAAACTGGCGAAATGTGGGTGGCTAGCACCTCTGCCTACCCCTTCGGGGATATAGGCGTGAGTTTATGTTATGTTATGTAATTATAGTACCTAACATAATTATTTACCTCTGCACAGCCGACATCGCAATTTTATATAAACGCAGTGACGTTTTAATTAAAATTTATCGTTTCAAAATGAAGCTCAGCAATTAGGAAATAAATTATGAGTCTGTAAATACTTGTTTTGTGAAAGCAGGCCAGGACCGCGGCGCGACTAGCGCCCCTCCCCCAAACCGGGTAAGGCGGGGACACCGTGGTTCCCAAACTCGAGGGGGCCATCTCGTAACCGGAGATGGCCCAGGGTCAGTCAGGGTGCAAGGGATATGCTTTAGCGGACCAGTACAGCTCTCCCGTCCCGCAGAAGTTCCCCCTGTACTTCACGTTGAAGCTGCCTGTTCATAATAGGCAGCCGATACCTAGCAGGGTTCCTGGAGAATTCCTTTCTTAGGGTATACCCGGGGTTCCCTCTACAATAGGTACCGTGACGAAACACCCATGGTTTTAGTCGGTTCGATTCCGGCATAGCCATGTCATCGCTAGCCCCGTTGGGGCTTCCACACGTAAAAAAGGCACGTTAACGTTATGGCCAATTGATTCAGTTCAATTGTCTGTAAGTAGTTTTGGCAGGCAATCGATTGTATAACATTACGACAAATTCTGTATTTTTGTCATAGACTCGCAGTTTGTCTCAGATTTATAACTTACTAGCTGCTTCGGTTATTGGTGTTTGGCCATATCTTCGGTTCTACTTAACTAATTGCAATCGAACATACGGCAGATTTTAAATCTTTCTAATTGAATAAAACGCATCAAAATCCGTTCCGTGGTTTTTACGTCCATCGCGAAATACAGATAAACATACAAAAATTTTTTTGTGTTCGTCCTAATATTTTCCTAATCGTTCATTTAAAATAACCCAAGTTTTTTTGTAATATCTCCAATGTACAGACAACAAATTTTCAATTTTGTAATAGTAAAGTCTAGCTAGATAGATTTATTATTTTATATCTTTTCATTCTCATACTTTACAGTATTTGTTTCTATAGAAATCAAAGCCAGACATTTTGTTCAAGTTGTTTTTTGTATAGAAATCAATTTTAAGCAACTTGAAAATCTTTTACAAAGTTCTACGTAAAGTATATAATTTTCTGGTTAATTAAGTGAGAGAAAATCTTCTGAAAGTTCCGAACTTGAAACACTTAGTCAATTTATCGTACATGCCTTTTCGTCTTTCATCTTATAGATGACGCCACTGTATGCATAATCTATACTGTTAAAATACATCGGCTAGTACTATTTGAACATGACAAATTAGTTGTGTCTGTACATTGGAGATATTTAAAAATATGGGTTATGAGAAATGAACGATTGTGAATCCAAAAATATATATTTTTTGAATTCTTTTCTATTTGTTCGCGATGGATGCAACAACTACTAAACGGATTTTGATGAGGTGTTTCTTAATATAAAGGCCTTGGCCAGACTTCCAATCTGCCGTATGCTTGATTGCAATTGGTTAAGAAGAACCGGAGATTTGACCAAAAAACAATGACCGACCTCCACGCGAGCGGAGCCACAGGCATCAGATAGTAGTAGATAGTATTCTTAATGGCCTGTGCATCTAACCAATATTAACTATTAATACTAATATACTTATTTGATTTCCTAATGTAACGTTATCTATCATTATCTCACCCTTTTACGTCGAAGGGGGTGTTGAGTACAATACCTTCGTCAATCAACCACTGACGTAAGTGACAAACTTGTCGTAAACTAAGTTTAAGTTTATTCGAATTTAAGTTTAGTATGGGATAGGTGGTGTGCACAGTGGCTACGTAAAGATTGTATGTTTGAATTGGTGGTCGTGCTTAAGAATTGATAGTAAAGTTTCAAGTGTACTGAAGAAATGAAAGTTTCCAGGTTGAATGAGTTAGAGGGCCTGGTAAAAATACTTAAGAAAGACATTATAACTCCGTTGGCACCGATAGGGTGAATCCCGTGTGGGTTTCCACACGTTAAAAGAAAAGGGGTAGACGCTAACCACCCCCACCTGCCGGTGGTACACATCACGTGGATTTACTGCACGAAAAAAAGTGTAGATCCAAAAAGTGGTGCTTGTAGAGACATGCGTCATCATTACCATGCATGTTCAAGACCAAGCGAAGTGGAGAAGTAAAAGCCGGAATGCGGACCCCGGACTCCGAGGTGAAAGCCTCGGATGCGACCGGGACGATGATAATGATGATGAAAGATATTATAACAGGGGATATAATATGGAAAGGGAAGAGACATTTTTCAATTTGCTACGAACTTGGCATAAGGCTTTCGCTTCTTCTACTTAAAAAAAAAAATCTAGGACATTCTACACAACGCTATGTACACCCAAAGAAAGCATAGCTTAGATAGCTTGTGTTATGGGTTTTGAAATGCGAATATACATACTTAGACACTTTCTTATATAAATACATACACGTTATACATAGAAACACCCAGACCAATGAACATATATATTTTCATACCTACAAATATTAGCACTGAGCGGTAATCGAACCCGCGACCTCCGACGTAGCCGACGAATGCTCTACCACTACACCACAGAGGTCGTCAGACATTGCTTTCATAAAATCATAACGTAGAAATATTAAAATCATAGCGTTCGCGTCCTAGTATCTTGATATTAGTATGGAACCCCAGGTCACGCTTCTCAATGTTCATTCATCGAACGCGTGAAGGCTGTTCACTCACGTCTAAATATTGAACAGGAATGTTGTTTGCTTATCCTCCATGTATTTACTTGTGTGACTATACAGCAAACATCATATCGCTGTGAATAAGAAAAATGCCTTATTTTCTTAATATATTAACGTCTGTATATAAGTGATAGGCAGTGTATCAAATCTGTATTTTATTAGTTATGTTTTTTGGTTTCACGTATAGATAGTAAGCCTACTGTCGTCTATCAAGCACACACTCACAGTAGAAACAGACCAACGCAACCAACCTGGCAACTTTTAAATTTTAATTATTCTCCTTTATGTAGCGTAAAGTTCACTAGTATTTTGATACGTTAATGTGCCTAACCTGTTATGGCAACAGTTATCAAGTATTTCATTTTGATATCTCAAAGTAGTGTCGCTTTACCAAAGTTTACTTCAATGTCATTAATTACTAAGTGTTTCGAAATCATGATGTTTTAGTATTATCTTTCAAATATTAACAGGAATACCTTTTTTTTTTTATCGTGCGGAAATCCCTTCGGATACCCCCCACGTGCCAGCGGGGGCGGTTATGTCGGGCTTGAACCGACTAAAACCGCACGCCGTCTAGGAATACCTAATCAGATAAATAATGGCGTCAACAAATAATTTCTTACGCTAATGTAAACATGACTTTGACCTCGGAAAACGTCATTCTCTCTTCTGTCTGTAAAACAAAGTCTTGTTAGTGATGACCGTGATAAACTCACGAACGGGTGGGCCGATTTTCATGATCTTTTCATTATTTTTTTACATTTCTCTCCGCCTATACTGTGCCGTGAGGTGTTTCTTTTTTTTTTTGCTGAAATCGCCACAGTTTCACCACCACCACCGCCGGCCAGCGGGGGTGGTTATGTCGGATTCGAACCGTCTCGAACCTCACGCCGGCGCCGTCTCGGGTCTTTAATGCCGGGGTGCAAGGAGACATTGATAAGGTAACCAACATAACTGGATTCTAAGGCAGAATGAAGTTTGCCGGGTCAGCTAGTTAGTTGTTTTTAGAGAGACAAGCATAAAGTGTCTCTATTTTTTTGTTAATGTTATATTATGTAGGAACTTCTAGATTCATGCTACATATTATTTTTAACCGAATTTAAAGGAGGAGGTTCTCAATTCGACTATATTTTTTTTTGTTTGTTTCCTCAGAGCTTTCCACTGGGTGCACCGATTTCTTATTTGAAAGTTGGTGCTTCCCGTTCGGGCCCATTTCAATTTGGTCCAGTTCTGAAAATGGCATACATGTGAAAACCATATAAGTCTTATATTTGCATTAAGTATGTGCGCGACAAATGGACGAATAAGTCAATATCACGCCAATCGATTTCGATGATTCTTTTTTTATTGGAAAGGCGGAATCCCAAGGGTGGTACCTGTGAAATACGTACTTATAATATTTATGTGGGAATTGCTCAGCGCAGTAAAACACACGCCCGTTCATTACTCGGTACATTTGTATAAAGCTACCTACATATATTACACCTCCACCCTTATTTACTAACTGAGTAAACATTTTTGATCTCTTAACAGTACATGGCATTCCTTATAACAGTATACCTAACCTATCATTATTAAGGACTTACTAAAATTCTTAATTACTTAGTATTTTTTTTTTTTGCTTAATTAGACTTAGAATCATGTGAAACGTCGAGAAAAGTGATAAAAAGTGGGTGTAAGATTTTGTTTTTTTTTTGCGTGATTTTAAGACTTCGGTGTCCACCTGGTTGGTGGCCCGAAGTAAAAATGCCTAATCTAGTTTATAGAATCCATATCTCTGTACAGACTTCTTTTGTCTTTTGGGTCGGTTCGGTCCGTTCATTACTCGCTTTATTCCGGACTGTCGGTACATTTGTATAAAGCTTCCTACATATATAACAGCACCATGATTAGAAAACCAGGATCTAATGATGGCATCCCAGAGAAATCAAGGGGAAGCTTCGTAAAGAAAATCGTAGGGGTGACTCATGAGTTTATTCATTTTTTCATTAGGTATTTTAAAGCACTACTATTTAATGAAGGTATAGAGTCGATCTGATGATGGAGCCGAAAGACAGTCGATGTAACTCCTCAACAATTTACAGCAATTACCTGTTGTTTGGGCTTGATTAAATTGTATTGTGATGAGAACTTTACATCTAGGTAGGTTGTGACTATCATTAGGGATCTGACGATGAAGACGAAGGACAATAAAGGGAACTCCTCAACGTTTTACAGTAGTTACCTTGTAAAAATGATTTTAACATCAGGTTTGGTTTAACTTGCGGTTGGTCCCATGTTTGTTAAATTACGTTCACTAAACAGGGAGTATAATTAGTAAAACTTTAATAAAAAAATAAAATCGACTTCAAAAACCAGAAAGCCACTAAAAACAGGCACTGAAAAATGAAACATAACTGACTTACAGATTGTTTTGAAATAATATTTATTTTTTTTGGTTAAAATTTTACTTATTTCATAGAATATTCTCTTTGATCTGAACACAAATTCCGTAGGTATGTTTGATGGCAATTGTTTAAGTAGAACCGGATAAAGGTATAACCAAAAAATGTCTGCGCGGGCGGACCCGCGGGTGTCAGCTAGTTTTCAATATTATAAAATGAAAATAATTTTTAAATACTTTTCATTTTTAATAAAACATTTAATGTTAAGAATATCATTTAAAAAATGGGATACTCTTTGGAAAATTTATTTTTAATTTATGTATTTGCCATTGGTATTTGCTGTTTCTTTGCGCCGTGTAACGCAAGCCCCTGTGCGCGTTTAAAATTGACAGTAATAAACGATTTGTGACCCAAGCCCTTATCTTAAGTGTTTGTATAACTAAATCTTAAAAGAAAGTATTTTTCCAGTTATGAGCACTAGCAGGCTTCAAAAATAATGTTTCTTCTTAAGTAGGTACTCGTTATAACTCTGTAGCTGAGAACATAAATATTTACATATAAAAGAAATTTGTTCTAACGAACAGACATTTAAGAATATATGAATATTAGCATAGAAAATTAAACATGAATCTATTTATGACTGTTATCTCAGTTTAAAAAGAACCGTCGATGTTATCCAGTGCTTATCGGTGTTCGCGTGTCGTAAAGGTCATGGAGGGCAAATGGTACTGGTTTGAATAGAATAGAATAGAATGGTGGAGCATCTTGTACTTTCATAAAACAAGTGGAATAAAAAAAAATCCGTTCTCGCAGGGGGAACGCACAGGTAGATTTCGTGAAGCAATTAATATTATTTTATATAGAGAACTACGGACTTTAAACAATATTTCGTGAAGTTAACATGTTTAATTTTTTTTTCTCGAAAACGGTAACTTTTAGCGAAAAACTTTTCAGACATTTATTTTAGACTTAAAAATGGCCTATCGATTAAAAATGTTTCCGACCGCAAGAATGTTCACCGGTTAGAAGTTATGATTTTTTTCCCGAAAAATTTTGGTTTTTCCCCCTCCACTTTTAGTTAAAGTTTTAATCTTATAGATTTATAATTAATAGTTGTTGGTATTCATGTATACTATGGGATAAAATTAGAACGGTTCGAATATCTTTCATGGAACGTGAAATTTTGAGGAAAAACTGATTTCACAAAAAGTGAGGCCCTACCGTCCCCTTAGGCCGGATTCCACCCGTTCACGAACTTAAACTAAGTTTACACCCAAGCAATTTTTGACCGTAGTTTGAAAGCGATCGGGGCAAAAATGCGACCGTGAGAGTGCCGCAAATTTTGGGAAGTGGAACCATACATACATATATATGAACTTTTTGACCAGTGGTCATTTCGGACTCAGGGGGTCATAACTAGACCTCCTATGAAGATTTTTTTTTTAAATTCGACAGTAGTCAAGAAACCAATAGGTAGATCGATTTCATCGAAATCTACCTTTTTTTTTAAAAACTTATTTTTTTTTTCTCAACATTCGTTTATTCAAAAATAACCTTTTATTATGTACGTACTACTCGTACAAACGAGCCCAATCTTGATGGCGTTGCGGCGTTTCATTACAGAGTTCCTATGACCACCTTCCAGCTCCATCATCAGACCCTGGTTACCATTGAAAGACAAACTATATGTCAAGATGATTCAAACAAGCCCAAACTCGATGAGGATGTGTCGTTTCATTGCGAAGTTCCTATAGCCACCTTTCAGCTCCATCATCAGATCAGCACCATGCCATCATAATGTTACATTGTCACTCGATTTACACAATGCAAAATTTCAGCTCGACCGGTAACCGGCAAGTGGATCAAATTTAATTTGCAAGATTTAATGACAAACGACGGGACAGGTGAAGCTAAATAAACGCTTATAATTAGTAATGAATCCTAATCACATTATAAAAGTGAAAGTTTGTAGGTTTGGCTGTTTACTCTGAATAACACAAAAAATGGTTATGGATGTAATTTCGCATGCAGATACACAGGATATTTTTGTCTCGCTAAATTCCATTTAATATTTTTCTTTTACGCGCGTACGAAATCACGAACACAAGTTAGTGTTTTTATTTTTTAAAGGACATAGGGTGTTCTGATTTGACGTCTCCTATCTGGATAAATTTTTACCTGCTTTCTTGCAGGTAAAGCCTCCGGCACTTTGAAAAAACGTACGGTATACAAAATTATACCATTTATAGTTAATATTACCCGAGAGTGTGGTATTAACTCGGTGCTGAGAAAATCTTTATTCCACTACCATTTAAAACATACAAGCGTAGGAACATAATATCTATCGTCCAGTTTCTTTTGCATTTTTTTCACAAGTTGAGCTTTTAACTCCTCATAGGTAATAAAACCGAAAAAAAAAGGTACTAAGACCAAAACCGAATTTAAATCATAAGGTTTTCCCAGGGAGTATTAGGGCAAAAAATACATAACTGTAGGACGGTTACCATTGAATTTGCAGATATTAAATGTTAAGTTTATCGAGTTATCACAAGTAGCATCCGTTCACGAGCATGATCCATGAATCAGACACCAATTCCATTGTAATTATATACCACCTAAGAGGCAAACAAGCAGACGGCTCGTTTGATGTTAAGCGACTCCCGGTCTATAAATATGTCACTCTTGGACACGTCATAATTATATTCATGAATACTGTAAGTGATAAAATTTATTATAAGATATTTTTATTGACCCCGTTGTCATATTAGACGTCATCGCAATAATTATTTCTACATACGATCTGAACTTGCGAACGCTATTGTGATGTATTCATCTCACAAGGTGTATAACAATAGTGAACGGTAGACAGACACCTGAAAAATTCACTATAAGTGACCGCCATCACCTTCTAGTTGCCAAAGTCATTTGCTTTGTGTAATACTATGTTAAATATCTTATTGTTCTGTATTGTAAACTGGCTTTGACGTTGATGGATAGCCTTTTTAACCCTGATCTGGGCTGTTGGGCATGTAAATTTTAAACTAAACATTAAAGTTTGGATGTGATTTTTTGTAAATATCGTTATCAACCAATCGATGTTTTTAAAAAGCTTCGGTGGCATAATTGTTGAAGCGTTTTTGCAATATTTATCTGATCGACACCGCAATTTGGTTAGGTTAGGATTCGGTCCCTGTTGGAAATGGCCAAAATATATATGAATATCTTAAATAAGTTGTTGCTTATATAATTTACTAGTTAATGTCTGTGGTTCCGCCCGTGTTAAGGTCGGTTATCGTTTTTTGGTCATATCTCCGGTTCTTCTTTTAACCAATTGCAATCAAATATGCGACAGATTTTAAGTCTGTCCAAGAGCGTTCTAATAGAAAAAATCGCATCAAAATCCATTCAGCAGTTTTTGCTTCCATTGCGAACAAACAGACAAACAGATAAACAGACAAGAATTTAAAAAAGTAATTATTTATTTTAAAAAAAGTATCCGAGTATTTTTTTATAACTACTATATATATTAATTAAAAAAAGTATCCATGTATTTTTTTATACTATGTATTATAAAATTGTAAATTAGTTGTGTATCTAATGGAGGATTACATACACGACTAATTTACAATTTTATAATACATATTAAAAATTTATAATATTATAGAAGATAGAAGTTCGATGTTTATCCAACGAACAGATAACGTCCCCATGAGAGAATCTATCTCGATAAATACGTAAACAGAATTATTGTTGTGATATTGTATACCGTTCATGGTCTTTTATTTAAGCTCTGGCAAATTTTATATGAAAAAATTTAGACTTTGGTCCGACATAATCAAAAAAATTCTGTGTGTATAAGAGCCACGCGCTGATAGGAATTAACGGTAACGTTGACTATGGTGGGTCATGCATCATGCTTGAGAATGGGCACTGGTTGAACTTTAATCATATAACAAATTTAATTAATGCAATTGTAGAGTAATAATATCATTGTAATGTTATCCATAAATTTGAAACAACATTTTACTCACTGATACTATTTGTAAACATAGTTAAAGATGATTTAAAAGGAGGATTGTGAGTTTGAGTTTTTATTGCCAGATAACCTTTTATAATGCCCTTAACTATTACCTTTCTAATCTAGCTATAAGTTTAAATGTACTTGAGGTTACTAAGTATTACTTTATGACCAAAATAATCAAACACATTTATTGAATTTGATTATTTTCTAGTTTAGTTATATCTAATAAAATACGGTATGGAGTTTTTATTATATTCTATCGCTTTAAGTAACTTTGTCTTTTTGTCCTTAGCATCATGAAGCTGCTAGCCCAAAACAAAGAAGATAAGAAACGCGTTGAAAAAGCACTGAGCGAGTCCGGTTTGCCGACTGGGAAGATTGACACTATCAGCCAGTCGAAGTTCCAGTTCGAAGACTTCTTCGCATTTTATAAGAATCTCACGCAAAGGACTGAAGTGCAGAAGATATTTAATAATCTGTAAGTGTACATTTCACGCTTTTTACTAGTTTTTATTTAACTAGCACTGTTCGCATGTAAGTTGTCCGTCGAAATTTGCAAACCATTTTTCGACCATTGTTGGCATCCGAATGAGCTAAAATTTTGTATACAAGTTTATTTTGGATGCAGCTGATTTTGATATATGAGATTTGATAATGGAGTAGGAAGGTGGCTACAAGAACTTCTACATTAAACAGGTCTAGGTAACTATCGAGTTTGGGCTCCTTTCTTTTGTATTAACAAACTCTGGTGTTACATGGTAGTTATGGTCTGGACATGGAATAGGAAGGTAGCCATAGGAACTCCTAAACTAAACAAGATAAACTTATCGAGTTTGCTCTCATTCGTTTTGTCTTAGCGAACTCTTCGTTGTGACATGGTATTCAGGATCACTCTGGTGCTATATGATATTTAGTCCATTGAAAAGTTAAATTTGGGGTTGCGTTTTTTAGAGGACGCAATTTTATTTTTTTGATGTGTAGGGGGGGTCAGTGTAAAACTAAAACCAAGTTTGTGGGGTCGCCACCCTTGTCGAACGGCCGCCATCTTGAAAATAGGGGTTGAAATGGTTTTTACGATATATCTCTTAAACTATTTATCTGATAAAAAAAAATTGTTAACATTTTTTGTTGCAAATTAAATTCCCTACAACTTTGGTACAGTAACTTTTTGTCCTAGAACTATAAATAAAAAAGTTATAAGCGAAAATGTTCAGAAACTTTTTTATCTCTTTATACGGTGGTAATAAAGATAATTCTCTTGACAGCCTAAGATACAAACAATTTGCCAAGGCAGTGCATTTACAATCGCGAATCCCCCGGATCCACGTTGGGCGCTCAGACGCCTGGATCGGGAGGCTCTCCTGGAGGCATCAATAGTGCAGGCCTGGATTCCGTCACTGGCCAGGCCTGCCGATGTCGACGCAGAGGCGGAATGGTTCAGGAGAGCCATGTCGCATATCTGTGATGCGGCGATGCCTAGGGTTAAGCCCGGCCCGGCAAAGAAACAGGTGTACTGGTGGTCAGCGGAGCTCGCACAGCTGCGAGCAGCGTGCGTGACCGCTCGCCGCCAGTACACCAGGTTTCGCCGGAGGCGTCGCCGCCCAGACGATGCGGCAGCCCGAGAGGCGGAGCTGTATGAGGCGTACAAGGGGGCCAAGAGAACCCTCCAGGAAGCCATAAAGCAGGCAAAACGGCGGGCCCGCGAAGAGCTGCTGGAGTCTCTGGAGCAGAACCCATGGGGGCGTCCTTACCTTGCGGTCAGGGGCAAAATCCGCCCAAGGGCGCCCCTACTGACCCAGAGCCTCCAGCCGGAGCGGCTGGAGGGGATACTGGGCTCCATGTTCCCTGCGAGAGCGGAGGAGCATGTCCCTCCGCGTATGGCTCCGCCTCAGGCGCCTGACGCTGATAATAGCGAGAGCGATGTGCCCGAAGTCAGGGAGAGTGAACTGGGGGTAGCAGTGCTCCGGCTTAAAGCCCGGAAATGCACTGCCCCCGGACCCGACGGCATTCCAGGCCGAGCATGGGTCCTGGCCCTGGAGGAACTAGGGCTTCGACTGGTGGCGCTCTTTAGCGCATGCCTCGAAAGGGGCCAGTTTCCAAAGGCTTGGAAGACGGGGAAACTGGTCCTTATCCGGAAGGCGGGGCGGCCGGCGGACCAGCCATCCGGTTACCGGCCGATCGTGTTGCTCGACGAGGTGTGCAAGCTCTTTGAGCGGATTATTGCAGAGCGCCTCGTCGAGCATCTCACGAACGTGGGGCCAGATCTGGCGGACAACCAGTTCGGTTTCCGCCGGGGGCGCTCCACCGTGGAAGCGATCATGCGCGTTAGGCGCCTGGCGGAGGAAGTAGTCTCGCGGGGTGGGGTGGTGGTGGCGGTGTCTCTCGACATCGCCAACGCCTTCAACACCCTACCCTGGAGCTGCGTTAGGGAGGCGCTCGCGTATCACGGAGTGCCTCCTTACCTCCGCCGCATTGTCGAGGCATACCTATCCGAGAGGGCCATAGTTTACCCGAGCTGGCTAGGGCCAGGGTGGCGAGAAGTGTCGTGCGGTGTTCCGCAGGGGTCGGTCCTAGGGCCACTCCTGTGGAACATCGGATACGACTGGGTGCTGCGCGGTACGTTGCTCGAGGGTGTCAGCATAGTGTGCTATGCTGACGACACCCTCGTTATGGCGCGGGGAGCAACGTACCGAAGCGCGGCACTGAAGGCCACGGCAGGGGTTGCTCAAGTCGTGGGTCGAATACGGCGGCTGGGACTTGAGGTGGCTCTCCATAAATCCGAGGCTATGTGTTTTCACGGGCCTCGGAGGGGGCCACCTGCGGGAACCAGCATAACCGTAGGGGGCGTAAGCATCGGCATCGAGCCCACGATGAAGTACCTTGGGCTCGTACTCGATAGCCGATGGGACTTCGGACCTCATCTCCGAAGTCTGGTCCCGAAACTGAGGGGGGCTGCGGCCGCGCTATCGCGGCTGATGCCCAACGTTAAGGGACCCAACGCCCCCACTAGGAGACTGTACCTGGGGATCGTGCGAAGCATGGCCCTATACGGGGCCCCCGTATGGGCGGAGACTCTGGCGGCCCGCAACGTGGCTGTTCTTAACAGCCCGTTAAAGGCGATGGCCGTCAGAGTCATCAGGGGGTATCGCACGATCTCCGTCGAGGCGGCATGTCTCCTAGCTGGGACCCCTCCATGGGACCTGGAAGCGAGAGCCCTTGCGCTGCTGTACCAGTGGCGCAAGGCGGCGCTGGAGCGGGGCCATAGGCCGGAGCCCCGTGAAATCAGGGCTCAGCGGTCCCTGCTCCGCCAGGAACTCATGGAGACATGGAGGGTGCGACTTGAGCACCCAAGGTGGGGGGAATCCACCATTGCGGCGGTGAGACCGATCATGAAGGAGTGGTTGGAGAGGGACCATGGGGACCTCTCCTACCGGATGTGCCAGATGGTTACCGGACACGGGTGTTTCGGTAAGTATCTGTGGCGCATCCACCGGGAGACAACGCCGCAGTGCCAGCACTGCGAGGATCCTGGCGAAGACACGGCGCTCCACACGTTGGTGGAGTGCCCTGCGTGGGCGAGTCAACGCCGGGATCTCGTTGCGGTCCTGGGCGTGGACGTTCTCTCGTTGGAGACCATGGTGAGGGCCGTGGTCTCCGACGGGAGCAAGTGGCATGCCGCCGCCTCTTTCTGCGAGCAGGTAATGCTCGCGAAAGAGACGGCGGAGAGGGAGCGGGAAAGAACCCTGCCCCCCGAGTTTCGCAGTCTGCGGCGAGGACGCCGCAGACTCATCTACGCCCGGGACTACCGACCTCCATGATCGGGGCCTGAGGACGGCAGTGGGCCGACTCGCCGTCCTTACAGAAGCAGGCCGTGGCGGAGGCGTGTCGTGTGTGCCCTACACACGCCTGCCAACTCACCGAAGCGGGATAAAACCCGACCCCACCAGGCGAGGCCGCGTTGGCGGCCAAAGTCCGCCGGCAACCCTGGGGTTATCCTTTCGAGGGCTTACCCGGGGTGCCCGGCAACGGACACTTGGGGAGGACACCGTGCGGTTTTAGTCGAGACACGACATAACCACCCCCGCTGGCCAGCGGGAGGGTATCCGAAGGGATTTCCGCACGTAAAAAAAAAAAAAAAAAAAAGGCAGTGCATTTAACTTATCACACATAACTATCACACAAAAAGCACATTTAACTTATCTTCACTTCCCCAATACAATACACAGAACGCTTTCATACTTTCCGAGTCTACCATCAGGTCCAGTCGTGGCTTGGTAATAATAATGATCTTGAAGACTGGGGCTGGAAAACATATGGAAAATTATTCATGCCAGTGCAGAGCTCTAAACCTCCAGCACCCCCTGAGCTTTCAAAATTGATCTTTTGCAAATGCAAAGGAAAAAGGATACTGTGGATGTCGAAAAGCAGGGCTGAAATGTTCTGCAGTGTACTTCCATTGTTCTGGAGAGACTTGCAGCAACGAAATGGGGCTCTCAGAATTAATAAATGAAAATGACTTTGATGATGAACCGCCGACATTAACACCCCTTCCTTCTCCAGTTCTCCCACTGATATTTAATTCAGAAAGCCGATCAGATGCTGAGCCGCAGCCTGTTCCATCGAAAAGACCGAGGACGGAGTAGTTCAAATTTAGAAAATCACCGTGGATTATGCCTATTGGGGATACCAAGTAAAAAAAACGCACCTCCAGACTCTTCCTCGTGTGTGGTGGGGAAAAGAGTCAATAATTAATTATTAATAATTTTGCTAAATTAATAATTTAAAAAATTATAATAACAAAATAAAAAAGAAAAAACAAAAGTTACTGGACCAAAGTTGTAGAGAATTTAATTAGCAACAAAAAATGTTAGCAATGTTTTTTTATCAGATAAATAGTTTAAGAGATATATCGTAAAAACCATTTCAACCCCTATTTTCAAGATGGCGGCCGTTCGACAAGGGTGGCGACCCCACAAACTTGGTTTTAGCTTTACACTGACCCCCCCTACACATCAAAAGAATAAAATTGCGTCTTCTAAAAAACGCAAGGTTAGGCCTAAAAAATGTAACATTTCAATGGACTAATTACTAAATCTAAAAACTTAAAAATTAAATAATAAATTTATAAAAAAGTTGTTTTATAAACTATTTTATTGTATTCAAATAAAAGTTTGTCTTTTTGCCCGCGTTAGACCTGCAGTATAACTTTGAGCTTACATTTATATGCTCCTGGGATATTTGGGATTAGAACCCCGAGTTCGGTTGGATGTTATTAGATTTACAGGTTCGAAATATACCCGGTAGCACAGAATAAATAATAGTAAGTCGGTAATAGACTCGCCACCTCTGCCTGCTCTTTTGGGAGAATATAATTTCTTCAAAATGACTAGGGATGTACCCCAAGGTTGAAAGAAGCAGTTTATATAGACTTATTGGTGTATGCAATTAATTAGTATTCTCATGTTGTTGTGTTTTTGTTAGTTGGTTGGAGAGGAAAGGGATAGGTTCTTAATCTGCATGATGGCAACTGTTAAGAGAAAATAACCTTTTTTTCACACACACGACGCTTTGTAAACCTTTTAGTGAACAATTTTGCCGCGTTTTGTATAACAGATCTTTCACTATGCCTGTGTGGGTACGTCAGTATGTATTTTGTACAACAGTTTCGTCCAGGTAAGTAGCAATGGTGATTATGGTACTGTCGCTTCATACAGTTTGACCAGGGCCCGGAGTGACTACGGTTGTGAGATAGATCATTCGTTGTCTGCCTGTGTGTGCACAATCAAAATGTAAGTTTGTAACGGTTCGAAGTTCAAATGCAATGTATATATGAAACTATATACATACAATATATATGAAACTAAGGATCTGAAATAGATCATGTAATTAACGAAAGCCACCTATTATCATTTCAATTGTGTTCCTTCAACAGGTGTTCGTAAAGACTTCATGTTGTATTCTCATATTCGCCTCTTATTACACTGGCGGGAATACCAGAGGTGGTCTATTTCGAGACGGCAACACACGGCGCATTTTTCTGAAGAGACGTTTTCACTAGAGCTGGGACAGAAAATCCAATTACGTCAGAACATTCTTTGCGTCGTTACTCTAAATGACTTTGTACATTTTACGTTTAATGCCAGCGTATAAATATCGATCCCAGGGTTCAATGATACATTTTAAAACTTATAACACTTTATACTATTATGTTTACGGGCAATAATGTGAGTGGGTATAGAACAGCCTGGACACCTGATAACTGCAGCCGTGTGACACAACATCATCATTGTTGTACGTTACGGGCAACTCGATTAACCGGGCAGTATTAATATGGGCCGGTTAACTCAGAATCACGTAAAGTACCCAAAGACGATAAAAGATTCTGTTCCTATTATGCCGGGGCCGAAAACAGCTAACAAAAGCTCTGGCTTCGAGAATATACTATAGAATTAACGACGTAATTAATAGTACAATCGATAGTACCTACCTATTATGACAAAATTGAATTATGTTAAACTGGTTGTCTAGATAAAGAGGTTAACAATACCGCTTACGTTCTCATAAACTACTTACTTTCTCACGTTATACAATAGGGTAGGTTCCTATAGTTAAAATAAATTGTTTAACTGAATATATTAAATAATGACAAGTAAAAGAGCAGTAACACCCATAATAGTAACTGATGAATAGTGACTGACCCATAATAGTAACGGTATGACGTCATTACCTGGTTATTTCATTTAAGTTTCAAAAGTACTAAAATAGACTCGTAGTAAATATTGAAGGAGGAAATTTCTCGCACGATACAAACTTTTGAAATCAGCCCAACCCTTTTTTTTTACGTGCGGAAATCCCTTCGGATACCCCCCCGCCGGCCAGCGGGGCTGGTTATGTCGTGTATCGACTAAAACCGCACGGTGTCCTACCCAAGTGTCCGTTGCCGGGCACCCCGGGTAAGCTCTCGAAAGGATAACCCCAGGGTTGCCGGCGGACTTTGGCCGCCACAGCGGCCTCGCCTGGTGGGGTCGGGTTTTATCCCGCTTCGGTGAGTTGGATTGTATAAAATTATAATTTTGTTTAAGTACAACTGAAGTTTGAATAACAGCTTGTATAAACAAAAAAATATTTCATAATTTTATTCACATCTATCAATAGTAAGATTATTTCTCTTTATCCATGTTCTTAACTGAAATTACACAATCAGTCTTTCATTTTTTTAGTAAGAAACTATTTTAGTAAGGTATATTCTGACTAAAAAAGTTTCTAAGTAAAATTTCAAAGGATACAGAAATAAATAAGATGAAGTGTCTGTTGGTAATATTAAAATAACAGCTGGTAATGACTGCATATGAATCAAAGGTACTTACGTTTTCTTTCTGTCTATCTTTCTGTTTGTTCCGGGTAATATTCGAAGTATCTGGGCCGATTATGACGCGATTTTTAATGCAGAAAGTTGATGTTCTTAAGCGTAACTTGGCTACTTTTATTTTAGGAAAAGTATTAGGATTCCGCACAAAAAAGAACACAGATCTAAGAGGATGAAGTCGCGGGCTAACTGTGCCCGCGACAAAATAATTACACTGTGAAGTTGCTAATTATATACAAACTGCCTACGACGTAAACATAATTAAATATTTCTACCACACACTCCCGACTACTCAAGTTTATCGTGCTCTAAAAGCTAAACAAGAAGTTTCGAAAGGGTTTGAAATTGTGACCTTTTGAGCATTACGAATAGTTCAGTGAACACTCTGTGGAAAAATCCATTACGTATGAGTCGACTATTCCGAGACTACCTGATGTATGCACAATGACACGTGTATACCGTGGGATATTTTTTCCTCCTGGTGTTGGTATTATCTGGTGGTATAGAATCCTACCCTACTTCTAAAATTAGTCATATTATCAATGAGAAAGTTAGTGAAGATGTTTGAATGTTTGTTACTCCATCAGCTTCAAATGGTTGAACAAATTTGGCTGAAATTTGGCACAGGGATAGATTATAGTCTGGAATAACACGTCGGCTATTTTATGGGTATTATATGGTTATTTTACGGACGGGGTCGGCATTTCATGCGGGCGGAGCCGCGGGCAAGAGCTCAATATAGTTCTTATCAAAGCTATAACTACAGCTATGCTATATTGATATGTACTTAACGCCACGTTTACAATGCAGTTCGAGTTTGAGGAAAGGTCACTGCATAAGTAGGTAAACAGATATGCTTTTTAATTCGAGTCTAGTTGGAATGTGGCGACAACCTTTTCTTAATGCGGCCAGTATACTAACTTTTTTATAAATATAAATAATAAGAAGTCTACAGTCGGGACGGGGCGTCGCCCTAAGACTAGATGACTATGTAGACTAGAACGTGAGCTAACCAGGACAAGACTAGGTAGCTCAGTTGGACGAATATTCCTTCTAGAATGTGATTATTCCAGGGTTCCAGTTTCATCTTAAATAAATAACGATTAACTAAACTATCCCGCTAATAGAAAAAGTTTCCTTAACAATATAACTGGCACCACCCTTACAGTCTAGAAATACTGAAACGGAAAAGGTCAATACTTGTCCTATATATATAAACCTTTCAGGTGTTACGTGTATAACTCATTTTATTTATAAAGTTGATGTGCCCCTGTCATTTAAAAAGGTCGCGGGTCGGAGCGAGGTGACAATTACTTATAATTGCGGGGTCATGATAACCTCATCATGTAGTTGACTCTAGAATAAATCACAATTGAAATATACGCCTACGAGAATGTGGCATGAGCGGAAATAGTGCTCCTGGAATGCTGTACATATTGTGGCGATTGTTTGTTTGTTTTTGGACGAGTTCAAAAAGGATTTTTTTTTGTTCGCTTCTTTTTTTGTAATGACTATAGCGTTAGTTTTAAGGTCTGATGGGATTCATGACAAAATCAGCAACATGTGCATGACATAATTGGCATAATTTATCTCAAAATACTTTTTTTTTTTTTTTTGGTATTAAGTTTTTCTCTTGTCAAGTACCTACTCTAATCCCAAAGATTTGAAATCGGTAGAATATGTCATTCTCCTTCATACTTTTCTGTTAGACGTCATCTCTGTCACTTGTTTCCTTGCAATGCCTTCTTTCATGATACCATCCATAATTTTTTGAGTGAACTTCTGCTTCTAAAGCCCCTTACATTCACACTCTGAATCTTTCTAACAAGATTGCTTTCTGTGATATATATTTCATCTGTCTCTTCATATGTTCATACCATGACAGCCGCTCGCTTCCCAACTTTTCATTTACTGGTGTAACTTTCAAATCTCTAATATACTCATTCCTTATTCATATAAAAATATTATTTCGTACTAGAAAGAGAGCTACTGCTCTAGGGAACTATCTAAAACATTTCTATTGGTGAGGGGACTTAAAGGCATACTTTATAAACATATCCAGGACTCGTAAGTTTTACTTTTACCAGCCTACATTCCACGTGTACGTAGTAAGGTTTTGGCCGGTTCGAGTCAGACATAACCACGGTGGCCAGCGGGGGGTAACCGTGACGATGTCAACAAAAAAATAAAACATAAAAATTGATATTTAGACTATTGGTTACATGTGCAAACAAGTTGAATTCCTGAGACGAGCTCAGCCGAATACAAGGGATTTTCGATTTTGTGATTATTATTTTTTTTGCGATTTTTTGCGATTTTTTCTTTATCTTGCAATGGCTCACCCCAGCACGAATCTATTACCGAAAACAGCAACTCGATAGCTCATCTCCTTCATACCCAAAACCGTGACAGAAAATTGGCAACGACGACGTCGACGACACCGACGACGTCGACGACAACTCGATATCGATCGACGGCTTTTCTAAAGAAAATCCCTAAAAATACAAACTGAGGGCTCGGTCCGATTCCGACACGCCCACCCCATCGTCGGCACCGATATGGGGTGAAGCCCGTGGGGGTTTCCACACGCTAAAACAAAAAAAAAGGGCTCTGTCTCTGAATTGAGAGAGAAAACTTAAGGTTGCTTTCGGATAAGGGGTCAGTTTTTTTCCTTCTGAAGTATAGAACCCTAAAAACGTAAATATATAAAAACAAACATGATAATAACAAGTTGAATTCCTGAGACGAGCTCAGCCGAATACAAGGGATTTTCTTTTATATTATCTTTTTTTTTTTTTGTTTTTTTTTTTTTTTTTTTATCTTGCAATGGTTCACCCCAGCACGAATCTATTACCGAAAACAGCAACTCGATAGCTCATCTCCTTCATACCCAAAACCGTGACAGAAAATTGGCAACGACGACGTCGACGACGACAACTCGATAGCAATAGGGCTTTTCTAAAGAAAATGCCTAAAAATTAAACTACAATAACTGCACAGAATGAATTTTTCAATTGGGCGTGGATGACCAAATCCGAAACTACGAGGAATAGCGAATAAGTTCAAAGGTATCTCGAGCCTGATTTTGATGAAAATTAAAAGTGAAACATTCGATTTAAAAAAAAAACCATTAACCTAGCCAGGAATCGAACCTATTGTTTAAAAAAAACATCCTCTACATTATTAGCATTCGATAGTGCCGCTAATAAGGAACAAATTCTGGAAAGTACCAAATGACATATGGCAAACTTAGGAAAGATCGAATTTTTAACAAAATACTTTTTCTCACTTTATACTTATTATTTCTTTTAAGCCAAACATTTTGACTAAGGTGTTGTATTTGTAGAGAACTTAAGACTAGAATTCACGCACACTATACGCTATGAGATTTAGAATGTCAAATCAGGGCGTGTAGAGTTAGAAGCTTGGCTCTTCATAAGATCTGATAACTTTTTTACAGTGCAAGCGACTCGTCTTGGCATCATTTAACATGAAAATGTTTTATTGGTGGGATACTTTTATTCTGGTAATATGAAAAGAAAAAGCTAAGTCCACGTGGACGATGTCACGGGGAACAGATAGATATCTCTAAATCTTTTAAATTGTCTCTAGTTATCAGATGGACGTCGGAAAAACGACGTCATGGAATCCAAATATGGTTATACGTTCATGATGCATTACGCCGCCGCATTAACAAAACATCCACCACTTAAAATATATTATTGATGAGATTACGGGGTTGCAAATAAGTTTTATTTGTAACTTGTTTGTGCGCGGCATCACCCTAGCTGCCGATTTTTCTTGTGGATGCTGCAGAATTTTCTTTCATAAATAAACTTTGTCCTGACAATTACGAAGATAACGCGCGGGTGACACTTTTATAAGTGCCCATAGATACATATAGTAGGTACCCGCTTATCATCAGGTGAATCGTACACTTGTTTATTTCTTTAATAGTGTATATGAAAAAAAAACCCGCAGCTATAGTACTATCACTTCGCACCCTTATTGCGACTATAGTCATTTCGCGACGTGGACGTTTTGCGACTGAGCCATTTTGAGTACGAAATAGACGTGGGAAGAGGTCAAGAGGTTTTTATTCCGTGCGGAAATGGCCTCGGATACCTCACCACCTGCTGGCGGGGGTGGTTATGTCGTACTCGAACCGACTAAAACCATACGCCGTCTCAGGTCTTCAGATGACGCCGGGGTTTAAGCACACCCGGGCTGACCCAGGGCCATCTCCGGTTTCGAAATGGGCCCCCGTTGGGTTTGGGAACAGAGGACGGAGGTCGTGGAACGTCTGAGCTACCTCCGCGCCAGAGTACAAGAGGCCTACTATGAAATTTCATTCGAAGTTACGAACCGAATATTCGGGAAATCGGTACCATGGAATTGGGTCCGAAGACTGCACGTGACACTTTCACGTTCGGCCGTGTCCAACAAACAAACCCAGCCGAAAGAAATTCGAAATAATTTCATCGTAGCTAAATGCTACGTCTTTCGTTCGTGTTTGTGCCGAAATATCGAATGTTCTTTTCAGTGTAGCTTCTCTAGAGACAGTATTTTGTACATCGCGTTTTTTAGAAATTATTCGTAAATAGATTGTCATAACATTTGTCATTCAAACTTGTTATTACAAGAAGACGTGTCACAATAACATCAAAATGTAAAATTTCCAGTGTGTTGTTTTTTATTCGTCACTATATTTATGGACAATTATTTTATGCTTCAAAATGTATGAGAGAGTCCGAAACACGCTTTATATTTTATTAATAGGCCAAAACGTTGTGCATTTGATAGTGAATGATTAACGAACTGGTATTCAGTTAATTTCGGCTGTAATTAATAATTCTCGCTCTCAGTGGAGATACAATTTAACGTTTTGGCAATCTACCAAAACCTGCTTGAATTGCTATGAGGTTTTCCCCTTCATTGCGTCGCGTCGTCACTTTCTGACAGTTGTTCTTTATTATTAACTGACGCACGCCAAAAAGGGAAGCTTTTAAATTAGTTAGAATATTTTTTTATTATTTGGTAGCAGACCTGTCAGACGTTGAACTGTCCAAATAAAAAAATCTATCAATAAAATAATTAAAAAATCTATCAATAAAATAATGTAGGAAATCCGAAACCCGATTGCAGCGCGACCTATCAGGTACAATTGTGAATTCAAACACACGAAATTTTATCCATATCGGTTCAGCCGTTTAGGAGGAGTGCAGTAACAAACGCCATAATATTTTTAGGTAGATTTCGATGAAATCGATCTACCTATTGGTTTCTTGACTACTGTCGAATTTAAAAAAAAATCTTCATAGGAGGTCTAGTTATGACCCCCTGAGTCCGAAATGACCACTGGTCAAAAAGTTTATATATATATATGTATGTATGGTTCCACTTCCCAAAATTTGCGGCACTCTCACGGTCGCATTTTTGCCCCGATCGCTTTCAAACTGCGGTCAAAAATTGCTTGGGTGTAAACTTAGTTTAAGTTCGTGAACGGGTGGAATCCGGCCTAAGGGGACGGTAGGGCCTCACTTTTTGTGAAATCAGTTTTTCCTCAAAATTTCACGTTCCATGAAAGATATTCGAACCGTTCTAATTTTATCCCATAGTATACATGAATACCAACAACCTATAACTAAAAGTGGAGGGGGGAAAAACCAAAATTTTTCGGGAAAAAATCATAACTTCTAACCGGTGAACATTCTTGCCGTCGGACATTTTTAATCGATAGGCCATTTTTAAGTCTAAAATAAATGTCTGAAAAGTTTTTCGCTAAAAGTTACCGTTTTCGAGAAAAAAAAATAAAACATGTTAATAAAATAATAGTAATTGCTTCACGAAATCTACCTGTGCGTTCCCCCTGCGGGAACGGATTTTTTATATGTATATTGAAAATTAATTAGGACGTGCTAAGTACAATATAAGGTCTTTCCCCGTAGCTGTTGTAAAATGCGATTAAGGTATATGATGGCGGTTTTACCCGCTGTTTATTTCGAAATAAAAAGGACGTAAAACCTTCGCCATGAAAAAACACTTAGATATGCCAACATTCAAGGTGACCGGATAAACGCAGTTAGGGTTTGTCAAGCTCATAAAGATACATACTAGCTGGCTTCGTGGTTTCACTCACCGGACACCGTACTTGGTTCTATTCGGCCTGCCAATTTCTGACCTTTTTGGGGTTCCGTTGCCAAATGGCAAAAAACGGAACCATTACCTATAGATTCGTCATGTCTGTCTGTCTGTCCATCCGTATGTCACAGCCACTTTTTTCCAAATCTATTAGAACTATGCTGTTGACACTTGATAAGGTTTTGGGGTTCCCATACTTGGAACTGAAACTCAAAAATGTTTTTTTCATCAAACCCATTCGTGTGGGGGTCTATGCATAGGTGTTCAAAAATGATATTGAGCTTCCCAATATCATGTTTTTCTAAACTGAATAGTTTGCGCGAGATATACTTCCAAAGTGGTAAAAAGTGTCCCCTCCCCTATAACTTTTAAAATAAGGGAATGATAAAACAAAAAAAAAAATTATATACATTACCATATAAACTTCCACCGAAAATTGTTTTGAACGAGATCTAGTAAGTAGATTTTTTTATGTCATAAATCGTAAACTGTAATTTACCTATTTTTTTTTTTTTTATCGTGCGGAAATCCCTTCGGATACCCCCCCGCCGGCCAGCGGGGGCGGTTATGTCGGGCTTGCACCGACTAAAACCGCACGCCGTCTCGGGTCTTCAGACGCCGGGGTGTAAGGTTACCCATAGAGCATATCCCTCGCACCCCGGCTGACCCTGGGCCATCTCACCACTAACAGCATCGCTCATCCTGTCTCCTCTGAAAGCAGAGGAGTACGGAGAGCGATGTGTTCCCGCCACGTTGGGTATTGGCCGACGATCAATGCCAACCCTATGAAGGGGTGAAGGGGAAGATTTACCTTTCATTCAATCAACTCAAATATAAAAATTAAAAAAATAAAACATTATTATGTTACTTGCTGCTACGGAACCCGTCATGGGCGAGTCCGACTCGCACTGGCCGCTTTTTTTTCTTATTGTTAGGCTCTAATGCTTGTAACGTGGTGTAGACCTTCCCAACAACTGGGTTGTCAAATGTTAAAGATTTGCTTAAATCGCTGTGGTGGTTCTAGGTAGGCGTTCAAACAAACATACTCTTCAACTTTGGTATCAAAATCCATTTCTACATTTATCTTTACCTGTTCCAGTGTGCGACTGTAATCAAATCTTACAAGTTGAATGCGACCCACTTCGCGGTAATTCATTGGGCTTTGAGTCGAGACGCAATGCAATATTATGGTGTGATAGATGGAGCTGGAAGTAACCACAGAAAATCTGAAATAAAACGGTTGTTTTTTAATATTTAGGACACGTCAATTTGACTTCACCTCGCCTGATGGTAAGCTGAAGGTAAAGTCTCACGAAAGAGGGTCACCATTACATACACGTACCATGTTAACAATGGTGGCACTCAGCTTGACGGCCTCATCAGAAGAGGATTGTCGTCGCAGCACCGCGTGACACCCACCGGTCCCACTAGTGCTGCGACCACAATCCCCCTGCCCGGCTATGCACTTACTGACCCCTGCCCGGCTATGCACTTACTGACCCCTGAACGCAATCAAACCGAAATTGGATTACTATGGAGGGTTTTTCGTAATCGTGCACGGTGGTACCTTTTTTTTTTTTTTTTTTATCGTGCGGAAATCCCTTCGGATACCCCCCCGCGTGTCAGCGGGGGCGGTTATGTCGGGCTTGAACCGACTAAAACCGCACGCCGTCTCGGGTCTACAGACGCCGGGGTGTAAGGTTGCCCATAGAGCATATCCCTCGCACCCCGACTGACCCTGGGCCATCTCCGGTTTCGAGATGGCCCCCTCGGGTTTGGGAACCACGGTGTCCCCGTCTTGCCCCGGTTTGGGGGAGGGGCGCTAGTCGCCCCACCGTCCCGGCCTGCTTCTCCACCACCAACCAGTACCACAAATAATAAAAGAACCACAAATAAATCGCATGTACTGAGAAAGCGCCCCGCGCCCCGCGCCCCGCGCCCCGCAGGCATGCCGCTGCCGTACGGCGCGCAACCGGCCGAATTTTGTGTCAAATTTTTGTCGTCAAATTTCTACCACCAGTGGTTCATTATCGAGTTCAGGCTCTTTTGACTTGTCTTAACAGTTACTTTGGCTCTAGGTTGATTTTAGCTAGAAGGGGTGAGGAGAAATTCATAGTTTATTTTTCGAAAATTCTTTTTTATTTCTATTTGTTGTACATGCATGTATTCTAGTCTGTATGGCTGTATATATTAACATCCACGGTTCGCCAACTACCAACCACTACCAACTATGGTTCCACGTAATTCGGGTTGAGCACATTGCCGTCAATCGGATTCTGTCTCAAAGGTTGTATGCATCGCCTCGAGTCATAGAAACAAATTTGTATGACTAAAGTTAGCATAACATAACATAACTTCACGCCTGTGTCCCTGAAGTGGTAGACAGAGGTGTACAACCAAGATTCGCCAGTTATGTTTTTAGGTCCAAATGTAATAGGGGGCGAGCCTATTGCCATCTATCGGGCACATTGTTAAGCGAGCGATAATTAACATTTATTAATGCACACATAACTACGAAAAGTCAGAGGTGTGTGCCCAGGGCGACTGGGGATCGAACTCGAGACCTCGTCTCAGCAGTCCATTACGTACGCCACCGGGCTATCGCCGCGTTTTCTACTAAAGTTACATTTATGCTAATTACGCTATTCCAGACTACAATCTATCTTTGTGCAAAATTTCATCCAGGTCGGTTCAACCGTTCTGGTGTGATTGAATAACAAATATCCATCCATACAAACTTTCGAATTAACAATATTAAAATGTATTAAAAGTCGTACAGATTTTACAAAGAATTTACAACAAGTTGAATTCCTGAGACGGGACAAGGGATTTTTTTATATTTCAATGGTTCACCCCAGCACGAATCTATTACCGAAAACAGCAACTCGATAGCTCATCTCCTTCATACCCAAAACCGTGACAGAAAATTGGCAACGACGACGTCGACGACAACTCGATAGCAATAGGGCTTTTCTAAAGAAAATCCCTAACAACACACACGGTAGTTATCACATATCATTTACTAATACGTGCCTATTTTCAACCCTAATACATCAAAGGGTCGAGGCCCAGTTCATGCGTTCGTATCAGTGAATAAATGCATCCTATTCACACTCTCATCTGATATGAATCATGTGCTCATTTCTTATACAATTCAAAAGTAACGCTGTAGCAAGCAATTTAACTTTGTCTGCCTGTGAGTTTATTATCATCTCAGCGTTGTGTCCCGATTGCATCCGAGGCGTTCACCTCGAAGCCCGGGGTCCACTTTCCGACTGTTCCTCCTCCATTTCACTCGATCTTGGATTTGTCTGCCTGCGAATTCGTTGGAATATTTTTAATACTCCTAAGTGTCTTTGCGACTTCGCTTCTTTTAAACGAGCCTTACCTCAGGGGGTTGAGATCGCGTAATAATATAAAAATATATATACAATACCATTAACCAAAAAAACCACCGACCAAATAAAAAATTATAACCTATAACCAGTGTCTCTCGGAATGATATCAGAATTCTAATGAAATTCCACACTCAAATCTGTTTAGGCATTTAAAAGTTATGGTGATAAGAATAAACTCACATACATGTATACACTAACCCTGAAAACATTACAATTCCTTATTGGACAGTCCTGTAAAAAAAATATTTGTTCGTGATAAGTGTATCAGTAAAATTCTCACGAAACAGGATAACTCCTCCAAATGAGGTCACATTCCACGAAAGGACAAAATTCCTGCAGGAAATTCATTCATAACGGATGGCATCGGTCAAGGCTGCTTGATAACATTATTCTATTTACAGGACTGACGGCAAACCGCATTTGTCCGCTAATCAGCTGGTGGACTTCCTCAACGAAGTGCAAAGAGACCCAAGGCTCAACGAGATCCTACACCCTTACGCCGACTTGCAGCGCGCTAAAGACCTGATAAAGACGTATGAACATAACAAATATCACCAGCAGAGATCGCAGCTCACCTTCGATGGATTTCTAAGGTGCGTAATGTTAAATCAAAAGTTTAATTACCTTACAGAATATAATCAGCATTGAAGTCCTTTTTATTTACGTGCGGAAATCCCTTCGGATACCGCCCCCCCCCCGCTGGCCAGCGAGGGTGGTTATGTCGTGTCTCGACTAAAACCGCACGGTGTCCTCGCCAAGTGTCCGTTGCCGGGCACCCCGGGTAAAGTCTGACATAAGTTTACGTGGGATCGTTATTCCAGGGTTCTTCACTAGGGACTTTTTCGGTAGTACCTAGCATAGAATCTGGTAGTTTGTGTCTTACAAACGTTCATTGGCCACGGTAACCGCTCACCATCGTGGATTGTGCCTTGTTTTATATTTTTTTACCGACTTTAAAAGAAGGTTCACTGTTTGAAAGGAGGTTCACTGTTTGAATACAGGTCAAACAGTGAACCTCCTTTTAAAGTAAGTTTTTATGTATGTTGTATTTTTGTCCGCGAAATTCTCGCGGGAGATTGAACCGATTTTGATGCGGTTTTCATAAAAGTATTTGTTACATTCCGGAGAAGGTTTTAGGATACTTACCTAACTTAATTCGGTTCTATATTGACATAAAAATAATTATTTTATATACTACTATCAATAGTATAATATTGTAAATGCGAAAGAAACACAAAAAAAAAAGTCTATTACCCGTTTGTTGACCGCTGTTGTTGTTTTCTTAAAATTTGGTACATAGCTATATCTATCTTGGAAATAATTGAGAATCGTAAAGGAAAAATGATTGGCCACCAGATACGACATAGTTTGCTTCCCAAAAATATCATAGAAGAGAAAATTGAAGGTAAAAGAGGAAGAATTAGGCCAAGGAGAACTTACATGGAACATATCAAGGAAAAGATACAAGTCGGGTCGTATCAGGAAGTCAAAAGATTGCCAGACGAAAAAGTGAAGTAACGATTAATCCACCGACAAGAGCACGGCTCTCAAGTTTAGAGACAGAAAGATAGCTTATTAGTTATTACTCATTATAACCTGATGAAAAACAGGAAATCAATTTTCCGCAACAAATAATATCTATGCGGTCGGAGTCGCGAGCAGAAGATTCTCTAGTATAAAACAATATAGTACGTTACCGCTGTAAAAATGTTAACGTACACTCTCTTTCATAATCTTTTTGCATAGTTAATTAAAGGATATAGCCAGTGTTATGGCACGCAGCGTGAAACAGGCCAACTAAAAGCATTTTTATTCTAGTTTTAAAAATGAAAGTTTAATAGATACTCATACATTTTCACTCACCAACGAACTAGCAAATTAGTTAAATAAAGTTTTGACTATTAGTATTTTAACTTTTCCTATAAATTCAATTCGGAAGAAGTCAACATCAAACAACATCCGATTTCAATTCATTCAATTCATGCTGCTGCCACAACATTCGATTTAAATTCATATAGTACTGGCTGCTGCCACAACATCCCATTTAAATTTATATAGTACTAGTTGCTGCCACAACATTCGATTTAAATTTATATACTACTGGCTGCTGCTTGTGAATCCACCCACGTGAAATACTAATCCCGTTGCCGCAATCTACGAAAACCTATTCCATGGGACAACAAGTAGCATGTGCGCTATACCTGGCTATAAACTCAGTGCCAAATTTCATTTAGATCCGTTCAGCCGTTTTGGCGTGATTGAGTAACAAACATCCATACATCCATCCAAACTTCAGCATTTATATTAGTAAGATTACGTATAGGGGTGTATGATATAGATCCTAGTTGGTTTTTCCAGAATCAGTATGTATAATCAGTATTAATATGAAGTTTAATATGATTAATATTGTAAACATTAACATGTGCCTCTATTAGTGTACATTATAACTATAAACGTTTACAAACTAGCATAATTAATTTTCACGTTTCCATTTTACATGCTTTAAAGTAGGCAGGTACTGTTTATAATAGTAGACAATTCGCTGTGTTTAACTGCTTTAACGGAGCAATTAAATTTAATAATAGTATTCTCGTTAACGGCGCAAATTAACCTTATTCTTCATGATGTGTGAGAGTGGGTTTACTTCAGTTATATATTATATTTAGTGTTTCAATCCACAAACTCATTGTTACCAAATTTGATAGGTACCTGAGGGCCAATTCACGTAATAAAAATATGTTCAATATTCAGTCTCAATCTAGTCTCGGTCTCCGAAATGCCAAAAAAGGTGATCGCCAATTCTCGTAATTAAAAGATGTTCAAACTTCGGTCCTAATCGAGTCTCAAATGTAAGAAAAGGTGTTCTAGTAACAAAATTTTGTTGAAAATATTGACAAATTTTATTATGCGAACCAGTTTTAGATATTTAGGAGATCGTGACTAGATCGTGAGACTGAATTTCGAACATTTTTTTATTACGAGAATTGGCCTTCTGGACTGTTACGATAACGAGTGAACTTAGTTAACCACTAATATTATTGACGAATGTGGGTGTTATAATACTTCTGTTTACCCTGTCAGGAATATTTAGGCGAGATTAGTAAAAATATTATCTAATTTTCCTGATAGGCAGTAACAGTATTTTTAGAACCCAAAGATTTATGATAAGGCTACGATAATTAGCCCTGGGGTTATCCTTTCGAGGGCTTACCCGGGGTGCCCGGCAATGCACACTTGGCCAGGACACCGTGCGGTTTTAGTCGGTTCATGCCCGACATAACCATCCTCCCTGGTCGGGGGTGGATGGATTTCCGCACGTAAAAAAAAGGCTACGAGAGTACTCTCTTCATCTAACAAACGGATCTCCACTAATGTGAACACATCGTTGTCCTATCTATAGTTTGAATGACGTCCCCCGCTCCTCGCCCTGTGCTAAGCAAAAATTCAGTTCTTTTTGTTTGAATGGCTTTTATGGAGCATCTGCCCTCTGACCTCTCAACGAGAGAAAAGCCTGCGCTAGAGCCTTGTTCGCCAATGAGCAGCAAGCTGGTGCAGCTTGCAGATGAGGTTAGCTTGCTTGGCCGTAAAAGTTTTGGTGGAACTCATACACCCCTATACGTATGCAAAAGTATTCTAACTCATCCATAAATTTCAGGTTTCTAATGTCAGAAGACAATCCTATAGTGGCTTCGAGTAAGATGGACCTGTGCGATGATATGGAACAGCCTTTAGCCCACTACTTCATCAACAGTTCTCATAATACGTACCTTACTGGACATCAGCTTACGGGGAAGTCTAGCGTGGAGATTTACAGGCAAAGTTTGCTCGCTGGATGCAGGTTAGTAACTGGCTTATTCAATCTAGATTCTTTTGAGGTTTGACTTGTTGTGGAATTCGCTGCGTTTATTGTAAACTTGTAGCCCGGGAGCCGTAATCGCCCGGGAATAAATTCGTAAAAAAAACAAGACCGATTACAGAGCAACCTTCCGGGTCCAATGGTAAATTTAATATAGCGATAAGAAGCTTTAAAATTGCATTTCGTGTATTTTATTTTAAAAACGACGGACTCCCATATACCCCCGTTCATCCCTTATTTTACCCCCTCAGTAGCAAAATATGGAAAAACGCTAATACGGAAGCAGTTATATGAAATTTAAAGGTTTCTTACTTCGAAAATAATGAACTTTCCATACAACCGTTTATCGACTATTTTACCCCCTTAGTAGTAAAATTTTGAAAAACGCTGATACACGTATTCATTTATTTCTGAAAAAACGTTGTTATATGAAATTTCTTACTTCTATCTTCAAAGGTGACCAACTCTTCCCGTATAAACTTTCAAACCCTAATAGGGGAATGTTAATGGACTTAAGACTAAGTTGGTAAAATGGAGATTAAGCTTATTGCTTACCGAGCATGACCTGGTAGCCGTAACGGAGACTAACCTAGATGAATCTATCGAGGACTCTGAGGTATCAGCGGCTGAATGGAGTATCGTACGCAAAGACAGAGTCACCGTGGGCGCTAGCTGCGCGGTCTGGTTTTACCATGAATAAACGACCAGAATATGAGACGGATCGTGGCGAAGATATGTGGTGTACAGTCACAAACCACAGCCTAAAAATATTAATATGCGTTGTGTACATCAAGCCTTCTGCTACGGACGAGGAGTATATGACATGGTTTTGTAAGGTTGAGAGCTTCATTACCAACCTCAAAGGAACGGTTGTGATTGTGGGTGATCTTAACTTAAATAGTGCATCTGTAAATATTAACAACTACTACTGTTATTTCTTAAGTTTTTGTAATTTGGTTGAGAAGAATGAAGTGATGAATATGCGCCAGAGTAAATTAGATGTAGTATTGGTTAGGGATGACACTGATGTTACTTGTGAACATATTGACGGCACAGAGTTAGTTAACATAGATTCATATCATCCCCCGTTGGATATTGTAGTAAATATGACACCTCGAAAAAATGATGATAGAAAACTCGACCCTAGCAATATAAATAACAAAAAGGATTGGAACTTCGTTAAGGGGAATTATAACTTATTATACGAGCAAATTTGTTCCGCGCCATGGCATGACCTTCTTCAATGCAATAATGCATCCCTAGCTACCGATGCTTTTTACACGACACTGTACTCCATATTTGATCTTTCTATTCCAAAGAAGTGTAGATCGCCTTCTAAAGGGGGGCGGTACCCTGTCTGGTTTACCAATGACATAATTCATGACGTAGTGCGTAAAAACAAACTTCATAAAAAATGGAAAAGATCACAACGCGAATCAGATTATGTAGAATTCAAAGCTCTTAGGTCTGATTTAAACGATCGAACTAAGAAAGCCTATATTGAATACTGTAGAACAGCCGAAAATAACATTAAGTCAAACCCACGTCAATTCTGGCAACATATTTCTAGCCTGCGGTCTAGGGGTGGTTTCACTCCAAACATTATGTCCAATGGAGAGGTTTACTCGGGCGTTGGGGCGGCTGAGGCATTCGCAGCATATTTCGCCAGTGTATTCTTACCAGATACACCTAGACTTAACCCGAATACCTGTCATCTTGAAAGTGAAGGAGGAAACATTCCTCTTCCATCTTTGGTAGCCCAGGATGTAGTGAATGGGATCGCCAGGCTTAGTCCCCGTTGCGCAATTGGTCCTGACAATGTGCCTGCCTACATCATTAAGGCTTGCAAAGAAGTCTTGGTGACCCCTCTCTGTCATATTTTCAACTTGGCTCTCCAGTCCGGTGTTTATCCGGGTCAGTGGAAGCTATCACGTGTTGCTCCGATTCCCAAAACAAACGACAGATCATCCGTAGAGCATTATAGACCTATTGCCATTCTCTCAACCATTGCAAAGGTTTTCGAGCATGTACTCCATACCATCCTTTACAAACAGGTTGACAAATATTTATCCGATGCCCAACACGGTTTTCGGCCTGGTCACTCGGTCAACTCTAACTTAATGGTCCACGTCGACCACGTCTCGAGATGCTTGGACAACCGAGGGCAAGTAGATGTGATCTACTTGGATTTTCGAAAGGCATTCGACAAGGTCGATAATGACATCCTTCTCATTAAATTGGGGAATATCGGGTTTTCCCCCGAACTGCTCAACTTTTTTGCTGACTATTTACGTGATCGTAGACAATTTGTCAGGTATGGAAGTTTTGAGTCCAAACCTTATTTCACGCGCTCCGGAGTTAGTCAGGGATCGGTTCTTGGTCCGCTCCTATTTCTCATAATGATCAATGATATAGTGTGTACGGTAAAATCAGCGAATTGCCTCTTATACGCTGATGATCTCAAATTGATCATGGAAGTAGAAGCGGAGGAAGATTGTAAACTCCTTCAAAGAGATATTGACGCCCTCAGTCAATGGAGCATTATAAATAAATTGCATTTTAACACCAGCAAATGTCATGTAATGACCTTCAGCCGTCGTTTACTATTAATTGACTATGAGTACAATCTCTATGATGATGTACTCTCTCGAGTTTTTAGTGTAAAGGATCTGGGCGTAACTTTTCACCCAAGCCTAACATTTAGTGACCATATATCTGCACTTGCTAGGGAGTCCTATAGACGCTTGGGATTTGTGTTGCGGAATGCCCACGACTTCCAGAACCCTGACGTTATTGTTCTTTTATATATCTCCCTAGTCAGGTGTAAGATGGAGGCCAGCTCCTGTATATGGAGTCCCTATGCAGCAAAACAAATATTGATGCTTGAAAAAGTGCAGAAGACATTCCTACGATTTCTTTTCAAAAAATTGTACCAGTTGTATCCCTTCATGTACCCCACAAACTATCTGCTGGGCGTATTGGGTTTTAACTCACTGGAGGTAAGAAGAGGCCTAGATCAGCTCACAGTTGCATGTAGGTCTCTTCGTGGAGTCATCAACTGTCCCGATCTGCATAGCCTGTTCTGCCGCTTATATGTCCCCAACAAATATTTAGCACACCGCGAGAACCGTCGCCATAGACTTTTTGCTCGGACTCCTTGCCGAACAGTTGCTAGAGCTGAGTCCCCAGTGTGTCGAACGCTGGATGTGCTCAACGATCTCCTCTCAGCTTACCCTGATTGCGATCTGTTTGCGGATGAATGGGAGGATGTAATGCGTGTATGTCGTATATTTTCCGAGAGTAAGTATGCAAGGAAATCTTCCATACAAATATGAGAGACATGCCTTATACTATGTTATGTTGTGTTATACTATGTAAACCTAAGTTATCTAATGTAATTGGTTATGTACCGTTTTATTTAACTACAAATAAATAAATAAAATAATTTTGAAAAACGATACACTTATTCATTCATTTGTAACAAGAAGCAGGTGTTTGAGATTTTGAGCTTTTAACTTTGAAAATAAGTCATATTTTATTTTTTATTATGACTTTGAGGACTTCTATACAAACGTTCATCTCATTTTTTGCCACCTTAGAAGTGAAATTTGTGAAAAACCTTACTTAGTGTATGCATACAACATAAAAAGCATCTACTGCCGAAATTTCAAGTTTCATCATTCCATCGGTTTAGGGACGGCGTTGATGAATCAGTCGGGACAAGTTATATGTATAGATAGATAAATGGGACGTTGAGCGTATTAGGTAATACTTTGGTAAGCAGTAATTTAGAGTTAATCCTATATGATACTGTCGGAAGTTTACGCGAATGTCACACATTGAAATAAAACTATATTTTAACGGATTCTATCGCGATTCATCAAACAAATCGCGATAGAATCCGTTAAAAATAGATTTATTTCAAAGTTAATCCTATAGTTCAAATTATTTAACAGAGCTTATTTAATAAAGAATAGTAAAGGAGCGGTCAAAATTACCCTTTTTATCGTCTTTATCTATTTTTAAGCATCTCCCCATGACGTCATCGGTGGGGGGATGAAAAAATGACACACTCGGTTTTCATACTCAATCTGCTGTGTGATATGAAATAAGTTACTTGTTTGACATTTGTTAGGTTATACCTTTTTTTTTTTCGTGCGGAAATCCCTTCGGATACCCCCCCGCCGGCCAGCGGGGGCGGTTATGTCGGGCTTGAACTGACTAAAACCGCACGCTATACTTACTTTTTTTACCATCTTTATGAGTTGTACCGAGAGAGCCTTCATAAGAGACGTAATAAATATTAACTTTGAATGTTCTTTCAACTATTTATAATTTTTAATGAAACTATGGTCATGCCAAAGAATACGTTTCTGTTTTCACGGTTTCCCTAATACATTTGAAATAAGTTTCTGTATAATGATTTACTAGCGAATAAATTTAGCAAAACACATTTACTAAATTGCTTGTTTTACAATGGCTCTACTCTGGTAAAGTGACGTGCACTCATAAATAAAACATAACATAAACATAACATAAACTCACGCCTATATCCCCGAAGGGGTAGGCAGAGGTGCTAGCACCCACGTTTCGCCAGTTCACTCATAAATATTTAACTATAATCGGAAGAACAACGTTGTGCAGATTCGTGATCTTTTAAAATTGCTTTTTAGGGTTCCGTTGCCAAATGGCAAAAAACGGAACCCTTATAGATTCGTCATATCTGTCTGTCTGTCCGTCCGTATGTCACAGCCACTTTTTTCCGAAACTATAAGAACTATGCTGTTGAAACTTGGTAAGTAGATGTATTCTGTGAACCGCATTAAGATTTTTACACAAAAATAGAAAAAAACATTAAATTTTGGGGATTACTTAGAACAGAAACTCAAATTTTTTTTTTTCTTCGAACCCACATGTGCGGTATCTATGGATAGGTCTTCAAAAATGATATTGAGGTTTCAAATATATTTTTTTTCTAAACTGAATAGTTTCTAAGAAAGGCACTTCCAAAGTGGTCAAATATGTGTGTAACTTCTAAAATAAGTGAATGATAAAACTAAAAAAATATATGATGTACATTACCATGTAAACTTCCACCGAAAATTGGTTTGAACGAGATCTAGTAAGTAGTTTTTTTTTATACGTCATGAATCGTAAACCGCAATTGACCTTTCATTCAATCAACTTAAATATACAAAATTTAAAAAAATCATTATTATGTTACTTGCTGCTACGGAACCCTTCATGGGCGAGTCCGACTCGCACTTGGCCGCTTTTCTTAATAAGGCGATTGTAGAATAGTAGAATGTGCGTAGACATTCTAATAAATATGTTCATAAAACTGTGTCTTAAAAACTACGAAAACGTTAGTTTTTTATAGTTCCTAATAATTAAATAAGTATTAGTTTCAAATACATACTCATCAGTGATTTCCCGGTTGCGTCCAAAGTGTAAACTTTGGAGCCCGGTAATTGCTTATTATTTTTGATTGGTTTGTTGACTTTTACGAGAACGACTGCCATGACACCTCACGACCCCGAGAGGGAAGCCTGTGTCAAAGACTCGTTCGTTGTTTAGTAGGTGCGCTGACTAGCAGGTGTTGGGTGGCAGGGCCCTGTATACCCAGTTTCAAATACATACTAGGGTATGTATTACAAATCAACACTTATATCATTATTGATATAAAGCCTTCATCATCATCTTAGCGATGGCTAAGGCTCTCACTTCGAAGCTGCTGATACATTTTTTATTTGGACCCCAAACACATAGTACCTTTTTTTTTTCGTACGGAAATCCCTTCGGATACCCCCCCGCCGGTCAGCGGGGGCGGTTATGTCTGGCTTGAACCGACTAAAACTGCACGCCGTCTCGGGTCTTTAGACTGTGTGTACTATAAATATTAATTTAAAAAAGAGTTTCTTATTTACTACGGTAAAAGCTCCAGTAATTCAACTTTTAACGAACTGTGACGATTTTAAAATTCATTTAGGTACATCTAGTCTAGAATATGGTGAATGGGTGATAACAAATTTCACTTTTATTTAAACTAGATTTAATAATTGATTTAATGTAGTTTGCATGTATGCCCTTCAAGTTTTATATTTATAAGTAAATAACAGTAAGTACCTAAGTTAGAAACCAGCAAATCCCCTTGTACTCCTGGCAGCGAGCGGCGTATTCTAATGAATTCATAAGCGCTAATAACCCAGTGAATAAACAATGAGGATATACTGAAAAAAGCGGCCAAGTGCGAGACGGACTCGCCCATGAAGGGTTCCGTAGCAGCAAGTAACATAATAATTTTTATTTTTTATTTTTATATTAATGAAAGGTAAATTGCGGTTTACGATTTATGACGTATTAAAAAAAATCTACTTACTAGATCTCGATCAAACCAATTTTCGGTGGAAGTTTATATGGTAATTAATTAATTACACCTGACCGGTTTCGCCTCACAGCATTCTCAAAGGTTTTTTTTAACTAATTAATTAAATAAATATAATTGTGGAAAAAGTACAAGTATTACATTTGTTTCAATATGTGTAGCAAGTTCCACCAAGTGCCATCAATCAAGAGTATAAATAGTTTATATGGTAATGTACATAATATTTTTTTTTTAGTTATATCATTCTCTTATTTTGGATTTTAGAAGTTACAGGGGGGGGGGACATATTTTACCACTTTGGAAGTGTCTCTCGCGCAAAGTATTCAGTTTAAAACAAAATGATATTAGGAACCTCAATATCATTTTTAAAGACCTATCCATAGATACCACACGATATAGTACGATACACGTATAAGTTTGATAAAAAAAAATGAGTTTCAGATCTAAGTATGGGGAACCCCCAAAATGTATTGTTTTTATTTTTTATTTTTGTGTGAAAATCTTATTGCGATTAACAGATACATCTACTTACCAAGTTTCAACAGCATAGTTCTTATAGTTTCGAAAAAAAAATGGCTGGACATACGGACAGACAGACGTGACAATTCTATAAGGGTTCCGTTTTTTTGCCATTTGGCTACGGAAGCCTAAAAAGATGAAAGTAAACAGATTTTGTAAAGTTCCCTCATTCAGAATGAAGATTTCTTTACTTGAAAAAATATCACAATAAAACGTTTGGAGATATCTAGTAACATCAATATTCTAAACTTTTGAGAGACACAAGGGTATATTCGCCTGCAAACAAGATGAACGCACAAGGCTCTAGCGCAGGCTTTCCTATCGAGGTTGAGGCGTAAACATCAGACGCTCCCGTAATGGCCAAAGAATGCCGTAATGGCCGTAATGGAGAAAGAAACACGTAGGAGGAGATTGCAGATCCAGGTCTCCAAGGTGTCAGGTGAAAGGAGTGCTCTACGATTTTGGTATAATGCTTTTATTAGCGTGCTGCTCCTACTGATCGAACCCTCTCTAACCAGAATCGATCTCAGGGGAGCACATAGTCCGCTACTCTACGCCCACCGAGCCTCTGAGGACGGAATTAAGAGCAAAAGTACACTGGGCAAATGAAATTTAGACACGATATGCCATCAACACAACATAAGAAGGAGTTTTAAAAGATTTAGACACTTTTGTTTTTTTTTTTTTTATTTAGGACACGTCAATTTGACTTCACCTCGCCTGATGGCAAGCTAAAGGTAAAGTCTCAGGAAAGAGGGTCACCATTACATACACGTACCATGTTAACAATGGTGGCACTCAGCTTGACGGCCTCATCAGAAGAGGATTGTCGTCGCAGCACCGTGTGACACCCGCCGGTCCCACTAGCGCTGCGACCACAACCCCCCCACCCGGCTATGCATTTGCTGACCCCTGAACGCAATCAAACCGAAATTGGATTACTATGGAGGGTTATTCGCAATCGTGCACGGTGGTACCTACCCGGCCGAATTTTGTGACAAATTTGTGTCATCAAATTTCTACCACCAGTTAAAATTATAAATTAGTATTGCAGACAAGTTTTTAACAAAATCCAAGTGTAATCCAATGACTTCTATGTACACAAACAAGTAGACTTCTAGACAAGTAGTTCAGAACAAAGAGTGTGTCACACTTCGGGGGTGAGGCGGGAACGGGTACGGGAACCCCCCCCCCCCCCCCAATACTCACCATAGATTAATAATTTTGGCGCCCTTACACTACTTTACAGATGACAGGTGATGATCTCATATAAAATCCATCATCTTATAACTGTGATAAAATCGAATAAAATAAATTTAATATACTTTGTGGTTATGACAGCCACAAAAAGTGGCGCCAAAGTTGTGCCCTGTAGCATCCAAAAATGTATACCAATTTTTTTGTTGTGAACAGCCAGTCTATAAAGTCTTAGCAATGTTCAGTTTGTCAATAAACTTAAAACTCACTAAAATACTACTCTGATTTGTAAGTTTGTTTTATTAATCGTAGGTTTTAAAGTTTTTGAGACTTTGTGACTAGTTTATACGCTTAATTAAGGTATTGTTGGCAAAAATAAATGCAATAAAAAACTTGTTCATTGGCCTCCTGGACTTGTTCACTTGTACCAGTAATTGGCCCTCATCAGCTATCAGCTTTGTTTATAAAAATCTCCATAATGTAATCGATGCGTTTTTAATGGAAAATCCAATTAGTCCGTTATCAAACACATGTTATCGATGCTATCCATGTGAATCGACCTTAATTATATCGAAACATGAACAAATATGTAAATATTTGTAGAAGAAACAAAGACGATATAAGGTTTTTGTTTTTATAAGCTTTTTGCACTGTTCGTATTTATGTCGTCCGTAAATAATTGCAAATCATTTTTGGCCATCCGATTGAGCTGAAATTTTTCCCACACGTTTAGTTTGGATGACAATGCATTATTATGGTACCATGGAGCTGGTCTGATGATGCAGTAGGAAGGTGGCCACAGGAATTTCTAATTTAAACAAGATAAACCTATAGAGTTTGGGCTCATTTTTTTTTTATTAGCACATTTTCTGGTGTTACAATGGTAGTTAGGGTCTGAAGATGGAGTGGAAAGGTGGCCGTCGGAACTCCTAAACTAACTAAGATCCAATTTGGGTTCATTTGTTTTATCTTGACAAAGTCTCTGGTGTTACATGGTCGTCAAGGTCTGAAGATAGAGTAGGAAGACAGCCATAGGAACACCTAAATTAAACAGGATAAACTTATTGAGTTTGGGCTCCTTTGTTTTGTCTTAGCAAACTCCCAGGTATTACATGGGAGTTTGGGTCTGAAGATGAATTAGGAGGGTGGCCATAGTAACTCCTAAACGCTCATTTGTTCAGTCTTGACGAACTCTTTTATTGTTACATGGTATTCAGGTTCACTCTGTGCTACTAAAACTAAGAAGTTGAAAATAAAATAATTAATAAAAAAACTTCTTTAAAATCAAGTTTTTCTTAAAAAATGTTGTTGCACTAGAATGAATATAATAATTTTATCCATGGGCTGTGCTGTGCTGGTTCCAAAGGCTTGTAGTGTAAAAAGAAAACAGAGAAGTAACTTACGCGATACAGTCTTTCGAAATCAGCACAGCCCTTGCATTAAATAATTTTTTTCATTTTAGATTCTTGAAAAAAAAAAGCTTGTTTTAAAAAAGTTTTTTTACTAATTATTTTATTGAGTAAATATTTTTGAGTTCAAAACCATTAGGGCATGATCTTAACTTTGAATTTTTCATGTTTTTGAATTTTTTATTTTTATTTATTTATTTATTTATTCACCTTAAAACTACCATTACAGGTTACCCCAATGCGATAGCTAGTACTTAGTATAACTAATAATATTTAATGATATGCCTTCGTGAACTCACTCAGACAAACCGTAAACACATCAACAATTTCCCCAATTTTGTTGAGGGCGCGAAGAGCGCGAGTGAACGGCGCCTCGGCGCGCAGGTTAGTGCGCGCGCGCGGTATCGCCATTAACATTATTAAAATCCTAACAAATTATTTAGTTATTTAGGTTACTTGTGAATCTCCAAATCATGAAACTTCACCGATCACAGATGAAAAAGAAGCCGGTTTGAATAGCTCGGCATGAGAACAGGGCTGCGAAAGTATTCGAATAATCGTGTAGCCATGCTTTTCGCAGTACTAATAAGCAGCTCGAACAGAGAATAAAGCAATAGCACCTTCTCACATAGGATTGCTAAAGTCTGCTGCGTTTCTTACAGTTTGTAAGAGTACTAGCGATTTTACGTAATTTGTTTCTTTTCACATTTTCATGTTTTCCCTCCCCTTACCTCTTTCAGCAGCAAAGCGCTCGCTAGTGACACCTTGCGTGTTGCAAGCGTTCATACTTCACGGTAAACTCATGTATGTGATTGTTTTTCCTTACTTTTTTTTTCGTGCGGAAAACCCCTCGGTAAAAATTTTTTTTTTTCGTGCTGAAATCCCTTCTGAAATCCCCCCCGCCGGCCAGCGGGGGAGGTTATGTCGGGCTTGAACCGACTAAAACCGCACGCCGTCTCGGGTCTTCAGACGCCGGGGTGTAAGGTTACCCATAGAGCATATCCCTCGCACCCCGACTGACCCTGGGCCATCTCCGGTTTCGAGATGGCCCCCTCGGGTTTGGAAACCACGGTGTCCCCGTCTTGCCCCGGTTTGGGGGAGAGGCGCTAGTCGCCCCACCGTCCCGGCCTGCTTCTGCTGGGGTGACAGGCGGCCTCACCTGCCACCCCCAGGCCTGCGCTCATGGAGGACGGAGGTCGTTAAGCGCCCTCCGGCGCCTGAGTCGCCTGCGACGCGCGGCGAGCATGTTGCGGGTTCGGCGCGCCGGAAGAGTTCTGAACCTCTCCCGGGCGCGCTCCGCCATCTCCTTCGCGAGCATTACATGCTCGCAGAAGGAGGTGGCGGCGGCCCACGCGCTCGCGCTCTGCACCATTGCCGCAATCATGCTGCCGAGCGAGAGGACTCCAACCCCGATGGCTGCCACGAGGTCACGCCTCGGCGCCTCCCACGCCGGGCAGGCCGCCAGCGTGTGCAGCCCTGAGTCCTCGCTAGCGTCGCAGTGATGACACTCAGGCGTTGGCTCCTTCCTGATCCGATGCAGGTGGTCCCCGAAGCACCCTTTCCCTGAGACCACCTGCGTCAGTCGGTACGAGAGGCTTCCGTGTCGCCTCTCTAGCCAATCCTACATGATGGGCCTTACCGCCGCTATTGCGGCGTGCCCTGCGCTTGGTCGCCCAAGTCGTTCCTTCCACTCCACCACGATGGCCTGGCGGAGCTGGGACTGCATGGCCTCGATTTCTCCAAGCTCGGGGTTCCGTCCCTGCTCCCGCGCCTCCTTTCGCCACTAGTACAGTTGCGAAAGGGCTCTCGCCTCCAGGTCCTGCCGCCCAATTGTCTGGTGCAGTAGCCGCTCCATCATACGCCAGTGCCCTTAAGAGACCCTCGGGCAATCCACCCCTCCAGGTGCAACATCAGGAGCCAGCGGTGATCTTCTACCCTGACAGGGAGGATATCAAAACAAGTGACGATACCAAAAGGGTGTTGCAAGGGGCCGTTAAGCCAGGGGATGTGGGCATAAAAATCACCCAGGTGCGCAGAGTCGGAAACTCCGGGGTGGTGGTGAGAACCGCCACCCAGGAGGCAGCCACTCTCCTGACAAAGGCTGTACCGCCGGGTCTGAGGGTTGCGGAGCCGAGAGCGCGCTTGCCAAAGGTGGCCCTGCGCTACCTTCGCGCTGACCCGGTCGGGGACGACTTATTAGACGAACTGCACCGGATCAACATTGCTGACGATGCAAGGTGGCCACTGGCTCGGTTCCGGGAGGAGTGCAAGTTTGCCGTCAAAAAACAGCTGGGCCCCAAATTCTTAGTAGTCCTGTAATGCACGAGTGCCGCCCGCGATAAACTGGTTGAACTAGGCCGCGTGTACGTGGGCTGGGACGAGGCCGAAGTGACCGATCACATCAGGTCAACATGTTGCACGAAATGTCAGCAGTACGGGCATCCCGAAAAATACTGTCGTGCAAAGGAAATGACTTGTGGAAAGTGCGGCGACAACGGTCACAACAGCAAGGAGTGTCAGTCGAGTAACCAATGCTGCGCCACGTGCAAACGCTTTAAGCGCAAGGACGCTCACAGCCACTCTACTGCCTTGCCAAACTGCCCGTCCCGCCAGCACGCTGAGGCACAGGCCGCTAATATGATCCAGTATGGATAAGTCCCCCCTTATCAAAGTTGGTCAGCTGAACCTCCAGGGCTCAGAGGCGTCCACCACGGAGTTACTACCTACGGTTGGTCCATCTCATAAACTGGACCTGGTTTTGGTCCAGGAATAGTACCAGAACCGTGCTGGGATCCTGCAGTGTGGACGTAGCCCTAAGGCAGGATTCGTTGTTTTCAACCGCTCCATTGCGGTAACGCTGCTCGAACATCTGAGTAACGAACACTGCTGCGTGATCCATCTCGCACACGGGAATGTTGGCATGCACTTAGTCTCGGCATACTTCCAGTACAAAGACGATATCAGTCTACACATAGCGCACTTGGAATCCGTCTTACAACGTCTCCCACGGGGTCCTGTTCTCATTGGAGTGGACAGTAATGCCCACTCACCTATGTGGTTCTGTGAAAGGCGTCAGTACACTGGAAGGGGACCAGATGTTGAGCACAGGAGGAACCAAATGGAGGGATTTATTCTCTCCAGAGACTTACTGTTGCATAACGCCCCAGGGCAGCATCCTACATTCAACGGTCCGACGGGAATGTCTAACATTGATCTAACTCTCTCAACTAGAGGAGTTAATGTGTGCGAGTGGACTGTACATGAGGGTGAAAGTATGGCAGATCATCAGCTGATAACTTATGTCATTGCTGGGGATGGTGCGGGGGAGGCGTGTAGCATGTCAGTGACAACCCCTGACCAGTTCAGAGTGCGGGGAGTCAATTGGCCCTCCTTCTGCTCCGCTCTACACGCTAGAATGGGCAAGCTACATCTTGGTCTTTCGGCCTTTGAATATAGCGTGCGCTACTCAGACACCCTCCTCTGCACCGCTAGGGAATACCTGGGGAAACGCGCTAAGAACACCAATGGGAAATACGAATGGTGGTCCCCAACACTGGACGACTATCGCCGCAGGGTATGCCGGGCCCGAAGGATATGGCAGCGTTCCAAGCGGGATGAAAGCCCTCCAAGACTCACACCACGATACCCTACGTTCCCTACGGGGCGAGTATAAGGTTGCTATGAGAGCGGCGGAGGTGGAGTTTTTCCGCAAACTGGCTGACTCGGGGAACGATGACCCATGGGGTCTGGCATACAGGGAGGCTAGTGGCCGCGCGAAGCCCCCGCAAAATATTCTCTATGGCACGCGTTTGGCTGAGGGGTATACTTCGTCAACGGGGGCCACTATGGATAAGCTTTTGTTGTCACTCTACCCGGATGACATACCCGGTGCGGATACATCCTACCATCGCGAGGTGCGTATAGCAGCTGCACTCGCACCCTCCGGCAAGGACATGCCTGCCCCCGATAGGGATACAGTTGAACGCATAGTGCGCTCCCTTCCTAGGACGGCACCGGGTATGGATGGCCTTACATCTGTCATTATCAAGTGGGCCTGGAAAGCCACATGGTCGGAGATGTTATTAATGTACGGTGAGTGTATTGAGGAGGGCGTCTTTCCTAATCACTGGAAGGTGGGACGGCTCATCGTCCTGCCAAAGGGAAATGGTAAGCCTCTCAGCGACCCGAAAGCGCACAGACCCATAACGTTACTACCCATTTTGGGTAAGATTCTTGAACGTACCATAGTTGCTTGCGCGCCCTGTCTGTACAAAAATATCTCGGAGTCACAACATGGATTCAGTCGCGGATGCTCCACGGTTACGGCACCAAGCCAATTGAACTCGATTGTCTATAATTCAACAGCTCCATATGTACAGCTCATCTTTCTGGACATCTCTGGTGCTTTTGACAACGCGTGGTGGCCCATGATTCTACTTAAACTCAAACAGGGTGGATCTCCACCGAACCTGTATAGAATCATAGTTAGCTATTTTACCAATCGTCGTGTTGGTTTCATCACAGGCACCAAATCTTCATGGAAATCCAACACCATGGGGTGTCCACAAGGATCTGTTCTAGGCCCGACACTTTGGAACCTCCTCCTTAATGACCTCCTTCTGCTGCCATTGCCCGAAGGAGTGCATCTGATTGCGTACGCCGACGATGTGACTGTCGTTATCGAGGTGACTTCCCGAGCTGAGATTGAGCGGCACGCTGACGTCACGCTGAGGGCTATATCCGGGTGGGGCGCCCGAAACCGTCTGGGTTTCTCACCCGGTAAGTCTTTAGCGTTGACTTACAAAGGTAACTTTAAAATGCCGCCAACCATTCGGATGGACGGCGCCTCGATCGCGCATGTATCACAGGCTAGGGTACTCGGTGTTACTCTGGACGGGGCTAGGTCCTATGGTCCGCATGCTATTTTTATTGGTGAAAAAGCCGCAAATTGCTTCGGCAAGGTATCGCGTGTCTCAGCCACTAGGAATCGGTGAGGCGTGACGTTGTCTCCCTTTGGCAGGAACGGTGGGAGACCTGCCTCGATGGGCAAGAACTACGCAGCTTCTTCCCGAATGTTGTCGTGAGGCTAAAATACAGGTGGGTCGAACCCGACTATGTTACCTCGCAGATCCTCACGGGACACGGATGCTTTAGGCAGCGACTTCATAGGCTTGGACTAAAACTAAACGAAACTGCGACGTGCCCGTGTGGTGAAGCCGTTGAGGAGAGCCAAGACCACGCACTTTGGGACTGTGGGCTGTATGCCACCGATAGGTGCAAAATGTTGGACTCAATACACTGCCTAGGCCGTGAGGTAGAGGGCCCAGTATTTCACGAGGAATTGGTGAGCAGTAGAGATGCCTTCCTGGCACTACGCACGTTTGCGCATTCTTGGCACGCCATCCGGCGTGAACTCGAAAACGGACCGTAACTGTACCGACGGCTCGCAGGACGCGCAGTACCGTTACTGTGTTTGTCAGCCCCATTAGGGGTTAACGCTTCTTTTCAAGAGTAGAAAGCCAGCCCCGTTGGGGGAGAATTCGGCTGGGGACGGATAAAGAATTTGTAGGGAGTCTTCTTCTTCTTCTTCTTTACGCGGGCTCATTTTCCGCATGTGGTCCCTTATAGTTGGGCCTTTTTGCGTGATGTGGTTAGTGTATCCACTGACCTACTCCAACCATCCAAGCTCCTTCCAAAAAGCTGCCAGGCTGCCGGGTCTGCTGCAGGCCTCTCGCAGTGTGCTTGGTGTTCCCAGGTGTTGTGCCCGTTGTTCCGCGACCTCGCTGCAGTTCATAACAACATGGGCCGGTGTTTCGTCAGTCCTCATGCACGCCCGGCACAATGGACTGTCCGTTAGACCTATAACATACAAATGTTTGTTAAGATTACTGTGCCCTGTTATGGTCCCTACTACAAACCGTAGGTCCGCCCTATTTAAGCGCAGCAGTTTTTTAGAGAGTCGTTTGTCTAGAGATGGCATTGCCTCTCTCGATTGGCGACATTCCTTCGTCTTCGCCCACATTTCGGCGTGTAGTTTCCATGTTCTGTGTCTCAACCAGCATCTTTGCTGGTTTGCCGATATTGGTATTACGGGTTCCACCCTGTAGGTCTCTATTTCGGCTCCCCTTCTGGCCAGTTCATCGGCCGCGTCGTTGCCTAGGGAACCGCTGTGTCCTTTGATCCATTGGAGTGTAATCTCGTTTGACTCACATATACCCTCCAATTTCTTGTGGCACTCCAGGACTATTCCTGATTTTATTGTGTTGCTGCGTAGAGCGTGTAGTACTGCAGTGCTGTCCGTTAGGATTCGAATGCCTTGATTCTCTATCTTTCTTGCAGATACCGCGTCTGCGGCCTGGATTATACCAACGCATTCCGCTTGGAAAATTGTGTTGTGCATGCCCAGTGCTGTTGATATATTAATATTTAAGTCAGCGGAATAGGTGCCCGCACCTGTCCCTGTTTTCATTTTAGATCCGTCCGTGTATATCCTCACCTCCTTTGTGCCGGATGAATCTGTTCTTTTTTCCTTAAGTTCTATTCTGTACCGTTTGTCAAAGACGAATTGTTTTGGTATAGTGTCGCAGGGGGCCATTAGGAGTGGTTGGTCGTTTTTGGCCTTTTCCACCGCGTTGGTGTGCGGCACCCTCGTGTCGTGTGTCCATAGGGAGAGTTTATTCAATCTAATGGCTGTAATGGCTGCCTCTTGCTGTATGAATAGGTGGAGTGGTGGGAGGTCCAGCATCACTTCAAGGGCGGCTGTAGGCGTTGTGGACATGCAGCCTGTGGTGTTGTAGCTGGTTTTGTGCGGTAATCAACTTTGTTCTTTGCCACCATGCTATGCAACCGTATGTTATTGTTGGTCTGATTACCGTTTTATAAAGCCAGAGCATAATTCTAGGTTGTATGCCCCATCTCTTCCCCAGCATGCGTTTACATTGCCACATGGTAATACAGGCTTTGTTTGTCTTTTGTTCCATGTGTCTGTCCCAGTTTAGTTTGCTGTCTAGTGTCAGTCCTAGATACTTGACCTCAGTTGCGAACTGTAGTGTTGTGCCAAATAATTTTGGTGGTCTCAGGTTTATTAGTTTCCTTTTGTTCGTGAACAGTACCATTTCGGTTTTCTTAGGGTTCACAGACAGTTGGTGTTCTGTGCACCACGCTTCCACTATTTTTAGGGCGTTTTGCATTAGAAGGCATAGGGTGTTCTCAAACTTCCCACTAACTAGAATGGTTAGGTCGTCCGCATACCCTATCGTTGGGAAGTATCTGTTGTTCAGCCGTCTTATCAGGTCATCCACCACCACGTTCCAAAGGAGAGGTGACAGCACCCCTCCTTGTGGACAGCCTTTGGCTACTCTAGCACGTGTCGTAGTGTTCACTGTGAATCGTATGGCCCTTTGTTTGAGCATGTTGTGTATCCATTCGCATAGCGTTGGTTCCACCCCATATTTGGTCAAAGCATTGCTTATGCTCCTGAAGCCCGTGTTGTCGAAAGCGCCTTCTATGTCGATGAACACCCCTAGGGTCTGTTCCTTCGTGGACATCATCTTTCGATTACGGTGACTGCGCTGTGTAGTGCGGAATCTGTAGACTTACCCGTACTATAGGCATGTTGATTCCGATGTAATGGTTTGCTTCGCAAGTGGGTGTCTCTTATATGTCTATCACACATCCTCTCCAGCGTTTTCTGCATGAAGGATGTCAGACTGATGGGTCTGTACGCTTTTGGATCTGTGTAGTCTGTTCTCCCCGGTTTCGGCAGGAAGATCACTTTTACCTCTCTCCATTGTTTGGGCATGTATCTGTGTGCTATACATGCGGTAAATACTTCCGTTAGTTGGGAGTTTATTAGCTTCCCTCCCCATTGTAACAGTGCGGGGAATATTCCATCTAGGCCAGCTGCTTTATAGGGTAAGAAACTGGCTATGGCCCATCTAGTCTTATCATTTGATATGATTTTGTGGGCTGTGTTCCAGTCTTGTTCTGTTGTGGTCTCTTCTGTGTTGTCTTCCCAGGCGGTGTCGTCCGTCAGGGTGCACTCTGGAAAGTGTGCTTCCAGTAGTACTTCACAGGTTTCTTTATCTGTGTTGGTATAGGTGTTGTCACTCCTTTTCAGTGATCCTATTGTTCTAGTTACGCTGTTCGTTATAATTTTCCGCACTCTGTTTGCTGCACTACAGGTTTCCATGCTTGAGCAGAATCTTTGCCAGGACTCGCTCTTGCGGAATCTTATTCGTTTTTTGTATATTTTCTGGGCTTGCTTGTATTCTACCCAGTCTAGTTCGCACCTAGTGTTCATGGCCCTGTTGAAGAGTTTCCTCATCCTATGTTTCAGCCTGTCTAGCTCCGGGCCCCACCAGGACCCCTTGCGGTCACGGTTCGGGTGAGGCGTGATAGGCTCGCATGCCTTCTCGTAGCTTGTGATTATGCTTTTTGTTAGTAGGTCCACATTGTCGTCAATGTTTGCCCTGTGTCTACGCATATCTTTTGTAGTTACGTTAGACAAAAGTACTTCCAGCTCGGTCGTGTATTTGTCTATGTTGGTTTTCCTTGGGTTTCTATACGGAATTATCTGTTTCGCAGTTGCTGTTATATTGTAGCATATTCGCCTATGGTCAGCGAAGGATGGTTCGTCGGAGACTCGCCAGTCGGTGAGCATCTCCATTGCCCCCGTCGTTGCTAGAGTTATGTCTATTAAGGTTTGACTACGTGAGGTCACAAAGGTTGGCTGCGTTCCCCTGTTTAGAATATTTAAATTAGTGGTAAAAAGATATGATACAAGATCCTTACCTCTATTGTTACATGATTCGCTGCCCCACAGGGTGTGGTGTGCGTTTGCATCTGCTGACACGATGAGTTCTAAGCCAGCTGTCTCGCAGTGTTGTACCAGGTCGGCCAGCTCTTTCGGAGGAATGGATTCCTCGCCCGGGAAATACGCCGAGGCTAGTACTGTGGTTACGGTCGTCCCAGAGTTCCTGGTGGTTTGTGGATCCAGTCTTATAGCTGTCAGGTCTCTTGTGCTAAACTGATCGAGTAAAGTAGCATTTAAATTACATGGTAAGTATATGCATGTGCGAGGGTTACGGACAGTGTTATTGAAAAATTATTACCTCCGATGTTGTTGAGACCACATATAGTGTGTCCCCTAATCCACGGCTCCTGGATTAGGGCGATGGTCTCCTGGTTAACCTCCAGCACTCTTCGGAGGGTTGCCGTTGCGATTTGTTTGTGCTGGAGGTTAGTTTGTATAGCCCTATAGGCTATCGGACTTTGGTGAGAGAAGATGTTGTATACTACTCACCAAGTCCTCGTCCGAGCTAACTATTTCTGGGTCAGGGTCCCTCATGTGGTAGCCCTGGTCCATATTGGAGCTCGGTGTTTTTGTCGAGGCGGTTACAGTGGGGTCTGCCTCGGTTTCCCCCGTGTCCATACCACCTCCTGGAGTAGCTACCTGGTCATTGTACGTTCGCTCCTCCGTTGGTGGCCGTGGATTTTCTTTTTCGAGGACGAGGAGGTAGCATTGCCCCGTCCCGTAATGTAGTGCCCGACCTTTCTCCTTGAGCTGGTCGAGTTGCGGCTTTGGGACCCCCAACGTTAGAAACGTGCCCCTAGCCTGACGATCCAGATCATATAGGATCCAGTCCTCAGTGCTAAGGCCACGATTCTGCGCCATGAGTCTGGCCTGGACCAGTCGGACGTCGGTCGGGAACTCGTTTTCGAGAAGAATCCCGCATTTCGTCCTTGTTACCAGGTCGCATGCCCTCACTGCTTCCAGTGTGGTGCCTGGTAAAGGGGATTCTAGTAATCCCGCTGCTTCCCTTAGCCACGCCACGGATTCCTTGTCCTCGCACCAGAGTTTGAGGACTCCGTCCCCGTAGAGTGGCCTGCCTTTGAAGGCAGGGAGGAAGGGGATCACTGTCTTCTGGTCGAGAGCCTGTACCAGTATGTTGTCCATACGGGCAAGGATTTGCCTCTCGACCAGTCTGGCCTGATCCGGGGTTGAAAACCCCGCAGGTGTCAGTCGGATCGCCATACGCAGCTCCGCTTTGGTTGCATCTGCGTACGACGTTCCTGGTCCGCTAACTTGCGAGGTTACGACCTTGACGCGCTTGGTGTCACCTCTCGGGGATATGGTGTCGTCTAGACGATTCCGTTTCGTCTTTCTGGACCTCCCCTGCGGCCTTGTGGAATGGCCCGCGTCTAGTCCCCTCTTGTTAGGTAGGGCTGGGCCTGCGGGACCCCCACCCCTGCCGTCCCCGCCCCCAGGCGCCTCATGTGTCCTGGGGGCGGTGGCGCCAGCGGCATGTACCGCACGCTCTGCCCTGGTTATTTTGCCTTCCCTCTTGGCTGCCTCCGCCGGTTGACGTCTTTCCTCAGCTTTCGCCTTGGATGTCAGTCCGCCGGGTTCGGTTTGCCGCGAGGTACCAGCTTTGGGCTCAGCTTCCGTCGTGGCGGCGACAACTCCCCCCCCCCCCCCCTTGGCTACGCTTTCCGCACTCACGGATGTTGGTCCCACCCCCGTGTTGGGAGCCAGAACCTCACCGCTTGTCACGTCCAGTTTCGCCTTGGGTGGGGGGGCAGCACCGTCACTCCTTGCGCTGGCCCGTTTTTCTTTTTGGCGAAGTTTTCGAGCCTGCCTCTTCCGCTCGATCTTCGCCCTCTTACGCTCTTCAGGAGTGAGGCTGCTCGCTTCCTGTAGAGCGCTGTTGTTCTGGTGTCGCTTGCGAGTCACCAGCTGCCAGGAGGTTGTAAGCAACCTACCGGGTGCCGGTGTCGCGGGTGTCAGGCCACTAGGTACTAGTGGGATTGAGTTATTGCTTGATCCTGACCCGTGTGCTGTCTGTGTGTTAGTGTGTGTGGTGTGTGGTGAGTGTGGGTTTGGTGTGTGTTGTGTTTGTAGTGTCTGTTTGTCCCTATGTTCCATGTTTTGTGTGGATATGTGTACTCAGCCCCAGCGGCGCCCCACCCTCCAGGGAGCCCGCAACGGTGGGGACGTCCTCGGTGATAGACAAAAGGCCGAGGAACGCCAGGGCCTACCGCCAGGGTGTAGGGCTCCGACTGGCTCCTGTCCGGATGGGCTGTCCGGGGACCTACAGGTGCCAGCTGCTACGCAAGCAGGGAGCAAGACGCGACGGTGAGGCGCAAAGAGAGGCGGGTGCCATCCCCGGTTCGGGAAAACCAGGTCGCTTTCCCGTCCTCCGTGCACCGCCCTCTGCTTACCCGTCTGCCCAGAGCCCTCGCCCGCTATCAGCCTATGACGGCCGATGCGTTTTCCGTATTACCCGAAGCTGGCTAGGCCGCGGGCACCGTTTGTGGTACAACACCGGGCCAAAGAGGGCGTGTTGCCTCCTGCGACCATCTGACCCGGGTGCATTTGGCTCAACCCCCCAGGACTCCTTAGTAATACCTACGGCGTTCGACTACGCACGGAATTTTAGAGGCCGTGCCCTCGCTGCGCGGATGGCGCAGCGGGGGCACGGCCTCGCGTAGGAGTCGGCTGTTGGGCTTGTCGTGTTGTGTGTGGTCCTACACTTGATTGTTGTGGGCTGCTGGTCAGCTTATGTGTTTAGTAGTGATCTGTGTGATTCTAGTGTTTATTGGTTAGTATTTATGTTGTTGTGTAACTGCACCCTTCAGCCACCACACCACCAGGTTGACTCACTTCCTGGTGGTAATCCCGAACTCATGACCGAAGATGAAAGTTCCGGACCCCCGATCTCCCGTCTGTTTGGTGCAGGGCTCACCAGCGTGCAGGTGGGAGTGGAGTTGATGGGGCTAGGCTATGTGACATTTGGCTGAATGTCATGTGTTGCGCATCACCCATCCTTGAGCCCCTGTAGGGAGCCTTGTAGGGAGTCAAGATAGCACCCGCGGAGAAGGCTATAAGCAGACCGCAACGGGCGCTCTCCCGTGATTCGGTCAGTACGCCGTGAGGCAGGAATGACCATGGGAAGGTTGGAGGTCCCATGGCGGAGTTCCGTCAAGGAGACTCGCCGCCTCGAAGGTGATCGTGCGGTACTTGCGGATGACCCTGATGGCCATCACCCGCTGCGGAGCGCGCAGCATCCGCACACTTCCGGTCTTCAGGGCCCCCGCCCATATTGGGCACCCATACAGGGCCATGGACTGCACGATCCCCGCGTAGAGTCTCCTGCAGGAGTCATCGGGCCCCCTCATGTTGGGCAGCAGCCGCGCCAGCGCGAGAGCTGTGCCCTTCAGTTTGGGGGCCAGATTTCGGATGTACTCTCCGAAGTACCATCGGCCGTCGAGCACGAGCCCCAAATATGTCATTTGGGGCTTGATGCCGATGCGATTACCTCCCACGATGAGACTGGATCCCTCAGGTGGCTTGCTCCGAGGCCCATGAAAGAACAGGGCCTCGGTTTTATGCAGAGCCACCTCGAGACCCAGCCGCCGGATCCGCTGCACGACTTGGGCAACCGCGGTGGTGGCCTTCAAGTACCGCTCGACGTAGCTTATTTTTAGAAGTCGTTAAGTTTTCAAATAAGAGGCGCATATGCCTCGTCTGTCATTGCTATCAGCAAGTGCTAGTAGGAGCAAATTCGTTCAGGGAATTATTCAAAACTGCAAATCTAAAAAGAATTCATATTTTATTTTATAAAATAATCCGAATTTCGTCTCTATTGACATATTTTCTTTAAATGTAATGTTATTTCTACTGTCGTACCTTGGGGGTATGATCGTCTTGTTTGCTGTGACTTCAAACGGCATGACGCTCTCGTATGCGTCATATTTTTTAACATTTCAATATGAAAATGTGAATAAATTTAGATGTTTCTCGTCTGGCAGGCGTCTCATGACAGCTCATTTTCTTATCGACTTAATCGCTAAACATTTTTAATCTATTTTGAGTGGAACAGTGTCACCTACGCAGGTAGATCCTAGTCTGTTTGCGAATATAAATAGGAATAAAATAATATGTACATATTAATATCATTTGTATATTTCAAGAGGCGTAATCTTTTTTTTCGGTTTCTTAGTAAAAACGACGCCCTTAAAATTGCATCCTACTAAGTGGCTATTTTAAGATTATCGGATAAATATTCTTATAGGTGGTTGATTCACTAGTATATCTCTTATCCCAGGATAAGAGTTAATTTAAAGATAAAAGATAAGAGGGTATATATAGGTACGAGGAGCGATGACTACATCTTGGGGTGAGACAATACGCTGCAATGGTTCCGAGATATGTCCTAGCGATATCCTACCTAAGAGTGTCGCGGCGGTGGCTGCCCCCCCCCCTTTCCGGGGGCAAAACGGGGATACCGTGGTTCCCAAACCCGAGGGTGCCATCTCGAAACCGGAGATGGCCCTGGGTCAGCCGGGGTGCGAGGGAAATGCCTTATGGGGCCAACTTACACCATCTGTACACAATCTGTAGATCCGAGACGGCTTGCGGTTTTAGTCGGTTTAAGTCCGACATAACCTCCCCCCGCTGGCCGAGGGTCTGGGTGGTGCTCCTGAAGCGTGGGGTGCTTGATGATGATTGTTGTTGCGTAAATTTCATTATTAATTGGTCTTCTTTAAAACAGTGCTTTTTACTTTTTTAAACTATTATTTATTTAAGATTTTTTTAGTTAATCTTACATATTGATTGTACTGTCATCGTTCCCTGATAAAGTGAGCAAATAATCAAGTCAATCAGACGTTTGGAAGTGCTCAAATATCGACTCCAAAGATTCCATAACATGCAAACATACATACCTACCTAGTTAATAAAAGCGTGTTAATAAGAAGGATTACAACAAATCAGGATAAGGTAAAGTCGTACTTGTACTTTTTTCGTGCTGAAATCACCTAGAACACCCCCCCCCCCCCGCCGGCCAGCGGGGGCGGTTATGTCCGGCTTGAACAGACTAAGACCGCACGCTCTCTCGGGTCTTCAGACGCCGGGGTGTAAGGTTGCCCATAAAGCATATCCTTTAAGAGAGGTAGGACATGACGGTATTCCCGTCCAACTGAGCAGTCCGACTGGGGAAGTTCCTCCGCCCTACAGAATACCGCGGCTATAATAACCTCGTGTTGTGTTCCCGGCGGTGAGTAGGGTAGCCAGAGCTCACTGAGAGTTTTTGTGCTGTCAAAGGGAAGAGTCTTCCTTCTGACAGCACAAAAACTAAAGAAAGAAGGGAGAGGCGGGAGTAGCCTTTGGTCTTCCCGGAAGACTAAAGGCTATTCCTGCTTTGCAATTTCTTTTTTTTAGGGTCGGCAGCGCGAGTGTGACGCCCCTGGTGTTGCACACGTCCATAGGCCACGGTGACCGCTTCCCATCAGGTGGACCGTGAGCTTGTCTGCCACCTGAGTGGTATAAAAAGTAAAATATATATATCCCTCGCACCCCGACTGACCCTGGGCCATCTCCGGTTTCGAGATGGCCCCCTCGGGTTTGGGAACCACGGTGTCCCCGTCTTGCCCCGGTTTGGGGGAGGGGCGTTAGGTGAGGCCACCTAACGCCCCTGTCATCCCCAGGCCTGCGCTCATGGAGGACGGAGGTCGTTAAGTGACCTCCGGCGCCTGGGTCGCCTGCGACGCGCGGCGAGCATGTTGCGGGCTCGGCGGTCCGGGAGAGTTCTAAATCTCTCCCGGGCACGCTCCACCATCGCCTTCGCGAGCATTACATGCTCGCAGAAGGAGGTGGCGGCGGCCCACGCGCTCGCGCTCCGCCCCATTGCCGCAATCATGGTGCCTAGCGAGAGGACTCTCACCCCGATGGCTGCCACGAGGTCACGCCTCGGCGCCTCCCACGCCTGGCAGTCCGCATGCGTGTGAAGCCCCGAGTCCTCGCTCGCGTCGCAGTGATGGCACCCAGGCGTTGGCTCCTTCCTGATCCGATGCAGGTGGTCCCCGAAGCTCCCCTTTACCGGAGATCACCTGCGTCAGTCGGTACAAGAGGCTTCCGTGTCGCCTCTCTAGCCAATCGCTCAATAGCCATGGACTGCATGATCCCCGCGTAAAGTCTCCTGCAGGAGTCATCGGGCCCCCTCATGTTGGGCAGCAGCCGCGCCAGAGCGAAAGCTGTGCCCTTCAGTTTGGGAGGTCGTACTTGTACCTAATAGTATTTTTTTTAGATTGATTGAAGTCGGTTTCAATTTTTTAGGTAGATTTCGATGAAATCGATCTAGGATCAGGTTTTACCATGGCACACACCAATGACTTTTCGATGCTTTTCGAAGTTTTGTGTGTATTTACCGCAGGTTTATAAGTGCCCGGTTAATGGCAATAGGCTCGCCACCTATTACATTGGGACCTAAACATAAACTGGCGAAGTGTGGGTGCTAGCACCCCTGCCTACCCCTTCGGGGATATAGGCGTGAGTTTATGTATGTATGTATGTAAAAAAAATGCAAAAATGTTAGTACTGAAAATTGAGTTTCTTCCAATTTCTTCAAGAAAAACGGCAATTTCATATGTAACGACCTAAAATACAATTATTATTATTTATCTAGTATTACCAAATGCTGTTTCGATGGTTTGAAACGTAAATGTGTTAATATATTAATAATATTGTGTTACGACTTACTCATACTATAATAATCACGATTGGACACATGCCACTTATCATGACTCATAATAATGATTGTAATCGTTACATTTGTGAACAGATAAAATCTATAGATACCTACTAGATACAAATAAATAAAATTTAAGTGTCTGTTCTGTTTTTTTAATGTTACAAACATTAAAATAACCGATTTTAAATAAATGCATATGGGTGTATGTTCGGGCGTACATAATTATAACAAAAAGCAAATTGAAGTTTTTGTCTGTCTTTCTGTCTATTTTAATTAGGTAATCTATTTAACGGCTGGGTCAATTTTGGCGGTACTTTCACTGGCAGATAGGTAATATTACAAGGCGTAACATAGGCTACTTTTATTTTAGAATTAGGAATCCGCGTAAAACAAAACAAAACCTTAAAAATCTAAATCTACGCGGACGAAGTCGCGGGCACATCTAATTAGACATAATAATGGACTTCCGTTACCTGTTATTATGTGGTCTCGTGAATGTATGGTATCTATGGTAATTTATTCACAGATATTACAAGTGTAATGTTAGGATAGTTCTTAAAATACGATCAATAGTTTTAATAATACAGTTACGATAGTCCTTAGAATACATATCAATTAAATTTTTAAGCATTTTTTTTATTTTTAAGCATCTTTACTTTTTCTAAAGATTTAGATCGGAAATAGAGAACATCTGGAACAGCGTCGCCTTAAGACGTATATCATATATCGGAGAATTTCGAATATCTTGGACGTGTCTAGATAGCTCAGCTGGTCAGAGCATTCCCCCTGCAAGGGACTGGTCGCGGGTTTAAGTCCCGTTCTAGATGTTCTCTTTTTCCGATCTAAATCTTTACATATCACTAATGTTAATTATACAGTTAGGACAGTCCTTAGAATACATATCACTAGTGTTAATTATACAGTTTGGACAGTCCTTAGAATACATATGATAAACTGCGGCCGTTTATAAAAATCATACGGCTCCATATCGGGAAAGTGCAGAAATTCGTACGTTCCGGCTATTAAAACACTTATATGAATAAGTAGTTATGGATGTATGTCTATGGGACCCTCAATAAGATCTTCGGGGCCCAAACTAACCTCACCTGCTAGTCGGTACACCTGCTGAATAACAGATAAGGCTATAGTGCGAGCTTTCCCCTCGGGGTTGGGGGATCAGACGGGAATCGCTCCCATAGAACCCAAGATTAACCAAATAAATAGGATAGTGAAGCTTGAAGGAAACCTCGTTTTATTCGCCTACTACTGAAACCGTCTATTAAGCTTAAGAGCGTGTTAGTATATAACACCGATATTTCTTTCCTTCGGAACTACAGATTAAAGTTTCTTAGTGACGTGTTATTAAATATTTTCTACAGAAACGATATGTATCGATATTTTGTTTTCGGTCTTATATGTTTTTACCGTGCGTGGGTCCTTAAACAAGGTAAAAACATTTTTTATTATATTTAAAAACATTGTTAACAAGTGTAATTATTATCAATAAAACGCTAACCTATTAAATTATCAACAAAGAATATATAGCACGTTTGTTTGTTATGAAACAAAAATAACTGTTTTTGAAAACGAAGGCTTGCCATATTATATTTATAGTATCCAATTTCATGAAAAATTACTACATTCTAACAAGTTTGCGTAGATTTAATAAATTATCTACTGGATTTTTTAGGGTTCCGTAGCCAAATGGCTAAAAACGGAACCCTTATAGATTCGTCATGTTTGTCTGTCTGTCCGTCCGTATGTCACAGCCACTTTTTTCCGAAACTATAAGAACTATGCTGTTGAAACTTGGCAAGTAGATGTATTCTGTGAACCGCATTACGATTTTCACACAAAAATAGAAAATAAACAACAAATTTTGGGGGTTCTCCTCCCCTACTTAACTTTAAACTCAAAATATTTTTTTCATCAAACCCATTCATGGATAGGTCTTCAAGAAAGATATTGAGGTTTCTAATATATTTTTTTCTAAACTGAATAGTTTTCGCGAGAGACACTTCCAAAGTGGTAAAATCGATGTGCCCGCCCAGTGGCGTCCAAACTTTGTACTTTGTACCGAGCAAAGTGTAAACTTTAGTATTTCAGATTTCTAATCATTTGCTAATTTACGTTCAATGATTTTGTCATAGCACCCTTATTAGATCTTGACTAAATTCATATGGGAGACGACTTCTGAGAAACCTCATTACTACAAAGTCTTCAGAAGTCTTCTTCGTTACACCTTCCTGTGCGGATTAGTAGTTCTGCACGAAGTACTAATGTATAATAGCACATTATAACTTACCTCATTATTATATTTTTTCTTTGGAAATATTTTTAAACTTACATTGTTACCTAGGTATGGGTACTTTTTGTTAGCAATATTATTACCCATATTTTGTTACCATAAAATTTGTCATTACTCTGGTAAGCCTACTCAGATGGCTATACCATCTGAGTCCCGTTTCAATTTTTTTGGATGGGGGCCCTCCCGGCGTCCCAGTAAAAATAGTCACGTAAAAATTTAATTTTAATAAACCACTTATGTCACTAGTTACCCAAAACTATTAATAATATTATGTGCATTTTAGTTAAATATCTAATAAGTTTTATTTTCAAGAGCATGGGTTTATACAAATATTTATAATGAAATAACAATTTGTTCTGGATCTGGATATACACTAGTGTCTGGTGCTGCATGTGCTATACTGTTACTTTTAGTTATATCCATTTCTTCACTTTCGGAGCACTGTTCACTCGCGTTTTCATCAATAAAGTCATCATTCTTAAAATACTGACTAATTTTAGGTAACTTTTTACTTTTTATTCAGTCTCCCTCTTTCTCTTTCGTTTTTCGCGCCCACTTGAATATTTTCTAGAACTAGACATGTTAATATTTAACTTTCACAATTAAGTTTATTTTACATCCATTTGCAGGTTCAATAAAACAAAAACTACGAAAAATCAAAGATACAGATGACTAACTGTTATTACAACCAAACAAATAATGCGCAATAGACCCCTCCGTAAATAAAAAATATAAATCCGGGATTCCCCTACACTGAGAGGGTTGCCTTATAGAAGTACTTTTTAAGTCCGTCAATCGATGACACTGAAAGTACCGTCACGTGGATTTGAAAAATGTATATGTAAATCGATAGATAATGGTACGCGGTGATTTAGTAAGCTGAAAATATGTTAAATAAAATTTATTTACGTATAATTTTTTCAAATCCGCGATGACTGGACTTTCAGTGTCACCGGATTGTAGCCTATTTGGTTACCAAAATGAGGGAATTCCACGACCGTCACTGGCTCGCCCGCGTCACCAATGTACCGCGACAAAAAATGAAGCAGCCAATGGATGTGTTCTGAAAATCGACATCTTTTTGTTTTGAAAGTGTTAAAATTTTCATGATTAGTTTCAATTTGCATATGGTCTTTAGTTACGCCCCACTTTGATTGATTTTAAGTACTTAAATTTTTTTAAATTTTTAAGTACTTGAGTACAAAATTTTGTTACAAATGTTAGGTTATTTCAGAGCTCGTAGCCTCTTGGGCCGGGGCCCTCCTGGGTCGGGGGCCCTTGGCATTTTTCCAGCCCAGCCACCCTATAGTTACGCCACTGAGCCTACTCCAAAAGTAACTAAATAAATTAAATAACATACTTCAAAAATATGCCAACCAAATTGTGAACATCCTCATTCGATGAAGAATTTGTAAGCCGAACTCCTATACATTATTTTAACACCTCCGCCGTACGTTACGTAGCAAGGAAGTATTGTGTGTATGTTCTGAGACAACGTACACACCACCCTTGTTACTAAAAGGTAAACAAACTAACAGAATTAGAACGCTACTTGGAACAGTTGGAACTACGTTTGCGAGATAATCATTTAGTATTCAATGTTTTGTAGCATAAAAGCATCATCCAAGTCGTATATCGTAAGTTGTAAAGAAATTTAGAAAAATTGTAATGTAATTTATCTGGCACTACAAAGCAATTAATACAAAGTGGAGTTAACTTAACTTTTAGTCAATAAATAACTGAGTTATAAACAAATTTTGTAGATAGAATCAAGGTACTAAAATCCTAACTTCTTGTTTGTCAGTTTTTTGTTAAATGGTGTAAATTTAAAATGACACTTGAACCAGGTCTATTTTACATACAAATTAGCAATTTTTTCAATTTGTCCAAGGCAGTAAAGTAATTTTCATAAAAACACAAGCATTGAAAAGGTATAAGGCAAAAATAGTAGGTATAGTATCCATATACACTTGGCAGTATAAATATATAACCGAATACAGTTCAAAATCTCACGTTGTATCACACATTATCCTACTAGCCGATAGACACAACAATATAGAGGGGGAATTTATTTTTCTTATGTTACCTACCTTGACTGATTAATTTTTCAAAATTATGGCCATAGTTCTCAGTATATAGCTGAATTCTCTGGATTGCCCCACATTCAGTTTAGCTGAATGTGGAGCAATCCAGAGAATCAAGGAGTATGATACGAGGCTAGGAATGTAATTAAAAAAAAAAACAATGATGCTGTTTTACTTTTTATCAAAATCGGGCCTAAAACTCCTCTGAGTACTTTTCGCTATTCCTAATAGTTTCGGGTTTCATAAATACTACCTCCATAATATTCACTTAATAAGGACATAAAATAAAAGGATTAAAACTCTGTTGTGCCTTCCTATTCATCGTATAATCGCATCTCAATAACAAGGATTATAATAAACAGCTTCTGTAGCGTATCGGTAGTGCGTTCGACTGCTACGTCGGGAGCGCTGGTTCGATTCCCGCTTAGTGCAAATATTTATATGTGTATATTTGCATTGTTCTGGGTGTTTCTATGTATAATATGTATATATTTACAAAAAATATATATATCTAAGTATGTTTATCCGCATTCTAGCATTCTAGAGCCCATAACACTAGCTAGTTAAGCTATGCTTACTTCGGGTCTAGAGAGCGCTGTGTAGAATGTTGTAGAATATATATTTATAATATTATATCTAAGAATTTTGGACAACATTTTACTCATTGTAACTTTTTTCACAGATGTGTGGAACTCGACTTCTGGAATGGTCGAACAGATGAACCCATCATTGTCCATGGATACACCATCGTTCCCCAAATAAATGCTAAAGAAGTACTAGAAGCGATTGCCGAGAGTGCTTTTAAAACTTCTGACTTTCCTGTGATACTCAGCTTTGAAAACCATTGTAATCCTAGACAGCAAGCCAAGATTGCTAACTACTGCAGGGAGATTTTCGGAGATATGCTACTGGACAAACCCTTGGACTCTCACCAATTGGAGCCAGGTGAGGTGAAATTATTATTCTAAGCGCCTACTAGTCAAGCAAATAGTAATTGTAATTTCACCATATGAGCCCGTTTTACATCCTATCCTACTAATATCGACACCCCCACGGGCTTCACCCTATCGGTGCCGACGATGGGGTGGGCCACACGGTAAAACCACACGGTGTCCTCTCTAAGTGTCCATTGCCGGGCACCCCGGGTAAGCCCTCGAAATTATAACCCCTGGGTTACCGCCGGACTTTGGCCGCCACCGCGGCCTCGCCTGGTGGGGACGGGTTTTATCCCGCGTCGGTGAGTTGGCAGGCGTGTGTAGGACACACACGACACGCCTCCGCCATGGCCTGCTTCTCTGAGGACGGCGAGTCGGCAAACTGCCGTCCTCAGGCCCCGATCACGGAGGTCGGTAATCCCGGGTGTAGACGAGTCGGCGGCGTCCTCGCCGCAGACTGCGGAACTCGGGGGGCAGGGTTCTCTCTAGCTCCCTCTCCGCCGTTTCTTTCGCGCGCATTACCTGCTCGCAGAAAGAGGCGGCGGCGTGCCACTCGTTCCCGTCGGAGACCACGGCCCTCACCATGGTCTCCAACGAGAGCGTCCACGCCCAGGACTGCAACGAGATCCCAGCGTTGACTCGCCCACGCAGGGCACTCCACCAACGTGTGGAGCGCCGAGTCTTCGCCAGGATCCTAGCAGTGCTGGCACTGCGGCGTTATCTCACGGTGTATGTGCCATAGATACTTTCCGAAGCACCCGTGTCCGGTAAATATCTGGCACATCCGGTAGGAGAGGTCACCGTGGTGCCTCTCCAACCGCTCCTTCATGATCGGCCTCACCGCCGCAATGGTGGGTTACCCCCACTTTGGATGCTCAAGTCGCACCCTCCTTGTCTCAATGAGTTCCCGGCGGAGCTGAGACCGCTGAGCCCTGATTTCTCGGGGCTCCGGCCCATAGCCCCGCTCCAGCGCCTCCTTGCGCCATTGGTGCAACAACGCAAGGGCTCTCGCTTCAAGGTCCCATGGAAGGGTCCCGGCTAGGAGACATGCCACCTCGATGGAGATCGTGCGATACCCCCTGATGACTCTGACGGCCATCGATTTTAACGGACTCTTTAGAACAGCCACGTTGCGGGCCGCCAGAGTCTCCGCCCATACGGGGGCCCCGTACAGGGCTATGCTTCGCACGATCTCCAGGTACAGTCTCCTAGTGGGCTATCGACACTATTATAAAATTGCAAATTAGAAATTGTAAAAAAATACTTGGCTTATGTTAAAAGAACGATTCTGAACACAAATTTTGACTTTTTATAGTTCTTGGACGCAAAAATGAATTCGGGTTTTTCTATTGTAAAGGTCTTGGTCAGACTTAAAATCTGCCGTATAAACGAAAACGAAACGATTGCAATTGGTCAAGTAGAATCGGAGATATGACCAAAAAATTATGACCGTGTGGAACCGCCGGCATCAGCTAGTTATAAATATGAAATTTTGTATGGATGGATGGATATTTGTTAATCTTTCACGCAAAAACGGCTTAACGGATTTGCATGAAGTTGGGCATAGAGATAACGTAAATAATTCATGAACAAAACTAAAATGATATAATTATGTGTTCCCACACTTACTTAAATCCCTCCAGGATAGGCAGATCTAACGCCATTTCATTCTGTCCTTAAACAGAATTAGCATCACAATGTAAAATTTGGAACTATTCATGATTGTTACTTATTCATTGCCTCTTTTCTCCTCAAATGAATGCACGAATAAAAATATACACTTAGAATGAAAACGAAAAAGAAAAAATGACAAGGGAACAAATATTTCTTAAATTGAGAGGACTAAAGTACACAGAGTTAAATATAAACGAGCACACTTCAGCGAAAGTACCGAGAACTAGTTACATTACTCGACTAAATAAACTATTAACGAATTAAAAGCTCACTTTGTATAACAAACTGCTCATACGCTTAGTAAATCCAACATTAACGTGTGTGTACAACATATATATTTGTAAGATAGCTCGCAAATAGGGATGTCGAACTTGTAGTTTTACCGGTAACCGGATCTCGGAAGTGAAACGTTATTTAAACTGGCATCTTGATTCTTATCACCTTATCACCTCATTAAAGTTAATTACACAGGTTAATGAAGTACCTACCGCTTCTGTTTTCTAGTTTTATAAGACAACTCGTACTAGGATATTATCTCTGCATTGCAAAATAATGGACACAACAACTCAGAATTATAATTATTTATCCATGAATTATACAAATAATTGTTTCACATTGGTATTAAGCCATACCATCCGATGCTGTTGCAGTTGGCGCAGCAATCATTATACATAGCTGTCGTTTTTTATTGTATTTTATATCTTGTCGTTTAGATTTAGATCGGAAAAAGAGAACATTTAAGACGGGACTTGAACCCGCTACCAGTCTCCAGGGGAATGCTCTGACCAACTGATATACCTAGACACATTCCAGATATTCGAAATTCTCCGGTATATTCTTGTCGTTTATTATTTGTAAATCTTACCGTACAACAAAACACTTAACTTTACGTTGAAATGTTCTAAGTTCCTTCCTAATTCGTTGCGTCTTGCCAAATCGGATACCGTATAGTTCACCAGAGCTCCGCCACATCTCTAACGAACATCTACCGGGATTAAAGATTGTGTTGAACGGATAAATTGTTTGTATTCCATGACCATTAATCTTTTATCCGTAACAGCCGGATCAGCATTAAATTTTATCGAATTGTGATGAAGTCCAGACTTTTTGATACGATTTTATTATAGGGAAGTGACGTACCTACATTTTAACATCGATCGGTATATGCTTATAGGTAATGTCGCGGTTGTTGACTACGCAGTATAGTGTGACACGCGATGCGATGTGCTAATTAATTACTCAAATTGATTAGAACTTTTATCTAGAGATACATGACATTAGTAGCGATAGAGCTAGAGCTTTCGAATGCATAGACAGTGGTCGCTTGTTCGATTCCTGCTGAATGTAAATATTAGTGTCCATGAATGTGTATCTTTTTGCATTGATCTGGGTGTTTCTAACTATAAAAATAATCTATACAAATAATTAAAATTGAAGGGTCTGGTTGTAACGTAGAAATGTTGAAATAACAGTTTTTCAATTAATGCATATGAATATATACACGGTACTACAAAAAAAAACATGTTTGTTTACTTTTGTCTGCGTGTCTGCCTGTCTTTCTGTTTGTTTGAATTAGGCTGTAATTTTCACAGAAATTTGACGTTGGGAATCTTACGACTATTATAAATGTGAAAGTTTGAATGGATGTTTTGTCAATCACAAGGATCTAGATGAAATTTGGCACAGAGATCTGTGTCCTTAATCCAGAATCCGTTGGAATTATAGCCTAGAATAGCACACAGGTGATTCCAAACTTATGGAGTAGGCTCCAGGATCTTCTAGGAGGATTTCGTGTGGGGGGTTGTGGGGGGGGGGGGTCAGATGACCAAAAGCCATGTTGGGGAATGTTTGTTTATTTGGTATTTAATAAAACTCATAGGACACACTTTTTATCCGACATTATTCCTTTATTCCTTTTCTACAATTGCCACAGAGTGCACAGAGTAAACAAGACAAGACTATAAATAATTATATACTTAACACTCCCCCTCAATGTCAAGAAAGTTATTTATCTAAGTCAAATGAACTGTCACAAAATCTAATTTAAACTACTAATTACTAAATACTTATTTTGGTTTTATTTTTTTCTTTAACTTTCTTGATATTGTACTTTCATCTTACCTCTCAAAATACAAAACTTTTTAGCATCTAAAGCTTTAGTCATAATATCTGCAATGTTATCCAAAGTTGAAACATATTGAATTTTTATAATTTCCTTTCTTACAATATCTTTTATATAATGAATCTTTATATCTATGTGCTTAGATCGTTTGCTGTTCTCATTTGTTTGAATCAATTTAATAGTACTTTGATTGTCAATAAAAAGGTAAGTCTCAAAATTAGTCACATTAAAATCAGACAATAAACTCTTAAGATACACCAATTCTGTACCAGTTAAAGCTGAAGCTATATACTCAGCTTCTGCTGTTGATAAAGCTACTGATGTTTGTTTCTTTGAAAACCATGTTATTAAATTATTACAATAGAATATACATCCTCCACTGATACTTTTTCTAGTTACAGGGTCTGAACCCCAATCTGCATCTGAATAAGCAGTTAATTTTCTACTTTCAACGCTTTTAGTGTACATTAACGAATAATCAATTGTATGTTTCAGATAACGCATAATTCGTTTTACAGCTTTCCATAGTTCTACTGATGGATTATTAAGAAATCTACTTAAATAGGATGTTGCATAAGTTATATCCGGTCTACTAACCGTTGAAATATACATCAAACTCCCTATAGCTTCCCTATATGGGACATTAATATTTGACTCTATAGACTCATATTTGAAATTAATTTCCATTGGAGTACTGATTCCTTTACATTCTGACATATTAAATTTTAGTAAAATCTTTTCAATAATTTTTCTTTGTTTTATTTTAATCTGATCCTTTTCCCTAGTTATTTCCATTCCTAAAAATTCCTTCAATTCACCCATATCCTTTGCTTTAAATTCAGCTCTTAGTATTGATATTAATTTTTGTTCTTGATCACCCATGACTAAGATATCATCGACGAATACTAGCAGCCAAGTGTTGCCATTTTTATATAGGCAGAAATCACTTTTACTTTGATAATAACCATTCTTAGTCATAAAACTATGAAATTGTTCGTTCCAACAACGTGGAGCTTCTTTAAGTCCATATAATGCTTTATTTAGTTTAAGAACTTTTCCTTTTTCTGTTTTAACTCCCTTTGGTGGTTTTATGAATATTTCCTTATCCAAATGTCCATGCAAGAATGCAGTTGGTATATCTAGTTGCTTGACCATTAAGTTCTCTTGAAGTGCATGACTCAGCATTAGTCTTATTGTAGCAATCCTAGCAACTGGTGCATATATATTAAACATTTCTCCCTCTTGATAACCTTTTGCAACTAAACGTGCCTTTTTAACACCATCCTGCTTTGTCCTGAAAACCCACTTAGTATCAATTGCGTATTTATCTGTAGGAAGTATAGCTTGCTCCCATGTACCATGCTCCTCATGAGCTTGTAACTCTTTTTTAATAGCTCTTTCCCAATCATCATGCTTAATAGCTTCCTCATAGTCTGTAGGATCTCCAGTAAAATAACAGTATACATTATACATCTCATATTCATCCAATGTTCTCGGTTGATTTACTGTACGTCCTGATCTTGTTCTAACTGTAGATTCTTCTTGGGTGCTTTTATCTTTTTGTATTTCACTTTCAACTTGTTCCTTGTCACATTGATCTTGATTGTTTTTATCTACTCGTATTTCACTTTCAACTTGTTCCTTTTCACATTGATTTCTATTGTAATTCCAATCGTCTTCAACACTTGCACGATATCTTTCTTCAGGTTCTTCATTATTTTGACTCCATTTCTTTTCATCATATTTAAATTGACTTTCATCTATTTTGACATCTCTAGATATAACTACTTCATTTGTCCTTGGGTTCCATAGCCTATATCCTGTTCTATCATACCCCACAAATATCATTTCTTGAGCTCTTGGACTCAACTTATCTTGCTTTGGTAATGTCATGCTCCATGCTCGTGATCCAAATACACGCAGTCTGGACAAGTCTGTTTTCCCACACAATATGTCACTTGGTGTCTTATATTTTATAGCTGATGAAGGAGATTTATTCAAGGTATAAACAGCACATTTGATAGCTTCTCCCCAGAGACTCTTAGGTAAATTAGTATCACATATTAGTGTACGAACTTTGTTAGCTAGTGTTCTATTAAGTCGTTCCGATACTCCATTTTGTTGTGGTGAATATGTATTTGTGTACTCTATATTTATACCTTTGCTGCGACAAAAATCCTTAAGTTTGTTTGCTGTAAATTCAGCTCCGTTGTCACATCTAACTCGTTTAACTATTTTTCTGGTTTGATTCTCAAAATTCCTTATAAAATCTGTAACATTATTTGTAGCTTCACTTTTTTCTTTTAATAGGTATACAAAAGAATAATGTGAGAAGTCATCTATAATTACTTGGTAGTAACGCTCACCATTAATAGTAGGAATTCTACATGATCCTGATATGTCAGTATGTAAAAGTTCAGCAATATCACTTGATCTAGACCCATACACAGACTTAAATGGTAACCTACTTAATTTTCCCTCTACACATGGTCCACACATAGTATTAGAATATGGAAGCTTCATCATTCTTAAACATTTTCTATTCAGATGGCCTAACCTTTGGTGCCACATATTATCATTATTATTTACTGATAGACATTCTGAATTATTAACAATATTAGCTTTTAATATATACAGTTTGCCATGCAATGTACCCAACACAGAACCCCTGTCATTAAAAATTTCAAAGTTATATTTTGTAAATGATACATTAAAATTCAACTCAACTAATCTTTTCACAGATAACAAATTATGTTTTAAATTAGGTACAATCAATGCACAAATAGTAATTTCCCTATTATTATATTTAATCTTTATAGTTCCCTTTTGCTTGCATTTTAAAACATTTCCATTTGCAACAATAATGTTATTCTCAGACTTTAAATTCACTACATCATACATATGTGTCAAATAAGTGTCTTTAATTAGATGATCGGTTGCTCCCGAGTCAATTACAAACATTATTTCGGTATTCATTAATTCTATCGAACTTGCTGTGTGTTCTATTTCACTGTACCAACCGAAAGATTCGTTGTACTCACTCTTAGACGTTGATGCGCTGACATCTGTAGATCTGGACCCTCGTCCTCGACCTCGTGACCTGTTGGTTGAACAGCGACCCCTCTGATTATTACCTCCTCTTTGTGGCATATAGTCATTATTTGGTTTCTTCTTGCATTCATATGATTTGTGACCTTGCAAACCACACCTATAGCATGTTATATTGAATGCTTCGGGACAGTCGTTCCTTGAAGAATAATTATTCCGTGATTTCAACTTTATTTCCGCATCTAACAATCTGGATTTAAAGAAACTCCATGTCGATTTCTTTTTCTGTCGACATCGTCTCTATAGCCGTTATCACATTGTCATACTGTTCAGGTAATGACGATAATAGGTAACAAATTTTATCTATATTTTCTATTTTAGATTCCGCGGCTTCAATTTCCGTAACGAGAGACTCAAATCTCATGAAGTGATCATGCAATTTATCATTTGAAGAACACTTTAGGTTAATTAATTTTCTTTTCAAATATAATTTGTTACATACCGACTTTCTTTCAAATATGTCTTCCAAGCATTTTATCATTTCACACGCTGTCGTGGCCCGTTTCACGATATCCAAATACTTATCAGATAGGCAACTAACAATGATAGAACGTGCTTTCGCATCATTTTTCATATCTTTTTCATCCTTACTTTCCTTGGTTAAACATGTGTGCACGCCTTTTTCTTCTAAAATCAACTTTACGCGATACTTCCAGTTTCCGAAGTTGGTTTCTTTTGTTAGTTGTGGATATATTATCACATTTGTAGCCATTTTTACAACGTTTCAATTGTTTTCTGGCACTGCCTGGGCCCATAACCACTGTTGGGGAATGTTTGTTGATTTGGTATTTAATAAAACTCATAGGACACACTTTTTATCCGACATTATTCCTTTATTCCTTTTCTACAATTGCCACAGAGTGCACAGAGTAAACATAGATAAAACATAACAGACTATAAATAATTATATACTTAACAAGCCAAGATAAGGCAAATCACGAGAAAGAGTAGGAGTGCGGACCCCGGGTAAAAAGTGCGCTGAGCCAAAAGCTTTGGATGTTGTATTTTTATTCTGGAAATAGGTTCCTGCGAGTCATGGAAATGAGATCGAAGTCACAGGCAAGCTGATATATAGCTATCAATGATATAAAGACTTAATAATATTTTTTAATAAATCCCACCATTTGACCCCCCCCCTTTTATCGTGCGGAAATCCCCTCGGACCTCCCCCCCGCCGGGGTAGGTTATTTCGGACTTGAACTGACTAAAACCGCACGCCGTCTTGGGACTTCAGATATAAGCTGTAAGCTGGCCCCCCATAAGGCATTTCCCTCGCACCCCGAACCATTTGCCCCCTATTGAATGTTGCATACTATTATCAACTTTGCCCAAATGGAATAAAGTTGATATTCAATTATCACTTGAAAAGTGCTCGAGCATTTTCCCGCCTGATCTGAATGGAGCCTTAGTCCTTGCCATTACCCTATCCCCGTTTCATTGCCTAACCCTTAGTGTTTAACTGTGCGATAATATATCTATTTGTTTTGAGTAGCTGGTACTTTGAAGTTGAAATACCTAGGCTATTTACGTTGGACCAGAACCAAGTGTTGCATTATGCCGTGTTAACACTAGGAGACAAATTGTTTTCGTTATATCATTTTCTACATCAATGATTCAAAGAAACTGTTTGAGTATTCAACGAGCGACTTGACGGACTGCTAATTACTAAAGCAGGCTATGATTTTAATCGCATTTATAGGTAGAGGCTGTGTTTATTTCACATCTGAAGACCTGTGTGGCGTGGCAGTATAGTAGCTGAGTGCTACGTCAGAGGTCGCGGTTTCAATTCATGCTGGAATGTTTATCCCAGATAAACATTCCAGCATGAATTAAACCCGCGACCTCTGACCTCGAAATGTTTATGCATAATAGGAAGGTATTAACAAAAAAAAATGTACCCATTTTTTATGAAATTTTGAAACAATTAGTATACTAATTATTCCTATAGATTTAACTGGGAAAAAGTGAACATCCAGGAAGGGACGAATCCGCGACCAGTCTCTTACAGGGGGAATACTTTGACCGAGGGAGCTCCCTGGACACGTCCTAGATATTCGAAATTCTCCGATACATTACGGCTCGGGGCGCCAAGTATTTTTTAAGTAGGTTTTTTTTTCTTGCGGACATCCCTTCGGATCCCTCCCCCCTCCCTCCCCCACGGGGGCGGTTATGTCGGGCTTGAACCGACTAAAACACTTATCCGCATTACAGAACATGTGATGGCGCTTAATAATATATACAACATTCTTATGAAAACAGCCCGCAATATTGTCCGAAAATATTTATGTATTATTTATTTACATCCACTTCACATCTCTTCTGTAACTACAATGTTGCTTCTTCGTAACAAGGAGCAAGTTTATCATATAGTATAGTCAGGCTACGTGTTGCTACAGAAAGTTTTCTAACAGAAATCCAATAACAATTTGTCCGACTCGGAAATAGAACCTAAGACGACACGATCGCACGCAAACATAATTGAAACTAGGTCGAACTGAGAAACTTCTATAACTATAAAACTACTTTATTAGGATAAAAGGCTGTAAGAGCGACTGGTGAGTCGCTTCAAAATGCAGAGCCTAGACTGCTGGGACTACAAACTTGATTATTATTATTATTATATCCATATTTCTTACAAAATTTTTCAAATTATAAAGTAATTCAATTATACATTTTTGAGCATTTTTTATGCTTACTTTTTCTAAAGATTTAGATCGGAAAAAGAGAACATCTAGAACGGGACTTGAACCCGCGACCAGTCCCTTACAGGGGGAATGCTCTGACCAGCTGAGCTATCTAGACACGTCCCAGATATTCGAAATTCTCCGATATATTATATGTGTCATAAGGCGACGCTGGAGAGCATTCCCCCTGTAAGGGACTGGTCGCGGGTTCAAGACCCGTTCTAGATTTTTTCTTTTTCCGATCTAAATCTTAGTTATAAAGTATTTAAGAGAATAACCTTTGTTATTTATTTTTATTTCCATTTCTAAACGACACTGTCATGCAGTAGGGTGCGTTTCCATAAATTGTGATTGATAAATTTACATATGTCTCCACTTCGCTTTCCTCCACGTAAGTGCCAACGCACCTTAATATTCCCACTCTAGTGTGCTGTTTGACAACAAGGCGAAACGACGATAATTTGGCATAATTTTGTAGCTCTAAAGCACGCTTTCAAAGTAAGCTCATGTTGAATGCTCAAGTATTCATCAAACTAAATATTAAACCAAATAAAATATTCGCCATGCAAGGTTGTATTAGTGTAAACGAACGTGACGACGATATCCAGTACAAAGAGTAGAACAAAGTTTAAAAGGTTTGGGATTAAACGCACAGTATGAAACAGTTCACAAGACGCGAGTTCAGACTCGATCCTTTAATTTCACTTTATTATAATTTTAGTCAACGCTCGTGCTATAAGCACGTGGATTCACCTGTTGAATTGTTCATCTCAATATTCAAGGAACCACGGAGCAATATCATCCCGATTTATATTATTTAACTTCTAATTTTTTACACCACTTACATGCTCCCCATCAAGCCTTACGCTATATGCCTTACGCAGGCATAAGGCCTGATATGGTAAGAGTCTATCATAGCCTAGAACTGCTTGCTGCTTTACCTTTTTATGCTATTTTTAAATGTGAAATCTTTGAACCGAGAAATCAGAGAAATGTAACATTGTGCGTAACAATACTAACGACGTTACGGTTCGAAATTTAATTCGGTCAACAAACATACCATCACTACCTAAATCGGTCAGTTTTATGGTTTAGCACATTCTATATTGTTTCAATCTTTTATTGTTATTTGCAACAGGCATTTACATTTACGATGCGAACATTGATGTGTCAATAACCTTGTTTTCCTTACCTATTCTCGTTGTGTTATATTTTTTATGAGCTGTTTGTAAACAAAACATCGTAAAATCTTTGTTACGGTTGATGGTGTCAGATTAAATAGGTCGCCACAACGAAGTTTTATTTATAAAAGTCATAAAAATTGTTAAGCTTATGAGATAATCTTAAATAGAGTGTAATGGGCGTTTGCATTAAACTAACTTGTTCACTACGCTTCATTTAATACGGCGCGGCGGCAGAAAACGATCTTAACATTTCTACTGCGGGACCAACGACAAAGGTTCCCTACAGAGGTAGCGGAAATGTTACGGGAGAGGACTAACACTCGCCCGTCCCTCAGAAGACGCACTGTACGACGGCCCCGGAGAGCGCGAAACGACCCTGAGGTCGATGGATAGGATTGCTCGTCGATCTAGCAGAAGCAGGCCCAATATGGAGGTGCGACTTATTCCAAGCACATCTGTCTTACCGAAAAAGAGCAAACTGCACACACTTACTCCACGGTGCGATCGTCTGCTAACCGACAAGTGGTCAAGGTCTGCCGGGTTTCCTACAGATCCCCGTGACGTACCCGATGTACAAACAAAAAAAAGGTCTCCTGGTAAACTGAGTCGCCTCATACTCAGACGAAAGAGATTAGTCGGATAACAGACTAAGATTTTATTCTATTTGTAAGATTTGGTTATTGATGTTAGGTTTTTTACTACACAGGAGGGGAGTTACCATCGCCATCGTCACTCCGTCATAAGATCATCATCAAAAACAAGAAGAAACATCATCATCACCACAAAAAGGATGATTCTGTAGCATCGGAGGAGAGTGAACCACGACCTGAACCTCAACCTCAAGGCAACGGCGATGTGTCTACTTCTACGGTTCGTATATTATATTAGGTATTTACAGAAATTTACACTATGTTGGTTTGTAAATATCTTTCAATTTCCTGACGTCTGACGTATCTGTTGTATCTTGTGGTAAGCGTAGGTAGCATAGTGCTGAAGAAGTCGGCCTTTCGATCAAGAGATCCCGGGTTCGAAACCTGGCCATTACACTATCGACGTGAACACACTCCTAACACAAGCAATTTAACTTAGCTAGAGGGATTAGGGGAATATTAGTAATTTCTGTTACTAATAATGGTAAAAATCAAACCATATATCATGGAGCATATACATACATATAAGTATATCATGGAATGCGAAAGTTAAAACGAATATTTATCGAATCGCCTTTTTTGATAAAATTCTATTCTAGCTGTTTCTACGTTCGTTAGCAATCGATTTTTTTATTTATAGAAATATCGATTTAAGGTAATTACAATCATTAATCAGGAATAGGCAATCCATTAGTTGTAATGAACGATTAAATGATATCGAAGTTTCATTTTTATTCCTCACGCAACGTTGTTATGATTAGGTACCAGTTCAACTTGGGGTGCTTGGTTGGGGACCTCCACGCGGTGCACCCTGGGCAACGGAGACGGCAGCGCCTCTCTCCTAGGGTGGGAGAGACGCTGCCGCCTACGGCCAACTCCGACCGAGGCGAGGACGGCCCTGTTGAGGGCTGTTCGGAAGCTTTCCACGTGTCCCTCTGACTAGCAGATGGCACAGTGGAGAGCAAGTAAGGGGCCATCTCGAAACCGGAGATGGCCCAGGGTCAGTCGGGGTGCGAGGGATATGCTCTATGGGTAACCTTACACCCCGGCGTCTTAAGACCCGAAACGGCGTGCGGTTTTAGTCGGTGCAAGCCCGACATAACCACCCCCGCGCTGCCCGGCGGGGGGGTATCCGAAGGGATTTCCGCACGAAAAAAAAAAAAAAGGTACCAGTTCAACATGGTGCGGAGCGCGAGCGCGTGGGCCACCGCCACCTCCTTCTGCGAGCATGTAATGCTCGCGAAGGAGATGGCGGAGCGCGCCCGGGAGAGATTTAGAACTCTCCCGGCCCGCCGAGCCCGCAACATGCTCGCCGCGCGTCGCAGGCGACTCAGGCGCCGGAGGTCGCTTAACGACCTCCGTCCTCCATGAGCGCAGGCCTGGGGGTGGCGGGTGAGGCCGCCTGTCACCCCAGCAGAAGCAGGCCGGGACGGTGGGGCGACTAGCGGACCTCCCCCAAACCGGGGCAAGACGGGGACACCGTGGTTCCCAAACCCGAGGGGGCCATCTCGAAACCAGAGATGGCCCAGGGTCAGTCGGGGTGCGAGGGATATGCTCTATGGGCAACCTTACACCCCGGCGTCTGTAGACCCGAGACGGCGTGCGGTTTTAGTCGGTTCAAGCCCAACATAACCGCCCCCGCTGGCACGCGGGGGGGTATCCGAAGGGATTTCCGCACGAAAAAAAAAAAAAAAGATGTCAATTTTCATCAATTGTGGTTGCAAAGTTCGTGGTTAGATAAACTCTATTTTTATTGTGGTTATTATCATACGTATGCAGACTATTTTTTAGTTATCGATAAATCGCACTTCGTCAGAAAAAAATGTCTAATGTACAAACATTATGTTTATTGTACATTTTGAGACTTTTTTTGCCGAGGTGCGAAATCTTCTGCAATGAAAATTGAGGTATTCAAAAAGTATGTAAGTATTATGATATAGTCGGAAGTTTACGCGAAATATTCTCCCCGTGACCGTGGCTGCTGAAAAGCAACCGAAACGTCGGGATCAATGTAAAATATAAAATAACATCAAATAAATCGCGATAGAATCCGTTCAAAAAGCTTTATTTCAATATGTGAGTATTATATTATGAATTATCACCAATCACACAAAATAGTGAGGTGTGATCACTACATAGTATAAAACAAAGTCGCTTTCTCTGTTCCTATATCCCTATGTATGCTTAAATCTTCAAAACTACGCAACGGATTTTGATGCGGTTTTTTTAATAGATAGTGTGATTGAAGAGGAAAGTTTATATGTATAATAACATCCATTGCACCCGTGCGAAGCCGGGGCGGGTCGCTAGCTGGTTATAATTCATCAAAAGAGACAAGCCTTAAAGTAAATGTCAGTAGGCAATTGCGTTCCGAATTACGTTGATCATCCTTACAGTATTGCGTATACAGGGCCCTACCAACTTCACGTGTTAGTCGGTGCACCTGTCTAACAACTGGCTCAAAAGCTCTGGCGAACGCTTCCCACTTGGGGTTGGGAGGTCAAACGGCAGTTGCTCAAGGTCAAAGCCAACTTATCAATCAAAACAATAAGAGAAACCAATGCTCCGAAGTGAAATTGCGGACTCAACTTCGAAATCGCTGGATTAGGATAATGATAATCATTACAGTATTGGGGCTTGTGGCATACAGGCGATAGCTGCGGGGGACTACCCGGCCTAGGGCGACCAAGTTCGCGTCCGCCTGTGTGCAGTCAACAACAAAAGTGGTTTAACAAATTCTTTTTATTAATTACTTTTACGTTACGTTTTTTCATCATATCTCCGGTTCTACTCAACCAATTGTAATCAAACATACGGCAGATTTGAAGTCTGACCAAGACCTTTCTAATAGAACCGCATCAAATCCGTAGTTTTTGCGTTCATTGCAAACGAACAGTCAAACAGACCAGAATTCCAAATAAAATATGTGTTCAAAATCGTTCATTTAACATACCTAACCAAAGTATTATTTTTTAATATCTTCAATGTACATACGCAACTGATTAACATTTTATAATAGTATAGACTTTAGCTCTTGAACCTTTCATAAAATAATAAACAAAACATGAAATATATTAACTTTATCCACTAGGGATTATAAAACTACATGTATATTCATATTCCAATTTAAAAAAACGTTTGTAAATATTTACGTGTGTATCCACGTTTGTCGTTGACTGTACATATTGCACTCATCATAATTATCTTAGCGTTATTCCTTGTTGCATCCGAGGCTATCACCTCGGAGCTCGGAGTCTGCTTACTGCTTCTCTTCCTTTGGACTTAGTTTATGCGACTTTTATGGGAGCGACTGTCGTCTGACCTTCCAACTCCTAGAGGAAAGCCTGCGCCGGAGCATCGCCCGTTAATCAGCAGATGTACCTGCTTGCAGGTGGCTTGGCTCTAGGGCTTGGTGGGGGCGAGGGAATTGCCTTGCTTACCATTGGTGCCCGGCAATGGACACTTGGGCAGTACACCGCCACGTTTCACCCTGGCATCTGAAGACCCGAGACGGCATGCGGTTTCAGTCGGTTCAAGCCTGACATAACCACCCCCGCTGGCCGGAGGGGGGGGGGAGAGGTGTATCCGAAGGGATTTCCGCACGAAAAAAAAAGATTTGGTGGGGTCCGATATACTGAAAATATTGCAATTTTTTTTTAATAAACAACGTCCAGTTTCGAGTGCAAATGATTAAGATAACAAACATTTATTCCAAGAACATAACAATTTGCAATTTGTTCTTTAGGGTAACCAAACATGATAGAAAAATTAACGATTTAAAATTGTAAACAATTGAAAACTGTGTGCGGTATTTCATTGTTTTATCTTTGTGATTTATCGTACTCGTTTCCAGTAATAATAAAATATTGGAGGCTGGTATCTACTTTATTTGAATTTGTTATACTAGCACATTCGGTGTGTTTGTTTTATTTTATACTAGCTGTACCCGCAACTTCTTCCGCATGGATTTAGATTTTTAGGGTTTTAGTTCTTTTGCGCGGAGCCCTCATTCTTTTTATAAATTAAAGTAGCCTAGTTACGCTTTGTAACATTATCTATCTAGCAGCGAAAGTCGCATCAAAATCGGCCCAGCCGTTCTAGAGATTACCTAAGTCAAACGGACAGAAAGAGAGACAAAAATGTCAATAATTACTTTTTGATATTGTCGGAAGTTTACGAACCGAAACGTCGTCGGATTCAATGTAAATTATAAAATAACATCAAAAAAAATCGCGATAGAATCCGTTAATTTTTTTTTTTATAATTTTGTGTTGCAAATACACTTGTATGCATTTATTTGAAATCTGTTATTTTAATGTTAAAAACACACTTAAATTGTATTTATTTGTATAGATAGATGTTAGACGCGGTTTTGCTCGCAGTTTTTTTTCAGGTATAAAGTGGCCTTATTGTAATCTAGGATACAGGGTGTACGTGTATGAGACCCCACCAAGATCTTCGGCGCCCTTTCCTCATGGGGTTGGGCGATCAGACGCTCCCATAAAAGCTGCATAAGCTAAACCTAAAAGAGCAGAAAGAGTGAGCCGACTCTGGGCTCCGAGGTGAACCACGCTACCTACTTATTGACTCGCGTATAGTTTATACTTTTAAACTCCGTGTGAGCTTCTTTTGGGGAAGAGAATAACCGTAAGTATTCCCTCTCCAGTTGACTCGCCAAGGTTCGTCGGAGTCATCGGACTCGGACAGCTCGTCGGGCGAGGAGGAGGCAGGCGGCGCCGACAGTGCGGCGGACGACGCGCGTGAAACTCACGCGGGCGCCGAGATCTCCGCCCTCGTCAACTATGTGCAGCCCGTACACTTCAGCTCCTTCGAGAACTCCGAGAGTAAGTACTTTTATGAAGTGAAAACTTGAGCACTTTCCATATGAGCGCTTTTTTGGGTGAAGAAAGTCATGGAACTGGTTTCATCGTCACATCCCGTCCTGTTACGCTTTCCTTATTCAGAAATGAATGGATGGATGGATGGACTGATGGATGGAGGGTGGTAGTTAGATAGGTAGGGAGGGAGAAAGGAAAAGAGGGAGCGAGCGACTAGGGAGGCAGCGCGAGTGTGACGCCCCTGGTGTTGCGCACGTCCATGTCCGGCTCCGGTAACCGCTTCCCATCAGGTGGGCCGTGAGCTTGTCTGCCACCTGAGTATAAAAAAAGGGAGGACGGAAGGACGGGTAGGTATGGAGGAAGAGAGGAGGAAGGTAGGGAGCACCACAATCCACTTAATGGGAAGCGGTTACCGCGGCCTATGGACGTGTTTAACACCAGGGGCGTCAAACTAATTCCTTTCTTGAAGAACTTCATATTGGAGTCGCTTAGGAGAACTACAGCAAAAAGATCATCCTACAGTTTGAGCTATCTGTTGTTTATACCTTCAGCATTTATATAACATGTGGTCTTGCACAGAAAAGAACCGTTACTACGAGATGTCGTCGTTCGACGAGAAGCAGGCGACGACGCTGTTGAAGGAGCGACCAATCGAATTCGTCAACTACAACAAACATCAGCTGTCGCGAGTGTACCCCGCCGGCACTAGATTCGACTCGTCGAACTTCATGCCGCAGGTGAGGCTATTAAATGGCACATTAATATGTTTTTCGACGTGAATCATCATCATAATCAACCTATTTTAGTCCACTGCTGGACATAGGCCTCCCCTAATGAGCGCCATAGCGCCCTGTCTATTTTTGACGTGAATACTTCTTTGAAATTGTTGCCACAGCGTGGAAGTTAAAAAAAACTAATGATAAGAAAATTGAGGGATTTGGTTTGGTGTTATAGCTACTACATATCTATTATAGCTAAAGGATGAAAGAATTTATTACGCTAAGCAATGTGACACTACGGGCGGCGGAAGGGTAACCACCGCCATCATTTTGAGGTCATTCTGCTGCGTATTACCCGTTACGAGCACACCCGCTAAATCTCATTGTTTACAAAGAATAGTTCACAAATCTCTTTTGATGTAGAAATGTCAACGGGGATTAGTGGAATAACCTTTTATAGTAGGAATAATAAAGTAGTTTACAACATTTCAAAATAGACGTTTTTAAGACCACTTTTTTTTTTCTCCATATTCTCTGTCCACCCTTATAGGGGCGATATCGAGAGGGTATTTATATTTCTATGTTATGTCATTAAAATATATTGTCGATCTTAATTAAATCTATGTTTTAAATCGCACTGATAAATTTTAAATCTTTGATTTTTTTAAATCTGTCCTTTAATTTTAAAGAGCCACAAAGGCGTAAATTAAGCAATATGCCCTTTTGTTATTAGTAACGTGAACTGTCATATCATTTAGGTAATCATGATTTTAACAGGTGTTCTGGAACGCCGGGTGCCAACTAGTTGCGCTCAACTATCAAACCTTGGATTTGGCGATGCAACTGAACTTGGGTACATACGAGTACAATCGGCGGTGTGGTTATTTACTCAAGCCCGAGTTTATGAGGAGAAAGGTAAGGATTTTGCTGTAAACTATCGTGATGATTGAAAATATGTGGCGTAGCGGTAGAGCATTCGACTGCTAAGTCAGGTCACAGGTTCAACTCAAATGTGTGCCAATATTTGTGTGCATGAATATGTATATTTACTTTTTTTTTTGTTGGGGTTTAAGCATAAATGTGTGTGTAGTGGAATTCTAGAACCCTAACATTAATACAAGCCAACAAATTATGCTAACTTTGCGTCTAGATAGTGCTGTGTAGAAGCTCCTAGATTTTTTTAGTTATTCGAACAATCATAGGTATTTTCACTTTGTCATCATAATATTGACGAATGACTAGTTTCAGTGCCGCGGTAGCCTAGTGGTATGGGTAATGGACTGCTGAGACGAGGTCTCGGGTTCGATCCCAGGTTTTACCATGGCACACACCAATGACTTTTCGATGCTTTTCGAAGTTATGTGTGTATTTATCGCAGGTTTATAAGTGCCCGGTTAATGGCAATAGGCTCGCCACCTATTACATTGGGACCTAAACATAAACTGGCGAAATGTGGGTGCTAGCACCTCTGCCTACCCCTTCGGGGATATAGGCGTGAGTTTATGTTATGATGTATGTTTAGTTTCAGTGTGATGCTTTACATTATAATATTGCACTCATACGCCCTTTTAGAAATGGCCAGGTCAAGAGTACTTCCAACCGGTGAACATGTATTAAACAATTATGTATTAGTAGAGGAAGCGAAGGGTGTATGTTAGGATCGTAGCAAGTGGGAATATCTCAATGGGAAAAAGGCTTGACTATATGTATATACACGCACTATGATTAACGTTGAATTTAAATATATTCGAGTCAGCATTTATCCTCTGAATATTTAAAATCCAACACTGCAATAAAATAAAAAAACGCCGAGCGGTGATGGTCAACCGTATCTGTAAAATTACTTTTAATGGACAATAAAAACGCTTTCGTGCGAATGCGGCACAAATTTTAACCAAAACATTCGAATTCGAATACCTACATTTATTTTTGTCAAATGGCGGTGGCGTGACGGTCAAATCTCCCCCAACAGCAGTGAAGTGAACCGCTAGAACAATTATTTTGGCTTAACTTAATGGGTTAAAAATCAAGTCATGTGCTGCCAACGTTAGTCATTGTCATCAGCGTCTGTCCGGTTGCATCCGAAGCTTTCATCTCGGACCTCGGGGACCGCTTTCCGGCTTTTTCTACTCTACTTCGTACAGTGCTCGGCATTTCTAACTGACCCGCGTTGCTAGTAGTTTTTTAAAAAAAGCAGTCGTATCCGAAAATCTTATAAACCATCATCATTCGATACTAATCCCGATGCATCTAAAGCTTTCTGTACAATCTTGGGTCACAAATAATTCAATTGGATTATAAGTTTGCGAGCACTCTATATTCATTCAAATTTTTATTGATTCAAATTTTAAACAATTTGCATTAATTCAAATATATTAGCAAAATTAAACTGGTCGACGAAATTGGCTTAGTGTAATGAGGTACAAAGTTGAGTTAATATCAAATTACAAATATCAAGATCGGGCTTCTAAGCCAATACTATCAGAAAAAGAAAAATATTCTTTGAAATTCTTGTTTATATATTGCTAGGGCACGCCGTAATAGCGGCGGTAAGCCTCATCATGGCGGACTGGCTAGAGAGGCGACACGGGAGCGTCTCGTTCCGGTTGAAGCAGGTGATCTCTGGCAAGGGGTGCTTCGGGGAATACCTGTGGCAGATCAGGAAGGGGTTAACGCCTGAGTACCATGACTGTGATCCAAGCGAGGACTCGGGGCTGCACACGCTGGCGGAATGCTCGGAGTGGGAAGTGCCGAGGCGGGCCTCCGTGGCAGCCCTCGGAGTGGGAGTCCTCTCCTCGGCGTCTTACTCACAGTGGTGGTGCGGACTGCTAGCGCATGTGCCACCGCCGCGGCGTCTGTAGGCCCGACACGGCGTGCGGCTTTAGTCGGTTCGAATCCGAAATAAGCACTCCCCGCTGGGTGGCGGGGGGGGGGTATCCGGAGGATAACCGAACGAAAAAAAGGGTATATATTGCGTAAGTTCATTAAAAGATAAATTAAATATCACTTGTTAATTCTCCATTTTCCTTGAACCTAATTCCATTCTAAACATATGGGATTACACAATCTGTTCCTTATCGTGTAACTATATGCATTTCTTTCAGGACCGACGCCTCGACCCATTCGCCGAGAGTACAGTCGACGGCATCATCGCCGGTACACTCTCTGTCACAGTACTGTCGGGGCAACTGCTCACCGACAAGCGATGCGGCACTTACGTCGAAGTGGACATGTTTGGTCTCCCAGCAGATACAGTTCGCAAGAAGTTCAGAACACGAGTAGCACCGAACAATGGAATCAACCCCGTATATGGAGAAGAACCCTTCGTTTTTAAAAAAGTAAGCTATTTGGGTATCAGCATCACAGCGTTAGTCCGGGTTGTACCTTTTTTTTAAGAAGAGAGTTTTTTTTGTCTGAGTGGTAGAGTCAAGCAACAGTCATTTTGGCCGTTGCAAGAATGGGCCGACTCGACCGGGGAAGCACCACCCTCTCATGGAATATCGACGCCAAGTAACAGTATTTGAACTGTTGCGTTCCGTTTAGTGAGTGAGAGTGCCGGAGCCCAAATTACTTTCCCATTCCCTCCCGAACTCCTTTCCCATCCCCTCCCAAACTCCTTTCCCATCCCCTTTCGTTTACAGGGTCGGCAGCGCGAGTATGACGCCACTGGAGTTGCACACGTCCATAGGCCGCGGTAACCGCTTCCCATCAGGTGGGCCGTGTGCTTGTCTGCCACCTTAGTGGCATATATAAAAAAAAAATTAGTAACCGAAATTAGTAATTTACCCGGTACCTAACCCCTCCGGCTAAACCTGAACATTTTGATTCGTTTTCTGTTAGACTTCACAGTTACTCCTTTCTTTCACATACCTTACGTCATTCAATCCATTGATTTTTGTGCCTACCTCTACTTTTACTTCCAAAAACTTTAAGATGTCTCCATGAAGGTTTACGGTTTGTCCATTTTTCATAGGGTTGTAGTATACATCTAAGCTCTCTACATTCATACTGAGAAATTTTCTGAATACATTACTATAATTCACTTTGTACCCACTAGTTATTTACTCTAGCTCAACCAGATCCATACAAAGGTTGTCTGGAAGAGATCGCTATAAGCGATAAGACCGCCCAATGTACAAAATATATTATAATAGCTAAGTTAAGTACTTGTGAAATTTCTTTGTTGGTGTAGAATAAAGTTTCTATTCTATTTGTTTTCATAATATGTCCACACATCATGATGTGGAAATATTATTACCGCCAGACGTTTTGCAATGCAACATTTCCTTCGCTGGCGCAATTTTCAAATTTCCTTTAATATGTGTACTAATTGTTTATTTTGTCGATTTCACTGTTATCAATGCAAACTACTGAGTCAGACGATGATAGTGCCAACCGACGACATGAGCTCACATTAAACAATATTCAAAGCTATCAATATAGTTCATTAAATTGATCGGTACTTCAAATTCTCAACAACATCGTTATTACATACGTAAGGTAGGTGCCTATTCTGGTGTACATCAGCATTAACCGGTGTTAGAAGTATTATTCGTTCGTGTAAGACAAGAATAAATATTGCGAGCGGTGCTAATAGTGCTGTGGAACTTTATCAATTTGGAATTTCACTGCTTCGGCAATTAAGCAATTTTACGACAACTATTTCGATTTAAATTTAAGTTTTTCCACCCAAGTGGTTGAAAGAAAATGAGAAAATGTTATATTCTCTTCATTACTTCCTTTTGAGACCATTCGATAAAGAATAGTATACTATACAATAGAGTATAAGTATACTATTCTGTCTAAAATGTAAATAAAAATAAAATGTAAATAATTTTATATGTATATATGTCCGCAGTACTGCCTTATAGCTTGCAGTAAAATTTTGATTATTGTAAAACAATCTTCATAAATACACGTGCAAATACTAATAATCTGAGATATTTAGAAGGAAACTATAATGTTCAAGTTTTTATAAACACAGTAAAAAATATCAAAATAAGTAAACGTCTAGTTTTGACATACCTGTCTTAAAATGTGAAATGATACAAATTTAGTAGTAAAATTACTTTACAACAACAACAACAACACAATCGGCTCCAAATTAAAAAAACACTACTTCTGATGATTCAATACATCACTCTCTGACTCGGCTAATTCACACGCCAACCATTCCTTTGAGATCGCCATATGGTGCTTGTCACTGTTCAATATGTGTTTACAAGCCATTTATCGGGCATGCGCCGGCGCCGACATAATGGAATTCAGCGAGTTTCGTTTTATAAGTGTATTGATTGAGTGAATGAACGACTGAATCCGACTGCACGGATGACGTAATGTTGTGGTAACCTCGCCATTGTACATTGACTTTAGTGGATTCGATTCCTATACGGTACGTATAGAACGAACTCGTAAACTAAACGCATGAAACGAAGTTCACGTATATATTGTATGTATACACTCATAACATAAACCAAAAAAAACAAAGTCTCGGTACATATAAAGGAATGCAACTTTCTTATTTGGACACTTAAACAGTGCAATTAACTGTCTGCCATGGTTTTTCTAAGCAAATACAGTATAATGACTTCGGAAGATTTTGCAGGAATTGCAAACCGCGAGCTCCATCCGAAGTGTTGCAAATGTCCATGGTTATTACGATCACTTGCCACAGACATTAATTTGCTTGCTTTAAAAAATGAAGAAACATTTTTCAGTACTTCCAGCAGGGTCCAGATGACACTAAAAAAATCCGTAGAGAGCTTACTAGTAAGTACCATATAATGTTATGTGGTCAACATTACGAAGAATAATTTGATTGTAGCACCTACAATATGCTATATTGAAAGTTATCTTCGATATAATATATAATGATTTTATTTCTGCCACACACCAATAATTTTAAATGTTTAGGCGTACCACAAATGTTACTAAATAACAATGACACCGTAAAAGTGACATTTATATCGTAAAAACCGCGGAATTACGATTCCCACAGGTGTTTATACGGTTCTCGAGTTCGGTTTTTGCTTTAATCACCATTGACCTTGTTGCGGTTTATTGTTCCGATAAATAAAAAACCTTTTAATGTCAGCCGAGAGAAACGTGTTTTTTTATGTCCAGGAAGTTCAAGTTGAACATCAATAGTTAGTGCTGTACCTATATATTGGGCGCTTAAAAAACGGCTGTGCTGTTTTTGGATTTTCGTATTCGATTTTTCTGTTTGTATATTTAATATTATCTAAGACTTATTAAGTATTGACTAGTCACGAGTATGAAATTAAAAACCACTCTGTAAATGCGTCCCTGAAAATTCATCTTCCCTATCTCGAACAGTACTCTTGGGTCTGAGAACTCCTCTCTTAGTTTTCTCATCAGCCTGGCGTTCCAAACCTTTCTTTCTCTTGCTCGTTCAAGAGTCTGCTTCATTTATAATCTCTTATTCATATTAGTCGAATCGAGTACCAGTTATACCGGGTATAACTTGAGCCAAAAATATTTTTGACTCTAGTTGCAACTTCAGAAACTTGACTCACTCTGGTTCTAATGTTGTTTGTATGAAATGACCGAGACATTAGTAATTCAAAAGCAAGTTCCACAGTAGGGATCATTCGAACTTGCGTTCATCCCAATATCGCTGAGGAGCTTCGCCGGATGGTGGATGGCCGCTGGATGGTGAGAAGCTAGGGTGAGGTCCAGAAGATATGGGCCACCATCTCAGATGCTGACGATCCTAAAATGGTAGCCCTACCTTGACGGACTCAAAAGATGCTTTTTCACGCCCCGCTTGAAGAACCCGGGATTGTAAGAAGAAGGAAACACGTGCGCGGGCAGAGCATTCCAGCTCTTTATCGTGCGACAAAGAAAGGAAGCACCGAACCGCTGAGTACGGGACTGTATGATTTCCACCGTGTGTGGATGGCATCGCATTCCAACACGTGTTGTTCTGCATCGAAATGGAGAAGGTGGGATTAGTTGAAAGAGCTCTTCAGAACACTCGCCGTGGTAGAGGCGGTAAAATACATCCAGAGAGGCAATGTCTCTACGCAGCTGCAGAGGTTCTAAACTATTACTAATCTCAGGATGATACGGATGGCACGCCGCTGCCATCTGTCGAGAGCGTCTAATAAGTACTTTGCGGAGCCATCCCAGAGATGAGAGCAGTATTCCACGCAGGGGCGAATTTGTGTCTTGTACAAAAGACACCGCTGCTCCGGCGTGAAAAACCGTCTCAGTTCCTGTTCAGAACTCCGAGTTTTCGTGAGGCTGTTTTGATGACGCTCTCGATGTAGTTTTTATTGTTCAGTTTGCAGCGAACGTCCGTTGCTCTGGTTTATAACTGTATAATTCCGTTACCTACACGTCTGCTGTTTGAAATTTTTGATGAAGTGCATCATAAAATGTAAATAAAAATAAAATTGTTGTCCTACGCGTCAAACTTGATGACCGCCCTGGACTTCGCGATTTGATTTTGTTCAAGATAATTTCTCGTTATCATAAAGTTATTTCAAAAATGGAACTTTCTAATATGATTCATTAAACTTTCGCGCGAAGTATAGCTTAAGTAACCTTTACGGCTTCAGTCACCCATCTTGCGATTTGGCGAATTTAAACAGCTTAGACATGAAAACTTCTAAAAATTCTACAAAGCGGCGCAACGGGTATCATTTTAAATGTTACACTGGATTGTATCCATTTTCGCAAATATGTGTTTATCGAACATAATAAATTTAATAAAAATAGACGCGAATACGAATACCATACACTCTCGCACGTGAGTAGGTATGACAATATGACATGGGAAGAGCGGCAATAGGAAAGTTGAATCTTGATTTTTTTCTTAGTCTTTTCTGCATTACGCATGATTTATGTTCATGGCTTTGCCCGCAAGAACTTGAGTTCTTACATCCAAGAGTAAAGTATATAAGTATATAAGTAATTATGTCACTCTTGGGGCCATAAAACTATACAATTACATATTTTTATTTTTAATTACATATGTGTATGTGTAGAAAAAAAAAACTTTTGTTTCTATTTCAAGGTGGTGTTACCAGAATTAGCAATGATACGTATAGCGGCTCACGAAGAAAGCGGTCGATTACTTGGCCATCGTGTCTTACCCGTTGTAGGGTTATGTCCAGGCTATCGACATGTGAACTTGCGTACCGAATTGGGATTACCTCTGACCGCTAGCATCTTACTCCTAGTTGTTGTCAAGGTAAGAAACATATTTATACTACCCACAGCAATAAATAAATATACTCTGAGATCAATCGCTGTTATTCCAAAATTAACCTTACAGCCGATTTTTCTAACCCGTATGTATGTGTCTCTAGCGTTTTGCTTTCATTGGCAAATTGAAAATTGTTTCGATGTTCTTGCATTTGTTGGTCAGCAGGTGGACGATAATCTTTTCTCAGCTGAAGAGGTTTGATATTTGAAGTTATTGTAAGGTAATAATTCCAGCCTCCCGAAATGACAAGAAGTACATCATTAGTGCGAAGAACATGGCCCAGTCTCCGGTCATTAGGAAGAAACGGTTCACGGTTCCGATTGTGGTCCATCCATGGAAGTAGATGACGTACCTTCTATTATGTCGGAGTAAAATTTCTCTGAAAATTAGAGTAGTAGTTACCCGACAGTACTTTACTTTATTGGCAATTGGTAGCCACACAGAGGTCAAAAATTGATAGCTACACAGATTGGGCACAAACAATGGTACATATGTGACCAGATGAGGTCAACAAGGAGCTGATAAATGGATCAATAGTGCCCTGACCACTCTTAAGGGTCTCTCGTTTTATTCTTAAAATGATAAAGAAGAATTGACGCTGGCTTCGTTCAAAACTTTCAAGTAAAGTCCTCAGTTAACTAACTACGATTAATCCTACTTCTAACACTCTGGCTTTTGTCTGTGGTGTCATTACAAGAGGCCTATATGACGTAGACTAATTAGAACTGTTTAGATTTACTGACATTATGTTCGATATTGTCTATGGACAGTAAGCAATGGAAATCGCTGGCAATAATCATATTAACATGAAAACAATTTAAAAAGTATCCGTTATGGTTTTTTTTAATTCGTTATATTGATGTAATTGGAAACTGTAGTATGGAGAGGTTTTTGTGAATATGGATATTATGGTAGCGATTTACGTTACTTATTATCTCTACTACAAGATAAAATACACATGATTTGGTATAGTTGAAAGCACTTGTCCTGAATTCACAATTGGTCTTTCGTAGATTTATAACTTTTGGTATGGCTAATGGACTGCTGAGACGAGGTCTCGGGTTCGATCCCAGGTTTTACCAGGGCACACACCAATGACTTTTCGATGCTTTTCGAAGTTATGTGTGTATTTATCGCAGGTTTATAAGTGCCCGGTTAATGGCAATAGGCTCGCCACCTATTACATTGGGACCTAAACATAAACTGGCGAAATGTGGGTGCTAGCACCTCTGCCTACCCCTTCGGGGATATAGGCGTGAGTTTATGTTATGAGAGTTTATGTTATAACTTTTACAAGGTTTCAGGTACTTTTACCTATTCCAAACCATGATTATTTTCATGAATATCGCTACCGAAAACTACCATCGTATGTGTGTTTCCATAGTTACCTCTTACTCATTTTCATGTTCTTATTTTTTTACTTTCTAGGACTATGTACCTGACCGGCTGTCAGAACTTGCGGAAGCGCTAGCGAACCCTATCAAGTACCAGAGCGAATTGGACAAGCGTGAGCACCAGCTAGCCGTGCTCACCGAAGATACGGATGTGCCGACTGAAACTAAGAAAGGAAACGAATCAGAACGAACCGATCGTCCTATCGCACATTCTGTAAGTATAGGAAACCTTTCGGCAAGTGCTTTATTTATTTCATTTTAAGTAGAAATATTGCAATGGCAATAGGCTCGCCACCTATTACAATGGGACCTAAACATAAAGTGGCGAAATGTGGGTGCTAGCACCTCTGCCTATCCCTTCGGGGACATAGGCGTGAGTTTATGTTATGTTAATATTGCGGTACAAAGTGATTGAAAACTGAAATAAATTTTATACTAGTTGACTGAAAAGGGGGGATAAGAAAATTTGCTTACAAATTATAATAATATGTTTAATCAGTAAATATAGTGAGCCTAATCCATATACATAAAATAGAATCGCCATCGAATTCACCCCATCGGCGCCAACGATGGTATGGGCGTGTTGGAATCCGACCGACTAAAACCACACGGTGTCCTCCCCAAGTGTCCATTGCCGGGCACCTCGGGTAAGCCCTAGAAAGGATAACTCCAGGGTTACCGGCGGACTTTGGCTGCCATCGTGGTCTCGCCCATGGGGTAGGGTTTGATCCCGCGACGGTGAGTTGGTAGGCATGTGTAGGACACACACGACACGCCTCTGTTTTGACTTGCTTCTTTAAGGACAGCGAGTCGACCAATAGCCATCCTCAGGCCCCGATTATGGAGTTCGGTCATCACAGGCGTAGACAAGTCTGTGGCGTCCTCGCCGCAGACTGCGGGACTCAGGGGGCAGGGTCTTCCCGCTCCCTCCCGCCGCCTCTTTCGCGCTCATTACCTGCTCGCAGAAAAAGGTGGCAGCGTGCCACTTGTTCCCGACGGAGACCATGGCTCTCATCATAGTCTCCAGAGAGAGAACGTCCACGCCCAGAACCGCAAGAAGATCCCGGCGTTGACTCGCCCACGCTGGGCACCCCACCAATGTGTGGAGTGCCGTGTCTTCGCCGGGATCCGCGCAGCTAGTATATTATATAAATTATCATTATAGTGGGTCCAACACCGAATAAAATAAAAACCTTAATAAGTACCCGCTATTTTCTCAGTACAATCGATTTCAATCACATATTTTTCTATGACTCCCTCATTGGTACTTATTTTATCCCTCACATTTGCTAATTTTTCTATACCTAGGAAGTTATCTTTATTTAACCATCCCAATTCTCTTCCAGATAAAATTCGATAAAGACGAATGCCCAGAAGGTGGTAGCCCATATCGAGAAGGAGCGAACGACAGCATAAACTTTATGGAAAATGAAATACAAAACGCCCCGCCCCCGCCACCAGAGAAAAACTCACACGGTATGATGTCACCACTCTCTATACTCAAGTCTTTAGTTCCGTGGAGTAAGTAAGTCTTCTTCTCTTCTTTCAACATTATTTTGGAGTGTCTAACCTGATGCTACTAACTGTAAGTGTGTTGTCTTGAGCTGTCTGTGTGCGTTGTAGGTATGTATATTAAACTTGTTATTGCAATTATTTGGCATGTGAAGCTTCTGACCTCAAATGATGTTAACGAAAACATATTACTCAGCCTATGTCGTTCGTTCGTATGTCGGTTTGTTACAGGGCTATACCTTGAGAACCGTAGCAAGTATCTGTATCCCCCCTTCAAACATAAATTATTTAAATATTTTTGATTTTTTTTAAATAAAATATACTGTAAAGTTAGAGACCATCAAAAAACCCTCAGACGCTTTTTCATAGTTGTGAAATTGACAACTAATATAAAAAAAAAATGGTTATTATATACAGAAATAACTTCTAATTATAATTTGGGATATCAAAAATTGTGATGATTTTTGCGTTTTTGTCATTTATATGCGGCGAAACCTTAAAAGGAAGTTTTAATTATACTATATGACCAGATAATAATATATGTATTTGCTTAGCAGGTTTAAAAAAGTTTAATTGTCGCTTTGTTTTGTTTTTAGTAATACGTTTGTTAGATGATACGGAGTGTAACATACTACGTTAATCATCGACCGATCACTGTGCCTTGATAATGATGATGTAATGCCACTACATAATAGCTAAAAAAACTAAAAGTGTGTACGCTATTAACTTTGTTCGCTGAGCTTCATATCAACCAACCAATCAATCAATCAATTAGCCTATTGCAGTCCAGCTTCATATACCTACCCAATATTCATTTTTATCAGAAAGTATTCATAGCTATCTTAGAATACAACGGCAAGGAAAGGAGGCAATGATATACATATACATAAATATAGTCACGACTATATATTCCTTGAAACAGAGGTATGTGTATTCACTCACACTTGTCCAAATGTTTTTTTTTCATAGATTAATTGTTTAATCTTGAATTCAGGACATACCTTTATTGTTGTATGAAAAAGATTTATATTACTGCATAATATCTAAAGGTAGAGGAGAGTCTTAAGTTTACACAACACCTAGTTTATTATATCTGTTCATACATCTTGCAGAAGCAGAAAGCAAACCCAACGGTACGTCGGAAGAATCGTTAGAAGAGACTTTAGCAGGATTGCTCTCGTCAAAGTTAGTTCGCGATAAACAAATGAAGCTGTCACGTGAACTCGACACGTTGCGACGCAAGTATGACAAGGAGAAGAAACCCACCTCGAAGTTCTACGTTAGCAAAAACCTTGTGAAGAGATTGTCTGCCAGACAAATGTGAGCTCTTTGACATTCACAATTATTGTATAAATTCCTGTAATATTGGAAAAAAATGTTAAAGGTAAAATTTTCGATCTGTTGCTCGCTATCGAAAGTTACCATTTTTTAATCTGCGAAATCGTATATTTCATGAAATTGCACATTTTCCTATAGTTAAAAATGAATTAACATTTAGCCTATTCAATAAAAAATGTAATAGAGCGTTAAAATAACGTCAATTCTTATTTTATCGTTTTTATTTATTACGCACCAATCACAAATAGTAACTTATTACTAAATAATAAAATGTGACGTCATACTTCTTTATTTCATGCAAGTTTCCATAGAGCTTACCGTTTCTTCACTTAAAAATAAGAAGTTAATTTGACTTGACAGTCAAGTACCCAATGTCTCTGTGCTTTGGAGAGCACGTTAAGCCGTCTCGGTTGCCATACGAACACCTGAGGCATTCGTTATGGGTAATTGGGAGACCTAATAAGTCCGATAACCTGGTCTAACTACAGCACTTCGATATCGCCAGTGGCGTTACTTTAACATCCACCCTCAATTTTGGGTCTTATATTGAGGCTAAAGTGACTGCTAAAAAGCTGGGCATTCTGTCGAAGGTGCGACAGTACTTTACACCGGAACAGTTGCTCAACCTGTACCAAGCCCAGGTTCGATCCTGTATGGAGTACTGCTCGTATCTGTGTGATGGCTCAGCTAAATACCATCTAGAAGCGCTAGAGACAATAGAGAGACGGGCCAAGAGGCTCATTAACAACGATGCACTCGTCGAGAAAAGGCTTCAGAGCCTTGAACATCGACGCAAAGTTGCAGGCCTATCGGTCTTTTATCGGATGCATTTCGGAGAGTGTGCGCTGGGATTGCACAACTTGATACCTCCACGCCCTTTCCATTAACGAACGACCAGACGCACAGCGACGCGCCACCGCTACATGGTGGATATTCCACTCATACGCACGAAACGTTTCGGCGACACATTTATTATGCATACAGCTAAGGAGTGGAATTGCCTGCCTGAGTCTGTGTTTCCGGAAAGCTATAACCTCGGAATCTTCAAGTCTCGAGTGAATAGGTTTCTTCTAGGCAAACGTGATCCATCGTAGACCACATCGTCACTTACGACCAGGTGAGATAGAGGTCAAACGTTAGCCTATCATCCATAAACAAGTTGAATTCCTGAGACGAGCTCAGCCGAATACAAGGGATTTTCGATATAGCGTTTTTTTTTAAAAAATTTTGCGATTATTGCGATTTTTTCTTTATCTTGCAATGGTTCACGAATCTATTACCGAAAACAGCAACTCGATAGCTCATCTCCTTCATACCCAAAACCGTGACAGAAAATTGGCAACGACGACGTCGACGACAACTCGATAGCAATAGGGATTTCTAAAGAAAATCCCTAAAAAAGTGGGTCGTGGAGCTCAAAAGGTAGTCGCTTCATAGAAAATATCGAAGTTCAGCTGTTCAGTAGCTAGATTAAAAGTGGAACCCAACTGTGTTGGGAAAAGTTTCGGAGGAAGAGCCAAGTACTCAATTCTACTAACGAAATAAATTATATTCTTTGCCAACAGTGAGGCGACACCTAGCACTGAAGATGGTAACACCACAGAAAGTTTAAATTCATCGTTGACTGCGGAACGAGACTTGCGACTGCGGTACCACCATCTCATATACGCAGCGTTGGAGAAACACGTGCGCAATGATCAACAACATCAGATGAAACAACTTGCCGTAAGTATATATCGTTTCTGCCACACAACCCGGTTTTGGTTGCTTAGTAAGTATATATTTTCCTATCGCCGTTGCACGATACTGTAGACTTATATCTCTCTTTGAGCAATGAAATCAGTCTCAGTCAATCTCAGTGATCGAAACGAAACATCTCATTAGTCAAGAGACTGTTAAGATTCAGATAGACGAGGAGTCTTTAGTAGTGGTGAAGGATCCAGATATGTAACACGATTTCTACCAGGTAATACTATCTTCGCGAGCGCGTGGGCCGCCGCCACCTCCTTCTGCGACTCCGCGCCGCGCGTCGCAGGCGACTCGGGCGCCGGAGGTCGCTTAACGACCTCCGTCCTCCATGAGCGCAGGCCGGGGGGTGGCGGGTGAGGTCACCTGTCACCCCAGCAGAAGCAGGCCGGGACGGTGGGGCGACTAGCGCCCCTCCCCCAAACCAGGGCAAGACGGGGACACCGTGGTTCCCAAACCCGAGGGGGCCATCTCGAAACCGGAGATGGCGCAGGGTCAGTCGGGGTGCGAGGGATATGCTCTATGGGCAACCTTACCCCGGCGTCTGTAGACCCGAGACGGCGTGCGGTTTTAGTCGGTTCAAGCCCGACATAACCGCCCCCGCTGGCACGCGGGGGGGGGGGGGGTATCCGAAGGGATTTCCGCACGATAAAAAAAAAAATTGTTATACTATCTTGATAAGTAAAAGCTATTTTTCTCATGAATCCTATCCTACTAATATTATAAATGTGAAAGTTTGTGAAGATGTTTAGATGTTTGTTACTCAGTCACGCTTTAACGACTGAACGCCTGCCAACTCACCGAAGCGGTGACACGAAACCGAAAACCCGACCCCACCAGGCGGGCAACCCTGGGGTTATCCTTTCGAGGGCTTACCCGGGGTGCCCGGCAACGGACACTTGGGGAGGACACCGTGCGGTTTTACTCGAGACACGACATAACCACTCCCGCTGGCCAGCGGGGGGGGGGTATCCGAAGGGATTTCCGCACGTAAAAAAAAAAGGGATAGATTATGGTTTGAAATTACACATAGGCACCTGGAATAGGATATCGGATATAGGATATCGACCCATGGGGAGCGCCGCGGGCATCAGTGATATTATAAATAAAAACAGTGGTCCCATTAGTCGAAATTCGACTGCTATTATATTAAAAAATGAATCAAACTGAGAAAAAATTGGTTATAGTTTTCAATTGATGACACTTAAGTTTGTTTAATAGCTAAACAAAACAAAATTGTTTGACATTAAAATTGACATTGATCGTTTATTTTTAGGAGTCATTAGAAGTAGAAAAGAAAGAAATCCTGAACAGACTTGCAAACTCAAGGAAGGAAGACGTCAAAGCATTAGCAAAGAAGACTAACAGAGACAAAGACGAGATTAATAGGAGAAAGAGGGAGATACATTCACAGGTACTTATATCCGTACCCGGGGCATCACCACTTTTACTTACGCTCGCAGCAAAATGCGATTATGCAGCGAGTTCTCACCCAGCAAAGACACCGTTTCGCTCTGGAGAGTGAAATAGTTTAAATTACCGACATATAACGTTGTCTAGAATGGAATCACGATTGCAGCGAGCGGTTCTAATGTAGATTACTGAGTATAGTGAGTGACGTAAAGGCACACCACGATATTAAAAAAAATCGTTACGTGTGAAACATACAACTTTTTACCTCAATCAGCGAGAAAAGCGTTTTAGATTGTTAGAAAAAAAGACGATATAAAAATAGTTCCCATAAAATGCGGCACGGCGGGCGCTGGTGGGGCTAGCGCCTTCCCTTCAATGACATTCAACATGAACCATTTTTTAGCGGCGACTAATACAATTGGTGGTGTTCGAAATTAGAATCAGTTTTACTCACGCTCGCAGCAAAATCGCATTTTGCTGCAAGCGTGGCTAAAATTGATTTTTGAATTGATATTGAGTCGATTTGTAAAAAAATACGATTTTACAGCGAATTTTTAGTTAGCAAAAGCGCCCTTCCATGCTGGAAAGGAGGCAAATATATGAATCGTATAGAAGCAAATACAGCAATATCCACTTTTTTCTCAAATGACCCTGATGATAGCGCCACCATCTATGTAAAATTTCAAACGTTTTTTTAAAAGTAATAGTGCTCCTAAAACAGCAATATCCCGTATAAAAAGTAGTTGAACTTTTGATGTTCGGTGCAAAAATAGCAAATCCAAGCCTGTCAAAACCAATTGCAGCAAAGTCCCAACTAGCCAATCACGGAGCGTTATTCAGTATGGCGAAAACGGTTGAACGGCGTAAAGACGTGCTCTTATTTCGATAATTATTCTTAGATTTTATCGAGTTTTGAAGTGATCTAGTTATTACATCGTAAAGATGGATTGTTCTCCGGTCCCTGTAAATAATAACTCTGCAAGAAAACGTCAACGAAACCCCGACAATTGGAAACGCAATCTCACCAAAGTTCAGAGGTTAGTACTCTAATTTTATACAGTATTCCTTAAGCCTTGATACTTTTTTGGTAACCGATTCTTTTTATTTCAATTTCATTTTTGAATCTTCATAATTATCTTAAACTATTTGTGTATGTTGTTTTTTATGCCTAAATTGCTGAACTGAACCAATTTTAATGATTTTGCGTCGAGTTATTAACCTGCGGAGGGCACCAGGGACAAAATACCCGACATAAAATTACATGATTATTATTGATTATAAATGTTTCTTTCTATCCATACTACCTAATATTATAAAAATGAAAATCTGTTCGTATGTTTGTCTATTTCATGGTCAAACCGCTGGGTTGTTAGTGACGAAATTGAGAGAGAGTGAAGATGATTTAAAGCTTGGGAAAGTTTTCAATCCGTGCCTTCATCCGTGATGACCGTCAATAAATATAAAAAAAAATTAGTCTGTCTGTCAATAGTGTATTTTAAGAGTTTTTTTTTTGTTTTAGGTATTCACCAAAAACGTTGCCGATGAGACCTTTATGCAAGCATAAAAAAACATTTCAGTGCTTGTCTATCACAATGAAAGATATTAAATCATTTCATGATAGATTTTATCAATTTAAAAATAAAAGCAAACAAGATGCATTCATATTAAAACATTGCACAATTAGGGGAGATCTATGTCCAGCAGTGGACTAGAATAGGTTGATGATGATGATGATGATGAACGTCGTCGTCCAATAACTGGTAACCATAAGCCAAAGAGTTCACAAATTTCTTATTTTGTGTATAGCCCTGATTCGAAGAAACGTCTAAAAGTTTGCCAGAAATTTTTTTTGATTGTTCTCCAAATTACCAAATATAGGGTGCAATCAGTGATGACTGAATATTTTAAAACGGGTGAATTGCTCAAAGAGAAAAGAGGTGGCGATCACGTTTCTCATAAAAACACACACAAAAAAAAGGCGGTAATGGATTTTATAAATAAATTAAATTGTGAAGAACCACATTATTGTCGCGGAAAAACAAAAAGATATTACCTACCTGCAGAACTTAGCATCAATAAACTATGGTTGATGTACAATAATTCACAGATTGACAATTTAAAGGTAAAAAAGTCTTACTTCCGTAATTTATTTAACCAGAATTACAATTTGGGATTTGGTTCACCTCGAACCGATGTATGCTCGACTTGCTTGCGGTTTGGTGAAAACATAAAAACAGAAACGGACAATAATGTCCGCAATGAATTATTAATAAACCAGAGAATATACAAATTGAAAGCAAAGGCTTTTTTTGGTTATGTTAAAGAAGAAAAATCTGATCTAATTACTTTATCTTTTGACTGCCAAAAAAATTTGTGTTTACCGAAGACCCCCGATCAATCAGCATATTACTCTCGTCAAGTCAATTTGTTCAATTTCACCATAGTTCAGGGATCATCGAAAAGTAAATTAGAACCATCAAACGTGTTTGCTTATTGCTGGACAGAAAACTCATTTCCTAAAGCTTCAAACGAAATTGCTTCAGCTGTTTACCATAGACTCCAGAATACAGAACTAGATGGAATAAAGACTGTACGCTTGATAGCAGATGGCTGTGCCGGCCAAAACAAAAATACCACAGTTCTGGCAATGTGTACTAAGTGGCTAGCTGAGGCTCCTCGCCATGTAAAGACTATGGAGCTGGTTTTTCCCATAGTTGGACACTCTTTTATACCCCCAGATAGAGTTTTTGCGCGAATAGAAAAAGAAATACGTAAACGGGAGATAATAGCAAATCCCGGTGAATATTATAATATTTTATAAGAGTTTGGAAAAATAATAATTTTAGGAGAAGACTGCAAGGTATTTAATTGGAAGGATGACGCAGCAAGAGTCATGAAGCCTGTCGGAAGATGGCACTTCCAATTTAAAAATGCCAAACGATATGTTCTAAAACGTTCTAAAAAAGAAGGAAACGTTCTTATTAAAGGAAACATACATTATAAACACGATGACAGTGTTTTTAAGAACGTCAACCTTCCAGGGAAACTGTCTATTAATTTACATCCCATTGAAATTTTCCCTACCAATAAAATTAATGACTCCAAAGCATCGGATGTTCGTAAACTTTTAACCAATCATTATGGTGAAAACTGGCAAACTATTGAGCGCCTAAACTTTTTCGTTCCTTTGATTTCTGGTCCAAGTGATGAAATGCAGATGATGAATACTCATAATACTGAAACTATAGAAGAAGTTATTTGTGAACCCCAAGAAGAAATTGCGAGCATGCTAATTTAATTTTCAATTAGCCACATAACTATAATTATTATCTTTGTTTTGTAAAAGTAGGTACATACTATTGTTGTATGTAGGTACTTAAAAAAGCATTGATTGCGTCTGTTATAATGAAAAGTTCATTAATAAATAAATATTTTTTTGTCAATTTATTTGTGTGCGTTTTTTTTTAACCCGGCCAATAAAATTTCGTAATACTAGACATACCTCATTAAAGTATCACAATTCACACGTCCTAGTATACACAGTTTTAAATATGGCGTCCATCGGTGCAATGCCAGCAAAATCCCAAAGTAGGAGATTCAAATACAGCAATATCCTACTGTCAAGAACAATAACAGCAATATCCAGCATTTTTTTTCAATATTTTAACGTCATCGTTTAGTTATTTTATTACATAATCGCTTGCACATGTGTATTTTAACATCCCCGTTGCAATAGAATAAAATTTTGTTCAATAAACATAGGTATGATTAACAAAATTAGTTTTATTTAAATTTCCCAAAATCACCTTACATGGATATTGCTATATTTGCTTCTATATGATTCATATGTTTATACCATACCTACTCTAAAAAGCTTATTTTATTCACGCAAAATAGTGAATAAAAAGGGCCTTTTATTCACTGTTTTGTTTTTATTCACTATTTTGGTGTTTGAATTTGGAACACAAAAATATATCCGGTCTCTATTTCAATGCTTACACAAACTCCTTGCGCTAAGATTCGAAATTCAAAACTCATTGGTGCAAATAAATTCTCGAGATTTGATTGGTCGATATTTGCGACAAGGAGTTTGGCATTAGAATAAATATTGTTTCACAAGTTGACCACTCTAATGATAATAATAAGAAAATTACGCTTAATTTCAGTCATTGCTCTAATTTTAATGTCCATTTCAATAAATGTCAATTCTTATTTCTTGATTAAATTTCTATTTTCGCTTAAATTATGTTTTTTCTCGTAGTCATGGTATAAAGTATAGTATGCAACTCCTGAATAAAGTACGAATTTATATCGAGGGCCATGAATCACTCGCGTCGTTCAGGATTCTAACAGTTGAATCACTCGCTGCGCTCGTGATTCAATCATTAGAATCCTTCACTTGCTCGTGACTCATCTACGGTCCTCGCTTTAAATCCGTCCTTTATTCACTAGTTGCATAATATACTATTATACCATACCTACTCTAAAAAGCTTATTTTATTCACGCAAAACAGTGAATAAAAAGGCTTTTTATTCACTGTTTTGTTTTTATTCACTATTTTGGTGTTTGAATTTGGAACACAAAATGTATCCGGTCTCTATTTCAATGCTTACACAAACTCCTTGCGCTAAGATTCGAAATTCAAAACTCTTTGGTGCAAATAAATTCTCGAGATTTGATTGGTCGATATTTGCGACAAGGAGTTTGGCGTTAGATTAAAAACTGTTTTGTGTTCTTTGCTGCCTTTAAAAGAAATAAATATTGTTTCACAAGTTGACCACTCTAATGATAATAATAAGAAAATTACGTTATTATTAATTTCAGTCATTGCTCTAATTTTAATGTCCATTTCAATTCATGTAACAATTCTTATTTCTTGATTAAATTTCTATTTTCGCTTAAATTATGTCTTTTCTCGTAGTCCAGGGCCATGAATCACTCGCGTCGTTCAGGATTCTAACAGTTGAATCACTCGCTTCGCTCGTGATTCAATCATTAGAATCCTTCACTTGCTCGTGACTCATCTACGGCCCTCGCTTTAAATCCGTCCTTTATTCACTAGTTGCATAATATACTATTCCGTGCCCCCAGTCGGTGGAGCGCGGCGTGGCGGAGTGCTGCCGCGCCGAGCAGAAGTACGCGGCGCGGCGCGAGCAGCTGGCGCGCGCGCACGAGCGCCTGCTGCAGCTGCTGCTCAAGCACCGCGACCAGGTACTGTGCGCCGCCCTACCCAGCGCCGAGACGGCCACCACCTACCTCTAAGGCCTCGTTTTTTATTTTTTATTTTTAGGTCACGTCAATTTGACTTCACCTCGCCTGATGGTAAGCTGAAGGTAAAGTCTCAGGAAAGAGGGTCACCATTACATACACGTACCATGTTAACAATGGTGGCGCTCAGCTTGACGGCCTCATCAAAAGAGGATTGTCGTCGCAGCACCGCGTGACACCCACCGGTCCCACTAGTGCTGCGACCACAATCCCCCTGCCTGGCTATGCACTTGCTGACCCCTGAAGGCAATCAAACCGAAATTGGATTACTACGGAGGGTTTTTCGCAATCGTGCACTGTGGTACCCACCCGGCCAAATTTTGTGACAAATTTGTGTCATCAAATTTCTACCATCAATGAATGGTTGGATGTTTACCGTTCAGTAAGCGACGCTATGTGCAGCGGCCCCTGTCACCGCACGTACAAATCTTCAATCATAAAAAAATCTTGACAGTATACTCTAGATTCGCGGTAGGTTCTTTTTCGGTTTCTTTTTGTCAATAGGCGCGGAGCACGACAGTGGAGGCGCACCAATCAACCGATCAAAGATGAATTAAATTAATCACGGGCTCAAAGGGCTCGCGTTATTGGTTGATCAATCCTTTAATTAGTTTTTTAATTAGTTAGTGCGCATGCACACTTTTTTTGACGTATGTTCAAGATTTTTACTCGAGGTATACGGTGATGTTTATAACGAGGCATCTCGCGCAGAGTGGCGTTGCCCGCTGCAAACAACGGTACATTTCAAGCAAACGCAAGCAAAATCGCTTCCCCGTAAACGCACTCGTAATACGTCATATGTTTGAATTCATTGCGGGTCGCTCCGCCCAAAGCAACGCGCGTCGCCCCGCGTCGTAATTAAGGTCTTTACATTGAATTCTTTGTATACCATTAGACAAACTGTTTAGAACAAAAATGGTGGCTGAAGCGGGATTGAGTTTTAATTTTGGTACGGGACGCAGAAATTAAATAAATGAGTTTATGAATTTTGAATCTGTATAGGCATAGCGGGCTTTTTTGTAATGTCATCTGTATGATAGCAGCAAAAAGTTATGCATTGCTGTGGCTCATATAAGTGGTCTTTCGCAATACCAAATTTTTTGTACGAATAGCCAGTCTATTGGTACATTGTATCTAAACCGTATTCTGTAATGGGATATTTGCTGAAAAAAATACGAAAACATAAACTATAAAAATGCTAAGCGTAAACATTTTATAAGTACATCTGAACAAGATTATAGATAATTAAGAATAAAAAGATTTTTTTTATATATATTTGTTTATAATTTATACATTTAAAAATACTTTAAATGCCATACATACTTAGTAGGATTCATCGCAATGGTCTTTTAGATACAAACTACATTTTTGATGTGTAGGAATCAATTGAATAGCGCTCATTTAGAAAGACGAGACGTCTCGTCTCGCGTTACGTAATTAAAAAAGAATAGAACACTTACGGGTAACGGTATATTAATGCGTACTATCTCATAAGCCATTGTTATAGCATGCGGTTTTTTATAAATCGCCAATTAATAAATAAGTACTGCCATACTTCATTTTTAGCCATAAGTGTCATTTCTCATAACGTTACTTCTTATAATTTCAAAACTCATAATGATTCAAGTTCATGGAATGAAAAATCATAAGTCATTAAATTAGTATGCTCATATTATGTAATGCATCTGTCCTCTACATATTGGTAATGGTATCTCTAGCTCTACATATGCATGTTAAAATCATATTAAAATGTAAGAGAGAAATACGCAGTTATAAAATGTATATAAAAAGTATTTAATTCAACCTTAACCATGTCCACGATTTTATTTTAGCATCTGAAACGCAACGCTCGTTTCACTCGCTCGGCTCACGAGTATGACACTAATCGACACGGCCCACGGTTTCTCTACGTTGATTCATTTTTATACATTACACAATCATTATTGTACAAAAGTGTTGATAAATAATAAAATCTGGCACTCCGGGAGTGCCGACAGAAGTGAAAAGTTGAACAATTACGTGCGTATTACTTGAATTGTCAGGAAATATTACAGAATTATTATATACACAGGTAAGGGTAACAGTGTCGCGAATTCGATTCTTTTCTCCCATCTCAACAATGCCCAACGCGTTCAAAGAAGTAATCAATGGCTACTAGTTTCTTGATATTATGGAAAACTGATATTATGGAAAACAATATTTTAACTTGTAGCGAAAACTGTAATTTTTGATTGAAATGAGTAATGACAATATAAGAAATAATGTTCTGACCTTGAAATGTATTCCTCAAACTTAGTTGAGGAACATGAGAAAGAATACTTCTGTTAGATTTTGACAGAAGTGCTAGCTCGCTACAAAGCCGTGTCTGTTGTCGACAGGAGTTGGTGGAGTTGGAACAAATGTGTGGAGGGGCGCCGGAGGGCTAAAGAGGCATGGTCGCATCGCGCGGTGCTGAGTTCCCGTACTGTACTGTACTGTGCCTCGCTGCGCTGCGCTGTACTGCTCCCAGTGCGCGCCAGTGCAGCGGCGCTGTAGCCCCGTCTCGCCTCGGGCATGTCTTTCGACGAGCGTTCATTTCGTTTAGGAATCTGTGATATTATCGCCTAAGGAGCACGTCGCCGAGTCTCGACAGTATTGTTCTCTTCGTTCGCAATCTCATAGTTTTAGTTCACTAGTTCCTCGACCCCGCCGGTCGACGGTCGATATTTGAGCTCCGCGTGTAAATATTTCTCGTTACGATTACCCTATTGTACCTTTATCTTAAGTGTGTCCTGGGAATCTTTTTATTGCTGCATTTAGTAGTCGATAGCGATTTGCATGATAAACTAACGCTTCTGAAGTCCTAGTCATTGCGCATTCGCGGTCGACGGGTCGAGAGCGACGTACTGTGGATGAGCCTTATCTGTGTAGAGTAAATAAACCCTTAGACTGGAAGATAACGTACGCTTACGGCTCCGTCGTCCGTGACCCGACCGTCTCAAATCGATACATATCTAATGCACAAAATGCTGGGTTTTCAGTGGGTAAATTGATACCCATTTGTTTCGTACAATTTCACTAATTGATCTTTCTTTATATTATTAAACATGTTTGTAGACGTAGGTAATATTAATTCCATATATTGTAAAATATAAATTATAAATTTGATTCCAATATTTTCTGGTTAGTGAATGCGTTTCGAAATGTAAGATTTTTGTCATTAATTGTTTATATGTAAAAGAGTAATTTTAACAAGAATTATTATTAATTTATAACTTTTGAATGCGCTCATTGCAAATTGGCTACGGACATAATATGTGCGTTTTATTATATATTTGTCACAAATACTAACAGAATATTAACTTGGGTTTTATATATTATCCGTTCATATATAATTATGTACATGGAGCATAAAATAAAACGAGTATTACATTCAAACTAAAATAACAATGCGTGACACTTTGACGGAGTGAAGTAAGACTCATTTCTATTCCATGAGACCAATACTAGCGTCGGACTAAGCTAGGCCACGCCTACGGCAATTTGCGATTCCTCCTTTTGGTTTATGCTCCGTGAATTGTGAATTTGAATAACGGCTTGTGTGTATCGTTTTGACCTAACAAATATGTCACTAAAATAGTAGGTTGTAGATTAACATTCCATTTTATCGCTTAGTCATTAAACGCAGAAATGTTTAGGTATAATCGGCCATTGCACTGATATCCGATCTAGTAAGTGTTACTCCAAATATGTATATTTCGCCAGTCAAAGATAAGCTTCACACAACTAGACAATATGACCTTAGATTATTAGGGATAGTATTACAGTAGTTTACCAATCAATTTAGAAATACTTCTATGTAACCAAATATAATTGAAATGATATTTAGTCAAATCAATAAAATATTTCTTCCCAATAATCCTATTTACATGTTCTGTTTATATGTGGTAGCGAGGTCGATAGCGAAAACAATGTGAAAGCAATAAATAAGTGCTACATACTCTAAAGTTATATGTGGCGGTTTACTATGGGTTTTAGAATAAGGTCTGCAACATAGCAATAGTCCAAGAGTCTTCCTTTTCTTCATAATTTGAATTGCTTCCGATAATCTTCCAAGTAGTTCCAACATGAGGCTTATTTGATATAATCACAGAACTGTTACGTACGGGTTTTTATTAAAAATAAGGTTCAAACTTGTATGGTGCTTTCTAGGTTGAAGTAGGTACTTATTTTCATCTTCAGAAGCGCATAATGGATTATACTCAATTTATTCTATTTCAGTAATAGACCGTTCGTATACCACTAGCCTGAATTTTAAAAGTAGGCATATATTGAAATAAAACTATTTTTAACGCGAATTCTTCACGAATTGGTCACGGGGAGACACTATCGCGAATCCATAGGAATCGCGATAGAGTCTACCCGTGACCACGGCTGCTGAAAAGCAACCAAAACGTCGGGTTTAATGTAAATTATAAAATAACATCAAGTAAATCGCGATAGTTTAATTTCAATGTGTGACATTCGTGTAAACTTCCGATAATATATAGTAGGCATATACTTATGTAATTTTATAATTTTTCCTTTCATAAATTAAAACAAATTACAGTATTTAAAATAATAATTCTAAACAATGTATAGTGGTCATTAGTTTGTTTTGTAATGTTAACTATGATATAAACTGTGGCTTAAATTTGTGAAAACGTAGAACGAGGCAATAAGAAGGATCTAGTCTAGGCAATGTAGAAAGGGATTTCAAAATAGGTACAAAAATAGTAATTTAAAAAGAACTCGCGTTAAATTAGTATTCTTAATAAAATCATATATGAAATATTGATTCATCAATCTCACAAAGTAATACTTATAAAGGTTAGAAGTTACATTTACATATTGTGCCAGGTCGTGATTCTATAAGTTAAACCAGTGAGAAAACCAGGCAATAACAATTTTGCTCACTTTTTTCAACCACCATTAACAATGTTGTCTAAAGTTAAATATTTCATTGCTGCCTTCATTAGTGATAAGCACATGATTCTCGCAAATGAATTGATGAATATATCCCAGCAATAATTTACTATGAATAGGAATTTTTAACTTGATCCGTCTCTACTTGAACGAAAACGTAATATAATGTTTTCTGTTCAAATTTTCATAGATTTAAGGCTACATATTTGGATACATTTCATTAGAAAAACCTCAATGTGTCTTTAGATGAATCAAGTGCTTTGTAAGGCCCTTCGTATTTAATCTAATTAGTTTAAATTGTCCTCTAGTATTGTTGTAAAAAATGAAAGTATCCAAATATCTGCATAACGTAATTAAATCGTGCAATATTAACTTATGACTTGGCTGTCTTTAATACATACTGACTTATGCACTCTCCGTACCGATTAGGACTACGGTAGTTGCCAAAAATGTAGAACGTATAGATGTAAACATATAATAATGTGTACCATTTTAGAATATTGGAGATGAATCCCTAGTTTTCAAGTCTTGTCCTATACTTACTTGCCTTGTCATCCATTTTTAAGAACGTGTGAAAAGTGCATCGTGCCTTAAGAAAGCAGTGTTAGGTATCGAACTGTTTCTCTCTAACTACCCACAAATATTTACCTATTAGTTTTTTTTTATATGGAAATGGATCTGTGGCATGATGCACTCAATATATTCTACTCGCTGCAGTGCAGTGAGGTAACAGAGTGATCATTATTTTTAGTATATTAAAAAAATATTTTCCTGTACAAAATCCTAGTTATTGTATAAGTGCCATGAATAGAATATTTTTTTTTTGGTCCCACATATTTATTAACTTTTAAAACTACTTTTTAATATATTTATTGTTGTAATATAAAATAAAACTTGTAATACTGTTGGAGTTATTTGAAGAGTTGATAAAATGGAAGTAAGTTAAACTCGAGGGATTTAATAATACTTTGCTTGTTTCAAACGTCTAAAAATCTGAATAATATTGTACAAAACACCTTTTATAAATGCTTCAAATGATTCCAATTTAAAAAAGCGAAAGTAAAAAATGGAAACAGGGAACCTCTGACTATCTCTTGACTATATTTATGGATCTGTCTATGCTATGATGTGTTGTAAAACACAATAGTTAATAATTACTGTAAAAGAGTGTGGAGTTATTATCAATGTGTCTAGTTATATATATTTATATGTAATATAGATTCCCATCAGAATCTTGTGATGATTCAAACTGTAACAATAGGCATTTGTAGGTCCTCGTAGCGTTGAATGAGTGAGAACTGTTTAGAACTGTTTAGACACAATTTGATGAGCTTAAACTGCGTAGGATTATGTCGCTCTGGGTAAACCAAATCAATTCGTATTTATAGTATTAGAATCAACGAGATATTTGCTTGTAACAGTGCCGAAATATCGGATGCTTAAAACAACATAAATATCGCGTTGACACTAATACATGACATGATAGTTTCAATACCATCCATATTTGTTAAATTATATGTATATATGAACTGTCTTTACGTATCGTAGCTTGTATAGGGAATAAATATGTGTTTTCTGTTTGAATTGCACGTAGGTCAATCAATTCCGAGATTTACCTAATAAAACAGTATATTTCAATCACCATCATACATTTGCGAATTTGAGAAACACCACAAACCCGATTTACGCGACAAAGACGGAGAGGCGATTACCCATAACCTAGCCTATGACATATGTAACTATTGCCCTGATTCTAGGTTGTATGTATGTCAATTTTTCTGAATCCATTCGAAAATAATTTATTTAAATGAATTACTCTTTTTTTCTTTTGGTATTGCCAATGTCTATCCACCATCCCAGTCCTATGAAATCGACCAGTTATTGCAGCAAAATCTGCCTATCTCGCCATTACTAGGCTAGAAGAATATCCCCGTTAAAGTTTGCAGCTTCGGTCATGTACCTACTTGTATTCTTAAGGAATTCCATAACAACAGGTTGGTTTCGTTTTTAGAAGTGTATTTTTTATTTTACGAAATGAAAATTCAAATATTACTCATCCCAGGATGAAGGCAAACTTATTAAATGTAACACAAATCTCTCCCGTTCTATGTTACATAAAAAAAGGGTTCAAATACGCTATGGTTGCAAGTTTTCGCGTGTCTGTTCAAAACATATTATTGAAATGTAATTTTAAATACGGTTGCTTATGATGATGATGATAGATAATTTTGAAATTATCGACTTGACTATCATTCCCGACGTCCACTATAAATTTTTAGTCCCGTTTTTGGCATTGTTATTCCCGTTCATTGACGCAATGGATTAAATAGAAAGTAGCTAGTATAATATCAGTGTTACGAGTAGATATACGGATGTTTAATAAAAACACGACTTGTTCTTGCCTTGTGTATTTTATATTGTCTCTAGGTAAGATGTAGTGACGCCTGTTCTCAACCACAGCATCTCCGCACTCGTATCGTGAGTTTTTTCACAAATGGCCTAAGCTTTCCGGCAGGTTTGAATTTCTAAAGATTGTTATCAATCTTTTAATCTATTTTTCTATTCGTCTTATAATCTTCGTGAGGTCGGTCAAACTTACAAAGCTCGGGTTTGATGACTTGTCACCAAAATTGCCCCAATATTTTTATATAAAATATTTATTGGCTATTTAAGAATCTATGAATATACCTATTTATCTTATCTATCCTGCTTTAAATATTCATTTCTGTAATCTATTGCTGTGGTTTCCGTGTTTGGCTACAATATAAAATTAATAAATATTTAAAAGTTTGTGTAATTCTGCCAACTAGATGTTAAAAGTTAATTCGTAGTATATAATATCCGACTGCAGCTTCGATCGCGGGAGGTTTGGACATAGAGGCGGTTCTTATAGAATATTCTGGAGATCTAGGTTACTCTAATATAGCACTAAGTGAATCTTGTATACTTGTTACGTTTTGTATTGACTATTCAATTTTAAAGAGTTAACTAATGATGCATTCTAATATTTATGTATAAATACTATCCCATTGCTGATATTACATACCTAATATGAATTGTCATGTGAAATAGTGATACTTGGGCAGTTGTAGTTGACTCTATTAAGATGTTGATTAGATAGTACTCAATATTCTGAGACGCAGGGTATCGAGTGAGTGAGACACGTTAATATATTAAGTCCCTGTAGAAATAGCAAGTTGTAAGCCACTAAGTTTGTATGCGCGTTTGTGATGATTAATATTGTAGGCAGTAGTCTCACTCACGCGGCTTAGACTGCGTTCCTTCATTGATTAGTTCCGAGAGAGATCTGTATTGCTTCGATTGTTTTACAGCAGTCTTAAGAATATCTAGTCGTTACGTGCAGTTGTGGTTACTTGCTCATATTTTCTACTAAATCTACTCTCACTAATCCTTCCTACATGAGGATCTTGTCTTTATTAAAAGTTTTCGATATTATACCTTTTTTCAATTTTAGATATATTTACATAGTTCAACGTACAACTTGCTTTATTTTATAACATTACAATATTGCTGTAAGACACTCAAAAAACTATTCATTTTTGCTTGTTCTTCGTTATTTTCATAATGAAATCAGACTAACCTATATTTTTTAAACTTATTTTACTATTAATATTTTGATGCAGTATCAAAAAGTATTTACAAATATTAATTATGTATAAGTAGATAACAGTTGAATCACATTTAAAGATATGCTGCTTTTAAAGAAGACACATAGCTAGATTTAAGTGTAGGTATGTACTGCCACTCCGCTTGTTATGTTCTAGTTCAAGTACAGATTTGACAAACGCTACGCGTAATAAAATAAAGGCAATAAATTTATCCATAATATCCAACACAGATATAGGCATGTAGGAAATTCAAAGACAAATAAACTACGCAAAGCTTTAATTAAGCGGTAAATTTGAATATAAATTGAAAAAAAAAAACATAAATGTATATTTAAATTTATTAAGTTCAATCATTTATTTTATCGTTAAGTTATTGCTCGTCCCCTATTACATTGGGACCTTAACATAACTGGCGAATCGTGGGTGTGTAATACACCTCTGCCTACCCCTTCGGGGATACAGGCGTGAAGTTATGTTAAGTTATTAATATAAGTTGGTTCTGTGCCCTGTTTCAGTGAATATACACGGACCTAAATGCCATCGTTAACCTAACTGTCATAACTCAGGACAGGCCCTTATGCAATATCGTAAAGTAAATATAATCCTTCTTTTTCCTTTGTTTGGAATAAGCATACTATTTTTTAGATTATACTAACGGTATTCAACATGTCTATTGAATTGCAAAATAAATAACATTTTACAAAAAAATGAAAGAATAGCAATAAATCAAATAGCAGTAGAACATAATCAAGCGGAGTAAAATCAAGTGATCGGCACATTTCTTATGATCTATTTTAAGCATCAAATGATCGGTTGTGAAAATTTAAACAAAGAGTTATTGGAAGCTCGAAGCTGCGGTCTGTTTAGGGACTTTGTATCACTTCCCAAGAGAGCCGTCTAGTGACGTGACGCTATCTATATTTGATGTTAAATCAGCAAATAAAAAAATCAGCAGAATAAATAATATATCTTGTGAAATTTCTTTTCAAAAAATATTCTGAGTATTTTAGTTACCTTTGATTGTAAGTCACCGTTTGTTAAAATGGTTGGTTATATTACAAATACATTAGAATCAAATTTAATATTTTGTTTACTTTTGCAATAATTTGCACGCATTTTGAATTAAAATAGGGTCTTAAATTACGTAAAATAAAACTAATTTGAATTGATAAAAAATCTTAAAATGAAAGCTTAAAAGACCTTGATGATTTTGCTGAGACGATATACATTTTTATTGCTTGTTTCAAGTATTTTCTGCACGAAGTACCATGTCAGCTATTAATTGCTATTTTATATTTATTTTATTTACCCCTGGATTGCGAGGTCACTTATTGACTAAGAGTTAGAAGTATTGATAGGAGTATATTTAGCAGGCATTTTCTGGATATTACGAATAGAAAAATAATGAAACCAATTGATAAATTGCTATTAGAGGTGTATGAAATAGATGTTACAGTCATCAAATACCTAATGCATTTCAAGAAATCTACAATAATCTTTGGTATAATTTGATCTATTTTATGGTAACATTATGACAAAATTGCACCAAACACAGAGACCTTTCTTCCTTTAAACGCATTGGGAAATTGTTGACTGTACATTTTCTAACGGTGAGACATTGTCAATATGTGAGTAGGTATGGAACACCGGTTGAGCGAGATTGTCTTTCAGCGCCCTTTGAACGGTCGGTTGTGAATGGTGTATAAGTTATGCCTTCTTAGTTTCACTTTTATTCACATTAATTTATGTCTTAGTAGCGTTACAAAAAATATAAAAACTTTATCAAGGTACTTCATTGTGTTCTTTTTTCGGCAATTACAGCATTGTGTTCTGGTTTAGCCTATAAAATATACAGCTTTTAGCATCAGAATTCTCTGCGTTCTACTTGATTTTTGTTACCTTTTATATAAATACTAGTTTATAATCGGAGAAAGCTATAGCATTTAGGTCGTCCACTGCCTCATGCGTGTGGACGCATGCGGGCTCCTGTTTTGTGCAAATAATAGATGTGAGATTCGTGCAAAAATACATACGATTTGCTCGAAATAGTACGCAGTCCGAGCGCCCGCATGTGTAACACGCATAAGGTAGCGGACGCTGTTAGGTAGCTATATCTATTTTGCTACTTGTATACATTAATATTAAGTTTATCTTTTAGCTTTTATTTGTTTGCATTTCTGAACGCGTTTATATTGTTGCTAGAATTTATTTACACTTTTACTTCACTATGAGGCACAAATCTTGAAAATGATCTGAAAATATTTAAAAAATGTGGTGTATTTATAAATTTTTATTTATACTTTTTCTTTTGTATATATAACACATTTGTTTCGTTTTACATTGTTACCGTTTGCATGTCGTGAACATTTCACGTAACTTTAAATTGTTGATAATTTCAATTAATCTGACTAAAAAAATAAAACATGTTGCTAAATTTGGCGCCGCCCTACGTAAAAGATGATATCGCTTAAGCAGCCAGAGCAGAAACTAAAATGTAATGTTGAAGAATATTTTTATGAAACGATGTGCGTGACTGCACGGTAGCTTCTTACTATCCAGTTCGATGCAGTCAAATGACGAACTGAATTACGGCTTCATTATCGACGTAAGACAGTTCATGCAGATCCTGTTCATTTCAGGGATTCTGATGTCATCCTATTGTAGCAGGTTTTTATTTTTGTGGTCAGACTATACAAGATATACATAGGTACCTCATTAGTCTATTATTTTCAGTGCTCCAATCAAAAGTAGACAAAACAGAGCGACTATACTAAAATAATTTATTTAACTCAATCGGAGCAACGTGAATAAATCTCGTTACTCCTGCCGAGATCAGATTCATACAGCACTGGTTCAGTTAGAGCAATGGAATAAAATCTAACCGGCGATTGGAACACTGAAATTAACCGCAGTTATAAGTAAATGTTAATGTTTTATCTATTGAATACATTTTTTAAATATTTAGTAGCACTTATTGAATTTAGCAAAGATCTATTTATTGTAAGGTGTTTTTTTTTTAAATAATATGTGTGCCAGAAAATGATATCAGTAGTATTAAGTTTTGAGGTTTATGTGTACTGAAGTGGTAGATTCTTATCAGCATCAGAGTGGTATTATGATAATGCTCACTCCGGAGGCGTATTTTGTGCCATTCAACGTATAGACACCATTTCGATGCACATAGATATTGTACGTAGTTATTTAGCGCATGCACGCATGCGGGAGCCTGTTTTGTGCAAATAATACAGAGCTTATTTCATGAACATAATTTGCACAAAATCGTGCAAAAATAAACATATGATTGGCACAACGCGCGGGCGCCCACATGCGTGAAACGCAGTGCGAAGCGCAGGCTCTTCTTATAAATTTCATTTGTACCGTTACAACTGAATATTTTTATAACTGGAGCAAAGGATTACGATGTAAGAGTATCGTGTACCTGCTGTATTACAATCACAAAGTTGATGGTGTAACTCTTCTTCATTTAAAAAATTATTATGGTCTGGAGGGTCTAATACAGATGGCGTTGGTTAGATGGAAGGCATGCCATACTTAAATTTTTTGGAAATTTAAATACCTATAATACTTTAATTTAATCGGGACATAGACCAGCTGTAAAAGACTACACCCAGAAACTATAATTTTTTAAGTGGTTAATACTGTGCCTTTGCTTCAGTGTATTTTTTTACTTGTTATCTGTTGTTTTTAAAAAGTATCACCAGTATGTCAGTAGGTACTTACATTTGAAGGTCGAACCATGTACTTACTAGTATACAATACTGTTGATTTGTAAAGTTGTCTGGGCGGCTTTCACTCTCTAATAGTCTAGTCATTTTTAATTCCTCCGTGTTGTATCTATACATAAACAAGTATGCCTGTATATGGGTAGACAATATAATAATAATCAATATGAATGTTAAACATTATATATAGGTGAAACTTATATCTATTAAATTTGATGTCTGTTCTAATTGTTGCTTCATTACTGAACTAGAATATCCCAAATTGTCCCAAAATCCTTTCAAGTAGACCATATCTTTCAAGATGGTAGGTACAAGTAAGAAAGGTGGGTGGCGCCGAGGCGTGACCTCGTGGCAGCCATCGGGGTGGGAGTCCTCTCGCTCGGCAGCATGATTGCGGCAATAGCGCGGAGCGCGAGTGCGTGGGCCGCCGCCACCTCCTTCTGCAAGCATGTAATGCTCGCGAAGGAGATGGCGGAGCGCGCCCGGGAGAGATATAGAACTATCCCGGTCCGCCGAGCCCGCAACATGCTCGCCGCGCGTCGCAGGCGACTTTAGGCGCCGGAGGTCGCTTAACGACCTCCGTCCTCCATGAGCGCAGGCCTGGGGGTGGCAGGTGAGGCCGCCTGTCACATACGGCATACGTCGTATTGCCATATAAATTATTAAAGTAATCGAAAGTAAGTATGTATAAAAATGCAGACGCGACACGACATAAATGACACTTCACGATAATCAATTACACACCCTGGGACCCTGTTTGTACATCGTAATGCTCATACTGGATATTCAAAATTGGAGTTACGGATACCGGTTACAAATTGCTAGAAAAGATGGCAATACAATATCGGTAATTTTATCCGTAGATTACGGATAACATTACGGATCACGGTAGGTACACCGTTTTCCATATCTTCGTTGTTACTAGTGACCAGAAGTAGTAACCGGCGACTATCCGATCGCTACTACCGGGTACAGCAACACGGTTTCCTATCACTGCCGTGTCGGTAACAAAAAATGCCTAAGTAATTACCAAATCAAAGGACAATGGGCAAAAATGTATGGCGCTTGTCCTATCGGCCGCCACATCTGTCCTATATATTTTTTAGTCGACAATTATGTACATATTAAGACTGCAAAAAATTATTTCGGCAACTTGTTTAGATAAAAAGTTATAAAGCGTTGATCATATAAAAAAATCGAATTAATTGAACCGAAAGTACGTAAATGATAAAACGTAATGCATATCTAAGTATAAGATAACATAACATGACATAAACTCACGCCTATATCCCCGAAGGGGTAGGCAGAGGTGCTAGCACCCACATTTCGCCAGTTTATGTTTAGGTCCCAATGTAATAGGTGGCGAGCCTATTGCCATCAACCGGGCACTTATGAACCTGCGATAAATACACACATAACTTCGAAAAGCATCGAAAAGTCATTGGTGTGTGCCATGGTAAAACCTGAGATGGAACCCGAGACCTCGTCTCAGCAGTCCATCACCCATACCACTAGGCTATGATGGATTAAATAAAACTAAAGGTGTATTGGTTATTAAATACATCGATTTATAGACAGACACATATACAATGCTCGTATATAATGCTAGTATATATAATGCTAGTATTCCTTTAAAAAAAGAAAATGATGGGATTCAATTGTCGTCTACAATAACATCGTTTAAAAAATGAGCTGGTAAACGGATCTCTTCCTCTTGGTTTCTCGCCCACCCTAAATACCACACTACACACATAATGTGGGCACAGCAACCAAGAGTGCGCTTACCGCTTAGACAACTGCTATAGTAGTTTTCTATGGCTTCTCTGCCGCTTTTCTCTCTATCTACTATAATGTACGAATAATATATTTTTGACCTAGTATGTCTAGATTGTATTCGATATCTTAGCAGCCAAAAATTTGTTGCTGTGATGCCGTACCTGCCTAGGCCTGTAACATCGGGATCCCTATACGTTTCTATATTATAGAGACCTTGTCGCACATGCTCCGCATAATAGCTGCGGGCTAGCTTCACTTGGTATGTACCAAGTGCAAAAATGGTTAAATCCTCCTCAGTCAGCAAAGGAAAATCACTTATGTTAGGTTGGTTTCCTGTAATGCTATCGAAACTAGCCCGTCTACGATTAAGGTTGTTGGCTAGGACATACTCTGCTAGGTTATTTGGTTGGTTCATTCTTTGGTTTATAACCTCTATAAATGTTTCAGCGTGAACGCTATCTGACAATGGTTCTCTGCAATCATTCAATAATGCAGCACCTATTCTAAAATCTGTCATCATATGAGGCAAAGCACGATTGAAAAAGTCTTGTCGGAATAGTTTAAAATCGCGTTTGAACCAACCATTTATAACTTCAACAACCCAGCGGCACATAGTAACCAACCTAGACTTATTCGCTTGTTCTGTCGTCAATTGATCTTCGTCTCGATTTTTTGTTTTCGGTAAGTGAGCTTCATAACCATAGGCATGTAAGTCGTCGATTACGTCGCCACGGTCTAAGATGAACACATCTCCATGTTCAAAAAACCAATGGAAAGGATTTCCTTCGTCGTCAATCATATTTTTAATTATTTGTGCATCTGATTCTATGGCTGAATATGGCCCAAAGGCATCTAAAATGTGGCCATCGCAGCACACTATTAAAAACGGTTTCAACAAATTCGTGTATTTGTGTAGACTGTATGATCGCTTTTGGAATAAATAGTTTGCGGACTTTTGTATATAAGTGGCGTCTGCTATCACAATTGCCTTTCTGTTTAAGGCATTTGCATTTCCAAAAATTGCATTTGGAACTTGTAGGTTTCGGTTAGCTACATCAATTCTATTGAGATGATCATAACCAAGATGCCGGGGAACGAAGTCCAGTAAAAGAGAGTCTCTGGCGAACGTTAAATGTCGTTCTAGGGTTCTACGGCTCATATTAAAAGCGTCGCCAGCCTTTCATTTGCTTCACCGCTTCGCAGTTTCATTAAGTAGCATGCCAAAGATGTTTTCGGGCGTGTTGATACGTTCGACAATGAAGGAGTTTGTTCCAAAATATTCATAAATTGGTCTCGACTAACGCCTAATCGGATGTATACTTCATTTGGGTCCATGTCATCTATATTATCAAAATCTAGTATAGATCCTCGAAGCACCGCGATTTTCATGAGGCTCATGATATGCACAAAATGTGTGGCATTGAAGTCGTGGAGCAAGTTAGGGCTGTCAATTATTTGATCCCAATCATTGGATACCAAATGATGATCGCAAACTCTTGCACTATTTGGAATATAAAAATTAAAATGAATCAAGACTGTCACTTTAATGTTATCCGGAATCCTTCGGAGATCCGTTCGTCTGCAGTTTTCATACATACAACGCGTTGCTATATTAGGGAGTCTTGAATATTCTTCAATATGTAATACACATTCGTGTGGACGATCTTCTCTTGGCTGCGCAGCTCTTTCTGCCCGTTGCCAGCATGGTCGACAAATGTACTCCTGGCCATTGTATTGTATCTGAAAAAGAGAGTATTACAATTAGTCAAAACGCTTAGTTATTTTCATTGAATGCTGTTCAAACAAAGCGAAATATAAAGAAAAATATTTTACTCGATTGCCTAAGCAGTATTAATTATCTCGCTTACTCATACGTAAATACCGATACTTCTATCCCGTTCTCGCCCCGTGGATCGAACGGAACGACAACGTCGCCGCGTCGGTAACAGTTTACTTACTACTTACAGAGAAATGTAATCTCAATGCGCGAGAGTTAAAACACTGTGACCACCTCAAGTTAAACAGTACTATATTGTTGACGTGACAACTAAGAAATAATGATTTCGTTTGATGTACTTACCTGATGTTCAGAGGTAAGAGCTTCAAAGATATATTGGCCTACAGCGGGATGTTCTTCAAACCGAGCACGGGTTATTTCGTATCTTCTGTTTATCACGGATCGATTACATAAAATACACACTTGGCGATTATCTGCCATTGTTATAGGAATCTGCTTAAAAAAAGTCCAAAAAAACGAGCACAAGTCACCAAGATAGATATTAACAAGTCCGATATGCAAGCCAGAGTCAAAAGAGATTGTCAAACAATAATAATCGCACCAGTGGCGTAGCGTGCCTTGTCGGGGCCCCGTATAAAAATTTTTTTGGAGGCCCTTATATGGAGGTAAAGATTTTTCACAAAAGAAAAAAAATATTGTGAGAAGAAATATTTATTTATCACATAATTTACCCATTTTACAAATAAAAATCGAATTTTAAATATTCACTCTCCTTGCCTTTTTTCGGCAAACTGATTTTTTAAATCATTTATGGGTGATGATGATTTTAGTTTTTCTAAAGTTTCTGCCTCTATGGACAATAGTGAGTTGTCTGACAGCCGTTCTTGTCCCATCGAAGTTCTTAAGTAATTTTTTATTAGTTTTAATTTTGAAAAACTTCTTTCTGCCGTTGCGGTTGTAACTGGAAGGGTCAAGAATAAAAAGCATGCTGTAATTACCTCGGGAAAACTGGATGCAAGACTATTGAATTTTACTAGCAATAATTCAATGAGTTCTTTAATGGAATAAATTTTTTTAATTTCAGAATTTAAGCATGTTTTTAGAGCCTTTAATTGGTCACAAAGATTAAGTGAGATGTCTTTACTGTATTTAGCAGACAGTTTTCCGGAAGCGTTTAATATCTCTTCGCTTGAAGAAGATAGGAGTTTCTCCGGTTGTAATATTTCGAATATACTACTCAGGTTGCAAAGGCTCTGAAATCTTTCTTTAGTTTGAGAAATTAATATAGGTATCTAAGCAGCAATAGTATACATTGACTTTGAAATAGGATTCCGGGTCGGAAATTCTCTCATCTTGTGATAACTCATCAAAAAAACGCTTCGTTATCTTTCGCCTACTGTTTTTAAAAACAGTTGTTACCCCCCACTCTTTTGCTAAATCTTTGGATTCATTTAGCAAACTATTAAATGAATTCTGATTTCTTAATTGGCACAGTCTATTTAAAAGATTACTTAATAAAATACTAGATTTCTGTAAGTCATTATTTTCATGCTGTAGAGCTTTAGAAACAGGATTAATAATTTCAAATAGTGAAGAAAAAAATGTAACGAGCACTAAGAAATCAAAACTCTCTAAAATATTAATTATACTTTTACATTCTTCACGTTCATCTTTTTTATTTGAAATTAAATTTTGTTGGTACAAAGTTTTCATGATTAGTAAATTTTTTTTCTTTACTGCTAATAAAGCGTCGTTCCTAGAAGACCATCTGGTAGGACATACCTTTTTAAGGGTAATCAAATATTTTTCAGATGAATCGTCACTTAGCATAGCCCAGCGTTTTATACTATTGCCAAAAAAAGTATATATTTTTTCTAAATTATCGAAAAAAGTCGATACTTCACGAACATGTCTCGCAGCATCGTTCAAAACCAAGTTTAAAGCGTGCGCAGCACAATGAACATAATCGGCATTTGGAGCATGCTCTTTTATTAGGGTTTGTAATCCTCCATACACACCCGACATAACATTTGCTCCATCGTATCCCTGTCCTCTACATTTAGTCAAATCAATTCCATATTCTTAAGTCAAATTTAAAATGACAGTTTTCAGACCTGCAGCACTGCAATCGGTTACTGCTATAAATCCTAAAAAGGACTCACACATTTTTATTTCTTTAGGCACATTATCATCATTTTCTGTAACCGAGATATATCGAAAAACTACAGATAGTTGGTCAATTTTTGACAAGTCTTGTGTTGTATCCAGAATTATTGTCAGAAATGGAGCTTTTTTAATTTCTGAGATAATATTGTTCCTAACGGTGGTACCAAGCAAACTAATAATTTCGTTTTGAATCGTAGGGCTTAAATAATTTATTTCACCTTTCGGTTTTAGAAGAAGTTCTTTTAAAGTTGCATCATAGTTAGATAGCAGACGTGAAATTGCCATAAAATTGCCAGAATCAGAATCATGCCCCCTCAAAGGTAGATTACAAGATACTAAAGTAATTATAACATTAATTATACGATGCAGTACATCTCTCCAGAATGTAATTTTACTATCGATTTCACTTTTCAATAGAGTATCGATGGTATTTCCTTGCAACCAATTATTATAAGAGAGTGAGGCACTAATATGCTGCTGTGACTTTTCATGGTCAAGAATAGTTTGTGTGAAATTGCTTCTAACCGAAACACCGTTAACCCAAGCAGAGGAGTACGATTTGTTTTGACGATCTGCTAATAACCAACAGAAGTGACAGTACGGTTTGTTTAAAACGTTAGAATAACATAACCATGGTCTTATAATTTTTATGCCTGCCTGATTGAAATATGAATAATAGCCGAGAAAGGTCGGTTATTTTCTGAAACTTTTGGAAATGGTCCTTGTGGTTTAAATGGACCCAATTTAAAAATTATTTTTCGTTCGCATTCAGTTAAATTGTCACCAAAATTTCCTCTATCTGATGAAATTATATTACAATCTGCAGATATATCAAAATCGTTGACTTGGGGTTCCTCGATTTCTGGATGGACATCCGATAAAGTATGTGCTTGGCTTTCTTCTATTTCCGGATGGATATGTGACGAAGAACATGCTTCAGAAGAATCTAAAAATGAACGAGTAATTGTTAAAAAATAAATACGAATGCTTTGATACTAAACTAAAAAGAGTTATATATAAATAAATAACGTTACTAAGGGTCACAGTTAGAGAGTGTTCAGTTCAGACGCACACAGACTCTACGCGGATTGTGCTCGTACCTATTAGTAGATACAAAATCACCTGCAGCCCGTCCGTGCATTACTATACACCTGCGTGCTATTTAAACGCAGCGCGTAGTTTAGTGGCCATACAAAACGAGAACCCGAAAGCGAGTCTGCACATCTGAAGTTCTCAACACGCAATTAACGATACGATACGGACTGAGACTGATAGACAAACAGACAAACAACAAAACAAATCGATCCTATAGATAAGTTAGAATTTTGTTTTTTTTTAATCAAGGCTCGGAACCCTAAAAACAGTATAATTGTGAAAATCGAGGGGGGAGACAACTTTTTGTGACGGACAGATGGACAGACCGAAATTAAAAGATTTCCTTGTTTATCACTACGAGCCCCTAATAAATGGGTTGGGTAGTACTTACCTTTCCAATCTAAATCACTCACAGTATCTTGTCTCTGAAAAAATGAAGAAATTTTGGGCACTTTTTTTATAACCTCGTCCCTTTTCTGTTTAATTTTTCTTTTCTCAGCGCCGCTGGGATAATCTCTTTTCCTTTCACTCATTTCTTTTACAAATCGCTACTAATACTGCTAAACCAGAAGAACAATATTGTTTGTACTGAATTACAATGTAATGCACATTTATATAAAGCGCGTAAATAAACAGTGCACTGCACTCCGTGGTTTAACATCCAATGCAAAGTACAACAACGTACACGTACATCGCGATATCGATGAAGGATTCCCGGGGATTCCCCGCTGAGTTGAAGATGAAGTAAGTAAAACGGGGAAGTCCCGCAGCCCGCCATAACGATGTAGAGTGTTGCCAACTTTTGAACGCACGCTTAAGGCGGGAAAAAAAGGAATTGCTTTATAGAATTTTGTCATTGTAAGATAAAATAAATTAGAAAGTTTTTATTCTTTTTCCTTACACACTTTGGGGGCCCCCGTGGCCCGGGGGCCTCGTATAATTGATACGGCAAATACGGCGGTAGCTACCTGAATCGCACAGTACTCAACGAAACAAATGTCAACGATGGACTGCGCTGTGCGCTTGAGCATAACCGTAATCGCCGAGTCGCCGAGTGCGAGCGGCGCTCGTCGCTGATTGGTTGACGCATGAAACATGGCGAGACCGATTTTAACAAAGGTTCTTAGACCTCTAATAGAAAAAGTATTGAATATTAGGATACATAAATAATAAAGAAAAAAAAAAGTATTTTAATAATAGTATTTTAACTATATTTTTTTTCCCAAACGGTATTTCATAGTACTCCTTGAACAATATTTGTTGTCAAAGATCTCCCCTTGCAAATGACACTAGTTTCATTGATGGCCGCTCATGGGCCGCAATGCCCATTGTCCTTTTGTTAAATCAAAATGAAATCGTATGCATTTATAACCTATTTTTCATACAATTAAAAAGTATGTAACCTAAAAAGAATGATTTGTGTCTACTTCTGTCATGTGCTAAAATCTTCATTGGCGCAAAAAATCGCCAAAGAATAAAAAGCTTACAATTGCAAGCAAAATGTAAAAAAATAATAAGAAAAATTGATAGTTAAATTAAAATTCAAATGTGTTAAAAAAGAAAGTTCAATGTTTTGAGAAATCAAATTTGATCCATATGAAACTATCCAAATCTAATTCCGTCTGCTGGAAACTGACTGTTCTTAAACAACCTTGGCATATAACGTAAGTTTACCTACCAGTGATGGAGTTATACTCGTAATAATGAACACTTATGTAACGAAAACTTTACAAAAATTTGAACTGTTTAGTTGAAATTCTTCAATTTTGCCTCACCAATGAACACAAAGATGTTTTTTACCCAGTATGTCTTCCTACAATTCAATAGGCACATGTTGACATAGCAGGCCTATCGACAGAAGAATAAAATTACAACGTGTATTTACAAAAATTAACTAGGTAGGTACTTAGTGTAAAAGCACTCCTGCCTTTGCAAATTAGTGGATATCGGAGTGGATATAGTTGGATATGGAAGGTATCTTTCTAGATATAGGTACCTACGTATCCACATTTTATAGCTATAAAAAAATGTCCTTCGGAAATGGTATGTTACAAACACTGATACCACTTGAATTTTGGAATACATGTCCATGTCCATAACTGATCTGTAATTTTATTTAAAACCAGCAAAAGCTAGTTTTAAAGTACAAAAATGTATATGTAAAAAAGTACTCGACTTCGTCCGCCTTAAATTCTCAATAAATTGCTTCTACAGTTTCAAACTCGATATTAATACATTTTCTTTTGCATTATTCGCGAAATCCTTTTTCGAGCACTAATGCATCTACGCAGAGCTAGACTAATACTATGAAATTAGGACAGGCTTCTTCTATGGTATTTATGAATAAAAATCCGTAAAAAGTAATCTGTAATTTGGTTGGATTCGAACGTACCGTTACCGTTACAGATCCATTGAGCCACAGATACTCGTTCGAAAGAGTTTAGTTCATTTTTAAGTAACATCGAAATAAATTAATTTTATCAATAGTTTTTGAATCTCTAACCAATGGAGTTTTCGTGTTTATATTTTACTGCTCATCACCTTTTAATTATAGCGTGACGATTTATAGTCCGGATGTTGCCACATAGGCAACATGCGGTAAAATAAAACCAACTGCACTAAAATTAATATGATGTCATCTGCCTATTAATAATAAAGTTATGATGGTTATGATCAATATAGATTAGGTCGATTTTGCGCTGCTGCTCCTATCACACTTATAATAGTGTGACGATACATAGCGTAGTTTATGACCATACCCTAGAAGAATGTTCATACCAAATGTAACCTACCTAAAGGTACCTGAGGTACTTATGTAATTCATAGTAAAAAAAATGTTTTCCAATGCTCAGTTAGCAAGGTGTGTCCTAGAGTAGGTACCTATATGTACCTATCAGGTATCTATTTAGTTTCTAATTTTTCAAGTTTATCCTATCATTATCTACTCTACATTAGGTACGAATAATGTTTCGTCAAGTTTTAAACTGTTTGAAACCGCAACAAATACTATGGCAGTCAAAAGCTGGTCACCAAAATTGGGTTAACAGTCCTACGCTGTCGCAGCTGGAGCAACTATGTGAGCAGTACTGTCATGTACCACGGATACCGCCTCGCAAGGTTTGTGGTTGAATTTGATCAATAGTTTAGGCTCACACTTGTGGTTTGTACTGTACCTACCTAGTACCTGGTATTGATTTCACACTTTGTTATTGTTGAATGAATGAATTACTTCGTAGAAAAACCGGGTATCCGAAGGGATTTCCGCACGATAAAAAAAAAAAAAAAAAAAAAAAAAAAAACAAAGGTAAGAGAAATATTGATGCATAGGTATAGGAGTATAACACATTGAACAATAGACGGCGTGTGGTTTTAGTCGGTTCAAGCCCGACATAACCGCCCCCGCTGGCCGACGGGGGGGGGGGGGGAGTATCCGAAGGAATTTCCGCATGGAAAAAAATAAATAAAAAGGTACTGACCCTATTATATTTTTATACCATTCAGGTAAAGTAAACCGAACCGAAGGTGTGCAACACTAGATTGTAATTTTTGCGTTTTCTTGTAAAACTTTAATGATTTTGAGAAATCCCATACTGTAGTTTCGTGCAAAAACCATCCAAAGTCTGGAAGTGTGTAGTGAAAGTCTTTATTTGGTTAATTTAGGGAGCGACTCGCGTCTGACCCTTCAATCCTGAAAGAAAAACCTGCGGCAGAGTTTCGTCCGTCAATACGCAGGTAGGTATACGGTCATGCAGGTGAAGTTTTGGGTGCTGTCTATTTTATTTTACAATTTCGAGAACTTACAGGTTACAGCTAGTTGCTGAATGATAGAGATGATATTTTAAGTGACGGCCATATCTATATATCTAATACATTGAAACGAGAGATATATATATATGACCTGAATCTCGATAACGGCTCACGGCAACGATTTTCATGTTTCGTTTTGAGAAAATGTCGAGAAATAAAAAACGAGCAAAGCTAGCTATTTAGTCATTCACCAAGAATATTAAGTCAGCGATGTTGCAGGTTACAGTGCTGGGTGCGGGTAGCGATGTAGGACGCATAGTCTGCATGCTCCTTAAGCAGCAAAGAGTTATCCGAACCCTTGCTATGTATGATGAGCATCCTGCGCGCGGCGTGATAGGTGCGGCGACAGATATCGCTCATATCGATACCAGTCCTTCTGTGGAGGCGTTCCAGGGACGTACCTACATGAAGAACGCGCTACATGTAAGGTTGATTGTGATATATTTACCTATTTGGCTTGTTGATATGAACGCTATTCCCGGTTGCCAATTGCCTCTCTATCATTTGTTTTTTTGGCATTTATGGGAACGACTGCCGCCTGACCGGTACCTTGATTGGGTACCCTGCGCCAGAGCCTAAAACTGCGCAGAACATGAACAGGATAGGAAGTAAGGTAAGGCCTCCAGTGAGGTGGTATTCAAAGGTTGAGATGGCCCCTTCGTATATACGACAAATGCTTCCAGATCAACTTCATAGAAAAATAAAATTGTCTTGTTTCTCAATAGGATGCAGATGTTGTGTTGATTTGCGGCGGCAGCTATATTCTCCCCCCCTGTTGCAATATGATGGACCGTGACTTGTTCTTCCATAATATGTCGTTTGTACGTACTGCGGCACTCGCTTCTGCAGAGTTCGCGCCCCACGCCATCATCGCTGTGCAGACGCCTCCCGTGGATGCGAACTTCACCCTTGTGAAACATGTTAGTTAATTACATATGGGCATAATTACAATTCAACGAAACATGATGGGGGACCCTTCTCCTGGATACAAAAGCAAACTTTTTCAGGCCATATATATTTTTTTGTCTAATTTATCAATTAATCTATCAAAATATTATTTTCTCTTATCAAGGACAAAATTCGTGTCACACGTATGTAATAATTGTTATATTGTGTGCTATAGGTATGAGTAGGAGTGTAACTTTGTAGTTCGGCTTGATCAATTATTAACCTGAATTCGAGAATTTCAACCTACTTGGGGATCGTTTGCAAAGAAATAGGTAATATTTGAGAATAATTTTGCTGTAAACTATGTGTTTTAGACTATGAAAGCCGCAAGGTTGTATAACAAGCGTAAGTTGCTGGGCATAAATTCTGTAAATTGTATGCGCGCCAACCAACTCTTCTGTGCCGTTGGCGGTATGGACCCGACAAAGTCCAGCCTGCCAGTTGTCGGTGGAACCGGACGCTGTACCAGGGTACCTTGTTTCTCCGTTCCGACGACTAAACCTCGTACTTGGTCACATGTGAGTTTGATCGTTTGTCTATCTAATGTAATTTGTACTGCTCAACTGACACGCTCAACTTTTTAAACTTTTTAAAATGCTACAGACTGAAGCAAAAAACTTGACACGGCTGGTCCGCGAGGCAGATGAGCTCATCTGCAAGGTGAAGAGCAACTATGAACAGGGGCATCTTTCTATTGGGTTTGCCACTGCAAGACTTGTGACCAGCCTCATGAAAGGTATTATACAACCCTTAAAGGATAACATGTAGCTACATGTGTGAAGGCCAATGACCATGATCAGGATTTAAAGCGTCTTAAGGATTAGATAAGTACCAAAATTCAAATATTGAGCCCGCCTAAATTGAAACTTTCAAGCTAATGTCATAAATTCGTAGTAACAGTGTAAAAGTTAACAAATAGACTCCTTCTCTTTGTTAATTTTCTAACACTAAACCACTGAACTGATTGTAATAGAACTCGTTAGTGAGATAGCCCGGGACCTGTACTGCCGTCCTCAAACTAGAACTGAAAACCTATGCTAGTATTTTCTATAAATCTGCAATTACGTCGTCATTTAGCAGTGGATGGCTATATTTTTGAGCATGTCCGAGTTAAGATGTGAAAATTTACTTGAAGTCACTTAGCCGCCTTTTAACTTGAGGACGGCAGTGTAGGAAGACTTTATTTTGCTAACCCAAAAGTTCCTAACTACAACCGCGCAAATTGTTGTGTGAACATAATGTCGATAACTTATGATCCATGTTGAAAACGTTTATCAATTTTCTTGAAATCGGTACTAATCATGTATATTTGTGTCAGTACTTAACTGATCATCATTTGTATGATGAATACTGACCAATCTCCACAACTATTCCAATTTTCAAATCATAAATCATTCGCTCCACATTCCTTGTAGTATAAATCACTAATTTTCTTGGATGCTTCAGATTTGCTAAGGTTACATTCATTAACAGCTGTAGTAAAAATGGACTATTATCAGGTCTCTTCGAGTCGCCGGCGTTCATTGATAGCGCATTAGTTGAGCAAGGTAGTCCGAAAGAGTGCTTTAATTTGAAGTACTGCTCCACACCCGTCACAGTTGGCAAGGGCGGCATCACCCAGTACATGATACCTAAACTCGACGATTATGAAAATAGACTGTTGGAAGATAGCAAGTTAGTTCTTAACATTGTTAGAATTTTACAATCAACATCAAATTCCGAATTCTTTATTCATTTTGGGCACAAAGTAACATTTATGAAGGTCAAAATCAATGCCTCTACGTTTACAGCCAGATTCGTAAAACAAAAGTTAAATCTTGTGAGAAGAGAATTTGGCAATAAAAATATTACACGGACTGTGTACCTTTTTTTTTTTTTTTTTTTTCGTGCGGAAATCCCCTCGGATACCCCCCCGCCGGCCAGCGGGGGCGGTTATGTCGGGCTCGAACCGACTAAAACCGCACGCCATCTCGGGTCTGCAGACGCCGGGGTGTAAGGTTGCCCATAGAGCATATCCCTCGCACCCCGACTGACCCTGGGCCATCTCCGGTTTCGAGATGGCCCCCTCGGGTTTGGGAACCACGGTGTCCCCGTCTTGCCCCGGTTTGGGGGAGGGGCGCTAGTCGCCCCACCGTCCCACGGACTGTGTACCTTAATAATAATGTTGCTTAGTAAATGGAGGATATTATCACTAGAGCTAATGCGGAGGAACCAGGTGTGAAATGCCCTCGATACAAAGAGAAGATTTACCAACTAAGTTAGGTTATCGTGCCCAGAGGGTTCATTGACCTTCCACCGCCAGTGTTTGGGCTTGCGTTACACTAGCAGGATTTTTTACGTTACAAATAATAAGTCCTCCAGCTCCTGTAATTGTTGTGCAGTTTTTTAAATTAGTTATGCTGATAGCTCCTTACTAGATAATATATCTGAGATTATATTACTAAAACGAGATTTTTTCATCATCAGACTTGATTTGGCAGACATGTTGAACTTGGGTCGGTGCTTCGCGAGAGGGGACGAATACTATCTACCACACGAAAAAGTCTGGCCATGCTATGTGAAGCCAAAAGATTGCCCCTGTATCGAGCCTTGTGGCATGAAAAGCAAAAATTGATGATGAATAATTCGGTTGCTGAAGAAGTCATTCCGTTTGATGACCAATCTATTCGGCATGATCAAAAAGCAATTGGTTAAGAGGAAATTCGACATGTCAACGATGTCACTTGGTAATAAAATAACGGGGCTTATAGAATCTTATAGAGTTTGTGTACAGTCCTTTTCCTGTAAGCTGAAAGGTTATTTCAAATGTAAACAGTTAGTAATTTGTCAAATATTTTATTTATCAATACAAGAATTTAATATAAGCTGTTAACTTTAGTTTTTCATCGTGGTCATTGCGAATCATTGCCTTGTAGCCTGAACAGAGACTAAGTGTATACATATTATTGCTTAGTCTTAAAAACAGTGCAACTTTTCGATATGAATCGTGTCGATTTTATGACAGAACACTGTAATGACTATGTATGAAGAATTTTTTTTTTTTCTGAAATCATTAAATTTTTAATTTAGTAACTAACTCAATGCTGGACATATACCTCTTGCAATGTATGCCAAAGCCAACGTGCTGATAGACTGGATGCGCCAGGCGGAGGATCGGGTGCTTTTGGCGCACATTGAGGCCTATGTCCAGCAGTGGACTGCAATAGGCTAATTGAATATTATATTGTGAAAGTTTGGTTGTTTGTTAGTCAATGACGCAAAACGGCACAGATAAGATTCACCGCCACCATTGCTAGCGACCTTTCGGAGACTGCAAGCCTTCCTGTTGCTAGTCAGAGTTACGGATTGGCTAGACGGTCATCTGTATCACACCAAACCCGTCAGTCTTGCTCGGGTAATATTTTATGGTAAAGAAACTGTATAACCTAATACTTGGGCTATCCTGCTTCGCCAATGCCCAAAGAAACGAAAGGAGGTGATGCCGCTTCCATCATGCATATCGGAAAGATTTTCTAACCCAGAAGTTACCCCAAACGGCGCTATTTAGACATAAACTATGCCTAGCATTAAAGTACAAGTTATGCTTACTTTGGGTGTATTTTAGATACTGGATTTTAGAACATACTATCAGTATTAGCACTGAGTGAGAATCAAATGCGCGATCCATCGCGTGTTAGTAATGTATTAAATATGTGTGACATAATTAATTTAACAACAATCTTTAAAGCACGTTTTTAAGCATATGTTTCTATAATAAACATTCAGCACGTTTTGGATCATGCGAAAGCAAACGTCACTTGTCGAGTCTTTTGCAAGGATTTAACCTGGCGGTTTCACGTGATGTTAACAAAGGTGAATGGTTGTACGGCTTCTCCGAAGAGTCATGAGGTACTAGAAGCAGCATGAGCGTGGTTGAGTCGGTTGAATGATTTTACTTAATACCTTGCCTTGAGGCAAAAATCTTGAAAAATCGTCGAAAGTTCACGCATGTGCAATAACTAAAAGGTTTGTAACTAACTAACTAAATCCTTTAAAAGGACTGTTCAACAAATTACCCTTTGAGCCCGTGATTAGATTTATATATCTATAATTGGTTGATTGGTGCGCCTGTGCCCAGCGTTTACCACCAAAGATATCTAAAAACTCCTTTTGCGCATCTAGAGTAAATTGTCAAGATTTAAGCCCATAACTACGAGTATACACAGAGCTAGAGCTCTGTGTATACTCGTAGTTATGGGCTACTCCCTTGCTGACGAAAACATTTTGAAGAACGTCTGTCATGTCCACTAAAGTACTCCGAACTCCCTATGTATGGAGAACAGAGTTTGAATGCTTCGTGCTATCTTTCTCTCTCTCTGTCGTCGCTTCACCTAATGAAATGAGTCATTTTAGTCACGTCACGTGACTGATTTTTCTGCAATTTATATTATTATCATCGCGGCAAGCGTTTTGACAGGAATATCCACATATCTTACTGTGGCTTGCCATGGAATTTCATAATGCCTATAAGATATGCTTAACCAAATACGGAATTAATACATTTTTATTTGTTGTTGGCGCAAAATGCTTTCAGCCACCGGTTTTACACATGTGTGTGGGCGGAATTTCGGGTTTAGAAGTTACACGATTATCCATTTGCTCAATATAACACTTTTTAAGCTTATCCAGTGAATTGTGTACCTTCATAAAACTAGCAACGAATTAAAAGAACGAAACGACCGTAATTCAGTAATTCATCATACTTTTAGATCTGGCGAAACGTTGACCAGGCACGTTTTATACCTCGTGGTTGAAGTTGGATTCAAATTATTTATTGTCTTTGTAATTAGAACAATTACTATTTTACTTATTTTTATTTGATTCGTGGTACAGCCTATGATTATTTCCAGTAAGCACAAAGGTGCCTAATAGAAAGACTAGGATCTTTTGGTTGGTAGGTATATAAGGTAGGTTTCTTATGACCAAAAAAGTACAGTCGAAAATAATATAAGTATACTTAGGACTTCTTCATCATCCGAATATCTGTGCCTGGGGTCCGCCCTCCCCTGCGCTTTTTGTATTTAATAGTTTGTTTTGGCTTTTATGAGAGCGCCTGTCATCGGATCTGCCAACCTCGAAGGGAAAGCCTGCACCTGAGCCTCGCCCGTCAATCAGCAGGTGCACCGGGGGTAACAGGTGGAGTCGCCTGTCCCCTAGCAGAAGCAGGCCGGGGCGGCAGCGAGTTGCGCGCTCCCCCTTTTTCCGGAGGCAAGACGCGGACACCGTGATTCTCAAACTTGAGTGGGCCCTCTCGAAACTGGAGATGGCCCTGGGTCAGCCAGGGTGTGAGGGAAATGCATTAACCTTACACCCTGGCGTCTGAAGACCCGAGACAGCGTACGCACGGCAAAAAAAAGTTGCACTGGTTTGCAGGTGAGTTTGGCCTGGACGTGGTCTAGGTTTTAGGGGTTTTACACCTGTATAAAATTACAATAAAAAACAGCGGTGGTGTTAAAGCAATTAAAAGGTTGCAGGTTCAAACCCCACCTAGTATACCTCCAACGTGAACCTACTCCGACAAGAGAGAAAGAGATTTAGGAGTAGGAGAAGAACCCTAGGCTCCAAAGCGCAGGTCTTGGATGCAACAGCACTAACGCTGTGATGATGGTGACCTTACGCTCCCTTTAGCTTGATCAACAGGGGATCGGCAGGTGTTCCACTTGGCAGGTTAAGTTAACTTGTGCCCCGAATAAGTAATGATAATAGGGCCCTTAACACCCTTAGGATCTGTAGGCTACGATTTATTTGAAATTTTGTGGTGTATGCGTTATTATACATGCTGTGGCATCAGTTACAGTTTTTGATGTAGGTAAGGTCAATACGACTTCACACCTCGTTTGATGCTACGCTAAAGGTGCAGTCTCAGGAATGATGATCACTATTTTAGATACCAATAATGTTGCAAGGATGGCCCTCAGCTTGACAGCCTTATCAGATGCATTTTTCACGTCTCGCTTAAAGTACAAGCTGGGTAAAGAATTCCAAGATTCTTGCGGCAATTCTGGACTAGAATTATTAATTGCACTGTATGATGGTGACACCTCAGTTCTGCATGTGTTGTTCTGGATAGGAAAGGAGAAGGTGGGATTACCAATTATTATTACTACTTAGGAAATCCGTATCAATACCTAGTAATTTCTCACTAAGAACATTAATCGCTTGAACCATCTAATCGGTGTAAAGTATTTATTTGAGAAATTACATCAATTAAAAACAAAATTATATCAACTAAAATATTTACATCCTAAAAAAAGGGGCGAAGGAGTACCTATGTGCAAAGTAAAAAGTTTAGGTGTCAAAGAATTCCTCCCCATCGATGTCGACTGGTAACGTACCCAAAAGGCTGGCGGCATTGCCACGTTGGATGGCAATGCCAATTCTTTGCACAAAAACAAGCCAGCTTTTTGGTCACGCGAAGTGTCGACCGGTCGCTTGTGACCATGCCCTCGGACCCCACAAACCTAGTGTTTCGACCCCTAACAACTCAAAAATATAATTGCTGACTTAATTTTTATATTTGCGCCGTTTGAGGGTCCCTGCAGATTCCGCATCAGCACAAGCGTAGCCCGTCGTTCTTGGAAGATGAGAGATTAGAAGAAAAGGCGCGGGGGTGTCGACGCAAGTTGTGTCCCACACCAAAGGCTTACCCAACTTCCAAGGCGCCAAAGACGTACCGGTCTCTTGCTATAGTCGTGCACCAAACCAGCAGGTTCAAGAGCGGCAGGAATACGGGCGGTGACAAGAGTTCGGCGGATAATATCATTTAGCTATGTATGACGTGACATGCGTCCTGCACTCCTGCCGCATGATAGGCGGTGATGCCCAAGGCTGTTGACTGCTTCTCCACAGTGACAGCGATGAGGAGAGACACAAGGAGCACCCAAACCAAGACAAGCTGTAATTCTTAATGTCGTGTTGTCCAACATAGTGCCAATGTTGGGCGATGGAAGAGCCTGCAGCCAGAAACTTGACTCCCATTCCCCCACAGTCAAAGACGAGCGCGCTGCAACAGTATAATATGTATTAATCAAATGTTGTCTTGCCATGTTGCAAAGCGGCCCATCCCATTGTCTCTGGGAGAATTGGTTGGTAATCAGTGTTTGGGCAAGCCATTTTCCAAGCATATAAAGCTTCGATTTTGTCTGGCACTTCAGAATTAACCAGTGTGGGTATTTCAATTTTCCTGATTAATACTTCAGTGTCATGGATTGAAGATAAAAAGGCGGATATTCTGACTTTGGTAATTTTACGAACGCCAAGCCGACCACAGCGAACCGGACGCTTGGAGCCATGCTCGGTAGTTTAAATCTGCATTCAAAATTTTACACAGAGTATTTTGAATGTTTTTTATCATCTTGCCTAATGTTTGAAAACTTGTGATGATTGTAAAGCATGTGTGAATTTTGGGACGAAAAGTCTGTATCAAACAGTAGTAAATGCGGAAATATATATTAATGTGGAGGAGTCGGTTCAAAACTTCATTAAAATTTTATATTTTTTTGTCAACGAAGGAATTATTCTAGGCTTCTTCTAAAATCGGGGACCCTAAGCCCCGAAGAGAACTTTTAAATTTGGAGCCAAAACATTAATTTTGAAATTGCCAAAGAACTATCTACGTTATTGTTAAGAAAATTTTAATATTTTGACTAATTTAGTTCTAAACCATTAGTTTTAATTCGTCTTTCAGAAAAGCCAGATCTTTAAGTGCTGTGTCTATATTGATTCGGTGATTCGTACGTAAATAATAATGAGATCTGAATAATATTGTTATATATAACCAGTTCTGCCAACTTGTGTACAGACATTTTTTCAGTAACCTAGTCCTACTCATTATCTAGTATTCATTATTTCGCTCTATCTGCTACCACACTGCAAATAAAATGATAAGAATTGAATTAAGATTGCTGTTTCTGAACCACCGACTCAAAAAGGACAGGTTATTATAAGTTTGACGTGTCTGTGTGTCTGTCTGTGGCATCGTAGCTCCCGAACGTATGGACCGATTTTGATGCGGTTTTTTTTGTTCGAAAGTCGATAATATATGATTCTTAGCTATAAATAAATTTATATCGGTGGTTTTTTGATTTTTAAATTAATGTTATTGAACTGATTGATTTAATGATAACGACGAAGACAAACTAGAACATAGTTTAAAAAAATGACTCTTCGGTTGTAGCGAGCAATAAACTTTTATATCAATTCATCATTTCACTAGAAATCTTTTATACTTTTCGGACTTTCGAGACTATACTTCGCAAACACTTATCTACCTGTACTTACCTATAAACAATCCATATTCTCACAATAAATACCGATATCATTATAAAAATAGCAATATCCACAAAAACCTTCTTTAAATTAATCCGTCGTCCACCACCTACACATTGAACTTGCCTCGTGGCCTTGCCCAGGGAAGGTCGCCCGGGCAAGGTCTCTCCCTCTCTGGGGGATTATCCCGACACGTTATACTCCAGTACCAGTCTAAGTTAAAACCTTTTAGCGAATAATGAATTACGCAACAGTTTCATTTAAAATCTGTGTAAAAACTATGTTATATTGTTCATGATTATGAATTTATTTGCCCTACATTTTATCCTGAATAGCGGTTTACCTATGAACAGTAACACGCAAACTGATTGTTAATCTTCACGTATGGATAATTAAATTATAAAAGAGAAACTTAAACAAATAGGATTGGGGCTTGAACTCACAGCAATGTGCTGCTAGGGGGATTTTTTTCCACATGGACTCCGGGTACCCTACTAAGCCATCATGGAGGATTGGCTAGAGACGCGACACGGAAACCTCTCGTACCGACTGACGCAGGTGATCTCCGGTAAGGGGAGCTTCGGGACCATTTGCATCGGATCAGGAAGGAACCAACGCCTGAGTGCCATCACTGCGACGCGAGCGAGGGCTCAGGGCTGCACCCGCTGGCGGACTACCCGGCGTGGGAGGCGTCGAGGCGTGACCTCGTGGCAGCCATCGGGGTGGGAGTCCTCTTGCTCGGCAGCATGATTGCGGCAATGGTGCGGAGCGCGTGGGCCGCCACCGACGTGCGAGCCCGCTCTGCGAGCATGTTATGCTCGCGAAGGAGATGGCAGAGCACGCCCGGGAGAGATTAAGAACTCTCCCGGCCCACCGAGCCCGCAACATGCTCGCCGCGCGTCGCAGGCGACTCAGGCGCCGGAGGTCGCTTAACGACCTCCGTCCTCCATGAGCGCAGGCCTGGGGGTGGCAGGTAAGGCCGCCTGTCACCCCAGCAGAAACAGGCCGGGACGGTGGGGTGACTAGCGCCCCTCCCCCAAACCGGTGCAAGACTGGGACACCGTGGTTCCCAAACCCGAGGGGGCCATCTTGAAATCTGAGATGGCCCAGGGTCAGTCGGGGTGCGAGGGATATGCTCTATGGGCAACCTTACACCCCGGCGTTTTAAGACCCGAGACGGCGTGCGGTTTTAGTCGGTTCAAGCCCGACATAACCGCCCCCGCTGGCCGGTGGGGGGGCATCCGAAGGGATTTCAGCACGAAAAAAAATAAAAACAAAATAAAAGGGTACCCTACTAAGGGTTTGACGTGATGACGATTATGTCAGAATCGAAATAACTAAATAATACTATCTCAGAAATCTGATCGTATGCCGAAAGGTATTTTAGCCCCGCGCAGATCTTAAACGTATAAAAAAAAAGAACGAATCGCTTACGCTTCTATTTGGACCTAAAGTGAGAGTTAATAATACTCTTTGTAACTTGCGTTTCAGTGTCACGATCGATCTCTTTGCGAATAGCTTTCATCTCGTCACATTTTGTATGTTTTTGTACCATCATTTATCATTTTAGTTTGTACCATCTTGTAATAAATGTAAATAAAACGATATACTAACATATTCTATGAATATAAACCGTTTACAAGCGAACGACACACATAAAGCTCTTCATTAGAATTAGATTTTGTTACACTACTTTCTACTGTGCGTCACAAGTTACAGGCTCTTTCAGTTCAATGTGCGCATATCATTACAACACGATTTGCCCCCTAGACCTTGCATGCATTGAATCCCCGACGGTGAAATTACCCACCCCTTATCGTGACTTTTTATGGAAGCGCTGACAAAATGCAGGAGTGTCGCCTTCGCTGGTATGACCACATTCTGCGGCGACCGCCAGGCTACATGGGTAACAAATGTCTGGCCATGCTGACTCCGTCAGCCCCCGGTAGGAGAGACAGACCCAAGGAGTGCCGCCTTAGCGTCATAGGAGATACGCGAAGTGCGTGCCAAATGTGTCACTACCAAAGATGCCCAGGACCATGCGAAGTGAGGAAAGTAAAAGACGAAAAGCAGTCCTCGAACTCCAAGGTGAAGGCCCCGGATGTGACCGGGACTAACGCGAAGATGATGATAAATAATTTTGTATCATAGTGCGCAGCCGTGGGCAACAACTGGTTAGTTGACGGGTATAAATAGACTTAGATCAGTGTCTCTGTAATTGTTCTTAATACACACTTTGCATGGCTTCTTGTTCAGTTCAAGTATTGACAAAGCTTATCTAATATAGTCAATTAGCAAAAGTAAACTGAATGAATGAAGAGTTTTTTTACTACTACGATGACAAAGAAGCATATAGTCCTGTGCTGTGCTGATTATGTCCTTTTTTAATAATAATGGTAAAATCGTAATATATTATCATGAATCTATTAGATATTCGAATAAAGTAGCTCCAGAGGTGGTTTTATGGTTATGGCTTAACTGGTCCTCGAATCACAATAATTGAACCATGAAACATAAAACTAGGAATTCAGTGTAGGGTGCGACTGAAATAAATTGAGCTTAGCGAGCAGGACCCTTACTTGAAAATAAGACATCTTACTAAGGACGCGCGCTTAGCTAAGGGCGCGCACTCTCGTGAAACTGTTTTTCGGTGATTATTCCTCAATGGTACATCGGACATGAACCATCTCTCTTCGAAACACTCCTCAGTGTCCACACTATCACCGTGGTAAATTTGTTCAAGATCGCGCGAGTGGTTACGGAGGAGTTCAGCCACCAACAAACGACTATGTCGCGTAATAATCAAGATTAAAAGTATCCTTAAGCTAAGTTAAAGGGCAAACTACTTAGTATCGTCAAACTCTCGCATGGTATGACCAATCATGTCACACAAAACAGTGATGTGATTGGTTCCAATTGTCAACCTGCTGTCAGCTGGCTCAAAAGTAAATGACAATAAGTAGTCAATCGAGTTGCAACATGTGTGAATATTTTCACAGCAATAGCCAGCAATGACTTTTATATTCTAATCTCTAACCGATATTATGAACTAACCAGAAATTGATTATTTTTGCGGTCGGCGACTTACGAACTTTAATTTAAAATTTAAATTTACGGTATTTATAAACTTACAGCAAAAATATTTGTGAACATCAGATAAAAGAGTGATAAATTATTATTTACAATAGTTTTAACATATTTGGAGTATAGACTTTAATCTTCGGATAGTGTTTAAAAAAATGCAAAACAAAGGATCTAACGAGGTGCATTGAACTCATAGCGCAGATTTGCCGAAGATAAAATTGGCTATAGCATTAACATAAACATAACTTCACGCCTGTATCCCCGAGGGGGTAGGCAGAGGTGTATTATTAATGGCTGAAATGTGAAACCCAGTTTATTTCAACGTGAACACAATGTGTTCACTGATGAAATCCCTAAGTGTTCTCAGCAGCATAGAAAAATGAGTTTGTAGGTCTTATATAAGTACCTTTTTTTTTCGTGCGGAAATCCCTTATACCTAATTTTTATTTCGGCTCTAAAGTCCTGGAGTCTTGATGACCTTGATGACTTATGAACAGTTCAGTTTCGGAGCAATTTAATATAAGTTTGTAAACGACAAACAAACGCGTTTCGTTCGTTTGTTATCATTAGGAACGTAACGACTTAACACGATGTCATGGTATGAGTACAAAACTATTCAGTTTAGGTCTGATTGAATTATGATTATTCTAGGTGAATTGAATTGCTATTAAGCGGTTAGCCTCCTGTTTACCGTCGGGCTTTACAGTTACTTTTGGACACTGGTCTTAAACAATAAATTATATTTGCTAAAAATATTAGTTACATATTCGTTTGATAAAATTTTAGACTGGCTTAATGCCAATGAAGATGTTATTATGATTCTGCAGGACAATTTAGCAGCCAGATTTAGATACTGATTTCACACGTCCACGATGAAACATTCGTTTCTTTAGGTTTTTATACTTCTTTTTCTTTAGTTCTAACCATTAGCTTTTATGTATACTACTGGACTATACTACTATATAATAAATAAATAAAATAACTATTCTACGACATTTTACACAGCGCTTTCTAGACCCAAAGTAAGCGTAGTTTAGACTTCTAACGTGAAGAAGAACAGAAGCATATGGCGGGTTATTGTCTACTCCGAAAAGAGAAAGACGTGATTATATATGAATGTATGTGTGTCACTACAGTAGCTTAGCCAGTAGTAAAAGACGGAAAGCAGACCCTGGACTCCAAGGTGAGAACCTCGGATGCGACCGGGACAGGGATGATGATGAGATAGCTAGACGAAGAGTCGGATTCAAATTCTAGACTACCACATCTTTTGCAGCAAAAAATGCTAACATTCTAAAAACAAATTGTTATGACCATCGATCCTATTTTATGTGAGGATCAAAAGACTCTATGGGGGCTATTTAGTGTATGAGTAGGTACTAGAAGTGACAGAAATCAGCAAAAATTACCGTGAAGGTTTCGGTAAGACGTATCTTTCCTGGAAAACGGAAAAGAAGATTAAGCGAAGCTTGGTCAACCAGGTACTGTTGATATTAAGTAAGGAGCTTCTCTACGAAATGCAAGGTCGCATCATAAACCATATTAGACAATGTTGCCGACATAAACCTCTTTTTCATTATCTGTTTTTATACTTTTTATATATTACTTTGGTTTTGTTATACTGTTAAGTCATAAGTATAATAAAATTTTATATATCATACAATAGGTTTTATTTTCAGTAAAATAGAAAATATTCACGCGTCACGACAGTTGGTCATAGGAGAAACTTAACTCATTGAAATATATTATCTTATCTCTACCACATAATTATAATGCTATAACCAAATTATTACAAGCAGGAACACGCACGTGCCAATCTTTATTTTCTATATATTTAAAGGCGGGCATTGAGGCTGTATGTCTTCAGTGTGGCTGTGCGCGCAGCGGTGAAGGTTACGCGACTGGATGGAAAGAGAATACGCTGACCACTTCAGTCTCTGTCTAAACACGACGCTCGATCATACTACACTTAGCTTTAAAATATATCCAGAGTTTTTGATACATGTTAAGTGTGTTGTTGCGAATTTGAAGTTTTATATCAGAGGTACGTGAAAATAAAATCGATATCCATCGTGAGGTCATTATTGTTGTGGTCTTTTACACCTGAAAATTACGCGGTGGGGTGAATTTTTTTTTGTTTATTTAAGTATTAGGCTACTTGAGATCTATTAGGTGTAGAACTCAGTTGTCCGTATTGCGTTTGTTAATAGTTTAAAAAATTAGGTAGGTATTAAATGGGTTTTAATATTTTTGTGAAATGAAAATATTACTGTTAATTGTTTGAGTAAAGATGAGTTTTTTAAATACGCCTTGATTAGAATCGTAAAATATTTTAAATCACTATGAGAATGTAAAATCGGTATAATTACTCAAGTAAGTTGGTTTAAAGTTAAAAAAACAAACATAGAAAACAGTTATTAATAGATAATTTTTTTGAGCCTCTTTTTGAACAGAATTTGGAATTTCGTAAGGAATTTAAGTGTTTGGAGTGTGAATTGAAAAAAAAAGCACACTTTAGTCAATAAAACTCGTGTAAGTACATTGTTGTCTTCAATTTTGAATGTAAGTAATAAGTATGACATAAATATTTAACACTATCACGCAGTTGCAAATCCGTTTTGTTAAATAGCCGCATAACGGCTTCATAAATTATCTTATTAATAATATCATGATGCGCAATTTTAGCATATAAATCTGACATGACAAACGGTTGCAGTTCAGTATTCGTAAATTAGTTGGGCAGGATAGGTATTGAAATATTATAAATAAATATAAAGTTCAATATTTCTAAGCTTTAACATCAATTCATCACATTCATGGCAATCAGATCGAGACATGATTATAACGCGGATATTTGATGATAGTGTATAGTTCTAGCAATGGCGCAAATAGAAGAGAAATTGTATCCGAACTGCGATTCGTCGGTTTGGCTGCGATCTTGCGAGGAGGAGGTCTCCGAGCCTCTTGACGGGATCCTTACAGGTATGATTTATTTTTCTTTAATTTTATTTGATACTAGCATCGCCACAGTGTTTAACCAGCGTAAGTACCGATCAAGGTGGGAATATCGGAATGAAAGTAGGCTATGTTACTCGGGGATAATGTAGCATCCTAATACCTCGTTTATATTCGCGGCTCGCGGCTCGCGCCATAGTTCGCGCGCTGTTTACACTCTCGTGACGCGGTTAGTAGTCTTAGGACTATCAACTATGGAGGATGTCAATGTGCTAGCGGCATCAGCTCTATGATTAGTATATTTACTGAGCTTCTACTGCTACGAAACTAATTTACAAACAAATATTAAACCGTGATTGAAATAAATGCAACCATGAACCAATGAAATAATTAAACGAATATAAGAAAATACTTAAAATAAAGAAAAATAATAGAATGAAAGCCGAACGCGAATGTAAACACCAAGTGCGCATCCCCTGAGACCTCGCCCCGTTGACTCGTGCCCATAAAACCGCTACGGACGCGAGCGCGCGAATCGCGGCTTGTGGCTCGGCTCGCCCGCGAATGTAAACGGGCTATAATGGTAAATGAATTTTTGAACTCGGTTCAGTAGTTTGAGAGTTTATCCATTACAAATAAAGAAATATTCCCTCCATATAATATTATAGTAAAGTAGTATAGATGAATGTATTATTGATATTCCATACCTTTTTATTTATTTATTTTTTTCTTGCGGAAATCCCTTCGGATACCCCCCCGCCGGCCAGCGGGGGTGGTTATGTCAGGCTTGAACCGACTAAAACCGCACGCCGTCTCGGGTCTTCAGACGCCGGATTGTAAGGTTGCCCATAGAGCATATCCCTCGCACCCCGACTGACCCTGGGCCATCTCCGGTTTCGAGATGGCCCCCTCGGGTTTGGAAACCACGGTGTCCCCGTCTTGCCCCGGTTTGGGGGAGGGGCGCTAGTCGCCCCACCGTCCCGGCCTGCTTCTGCTGGGGTGACAGGCGGTCTCACCTGCCACCCCCAGGCCTGCGCTCATAGAGGACGGAGGTCGTTAAGTGACCTCCGGCGCCTGAGTCGCCTGCGAAGCGCGGCGAGCATGTTGCGGGCTCGGCGGGCCGGGAGAGTTCTAATACACTCCCGGGCGCGCTCTGCTATCTCCTTCGCGAGCATTACATGCTCGCAGAAGGAGGTGGCGGCGGCCCACGCGCTCGCACTCCGCACCATTGCCGCAATCATGCTGCCGAGCGAGAGGACTCCCACCCCGATGATATTCCATACCTCTTCATTAAACGGAAAGCTTAAAAAAATTATATGCTAGAATAGTCAGGGTAAAAATAATTCCGAAAGGTTCTTTTAAGTTCGAGGCGAGGGTCAAGAAATAAATGGAAGAGATGAACAGGTAACATAACTGACTTAGTTAATAACAGCATTTAATGGCGGCCCACGGACAGAAAAGGGATTATGTTGCAGGGTAATTATAAGGAGAGTAAAGTAAAAAATAATAAAGCAAGATCAAATAAATAAATACCTATATTAGGACATATCACACAGCGCCATCTAGACTCAAAACTAAGTAGAGCTTGTCAAATGGGTTCTAGAATATGGATAAACATACTTAGGCATATTTTCTTGTAAATACGTGCATTTTATACATAGAAACACCCAGACCAATGCAAATATATATTCATGTACACAAATATTTGCATTCTAAAACCCGAGCACAAATAACACAAGCTAGTTAAGCTGAGTTATGTAGAATGTCCTAGTACCTATATTTATTAATGTTATTAATTTATTATTAATATTATTTGAGAAAAACTCTTCTGCTCCAAAAACATCCACACAACAACTACAAATCACCTCCAAATTAAATTATCTTGTCCTAGAATATTAATGGATTAATTTGTTATTAATATTATTTGAGACCGAATAACCGTAGAATAATAACCGAATTTGGAGGTATTTTGTTGTTGTTGTGTGGATGTTTTAAGAGCAGAAGCTAGAAAAATCCACACAACTACGAAACACCTATAAATTATATTCTATCTTGGTTTCTATTAATTAAAGTCAGTTATCAGTTTTTGACCTAACCTAACTCTATCCTCTTGGTAATCAGCTCAAATCACGGTATAATCGTGACTTTGGCTAAACTAAATTTTCTTTTCTCCTTCAAATAAAGTTAAATGCTTCTCTTATGAGCGGTTGTCATGGATGGGGTTCAATTCAATAAGCTCTTGATAGCAACTACGTTGTCCGTCTATTTGTTTATATGTCCATCGGTCTGTTAATACCTTTTTCTCCAGAACGTTTTAAGTTATTAAATACTCAAATTGGCAAGTTCTTTCTCAGATTTCTATTTGCGCTAGAAGCTTTTGAAATCAGCCCTTAACCCTTTTTTTTTTGCTTTTAGCGTGTGGAAACCCCTCATCATCATCATAACCCTGATATAAAATTATTAATTTCGTTTTAGTACAACTGAAGTTTTGAAGCCCGTGTGGCGGTGTGATTGAGTAACAAACATTTATCTATCCATCCATCCCTATTTTGTTCTTAACTCCCCAAAACTTAAAAATCCTCCCCCCTCCGAAACTGAAACCTGGCTACACCCGGGTAACCAGTTTTTAGTTTCGGAGGGGGGAGGATTTGTTCATCCGTCCATCCAAATATTTGCATAAAAATATAAATATAACATTCATGGTTGTGTCAATTAAATTACGATTTTGTATATTTGACATAAAAATTATACAATAACCTTTCTCTAGGGAGCAGTTGACTTTAAATAGAACCAAAGAAAATTAATATTCTGAAAGCAAATCAGACTATAGGTATTATTAGTTACTTAGCTGGAATAAGTTTTGTATTAACACACATATCTAATATTACACATAGATTGAATTGATCGTTTCGCTTCCATCGACAGCATCCCCTGGACCCAATCCGAATGAGCCCGACTGTGAAACCGTCTTTAGCTAATTAAAGGTCACTGTAGAAGCCATTCTATGTATACGCAACAATCCACGCATACTTATTAGAAATGCCTAAGATATTGTGTGTGATCCCTTGTGGTTATAACAATGTCTTTGTACACCTTTAAGGAAAACTACGTGCTTCTGACGTATATTAGGTCCTTCCATATTTATGAAATTGGCGTTTTGTCGTCCTGGCCACTTTGATCTCAAATATCTCCTCTTTGGTTAGGAATTCCAATTTCAAATTTTTAGATCTATTTACTCATGCTTTTGTGTTTTGTATACCGTAATTCATTTGTTTTTTTCCTCTTTCGGTTTTTTCTTTGCGTCACTCAGTTTACAAAATTAAAAAACTTGAAATATCGCGTTATTTACGAGTACGAGTTCCATCGTGGCACCAGTGCTGCAGAAACGGCTCGAAAGATTAATGATGTGTATGGCGGCGGTTTCGCAAAAGAAAACACGGTACGTTTTTGGTTCCAACGTTTTCGTTCTGGAAATTTCGACCTGCAGAATAAGCCCCGTGGACGGCCGGAGACCAAAATTGTTAATGAACAATTGAAGGCTATTGTGGAAGTGGATCCATCGCAAAACACGTCCAGGTTAGTTGCAGACTGTGGTGTCAGTGATAAAACTGTTTTAATCCACTTGAAGCAAACTGGGAAGGTGAAAAAGCTTGAAAGGTGGGTACCTCATGAATTGAGTGCAGCAAACCGACAACCGCGCGTCGACTGCTGCGTTACATTACTCAACCGGTACAATAATGAAGGGATTTTAAATCGAATCATTACCTGTGATGAAAAGTGGAGAAGTGAGCGTTTGGTGGACTAGTGCCGGTGTCGTTCACTACAGCTTTCTTAAATCTGGCCAGACGATTACGGCTGTAGGGATATAGTGCAGCGTTTACGCTGATGTGGCACATTTCGATCGTGGCACTATGCGATGGAACGCCCAGCCACCTCAGTTACTTCCTGACGTTCTTACGGCCAGTTCGCTCGTCCCCGCCTCACCCCTCTCGCGAATAGTTAGTACTAAAACAGTGTAACCTTGTTAATTACCGGAAATACAGTTACCGTATTATCAAATCAAACTTTCATTTATCTCTCCTTCTGAATCCTGTGCGTTACGACGAGAGGTAAGACACACGTTATCTCTAGTGTAGGGCGTAGCGACACACCCAACAATCAGCAACCCCACACCGCGAATGTCTATTGTCAGCAACTGCAAACCATGATGGAAAAGCTAGCTGGTAAACAACCGAGGCTGGCCAATCCCTCTAGGCCACTGCTGCTTCAGGACAACACTAGACCACACACTGAACAACAGACGGCTACCAAATTACAGGAGCTTCAATTGGAATGTCTAAAACATCCATCGTACTCCCCGGACCTTGCTCCAGCAGATTACCATTTTTTTCGAAATTTGAATAACTTCTTGCAAGGGAATAAATTCAACTCCGATGGGGCAGTCCAAAGCGCCTTCAAAGATTTTATTGATTCCCATCCGAATGTTTTTTTTTAGTAAAGGGATCAGTGAACTACCTATGAGATGGCAAATGTGCATAGATAGCAATGGTACATACTTTGATTAAATAAATATATTGTATTTAAAAGAATCGACTTTATATTCCTCCCTTACAAAAGGCCAATTTCATATGTAAGGACCTTTTTTTATCCATATGTAAGGACCAAATAATGGTCCTTGAGTAAAGTAATGGAAATGGGATTTTGATTAATATAAAGCCTACATAAAATTATAAGAGAGACGTAATACATAATACATATTAGGTACAATGAAACAGGGGTGTGTGTTGGGTAACCTCCTCGAGTGTCGCTCCGATTCCGATCCCGCTGCAGTCCGGGGGGAACGGAATCGGAGCGGCCGGTACACCCTGGGCGGCGGTCAATGGCTTCCCCTTCATAGGGTTGGCATTGATCGTCGGCCAATACCCAACGTGGCGGGAACACATCGCTCTCCGTACTCCTCTGCTTTCAGAGGAGACAGGATGAGCGATGCTGTTAGTGGTGAGATGGCCCAGGGTCAGCCGGGGTGCGAGGGATATGCTCTATGGGTAACCTTACACCCCGGCGTCTGAAGACCCGAGACGGCGTGCGGTTTTAGTCGGTGCAAGCCCGACATAACCGCCCCTGCTGGCCGGCGGGGGAGTATCCGAAGGGAATTCCGCACGATAAAAAAAAAAAAAAAAAGGTACAATGAAACAATTTAACTACATACGTGTATGAGGCTAATTTCACCAAATCTCACCAAATTACCCTTGGCAACTTATATGATACTTCCCGTTGAGCTAGAATCATGAAATTTGGCAAAAGGCAAGGTCGTATAACACAAGTAAAGGGAAAAATCCGAAAACAATAAATATGTAGTTACCCACATCATTAAAAAATCAGTAGGTTTGTCGGTCAAGACCTTTTTCAAAAATACTTAAAGTAACTAAAATATTTAATTTGATAAGATTAAAAGTGTTTGCATCTAAATAGCTTCTCAATTACTACATAAAATGTGAATGTTTTAGAAGTTAAAATAGCTATAGTGATCTATCCTTAAGCGATAAATATACCATTGCGGACTTTTTTGTAGACCTGTAAAAGAGGAACAATACCATAATACCTACATGGTTTTTTATGTCTCATATCACCAAAAATATCTGTATGTCTGTCTGTCAAGACTTGAAGCTCTATAGCAACGTTAAGTTCGCCCCTCAATCCAGTTTTGTACGGAACCCTCAGTGCCCGAGTCTGACCCGCAATTGACCGGTTTTTAATTTACATTTTTGATGACATTCCGGTTTTATTTAGACACGGAGAGATTGACTTCTAAATTCTAAGTTTTCAATATAAATTATTAGGGCACCTGAACACCATACGATACGAAAAATCAACAAAATAGAAAATTCGTGTAATGAGAAATTGTTCCTATATGTTACTCCAAAATACACACGTTTGAGTGTTCGGATTTTGTAAGTGTGCTATATTTTCGTCAATATTATGTTTTGTTATTGCCTATTCATACCTATTTATATAGATACCATTTAGGGATTACAACGAAAACAATATTTTAATTCCGAATAACAAACTGTTTCGTAAATTGTAGATTTGTAGATTTATATCAGCAATAACATTATAGATAAACCCGTGTAATGCCCAAAATCCGCCTGAATGAAATACTTAGGTAGACTTATATACATTATTATCGCAGAATAGACATTAGATTAATAATTTTTATTATCTTATATCTAGCCTATCTTATAATATGTATGATGATTGAATTAATTTGTTGTTTCCTTATATAAATTACTTGTCATGGATACGTGAGAATGTAACTGGCGAGAGAATATTTTAGCTCTTTAATTCATCATTATCCATATAGCGATTTCTCAGTTGCATCCAAGGTTTGCACTTTGAGCGCCAGGGCTTTTATGGGAGCGAGTGTCGTCGGACCTCCCAACCCCGTTAGTAAAGCCTGCGCCAGAGCGTCATCCGTTATTTAGCAGGTGCATCGACTAGTAGAGTGGGTTGACTTGGGCCACAAAAGTAAAAGTGTTGGTAGAACCCTGTACATCCAATTTTGACTCTTAAATTAAACAGGCACAATCAACTGCAAAGGCTTACATTTCGATTAACATAATAATATCTGGGTGATGTTTTTTTTTTTTTATATTTAGGGCACGTCAATTTGACTTCAACTCGCCTGATGGTAAGCTGAAGGTAAAGAGGGTCACCATTACATACACGTACCATGTTAACAATGGTGGCACTCAGCTTGACGGCCTCATCAGAAGAGGATTGTCGTCGCAGCACCGCGTGACACCCACCGGTCCCACTAGTGCTGCGACCACAATCCACCTGCCCGGCTATGCACTTGCTGACCCCTGAACGCAATCAAACCGAAATTGGATTACTATGGAGGGTTTTTCGCAATCGTGCACGGTGGTACCTACCCGGCCGAATTTTGTGACAAATTTGTGTCATCAAAATTCTACGTTTTGTAAGAATTAAACTTTACCCCCTCTTTACAAAATTTCATGAATATCGTTGGAGCCGTTTTCGAGTATTTAGACCCGTATTCTAGAACGATACTCAGTCATGAATCTCTACTTGAGACTAGTTCTAAGTACAAATTACATTCAAGAAATAAACTTGAGTGGAGGTTTTATGAACGCTTAGATAATTTACGTTCATTAAAGCTCCACTCATGTTTAGTTCCAGAATACAAGCTATGGGACCTCGGAGCTCTGGGTCCGTCCACTCATTGTCATTTTGACTTAACTTATATAGTAGAGGAGCCGGTGAAAATCGACCTTCACCCATCTGATAACCAGATGAGATATATTTTTTATCAAATATAATTCATCTATTAACATGCGTATGGTGGCTTGCCTATCAAAAAGTGTTCATGGCTAATTTTAATTAAATTGATTTTAATAATTTTTTTATAGCCAGTTTTTTTTATTCCAACGTTAACATGGAGAGTATGGCTCGGTAGGCTCGTCTACTTTTTTTTTCACAACTACCTGGCAGGCAGGTATAAACAGGTGAGTCGATATAGGTAACTACAGCGATCTAATAACCAATCGAAAGTGGTATTATAAGAGAGATAATTTTATTACTAACCTATCGAAAAAGTTTTCAAACAATTTTTTTTTTGTTAGAAAAATATCTGTTGGATATTTATATGATAAAAATATATACCATCTGGTTTTCAGATGGGTGAAAGTCGATCTTCACCGGCTCTTAGACTAATAGAGCCTTTATGGGAGCGACAGCCGTCTGCCCTCCCAACCCCGAGACGAAACTCCGCCTCGTCTGGTAATCAGTACCGGCTTGGCTTGGTCCTCATAAACCTTGGTAGGGCCCCAATACACCTATTTTTTGACATTCACGTTTAAAATTACATCTATACAATATAAGTCGGCAGGGAGTTTTTTGAAAGGGTGCCCAAATTTGTTTCCTCTTGGCCTAGATCTGATCTTTACAATTCAATCTCAATTTATAATCAAGAGAATAATTAGCTTTATAATGTGAATAATCATTTATTTTGCAGGTGAAGTACCAACATGGTTACGTGGTACGTTGCTGCGTAATGGTCCAGGTTCACTCAATGTTGGTTCGATGCGATTTGAGCATTTATTTGACTGTTCAGCTTTACTGCACAGGTTAATATTCTACTATCTATACATAAATATTATATATATTTTGTATACCATTATACAGATTTATTATAAATTGTATATACATATGTATTAAAATAACAGATTTTAAATGATTGCATATGATTGCATACACGATACTTATAACAAGAATTTAATTTTACAAATTTTTGTCTGTCTGTCTGTCTTTGTGTCTGTTTGAATTGAGTAATTAGGCCGATTGTGACGGGACTTTCAGTGGCAGATAGGTAACGTTATTCCAAATAAAAATACATACATTCATACCCTTCTCCCTTCGGGATACGCAGAGATGATAAAGCGCAATCTGATTTTATCTCTGCCAGTTTAAAATAGACTCTTAAAATTCCAATTGCATTATATTATAATTAGTAACCGATATTACTAATATTACCCGTAACCCCTCCAGCTAAGCTTAATTGCTTGTGTTAGGAGTGAGTTCACGTCGGTAGTGTAATGACCAGAATTCGAACCCGGGACCTCTCGATCGTATGGTCGACTCCTTAACCACTAAGCTACCGACGCTATAATTTCATTACATTACACTACCGACGACGTGAACCCACTCCTAATAAGCAATTTATCTAATATTATATTGACTTATAATATTACATTTATGTTATAATAGATAATATAAAAAAAAATAGTATGGTGTGTAGTACCTTTTATATATTTATATTCAAGTAGAGTACAAAAATAGGTACCTACTTAAGTACGCGTCGTGGATTTCTTTCGCATCGCATTTCCCCTGTGATACTATTCCCAGAAGGCTCTCCGTTTTGCTATGTTGTATGACAGTCATATTTTATTATAATATACAAAAGTAACTTTGTCTGTCTCTCGGTAACCTTTTCCCTTTTTCTCTCACATCGGTTACCACGTAGCAGAAGCAGCAGACAGCAGCTAAGTAGTCCTTTATATTTAGGTACCTACTTAAATCATTGATTCATCTTGTGCGCGTATTGTGTTTGTAGGGCTGTTTTTTGTTGGGTGGTGATATTACAACTGCCAGCGTCTACGTTGAGCGATTTATTGCGACTTCCTTCGTAGAATTCACATTATGAATGATGAATGATTTGTTGGTGCTGCCTAGTCAACGGTAGACGGAGTTGATGAAATGTGGGTTTGATTTAAACACACCTCCGGAAGGCATAAGTTGAGAAATATACAGGCATGAATATAAAACATAACATAACTTCACGCCTGTATCCCCGAAGGGGTAAGCAGAGGTGTATTACATAACCACGATTCGCCAGTTATGTTTTAGGTCCCAATGTAATAGGGGGCGAGCCTATTGCCATCTACCGGGCACATTACTAAGCGATCGATAATTAACATTTTTAAAACACACATAACTACGAAAAGTCAGAGGTGTGGGCCCGGAGCGACTGGGGATCGAACTCGAGATCTCGTTGGCAGTCCGTTACGTAGGCCACTAGGCTATCGCCGTGAATATAAAAATACTTATTACACTTATTATATTATTATACTTATTTATTGCTCTCACCAGGTTTGCTATTGATGACGGCATCGTGACATATCAGTGCCGCTTTCTCTGCACCAACACGTTGAAGAAAAACCGCGCTGCCAACCGTATTGTTGTCACGGAGTTCGGAACCAAATCTGTCCCAGATCCGTGTCACACAATTTTTGACAGGTATGTCCTACTAATATTATAATTCTAATTCATACTAAATTTATAAATATAAATCTTCAGACTTTCACGGCCGGCATTGCATGTATCATATGCTGCTGCCGGGCTGTTTGGCCGTGATCTAAGACTCTACATCAGTCGCAGAGAAGTCACCGCCGAGGAGAGTTCTACGCACTCGTCGGCGCCAGGACCTGAACCACTGACGATGTCGACCGCAGTGATCGACGAAACGTTTGGAGCACAAGTTTCATATGGGCCACGGCCAATCAGCCCGGAAGCAGTATATTCTACAAATATTATAAACAGTTTATAAAGATATGAATAATAATTAATAAATAAGTTTGTGAAGATGTTTGAATGTTTGTTACTCAATCACGCTCAAACGACTGAACGGATCTTTAATTCGGTACAGGGATAGATTATAGTCTCGAATAACACATAGGCTACATTTAATCCCTAGAATAGGTTCCCATGGGTTGCGAGAACCGGATCAGAATTTCAGGCGAGCGGAGCCGTGGGCAACAGCCAGTCATTTTACAAACAATACTAGGGTATAAAAAATAATGTTTAAAAGCACATTTTGCATTTATTTATTTCAGAATGGCAGCCATATTCAATCCAGGGGAGATGGTGTCTGACAACGCGATGATCTCGTTGTATCCTTTCGGTGATGAAATATACGCGTTCACAGAGGGTCCTATTATACACAGGTAATGAACACTACTTTATTAATATAACTGTTATTTTTATCAAGTAATAGCCTATGGAAACGCGAAATATGCATCATCATTTAATCAGTAAATATGGCAAAGTTCCATTAAGCCTAAACAAAAATTAAATAGAATACAAATCCTTGAATAGAGCATAGTAGAGACATCCTAGAATTAACCAATCACATTGGTTCTGATCCAAACCTCATCTCCAATTTATCCAAATGATAGCTCGATTTCCGCACGTGTCCTCTATGTTCCGCTCCTCTGCACTTCAGCGGAGATGAACTCTTATGAAAGCGGTAGAGCACACAAAGCGAAGTCTCTCTAAAGTTTAAGAGGTTCGACCAGATTTTTTATGAATTCCATATTTTTGCCAGAGTGGACCCAGTAACTCTGGACACGTTGGAGCAGAAGAATATGACAGACAGCGTTGCACTTGTCAATCATACTTCACACCCACACGTCATGCCTAATGGTAAGAAAGAGATAGATGTAACCTCTTTGAAATTAACCAAAATTCTGTAGTAGTAGTAGCACGGAATGAGGGAAAAGCGGCTGCAGCAATAAATTGTTCGCCGCCTGTAACATATCGTACACAAACGTATCCGAAGTAGCAAACCAGCACTCGGTCAATCTGATGGTAAGCAATTACCGTTGCCTATGAAAACTTGCAATGCATGGAGAAGAACTCAGAACAAGAATGGGAAAAAGAAAGAGTATGGACTAGCCACTCATTGGGTATTCTTATAAAACAAAGCTCAAACATGAAGCTACGGTTTATTGTGTATTTAAATATTTACTATTTTTTTTACTTTCAGGTGATGTATATAATGTTGGGATGTCTGTAGTGAGAGGCAGAATAAAACATGTCGTTGCTAAATTTCCATACACTGAAAAAGGTAAGCCTATTTTCAGCAGGAGTAACAAATTTACTTTATTCATTCGATACAACAAGACTCGACATTTGGTTTATCATTTATTTAACCAAAATATAAAACACGCCTGTCTCTTAGTCGCCATGTTGACATTCGGGCAGAGATGGAGTAGCCACTGTATTGCACTTCACTGTGAACTACGCGGCAGTCACCAGGAACCACACAATCACTATTTGCTTGTAACTAGACTAGTACAAAGAAATTAATGTTTTGTCTTTGTGTTCCAGGGGACATGTTCAAGAGCGCACGTATTGTTGCTACAATGAAGCCTCGCTGGCAAATGCATCCTTCATACATGCATACCTTTGGTAAGATTATTTTTAGGAATGAGTGAATTTTGCTCCATGTTTTATCAATAGGAAGACTGTATCAGTTTGAAATATTCCATAATCGCCACTTCAGTTAGGATGATCCCTCTACGTTATGGCATTAACTCAAGACAATTAATGTTAAATCGTACAAAATTTCATGAGCTTGTGACAATCAGAAGCTTCATATTTCCCGAACGACATCTTGTAACGATCGTGAAAACTAGTAAAGACGCTATTTTTCATGAGGTTAAATAAAATATAGATAAGATAAGTCTACATTTCTTTATGTTAAATTAAAAATTGAATACCCCAGTGATCCCAGATATTATGCGATAAGGGCAAGAAGATTACGAGGAGGGTATGATTGGTTTTGATAAAATTAAACTAGACGTAGATTGTATTTTGAAAGTTGCTATAATAGCTGTTCTCTTTTAAAGGTTTAACAGAAAACTACTTTGTGATTGTGGAACAACCGCTGACCGTGTCTATGTACGGGCTGATGAAGATGGTCGTCTCTAATGAACCGCTTGTCAAAAGTCTAAAGTGGTTCTCTGACTACGAGGTATCTTTCATAATGATAATATAAATGATTGTTTATAAAATGATACATTACTGTACGAACTGCAGTAATGGAGACAATAGAAGTGTGAACAACATAGAACATCACGACCATTGGATCTACTAGATTACTAGGGGTTTGTAACTGTGAGAGCTGGAGCAGCGCTTGAAATTTTGCTTTTTGTCCTTTGTTCACTAAAAAAAGTTTATGTAAAGAGTTATTATGAAAACTAACGTAAAGATTCAGGCAGTGTTGATGTTCATTGTAATATCTATCTATCTATAATAAATGATAATATTATAAATAGGAATACACCTTATAATTATCATTCTAGTAAGTATGTGTAGTTTACCATTGAGCACAGTAGTAAATTAAATAAAAACAACACATAAGTTAGATATTTCGAATAGCCTGAATGATGTGTGTTTTCTTATAACGGGTGAGTTTTTAAGCATTTGATATTTGGTGTGAAAAAAAAAACACTGGAAAGATGTAAAAATATATAATTAAATTTTGGCGGTCCAAAATTAATTCTTGCAATTTATGTGTTAAGGATTATTTCATGTAAATATAGACCACGACTTCGTTTTAGGTGAGTTTACCAGCTGATATGCTCGAGAAAGTAGCTCAAAATTGGATTTCACGTATGGATCACCTAAAAACATAGTTGTAGCCAACATTTATATGAAATATTCTTTATAACATAAATTGCAAGGATTGATTTTGAACCACCAAAATTTAATTTTATATTTTTCCATCTTTCCAGTGTATTTTTATTATTTTTGATATCTGTTCTGTTATTTTTGTTACTTAAAAACCAAACACAAGAGAAATTACCCATTAAATGAACTGCACACTTGGTAATACTGTGTCTCGTAGGCGACTCAATGAAACTTTGAGAATACTTCATTCCCCTATAACCAGTGAAAATAGCGAAGTTAATTTTTATATTTTCATCTACCTAATTTTTATTAAACGGCAATTTTGCACAATACAGACACACGTTGTACTTCTGAGCCGCGAGACCGGCAAAGAAGTAAAGCGCTTTCGGGCAGAAACTATGTTCTACTTGCATATTATCAACTGTTACGAACACAGCGGAAAGCTGGTGGTGGATTTGTGCGCTTACAGAGATGCCAAGATCATTGACGGGATGTACATACAAGCTATTGAGGTGAGTTAGAAGTTAATTTTATTTTAAACTTCTCGTTTTTTAGGAATGCCCCAGGCAAAATTGACTATGCCTACAATAGAGTGTAAACTGAATATCTTATTACATACTGCACTTGTTGGCTCATCTCTATCATAAATGGCTATCAAGTTGTGATATGGTTTTATAGTGCTTTGACACAAGATAGTATCTAGTATAAATTCATTCGTTCCATAATATAATCAAGTGGAAAATAAAGTTGGTAACTGTATTATTTCAGACGATGCAAAGTAACGCGGATTACGCCAACTGGTTCCGCGGTAGACCAAAGCGCCTAGAGGTATACCTTGATGCGCCAAACATGTCCAAGATGGAACAGTCTACCATAGCTGAAATCGGATGTGAAACACCAAGGATACATTATGATCTGCATAATGGTAAGTGACAAAAAATACAAATAGATGACAAGATAAAGTTTAAAAAACTGTAATCAGACTACTATACGGTGAGGTTAAAAATATAGACGGGAACGAGTAATTTTTTTAAGGGTAGTAAAATATAGTCCCAACTTTCCACCGATAGATGGCGTTAGTAGTATTTTAAATCGCTGAAGTTATCATAAAATTGTATTTTTATGTTTTTGTATATTCCATAATATTTTAGAACTCGTGATTATCTCCCCTTTTATGTAATATCACACTCAATAATACTTTAGCCAAAGTTTTTGAGTCCCCCCACTATTGAAACTAACATCCGTTATGTTGATGTTATTCGTATAAAATGTAGCCTATTGAATCGATTGACACCTCATTCATTACGATCTACTACTACTGTGGAACTACTGTGGAGCTACTGTGGAACAATAAATACATAAGTACTACGGATATAAGCTACGGTCATGCACCGCCGTAGCCTCGTAGCATGTTCCTGGGGCTCTACCAAGATCTGCTACCAACCCAACGTTACCAGCAAACTGGTACACATGCTGATTGAGGGACGAGGCTCTGGCGCGGGCTTTCCTTTCGGGGTTCTGAGGTCAGACGGCAGTCGCTCCCATAAAAGCTGTATAAGCCAAGAGGAGGCATGGAGTAAACGGACGCCGGGCTGCGAAGTGTAAGCCTCAGATGAAACCGGGAACCACGATGATGATGATGATATCGTGCCGTAGTCTGGTAAAAAGGGCAGTACTAATAGGTACTTTTAATTTTATACTGCTGAGTTCAAAATTCACTTTAGAGAGTACGTTTTACAATTTACCCATATAATATTCAAAGTATATCAACTTATTAGGCCAAGTTTTTCAAATTATGCATAATTAGAAAATAACTGGCGAATCGTGGGTGTGTAATACACCTCTGCCTACCCCTTCGGGGATACAGGCGTGAAGTTATGTTGTGTTTTTTATAATAAGAAAATATGGCAAAAATCTGAAAAAAGTATTTACTTACGAGGGTGGATTGATAAGTTTCCGGCCTGACTATGAAAAACAAGGTTATTTAAAAATTTTTTTTTTATATCTCAACATAATCTCCTCCAAGGCTGATACATTTCTCATAGCGGTGTTCCAGTCTATTAATGCCATCTCTATAGACTGATTCGTCAAGCTCCTCAAAATATTGTTTTTGCCTTCTTTGGAGTTGGTTCCCCTGGTCCAATCCACTGTTTAGACTGTTCTTTGGTTTCAGGAGTGTAGTGGTGGACCCAAGTTTCGTCAACGGTTACGAATCGACGCAAAAATTCGCTTGGATTTAATCCGTATACGTATCCGTATAGCGTAATACGCTTATACAATGACAAATTTGCGGTAGAAATCTTTTTTCGAATCAATTTTTGGTCGACTGTTAGCAAACGCGGCACCCATCTTGCACAGAGCTTTTTCATATGCAAATGTTGATGCAAAATATGTTGCACACGTTCATATGACATCTTACAGGTCTCAGCTATCTCACGCACTTTCAATCTGCGGTCTCCCAGCACTATTTGATGAATTTTTTCGATCATATCTGGAGTTGTGACCTCAACGGGGCGTACTGAGCGAGGCTCATCAGAGGTGCTCACACGACCCTTTTTAAACTCGGAAATCCACTGCTTAACGGTTGAATATGACGGGGAGGATGTCCCCAGTGTTGAGTCCATCTCTTCTTTAATTTCCTTCGGCGTTAACCCCTTCAAATAAAAGTATTTGATGACAGCACGATTTTCCTGCTTTTCCATTTTTACGAAAAACACAGAGGCGTCTTGTTCAGCGTGCTCTCAAACCTACACTAGCAAGGCGATCGGGCTGAAACTATAGCTACAAGCTATCCAAGGATGGTACTATAGAATGTCACCTTAAGGTAGGCCTAGTGGCGCCATCTCTTGGTCAGGCCGGAAACTTATCAATCCACCCTCGTATATGCGAACGTAAAATCTAATTATAGGCTTAAGTATATTTAGGTATTAAGATACCAATGCTATCTATTTCTCGGTTTTTGTTGCAGGGCGCTATTACAGGTATTTCTATGCAATCAGCTCAGATGTGGATGTTGAAAACCCAGGAGCGGTGAGATACATTACTTTAATTTCTTAGCGAATATGTCAAGTTTACCATACGTGTTTACAGAAAAAGAAGGAGACTAAATTATTACATTATAAACAAAATAAATTTGTATAACTGTCGATCACGTACAGATAAACACCTTTAGAGTGCAGTTGCACACTAAGTAGGAATACTAACATCACTGGACAGTATAGTCCTAATGTTATAAATTATCAAATTTAAATAATGATCAAATGATCAATGATATATCAAATGAACCTCCAGTTACAGTTACGTTAGAAGCAATAAGATTTAAGGAACTAAAAAGCGTAAATAATATACTAAGAATTCACTGTTTAATTACACCGACAAACTGAATAAAAGAAATAAGGATCACGAAGGATAACAATCCTGTAAAATAATATTTAAATAAGAAATTAACGGGAACATAAATTATTGAGCTGAGAGTGAGACGAAGTCGAGCGAAAGCTCCTTTCACTCCATTCGTTTGGGTCCCTCTAGCGCCTAGACCCTTTGCCGATTTTAATGATTTTTAGCATAACCATTGATGATAGTGATGTGACGGACATAGGCTATACAAACTTAAATTATAAAGTACCACGGAGGAATAATCACCGAAAAAACAATTCAATGGTATTCAATTGGAAAAAAATTGCGCGTGAATTGTAGGTAATCATGTAGTACACTCTCAGCTCAACATTGCAACAGCAGAATGCATTGCGCCCCTAGTGTTTAACAATGCTGTAACTTGTAATGTTGATAAAGTTAATTAGTTTATCGATAAATATTCCAGGTGATTAAGGTGGACACGCAAACTGGGAAGATAAAAATCTGGTGTGACCCAAACTGCTACCCGAGTGAGCCAATCTTCGTACCAGCACCTAACGCTAAGGTGAATTTTCATGCCATAATCGTACTGTGCAAGCTTGTATTTATATGACAGTTCAAACTAAGTTGAGTTGAGCCATGTGGTTCATATCGAATAGGTTATAATCGAACTGCTGTTTACTGAGTACGAGACTACCTGTTATGTGATGTAACATGGAGTTAAATAGTCTCCTTTTACGTTATCTCCAATAAAAAAACCGCACGCTAGTGTTTTGAGTCTATTTTATTCTTTGGACACATCTTATGCCAGAAAATGTTTATTTACTAAAATAGCGATAAACTGTTTATACTAAATGAAGAATGAACAGAATCAGCATGTATACTTATTTACAGGAAGAAGACGAGGGCGTGCTCCTAAGTGCAGTGGTATGGGGTGGAGAAGACACGCATGCCGTCGCGCTTTTAGTATTAGATGCAAAGACACTGAAAGAGTTAGCGAGAGTCAAGTTCATAACACCTTCACCAGTACCTAAATGTTTACATGGATGGTTTTTACCCAGGAACGGTTAAATAAACAAATGAACGGTTTGTCTAAAAATCTTGTTTACCGCCAATATGTCGCGCAAAAGCTTTTCTTCCTCCTTCATTCAATATAATTATTAAAACACGGAACAATATTCTACTTTACGCTCTACATTATATTTAAATTATTTCTTTGGGTTCTTTAGGAGTAAGGAGAGCGTAATCAGGTAATGTTCTATTGATTTTATATAACTAAAATGGAGTCAGTTACGCATATTATTATAAAAGATGAAATACTTTTTAAAATATGATTGTAAGTATTTTATCTAAAGTAATGATTTTATGTACCTTACATTAAGGAGATTTTATGTCTGTTAAATTCTGTGAAAATAAGTCGAGTACCAAAACCTAACTAATGTTATTCATAATCATATCAAGAAAGTATTTGTGGTACATGTATGTGTTTATTTAGCATAAATGTTTGTTGCCTGTGTTGTATATTTTCCACTATCTAGTCAAGTTTTTATATATTATATATTTTAATACAAAATAAGTACATATAAAAGTTTGTTTTGTTTGGCTTCGGTGCTACAAAGAAGAGGTCTTCCTCTATAAAATTCAACCTTTTTTTATTCAAGCTTTTGGTTTAGCCGGCTGGATACGTTAAAAATTGTATTTTGCTGTGACGTACAATCATCATGTCAACCCATCACTACAGCCGATAACGAATACGAATGGTGGTTCCCAGCAACGGCAGGATTACCCGAGGGGGCCATCTCGAAATCGGAGATGGCCCTGGGTCAGTCGGGGTGCGAGGGAAATGCCTTATGGGCGTCTGAACACCAAAGACGGCGTGCGGTTTTAGTCGGTTCAAGCTCGACATAGCATCCTCCGCTGGCCGGGGTGGTACGGTAGGATTTTTCTCTCTATGAATTAGTCTAGTAATGTCATAGTAGTCTATCAATGATTCTAGTCTTTTTGACTTCAACGTGACTACTTCATTGTTTCCTCGGTAACATGGCATCCGTTGGATACCAGAAAAAAAAGTAATTGTTTGTAGACTCTGTCAAAAAAAATTACATACTTACACACATACATACATACATAACTTCACGCCTGTATCCCCGAAGGGGTAGGCGGAGGTGTATCGCACACCCACGATTCGCCAGTTATGTTAGGGTCCCAATGTAATAGGGGGCGAGCTTATTGCCATCTACCGGGCACATTACTAAGCGAGCGATAATCAACATTTTTAATACACACATAACTACGAAAAGTCAGAGGTGTGTGCCCGGGGCAACTGGGGATCGAACTCGAGACCTCGTCTCGGCAGTCCGTTACGTACACCACTGGGCTATCGCCACTTCCAAAAAAACTAATATGATAATAGAGTTATAATAACCCTATTATCATGTTTGTATTTTTACGGGTTTCTTCAGAATTATGTACTTCCGAAATAATAAAACTTGTTAGAACTGGTAACCGGACAGTTCAGTACTTACTTTCTAATCTACTATTTCTAAGAACAAAAGTAAAAAAAAAAATTTTATCCCTACAGAATAATCTGTAAATATTACGGTCCAATGAGATAAGGATTGTATTATCTCATTGGACCGTAATATTTATATTTTATCTTCATAGAAATAATGTTAGTAATTAATCTTCTTGACAATTCCTGTTACAATCAAAACTCGTACTATAGAGCTCGGGGTCCGCCCTCTTACAACTCCATTATTCGGTCTATTACTGCCATCAGATCACCCAACCCCGAGAATAGAGTATGAGCCAGAGCCTCGTCCGTTAATTAGCAGGTGTACCGGTTTGCAGGCGAGGTTGGCTTGGGCCCCAATGAATATGATGAGGCTACACGCAAATAGCAATTTTGAGTAAGGTGTAAAGATTACTTAGCTATATGAGCGGCATAGAAAGAAAAAGCTTGTCAAAAGTTGATGTGAAATGGTGAAATATCTTAGCAGGTCTTAATCATGCTCAATAGTCCGCGATGGAAAACAGCATCCATCTATGTGATGTAGGTAAGAGTATATCTATAAGAATGCGTAACAATCTTCAATCCACTTCTAAAATTCTGTGAATGAAAATTAAAAGGAATCTTGCTCTTTAAAAATATAATAACGCCTCATTTCAATTAAGATGAATTGATTTAAGTTAAAATATCAATTGCCAAATTAATCTCGAAGAAATTAATCCCAGTATCGTATCGTCTATGTACACTAATGAACAAACATGATAACCAACATTATTCATGCTCTGGACAAACACTGACCACACCAAATGAAATTAGTACAGTAGTGTTCAGGCTATTACACAGATTGCAATATACCAGGTATATTGTATTTAAAAGAAAGTAAGACAAAAAATATTAAAATTGCTAGCATTAATAATATCCATTTGGTTGTAACCTGATGAATAGTCTATCAGGTTAATAGTCGTAATAAAATATCAAAATGTGGAATGAAACCGTAGAAGGAATGGAAGATTGGAATGAACTAGTCAAAACTGCTCTTAGAGAAGAACCATATTCTTCAAAAGTGATATTCTCAGTATCGTTGCTTATTGTGTTCATTATCAGTTGTGTTGGTAACATATTGATATGCATCGTTATTTATTACGATAAAACGATGCACACCGCTACAAACTACTATTTATTTGATTTAGCTGTTTCGGATTTACTTGTAACGTTTCCAATTTTGATCATAGTTTATCAAGATTTGATCCCAGAAACTTCTATTTTGGAGTATACGTCTGGAGTGATAGCTTGTAAGTTTATTCTTTGTATTCAGTTTACAATTGTGTCATTGCTTTGGAATCACGGTATTCTGGTAATGACAGCATTATCTATCGAGAGATATTTCGCAATATGTTACCCAATGATGATACTGCGCACACCAGTGTTGAGAAGAATTGGAAAGATCATTTTGGCAATTTGGATAATCGCTATCGCAGAGACACTACCATTGTTGTGGACACTCGAGGTTGTAGATACTGGCAAAGCCTTGAGCTGCTTTTTAGTTCCAACTACTACAGCGAAGATTATAAATGCTATTTCAGCGGTCGCTACGTTTATTTTACCTCTGAGCATTATGATTTTCGTGTATACTATGATAGCATTTAAAGTTAACGATAATCAGAAATACAACATACACGATATGATAATATACAAAAAGGTCCTTAAGAGAAAAAATGTGAATAAGTTAATTGGTAAGTAAATTTTCATGTTTTTTTTTTCCAATGTCTCAGTATCTTATACTTAATTTGATGTTTAGCAGCTCTGACGGTGTCTTTTGTAATCTGCTGGCTGCCGACTTTTTTAATCAGGATGTTCATGTTCTTCACGGACATACCAAAGGTGGCGCATTTTCAAGGGGTAAGAAACCAATGCATGGAGAGTACGTGACTTATTACAATCAAATTTTATTGAACTGCTGATGTTAACTATGTTTTTGCAGTGGTTCACTACTGGAAACAAGATAGCGTTGTTTAACAGCTGGTTCACTACGGTACTGAACCCTTTACTCTTCAGTTTAATTTCAATCAAGTTCAGAAAATCACTTAAGGTAATAGTTATGTTTTTGCGAACTACATATAAACAATTCAATTAAATTTTTAAGCATTTTGTATGCTTACTTTTTTCTAAAGATTTAGATCGGAAAAACGTCGCCTTAAGACGTATAGGGTATATCGGAGGATTTCGAATATCTGGGAAGTGTCTAGGTGGCTCAGTTGGTCAGAGCATTCCCCCTGTAAGGGACTGGTCGCGGGTTCAAGTCCCGTCCTAGATGTTCTCTTTTTCCGATCTAAATCTTTACAGATAAACAATATTAACTTTAAGGAGAAATGCAGCTGTAGTTGTAAACTGATTCCTAGTAACTTTTTTTTGTGGAAATCCCTTCGGATATACCACTCCCCTCCGCCAGTGGGAGAGGTTATGTCGGTATTTAGGTTTAAGCAATTTATGGGAATAAGGAGGAAGCTTAACTAGTTATAGCTGTACTGCGTGAACTACATAGAATCTAGAGTATTGAGGACATACGGTAAGGCGCCTTTAGTAGAACTTCCCTATGAGAGGCGCGTATATTACTTGCCTCAGGCGGTGTAATACGTCCCAAATGAAATTATGTTGTAACGAAGTAATACTTCCGATTGAGTCAAGCCGTTAAGCATAACTCTGCCACCTTTTATTATTCGATGACATCAAAAATATTCGAAAAGATAACTTTTGGCTCAACTTAAATAAGGAAGACATAAAATTTACTCCTGTATGTTGAATGTGCTAGTGTGTTTCAATTGAAAAAAGATTAGTGGAATGGAGTGGAGACATTGGACATGAGACGTGTGTATTTTCTATTCTGTTTTAGACGGGTGCGCCAAAGTTCACCTAAATTTTCAACTCCGATAATTGGAAACGTGAAAATGTTCTTCCTAACATTCTTCATCCTAACAATCACAATTCCTAACTAGTCTGTCTCTAATGTTCATAATTTCGAAGCATTTAACTTCATAATGTCAGTAGCAATAAACATCGATTATACTTTTATTAGTTTTCCTATATTTTTTCAACATAACCATCTTTTACACTATTATTCAAAGTTATATCTTTTTTGTTTAGATTTCTTTTTATTCATATTAATCAGTATTATTTATATTAATTTTGCGTAACTTTTCCAGTTTTAGTTATTTTCACATAATATGTATAGCATATAAGAATAACAGTACCATGGTACAAGTAGCACTTTACCCACCTTATACCACGGTACTATTTATAGTCATTGGTTTAGGTTAGGTTAGAATAGAACTGTGACCACAACGCACGAGCCGAGCGAGCGAAGCGATCTTGCCACCGCAGCGGCCGGCGAAGTGCCAATTACTCGGTAAATATTTCTTTCCGAGTATTAGTTACAATATTATGGTAATTATGTTTAGGGATAAAAGCGTTATGATAAAAACAGTAGGAGTTTTAATATATTTGCATATATGTAATCTTCTTCTTCTTCTTCTTCTTCTTCTTCTTCTTCTTCTTATATATAAAAATGAATTGCTGTTCGTTAGTCTCGCTAAAACTCGAGAACGGCTGGACCGATTTGGCTAATTTTGGTCTTGAATTATTTGTGGAGGTCCAGAGAAGGTTTAAAAGGTGAATAAATATGGAAGTTGTTATCGATTGAGGCAGTACGAAGTCTGCCGGGTCAGCTAGTCTTCTTCATATCTTCTTCTTCTTATATATAAAAATGAATTGCTGTTCGTTAGTCTCGCTAAAACTCGAAAACGGCTGGACCGATTTGGCTAATTTTGGTCTTGAATTATTTGTGGAGTCCCAGAGAAGGTTTAAAAGGTGCTATCGATTGAGGCAGTACGAAGTCTGCCGGGTCAGCTAGTAATCTTCTTCTTTCTTATATATAAAAATGAATTGCTGTTCGTTAGTCTCGCTAAAACTCGAGAACGGCTGGACCGATTGGGCTAATTTTGGTCTTGAATTATTTGTGGAGGTCCAGAGAAGGTTTAAAAGGTGAATAAATATGGAAGTTGTTATCGATTGAGGCAGTACGAAGTCTACTGGGTCAGCCAGTATATAATATTATTAATTACAATTTTCGGAAACATTAGTATTATGAACATCGCCGGTAGCACTACTAATAGTATGAAGGAAAACTTTAGGATGAAAAATTTTAGGACGAGTGATCATTCGGATTAGAAATCATTAGGAAGAACAATTTCGGGTAAAGAACTTTAGGTGAGCCAATATGGACCCGTTTTGGACACAATCGCGATAATTCTTGGGAATCTAATTGTAAAGCTACTTAAAATGCGTTTTTATTTACAGATGTTATGGCGGAAAAATATCAAGAACAAGTACTTTCAAGAGAACAAATGTGTGATTATGAACACACAAAAAAAAGGTCAACATTGTGCTATCTAGTTGAGTAAACATAATGGGCTTCTTGAAAAAATAACAAACAGCAATATTGTTGATTCTAACACAATTTTATTTTACGAAAAAAAATATAAACTCTATCTTCACGACTCGTTTTTTCCAAATACCAAAACTCGAATGCCAAGTTGTAAACAGAATTGTTAAAGGCTATACAATACGGGGAATAAAGACATTCCATAGTGGAACAATTAAGGAACAGCTGAATTTTTTCTTGAACGTTAGGGATACCATTATAATTAAATAGTGAAACTATCATATATATATAGATTTAGATCTGAAAAGAGAACATCTAGGACGGGACTTGAACCTGCGACTAGTGTTAGTGTCTTACTGGGGGAATGCTCTGACCAACTGAGCTAGCCAGGTATTCGAATTTCTCCGATATATATTATACCTCTCGGCGCAACGCTGGAGCCATCTACCGTAATTCTTGCGAACTACGGAAGCAATGAATGGTGTTGCAATATATTACTACTATATCTTACTTTCTTTTTAAGCGTTTTAATTGTTTTAAACGTTTCAACTTCAAGCATTAACAGCATTTTCTAAATAAAATTACCAACACTTTACATTATACTTTAAATATCGTGTTAACAATGTTTGAAGAACATATTAGAGTAATAATTAATCTTTGATTAAAAGCTATCTAATAGCAATGCCGCGGTAATATCTGCCCGACTGATGGATATGCAAGCTTAAAATTGCATGTAAACGATATAAGAATCTGCCAAGGCTATATAAACAGAATAATGTTATTACCGCATTGGAATTTACAGAACAATATTTTTTTAATAATCACACTCTAGAATTACGACAAACCACACTCGTCTTGACAACGCAACATAAATTTTCTTGCTTGGTGTCCAAAGAATCATTTTTGAAGTGATATCTTTTTTTAAATATCTTTTCTTGGTCTTTTTGTTCTATATCATCTGTAAATAGTATAGTTTCCAGATGATAATCCAAAATAGGCTAGTTAATGTATTTACCTGCTCTTTAGGGTTCCGTTGCCAAATGGCAAAAAATGGAACCCTTATAGATTTGTCATGTCTGTCTGTCTGTCCGTCCGTATGTCACAGCCACTTTTTTCCGAAACTATAAGAACTATGCTTTAACTTGGTAAGTAGATGTATTCTGTGAACCGCATTAAGATTTTCACACAAAAATAGAAAAAATGCAATAAATTTTGGGGGTTCCCCAGACTTAGAACTGAAACTCAATAAATATTTTTTCATCGAACCCATACGGATAGGGTCACACATATCTATGGATAGGTATTCAATAATGATATTGAGGTTTCTAATATCAGTTTTTTCTAAACTGAATAGTTTGCGCGAGAGACATTTCCAAAGTGGTAAAATGTATGTCCCCCCCTCTGTAACTTCTAAAATAACAGAATGATAAAACTAAAAAAAAATTATAATGTACATTACCATGTAAACATGCACCGAAAATTGGTTTGAACGAGATCTGGTAAGTAGTTTTTTTTTAATACGTCACAAATCGTAAACCGCAATTTACCTTTCATTCAATCAACTCAAATATAAAAAAATCCGTTCCCGCAGGGGGAACGTACAGGTAGATTTCGTGAAGCAATTAATATTATTTTATTAACATGTTTAATTTTATTTCTCGAAAACGGTAACTTTTAGCGAAAAACTTTTCAGACATTTATTTTAGACTTAAAAATGGCCTATCGATTAAAAATGTTTCCGACAGCAAGAATTTTCACCGGTTAGAAGTTATGATTTTTTTCCCGAAAAATGTTGGTTTTTCCCCCCTCCACTTTTAGTTAAAGTTTTAATCTTATAGGTTAATTATTAAAAGTTGTTGGTATTCATGTATACTATGGGATAAAATTAGAACGGTTCGAATATCTTTCATGGAACGTGAAATTTTGAGGAAAAACTGATTTCACAAAAATTGAGGCCCTACCGTCCCCTTTGGCCGGATTCCACCCGTTCACGAACTTAAACTAAGTTTACACCCAAGCAATTTTTGGCCGCAGTTTGAAAGCGATCGGGGCAAAAATGCGACCGTGAGAGTGCCGCAAATTTTGGGAAGTGGAACCATACATACATATATATAGATATATAAACTTTTTGACCAGTGGTCATTTTGGATTCAGTGGGTCATAACTAGACCTCCTATGAAGAAATTTTTTTAAAATTCGACGGTAGTCAAGAAACCAATAGGTAGATCGATTTCGGGGTGTGTGTTGGGTAACCTCCTCGAGTGTCGCTCCGATTCCGATCCCGCTGCAGTCCGGGGGGAACGGAATCGGAGCGGCCGGTACACCCTGGGCGGCGGTCAATGGCTTCCCCTTCACCCCTTCATAGGGTTGGCATTGATCGTCGGCCAATACCCAACGTGGCGGGGACACATCGCTCTCCGTACTCCTCTGCTTTCGGAGGAGACAGGATGAGCGATGCTGTTAGTGGTGAGATGGCCCAGGTTCAGCCGGGGTGCGAGGGATATGCTCTATGGGTAACCTTACACCCCGGCGTCTGAAGACCCGAGACGGCGTGCGGTTTTAGTCGGTGCAAGCCCGACATAACCGCCCCCGCTGGCCGGCGGGGGGGTATCCGAAGGGATTTCCGCACGATAAAAAAAAAAAAAAAAAAACGGTACATCGATTTCATCGAAATCTACCTAAAAATTTACTTACTGCTACGGAACCCTTCATTAGCGAAGACGACTCGCACTTGGCCGGTTTTATTTATTCTAATAACATTACGACTGATTCCCAAGTCATAGAAGTTGTATTGTGCTTATTAGAATAAAAAATACAAACGCAAAAGTCTCACGTGTTCAATCTCTCACGCGTTGTGATTTTTGTTAAACTTACTTAGTATATTCACTTAGTGATAATTTGTGTGTTCATGTTACCATTTCATTTGGCCGCAACATGTTGTGAATTATTTTTGATGCAGTTACAGCAAGATCAGTCAGATCTGTTACAGCAAGACTGAAATGCGACGAGCCTGAGTTTATTAATTCAAGCTTGTCGCATTTCATTGTTCCCAAGATGATGTACCCCGACTCAGAGCAGTACTTCTCGGGTAGGCTAGATTCGAAGGCGAAGAAGAAGTGTAGCGTTGCGAAATTCTGCTTTAACATTCATGGTTATTTGTATAGGTATTTACATTTATAGTATTATAAAAACGCAACAAAAGTAGGTTGAAAGGTCCAACCCGTGCTCCACTACGCTAGGCTTCCTATTTCGTAGCAGAGCTTTTAATAAAACATTTGAGATATACAGACGTTAATCTATACATATAATAAAATCGTAACGAGGTGAAAACCTTACAATGAATTTTTTTCCAAAAAAAAAATGATGATGTGTGTTCTAAGAGCGATACCGACCGAAAATATGATTTTTAGATTTTTTGTCTGTTTGTCGGTTTGTATGTTTATCTGCTTTTAATTATCGATGTCCGAGCATCACTTGAAAACCGCTCAACAGATTTGGCTGAAATTTAGCATAAACTTTCTTCTAGGGCATGGTCATAAACTGCGCTATATACCATCAGCCTATTATGGGTATGATAGGAGCAGTAGAGCAAAGTCGGTCTTAACTATTGTTGATGACAACTTTATTATTACAAGGTAGATCTTCAAGCAGAACTCAGACATGGTCAAAATCTGAACTATTACTCACTCACACACTCACGCTATACCGAAAGGTAATAAACAGTAAAATGTAAAATCTCGAAACTCCACAGAGTTACACAAGTACAAAAGATAGTTGATTAGAGATGCATAAATATTTCATAGTGAATATCACCACGTTATTCTATTATGGAATTTCGTTGTTACATATTCCTCCATCTATTTTGAACGAATTGTCGATTTAATACGAGTTCGAGTTCACCTCATCTGGCAACTTAAATAAAATCTGACTGCAGAAATAAACATACCTTGATCTTTTCCGAACTTAATGCATTCGAAGTCGCGGGAAACAGCTAGTGAATATTATAATGATTCATTTAAAAATATAAAACTTCCTTTAGCGCTTTCCTGAACTTGATAGGTATGAGGATAAATAGGAATGGATTCAGCACTGCGGAAAACCAACTGTTAAACATCTTTATTTTATGACAAATCGAGAACAACTGTAAAGATAAATACATATGAGTGATTTTAATTATAACATCTACGATATAAAAAAGTGGTTTCGTGTTGTTACCAGAAGCTATTTTGATAATGATGCTTTTGTAAAGATATCTTGTTACGCTTAGACGTAGTGATTAAGTTTTTGAAGTGGACGGCATTCATGCGTAAAAGTGTTGCTGACTATTACCACTACCAACACCTTCAATCAAATGCCAGATTTAAGCTTCAACTTCAGATTGATAAGCGCAACACGTAATGTGCCTTTGGAGCTTGTAAGACGTTTAGCACTTCTTTGAGATTATGTTTATTAAAATAATGAAGATCAATGTATTAAAGTTGGATTCTGCCCAAATGAATAGTCCAACATTATCTTGCTGTCGAGCTTGGCCGTAACTTTACAGTGTCTTTGCTTGTAAAAAAATACACAATGGCCAAATTGATGCAACTAAGATTGTTCTTACAGTGAAACATGCCAGTTAGTTCATATAGATAAACAAAAAGTACTCATTCAAATGGATAATTAAAACACAACTTAAAATATACTTGCAAACAATCAACTATACTATATAGTATAGGCAATCGCTTCGTGGAAAATATCGAAGTTTGGCATTCGTTTCGTAGTTGAACTGAAAGCTGATCCCAATTCAGTTGGGAAAATGCTTGAAGGATGAGGATGACTATATAGTCCTTTGATGTATTGGAGATTTGACATGAGTCGTCTGTTGAAAGCAAATAGGAAGCCCACAGTGGTTACGGAATTCTGGCACGCTGATTAGTAAGATCCATATAGAGAGACTTAGGAGTAATTTTAGTGGCCGTCAGTAGTAAGTTTTGATGACAAAGGCACGAAGTTATATCGTTAGTACCCTAGTTCTGATTCATCAGCATGATCCTAGCGTTGATCCCGGGTGTATCCGAAGCTTTCATCTTGAAACCCGAGGTTCGCTAACTATAGTTCCATATTTACCTAATTTAATAGTAGGTATCATTAAAATAGCTTGGCGCAGCTGTATATTGTCTACGCACTATTTCATGCAAGTGCTACTTGCCGAAATTACCTGGGTCTTTGACGGGTCAACGCTCTATGCTTACTCTTATAACGCTCCATTCTCTGATTTGTTCCTGATCCATAGCAGAAAGACAGGAAGTATTTTACTTCACCACGGAGCATCTACTGTGTTATTAAGCTGTGTTCGACTTTTTAGTGACCGAAAGTGCTAATTAATAATAATAATAATAAATATTCTACGACTTTCTACACAGCGCTTTCTAGACCCAAAGTAAGCATAGTTAATTATACGCATCTGGAAAAGGGTACTTCTTGGATATGTAATTTTGGCAAACAGCCGGTCTGTGTCAGAATATTGGAAGAATAGATGGAGAATTCTTTAGTAATTGCACATAAATAAATAAATATTTCAAGACATTCTACAAAGCGATATTTAGATTCGAAGTAAGCATAGCTTAACTAGCTTGTGTTATATAGTTCATGGTTCTAGAATGCGGATAAACATCCTCAGATACATTTGTATTTTGTAAATACATACATATTTATACATAGAAACACCCAGACCAATGCAAATATACATATTCATGCATACAAATATTTACACTGAGCGGGAATCGAAACCGCGCCCCCCGAGGTAGCAGTCGAACGCACTATCCCTACGCCACAGAGGCCGTCAATAAACATAATATGTACATGTTAACAATGGAATATCATTGTCGCTACATGAGTGTGGTATTTTCAGCGTTGAGTGTATTTATTTATTTATTTATTTATTTATTTATTTATTTATTTTGGTACATCAACAGTATACATATATAACTACATCTTCTGACATGCATCCGTTTTACAATTCTTATATGCATACCTATTACAGATATACACAACACTACCCATTAAAAAAGAAGCTATTAAAATAATATAGATATTTGATTCTACTTACTTTAGTGTATAACATGCCAGACAACAAAATTGAAAACAAGTTTTCTTTTTTCATTCCATTAAAGATATTCATAAGTTTTACTATTTAATATAATTTTCAGTCTACGAGACAACTCAAATTTAATGTAAAGATCAATTTGTCAAGGTTGGCACCAACCGGATCCTTATCTTTTTACGAACTGTGTGGAACAACTACAGGTTCCTCCTGTTTGCGGGCTGTGTATGTTTCATACCTGATTCTTCTAGAGTAACAGGCTCTAGCCACTACTGTTATCATTATGAACGCTAATGTGACTTTAAATAAAATAAACTATATATGTTTATTTATATACTTTAAAGATGAATTTCCAATTTTTGAAGTAATTAGTGAGTGCCAGTTAATCTTGACTCTATATATATAATTCGATAAAAATATCCTCAGAGGAGCAGACTTATTTTTTTCTGAGACTACCTAGTCCAGTCATAAGTTTTGTTACAAATGAAAATGCGTTTTTTTTAAATGAAGTAATGTAATATTATTAAAATTTATACCTACATATTTATTAAAGTCAGCAAAAAATAAAAATATATTTTATTCGAAATGGCCACCTTTGGCTTTTATGCAGGCCTTTAATCTGTTTGACCACGAATCATGGATTTACGCACTGTTTCCAAGGGAAATTTTGTCACTGCTTGCTCCAAAGATTTTTTAAGAGACTCAATGTCGCCGTGTCGTTTAGAGCAGGCCATGTCCTCTAAAACTGACCATAATTTTTAGTCTTAAGGGTCTGGGCTAGATAAGGGCCAGTCTTCAGCTCTTATTGTGAGCGCACACTTTATCATTTTGCTTATTGTAGTGTTCTTCAATCGTGAATTGTTTTTCATCGGTAAAGAGAATATTTCTGTGCCTTTCACCTGCGTATCGCGACAGAAGGCGCTTTGATCGATCCACTCTCTTTAATCGTAAAGATTGATTTAGGGCATGTCCTGTATATCGACGATAGGCACCGAGCTTCAGGTCTTGTTTTATAATACGTGACAGAGTCCTAGCGGGAATCTTCATTTCTCGCGATAAGATTTTTTGCTTCCTTATGGGGTTTCGACGAATTCTGGCTTTAACAGCATTAATAGCCTTTGTAGTTCTAACAGCACGCGCCCGCCCCGATCTTTTCTGGTCTTCGACAGACGTTGTGTTGTTGTATCTATTGATAGTACGATATACGAACATACGGCTGATACCAAGTTTTTGAAGTGTCTGGAATATGACCGACGGCCCCATACCCACTTTGTGCAAGGCGATCCTGTTTTCTTTAACACCCCATTCCATATTGTAATTCGATAATGAACACGAAAAAATATGTGAAATGGCGCGAAATCGAAAGAAGTTTTTAAAGTAATATACGTGTTCCAAATTCAAAATAATTAATTGTTTTGAATTTGGAACAATTCAAATTTGGAATTTGAAATTTGGAAAAAGTTGAAAAAGAAAGAAAAGTTTTGATGTAACAGTATTTATGGCCAGACTAGTTATTGACCAAGTTAATTTTTGGTACTATGTTATAGAGTGCGAGTCTAGTGGAAAGACTTTTATGGAAAGCAGAAGTTCTCAGTAGCAGCACAGAATCAGGATACTGTTACTCAGAATTTCAGAAGTGACAGAAACAATCCGATATCCTAACCACGTTAATTTCTACACAGACATCACATCAGTGCCTAGCAACATACACAAACGTTATAAAATCTGCCCGAACTCTAGGTGGACGATGACGTAACGTATTGCAATTTACATTGTTAGCAGACATCTATAATGGTGACCTTCATTCCTGAGACGTCACTTCTAGCTTATCATCAGGTGAGGTCTACTTGAACAAAAAAAAAAATTGTAATATTCATAAACTGGAATACTGCTATTCGACTCTCTCGATACTCTATTCGACTAGATAACGCTATTTAATTTTTTTTACTTCGTGTCCAAACTATAATTTTTGTAGACATCCTTTTTTAGAAATGGTCTCTTTTTAATCTTTTTGTTCCATAGCATCTGTAATTAACAATGATTATAATTATTTATAATAAGGACATATTCCCATATGAAAATGTTATAAAAAACTCAGGTAATAAGGATACAGTTATCTGGTATAGTCCTAATAGTTCTGTGTCCTGTAGAAGTGTATGAAGCAACGTCTCATGTTGACTTGAAATTTGGCTAAGAACTAATCTTGGTTTTCGATAGATCTGCGAAAGCATATAGTGTTGGTAAATAGACTAAACTGATGTTTTAACTATTTCTTCAATGCTCGCAATTCTAAGCCCATCATGTGTTTAGATATGATATCCACACCAAAGCACTAAGAAATGATTGAACTAAGAACGCACTAAGAATGGAGTTCTAGACTAAATAATAATTATTATACCTTAAGCGCTTTCCTGAACTTTGTAGATATGAGACTAAATAGTAACGGATTCAGCACTGTAGAAAACCAGCTATTAAACATCGATATTTTATAACCAATCGAGAATAACTGAAAAGAAAAATGTAATCATATATTCGTAGTTTTACTTATTACAATATGTGAAATAAATTATAAAACAAAAAATATAAATCTAAAAACAAGCATTTATTAAATAATAGTGCATTATCACGGGATATAATACAGATGTGTGCAAAATTACATCTCAATCGGAAACCGGGAAGTGTATTTATTTAACTTCAAGATTTGATAACAGACAACGGACAAGTAAAAGTAAATAAAACCTCGTAAAATATGCTCCTTACCGAATGAAATTGCGCCACCGTTCGTTTGTCAGTGTAGAACAGACCCAACCTGAATATATAAGTTGGCAGCCAGCACACCACAAAAGACACCGTCAGAGCAACTAAAGATTTGAATTCACTATTACATTCACATTAATTGATATATGTTATACCTACTAAGTGCTTGGAAACTTACCAATCACCATGTTTATATTTTTTCTTTTGAGAGAGCTATTGTGTACCTTAGTTATATTGAAATCATATTTTTGATGGTAGTTGACTTCAAATGCTATCATAATATACATAAAAATCATAGTGCCTAGTGGTATAATAAAGGTAATCACCAACAAAGATGTCCAAATAATCTTGGCTGTAGAATTTAGCAGAAAAGAACATTTCAAGGTTTTGCCAGTATCTATAAAATCTATTGTCCAGATCAAAGGAATCGTCTCCGTAATAGCGATTATCCAAATTGCCAAAATTACTTTGCACACTCTTTTCCATACCGTTGTACTTAGTGACGTCATTGGATAACATATCGCAATATATCTTTCGATAGATAAAGCTGTCATTACTAGAACTCCATGGTTCCACAGTAATGAGAGAAATATAGATTGAATGCAAATGTAAACTTTGCAAGTTAGTACTCCAGATGTATTTTCCAGGGCAAAGGAATCTGGGATCAGAATTTGAGAAATGGCAATCAAAATTGGGAATGTAAGAAGTAAATCCGAGATAGCTAAATCAAATAAGTAGTAGTTCGTAGCGGTGTGCATAGTTCTATTATAGTAAATGACGATGCAAATCAAAATATTTCCAACTAAACTGGAAACGAAAACGACAATTAATGATACTGAAAAAATAACTTTGTATGAGTAATATTCATTTCTTTGTTCAAAGATCTCGCTCCAGCCCTGAAGAATTTCTTCTGTTTCATTTGACATGTCGAAAACACAAAAATCTGAAACTGTCTGATTTATCTTTACATTACTATCAACTGATATTTTAGCTCAAAACTTAAAGCGCACTACTTTATTGTTTGCCGCGTAGTATCCCATTGCCAACTGGGCTAATAATAAATTATACTAGTGTTTTAAAAAAAACGCTTTACTGACTGATATTAGTTAATAGGTTTGCTTTGAGTTGTACATCGACGATAATTGGATTAATGGTTTACGAGGCGTGGTTTTGATGACTATACATATTGTTAGTATTGTTACTAGAAGCTAATATTATTGAGGGTGCTTTCATAGATATCTTGTTACGCTTGAACTTAATTATGATTTTTTGAAGTAAACAGCTTTGTTGCAGGTAATCCTCATCGGTACCGCCCCTGGACCACCTTTTTGTTTCAGCCCAGCTTCGGCTAGTACAGTAACCGCTGCCCAACCCACTACTCACAGGACACATTGCTTATGAATGCAATGAGGCGTTTAATGCTCACCGGTGAACGGCAAATATGTAATGGGCGAGAATATAGTTTTTTTACTCCAATTATATTTTTAAAGCTCTTGATTTATACATCCACTCCTTGCATTGAATATTTGAATAATTGAATTAACTCCTTGCTGCTTTACTTACACTGGCAACTCTGTCAATATAGGCACTCACTAGCACTCTGGTGTTGACTCTCGGAAATGTGACACAGGTATTTTGGAATAATTTATAAATTGAAAATGTTAAATAAACACATATATTTGCAGATATTGGCTATTTTCCCCACTTATACCCCCAGAGTTTTATCAGGGCTCAACCAATCTTCATTGAACATATTATTTTGTAATGTGCACATGATGCGCTTTCATTTGAGACCCCACTCGATTATATTTGCAGACATTCGGTTATTCTTCCCCAGTTTCACCACCCACAACTTATAACGACTCAACCGATTTTCATCAAACATGTCAAAAACACTCGCCCGTAACTCACCTTTCATACAAAAAAAACTAAATTGAAATCGCTTCATCCGTTCGCGAGCTACGGAGCCACAGACAGACAGACCAACAGACACGTCAAATTTATAACACCCCTCTTTTTGCGTCGGGGGTTAATAAAATGCAGGCATTGATAATGTTAACAAAGATGTACGTCTATTAGAAATTTTAAACTTCTTGCTCCATCCTAAAATGATTTCTAAGCGAGGGTAACATCATTCGGTCGGACGCGGTGGCCTGCGTCGGGTGTGTCGTTTAATCGCGACGCGTGCGCTTCGATACGCGCTATAGAAATGGCGAAAATAGTTAAAAGCAATGTGTGTAATATTGTTATTGTTATTACGAATTACTTTCATACGTGCAAAATAAAATATCGGTGGTAGATGAAGTTACACTAAAGCGGATATGTGTCTAGACTTTTTCAAGCGATGAAATACGTCGATCTAAAACACTGTTATTCGAGTCCTTGCCTAAACAGATATACGAAAACCGAAAAGAAAAGGAGAAGGTAAAGAAGAGAGGGAGCTGGATGATGTAATTACGGTATTAAAAACAACAGATCGTGATGTGGTGCCCATCTTTGTAGCGAGGGAGCTTGAGAAATTACCCCCTGTTTTGTTTGATCACCTGGACTACACCAAGCTACTGAAAGACCTGACCAAACTTCGTGCTGAACTGGAAGAAGTAAGATGCACTTACGCCACGATGAGGCAAGTCGAAGAATTACGCTTAGACATGCTTCAATTGAGAAATGACTCACTACCGCCGGTTACGCAAAATATCAATCTAAAGCGCGGTGCATGGATGTATGACAGTGGCCCTATGGGCCTTTCGAATTAAGATAATTCGACGTTGAATGAATCATTGGAAAATAATGATAATAGTGTGATCACTAAGAGTGTCATCCCAGAATTTAGAACTGAGTTTAGGGATATATTGAGGGCAGATACAAACACACCAAGGTCAAACAGGTCAGACATGCCAGGCCAGACAATTTACGCTTTAGGCGTCACGGTAGACGGAGATTGGCGGCGGGTAGTGAAACCATTACCCCATCTGGAAGCGACCGGAGAAGTGGCTTACTGTCACCGCGGCACGCAGACGCGAGCGCACCTCACCTGACTGCTCGTAACAAACCCGCTGAGCCAAGCGCACTAACGATGGTTTCGGTGCCCCAACCGTTGCGCTTGACAAATGGGGAAAGTGATGAGGGCTGGACACTGTAGCGAAGCGCAAAAATTTACTGGTGGTAGAAATGTGATGACACAAATTTTTCACTAAATTCGGCCGGATGGGTACCACCCTGCACGATTGCGAAAAACCCTCCATAGTAATCCAATTTCGGTTTGATTGCGTTCAGGGGTCAGCAAGTGCATAGCCGGGCAGGGGGATTGTGGTCGCAGCACTAGTGCGACCGGTGGGTGTCACGCAGTGCTGCGACGACAATCCTCTTTTGATGAGGCCGTCAAGCTGAGTGCCACTGTTGTTAAAATGGTACGTGTATGTAATGGTGACCCTCTTTTCTGAGACTTTACCTTCAGCTTACCATCAGGCGAGGTGAAGTCAAAATGACGTGTCCTAATACCGATATCGTGGACAGGTGGGTTTGCTAAGAATATGGAGGGTAACTTTAAAGCTGCTGATAGATAAATCCCATTTTTTATTTCCAAAATTCATGAAGACGCGACGGACCAGAATATAATAAACTATGTGTACAAAAGAACCAAGGAAACCATCCGTTTAGAGAAAGAAAGAGATCATAAAGCATTTAAATTTTATGTGCCTGAGAATAAAGTGTCAATGTTCTTGGATGACAAACTGTGGCCTGAGGGTATTATATTTAGGTGGTTTGTACACTTTAGACTGAGAAGCGCGAACGTTAGTAGTACCGTACCGGCAACACAAAAACATAATTATGATAAGTAATCATTTGTGCAACTTTGTAAGTTTCAATTGTAAAAACGTGAAGCGTTCAGTGGAAGATATACGACAGCTGTGCCGTAGCTCACATATAATCAAACTACAAGAACATTGGCTGATGCCGAACGAGCTTGACTTCCTGAGCTATATCGACGATAATTTTGCCTACACTGGTTTATCTCCAATGCATTTATCTATGGGAATAGCTACAGGTCGGAACTGGGGCGGTGTGGCAATTTTGTGGAACAAAGACATCTTTCAACCTTTAGCTTACCATCAGGCGAGGTGAAGTCAAAATGACGTGTCCTAATACCGATATCGTGGACAGGTGGGTTTGCTAAGAATATGGAGGGTAACTTTAAAGCTGCTGATAGAAAAATCCCATTTTTTATTTCCAAAATTCATGAAGACGCGACGGACCAGAATATAATAAACTATGTGTACAAAAGAACCAAGGAAACCATACGTTTAGAGAAAGAAAGAGATCATAAAGCATTTAAATTTTATGTGCCTGAGAATAAAGTGTCAATGTTCTTGGATGACAAACTGTGGCCTGAGGGTATTATATTTAGGTGGTTTGTACACTTTAGACTGAGAAGCGCGAACGTTAGTAGTACCGTACCGGCAACACAAAAACATAATTATGATAAGTAATCATTTGTGCAACTTTGTAAGTTTCAATTGTAAAAACGTGAAGCGTTCAGTGGAAGATATACGACAGCTGTGCCGTAGCTCACATATAATCGAACTACAAGAACATTGGCTGATGCCGAACGAGCTTGACTTCCTGAGCTATATCGACGATAATTTTGCCTACACTGGTTTATCTCCAATGCATTTATCTATGGGAATAGCTACAGGTCGGAACTGGGGCGGTGTGGCAATTTTGTGGAACAAAGACATCTTTCAACCTTTAGCTTACCATCAGGCGAGGTGAAGTCAAAATGACGTGTCCTAATACCGATATCGTGGACAGGTGGGTTTGCTAAGAATATGGAGGGTAACTTTAAAGCTGCTGATAGAAAAATCCCATTTTTTATTTCCAAAATTCATGAAGACGCGACGGACCAGAATATAATAAACTATGTGTACAAAAGAACCAAGGAAACCATACGTTTAGAGAAAGAAAGAGATCATAAAGCATTTAAATTTTATGTGCCTGAGAATAAAGTGTCAATGTTCTTGGATGACAAACTGTGGCCTGAGGGTATTATATTTAGGTGGTTTGTACACTTTAGACTGAGAAGCGCGAACGTTAGTAGTACCGTACCGGCAACACAAAAACATAATTATGATCAGTAATCATTTGTGCAACTTTGTAAGTTTCAATTGTAAAAACGTGAAGCGTTCAGTGGAAGATATACGACAGCTGTGCCGTAGCTCACATATAATCGAACTACAAGAACATTGGCTGATGCCGAACGAGCTTGACTTCCTGAGCTATATCGACGATAATTTTGCCTACACTGGTTTATCTCCAATGCATTTATCTATGGGAATAGCTACAGGTCGGAACTGGGGCGGTGTGGCAATTTTGTGGAACAAAGACATCTTTCAAAATGTGTCAGTAGTGAATTGTGATAACCCACGAATATGTGCGATTAAAGTAGTGGTTGGTCGAAGATCTTTTCTAGTGTTCAGTGTGTACATGCCGACTAACAAAACAGTGAATATAGCCGAGTTTACGGATTGTCTGAGTGCGTTGAGCGCGGTCATTAACAATGAAGGTGTTGACTGCGTGTATATCGCTCATTGAATTCAATACAGCCACAAATCAAATTTTTTTGAAAATCGTTTTATTACAAAATTGGCCTTTTTAACTGTAATATTTTACGTTTTGATGAAGACACCTGTCATTTTCGCTCATTTTGATGCAAAACTGATCAACTGCCGTTTTAGCATTGGACTGACTTACGCGTGAAGTTCAAACCAAAACCGCCATTTTGTCAGTTGCGACCCAGAACTTGAAGTGAACGCACGCCAGTTTCATACAAAACGGTCACATTTTGAAAAAATACCCAATGCTAAATCTAGTGTTCTGTGCAAAGAGGCCTTATTTTGGAATACGGACGTATTGCATTCAAATTTCAAGTAAGTACAGTCAGAATTATTAATGCAACAGGGCCTTATTTTGAAATACGTATATTTTGCTTTCCAATATGAAGTAAAACATAGCCATATTTCGGAATCCGTACATTTTGCATTCTAATATGAAATAAAACTTAGCCATATTTCGATATCTGTACATTTTGCATTCTAATATGAAATAAAACTTAGCCATATTTCGATATCTGTACATTTTGCTTTCCAATATAAAATTAAACAATGTCATTATTTACCAAATAAATGTGTACTTTTTTAACCAAATAATAAATATATATTTCGCCATGTACACACAGCGCTATTAAGTCCCAAAGTAAGCAATTAAAGCTTGTGTTATAGGTTCTAGACAACTGATAAACATACATATTATCTGTTTTTTAAATAAAATACTTGAAAGTTATTTTTTATTACAGATTACTTACACAATGAATGTTTACTATGGCAACCTCCATTCAAGCATCAGAACAAAGTCAACCATTACCTGGTCACAACAACAATATACAAAATAACACCTACTCTAATACTCCAGCACTCAGTCAACCAGACACGACACCTATTGATTTATCAGATACAAATTCCATACCAGACAGTCAACATGAACTTAGCCTATCATTAAAATACGACCTGCATTTGAAAGAAAAAGATTTAGCCAGAGCTGATAAGGAAAATAACAAGAAAAATATAAATAATCATTTTGTGATATGTGTGTATGACTTACAGGCTGTAATGCCATGTCTGCAAGGTGAGGTTCTCCAGTTTTTACTATATTTCGAAATTAAATATGCTGAATTTCACTATTACTGAGCTGGGTACAAATAATACGAACTGCTACGTTTGGCATGAAGGTGCAGGAGCTCGTGGTGTGAATGAAATAGGATCGTGTGTGCTCGCGTATTTGAAGAATTTGAATGAGAAAGCTTCTGATTATTTTGACGTAGTATTTTACAGCGACAACTGTTGCGGCCAACAGAAAAACATATTTATTGTTAGCGATGTATCAATACAACATAAATGAGTTGTCGAAGTTAAGGAGTGTGACTCATAAATTTCTAATAAAAGGGCACACGCAAAATGAAGGAGATGCTGCTCACTCTCTAATTCAACGCAATATTTCAAATGCTTTAAAATCTTCTCCTAATATATGTGCCGAAGCAATATATGACTCTTATTAAATCCGCAACGAAGAAAGGAAGACCCTACGTTGTTCACGAACTTACACATGACAGTTCTCTGGATTTAAAATGTCTGGCTATCGGCAATTACACTACTACAGAAGATGGTCAAAAAGTTAAATGGGCTGATATAAAATTATTAAAGTTCGTCGAGATTACGACAATATTTTTTTCTTTAAGACTTCTTATGAAACAGAAGAGTTCACCTCGATAGCCACGCAGACAAAGAAAAGGCCTGCTAATTCTACAGTGCCAAAAAACTGTACAAAAAATCTTAAAATATCTTTAAAGTTAAACTTATTGAGAAAAATATCATACCTAAATATTACCAAAGCTTTTACGAAAATTTGTAATTTTAATCATAAAATTGTGATAATGTATTTAGAACATTTAGCTTTGAAAGTTCCTTTTATTAAAAAAATACTAATAAATTTTACAAAAACATTTAAGTAAGTACATAATAATAATAAATAACTACGATTCTAAATAATTATTCTAAAATATAGTTAACGTAAAAAGTGGCTATTATTATACTATTTAAAATTGTGATTTTGTAAGACTGCATGTTATTGTGTAATATTACTATAAGTTATAATATTTTGCTACTGGATTCTGTGCCATTAGAACTGATCTCATATTTTGTAGGTTATTAATATTAAAGTGTCAGAGACAGAAGTGATGTGTGTAGGTTGTTGATTTCTTTAGAGGATTTATTAATTAATATGATTTTTTATGTTTATATTGATATGATTATTATAGTTTCATTTCTTGTTTTGTTAGAATTCTACAAATTTATAATAAAAAAATCTTAGATAGATGTTTAATTTGACTGAATAATAGTCACGTACCCGGGTGAACTCAATTTAACAATAAGCAAAGATTTTGTAGTTTAGTTTTTTAATACAGTGATTTAATTACTTGTGTTTATTTACTTATGTTTTAACCTAGTAATAAGATTAAAGTTTTTAATATATTTTTAACAAAATGTTCTAATAAACCATTTATTTTTATACAATTGTGATTATTTTTTGACATAATTTTCATGATATTGATTCAAATGTTGAATGCAAAAAGGACTTTTGTGCATTTTTATTACAATGAGTAGCAGTTATTACAAAGTTCATAATGTACAAAGATAGGGCTTATAAAAACGCATCTAATGATATATTAATATCTTATATTTAAAAAACAAAAATATAAAATATTAAAAAAAAACACTTTCAAAAATTTGTTTTATCTGTCCTGTAAAATTTGTAAATTTCGATTTGTGTCCCTTTTGTATTCAATGAGCGATATGCTTGGTGATTATAATGCGGCACCAGGTAAACAATTTTATTATGAACTATCGAACTTTTGTAATAATGATGAGTTGCAATGGACATGCGTTGATATAGAAAAGTTAGGTACCTATATCATATATCATATATTAGTGACGTGAATGGGTCCGTGAGTTGGTTGGACCACTGTGTTGTTACTCAGTCGGCATTACCGACTGTTAGTAATGTATATATAGATTATAAACCGGTTTGGTCCGATCACTTACCGCTTATAGTGCAATGTAATTTGGACATAAATATTCCACATTTGATCCGTGACAATTTAAATATAGTTTGTAATAAGGTACGATGGGGTGAAAGAAACCCGGAGCAAATAAATCCATATAGTAAATTATTTAATGAAAAATTGAAATTAATTGATTTTCCATCCGATTTTCGGCAATGTAGTGTCAAACAATGTAGTGACCCTGACCACAGGCAAATTATAGATAAAATGTACCAAAATATGATTGATACCCTAGTGGGGCGGCTTGTGATAGCTATGCTAGTGCTCAGCGTCTGGAGAGAAAACCTGTACTAGACTGGAATAAGCACGTTCGTGAGGCTCACGGGGTGGCCAGGTGTAAATACAAACTGTGGGTTCTTGGTGGTAGACCAAGGGTGTGTCTGGATGGAGATGAGGGAGAGTCGTAAAAACTTAAAGTACCGCTTGAAATATTTCCAGGATAGCAGCGAACAAATTAGAAAGAAAGAATGAAAGAATGTTTTATTCAGTCTGCTTTGAGACACACACCCAGTATACATATAAAGAAAAAAAGAATAGCTTAAATTACAGAATGTGAGTACCTATCTCAAAAGTTTGCCGAATAGGACCTGGTTCAGCATAATGCCAGACTGATGCCTGGCGTTGATTTTCAACCAGGCCCGTTTCGACTCACGAATGTCAATCAGCTTACAATAATTTTAACAGAACAGGAAGTATTAACTACAAAACAAAAAAAAAAATCGTCAAATCAGAAAGAAAAGGACGGACGGTTCGCCTACCTCGCCACCCACACATGGTTAACAATATACAATAATATACAACACAATAACATACAACATAATAATATACAGTAGTACCCATTCGTATCGCATCATATCCCGGAGAAATCATCAGATAAAAGACATATTTACATCTATCATACCGAATTCCCGTTGTGCCTCAATCAAGTACCGCCGCAGTTTAAAGCTAAAGGTATTTATTGATTTCACAATTCTAATAGGCGGAGGTATGTTGTTCCATATTTTGCACCCAGCGTATCGGAAGCTGCCTCTGAACGCGGCCGTTCTATGAGATGGTATGGACAATTGTGGTGAACACTTCCTTTTGCCACAATCACGTCTGCTTGACATTTTCTTGAACTTGTTATACAAGTAAATTGGTGCCTGACGTTTAATGACGCCAAACATCATACATGCGAGATGTAATTTACGTCTCGCTTTCATTTTAATTAAATAGTGTTGATTGAGGAAGGGGGTGACGTGGCTTCTAGGTGGTATCGCGTAACAAAAACGGGCACAGGCGTTTTGTACTCTCTGAATAAGACGTTCTGTCTGTGATGATATGCGTGGGCCATACACTGTATCCGCGTAGTTAAGCCTAGACAGAATCAGAGACTCTACTAGACGCATCCGCAAATCCTCTGACAAGTAGGGTCTCATTCTATACAGCACCTTTAACCGGTAGAAACAGTTACGAACCGATTCAGCAATGTGCTTCTCATATCTGAGGCTCGGATCTATAATTATGTCTAAGTTTCGAACTTCATTTTCTCTTTCAATAGCCTCACCCATGAGCGATAAATTGAGCACAGGCACACGGCCAAATTAGGATGGACATTCTCGCCTCACAACACTCTAGCCATGATTTTCGTGGTTTTTGGAAATCTACTAGGAAGATGAACAGTAAGCCTGGCCTACCCATGAGTGTCAGCGGTGTAAATGATCAGAGATGTATAGCGAACATGTTCAGAGAACATTTACCTTGGCGTCGCCTTTGGGGCCACCACGGTCTGTTAGGGTGGGTGGGCCTCGTGGGCAGGAGATGAGCACTATGTTTGGGGCAAAGGAAATTAGGAATATTATAAACTCGATGTCGAGAGGGAAATCTCCTGGCCATGATAGCCTAACCATTGAACATCTCAAGTACGCCGGTGTACACCTGCCGAGGGTTCTCGCTCTTCTTTTTAATCTTTGCTCGGGACAATCATACTTACCATGTGATATGATGAGGACCGTGGTGGTACCAATTGTGAAAAGTAAAACAAGTAACATGTGTGATAAAAGTAACTATAGACCAATCTCGTTGGCGACTGTAATATCGAAGGTGCTTGACAGTCTGCTTAACACGCAGCTGGATAAGTACTTGAATATCCATTATAATCAGTTTGGCTTCAAAGCGGGCCTATCTACAGAGTCAGCAATTTTGAGTTTAAAGCAGACTATCAAGTACTACACTGATAGAAGCACACCCATATATGCGTGTTTCCTTGACCTTTCTCGGGCAATTGACCTGGTCTGTTACGACATCTTGTGGCAAAAGATGATTGACATTTCCATGCCCGATAAGCTGGTGTATATGTTTAAGTATTGGTATCTAAATCAGGTAAATGTGGTTCGGTGGTCGAATGTGCATTCGGAACCGTACAGGCTGGAGTGCGGGGTGAGGTAGGGAGGCCTGTATTCCCCGAAACTTTTCAACCTGTACTCAGTAGTACTCTTGTCGGATGCGATATTGATGAAATTTGTGTAAATAATATAAGCTATGCTGATGACATGGTGCTGCTGAGTGCCTCCGTGTGTGGATTGACTACCTTGCTGAAAATATGTGAACGGTATGTGAGCAACCATGGTCTTGTATATTATGTACAGAAAAGTGTATGCATGGTCTTTCAGGCCAGGGGCCGGAAAGGCCCAGATACAGTCCCACCTGTTATGTAGAATGGAACAGGATTAGACAGAGTGAAAGAGTTTAAGTATCTTGGGCACTTAGTGACCTCTGACCTGAGGGATAATGCAGACATAGGGCGGGTGCGAAGGGCGTTGTCTGTAAGGGCCAATATGATTGCCCGTAAGTTTGCTCGTTGCTCGGAGAGTGTCAAGGTTTTTATACCAGCAGCCTGTGGATATCCTATACGCAGAAGCAGTTTAATGCCCTTCGCATCCAGTATAATAATGCACTTAGGGTGCTGTTGGGTCTACCCCGACACTGCAGCGCTTCGGGGATGTTCGCTAAGTTGCATGTATACTGTTTTTACACAACTATACGCAGACGGTGTGCGTCCCTTTATCATAGGATTCGGGATGGCACTAACAGCATACTAAGTGTATTTGCAAATAGGTTTGACTGTCGGTACATAAACCACTTATGTATGGTTCATGCACTGACCAAAGAGTCAATTGTCAAATGCAAATAAAACGTATGTGCGGAATTTAAAAAAAAGTATTCTATGTTATTTATTTTATTTCTGTAACTAATTAATTATTATTTATTTTTTGAGTAAAATAATAAATATTTTATTATTTTAATTCGAATCTATTTATGCTCGCTTGTTTTATTTGTATGACATATGTACCTATATAATTTTATCTGTTAAATTTGTATTAGTAACTTAGTTTTTAAGTCAACTCTCTTTCAACTAACAAATTATGAATGATTATTTGAAATAAATTGATTATTATTATTATTTCCTTTATTAAACTTTAAATCCATATAAATTATATTTTTAAATACATTCTTTAAAAAAACAAAAACAAATTTATTTAATAATATAAAAAATAGTGGCCCACCGGCTTCCGGTACAGGGACCAAGCTACCGGTGGTTAGGGCTCCAGAGAGAGTAATCTCCTCACAATATCAGGCATCAAGCCCTTGACCCAACTGCCTAACGCCAGCCTCTGGAGATATTATTCGAGGCTCTTGGCAATCAGTCCGTGAACCGATACAACTATCGGAACAATAATCGCCGAGTCCACACTCCACATGTCGACAACCTCGTGAGCCAAATCCAAATATTTTTTGTTTTGTTTTTCTTTTTCGGCTTTCACAAGATTCTCGTCATGTGGAATGGTGATATTGATAATTATTGCGCGGCACTCTGCCTGGTCTATCAACACAATATCAGGTTTATTCGCTACTATAGTCCTATCAGTGATGATAGATCAATCCCAGTACAACGTGATGTGCCCATTTTCGAGATCTGCGTCGGGCACATACCTGTAGTACGGTACCTCTGATTCCACAAGGTTGTACTTTAGAGCAAGCTGTTGATGAACAATCCTGGCTACTTAGTTATGTCTATGCAAATACTCGCCGTTGGCAAGACGAGAACAACCAGAAATTATATGTCTAAGGAATTCTCCGGGACGGTGACACGCCCGACATAAGTCAACCGTACCATCCTTTAGAATATACTTCCGACAGTTATTCGTCATCACAACTTCGTCCATAATTGCAAAAACAAAACCTTCGGTTTCCCCAAATAGGTCACCGAAGCGTAGCCAAGATACAGATGCTGGTAAGTCTATATCAGGCCCATGGAGAACCCGATAGAAACGTCCATGCAACTCCTTGCTCTTCCATACATCCATACGGTCATTGATATTTTATACCACAGGTTTGCGCCAGTTCTCTTTAGCCAAAACTAGCGGGGTAAGTCTGTTATCCACCATTACTACATCACGATGCATATCAGCTTCATTGTATAGGAAGTATTCCCTGAGGTTGCACACCTCACGGTTATGGAGGGATTTGGCATTTAAAAAGCCACGTCCCCCGCATTTCCGCGGTATTTACAACCTCATCACAGATGAACGCGGATGATGCATTCGATATGCAGTAAGAAGCGTACGGACTCTCCTATCCAGGGTGTCTAATTCGGTCTGAGTCCACCTGAGTATGCCGAAGGAGTACATTAAAACCGGTATGACCCAATCGTTATAGGCGCGCACCTTATTACCGCCTGACAAAAGACTTTTGAGAACTTTTTTCAAGCGGCAAAAGAAACGTTCCCTAAACGATTGCTTCATGCTAGCTTCTGTAATGCCTAACACCTGCTACATACCCAGGTATTTATAGGTATCGATCGCATAGAGAGACCTGAGTTTTGTGAAATCTGAGAGCTCAACCCCATCAGATTCCACAATCTCACCTCTTTTTACATGCATGATCGCACATTTGTCCACACCAAATTCCTGATAGATTTACTAAAGATTTCGGCCATCTTTAATAACGCTATCAGTTGGGAATTGTTGGGGGCAAATAATTTAAGATCATCCATGTAAAGGAGGTGGGATATAACTTGGCCATCTCTCTGCAATCGACAGCCTAACCCTGAACTCTCCAGCATATAACTAAGAGGGTTCAGTGCCAGGCAAAACCATAATTGACTAAGACTACCGCCCTGGAATATGCCCCGCTCTATCCTTATCAGCCCGCCATTCTCGCAGATCCGCCGACACCCTGGATAGCAAAGGACCGTACTCCATTGCCCCATCCATACCTTCAGGAAGGTACATAGAGTTGTATCAATTTTATACAACTCAAGCACCCTCAAGAGCCATGTATGCGGCACGGAGTCATAGGCCTTTTTATAGTCTATCCAACATGTCGCCAGGTCATTACGAGTACGGCGTGCCTGTTGGCTAATGGCCATATCAATCATAAGGAGCCCTTTAGTGCCATCTAATTACCGTTGCATTAAATAAAAAACTTATCTAATTACCATATCTATCATTTTTTTAAATCTCATTAATTACGAAACCATTATTACTAGACAAACGTCTTATTAATTGTTGAATTTGTATCTTTGATGTGTTTCATGTTTTAAGGTTTTTTAGTCAAATCAGTGAAAAATAAAAAATGGTACGGTAATTATGCAAAGAACGCTTAATTCGAGAATGACCGATCTACACAAGTTATAAATTCATTCAACACCATATACGTCTTCTTTTATATACATATTGTCAATTTTTTTCGTAAGTAAACATCTTCCTTTGATTTTCACATAGTATCTGTAAACACCAAAAATTTTCATTAAAACGATTTAAAAAATATTACAAGCAAAATTAGAGTTAAGCACCTTGGCCCCTTTTTGTATCACTTTTCCAATAACACTTTTAGAACTTGCTTAAATGGGCCGCGGTCCAGTGGCTAGTCAATACCTAACCTTTAGGTATTATGGCCTAGCGCGAGCGCGTGGGCCGCCGCCGCCTCCTTCTGCGAGCATGTAATGCTCGCGAAGGAGGTGGCGGAGCGCGCCCGGGAGAGACTTAGAACACTCCCGGTCCGCCGAGCCCGCAACTTGCTCGCCGCGCGTCGCAGGCAACTCAGGCGCCGGAGGTCGCTTAACGACCTCCGTCCTCCATGAGCGCAGGCCTGGGGGTGGCGGGTGAGGCCACCTGTCACCCCAGCAGAAGCAGGCCGGGACGGTGGGGTGACTAGCGCCCCTCCCCCAAACCGGGGCAAGACGGGGACACCGTGGTTCCCAAACCCGAGGGGGCCATCTCGAAACCGGAGATGGCCCAGGGTCAGTCGGGGTGCGAGGGATATGCTCTATGGGCAACCTTACACCCCGGCGTCTGTAGACCCGAGACGGCGTGCGGTTTTAGTCGGTTCAAGCCCGACATAACCGCCCCCGCTGGCACGCGGGGGGGTATCCGAAGGGATTTCCGCACGATAAAAAAAAAAAAAAAAAAAATGGTATTATGGCCTAGAGCTATACCTTTCCAGGACCTAGAATCTTACGTGTTCTGGCTCTGCACCGTAAATATAAGCACTGAATCTCTTAGAGACTTCTCAGACTAATGGTGTCACCTCAGGAGTGTAGCGGAGAGACCTTGTGATACCTTATCAGCTGATTTTATTTCGTGAATATCTCCTTGCACCCCGACATGAAGATCCGAGACGACGTGAGATTTTGGTCGGTTTCAGTCCGACATAGCCACTCCCGCTGACCGATGGAGAGGCAGTTTACCGCCCGTGCGTTTCGCAAAAAAAAAAACACAAAATGGCACAGTATAGGCAGAGACAAATCACAGATTATGAATATCGGTCCACCTGTTGTTGAGAATATCCCGGTCATCACTTACACGTCTTTCTTTTAAATATATAGATGTCTGTGATTCAGAACGAAGTAGCCTTACCGCGTGAGTGCATTCATCAGCTGGTAAAAAAGTTCTTAATGTCACCTCTTCATAGAAGTATATGTTTCTTGGTGTAGGTGGGTAATATACTACAACTTATTGTTTGTAAATCAATGGTTTGACAATTTCTTTAGTTTAACACTTTAAAAAGATGAACTGGTTTGGATCTACTATCGTGTAGAGCTAACATAATATTATGGTACCTTAAGTGCTTTCCTAAACTTGATTGATACAACACTGAATAGCAACGGATTCAGTACCGTGGTGAACCAACAATTGAACATCGCTATTTTTTGTCCAATCGAGAACAACTGCAAAGCAGAAACAGACGACCTCTGTGGCGTAGTGGTAGTGCGTTTGACTGCTAAGTCAGAGCTCGCGGGTTCGATTCTCGCTCAGTGCAAATATGTATATTTGCATTGGTCTGGGTGTTTCTATGTATAATATGTATTTATTTACAAAAAAAAAGTATTTAAATATGTTTATCCGCATTCTAGAACCCATATGACAAGCTCTGCTTAGTTTGGGTCTAGATGGCGTTGTGTAATTTGTCCTAGAGAAAAAAAAAAAGATATTAGCAATTTTAATTTCGTACTATTTCTTTCTGTACTATTATAAAATTCTAAATTAGTTCTTACATACAAACTGAGTTAATACTTTTTACATAACATAACATAACTTCACGCCTGTATCCCCGAAGGGGTAGGCAGAGGTGTATTACACACCCACGATTCGCCAGTTATGTTTTAGATCCCAATGTTATAGGGGGCGAGCCATCACCGAACATTTATTAATACTTTTTACCTTTTAAAAAAGTGCTACAATCTTTGCATCAGTGAAGTATAGTAGCACTCTGAATATATAAGTTGGCAGCCAGCACACGACAAAAGACACCGTCAGAGCAACTAAAAATCAGATGGTAATATAATTAGTCTCACGGTGGTTTATTTCTACTACCTATTATATTACTTAGATGTAAAAAAACTTACTGATCAACTTATTCTCATTTCTTCTTGAAAATAATATTGAACGTAGTTGTTTCTTTCAGGTCGTATTTCTAGTGATCCTTGACTTCAAATGCTATCATCGTGTACACGAAAGTCATGATGCACAGTGGTGTAATTAACGTAATAACCAGGGAAGACATCGTAATAATCTTTACTGTAGAATTTAAAAGAAAATAACATCTCAATGATATGCCAATATTTAATACATCCATTGTCCAGATTAACGGCAGGTCTCTAGCGATCTATATAGCGATTATCCAAATTGCCAAAATAATTTTGCTTACTCTTTTCCATACTGGTGTACTTAATACATACCCAACGTAACATATCGCAATATACCTTTCAATGGATAAAGCCGTTATCACTAGAATGCCGTGATTCCACATTAGTGAGAGGAATAAATGTTTAAAATAATAAATGAATAAAGGTTTGGATACATATGTAGACTTTGCATGTCAACACTCCAGACGTAGACTCAATGATATTATCGTCATACATTTGATATATATCAAACAGAATTGGAAATGTAACAAGTAAATCCGAGATAGCTAAATGAAATAAGTAGTAGTTCGTAGCAGTGTACATAGTTTTATTATAGTAAATGACGATGCATATCATAATGTTTCCAATCAGACTGGAAAGGAACACGAAAATTAATGCCACTGAAAATATTACTTTGGATAAATAAGATTCTTCCTTTTGTTCGACGAGCTCTTCCCATGCTTTTGATAATTCTTCAGTCTCATTTGACATATTAGAACACTAAATCTTTTGAAATCATTAGATTATCAAGTGGCTTATTTGGATTTTGAACTTTTGAAATGAAAGTTGTCTTCTGTGTGGTATCTCACCCACGACTGTGCTTTTATCTGGTATTAAAGCCAGTATTTATCTAGTACCAGAGTGATATTGTTAGTATGTTTGCCTTGACGTTTATGTCGACGATATAATTGGATTAGTTTTTGAAGGAGTGGTTTTAGTGACTGAAAACGAATGTAATCACTAAAAGCTATTTTACTAATTATACTTTCATACAGAGTACTGGCATAATTGATAAATTATTCAAAGTAGATCACACACATGCATACGTGATTAAAAAAATCAATTACGTATTGATGCTGCTGACCATCATCGGTACTAAAAACTTCTTTCACGTACACACGTTCCGGTGTGTACGTGTAAAATAATAATAATAAAAAATAATAAAATTGTATTGTATTGTATTGAGAACTGTAGCCCATTCTCTATTTAGAACAAATTTTAAGTTATCTTGGTAAGCTCGCTTGGACTGCTTCTGTTTTCTAAATAATTCGAGCATTAATTATTATTAGTAAAAGTTTTAAATAAACCTACATCAGACTCCATACAACGTAAATTACTATCGTAAAATTTTCTATTCTACTTTTCAGGATCAAATTGTCATTACAAGATCACTCGTCCAGTCGTATATCGTTTCTGTAACTGTGCATAATTTTAATAAAAACAATAATAGTACAAAAATGACAATGACAAAGGCTTGAAACTAATAGCGGTCGCTCTAGTAGAAGCTGGTCCACAGTGGCGGCGCGTCGTGTTTCCATTCGCGCCTCTCTTTAGGGGAGGGGTGATCAGATCCCTAACAACGCGTCCGGGTCGCCAACATCCATGACTCGTTAATTTGATGGGCAGCATTTATGCTGAGATGGCGACCTGTTGAGTCTCGCATACCCATTATCTAGTTATATGTGTATATATATATATTTTTGTTGTAACCTAATTGTGCGTGTCCTTAGTAGGACACGCACTAATTACACGCACACAATAGTGAAACACAAACAAATACTAAAAGTTATTTTCTTTCTTTCTTTTTTCTATAAAATTATTATTTTCGCTTAAGTACAATGGATTTTCTTATAAAACATAACATAACAGTTATATTTAATAAAAGCTTTTCTTTTAAAGTGGTCTGTTATTAATTATTTTATGAAATTACCTGGAAACGGGTACAGGAGCACCGCAGTCGTTTAAAATCGTTTATTATTGAAGTGCACCTTGCAGTAGGTAATCCATTTTAGTTTGTTGAGAGAACAGTCTTATAGTAAGTGCATCGTACTGTTAAAATACTTCTGTAATACCTTGTATAATATAAATTAGTATTTATATTATGCACGGTATTATGGTAGTTCATAATTCAAAGGGTAAAATACAGTAATACACAAGAGTACCTTGTTTTATATAGTTTATTCCCCTTTACAACTCATATTCGATTTCAACAATGATAGGAATCGCGATCAGAGCGGGTTAAATGAAGGAATGACAAAGCAGTAACATCTATGAAATTACTGCATAACATAAATTAACCTACCCAAATACATTGAATAATTTTAGGAATCAAATATTCTGTGGCAAAAACGTACATTTAAAGGATGGGAAACTCTAAGAATCATATCAGCCACAAATGCAAGATCTTCAGTTCGTGTGACCGGCTCCAATCGATACTTTCTGAAAATCCCCGACATCACGGTTTTTATTTCCAACAGAGCAAACTTTTGACCTGCAATAAATGGGCACTTTGAATGTTACACCTTGGGGGCCTTGCCAAAGTTTTCGTTGCCCGAGAAAATTTTACCTGCAAGCCGGTGCCCCTGCTAATTTACGGATGAGGCTCTGCAACCGGCTTTCTTCATAGGGTTAGGAGGTCAAACAACAGTCGCTCCCGTAAAACTCAAATTTATTCAAATAATGAAAAAGAGAAGTGTAGAGCTCGTGCTCCAAAGTATAAACTTTGGATGCAACCGGGATTGGCGCTCAAATGAAGAAGAAGAAGAAAATATTGCACAATTTAAATTTAAATTCTGCCGAAGTTTAAAAAGACATTGTATTGGTACTGAAACACTAAAAAAATGGAACAATATACTCTTTGAAACTGCGTCTAATACCAACTCATAGATCATACCTATACAGTTTCTAGGTCCAGCGCTGAATGGTATGTAAGCATATGGATGCCGTCTGGAAGTATTCTCTGGTAAGAACCTTTCTGGGATAAACTTTTCAGGATCAGGGTACACATCCGGGTTTCGATGAACGTCAAAAGTATGGACATCATAGTAAGTGTTCTTTGGAACTTGAAAGCCAGCTGTGGAAAATAATAATTACAAAGCTATTAGATGGTAATGATTTACATAATCAAGTTTCTCCAATGCTATCCAACCGAGAGGATGAAAAAATATGAATGGAATTGACCCGTAAACATATTTTTTTCTACTATACTTGTTTTTGCCAGTTATAACTACAGTGTGAATAAATATCCATCCACCCCTGATAGGCCATAACTACCATTTCAAGTAGTCACGAAAATATCACTGAAATGATGTCTTTACAGATGTAAGGACGTCATTTTTCTTTCTTGAGACCAGGAATTCACCAGTTCTCGATAGTCGCTGATCAGAGTGACAAGCCAAAGGTCAGCATAAAAACGATCTGCAGCAACCTGTGTCAACTATAGCCAAACATATTCAGATACAATTTTCTCTAATGTACTCTGTTTCTGCCAATTAAAGGGAATAGCTTCCCAATCCCTTCATCAAATTGAAGAACTCTGATTTGGACCAGCCTTATCATGATTAAGTTAATGACGAGTTAATGCCCATTACGAGGAGGTTTACTTTACTTAACAATTGTTACTGAGGAATCCTGAACTGATATTTATTACAGTTGCTGTAAGTAGATATCGGAACTAAATCAATTATTGTAAATTACCTATAGTGACATCTTCAGTGACGTATCGAGATATAAATGGTACACTAGCGTAAAGGCGAAGTGATTCCTTGATACAACACTCTAAATACTTCAGCCTATATATATCGTCTATGGTAGGTTCTCTATCAGTATCTCCAAAAATACTATCCAATTCTTCGTGTATTGTATTCTGTAAATTATAAGAGTATAGATTCATATTCAGTTGAGGAAGAAATTGTATTTAAAAATAAACATAACAACATAAACTCACGCCTATATCCCCAAAGGGGTAGGCAGAGGTGCTAGCACCCACATTCCGCCAGTTTATGTTTAGGTCCCAATGTAATAGGTGGCGAGCCTATTGCCATTAACCGGGCACTTATAAACCTGCGATAAATCAGGTTTTACCATGGCACACACCAAGGACTTTTCGATGCTTTTCGAAGTTATGTGTGTATTTAATCGATTGATGAATAATATTACAAACCTGTACAGCATATTCGTTGGCTATTCTCACAAGTATGAAAACCAATGCCGTTGCAGTTGTGTCGTGGCCCTATAAAGGAATATACTAATAAGACTACTATTCTTACCATTTTAAAGAAGTAATCATTGCAAGAACTTAAAATCTGACTGTGGTAAGTACTTTGTGAAAACATGCATTTTGGCACCAAATATCTACCATTTATCGGAAGGTAGGAACATAGGGATGGTCATGTTTACATACGATATAAGTTAAACAAATAATCGGTTTCACTGCAATCGGGTACAAGTAAGAAGCTAGTGTAATATTATCGATCTTACACAGACCCTAAATGAGTGCTTAAGGCTAAAAAGTAAATTACAAAGAAAAATTATATTTTAAATAAGCTTTCAAAATAATATTAAATTGTCACGCGATATACCTACATGTGCGTGTAAATTTTCATCTCAATCGGAAGTTTGCCAAATTTAACTTGTAAGATTTGATTACAGACAACGAACAAGTGAAAAAGCTTGTAATAAAAAATACATTATGATTTATTGATAATGTGCTTTCTTTAAGAGGAAATATATCAGAAATTGTTTAAAAGTTTACCTACTCAAATAGACAAGGTTGTCATATTGCATTTTTGATTACCTCGAATAAAAACGTATCAACTTCTTCCTGAATATCATTTTCATTTAGATTTCCCTTTTTTTCTTCATCCAATAAAATGTCTATCATTATTTTGTTATTACAGTTTTCGTCATTGATGTTTATATTTACAACTTCCCTCCTTTTTTGTATTAATTCTTTAGTAAATTTATGTAATTCAGGCAATAATGATTTTTCTTTACGATAGTGAGGTGACACCATATAGATAAAATCAATGAAATTCCAGGGCTGCGATAGCCGTTTTACAAAACAATGGCCCACTTCATTAACATTATGTAAGTATTTATTAACCAGAGCCGTACTCTCGGGTATTTTTGAGCCCAATGAGGTTTCTGAAAGATATATTCAACAAGAATATGTTATTTCATAACTAGGTTTTGAATTTTGTGGTTTAATGAAAGAGAAAATATGAAATGATATGTAGAATTCCTTCTCATATTTGAAGAAGTTATAGTCAATTATTATGAGGGCTTACCACACATAGTACGAAGAGTAAACATGTTTATTAATGGTATTATGTTTGTTTCAGGTTTACCGACTTCAGCCTCTAGTGAGTCTAATAGACGTTGCGTTTGTTCACGGAATATGGTAAAGAATTTTGTCAGCATATTAAAATGAAAAGCTGGAGTTAACAACTTGCGTCGTTTTTGCCATTTTTCACCTATAAATATTAAAATAAAGGTTATTATGATTTTTGTAAAATAAGCAGCTATTAAACTATCTATGTAATGTATTCAGGTTTCTTTCATGTAATTGAAGTAATAATAAATCATACCAGTATTTTTCACTATATTATGTTCATGAATGTTATCTAACATTAATATTAAAAGGAAGTAAACTCTTTAAAACATCAAGTGAATGTGTTTGTAAAATAGTATTAGTCAATTATATACAAACCACACACGTTCACAAATATTAAAATGGCATAGTATCTTCCAAGTTTGATTTAGTACCGGTAACCCATTTTCAGTGGTGCGGATTTCTGTCCTTCAATAATTCCGAACAAGTTTTGGCCACTACTTGTCTATTTGGAGTTGTGAAGTGTGTACCAAATATTCTTAAAGCGCGATACCCTTGTCTTACTCACTAATCTAGTAACAGGTTGATTTCTGTCTGGCCTGGTTTGACCGCCCTGTCTAACCGCCAGTCTTTTGGTTGATTTCTTCATAGGTTTTCTTACTCACAGTCATCTTTTCTATCTATGATTTTAAGCTTTCTTGACTCTAAATGTTTTTAGTTCATTACATATTAAGGTACAATGCTTACCGTTGCTTACTAAAAGACCACCACCAAGCCAGTTATGTAAAAATGTGTAAGGCATGTCTTTGTTAATGTAGCGCGTTGAGGACAGCAGAGTCTGGAAAATTAAAACATATTTTTTTACTGTTGCAGACACCGTAATAGGCCCGTATTCTAGAATGATGCTCAGTCATGAGTCTTTAACTGAAACTAGAATTAAGCACAGATTATATTCTAGCATTAAATCTAAGTGTATATATATTTAATGAACGTAATAGGCTAATTGATTGATTGATTGAAATCACTTGTGCGATCATAAAATCTCCACTCAAGTTTGGTTCTAGAGTACAATCTGTAGGTACTTGGAACTAGTCAGTCGAGCTTCATAACTGAGTATTGTTCTAGAATATAGACCAATCCTTCAAATAATATATATAATTAAAAATACTACAAATTTGGTATGCTAAGGGGAATTTAGCGTAATACTATTACTTAGAAAAGAAAATATAAAGCGTTTGCTCATCGGAGCGGATGCGGAGCGGAGCGGTTTTTTGCAAGTAAGTAATATACCTTAGAAGTTTATGCGATTTAAAATTAGACCATATCAAATTAGTCTAAATGATAGTTGTGCCTAAATAAATAATATGCTATAATATCAGTATGCCAAAGTATTGTTATGCATGTGTTATGCCTTTCATGTTTACGCCGAACTTGTTAAGCCAAAGTATATTAGGACAAACAAGTTATGCGTTCCAAGGGGATCCTGATAAAAAGTGTTACGAGTGTGAAACTCTTCGGAGTTTCAAGCAGCTTATCATCGAAGTCTTTTATAGTGTTGAGCCTATGGAGCATCACTAATATGGTCAAAGCCCTCCAAGCTGTCGGCACTTATGCACCACGAATTTTAAATTTCAACAAAATTAATAAAAAGATTTTAATTTGTTTAGTATGATACTTACCTCGATATCATTAGGATCATATAAATGTACCGTACGGTAATGAAATCCCTGTAATCTGTAAATGTTGCCATAAGTTTTGCACCATTTTCGAAGGTTCTTAAATAGTGTATCTGTAACAACAACATAAATTACGCCTAATACTCGCTAAGCAGGTCAGTATGACGCATTGCATGTAAATTACCCTATTGCACTCCACTGCTGGCCCTAATCCTCTCTTAATATGCGGTGACCTTACGCTTTCAGCATTCAGTTTACCTAAATTTTCAGAATTTATCATTTTAGTACTTTCAAGAGCCATCGTTCATTCGGCAGATGTAGTCGGTCTACTGCCATTATTACTTCGGGCCACCAACCAGGTGGACACCGAAGTCTTAAAATCACGCAAAAAAAAACAAAATCTTACACCTACTTTTTATCACTTTTCTCGACGTTTCACATGATTCTAAGTCTAATTCTATTCTCTAAAAAAGCAAAAAAAATTTTTAGTGTCGGTCTGTCTGTTGGTCTGGATGTCTGGATGTCTGTTTACGCAATAACTCAAGAACCACTTATACGATTTAAAAAATTCTTTCGCCAATCATCTTGTTTGGTTAATGGGAAGAACTGATTAGATTTTGGGGTTTGTACGTTCAAGGTTTCGGGTACCTACCATACAAATTGTCCCTAAAAATCATTTTTTTGTGTTTTTGACGTCTAAGACGTTTGATTTCATTTTATTTTCTTCATATTTATTGCTCAATATATAAAGACGCGTCGAATAATATGCATAAAGCCTAAGTTCTGTTCACAAGTTTTGACGAATGTCGAGTTTTAATTTTTTTTTTAATTATTAAATTAAGCATTCTTAAAGGTTAGTTTAGAAAATATCTAAGTTTGGCCCGAAGTTTGACAATCACAGTGTGATTTCCGCCCCACTAGTTTTTTCAAGTGAAATCTTGTCTAGGTGCATTGAGCACTTTTTGGGTGAAGAAAAATCATGAAACTCACGATTTTTCACAACACTAGGTTAAGATTCACTGTTACTAACAAATATGGACAAAGTCTGAAATGTTTTGTTTTTTATTATATATATATATATATATATATATATATATGTGCACGACACAAATAGACTATGGACACATGTGCCAGTGACATGTAGATTAGTAAGCGTGAATATAATGAATGAATTGTGAAAATGTTAGGTTTACGTAAATTAAAAACGTAATTATGTAATTACTTTGATATTAAGCTAAGATAAATAGCTTACTAGTATGATGCTACTGTTATGAGTTAGTTTTCTGAGTAATTAAGTATGTTAGAGCCAAATTTAATAAAGAAAGTACACTCCCTGAAAAGCATAATTACAAATATGATTACGATAATGCATTACTCAGAATCTAACATAACTTCGTATAAATAGGAAATACGACTTTGTATACTAGTATGTAAGCTTAATTACACCCCGCGACTGCCTCCCACGCCGTAAGAAGCGAATATGCGCTCCCCCGGCTGGTGCCATTTTATTATATAGTAGCTCGCGGGAGGCAGGGGCCATATATAAGTCTGAGGGGTCATTCCGCCCGTCATTCAGTAGCCCGACGTCGCACGGTACAGGCGTAAGTACCTATTGTCGTGCAACTCTTATTGCTACCAATATACATATATGCTATGTGATTAATATGTATAACATGAGATTTATAAATAAATGGAAATGCGGAGGTGAGGTAATTTGGATCGCGGGCCAGCACTACGAAAGACTATAAAAGCAGGGACCATTTGGTAGGAAATTATGGATAATGGGGGCAACAAGTAGACAACAAGAGTCTCTCACAGAACAAGGAAGCTCAACAGGAAGTAGTACATCAAGGGTAGTGCTGGGCCAAGAACATCCAATGCCTCACTGACGTCATACAAGCCACCCATCCAAGTGGTTCATTCTTCGACTCAACATCCTCAACATACAGTCCACTGAAGGCGACCGCGAAGTGGCAGTCTATTCGGAACCGTACTAGGGATAGGCTGTCATGAACAACGGTCCTTAACATTGGTCCTTCGGAGCCGGATAAAGTCAACGGTCCTTAACAATATATATATATAAATTATATTATATAAATCTCACCAATTGTCACCGAGATGCCTACATCACAGAGACGCAGTGCCACTGCCATTTTTGCTTATTTTACGACGTCGCCATTAGCTTCGGTTCTTAGCGGATGACCTTATTAAGAATTTTATTTTTCAAAAACACTTAAAAGATAATTCATTTCATACCCCACTGTGCGACTTTAGTCTACGTTGCCGCACATCTATTTTTAAAAGTTATTGATTACCTCATCACACTCATTATCAATGGACCTATATCGTTCATAAGGATATTTTGCCCACAACTTACGTGGCGGTACAGTGTCAGTGTTTACATGAAAGGTTGAGACAATGTTTGCGAAGTTACACAGGTGCTACTATTGACACAAGTCAAGATAGTACAGATTCTCTAAGAAACAGCAATCGCTCCCGCTGTAGTCTGCAACCTTTACGTCCAGATTAACTGTTCTGCAGGTACCATTATGGTGAGGTGTGAAGACCTTCGATGCAATCGAGACACAACGCTGTTATGATGATAATGATTGAGAAGGTATACGAAGTTCTGTATTTCCTACAACACACCGATAATTCCGGTTTCGAACCATCTTCTTATACATGATCCTATTACATTCTTTTAATTACACGACTTTGGAGTTGTATGTGCAACTTAGGCCACGCCATAAAATAATAATAGTCTGTTTGACATCAATTTTACAAACAGGATATTGTTTTTAGTAATAGAACAACATATTAGGTCGTTACATATGAAATTGCCGTTTTTCTTGAAGAAATTGGAGGAAACCCAATTTTCAGTACTAACAATTTTGCATTTTTTTTAGGAATGACAAATCCAAATTTTTTTTTTGTGTATGAATGAGACAACATTAAGCTAACAAACTTTTATTACAATTTTGAAAAGTGACAGCTGTAAGTAATACGAAATTCATCATGAAAATGGATACCATTTAGGAAGTACTGTTTTTGAAGATCGAATTAATTATCAAGCGGCCAATAAAAACAAAATTTAATACAGAGTTGTAAAATCTTGAAATCAACTTTCAAACAAAATATAAATTATGGAAATAGCTAGTAAATTACAGGAATAACGAACTCATGAATTTGTAAGAAAAATTCGGCAATTTCCTAGGTAAAGACCTATTATAACTTGCTATAATGTTATTCAAAGAGTCATAATATAACATTACTCTATATACATCCCTATGTTAGTGGAGATCAATGTACGCTACCGTATCGGTGTGAGCACAGTGACCCCTGGACCTTGACGTTCAAACGGGTGCATAGCCGTTATCACATCAAGCTCTAGCGACAGGCTGGAAATATTGGTTCGGTTTAAGACCGCCAGCCAAGTTTGAGGCCTTACCATGATGACTTATAAACGTTCAGTTTCGGGGCAAATTAATATAAGTTGGTAAACTGAATTGCTATGATCCGTACTATGACATGCTTAAGTTGAAACGCGTTCGCGTTTGGTTCGTTTTTAAGATTTCGATTGTGAAACTAACCGCTTGATACAACGTCACGGTCTCATACCGTGACGTTGTACGAAACTATTCAGTTTAGGTCTGCAATTGAATTGCTATTAAGCGGTCATGGTTTGCCCCCTGGAACGTGCAGTGTTTCTAGTCGCTTCGTTTTGTAAATAATACCTACGTCTAAAGACTTCGATCGTCAATATAAAATACAAGTGAGAATATGCCTTTTCCACTTCTATCTATCCATTATCCCAGCAGCGGCACCGGGTATCAACTCGCAAGGCCTGCGGACGGATCTAAATATCCATGGACGTTTTTACTGGGTTACGTTAGGCATAGTCATAATAACTATCATTATCAGCTTTGCTTTGAATTTTGCAACCGATGATTTCAACTTTTCATTTTGCCGGTTTTCATATCTCACTTCTGCCGGTCTTCAGCATCCGTGGCAGCAGATTATTGACACATTGATATATGTCTTATGTGACGACGACAAGCCAACCGTTCCTGGATCTACCCCTTAAACCAGAGCCCGGCGGCATATGACCAGCCATAATCATAGAAGACTAATATCATATAGGTGACAGTTGTAATTATTAATAAATACTTGTTTTATAAATAGATATTTAAAAATAATATTAGTATTATTAGTAAAAGTAAATAATAGTACCTAAGCAAATAGTATTAGTAATATTATCGGCCTGCTCTTTCACGCATAACAAAACATACAGATAAGAATATAATATAAGAGAATAAAATTAGTATTGATTTACTAGCTGATGTCGGCTGATGTTCTACTTAACCAATGGCAATCAAACATACGGCAGATTTAAAGTCTGACCAAGACCTTACTAATAGAAAAAAGGGGCCAAGTGCGAGTCGGACTCGCCCATGAAGGGTTCCGTAGCATCAAGTAACATAATAATGTTTTTTTTTTGAATTTGATATTTGTGTTGATTGAATGAAAGGTAAATTGCGTTTTACGATTTATGACGTAGGTATTAAAAAAACTACTCACTAGATCTCGTTCAAACCAATTTTCGGGGGAAGTTTACATGGTAATGTACATCATATATTTTTTTAAGTTTTATCATTCTCTTTTTTTAGAAGTTACAGGGCCCCCCCACACAACTATTCAGTTTAGAGAAAAATGTTATTAGAAACCTCAATATCATTTTTGAAGACCTACCTATCCATAGATATGCCCGTATGGAGATGACGAAAAAAAAATTTTTGAGTTTCAGTTCTAAGTATGGGGAGCCCCCAAAATATGTTGTTTTTTTTCTATTTTTGTGTGAAAATCTTAATGCGGTTCACAGAATACATCTACTTACCAAGTTTCAACCGCATAGTTCTTATAGTTTCGGAAAAAAGTGGCTGTGACATACGGACGTACAGACAGACAGACATGACGAATCTATAAGGCTTCCGTTTTTTGCCATTTGGCAACGGAACCCTTCAAAATCCGTCCAGTAGTTTTGCGTCCATCGTGAACAAACAGACAAGAATTCCAAAACATGTTTATGTCCTCTGAATCGTTCACTTAAAATAACCAAAGTTTTCTTTAAATATCTCCAATGTACAGACACAGCTACTTTACAATTTTAATTTACAATAAATTGACCATATTTGCAGACCACCAATATTTGAAATTCGTTTGTAAATAAAACCTTGGCATCTATTAATTACTTTCTAATTAGTTATGACAAGCACACATTTTTTTTTTAATTGACCTTATCTATCAAGCATGTGAATAAAAGTGGCAAGCTCACTAACCTGGGTTTTCATACATGATCAACATGTGACCTATTAGCGGGTATCCTCTTGGACCGGGAATTTTAGCCATCAACCGGCCTGTGCGGGAATATCGGAAATATAGAGAAACCACTAGAATAATTGCAACTAGCAAGTAAATACATTGTAAAATCATTGTAACTACATACGCGTGCTATCTACACTGCGGTTTGGACATTACTACAAGATAGACGAAAATTAAACCTGTTCCGTTGTGATTAAGCCGAAGGTGATTATGATAATGAGGTTGAAGCATTATTTTTATTACCTTATATATATTATATTTTAATTACTCTATGGGTAAGACTTGACCTAAAACTTAAGAAAATAACGTAATTATTTAAATACTAGCTGATGCCCGCGACTCCGCCCGCGCGGAGGTCGGTTATCGTTTTTTGGTTATGTCTCCGGTTTATCTTAACCAATTTCAATCAAAAATATGGCAGATTATATTCAGACCAAGACATTTTTAATAGAAAAAAAAGCGGCCAAGTGCGAGTCGGACTCGCCGTAGCAGCAAGTAACATAATAATGTATTTTTGTTTTAATTTTTATATTTGAGTTAATTGAATGAAAGGTAAATTGCGGTTTACGATTTATGACGTATTAAAAAAAAACTATCCATAGATACCACACACCCCATACGTGTGTGGTATCTATGGATAGTTTTTTTTTTTTTGATGAAAAAATTTTTTTTTGAGTTTCAGGTCTAAGTATGGGGACCCCCAAAATTTATCGTTTTTTTTCTGTTTTTGTGTGAAAATCTTAATGCGGTACACAGAATACATCTACTTTCCAAGTTCCAACAGCATAGTTCTTATAGTTTCGGAAAAAAGTGGTTGTGACATACGGACGGACAGAGACATGACGACATGAGTTCCGTTTTTTGCCATTTGGCAACGGAACCCTAAAAACCGCATCAAAATCCGTGCAGTAGGTTTTGCGTCCATCGCGAACAAGCAGACAAACAAATAAACGGACAAACAGACTTGAATTCTAAAAAGAAATATTTATGTGTTCAGAATTATTCATTTAACATATCCCAAGTATATTTTTTTAAATATCTCCAATGTACAGACACAACTAATTTGCAATTTTATAATAGTAATGGAATAAAGAATTCACAATGTGTTTTAATTGTCTAATTGTTGAATATGTTATGTTGATAAAAGTATTTTAGTAATGGCATTAACAAGTTGTATAATTTTAAAGTTATATATTTAGAAGGTCAGATTGGTCTAATTTTATCTCATTTTAAAATAACTAACAACGTTACTCAGTGGTTTGCAGATAATCTTTTACTGCTATAATATAATTATTTATCAATTAATTTACTACCGTAGCAAATATTTAATATATTAAGGTAATTTTACAATAACTTACCATGATTAAAACTAAACTTAAAAGACAGATAAATATTTATAATCATTGATTTTTTTACGTACTGATAATCAATTATTTTCACCAAATTAGTTAATAAATAAGAAAAAATATATTACAGGAACACATAGTTATATAAAAATCAGTCAGACACAGCTTTGAAAGTTATGCTCACGACCAAAAAAAAACGTTTTGCGTTTTTGCACGATGCGTTTATTTAATTTGGAAGGGTAAACATTTATACTATTATCAAATTGCAAATTAGTTGTATTTGTACATTGGAGATATGAAAAAGACTTGGGATAATATATTAAATTAACGGTTCTGAACCCAATTTTTTTCATTTTTTATTATTTTTCTGGTTGTTGCGTTGGACGCAAAAACGACTAAATAGATTTTGATGTGGTTTTTTTATTATATGTCATCCTATTAAAAGTAGGAGTTTTTAATCTCTTAATAAATGGCAATATTATAGCCACGTTAAGGTTTTATTGTTTTTTTTTTGGATTAGAGTCTTATTGCCACTCCTACTTCCATTACAGCTATTTTTAATATAAGCATAATTGCAAACAATATTTATAATCCCATGAAAAAGCTACTCCATTTATTCGTCTTCCCACTAAATTCACGTAAAAAATAATCATGCGTCATTTTGACTCACGGAATCATATTTCAAAATTGGTGATACTTTACATTTGGGAGGCCAGATATCGGATATGTTCTCCGAAATAAATAATATTAATAATAAATATTCTAGGACATATTAAACAGCGCCATCTAGACCCAAATTATGCAGAGCTTGTCATATGGGTTCTAGAATGCGGATAAACAAATTTAGAAACTTTTTTTTGTAAATAAATACATATTATACATGGAAACACCCAAACCAATGCAAATATACATATTTGCAATGAGCGGGAATCGAACCCGCGAACACTGACTTAGCAGTCGAATGCTCTACCGCTACGCCACAGAGGTCGTCAAATCCCATCGGCAGTCGAGCACGATACCCAAATATTTTATTTGGGGCTCGATGCCGAGGCGAGTGCCTCCCACGATGAGACCGGATCCCTCAGGTGGCTTGCTCCGAGGCCCATGAAAAAACCAGAGCTTCGTTTTCATGCAGAGCTACCTCGAGACCCAGTAGCCGGTTCCGCTCCAAGACTTGGACAACCGCGGTGGAGTCATTCGTGAACCTAATGACAGATTGACACAACGAATGAGATGTGTGAAACGCACAGCGAGCGTATGCGAAGTGTATGCGTCAATTTTACGCAGACTATCTCACTAGGGAGGGAAATGTTACCGCTGCGGAAAAGACGATCACAAGGCAAATAGAATGAATTGCTATAAAAAGTACATGCCGTAAATGTCAAAAGGAAGGATGGAACCTGGCACGAGTCTGCTTTCGTGGACGCAGAGTCAATACATACCTACTGGACAACTCCATCAACAGCCTCAGTATCGACAGTAACGCAGAGATCAACCCCATAAAGAGCGAATTTTCAGATAAATATGTAATAAAAATTGACATTGAAGGCAAAAAAGTTAATATGTAATTTTATACTAGAGCTACACTTTCGACAATTTCATGTAAAGATTACTTAACATAAATAAGAAAGTTTTCAATACCAATATGAAACTAAAGCTAGGTGGATGAAATTATTCTATTCTTTCTCAACAAACACATCCCTCGCTACGCATCCACGCACATCTCTGGTGGAAATGTAGCCTAAAGCTTTTTTTTAATTTTAAATACTATCATTGTATTATTTTGATATGAATATGTTTTTCAATCGAGAACCAACCCCTTTTTGGTCGGACAGGGCTGATGTTACTTACAGCAACGTTTGATATTTTGAAAAACTCACCTCTACGAGGGTGAAATAGGCGTTGAAAGTTTATATGGGAATTCCGTCAGTGTACAAAAAGACTTGGTGGCGATAACCGATATCCACGTGGGCGGAGCCGCGGGCGGAAAGAAAGAAAATAAATTTATTAGGGACACGCACAAATAGGTTACAACAAATATATTTATTTATTTATTATCTCTTCTACATCTATCTTTACAGGTACACCCTAATACAACAGAGTAGGTAATCTAATTAGGTTTATACTATATATCTATCCCTATCTGTAACATATAATATACATTACTGTGTCTGTAAACTCACTCTGAGAGCAACAAAACAGGTCAACACTTTGCGAAACGGCGTTGAGCGTCCGGAGAGCCCGCGTCAGCGGCGCTTCCTTCAGCAGGTTAGTGCGCCCGCTCGGCAACTGAAGCAGCTGCGGTCTCCGGCGCCTACCCACGTACCCATCCGGAACGAATATATTAATTCGCACCAGTATATCCGGATTTTGGACCTTTCCACGCATAACCTTAAATAGGTATATGGCCAATGCTAGCTCCCTCCTTACCCTCAACTCATTATATCCAACCATACCTAATATAAAAAGTGTTGGATACAATAAAGGATAAAAAGGGTAAACTCCATAATATTTTAAATATAGGTATCTCACATATTTGTTTTGAACGCGCTCCAACATGAGATTATATTTAATTTCATGTGGACTCCAGATGACCGCATTGCATTCTAACTGACTTCTAACTAATGTATTATATAATGTGATTATTGCTCTGATGCTTGTAAATTCCATAACTGTTCGTAATAAAAATCCCAAATTTCTAAATGCTTTTTTACAAATCTTAACGATGTGATCACGAAACGTCAGCCTCATGTCGAATTGAACTCCCAGATCACGCACTTCTGTAACCCGAGCCATTGGGTCTCCTTCTATGTTGTAGCTGTGTAGTACTGGAGCATGCTCGCGAGAGAATGTCATTGCAACACATTTTGAGGTATTAAACTGCAGACGATTATTATATATATATACATATAGATAATAGGTGTGCGAGCCTCAACAGGTCGCCATCTCAGCATAAATGCTGCCCATCACATGCTAAACATACCTATGATGAGCAGCGCTGATATTCCGATGACGCCTTTGTAACGACGCGACGCCACGCACGTGTGCACAAGTACACAAGAATTCACATAATTACTTATTATTATTACACACACACAGAACATAGACATAATATAACATAAAGATTAGAAATATAACAAAAAAAAACAAAAGACACCTAAAATTAACAATTGGTTTCTGTGCGTACTCCTACACTTGTATTAGATACAAGAAAAATAGTAACATTTTAAGAAAAATAGAAAAATTTATCTTCATCATCAACCTATTCTAGTCCACTGCTGGACATAGGTCTCCCCTAATGAGCGCCAGAGCGCCCTGTCTTCAGCTTGCCGCATCCAGCATCTGCCCGCAGTCTTTCGCAGATCGTCATCCCACCTGGCCGGAGGGCGTCCTACACTACGTTTGCCGAGTCGCGGTCTCCACTACAGAACACGTTTACCCCAGCGGTTGTCGGTTCTTTGCGAGATATGACCGGCCCACTGTTACTTCAGCTTGCTTATTTTTGAGCTGTCGATAACCTTGGCTCTCTGTCGGATGTATTAATCCTATCCTTCAGAGAAACTCCGAGCATAGCTCTTTCCATAGCTCGCTTAGCGACTTTGAACTGGTGGACCAACCCTACCGTGAGTGTCCAAGTCTCAGCTCCGTAGGTCATTACGGGTAGGACGCACTGATTGAAAACTTTCGTTTTCAAACTCTGCGGTATGGATGACGAGAAGACCCAACGTAATTTCGCAAACGCTGCCCAGCCTAGCTGGATCCTCCTCTTAGCCTCCTTCTCAAAATTGTTTTTACCCAACTGCACAATCTGCCCGAGGTAAGTGTATTCAGAAACAATTTCAAGAAGGTGGCCATCCACGACGACCGGTCTAGGATCAATGTGACCATTGATCAAGACTTTGGTTTTATCCAAATTCATGCCAAGATTTATAAGAAATTATAATTTATAAGCAAAATAGTAATATCTTTCCTATATCTATGGCGTACTCCCGCGCCGTATAAGCAACGCTATGTCCAACTGCAATTGTCATCACTGTCAAGTCCGGGCAGAACATAAACAATAGTCACAGTCACACGTATTAATTTGGAATACCATGTAACACAGAACAACAGCGACTCATATATAACTCAGATGTGTCTATCTTTGTGCAATCATACCGCTCATAGCGCTCATAGCATGTAAAGCTAGTAAAAATATTAATCCATCAAATTGAATACTATAGTTTCTTTCAATTTATCATATATCGTTACTTTAAACATAATCAATATTGCATAAAAGTCTATATTATAATTAAACTTATTCATAATTTCCCTTTAGTGCCCAAACATTAATTTCAATCGTCAATTTCAATTTCATATAATTACCTTAATATACTCGTATTAAATATTTGCTATGGTAGTAAATAAATTGATAAATAATTATGTTATAGCAGTAAAAGATTATCTGCAAACCACTGAGTAACGTTGTTAGTTATTTTAAAATGAGATAAAATTAGACCAATCTGGCCTTCTAAATATATAACTTTAAAATTATACAACTTGCTAATGTCATTACTAAAATACTTTTATCAACATAACATATTGAACAATTAGACAATTAAAACACATTGTGAATTCTTTAATCTATACTATTATAAAATTGCAAATTCGTTGTGTCTGTAAATTGAAGATATTGCAATCAAAACATACGGCAGATTTTAAGTTGGATCAGAATCTTTCTAATGGAAAAAACCGCATCTAAATCTATTCAGTAGGTTTGCGTACACCGCGAATAAACAGAAAAAAATTTCAAAAAATATCTTTATATGTTCAGAATCATTCATATAAGATAACCCATGTATTTGTTCTTAAATATCTCCAATGTACATACACAACCATACAGACCCAACCAGGGGCAATGCCACCAGCCTTTAGCGGATAGCGGACTGGAACACCATCTATGCTCTGCGATGATATGAAAGGCACGGAAAATGCACCACTGATGTTTACAATCGCACAAGTGAATCAATGAAGATCGCTTTTAGGAGCGTGACCTTGTAAAAAAAAACAGAAATGTATATTTTGAATTAGTTGAATAAGGTGGAGCAAAATATAAGTATGATCTAATATTGAAATGCGTTTAAACTCATAACGTCGTCTAATACGAGTAGAAGTCTATACTCTACGTTTAAAGATCACATAAAATAAGACGTCAGAAGACAAAAATCAGAAGCTTTAATAACAAATAAAAACTTATCAAAATTATTGCAATTTAAAATATTAGTAATTCAATTCATTATCACACCCGAGCCTATTACTTCACACTACAAGAAACACTTTGTACAATTTTTCGCTTCTTGTCCACCGTTGTATTTTTCTTCTTTTGAAAATATCTATTTTTGATCCGCTTTTCCCATAGCATCTGTAAATAAATAGACAAAATATTATGTAGGCACAAAATGATATCCCAGATAATGAATTTCCTAAAAAGTAAGAATGTAATTATTACAATTTGTAAGGCTATTGATAAAACAAAGGATGCTTATCAGTAGATCACTAGTGTTGATACTTAGGGTTAGTTCTTACTGAAATAGTCGGGTCCGGAAAAGCCTGAGTAACTGAACATAGCACTACGAGAGGAAGTACGGTGCCACGTAGTATAATTGAAAACTAGTGTACGATCTATCACTCAAGGAAATTCATATGGCAATAAATATGGTGGTTTTGGATTAATGTATATTGAAATTGGCTGTAGAAGAAGAAGAAAAAGGAAAAGAAGTAAACAGATAAAAAAAAGGAAAAAAGAAAAAAAGGTTCATGAAAGCAATGTAGCAAAGAGCGAGCTTTTCAGTCGTTTGCTAACAGATTTAAGCAGGCGCTGCCACTCTTTTGCCTTTTAATGACTATGAACTATTTACACACTTTAGATGAGGTTTAAAATGGTTTGTAATATTTGGCTTAAAATGCCGCTGCTGACCGCTGCTCTTTCAGTAAGACTTAACCCTTAGGGAATAGGCAAATAAAGATGAAATCGGGTTGCGATAGAGTTCATTAAATATATAATTTTATTTAATGAATCTGTCAGTTTTAGTAGGTCACAAAGTATTGTAAATAACTTAATTTTGAGCATAATTTTGATATTAATATATGAAACAAAAATATATTAAAAATAATTATAAAGTACCTTTAACGCTCTCCTGAACTTGGTAGACATGAGACTGTACAGTAACGGGTTAAGGATCGTTGTGAAACAACTATTGAACACAGCTATTTTGTGGCCAATCGAAAACCACTGCAAAGCAAAAAACGTCATCACTTTTAATTATTATATGTGGTTTTAAGTATATTGTTTACTTATTCTCTGTTTGTCTGTCTGTTTGCAACTTTCCAGGGCATAGATGAGACTGAGTGTTTGGCGAGTGAACGAGTTGTATAGGAAATTGGGGGAGCCGTATTTCGTTTAATTGTATGATAATATAATTTAACGAAATACGTGGTTCTTTTTTGTATTCCATGCAACTTAAAAAAATATCTGTTTTTCTTACCAATTGAAAATGCAATACCGTCCTTTTATCAGTGAAGTACAGAAGACTCAACATAAAATAGTTAGGCAGCCAGCACACCACAAAAGACACCGTCAAAGCAACTAAAGATCAAGATTTACAATTAGATTCACGTACACTTATGTCTTTTATTATCTTACTTAAGTGCTAAATGACTTACTAATCAATTTGTTGACATATATTCTTTTAAAATTACTATTGTACACCATAATTTCTTTCAAATTGTACTTCTGATGGTAGTTGATTTTAAATACTATCATAGCATAAACGTAAATCATAATGCTGAGGGGTATAATAAATATAATCACTATTGCATACACTATAATCATCTTCGTTGTGGAAGTTAAAAGAATAGAACATCTCAATGTGTTGCCAGTATCTATGAAAGCAAATGTCCATATCAATGGTAATGTCTCTGTAATAGCGATTACCCAAAGTGCCAAAATGATCTTGCACACTCTTTTCCATACGGGTGTACTTAGTGTCTTCATTGGGTAACATATTGCAATATACCTTTCAATAGATAGAGCTGTCAGCACCAAAGTTCCGTGATTCCACAATAACGAGAGAAAAAAAGATTGGATACAAATGTAGATTTTGCAAGTCAACACTCCTGTCGAATATTCCAAGGTATTCTCAGGGGACAAAATTTGATAAATAGCAATAAAAATTTGGAAAGTAATTAGTAAATCCGAGATAGCTAAATCGAATAAATAGTAGTTCGTAGCGGTGTGCATAGCTTTATTGTAGTAAATGACGATGCATATCAAAATATTTCCAACTAAACTGAAAAAGAACACAACTAATAATGATACTGAAAATATGATTTTGGATGAGTAAGACTCTTCTTTTCCTTCAAAGAACTCTTTCCATTTTTGTAACAATTCTTCTGTTCCATTTGACATATTGAAATTCGTGAATTTCTGCAACGAAGATTATTTACTGAAGTTACTATCAATAGGTTGATTTTAAATCGATTTTTTTTAAATGACAGCTGCACGATTGTATTCCTTTCTGCGTGCTATCCTATCGACGACTGTGCTTATATTTGTTTCCATATCGGTTGTGAACCACATAAGTACCCCTAACATGACCTGCTCTATTAGTTAGTATGTTTGTTTTTACTCATACACCCACGATAATTGGATTATTTTTCGAGGAGTGGTTTTAGTGACTGAAAACATGATAATACCTCTATTATTATCAGGCCTTTTAATGACTACCCTAAATAAAGTACCTTGAAGCAATAACGAATATTTCAACCTCTCTAGAGGGGTACATAGTTATTATAATATATCAACATCAAATAACTTTAAATAATATTATTATAACATAACATAACATAACTTCACGCCTGTATAAGTTTGTTATAATTATGATTATAAATTAAATTAACTTCATACGTTTCATAACAAATGATTCTAGATTTTGTTAATTAATATTCCAATATTTTGATAGTGTATTGATGTAATTACATCATTGTAAAAGACTAGGCATGTAAATATCATAACTATTTGATGATTCGATGTTTCCTATTACAAATTAATTAAAGTATTTAAAGTGAAATCAACACTTGTAAAAGATGCATTTATCTTACTTATCAGATTATTCCGGAAGTTATTCTATTGCAAATGAAAAACTGTTATAGTAAATTAATTGAAATAAAATCCATAACTTTATAAAATGTGTAATTAATAATTATTCATTTAATTAGATCAATCTATTACAACGCCAAGAGATTATTTTATAATAAAATTCAAGTCACGTGCTAGTGACGTAGACCCAATGGCGGGGCAAAATAAAGTTATAAATAGTAGTAACATGAGGATGAGGGGCTCTTTTTGCTGCCGATTTTGGGGGAGATAACTTTGTAAGTAAAATCCATGTTGCTTTAATTAAAAATTATTCTACTGTTTAAACATACTTTCTTTTTATTGCTGGACCAACTCCTTTCGTTTAAATACCTTGTCAGCATATAACTGTGTGATGTAACGTGTAACGCAGGTTATTATCCTATATACTTATAGTCTGAGCAGAACCGATGACCTATAAGGGTCAGAGGGCCTGCTCTATTGTTTAAAAAATACTCACACTTAAAAAAATCCGATGAGTGTTAGGCGAAAAAAAAATGATGAAGAAATGATGAAAGAAGAAGAATGCCCGGAAGCAGTATATTCTACATATATATATATATATATATACATATCAATATATTTATATTTATATATATGTATATAGAAATTATAAAAAATTATAAAAATCAATTTTGATGTGGTTTTTGTTCGAATTTTCGGATGAAGGACACAAGCTAGTTAAGCTATGCTTACCATTGATCTAGATAGCGTTGTGGAATATTTATTAATTTATTTTTACTGATAAAAGATATCAGTTATTATTTAAGCTCTTGGCGAAAAGATAATTACATTACGAAATGGACAAACGAAGCCATATTTACACAAAAATATATAGTAAATTCCATTCAAAAGTTGATAGACGGTGAAATTACAATAGGACACACTTTTTAGTATATATGAGTTAAATGAGTTTTAATTTATCATTTAATTTTAGAAACAATTGTATCATAAACGAGAATAAATTCCATAGAACCCATAAATAACGTTATTTTTACATTTTGTTAAATGAGTTAAATTCATTTTTATTAAATCTGTTTTTGGTATTGGTTTTGTTTATTTACCTAACTGCATAACTAACAGTTATTTTTATATCTATATATTTTATTCTTTTGAACATATTTTTATTAGCTACATACACTGGTAAAATATAAGCACAATAATTTTGTAAACAGTTGCAAACGCGTTAGAAATATTAGTTGACTGAGTTGACCACCTCTAAATTTGGACGTAGTGAATTCACCCATACAGTGGGTGTATAAACCACCAAGGATTTCCAAAGTGACAACTCACCTTTAGCTGAGATTTTTATAGGGTGAATCGTCACCTAAGCCTCTACTCATCCGATTTTTTTTATACCACTTAGGTGGCAGACAAGCACACGGCTCACGTGATGCGAAGCTTGAATATGACTTGCGCGAAGGTATAGGCAATTGTTTGATTGGGTAACTAAATGACGAACGAGGCTCTGGCTTAGGCTTTAGTAGTCGCTCCCATAAAAGACGTAGACGTCACATCCAAAGGTAGAAAAGGAGTGAACGCACCCCGGGCTCTGGATGCAATAACGCAAAGATGTTAATGATAGTGTATATTAAGTAGGTTTAATGTAAAATTAGTTCCTGGTACCTTCAAATGTATACATATTGATAGTATTATGTTTATAATACAGCTATACTACAATAAAGTTAAGCATGATAGATAAGTTTTATTATCAGGATATTTGATAGCAACGTACAATTGAATAAGGACTTCATCAACAATTCAGTGTAGCGTCGTGTGCCGTCCAAGTGTGTCATGTTGTTGGGTAAAATGTGGAGCAAACATGCCTTAAACATCACAAGACTCAATTGTTCTGTCCATCCAAGGTTAGTTAGTCTATTTATTGCTATACTATTGTCTTACTGATATTTTACAAGTTATATTATACTTTGAATGAACCATAGAATTCTTAAGTGATAAAGAAAACTAGTTTCAAACAAATTACTTTAAAAACAAACTTAAGTTAGTAAAGTTAATAAGTTTTTAAATTGATTTAAATACTATAGTAACAATACTAGTATTAATAATAGTAATAATAGATAGTAACAAAATTTATTAGCAATAAAACATACTATATTTAAAGATGGAAAGTTTACAAATATTTTGGTGAGGTAAGCAATAAAGCCGCGCTAGTGTGGGTTTATCCAAATGAAATGGAAGTTATCAGCAGTTACTTAAGAAAATATAATTTACCCTCAAGTAATTAGTTAATGATCATGTAAATATCTAATAATCATTAAGCTTGAAAATATTTTTTGTTCTTGGCTTATAAATATACACACATGTTCATTGCATTTCATTAGAATCCATATACAAATATGGTGAAATCGACAACAACCACAGGATGTCACATCCATCACGGATGGCAAATAGTACTGTTGCAAGGTAAATGGTCTACAAGTTTTCAACATTCTTGTGGCACAATTGCCGATGAATAGTGTAGGGCTGGTGATAGCACAGGGCTGCCTTTCAGTTCTATACTATCTGGCTAATCAAGTTCACTTTCTTTAAATGAATTTGCAATAGTTTCTTATTCTTTTTCACTCGAATTTACCTACCTAAATTTAAACAGCAAGCATAATGGAATGACTAGTAAAAATGACGCAGATAGTAAAAATGACTGAATAGTAAACGCAAAATCTTATCCAAGATAAACATATAAATCAATATAATATAGCATAACTTATAGCATAACACTTGATAAGAAACGATGACATAGATGACATTCACTGATATTTTAGATGTCTATAAATATAAAAGATTACATCACAAGAATATCCTATAAGACCATATTCTTCTCTAGAACTTAGTTTAACGGGTTGAACTTGTTTTAACTGTCTTGCATTTTTTTAAATATACTGCATAAACTGCTATAGCTTTTGAATGCGTTGACTAAGAAGTTTCATTTTTTCACAGATTCAAGACATTGCAGTCCTAAGCATTTGATATAAATTTTATATTGATACATTCTCACGTTCCTGAAAAAGAGGTCTTGACAGACAGACCGACAAACAACAAAGTGATCATATATAGGGCCGTTTTAACTATCTGTTATTTCAAACTCAAGATATTAGAGGCTTTTGATAATTAAATAAATAAATATTCTACGACATTCTACACAGCGCTTTCTAGTCCCAAAGTAAGCATAGTTTAACTAGCTTGTGTTATGGGTTCCAGAATGCGGATAAACATACTTTTATACTTTTTTTTGTGAATCCATAAATATTAAACATAGAAACACCCAGAACAATGCAAATAGACATATTCATGCATGCAAATATTTGCACTGAGCGGCGCCCCTTGTCGTAGCAGTCGAATGCACTACCGCTACGCCACAGAGGCCGTCATAATTGCATGATCAGTATTTTATATCAGTTACAAAATTATTAATTCAATGTTTTTAATTTCTGATGTAGGTAACAGCAGTCGTAAAGATATAAATACTTACATATACTTTGGAAATCCCTTTGGATACCCCCCCACCGGCCAGTGGGGTTGGTTATGTCGTGTATCGACTAAAACCGCATGGTGTCCTCCCCAAGTGTACGTTGCCGGGCACCCCGGGTAAGCCCTCGAAAGGATAACCCCAGGGTTGCCGGCGGACTTTAGCCCGCCACCGCGGCCTCACCTGGTGGGGTCGGGTTTTATCCCGCTTCGGTGAGCTGGCAGGTGTGTGAGCACACACGACACGCCTCCGCCACGGCCTGCTTCTGTAAGGACGGCGAGTCGGCCAACTACCGTCCTCAGGCCCCGATCATGGAGGTCGGTAGTCCCGGGCGTAGATGAGTCTGCGGCGTCCTCGCCGCAGACTGCGAAACTCGAGTGGCAGGGTTCTCTCCCGCTCCCTCTCCGCCGTCTCTTTCGCGCGCATTACCTGCTCACAGAAAGAGGCGGCGCCGTGCCACTTGCTCCCGTCGGAGACCACAGCCCTCATCATGGTCTCCAACGAGAGAACGTCTACGCCCAGGACCGCAACGAACATATACGCTTGGCTAGGATAGAAAGTAAAGTAATATCATTAGTCGATTGTTCCTCGCGCTATCGCCTATACTCGTGTCTAGTGGAAACGCAGCCTAAATAATGGCCAATATCCGTTTAGTGAGTCGCTTTTATGTTTATTTTTTGTAGGTTTTTATGTAGTCACAAAGCCCTAGGTTTGGGAACAATGAACTAATTAATAAACTCAACTTTTGAACCAAATAAAATGAAACCAATTTGACTTGAAACTTTTCGATACAATAAATCTGTATTACATTATTTTTCAAAAATCAGTCAAGCAGTAAAAATACATAATATGCATTCGGTGTAACGGTCAGGTTTAAAACGTGAAGTATTTTACCAAATAAATCGAGATTCCATTAGTGTTAAAAGTAATTGGTTCTGTACGATAGAAACGGCAAGCGTTTATGATGGGAACTATTCAGAACAGATCCAGGTAGCTCAATTAGTATTAAACTAATACTAATAAACTAAACTAATAAACCACTACCGCGTATCCTGGATGTTGATATTTTTCAATTAAAATTTATAAGAAAAAGCTGGCTGAAAATTCTTCAAAACTCATCTTATTTATTTATTTTTAGATGGGCCCGAGCAATTCAGTCTGTAGCTGAAGGCAGCTACATACAGAACCTGGGGTCTGAACCCCTGTGCTATGACACGCTGGGTGATGTTATAGCACAGTCGGTGGACAAATACCCTGATAGAGTCGCTGTTAAGTCCTTACATGAGAATGTAACTATCACCTATGAACAGTTATTGAAACAGGTAAGATTCCTCACGTGCTTCCTTAGAAGTTCTAGAGGTTCTTTCTCCTGACTGAAAGAAAGAAAGAAAATATATTATATAGCATATCACCACGCACATTAAATTAGGTCCAATTAGGCCTTCAGTGAGAGGTTTCTAGCACCTTAGGCCATTGCAAGGTTATCATGAATCCTGCAAAACCGTGTTATTATCATTATCCTCGCAAAAAATTTCCAGTTGTATCCAAAGTTTGCACTTTAGAGCACGAGTTCTGTTTATTGTAATCATTACTAAAATGATATTTTTAAAGTCGCATGTTATATCAGAGAGCATCATGTTCTGAATTTAACAGGGATCTCGCAAACCGAATAATATATGTGTAGCCCTCATAAAGTATCAATTAAGGTTATTATAATTCATTGTTACAAAGGACTTACGGACTGAATTTAGACAGTACAATACTTCGACATGTAGCGAACTTCGAAAACACATCGATCGACAAGTCATTGCTTCGACAGACAATTATTAGACAACACACACCTTCGAATTACCACTACTTCGACAGACGATTATTCGACAGACAATACTTAGCTAAAACACATCTTCGAATCACCACTAGTTTGACAGATTTTTTTAATATTCTCCCAAAATAATGTGGTTCCGGAGCTTCGCCGGCTGCTGCCGCGGCATGCTCGCTCCGCTCGCTCGGCTCGTGCTCTGTTGGGGTCACAGGTCTAACCTAACCTAACCCAGAAGCTATATTGAATATACTGCACCAACTGGTTCTAAAACAAGCTAAACTTGTACTGTGGATATGACAACTGTTTTGGGAGAATGTTAAAAAAATCTGTAAAACTAGTCGTCATTCGAAGATGTGTCTTGTCTAAGTATTGTCTGTTAAATAAATAATGTCGAAATTCAGTCCGTAAGTGACTATGAGTACTAGGTGTTATACTGGAAACAGAGACCTAGGCCCAACAGTGGAACAATTTTTGAGATCATAAGGATTTTTTTTATCAGTAATGGCTATCAAGTTTTAAGACGACAACAATTACAATTCCTATCCTATACAATACAATCCCCCTATTAATAGACACGACCAGACTGATAAGGTTACAACCACTCATCAAAGATAGCACTCTAAGTGTCGTTACGGCTATGTCCTCTCACTGAAAAAGCGTTTTATTTTCAGGCTGACTCTCTAGGATGTGCCCTCCGAGCTCAAGGCTTGGAGAAAGGAGACAGACTAGGTATATGGACACACAACTGCGTGGCATGGATCGTGGCTTCAGTTGCAGCTGCAAGAGCAGGACTTATTTCGGTATGTTTAGTCACATAGTCATGGTAATTTATGGACAGGTAAAAATTCTACATTCTGCACCAAATATGAGCAGAACATAAAACTAAACAACACAGATATTTAATTTTATGAGATTAAAAAAATATGATTATTATCATCCATACATAAATTGAATTTAAAAAATATAGATAAATTTAGTTTTAGTTTAAACTAATGGTTTTTAAATGATCTACATATTTCGTTTCAGGTTCTAATAAATCCTGTATATGAGAAAAATGAACTAACATTTTGTATAAAGAAGACAGAATTGAAGAGTATATTAGTAGCAGAAACATTGCCAAACAGAAGTTATGACAAAATCATATCTCAATTGCTACCACAACTACAAAGTAGTGAACCGGGATCCTGGCAATCTGAAAAGTTTCCTAGTTTAACCTCCATTATCAGCGTAGGAAAAAACAATTTTAAGTGAGTATTACTAGATTTTTGTAATGAATTTATTTAAAACATTAGTAGCTATTCAGGTAGAGTGTTAGTTATACTATAACGTCAACGAACCCTAGACTCAGAGGTGTAAGCTTTGAATGCAACCAAGGTTAACGCCAGGATGATTATGATGACTCAAATTCAACCTGTGCCTGTATTTCACATACACTAACACATATCACACAAGTGTACACGTACCAACACAGAAGTGTACTTCATTTCATTCCGGCAATTTGAAAAACCTTAATTAAAATAGTTCATCTTTACGCGGTGATCTAATTTAAATTTTATAGAGGTACCATTCCATACAACTCACTGATCACTGGAGGAGGCAGCCAAATCTCGCAGTACAGCAGTGAGGTGAAGTCGGAGGATGGATCAATCATCCAACTAACTTCTGGCACCACTGGTAAGTTTCATATCGACATCTTTTATTAAATATTGGCAAAATTGTATTTGATCTTTAGATAAATTTAATGATTTTTTTACTTTTTGTTGATATAACTATTTTCAACACATGTGGTAAATCTACTTCATTTACCACATGTGTTGAAAATAGTTATATCATAATATATATAATAAGATTCATTAAAACAAATATACCTACATGAGTGAATTCGTTATTACGTTTTCATTGATATTAACATTGATTTTTGTTTTATTTCAAAGGTGATCCTAAAGCGGCTCTGGATTCACACTTGGGTGTCGTGAATGCTACATACTTTGTAGGAAAAAGGAATACTTTTCACGAAGAACATCATAATATATGTGTACAGGTAGCTAGGACTTTACAGCCTTCTAATAAAAAAATAGGTCGTACTGATAAATAGATTTATAATAATTCACCTTGTCCATACAACTTAGAAACATAAATAATCGTGGTGATTTCGAATAATAATATGTTAAAATCATTCTCTCATTTTTGCTCTTGTCCTAATAGAAAAATAAGTCGGCTTCACACTTTACTCAGAGCCACTTTATTCAGCAGAATATACAAAAATACTATATTTACAATAATTATTATTCATTTATGTTACACTAAGGTTAAAAAAAATGTGATGTAATAAACGGAACTACTATATTTCCTACACTGCGTATGGTATGTGTAATGGTTGCGCGTTAAGCTATATCAGAGATTCCAGATAGCACAAAAAAAATAGTTTAGGCTAACTTTTTATCATCTCCGTGGCATGAAAAATATGTTAATTGATTTATAACTAATTAAATAATTCACCATTGTAGTGAACCGTTAGCTTGCTTAAGTATGACGAATATTTTTTATAGACGTGTCAGTCTATTTCCAAAAAAAGCTTCTCAAATGCTGCTCAGTAAAGGAATGCTTATACATTTAACCAGTCAGCTATAATATTATTTCTCAAAATTAAGTAAACCTAAATTGACTAACCCAAGACGGGGTTTCTCAAAAAAAAACCATCAACATAATGTTTTTTCTTATATTTCAGGTACCTCTATTTCACGCTTTGGGATCTATCATTACAAGTCTGGCTGGCCTAAGACATGGCTGCTCATTGATACTTGCGTCTCCCACTTATAATCTTAATGAAAATATCAAAACTTTGTTCAGTGAGAAGTAAGTTCCAAAGTTTATAAGTTTAAGTGCCACTATCCGTCGAGGAAATTTGGATATCTCATGAAAAAAGTGGACTCACCTAACTGTGAGATTTGTGGTACACTAGATGATGTCCAACGTTTGCTGACAGTTTGTGTCAAGTTTCGGAGCCAGGAAGAAAGGTGTTAATGCGAAAACAACATAGACGTGCATGATGTGGGTGTATTTACTAGGAACCCAACCTCTGATGGTGCACGGGATACGTTTGTATTTTTTTCGAAGCAACGACTCTGTCCTAATCCACAAGCGTAAGTGTAATAGTCTCGTCAATAAGGTACGATGAGGGTAACATACCACTATATAGTGAAAGCCTCTAAAAAATAAAGAGAAAGAAAATAATAGTTTAAGTATAGTGTAATAAGGTTGTAACTTTGTTACAAGTCAGGAGTGACAAACAGATCTACGTTCTGGAAACCAATACCTACAGAAGGTATTTGATCTCCAGAGCGCACCTCAGTAATATTAACTAACCGCTATCATTCCATTTGTAATTGAGGCTGAATGAACTATTATTTTGTTTTCTTAAACCTGAATAATCATATAAAAATCTTTTGTTTTCATGGTCATAGAGGCTTATTTGTTGCGTAGTTTTAGGTGTGGGGACTGAAGTTGGCTTTATTACTTTCTTTCTCAGTTGTACAGCAATAACTGGAACTCCAACGATGTACGTGGATATACTAGCCAAGATAAGAACAATGGGAGATGTTCCATCTAAACTTCGTATGGCCCTTGCTGCGGGTGCGCCCTGCAGCCCAAAGCTAATCCGAGATATAAAGAAATATCTGAAAGCGGATGTAAAGGTCTGTATTTTCTTTTGTAATCTTCAGATAAACAATTGGATTTTAATTCATTTTATTTGCTTAATTCACTTTATGCTTCGTTTTATATATCTTCTGTTTAAATGCCGCCATTGTTCGTGCGCAGTCGATGACGCCACGTAACATCTTCTATGTTGTTTACTAAAATGCATAGCTATTATGTTCGGTTTTGTTTTAAAATAGGCTGACAAACAACTTTATCGAAGTTGTCTAGTACTAGAGTACCAAACCACTACCATGTACACCAGATAGGGTTTTTTCTGTTCCAAGGTTAAATTGAAAACCATCAGATACAGTCGACTAAATGCTTAAAAAATTCAGTGAAAATCCGTAACCTAAACTTAGTTCTCATATTTTACTTGATAAAATTCATAGGGACAAAAATGAAACACAGTTTAGGTCTGCAATTGAATTGCTATTAAGCGGTCATGGTTAGCCACCAGTGAGCTTCACATGGTGCTTCCTCGTATAAGTGTACCATGCAATATGAAATCCTATCATGGAAAAAATAAGGTTTTCTCTCAAATACGACTAGCACAGAACTAGACTATGAATATCGTCGCTGATAAATCCCGTAAGGTGCTGTGTGACGTCAATTTTGATTCGATCAATGGTGACGCATTTCGCAAATTCAATGCTGCGCGCTTATTTAACATATTTTGATTAAAGTTTTATGCTATTAAATATAAACTAAATAATAAATTTATGATTTAAGCCAAGTGTCCATGGGTGTAGCTTCATAGACACGTATGCGTCATTGTACGCTTGGTGTAACCTTGCTGGTAGACCAGCGTACTGTACACTGTTCTGTTCTGTTCATAGCGTATCAGGGGTAGAAAAATCAAGTGAATTTGTGTAACTTGCATATTCACTTGCATATACAGCGTAAGACGATCTTACATTGTAATGATCTGATAGTAGTAGAAGTCGCAATTAAATCAGTTTTCGTAGCAACATCAGTTCAAAAAATATGATGCAACGTCTTTGATTGTGACGGAAAACTATGCGACCTTTAACCTACATCATAAAAGAGGCTGAAATAAACGTGTTTCAATGCATTAGTCCTCTATCAGGTTTTAGTGTAACTACCGAACGGCCGAAGTTATGTATATTCTGTGAAAAGACTTATGAATGAATCTTGAAACTCACATAATATGTTGCTAGATAATCAATCAATTAGCCTATTGCAGTCCACTGCTGGACATAGGCCTCTCCCATTGTACGCCATAGCACCCGATCCTCCGCCTTGCGCATCCAGTCTATCCCAGCTACCTTTTTCAGGTCGTCCGTCCATCTTACTGGGGGACGTCCTACCTTCCGTTTACCGGTTCGTGGTCTCCACTCTAGGACTCGTTTACTCCATCGGCTATCGGTCCTTCGGCAGATGTGGCCAGCCCATTGCCACTTCAGCTTGCTTATTCTACGAGCTATGTCGGTGACTTTAGTTCTTTGTCGGATGCTGTTAGACAGGACTAAGAAAAATAAGCTAAGCAAAGATCTATATCTATCACTTCGAAATGATCATTCAACATCATCATCATCACAGCGTTAGTCCCATTTGCATCCAAAGCCCATACTTTGGAGCCCGTGGTCCACGCTCCTGCTCTTTCTCTCTTGCTTAACTTCTCTCGATAAAATCAGCTGGTGCTTTATTGTGAATGAATACACAAGTAAACGAAATTTGTCGGCAGCAGTAGCGCCCTGTTCTTTAAAGTATAAGAGGAGTGTTGCCATTTCTGTGGCCCAAGATTAGAAGAGAGTCTCTCGTTTAGTTAAATGTGATGTTTATGAATGTATTTTAGTTGTATCAGATGATGATGCACATAAAATATATTCATCCGTTTAGATTCAACGAGTACATACATAGTACTTCTTATTTAAATCTGTATTAATTTGCCTTATTTCTAGTGTTTGTATGGTATGACGGAGACTACAGCATCGTCGTTCCAGAGTTATTTTGGTGATAGTGTTGATGTGGTTGCAGAAACCGTTGGATACATACAAGACCATACGGAAGCGAAGGTATTTTTTACTTTTTGAAATAATACAGAATTATGAATTATCCTGATCGATATTAATTATTTTTGTTCCATTGGGTTAGGCATGTATTTTTATTGTATATCTGACTGATGCGGCTCCGCCCGCGTGGATTTTGTGTGATTTTATTTTATGATTTTAACATAGTAGAAATTTAATTAATCTCTTCGTAAGTTTCCTTAGCATATTTAACTATTCAACACTAACATATTAACTAACACAATTTCAAAAATATTTTTCTCTATTCTACAAACAAAAATGTGTCATTTTATGATTAACAATAGGTATTTCGGACCTAACCACCAGAAAGGGTTTTTACCCGGCATTTCTGGTTGTCTGGAACACAATAGTCTGTTAGCGGAAAGCTTAAAAGATGCCAGAAAATACGAAAGACAGATAACGGTATGTTGGATAGACCTAGAAAATGCATTTGGCTCAATTCCACATTACCTTATGGTATACGCGTTGCAATGGTATAACTTTCCGCCCGTGGTCATAGAGATAATCGAGTCGTATTACTCCCAGCTAAAATTTGCTATAAGCTTCCAAGAAGTACACACAGGACCATTACGGTATAATGTGGGACTGTTTCAGGGATGCTGCTTGTCACCAATAGCATTTAACATAGTAATTAATATCTTAATTACCAAGTTAATACGTCACGAAAAGAAATGGGGTTATCGGTTTAAAGTAAATAACATATACTCAGAGTCCATCTTAGCTTTTGCTGACGATCTCGCAATACTGACGCGCAATCCAAAACAATGTCAGGAACTATTAAAGGAAGTCGATGAGTTCTGTTCGTGGACAAATGGACTGAGGACGAAGCCCAGTAAGTGTCACTGTCTATGTCTGGGTAGACGGGACACCAAATTTACCTCTTACGACCCGGGACTCTTCATTGGGGGTAAACCAGTTTCCATAGTCGCTGAATCGGTGCCATTTAAATTTCTTGGGAGAAAGATAGACTATAAAGGACGCACACCATCCTTAGATGAAGTTGTCGATACGTTTATAAATGACCTAAATAAGATAGATCAGATACCACTAAACAATATCAAAAAAGCTTGGATATATGACAACTACTTAACATCACGTCTGACTTGGCCTTTTCTGGTGTATGAATTCGGTAAAACCTTACTGGCGAAAATAGATGCAACTGTCATAAAATCGCTAAAATCGTGGCTTGGACTAGCGCACTCTGCTGATTCCTCTGCTCTATTTAGGGATCAAAATAATTTTGGGATGAAACTTAAGAAACCATCGGAGCTCTATAAACATCTTAGAGTTACCAAAGCCCACATCTTAGGAAAATCCCAAGATGTCACAATCAGGGCACTCCCGAAAGATAATAACGCGTCCGAGCTTGAATCTAGACTTCTATTCCATAAACGATTTATGATAGGGGCCCAGTCAAACAGAGTGGGGTTGGGAGTACGAGAGCCAGAAAGGGACCAGGATATACTTAAGTCCTTTCTAAAACAAGACGAAAATGATAAATATCGAGTGCACGCGATGAATTTGGAAATCCAAAATGAATGGTTGACAATGGGAGAGTTCTGCATACCGATGGCCTTAAAGTGGCGCACCTTGATCTATGACTGGTCGCCGGCCCTGTTAAAATTTTATCTTAACGCCTTTCAGATGACCCTCCCAGACCAGAGTAATCTGGTAAGGTGGGGGAAGGCCACAGAAAAACAATGTTATACTTGTGGTGAGGCAATAGGGACGGCTAGACACATATTAGTAGGATGTAGGGTGCTTCTCGATAGAGGCCATTACTCACGCCGCCACGATAAGGTGCTTATCATCATACGTGAAGCAATGAGTCTGGCAGTAGCTAGAGCCCAAAAAGGATTGACTACTAACAGACGTCATATCAACTTTGTGTCTGAAGGTTCATCCATAACACCCAGGAACAAACCTTATTCAATCTTAGATACTGCCCCAGATTGGACTCTCCTAATCGACACGTATGAAAAGCACTACAAAATTCCGGAGGATGTTGGGGTTTCGTCATCTAGACCTGACATATTCCTATATTCTAAGAGGTTAAAACATGTGGTTCTTGTGGAACTTACTGTACCGTGGGAAACAAATATACCGAAGGACCACACAATAAAGAAAAATAAATACTATGATCTCACAAACGAATTAATCAAAAACGGTTACGTGGTTAATTTGTATGCAGTGGAAGTGGGAGCGAGAGGTATACCAGCAAAATCTCTCTATAACCTACTTAAAGATCTAGGCCTATCGAGAGCTACAATAAGCTCATTACTAGGACGAATGTCTAAAGCGGCACTAGTAGGTTCGTATCAAATTTGGTTAGGCAGGGAGGGGAACTTGGGTAGTGAAGGTGAGTGTTGATGTACATCAACAAAAGGGGCCCCTTCTAAACCTACACTTGGGTCGCAAGTCCCAGGCACTGTCCCGAGTTCCCAACTCAGCAACGCGATGGACCCGGCACCCGCACGGAGAATCCATGGATTGCTAAGATTACGGTCTCTAGGTACGAGTCCTATCGTAAACATCCTAATTTTTATTTCATTTATGGATTTTCTTAGGTAGTCGATGACAAAGGCGATATGGTACCATTTGGAAAGCCGGGTGAGTTGGTGGTGCGCGGATATAATAATATGATTTGCTACTGGAATGACCCGGAAAAAACTAGAAAGACAATGGCTGAAGATGGATGGCTTAAAACCGGGTACGTATCTAATCTTCACTGATTTTTTTATTTTATTTATGATTATAGGGTTTGTGATGTGATTTATAGATGTATGATGGTGAATTCCGTCGAACACAGTTCCGATCGTGGTCTGTTATTCGTCACCTTTAACCTAAGTCACTGACAGCAAAACTAATCGTACCGACTAGGGTGTTTTTAAGGCCTCGGAGATCCAAAGAGCTCTAATGCTAGGCTATTTATTATCTGTTGGAAGCTAGTGTTACTAACAGTGGACTGGGTGAGGGTATTTAGAAGAAAAATCTTGAGACGATGAATCTTTCCATCTTCTCGCGATTTTTGGTGCGCACTATTAATGTGAACTCGTAGCCGCTCTGCTCTCGGTAGATATTAGCCTGAAGTGACAAATTCTCATCTAAAGGAATACATTTTGCAATATTAAAGTGTTTGATTTGTATAATAATTAAGATTCCACTTAACACAAACGATATTGTGCTTACAGAGACGAATTCACGATAAGTAAAGATGGTTACGGCAAAGTAGTGGGAAGGTTGAAAGACATCATAGTTAGAGGAGGAGAAAACATTGCACCGAAAGAAATAGAAGATTTGCTGAATACACATCCAGACGTTATTGAAAGTCAGGTCAGAATACGATATTATGTAAACAAATAAACTTACAAAACCGGAACATAATTATTGGCCGCGGCAATTAATAATTCAATTAACTGTCTATGTGTGTGATGTGACACAAAAAATGACCATTTTTAATCATTTACCTACCAGTTAGTGCGGAGCTGTTGTCAAGCCGTTACATGCTCTGATTGTAGACGTATCTACGAGACACTGATATTTATATATTCTAAAACTGCAATTAAGTCAAATAGTTGGCTAAATATTGTACTTTTGTATCCCAAATCGCATGCGAAACCTCATTGCAGATAAATTCACGTTTAGATGTAACATTGCAATTAATATTTTGTTCTCTCTAATCGTCATTAACCGCCATCCCGCACCGGCTGATTTCCTACCATCATGTTTTTTATTTGTATTATTGAAATAATTAATATTATAAATATAATAATTTATAATATTAAAAATACTAATAAAAAAAAAGAAAGATATTAATCGATTAAAGGTATTATTTGAGGGATAAAATAATATGAATTGAGTAATAATTTGAATTAGACATATTCATGTTTTATATTAACTAATTCTTTGAGTAGAAATAATTGCTAATTTACTATTATTTGATATAAGAGACCAATACTTGCTTTCAGTCGTCTAATGAATGAAAATTATTAATTCAATTAATATTTTTTTAAATTGAAATTCTTTCGATTACAATAGGTACAAAACTGTGGTAAGCTCCACAAATTTCTGAGCATTGACCAACATCCTAGAATAGAGAACATACGAGAATGGTAGATTCGATAATTTCAACACTTTTACTGCTTTATGATTACAAACTGTCATTTTGTTTATAGGTGGTAGGAGTATCTGACGAAAGATTAGGCGAGGAACTGTGCGCTGTTCTACGGCTTCGGGAAGGTGCCTCAGTTACCACTGACGATGTTAAACGCCATTGCGACGGCCGCATCGCTCGATTCAAAATACCTAGGATCGTCAAAGTGACAGATGAATTTCCAAAGACGACATCTGGAAAAATTCAAAAGCACATTTTAAAGAAAATCATAGAGTCAGGAAAATAATTGTTTAATTGAAGTTTGCTATTAAATACTTTTAAGTCGTTTTTTTTATCTTAATTATATTTCAAAACGCAATAAATCTTTTTCTTGGTGTATCCTGGTGAGAGACATGAGAAGCTTGCACTATGGAGTCTGCGGTTCGCTTACCGGAGTAGGTAAGCGAACCGCAGACCTCCTTTGCTTAGTTTTTCTGGGCTTTTACCAAAAGCGACTGCGGTCTAAATCCTAAACCCCGTGAGGAAAGTCTACGGCAGAGCGTCATGCGTCAATCAGCAGGTGTACCGGCTTGCAAGTGAGGTTTGCTATGGCCAATTCAATCCAATCAATATGAACAATAATTCCAACAATCAATAACAAACTGTTAATCTAAGTTGGAATTCAATCACAATTCAGAATTACCAAAAAAAAAACAATTTCACACTTAATATCATTAACGATATTTAACGTGAAATTGTTTTTTACAGGCTGTTGTCTCTGCCTACCCTGGAGGGAAAAACGTGTGAGTATATGAATGTAATGTATAAAATAAATAAATATTATATTATATGACATAGGATGAGATGAGATAAGATAAGATAAGATAATATACAAATATATTTATAGGTGTGATGATATATAAGTGCGCCGAAAGTTTGCTTTGGGCTTCACACAGAGATCCGCGACAAAGAAGACGATGTTGATAAATGAAACTCTCTTCTGGTATAACCTTGCAATTGGCCACTTCACCGATGTGTCTCCTAGTGAGCAGGAAATCGATCTGAGTAACGCACCCACCGGTCACGTAAATAACACGTTCGGGCCTCTTATCGAAATACATGCGTGTTCACGATGGTAAGATCGGCAGCCGCATATGCTCTGAGTATGTGCTCACTCTCCGCATTGCGATCAGTGTACCCAAAACTACTCGCGTGGACACATTCAAAATCCTCACACTCATCACCAAGTACACCCAAACCATCTGTAATCATAATTAACCTTTTGTTTTAGGTAGATTTCGATGGGGGTGTGTGTTGGGTAACCTCCTCGAGTGTCGCTCCGATTCCGATCCCGCTGCAGTCCGGGGGGAACGGAATCGGAGCGGCCGGTACACCCTGGGCGGCGGTCAATGGCTTCCCCTTCACCCCTTCATAGGGTTGGCATTGATCGTCGGCCAATACCCAACGTGGCGGGAACACATCGCTCTCCGTACTCCTCTGCTTTCAGAGGAGACAGGATGAGCGATGCTGTTAGTGGTGAGATGGCCCAGGGTCAGCCGGGGTCCGAGGGATATGCTCTATGGGTAACCTTACACCCCGGCGTCTGAAGATCCGAGACGGCGTGCGGTTTTAGTCGGTGCAAGCCCGACATAACCGCCCCCGCTGGCCGGCGGGGGGGTATCCGAAGGGATTTCCGCACGATAAAAAAAAAAAAAAAGGTAGATTTCGATGAAATCGATCTACCTATTGGTTTCTTGAGTACTGTCGAATTTTAAAAAAAAATCTTCATAGGAGGTCTAGCTATGACCCCCTGAGTCCGAAATGACCACTGGTCAAAAAGTTTATATATATATATATGTATATATATATGTATATATGGTTCCACTTCCCAAAATTTGCGGCACTCTCACGGTCGCATTTTTGCCCCGATCGCTTTCAAACTGCGGTCAAAACTTGCTTGGGTGTAAACTTAGTTTAAGTTCGTGAACGGTTGGAATCCGGCCTAAGGGGACGGTAGGGCCTCGCTTCTAGGGAAATCAGTTTTTCCTCAAAATTTCACGTTCCATGAAAGATATTCGAACCGTTCTAATTTTATCCCATAGTATACATGAATACCAACAACTTTTAATTATAAACCTATAAGATTAAAACTTTAACTAAAAGTGGAGGGGGGAAAAACCAAAATTTTTCGGGAAAAAATCATAACTTCTAACCGGTGAACATTCTTGCCGTCGGAAATATTTTTAATCGATAGGCCATTTTTAAGTCTAAAATAAATGTCTGAAAAGTTTTTCGGTAAAAGTTACTGTTTTCGAGAAAAATAAATTAAAGTGTTTAAATTCCGTAGTTCTCTATATAAAATAATATTAATTGCTTCACGAAATCTACCTGTGCGTTCCCCCAGCGGGAACAGATTTTTTTTAGTGAAACGCATAGTTTGTCGCAATTAAGCTCATTAGGGTCTAAGCCAATCACACTTGCAAGCAAGTACCTGCTGATTTTATCCGAAGGGATTTCCGCACGAAAAAAAAAAGGTACCTGCTGATTGAAGAAAGAGGCTCTACCGCAAGCTTTCGGTTATTTACTGTTGTTCTTTTTTTCAAAATTTAACCTTTAGCCAGGGGCATGAAAAATTTATACCTAACACATGCTTAACACTACTAGTGAAATGACGTCTCACAAGCTACTTCTTTGAAAGTCAATTTTTGTTATAAAAATGAATTTAAATAATTTTTAAATAAAATTTATTCATTTCTATTATTACTACATAGCATAAAACAAAGTCGCTTTAACCGTCTGTCTGGCCCTTGTCTTTAAAACTACGCAACGGATTCAGGTGCAGTTTTTTTTTAATAGAGTGATTCAAGAGCGAAGCCGCTGGCGTCTGCTAATACTATATAAAACAAATACGTAAAATAAAATATTCAACAAAATGAGAATTAACTCTTAGTGGTAATTGGAAAATAAGCCTTAATGGTCATGGAATCCTTATTTTGTGTTCAGAATCGTTCATTTAACATAACCAAAGTATTATTTTAGGTAGATTTCGATGAAATCGATCTACCTATTGGTTTCTTGACTACTGTCGAATTTAAAAAAAAATTATTCATAGGAAGTCTAGTTATGACCCCCTGAGTCCGAAATGACTACTGGTCAAAAAGTTTATATATATATATATATGTATGTATATATGTATGTATGGTTCCACTTCCCAAAATTTGCGGCACTCTCACGGTCGCATTTTTGCCCTGATCGCTTTCAAACTGCGGTTAAAAATTGCTTGGGTGTAAAATTAGTTTAAGTTCGTGACCGGGTGGATTCCGGCCTAAGGGGACGGTGGGACCTCACTTTTGTGAAATCAGTTTTTCCTCAAAATTTCACGTTCCATGAAAGATATTCGAACCGTTCTAATTTTATCCCATAGTATACATGAATACCAACAACTTTTAATTATAATATAAACCTATAAGATTAAAACTTTAACTAAAAGTGGAGGGGGGAAAAACCAAAATTTTTCGGGAAAAATATCATAACTTCTAACCGGTGAACATTCTTGCCGTCGGAAACATTTTTAATCGATAGGCCATTTTTAAGTCTAAAATAAAGAAGTTTTGAAAAGTTCTGAAAAGTTTTTCGCTAAAAGTTACCGTTTTCGAGAAAAAAAATTAAACATGTTAATAAAATAATATTAATTGCTTCACGAAATCTACCTGTGCGTTCCCCCGGCGGGTACGGATTTTTTTAATATCTCTAATGTATAGACATAAATTATTTACAATTTAAAATTGCACTAGCTGATGCCCGCGGCTCCGCTCGCGTGGAGGTTGGTAATCGTTTTTTGGTCATATCTCCGGTTCTATTCAACCAATTGCAATCAAACATACGGCAGGTTTTAAGTCTGACTAAGAAATTTCTAATAGAAAAATCAGTTCAGTAGTTCTATTGCGAACAAACAGACAAACTGATAAACAGACAAGGATTCCAAAAAAATATTTTTCTGTTCAGAATCGTTCATTTAACATAATCCAAGTTTTTAATGAAATTGTGAAGCAATTAAATGCTTACTTTTCCCACGATTTAGTTTGGAGAAACCTATATATATCTAGGACAGCACATGACTCCACAACCAGTCCCTTACAGCAGGAATACTTTGATCAACTGAGCTACCTAGACACGTCCCAGATATTCGAAATTCTCTAATATATTATATACGTCTCAGGGTGACGCTGAAGCCATCTACCGTAATTCTTACAAACTACGGAAACAATGAATGATGTTACAATAATTTTCAAACATTGCTTTTTGATTACTCCGCCACAAGTACGTTAACTTTTCTTATAGATTCACGGACGGCTCCTGTCCTAGATGATCTCTTTTTTCGATCTAAATCAGTTTTTTTTTAATATCACCAATGTACAGACACAGCTATTTTACAATTCTATAATAGTATAGACTAGCTGTTGCCCGCAACTCCACCCGCGTGGAATTCTGATCTCGTTTCCGCGTGCCATGGGAACCTATACCAGGGACAAAAAGCCTATGTGTTATTCCAGACTATAATCTAGCCCTGTATTCAATTACAGCCAGATCCGTTCAGCCCTTTTGGCGTAAAAGAGTACATAACAAATATCCATACATCCATAGTAGAAACTAGGATAGCACTTCGTCACTCTAAAAAAGGTCGTGTACAGTTATTAATGTAATGTAATCATAACTGTAGATACACAAATGACAAGGTGTAAAAATGAACACACAATGGTCATTGGCAGTGCTACTCCGGTGTAGCCTCTCATCAATTAAGTTTCTCCTTCTCGTCTCGATGTGTTAATGACTTTAATAGATTCACTTAATTCAATAAAAAATGTAAGCAATTAGTGTGCTTACGTTTCCTATAGATTTAGATCGGAAAAAGAGAACATCTAGGACGGAACTTGAACCCGCGACCAATCCCTTACAGGGGGTATGCTCTGAACAACTCAACTGAGATTCACATAATTAAGGATCTGATACCAAGGTAACTAATCTAAATTGACCCGCGGGACTTTACTTCCTCAGTTTAGTTGATTTAAACTAAACACGGCACACAGTGGGCCGTGTGCTTGTCTGCCACCTTAGTGGTATAAAAAAAAATGGAGGTATGATTTTGCCTGCCAGATAATAAAGAAAAAGTCTCCTCTTTGCGTCGAGAAGCAAAACTGTGTGTTAATTCAAAACTGGAGGTGGTACTATTCGTAAGTTGCCACCTGCAGAAGGAAGAGTGAAAAAAGAGTGTTTAGGAAATTCCAACCTATTCAAGCTGGCAAGAGCATGTCTATTCCAACTCTACAAATCTTCTAAACAACAAAACAAATAAATAAAATCTTGTTAATTACACCCGAAAATTTAAGGATTAAATAAAATATTTTGTACCCCGTTCTAAGCCAACCGTCTTTAGAGCACATCTGCCGGGTTTTCTCTTCTTCGTTCCAGTAACCGATCATGCTATTGTATCCGCGCATAAGCAACTCGCCTGGACTTCCAAATGGAATAACATCACTATTATCGTCCACTACCTTCAAATAACACACAAGTTAATAGAATAGGTAGGTTATGACACCGTGCATTGTTTTTACCTAGAGATAATTGGTAAGTACACACAATAACCACTAGAGCCACTTTTGTGTCACGGGTGCTTTACAAATTAACAATAATAGAAACTATAGCGGGCCTGTTAAAGAATACACACGAATGCTGAATCTAGAGTTTATTCTTCTACAACTGGTAAAGCATGTGCTACACGGTTTTAAACGGCAGTTTGAAACAGAAAAAACAGATTTGCGCTTTGCCGGCTACACGGTTTGAAACATGTTTAAAACCTTCAGTGTTTTATAGAACGTTGCGTGAATAGGACATCTCTACGCTCGCACCGTATATTCACTACAACAACCTCATGGCGTCTTACCTATCTAAAATCTAATTTTCTTCTCGTGTCATTTTGAGAACGTCGTCGTCGCGTGCGTCTGCCTGCGCTCGCTGCTGCAACGTGACTGTCGTTCGCGAGGTAAACAAGTAGCCGCTTGTTGTGACGGTTTCAAACAAGTGTTAAACCAACGCTTTTACGAGTGAGCTTCTACGAATGTACTGAAGTAAATTAAACGAATTCTGTTAAGCTTTTGTAGGTGTCACAACTGGTAAAGTTATCATTGTCATTTTAAACGTAAGAATATTTGTGTTATATAAAAAAACATGAAATAAAGACTTTGAACCGAAGATTCTGGTGTGGCCTCAACACAGAGTAATTTAAAAATACTCTCATACAACCAAAACTGTTTTATACAGTATGCAAATCCATTCAATGTCAATGGCCTAAAATCGAAAATACCTTAGCTTAACGACATCTATACTGTCCTCAGGTTTACTTTGAAAATTACATGCCGTAGATTCCGTCAAGTCATATACTAGCTAAAAATAAGCATTCCACAAAAAATAAATGTATTAAAACAAAATCTAAAACAGACAGTGTAAAACCTACATGCAACTTAACTTTGCCTGACTTGGACAGCGGACCGACGACCACACTCATCTTTTCCCAACTTAATTGGGGTCGGCTTTTCAGTCAAACTACGAAGTGGCTGAGTTTCGATATTTTCCGTGAAGCGACTGCCATCTGACATCTACAACCCATTATCGGTATCGGTATCGAAATTCTGTAGTAAGACCATTTGTCGAACTTTTTACGGCTTCAACTACCCATAACGACTGCCATAGATATTTGTATGACAATCGGGACGGACGCCTTAACGTGCTCTCCGAGGCTCGGAGGGATCTCAATGTGCCAGAAGAATGGTCACGCATCCTGAGACTGACCTGGCTAGTGTTGATTAACTAAAGAGGTAAGACGGGCTCGTGGCTAAGTGGTGACCGAGAAGAGTAACCTTCTCGGTCATCACTTAGCCACGAGCCCGTCTTACCTCTTGGCCATGAGTCCTTCCCACGGGACCCAAGATCTCACTATTGTACATAAATGTAATGTTATGTCTAGTATTTTTTTATGCGAAATAATTTGTGTTATTTTTTTCGATTGATTTATTAAATCTATATATTTAAAACAAAGTTGTATTAGTGATGGCCGGGATAAACTCTAGAACGGGTGGACCGATTTTCATGATCTTTGATTTTTTTGATGTGTTTTTGTGATTTGATTTTTTTTATCCGTCTATACTGTGCTTTTTTACACGTTCTTAATACCGGGGTGCAAGGAGACGTTCACGAAATAAATTCAGCTTATAAGGGAACCAACATAACTTAATTCTAAAGTGGAACGAAGTTTGCCTCGTCAGCTAGAAAAAATATAATTGATTAAATTGTAGATTGTTGTAATAAGAGGAATATTGTTATAAGTAGTATTGTTATAAGAGGAACACTTACAACAATATCAGGTAATAAGCTATAAAAAGATTTAATATAGATAGTAAATTAATTCTTCCTTTGATTTTGAATATTTTTCCCTCTTTCTTTGAATTAGCAATTCATTGTTTCAGAGCAGAAACTATGAGATCCGGATTCACGTTTTCAGGGATTAACATTCTGCCTCACGTATCTAGTCGTAGTAGAAACGTAAGTAGTAACAAAACCACTTTAATTATGTCGGCTAATATGAACGTGTGTGTTTTGTCATAGCGTTAGTAGTTCGATAAAGTTCTATGGGTTAATTTTTTGTCCATTGAAATGTTACATTTTTCACGACGCAATTTTATTTTTTTGATGTGTAGGGGGGCCAGTGTAAAGCTAAAACCAAGATTGTGGGGTCGCCACCCTTGTCCCACGGCCGCCATTTTGAAAATAGGGGTTGAAATAGTTTTTACGATATATTTCTTAAACTATTTAAAAAACATAACATAAACTCACGCCTATATCCCCGAAGGGGTAGGCAGAGGTGCTAGCACCCACATTTCGCCAGTTTATGTTTAGGTCCCAATGTAATAGGTGGCGAGCCTATTGCCATTAACCGGGCACTTATAAACCTGCGATAAATACAACATTTTACACATTTTTTGTTGCAAATTAAATTCTCTACAACTTTGGTCCAGTAACTTTTTTTTTTAATTATTATTATAATTTTTTAAATTATTAATTTTGCAATATTATTAATAATTAATTAATTAGTAGTTCGATAAAGTTCTATGGGTTAATTTTATTAAGACAGAAGAAAGAATTGGCATACAACGAAATCACCTTAAATGCATTGGTTAAAACGAATGTGAATCCGGATAATACGCAGTTCCACTGAACATTGTCTTTCTAACAACATTGCTCATGGCATTTAAAAAGACTAAAATAAATATATGAATTAACAACCTGTATATCTGCCTTAAGGTATTTTTTCATGTCTCTAATGAGTTGTGGGCTACAAGGTGCGCCACCAGCAACTGCTGTACGAAGTTTGGATCATCGTTAGGATCATTTGGATTTACGATGGATGGAACATCTCCCATTGTTCTTACTTTGGTTAGCACGTCTACGAACATCGTTGGAGTTCCACTTATCGAAGTACATCAGATGTACTTCGATAAGTGGAACTAATCTGATGAAGTGGATATACTCTTTAGATTGAACTAAAAACATAAAATAGTAGACAGGTAGGGGGCACTACAAGAAAAATGCACATTTTGCCCAATCAAGTCATTTGGTATCACATTTTCAATGTTATTTTTTTTTAAATCAAACATTTTTAAGGTTATAGCTGTGTTGATGTTTGCATGTAGGGTGCGTCAATATAACTTCACCTCGTCTGATGGTAGGCTAAAGGGAAAATCTCAGGAATCAGGGTCACACCATAGTAGAAACAATGGCGGCCCTCAGTTTGATGGCCTCATCAAATGCTTTTTCATGCCACGCTCAAAGGACCCGGGGATTGTAGGAAGAAACACGTGTATTAGTAAAGAATTCTAAGTCTTCATGGTGCGGTAAAGAAAAACCGTTTGAAAACCTTAAAAGGCAATGTTTATGTATAACATACGTTTCGAAAAACTAATGATATTTAATGATGAACTGTAGAATGTGCAAAAGATCTAAATCAAAGGTCAAGTGGGCAATAATGTTTACAGATGTTAAAAATATAACTCACATCTCAGCAAACAAAGCATTGACAATGACTAGAAACATTGTTAATCGTATTTTTTTATTTAGTTGGTATAATGATAATGATGATAATTGAAGTAGAATAGCTTGAATAATAATCTATCCAAATAATTATATTCCTCAATTAAATTTTTAGTTTAATGTGATTAATAAATCTTATTCATTCTCATTCATCATTTATGTAATTTACGACATCTACTATTACCTGTGACAAACAATAAATTGATTTTGTTTTTTTTTGACATTAGCATCAACATTGTATGTAGCAGAAGCAAGTATTAAGGAACTGCCGTGTTTGAGGCCCCCGATAATAGTTACAACGGATCCGAAAGCATGAAAAATCGGAACCTGGAATAGAATGCAAAATATTTGAAGCAGTAGGTATATGTGTCACAGATCGGTGTTACTGCCAATACAGATGTGTCGGTGAAATGAACTACCAATATACAGTTAATACATTTTCAAATAAACTTGCTTAGAAAAGATTTCAGGTAAATTTTATAAAATAGGAGTCATCATCATCATCATCATCAACATATTTTCTAGTCCACTACTGGACATAGGTCTCCCCTAATGAGCGCCATAGCGTACGATGAAATACGAGTACGTCAATGAAAATGTAAAAATAAATTAAGGTGGATGCTCCAACCGGCCCTTCCGTACATTTTATGTAACATCATTATTCTGAACATAGACACTTTTTTCCATAGAACTATCCATTTTATCAATTTTCTACAATAGATAGGCGCGCAAGTTTACCTTTTTTCTAACAACTTGCATGATTTATGGAGAAAAACAATTGTAAAAATCGAGCGAAATTTGTAATTTTGCTTCGTAGTGTGAGTGAGTTTTCCACGCTATCTAGCAGTAACAGGTCTAAGCACCTAGTTTTTTAAACATCTAGTTACGTAACATTATAAATTTTACCCTAGATGGCGTGCAAGCAATATAATAAATTTATAAAAAGCATTAAATATGTACCAACTATAATTATACAACAATGGGATTCGATACAAAAAAACATTATAATACAATTAAAAAATATTATAAAATATGGACCATACATACATACGGCATAGTCACTACTTAGTCACGCTCAATAAAAAAATAGATGAACAGTGATTAAACTCAAAATCAACGATTTTATATGGGCATATCATCTTGCTACAGTGTTGTACTATTTTAATAAATAATTAACTTCAGTGAAAACCTGCGAAATTGTGCTTTGAAGTGCATTCTATCAATCTATTACCGACAACTGACTTATGGCAACCCGCAGTCCTTAAGCGACGACGGCGGCACTAGCTTGGACTTCTTGTATTATCTCTTTGTTGTAGGCATACAACCAGTTTGGGCTGCCTTCGTGGAAATACAGCATCGATGGCAACACAGTGATACAGCGTATAGGAGCGATAATTGAGCGACAGTTTGCTTGGTATAACATTGTTCCACATATAAAATTTCTTGACCTGCACCACGAAATAGCAACAATCACTGAAAAGTTTTTCACTTTTTCTGTTTTCACTGAAGAGTTTCTTGCCGGAGTCTTCTCAGGACAGGGCCGCGTTTCGAACCGGTGGTCCATTTGCCAAACATTAGATTAATTTTTTTATGACGTTTTGTAAGTGCCGTATTAATGGTCTATACAGAATAAATGATTTTTGACTTTTGACTTGACTAGTGTTTTTTTTTCTTTGTAAGAAATTTTAATCCTCTCTGATTTTTTTTTTTTTTTTTCGCCCATTTGGAGGGTTTTGGATTAGGTACAGAAAATGTGGGGTGTGTGTTGGGTAACCTCCTCGAGTGTCGTTCCGATTCCGATCCCGCTGCAGTCCGGGGGGAACGGAATCGGAGCGGCCGGTACACCCTGGGCGGCGGTCAATGGCTTCCCCTTCATGGGGTTGGCATTGATCGTCGGCTAATACCCAACGTGGCGGGAACACATCGCTCTCCGTACTCCTCTGCTTTCAGAGGAGACAGGATGAGCGATGGTGTTTGTGGCTGAGGCCACCATAGGGCCCTAGGGGATCCAGGGGCGGGTTGGCTCACTGCTAACGCACGGGCACTTGTGCTGCCGCCGGTGAGAGAGGACTAGCCATCCTCTCGCGTTCCGTAATCGGCAGGTGACCAGCAACGACCTGACTGGTGGCTCCAGAAGGGTACGCCGTGAACTTGCTGACCGGAGGGCTTGCCTTTATTGGCCGGCCGACGACAAGGAAAAGTCTATAACACCCGACAGCGAAGTCGTAAAAACCTATGGATACCAGCCGACCTCCATAGTATATAGGCTTATCCAGGTGCAGGGGGCTCCGCCTGGATGGACCACCTTTCCCCCATGGTGGGATAAGTTATGGATACAAATCTCTTTAACAAGGAAAAAACGGACCGGAAAACAAACAAAAAAGACCAAGGCAAGAACATGGACAGAGAAAATGACGGAGTCTGCGCGGAGGTCGCGCAGCGGGCGGGCGTAGAGGTGACGCCAAACACCTCGGCGGTGTCGGAGAGGTTCGACACCGCCAGCGAAAGGAGTAGGGCGGCAAGCCCGTTAGGATTGGGCGTCAAGGCGCAGAAGCGCAAACGGCGCCCAAAGAAGCAGCGACCAGGGGAGGGCGTGTCGGATGAGGATTACACCCTCACCGGGACGGCCTCCTCCAGCGACGAGGCGACAATGTGGGCGCCTAAGGTGGCTGCAGTCCGCCGGGCGCGAGGAGGGTTGAGGGGTGGGCAACCCAGCCGGGCCCCCTCGGCCACTGGGAGATTCGCGGAAAAATCGCCGCCGAGGCCTTCCACCTCGGCGGTGACGGAACCGAGCGGGAGGACGCGGTCTCTTTTGGAGAGACTCCAGAAGGTGACCGCGTGATTCCAGGGGTCCCCAAACCCTGAGCAGGAGGCGATGTTGCGCATTGTGCTCGACATCGCCTACGAGAATGAGGGCCTGGCGGCGCAGCTGGCCGAGTCTCGTCGGGAGACGGTTCGACTAGCTGCAGCCGTCGAGGAGCTCAAGAGGGGTATGGCGAGCCCGACTCAACCGGCGCAGCGGGCGCAACCGGCGGAGCCGGCGCGCGTGACTCGCTCGTCGGCGAGGCAGTCGACGCAGACAGAGCAGCCAGTGCGACCGGTGCAGTAGCCAGCACAGTCGGTGCGGCCGGCGCAGCCGAGGGTACCGCCGGCGGAGTCTTGGCTCCCCTATATGGAGGCGCTGGAAGAGCGGATGATGTGTAGGATGGAGGCCTTAATGGACTCCATCCGCCGTCCGCCTCTGGCGCCACCGGCGGCCGGCTACGCGGCTGTAGCCCAGAGGGGCCCCACCCCCCCGGCTGCGGGTGCGAGTGCGACCCTGCCGGGGTCGGCTCCTCAGCCCCCTCCCGCTCAGGGTAAGGGGAAGGGCAAAGGCAAGGGGAAGGGCAAGGGGAAGACGTCTCCAGCCCTGGCCCCAGCCCTAGCCCCAGCCGTAGTTCCGGCTACCTCCACCCCATTGGAAGGGGGCTGGGAGGTGGCTGGAGCCAGCAAGAAGAGGCGGAAGGCCGCCAAGAATGTTGTTATTTAATGTACTGGCGTCACAGTGGAAGTATATTAGTTTTAGTTTGGAATTAAACAATTTATAAAGAAAGTATTGTTGGTTTTTATTTTTACCATAGCACAGAGCAAACACATTGAGCATAGATAAACTATCCATAGAGAGTACTAGTTTTTTTTTTATGTAGGGTTCGTTCTTATTCTCGACACTCCTCCTCAAGTTTAATTTTATACAAAATTAAAATTGTTATGCAAAGAACCCTGTGTGTTATTTTACATAGATTATAACGTATAGTAGTTATTTTACAATCATACCTTAACCAGATAGTTAAAAATAGTAGTTATACAAATACAATTCCTAAATATATATAGTTTTAAAAGGAACAAAATCAAATTAAGTTTTAATTATTTGCTTATTAAATTATACAAGGTTTTATACAAAATAAAGTAGGTGTAGTTCTAAAGAAATACTAAAGTATTAAGACATAAAATTATTGATAATATTGTTGAACTTTTGCAAACATAAGCTTTTAGTAAACATATCTGCATAGTTATTTTGAGAAGTGACATATTTTATATTTATTAAATTTTTATCAATAAGATTTTTAATGAAGTGATATTTTATATCAATATGCTTAGCCCTTTTGAATTTTCATGGCTTTTGGATAGTGCAATGGCACCCTGATTATCTACTAAGAGATTAGCATTGGTCTTTAAATTCAGATGTTGGCATATTCCTTTTATGTTTACTAGATCCTGCGCTGTCATGGCTGCGGCTACATATTCAGCCTCGGCTGTTGATAGTGCCACACATCCTTGTTTCTTGCAAAACCAGGCTATCGGGTTTCCTCCATGTAGAATCATGCCACCGCTAACACTTTTTCTGTCAGACTTGTCGTTGCCCCAATCTGCGTCTGAGTAGCCATTGAGATTGTTATCTTTACCCTTCTTGAAAATTAATCCTTTGTCTTTTGTTTCTTTTAAACATCTGAGTATTCTTTTCCCAGCTTTCCAGGTTTGGTTGTTTGGTTTATCAAGATATCTACTCAGATAACTGACTGAAAATGTCAAGTCCGGTCTCGTTGTTATTGTCAGGTACAATAAGCTTCCTATTAATTCTCTGTACCTCTCATTTTCCTTACTTCCCTCTTCTTTCTCTGTACTAGTTATATTGAAATTTATTTCCATTGCAGTCTTTATTCCGTTGCAGTCTTTCATATCAAATTTGTTTAGGATTTTGTCAATCAGATTTTTATTTTTCAATATTATCTTCTCTTCATCTCTTTCTATATCTGTTCCAAGGAATGTTTTTGCTTCTCCGAAATCCTTTGCTTTAAATTCTCTTTTAAATTCTTTTATTATTGTTTCACAGTTTCCGATGAGAAGAATATCGTCAACATAGATTAATATAAAACAGTCCATTTTATAATACAGGCACTAATCATATTCAGACCTTTTAAAATTGTTCTTCTTGGCAAACATATCTATTGTGTCATTCCAGCATTTTGGAGATTCATCGAGTCCATATAGTGATCTCTGTAGTTTTTCTTTCCAGGTGAAAGTCCTTGTGGAGCATTGATGTAGACGTCTGATTTTATTTTTCCATTTAGGAATGCAGTGGGAATGTCCAGTTGTCTTATAGGTAGGTCTTCATTTACTGCTTTTGATATCAACATTCTTATTGTTGCAGCTCTAGCCACTGGTGAATAGAAGATATTATCTTGGTTGTTTCTTTTTAGTTGGAAGCCTCGTACCACTAGTCGTGCCTTTTTGGTACCATCTTCCTTTTCTTTAAAAACCCATTTTGTATCTATAGGTTTTACTTTTTCAGGTAGTTTTTCGTTTATAGGTTTCCATGTCTCTAGTTTCTGTAATGTTGTTAGTTCTTTGTCAATTGCTTTCTTCCATTCTTCATTTTTAATTGCCTCTTCATATGTTTTAGGTACATCTTCTAGTGATATCAAACAGTAAGCAATGTTAGTAACATAGTCTTTTAGGTAGTTAGGTTTTTTAGTTCTTCTTCCAGACCTTGAGTAGGTTTCCGCTGTTTCTTGTTCAGTTTGTTCTGCATTTTCAACTGTTTCATCTATGTTTTCGTATTTTATTTCTTCTATATTGTTATCATTTTTGTCATCATCATCATCTTCATTACTCTCATATCCTGTATTGTAGTCATCTTCTTCGATGTCAGATTCTTCAATCTCCTTCTGAGTAGTTATGTTCTTATTTTCATTTTCTATAATTATTTTTGCATTATTTTTATCTTCGTTCTTCTCTTTGTTAGTTGTCTTCAGAAAAACTACATCTCTTCTTTCTATTATTTTCCTTTCTTCTCTGTCCCATAGCTTATAGCCGGTATTTGAATATCCTATCATTATATATTTCTTACTTCTTTTTTCCAGTTTTTGTAGGTATTCTAGGTTTTTGCTGTATACTTGACATCCAAATATTTGTAGGTATTTTAAGTTTGGTATTCTTCCTGTCCATTTCTCAGTTGGCGTTTTTTCTTGTCCTTCTACAGGTATGCGGTTCAAAATATATGTAGCAAAATAGATGGCGCTCGCTGTCGTGTTAAGGTCGGCTCTGTGTTAAACAAAGTTTTAAAATAATTAGTACAAACCTACAAGTGACTGAATGCTATAAAAACGTATATGTAATAATAATAAACCTGCTACATCGTTTTCACAGCAAAATATCCAGTGCAATTGGATAAATTAAGTAATATTAATTACAAAACGAACACCGGGAATAAACATAAACAGTGAACAGAAATAGAGAAGAAACACAGTAAAACGTTATGAAAACAATATAACTTTAATAACACAGTGCAATAATAGTGATGCAGTGCAAATAATATACCAAACACAGAAATAATCTAATAGTGAATATACTTAACGATTTTTATTCAAAGTCACCGACATTCTTCGTAATAAGAAATTGGACTTTGGACCTATGCGATCATACTTATAATCAATTTGGGATTATTATCAAAGCCACATACTTACACTGTTCGGAGGCAAGCAGTCACTAATTTCCAACTATAACACAAACGTTTATTTGGTCTATTGAATAATATAAATGACTGTTTTATTTGGCCTGAGTTCAAATCTGACATACATTGAAATTTCTTTTTCCATTTGTTCACATATTTATTAATACTAGGAACATTGAAGATAATGAATTTCTTTGAGAACATCACATTTCGTAGATCACATTCCCAATCTGTAACAAATATGTTGGACGACAGTAGTTCACATACTTCCATAATAGAGGGCGCCACAACTAGCGAACCAAATATCTCGGATGATGAAGATATTGAAACCGTAGACATACAAACACAACTTCGCGATCTAAAAACACAACTGAAGACGGCCCACGAGGAAATAAAACATTTATCTATCGAAAATGCAGAACTAAAAACAGTAATTGAAGATATAAACCGTAGAAATAAACAACTGAAGACAACGACAGCTATATTGGCCACTAAGAAGGATGCACCTGCCTGTAACTTACCGTCATCTTGCAATAGATCAATAACACACAAGATGGTCAACTCAATCTCCGGCATCACTGCGAACATTCACTTTCAGAGGGGACCCCAAGAAATTAAAAGCAAGCTATGTATTATAAGTAGTGATAAGATAAACCGAATATTACCTATAGCCCAAGCAACTTTCCCATGTCATGAAATATGCCACTATCTTTTCCCAAATTGTGGAATAAATAGACTTTTACATAATATACCCACAAAACTGAGTAACTACACAATGAAAGATTATTGTTTAATACTTATAGGTGGGGAGAATTTCAGACAAAGTGGTAACTACTCTGAAATAATATTTAAAATACGAGAAACGCTATCAACAATAAAACATACTAACATAATACTATGCCTGCCCACTTATAAGTTTGACTACTATGCCACAATGTACAATTATAGAATAGAAATGTTCAATAATTTCTTATGCTACGACATACATAACCATAACTATGCGAAGGTATTTGACTCGAATCTAGATTTATCATGTGACTATACTATGTTTCATAGATCCAGTGGTCAAATCAATAACGCAGGTATTAAGAATATGTTTAAAAATCTACAGCCATTAATATCTACTAACTATGACGTAATTACTAATTCATTTGAGGATTCCGGACAGCACGACAAAACCTTTGACTCACATAACTCATTTTGCTCTTTCACTAACGACAATCAGAGTCAAGATTTTTTTCGAGTATAGTGATTTGTATGTGTTGCACCAAAACATAGACGGGCTGATATCTAAAAGTGACATAATTATAGAAGAATTAGATACACTGTCAAATGATGGGATTTATGTAAATGTCCTGTGTTTCACGGAGCACAATATGAAGGCTAGTGACGTTGATTACCTAAATATACCAAATTATAGTTTAGCTACCTTTTACTCCAGACGGAACCGAAATGGAGGCTCTTGTATACTTACACGCAACCACATTAGATATTCAGCGATGGAGTCTGTGCAGACTCTTAATGTTTCTAACATGTTTGAATGCTGTGCTATAGATATAACAGATCACAAAATTATAGTAGTATGTGTGTATAGAAGCCCCGGGGCCGACATAAATATTTTTTTCCAGAATTTAAGAAATTTGATGCAGTCATTCTGTTATAAAAGTGAACAGAAAATAATAATTTGCGGCGATTTTAATATTAATGTGCTAAAGAAGACAAAGGAGTCCACTGAATTCCTACAACTTATGGCAGAATTTAACATTAAGATAGAGATAAAAGAAGTAACACGCCCTAGCAGTGGCACCTGTCTGGACAACTGTTGTCACAATATACGAGGTTGCCAAAGTGGAATACTGGAGTTGGGTGTTTCTGATCATAGAGCACAATTGATGAGGTTCCCAGTCCAACGAACATGTATTTTGAAATACTATTACACAAAGAAGAGAGATTACTGTAAGGAAAACATTGACAGATTTAAAAATTATTTGACTTGTTTAAGCTTTAGTGATATCTATCAGATGACCAACCCGAGTAGGGGCTTTTGTGCTTTCTTTGACATCTTCAAACTACTCTATGACCAATGTTTCCCCATCACAAAACGTAAAATATCCACAGTCTCTAAACCAAAGTGGATAACGCGTGGTGTCAAAGTCTGTAGCAGGAAGAGACGAGTCCTGCTATGGCAATATAGATTATCACGTAGCAGTGAAGCAAGGAGTGCTTTCAGGACATTTTCTGATAGGTACCAACGTGTCATGAGATTGACGAAGAGGGCGCAAAACAGCTATTATATACAAACAAGCAATAACAAATCCAAGGCAACCTGGAAGGTAATCAACAGTATGAAAGCAAATACCCTCAAAACGAGCGTTGGCATAATTAAAATAAATGAACGGATTATTAGCAATCCTAAATTAATAGCGCAACACTTTAATGACTATTTTATTGACTCAGTTCAACCAAGTTCCAACTGTCAATCTACTTTCAATGCAAATCAATTGCAATCGTATAAATCTATATTTATGTTGCCAACCACTCCGAAGGATATTATAATGATAATAAAAAATCTTAAAAATACTAATAGTACAGGGTATGATGACATATGCACCAAAGTGGTTAAATCAGTGGACTATATTGTGGCACCTATATTAAGCCACCTAATAAATAGCTCGATACAGACATTCATCTTTCCTGAAATTTTGAAATTAGCAGTAGTTAAACCGGTATTCAAAAGAGGAGATAAAACGGAAATAGTTAACTATAGACCCATAGCTCTCATCCCAGTCTTTTCAAAAGTTTTTGAAAAGGTGATTTACAACAGTCTTTAAACTTATTTCGAAAAAAATAATCTCTTCTGCAATGAACAAATGGGTTTCAGGCAGAATAAAACCATAAATATGGCCGTGTTTAATTTTTTACAAAAAATACACCACAATCTAGACAACAGGAAACCTGCAGTTGCAATGTTCATGGATATGACCAGGGCGTTCGATTATGTGGACCATAAACTACTACTGAATAAGCTTTATAGCTACGGTGTAAGAGGTAACATACTTGATCTTATAAAATCTTTTCTAGAAAATCGGACACAAATAACACAAATAAATCAAGAAAATATAAGAACTAAAACTGAAATCACATACTCCTCCAGCACAAAATTGGTTACCTATGGTGTACCTCAAGGATCTGTCTTGGGACCATTGTTGTTCCTCTGTTATATCAATGACCTCCCTGCTGCTACCGAGCACCAGATGACCCTATTTGCAGATGACAGCACTATCATCTTTAGTTCTGGGAGTATACATGAAATAGAAGACAACGTCAATACAAGTCTTGCTTCAATTATTGACTGGCTTGTTAAGTACGGACCCCTAAAGCAGACCGCTGACGCCGCAAACACACGACGATCAAGGGACATAGCAACGACGACGGAATCGCCGACGCAGCGATCACGCCACCGCGCCGATGACGACCGTTCGAGCGTCGATTGCTGACGCCGCGAATCGATGTCATGTGTTTTATTAAAATTATGTGCATTCCTAATTCTAGCATCGAATAGGTTTCATTACTTTATAATATTGTAATTTTACATTTAATTAAATTAATTATAAGTAACTTTGGTTTTTTTTCAATACTTTGGCTGCAGAACTCATAATTGGCGCAGTCGGTAGGATTCTCGCGGGCCGGTTCGCGAGCACTTAGGAATATCTTACATCGATAATTCGCGTTCGCGAGTCGCCCGGGCGGCTATCAAGCCACGGTACGAGAATCCGGAATCTACTGAGCTGCAGCGCCGAGTGAAGAATCCAGACTTCGATTCACGAAGAAGAACCAGAGATGTTATATCTTATGTAAGTACACTTGAATCTTTCTCGTGTTGCTTCCCGTCTTATCCTAAGTATTTCCAAAATTTTTCGCCCCGAAAAATCGTATACCCGGGATCCTGCATCACGTCAGGCTCGCCGGAAACTAGCAGATAGGTCTAGACATTTAGATAGTGATTTTGATCTTAATTTAAGCTTTTTATTTGAACCAAATATGCCTTACGACCCCGATGTTATTTTTAAGGCCTTACGCCTGGTACCGGAGTTCGACGGTAACCATAATGTGTTAACGAGATTCATTAATATTTGTGATAGAATCGTAACCCAATATGCTAGCCCTGAGCCAGGCAGCGAGCTTTCAAATCTTTGCTTGTTAAATGGCATACTAAATAAAATTACAGGGTCTGCCGCTTCAACTATCAATGCGAACGGCATACCAGAGACCTGGGCAGGCATCAGAGCCGCCCTTATCAATAACTTTTCCGACCAGAGGGATGAGACCGCGTTGTACAACGATCTCTCTTTAGCTAGACAGGACAATAGATCCCCACAAGAGTTCTATGATCAGTGTCAGACTTTATTTAGTACAATAATGACATACGTGACATTACACGAGACATTACAGACGACTATAGACGCTAAACGAGCCCTTTATAAGAAAGTAGCTATGCAGGCTTTTGTACGTGGTTTAAAGGAACCCTTGGGATCGCGTATACGATGCATGCGACCAGATTCGATTGAAAAAGCTCTTGAATACGTGCAGGAAGAGTTGAACGTTATGTACCTGCAGCAGCGCAATGATAGCTCAAAGACACATAGCGCCCCTAAGCCTGCTACGCCCTATAATATACCGTTAAGTACGCCAAGTGTACCGCGTCACCCCGTTACTAACTGGCCAGCCCCTATGGCACAACGGCCTTATCAAAATCCAAATCCAGCGTTTAAATTCCACCCTCAGCAAAACCGATTCCCTACAAGAACACAACAGATGTTCCGGGCACAACCAACCAATTACCACCCACAGAGCAATTTGTTCCGGTTACCACCTAAGAATAACGCCCCGCTACAAGCCGGTGGTGCTGGTGTGAAACCCATGCGTGGTGTCCAGCATTTTACCCCTAGGCCATTACCGATGTCGTCAAGTCACGATTGGCGAAAATCTGGTAACCCACCATCTACTAATTACTTTAAGACCCGTGAAGTTAACGTCAACGAATATCTGTTGCCCGATAATGTCTATTATTCGGACGAGTATTACTGTGCACCCGAATACGAATATTATACAGACTTTAATGACTATAATAACTCTTACAACTATGACTATAACACTGACATGACTTATAATGAACCGACTTATGATACTAATCAGATGGTACAAGAGATAGAACCGCAACCTGGGCCCAGCCACACTGGTCTAACTAAGGATTTTCGGTCAAGCCCGAAGTCAAAGGAGTCAGGATAGATATTAACTTGCAAACCCAGAGACAATTACCCTACATAGAAATTGGCTTTCCCCCTTTAAAGTTTTTGATAGATACTGGCGCTAACCAGTCATTTATAAGCCCCGAGGCCGTACAAGAATTTTTCTCGCAATATCCCCTTAATTATGGCCCTTTCGAAGTAACAAATATACATGGTGTTAGCAGAAGTGATTATTCTATATTTTTACCAAGTTTTACTGAATTTAACGAGAGTGATGGTATTAAGTTATTCGTATACCGTTTTCACGATTATTTTGATGGGTTAATAGGTTTAGATATATTATCTAAATTGGAAGCTAATATAAATCTAAAAGACTTCCAACTAATTACACGAAATGCAAAACGTTATTAACTAATGATCCCATTCTACAGTACCCCGATTTTAATAGAGAGTTCAATCTTACCACAGACGCTTCGAATGTCGCTATAGGAGCAGTTTTATCGCAAGGACCCATAGGTTCTGATAAACCAGTCTGTTACGCTTTTCGTACATTAAATGAAAGCGAACTAAATTACAGCACAATAGAAAAGGAATTGCTAGCCATAGTGTGGGCTACCAAGTACTTTAGGCCATATCTATTTGGTAGGAAATTCAAGATACTGACTGACCACAAACCATTGCAATGGATGATGAACTTAAAAGAGCCAAACTCACGACTGACAAGATGGAGACTTAAACTCAGCGAATACGACTTTACTGTAATTTATAAGAAAGGAAAATTTAACACCAATGCAGATGCCCTCTCACGAGTAGAAATACACAATAACGAGATTGACGAGATTACTTCGGTAATTAATAGCATCAACGACTTAAGTTCAATGATAAATCACCCCTCAGAACCATCAATCCAATGTGCCAACTCTCTGACTGACTCTATAGTTATTAATAGTGAAGATCCCGTCATAGAAGACTTTAATCCATTAAACGTACCCGCTGACCAGACTAACTCCTCGACTGACACTGTACATACCAGTAACGAACATCCCATTTTAGAAGTCCCTATCACTGACGAGCCCCTTAACAAATTTCATAGACAGATTCACCTTACAATAGTTGGTGACATAAAACGAAGACCCATAGTGACCAAACCCTTCGAAGGACACACAAGAACAGCAATCCAGATTTCTGAAACAAATTTAGAATCAGACGTTATTAATGCTATCAAAGAATACGTTAACCCAAAGGTTAAGACCGCCATACTAATAAACCCACCTTTAGGCATGTACTCCATAGTACCTATTATACAAAATAAATTTAAAAGCTCTGCCCTTAAACTAGTATTAACTAAGACAGAATTAGAAAACGTTAAAGAGTATCTGAGACAGCAGGAAATCATTAAGCATTATCACGATGGTAAAACAAACCACCGTGGTATAAACGAATGCTATTTAGCCCTTTCGCGAAAGTATTACTGGCCCAAAATGAAGGAACAGATTACCAAATTCATTAACGAATGTACCATATGTGGACAGGCTAAATACGATAGTAATCCAATCAGACCACATTTTAATATAGTACCACCCGCTACAAAACCACTGGAAATTATTCACATGGACCTTTTCACAGTAGAATCGGAGAAATACGCAACCTTTATAGACGTTTTCACGAAATATGGTCAAGCTTATTACTTGCGAGACGGCACAGCCATAAGTATAATCCAATCATTATTAAAATTTTGTACCCATCATGGGCTACCCATGACTATTATTACTGACAATGGCCCCGAATTCACAAACCAATTGTTCTCAGAGATAACGCGTATTCATAAAATAGTTCATCATAAAACCTTACCCCATAGTCCAAACGATAATGGTAACATAGAACGCTTTCACTCGACATTATTGGAACATATTAGAATTCTTAAGTTACAGCATAAAAGTGAACCAGTAGTTAATCTCGTTCCATACGCCCTAATAGCATACAATAGCTCTATACACAGTTTTGCCAAGTGTAGGCCGTTTGACTTATTGAATGGACATTTTGACAGCAGAGACAAAATCGACGTTGACTTTACTGAACACATCTTACAGCAATACGCGCAGAATCATAGACAACAGATGAAACAGGTATATGATATAACAAATGAATCCTCTCTTGCAAATCGTACAGCCCTAATCGAAAATAGGAATAAAACCCGTGAGCCTGAGACAGAGTACTCACCCCAGCAACAAGTCTTTATAAGAAACCCCCTCGCCAGTCGCCAGAAAGTTGCCCCACGCTTCACACAAGACGTAGTTCTAGCTGATTTACCAATTCATATTTATACCTCGAAAAAACGTGGCCCTGTTGCTAAATCGCGACTAAAAAGACTACCTAAAGGGAACCAACTGTTACAGGAGTCTGCTACTACTGATAATACCGGCGACGCATCCCCAAGAAATAAGACTTGAGACTTTAGCTGATGGACCAGGACTTTTACCATACAAACTAGGACCGACCAGATTAACGACACATTACCATTCCTTTATACAATTCATTCCACTGACAGATATTGAAGACCAAGTAGAGTCCGTACAAACTCAACTTAAAATGTTTAGAGTTAAACTTAACGCAGGAGCTTATACTATTTATGAATACCAAATCGATTACCTTACCAACCTATTTATTTAGATTAAATTCTTTATATAGCCAAGACCAAATAATCAATTTAGAGTTACGAGATTATTACGACTTGATCAAACCAGGTTCATACTTTGTTGAAAAAAGGATAGTAATAGTTCATAAATTTCCTATAGTCTCCCGAGAGATATACGATTTATATAAGTTATCCATTGTCCCTAACGAAAAACAATTAGCCCTTGTACCTCCTACTCCTTATTTAGCAACAACCGAGAAATCATTCGTGTACATAGAGGCTGAATGCCCGAAGTACAGCAGCATATATCTCTGTGGGAAAAAGATAAATCATCAAGTACGCAACGAACCCGATTGCCAACATTTGAAAACGACCTGCCAAATGACTAAGATCTCACTAACTACAGAAGCCATACAGAAATTGGACGACCAACACTACGTGCTCTCACTACCGCAACGAACGAAAGTACAATTGACTTGTGGCAGAAGAGATTTTAACACACTTAGTGGAAATTACCTCTTTACACTATCATAGCAGGTGCAGCTATCCTTATCATATTTGTAATAAGCCGCAGATACAGATGCTGGAATATCTGTCCGGAAAACAAGGAGAAGCAGCAAACTGTCAAGATCCCTGTCTATGAAGAAGTTACCAAGAAACGCAACGAGGTCTCAGCAACATTTTCCCTTAATATGACAAAATAGTTGCTGTTCTAGGGATGGAGGTGTTAAGTACGGACCCCTAAAGCAGACCGCTGACGCCGCAAACACACGACGATCAAGGGACATAGCAACGACGACGGAATCGCCGACGCAGCGATCACGCCACCGCGCCGATGACGACCGTTCGAGCGTCGATTGCTGACGCCGCGAATCGATGTCATGTGTTTTATTAAAATTATGTGCATTCCTAATTCTAGCATCGAATAGGTTTCATTACTTTATAATATTGTAATTTTACATTTAATTAAATTAATTATAAGTAACTTTGGTTTTTTTCAATACTTTGGCTGCAGAACTCATAATTGGCTGAATATTAACAACCTTAAAATTAACATTTCCAAAACAAAAATTATGAATTTTAAACTAAAACAAAATACAATTTCTGAAGTCCAAATCAACTATAAACAAGACCGTGTGCATGAAACAAAAACAACAAAATTTTTAGGTATAAATATAGATAATGACATGTCCTGGAAGACACATATTGAACATGTCTGTACGAAACTAACCCAGTTTTCGTACGCTTTATACATGCTGGGTAAAATAGCGAATAGGAGTGCGGTCTTAGCTGCCTATCATGGCTACGTCGCCTCTACTCTGAGGTATGGTGTTATCTTTTGGGGTAATGCCTACACTGAACATGTACTAATAGCGCAGAAAAAGTGTGTGAGAGCTATCTGTAAATTAAAACAAACAGATACCTGCAGACCACATTTCAGAAACTTGAAAGTTTTGACTGTACCGTCGCTGTATATCTATGAGGTTGTAAATTTTGTCAAGAGTAACATTAGGCTATTTAAAAAAGTGGAAAGTCAACGTCGCGCGGATAAACTGCACCTACTACCCACCAACACTAGTTTTGCCCACAAAAGCCTTTTTGCAATGGCTCCTAAATTATTTAACAAACTTCCCCAGGACATAAGAGTCAGCCAGAATAGCCACGACTTCAAGGGAAAGCTCTTCAACCTATTGAATGAAAAGGCTTATTATTCTGTTGAGGAGTATCTATCTGACCAGTCTATAAAATAAGTAAATAGGTTACATCCATTTTAAATTTGAATAGAATTTACATTGTACTTAAAACTATCATTCGTAACTTTGTGCATATTGATATAATTTATATACTATTGTAATGCATACTTGACATTATTACTAATTAATTGACATCTAAGAATCTAATCAATAAGTATCCTAAAATTGACATTAATAAATTATCTATATCTGCCCTATTTTGAAGAAATTTTACATTTGAAATTCACGTTAAATTTAATTCTCTAAATTATGATACGAATTGATTGAATTCCCAAAATTTAGATAGTGGTTGGTCATAAAATAAGAACTGTCTGACTATATATACAAATGTAAATATAAATAATAAAATAATATAAATAATAATAAATTTAATGTGTAATAAATGTAAATTGTAATAAACTTAATATATGCATGTTATTTTGTATGCCAATCGGCGGAACATAGTATGTACCAAAGCACCCTGTAAACATCTATATTAACCTGTGTTCACGAAATAAATAAATGAAAAAAAAAATGAAAAAATGCAGCTTCGCCCCAAAGCTCACTTTCAACATTTGTTTCATACATCATGCTTCTTACTTTTTTCATTAGGGTACGATTAAATCTTTCAGATTTACCATTGAGTTGTGGGCTGTATTGTGTTGTATAATCCAGTATAATTCCATTTTCTTTACAAAAGTTTCTTATAGTCTTACTTGTGTATTCTCCACCATGGTCACATCTTATAATTTTAACTTTTCTAGATAGTTGTCTTTCTGCTTCTTTGATGTAATTTTTCAGATTCTCGAAGGCTTCACTTTTATTGCTAAGTAAGTATATTTTAGTATAGTTTGTGTACTCATCAATGCAGGTAAGAATATATCTTTTATTATCCCAGGTGGTGGGAGTTATTGGACCACAAATATCTGTATGTATTATTTCTAGAGGATTTTTAGCTTTATATCTTGTAGTATTAAATGGAAGTCGGGTTTGTTTTGATTGTATACATATCTCACAATCTGGCATGTTGTCAATATCTGCTTTATTTATCTTTATACCGTTAACAACATCAAGCATTTTCTTCATTTTATCTTTTCCAGGGTGGCCTAGCTTTTTATGCCAATCTAAAGCATCATTTTTCTTAAATGTCATGTAAGTATTTTCTTTTGAATTTTCTTTTTCTTCATCAACTTCTAGCTGAATAGAATACAAGCCACTACTATTTTTCTTACCCTTTATTATTTCTTTATTATTCTTCTTTATTATGACATTAGTTTTAGTAAACAACACTTCAGCATCATTTTCCGTGAGGGCATTCACAGATATTAAATTCTTCTGTAGATTCGGCACATACAAAACATTTTCAATGTAATAGTCTTTAGTTTCAATTTTTCCTGCTTTCTCTGCCATTAACTTTTCATTTCTTTTAGCTGTATTAATCTCAGTTTTTTTGACTTTTACTTCTTGTAGAATATTTTCATGTTTTGTCATATTATGTGAAGTGCAGCCGGAGTCAATAATGAATTATATTTCTTTGTTAGTATTTGTTATATTTTCTGAAGATAATAATACTGTCTTGGTGGTATTCTTTTCTTCTTTCTTAAAGTAGCAATCTTTTTCTGTATGGTTAGTCTTCTTACAAATTTTACACTGTTTTTTAAAGTAGCAATCTTTTTCAGCATGATTTGTTTTTTTACATATTTTACACTGTTTTTTATTTGGGTTATATTTTGATTTGTTATCTTTGTTATTGTTGTTATGTTTATTAAAATAAACTTCTCCCGTTTCATTCCGGACTCTATTTTCTTCTGTTAACAATCTTGCCGTTAGGTTATTCAGATTTTTCTCACTAAGAGGTGAAGATTCCCATGCAGTAATAAAGTTGTTGTATGTTTCTGGTAATGTTGACAGGATTTTAGACATTATTATGTTGTCTGTAATATTTTCTCCGATGGATTTCAGTCGAAATGCAATATTTTCTATCGCTGACAAATGATGGGTTATATCTTTGGATTTATTATAGGTGTATTGGAAGAAATGTTGTAGTAAGTCACATTTTTGTTGCTCCGTTGACCTTTCAAAAATTTGTCTTAGCTTTTTGTACATGTCTCTAGAGTTTTCGCACGTCATAATCAAAGGTAAGTATATTTTATTTAACGTACACATGATAAGTTTTTGTGCTTGAGCATCTCTTTTCTCTTCCTCTTTTTTGTCACCACCAACAGCTATGGCTTCTTGTTCTCCATGGACGATGTTGTATAATCCTTGTAACTTCAAAACAATGTCTATTTGGAACTTCCATAAAGGAAATGTTGTTTCGTCGTTAAGTCTCTGTATTTTGGCATACTCCTGAGTAGGATTCATTTTTAGGCTTGTGGCCGAAGATGTTGCTGAACACGAATGACGAAACCACCACCAAAATGCAATGACCAATTTTTAGGTTATATTTTTCACAATGAGATTTCGTTTTGTTTATAATGTTTTAATTCCTTGTTTTTAGTGTGTTCTTGGTCCATAACCTGTTGTTATTTAATGTACTGGCGTCACAGTGGAAGTATATTAGTTTTAGTTTGGAATTAAACAATTTATAAAGAAAGTATTGTTGGTTTTTATTATAATTGAGCGAGAGTTTTTACTTTAATTGAGATTTTATTTTAATTTATTTTAATTTAATTTAATTGGAGATGAGCTATCGAGTTGCTGTTTTCGGTAAGAGATTCGTGCTGGGGTGAACCATTGCAAGATAAAGAAAAAATCGCAAAAAAAAATAAATCGCAAAATCGAAAATCCCTTGTATTCGGCTGAGCTCGTCTCAGGAATTCTATTTGTTTTTTTTTTTTCATCTGATTCTATAGGAAAAGTTAGCATAATTGCTTTGCTTCATAAAATTCATTGAATTAATATAATATATTTTTATTTTATATAGCACAGAGCAAACACATTGAGCATAGATAAACTATCCATAGAGAGTTCAAGTTTTTTTTTTTATAGGGTTAGTTCTTATTCTTAACAAAGAAGGCCAGGAGGGCCGCGGCCGCTGCGAAAGCAGCGCCGGGGAAGCTCCGTGCCCCCCGCACTACGGCCGTCGTCGTCACCCTGACGGCGGAGGCAGCGGGGAGAGGCATGGGGTATGCCGAGGTATTGGCCAAGGTGAAGGCCAACGACGACCTCAAGGCCCTCGAGATCCCGGACGTCCGGTGCAAGAGCACACGGACAGGAGCCCGACTTCTCGAGGGCCCTGGCGCCACCAGTGGCCCCAAGGCCGACGCCCTAGCGGCTCGGCTGAGGGAGTCGCTGGACGCAGCCGACGTCCGGGTGTCCAGGCCCATTAAATTTCCAATTTTTTTGTTTTGACATCTAGCAAGTATCTGCATTTTGTGTGTTTTATATACCCGAGACGGCGTGCGGTTTTAGTCGGTTCAAGCCAGACATAACCGCCCCCGCTGGCGGACGAGGGGGTTTTCGAAGGGATTTCCGCACGAAAAAAAAAAGTTACCGGAGTGTAACATCACAGCAGTGTTCACAAGAACGCCCCGCGGCGCGTCGTTGCACCACACACACGTATATAGGACCCGATTTACGGCAGTTTTCGGGGTACTTCCCCTGATTTTCACTTATTTTGCTAGTTAAAGTTTTGTTTGTAAATTTTCCCAACTTACGCAAGGTGCCCATGGTTTGTGACGCTTGTGGAAACTGGTTTGAACCAGCCTTTCGCGGCTGTCACCACCTGATTCCAGTTATCCCGGATTTTCACACATCTATCAGGCTATCGTTCTTCTCGCTTTTTTAGGAACGGACGGGGGCCCCGCGCCGAACGCCACCGTCCCCGTCGAGCTGGGACGCATAGTCGCGACAGTAGCTACGGTTAAAGTCAGTATGTTGAATGCAAAATTTAGTTTTTTACAGTTTTCTTAAATTTTCCGTATCGAGGTCCATATAGTGAATAAGACCATTGTGAGCGCGCTGACGATGCTCGTCGTCCCGACGCCTCAACCGTCCCTCTGGGACTTGTACTGTCTGAGGAATTTGCAAAATTCGACAAAAAATCGCCCGCCCTATAACTAAGATACTGAGACGAGGTCTCGAGTTCGATACCCAGTCGCGCCGGGCGCACACCTCTGCCTTTTCTTAGTTATGTGAGTAATTAAATATATTAATTATCACTCGCTAAGTAATGTGCCCAGTAGATGGCAATAGGCTCGCCCCCTATTACATTGGCACCTAAAAGCATAACTGGCAAATCGTGGGTGTGTAATACACCTCTGCCTACCCCTTCCGGGATACATTTTTATGAAGTTAAATTATGTAATTTGCAAGGTAATGAAATAAAGCCATTTTAAAATGTAATATAGTTTGTATACACATCATTTTTTTTACAAAATTTAATAGTTTACACCCAAAAAACTTTTATTATTTTAATATTCTTGATATTTCTTTAGTTCTGCCTATCCCCACAGACACAATTTTAATGAATAAATAATAAATAACCAGACCGTTTGTTTTTAAATTCACGCCATCTATTGGTCATTATTGAGCTGAATTTGGGCTCTAGAAAGTAAACGCTCACGTCTATATGTGTGTAAACGTCCCTGTAAGCAAAAAAAAAACAAAAAATATATCAATTTCGAAAATTAGTTGGATTTTAAGGCAATAATCGATTAAGTTAAATAAAGTGTGATATTCTAGTGTCGCCCATACCTCTTCTTTGACTTAATAATGCTGAAATTACGAAAGAAACAAAATAAACTGTAATTTTGAAATTCAGCGCCATCTAGCGAGAAGATGGCCGGGAACAGCCCGTATGTTTCACCTTAAGTGAAAGCGAAGTAAGAATTATTGACCAAATAAGCAAATTTTTTGTGGTCGTAGATATAAAAGTCTTTGGAATAAACACCATTATTAATGTCACTTGAATCAATTTTGTTACAATTTTTGTACCTTTTTTTTTCGTGCGGAAATCCCTTCGTATTCCCCCCCGCCTGCCAGCGGGGGTGGTTATGTCGGGCTTGAACCGACTAAAACCGCACGCCGTCTCGGGTCTTAAAACGCCGGGGTGTAAGGTTGCCCATAGAGCATATCCCTCGCACCCCGACTGACCCTGGGCCATCTCCGGTTTCGAGATGGCCCCCTCGAGTTTGGGAACCACGGTGTCCCCGTCTTGCCCCGGTTTGGGGGAAGGGCGCTAGTCACCCCACCGTCCCGGCCTGCTTCTGCTGGGGTGACAGGCGACCTCACCTGCCACCCCCAGGCCTGCGCTCATGGAGGACGGAGGTCGTTAAGCGACCACCGGTGCCTGAGTCGCCTGACAATCATTGTGCCTACGGTAAAGGTAAAGTCTTAGGAATTACGGTCACCATTATAGATGCTAATATCAGTTAAGTGGTGGCCTTCAGTTTTTGATGACTTCGTCAGATGTTGTTCCAGGCTCTTAAGCTTCAATCGCGATAAACAATAACGGTAAAATATTATATACCTGCATACATATATTATGATGACCTTCATGGTATGTATTCCTTTTTCGGAGAAATATGTGATTAACTACTCCCAAGTGAGAATCTAAGGCCGCTTTTGGAGAACCTGTAAAATGATTAGTTTTTTTATTAATATCACTACTGAGAACTGTCATATCTCCGGTTTGCAGTTTGATTGCAATAATGGTTAAGTAACCATTATTGCAATCAAAGTGCAAAACAAAAATTTTACCAAGACCTCAATAGTTTGTACACTCTATCGTGAATTTAGAAAATAAATATTTTTGTGTTCAGAATCGTTTATTTAACATAACACAAGTATTTTTTTAAATATCTCCAATGTATAGACACAAATAATTTACCATTTTATAATAGAACAGATACAGAAAAACCCACCAGTGGTACCCTAAGTAAAGTGGATAATAGATCCGTCTTCCGGCTTGACCTCACTACCGTACTGCGAAATTTGACTACCTTCTCCAGTGATGAGTGATCCAAATGGAATAGTACCTCTATAACAAAGTAATCAAATAATACATTTATAGCAAAACTGATCAATTCATTCTAGTATGCGTTTGTTACCGCTACGGAAAAGACGATCACAAGGCAAATAGAATGAGTTGCTATAAAAAGTACATGCCGTAAATGTCAAAAGGAAGGATGAAACCTGGCACGAGTTTGCTTATATATATAAATAAGAAAGTTTTCAATACCAATATGAAACTAAAACTAGGTAGATGAAATGATTCTATTCGTTCTCAACAAACACATCCCTGGCTACGCATCCACGCACATATCTGGTGGAAACTTAGCCAAAAGCTTTTTCAGTTCTGTCGATAGTAATGAAGACCCCATTTTTTGTCTACCCAAATGTCTATTTCTTTAAATTTTTAAATACTTACATTCTATTAATTTGATATAAATATGTTTTTTAATCGAGAACCAATCCCTTTTTGGTCGGACGGCTGATGTTACAGCAACATTTGCAACACAGTAACAAAGAAAAACTCACCTCTACGAGGGTGAAATAAGCGTTGAAAGTGATATGGGAATACCGTCAGTTTCAAAAAAGACTTGGTTGCGATAACCGACATCTACGTTGGCGGAACCGCGGGCTTCTTCTTTAATTTAAGAGCTCTGCTCTTGTCGGTGGAGTAATCGCCAACTTTCTCGGGATTCAGCCCTATCCTTAACCTCCCTATACGACGTGACCTCAATCTTTTCTTTGATTTGGTCCATATAAGCTCTTCTAGGTCGACCTCTTCCTCTTCTCCCCTCAATCTTTCCTTCCAATACAGTCCTTAGTAGTAGGTCATGTCGTAATAGGTGTCCTAGCATCTTTCCCCTTCTATTTTCGATAACGTTCAATATATTTCTCTTTTCTTTCACTAGATGTAATACTTCCTCGTTTGTTTTTTTCTCTGTCCAGCTTATTCGTTCCATCCTACGCCAACACCACATCTCGAATGCCTCGAGTCTTTCCCTGTCCCTCTGTGTCATTGTCCACGTTTCACAGCCGTATAACGCCACGCTCCAGACGTAGACTTTTATAAGTTTCTTGCGGACACGAGTTGATATTCTGGCTTTAAGTAGCTGTTTCTTTCCATTGAAAGCGTTTTTCGCCATTGCGATCCTGGCTTTGATATCTGGAGTACATCTGGAGTCGTTGGTGATTATACTTCCTAGGTACTTAAAACTTTTGACTTCTTCTATGATTTTGTTATTTAGTCTAATTGGTCTATTGCGGTTTGAATGTTTGGAGGTCACTAAAATTTTTGTTTTATTAGTGTTGATTTTTAAGCCATATTGGTTGAATGTCTTGTCCATTTCTGTAAGTAGTGCTTCTAGATCTGTCTGGTTTTTGCCTATTGCAGCTATATCATCAGCAAATCTTATAAATTGAATGTTTTCCCCATTAAGTTTGACCCCCCCTTTTCCTGCGTCAATTATCTGTTTAATTGCTGTTTCAATAAAAATATTAAAAATGACTGGTGAAAGTGGACATCCCTGTCGTACTCCTTGTTTTATCTTTGCTTTTCCTTCTTCTTGACCAATTTCTATAACTGTTTCCTGATGTTTGTATAGCTCATATAGGATTTTTCTATCTCTGTAGTCTATGCCTATATTTTTTAAGATTTTCATCATGCCTTCCCAGTTTACTTTATCAAAAGCTTTCTCCAGATCTATAAACGCTATATGTGTATCTAGCCCCAAATCTAATCGTCTGTCAATTATTAAACGTAGTGCCAGGATTGCCTCCCTAGTCCCCTTTCCTTTTCTGAAACCATACTGATCTGGGATTATGTAATTTTCGGAAATTGGTCGAATTCTATTTTGAATAATTTTTAATAATATTTTGCTGGCCTGTGATATTAAACTGAGAGTTCTATGCTCTTCACATTTTAAAGTGTTTTGTTTTTTTGATTGCGTTACTGTTTTACTTTGCTGAAAATCTTTAGGTATCTTACCGGTAATGTACATTTCTTGAATGATATTAAATATTTCATTTTTAATAGGCTCACACACAAGGGCGAAAAGTAAAAATATAAATCCATCAAATTGAATACTAAAATTTCTTTCAATTTATCATATACCGTTACTTTGAACATTATCAATATTGTTATTGTTATTGTTGAATAAGTTTTATTATAATATAGACATATAATAATAAAACTTATTCGTAATTTCCTTTAGTGCCCGAACATTAATTTCAATCGTCAACTACAAGTGTGTGAAAGTCATTTGGTTTGTTATAATTTCATATAAAAAATATTTGGTATGGTAAATTAATTGACAAATAATTATGTTATAGCAGTAATAATTATCTGCAAACTACGTTGTTAGTTATTTTAAAATATTTGACGGCCTCTGTAGCGCGGGTTCGATTCCCGCTCAGTGCAAATATTTGTATGCATGAATATGTCTATTTGCATTTGGTCTGGGTGTTTCTATGTATAATATGTATGTATTTACAAAAAAAAAGTATATAAGTATGTTTATCCGCATTCTAGAACCCATAACACAAGCTAGTTAAACTATGCTTACTTTGGGTCTAGAAAGCGCTGTGTAGAATGTCGTAGAATATTATTTATTTAAATAAGATAAAATGAGACTAGTCTGGCCTTCTAAAAATAAAACTTTAAAATTATACAACTTGTTAGTGTCATTACTAAAATACTTTTTTCTACATAACATATTCAACAATTAGACAATTAAAACACATGGAATTTTTGTTTCTTGTTCACCGTTGTATTTTTCTTATTCTGAAAACATTTATTTATGATCCACTTTTCCCATAGCATCTGTAAATAAATAGGCAAATATTAGGTATGCACAAAATAATATCCCAGATAATGAATTTCCTAAAAAATAAGAAGGTAATTATTAAAATTTGCAAGGATATCGATAAAACAAAGGATGCTTATCAGTAGATCGCTAGTTGTGATACTTAGAGTTCTTATTCAAATAGTAGGGTCCGAAAAAACTGTGTAACTGAGCAAAGCTCCTCGAGAGGAAGTAGGGCGCCACGTATAATTGAAAACTAGTGTAAGATCTATCACTTAAGGAAATTCCTGTGGCAATAAATATGGTGGCTTTGGATTTATGTATCTTGAAATTGGCTGTAGAAGAAGATAACAAATGAAAAGAAGTAATCGGATAAAGAAAAAGGAAAAAATAAAAACAAGATTCATGGAATCAATATAGCAAAGTGCAAGCCTTTGAGTTGCTGCTAAAGGCTTTATGCAGGCGCTGCCACTCTTTTGCCTTTTATAGTACGGCCGCTGAGTTATTACCGATTTGACAGATTATTCTTAAATTAATCGATATAACCTTGCACGAGCGACACATTTGCCGAATGATTTAGAATACCTCTTTAATATAAAACTTTATGTCAAAATGTCAGAATCAAGTAATTTTCCAATAAACTCTGTTTCAAAACTTAAAATAGTTTGTAAATAATATGAAAACATTTATTTTTTGTTCTTTGGCGCGCTTGTTCAAAGTTACATCGTGCGTCTAGTTTTCATAGTGATGTGCTTGATAGTGTTCGGTCCGAATTCATTGGAATAGATATGATATTTATTTTATTTGGATATTTTTATTTTACTTATTCCTTCGAGCAACTAGACTAAATATAATGCTACCATTTTTTTGCGGGTCTTAATTGCACTGTGTTGCCAGTATCTTATGATTTTTAAGATTTATGTGTGATCCAAAGACAGAAATACTGTTTTCTATGATTTAAAAATAAATACAATTAAAATGACTATGTATAATTTTTAACATTTATAATATATAAAACAACATTTAATAAATATAATTTTCTCCCTCAATTAAGCAATGTTATAGGTGTATTTTTTTAAGTAATTGGCGATACTATTCTGGCAACATCCTTACCACCGCTATTTTAATCTGTTTAGTCATCTTCCGTACTCTCGTGCGCACAGACTACGTTCTCTTGTGTAACCGTTGTTTTTTAACTCGGCTTTCTCCTGTTTATCGTTGCGCTTTATTGGACTATTTTTTTTTGTGTTTGGTAATTTTGTTGAAAATGCCGAAACGAGGAAAAACATTGAATAGTCAATGTCGTGAGCTTGTACTAAAGCTACAGGATTACTTTGAGCGTGAGTCACAAAATGGCGGCCCTTTGATTCCTGTCACTCAAGTGAAAGATCGGGTTTCACAAGCTCTTGGAATTGGTGCAAAAACACTATATAATATAAATAAAGAAAAATTTGGTGCTTCTGGAAGTGAAGATAATATTTTATGCACTCCTAAGAAAAAACGAAGACAAAAGCCCGTGACAGGTGTTGATGTTTTTGATGCAGATGCAATAAGAAACCACATATATGGTTATTATACTAGGAAAGAGTTTCCAACTAGACGTTTGCTTTTGGTCTCTTTAACAGAAGCTGGCTTGTTTAAAGGCGGTAAAACGGCGTTGTCAAAACTATTGCACGAAATTGGGTTTGAATATAAAAAAACGAATAAAAGGAAAATATTAATGGAAAGATTTGATTTAATAATTAAAAGGAGTGTCTTTTTAAGAGAAGCCAGAAAAATCGAGTCTTGGGACAACGTCGTTTTTGTTGACGAAACATGGTTAAATGCGAACCACACTGTGTCACGCTCTTGGACTGACGAAACAAAAGCATCAACCTCAAAGGTTCCAATTGGAAAAGGATCGCGACTGATAATTAGTCACGCCGGTTCTGCTGGAAGTGGTTTCTTTGAAAATGGACTGCTGGCTTTCGCGTCAAAAAGTACTTCCGATTACCACGAGGAGATGGATACAGACACTTTTACGAATTGGTTCGAAAATCAATTATTACCCAGCCTGCCAGAGCCTTCTATCATAATAATGGACAACGCTTCATATCACTCGAAACAAGTGAATAAAGCGCCTACTCAGGCCTACAAGAAAGCTGATCTCCTAGCATGGCTACACCAAAATGGAATTGAAACTACTGCCGAATTGCTAAAGTCTGACTTAGTAAAGTTGGTACGCGAAAATAAATCATCAAGAGTCCGTTATGAAGTAGATGAGATAGCTCTGGCACATGGACATCGGGTACTTCGAATTCCTCCTTATCACTGCCAGTACAATGCCATTGAGCTAATATGGGCACAAATCAAAGGTATTGTTTTTTATCGCATAAGTTATGAATATGAATAATTTGTACTATTATAACATCCAATATTCAGCATATAAGTAAAAAGATATTTTTATGGTCTTCCACATCTTTTTAGGACTCTTTATGCTGTTCGAGAGTTCACTATTATTATATTCTGTTTTTAGCTTACGCAACAAGTCATTACAGAAGTTCCTATATCTATTGTAAATTATGCGCAAGAGGCAGTCGCTTGGTGCTTTTCTGGTCTTGAGATGTAATCGATCCCTATGTTTCATGCATCGAATAAGACCAGGTGTGATCCATGGTTTGATATTGTATTTTGAGTGGCATATTCGTGTCATATGTGTGTGCTTGCTAACAATATCGGTTAGCTGCTCACAAAAACTAGTTACTCTCTGGTTCACCCCTGCACTGCTTAACGATTGGAGCCAGTCAACCTCCCCAAGTTCTTTCTTTATAGCCTCTGTATCACGTTTGGTGATAGTTCGGTCCAGGCAACGCTTAACAGTTCTGTTTTCAATTAGGCCAAGCAACACCATGTCATGGTCAGTTATACTGGATGTACAAATTACACCAACTACATTTCTGACGGCGTTTACAAATATATGATCATGACATGCGTCCGCCCTTGTTGGTTTTGAAATTGCCGGGAAAAGGCCGTGTTCTGCAGTTATGGACAAATATTCTACTAGATCCTCTTCACATTTCGGTGAAAGTAAATTTATGTTCACGTCACCAGTAAGAATTTGTACCGTTGATTTGCCTGTGATTTTGTCCAGGAGGCAATGCAAGGATCGAAGGAACCTTTTGCAGTGACCTGAGGGTGGTCGATAAATAGCGAGGAGAGTAATCATATTGCTGAGTTCTACCTGCAATACGTTAGCATCGCTAACATCTGGCTCTGTGACACTTGCGCTTAGTGAATCGTGAACGTAAACCACTACTCCTGTGTTTTGGTTAATTATTTTATTTGTATTAAAACTGGTGTATGATGGCATTTGTGGTATTATAGTAGTCATCTAACCAACATTCTGTTAAAATTAATATGTCGAAGGAAATGTTCATTCTTTTAAGAAATACAATAAATTGGTCATAATTTTTTGTGATGCTCCTAATGTTGAATGTCAATATTTTAAAGTTATAGTTTTTTGTTATTACTGATGCGCATTTTTCAGGCATTGGTACTGTAAGACAATTTATACATAAAGAATCTAACTCTTCAGTGTGTTTATCAATCATGGGTGTAATAATAGTAAGGCCTCAGGAAGGTTAGACATAGAACAATATGATTATGATGGTTACCAATGCCCAAGACATTATATTTTAATAATATTATTTTGTTTGTTGTGATACTGTACATTTTTTGTATAATATAGTTATTGTGACTTATTGTGTGTTTATATATGAAAGTATAGTAATAAATATAATAAAATAATAACGTGATCATATTATCAGATATACGTATATTGGTGTGTAGTGTGGTATAATTATTGACATCCCTATCATATAATATTATATATAAGAAGATGTATAATGTATGATATAGATGTATATTGTATATAATGGGCTTATAAAAGTGTGCATGAGATGCGGTCTTATAAAAAAGTTCAGATGGGTGAATTGAAAATACGCAGAAGATCGTCGCGTGTGCGTACCGGCAGGGCAGGCCCGCCCTCACGCTGTTTAACATAAATGTTCCCCTGTGTACACCAGCAGAAGGAGTAGTCATTTTCCTTTGATTTTGTTCTTGCCTCACGAAAAAGTAGTCGGTTTTCCTTGGTTAGGCGCTCATTGTAGAAGATTTTTTGTGAGAAACCAGGAATTTCTAAATCAGTAGATGTCATATTCCTTCTAGACTTCGAAGCCTTTATTATCTGGTCTCGTTTGCTCCGACGTAGAAGGCGCACCACCACTGGTCTTGAAAACTTGACGTTTTGTTCGGCAGATAATGCAGACCTAATACGGGGACCCACTCTGGCAACCCAATCAATGTCGCAGTCGGTTAACTCAACACCAATCTTCCGCGCCGCTAAAAGTGCAATTTGGTGTAGATTTTCATTCGAATGTTCAGGAACTCCGGCTAATTCCAGTTCATTGCGCAGGTGTTGTTGCGCTTGTCCGTTCAGTTCTTGCTTTAGTTCCGTAACCTTCGATTCGAGCAGCTTCATGTCCTCTTCACGCTTTTCCAGGTGCTTCATTCGCTTTTCATTAGCATCCACAGTTGACCCCAATTCTGCCAGCTTAGTATGACAATGTACTAACGACTCAGTGGCATCTTCAAGTTGCTTTTTCAGTGAAGATATTTCCCGCGTTAGGTGCCGTACCTCTTCGATCAGTTCCTTGACCTCAGAATTGATGTTAACCTCTGTGCAAGTGTCGGTCTTTTTCCTCGTAGTGACATTCATATCCGTGGAACGTACGGGCGTTAAACTGTTGTCTCCTCCTTTCTTCTGCATAGCACAGCAGTCCGGGCATTTCCATACTTTTATTTTCTCAGTTGACAACGTATTCAGTTTAATACATTGAGAACAAAAACTTTTTGCGCATGCATCGGTTGAACATTTTATACAGTTCTCCTTGGTATTCTTTAAACAACCATAGCATTTCATTTTGAGATAAATAATATGGATTTTATTATTTGTATGTAGAATTTGCACCAAGTGCTTCCTATTAATAGACAGATAGTATTTCAAACACAAAAAGAGCACACGTGTCCAGCCGGAATCGAACTCGAGCCACTCTGCGTATTGTCCACTAGCACGTACTTTACGGCCGAAGCTATCGTGACATTAAGCTTCGTTTTAAAAATATCAACCTAATACTAACTTTTAAACTTTCGCGTTCCATGATATAATAATTATATTTACGGGGATTAACGCGATCACTTATTTAAAGGTATTACATACCTCTGGTTTGCCTGACGTTTCGACCAGGTTGCACTGGCCGTGGTCACAGGCTGACTGGCTCAGCGTTGCACGCCCTCCGTCGTCGAATCCGTGAAGTAGAAGATTCCTCTTCCACCCGCACATTTTCGATATTGTTGAGATTTTTGTTTCGCCATGTACCGTCACATACTACACTAACAGTGTCCCTATTCTGTAAGCAAACCGATGTGTTCCTATTCTGGTGTTTATCCGACTGCGCAGAAAAAAAAAACATACCACCTCGCTTTTCTGCGCAGTCGGATAAACACCAGAATAGGAACACATCGGTTTGCTTACAGAATAGGGACACTGTTAGTGTAGTATGTGACGGTACATGGCGAAACAAAAATCTCAACAATATCGAAAATGTGCGGGTGGAAGAGGAATCTTCTACTTCACGGATTCGACGACGGAGGGCGTGCAACGCTGAGCCAGTCAGCCTGTGACCACGGCCAGTGCAACCTGGTCGAAACGTCAGGCAAACCAGAGGTATGTAATACCTTTAAATAAGTGATCGCGTTAATCCCCGTAAATATAATTATTATATCATGGAACGCGAAAGTTTAAAAGTTAGTATTAGGTTGATATTTTTAAAACGAAGCTTAATGTCACGATAGCTTCGGCCGTAAAGTACGTGCTAGTGGACAATACGTAGAGTGGCTCGAGTTCGATTCCGGCTGGACACGTGTGCTCTTTTTGTGTTTGAAATACTATCTGTCTATTAATAGGAAGCACTTGGTGCAAATTCTACATACAAATAATAAAATCCATATTATTTATCTCAAAATGAAATGCTATGGTTGTTTAAAGAATACCAAGGAGAACTGTATAAAATGTTCAACCGATGCATGCGCAAAAAGTTTTTGTTCTCAATGTATTAAACTGAATACGTTGTCAACTGAGAAAATAAAAGTATGGAAATGCCCGGACTGCTGTGCTATGCAGAAGAAAGGAGGAGACAACAGTTTAACGCCCGTACGTTCCACGGATATGAATGTCACTACGAGGAAAAAGACCGACACTTGCACAGAGGTTAACATCAATTCTGAGGTCAAGGAACTGATCGAAGAGGTACGGCACCTAACGCGGGAAATATCTTCACTGAAAAAGCAACTTGAAGATGCCACTGAGTCGTTAGTACATTGTCATACTAAGCTGGCAGAATTGGGGTCAACTGTGGATGCTAATGAAAAGCGAATGAAGCACCTGGAAAAGCGTGAAGAGGACATGAAGCTGCTCGAATCGAAGGTTACGGAACTAAAGCAAGAACTGAACGGACAAGCGCAACAACACCTGCGCAATGAACTGGAATTAGCCGGAGTTCCTGAACATTCGAATGAAAATCTACACCAAATTGCACTTTTAGCGGCGCGGAAGATTGGTGTTGAGTTAACCGACTGCGACATTGATTGGGTTGCCAGAGTGGGTCCCCGTATTAGGTCTGCATTATCTGCCGAACAAAACGTCAAGTTTTCAAGACCAGTGGTGGTGCGCCTTCTACGTCGGAGCAAACGAGACCAGATAATAAAGGCTTCGAAGTCTAGAAGGAATATGACATCTACTGATTTAGAAATTCCTGGTTTCTCACAAAAAATCTTCTACAATGAGCGCCTAACCAAGGAAAACCGACTACTTTTTCGTGAGGCAAGAACAAAATCAAAGGAAAATGACTACTCCTTCTGCTGGTGTACACAGGGGAACATTTATGTTAAACAGCGTGAGGGCGGGCCTGCCCTGCCGGTACGCACACGCGACGATCTTCTGCGTATTTTCAATTCACCCATCTGAACTTTTTTATAAGACCGCATCTCATGCACACTTTTATAAGCCCATTATATACAATATACATCTATATCATACATTATACATCTTCTTATATATAATATTATATGATAGGGATGTCAATAATTATACCACACTACACACCAATATACGTATATCTGATAATATGATCACGTTATTATTTTATTATATTTATTACTATACTTTCATATATAAACACACAATAAGTCACAATAACTATATTATACAAAAAATGTACAGTATCACAACAAACAAAATAATATTATTAAAATATAATGTCTTGGGCATTGGTAACCATCATAATCATATTGTTCTATGTCTAACCTTCCTGAGGCCTTACTATTATTACACCCATGATTGATAAACACACTGAAGAGTTAGATTCTTTATGTATAAATTGTCTTACAGTACCAATGCCTGAAAAATGCGCATCAGTAATAACAAAAAACTATAACTTTAAAATATTGACATTCAACATTAGGAGCATCACAAAAAATTATGACCAATTTATTGTATTTCTTAAAAGAATGAACATTTCCTTCGACATATTAATTTTAACAGAATGTTGGTTAGATGACTACTATAATACCACAAATGCCATCATACACCAGTTTTAATACAAATAAAATAATTAACCAAAACACAGGAGTAGTGGTTTACGTTCACGATTCACTAAGCGCAAGTGTCACAGAGCCAGATGTTAGCGATGCTAACGTATTGCAGGTAGAACTCAGCAATATGATTACTCTCCTCGCTATTTATCGACCACCCTCAGGTCACTGCAAAAGGTTCCTTCGATCCTTGCATTGCCTCCTGGACAAAATCACAGGCAAATCAACGGTACAAATTCTTACTGGTGACGTGAACATAAATTTACTTTCACCGAAATGTGAAGAGGATCTAGTAGAATATTTGTCCATAACTGCAGAACACGGCCTTTTCCCGGCAATTTCAAAACCAACAAGGGCGGACGCATGTCATGATCATATATTTGTAAACGCCGTCAGAAATGTAGTTGGTGTAATTTGTACATCCAGTATAACTGACCATGACATGGTGTTGCTTGGCCTAATTGAAAACAGAACTGTTAAGCGTTGCCTGGACCGAACTATCACCAAACGTGATACAGAGGCTATAAAGAAAGAACTTGGGGAGGTTGACTGGCTCCAATCGTTAAGCAGTGCAGGGGTGAACCAGAGAGTAACTAGTTTTTGTGAGCAGCTAACCGATATTGTTAGCAAGCACACACATATGACACGAATATGCCACTCAAAATACAATATCAAACCATGGATCACACCTGGTCTTATTCGATGCATGAAACATAGGGATCGATTACATCTCAAGACCAGAAAAGCACCAAGCGACTGCCTCTTGCGCATAATTTACAATAGATATAGGAACTTCTGTAATGACTTGTTGCGTAAGCTAAAAACAGAATATAATAATAGTGAACTCTCGAACAGCATAAAGAGTCCTAAAAAGATGTGGAAGACCATAAAAAACGTATGCAACCTATCAGCAAATAAAAAAGAGCCTAAGGAACTTTTAACTATATCCAATGGTACAGACGCTGTACAATCATTGAACAAATGTAGTACTTATTTTTCAACAGTGGGGCAAAACCTAGCCAATGAGATATTGAAACAGCTTCAGCAGAGCCAGAAGGCATTAGCAGCTAAGATCAGCAGCAGACTTATAACCAACTCATTCTTTCTGCAACCCACTGACGAAATTGAAGTAGAATCTCTGATACTATCATTACAGAATGATAAAGCATGATGATGGATTGACTAATAGCTTCTTAAAAGAAATAAAAAATCTAATTGTACCACCCCTAACTGATATATTTAACTTGAGTTTACAATCTGGTATATTTCCTGATGCCTGGAAGACTGCGTCGATTACGCCAATTTACAAACACGGCCCTAAGGATGCTCCGGAAAGCTACCGACCGATCTCGCTACTGACAGCGTTTTCGAAATTACTCGAGAAGCTGGTTAATGATAGACTGATTAAATACATAGAATCTCACAATCTTGTCTCCGATAGGCAGTTCGGGTTTAGAAGAGGCAAATCGACTGATGACGCCGTTGCTCTGTTAACATCAACAGTTTCGTCTCACATTGACAAAGGACGGTTCGCCATAGGTGCATTCTTGGACCTGGCTAAGGCGTTTGATACCGTTTCAGTTCCGATCCTTTTAGCGAAATTGGAAAAGAAATTTGGCATACGTGGTATAGCCTTGAAATGGTTTGAGAGCTATCTATCGGGAAGGAAGCAGTGTGTTAAAGTGAGTAACTCTAAAAGTGATCTGCATACTATCAATTTTGGCGTCCCACAGGGTAGCGTGCTTGGCCCAACGCTCTTTATAATGTATATGGACGATATTCACGATGCGATCAATGCCAATACAATATGCTATGCCGATGACACTGTTGTCATATTTGATGGTGCAAGCTGGGCTGAGGCATTTTCGAAAGCTGAGTCAGGCCTGGGGCAAGTATCAGCATGGTTGCGTTATAATTTATTGACACTGAACGCCAGTAAAACTAAATATGTTTGCTTTCACAAAACAGCTGCATCGGCCCCTTGCACGTCTCTTGGCATCAAATTACACAACTGCAAAGAAACGAAAGGTTGCAACTGTGAATTCATCCAAAGGACAGCTAGCATTAAATACCTTGGCGTAATCATTGACCAAAACTTGGGCTTTAGGGAGCATATCATAGTTTTGTCAAACAGAGTGCGGAAAACTGCAAACATAATGAAATTACTACGTTCTTCAGCGCCAACTGACGTCCTGAAATCCGTTTATTTTGCCCTGAGTCAGTCGCTTATGACGTATTGTATAGGAAGCTGGGGTGCTGCTCAGAAAACCTTCCTTATGCAATTGGAAAGAGCTCAACGCGCAGTACTGAAAGCCATGTACCAAAAGCCCGTTCTGTAGACCCGAGACGGCGTGCGGTTTTAGTCGGTTCAAGCCCGACATAACCGCCCCCGCTGGCACGCGGGGGGGTATCCGAAGGGATTTCCGCACGATAAAAAAAAAAAAAAAAAAAAAAAAAAAAAGGTATCCCACAACACAGCTCTACAAGGACAGCAAGGTACCTACCGTACGCCAATTGTTTATATTGAGAACGTTTCTTAAAGCACATCAAACAGTTATAAATAGCGAACACTATGAACATCTCCTTAAACGCCGGGTATATAGAGTGACGGTGCCTAAAGTTGATACCACATTTGCAGAACGGTTTGGCCCACACATTGAGTATTTTATATATAATAAGGTAGCTAAGTCTTGTGACATCAGAAACTGCTCACTAAAAGAGGCGAAAATGGTGGTTACAAAGTGGCTAATATCACTGACATACGAGGCTACAGAAATTCTTCTACTGCACTAAGTTGGAATACCTACTAGTATTTGCCCAGTATTTATTTATTTATATATACATACAATATACACATCTGTATATAAATATACATATTACATACTACTATTATATACATGTATTTCATATCCTATTTATTCTTTCTTCTAACTCTTGTAAGTTCTTGTAAATTACATTAAACTTTATGACCGAGCACTGAAACTGAATGAGGCAAACGTCACGGTACCCACAGGACAGGCTTGCCTAGTGTGGGGCCAACGGTAAACTTTTTCAATTTGTAAATGATTTTAGGAAATAAATTATTTTTATTTTTATTTTTTTATAGGCAAATGAAGATGAAATCGGGTTGCGATAGAGTTCATTAAATATATAATTTGATTTCAATCGTCAAGACCTGACAGTTTTAATAGGCCACAAACAGTTGTACAAAACTTAATTTTAAATATAATTATGATATCTAACAGGTATTTTTTAAATATATTAAAAAATAATTATTAAGTACCTTAAACGCTTTCCTGAACTTGGTAGACATGAGACTGTACAGTAACGGGTTAAGAATCGTTGTGAACCAATTATTGAACATAGCTATTTTTAGGCCAATCGAAAACCACTGCAAAGCAAAAAACGTCGTCACTTTTAATTATGATATGTGGTTTTAAGTATATTATATGACCTACTAGGTACTTTGGACTTATTGTAGATAAACATTTTAACTGGAACTTTCACATAAACTCAGTTTATGAAAGGTTACGAGCTATTTCGGCCAAATTTTACATTCCCCCTTGACACTCCCCGCCGGGATTTCCCTTGCACCCCGACTGACCCAGGGTCATCTCCGGTTTCGATGGCCTCTTCGGGTGAGGGAACCACGGTGTCGCCGTCTTCCCCCCGGAAAGAGGAGGGGGGGGGGCGTTCAGCGCGCTGCTTCTCCAGCCTGCTTCTGCTGATATGAAAGGCGGCCTCACCTGCCACTCCCAGGCCTGCGCTCATGGAAATCGAAGGTCGTTGAGCGACCTCCGGTGTCTATATCACCTACAACGCACGGCGAGCATGTTGCGGGCTCGGCGGAGAGTTCTAAATCTCCCCCGGGCGCGCTCTGCGACCTCTTTCTCAAGCATTACATGCTCATGCTCGCAGAAGGAGGCGGTGGCGGTCCAAGCGCTCGCACTCCGCACCATTGCCGCATGCTGCCGAGCGAGAAGACTCCCACCCCGATGGCTGCCACGAGGTCACGCCTCGGCGACGCTCAACTACCAGAAAAATTACGAAAAACCAGCTAGAAGTACCGAGATTTAAAAACTACTACGGTCAGTTGACAATATGTAGTTCCTAAGCTAAAAACGAAACAAGCCACGAATACTTGCGAGAAATAAATACTAAAAAGCCAAATATAAAAAATTCTATCATAACTTATAACAGCCTGTATAATGTTGTTTTCTTCAACTTCGTTAACACAAACCGGTTACGGCACGATGCAGTGGTGACGCCTGCACACTGTCGAGTACTTGTAAAATATCAGCCAACAGGTTATCGAAACGAATCGAAAGTTACGATTATAAATATAAGTTCCACGGAATATACCCTGTGAACTGGCGATCGGTCCTGTCTGTTATTTTGCAACTTTCCAAGGCGTTGATGAGACTGAATGTTTGGCGAGTGCACGAGTTGTGTGGGAAATTGGGGGAGCCGTATTTCGTTAAATTGTTTGATATTATAATTTAACGAAATACGTGGCTTTTTTATGTATTCGATGTAAATTAAAATAAAAAGGTTTTTCTTACCACTTGAAAATGCAATACCGTCCTTTCATCAGTGAAGTACAGAAGACTCCACATAAAATAGCTAGGCAGAGAGCACACCACAAAAGACACCGTCAAAGCAACTAAAGATCAAAATTTACAATTAGATTCACGTTCACTTATGTCTTTTATGATCTTACTTAAGTGCTAAATAACTTACAGATCAATTTGTTCGCATATTTTCTTTTCAAATTTCTATTGTACACCATCCTTTCTTTCAAATTATATTTCTGATGGTAGTTGATTTTAAATACTATCATAGCATAAACGCAAATCATAATGCTGAGGGGTATAATAAATGTAATCACTATTGTACACACTATAATAATCTTCGGTGTGGAAGTTAAAAGAATAGAACATCTCAATGTATTGCCAGTATCTACGAAAGCAAATGTCCATATCAATGGTAATGTCTCTGTAATAGCGATCACCCAAAGTGCCAAAATGATCTTGCATACTCTTTTCCATACGGGTGTACTTAGTGACTTCATTGGGTAACATATCGCAATATACCTTTCAATTGATAAAGCTGTCATCACCAAAGTTCCGTGATTCCACAATAATGAGAGAAAAAAAGATTGGATACAAATGTAGACTTTGCAAGTCAACACTCCTGTCGAATATTCCAGGGTATTCTCAGGGGACAAAATTTGATAAATAACAATAAAAATTTGGAAAGTAATTAGCAAATCCGAGATAGCTAAATCGAATAAATAGTAGTTCGTAGCGGTGTGCATAGTTTTGGTGTAGTAAATGACAATGCATATCAAAATATTCCCAACTAGACTGAAAAAGAACACAACTAATAGTAATACTGAAAATATGATTTTGGATGAGTAAGACTCTTCTTTTCCTTCAAAGAACTCTTTCCATTTTTGTAACAATTCTTCTGTTCCATTTGACATATTGAAATTCGCGAATTTCTGCAACGAAGATAATTATTAACTGAATTTACTATCAATAGGTTAATTTTAATTCGTTTTTTTTTATGACAGCTGCACGATTTTATTGCTATCTGCGTGCTATCCTATCGACGACTGTGCTTATATTTGTTTCCATATCGGTTGTGAACCACATAAGTACCCTTAACATGACCTGCTCTATTAGTTAGTATGTTTGTTTTAAGTCATACACCCACGATAATTGGATTATTTTTCGAGGAGTGGTTTTGGTGACTGAAAACATGATAATACCTCTTATTTTGTTAAGCGTGCTTTCACACAAAATGTACTGTTCGTTTTATATTATTATCAGGCCTTTTAATGAACACCCTAAATAAAGTAGCTTGGAGGAATAACGAATATTTCACCTTCTCTAGAGGGGTAATAATATTATTTTAAAATGAGTGTTAGGCGAAAAATAAATGCATAATGCAAGTAACAAAATGAGTTCATGAGAACATTTTCTTAGGTACTGCCCCCCCTGGCCGGCGGGGGGGTATCCGAAGGGATTTCCGCACGAAAAAAAAAAAAGGTACTATAGTAACAAACCCGAGGGGCCATCTCGAAACCGGAGATGGCCCAGGGTCAGTCGGGTTGCGAGGGAAATGCCTTATGGGCAACCTTACACCTCGGCGTCTGAAGACCCGAGACGGCGTGCGGTTTTAGTCGGTTCAAGCCCGACATGACCGCCCCGCTGGCCAGTGGGGGAGGGGGATCCAAGGGGATTTCCGCACGAAGTATTGCCAGTTGAGCGAAATTACTCGTTGTTAGGAAAGGGTCCACGTCGGTAGTGTAATGGCTAGGATTCAAAATCGCACCTCTCGATCGTAAGGCCGACTCATTAAGCAATAAGCTAAGTAAAAATACTTAAAAGTCAAAATAGGACATCATATTCCTGCTATGTATCATTAATGACTCTTGCAACGCGTTAGTGACATCTCTGGCGTAACAAGCTTCCAAAAGTTACGGTAATCTATATTATAAAAATCAATGTTTATGTAACTGTTTGTTCGTATATTCGAATGAATCGTACTCATCCAATTTTTTTATACCACTAAGGTGGCAGACAAACACACGGCCCATCTGATGGGAAGCTTGAATGAAACTTGCGCGTAGGTATAGGCAATTGTTTGATTCGGTAGGTGGTGGTACTAAATGACGACCGAGACTCTGCTTTAAGCTTTCCTCTTGGGTTGGGAGGTTGGGAGGCAGTCGCTCCCGTAAAAGACGAAGACGTCACATCCAAAGGTAGAAAACGCACCCCGGGCTCTGGATGCAATCACTCAAAGATGTTAATGATAATGTATATTAAGTAGGTTCAATGTAAAATTAGTTTCAGTACCTTCAAATGTTTACATATTGAGAAGTATTATGTTTATACAGCTGTACTACAATAAATTGCAGCATGATATATAAGTTTTATTATCGGGATATTTGATAGCAACGTGTAATTGAATGAGGACATTATCAACGATTCAGTGTAGCGCCGTGTGCCTTTCAAGTGTGTCATTTTGTTGGGTAAAATGTGGAGTAAATATGCCTTAAACGTCACAAGACTCAATTGTTCAGTCCATCCAAGGTTAGTTAGTCTATTTGTTGCTATGCTATTCTCTCACTGATATTTTACAAGTTATATAATACTTTGAATGATCCGTATAGAAATCTGTTGTCACTAACAAAGAAAACTAGTTTCAAACAGGAAAAACATTCACTAAATGTTTCTTCTGCAGGTTAACTTAAATAAGTAAAGGTAATACGTTTTTGAATTAATTTGTTTCAAGTAACAAAATATATTGGCAATATAACATACTATATTTAAAGACGGAAAATTTACAAATATTTTGGTGAGGTAAGCAATAAAATGTTGGAGGGTTCAATTCAAAAATTTTGAACTAAAATTAGCGCATTGTTATTAAATTTTTGTCCCCAAAAATATTATCTAAAGAATATATCAAATAAGAGCTAGTTAAGCTCTGCTCACTTTGGGTCTAGATAGCGTTATAAAGTGTTCTAGAATGTTTATTTATTATTTAGTGTGGGTTTATGAAAATGATATGGAAGTTATCAGCAGTTACTTATGGAAATATAATTTACCCTCAAGCAATTACTTAATGATCACAAACATCTTATTATCATTAAGCTTGAGAATATTTTTTGTTATTGGGCTATAAATATACACAAGTTATGTCATGTGCATTGCATATCATTGGAATCCATACACAAATATGGTCAAATCGACAACAACCACACGATATCTCAGGTGATGGATGGCAGATGATACTGCTGCAAGGAAAATGGTCTACCTGTTCTTAACATTCCTTTGCCACAATTTCCGCTGAATATTGTAGGGCTGGTGATAGCACAGGACTGGCTATCAGCCCTATACTATCCGGCCAATCAAATTCAACCATATTTTTTCGTAAGTATTCATATTCACTCGACTAAATCTCGAATACCTAAATTTGAACAGCAAGCATAATGGAATGACAGCAGCGCAAATGACACAAAAAATGACACAATAGTGCAATATTATAATATATAATGAGTAACAATGCAAACTAACAACTATCCTATCATATTTGAGTACATAAGGAGTCGACTACTTTACTATCTCAGTTGATAAACGGTATATACAAAAAAAAATCTTATCCAAGATAAACTAAATAAGTAAATATAACATAGCATAACTTATATCATAACACTTGATAAAAAACGACGATATAGATGACATTCACTGATATTTTAGATATCTATAAATATAAAAGATTACATCACTACTTAAATCTTGTAAGAATATGCTAACCGACCTTGTTTCTTGCTTAACTTGTTTATTCTAGTTCAACTTTGTTTTGAACGCCTTGCGATTTTTTAAATATACTGCATAAACTGATGTATCTTTTCTATGCGTTGACTAAGAAGTTTCATTTTTTCACAGCTTCAAGACATTCCAGTCCTAACTATTTGATATAAATTTTATATTGATACTTTATCACGTTCCTGAAATAGACGTCTTGACAGACAGACCGACAAACAACGAAGTGATCATACGAGTATATGGGTCCGTTTTAACTATCTGTTATTTCAAACTCCAGACATTAGAGGCTTTTGACAATTGCATGATCAGTATTTTATATCAGTTACAAAATGATTAATTCAATGTTTTTAATTTCTGATGTAGGTAACAGCAGTCGTAAAGATATAAATACTTAAATATACGCTTGGCTAGGATAGAAAGTGAAATAATATCATTCGTCGATTGTTCCTCTATACTCGTATCTCTGGTGGAAACGCAGCCTAAATAATGGGCAATATCCGTTTAGTGAATCGCTTTTATGTTTTTTTTTTGTAGGTTTTTATATAGTCATAAGGCCCTAGGTAATTAACTAATTAATAAACTCAACTTTGAAACCAAATAAAATGAAACCAATTTGACTTGAAACTTTTCGATACTGTAAATCACTAATGTATTTCATAACTTTTATAAAATCAGTCAAGGAGTAAAAATTTAAAAATACAAAAAATGCATTCGGTGTAACGGTCAGGTTTTAAACGTGAAGTATTATGCCGAATAAATCGAGATTCCTTTAGTGTTAAAAGTAATTGGTTCTGTACGATAGAAACAGCAAGCGTTTATAATGTGAACTATTCAGAACAGATCCAAGTAGCTCAGTTAGTATAGAAACTTATCCTCCTAAAAAGAACTACCGCTTATCCTGGATGTTGATATTTTTCAATTAAAAGAAAAAGCTGGCTGAAAATTCTTCAAAACTGATCTTATTTTTTATTTTTTTTTTAGATGGGCCCGAGCAATTCAGTCTTCTGCTGAAGGCAGCTATATACAGAATCTGGGGTCTGAACCACTGTGCTATGACACGCTGGGTGATGTTATAGCACAGTCGGTAGACAAGTACCCTGATAGAGTCGCTGTTAAGTCCCTACATGAGAATATAACTATCACCTATGAACAGTTATTGAAACAGGTAAGATTACAAGTTGCCAAAAAATGCCGTGAAATTTCACGTGCTTCCTTAGAATTTCTAGAGGTTTATTCTCCTGAGTGAAAGAAAGAAAGAAAATATGTTATATTGCATAATAATAATAAATAGATAATATTCTACGACATTATACACAGCGCTTTCTAGCCCCAAAGTAAGCATAGTTTAACTAGCTTGTGTTATGGGTTCCAGAATACTTTTTTTTTATAAATATTTACATTTTATACATAGAAACACCCAGACCAATGCAAATAGACATATTCATGCGTACAAATATTTGCACTGAGCGGGAATCGAACCCGCGCCCCCTTGTCGTAGCAGTCGAATGCACTACCGCTACCCCACAGAGGCCGTATATCACCACGCCCATTAAATAAGGTTCAATTAAGCCTTCAGTGAGAGGTTTCTAGCACCTTAGGCCATTGCAAGTTTATTATCAATCCTGCACAACCGTGATATTATCATTATCCTCACAAAAATTTCCAGTTGCATCCAAAGGTTGTACTTTAGAGCACGAGTTCTATTTATTGTAATCATTTTAGTGATATTATTGAAGTTGCATGTAATATCAGAGGGTATCTTCTGAATTTAACAGGGATCTTGAAAACAGAATAAAAGTTCAATTAAATTTTTAAGCACTCTGTATGCTTACTTTTTTCTGAAGATTTTAGATCGGAAAAAGAGAACATCTAGGACGGGACTTGAACCCGCGACCAGTCCCTTACAGGGGGAATGCTCTGACCAACTGAGCCACCTAGACACGTCCCAGATATTCGAAATTCTCCGATACATTATTACGTCTTCTACCGTAAGTCTTGCGAACTACGAAAACAATGAATAACTTTACAGTCATTTTTAAACATTGTTTTTTTTTTGTTTTTTTTTTTGTTTTGTTTGTTTTTTTTGTTTCTGGTCGCGGGCTCAAGTCCCGTCCTAGATGTTCTCTTTTTCCGATCTAAAATCTTCAGAAAACAGAATAAAAGGTTATAATTCATTGTCACAAACTCATTTAAAATGCAATTTCTGCATTGTATACATTTATAATCCTCTTAGGCGATAAACTTCAAAAGACTATGAGTACTAGGTGTTATACTGGAAACAGAGACCTAGGCCCACAGTGGGACAATTTCTGAGATCATAAGGATTTTTTTTGAGCTATCGCTATCAAGTTTAGGGGAACGATTACAATTTAAAACATCCCCCTGAATATATATCTAGACACGAACAGCCTGATGCGGTTACAACCACTCATCAGAGTTAGCTCTCTAAGTCTAGTTACGGCTACGTCCTCTCAGTGAAAATGGGTTTTATTTTCAGGCTGACTCTCTAGGATGTGCCCTCCGAGCTCAAGGTCTGGAGAGAGGAGACAGACTAGGTATATGGACACACAACTGCGTGGCATGGATCGTGGCTTCAGTTGCAGCTGCAAGAGCGGGACTGATTTCGGTATGTTTAGTCACATAGTCATGGTAATTCATGGACAGGTTAAAATTCTACAACCTTCACCTAATATGAGCAGAACGTGAAACTAAACAACACAGATATCTATTAGATAAAAAAAAAATATGATTATTATCATCCATACATAAATTGAATAAAAAAAAAAATAGATAAATTTAGTTTTAGTTTAAACTAATGGTGTTTAAATGATCTATATATTTCGTTTCAGGTTCTAATAAATCCTGTATATGAGAAAAACGAACTAACTTTTTGTATAAAGAAGACAGAATTGAAGAGTATATTAGTAGCAGAAACATTGCCAAACAGAAGTTATGACAAAATCATATCTCAATTGCTACCACAAATACAAAGTAGTGGACCGGGATCTTGGAAATCTGAAGAGTTTCCTAGTTTAACCTCCATTATCAGCGTGGGAAAAAACAATTTTAAGTGAGTATTAACTACATTTTTGCAAAGAATTTATTTAAAACTAGCTGTGCCCGCGACTTCGTCCGCGTGGATTTCGATTTTTATGGTTCTTATGCGTGGAACCCTTTTTTTTTCGAGAATTAAAGTACCTTATGTTACGCCTTGTAAAAATTACCTATCTGCCAGTGAAAGTCCCGTCAAAATCGGTCCAGCCATTTCAGAGATTAACCGGAACAAACAGACAGACATACCGACAGACAGATAGACAAAAATTGTAAAAAAATGTTATTTTGGTGCATGTACCGTATATATATTCATATACATGTAGTAAAAAACGGTTATTTCAATAATACAAACAGACACTCCAATTTTATTTATGTGTATGTATAGATATTAGTAGCTAATCACTTTACCTAAAGTGTTAGTTATGACATAACGTCAACGAACCCTAGACTCCGAGGTGTAGCTTTCGATTAGTCCCGGTGTCCACCACCAATTTGACCACCACTGGTGGACAGAGAGACAAATTATGAAATTATGTTCCGCTGTCCACCAGTGGTGGACAGAGCAACATATTTTGAAAAGTTGTGTTATTGCGAAACGACTTTTTGCCGCCAAACGCTGCTTCGACTGAACGATTCTTCAAATATTTATCAATCGATGGACTGATGTTTCGAATGTTAAATTCAAAACATTGTTTGTAAACATCTCGGTATATAGGAAGCACTGTACATAGAGATCTCTCTTCATAGATAGCACTTCTTACCATAAACTTTCCGGACTAGTGGTTCCGGTTGGGGTCACAGTTCTAACCTAACTTAACCCACTTTATTTATTTTCGGAATATAAGCAAGGAGTGCGAAATATCCACCAGTGGTAGCCAAATTGGTGATGGACACCGGGACTAATCAGGTAATACGATTAGTCCCGGTGTTGCTCTGTCCACCACTGGTGGACAGCGGAACACCACACCGGACAGCGGACACCGGGACTGATCAGTAGCTTTGAATGCAACCAAGGATGATGACGATAACTCAAATGCGTCCTGTACCTGTATTTCATATACACTAACATATTTTTTTCCCTGGTAAAGTACTGTAAACAATAATTTCCTATATTACTACGTAAACATAATTCTAAGGCTGCGTCCATTAACACTTACTTAGTATTTATTAAGGTGAAGACACTTTGTTCATTTGTGTTCTTTGTGCGCAGCACTTATCACTACATTTATTTATTTGTCACTAAAACACTACACTGACTCAAACGGTTTCGTCCGTTTTTATTTTATGAATGATAGGCTCACGTTTTTCCTGTATCTCACCTGGCCGTAAGTCGTTTCAGTCGTCTTACGATATTAGTGATGTCAAAAAGCTGGACCGCCTCAACATTCACATGGTGATAAAGTCTGTTTTCGTGAGCTTCTGCATATTTTTGTATAACACGATCTACGTCGTCCAGTGTCCACTAACACATATCACACAAGTGTATCTAATTTCACATACACTAACATATACACATAAGCATACATTTTAGGGGGCTGAATCACCCGCGTCCGTAGGAGAACACCCTGTAATGAATCCCTACACGTGACCCCTGGGTGGTGCTAATCAGGTGATGCTCTGGTGGTAGGTTTCGACCGATGGCTTGTGACCACCCACCGAGCAAAGACGTACCGCCAAATAGCCTGGCTGTGTTCCGGTACGATGTTCGGTGCAGCCACTCGGGAGGATGGGTCGAAGTAGCTGTTCCACTACAGGCTGACCGACCTGTTGCACTCTGCTATGGAGGCATCGGGATGCTGGCCTTGGAGGGTAGCGGGATCCGAGGCACGGTGCACCGCTGGCCGACCGCAGGAAGATGGGGGCCCAAGTAGTATGTTAGTCACATATGAAAGGCTGCCTCGCCAACTGTCGAAAAATCCCGGAATGCCCCATCGTGCCGGTTGGCGACCGGATGAGAGGGCCCGATGGACATTTCCTGGGGGGCTCGGGCGTCCCCGCGGTCTCCAGTCAAGTTTCCCAATGATTCAGTCCATCCAGAGTGTGCCTGCGGGTTGCCGGCGTGGAACCTCACTTCACTGCCACTCTCTCACCTATTCTTCACTCATCACATCACATGGCAAGGAACAAAAAGTGCAGACTTCAATGCCCACCACAGGGAGTGGCTTTACCAATACCAGTCAACCGATCACGCTAGGAGAGAGACTCGTAAGCTTTCATTAGCGTTAAATCTCACCCAGCTGGTCCAGGGGGCAACGAGGGTACCGGATGTTGAGACGCACACAGCCAATTGCTTGGTCCTTCTGCTGACAACTGATCCAGACCGCTACTCAGTGTCGATTTCTTCACCACTGGGTAGTTCTGACCACTGTCTGGTGAAGTCTGTATCCATCTACTCCTCGACCAACACTAGTCCCAGGGGCTCCCGTCGGGTTTGGCGATACAGGTCAGCAGATTAGGATGAGATGCGTTCCTTCTTCGCATCTTACCTTTGGCAGCCTGTATGCTTCTCTTCTTCTGATCCATCCGTCTGCGCGGACGCCGTGGTGGATGTTTTGCGTCAGGGAATGGAGTATTACATTCCGTTTTCTGACGTACACATGTCTGGCGGGGCTCGACCATGGTTTGGCGCCGAGTGCGGTCGTGCCGAAGCACTCAAGCATGCGGCTTACTTGGCTTGGGTCGATGCTCGCAACCGCGGGGCGGAGGACGAATGTCAGAGGAAGAGATCCTTCAACAGGGCTGCCAAGTTTAGCAACAAGACTTTCCGAAAGGCCCGCTTTGACCATATTAGCCGCATTGGAAACAAAATTGCAAAGTATCCAGCGGGCAGTAAAGTGTTTTGGGCCCTAGCAAAGTCGGTTGAGTCCAACTTTTGCTGCCCCTCACTGCCTCCACTGCGGAAGCCTGACGGGACACTGGTCCACTCCGCTGAGGAAAAGGCAAATTTATTTGCTTCACTTTTTGCGGAGTCTTCGCGTCTAGATGCCGGAACGACGAAGACTCCTGCTCCTCCTGTGGGATGTGGGACGCACATGGCAGATATAAGCATCCGACAGAGAGATGTACGTAGGGTGCTAAATAATCTGGACGTGAATAAGGCCAGAGGACCCAATGGCATACCAGCAATAGTGCTCAGGACTTGTGCACCTGAGTTGTCTCCTATTTTGACACGCCTGTTTCGTGCCGACCAATTTCAGTTACGTCCATACTCTGTAAGACTATGGAACGTGTACTGAACAAAAAGCTGTTGGCATACCTCGAAATGAACGATCTCCTCAGTGATCGGCAATATGACTTTCACCAAAACCGTTCCACTGGGGACCTTCTTGTGTATGCCACCCACATTTGGAGTGAGGCTATCGAGAGGCACGGAGAGGCACTTGCCGTTTCTCTCGACATTTTGAATCCTTTTGACAGGGTCCGGCACGATAGCCTAATTGGCAAGCTTCCGTCCTACGGCCTTCCCGCTGGCTTATTCTTGCGGCACATTAACGACCTGCTCAAGCGCGGTACTTTTAGGTATGCAGACGACAGCACAGTAGTCGAGAGTTACGAGTCCAACCCCCGAACCAGCGTGGGACAGATCCGATCTCTCCGAGAGGCTATGGTTAGCGTTTGAATTTGTCCTTGAAGGCGGTCTCCGATTGGGGTGATGCTAACTTGATCAAGTTCAACGCTACCAAGACCCAGGCGTGTTTCTTCTCTGCCAAGCGAAGTCAATTTCAGCCAAACCCCACATTCCGAAATGCATCCGTGCCGATAACCGACCGCCTCGAGCTTCTTGGCATTAACCTGACGTCCACCCTCAATTTTGGGTCTTACATTGAGGCTAAAGCTCAAACGGCTGCTAAAAAGCTGGGTATTCTGTCGAAGGTGCGACAGTACTTCACACCGGAACAGTTGCTCAACTTGTACCAAGCGCAGGTTCGATCCTGTATGGAGTACTGCTCGTACCTGTGTGACGGCTCAGCTAAATACCACCTGGAAGCGCTTGAGACAATAGAGAGACGGAACAAGAGGCTCATCAATAACGATGCACTCGCCGAGAAAAGGCTTCAGAGCCTTGAACATCGACGCAAAGTTGCATTTCGGAGAGTGTGCGCTGGAATTGCACAACTTGATACCTTTCCACCAACGAACGACCAGACGCACCGCGACGCACCACCGCTACGTGGTGGATATTCCACTCATACGCACGAAACGTTTCGGCGACACATATATTATGCGTACAGCTAAGGAGTGGAGTTGCCTGCCTGAGTCTGTGTTTCCGGAAAGCTATAACCTCGGAATCTTCAAGTCTCGAGTGAATAGGTTCCTTCTAGGCAAACGCGATCCATCGTAGACCACATCATCACTTACGATCAGGTGAGATAGAGATATCATCCATAAAAAAAATGCATACTTAAATTCATACGCACCAACACTAACAGAAGTGTACTTCACTTCATTCCGGCAATTTTAAAAGCCTTAATTGAAATAGTTCATCATAAGGCTGTGATCTCATTTTAATTTTATAGATGTACCATTCCATACAACTCTCTGATCACTGGAGGAGGCAGCCAAATCTCGCAGTACAGCAGTGAGGTGAAGTCAGAGGATGGATCAATCATCCACCTAACTTCTGGCACCACTGGTAAGTCTCATATCGACATCTTTTGTTAATATTGGCAAAATTTTATTTGTTCTTTAGATTAATTTAATGAAACGTTTACTTTTTGTTTATATAACTATCATATCGACATCTTTTGTTAATATTGGCAAATTTTTATTTGTTCTTTAGATTAATTTAATGAAACGTTTACTTTTTGTTTATATAACTATTTCCAACATATGTGGCAAATGAAGTAGTGAGTAAATGCATTAAAACAAATACACATAAATGGGAGAATCTGTTATTATGTAACTATTGTTTTCATTGATATTAACATTGATTTTTGTTTTATTTCAAAGGTAATCCTAAAGCGGCTCTGGATTCACACTTGGGTGTCGTTAATAATACATACTTTATAGGAAAAAGGAATTATTTTCACGAAGGACATCAAACTATATGTGTACAGGTGCGTAGGATTTTACAGCCTTCTAATAAAATATTGTCAATACAACTCATAAACATATATAATTGTGGTGATTTCGAATAATACTATGTTAAATTCATTCTCTTTTTTGCCCTTGTCCAAACAGAAAAATATTACGGCTTCCCTTTACTTAGAGCCACTGGTTTCAGTAGAATATACAAAAGTGCTATTTACATTATTTACAATAATTATTATTTATTTATATTACATTACGGCTCAAAAAATTGTAATGAAATTAACGGAACTACTATATTTCCTACACTGCGTATGCTATGTGTAATGGTTACGGGTTAAGCTATATCAGAGATTCAAGATCGCACAAAAATAATTAGCTGAGGCTAACTTTTTATCATCTCAGTGGCATGAAAAATATATTAAGGCGAGGGTATTCGACGACTTTAGGTATTCTTCGCATAGTAAAGTTGCCACTTTACGCCACAGCATGGCGCTGGCCGTCCGCATCCAGTGGTTCGCGTCAATATACAGAAAGTAAATTAATAAAAATTCATGACGCCCCATTCACTAATGGGGCCCATTAGTGAATGTGGTACACACATTGTTAACCGTTTTTAATTTTCCTATCATCTTCATTTTGACCTTCATTTTGGTATCATTTTTATTTTTATAACCTGAACACAACGCAAATAAAACTGGAATGCGTTTTGGGTTAGATCAATCTTTGAGAGCAAAATTCTATCGAGGCAAGTAAACGTCATCGTGTATCGGATAACCGAGAATACTAGTTTGAATAGTCTAGAATAACATATATGATTTTCAGAATACAAGGACTTCGTAATTTAAATAAAAGATTAAGAATGGAAGGAAAATCTTATATGGGTTATTTCGACAAATCTTAATCTAAAAACACCCTTCCTTAGGGACCCTTGCCTTAATAGATTTATAACTAATTAAATAATTCACCATTGTAGTGAGCTCGTTAGCTTGCTTTAGTATGAGTTCTTTAGCTGATAGACTTGTCAGTCTATTTCCAAGAAAAAAATTATAAATGCTGCTCAATAAAGGAATTCTTATACATCTAACCAGTCAGCTATAATATTATTTCTCAAAATGAAGTAAACCTAAATTGACTAACGCAAGACGGGTTTTCTCTAAAAACATCAACATAATGTTTCTTCTTATATTTCAGGCACCTCTATTTCACGCTTTGGGATCTATCGTAACAAGTCTGGCTGGCCTAAGACATGGCTGCTCATTGATACTTGCGTCTCCAACTTATAATCTTAGTGAAAATATCAAAACTTTGTTCACTGAGAAGTAAGTTTCAAAGTTTAATAGTTTAAGTGCCACTATTCGTCGAGGAAATTTGGACATCTCATGAAAATAGTGGACTCACCTAAATGTGAGATTTGTGGTACACTAGATGATGTCCAACGTTTGCTGATAGTTTGTGTCAAGTTTCGGAGCCAGAAAGGAAGGTGTTAATGCGAAAACAACATAGAGGTGCATGATGTGGGTGTATTTACTAGGAACCCAACCTCTGATAGTGCACGGGACTCGTTTGTGTGGTTTTCGCAGCAACGACTCTGCCCTAATCCACAAGCGTAAGTGTAATAGTCTGTCAATAAGGTACGATGAGGGTAACATACCACTATATAGTGAAAGCCTCTAAAAAATAAAGAGAAAGAAAATAATAGTTTAAGTATAGTGTAATAAGGTTGTAACTTTTTTCCAACTCAGGAGTAATTGCTTGAAGTAACAAACGGATCTACGTTCTGGAAATCAAATACCTACAGAAGATATTTGATCTCCAGAGCGCACCTCAGTAATATTAACTAACCGCTATCATTCCTTTTGTAATTTTGGATTGATGAACTATTTATTAAAAAAAAAAACCGCGGTAGCCTAATGGTATGGGTAATGGACTGCTGAGACGAGGTCTCGGGTTCGATCCCAGATTTTACCATGGCACACACCAATGACTTTTCGATGCTTTTCGAAGTTATGTGTGTATTTATCGCAGGTTTATAAGTGCCCGGTTAATGGCAATAGGCTCGCCATCTATTACATTGGGACCTAAACATAAACTGGCGAAATGTGGGTGCTAGCACCTTTGCCTACCCCTTAGGGGACATAGGCGTGAGTTTATGTTGTTATGTTATGTTATGAACTATTTTTTTTTCTTAAACCTGATTAATCATATAAAAATCTTTTGTTTTGATGGTCATAGAGGCTTATTTGTTGCGTAGTTTTAGGTGTGGGGACTGAAGTTGAGTTTATTATATTCTTTCTCAGTTGTACAGCAATAACTGGAACTCCAACGATGTACGTGGATATGCTAGCCAAGATAAGAACAATGGGAGATGTTCCATCTAAACTTCGTATGGCCCTTGCTGCGGGTGCGCCCTGCAGCCCAAAGCTAATCCGAGATATAAAGAAATATCTGAAAGCGGATGTAAAGGTCTGTATTTTCTTTTGTAATCTTCAGATAAACAATTGGATTTTAATTTATTTTATTTATTTAATTCACTTTATGCTTCGTTATAACACAGTAAAAAATATAAATACTGTTGAAAATGATAATTTTTTCATAATAACATAAAATATATTAAATATCTTCTGTTAAATACCGCCATTGTTCGTGCGCAGTCGATGACGTCACGTAGCACCTTTTATGTTATTTACTAAATAATATGCATAGCTAGGATGTTCGGTTTTATTATTGAAAAAGCTGACAAACAATTTTTTCGAAGTTGTCTAGTACCAGAGTGCCAACCATGTCACCAGATAGTGATCTTTCTGTTCCAAGAGATGCCTTGAAAAAAAAAAGGTGTGAAAAGATACAGTTGGAACTTACCCAATATCGCGGTTACATTGTTAGGAAAATCACTGATTGCTTATAAATTTAAATTGAAAAACCATCAGATGCAGTCGACTAAATGCTTAAAAAATCCAGTAAAATCCGTCACCTAAACTTGGTTCTCATATTTCATTTGATGAAATTCATAGGGACCAATATAAATACTATTAAGCGGTCATGGTTAGCCCCTAGAGGGTTCCATATGTTGCTTTTTCGTATCATACAATATAAAATTCCATCACGGAAAAAATAAACTTATCTCTCAAATACTACTAGCACAGAACTAGACTATGAATATCTTCGCCGATAAATCCCGTAAAGTGCTGTGTGATGTCATTTTCGATCCGATCAATGGTGACGCGTTTTGCTAATTCAAATGTTGCGCGCTTATTTAACACTTTTTGATTAAAGTTTTATGCTATTAAATATAAACTAAATAAGAAAATGATGATTAAAGCCTACTGTCCACGGAGGCGTAGCTTCATAGACGCGTATGCGCCATTATATGCTTGGTGTAAGCTTGCTTGTAGCCCAGCCTACCGAACACTGTTCTGTTCTATACTATTCATAGCGTATCAGAGGTGAAAATATCACGTGAATTTGAATAACTGGCATATTCACCTTGCATATACAGCGTAAGACGATCTTGAATTGTAATGACCTGATAATAGTAGAAGTACAGTCGCAATTAAATCAGTTTTTTTAGCAAGATCAGTTCAAAAATATGATGCAACGTCTTTGATTGTGACGGAAAACCATGTGATTTTTAACCTACATCATAAAAGAGGCTGAAATAAACGTATTTCAATGCATTAGTCCTCTATCAGCTTTTAGTGTAACTACGGAACGGCCGAAATTATGTATATTCTGTGAAGCGACTTATGTTTAATAAATCATGAAACTCACATACACGAAGAAACGTATAAATAAATCCATCCAATGAAACGAGGCAGGTGATATATTGCTAGATAATCAATCAATTAGCCTATTGCAGTCCACTGTTGGACATAGGCCTTTCCCATTGTACGCCATAGCACCCGATCCTCCGCCTTGCGCACCCAGTCTATCCCAGCTACCTTTTTCAGGTCGTCCGTCCATCTTGCTGGGGGACGTCCTTCCTTCCGTTTACCGGTTCGTGGTCTCCACTATAGGACTCGTTTGCTCCATCGGCCATCGGTCCTTCGGCAGATGTGGCCATCCCATTGCCACTTCAGCTTGCTTATTCTGCGAGCAATGTCGGTGACTTTAGTTCTTTGTCGGATGCTCCTAGACAGGACTAAGAAAAATAAGCTAAGCAAGGATCTATATCTATCACTTCGAAATGATCATTCAACTTCATTATCATCACAGCGTTAATCTCATTTGCATTCAAAGCCCATACTTTGGAGCCCGTGGTCCACGCTCCTACTCTTTCTCTCTTCCTCATCTTCTCTCGATAGAATCAGCTGGTGCTTTATTTTGAATGAATACACAAGTAAACGAGATTTATTGGCAGCAGTAGTGCTCTGTTCTTTAAAGTATAAGAGAAGTGTTGCCATTTCTGTTGCCCAAGATCGGAAGAGTCTCTCGTTTAGTTAAATGTGATGTTTATGAATGTATTTTAGTTGTATCAGATGATGATGCACATAAAATATATTCATCCGTTTGCATACGATGAGTACATACATAGTACTTCCTATTTAAATCTGTATTAATATGCTTTATTTTTAGTGTTTGTATGGTCTGTCGGAGGCTACAGCATCGTCGTTCCAGAGTAATTTTGGTGATAGTGTTGACGTGGTTGCAGAAACCGTTGGATACATACAAGACCATACGGAAGCGAAGGTATTTTTTACTTTTTGATATAATACAGAATTATGAATCTGATCTGATCGAGATTATGAATTATACTGATGCGGCTCCGCCCGCGTGGATTTTGTGTGATTTTATTTTTGATCATATCTTCGGTTCTAGTCAACCAATTGCAATCAAACATAGTAGAAATTAAATATCTCTTCGTAAGTTTCCTTAGCATATTTCATAGGTTAGCAGTGCTCCGGCTTAAAGCCCGGAAATGTACTGCCCCCGGACCCGACGGCATTCCAGGCCGAGCATGGGTCCTGGCCCTGGAGGAACTAGGGCCTCGACTGGTGGCGCTCTTTAGCGCATGCCTCGAAAGGGGCCAGTTTCCAAAGGCTTGGAAGACGGGGAAACTGGTCCTTATCCGGAAGGCGGGGCGGCCGGCGGATCAGCCATCCGGTTACCGGCCGATCGTGTTGCTCGACGAGGTGTGCAAGCTCTTTGAGCGGATTATTGCAGAGCGCCTCGTTGAGCATCTCACGAACGTGGGGCCAGATCTGGCGGACAACCAGTTCGGTTTCCGCCGGGGGCGCTCCACCGTGGAAGCGATCATGCGCGTTAGGCGCCTGGCGGAGGAAGTAGTCTCGCGGGGTGGGGTGGTGGTGGCGGTGTCTCTCGACATCGCCAACGCCTTCAACACCCTACCCTGGAGCTGCGTTAGGGAGGCGATCGCGTATCACGGAGTGCCTCCTTACCTCCGCCGCATTTTCGAGGCATACCTATCCGAGAGGGCCATAGTTTACCCGAGCTGGCTAGGGCTAGGGCGGCGGGAAGTGTCGTGCGGTGTTCTGCAGGGGTCGGTCCTAGGGCCACTTCTGTGGAACATCGGATACGACTGGGTGCTGCGCGGTACGTTGCTCGAGGGTGTCAGCATAGTGTGCTATGCTGACGACACCCTCGTTATGGCGCGGGGAGCAACGTACCGAAGCGCGGCACTGAAGGCCACGGCAGGGGTTGCTCAAGTCGTGGGTCGAATACGGCGGCTGGGACTCGAGGTGGCTCTCCACAAATCCGAGGCTATGTGTTTTCACGGGCCTCGGAAGGGGCCACCTGCGGGAACCAGCATAACCGTAGGGGGCGTAAGCATCGGCATCGAGCCCACGATGAAGTACCTTGGGCTCGTACTCGATAGCCGATGGGACTTCGGACCTCATCTCCGAAGTCTGGTCCCGAAACTGAGGGGGGCTGCGGCCGCGCTATCGCGGCTGATGCCCAACGTTAAGGGACCCAACGCCCCCACTAGGAGACTGTACCTGGGGATCGTGCGAAGCATGGCCCTGTATGGGGCCCCAGTATGGGCGGAGACTCTGGCGGCCCGCAACGTGGCTGTATTAAACAGCCCGTTAAAAGCGATGGCCGTCAGAGTCATCAGGGTGTATCGCACGATCTCCGTCGAGGCGGCATGTCTCCTAGCCGGGACCCCTCCATGGGACCTGGAAGCGAGAGCCCTTGCGCTGCTGTACCAGTGGCGCAAGGAGGCGCTGGAGCGGGGCCATAGGCTGGAGCCCCGAGAAATCAGGGCTCAGCGGTCCCAGCTCCACCGGGAACTCATGGAGACATGGAGGGTGCGACTTGAGCACCCAAGGTGGGGGGAATTCACCATTGCAGCGGTGAGACCGATCATGAAGGAGTGGTTGGAGAGGGACCATGGGGACCTCTCCTACCGGATGTGCCAGATGGTTACCGGACACGGGTGTTTCAGTAAGTATCTGTGGCGCATCCACCGGGAGACAACGCCGCAGTGCCAGCACTGCGAGGATCCTGGCGAAGACACGGCGCTCCACACGTTGGTGGAGTGCCCTGCGTGGGCGAGTCAACGCCGGGATCTCGTTGCGGTCCTGGGCGAGGACGTTCTCTCGTTGGAGACCATGGTGAGGGCCGTGGTCTCCGACGGGAGCAAGTGGCACGCCGCCGCCTCTTTCTGCGAGCAGGTAATGCGCGCGAAAGAGACGGCGGAGAGGGAGCGGGAAAGAACCCTGCCCCCGCCAGAGGACGCCGCAGACTCATCTACGCCCGGGACTACCGACCTCCATGATCGGGGCCTGAGGACGGCAGTTGGCCGACTCGCCGTCCTTACAGAAGCAGGCCGTGGCGGAGGCGTGTCGTGTGTGCCCTACACACGCCTGCCAACTCACCGAAGCGGGATAAAACCCGACCCCACCAGGCGAGGCCGCGTAGGCGGCCAAAGTCCGCCGGCAACCCTGGGGTTATCCTTTCGAGGGCTTACCCGGGGTGCCCGGCAACGGACACTTGGGGAGGACACCGTGCGGTTTTAGTCGAGACACGACATAACTACCCCCGCTGGCCAGCGGGGGGGTATCCGAAGGGATTTCCGCACGTAAAAAAAAAAAAAAAAAAGCATATTTCATAGGTACGAGTCCTATCGTAAACATTCTAATTTTTATTTCATTTATGAATTTTCTTAGGTAGTCGATGACAAAGGCGATATGGTACCGTTTGGAAACCCGGGTGAGTTGGTGGTGCGCGGATATAATAATATGATTTGCTACTGGAATGATCCGGAAAAAACTAGAAAGACAATGGCTGAAGATGGATGGCTTAAAACTGGGTACATATGTAATCATTACAAATTTCTTTATATTATTTGTGATTATAGGGTTTGTGATGTGGATTATAGAATGTATGATGGTGAATTCCGTCGAACACAGTCCCGATCGTGGTCTGGTATTCGTCACCTTTTACCTAAGTCTTTGACGGCAAAACGACTCGTACCGACTAGGGTCTTTTCAAGGCCTCGGAGCTCCGAAGAGCTCTAATGCACCCCTGTTATCCGTTGCAAGCTAGTGCTACTAGCAGTGGACTGAGTGAGAGTATTTAGAAGAAAAATCTTAAGGCGGTGACTCTGGGTCCATATTGGCTTACCTAAAGTTCTTTATCCGAAATTGTTCTTTCTAATGATTTCTAATCCGAATGATCATTCGTCCTAAAATTTTTCATCCTAAAGTTTTCATTCATACTATTAGTAGTGCTACCGGCGATGTTCCTAACACTAATGTTTCCGAAAATTGTAATTAATAACATTATATATGCAAATATATTAAAACTCCTACTGTTTTTTATCATAACGCTTTCATCGCTAAACATAATTACCATAATATTGTCACTAATACTCGGAAAGAAATATTTATCTTCGCTCGCTCGGCTCGTGCGTTGTGGTCACAGTTCTAACCTGACCTAAACCAATGACTATAAATAGTACCGTGGTATAAGGTGGGTAAAGTGCTACTTGTATCATGGTACTGTTATTCTTATATGTTAGACATGTTATGTGAAAATAACTAAATAACTAAAACTGGAAAAGTTACGCAAAATTAATGTATATAATACTGATTATTATGAATAAAAAGAAATATAAACAAAAAAGATATGACTTTGAATAATAGTGTAAAAGATGGTTAGGTATGTTGAAAAAATATAGGAAAACTAATAAAAGTATAATAGATGTTTATTGTTACTGACATTATGAAGTTGAATGCTTCGAAATTATGAACTTTAGAGACAGAGTAGTTAGGAATTGTGATTGTTAGGAAGAACATTTTCGGATTTTCAATTATCGGACTTGAAAATTTAGGTGAACTTTGGCGCACCCGGTAACTCTATTCACCTTCTCGCGATTTTTGGTGCGCGCTGTTAATTTGAACTCGTAGCCACTCTGACCTCGGTAGAAATTATTCTAAAGTAGCAAATTCTCATCTAAAGGAATGAATTTTGCAACAATAAAGTATTTGACTTATATAATAATTAAGATTTCAATTAACACAAAAGATATTGTGCTTACAGAGACGAATTCACGATAAGTAAAGACGGTTACGGCAAAGTAGTGGGAAGGTTGAAAGACATCATAGTTAGAGGAGGAGAAAACATTGCACCGAAAGAAATAGAAGATTTGCTGAATACACATCCAGATGTCATTGAAAGTCAGGTCAGAACACGATGTTATGTAAACAAATAAACCGACAAAACCGGAACATATTTATTGGTCGCGGCCTTTAATAAGTACCACTTCAATTAACTGTCTAGTAAGTGATACAAAAAATGACAATTTTTTTATCGTTTACCTGCTACTCCTGCCAGTTAGTGCGGAGCTGTTGTCAAGCCGTTCATTGCTGTGATTGTAGACGTATCTACGAGACACTGACATTTATATATTCTAAAACAGCAAGTAAATCAAATAGTTGGCTAAATATTGTACTTTCGTATCCCAAATCGCATGCGAAACCTCATTGCAAATGAATTCAAGTTTAGATGTAACATTGCAATTAATTAAGCGTAGCGAGCCGAAGACGAGCGAAGCGTCTTTGGTTTCAAAGTTGCATTTCAAACAAATGATACTCCTCCGAGATCGTTTGACCGATCTCGACCAAATTTGCCACGGAGATCAAGTAGACATTAGTGAGTGTCGTAAGGGGTCGAATGTCCAGATCGGTCTTACCATCGAGGAATAATCACCGAAAAACCAAATCAATGGAAAAAGTCGACCGGTCACGTTGACCTATTGTTGGATCGGCAAATCTCGCTACGCTTAAGTTTGGGTTGATTGCAAAGCTGGTAACCGTCCTAGTATTTTGTTCTCTCTAATCGCCATTAACCGCCATCCCGCACCGGCTGATTTCCTACCATCATGTTTTTTATTTGTATTATTGATTAAAATTAAAAATACTACTAAAAAAAAGAAATATATTAATCGATTAAAAGGTATTATTTGAGGGATAAAAGAATATTACTTAAGTAGTAATTTAAATTTGACATATTTATGTTATATATTAACTAATTCATTCATTAGCAGTAATTGCTAATTTATTATTATTTGATTTTAGAGATCTATTTTTAGAGAATTATTTTTGTTCCTTTGGGTTAGGCATGTATTTTTATTGTATTTCTGACTGATGCGGCTCCGCCCGCGTGGATTTGATTCCTTTCAGTCATCTAATTAATGATAATTTTTAATTCAATTAATATTTTTTTAAATTGAAATTCTTTCGATTATAATAGGTATAAAACTGTGGTTAACCCACAAATTTCTGAGCATTGAACTACATGCTAGCATAGAGAGCATACGAGAATTGTAGATTCCATAATTTCAACTTTTACTGCTTTATGATTACAAACTGTCATTTTGTTTATAGGTGGTAGGAGTATCTGACGAAAGATTAGGCGAGGAACTGTGCGCTGTTCTACGGCTTCGGGAAGGTGCCTCAGTTACCACTGACGATGTTAAACGCCATTGCGACGGCCGCATCGCTCGATTCAAGATACCTAGGATCGTCAAAGTAACAGATGAATTTCCAAAGACGACATCTGGAAAAATTCAAAAGCATATTTTAAAGAAAATCATAGAGTCAGGAAAATAATTGTTTAATTGAAGTTTACTATTACATACTTTTAAGTTGTTTTTTTTCCTCTTAATTATATTTCAAAACTTCAACTTCATTGTTACGAAGGTCGTCACTGTGAACGGATTTGAAGCCAAGACCCTCGACCATCATTTTAGGAGGTTTAGTAGTTTCAGAGTTCATCGTTAACAAACAAACAAATCTTTCCTCTTCATAATATAAGGTCTGGACAAGAATAGACATAATAAATGCTTATATCCATTTTTGCTGTCATGAAACCTATGCAGTTTTTTTTGTTAATTTTGAAGTTGTAAACAGCATTTTAGCATTAAAACGTAACTTATCATTATTTTTAAATAATATTCCAGTTTGTATTGAATAATATGGGATATACTGTTCTACAGTGCATAATTCCGGCGGTATTGCATTAAAAGTCGAGGTATCCGCGCTATTAGAGCAGGATCCAAGGACTGCCGACATAACTTATTATTACAGAAATAAAATATAAGGGAAAAAGTAGTATTAATACATACTGTTACTCAGTGTTGAAGGTAACTCCCAGTAAACTATAAAAACCGGTTAAGTGCGAGTCGGACTCGCCCATGAAGGGTTCCGTAGCAGCAAGTAACATAATAAAAAAGTTTTGGTATAATTATTATTTACTTAGGCACCTATCACAGATTTATTTCAAAAAATAATTGTTCACAGTTTCAACATAAGGTTTATTATGTATATGAAAATTATTTTTATTTTTATTTTTTATACTTGAATTGATTGAATGAAAGGTAAACTGCGGTTTACCATTTATGACGTATTGAAAAGAACTACTTACTTGATCTCGAATACATCCCTAGAATACATCTACTTACCAAGTTTCTACAGCATTGTTTTTATAGTTTCGGAAAAAAGTAGCTGTGACATACGGACGGACAGACAGACATGACGAATCTATAAGGGTTCCGTTTTTTGCCATTTGGCTACGGAACCCTAAAAAGCTGTTAGTTGGTAAGCTTCAACAAGATTTACGACCAGTCCTTTTACAGATTTGTACATATTATACCGGCAACGCTTGCTATATAAAAATAGAATATAACTAAAACAAGTTGAATTCCTGAGACGAGCTCAGCCGAATACAAGGGATTTTCGATTTTGCGTTTTTTTTTTTTGCGATTTTTTTTTTACCTTGCAATGGTTCACCCCAGCACGAATCTATTACCGAAAACAGCAACTCGATGGCTCATCTCCTTCATACCCAAAACCGTGACAGAAAATTGGCAACGACGACGTCGACGACACCGACGACGGCTTTTCTAAAGAAAATACCTAAAAAAGCTTTGGTTTAGAAGTCTTCTTCACTACGATTCGAAATCCTCATAGAAGTGCGACAGAAAGCGGTACTCATATGTATGTTGTCTATACTTAAATACTAAGAAATATTATAAAGAGGAAAGATTTGTTGGTTTGTTTTAATAAACCATTGAACCGATTTCATAAATTATATCACCATAAGAGTGCTACATTAAGTGTTCCTGAGTAACATAGGCTACATTTTATCTGATATTACCACACGGTATCAGAACTCACACGGGTGGCGATGTTAATATATCATAAATAGAAGTAAATATCAACATAAAAAACGATATGGATTAAAAAATGACCGATAAATTAAGTTTTCAGTCTTTGTTGTTTCCTAAATAGATCATATTTTAATAAAAGGCCATAAAACTATGTATACAGATAACAGCAATTGCTCTATTATGTCCGTAATAAACGGTACAATAACAATAAAATGAGCTATATCATAAAATAATAATAATAATATTTGGATTTGGCTTACGAGGTTGTCGACATGTCGAGTGTCGATTCGGCAATTATTGTTCCGATAGTTGTATCGGTTCGCGGACTGATTGCCAAGAGTGTCGATCAACATCTCAAGAGGTTCGCGTTAGGCAGTTGGGTCAAGAGTTTGATGCAAAAAGCAGTGCTCCTCGACCCGGCACGTATTGTGAGGAGATTCCTCTCCCTGGAGCCCTAACCACCGGTAGCTTGTTCCCTGTACCCGATGCCGGTGGGCCACTATTTTTTATATTTTTAAATATACTTGTTTTAATATATATAAAATTATTACTTCGGGCCACCAACCAGGTGGACACCGAAGTCTTAAAATCACGCAAAAAAAACAAAATCTTACACCCACTTTTTATCACTTTTCTCGACGTTTCACATGATTCTAAAATTTTTTGTGTCGGTCTGTCTGTTGGTCTGGATGTCTGGATGTCTGTTTACGCAATAACTCAAGAACCACTTATCCGATTTAAAAAATTCTTTCGCCAATCATCTTGTTTGGTTAATGGGAAGAACTGATTAGATTTTGGGGTTTGTACGTTCAGGATTTCCGCACGAAAAAAAAAAAATAAGGTACCCAAAACCTTGAACGTACAATACAAATTGTCCCTAAAAATAAGTTTGGCCCGAAGTTTGACAATCACTGTGTGATTTCCGCCCCAGTAGTTTAAAAATATAAATTTATATGTTTTTTAAATTTAATGAAGAAAATAATAATACATTCTTTATTTCGAGCAACTTTGACTCATATTGGGGTTATTAACAATTTTTACTTACAAATATGTTAGTATACTATACAAATATGTTAGTATACTATACAAATACAAATATGTTAGTATACTATACAAATACGAATATGTTAGTATACTATGAAATCATTACTATATGAATCAAATAGTATTAGTTATCCTATATAATATTATAAATGTGGAAGTTTATGAAGATCTTTAGATGTTTGGATGTTTGTTACTCAATCACGCTCAAATTGAACGGCTGAACGGATCTGGCTGAAATTTGGTACTGTGATAGATTATTCCGATGTGTTGCGAAAACGGGATCGGAATTCGACGCGGGTGGAGCCATGACCAACCGCTAGTTTAATACACTACTAAATAAGCATAAACGACACTATAGGAAGGATATGGGGAGTTAAACTTCGGAATCCAATTGTTTTACCTAAAGGTGTTTAAAACATTCTTAAGTATTTTTATAAAAAATATTGAAATGATCTTTTGCATTCTTTTTTGTTGCTTTCATTTTTGTACCTCAAAAGGAAAAATCAGAACCCTTATAGGGTCACTTCGTTATCCGTCTGTTTGTCTGTCTGTCAAGATCTTATTCTAAGGAACGCGTAGAGGCATCAAGTTGAAATTTATACCAAATACTCAAGTCTGCAACGCCTTGAAGATATCAAACTTCTAGGCCGGATTGGCCATAAGCAAAGGGAACCACTTGCCATCAGGTGGGCGGTGAGCTTGTCTGCCACATGAGCGGTAAAAAAAAAACAACAAATGCAAAAGGGTATCAAAAAGGTACTTCCCATTGAGTAAGAATCATGAGATTTGGCAAGCAGCACAAGGTCTTATAGCACAAGTAAAGTGAAAAGTCCAAACACCATCAATATGTAGTTACCAACATCATAAAAAAAATATCTGTCTGTCAAGACTTTTTTTTTGAACGGTATCAAGTTGAAATTAATAAGAAATACGGCTCTGTAACGTTTTGAAGCTGTAGAAAATTCAGAATTCTACGTCAACACAATAAAAAGTTGTTGCCGTTTATGCAGCATATTTAGAAAATCGCAGGAGAATCAAAACCTATAGGATAGTTCCCGTTGAGCTAAAATCATAACATTTTGCAATAAATAAAGTCTTATAGCACAAGTAAAGGGAAAAATCCGAAAACCGTAAATATGTAACTACCCACATCACAAAATGTAAACTGTATGTCTATCGGGTCTATACCAAATACTCCTATGCCTACTTATAAATGAGCTTCTACCCCTCAGATGATCCAATATATCATGCAGCGGTTGTAAGTGGTCTTATTTTGTTCTGGCTACAGCACTTTAAGTACCGCGCTTTGTAGCTCTGTACGTGTCGCGGACCTTAGGAGATCTGGAAGCTTACGACTTTTTAAAGAGGGCTTTCTTCACCCCAATCTCATTCTGAAATGTGTCGTTCCACCATTAAGTGTCTTTTGTCACACTAACAGCCACCACTTGATTCGGCGCTGGCAATGCTCGATGCGATGCAGTCTATTGTACGTACTATTAAATGTATTGGCGTATTTGGCTTTACCGAAGGCGAGTGCCATCTGACGCCCAACCCCTATAGGAAAGCTTATCAAGAGCCTCGTCCATCAGTCAGCATATGCACTGATTTGAAGGTGAGGTTCGATTGGGCCAATCCAGATGATCCGAAGCTGCCGAAAATCTTAACGGGCCCCTGAAACAACTTTTTTTTTTTCGTGTGGAAACCCCCACGGGCTTCACCCAATCGGTGCCGACGATGGGGTGGGCGTGTCGGAATCGGACCGACTAAAACCACACGGTGTCCTCCCCAAATGTCCATTGCCGGGCACCACGGGTAAGCCCTCGAATGGATAACCTCAGGGTTACCGGCGGACTTTGGTTGTCACCGCGGCCTCGCCTGGTGGGCCTGATACGCTCCTAATAAAACATATAACATTTTATAATAATGAAGAATTTATAGATATAAACAATATGCCAATTAACCATAATACGAATCACTTTAGTGTACAAGAATACTAAATGATCCTTTAAAAAAACTTTTATTTACTATATTCCAAAAGTTGACGTTTCTATTTATGATCACTTTAAACACACTAACTATATACAGTTTCGAGTTCCAGGTCATCAAATCTGAATTCATTAAAACTGTTATCCTGAATAATTGCCAGTAAGTATATACCAGCCATATATAATAGTATAAGTTCTCAGTAGATTCTTCTCAGGAGAGAGACTTCTAAAGGAGCTGCGGTGTAAAAGCGTAGTCGTATATTTCTATTATAATGGCACCAGTATATTCCTTCCTCACTCACTGTGAATTTAAAATAAACAAGCTAACCTTTGACGGACTGAAGAGCTGAGTCTCCTAATATTCAATACATATTTACTCCACATTTTACAAAACATAACAATATGTCACCTTTGCAAGACACACAACAACTCACTACCACTATCAATGTATTGTTGTGTTATTCCCTTATAAATAGTTTATAAAAAGTTTACATCAAATTGATCAGTGCGTGAACCGAGCGAGCGCAGTAATAAAAAAAATAATTAACAGCTCTGCTACTAGTCTCCTTTAACCCGAGACAAGGGTGATCCATGAAGCCTTAGCTGGTACGACCACGTTTTGCAGCTTGGCAAACTATCTTCTCTCGACGCTGAGATTATGATGAGCGGATTCGAATAAAAAAATCTTATTTAACCCGCAATGTCAAGCTCCAGTTACTAATTTGTAAAAAAATAATTTTATTTGTCTTTCAGTGTAAAACTGAATAGGTGTGTGAATAGGAATTGATTTAACGTAGGGCCAACCGGGTAAAATGGGGTAACCTGGCTTCAGGGGTGGTTACTGTGGTGCACCTCTGCAAACGATGGACCACCGCCTGTCGTGCCCACTGCTCTCTTACACCTGTTCAATTGGCGTCCTGAACAAAGAGAATGAAGGAGCGGTCATCACCGAGTTTTGGGCTGAATGTATCTGATTATTTATTTGTTACCATTGTCACGACGAAGAAGACTGAATAGGTAAAAGTTTCTGGGTTTTTTTAATAGGATGCCTTCGGTACCCTTTGGTCTAGACCCATAATATGTGGATCAAAAGTATATCATTTCCTATTATGGTTCTCAACCAAATGATACCTACTTCATATAATAAAGATCTATGAATCTGGATTATTCCTGTGGATTTATAAAATCAGTATCACTATGACTACATATCTACATATATAAATAATAATGAATGGCCGAAATGGATGTACGCGCATAACTTCCGAACGTCTGCCCAAATTGGGTAATTCTTTTTTTTGTGTCAGGACAAGGTTTGTTTAAAAGAAAATTTTAAAAGAAACGAATAGAATGTTGCGGGGAACGTTGCCAAATGGCAAAAAACGGAACCCTTATAGATTCGTCATGTCTGTCTGTCTGTCCGTCCGTATGTCACAGCCACTTTTTTCCGAAACTATAAGAACTATGCTGTTGAAACTTGGTAAGTAGATGTATTCTGTGAACTGCATTAAGATTTTCACACAAAAATAGAAAAAAAAACATTAAATTTTGGGGGCTCCCCATACTTAGAACTGAAACTCAACATTTTTTTTTCATCAGACCCATACTTGTGTGGTATCTATGGATAGGTCTTCAAAAATGATATTGAGGTTTATAATATAATTTTTTTCTAAACTGAATAGTTTGCGCGAGAAACACTTTCAAAGTGGTAAAATGTGTGTCCCCCCTCCCCCCTGTAACTTCTAAAATAAGAGAATGATAAAACAAAAAAAATATATGATGTACATTACCATGTAAACTTCCACCGAAAATTGGTTTGAACGAGATCTAGTAAGTAGTTTTTTTTTTAATACGTCATAAATCGTGAAACGCCCTTCCCTTTCATTCAATCAACTCAAATATAAAATTTAAAAAAAAGCATTATTATGTTACTTGCTGCTACGGTACCCTTCATGGGCGAGTCCGACTCGCACTTGGCCGCTTTTTTAGTATAAATATAATTTATTAAGTTTTTGTATACATACCTACATTGGCTAAAATATGATGATATTTGTTGGAGTTGTCGGAAAAAATAAGTAATCTGGAAGCTTTCAACGAAAACGCTGCCTAAACCGTTTGAGATATAACAAAATGATGTATGGTGGAATTGTGTATCTTATATAGGTTGTGGTGGTGGAATTGTGTATCTTATATAGGTTGTGGTGGTGGAATTGTGTATCTTATATAGGTTGTGGTGGTGGAATAGGGTCCCATAGGTAGCGGGAACGGGATCAGAATAACACGCGGGTGAAGCTGCGGGAAATAGTTAGTTATATAAGGGCCTTCACCTCATACATTTACACCATATATTTTACATATACGTAAGGACACGTTTAATCACGTTCTAAATATGCTCATAATAACGGACCACGGTCAAGACTTTGTATTCTTTTTGGTATCTGATCTTGGCTTGGTTGAATCGAGGCCGCCGGGTGCCCCTGCCCCCAACCGCCGGAAGTGGCGCGTGGGGCTCACGCGACGGCAGCGCCACCCTACATGGCCCGCACCACCTCTCCCTTCTTGCGCCCCACTCCGCTGTGACGAAACATGCAAATTTCCTCGACCTCCTAAGGCCACGATAAAAATCTAGGTACGTGAAAATGCGTTACAAATGTATTTTCCGCATTCCTGTTCTCTCTAACAAGGTCAGAAGGTGAAAGATCTGGACCACCCATTGCCTAAAAAATTTACTTTATTTTGAATTCTAATTATAGATATATTTTACACTAGCTGTGCCCACGACTTCGTCCGCGTGGACTTTTTTTCTAAAATAAAAGTAACCCATGTTACGTGGTATAATGAATGTAAACCCCGTCAAAATCGTCCCACCCGTTCCAGAGGAAATCACATATTATTCATAATTTTGTAGGTTATATTTTTTGCGCGGATCCTTAATAATTTATCTAGAATTAAAGTAGCCTATGTTACGCTTATAACATTTCCTATCTGCCAGAGAAAGACCAGTCAAAATCGGCCCAGCCATTCCAGAGCTTACCTCTTTCAAACAGAGAGAAAGACAGACAATTTTTTTTTAAATTGTATTTTTCTTATAAGTATTGTGTACACATTCAAACAATAACAGTTTTTTAATGAGTGCACACTCATTAAAAAATTGTTATTTTAATATTACAAACAGACATTCCAATTTTATTTATTTGTCCAGATTCAAAAAATAATAATTCTTTAAATTTGGAATTTGAAATTATTTTTTTTTTTCTTTTGTACCCTTTGCTTTGGTAACATACGAATGACCTCTCTATTGTTGCAAATATTCATACAGGCCACGGAAACCACTGTACACTATGTGCGTGATCTCCTTGTTTGCTACCTTAGAAGACTCGTAAAAAAAAAAATTGGATGACATATTCTTTATATTATATTATATTACTAATAATAATATTGAATTGATATATAACGCATCAGAAGGCAATATATAGTCTTAGATAATGTTACTACGGAAATATTGATACCGAAGCCTCCATATTATAGTCATAGAAACGACATCGACGCCGATCAGAGACTCGAGGTTCACACGTCATTTTCGTGAACAAAAACAATCCGAAAATGAAGTTTTTAGTTTATGGAAACTTAAGGAAACGTATACAAGTAGGTACTAAAAACCTTTCACTCATTGAACTCTGAGTGTGCTTATAAAATTCATTTAGTATATGCAATTTACACAACAACCTTCGCTATATCATGTCGTATCGAAGTTTCACTTTTCTGTGTGTTGAATTCGCAATTTTTTTGAACAAAACTATTAACGAAATTAAAGAAAACAATATTTCAGAATTTTAAAAACATTCACAATATATTTTTATATTTTGTTAACTGCAATTTAAATATATTTTTAAATATTTGTCATAATAATTTGGATCGGGAAAAGAAAACGAAGACGTGTCTAGGTAGCTCAGTTGGTCAGAGCATTCCCTCTTTAATGACTGGTTACGGGTTCAAGTCCCGTCCTTGAGGTTCTCTTTTTCCGATCTAAATCTATAGGAAAAGTTAGCATACTAATTGCTTAAAAATTTCATTGAAATATTTGTCATACAAAACTTTAAATACACTATGCAAAAGGTGCCTTGCAAAACTAAATTAAGTATTGGAAAATTGATCACTCAGGACGGACAAACGTACGGCAGTCTGAGAGCTAAATTCAGATAGCCGTGGGCTTAAGTCCCACACTGAGTAAGTTTGTAACGTATGTAACATTCAAAGCAAATTGAGAGCCATTGTGTGTGAATACCTCGGGTGGAAACAAATGATTTGCAGTTTGTTGAATTCATTCTCCAGGTATGTTCATAAAGTAATTACTCTCTGGTGAAGTGGTTACAGTTAGAACATGTTTCAGTAAATACATGAAAAAATGAAAAAGAATGTTCAGAATATAGACAACCAAATACCATATTGCCCCCCCCCCCCCCCTGGATCCCGTGGCTAAAACCTAAATGGGTCAATGCATGGGACATTCTGAGATATCACTCGCCGGAGTTTGTTTGTAAATCCAGCCGGCGCAAGCCGTCGCCTTTATTTACTCGAATCATGCAAGAAATCGGCTGGCGCTACGCAACCGTGCCGCAGTCATGCTCCGCCCGCCCACCGACTAACATACCCGGCAACCTTGAGCCATGGCTGTTCGTAATACCCTGTGTAGTGCTTCGTAATTGTGATACTGTTATGTGACGATGTCTCAGGCTGCCGGTGGCAAGAAAGGCGGCAAAGGCCCGCCGAAGAAAAATGCAGATGAAGATAAGAACCCACCGGTTAAGGCCACAGATGACGCTAAAGATGAGACATCTTCTAACAATGGTGATAAGAAGGAGGTTAAGGAGAATGGAGCCGCAGAGAACATCGTTGTCAAGCCTCCGAGTGCCAGTGGTAATATCAGGGAGGTGGCTGCTCGGATCCTTATGCTCGCACAGAAAGGAGAGTGGCCGGCTGTGGAGCAAACGCTCAAGGTTCTGGAGAAGCTGGTGGCGGCTGGTGGCGAGGATATAGTCTCCGTGCCTATGGCAGGAATACTGGATCCAGTGAGTATTGTTTCTATATTTTATGTATCTGATATCTAGAAGTCTTCTTAAATCGAGATGAGACTTTTGAATGGCATATTCCTGTGGATACATTACTTTACTTTTATTACTTAAGCTTCGTTTATAAGCGTTTTAAAACCTTGCGACTGAATATATTACGTTCTTTTCTCAATTTAGGCTCTTACCCGGGAACCAGAAACAAGTGTTTGAAGATGACGTCAGATTTTTATTTAGGACACAAATGAAACGCCATTTAGTGAATTATGAATGTAAAATTTATCTCGTTTACATTTATAGTAAAATGTCACGGCGAACTGCTTTTATAATACTCGTACTGTTGAACATTACACTAGCCACTTTAATTTTCATTCGTCAACGGGCGTTGTCCGTAACATGTATCAAATATTTCACAAATGTGTGAGGAATTTTTACTACCTCCGCATATAAATTGTTCTACTTTTCGAGCAAGAAAATAATGTGCTATATTTTCATGAATTACATTATACCTAATTTGCATTGGTTATTTTATCAACTAGTCAGAAACGTAAAATTTGTAAACCATCATTTCTAAATTTTATGATGTGGAAAGAGGCCAACTCGACTTCTTTTCAATCAGATTGATTTACTGTTATAGCAAAAGTAAGTTACAAGCAGTTATATGCACGGTGAGGCATCCAAGCGTTCAAATTCATAGTCTAGAGTTCTAGACACCCCTTAAACTAATCTACATTTTGCATTAATTCACCCCAAACCACACGTTAGAGTTATTGGAGAATTAATTTTATTTGGCTTACAGAAACATAGACTTTATATACATACTTTTTACTGTATAACATATAAAAGTGGCCTTGTTTTAGTACAAATTAATTCGAGTTACTATTAAACATGTCCTTCATACTTTTGGTTAGCCGCGTGGTCGCATAAGGTTTTAGGTACTCGAGACTGAAACCTTCAACCTCTGTAGTTTACATAATATTGACTAGTTTTCGTATTGAAGTGATGAATTATAGATTCAGCATCACTGGCAAAAATAATGCTACGATAATTATACGTATTTTCAGTGATATTTCAGAATATATTTTATCCCTATACCAATTTTCAGCCAGATCTGTTCAGCTATTTGATCAGGATTCAGTAACAAATATCTTCACAAACTTTCACATTTATACTATTATAAAATTCTGAATTATTGTCAGTACATAAAAAATATTAAAAAGTGGTTTATGGGTTGGGTTGGGTTGGGTTATTTGGATTATGTTATATGAACGATTCTGAATTAAAAAAATTTTTTAGATTTCTTGTCTGTTTATCTGTTTCTTGGCGATGGACGCAATAACTGTTGAGCGGATACTCAAGGTCAAATTTAAAATCTGCCGTATGTTTGATTGCAATTGGTTAATAAGAACTGGATATATCACCAAAAACGAAAATAGTAGTAGAGTTGTGTTAGTAGGATTCACACACAAAACACTTTTGTATTTATAACATTGTAAGTTATAATTTATATCTTCTACTTCAATTAAAAACCAAATCTTTAGTGTACTTTTTTTTTTTTTTTTTATCGTGCGGAAATCCCTTCGGATACCCCCCGCCGGCCAGCGGGGGCGGTTATGTCGGGCTTGCACCGACTAAAACCGCACGCCGTCTCGGGTCTTCAGACGCCGGGGTGTAAGGTTACCCATAGAGCATATCCCTCGCACCCCGGCTGACCCTGGGCCATCTCACCACTAACAGCATCGCTCATCCTGTCTCCTCTGAAAGCAGAGGAGTACGGAGAGCGATGTGTTCCCGCCACGTTGGGTATTGGCCGACGATCAATGCCAACCCTATGAAGGGGTGAAGGGGAAGCCATTGACCGCCGCCCAGGTTGTACCGGCCGCTCCGATTCCGTTCCCCCCGGACTGCAGCGGGATCGGAATCGGAGCGACACTCGAGGAGGTTACCCAACACACACCCCATCTTTAGTGTACCTCAACTTATGTGGCGTAGCGGCGTAAAGGTTGCTGCTTCCACTTGCGATGAAGATCGCAGGTTTGACATCCGCTCAGTGCAAATATTTGTAAGCTTAAATAATGTTTCCATTGGGTTTGGTTATATGTTCCATGGTCTAGGCGTTTCAATGTACGTATAAAAATGTATCTAAGTATGAATACTCACATTCTTGAACACAATACAAGCTATGCTTTGTTTGGGTCTAGACAGCGCTTGTTAGTTTGTCTGAAAATATTATTATTAATATAATTGTAAACAAACATAAGCTTTGATGTTAATTTTCATGCTTCTTATTTCTAAACTTAACCACTTTCCATATAACGGACTTCCATACTATCACTCATCCCTTATTTGCCCCCTTAGGGGTGAAATTTTGTAATACGCTGAAACAAGTGTACGTTTATTTTTCACCAGAAGCAGCTATATGACATATACTAGCTGTTGGCCCGTGCTCTACCCGCGTGTAATTCTGATCCCGTTAAAATTTATCTGTGTTAGTCCAGTATAAAATCTATTTCTGTAAAAAAAAATCAGCTAGATCCGTTCAGCCGCAAAGCATGATTTAGTAACAAACATCCAAACATCTTCACAACCATGCATATTTATAATGTTACTAGCTGTTGCCCGTGGCTCCACCTGCGTGGTATTCTGATCCGGTTCCCGCTTCCCATGGGAACCTATTCCAGGGATAAAAATTAGTATATATGTTATTCCATGTAAGTATAAAATAAATATATTCTACGACATTCTACACAGCACCTTCTAGACCCAAATGCGGATAAACATACTTGTACACTTTTTTTGTAAATACATACATATTATACATAGAAACAAGGAGACCAATGCAAATTGACATACAATTATGTGCATTGAGCGGGAACTGAACCCGCGCCCCCTGTCGTAGCAGTTCAATGCACTACCGCTACGCCACCGTCATAAAATAAAGACACTTTTACCCGTAGTCTGTTTATGTAACGACGTACCTAATTTTGTTATATTAGATAAATAGTTTCTCACTATTAATTAGGGGTCAATCAACTATTTTTAGGGTTGTTTGTCAGTCCGTGTTTTTATTTTTCGGAATTTTGCCTTTACTTGTGGAATGTTGACTTTGTTTGTAATTCTAGATCAACCAGAAGTACCCTATAGGTTTTGGGTCGAAAACCAATATGGTAGTCCCCGTTTACCTAGAATCACATAATTTGGCAAAAAAACAAGGTCTTAAAGAACAAATAAAGGAAAAACTCCAAGAAATAAAAAAGTTGAAAATTAAGGTACATTTTAGTAGGTACTTACAAGTTTTCTCGAAAATCTAAAGTTATCTTTACACTTTAAACTTAGCCACCAAAAAAAATGATTCCAATTTTATTATGACGGTATAATGGGTAGGTACGGAAAAAAAAGGTACGGAACCCTCGGCGCACCAGTTCGACTCGCACTTGACCGGTTTTTTGTACATTTGGTAACTGGTAACATAAGAGACATTTTAGAGGTTATCGTGCTCACTATCATGATTTATAAAAACAAAAAATACCTTTTTTTTTTTTTTTTTTTTATTATAAATAGGCATAACTAAAACAATATATATATATATGTATTTACAAACAAAAATAACGGATATTTACTTTTTTTAACAAGAACGGGACACCGAGAAAACACATACCTTAAGGAAAAAACACAAACCTGCTCCTTAAGGGTGACTAACGGGACGTACCTTTTTTTTTTTTTTTTTTTATCGTGCGGAAATCCCTTCGGATACCGCCCCGCCGGCCAGCGGGGGCGGTTATGTCGGGCTTGCACCGACTAAAACCGCACGCCGTCTCGGGTCTTCAGACGCCGGGGTGTAAGGTTACCCATAGAGCATATCCCTCGCACCCCGGCTGACCCTGGGCCATCTCACCACTAACAGCATCGCTCATCCTGTCTCCTCTGAAAGCAGAGGAGTACGGAGAGCGATGTGTTCCCGCCACGTTGGGTATTGGCCGACGATCAATGCCAACCCTATGAAGGGGTGAAGGGGAAGCCATTGACCGCCGCCCAGGGTGTACCGGCCGCTCCGATTCCGTTCCCCCCGGACTGCAGCGGGATCGGAATCGGAGCGACACTCGAGGAGGTTACCCAACACACACCCTGGGACGGGACGGGACGTACCTATGTCTTCAAAATGGCGAATAGCGATTGCGTCATGCTTAGTTATTCATTCAAGACTCTCAGAGCCATGTATTTTTTAAGTTCTAAGGGTCGTAACTTGGCGGACAGCAGTACCAATAGCAATTTGGGGACACTGTTCGGCAATAAAAAAGCCACACAGTGAACTTGTAAAAGCATGATATTAAGCAATATAGAACTATGTAATATTAATTATTTTTCATGAATTTTAGGTCACTTAATGGACAAAATCCATATTCCATATAAATTTATTCCTGTCACCACGCGTAGATACTTAACTTACTGCATTACGCAATAATTTAAAAATCTTGTTCTAGAGTGCAATAATTTTTATTTTTATTACAATAATAACGCTCTACAGATCTACGCATTTACATTTTTGCCAGATTTTTAATGTTTCATTTTGCTATTATTAATAGCAAAATAGTCATAGGGACAAGGTTTTTACAAGGAATAGTTGATTGACCCTTAGATACTTTTTATGGCAGGTTCCATCTTCAACATCTTCCTATCTTTATCCATATTTATTTTGGGTCGGTGCAACACAACAAATGTTTTTTTTTTCATACGTCTCTGCGTGTAGTTTACTGACTTGACGAGAACACCTGTCAGTGAGCGAGTCAGCTACGCATACAGGTAGTTATACGCCTATTGCAGAGCAGTGTTTTCGTTTTGTAGAAAGCGTTCCGTATATTATTTGGCTGTCTGTAAAAGTATTTTTTAAATAGTACTGGTAACCTTCTTTACTAGTATTCCCGTAAATTCCTCTTTTTTTTGTCCGTGCGGGAATCTAAACTAAATTGCTTGTGTTAGGAGTGGGTTCACGTCGGTAGTGTGATGGCCAGGATTCGAAACCGGGACCATATGTTATACCTAGTCTTGCCATAAATAATGTAACAAAGAAAAAATAATTTTCTATTGCAAATAACATTTATTACTTTTACAGTGTGTTAGTTTAATACATAAATACAAAACAACTTAAAATATAAAAAGCTTATTCGAAGTGGTCTCCATTGGCTGCAATACAGTCCTTTAAACGTTGAGGCCAGATATCAATAAATAGAACCACGCACTCTTTCCATGGGAAAATTCTTCACTGCCAATCGTATGGATTGTTTTAAGGACTTCAAATTATCAAGGCGTTTAGAGCAAGCCGTACTCTCTAAAACTGACCATAAATCATAATCCAGTGGATTAAGATTGGGACTAGACGATGGCCAGTCTTCAGCTCTGATGAAGTTCGAAACGTTCGTTTCCAACCAAGACTGCGTAGACCGAGCTTTATGATCCGGCGCCTAGTCTTGCTGGAAGGACCATTCTTGGATATTAAACCTTCTCAAGAATGCTATCTTGATACACTTGTGCCGATGGTTTGATACCTTTTTCACAAAAGTATGGCTCAGTCACTCCTTCATAGCTAATACCCCACCAAACCATCACTGAAGTCGGATAATTCCCACGTTACACTTTGTCGGTTAATTGGGAAGCTTCCTTAGAGCTGTGAGCATAAATACGGTCATTTTGTTTGTTAAAATGTTGCTCAGTTGTAAAAAAAATCTCATCCGTATACAAAATTTTTCTGTGATCTCCCTTTGCTTACCGCTTCAGTAGTTGTTTCGATTTTACCACCCTTTTTTTTTTTTTTTTTTTTTTTCGTGCGGAAATCCCTTCGGATACCCCCCCGCGTGCCAGCGGGGGCGGTTATGTCGGGCTTGAACCGACTAAAACCGCACGCCGTCTCGGGTCTACAGACGCCGGGGTGTAAGGTTGCCCATAGAGCATATCCCTCGCACTTACCACCCTATTCTTTTTTAAATTATCAGTTAAGAAATGACCAGCACGTCTCTAATAGGCTGCAAGTCCTAAGTCATCTTTTAAAACGCGACATGGTTCTAGGTGCTATCTTCATCTCCCGAGATAAAATCTTTTGCTTTCGGACAGGATTTCTTCGAATTCTTTCCCTTACTGCTTTGACCACCTTTTTCATAGGAGGTCTCATTGTACTGTGGTACCCAGGGGGTTGAGTACCACGCGTGTATGAAGTGATGAAATTACAACGATCAAATAGGATAATATTTTATTTATTTATATACCACTTGCACTTCCTACTTATATTATTAGGGACTTTACGCGGTTCTTTTAACTTTTATTAGCGAACTGGGACGTATATCGCGGACTCGGCCCAAGGATAGGGCTTAAAACGGGGTTCTTCCCAGGATACTTTTCTCAGCTTCAATCGGAACGGCTCCACTAGGCCCGTTCAGATCCCGAATGTCCAGGCAGCGATTGTTTTATATCGTTCCTCATTCAAATTTTAAATTGATACAATAGTTTTATTTAAACTCTGACACATAATGGCCAGGTAACCGCATCGTGGTGTGAAATGAGGTTCAGACACCACATCAGCTACGCCCTTAATGGTCATTTATGTGACAGCCTGATTCCCTAGGCATTCTAAATCTGGGACACAAAAAAAAAATTATGCGAATTGTCCCTTACAATGGGAATAACGAAGCAATCTTTGTAATAATTAGTAAACGATAGAAGAATCTCAAATTATAGCAATTAAACTGTAAGAAATACTGAAAAACACGAACAAAGAAAAATTGCTTCATTCTTAGCCAGGCAAAAAACCCAGGTTAAAAGAAACCTGACCACAATCAGCCTCATCAAAGAAAAGTTATTGGTATCACTTGCCGATACATTTTAAGGTTTGCCCTGAAAGGACTTAGTAACACAGTACTTTTAAGACCTACCTAACTAAAAAGAAAGATGACATAAACTTATTTATGTCGCCTACACATTACTAAATTATTTTAAAATCCACATCAAAGAGAAAGAACTCTCTATAAAGAAGAGTCTGATTGAAAACTAACTTTCAACCATCGTCGGCGCTCAAGTCCAAAACGATTTGACTCTCTTACAAAGTTCAGATCACACCTCTTGATATCAGACAAAAAAATAATTGCCTAACTCCTACGCTATAACATCCCGACTATAACAAAACAAATCTATTTATCTTCAGCAGCGCAGCAATATGAAATAAACAGAGAACGCATATTATGAATAAGATGTTACACACAATACATTATCTCCTATTATACAACATATCTTAAATAAGAGTTATGGTCACGCAGATAGGCATCTGTAAAAGAAAACAATCATAGGATCCAACTTGCACATAGATCTGTTTGAAATTGAACTTTAAAACGTCAATAAAGTTATACGAAACCATCGATAATTACCTTTGAACTATAATTGCACACAACAATTCATAAAATATTCAACCTTTATTTATCTAGCCTCTTTATTAGTATCACACATAAAATACAAAAAAAATAATCATGTCCACACGACATTCAACGTCAAATAAATATAATGACATTTACACATATTTTACTTAAATAACACATCTTCTGTTGATAAATGGTTTTAGAAAATTGGTATGTATAATATCTTGCCATGATGAGTTATTCATTTTCCCCACGACATAGTTGGTGTTTGAAATTCTTCTGATAATAATAAACGGTCCTTTGTACGGCTTACAAAGTTTCTTACTCCTTCCCGAAATACGTCTTGGACTGTATATCAGAACCAGCTGACCTGGTCGGTATACCACGAATTTCACCTTCTTGTCGTAGTAAGCTTTCTGCCTCCTTTGTGCGTTTCTTATATTCACCTTTGCTCGTTGCACGAGATAATTTGCACGTGCATGTCTGGACGTATATGACTCGTTCGTAGACTCTTGATTTCCTTCGAAGTTTGATTGCAGAATCGGCTCTCGTGCGAACAACAACATGTGTGGAGACATACCTGTATGCTTCGTGGCATTATATGCAAATGACACCATGTTTACAGCTTTGGGCACGAAAAACCCATTGCGGAACCTCGACAACGTCTTCGCGATTCCGAAGTGACCTCCGGACCATGGATGATCATGTAGATCCTCGAGAGTTGCCTTCAGTAGTTCTCTCGGCAGCACAACAACATTCTTCCTTATACCATTTCTTAGCACTTCTTTTACTAATATGTTATTCCTTAATAAAAATCCTTTGTAGTTTGTTACATCATTATTTGCTAAGACATTCCTTAGTGGTCTACAGAAAAGATCTGCGCACTGTTTCATCACCAATGTATCGGTGTTGATGCTATACATTTCTATGTCATCCGATACTGGTATAACTGTCTCCTCGTCCGCAGTCTTCAAAGGATTGCGACTTAGGTAATCAGCAACGATATTACTCTTACCGGAACAATGCACAATGTCGAAATCCACATCTTGTATTGGATCCTTCACCAAGTCTGATCGTTCCGTAGCTGACCTGTACGGAGCTGTATGTACAGGAATATCATCTGACAATCCACATCCGCCCGTGCTACCGTTGTCGGACGTGACTCCATTCTCGCAGTCTTGTACTGCTTGCACCAAACGACTCCTTTTGTTCGCTGGGATGCCCCCATCGATTAATTGCTTGGATTCTTCAGACTTAAATATTTCATTATTAAAACTACGCTTAGGGTAATAATCAATGGTTTCATTTATTGCTTTATAATTAAATAACATATTATTTGTGTTTATAATATTTAACGATGTGCACCTTGAAGCCTTACTCACGGTTTTATCATCATATCTGCGTGTCCAATTTACTTTGAAGCCCTTAATCCATAAACAGTTCTTTCTGAAATCAATTGATACAGCATTAGCAAACATGAACGATTGACCTAAGACTAAATCTAATTCAATGTTATTTAATACAATGAAATTCACTCTAACTAAAATGTTCGCTAAAATCATGTTCACGTTGACTTCACCGCAGATAGTTGCTGAAGAACCAGTTATGCTTCTGATGTGCGTCAACGACGTTGACGGTCTTATTTGTAGGTTCAAGCTTCTAGCTAAAGCTTTGCTCATAGCATTTACCGTAGCTCCAGTATCCAGTAATGCTTCGATGTCAGAATTATTAATTGTAACTTTAATAAATGGCGACAACTGACCAGATAAATTGCTTTCGTTGTGAAGCTGATCTGCACTCGCAGACTCGATATGCTCCATGCTCATCACATTTCTCTCTCGAGGCCGGAAAAACTGTCGGCTCGAAGTTGGAGTATCTCTTCTGTTAGATCCCGAAGAATTCGGGTTACTGGGGAAAACATTAGTGTTAGCAATGTTCCGAGGTCTTAGGTTGTATCTCGGAGTGCGGAAATTGTCCCCTTCATCCCGTGGACTCGACGATGACGGAGCTTGACGTACATCGTAAGATGTCGTGTCTCCTCTATTCCCGTAGCGGTTATGGAATCCGACTTGACGGTTATATCCTTGTGGAGGGTTCGTAGGTAAATTCTGTATTCTATCCCCCTGCACGTCGGGTTGTACTTCCGATAATTGCAACAGCGCGTCGCGGAGTTCTTTTTTATCGCTGTACACCCTTGCCGCTAAAATATTTCGAAATCTTGGCGACATTGACTTCAGAAATCTACTTATTATCTTTTTATCATCGGTAACCTTCTCTTTAGTAGCCAAGTTACACAATCTGTACCAATAGGTAACCAAGTTCTCCTCTTTGGCTTGATACGCTGAATAGAACAACTCTAAATCATCGCCATGGGAAGGAAACTCTTCTTCTAACAGTGAGCACACTTGTTCGAAAGTTAACTCTTCGTTAAAAATCGACTTGTAAAAGTGTAATGCTGCGCCCTCGAGGTAGGCAGCTAATATTGTGGCTTTGTCAGCCAACATAAATTTATTTATGGCGAATACGACATTGAAGTCTCTCAAAAAACTTTGGAATGAGACACCGTCAGTGCCACCAAATTTCTTTGATTCGGCCATCTTAATGGTAGTAATACAATATATATAATAAATTCAAATTTGTTATCTGTTTAAGGCGTCGATCCAATATTGCACGACGTCTTCCTTCTCAAGGTACGGGGTCGATCAATCCACTGCCAACTGCAGAACGTTGGCGTTTCCACCTCCTGTGGAAACCGGCGTTCCTGAACCAAATTCTATGGAAACCGGCGCCTCCACCAAAAGCTGTGGTACCCAGGGGGTTGAGTACCACGCGTGTATGAAGTGATGAAATTACAACGATCAAATAGGATAATATTTTATTTATTTATATACCACTTGCACTTCCTACTTATATTATTAGGGACTTTACGCGGTTCTTTTAACTTTTATTAGCGAACTGGGACGTATATCGCGGACTCGGCCCAAGGATAGGGCTTAAAACGGGGTTCTTCCCAGGATACTTTTCTCAGCTTCAATCGGAACGGCTCCACTAGGCCCGTTCAGATCCCGAATGTCCAGGCAGCGATTGTTTTATATCGTTCCTCATTCAAATTTTAAATTGATACAATAGTTTTATTTAAACTCTGACACATAATGGCCAGGTAACCGCATCGTGGTGTGAAATGAGGTTCAGACACCACAGTACCTATTAATAGCACAGTACACAAACATTTTACTAATACAAAGTGTATGCAGGGTTTTAAAAATTGCATGTCCTCCATACCTACTTTGTGTAATGCAATCACAGCTATTCGTTTCTCTTTATCACCCCACTCGATTTTAATATGGCGCCAAAATGAGAAAACAATGAACAATCATATAAAAATGACAGATTCCAAATTCAAATGTAATATTTTATTTATTTTTAATAAAATTTTAATAGTATTTATGGCCAGACTAAGCATTAGGACCATATATTGTCTGTTATAGTGTAAATGAAGTAAGAAAACTATTAATTGCAGTATTTAATAACATTAATGACATAGTACAATTTTAGATATGCTAAACATAATGATAGTCTCTTCTCTGAATACAGCCATTCTTTTATAGCAATTTTCACTCGGCTGACAAAGGAAATAGCAGACAATGCATAAGTTTAATGTAACGATGTTTTCCATTTCCTAAATGGGAAAGTTTAGACATTACGCGATGTCATTATGTGTTTAGTCTCGTTCAGTCTGCGACAGAGAATTGTGAACACATTTACCTGAATGCGATTTGATTGTCATTTCAGCGTGTTTGGATACTTAATATGTATGGAGATTTACCTTTACAAATGATTTCTATACGACGTTGACTTTACTGTGGAGTAAAGTCAACGTCGTATAGAAATCATTTTAATGAAAAATCAGAGTAAAATTCAAAAAATGAAAGCATAATATAATTTTAGACGAACTAGAGAGATGGTAATATTTCACAACCTGCTAAAAAACTCAAAATTTCCTAAAAATTTCAGTGGGATAAATGAAAAAGTTCAATGTTTTTGTTTATATACCACTAAGGTGGCAGACAAGCACACGGCCCACCTGATGGGAAGCGGTTACCGCAGTCTATGGACGTGTGCAACACCAGTGGCGTCACACTCGCGCTGCCGACCCTGTAAAGGAAAGGGGATGGAAAAGGAGTTTGGGAGGGGATGGGAAAGGAGTTTGGGCTCCGGCACTCTCACTCACCAAACGGAACGCAACAGTCCAAATACTGTTACTTGGCGTCGATATTCTGTGAGAGGGTGGTGCTTCCCCGGTCAAGTCGACCCATTCATGCAACGGCCAAAATGACTGTTGCTTGACTCTACCACTCACTAAATGTTTTCAAGAGCTTTTTCATTCACCATGACAGAGATGGAAAAATCGTACTCCAGTTCATGTTTAATTAAAGTTACGAACATGTTGATGTGATAACTAATCTAGTTGACGCAATTATCGTATTCTAAATGTAATGTTAACTTAACAAATTCTAATTTATTAATCGCCTTAGCTATTAAACCTTTTATAAAATAATAAACAAAACATGAGATATTTGAACTTTGTCTCATATATATATATATATATATATATATATATATATATATATATATATTTTAGTGTGAATCAACTTTTGTCCAATGACTGTACATTGTACATACAAATTTTGTCAGAAAGTATACCGCCCACCTGATGATAAGCAGTCATCGTAAATTATGAATGTTTGCAGCACTAAAGGGATCATGAGCCCGTCGGATACAGAACAAGGCAGTGTTGTGCCAAGTCCAATTGTTCAATGCTGTAGTTCGAGCGGTCAACTCATTTTAGGCACAGTGTATGGCACACTGCAGGTTGTTTTATTGTAGTGAGAGCAAATAGTCGGTTTTCCTACCAGATAAAAAATGGGTATTACGTTAGTAATGCATCTGAGGACGGCAGTTGGCCGACTCGCCGTCCTTACAGAAGCAGGCCGTGGCGGAGGCGTGTCGTGTGTGCCCTACACACTCCTGCCAACTCACCGAAGCGGGATAAAACCTGACCCCACCAGGCGAGGCCGCGGTGGCGGCCAAGGTCCGCCGGCAACCCTGGGGTTATCCTTTCGAGGGCTTACCCGGGGTGCCCGGCAACGGACACTTGGGGAGGACACCGTGCGGTTTTAGTCGAGACACGACATAACCACCCCCGCTGGCCAGCGGGGGGGTATCCGAAGGGATTTCCGCACGTAAAAAAAAAAAAGGTAAATATTCTATCGTCTTAGCGTTGTTTAAATTTTAGTCTAAGGTAAACCTGGTCATTCATGCGGTAACTCTGGACAAGATGTGAAGGAGCCAAAACATGATATATTTGATTTAAATTATTTTATCTATAACTAAGAGTATCGACGACGAAGACGACCTCTGTGGCGTAGCGGTAGTGCATTCGAATGCTAAACCAAAGGTCGCGGGTTCGATTCCCGCTCAGTGCAAATATGTATATTTGCATTGGTGTGGGTGTTTCTATGTATAAAATGTATTTATTAACAAAAAAAAGAACCCATATGACCAGCTCTGCTTAGTTTGGGTCTAGATGGCGTTGTGTACTTTGTCCTACAATATTTATTTATAATAGGAGATACTGATGTTTGGACTTTCGGGGCCCCACTTCACCTGCAAGCTGGAACACTAGCTGATTGATGGATGAGGCTCTGGCGCAGGTTTTAAATCATAAAAGTTATATAATAGCTTAGCGGTTAAGGAGTCGACCCTACGATCGAGAGGTCCCGGGTTCGAATCCTGGCCATTACACTACCGACGTGAAACCACTCCTAACACAAGCAATTTAGCTTAGCTGGAGGGGTTAGGGGAATATTAGTAATTTCGGTTGCTAATATTCTTTAAAAAAAAAAAAAAAAAAAACAAAAATTAGTCGAACCAAAATCAGACTGAGAAAATGGACCCCGGGCTCAGACTTGAAAGCCTCCGGTCCAACCGGGACCAACGCTAAGATGGTGATGATGTAACTGAAATTATCTATCGCTGAATAAAGATTTCATCACTCTAGATATTACTGAATTTGTCTATATTTACTTATTTTATTACTATATACTATATTTTATTTAAAACTAACCCAAATTACGAAAGTTTGGGTAAATTATACCTTTATTTTGCAACAATATCATTATCTTTCCCATTAATTTGAAAAATTTCCGGTTAATTTGAAAAATAAATGGTTTCCCGATTTCTATAAACCGTATCATGTGTATCGTAATTCAAGGGGGACAGAAATGAGCTTTATTTTTTGTAGCTCCTTAGCTAGGGAGTAAGGCTGTATGTTCGATACCTTGGCAACGATCGCGTGTCTGTCAGTCGCACAGCGAGACATCTTTCTACCTTTTTACTGCCTTTACAAGGGACAGTTTAGAGGTGGATCGATCAGAACTATCGCTATATATGATTTGTTTTGATATTCGCGTGAGATCGTTCGCTTTCCATTTTGAGTGTGTGAATCTGAATACATCAATATTTTTGTCGAAGTTCACGTGACGGTGACTTTCTTGAGAAAAGTAAAAGTTTTGCTTTAGACTTCTATTTGTGTAATCCAACCTATACAGTCTGTCTGATGGAAAACGGCTAACGTATAAGTATACGTCTTGCAAGTGCATAACGCCAGGAATATTACGTAAAAAAAACTCTCGGCTGTCTCTAGGCTTAAAACTACGCTGATTATTTTTTAAGTCATACTTCTTTTGGCGCGTTAGGGAAAAATGATAAAAGTAAATTTTTACGTTCCGCGCGCACACCTTCACGAAAAACCATCGAAAAACCGAAACCCTACAACCTAAATCACTTCCAAATGACCTAGAAACTTGATATTTGGCATCAAAATAAACTATGAGGAAAGGACAAAGGAAAAGATCTGAAAAATGAAAATTATTGATAACTAGTTAATGTACATATAATTTTTAATGAATGAATATATCATTCATTAAAAATTATATGCACAACAACTGACATAAATGAAATTTTTTAAATGTTTTTTTTTTATAAAAAGTATTAAAAGTGTCCAACGTATTCAAAAAGCAGAATCATGTCATATATTTTGAAATCAATCAAATATAATAAACTATATCAAATCTTAGTCAAAATGCCTCCTAGAGCCGAAAACCACTATTTAGTAAGCGTTATATATATTTGTATACATTTTTACATATTTATTCGTTGAAATAAAACTATTTTTAACGGCTACTAAAGATGGTTGTTGTCTTGTGGTTTGAAGTGTAAGTTATCTCATAGTACCCGAACTATGTTGAATTGTTGGTGTTACTATTTACGCAGAATGAGCTCACAGTGCCATGAAGTCTTGTTGTATTTTGACTTTTCTTGAAAAACCCACTGAAAGTTAGGTACTAAACTGGTAGGGGTGTGTGTTGGGTAACCTCCTCGAGTGTCGCTGCGATTCCGATCCCGCTGCAGTCCGGGGGGAACGGAATCGGAGCGGCCGGTACACCCTGGGCGGCGGTCAATGGCTTCTCCTTCATAGGGTTGGCATTGATCGTCGGCCAATACCCAACGTGGCGGGAACACATCGCTCTCCATACTCCTCTGCTTTCAGAGGAGACAGGATGAGCGATGCTGTTAGTGGTGAGATGGCCCAGGGTCAGTCGGTCAGTCGGGGTGCGAGGGATATGCTCTATGGGTAACCTTACACCCCGGTGTCTGAAGACCCGAGACGGCGTGCGGTTTTAGTCGGTGCAAGCCCGACATAACCGCCCCCGCTGGCCGGCGGGGGGGTATCCAAAGGGATTTCCGCACGAAAAAAAAAAAAAAAAGGTACGAAACTGGTACAATGCGTTTACAGCAACGCGAACAGTCCACGTAGTCGTGGAAAGCTGTCCGCTCATGGACCGGAATTCTTCCTTACCACTCCTCCGCACCGCAGATCTCACGTGAGGACGCCTCTTCTCTCTCTCTATGATGGACAGCATCCACTCATCCAGTTGCGGATAATATAAGCTGCGTCGCACTGAATAGACCCTAGAACGTTCACAGTGATGCGGACTCTCCGCGTCGCGGAGAACTATCCGCTCGCAGGGCATCCACGTCGTGTAGACCTTAATGATTTTTTCTGGTCTTGAGTAGGATTGCCACTCGAATCCTCACATACTTTGGTGGCTTTCCCGTGTCGCGATGTATGCGGCTAGTACAGTAACAAATTTACAAATATTAAATAATTGATGTATTAGTAATTGTGTAATCTTCAGGTGAGGAGATTAATCAATTCGATGTTTTGTTTATTTTAAAGGGTTTTAGAGGTAAGGTAACCGGTAATTTGAAATATGTTAAGCTGCTTCGCGATTTTATATTGTTTCCTGGTACATCAAAAGAATACGGTTGCCAGAGCTGGGTGGGGTCAGTTACATAAGCCCTGGTAGCCGCTCACCATCAGGGAGTCCGTATGCTTGTGTATAAACGTGTGAAGTTATTACTTTTTTAATTAATTCACATCAGACGCCAAGTTTGGTTTTATAGGTCGTGGAATAATCGTCATACTCACTTTTATTGCTGTAACTATTTTACTACAAACAAAATGAGTTCTAATTTTATGAAATAACCATATATTATTATACGGATGGCTGTAGTTCTATAGTTTAACTTGGTAGAGTAATATAACAATCTCATTACGAAAATAAATTACATTGTAAGTGCTCTCTAATTAATAAATTGACTATTATAGGAATATTTTTGAATGAAAATTTACTAATTAAGCTCCTAGCAGGCTGACAGGCTCACTTAAGATATCGCAAACAATTCCATCAAGAACCAAGCGGTTCGGCACCTCTTTTCTTTACCGCACCATGAAGACTTGGATTTTTTTACCAACAAACGTGTTTCCTTCTTCCTACAGTCCCGGCTACTTTATGCGGGGCGTGAAAATGCATCTGATGAGGCCGTCAAGCTGAGAGCCACCATTATACCATTCTTGGTATCTCTAATGGTGATCCTCATTTCTGAGTCTTTACCTTTAGCTTACCATCAGGCGAGGTGAAGTCATATTGACTTAACCGTAAAATAAAACGATATGAAAAGATACTGCCATCTGTGTGTTTAAGTTGGAGAATGCTTTGCATTTTCTTCAGTTGTGACTATTTATAGAAGACCTCAGTGGCGGGGCGGTAGAACATTGACTGCTATGGATTGCTACATCTAAGGACGTTGGTTCGATGCCCGCTCAAAGCAAATATTTGAATGCAAGAATATTTTATTATTCTATTTTCATCGGTCAAGATGTTTCTATGTATAATTTGTATGTATTTACAGAAAGAAAATCAATCTACTGTAATGTATGTCCCTTCTACCTTTTTTGCAAACAACGTTTTGAAGTCCTAGATGCTAAACGTTATATTCGCAAGAAGTGTACATGTACAAAGGGGCGAGCTTTTGCTCGCCCCTTTGTACATGTACACTTACAATACGGTAGGACAACTAAACTGTGCGCCATTAAACAGCATCTTTAGACCTGTCTTTACATCCGTGTCGAATGCCAATCCTAATCACAGCCAAAGCCCGGGATCCGTATTTTTAAAACTCATTATCCTTTCCCCAACTCTGTTGGGGTCGGTTTTTTGAGTCTAACTACAGCGATTAACATCTGACCTTTACAACCCACTCCATCCACACTCGAACTCACCAATATCCAGACGAATAACGGGGTCGCTGTCGTTAGACACGGCCAGGAGTACATTACTACTAAATTTGAAATAGATATTGTTTTTTTTTTAAACAAAATCCTGAGAGATATGACTTAAACCCACGAGTAATGCATACCATGACTCGTAGGTTTAAGTCCAAATGTTTACATATTAGCATAAAAAGGTTGAACTTTAACCATTCAAATGAAAAATAAGATGTTCTATTTTTAGCTATACGATGGCCCCGTTTAGGTACACTTCAATTAACAGTCCCTGTGCAGTAGCGTGTACGAAGTGTGCCAGACGGCGTTAACTTGTTTTTATAAATTCGACGTTAACGTTTCATTATTTCTATGAGTAATTCTTGAAAATATATAGTCATAGTATAGAATTAAATTGCAGCAAATAACTGAGCAGAACGTGATAGTTGTTTTCCCTTCTAAATCATAATTTTACAATGGGTTTCGGCATTACAGCCTTGTAAATATAAATTTTCATCGAAAACGATTCTATGTATCTATTCTAGACATCATGGAGTAATAAAAAACTGATATATAAATGTAGGAATAATTGTAATGGATTTATTCTGAAAATTCATTTGTTCTGTTTCAATTTTCTGTTGCTTCTGCTTCTTCTTATTATGTTACAACTGCGGTTAAAACTTGTTGTTAAAAAGAATAATGCTCCAGAATTCCTTCAGGAGAAATGGTATGGGAGAATAAGCCAGCAACGACCAAGTAACATCTCTTTTGTTGTAAGGGTTGGCACCAGTAATCGTGCGTCACTTTAGAACCTTTCTCTGGTGGGCTGGGCTTTGCGGCAACCGCCTGACTCCGTGGGTAACAAATGTCTGACCATGGCACTTCCGCCGGGCCACAGTATGAGGGGGAGACGCAAGAAGTGCTAGTTTGACGTCGTAAGGGATAACATGCGTGCCAATGGTCTCACTACAATGGATGCCCAGGATCGTGCGAAGTGGAGAAGGCAAAACAGGAAAGCAGAACGCGGGCTACGAGGTATAGGCCTCTGATGCATTCGTAACAACGCTTAGATGATGATGATCTCAGAATACAAAATAACCAAATCGTCTAATCTGAAAAAAAATAACATATTTAAGTGTAAGTACGACATCTGCATCATCTAAGCGTTGAGTCCCAATCGCATCCAAGGATTTCACTTCGAAGCCCGGGGTCCGCTTGCCAGCATTTCTCCTCCACTTTGCAAAGTCGTGGGTGGTCTTGGCAGTGAGATCATTGGCCCGCAAGTGGATCTTAAAGTCTACCTACTAAGACATTTTAATTTAACTTTATAATGCAGTTTTGCGTGCAGATAGACACATTAGTAGTAGTTACTAAAAACAGCATTGGCATATCGAAGTAGCACACGTGCATTTATCTGTTCTGTCAATAAAACGTATCGTCCGAATAGCAAAGTGAGATAGTGCAGCCATATATATACAGTTTTAAAACCTCCGATATCGTCGGCTGTTTGTTTCCTAGCATGGGTACTTGCGCTGCATCACCATTTGGTACAAGGTCTTCGATGGCAGCCGTTCTAATTTAAGAAGTCCAACTGAATGGTCAAATTACTTTAGTACTACAGAATGACCGCTTCGAATGAGCGCACAAATCATTCTAAATCTGGCTTTCATATCAGCATTCTGAGCTCCAAATCAGCAATTTCTGGCCACCTACAAAGTTCGGCAACAAAAATTATGCTTCGATTTAGCCATAAATACAGCAATCAGGACAGGACAACTCGTCGATAACCTCTGAGTTACTTTGAAGGCGGTGAACGTAACGACCCTTATTTCCGCCTAGGGGCGATATTTTTACGTCCCGCCCTACATAATTTCGGGTGTAAATCGAAATATAAGCTGCGAACTGACCATTTCTGTGTCAAGGGTAGAAGCAAGGAGTTTTGCGTGTTGGCCTGACCGTTACTCGGTAATCGATGGGAGATTTTCGACCTTGGTCTACCACATCCTTGAGTATTGGTGACCTGTCTAATAGTTAGAAGGCCACTGCTGTTTGAATATCGAATGGAATGAGGGAAGTTTGGTGGTGGAACGTATATAATAATGGAATGCTTCGGTGTACTAACATTTCCTTTGGCATTATTTCGGTGGTTGTTAATGAGGCCTTATAATTTTCCTAATGATCAGAATCAAAGTTGTCAAGAACGCTTATTAAGAAACTTATTATTAGATTTACTTTTGCAAATCATATAAGCTAATGACTACATACCCAAGGATTCGAATTGTTAAGCCGAACATGTGCTTTTTTTTAATATCGCCAGTTAATTAAATTCGTTCTATTACATTTATTTTTAAATGATATAGTTATATTAAAATAACTGTTACATTTTACTGAATTTGATTTAATAGTCTATTCCTGTAAAACTTATAGAATTTCAAAACTTCGTCTTTATGTGGCGTGGATTTGTGATTTTTGTCGGTGGAACATGCAATAACTTAAGTTTTCCAAGGCCAAAAGCATAGAATATAAATGACACAAAGGTCTACAAGAGGTGAGCTTCATAAATCAATAAATAATCGTGGTTTAAAACAATGAGATAGTTAGCAAGAAGAACGGCTATTAAGAATGCCAGTGACCAGAACTAAATTTGCCAAAAAAAAAAATATTGTAAACCCCACTACTATAGAAGCTAAAATGATTTGTAAAGCACAAGTTCAGACAAAATAACCTTCTGTTAACTAGCTTTGAGTTTCATAATGAGTCAAAGAGGAAATTATATTTATCCTTGTTACGACTAGTGTAGCGTTAATCAATGATCAACCTGGAAACCAATTGTAGAAAAATCTTTGAATATATTGTTTATCGCAGAAAAGAAACTTAGCAATCGGAATGAGATTACTGCGAAGTATGTGTGAAATGAGATTAGTTGATAGAAAGAGATTTATAGATATACGAGAAGAGTGTGTGTATGAAAGGGAATGTAGTGACAGTTAACCGGGTAAGCTGAGATGATTTATTTAGCACATCAAATGAATGAACACTAAACGAATAAGAAGTCAAGCGTATAAAGTAAGAGTAGATGTAATGCAAGTCAAAAGACATGCACCTTCAGCGTAAAGGGTAGTAAACGTAAACTTTCCTAAACTGAGACATTCTTGCCAATAAAAACATGACCCTGCTACCTGTGAAATTTATACCTAGGTAAGCATAATTAATCTCGGTTGTATTCAGAATCCGTTGTCCTTTGTATTTTATTCATTTGGCACCATTTTAACTAGGTCTTTTTGCGTCTCAAACAATGTCACCAGCACCCCCAAAGGCCGAACGAAGTGAGAACTTGTTCGAGACATTATCCAATTTTATCTATGAATGTACTTTTTACTGGTTTGCTGGTAGGAAACCCAATACTGAGTTAGGCCCGCCTTTGTACATCTAAAGATTGAAATGTTTCGCAATACTGTATTTACTCTGTACAATAAAGAATTAAAAATATTCAGACCCACGTATCACCTGCCTGATAATAATCATGTGATTACTGCATAATGTAAAAGTCTAGAACCAACTGCAAAAATTTGATGTAACTTGGCAACAGTCCATTAGTTTCTTTCGTCACGTGAGATATGACAAAGCTTTTATGGTTTTGTGGAAATAAAATGCTTAGGAAAATGAAGCTCACTGTACAATGCACGGTTTTGCTCTACAAATGCTGCAACTTCAAGTTTATTTGAAATAAAGTGAGCTTCTTTCGAATTTCGATTATGTAAAGCACATTTTGGTCGTAGAGTCGGATTTCAGGCACAACCTTGTAATTTTTTTATACACAGTTTATTGATCTTGTCCCTACTCTAGTGGTGAAAATTAATATAACATGCGTAAATTCTTGGAGTATCTCCTATTTAATTTATTGTCATGCTGGTTAAACATATATTAAATCACAGTTATGCGTTAATACTACCAATTTTTTAGTTTATATTTGGCAAGGACTTGACCAATAAGTTCTAGCAAATTGGTATTCAGTGTATTTAAATTGGATTAATTTGCTTTCCAAAATAGGTTCTAAAATCTATAATTTTACGTGCAATTTCTGATAAAAAGATACAAGACAAATGATCTCCGCTCTCTAAAGACCTAGGGTCTAGGGTCTAGGTCTAGGGCTATAATTATTAACTATACGAAAATATACCAACAGTGCCCCGTTCGTCGAATATCGACGGTATTATGTCTATTGTGTACGACTATGTATATTGAATAAACTACGTTTTTGTAAAAAGTATCAAAAGAATGTTCCATGCAGCTAGTATTTAATTAAACTGTTGCGCCCATTTTTTCCCCAGTTCTTTATAATTATTACCTATTATGTATTCTGTGATTATTACTGTAGAATGTAAGTAAATACCGACTTCTGTATAACTCTGTAGTTTACATTCCACACGGTACATAGGAACAATAAAACATTTTTTGTCACCACTTTAAGAAATAAATAAATAATTTCACAAATATAACTGTTCATATACCTACATACACTTACTGCTACCACATACTACTTGTGTTTTCTTACAAAAATTGCCTTTTTTTACTTAGCATTTCATCAAGAGCTATTTTTTGGTAACAACATATGCATAGCGTAGAATAGTTCTAAATTTTGACATTTGCTTCAGATATTTTTATATTTTTAAGCAACTTCGAAAAAGTAGTACTTTTTCAATTTGGATGTGTATTTTTTTTTGTATGACAGAGTTATCCACGAGATTACTCTGTCATCTATAAACGAATTTACAAAATGATTATTTTATTTTAAAGAGGATTCCTTCGAAATAGTACCATTTCAATTTCGTGAAGATCTGCTGATAAGTTTCCGAGAAAGATAACGGAACTCTTAAATGAATGCCAGCAAATCAAACGTGATTGCAGCTATCGCATATCTTTATACAACAAAACATCACGCCCTGTACTCATAAATAAAATAAACAGACTATTTTAATATCGTACTTTGTACATTCTGAAGTTCTCATTATAAGGAATGATTGAGCATTCAGAAAAAAAATGGACAAAATGGAAAGGGCTTGTATTATAAAAAAACCTCTGCCGCTTTGTACTAAATATTTTGGATGTACTATGCTTGCTGGTTAAATAGAACATTGGACAATAGTATTATTGAGGTATCCGTGTCGAGGACTTGCAATAATTTTGAATACACAAAATTGTATCGAATTTGGACGTAGTCATTCGTAATAACTTTACAGCATAGTTGAAAGGGCTAGGTTTTTTCCAATAACGTGGCAAGTTTGATGTGATTGAGTAAGCGAGTCAAGGACTTCACAAGGTGAATGGTGAACGCTCAATTGTGGTAATTTTTGAAAATTATTTGTTTCCTAAACCTTATTACATTACGTTTTTATGGCTGGAAACGATTATTATTAGTTACTGACGGAAAACTTCCTACGTATTTGTTTTATTTTATATTCTCATATCTTTATACATGCTAAGGTATATTTTTCACTTAAATTTCGTTCACTATATCTTTATTACCTCTTCATAGTAGACGATGTTATTGTCTTGTAATCTAGGACAAACGTATGGCAGCTAAAATGTGTTGTAAATTTTATAGTGTAGATATGCCCAACAAATTCCAACTCCTACAGCTCGGTTTTGGGTCTAAAGGGGGCTGTGACGTACCTTGGCTTCGGTGAAGAAGAGGTCATTCTTAAGGTTGACTAGAATAATGCCTTTAATTCAGTTAACAGGAACACATTGTTGACACAAGCCAAGCTGGAAACACCCAAAATTTTCAAGTTTCTTTGGCAGTGCTACAGATAATTACTCTTTAAGGAAAATGATTTAGATTCAGCGGTCGGTTGTCAATAAGGTGACCCTCTTGGGCCCCTCATTTTTAGTTTATCAATACATCCAATCATTAGGCAGCTAAATTGAAAATTTAACATCTGGTATCTAGATAACGGTACTCTAGGAGGTGATATAGACACAGCACTTAAAGATCTGGCTTTAATGAAACACGAATTTAAAACTATTGGTTTAGAACTAAATTCCTCAAAATGTGAATAACATTAAGTTCTTTGGCAATTTGAAAATTTGATGCTTTGGCTCCAAATTTAAAATTTTGCAAAAAAGTTCTCTTCGGCTCCTAGGATTTCGGACAGACTCCTCCAAATTAATATACATTCAGTATTTACGTTTGTTCGATACTGCCTTTTCGTCCCAAAATTCACACATGCTTTACGATTATCACAATTTTTCAAACATTCGGCACTTTTAGGCAAGATGGACAACATTATTCAAAATACTCTGTGTAACATTTTGAATGCAGATTTAAACGATCGAGCCTGGTTGCAAGCGACTCTACCGGTTCTCTGTGGTGGGCTCGGCGTTCGTAAAATTACCGATGTCAGTTTACCAGCCTTTCTATCTTCGATCCATAGCACTGAAGAACTAACCACACTGGTTAATTCTGAAGTGTCAGACAAAATTTAAGCTATAAATGCTTGGAAAATGGCTTGTCCAAACGCTGATTTGCCCAAAAACCTATTCTCCCAGAGACAATGGGACAGGCCGCTTTGAAACATGGCAAGGCAATATTTAATTAACACATCTATAATATTGCAGAGCGCGCTCGCCTTTTGGCTGTGGGGGAATGGGAGTCTGGTGTCTGGCTGCAGCCTCTTCCGTCGCCCAACATAGACACTATGTTGGACGACACGACATTCAGAATAGCAGCTTATCTTCGTTTAGCACCCAAACGAAGATAAGCTGCCATTCTGAATGTCGTGCCCTTGTGTCCTTGTGTCTCTCCTCATCGCTGTCACTGTGTAGAAGCAGTCGACAGCCTTCGGCATCACGGCCTATCATGCGGCAAGAGCACAGGATGCATGTTACGTCATGCACACCTAAACAATATTATCCGCAGCGCTTTTGTCACCGCCGTTGTTTCAGCCGTGCTTGAACCTGTTGGTTTGATTAGCGACGATGGCAAGAGATCAGACTCTTTGGTCTTTGGTGCTTTGGAAGTTGGGTAGGCCTTTGGTGTGGGACGCAACTTGTGTCGACACTCTCGCGCCTTCTCATATTTCAAGTACGACGGGCTGCGCTTGTGCTGCTGCGGCATCTACAGAGACCCTCAAACGGCGCAACTATTATAATAAGGTAGTCAGTAATTACATTTTTGAACCGATTGGCGTTGAAACACTATTTTAGTGGGGCCCGAGTGCACGGTCACTTTACAAAGACATCGCTTAGCGACTGGTCGACGCTTCGCGTGACTAAAAGACTGACTCGTTTTTTGCGCAAAGAATTGGCATTGCCATCCAACGTGGCAATGCCGCTAGCCTTTTGGGTACGTTACCAGTCGACATCGATGGGGAGGAGTTCATTGACACCTAAACTTTTTACTTTGTACATACTCGTTTTTAGGATGTTAGGATGTAAATATTTTAGTTTATTATTATTTATAATCTAAAATGTTACCTATATATATATATATAAATTATTTGAGTTTTATAAATAAATGTACTTCAAGATCTATCCCCGGACAAAGCACTATTGAGACACAAAATAAGCATAGTTTAACCTTAGGCGGTTTCTTATGTGCAATTATTAACCACTTTGTAACATAAACAATGTTCCTTTTTATTATCTCTACAAGTATATATGTAATATATAAGTAAACCTATTTACATGTAAACAAATATATTTGTTAATTACGGATTTATCCCATATGTTCGTTCTTTTCAAGTGAAGCGTTTGACATCCAAGCCGATGTCAGCGTTGATGTCTTTCAGATGAACGAAGTGTCCGATGAATGCCACAGAGGCGTTACTGTACTAGTAGGGCGGGCGGAGAATTTCGTATTCAGCTAAGATACCAGTAAATTTAAATTGTCCAACTGGTTGTAATTCAGTATACATTTCTTGAGGTAAATAAATATTTGTAATTCCGGTGACACCGACGTTACAATCGACTTACAAATCTGTATATGTAAAACAAAGTCGTGTATAGTGATGCCCGGGATAAAATTAAGAACAAGTGAATCGATTTTCATGATCTTTGATTTTGTGATTCATCACTTTGTGTTTTTTAAGCACCCCCCCCCCCACCGCCGACCAGCGGGGATGATTATTTCGGAGTCGGACCGACCAAAGCCACACGCGTCTCGGGTCTTAAATGTCCGGGTGCAAGGAGACCTTCACGAAATAAAATCAGCTGATAAGGAAACCAACATAACTTGATTCGAACTGGTCAGCTAGTTGTAGATAAAAATAACTTTTTAAATAATTTTTTAACTCACTCTTCCGACAAAAAATTTGCAGAACAGATCGCTAGTTTGGCAAACTTTTTTATACCGGCTTGCAAGTGAGGTTGATTTAGGCCCTGAAGATCTTAGGGGGCCTCAAATACCCATTAGAGTGAGAAATAAGGCCCGAAGTTTCTCAAGGTTAGCGACGGACTTTATGAAAACTCTGTTTTTGATTGTATCGTATACTTCATAGAAACGCTTGATGCGTCAGAAACATGAATCTCTAATTTATGCCGAAAATTCCCTTTTTCCCAAACGTAACTTAGTCACTACTAACGCCCTCTGTTGCATTATGGTTGAATCACCCACCGGATATGAGCAAGCCGGATGTGAGCAAGGAGGTTAGTTTGATGAGTATTAATCAACTGAAAGCCGGATATTGTTAACTAAAGGAAATTGTTATGGCCTGGATATCAGGATAAAAGGAAATTGACTAATGACTAATAGTTCTTACAATGTGAGATGACGCGTTTGTTTTATAATACAAAAGAAATTGCATCAAAAAGAATTAACTCAATCTCATAAGTGATTGAAATTATTAAATTTTGAATGTAGGTTAATGGCAGAGCTTCGCAACTAATTGATAGTAATCGATGAGAAGGCGTTCTGTTGTTTTATGCTACTAAGGCAGCAAATAAATGATCTTTAGCACTTAGTACCCCACTAAGACCCTTGGGCCTAAGCCAACTTCACCTGCAGTTTGACGGACAAGGCTCTGGCGCAGGCTTTCCTCCCAGGGTTGGGAAGTCAGATGGCAGTTGCTCCTATAAAAGCCTTTTAACCAAAATCTGAGTGAAATATATCTTTCTTTCACTCTAATTCCGAAGTATTTTGGTCATAACTCTCACACAAATAATCAAGTGTACTGAGAGAAATAAGAAAGAGAAAGAAAAAAAATGTGTACGTGTACTAGTGTACACAGGTAAGAAGTGAAACTTCTTTATGACCTTATTAAGTTATATTAGATAAAGTTTAACAAAAGGCTTTTATTATCATAGACATGAATACAAATAATACAATTATTTCATTTTACGTTATTACTACTAAGATTATTACAGCATTTCATTAAAGTACAAAACAGTCGTATTAGTTAATAATAACGAGTTTTAATGGAAGTATATACATTGACCGATAGTTACAATCAAAAACTGAGGTTAACCTTAAATAACTTGAAAAAAATAAATACCATAATCACACTCACGGGTTAGAAAAAGAGATATAATTACTTACTTTTTATAGAAATTGACTGAAATTAGAATTAAAATACCTAAGCCCTTTCTGCTTTCTGCTGATCACTATCAGTCGAATAAATTAACTTTTTTTTAAAAGATGGCGCGTAACGGGCAAATGTACAGAAATTAAGATGGCGCGTAACCGACAAACGTTACATATTGTGATGGTAAATTTTTTTCCAACGCCGATTTAAAGAAGTTTCACTTCAAAAAAAAGTTTTTTGTTTAGTCACAGAAAAGGCACAGAAGTGATGATTCATGTTATTTTTTATATCTTCTATATATATTTTTTATTTATTTACACGTGCTATAAAATTAGACAACACGTGAATATGTTATTTACTAGGAAAGTATCCTGCGAAAAATTTAATAATTAATTGTTTTTAATTTATAATTCTTGCTGGCTACACCAATAGACTCGTAATAAGTTCAATAGTATTTTTTATTTTTATTTACACTATTATTAATTTATATTTATTGAAATTTTTAACACACACTATTCTAATAGATATAATATAATGAACACGAAAAAAACTAAATTAATAAATAAAAATATCTACAAGATAAAAAAAAAGGAAGGGAAAGGAAAAAGGGGTCTGGTGTCGAAGAATTCCTCCCCATCGATGTCGACTGGTAACGTACCCAAAAGGCTGGCGGCATTACCCCGTTGGATGGCAATGCCAATCCTTTGGGCAAAATACAGGCCAGCCCTCTGGTCACGCGAAGCATCGACCAGTCGCTTTGCAATTTCCGTGTAAAGCGACCGTGCGCTCGGACCCCACGAACCCAACGTTTCGACCCCAAACGGCTCAAATATATAATTGTTGGTAATATTATCATATTTGCGCCGTTTGAGGGTCTCCGCAGATGCCGCAGCAGCACAGGCGCAGCCCGTCGTACTTGGAAGATGGGAAGGCGCAAGGGTGTCGACGCATGTTGCGTCCCACACCAAAGGCCTGCCCATCTTCCAAGGCACCAAAGACATACCATCCGGTCTCTTGCCGTCATCGCGCACCAAACCAACTGGTTCAAGGATGGCTGGGACGCCGACGGTGACAAGAGCCCGGCGGATTAAATCATTTAAATGTGCATGACGTGACATGCGTCCTGCGCTCTTGCTGCATGATAGGCCGTGGTGCCCGAGACTGTCGACTGCTTCTCCGCAGTGACAACGATGAGGAGCAACACAGGGAGCACCTAAACGAAGACAGGCTGCAATTCTGAATGTCGTGTCGTCCAACATGGTGCCAATGTTGGACGACGGAAGAGCCTGAAGCCACACACCAGACTCCCATTCTCCCACAGCCAAAAGGCGAGCACGCTCTGCAACATTAGAGGACGTATTAATTAATTGCTGTCTTAAAATGTTGCAAAGCGGCTCATCCCACCGTCTCTGGGAGCATAGGTTGGTAGGCAAAACAAAATTTGGGCAAAACATTTTCCAAGCATTTATGGCCTCGGCTTTGCCCGGCACTTCAGAAGTAACCAGTGTGGGTAATAATATTTTCCTGGTTAATTCCTCTGTGCCATGGATCGAAGCCAAAAATGCTGGTAAGCTCATGTCGGAAATTTTACGAACGCCGAGCCCACCCCGGCGAACCGGGAGAGATGCTTGGAGCCAGGCTCGGTCGTTCAAAACGGCGTTTAAAATTTTGCATAGGGTATTTTGAATAATTTTATCCATCTTGTCTAAAAGTGCCAAATGTTTAAAAAATTGAGATGAGCGAAGAGCATGTGTGAATTTGGGGACGAAAAGGCAATATCTGACAATTGTAAAAGCCGAATGTATGTTAATTTGGAGGAGACGGTCCGAAACTTCATTAAAATTTTGTATTCTTTCTTCAATGAAGGCATCATAGGCATCTTCGAAAATCGGGCACCCTAGGAGCCGGAGTGAACTTTTAAATTTGGGGCCAAAGCGTTAAATTTCTAAAATGCCAAAGATTTATCAATATTATCGTTAAGGTAAATTTCACATTTTGAGGGATTTAGTTCTAAACCAATAGAAATGAAAATGAAATGAAATGATAGTTTTACGATATATTTAATATCAAATATAAATAGATCACAAAAGTAATATAGACATAACGTCAGGACGTCGTTGTCAATTTAGTTTCGTGTGATTCGTGATTTAGGGCTGTCAAGATTCACACTGATTCTTATTTTAACTCCTTATACAGTATTTTATAGTCCTATGTCTGTAAATGCCAGAAAATAATAGTCATAGTGGTCATAAGTTATGCTAAAGTGACTTTTATATGCATTAAGCTGACCAAAATGTGCCTACATGGTATCTGTCATAATTTCTCTTTTTTGTGATTCTTTTCAAATGAATATAGTAAATATTGATTGTATGATAAAATTCTTCAACCATTTAATATAATACACATACATTCATACTGTAGAAATAGAAACTGTATTTGTTTTTATGTATTTCTTATAACGAGTTCATTGCTATTCAAAATGCACTTTAAAAAGACCTTTCCTGGTCGGTTTATTGTCATTTTTTTTACAAGCTTTTGTTTAACTTGCTCTGTTCGCATGTATGTTGGTCATCAAACTATGTAAACCATTTTTCGACCATTTGTTGGCATCCGATTGAACTGAAATTTTGCATACGCGTTAAGTTTAGATGACAATGCCTTAATATATTACAACGGAGCTGGTCTGATGATGGAGTAGGAAGTTGGCCACAGAAACTTCAACTTTTTGTTGCTGATGGTATTCAGGGTCACTCTGGTGCTACATGATATTACTAAAACTAAGGAGATTTTTGGAGAGTTATACTGAATTTCTTTCCCTAAATTTGATTTTTTGCTCCTATAGAAATCTAAAATATAGCTATTACTTCAAAAAAAATGTGTTACAACAAAGCCATAATTGCGGTTTTGGTCCTCTGTACGAGAGACGAGCGTTTGTATGAAAATTATAACTGGTAGGCCGCTCTTTAAGTGTTCCAACTTCGAATATGCCGACTGTGTCAGTTAATAATATTATTGGCAACCCTGTACAACACAACCTGAAAATTGTCTTTATAAAGTAATAAATAAGTTAAACAACGTACCTAATCAAAATGCCGAGGAAAAAATATGAGCGAAGACTATTACAGTTTTCATTGATTTCCCTAATTCTCATCAAAAGTTAGGGGCAGGTTTGTTGTTAGATACTTGCACATTAACCAGTTTTTATGACTTTTTTGTGTAATGTTTCAAAGGCATGACTTTTTTATTACATATTTGTATATGGTCGTTTTTTTAACTGCGTCGTTGAATATTTGACGATGATCGTGACCTAAGAACTCTGACTTGAATATACGAGTATGTATATGTAAGAGTCATCATCATAGCCTTTACCTTGAAGCCCAGGGTACGCTTTCCGACTTTCGAGAAAGCGGCTCACGAGTTTGCTCACGAGCGGCGCATTAGTCGATAAAAACTATATATTGTATTGTACCTTTGGCACACCTAAATTTTGCATACGTGGTACATTACTCCGAGGCGTGTCCATCAGTAATAGCATATGTAATTAAGGGCATTTCAATGGAAACTACTTTGAAACACATTTTGTTCCGGCTTGTTTTGTTATTTGTAAAACATATTTCTTAAAATTAAATGACGCGGCGACATTGCTAATACCTGGTTTTACTGTTTTGTACATTATTTATACATCTATAGAATGAAATATGTTGGTTACCTTATAAGCTGAATTTATTACGTGAATGTCTCTTATTGCTAGTATGAAATAAAAACAAAAATGGCACAGTATCCCAAGGGGGCCATCTCAAAGCCGTAGATGGCCCAGGGTCAGCCAGTGTGCGAGGGAATTGCCTTATTAGACCACCTTACACCCCTGCATTAGAGACCCAAGATGGCGTGCGGGTTTGGTCGGTTTGTTCGTTAACTACCTCCACTAACCGGCGGTTGGCTAACCGTGGGAATTTCCGCAAAAAAAGAACTAAAATACGCACACTAACGTATAGGCGGAGACAAATCATTAAAAAACAAATCATGAAAATCTGTCCACCCGTTCTCGATTTGATTATATATATAATAAATTTAGTGTATTACCAATTATATTATTATTAATCCGATATTTGTTTTAACTTTTCAATTAAAATAAAACAACGCTATGGACTTCACTTTGCTTAGGCCTCACCTCAATGCGTATAGGCACTGCAATGCACTGTTTACAGTGTGCCTACTTACTTGTAGTAAATTACTATAATAATTATTCTAATTTACATAAACCATTTCACCTTTGTTTAACCCCAATTTTCGCGTACACTTGTTTTATGAAATCACTGCAGAGGCATTACTAATAAGCATACTGTTGTATTATTATCATGTTTTTACATCAAATCAGAGACACGCGAATGTACCTGCCGCGATATTTTGAGAGACATTTGTAAATATTCTTATGTAAAACGGAAGTACAGATTTTTTTAGTGTTGAATAATAAAATAAAGCCTTGCTCAAATACAATGATTTTAGCGGATAAATTAGACTTGTGTTTATGATGTCGTGCCGGATATGAGGGCAACATGGGCAACGAGACAGCTGACAAACTAGCCAGAGACGGCACCGATAAAAACTTGGTGGGGCCGGAGCCTTGGCCCCCAATATCGCACAAAATCACCAAGGGAGTTATCAGCTGCAATATTACAGCAGCAACCAACCGAAGATGGAGATCATCGACAGGCATGAGACAGTCGAAGATCTTTATCAAGGGCATAAAATGACGCGCCAACTGACCAAACTCTCAAGAGGGAACATGAGGCTCGTCATAGAAGTAATAACAGGACATTGTAGACTAAACAGACACCTTACAGTGATCGGAGTGAAGACTGAGCCCAATTGTCCACAGTACATGGAGACAGAAGAGACCAGCTTCCACCTTCTGGCCGAGTGTCCCATGTACTCACTAATTAGATGGGAACTTCTGGGATCCAACACACTGGACACAGAAGACACTGGACACAGAAGACACTGGACACAGAAGACACTGGACACATTGGGAATTACGCAGTTGAAACCGCGTGGTGTTGCTAATATCTAATATAACGCTGAAGTGACCTATATCTAAGAACAATCAATTAACCTTTATTTTTCTGAACTTTTAACAGCAATTTATTTAAATTTATTTTAATGATAAAATACGTACTTAATTGAAAATTTCATTTTCATTCCTAAAACTTATTTTTTCGTTTTCATGAGAAAAATAATTAGCCGTCCAGGTTGGTTACGCGTTGTTGAAGATCTGTGTGGCTGGCGTAGCCGAAGAGCTTTTGACTAGTGTAGCAGTCATACGCTAAGTCTACTGCTAAGTCAGAAATTGTGTTGATTCGATTCCCGCTCATCTTAATCTATAAATTGTATTTAAGTTTCATCTGTAGTTTTGGAAATATTCAATATAAAAAATATTTAATATGTTCAGAATCGTCCATTCAACATAATCCAAGTTTTTTTTAAATATCAGTAATTTACAATTTAAATATAATTTTAATTTTTTTTTAACATAATTATTTCTAATAAAAATACAACTTAAAGCTAATTATAAATAAATGTAAAAAGAACTAAACCTAAAAGATAGAAAAATATTTACATGTATGTAAATATTTTTCTGCGTCATAGAATTTTTATAATTTTGAATTTTATATTAGTATAGAAGAAGTTTCGTGCTAAGCCTTACACGAATAGCTGTAAAAATCACTAACAACCGGTACCTTTGTAATCAGCATGTCGCCGATTATCAATTACATATTTCTAGTAACGTAATTATGAATCCACTTTCTTCACGAACGATAGGAAGTGTTAAAACCTACCATTTATAAGTTTGAAGAAGATGATTAAAGTAATTATAACAGGTCACGATGCGGTGGCGTTGTGCTAATCACTGTTAAAGGGCCGGACTAACTCCTTTTTATTATATTCTACACAGAAAGTTGTACAAGTTACTGCCTTTCTGCGAGTCGCTATATTCTTTTGATAGTACTTTATTTTTTTAGCAACAAACCAGATCATTTGATAAGTGGTTACTATGGTCTTCGGCATCGTCAATGATGTCATAATACAATGGTATTATGAAAATCATTCATTTCTAATGAGAAATGAATGATTTTCGTGTGATAAGTCATGGATCTTATGATCGTCAAGCGTGCTTCAGGCGACGGCTATGTAGCCATCGTAGCACTATCCTCCGTAGCGTAATTTTCGTAGACAAGAATCTATTATATCACGCTACGAGAGCTGAACTCTAGTGACATGATATGTATATTATAAAAACAACAAAAACATGTAGGTATATATGAAATTATAAACATAGTTAACAGCTTGCATTAGTTATAGCCATCGTTTCGACCCGGTAGGTGGCGGTACAATTCAGTTACGGTATTATTATTTACGAATTTTGCGAAGTCGGGATGGTACTGTGATACCCGGGGAGTGGGCGTCACGAGTGCTTAAGGCGATGAAATCACAAGACTTTTTGTAGAGAAAAAATATTATTTATTTGCAACAATCGCACTTTTATTTATATTAACAAGGGATTAACGCGGGGTTGTTTAGCTTTAATTATCGGACTGGGAAGTGAAACGCGGACTCTGCCCAAGGATAGGGCTTAAAGTGGGATTCTCCTCAGGATACTTTTCGAAGCTTCAGTCAGAGACGGTTCCTCCAGGCCCGTTCTGACTCTAACTGTCCAGGCAGCGATTGTTTTTATATCATTCCTAATTCAAAGTTTAAACTGGTACAATAGTTTTATTTAATCTCTGACGCATGATGACGAGGTAAACTAACTGTAGTGCTCGAACGAGGTCGGACGCTACAGTACAGCTTGTATTGAATGATGGAAATGGTCACGGGTTTAAGTCCCGTCCTGGATATTGACATTTTCCGATTTAAATGTATAGCAGAACTACAGGGGGTAGGCAGAGGTGTATTACACACCCACGATTCGACAGTTATATTAAGGTCCCAATGTAATAGGGGGCGAGCCTATTGCCATCTACGGGGACATTATTCAGCGAGTGATAATTAACAGAACTAACTACTTCAAATTTGCATTGAATGGTGGAGTATTCTAAAAACAATATTTAAACATTATTGTAATATCATTCTTTGTTTCCGTTAGTTCATAAAACTTTCGGTAAACCATTTCAGCATCACACCAAGACGTATAACCAAGACGTGTCCAGGTAGCTTTTGAGAGGGACTTGTCGCGGATTCCCGTCCCATCCTAGATGTTAACTTTTTCCCATTTGAATATATAGATGAAAAATGTATCTGTTTGTTTATTCGAACATCACCTTATATCTGATATTTATATTTGACGGCCTCTGTGGTGTAGCGGTAGTGCATTCGACTGCTACGACAAGGGATGCGGGTTCGATTCCCGCTCAGTGCCAATATTTGTATGCGTGAATATATCTATTTGCATTGGTCTGGGTGTTTTTATGTATTATATGTATATTTTTACAAAAAAAAACGTACATAAGTAGTTATCATAAGTTTATCCGCATTCTGGAACCCATAACATAAGCTAGTTAAACTATGCTTACTTTGGGTCTAGAAAGCGCTGTGTAGAATTTCGTAGAATATTTATTTATTTATTATTTATTATTATATACTTCAGTGCAGTGACAGAAACCAGTGATATAACGAGTTAAACGGTGTGTAACAGCTACTTAAATGAATACTAGAACTATCCATTACAAAAGTGTGGAAACCTACAGTATGATCATTAATTTCGATTCAGCTAGCCGCTTATCGTTTTCAATGCAATCTTATAAATTGCACCACGCCTTAAGGCCTGCTATTTATCAGCACGAAACTTCACTTCAAGAGAGCGCCCACGGATAATTATTACTTGAAAACTTTTCACAATAATTGTGGTTTAATGAGTCAGTACTTAAAGTGTTGTATTATACTTAATGTTCACGACAGTGTATGATTCTAGCACACAGAATCACATGCAAGAAAAGTTGCTTGTTTGTTATAAAGAACTTGCGAAATAGAGGTCAAATTTTGTTTTTTTTTTTCAAAGAATGTTAGTAACCGAAATTACTAATATTCCCCCTAAACCCTATAGCAAAGCTAAATGCTTGTATTAGGAGGGGGTTCACTTTCGTAGTGTAATGGCCAGGATTCGAACCCGGGACCTCTCGATCGTAAAGTCGACTCCTTAACCACTAAGCTACAGACGAGTTGTTTTTTTTTGTTAAAAGGGTAGCTTAGTTGGTAATTTTTTTAATGAATAACTAAAATAGAGAAATCGTATGTATTGGAACAAGCATTTTAAAAAGTTTTCTGTAAATATTGCTGGCGCCTGCGGCTCCACCCGCGTGAATCCCTGACCCCTTTCCCTGGTGCCTAGATAGCTTATCGTTCCAAGTTGCATCCGAAGCTTTTCACCTCAGAGCCCACGGTCTGCTAACTTCTTCCCCTTCTTTTATGGAAGCGACACCGAAGGAAAAACCTTCGCCGGTGCCTCTTCCGTCAATCAGCAGGTGTACCGGCTTGTAGGTGAAGTTTGTTAGGGCCTCCGAAGGTTTTGGTGGGACTCCATACACTCCAAAGTATTAAACATACATATGTGCAGCAAATTAAGTTGTGTATTTTGTTTCAGACAACAGGAATGACAACACTAATGTACGCGGTGAAGGACAACCGCACGTCGTTCGTAGAAAGACTGATAGAGCTCGGTTCCGATGTCGGCGCCAGGAATAACGTGAGTCCCTTTATTATCGTATTTTAGGGAGTAATCATAGATGCGAAAAAGAATGGAAAAGTGGTCATTTTTTGGGAAATAAGTTTCTTTTTAAATTTTATAGGCATCCGGATATTGTCGGGGTGCAAGGGATATGCTCTATGGGCACCTTACACCCCGGCGTCTGTAGACCCGAGACGGCGTGCGGTTTTAGTCGGTTCAAGCCCGACATAACCGCCCCCGCTGGTCGGCGGGTGGGGGGGGGGGGTATCCGAAGGGATTTCCGCACGAAAAAAAAAAGAAAAAAGGCATCCGGATATTTCTGCTAAACATTCTTTATGATATGAATCAGCTAGAACTGGCAAAATGTCGCCATAACATATAAAAATAAAAGTACTATCAAATATTTTATACCAGTTAAAACTCATAATAATATTTAATTTAGGACTCTGTAATGTAAAACACGGTAGTATCTTTGCATGTATAAGTTTTTTTTTAAGATAATGCATAATTTCTAACTTTTTATCATATTTTTCTCATTTATCTTTCTTTAAATTCCATGATATATACCGTTATAAAATGTTGATTACTGTTTGTGCAATTATAATTTACAACATGTAGCGTACCTACATCTAAAACAAAACAAACTGGAACGAAAGGGTAATTTCCTATAAGGCGTGCCGAGCTACCAGCATTGAGGTAGAAGTCTACACTCAGCTATAATATATTCAACATACTTAATAGCGCCACTTTTAGTATCTGAAAGAACTTAAACACTGGTGTGTTGAATTCTGCTTCATTAGATTGAGAATTCATGTTATATCCAAAGTATTCGTAAACTGATTTAAAAATGCAAATAAGAAGTTTATACATAAATAATACTTTATAATAGAATTCATAAAAAAAAACTGTCTAATATGTGTATTAGCTGTGATTCAATATAGACAAAATACCTATTTCAACTCTAATCACTGGATACGCTTTCTATCATCAACTTTCTCGTAAATTCTTCCTTCTAATAGTCGTCTTATTCCACATACATTTTGCAATGATTAAAGAAATGAATTTAAAATTAAGCCTTGAATAAATTGGAGAGTGTATAAATTTCAGTTCAATTTCAGTGAGTGTATTCAACTTTTAAAACAGCCGTTGCAGTATCGAAGTGATTTTAATTAAATCATTTAAATGGCTCTGAAAATACCCAATTTCATAAAATTATCGATAATATAGAGGTATAGATATATCTTCTTCCCATCATCACCATCATCAACCTATGCTAGTCCACTGCTGGAAATAGGTCTCCTCTAATGAGCGCCATAGCGCCCTGTCTTCAGCTTGCCGCATCCAGCATCTGCCCGCAGTCTTTCGTAGATCGTCATCCCACCTGGCCGAAGGGCGTCCTACACTACGTTTGCCGAATCGCAGTCTCCACTCAAGAACACATTTACCCCAGCGACTTTCGGTGCTTCGCGAGATATGGCCGGCCCACTGCCACTTCAGCTTGCTCATTCTTTCTTCCCATAAATGTATAATATCACTCAGAATATTGCAGAAAAGACAGTGATGATTATTTTAATAAAATTTATGGCATTGATAACTGACTAGGATAAAAGGAAAGCATGTAGTTCATTTGCATATTTGTACGAATAAGGTCAGGATGAATGACCTTCTTCAGGAGTATAATTACGACATAAAATATGATATTGGACAAGGTCACGGTGAATAGGTAGTTTCCATTGGTTTCGTCTTAGGAGTTTGGCAATATAATTAGGGGTTCCTTTTTAAATATTTTCTTGTTAACCCTGAGACGTTGAGCTAGAATATCTCTACCACGATTACTTTTACTGACCCATCATTACTATTTACTTTCAAACCATTAAAAATAAAATATACCAAAAATAAAATGAATTCTGTCTAGAAGTAAAAATACACACAGTGTTACGTACTTTAAGTATCGCTATTGCATTCTACCAGCCCATTTCAAGCATAAACATTTTCAAACTAAGTAAATTGTAACAGAAATAGTACAAAATCTTCAATGGTTGGTCAATTGCATTTATCGTAAACAAGTAACATAGAACTGCCATCTTATATCTCCGGATCTACGGAACCGATTTTGAAAATTATTTTACCAATAGAGAGCTACATCATTTGTGAGTGTCATAGGCTATATATGATCACGCTACTACCCAAGGGAGAGGAGCAGTAATCATAAATGTCAACAAATCCGGTAGATTCTCATACATCATATGAAACTAATAAATTACGTGCATATATTATGGTAGGTTAACCTATGGGTTACAGGAGTGTATGGTAATGGAAATGCACCACGGGCGAAGGCCAAAGAGGGCCAGCTAGTTACAAATATAACGTAACTCGAATGATTCAAGATACTAAGATCTAAACAACACAGAGATATCAATGAACATTTTCATTACAATAATTTTAATATTCAACTTCAATCAGTCTATAATCCCAAAATGACGCCACCAAATCTTCTCAATTCTTCATTAGGAACAAACGTGTTCTACAAAACATATTAACAGCCCTTGCAGTGGTTACCAATGCTAATATTGTTGGCATATAGCGAGGGTTGTATGCCTACCGTCACAGATTACCTGATAACCCCGCTGCCGGCAATTTATGCCCATAACCTGTAATAGGTCAGCGTAAAGCTTATAAGAAAATGCTCACTTGCTTTATAAGAAAATGCTTGCTTGAAATTTATGCTGCACTATTCATTAAATGTTTCTGTATGCGTTTGCATCATATATGATGAGTGCTGTCTTATGTGTCACTGGCTGAACTGAACTGTGACTGAAAATAATTAAGATAATATAGTGCTTTATACTATATACTCATAATGAATAAGACAGCGCTATGCAACGTACTAAATCGTAATGCAGGGCTACGATTTAAAGTGGTACTTTCAAGTATCGAAGTCTGTTTGAGAAATCGCATCTAGTAAATAATACTAATGCGTCGGTAGCTTAGTGATTAAGTAGTCGGCCTTACGATCGTGAGATCCCGGTTTCGAATCCCAGGTATTACACTATCGACGTGAACCCACGCCTAACACAAGCAATTTAACTTAACTGGTGGGGTTAACTGGCATATTAGTAATTTCGATTACAAGTAGATACTCTTTAAAAAAATTGACAACGCGTCTCTAGACGAAGTGTTATGCTTCACAGTGTTTTACCCGTCTTTGAGTAAGTAGTTGTTATAAAATGAACTTTTCGCGTTCAGTAGAGTTAGTATCTGATATGTCCTTATTAATTTACTAAACCGTTCTGACCTGTTCATTTTTCATAATATGGCCAACTAGCTGTTGCCCGCGGCTCCGCCCGCGTGGAATTCTGGTCCCGTTCCCGCTACCCATGGGAACCTATTCCCGGGATGAAAAGTAGCCTATGTGTTATTCCGGACTATAGTCTACCCCTGTACCAAATTTCAGCCAGATCCGTTCAGCCGCTTTTGCGTGAAGGCGCAACAAACATACATACACATACATACATACATACTCACAAAATTTCGCGTTTATAATATTAGTAGGATAAACATTTCCATCACACATTACATATGTGTAACTCTAGCAGTTTTGGAAGCGCCAGAATAGATTAAGAATAGAAGGTAGATTTTTTCCTACTTGCTTGACACTTATCGTCATATTTTGGACAATTCACACAATATCTTTATAAATTGTAGCCTATGTGTTATTCTGATGTATAAGCTATATTATTGTAAAGTTTCATTAAAATCCATTCAGTAGTATTTACGTGAAAGATTAACAAACATTCATCCATTCATCCATCCATCCATACTTACAAACTTTTGCGTTTATAATATTAGTAGGATTTATTTGGTGTATTATGTTCTGTGAAGTTGGCCGAGATCACTTATCATTCGTTCAGTACCCATTTCGTCTAGTATCAAAGTAACATACTGTTAGCTACCGAATTCTCAAAAGTGGTCGTCAAATTAAGAGGTGCGGTGCCACGGTGGCTTGATGTAAAGTCGATTCGTGCAATGGGAAGGTTAACATTGAAACTACACTAAAAACAGTAAAAAGTTTTGTAATTTACTATATTGACGGGAACCTTCACGAAGTTGTGGAGTTTGTTGATCTGAATCTACTTTAAACTAACAAAACTCAGAATTATTTAAGCACCCAATTGGCAAGTACGCGTCGTTGATTCGTGTCAAAATAACAATATAATATAATAATAATAAATAACCTACATCTGGGTCGCAAGTCCCAGTCGCCGTCATGGTGTTCCTCTCTGTACCACGCTATGGACCCGGCGACCGCACGGTAAATCCATGGAGTGCTGAGAATCGGATCTCTTTAAAATCAGACAGCCCGGAGAGACGGGATGACTACTGGAAAGACAGTTGACGCTGGAAAGACAGATGACAATTGGAAAGACAATGGACTGCTGGAAAGACAGCCGCGGGCAAGGGCCTAGCAAGCCCTGCCCTAGAATTTATCGCTAAAAGTCCAATAAAGAAAAATACCTCCAGGACAATCCGAGAGGGGGGGCGAAAGAATTGTCCACCGGTGGATAAAACAAACGACAATGGCGAGAATACGGACTTAACATGTGCAACGTGCGGGAAAGTATACAAGAAGAGAGCCTGGTTTCTGAAGCACTTAAAATCACACGATGGTGTTGGAGCAAGACAGTCGTCTGTAAGTTCTTCAACTATTGCCACGGATAGAGTTGACCCTCATATATCCCAAGGTGAGCCAGAGTGTGACACAAACCAGGAGCCCATAAACATCCGGGCCCGTCTTAGCATTCCCTCTTTAAAGTCGACCACCTGGAAAGCCCACGACCAAAACTTAGCCATCCTGTTAGAGCATCCCGGAACAAAGCAGGATTTAAACAGTCAGGTAGAAACTTTCCAGGTTAGCATTTACTCATACCTACATGAGCATTACCCACCATCATTACCATACGCGCGAAAAAACCGAGAAAACGCGTTCAAAATTAAAATGAGAAAGAAAAAGCGGGACCTTATCAAACGACTACGGTTTGCTAAAGCTATGGGCGATAATCAACTTAGTCATCAACTGGCCAGAGCTTTAAGGTCCATACTGAAATTAATTCAAGGAATTTCTGTTCAAATAATAAATGAAAACAATAATTTTAATAGAGCAAAACATGAAGTAGAGTTCGATAAGGACCCGTTTAAGTACTCGAGGAATATTTTTAGCGACAGAAAGCAAGATAGGCTACTGCTAAGTAACGATCAGATCCATAGCTACTATAAAAGTAATTATGAGGTGCCTAAATACGAAAAACAATACAGTAAACCAAACGCGCAAAAACCATTAGGCCCTCATTTCACATTTGACTGTAATCCACCTAGCTTAGACGAAATAGAACACCAAATCAAAAAGAAACCAACAAAAACCGCCCCAGGGCCTGATGGCATACCTTACATTATCTATAAAAAATGCCCATCGGTACGTAAACATCTTCTAAGCATATTCAATAGGATCTGGTCGAGTAAAGAAGTCCCAGCGGCCTTCGGCAAGGCTAATTTTGTGCTCATTCCAAAGAAAGAAATAGTAACTAGTCCAAAAGACGCTAGACCAATAGCATTAACCAATACAATTTCTAAAATTTTCTTCTCATGGCTTCAATTTAAAATGACAAATTTCATGATCAATAATAACTATTTCAGACCAAACCACCAAAAAGGGTTCCTACCCGGAATTTCAGGATGTCTGGAACACAATTCTTTACTGGCGGAAAGTTTAAAAGATGCCAGATCAAATGAAAAGCAAATAACAGTTTGTTGGATAGACCTAGAAAACGCTTTTGGCTCAGTACAACACGAGCTTATGTTGTTTGCATTAAAATGGTATCACTTTCCGTCCATCATTTGGGAAATAATATCCTCTTATTATGGTAAATTAAAGTTTGTGATTAATACCAAAGATGGATACACGCAACCTTTAAATTATAATGTGGGTTTGTTCCAAGGTTGCTGTTTATCACCTATAGTTTTCAATATAGTAATAAATATTTTAATAGACAACATTTCCACACACGACAAGAAGTGGGGCTATCGGTTTAAGCTAAACGGTAAATATACGGAGTCTATCCTCGCATTCGCGGACGATTTGGCAATACTGACTCGTAACCCAAAGCAGTGCCAGGACCTACTGCGTAGAGTAGACGATTTCTGTACATGGACAGATGGAATGAGAGCAAAACCTAGCAAATGCTACTGTCTATGTCTGGGTAGGCGGGGTACCAGGTATACTTCATATGACCCAGGGCTTAGTATAGGCGGGGAAAACGTTTCAACTATATCTGAAACCGTGCCTTTTAAATTCCTCGGAAGAAAGATTGACAACAGAGGTTGCACTCCAGCTTTGGACGAATTAATTGATAGTTTCATTATCGATTTAAAAAAGGTAGACCAACAACCAATAAGTAATGTTAAAAAAGCTTGGATCTATGACAATTATTTAACCTCGCGTCTTAACTGGCCGTTTCTTATATATGATATAAACCAGAGCCTCCTCAAAAAACTAGATGCGAGTGTCACGAAGACACTGAAGTCGTGGCTAGGGCTAGCTCAGTCGGCCGACCCGTCGGCACTATATAGATCCACGAATAATTTTGGAATGACGCTTAAGAAGCCATCAGAACTCTATAAACACCTAAGAGTAACTAAAATGCACGTCTTATCGGAATCTAAAGACGAAATAGTAAAAGTCCTTCCAAAAGATAAAAATGCATCGGAGCTCGAATCACGCCTCCAGTTCCATAAAAGATTCATGATAGGCTCGCAGACTGGTAGAGTAGGTCTAGGTAATATTCAGAGACAAACAGATAAAGAAATAACAAAATCTTTTCTTCAAGCAGACGAAAACAACACCTATAAGGTGCACGCAATGAACCTAGAAATGCAAAACGAATGGTTGACTCTAGGTGAATTTTGTATTCCCATAGCCTTAAAATGGCGTACCATAATATACGACTGGTCACCGGCCTTACTCCCCGACCAAAGCAATCTGGTCAGATGGGGAAAAGCCACAGATAAAACATGTAACTCATGTGGTGAAGCAACTGGTACGGCTAGGCACCTACTAGTGGGTTGTAAAACGCTATTAGACCGGGGTCATTACTCGCGCCGTCATGATAAGGTATTAGAAATCATACGTGAGGCTGTAAGTTTGGCGGTAGCTAGAGCGAAAAAAGGATTAACCACAAACCAAAGAAATGACATTGCGTTTGTAAAGGAAGGCTGCTCAAAGAAATCACTTCAAAAGCCTTATTCAATTTTGATAGCTGCCGTTGACTGGACAATACTCGTAGACACGTATGAGAAGCACTATAGGATACCGGAGGATGTCTGTGCCTCATCATCCAGACCCGACATATTCCTTTTTTCACGATCGCATAAGCGTGCAGTGCTTGTAGAACTCACAGTACCGTGGGAAACTAATATACCTAAAGACCACGCTATAAAGACAAACAAATACTTTGATTTGACTAACGAGTTAACCAAAAATGGCTACGTGGTTAAACTCTATGCCGTAGAAGTAGGAGCAAGGGGAATTCCAGCTAAATCCCTGTACAACTTACTTAAAGACCTCGGATTGCCAAGAGCTTCAGTAAGCTCTTTATTAAAACGTATATCAAAAGCGGCATTGTTAGGATCTTACCAAATTTGGATAGGTAGGGGGGGGGAACACTACTGACGGTGGAGGTGAGCGCTGATGCATCACAAGGTGGCCACCCTAAACCTACATCTGGGTTGCAAGTCCCAGTCGCCGTCATGGTGTTCCTCTCTGTACCACGCTATGGACCCGGTGACCGCACGGTGAATCCATGGAGTGCTGAGAATCGGATCTCTTTAAGTCATCTTTTTGTTTACGTTTAGTCTGTCATTTGACTACACTCCTCAATGCTGTCGTCTCAGAAATAGAGGTCCTTACTTTGATGGCCTTGGCAGATGCTTTAAGAGCCTGGGATTATAAGAAGAAGGAAACACGTGTGCAGCTAAAGAGCATTCCATGCCTCATCTAAAAAAAGAATGGAAATATTGAACCGTTCGGTTTGTTTAAACCATATAAGGGTGACATTTCTGTCCTGCACGTGTTGTTCTGAATAGAAAGAGACAGAGGGATTCATTGGAAGTGCTCATCAGAACACTCACCAGGATGGAAGCGGTAAAATGCTGCTAAAAATGAAACCTCTCTATGCAACTGCAAAGGCTCTTGGGTGTTAGTGACATCATAACTCCCAACGATTCGACTGCACGACCCTGTAATCTGTTAAGAGCGCTTATATTAGCATGCTATCGTGAAGTTCCAGGCTTGGTCGACTGGGTTGGGCAAGATTGTATTGCGAATTGCGATTGGAAGTATGCATTGAGTTTGCCCCCAATAGTCTATCATAGGGAATAAAAATGCTGTACAGGGTCTCTAGTAATGTAAAAGTGATGGCGATATCGCCTCGATAGGTCAGTGGTTAACGTGGTCAGTCGTTCTTACGATAGAGATGTTGGCCAGAAGACTACTGACGTGAACCCACTCCTGACGGCAATACTAGTGATTTTGGTTACTAGAACTGTTTAAAAAAATGCTTTGTAACCTGTTTGGTAAGCCTGTATAGCCTGCAGTAACGGCTTAACATAACTTAAGCCATTTACTTACTTGTCACCTTCGGCGGTATATGAAATTAGAAAGTAATTAACCTGACAGTTTTATTTTTTCAAATTAACATACATACATATTATATTATAGTCACGCCCATATAATTTAGATCACTGAAGGGATATATTAACATCCATATTTGGCTAACTATATTGTTCAGTCCCACTAAATAGGAGGCCTACGTATTGCATGTACTTCTCATGGTCTCCAACTACAATATGAAGACATGGGTATCATGAAGTTTCACTATCGCAAGATGGACGGTGACCTGTAAAAGGTTCCTGGGATAAACTGGATGTGCAAGGCGAAGGATCGGGTGCAATGGTGCACATTGTAATTGACCTATATTCAGTAGTGAACTGCGATAGGCTAATTTGAGGCACATAAAAAACTGCCATCATCACCGAATTGAATGGCAATGCCAATTACAAATTAGTTACTACATTAAACCTTTCACGAGATAAATACGTCACATTGTATTTTTTACCATCACAACCTGTGTATATATTTTTTTACATTCGTTGCGCTAACAAACGTTTCCGTACGTGCTGCCATGCTATAAATCTTTTGTCAAAGGTAATTACGGTATTGCTAATCCCGAAAAGGGATCATGTAGAACAATCGTGATTATGACTACACATAATGACTTAGATGATGTCAAGTTTTGATAATATCATGAGGAAAAAAATCGAACCTGGAGTTCAATGAACTCTTTTGTTGACTATTTGCATCAAAAAGCTTCAAAGGACACGTCATTGTAGGCCAAATTGAACGTCTACAAACTATATGAGTCATTTTTTTGATTATATCATGATGCGTATTTTTTTGTTCAATTTTGTAATTTAAGACTTATTTACATTGATAAGGTGGCTGGCGCTAGCATCACTGGAATCTGACACTGATAGTGGAGCTACGGACTGAATTTAGACAGAACAATATTTCGACATGTAGCGAACTTCCAAAACACATATATCGACAAGTCATTGCTTCGACAGACAACTATTAGACAATACACACCTTCGAATTACCACTACTTCGACAGACGATTATTCGACAGACAATACTTAGACAAGACACATCTTCGAATGACCACTAGTTTGACAGATTTTTTTAACATTCTCCCAAAATAATAATGCTCTGAAATGTATTAAAAAATGTGTCCTACCCAATTAAATATGTACCCCAATCAATTGAAACATCAATTCCGGCGCTCTGTTGGGGTCACAGTTCTAACCTAACCTAACCCACTTTACTTATTTTTGGAATATAATTTTAAAAATCTGTCGAAGTAGTGGTCATTCGAAGATGTATCTTGTCTAAGTATTGTCTGTCGAATAATCGTCTGTCGAAGTAGTGGTAATTCGAAGGTGTGTGTTGTCTAATAATTGTCTGTCGAAGCAATGACTTGTCGATCTATGTGTTTTCGAAGTTCGCTACATGTTGAAGTATTGTACTGTCTAAATTCAGTCCGGAAATGCTGATAGTGCTGATCAGTGACACTGGACCGAGTCGTTTATACAGGTCGGTAAATTCTACTTTGTTCTGTACGATTAGGCGCTATCGGCTGGCGTTCAATAGCGCATAGTGTTTTTACGGTTCCAGCGCCATCGCCACCAGTACGGGGTACGCGGTGTGCGGCGGTCACTGGATTGAAAAATAGGCGACTGGTCTATTTCGACGCAGTGCTGGACTGGATTGTTTTTTTTTTATATTGATACAGGGCTAATCCAGCACCGGAATCCAGTGATTCTAACGCCAACTACCTACTGTGTCAATGTAAATCTGCCTTTATATATTTTGGGGTTTCGGTTACTTTTTAGCAATTATGGTTCAGTGGATACTAAGATGATGGTCGTCTCATGTCTTGAAGCAGTAGTTATATCTTAGTACCCAAAGTTTATTCTATTACTACAGACGTAATTAAGCTTCCTCCTTAATAAAGAAAAGAAGGGAAGTTGACTGTCTTTCTACTATTCTCCTCTTTACTATTCCCTCTTTGAAATGAAATACAATAAAAATGAAATGAAAGCGTTTATTCACATAACAAATTATAAATTCTTAGTTTCACCTCCGCCAAACTGCATTGCAGTTTGTTGGCAGATGCAGCTCCCGTTAATTTAACAGTTTATGTTATTTTCTAACTTTCATTATTCCTACCTACTTATATCTATTATATTTATTAAAGTATATACGAAAATACATATGCACACACATACACACAGTTTCATACCTACAAATACATATATATATATGTACACATAGATGCTAATATATATATTTATATCTATTATATGTTTATTCTGGTAGGTACTCTCACAGTCAGTACGAAATGTAGCACATTGATACTTAAAATCAGTGTAGTACTTCCTTAACCGATTTTTTCTGCCAATTTTTGTTGGTACGGCATGGCGCTACCATGTAAATTTGAAATGCATGAAATTTCTAACTGTAATTTGTATCTATCTGTGTTTGTAATTAGTATTTGTTTTTGAAAGTGATATGATTATTATAATTTAAAAATGAATGAAGTCATCCTTTTTACTTACTGTTATGCTTTCACGGCAGTATATTACCGAAAATATAAGCAGAGGTTTATTTAAGAAGGTACAGTACCCTCAAATGTATCTTAACAAATTCCGAGTCCCCTATCACCTTGGCCCTAAAACATTTAATGAAATAATAAACAAAACTCGAAATATGTAGTTATTATTGAGTGTATGGACAAAAAGTAAAAGATGCATAATATAAGCAATAGAACGGACCACAATTTTCATACACATTAGTGATGAAACTTTTCATACATGAAATCAGTTTGATTCATCAGTTTTATGAGTCAGGACCGTGACATTAGGAGCAACAAATTGGCACGAGGTGACCAACCACGAGCAACGGCACGCAACAAACGAATTACAGGCACCTACGTGATTACACACGATCGGACGCAATCGCTGAAGTTTACCTTTAACTTCTTCGAACAAGTTTACTTTCTTTGCTAGTACATAACATACTCACAATCTCTTGATTAGCTGCTATTATTTCTCGTTTTAACAAACATTTCGATTCTAAAATACAAGATAGGAATATCAAAATATGCACACTTATAAATTTGTTTTTATAATTGTCTTGCCTATGCGTGTGTGAAATACTGAGGCTGTCTGCTGCGTCGAGTGGGACCAGCAGGCGTGCGGCCGCAACGAGTTACGTCGCCAAAAATCGTGTGACTGGCAACCCGCCTAACGCAGCGCTGCAAAACCACCATGACATTTTATAAGCGTTCGTGTTGCTGGCGAGAAAAAAGGATGGAGCTATACATCGTCCCTCGTCATGATAGGCCAACATGATTCCTGGGATGAAAAGTAGCCTACAGTCTATTCCCAGTTATAATCTACCTTCGAATAAAATTTCAGCCAAATGTATGCAGCCACTTTTGTGTAAATGATTTCATTAACAAACAAACTCACTTTCGCATTTATGTTAGTGTGGCGGAACGGGGTGAGATGTTCCTCCAACACAAAAGGAGGATCCTCTGACCAGGCAAGGTGATCACGCCTGACGTGTCGCGGCTCTACGCTTTGACATTGGAACGTTGTATATGTATATGATAGTATTATCTTATATAAATACGATAAGTAGTTTAAGTAGATCAAGTAGTTCAGCCTCATATCGCTAGATGGCGCTGGGTACATGTGGTATAACCACATTAGTTAGGATTCTTAAAAGAAACCTCATCATCTCAGCGTTAATCCCGGCTGCAACCAAAGCTTGTACTTTGGAGCCCGGGGATGATTTTTACATTACTGAGAGTAGGATACTCTCAGTAATGTAAAAATCTGTATATTTTGACCTCATTTTTTAATTAGGGGGATGAAAGTTTCTGTGGAACTTTTGTCAATTTTCAAGCTCGGCCCTGTTGAGGGCTGTCCGGAAGCTTTCCACGTGTCCCTCTGATTAGCAGATGGCACAGTGGAGAGCAAGTAAGGGAGCCATCTCGAAACCGGAGATGGCCCAGGGTCAGTCGGGGTGCGAGGGATATGCTCTATGGGTAACCTTACACCCCGGCGTCTTAAGACCCGAGACGGCGTGCGGTTTTAGTCGGTGCAAGCCCGACATAACCGCCCCGCTGGCCGGCGGGGGGGTATCCGAAGGGATTTCCGCAAGGAAAAAAAAAAAAAAGGTACATTTCAAGAATCACGAATTAGCTGTTTATTAACGAATATAGGGATGTGTGGATGAACCGCGCCACGCATGATGTTATGAATGACGAATACTAGGTAACTATTTTACACAGGAATTTCATAAAATGGTCAAAAAGATTTGCTCGAGTTCAATTGGGACCGCACTATCATCTTGCGGTGCAAGCAATATGTACTTATCTTGGCGTTACTTTACATAAAATGTTTTCAATGGGATTAACTATTCCGATTCAATTCACGACTGAAATGACCTTATGCGGTCAGTACGCTACACGCTATACTTTGACGTTTATTACTCTATGGAACTAAAATTCTAAATCTAAGTCTAATTTAGTTGTAATGCTCTACACCGGACAGAATACTTTTTTATTTTAGATAGATTTAGGTTTCATTTCCTCAAGGAATATGCCAATCCCACCCCACTGTGACTGCGAAGTCAGAGGTCGCAGGTTGGATTCCCGCTCAGTATAAATATTTGTATGCATGAATAAGTCTATTTGCAATGATCTGGGTGCTTCTGCGTAATCATGTAATTACAAAAAAAGTATCTTTGTATGTTATCCACGTTCTAGAAACCCATAATTCAAGCTAGTTAAGCTACGCCTACTTTGGGTCTAAATAGCGTTGTGTAAAAAAAGTGGCACTCTGGGAGTGCTGACAGAGGTGAAAACACAAAAAATATTTACAGAGCCATCTATTTTGTTCATTATGAATCACTTCGAAACTTCATCGAGGTCAGAACAAAATAGTTCATCAGCTAAAACAAAGATGGCGTTGTTATTAAAATATGGAAAGCGTCACGCCATGGTGACGATGACGGAAGTTCCATGATTTTTGTTCACCCAATAAGTGCTCAACGTGCCTAAAGAAGTTTTCGCTTCAGAAACTTGTTTGATAGAATGGTTAATATGAATAAATTTATTCGGAATCATTCTTTCAAAAGGCACAGAATGTTTCCAATAACAACTTTGTACTAAGAAATAGAAGCTTGTGGAAAATATAAATGAAACCTTAAGATATATGTAGATTTTCTATGCATAATTAAGATAATACTTAGTAAGAACATACGTCTAAGCATGCGATCTTTTACGAACGTATGGTGTTGCTAAGTGTTGAAGATTGTATAGATTTTTCGGATTATCTCATAGCAATTACGCACCAAACAACTAAAGGAAGCTTGAATTGATTCAGTGCAGAATTACTTAGTGTAGCATTATACAGCAGAAATATGTATTTGCAAATCACAAGACGTTACTCTATAGTGAAATAAATCAAATTAATGGATGTATAATTTTATTTTTGTATTCTTCAGAGGACAAATTTATCATTTTTCAGTATTTATTTGTGTTTTATGTATTCATAATTTATATATGTATAATTACTAGCTATTGACCGCGGCCTCGCTCGCGTTAAATTCTGACACCGTTCACCTAGGGGTATAAAAATTGCCTACGACTTATTCTTAGACCTACTAAATATTTACGAAAATTTTCATTAGAATAGGTCACGATGACGTTTCGGAGGAGTTCGATAAATACTGTGGTACGAGATTTTTATATTTAAGACTTATATAGATTTTAAAACAGAAATCGTCACAGATGTTCTCAGAATCCTCTAAAACAATCTGATCAATGGTTTAGGAACGCGTAGAGGTCGAACATAAAACATTAATTAAAAATTAAGACTGCCGTTGCCCTTTCTAAAGATAACCATTTTTAGGAATGTTTTGGTAGATGGGTCCAGCGTTGCCTTAAGACGTATATCATATATCGGAGAATTTCGAATATCTGGGCGTGTCTAGATAGCTCAGCTGGTCAGAGCGTTCCCCCTGTAAGGGACTGGTCGCGGGTTCGGGTCCCGTTCTAGATGTTCTCTTTTCCGATCTAAATCTTTACAAAAAGTAAGCATACAAAATGCTTAAAATTTAATTGAATTAATTAGGCGGAGTCATCAAAAAACAATGTTTTAAAAATGACTGTAAAGTTATTCATTGTTTCCGTAGTTCGCAAGAATTAAGGTAGATGGCTCCAGCGTCGCCTCAAGACGTATATAATATAGCGGAGAATTTCGAATATCTGGGACGTGTCTAGATAGCTCAGGTGGTCAGAGCATTCCCCTGGGGAATGCTCTGAGGGACTGGTCGCGGGTTCGGGTCCCGTTCTAGATGTTCTCTTTTTCCGATTAAAATCTTTACAAATAATTAAGAAGTTGTCATAATTTCAATATTGCCATGATATTAAGCGACGCGATGTTTGTGAGCGCAGTAAATTAGGAGTAATAAATGCAAAACTTAATTTATGGCGTTTGCTTTCTAATTCGCTGTTCACTCATAAACCATTATAACTGTCTAGTCATAGTACAGCTATACTTGCAGGTACTTTTATTTTTAGGGTTCCGAACCTCAAAAGGAATTTAAAAACGGAACCCTCATTGGATCACTTTGTGACCATCTGTCTGTCAAGACCACAGAACTAATTATAAGGGGTATAGAAATGTGATACGAGATAGAAACGCGAGGCGCCTGTTAGTCTATAAAGACTTACACAGGCCTCACGCTATCAATTTTTATAAACGCCACATAATTTAGTAATTGATGCTACTGTAGTGTTCGGACTCCTACGAACACTATAGTTAGTTGCCTGGCCATCATGCGTCAGCGATATTAAAATAAAAGATATAAATCAATTTGAATTTAGAGCTTAGAGAAAAAACAAAAGGTTGGCGGACAGATCCAGCGAGTGGGTGATCAAGGGATCCGTCCTTGAAACGGGAGAACAAATCTCAAGAAGTGAAAAGTGTATTAGGCTCAATCACTGAGCGGATTTCGCGACCCTCTTGTTCGTATCAGTAAAGCTCGCGTAAATCCCATAAAACACGTTTAGTAGAATTATAATTAAGAATTAATATATTAATCATATAAAATCCTTGTCTCATAATTTAAATATCACAATTTATCGACAAGAAGCTGTGAAGTCAAATCCCAGACTCCACAGAATTGGTGGAGGCGCCGGCGCTCTGCAGACTCCACACTATCCTATTTTTTCGAATTTTTGCTTTTTACACGACTACAGTTCTCTACTCCGAATCACCCATTTTTGGATCCCCTAATGACTGTTTCCAAGTGACATCCCAATTGACTGTAAGATTGCCTCTGATCACGAAGCATCAAAAATATAGCTGGCAAATTGTAAACATATAATTCCCTGTGACCGCTTCAGAGATATACCAGTGTTAGTATATTATATGTTTTGTAAATATGTAACCCCCTAAAAATTTCGATTATTTTAGTTTTTGTAATACAATCTCTCATATCTTTTATCGGACTTAATGACAACTTTATTTTCTTTTTTTCTTTCACCTTCATACATTGCAAGTGATTCCTTCGAGGACCAAAAGGTTCAGCACTTCTTTTCTTTGCCGTACCATAAAGACTTGGAATTCCTTTACTCGAATTTGTTAGTAATTTCGAGCTTAATGAATTATATTAAAATAATTTAAATCCGTGGCTTCATCATTTAAAAATACATATAAACTATGTTCATTATAGTCTACTATTTTGTCTAAAATTTCTGTGCGATTGTGTAACCAACAAACTTACAAATTTTAATGTTAGTAGGTTGGTACGATAGCATAGTATTACTGAAATTGGGTGAAAATGTTTATAAATGTTGTCGTTTAGATATGAATGAGTGCTTTTATATTAGTTACGAGGGCTTTAGTTTAATTTTTGTTCATTGTAAGTTCAAATAAAATTATTTGGCTCGACACATTTTTAAACTGGAAAATTAATGGCATGGTTACCTGGTCACTGAGGCTAATGGTAAAATTTATATATCAAGTTTGAACCTACTGTAACGACAATTCATTCACAGTACCCTATAGCCGAGGACTGATACATAACCCAAGACGAAAGCCTCAATAATCCTGTCTCCTTGTCATTTAGGTCGTTCAGAAGGTAGCCTGAGTATGGTGTATTTGTTGTTTCGAAATTCAAACGTTCCAAACAGTATCGGGTAAAGTAAACAAATAGAAATATAAAAACATATATAAAAATGAAAAAAAAAACACCACCAGCGATCAGCGTCACCTGACGCGACGAGCCCGTGACGCACGTGGTAGGCGTGCAGTCCTTCTCCTCGCAGTATTCTCCAAGCGGATGTGTGGGAAATACCTAAATCGCGACCATCGATCCATCGACCGTCACGTGACGCGACGAGCACACGTGACGCTAGTCGCTGGTGGTGTTTTTTTTAATTTTTAGTTATCTCACCAAATTCAGAGACCTAATTTGACACCTTATAATTTTGTGACACCTTATATAAATAATAATGTTTATTATTGGTCTATGCTTCCTACTAATGATATAAACGCGAAAGTTTGTAAGTATGAATGAATAGATTTATGGATGCATTAATATTTGTTACATTTTCACGCAAAAACGGCTGAATGGATCTGGCTGAAATTTGGTACTGTGATAGATTATAGTCTAGAATAACATATAGGCTGCTTTCTATCTCTGGAATAGGTTCCCATAGGAAGCGGGAACGGGAGTAGGATCATACGCGGGCAGAGCCGCGGTCAACAGCTAGTATTTACATAACAATGTGTCCAATACTTGAAACATTTTTATTCTTTTATCCATCCGTTTCAGAACCATAACGTAAAGGAGCTTAGTTTCGGTCTAAATAGCGCTGTGTTATAATGTCTCTGAATTTTTTTCTCTTCGCAGGATAACTACAATGTCCTTCACATATCTGCTATGTACTCAAGAGAAGACATCGTCAAGTTACTACTATCTAAGCGAGGAGTGGATCCATTTGCCACAGGAGGAGTAAGTTCACTTTTTTTAAATTATTTGAAGTATTTCCAGCAAAAAAAAATCTTTCATCTTAAAGCCGAGATGACCCAGGGTCAGCCAGGGTGCGAGGGAATCGCCTTATTAAGCCACCTTCGGAAGACCCGAGACGGCGTGCGGTTTTTGTCGGTTCAAGCCCGACATAACCACCCCCTCTACCTTTTTTTTTTTTTTTTTTTTATCGTGCGGAAATCCCTTCGGATACCCCCCCGCCGGCCAGCGGGGGCGGTTATGTAGGGCTTGCACCGACTAAAACCGCACGCCGTCTCGGGTCTTCAGACGCCGGGGTGTAAGGTTACCCATAGAGCATATCCCTCGCACCCCGGCTGACCCTGGGCCATCTCACCACTAACAGCATCGCTCATCCTGTCTCCTCTGAAAGCAGAGGAGTACGGAGAGCGATGTGTTCCCGCCACGTTGGGTATTGGCCGACGATCAATGCCAACCCTATGAAGGGGTGAAGGGGAAGCCATTGACCGCCGCCCAGGGTGTACCGGCCGCTCCGATTCCGTTCCCCCCGGACTGCAGCGGGATCGGAATCGGAGCGACACTCGAGGAGGTTACCCAACACACACCCCACCACCCCCTCTACCTAATACTCGTCAATTTTAAAATAATAATAACAATAATAAATAATAAATATTGTAGGACAAAGTACATAACGCTATCTAGACCCAAACTAAGCAGAGCTTGTCATATGGGTTCTAGAATGCGGATAAGCAAACTTAAATACATTTTTTTCTAAATAAATACATATTATATATTAAGAGTGATAAATCCCATACGTTTGCTCCACCTGTCACATTAAATGGCATACAACTTAATTATGTCACAAAATTCAAATACCTGGGTCATATAATCAGGGAGGATCTAAGAGATGATGATGACATGGAAAGACAGAGAAGGTGCATACCGGCAATAAGCAATATGTTAGCTCGTAGATTCGCTCGATGCAGTGATACTGTTAAAATCACTCTGTTCGGGGCATACTGTCAGTCGTTCTACACCTGTCAACTATGGAAAAAATACACACAACGTAGCTACAACTCATTACGCGTGCAATACAATAATGCTTTCAGAGCGATGCTAGGACTTCCGTGGCGGTGTAGTGCGTCTGGCATGTTTGCGGTGAACAGGGTTGATGACTTTTTTGCGGTAATGCGAAAGAGGGCACATTCCTTCATGGTCCGTGTCCGATCGTCAATTAATGCGACTGTAAATGCTGTGTATGAGGCATGCAAGTATAGTTTAAATAACTTTTTTCATAGACTGAAAATAAATAATAATTTAGGTATATTAGTAACAAATTATATTATAATAGAGAAACAGACATCAAATATATATAATGCCATATAAACCTCAAAATGTTAATTGGCGAGAAAAAGAATACAAAATTATTGATATATTGATATTGATATTTTCAAGTCTAAAACGTGCTGCTTCTCATATTACGTATTTTTTTACCTACCTTTAAATATATACACAACTACCTACTAGGAATTCAGTGCAGGGTGCGACTGAAATAAATTGAGCTGAGCGAGTAGGACTCTTTCTTGAAAAATAAGACATCATACTACGGTCGCGCGCTTAGCTAAGGCCGCGCGCTCGTGAAACTGTTTTCCGGTGATTGTTCCTCAATGGTACATCGGACATGAACCATCTCGCTTTAAAACCCTCCTCAGTGTCCACACTATCACCGTGGTAAATTCGGTCAAGATCGCGCGAGTGGTTACGGAGGAGTTCAGCCACCTACAAACGGCTATGCCGCGTATAAGAGCATCGCTGGCTCAGCTCAATAAGACAGGACCGTTTTATTTTAATCGGTTCGACTTCGATATAGCCGCTTCGTCATGCCATTGAATTGGCATCTAAGGGGATTAACATTAAAAAAAAAGATGAAGTGTTGGTTCCTGTAAAAGAGAATACATTTAAGCACACTAATTTCTTTACATTGATATTAAAAAGGTTTGCTGTAGCTTTATATATACCTATGAAATTGTCGAAATTTTCTTACAAATTCATGAGTTCGTTATTCCTGTAATTTAATAGCTATTTACATTATTTATATTTTGTTTGAAAGTTGATTTCAAGATTTTACAACTCTGTATTAAATTTTGTTTTTATTGACCGCTTGATAAATTAATTCGATCTTCAAAAACAGTACTTCCAAATGCTATCCATTTTGATGATAAATTTCGTATTACTTAACAGCTGTCACTTTTCAAAAATGTAATAAAAGTTGCTGTTTGTTAGCTTAATGTTGTCTCATTCATACACAAAAAAAAATCATAAAATTTGGATTTGTCATTCCTAAAAAAAATGCAAAAATGTTAGTACCTACTGAAAATTGGGTTTCCTCCAATTTCTTCAAGAAAACCTAATATAAGCCCTAAAATCTACAAAAACTAAAACAGTGCAAACTACTAATGGGAATTTAATACTTTTACTATTCCACAGAGTCGACAACAGACTGCAGTTCATTTAGTGGCGAGCAGACAGACAGGTACGGCCACTAGTATACTGAGAGCATTGCTCGCGGCTGCAGGAAAGGATATCAGATTAAGAGCAGATGGGGTAAGCATTGTCAAACTTTATACAGATACTAGCTGAGGCCCGCAGCTCCGACCGCGCGGAGATCGGTTATAGTTTTCTTTGATTCAACTTAACTAATTGCAAACAAACATACGGTAGATTTTAAGTCTGACCAAGACCTTCCTAATAAAAAAAATACTGCATTAAAATCAGTTCAGTAGTTTTTGCGTTCATCGTGAACAAAAAGACAAACAGACAAGAATTCCAACAAAATATTTTTGTGTTCTAAATTGTTCATTTAACATAACCCGAGTTTTTTTTAATATCTCCATTGTACAGACATAACTAATTTACAATTTTATTATAGTATAGATAGATAGGATTGTTTTACAGTGAAAAAAAACAAAATTCAAAAACCTTACATGATTGCAATCCCTTCATCCAAAATTCCACTCATACAGCAAAGGCCATTTACTATCTGTTGTTAGTATTTATGTCGACCGAAACTTATTATCTATCGATATCTCTGCCTAGCATGAATATATTCAAATTTTAAATAGTAAAACTAAACGACCGACGCGAATTGTAAACAATAAATTTTCAGCTTTATGCAGCAGTTACTAGAGTTATGATTTGTAAATAAGAGAGTAGTGTTCGGGATGCAACGCTGCCGCAGTGATCGCGTGCAGCGCCCCACGCCTGGTACCGCCATCCTCCTGCGATTCAGGAACTACCCCCGAAAACACCCAACAGACGCCGCCTGTAAACAAAATAAATACATTTACACGCGGTCAAGTAGTACGCACATAACTCTATTCTTACTAAACGCATAAAACTCAACAACATGTTATTTGAAGTAACACGCATTATCTGGCAAATCCTAATTATGACTAAATTCCACAAAAATGCAAATGCCTCCCCAAGGTTGTCATTTTAAGGACATTCCGATAGCAGGAACGAGCCACCCCATACGAATAGAAACTAGCTAATTATCCGCCGAGCTTTAGCCACCCGAGTAAACCTCACAGCGCGAATTTACAATGCAAATCACATCGCTGAATATTAGTTACAACGTCACCGCTGAAATTCAAAATTACTAATTTTAATACAATACGTCTCAGTCGTTCCTTCGTCACGACTAGAGGAAGGTAGCCTTACTATGGCCTTTAACTTTACGCTCGGATAGTACTTCTAGTACTAATGGAGGATCAAGTACGTATATATAAATTGGAGCGTGACGGAATACATTTAATATACCTAAAGGAAATCGTTTCAGTGCCTCAATGTTCAGTGAAAAGCATGATAGACGATTGACTATACCTTATTGTCTAGCCGCTTACGAAGATTGCAATGCACCTAAATCGGTTTGTCTGTGGTGTCACAGTTTGGAAGCGATTCGTGCAGTGGCACACCGCAATGCATGGCGTGAGTTGTTAGTGCTAGAGTCGGCAAGTAAAGTGCAGTGCGGGTCCGTGAGCGAATTGGATTATGTACGAAGGGCGGGGCGCGCCGAAGAGTGCCAACATAAGTTGCCGCTCGGGCCTGTGCAGCCCGCCCGCCAGCTTACAATCAAAGGACCTGCAACGCCTCGAACTCAGCTATATCGAACTCAACAAAGAGCGCGCCAAGCAGAAGGAATGGAAAAAGCTAATCCGCGACATGGTGTTCCAGAGGGGGAAGATCCCGCTACTGCTGGCAGTGGAGGCTGGCAACCAGAGCATGGTGCGCGAACTCCTCAGCGCGCAGACAGCAGAACAACTCAAGGTAAGTGCGATGACACCTGGCGATTCTACAGCGATACGGGTGACACGTATGACATGTATGTTACGCAACTGTACTCGTTAGGTTCGTAAACATTTTTAGTACCAATGTGCTTTGAAATTTATGTCAATAAGCACATGTTTTTTTATAACTTTTTATTATTAAAAAGCTTTTCTCAGTGCTTTTACAAGACAGTGACGCTGTAGAATATTTTGCCATTTTTGATAACATCATATTTAACTAAATTTGTTCACAGATTTTTGAATTTCAACCAATTTTGTACATAGTTTACATTCATTTTTACTTTCTTGTTCTAAAATATGTACAGTTTTGAAATTATCTCACGCTTTAACTTAAGCAAGCACCCTTATTCTAGTATGAGACCTACCGTGGTCAAATGTGTATCAAGTAATACGTATACTCTAGGCCTCTACTCCGGCTGGCGACACAGCTCTTCACTTAGCTGCACGTCGTCGCGATGTGGACATGGCTCGCATCCTTGTCGACTACGGGGCGGTAGTTGATGCTGTAAATGGAGCTGGAATGACCTCGTTACATATAGCTGCAGCAGAAGGAGATGAACCCCTCGTTAAATACTTCTATGGAGTCAGAGCTAATGCGGCTATAGCAGATAATGAAGGTGAGAGGACTAAAATGACGAATCTCCTATGGCGTGATATAATTTTTCAAATTTTCTTTGTGATTTTCAATTTATTCTTGCATTTATTTGATTTATCGTTGTTGATATATTCATAGTAAGTAATTTTAGCAATTGAGTACTATTGTTACACTATTATTTAGTTGATACCGAATCATTATATGAATAAATTCATGATCACTTTCTTAATATGTGCAAAAGGCCTTCCTCTCTCTCTATTCTCTCACAGTTGTGTGGGTAACATATAAACTTCATTTCTTCAGGTAAACGATTTATGATATTTTTGAACCTAACGATTACATTTCATCCTGATATTAATGTTTCATTGTTCCTACTTCCAGATCGAACTCCAATGCATCTAGCAGCGGAAAATGGTCACGCCGCAATTATTGAGCTACTAGCTGATAAATTTAAAGCTTCTATCTTCGAGCGGACAAAGGATGGCAGTACGTTGATGCACATCGCCTCGTTAAATGGACACGCCGACTGCGCCATGATGCTGTTCAAGAAAGGAGTTTACTTACATATGCCAAATAAGGTATAAAATATTTTTATACTGTTTTTATATTTCGTACTCATGGCAAATCATGGAAGTAGATTAAAACATTATTAACGGATAGATTTAGATCGGAAAAAGAGAACATCTAGGACGGGACTTGAACCTGCGACCAGTCCCTTTACGGGGGGAGTGCTCTGACCAGCTGAGCTACCTAGACACGTTCCAGATATTCGAAATTCTCCGATATGTTATTCCGTCTTAAGGCGACGCTGGAGCCATCTACTGTAATTCTTGTGAACTACGGAAACAATGAATAACTTTTTCTATAAGAAAAAGTAAGCATACAAAACGCTTAAAAAATTTAATTGAATTATTAACGGAGTTCTAAAAGAATACGTTCACAATTCAATGTAGGTATACCACTTTCATGGGGGTGGCAGGTGAGGCCGCCTGTCACCCCAGCAGAAGCAGGCCGGGACGGTGGGGCGACTAGCGCCCCTCCCCCAAACCGGGGCAAGACGGGGACACCGTGGTTCCCAAACCCGAGGGGGCCATCTCGAAACCGGAGATGGCCCAGGGTCAGTCGGGGTGTGAGGGATATGCTCTATGGGCAACCTTACACCCCGGCGTCTGCAGACCCGAGACGGCGTGCGGTTTTAGTCGGTTCAAGCCCGACATAACCGCCCCCGCTGGCCGGCGGGATTTCCGGGATTTCCGCACGAAAAAAAAAAAAAAAAGGTATCCCACTTTCAGTGATTCCCTACCATAACGCTGAGCTAATTCTCGTATTTCGTTGTTCAATTGATATGGTGGCGATAACGTTAACTTCCTCACAACTCCGAAGAATTCGCCGTTCCATTTTTTTATCAAAGAGACTAGAAACTACGTCTGATTATGTCAATAATTCCAAATGATTCTAGATATGATTTTCGTCTGATTATAATACTGGTGGTAGAAATTTGATGACACAAATTTGTCACAAAATTCGGCCGGGTGGGTACCACCGTGCACGATTGCGAAAAACCCTCCATAGTAATCCAATTTCGGTTTGATTGCGTTCAGGGGTCAGCAAGTGCATAGCCGGGCAGGGGGATTGTGGTCGCAGCACTATTGGGACCGGTGGGTGTCACGCGGTGCTGCGACGACAATCCTCTTCTGATGAGGCCGTCAAGCTGAGTGCCACCATTGTTAACATGGTACGTGTATGTAATGGTAACCCTCTTTCCTGAGACTTTACCTTCAGCTTACCATTAGGCGAGGTGAAGTCCAATTGACGTGACCTAAATATTAAAAAAAAAAACCATTACTCCGAAAGATACCATAGATGATGTACGTCTGATTAAGTCCATAATGCCGAATGAATCCTGAGATGATAAGTCAGCCTTTCCTTTGCCGTTTTTCCATTGTATTCCCTGCAAATAAGGTTTTTTTCTTGCTAGTGAATAGTCCCTAGACCCCATTACGGACTGGGGTAAGATTGACTACATGCAAGTAACTCCCCTACTTCAGTTAAAACTTACCTTCAGTCCGGCTTCCGGCGTCTTCGTTTGAAATAAAAATAATACCAACAGGCAAAATGCATAAACTCATTAAATTTTTGCAGTTTGAAACAAATTTCATCTTTAATACTGCATTAAATTTGTAATAACATTTACGTGAACAAGGATCGTTTGATTGAAAATCGTTTCTTTGTTTTCTGTTATTTTTATTGCTATATAATTGTAATCATTATTGCGAAGGACAAACCTTGAACGACTCAGCAATAAGGCATTCGAACAATTTATTCAAGCCGTTTGTTTGTACAAAAATTCTCTTATGTTATTGGTAGACACTTATCATAAAGTTATTTACAGGAGTTATTTTATTTTTTATCTAAATATTGCCGCTACAGGTACTTTTGTAATTTTATTTTAAGGTTAGTGACTTTCCCATAGATCACTTCACTAGATCCTCACTAATTCATGTAGGGTGATCCTTGAGGTATTATAGTATGAAAAGTTATGATAATTTAATTTTGATTAGGCAACCACGCCTGCCTACTCACCGACGCGGGATGTAACCCGACTGAAAAATGTTGATTATCGCTCGCTTAGTAATGTGCCCGGTAGATGGCAATAGGCTCGCCCCCTATTACATTGGGACCTAAACATAACTGGTGAATCGTGGGTGTATAATACACCTCTGCCTACCCCTTCGGGGATACAGGCTTGAAGTTATGTATGTATGTATTAACGGGATCGTATTAAATTATCATAAATATTTCTTCAAATTTCACACACTTGCAAAGCTTCAATTTTGAAACAAAGTTAAAAGTAGTTTGAAGTCGACTTCTAAAATAATTAATGACATAGTTACCAATGAGGCTAGTAAAAATGTTAGAAAGAGATATTGTAATTAGATAATGTGATAAGAAAATATTCCAGCGAACTGAGAAACTCAAATTAATCTTGAAAGTCTTATAGATTTTGACTGCTAAGTCAGAGGTTGCAGGTTCGATTCCCGCTCAGTGCAAATATGTATATTTGCATTGGTCTGGGTGTTTCTATGTATAATATGTATTTATTTACAAAAATAAGTATTTAAGTATGTTTATCCGCATTCTAGAACCCATATGACAAGCTCTGCTTAATTTGAGTCTAGATGGCGTTGTGTAATTTGTCCTAGAATATTTATTTATTTATTTATAAAGCTGTGATACCGTGTTTGTCTGTATATATATATACTCTATCAAAAGCATATATGAACTCTATCAAAAGTTTTAGCAATTGGTATGAACAGATAGCTCTCGTCGAGACGCTTCTAATGAGGTGTTACTTATCAGGTGTCTTGAAGTTTGAATATATAATTGTAATTGCCAAGTGCTTGTATAATCCTATCCTACTTTCTACTGATCCTACTAAATATTATAAACGCCAAAGTTTGTGAGAATGTATGTATGGATGTTTGTAACTCTTTCACGCAAAACAGCTGAATGGATCTGGCTGAAATCAGGGATAGATTATCATCTGGAAATCCTAGATAGATTAAATTCTGGAATAACATAATAGGCTACTTTTTATCCCCCATAGGTTGCGGGAACGGGATCAGAATTTCGCGCGGGCAGAGCCGCGGGCAACAGCTAGTAGTCTCATTCTATGAATTCCAATAATGATCGATCTAAGAACTAAACAGCTGATAATTTAAACTGGTGAACTAATTAACCTACAAAGCCCTAAAACCTATATTCTTAAAGTTCTGTTTCCGTGATAGCCATTTTTATACATTACTCCTTGGACACGAAACGGTTTTATGACATTGCGTGTTTAATATCAACGGCAGTGCATTAGAAATGTGATATATTTCTGCTTTATATAACCTTAGTCTTATTGCCTGCCTACTGTATGTATGGCTGGGACTTGATGGTAAGCCGGACGGATGTCCAAGGGAATTTGTTAAAAGGTCATTAGCTAAATCTAATCTATGTATATGCTTTTACAGAAGTTTTTTAAGTGTTTTATTTTTTTATTTAGGACACGTCAATTTGACTTCACCTCGCCTGATGGTAAGCTGAAGGTAAAGTCTCAGGAAAGAGGGTAACCAATAAAAACACGTACCATGTTAACAATGGTGGCACTCAGCTTGACGGCCTCATCAGAAGAGGATTGTCGTCGCAGCACCGCGTAAACCCCACCTGTCCCACTAGTGCTGCGACCACAATCCCCCTGCCCGGCTATGCACTTGCTGACCCCTGAACGCAATCAAACCGAAATTAGATTACTATGGAGGGTTTTTCGCAATCGTGCACGGTGGTACCTACCCGGACGAATTTTGTGACGAATTTGTGTCATCAAATTTCTACCACCAGTAATTTAAATAAAAATTAAATAAAGTACTTTTATAAGAAAAAGTTAGAGCAAGATAATAGTGGTCGATCCACATAAGTTCAATTTATTAGTGTGCGCCCTAGACAACTATTAGCAGCGATTTGCACAAATCTATACTATTATAAAATTGAAAATTAGTTGTGTCTACATTGGGGATTAAAAAAAATACCTTAAAAAAATAAATTTTATATGATAAATTCTGAACACAAAAATAGTTTTTTTGGGAATTAACGATCACCTACCACAGCGCGGGCGGAGCCGCGGGCATCAGCTAGTAAAAATGTAATTGACAAATTTCAAAAACGTGGTACAGAAGCGTATAAAAGTGTCATAAAAAAGAAAAATAGCCACAGAGAGCACTTTAAGCCGTCGGTCCCGGTTGCCATACGAACATCTATGGCAGTCGTTACTGGTAGTTGGAGCCCTGAAAAGTCCGATAATTGATTCCGTGAAGGACTGTCATCTGACCTCCACAACCGATTCGCGATATCGAAGTTCTGTAGTTCTGTACTTCGTATAAAACCTTCATTCGTAAACATAATACAGTATTTTCTTTTAGCTTTCAACTTTCGGAAACATATATGTACACAGACTGATTGCATCATATTTTTGTGTACCAAACCTTAATCTTAATTGAAGAAGGGTTTCAGAAAGGAATAAATTGAATGTGTTTTACTATATTGTAGGATGGAGCTCGCAGTATCCACACAGCGGCCCGGTACGGTCACGTGGGCATCATTAACACCTTGCTGCAGAAAGGCGAAAGCGTCGATGTCACAACTAACGTATGTCATTTTGATTAATAAATTAAAATGTAACATGCACATATATTATACATCCATACTAATTGATATTAAACAGTATGGTGTGAATTATAATACAGAAGAGGCGGGCTAAAGGCATCGATATGCTTTGTGCCTCTTGCCTCTTCTGTGTATAATTCACGCCTAACAGTGTGTTGTTGAATTTTATTATTAATAGGCCCGCGTTTGACTACAATCTCATCTGTTGGTAAGCGATAATGCGGTTCACGATAGAACACGCTTGCAAAAAGCAATCTATTCCCTCCAAAAGACTTCCAAGTTACAGACTCATGCCCGAAACAGACTCATGCCCGGTTCCTGAGGTACTTTTATCGGGAGTTTATCTATTCGTAAGCGCTTTTGGTTTCATAAGTTACAATAATGCATTTCCTGGCATCGCATAGCAAGATAAACTTCGTGTATCCGGAGTTCAAATTAACTAACCAACATTAGCAGTTTATCGATTCAATCTCATTATTTAACGTTTCATTCTACTATCTTCTCTTTCAGTAAAATTGTTAGGTTTTCCGACTCCATAATATTTTAAAAATTAAGAAAATTTAATGCGAAATACGACAAAGATAATAAAGATAGATAAACTTACCATTTATATACCACGGCACACGGCGGGCGGCATTAGCATGGAAGCACAGCATATACAGGGTGTCTATAAAAGAACTCCGGGGTTTTGAGGCAAAATATTTCAATGAAATAAAAAACATACATACATGTTTTATACATGACTGAAAAGCTTTCATTTTCAAGTTTTTTTTAACACTTAGTAAAGTTCTATATGAGCCCCGTTAGTAGCACGGCAGACGTCTAAACGGTATTCTACCTCTTCCCATGTCCTGGCGAGCATGTCTGGGGGGACGGTTGCCACACAATTGACTATTTGTTCCCTGAGATGTTGAACATCACGAATTTTCTCTGCATACACAAGTTTCTTGATATGCCCCCAGAAGAAAAAATCCAACGGAGTCAGATCCAGATCAGGTCCTGTTTCCTTAAATGCACTGAACCATTGACGAATGGTTTTGTCAGAAGGCGGGTTAACACCATAGTTACGTCGAAAGTTTCTTTGTACGGTAACTACAGACTTCGTTTCTATGAGCCAAATAACACATTGAGCCTTTTGTTGCGGAGTCGCCATCATTTCAAATTTCGCGACGTCATTTCAAGGTCAACGCCCTGCAGCGCCGCCAACAGTTGATACAAACATTCCTAATTGGTATGAGTAAAACTTTTTGAGCTACTCTTTTCAGAGAAATCGACTAAATTTTGCTATCTTTTATAGTTAGTGAGATAAGAATTTTTGAAACCCCAGAGTTCTTTTATAGACACCCGGTATAATAGTATTAACGTAATAGGCATTTTGACTATATTTAAAATATTGTACGAATTGTTGTCATCCTAATAAAATGTACCGTAAAAAACATATTTTATTAATTTTCAATATAAAATAAGTTTCTTTTTTGTTAAAAAATCAAGATTAAAATCTCACTTCTTTTGAGATTTGATCACGTGTTCATAAACGCTCTGTGACGTCACACATAAGTAAACAGATTATCAATACAGGCAGTCTGCATTTCCTAGTGTTAATCGACTGGTTCAATTATTAATTACTAATAATGTTTCACTTTTATCTTATATATCTCAAAATAAACCATTATTTTTGCAACTAATTTCAATTAATTATATAATCGTGCTTTAAGTCGCTTACTGTTTACTTTGGTGTGACGTCACATGTCACGGGATCCGTTATGGCGCGTACTTTTTTTAAATCAAACTTTAATATCGATTTTTATCGTAAATAAAACAGTTCTCAAAAAAATATTGATGCCATCTGCATTTTTATGTTGTAATACATAATACAGAACTATTTTTTAGCAGTAGGCAAATACCCTATTAAAGTAAAAGTTACTTTGACTTTTAAAGATTTGGCAATGACAGCGTTCCTACAGCCTATTATGTATAACAAAATAACATAATTTATCACTAGAACAGAGCTTAATTACTTTTTCACGTTAGTAAATTATATTTTTTGCTACAAAACTAATATTAATAAATACTTAAAACGATAAAATCTATTTTCTATTTGACTTCTTATACAGGTCTATCTAGCGGGAAAATAAAAATCTGGCTTTCGGTTCATAATTGTTGTTTCACAGTTGGTTAGGTATTCAGAAACGCAGTGACAGTTAACCAAGGTTTATCCAATACATAACTTTATGGAATTAATAGCTAATGTGACGTTAACTGGTAACCTCAGAAACGTCGAAACTCGAATTCAAATCCATGTGCTAAGTCGTTGGCGGAAACTGCGGAATCGCCAGAAGAGAGAAATAATAATAACCTCAGAAACCGTGCATCAGTCATGGAGTGCCCATCCTTAGCATTTAAAAATAATATGAATAATATCTGTTTCACAAGCGGCGATAGCCCAGTGGTGTACGTAACAGACTGCTGAGACGAGGTTCAATCCCAGTCGCCCCGTGCACACACCTCTGACTTTTCGTAGTTATGTGTGCATTAATAAATCTTCTTCTTTATATATAAAAATGAATTGCTGTTCGTTAGTCTCGCTAAAACTCGAGAACGGCTGGACCGATTTGGCTAATTTTGGTCTTGAATTATTTGTGGAGGTCCAGAGAAGGTTTAAAAGGTGAATAAATATAGAAGTTGGTATCGATTGAGGCAGTGGTCAGCTAGTGTTTTATATATAAATTAGATATATAAATTACTTAATAATGTGCTCGGTAGATGGCAATAGGCTCACCCCCTATTACATTGGGACCTTAACATAACTGGCGAATCGTGGGTGTATAATACACCTCTGCCTACCCCTTCGGGGATACCGGCGTGAAGTTATGTTATGTTTATCTGTTTCTTTTCAATGAACGCTATAGACTAAAGAGATACTTGTGAGAAGTTTATCATGCCGGTGTAGCTGGAAGTAACACAAGCTTTCTGTGGTTGAGAACCGGAACAATTATTTGTCATTTATAATGACTTAACCAGAAAAGTCTACATTCGTACAATACTATATTGTAATAAAGTAATGTAAAGTCTTTGCCTTACCGTAGGATAACTACACAGCGTTACATATAGCAGTAGAATCCTGCAAGCCAGCTGTAGTAGAAACGTTACTGGGCTATGGTGCTGACGTCCACGTGAGAGGAGGTAAACAGAGAGAGACGGCGCTTCACATCGCTGCAAGGATACCTGACGGTAAGAATGTGAGGCATCGTCACGATGTAAAATCTCCATCTAATCGACTAATCCCATCCTACTTTTTCCTATCCTTCTTCCTACTGATATTATAAATGTGAAAGTTTGTCAAAATGTTTGGATGTTTTAGTAATTTCTATGTTTGTTCAAACGGCTGAACGGATGTACCTGAAATATAGTACAGGGATATATTATAGTCTGGAATAACGCATAGGCTACTTTTTATACTTGGAATAGGTTCGCATGAGTTGTGGGAACTGGGTCAGAATTCTACGCGGGGGGAACGCTTGCAACAGCTAGTCTAAACAATAAGTTTTATAGAGTTTTGTGAAATGTTCAATGCTTTTTTGTAGCTCAGTGTTTACTCTGTCTTGTATTATTGTATTAGTATATCAGTATGTTAGTATCAATGCGTCAGTACATAGTTTGGCATGTTAATTGAAACATAATTTATAATGACTCTCTGAAATAAAACTGAATTTCAGCAGGAAAATGTTGAATCGTAGTTTTATATCTGTCTTTAATTCGTTTTGAATATATTTTATACTACACCTACTCAGAAAGCACCCTAGTGCTTTCTCAAAAATAAGGCTGAGTGTACATTATTACTTCCGTAATTAAATAACACGGGAGACAAAAATGTATGACAATCCATTGTTATAACGCGAAGCGGGAGACAAGACTTCCGTAGAAATATGCAGGAGATAAAAGTATAAGAAAATCCATTGTGAACGTGCTAAGCGGGAGACAATAGTGTAGGAAAATTCATGGTTAACGTGTTTTTTTTTTCTTGTAGGTGTAGTATAAATCAATACGTATCACTCGAAAGAAAGTACAACTCCCAACTCATGTGTATTGAGACCCTTTGCTGCGCCTCGGACCTCAATCTACACCCTCGTTAGTAATCGGTCCCTTTTATGAACAATGTACAATTTCATAAAATCTGAATAAAATGAAATAATATCTATGTAGAATCTACAATAAGATACTATACTTCATTTATTTTCTATCCCCATTTCCACTTTAGGTGACAAATGTGCTCTGATGTTACTGAAATCTGGAGCAGGACCCAATAAGGCGACAGAAGATGGCATGACACCTGTACACGTGGCAGCAAAATACGGCAATCTCGCTGCCTTACTGCTACTATTGGATGATGGTGGGGATCCTCTTAAAAAAACAAAGGTAAAAGATATTTCAGCAAGTTTGAGTAATAAACTATCAGATTTTAACAAACTAAACTACTTATCACATTTTGTCCAATGAATTTCATTCGGTCAAACGTTGAGTGAACTTTCACTGGTGTTACTGTCACTTAAAGTTGACAAATATCAGATATAGATCCATAACTGCTGACAGCTAATTGCTATCCTGGAAGACGGTTACGTGTAATGAAACACCTTAAGTACCGAAATCCCAGCGACTAGAAGCATGTTTTTTTGCAATTTTTAACTCATCTACTTTTTTAAGCAGTTACAATTTTCATCCTGTTGATCACTATAGCCTGACGCATAAATACGTGAATAAATAAATAGGAATAATACAATAACTAATATTATGGATTATTGTATTATTCCGATATATTTACATACTAACGCGAAATTAAATGATACAATAAAATATTTAATTAATTAAATCAAACAGATACCGGTCAACATACATATAATAACTCTCTCTTGTGTATCTACTCGCCATGTAATATTATATACGGTTGTTATATGCATCTGCAGTCTTGTGCGCTAACAATCGTCAAAACTGACAGGGCATGAGGCCTCCGTTCACATATTACATACATAAAATCACACCTTTTTCCCATTGAGGAAGGCAGCTTAAAGCGGTATGATAAATTAGTTAAACTCTTTAAGGAGTTCAATGAGCAGGGAAGGAGCTCGCAGTGGAAACCCGGTGTAATGGTGATTCTCGGATTAAGGGAAAGCTGCTTACAATTTTTGAAGTGGAAACTTTTTTAGCGGCGTTGTGCACTTTTTTTGTAATGGGTAAAAAGGTTAAACTCGCGTCAGTCAAACACGTGACCTGAACGTAAGACAAAAAATATAGAAGCGCTAATTCACACTGTACTTAACAACCTTGGAGGCGTGCTCGTCTAGTGAGTGGTTGTTGACTTCGTCAAAACTGAGATCGATTCCGACCGAGGCCCAAAAATCATTTTTTGTGATCATATAACTTTTTGTAATATTTATTCTATTTTGTGCCATAAATCAATTGATATAAAATGAAAATTAAACAAAGTGCATCTATTAATGAAAAAGTGACGAAGAAATAGCGAAAGAAAGTGAGTGAGTACTGTATAAATATATTGGCGATGATGGTTATGGTAATAATGGAGGTGAAAAGGTCGTTGAATTTATTGATGGAAGTTGATTTTTCTGAGAGATAAACTTTTTAATGTAAAATAATTGTAATAGTTCTGAAGTGCTAAATTTTTAATGTAATATAAATTGTCATATTTGTGTATGATAGCGCAATAAATGACTATTGTATGTTATCACGTAAATTACAGTACTTTTATACTGATAATGAAAGCAATGTGTGCAAAATTATTCCCTAACCATTCCAAAATATAAAAAATGCACAACGTTAATATTCAAGTTTTCACTTCTGCCGGCACTCCCGGAGTGCAACCCGTCGTTTTTTTTTTTGGGCTATAGTTATCACAGGCAAAGTGTAATAATTTTGTCATATAAAAATATTATTTCTGTAGACTGGTGAAACACCTCTTCACATGGCATGTCGGAGTTGCAAGCCTGGCGTTGTGCAACATTTAATAGAGTTCGTTAAAGATCGTAGAGGGGAAAGTATTGCCAGAGCATACATTGACTCAGCCGATGAAGATGGAGCATCCGCTCTTCACTACGCATGCAAAATCACTAAAGAAGAAGTGAAAACACCCGCAGCAGACAGACAAGTAGTTAAATGTCTTCTAGAAAATGGAGCTGATGTTTCATTGATAACAAAGCATAATTATGAAACTGCGTTTCATTTTTGTGCTGTCGCTGGTAACAATGATGTTATGACTGAAATGATCCAACACATATCGGCTGCTGACGTCAGTAGAGCACTAAATAGACAGAATTCCATCGGTTGGACGCCTTTACTGATAGCGTGTAACAGAGGTCATATGGAGCTTGTTAGTACGTTATTGAGCAACCACGCCAGAGTAGACGTATTTGATATAGAAGGTAGATCAGCATTACATCTAGCAGCAGAACATGGGTATCTACACGTTTGTGATGCTTTATTAACCAATAAAGCTTTTATTAATTCTAAAGCAAGAAATGGTAGAACTGCACTTCACTTAGCTGCCATGAATGGCTATGCGCATTTAGTAAAATTCCTAATAAGAGATCACAATGCAATGATAGATGTTTTAACATTGAAAAAACAAACGCCTCTGCATTTAGCAGCTGCAAGCGGCCAAATAGAAGTTTGTAAGCTCTTACTAGAACTTGGGGCTAATATTGACGCCACGGATGAACTAGGGCAAAAACCCATTCATGCAGCTGCACAAAATAATTATAATGAAGTAGTTCAACTTTTTTTGCAACAACATCCAAACCTTGTGATGGCTACAACAAAAGATGGTAACACTTGTGCTCATATAGCAGCTATTCAAGGTTCAGTAAAAGTAATAGAAGAACTTATGAAGTTTGATAGAACTGGTGTTATATCGGCAAGAAATAAACTAAATGATTCGACTCCATTGCAACTAGCTGCTGAAGGTGGTCATGCAGATGTTGTAAGAGTTCTTGTTAGGGCAGGAGCTTCATGCACTGATGAAAATAGGACTGGTCTTACCGCAGTACATTTAGCAGCTCAATATGGACACACCAATGTATTAGATGTTATGAGATCTACTAACACGTTACGGATATCAAGTAAAAAATTGGGATTAACGCCTCTTCATATAGCAGCTTATTACGGACAAGCTGGTAAATATACTTTATGGTTGTAAATTAATCTTTATAGGGATATAGAACAATTATTTTATTCAATCATTTAACTTTGCAGAAACTGTTCGTGAGTTATTATCCCATGTACCTGGAACAGTAAAATCTGAAGCGCCCACAGGAGTTTCACTAGTGCCAGAGTTAGGTGCCGAGTCGGGACTTACACCACTACATTTGGCTGCTTATAATGGAAACGAAAATGTTGTCCGCCTACTTCTTAACTCAGCCGGTGTACAAGTGGACGCTGCAACAAACGAAAATGTACGTAATATTATACTTTTTATAAATGAATTAACTTAAAACTACGAATTTTATTATATGTTTCAGGGCTTTAATCCATTGCATCTAGCGTGCTTTGGAGGACACATGTCCATTGTAGGTTTACTCCTCAGTAGATCGGCAGAATTGCTTCAAAGCACAGATAGGCATGGGAAAACTGGTCTACATATAGCATCAACTCATGGACATTACCAAATGGTAGAAGTTCTTCTGGGTCAAGGGGCAGAAATCAACGCAACTGACAAAAATGGATGGACACCGCTTCACTGTGCTGCAAAAGCTGGACATTTAAATGTGGTGAAGCTTCTGTGCGAATCTGGTGCATCACCAAAAAGCGAGACTAATTTGAATTGTGCTCCAATTTGGTTTGCCGCCTCGGAAAATCATAACGATGTCCTTGAATACTTGTTGCATAAAGAACATGATACACAATCACTTATGGATGACAAGAGGTTCGTTTATAATTTGATGGTTTGTTCGAAGAATCACAATAATATACCAATTGAGGAATTTGTTCTGGTATCGCCAGCGCCCGTCGATACCGCAGCAAAATTATCCAACATTTACATTAATTTATCTACTAAGGTAAGCATTAGATATCTATTATTGCTCTTCGATTATGCAACAGCTTAGTATTCAAAATGCAACGTATTTTTTTAACAGGAAAAGGAGCGTGCCAAAGACCTTATAGCGGCAGGAAAGCAATGCGAGGCCATGGCTACTGAGTTGCTGGCATTAGCGGCCGGAGCAGAGTCTGCCGGACATATACTTACTGCTACAGATAACCGAAATATTGAGTTTTTGGATGTATTAATAGAAACTGAACAGAAAAATGTCATTGCCCATACAGTAGTCCAGAGATATCTTCAGGTAAAAAATAGGTAACTTCCTTATTACAGCAAAACTTGCTGTAACTAAGTTATAATGGTGTTCACTCTCGTATTTGTTCACAGGAACTCTGGAGAGGGAGCCTCAAATGGAGTGGCGTCAAAATTATGTTCCTTTTTTTTGCGTTTATAGTATGTCCACCAGTTTGGATGGTGTTCTCTCTTCCATTAGGTCATAAATATAATAAGATACCAATAATAAAATTCATGTCATATTTAACTTCACACATTTACCTCATGATATTATTATCTCTAGTAGCAATAACGCCTATTTATAATTCAATTTTTAGGGATAGTCTAATACCAAGGTGGTACGAGTGGATACTACTTATTGTTTTAAGTGGTCTTCTACTGTTCGAATTGACAAATCCTAGTGATAAATCGGGTTTAGGGTGGATTAAAATTGCCGTCCTATTACTAGGGATGATAGGTGTGGCAACACATGTTGTTGGCTGGATATTCATTCAACAGAAATACTGGCCAACCTTAATGTACTGTAGAAACCAATGTTTTGCGTTATCTTTCTTATTAGCGTGTGTCCAAATATTAGATTTCTTATCATTCCATCATCTCTTTGGGCCATGGGCTATCATTATCGGAGATCTAATGAAGGATCTTGGCAGATTCCTTGCTGTTTTAGCGATATTTGTATTTGGTTTCTCTATGCATATAGTTGCACTCAATCAACCATTCAGGAATATTAATAAATCGGAGGACAATAAATATGCAAGAAACGCAAGAAAAAGGCTATTTTCCGACGGTAAGTGTGACTCCTTTGTACAATATTTGCCTAGCCATCGAAATACATATCATTAAAACAAGCCATTTTACGTTCAATCATACGTTTACTTATTCATTTTAATTCTTTTTATCGTACTTCTTACCGTGGTAGAAATTCTACGAACGAAACGGCAAGCGTTTGATGTTACTTCTGCAGAATCATACAGGCTGAAACAGGCATCAATAGGTTCGTAAGCCCGCATAGTCGGTTAATAAAAAGTTCATTAATATCATTTTCCATACGATGAGCGCATTACCTCTCGATGTGCTTTTTTTAATTGTCCTATTTTCTTACTAATGATACTTGCATCTGCATCCGCTTGCAAGCTTCAGTGTCTAGCACATCGAGAATGTTATCATCGTTGGCATTAACTAATATATTAAGTTTCATTAGATAACTGTTGTTCACGATGGGAATGTGGAATGTTTAGGTTTCTGTAATATACAAACGACACTACTCGCCATAATGTGTAATTTTTATTTCCTAATTATGGCACATGTAAGTGGTTCTGTGGTTAGATTAATCGATGTCTAATTTAAGTACACAATGCATTTTCTGCATCGCATCATCACGCTTTATGAGGGCGGTGGTTTCCAGATTTGGATGTGGACACAGAACATGCATTGCGAGTCACTGTACTAGTATTAGTGGAATGAGTGGCCGACTTCACCGCATTTGATGGAGCAAGTTTATTTGCGCATGCGCCGCGGCTGGCTTATGTCCTGCGTTTGTACACCGTTGCAGAGGTACTTACCACTTTTTGTTTCGGATATTTTTGGCTGATTGTCGTCATTATGGCGTTTGCCCATGCTCTCGATGTTGCAACACTCTCTAGACCTTAGAGGACGGGGTGGATTGATGCAGTGGTATAATGAGTGGTGATAAATTTAAATTCCACTTAAATATTGTTGAAACACATAAACAAACTCACATATATTATACAAAAAAAAACAAAATTAAATTTTAACACATAGGTACACTTATTTATACCAATGTACAAAACATAACACAGACATCAATCTGTCTCTTCCACACGTTCAGTGTGTTTAGTCATCGTAGATCTTTAGTTGGTTGGGAAGATTGATGCAACAGTAGTAAAACTATTCATTTTTATTACGTGGGACTCTACAGGCTTATGTTGTTTTATTAGCATTTACAATAGGTATACTTAACATACTATGCATCAACCTACCTCAATCTCTACCGTGTCTAGAGAAAAGAATGTGGTCCATGTGTCGTATTGTCTTCTAGCGACATTGTCACCGAGCGAAGCGTTGGAGAGACTGTTCTTGGCCATTTTTGGACAGATAACCCTCTCAGACCTGAACTACCTGTCTCGCGTGCGCCCGCTATGGACTCAAAATCTGTTCAAGTTCGTCTTTGGCGCTTACTTACTGATGTCGGTCGTGGTGCTCATGTCTATCCTCATTGCGATGATGTCGAACACTTATCAACGAATACAGGTAACTTGTCGCCCAGAACTCTTAATCTTTTGTTCGCAGTTACTATGAACCCACTGTACTCCTTCGAGTTGCTCTTCTTTGCTGTATTCGGACAGACGACAACTGATCAAACAAGAGTGCATCGCAACGATAGTACTGTGCAACCAGTCTGGACGAATTATCTGTTCAAAATTGTATTCGGAATCTACATGCTGGTGTCAGTAGTAGTATTGATTAACCTGCTAATCGCTATGATGTCTGACACGTACCAAAGGATCCAGGTAACCACTGTGTGGCTAGAGTTAACATACTGTACGTGGTTTGTACAATGAAAGGTATAAAAGTGCTTCTCAGAAAGTTGTTAAACAAATAGTTATAAACTACATTCTAAATCTAATATTGTGAACATCTAAATATGGCGAATTCGTTATTTTTACGGACTCCTCTGATATGGGTATCAAATAAAATGGTCAGAGCTTAGAGAACTCGAAAAATAAAAGATTGGTTGAAAAAAGAAAGAAATTAATTCACGTATTCTAAAAATAAAACTAGATCGATTTTTGGCCCCTAAACCCCTGCATACGAAATTTCAAGGTTAAAGGTATCAGATATGAGGGTATTTCAATTCACTCATCTGAATTGAGGTTCCCTCTTTACTATGTTACAGATAACATTTCTGTTAAACGATATTTTGGCAGATAAAGATTATAATTTCACATATTTCAGGCGCAATCAGACATAGAGTGGAAGTATGGCTTATCGAAGCTGATCCGTAACATGCACCGCACAAACACCGCACCCTCGCCACTTAACTTAGTTACTACATGGCTCATGTGGCTAATTGCCCGCTGTAAGGTAAGCAACATTGTTTAAAGATTATCTTGCTTGCAGTTATTTGGAAGGTTTTTTAATATTTGTTTCATAAGTCAAGAAGTACCTATATTTCTTATATAATACATAGCTTGAGTATAGTCAGAACTAACTCTAAAGTCATTTAAGTAAATCTTACAAGAGATTTACATGTCCTGGTTTCTATTAGTTTGCAATTCATATTACTAGATGACAATTTATTAGAAAAGAGTAATCTTTTAATCGGAGAAGTTTAAAAGTTAATTCAATAAAGTATTTGGAGAAATGATATCTGAGAATAATTACTAATACAATGGGTCGTTATATCAATCTCATCCCATGATTCAGGCTCGATTAAGTAAGAAGAAGCGACCAAGCTTAGTGCACATGATCGGATTGCAGAGACAAGACCAGATGAGTGCTCGATCGAAGGCAGGAGCCAAATGGCTGTCCAAAGTCAAGCGGGGCCAGGTTGTACCCAAAGGTAACTTAATCTCAGTAAATTATCACTTACGTTTCAAGTTTTTTCAACTCTCACTCAACGCCAAAATAAAAATCGGTACCATGAATATGAAATAAACATAGATCAACCATTCAATATAATATATTTTACAGATTCTACTCGCCTATCGGTTGTCCACTTGAGTCCTTTAGGCTCCCAACTTAGTTTTAGTAATACCACAAAGATAGAAAACGTCGTAGACTGGGAAATAATTGCCAAGAAGTACAGGGCGCTCATGAGGGCTGAACCAGAGGAACCTATTAATAAAGAAAATGAAGAAGATACCGCTGACGATGTTTCAGAAGTAGTGCCTAATAACATATCGAATGCACCGCCTTGAAATGTATAATGTATAGTTATGGGAATTCAGTGTAAGAAATTGTAGTAAAATAATAGATCTAAACCCTCGAATCAGATTTGATGAATTTAAGTAATGTTAGTGTTTGAAGATATCGATGACGAATCTGACGAAGACCGTTTTTATTTAAAAGTAGTCTAAAATAAACTTGTACATAATAGTGTATGTTTGAAATACTTTTGATATTTTTTTAGAACCGGGTTACACAAAACTGTAATTAACATAAAAACATGGCTAAGCTGTTTTTGTATCCATGCATATTTTTAGTGTATATATGTGTTATTTTTTTCATTCGTTGTCATAGAAATTTGTAAAAACCACTCTTTTATTTCCATCGGTAAAGAAATTGACATACAATGCAATATAATTTACATATTTCTCGATTATCTTTTATGTTATTACTTGATTGATTACTTTTATTCACTGAAATACGCCTATGAAACTGAAACTTACATTTACTTTTGTATGTACAAAGTTAAAAATAAATAGACCAAAAGATGAACATAAGCTTGTGATTTTAAGGTAGAATTGCGCGCGGGAAACCAGATCTTTCTTGGAAATAATTAAGGTGCCTTTTTGTTATGTAATCTGCTTTATTGAAGTCACAAGGCGAAATAGTACATCCGTCTCGCTTGCTAGATAATCTCGACTTTGTAAATCGTTGTACATTCATAGATATATGTTAATATAGGTAAAAGACATTACGAATTAGCTAAAATAAGAACAGGGGATGTTATTTTTCCAATAACGTGTTGTTTAAGGGTAAGACTAATTTAATACTACTAATATTTTTTTATAAATAAACGTGTTGTGTATTTGTGTAACTGTATTGTTTTAAATAAATCAGTGCATTTTTATGTGTGTGTTTAAATTCAATTGAATCCTACTACCTTACGTGGACATGACAATGTGTGTTCTATACTATTTTACCATATAGCAACAACACCGATGTTAACAATTCTGGCAATATCAGACGCTATGCTATGTAGGCATGCGATTGGGTGTGATGCTAGAAAACCTTCAAATTGTGCACTCTGGGCAACTACTCTAAATATTACACCTTGAGCCAATCAAAACATTGCATAGCATAGATGAATCAGAATAGAAAAAATAATATTTAAACAGTTGCACTTCGCTAGTCAATAGGCTAGCATAGTGCAACTGTTTAAATATTATTTTATGCCGCTCTCTATATTAATACAGTAAGATACGTCACGTTATAGCATCTGGTATTTACATATTTTATATTTGGGATGGTATGGTATCACGGATTGGTATCCGCAACTCCACGACAAGGCACGGTTTTTTCTTGAGGGTGGGCATTTAATTCGATCCACGCCAACTCATTGAAGAACGCCAGCAAGCTATTCACGCTGCTGGCGATCTCCAGGAGCGTACTTGTGTTTCCGAAGTACTCAACCCTGTATGTGGCGGTTGCAGGGCAGTGTAGTGTGGCGGTTGCAGGGCAGTGTAGGAGCACGTGTGCCGCTGTTTCTTCCTCTCATGCAGGCTATGCAGAGCGGGCTGTCGGTGATTCCTAAAATAAAAAGGTGTTTATTGAAGGAGCCGTGCCCCGTGATGGCAGCCGTGGCCGTGCGCAGTTGCCGTTTAGTCATTTGTCGAAGACGCCTGATCAGTCTATTTTCAAGCACAGGGAGTGCTTCCCTCGCCTGTCTGCAAACTTCCAGATATATCCAATAGCTGTTGTGTTGATCTCTCGTTCGTTTGTTTACTACGTTTCGTAGGTATGCAAAGGGGATCGGTATTATGGGCTGAGGTCCCATTACCACCATGTCAGATACTCTCCTGGCAAGCTCATCTGCTACATCATTGCCGCGCGAGCCGCTGTGGCCCTTAATCCATTGCAAGGTTATGTTGTTGAAGTGGTCTATTTGGTTCAATTTAAGATGGCACTCCAGTATTAGTCCCGAGTTTATAGTGTGGCTGTTTAAAGCTTGCAGCTCGGCCATGCTGTCGGAGAGTATGCGTATTGAGTGGTCTTCCACTCTCCTGGCCATTACCGCTGAAGCTGCCAGGGTATTCCCCATGCATTCAGCTTGAAATACTGTGTTATGGGTCCCCAGCGGTGTTGAAATGGATATATTAAGGTCCTCCGAGGAGACGCCAGCCCCGGTGCCTGTACCAGTTTTTGATCCATCTGTGAAGATGCGTAATTCCGTTGGGCTTATGGGGTCCTCATGAAGTTGTATTTTTCGTCGAATAAGTGCTGTTTGGGTTTATTGCTCCTATCATCGGTATGTCCTTTGTGAGATCTATAAGCAGTGAGGTGTGTCGTGTGTTTCTCTCGCTCCACAGGTTGAGTGCCCTTAGGCGTATAGCTGCAGCTGTTCCTTCTTGCCGGATGCACAGATCCAAGGTTGGGAGTCCGGGAATGGCTTCCATTGTCGCAATGGGGGTAGATTTCATGCATCCAGTGGTTGCCATGCAGGCTAGTCTTTGGGTCCGATGTAGTTTAGCCGCTGTTGTGCTGTTTTCGGTCCTTGGCCACCAGACGATAGTGCCATACGCTATCATGGAGCGGAATACTGTTTCGAAAAGCCACAGGATGATTTTCGGTGTTAGCCCCCATTTTTTGCCAATCATTCTTCTTCACTGCCAGAAGGTAATCCCGGCCTTTTCTAATTTTTTGTCTAGGTGGCTACCCCTTTTTAACTTGCTGTCAAGAATAACGCCAAGGTTTTTGACCTCTTTTGACAGTTGGAGTTCCGTGTCAAAGAGTTTGGGTAATCGGTATTCGCCTAATACCCTTTTGTGATAGTTCGAGTTCCCCGCATCATTTTTCTACGATGCGTAAGGCTTGTTGGGTTAGGTTACAGACCGTTTCCGCTACCTTTCCTAAGATAAGGATTGTTAGGTCGTCGGCGTAGCCTATTGTGTAGTCTCGGTTTTTGTTCAGCCTTGTATATTTATATTTATATTATACTAGCTTTTGCCCGCGGCTCCGCCCGCGTAGATGTCGGTTATCGCGACAAAACATGGCCTATGTCCTTTCTCAAGGTCTAATCTACCCCTGTACCAAATTTCAGCAAAATCGGTTCAGTGGTTTAGGCGTGAAAGCGTAACAGACAGACAGACAGAGTTACTTTCACATTTATATATTAGTAAGGATTAAGCTCGTCATTTCACTTCACCCCGCTGGGTGGTAAGAAGCTGGAGTGAAGTCCAAAAGATATGGGTCACCATTCCAGATACTATCGATCCTAAAATGGTGGTCCCAAACTTGACGACCTAGAGAGATGTTTTTTCACGCCCTGCTTAAAGAACCCGACTGCACGCCGCTGCAATCTGTAGTAACGATGAGATGATGTGTTTCATACAAAAGAGACTGCTGTTCCGGAGTGAAAAACCGTCTCACACTGTTCAGAATTCCTAGATTACGCGAAGCTGTTTTTATGATAATCGCGATGTAGTTTTTGTTGTTCAGTTTGCAGCGAGCATCCATTTAGAGTACGTTTATGTGGTTCTGTGGCGATAGTGGTGTGTTCTGAAGAGTTAGGAGAGGAAGGAAAGAGGATACCTTGGCGAAACGCGCATGCCTGAGTATTTCTTGGCATTCAACGCGACCAAGTTCTCTGGTCCCCATTGGGAGATGCGGGCCAGAACCCGGTCGAGCTCAGTGACAAGTTGCTGTTCATTTTCCTCAATGTCGGTCCGTTTGACCACAGAATGTCCGTAGTATCTGCCATGCAGAGGTAGTCGCTGAAGCACCCCTTACCTGAAATGACCTGCGTCAGACGGTATGAGAGACTCCCGTGTCACCTCTCTAGTCAGTCCTCCATGATGGGTCTTACGCTCCACCACTACGGCGTGCCCAGGGCTTGGTCGCCCAAGTCGTTCCTTCCACTCCACCGCGATGGCCTGGCTGCATTAAATATATATATATATATACTTATATATGTTTATATATACAAGAATTGCTCGTTTAAAGGTATTAGATACTGACTGGTTACTCGTTATCTTTTTAAATTTGGAACGGAAGACTGGCGTGAGCATCGTTCCCGTTGACGGGTTATTGACACTACATCTATACTATATAGTATAATAATTATAAAACTGAAAAGTTTGTTTGTTTGTTTGGTTGAAGGCGCTAATGTCAGGAACTACTGGTTCGAATTGAAAAATCTTTTTGTGTTGGCTAGCCTATTTATCGAGGAATGCTATAGGCTATATAACAGTCAGGTTTTCTGTACATCTATACAACCACCTATATAAAATTAAAGTGCCTATTTGTAATATTAAAAAAATAAAACCTTTTTAATGAATGCACATGAATATTCGCGGCACTTAAAAGATGTAGAATGTTTTTTGGATTTTTTCTATCTGCCTGTTTGACTAGGCTAATCTCTGAAATGGCTGGGCTGATTTTGGCGGAACTATCACCAGCAGATAACTGATGTTATAAACCGTTACTTGGCTACTTTAAAAAAATAGGTATTAGGTTCCCGCTCAAAAAAATTAAAACTCAAATCTAAGTTCATGCAGACGATGTCGCGGGCACAGCTACTCTTCTAAATAGTTTTTCTATACTAAGATTATAAAGAGATAAAATCTCTCTGGACCTACATATCCGATTTAAAAAAATATTTTACCAATAGGAAACCTCAGTATTTGTGAGTGTCATAAGCTATATATCATTACGCTACTACCTAAGGGAACGGAGCAGTAATCATAAATGTCAACAAATCTGGTCGAAAACTAAACGGCTAATAATTACGGGTAAATATGCAACGGGGGTTCGAAATAAAGCACGGACGAAGCCGGGGAGGGCCAGCTAGTTGTTGTTAAAACGGTTGTGTCCATCTAGAAATAAATCCGTTCAGGAGCATGATAATCTTTGGTATCCTAGAACGCCAAATGGCTGCGTTACTGAAATGACAGAAAATTATCTTTTTAAAACGTGTGATTTCAAAACTCACCCAAAATTTAAAATTCAAAGTCGAATTGAAAGCAAATAATACGATGAGTGATTCTGAAGGTTTAATAACCCCACAAAATGAAGATTGGTTTTATTTTCACAGATCGTACGGAATACTACAGTTTTTTTTTACTATTTTCTTTCTGATCGAAATTAACAGCGTTTCGAAAACGTGACACTGGATTGGACTCCAGTCACTTTGCTCGAAAGTCTACCTTAAGGCGGAATGGTAATTATTTGCCTGCAGATTAAAATTCCCAAGCAGTACACTATCAATACATTGACAGTGTACTGCGTACCCACTCCTAATAAGAAGTTTAATCCAAACAGAGAGGTTCATAAGAAAACTCCTAGGTAATATGAGGCTCTATTCATGCGTAATCATAATATACTCGTAAAACAAATAAAACGAATATAAGGACCATATAATAGTCTTATTTACGTAAATTTGAGATTACAGTGAGTGATAAAAGTTAATTAAAATTTTACAACACACTGGTGATGGTATACAGGGTGAAGATATTTGACAGAAATTATTTTCTTTGACATTCGCTCCCTCTCTCTCTCCCTCTCATAGTAAATTTCTTATAACAAGTATTTTAGGTGAGTTATGTTATTGTTTTAAATTATTTTTAATTTGACATGTAAGTAGTAATTGCCATAAGCACCACATCATCAGGTCATAATGAGTCGAACCAACTAAAAAAACCCACGTTCATAACTTTACTCATTGATCATTTACGAGAGTAATCTGAATTTTCCTTCAATTTTCGACAGATATTGCCGAGTTCAACTGCTGATGACCGTGTCTTTTGTAGATCTTTTGCATTTGACAGTCTCCTGTTTCCGCTAAATCTATTTTATTTTTATTGAGCTGAGCGAGCCGAAGGCGAGCAAAGCTCTTATACGCGGGATAGTCGCTTACAAACTCGGATACTCCTTTGCAACCACAAATCTGATTTCAACCAAATTTGGCGTGGTCATAGGTAACGACAATCTAGGGCCATGTTTTGAGACCATAAAATTAAAAATCGGACATACCATTGAGGAATAATCACCGAAAAACATATTTACCATTGAAACTAATGGAAAAAGTTCGCGAGCGCAAAAATTGAATTTTTCAGATTTTGAAATAAAAAAATAAATGCTCGCTCAGCTCAATTTTCTTGCGATCAGCTAACTGCATCGCATCCCTAGTTTATTTGTTACATACATTTGAAAATTTACCCGATTGCCCGTCTCCTTACCCGATTGCCTGATGCAAAGGGGGTTTTTATTGAATTTTGGAATACTTTTGTTTAATCTGTAAATTTAAGTCACTCATATCATTGCATTGTATAATATGTTGGCCGTATCTTACCTTTTTTTTTCGTAAAAGAGTTGATTGTGGATTGTCAGGTTTCCAGAGGAAGGTATTCAGTATGGTTTCATTTTTAATATATTTGAATGTGCGATGAAAACATCAAGTAATGAAAATATGCGACGATTAAATATATTAAGTATTGACAATCAGCTGAAGAGACAACTGTCAGGGTATTAAGTACGAAATGTTACTTTCAGATAATTATCTTTGAAGGTGAACGCGTACCTAGACGCACTACAAAAGCCGCACGTGCCGTATTCATCGCATTTTGTAAATCTTTGAAATTGTAGGCGACATGTCGCACCTATCCGTGGTTCACGACCTTCATTTCAGTAAAATGCTGTCAATGAATCCCACCAGCAAGTGCAGAGGGCGTCTTCAAATACGGCACGCTCAATACGTTCGGTGAGTGTGGTACGAGTGGTGCGAATCACGTCACCGGTATTGTGTCCAAGATATTCTGTATTGAAGTGGATATGGTTCCGACAGCGTGCGGCGAGTGCTGTACGGTTGGCTTGAATTACATCACCGATATGCTGTCCAAGATATTCTGTACAATAGAAGTGGATATTGGATAGCGCAACGAATTTTCTCGTAATCTTATGACAAAATTCGATGACCGGTTTCGACCGGTGCGGTGCGATCGGTTTGCGGTGCATTGACGGTGCGGTTGCGGTGCACGTTCACCTTATATCACCTTTGTTAATGAAAAGATAATGGTTAAATAAAATGAACACCACTTGAAGGTTACATGTAAATAAATTACACATAAATAAATAGCACTTGAATAAATACAATCTTCATTAATATCGTTTTCGTTTAGCGTATGTTACGTTTGTAAAGACACAATGGAAAAAACAACGACCAACATGTCCGTTCTATTTAAAGTAATATTTATATCAATAAGTAAGTAGTTTAACTTTATTTAAAACTTCATTAAGTTATTGTTTTGGTCCAGTACATATAAAATTCTATAATACTATGTTATAAATATTAATCAATTTGGCATCCTGTTTTTTCTTCTCTCTTTTTTTTAGGGATTTTTATCCCTTACGAATATGTCTATTCCATCGTAGCTTAAAACAGTAACACAGTATAACAAATAGAAAAATTTAACTATCCCTGATGGGGACCAAATAACCCAAACAAACTTGTAGCTGCTTTGCATTGAGGTGTTGCCAGTATATCATGGAGCATACATTTTTTTTTTCGTGCGGAAATCCCTTCGGATACCCCCCGCCGGCCAGCGGGGGCGGTTATGTCGGGCTTGAACCGACTAAAACCGCACACCGTCTCGGGTCTACAGACGTCGGGGTGTAAGGTTGCCCATAGAGCATATCCCTCGCACCCCGACTGACCCTGGGCCATCTCCGGTTTCGAGATGGCCCCCTCGGGTTTGGGAACCACGGTGTCCCCGTCTTGCCCCGGTTTGGGGGAGGGGCGCTAGTCGCCCCACCGTCCCGGCCTGCTTCTGCTGGGGTGACAGGCGGCCTCACCTGACACCCCCAGGCCTGCGCTCATGGAGGACGGAGGTCGTTAAGCGACCTCCGGCGCCTGAGTCGCCTGCGACGCGCGGCGAGCAAGTTGCGGGCTCGGCTGGCCGGGAGAGTTCTAAATCTCTCCCGGGCGCGCTCCGCCATCTCCTTCGCGAGCATTACATGCTCGCAGAAGGAGGTGGCGGCGGCCCACGCGCTCGCGCTCCGCACCATTGCCGCAATCATGCTGCCGAGCGAGAGGACTCCCACCCCGATGGCTGCCACGAGGTCACGCCTCGGCGCCTCCCACGCCGGGCAGTCCGCCAGCGTGGCCAGCCCTGAGTCCTCGCTCGTGTCGCAGTGATAACACTCAGGCGTTGGCTCCTTCCTGATCCGATGCAGGTGGTCCTCGAAGCACTCCTTCCCGGAGATCACCTGCGCCAGTCGGTACGAGAGGCTTCCGTGTCGCCTCTCTAGCCAATCCTCCATGATGGGCCTTACCGCCGTCATGGAGCATACCTATATGTAGTCTATTCAGGTTATAGGTCCCAATTAGAGACTCTCGGGCCGTTTCATAGCATACGCAGTTCATTAATAGGTGGTGCACATCCTCTACTACGTCGCATACATCGCAGTTTGGGGAGTCTGCATGTTCCATTAGGAGAGCGAACTTCTTTAATGGCATGTATCCAGACCTTTCGTCGAAATGCTATAACAAGTAGTTTCCTACTCAACCATATGTCTCCAAACCAAGGTACACGAGGAGGCTCACATTGTAACGTTTTGCACCAGATGCCCTTTTCTAGTGAGCGTTCATTGAAATACTTTTTTCCAACGATTGAGGTAGTAGTTCTTGTATCTTGGTAGTAACTCTGTATAATGTGGCAAAATGGAGACTAGTTTTCCATTCACAAACGCTGTTCTCGCCAACTTGGCAGCCTCCTCATTACCTCTAAGACCAATATGTAATGGAACCCATTGCATCTTTAGTTCCGTGCCCTTCAAATAGCTTTCGTGTATTTTAGAGAGGATATCATAGGCTATTGGTGCACCTTTGCCACCAGAGGCGTTCCGAGCTATTTGATATAAAGCGCTTTTACTATCGGTGCAGATCAGGATTTTATTATAATTTGGAACGGTACGTGCATAGGAAACAGCTTTCAAAATTGCTATGAGTTCCATTGACATGACTGAGAGTTCACAGGTTGTTTTAAAAATGTTGATATACGTATTGGTTTCATCATGAGGGTCATAAAAAGCCACACCGCGACCACTAGAGCTTTTGAAATCATCTGTGAAAATGGTATACCAATTATGGTACTTTTCTGTTAATTCCAGAATAGAATTATACTTTAAAATACTGTGTTCGTGGTACCTTTTGTACAATAAGGAACCATAATCAACTCTACTTCTAATTAGGGATAAATAAACGTTTCGTAACTGTTTTGGGTGCAAACCCCAAGTCGAACCACCCAGAACTTTAAGCATATTCAGGTACCTATGTGCTTTTTGGCCATCTTAGAGAATTATCAAGCCAAATACCTAAATATGTATAAGAGTGAACTAGCTCAAGCGGAATATCATCGACTTTAATTTGCCACTTTTGATATTTTGTTCTTTTTGCGCCCTCTGCTGAAAAAACAAAGCTTAGTTTTATTTATCGATAAAGACAAACCTAACTGATCCCATATAATAACTAATGTGCAACAATGCATCTTGAATATTTTTTGGGCTATTCACTAGGTTCTTACCGCTGGTATATAATACAAACTCGTCTGCTGACAAATTTTGATAGTAGCTATGTTAAAAATTATAGGAGATATAGTCCATATAGAGTATTTCTATCTAAGTCATCCCTAATGTTTAACTGTCGTTCTGCCAAAAAAATCCATAAGTATATACATAGCCTTTTGCACTCTAATATCGTCTAGATTTATTATTAATTTATCTATTAAAATATTATTATATGCGTTCTCAATATCCAAAAAGCACACAAGTGTTGGAACTCTATTTGAGAATTCTATTTGTATTTGTGTGACTAGCCGTGCAAGGATTTCATAACTCTATTGACCCTTCCGAAAACCGATCGTGTATTGAGATAGCAATTCATTCTTCTCCACATACTATTCTAGCCACCTCAGTTACTTCCCGACGTTCTTACGGCCCGCTCGCTCGTCCCCGCCTCACCCCTCTCGTGAATAGTTAGTACTAAACAGTGTAACCTTGTTAATTACCAGAAATACAGTTACCGTATTATAGAATCAAACTTTCATTTATCTCTCCTTCTGATTCCTGTGCGCTACGACGAGAGGTCAGACACACGTGATCTCTAGTGTAGGGCGTAGCGACACACTCAACAATCAGCAACCCCACATTGGTGACCTTCCGACGTAGGTAACATTATTTCGTTTTATCACCGTAACGTATAGGTATTACGGTAGGAAGAGGGAGTAACTCACGCGAGCACGCGGAAAGGCTTTGACGAGAGATAATTTTGAACTTTATTTACGTATTTCTGCGAATTACGTAAGTTGGTAGTAGAAGATGCAGCTAGCAGCCACCTCGGTAGCATCGAGTATAACGCAATTCTGGACAGATCAGCCATGTGTCTGGTTCCTTCACGAAGCCGTTCTTTTGCCGCAGAAGATGAGTGACGACGCCAGGTTCAATATTGTCGTATCCAAGTTAGGCAAGGAAGTCATACAGCAGGTGACTGAAATCTTGATATCACCGCCAGCCGAGAGTAAATACGAGTTTTTGAAAGGTAAATTGCTGAAAATCTATGAGGAATCCGAGAGCCGAAAATTACAAAACTCATAGGCGAGATGGAACTGAGCGATGAGAAGCCTTCCCAGTTCCTACGTAGAATGCAGGACTTAGCACGAGGCAAGATAGGCGACGAAACTGTCAGCGTGCTATGGCAGAACCAATTGCCGACGGCAGCGCGTAGTGTTTTGGCAGCGACAGACACGAGAGACCTGGAGCGTTTGACAGCCATCGCTGATAAAATATTCAACCCGCACAAGTGGCAGCCGTATCCGAGAGCCCAAAGTCAGCCGACACATCGCTACTCTTAATTGAAATAGCTAAGTACGAGGATAGCGGCAATGGAGAAAGAAAGGACAGGAAATCGCAGATCGAGAAATTTCCGTTCCCGTTCTCACTCTCGTCAACGTAGCAGTACCGGTAAGATCAACACCGATAATCACAATTGGCTATGCTGGTATCACTATAGATATAGAGACAACGCGAAGAAGTGCGTCAGCCCTTGTAATTTCAAGAAGTCGGACAACTAGGAGCGGTACAGGCATCATCGGTGGGTTTCTGTATCTCCGCAAACCATCAACTCAGCGTTACGGAACGTGATAGTGGTATGCGTTTTCTAATTGCAAATATTTCAGTGGTTCCACGATCTTACAGGTTAGTGCGTAACGTAGTGAAAGAGTGCGAATATAAACTGTATGCAGCAAACGGTACAGAAATTAAAACATACGGTACTATATAAGACCTTAGCTCTAAATCTAGGCTTAAGGAGAGTTTTTAAATGGAATTTTGTAATTGCCGATGTCAGTTAGCCCATAATTGGAGCTGATTTTTTACAATACTTCAATGTTTTAGTTAACTTGAGAGGCAAACGATTAATTGGTAATGAAACTAGCTTACACGTAACTTTCTATTGTGATCTGTAGGCAGCAATCAATTAGCACTGTAACCGAGTCGCATCCTTACTACCATCTGCTTAGTAAATACACTAACTTGACGAAACCTTTATCTTTTAAAGAACCGCCAGCCCACCCAGTTGTTCATCATATAGAGACGACAGGTCCACCAGTGCATGCCAAGGCGAGGTCACTGCCTCCAGATCGCTACAAAAACGTACATGAAGAATTTAGATTAATGCAGGAATTAGGGATTTGTACGCCATCTAATAGTAATTGGGCTAGCCCACTTAATGTGGTGCCTAAGAAGGACGGTCAAATCCTACCGTGTGGCGATTATAGCTTTGAATGCTATTACGAAGCCCGACCGTTACCCTATCCCGAATATTAAGGATTTTACGTACATTTTAGCTAACATAAAAGTGTTTTGGCGCATTGACATAAATAGAGCTCATCATCTTATTCCTGTAGCACCTGAAGACGTAGACAAAACTGCTATAATTACAACTTTTGGGCTGTTTTCTTTTCCTAACATGCAATTTGGTCTTAAAGGGGCAGCAAGCACATTTCAGCGTTTCATGAATAACTGTGTATTACAGAATCTAGAAGCCGAATTTCGGAAAAATAATCCTGAATTTTCAGAGTACTAACGCGAATTTATTTCATGTTACTTAGATGACATCATAGTCGCGTCAGAAAACTCTAGCTTGCATGATAAGCATTTAGAAGCATTGTTACAGCGATTAGAGAAAGTGGGTTTAACTATTAATGTATCGAAATGTCAGTTCAGTCAGAAGACAGTTGAATTTCTAGGTCACGAAGTGTCAGCAGAAGGTCTTAAACCACTACAGAATAAGGTACAAGCAATTATTGAGTATCCATTACCTGAATTACGTAGATTTTATTTTATTTTATCAAAATATTTATCAAAATAATTTTGGGATGAAACTTAAGAAACCATCGGAGCTCTATAAACATCTTAGAGTTACCAAAGCCCACATCTTAGGAAAATCCCAAGATGTCACAATCAGGGCACTCCCGAAAGATAATAACGCGTCCGAGCTTGAATCTAGACTTCTATTCCATAAACGATTTATGATAGGGGCCCAGTCAAACAGAATGGGGTTGGGAGTACGAGAACCAGAAAGGGACCAGGATATACTTAAGTCCTTTCTAAAACAAGACGAAAATGATAAATATCGAGTGCACGCGATGAATTTGGAAATCCAAAATGAATGGTTGACAATGGGAGAGTTCTGCATACCGATGGCCTTAAAATGGCGCACCTTGATCTATGACTGGTCGCCGGCCCTGTTAAAATTTTATCTTAACGCCTTTCAGATGACCCTCCCAGACCAGAGTAATCTGGTAAGGTGGGGGAAGGCCACAGAAAAACAATGTTATACTTGTGGTGAGGCAATAGGGACGGCTAGACACATATTAGTAGGATGTAGGGTGCTTCTCGATAGAGGCCATTACTCACGCCGCCACGATAAGGTGCTTATCATCATACGTGAAGCAATGAGTCTGGCAGTAGCTAGAGCCCAAAAAGGATTGACTACTAACAGACGTCATATCAACTTTGTGTCTGAAGGTTCATCCATAACACCCAGGAACAAACCTTATTCAATCTTAGATACTGCCCCAGATTGGACTCTCCTAATCGACACGTATGAAAAGCACTATAAAATTCCGGAGGATGTTGGGGTTTCGTCATCTAGACCTGACATATTCCTATATTCTAAGAGGTTAAAACATGTGGTTCTTGTGGAACTTACTGTACCGTGGGAAACAAATATACCGAAGGACCACACAATAAAGAAAAATAAATACTATGATCTCACAAACGAATTAATCAAAAACGGTTACGTGGTTAATTTGTATGCAGTGGAAGTGGGAGCGAGAGGTATACCAGCAAAATCTCTCTATAACCTACTTAAAGATCTAGGCCTATCGAGAGCTACAATAAGCTCATTACTAGGACGAATGTCTAAAGCGGCACTAGTAGGTTCGTATCAAATTTGGTTAGGCAGGGAGGGGAACTTGGGTAGTGAAGGTGAGTCTTGATGTACATCAACAAAAGGGGCCCCTTCTAAACCTACACTTGGGTCGCAAGTCCCAGGCACTTTCCCGAGTTCCCAACTCAGCAACGCGATGGACCCGGCACCCGCACGGAGAATCCATGGATTGCTAAGATTACGGTCTATTTTACAATTTTAGGGAAACTTACAGCTAAAAAAGGTTCAATATTATATAATTAATATGATGAAGGCCAATTATCAGTTTCCACATTTAGCTATTATTACATCTTTACATACTAATGCTCAAAAAAAAAAAAAATCTCAAGACAAATTAAGTTTTTTAAGAAATTAGGAAACTATATTAGAGATAATGAAAATCATTCAAAGTATTGACCACATAGGGCTTTCTTCATTCTAGTAACACTAGTGCAAAATAAATCTAATTCAACCTCCCGACATGCCACATTAAAAGAACGACATGCTCGCAATAGGTATGAATTTTGTCTATATATAGTTCTTGCTATAGGGACGTACAATAAGTTCGGCCTGCGCAGAAACAATGATGGTGCGTATAGGCCCACCTTAGATACCAGTTCCGGCAACTCAGCTGTACCATTAAATAAAGACATTAGAAACGTTATGTCCGATATTTTTCTACGCTCAGCTAAAGGCAAAATATGAAATTTTTTGCAGCGTGTATGATAGTCAGGCAGATAACAGTTAGATTTAAATTGAATGTACCTTAAGAATTTTCTTTGTATACTTTCAAGGCGGTCTATATAAATGTTGTATATTGGGTTCCATACCTGTGAGGCATATTCGAGGTGACTACGAACGAAAGAGCAATATAATATTTTAATGGTTTTAATTTCCTGAAAGTCGGAAGAGATTCTTAGAATGAAACCTAACGCTTTCGTGGCCTTCTTAATGATGCTCTCAATATGCAGATCAAAGAGAAGTTTGCTGTCAAATATAACTCCAAGATGTTTGACTTTCTAGGAATTATCAATTTTTACAGGAATCATTTACCCAAAGCAGCACAGTGTCAAAAAGAATTAAATAGTTATCTGTGCGGAGCGGAAAAGAAAGATAAATCAGTTATTGTGTGGTCCGATACGGCTATCAAAGTATTCGAACAATGTAAGGCTAATTTGCAACAAGCCGCATTACTAGCGTATCCGAAAACAGGCATACCTATATCATTAATGACCGATGCCTCAGACAGATGCGTGGGCGCTGTCTTACAACTAACTAATTCTAACTCGTGGATAGACGAAATGTATACTATCATGCTAGGTTTGCGATCGGCCCCTAGAAGCGACACAGGAGTGAGTGCAGCCGAGTTAACATTTGGCAGAACACTGTGACTCCCTGGTGAATATTTTGAGGTGAGTGATCAATCTTACAGTAACGGAGAGGACTTTGTTAAACAACTGAGACACATCATTGATTCGTTAAGACATAGCAGAGTCATAGCAATTCTAGATCTGTGTTTGTTCATCCAGATTTGTAAACGTGGCAAAAAGTTTTTATTCGTAACGATTCAGTTTGAAAATCTCTTCAACCTCCTTTCGACGGACCTAATTCGGTCCTTAAAAGGTACGATGAAGCGTTGTGGTGGTACAAGCCCAGATATGTGTGATCGTCTAGTTATTTGAATCGATGTATAAGAGCTTGGTTGCTTCATTACAGGATAACTTCAGTGCTTATGAGTTTGAGGATAGTCTTTGTGGCAAGTGTACTTAATTCAATCGCATCTGATTATGCGAGTGTGCAATGTAGTGATGGTATTCCCAAAATAACAAGTCATATATTCACTTCGGCCTACTTTAAATGGACCTTTAGATATTTACAAAAAGGGTTGTTAAGATCTCAAGAGTATCTTGTCTCGAATTAGTAATGTACTAAGGTAAATTAGGTCTAGTAAGTGCTCCAACGCGCGTATATGACTGTTAATTGAGTCAATGGCGAAGCCATCTTCGCTGCCCAAATCACTCTGGCATTTACGGGGATTTCCTACGGCCTGGCTCATGGCTTCCAATTCCAATTATGGGGCTCGAATTCAACTCCTTTTCATCGCTGAGAAGCGGTTAAATCAACACGTCCGAGGACATGGATAATTATAAGGTGCACAAAGCTACCTTGCCCCAATACCATGGCATAGTTTTATATTATATTTATACATATCGGTTAGGATTCTATTCGGCCAAACAGAGGTCGGAGTTGATTCGATAAGAGAGGAATGTATGTATTTTGATGCCCAGATTTGCCAGCTAGCCGCCGACAACCTTTGCACAGTTCAATTCTGACCCAGAATTGCGTTTTAAATTCAGGCCGATCTCAAGATCAGCTATGGCGACGGATACACAATGAAGATCCTTTTATCGTGTAGATGTTCATTATGATCCCCCGCGAGGGAGCTTCACTCGGTCTGCGCCCTAGTGGTGTTAAAGTTCCACACTACTTGCAAATTTTAATTCATTTAAAATGTGCTATCCTTGACTATAAGCATTGAAATAACCACTATCTCACAAATTATTAAACAGACCAAATAAATCTAGTGTCCAAATTTTGTGGTAAGGTCATGATCTCTAAGTCTGTTAAAAATTATTTAATACTTACTACACTCGATTTCTCCACCATTCTCGTATCTTGTGTTCAATTGCGACGATGGACCCAAGGATCAATTATATATGCAATGTATGCTTGATATCAATTTAAAAAAAATCTATGCTTACTAAACGTATATAGTGTCTGAGTATAGTTTGAGCTATTACTTGAGTCTTAGATAGAACTGGCTTTGCTCAGTAAAGATCAGATAGAAGTTTGGCTTATCCAACTTTAAAATTCAATTGTAGTAATTCTAGTTTCGTGAATAGATTCGTAAAAAATAGACTAGGTGTGTACTGTGGGGTTTTGCGGATTGGAGCTTGTATTTGTACTTTATCTATAACGTAATTCTCGTTCTGCGTGATTTTATGAACTGAATAATTATCATCCTTAAAAACTCCATTTTACCTTAACCACATGGGGAAGGGAATTAATTGTAGACCATTGAAATTGCAGAAATATGAAATTAATAATTATTTATTTCATAACCAAATTATCCGAATCTGAGTTGATTATTTAGATTAAATATGACCGATTAAAGTCACATCTAACGAGCCTTTGTGTTCCTAGACATTCATATTATAAGGGAAAACGTAAGCTCAAACAAAAAACCCTTATATGCCGTATTTCTTAATTCTAGCTCAATTATTCACACAAGACTTAGATCTATTTATAACAAAGAGACATACACAGTAAATTACACAGTTATTGTGTGTTTGATGAGATGTTATTTATTTGATGATTGTACTCTAATCTAATCTAGGATAATCGGTCTGAACTTATGTCTGGCTATTGGCTCAGTGGTTTTATTAATATCATTTTTATAGTGACTTTACATACATGAGAGTGGTTTTGTTTAGAACTAGAATAACATGATTATGTATTCGATTAATCATCATTTGTTACCAAGTACTTTATTTCGAGAAGACTCCTTATTATCTTTGGATATTTATACACCTTATCTCACACAGACATGGTTTAAAACAGTTTATACACATTATGTACACATCTCCTCATAACTTTGTTCACTTGTCCATAGTTTACTGTATCTTTCACGAAACGTAAGTGCTGATCATTTCAATATTTTTAAATAGGTGATTGTATCGGTTTAATGATATTTCTACCATTCTCGTCTCTATCATTCGACGACATATCTGTATTATCAGCACGATAATAATTATGGTAATTATTATAACACAAATATAGGAAATTGCTATTTCCCAATACACTCTATGTGTAGTCAATAATACATATTCTCTATCAGACATTATATCCATTGTCAAATAGCTTATATGTTTATGTTTAGCTACAATTGACAGTTAGTTATATAACGCTGTGTACAAAGTTATGAGTCACTAAAATAATTACAAAAGGTTGTACTTTACCAAGTAATTTTTCAGCTTCAGCTTATTTTATCACACCCGCCTAACTCATACAGATTAAATTGATTTATTACTAGTCAAACTTTTATTTATACTTTACAATAAAGCACTAATATCTAGATCGGGCTAGCATTAGCTAGTCAATACTTTTATCAGTTTCTTTCAGTGAGCCAACACGTACGAGTTCGCACTCTCGTACAACCACGAGACACAACGGTTGTGTGTCTTCCCTCCCTGACGTTCCTCGCAAGCGCAGCCAAAATTCTCCCGCCACGCCTCTGATGCTGCATTCTGCCAATGGAAAAATCAAAGCCAGTCAACTGTTCCTGATTGGTTTATGGTTTAGCGTCGTTGTTTCTGAATGGTTCATATTTAGCGTCACTGTTTCTGATTAGTTCATATTTAGCGCCGCTATTGCGTGTCTTCCCGCCACGGAATTGGCGGCAAGATCTTCACGATAATACTTTTTGTGCGTGTTGATTTATGAGCATTTAAAACTCTTACAAAATGTCTCCCTTTCACAAATTTATGACTTTGCTAAGTGTTAAACATACACGAATTCCATAGAATTTCGTGATGCTAATGACTCTCACTAGTGTAATACTCTGACATATTAAGATATTAACTTCGAGTATAAGTTAATTTATTGATCTTTAGTACTCATTCAAATTCTCGGTCAAGTTATTTTTTTTCCCTTTATTTTATAGTTATTTATGAGGGTGACTGGCGTCTCTTTTGTTTCACAAGGCAGTGTGAGGTATGATATCTAGTCTCCTTAGCATTTATTTTATACAGATGTTTTCGGCGATGAGAGAAAAAAATAGGATTTGTTTTGGCAACAACATAATTATTTTGAATTATTTTAAAAAATGGCTAAATATCTCGAATAATTGGCCATCTCAGGGTATCTCGTACAGTACCCCCATAGAAAGTCGTTTGTATCTACCTATCCATCGTTTAAAACCCGCATATTTACTTACTAGTGAACAGGAAATTGAGCAATCACATAGTAATTGCGCTAATAAGCAGGGTGTTGGATGTAAAGTTGCGACTCAGAATACAAATTGTCAAAACGTTACGAAAGATTGTAAATTGGACCCGTCAGCGCATCACGTCACGCGCTCTGGCCGCGTGATTCGGAAACCAGTACGATTTAACCTAAATTAAAAGCCACGCACTATGCATTTGTTATTGCGATTAAAAGTGGTATATACTGTCATTTAAATAATTCATTCGTTTTCCATAATTGCTTGACACCACTTTTCTTTTAAAGCGTAACCACTAGAGACATGGGTTGCTCACAGTCAAAAGACATTGTAGTAGCTCAAAATGCAGTTGTGCAATGAGTTTCGTGACAGTATGAAGATATTTACAATTTGCTTATTTACGCTACTGGCAATATTAGTCATCATCGTTTTATACTGGTTATGGTGCCGATGTAATACCAAGACGTGGTCATGGATACAGAAATAAATTTTAGATGGGAAATCTGTATTAGCGAACGTGGAAACTGGTAATTTACCACGTAAGCCGCAGCAAGTCGTATTTACCACGTAAACAGTGATTCGTACGGAATCCATTTACCATCAGGTGAGCCGTGTGCTTGTTTGCCACCTGAGTAGTATGTAAGAATGGCGTATATGTTATTTTACATTCATGTTAAAATTTTGTGTTTTATTGTGTATAAATTTAGTATTTTTTATGTACACTAATTATTGTAATTGCGTTTTTATTCACATTCGGTATTGTAATATTTCGTTATTCAATCTTTGGTTGATCGAGGTTGGCCCGTGCACAAAGTCACACAGGAATGTTTATACTTGCAATTTTGTATGAAAAACACACTCGATTCATGGTACTATGCCGTAAGCATGACGCGATCCTTAGCCAACTAGGTAGGCGAAGGAGTTCTGTGTTTTGCTTGTATTTTTTAATGTTATATGTCGTTGTGACACTTCGTATTGATTTTATCATCATTCCAGTATAACATTATAAATAATACGGTGTAATATGTTTAGTAGCTTTTTTTTTCGTGCGGAAATACTGAACATAGTAGACGTTGTTTTGTTTTTGTTGCAATCATAGGTACCATGCTGACGTCTCGCTTTTCTGAGAATTGTACACGACGCGTATCGCCATGGTGGCGAGTAAGCAGCATGCTCAGAGTAGAGTAGGAACATTTGTACCATTGTGTGTGTTCTATAAATGTTAAATTTTTTTTTTGTACTTTCCCTTTTATTTTTTTTAAGGGGAGGGTTGATGTAGGGACACAGTGCAGCGTTTACGCTGATGTGGCACATTCCGGTCGTGGCACTATGCGATGGAACGCCCAGCCACCACAGTTACGACGTTCTTACGGCCCGCTCGCTCTTCCCCACCTCACCCCTCTCGCGAATAGTTAGTACTAAAACAGTGTAACCTTGTTAATTACCAGAAATACAGTTACCGTATTAGCAAATCAAACTTTCATTTATCTCTCCTTCTGATTCCTGTGCGCTACTACGAGAGGTCAGACACACGTGATCTCTAGTGTGGGTATGCCCCACACTCAACAATCAGCAACCCCACAATAGCATGCATAATTTTACAAACACATATAGTAAAGAAATTGGGCGTAATTTATAATGATTATTCGACAAATCTCTTTTTGGTATTAACATAAACATAAACTCACGCCTATATCCCCGAAGGGGTAGGCAGAGGTGCTAGCACCCACATTTTCTTTTTGGTATTGAGACAATTCAAATATCGCATTGGTAATGAAGATTAAGTTATAAAGGTTTAATAAATATATTTTGATGCAATCAGGAAAGTGGTGAATCGTGGATATGTTATCCCGTCGTCTCCCGGAGATGTATCCTTCTTTTTAACACAGTTACACAATTCTAGCATGGTAAAACGCCCCTCTAATTCCTCATTAGCTGATTGTATTCGTAAACGTGAGAGAACGAAATCAGGAGCAATATTATTTAATAACAGTTTCTTTTTGTCCTCAGAAATATAGGTATACATTGGGTGACCTATGACTTTTGTGCCATCCAAATTGTTTCCACATTTGTGATATTGAATTGGATTCATTAATACTGATACAGTAATTTTGCCAATTTTCTCCTAGCCCGTTGAATAGCCAATTTAGTTTCACAACTTTTTTTTTCTAACTTACCTAGATTAAATGGTGTAGGGTTTTTTCTAAATTCACGTAGGGCTAATCTTCGTTAAGCGACTATTTTAGAGAGCTGAAGAGCTGAGAGCAAAAAGGCTGGGGACGAAAATTCCTAGTTGGGTTATTAAATTCTTAACTCATTGGTATATATAAATCTGCTGTAATATTTAATTGGGTAATGAAATTATTATATGTCGTTTGGACATTATTTTCGTCATTATGAGTGGTCGAGAAGTATAGTTTTAAATGTTTATTATATTCGTTCTAATTAGCAAATTTAAAATTACGTTTCTTATGTACTCGTATTATATCCTTAAAGTTGTATTTTATTTTAATAACTAGGTGTCTAGGTTGGGTCACTTCCCAAGTTGTCATATGTCTCTTGCCACTCGCAACACAGGGCTATATCACTTGAGACAAAAGTAATATCGGGTGCCGTTTTTTGAACAACATTACTTACTAATTTAATTCTAGTCGAAAGGCCATTATTTGTCGCGACAAAGTTTTCTAAAGTTGTATTGTATACCTGAGATCACTTATCGTTGGTTTTACTTGACCAATTGGTATGATGGGCGTTAAAATCCCCAGCTACGATACAGGTACGCGTAAATTTTGTGAAGATGTCATCCCAATCTGATTGAATAGTGCGAACTGAAGGAGGACAGTACACTAGAACTATATATTTAATCTGGCCACTGTTTAAAATTCTAATACATACCATATTTATACCGCGATTAATGGGCTCGAACCTATATTCCTCCACTGTAATTGATCTGTGTGCCATGATAGCTACGCCTCCAAATCGATCGTCGTGGTCTTTACGATAAAGGCAGTAGTCACTTACTTGTAAACCAGAGTCAGATTCCAACCAGGTCTCGGATATCAGGGCTATGTGAATTTTATAGGAAGCTAGTAATAATTTTGTTTCAACATGTTTCGGTCTCAAACTCTGCGCGTTCCACTACAATATATTTATAACAAAATTATTATTGGTGAAGAGTGTCATTTCATTTGTCATATTATTTATTTACTTTCTATAATTTTTTTGAGTACGAATTATTTTTTTAAAGTTCGTCGTCAAGTCAGCGATTACTCGGCATCACAGTTTTTTTTTTATCTCCCTCGCTTAACCTTTTGTCATTGCATATTTATTGACATAACAGTGTAAATAATAAAAACAATAAATAGCCAAAACTGCACCTTGTTATTTAATTTTGAAACTAGATTCGAAACGTTCCTTTCATCGCCATAGCCGCTTCAGCAACTTCTGGCCATATCATAAATTTTTCCGTACTTAGCCATTATTTAGCCTTCTGACAATTTATGTACAGGTTCGGTAAGCTACAAATAATATAAAAATGCAATTGTCAGAACTGCACCTTGTTATTTTAACTCAAAACTAGATTCGAAACGTTGCTTTCCGTTGCGATAGTCCCAGCAACTTCTGACTATATCATACATTTTTATGTACTTAGCCATTATTCTTCTGACTTCTGACAATTTATATACAGGTTCGATAAGCAACAAATAATATAAAAATACATTTGTCAGAACTGCACCTTGTGGTTTAAATTTAAACAATTTCTTTACAACTTTGTCGACTTCTGACAGTCTTTAAGCCCCTACCTAGACTTCTGACAATAATTTTCCTAGATTCCTACAGAAAACTATAACTCTACCAAATTTCAGAACTGCACCTAATCATTTTTTTCTTATTGAAAATTTACGACTTTGACCGCCCACCCACGCCTTCCGCCCCGGGAGAGAGTTCTGACAGGCCTCGCTCTGTACTTATAAGCTACCAAGGAGAGGTTATATATTTAATTCGTTACTACACCTTATCAGTTCACGTTTTCGTAGTCAGCTCTTAGACTATTGTTTTTGTAAAGTCTTTATCACAAACTCTATACATTCTTTTACTACACAGTTAAACAGCTTGTTTACTTTATTTTCAAAACTGTTGTTTGAAAAACAAATGTTTTTAATTTTAAAACTCGTTTTTTTCCGGTAGGTCTTTCCAACAGCCGGTTCCGGGTCAGATTCTATTTCAGAGGTGCCACACTTTTAAGTTTATTTTTCGTATTCCGTGTGTGTGGCTGGTCGACTTGTTTCCCATCGGGTTCAATCATTTCGGTAGTACGTTCCTCATTATTGAGCATTAATATTTAAAATGGGTTATTTGCAACCACATCGCTGAATGATCTTGATTGTGCGGTTCTTTCGGTACCATCTGGGTGTAACGGGCTACCGAAGTAATAAAAAATAAATAAATTATATAACAATACGATTTTATATTAGAGAGTCATCTAGTGGCCGGCGATGCGAAATTTATAATTCGATTGAACGGGAAGAGGATTGAATTAGTTGAGTAATTCCGACATAGGTGGCGGTAAATTATATGAAACTATCATAAATGTATTTATATATAAATATTAATCGTTGTGGGAAAATAATATTTATAAATGTATCGATTATAGTGAAATTTGATTATCAATATAATGTTATATGGCAACTATTTGGTTTAGAATAGTCGTTTAGGTATTATTTGTCTAGAGAAAATTTAATACAAAGTTTAATCAATAATATCTAAGTAAAAGGAAACATTTAAATAATATCACAAATAATTATATGGATATATGTAAATAATACATTCTAATGATGAGATAGTATTATTTTAAACGCAAAAATGCCGGAAGATAAATTTCGTATTTTGGAAAGAAATATAAATTATTTAGTTTACATATGAATTTGGACAGGAATAATGCAATTAAAAAAGTTATCAGGATTAATCAAAGGGTGAGGACAAAATCTTGAGGAATTAGAATGTCATAGAGGTTAATAATAATTATAATTGGATGGGTAATTGGTTAAGGCGGGTTAAAAGAAAGGAGACTGCAACGCCTCCGGGTGGGAGAATTAGGAATTAATTAGGCTTTGGCGGACTAAAGGGTTTAATAAGATATACTCGTATACAGAATTACTTGGGTATGTCGTTCGTAATTATTGAAATCCCTTGTTGAAAGGATTAGTGAAGAGATTTCAATACTTAAAATTATGCATGGCCATTGCAAAAAGTAGAAATTCGTGTTATTTGGGGGATTTGAATTGTGCGGTTGGCACTACGGGGCTGCTGTTGATTGGTTGGGGACATGGGACAGGAGCGCGGATGGCGGGGGGATAAATACGGAAGGCGGGCAAAACAGCTTCACTTTTTTGGGGAATCACGTCTGGGGTGGAGGTGACGTCGTATATTTCTGGTGAGACTGTATTTTAGAGCATTTAGTGGGACTTAGTTGTGATATATGTATTGGGGTTCGCACGTTTTCTTGTTTAAGGGGATGTTTTGATTTCGGAAGTAACAATTCGCGGAAATAGTGGTTAACATATAGTTATTTGAATTGGAGGGATCGCCATTTTGTAAAATTGAATTTGGTTCATTTTTGGTTGTATAATGGGGTTGTTGGGTGTAGTATATTTGAATAATAGTTAGTAAAAGGTAAATTACATTTCGGGGGCGCGATCGACATAAGTTAGGACCTTTACGTGAATGAAGACTCCTTACATTGGACAAAAGTAATATGCGCAGATACATGTGTATTGCTGATGTCTTGCGCTGTTGAGTCTGGCAGTGCACTCGTAAAGCAAATGCTGTCGTTTTATCATCTTTATTATGTTAGAAGTAGGCAATAGGGCTGCGGCGTGCTTAGCTAGTATTCCCGTAGGAAACCCAAGGCGATGTGCTTTGGTTATGGAGGGATACCTAACGGTGATAACGGCTCCATATCCCTCTGATAATTCGCTAGTAGCCGATAACTTTTGAAGCGATCGAAACAGGATCCGATAAGCTTCCTGGATGTGGGTGACTGTTCGTTCTGTGATAGGTAGGTACCGTCGAAGTGGAACCGTCCTTTTGGGCCAGGATCAGAACTTACGGAGCTCGCAGTTCAGTCTTATATATTTATTTATATATACACTAACTAATATCTCGTTAGGGTTTCAGTTCACATCCCTGAGCCTCGGCTCGTGGACTGAGACAAGCACACCGTGGTAGGAATTACACAAAGTCAAGCTTCACGAACTTGCTCCCAAACTTAGCTAGAAAAAGAATATGACTCACCACACGTTTAAAGTAAAGTACAATGGGTTTTGATAAATAAATACAGGGATTAGGTTCTGTAGGTCGATAGGAAGGTACACACATTGTTTCGTGGAAATATTAGGCGTCTCAACGAACGTAGGGAATCTAGTCTATTTCAAAGTCTGCGTAATAATATTATTAACATCGTATTTTATATCGATCTATCGTGCGGTTCTAGTCGGTTCAAAAAAGGAGCCATTTGAACTTTCTGTAGGTCGATAGGAAGGTACACACATTGTTTCATGGAAATCTTAGGCGTCACAACGAACGTAGGGAATCTAGTCTATTTCAAAGTCTGCGTAATAATATTATTAATATCATATTTTACATCGATCTATCGTGCGGTTCTAGTCGGTTCAAAAAAGGGGACATATGAACTATCCGATGGTATGTAGGTAAGCTACTATTGCTGTAGGTCACGTAAGAATGGTGATACAGTGTGTAAAATTGTAGAAGTGAATCCTTACAGTGAAATTCTAGTGATTCTTTTAAGAAGTGTTGATTGTGTACAGAGCCTGGTTATAAACAATTAAAAGGTAACCACACCCACCAAATCCTAGGTAATAACACCTACGATATCTGCTAATAACTGATTGACCAAGAGTGATAATATTTATAATTAAATTCAGTGTTATCTCTCATTGCATGTGTTCGAATCAGGGTTCAAAGAGCCATCTCACGGAAGTTGGGAACCTTATCCAAGTGGATACTGCTCGAATCTAGAACCCCGGGAGTGTAATTCCTGTATACTAAAGCCCTTTATCATGGGTCAGTTATACCAATTCGTTAATGTGATCAGAGAGTATTTTATATCTTACAATAAACCTTTGAAACCACATCATTCTGAAGTGAATTGGTTACTAGCACCATTTATAAGATTACACAATATATGTTAATGTCAGAGCTGTGTACAGATTCAATTTATCGTCTAACATTTTAAAAACAAGTGAAGTATCACACCAAAATCCATGTTATTCGTGAACAGTATTTAAAGCGGCTTGAGCGAGGGGCGCTGTAGTTTGCTACAAAAGCTAGCGTAGTCAAAATATTACGACAGTAGGAAAAGAATATTCCTCTGTTAGTTTCGTACCTAATAAAACAGTTTGTGTTAATATCAGAGCTGAGTACAGACTCAATTTATCGTCTAACATTTTAAAAACAAGTGAAGTATCACACCAAAAACCATGTTATTCGTGAACAGTATTTAAAGCGGCTTAAGCGTGGCGCTGTAAGTTGCTACGGAAACAATTATAATCAAAACATTATGGCAGTGGGATATGTATGTTCTTCTGTCGGGTTCATATTTACCCTAAGTAGAGTGTGGGGAGTTTTATTTACTGGATGTCTCGGTATAGTAGGGGGAAGATATTATGAGAATCTTCCAATACCTACTCAGACATAGGAAGGACTGTGATATATACAATACAAGTGGAAAGGTCCTACTGTGGCTGGCGTGATATGGGGCCACCACCTCTTGGGGGGGGAAATTTAATATAACTAGGTACTATTGTATAGGGGCCAGTGCCTTGGGGGGGCAATACTCAAAATACCTGAGTAGGTACTTTTGTATAGGAAAGTAATAGTTTTAATGAGCAGCACCTTGGGGAGAAATCCTCAGAATAAGTAGGTACTTTTGTATAGGAAAGAAATAGTTTTAATGAGCCAGCACCTTGGGGAGAAAACCTCAGAATAAGTAGGTACCTTTGTGTAGGAAAGCGAGCATCAATAAAGTAGTAGTCTAATTGAAGTTATTAAAAACATCTAGATATAACCTACATATTCTTGTCTTTCAAAGTACTAATTTAAAGTAGTAAGCATTATAGGAAGAAGAATTAGTAAGTTCTAATTCAACTGATATTACTATAATAAAATCGTTATGAAAGAAGTAGTGAATGATTAAAGCGGTGAACTGCAGATACCTACATAGTTGCAAATAGTTATAGGTATCTCGCCCCCGCTGCCTGGCGGGGGCGTATCCGAAGGAATTTCAGCACGAAAAAAAAAATGTATCTAAATAAACGAGGTAAATGACCGGAATGCTTCAGTTCCTAATAGATATTTTCTAGTATAGGTTATTTCCATCCGCTCCCATAAAAGTCACTCAAAGATATTACGGAGATTATGGAGGAAGGAGTTTGTTTGTTACATGTTAGGTTGAGGCGAATGAATTAGTATAAGTAGGTTATTTTCATCCGCTCCCATAAAAGCCACAAAAGGGTATTACGGAGATTATGGAGGAAGGAGTTTGTTGGTTACATGTTAGGTTGGGCCGAATGAATTAGTATAGGTTGTTTCCATCCGCTCCCGTCAAAGCCGCTGAGGACATAAGTTAATCCGGAAGGAATTTGTGTAGGTATAATGGGATTTGAAGGATTGTTAGTAAATACGGAAAGAGTAAGGTTCTAATTTTGGGTTACTTGAATGAGACCTTTGTTGATTATTTAAGGAAGTACTTATGTTCGTTCACGTAATGCAAGATTACCAGTGACTATAGGGTTTAGGAAGGCTTATCTGGTTATTTCATGGTTTAATATAGTATCATTAGAAGTTTGTGTAGATTGGATAGAAATGAAATAGGTACGTAATGGTTAGGTTGTAAGGAAAGGTTATTGATGAATTTATATGATAATGTTTCGAACAAAATAGGTTTAAAGTTTAATGTGGAAGAGTAAATTAATTGGGGTTTGCGATTACATATAGTTGGAATTAGGTTATCGTAGGTTTAAAATAGGAGTCAGCATTCTTCACCTTTATAGAACTAGGGATACTAGGTATCATGATAAGGGTTCCTTTTAACCACTAGATTGATCACAGGCCAAGTTTATTAGAAATAAGTACAATTATTCAGTGAGTTTAAGTAGGTTAGTGAGTTATTTGAATGAATAATACATGACAACAAGTAGGTGGAATAGGATTTAGGATAGTTGTAAGAGAGGAGTGAGTGAGTGGCAGGTATAGGTAGTTATTTAGGGCAGGAAAAGTGAAAGGGATTGAGTGAATGAGTTGGTTTCGGAGTAGTAGTAGGAGTAGTAGGAATAGGGTAAAAAATAAATAAACGGAAGGCACAGAGAAGAGAAAGGAGGGGGGGGGGGTACATGGGGATTTCACAAGTTGCTTCTCGATACAATCGATAACTTGTTTTGGTTGTTTTGTTTTCTGTAGCCATACAATTAAAGCTTTTCGGTAAGTAATATTTAGACTCGACATAACCGCCCCCGAAAGCCGGCGGGGGGGTATCCGAAGGGATTTACGCACGTAAAAAAAAAAGACTTAATTTTTCTTATTTCTTTTTCTTGGGTAAACATTGGGCAATTAAAACAACTGTAAATGTAAAAGCCCCCGGTGAGGACGGAATTACATCAGAACTTCTGAAGGCAGGAGGAGCTCCTGTCATACAGGAGCTACAGAAACTCTTCAATGCCGTCCATCACAGTGGAAGAACTCCTAAGGCGTGGAGCGGGGGTTTGGTTGTTCTCTTTTTTAAGAAGACATATAACTAGCTCGATAATTAATTTTCACCAATTAATCAACATTCAACAAACAAGGTCACAACAATGTCCCCTCAAAGCGCGTGGCAAGGCCACCCATAAAAGGCGCGGGCACAGGGTCCACCAACGAGCTGACCAGCTCGGACCCTACTAAAACCTCACGAGCACATGGTCCACCAACGAGCCAACGAGCTCGGATCACACAGCGACGTCGCGCTCAACTCGCGATGTACTGGCGTCAGTTCACGTACAATAATGTGCGGGTATGTAAAGAAAAAATATGATTGATGCCAACATCAATAATATCATCAATTGATAGGACCAATCCTATCAATACGCGGTACCAACATCAAAAGATAAATACTTAAAGATTAAAACTAAACAGGTATTCAGCACAAAAAAAGTACTAATTGTATAGGTTTTTTTATTGAATGTTAAGATAATCCCTAATCATAAATTTTTAAACAAATGTTTGTCCTACAAAATTAAAGGTTCGATCAAAGAGCAGGCTCCTTCCAACATGTCATGATAACGAATTCTTCAAAAATAATTACTACCAACTGATTTTTTTACCGTCGCTTGATTAATATTTATTTAACTTAACAGCTACGTTGAACTACAAATTGCAAAACACGTTATCCCTGTCTCGGAAATTGTAGGTATCAGATGTCTTTACCCTGTTAGCTACCACAATCAAGCTTTTTTTGTAAGCGTTGAGCATCTCGTCATATACAGCTAAGTACTCATGGCTTGAAAGTAATCAATTATAAAAATGAACCGGGGATCCTGGACTTATAATTATCTGTGTTAAGTCAAATATCTGTTTTGTACTTTCAGTCTCAACTCATGTTACGGAGGCTGCATTCCTAAGATGTTACCAAGGGTATGTACTAACATTTTTAAAAGCTCATTATTTCTAAGAAAAATAAAAAATAAGAACTACTCAAGGATCAACTACACAACTAGATAAAAGGACAAATTAAACGTTGCTTTTGGCAAACTAGAGTTACTAATATAACTCGCAGCAAACTGAAGTGACAATGCGCTGGCCACATCTGCTGAAGACCTAATTGCCGCAAACGAGTCCTAGCATGGAGACTGCAAATTGGTAAACGGATGGTTAAATTAGGTTTTTAATCGCAGTATAGTTGTAAATATTTTCAGTTTTCGGACTTTTCCCTTTACTTCTGCTATAAGACACAGGGTCTTCTTCCTGCTTAATTTCATGATTTTAGACCAACGGGCCGTAACAGGAATCTCTATGTCTATACATAGGTCTAATAAAATTGCAACGAAGTGAAAACGAACAGTTGAAATATTTGAAATATTTAAAAAAAAATTATGTATGTTCTAGGACCGACACTGATGCCGAACAGATTCAGCTGAAAATTTATATCACTATATATCATCTTCTTTCTTTCTTTCTTTCGTTCTTTCTATCTTGTTATTATGACCAAGTTTAGACCGATTTTGCTCTACTGCTCCTATCATACCTTAAAAAAAAATAGGAGCAGTAGAGCAAAATCGGTCTAAACTATAATTGATGACAACTTTATTTTAACAAGGTAGATCTTTACGGATTTTTGTAGATCGGCAAAACACAGACGTGGTTAGAATCCTGATATATAACCCATCACTTAACATACCTGACAGGTGATGAGCAGTAAAAATGTACAATATCGAAACTATACAGAGTTACCCAAGTATAAAGGATAGTAAACTAGCGACGCATGAACATTTCATAATTATTAACATCATGTTAATATTATATTAAGGAATCGGTCAGAATTGATTTCGGTGTTACATATAAACCTCTACTTCGAACGAATTATCAATGTAGCGCACCATACCACCTCATCCAACTCGTTAATAAAGTGCGAGAAGGAACCCACTGTTCTAGTTTCGTAGTAGTTTCTAGCTTTAGTAGTTCAGCTCTGTGTTGATGAGTCAGTCACCCGGAAAAGGCTTTATTCTTCATAATGAATAATTGCAAATATAACGATGAAATAACTTAATACGTATTGGAATCGAGCCTCCAGAAGTAAACATCATCATCATCATCATCAACCTATTCTAGTCCACTGCTGGACATAGGTCTCCCCTGCGAGATGACGATCTGCGAAAGACTGCGGGCAGATGCTGGATGCGGCAAGCTGAAGACAGGGCGCTATGGCGCTCATTAGGGGAAGTAAACATACCTCAATATATTTCGAATTTAACGCGGACGAAGTGATGATGATGATGATGATGACCTCCGACCGATTTCGGCCATGGCGACCACTTTTATGTACTCCTAATTAAGTACGGCGCTTGTGCGCCCGAAGATGGCTAATATAGCCAATCTTAGCGGTGAACCTACGTGAACATTGCGCGCAGGTGAGCACACCGTCCACGTAGTTATAAGGAATGGCAGCAGGCTGCCGGACGAAGTATTTAATACGGGAAGAGGTATTCGTCTGTATCTTTTGCGTCTTGATTGATTGCGTTGCCCTAAAAGTTTTATTTTTTCACAGCTGCAAGAGGTTTCACACTTGATTTTTTTATATAATTTTCAACTTAATACCTTCACGCGTTCCTAAGAAAAGGTATTGTCAGATAGGCCGACAGACGGACAACGATGTGATCTTATAAGCATTTCGTTTTTCTCCGAACGAATACAATCTACGATTCTACAATATGTAGCAAGAGGGCTAAGATCTGTGGGGGGTGTCATACACCCCTATATGTCATTAACATGTTCTACATTACATACACTGTTTCAGTTCAATAAGTAACATGAAGGAACTGCCCGTGGAGCAATCCCCAGAGTTTTACAACACAACATACATAAAGCTCAACACTCCCCTCATAATAGTGACCCACGGATATTCAGCTAAAATAAACCAAAACCATGAGGCCATTATAACCAACTATATGGATAAATATAATGATACAGTGAGTTACTGTGCTTTAAACTGGAAAGTAGAAGCCAAAGCTTTTTTAGGACCTATAACTGAACCCGTAAGAAATGCTTTGGGCATAAAACTTTTGCTACTTGACTATCTTGTAGTTTCAATAATAGCTGCTAAGGTAAGATATGTATATACAAACCTATACAGAGTGAAAACGTTAAGTGTGTGCAGAGGATTATTTCTTCAATTTTAAGATATTGCACTGATGTCGTTGTATAAGACTGATGTCTCATACATTTAAAATTTTGCATTAATTTGACGAAATACTCATCTGACTGAACACGTGACTCACTTAACGTGTCCATTCTGTTTATATATACCTCACTTAGTGATTTCTTCTCTTCTTAATCCTAGCACCACGTCCGTAACTTACGCTTTTGGAGCACGGGGTCCGGTTGTACCTCCTTTGCATAAAATTTAGTTTATTTTGGCATTCTCGGGAGCAATTGCCATCTGATCTCCCAACCTCAAAAGGAATATGTGCACCAGAGCCACATCTTGTCTTTTGATATTTTGGAATGCTTAGGGAATAATTTTGCACGAATTGCTTTAATTACCAGTATTAAAAGTACTATCATTTATTTGGTAACATACAATATTCATTTATGCGCTATCGTACACAAACATGAAAATTTATATTACATTAAAAATTTAACACTTCAGAACTATGACAAATATTTTACATTAAATAGGTTATCTCTTAGAAAAATCAACTTCTATCCATAATTTCAACGACTTTTTCACCATCATTATTACCAGAACCATCATCGCCAATATATTTATAAAGTACTTACTCATTTTCTTTCGCTATTTCTTCGTCACTTTTTTCATGAATAGATGCACTTTGTTTAATTTCCATTTTATATCAATAAATTTATGGCACAAAATAGAATAAATACTACAAAAAATTAAATGATGACAAAAAGTGTTTCTTGGGCCTCGGTCGGAATCGATCTCAGTCCTGAAGAAGTCAACGACCACTCATTAGACGAACGCGCCACCAAGGTTGTTAAGTACAGTGTGAAATTAGCACTTCTATATTTGTCTGCAAAACTCTTACGAATTTTCGAATCAGGACATGTGCAGGTCCACGTGTCGTGATTCGAAAATTCGTAAGACGTGAAGATGCGAGTTTAACGTTTTTTACCCATTAAAAAAGAAGTGCACAATGCCGCTAAAGAAGTTTTCAATTCAATAATGTACAAGTTAGAATAGTCCTTACTACAAAATACTTATTGTAACCAATCTAACAAAAATTTCTATGTATACCTATTACTATACCGGTTGCATTGAATAAAAAAATTTGGTCACTTAATCCCTTGTTTATCTGGTGCGGAATACTCAACAGAGCTAGCGAACAGGGTATGCCAGACTCCAACCAACAAAACCCGCACAGAAATGATATCTCTGGGGCCTCGATCAGCTTTGGCCACCAAATCCTCCTCTATAGTGAGGAGCGCGCGGAAGCAACGGTTATAGCCGTTACGTTACGCGTCATCCCTATGCCCGTGAACAAGGCGGACAGAGATCGTTCTAGGATCTCCACTGCTCAGTGCGCCTTCTGCGGCACGGCAGAGTAATAAACTTTTCCCGTTCCGTTTCCACCGCCTCTTTTGCGCCTATCACTACCTCGGCGATAATAACCCTAAGATATACATAGCCAGTACCGGGTCTGCAGGGTACTGTGGCACCTCCCCAGCCATTCTTCCATGACAGGTATTACCATCCTCATCATCCTCATTCCTCCACTTCGTTGCCCAAGCAGTTCTTTGCCCCCCTCAAGAGTTTCAGGCGAAGCTCGGATAGCTGCCCCTCAGCTTCCTGTAGTATAGGTCCAAATTTCGCTCTAGTACCGCTCCACGCCACTGGTGAACTCGCTTCCAGGTCATATTGAGGGCTCCCGGCTAGGAGACTCGCCGCTTCAAAGGAGGCCGTCCGAAATCGCTTTATGATAGTGATGGCCAGCGCCTGCATTAAGGATCGTAGCGTAGTGATCGTGAAAATTCGTTCACCCTACTTCTTATGAGTTACTCAGTGATATTCATTGAGTAAAACATGGTAACGCAATTAAGTAATTGATGTCGGTTCCCATCATTGGTGAAATTCTTATTAAAAAAACCGGCCAAGTGCGAGTCGGACTCGCCCATGAAGGGCTCCGTAGCAGCAAGTATTTTTTTATATTTGAGTTGACAGAATGAAAGGTAAATTGCGATTTACATTTTATGACGTATTAAAAAAGCTACTTACCGGATCTCGTTAAAACCAATTTTCTGTGGAAGTTTACATGGCAATGTACATCATATATTTTTAGTAGTTTTATCTTTGTCTTATTTTAGAAGTTACAGGGGGGCGGGGGAACACTCTTTTGACCACTTTGGAAGTGTCTCTCACACAAACTATTCAGTTTAGAAAAAAATGACATTAGAAACCTCAATATCATTTTTGAAGACCTATCCATAGAAACCCCCCACATATATGTGTTTGATGAAAAAACATTTTTTGAGTTTGAGTTTTTTTTTCTATTCTTGTAAGAAAATCTAAATAAGGTTCACAGAATACATCTACTTACTACATACATCTACTACTTACTACATACATACATCTACTACTTCAAGTTTCAACAGCATAGTTCTTATATTAGGTCGTTACTATGAAGTTATCGTTTTTCTTGAGGAAATTGGAGGAAACCCAATTTTTAGTACTAACATTTTTGCATTTTTTTAGGAATGACAAATCCAAATTTTATGATTTTTTTGGTGTATGAATGAGACAACATTAAGCTAACAAACAGCAACTTTTATTACATGTTATGTAACACGAAATTTATCATCAAAATGGATAGCATTTAGGAAGTACTGTTTTTGAAGATCGAATTAATTTATCAAGCGGTATATATAAGCGGTGTATAATTTATCAATAAAAACAAAATTTAATACAGGGTATCCGAAGGGATTTCCGCACGATAAAAAAAAAAAAAAAAAATGTTGTAAAATCTTGAAATCAACTTTCAAACAAAATATAAATAATGGAAATAGCTATTAAATTACAGGAATAACGAACTCATGAATTTGTAAGAAAATTTCGGCAATTTCATAGGTAAAGACCAATTAGTTTCGGAAAAAAGTGGCTGTGACATACGGACGGACAGACAGACAGACAGACAGACATGACGAATCTATAAGACGTTTTTTGCCAATTAGCAACGAAACCCTAAAAAGAGTGTATGTGAATCTGGCCGGTTTCCGTGAATAGGGAGCATTGCCTTGTAAATCTATACTTATAAGTGTTACTTTGTGACCTAAAATTACTAATTACGCTTTTCAGGTTGCCAAAATTTTCGCAGCAGCCTTAGTAAAACTGGTATTGAAAGGTTTGATTGCGGCATCTATTACTTTAATAGGCCATTCAGAGGGTGCGCACCTTTTTGGGAATACTGGCCGAGATTTTCACAGCACAACAGGAAGTTTGATTGGACAGTTAGTGACAACGTGAACTACCATCATAAAAAACAAGTGTTCATGCATTGCAATTCTAACTCGGTCATTAGGCTACCGATATGAACCCACTCCTCATCATCATCCGAGCGCTGGCTGTCGTCTGACACCCCCAACTCCGAGAGAAAGATCTTTAGTATCGAATGCTCCCTCAAACCAAACACAAGCTATTAAGCTTAGCAGGAGGGATTATAGAATACATATGTAATATCTCGTAGTATTGTACTGTTTTATATTCTGTCTGTGTTTATATTCTTGTAACATCAATACATAACGCATAACCGTTGAATATAAGGTTCTAGGATATTTGATTTTTCAAAACCTGTATAGTATCTAATTGTCCCTCGCTTAGATAAATGTTTTACCGTTTTACATACATGCATTTATATATTCATGCCTATTTTCCGCCGGTGTAGGCAGAGACAACAGCCCGCTATCTGCTTCTGTCGTTATTCACTTCACGAGCTTTCTCTTCTACTGTCTGTCACTAAACCTTTCACGCAAGGTCAATTCATTTGATCAGTGTAAATTCTGCGAGGTCGTACCCGGTTTGCACGTTCCTTACATACTTGGTATGTCTGTCGGTCAGTAGTCATTCGTTCGACCTCCAAACCACCTTAGCAAACCCTATTCAGTTCTTGTTACAACATTCTCTTTCAGGTCACTTTCATGCATTAATCAAATCAAATCAAATTATTTACTAAGTCACAAGAATATGGTTATACTTTGGTAGGTTAATGTAGGGCTTAGCACGCCATAAATATTATAATTTTGCTAATTAAGTATTTATAGAGATTATCATTTTTAGAATCATTGGCCTGGATCCAGCGAAACCACCAATCGAACAATCGTTGGATAAGACATGTGCAAAATTGGTCTACTGTGTTGACACAAACCCTTAACTCTTAGGCACTAATGTAGCTAGGTGCCATATTAATTTTTGGCTCAACTATGGCTGTAGCGTTCAACCCGGATGTCAGTCATTTATAAGTAAGTATACACAAGGACAAGGGTTGTGAAGCCACAAACTCGAATTTATCTTCAAACTAACCCCATTTTTTTTTTTACGTGCGGGAATCCCTTCGGATACCCCCCCGGCGGCCAGCGGGGGTGGTTATGTCGTGTATCGACTAAAACCGCACGGTGTCCTCCCCAAGTGTCCGTTGCCGGGCACCCCGGGTAAGCCCTCGAAAGGATAACCCCAGGGTTGCCGGCGGACTTTGGCCGCTACCGCGTCCTCGCCTGGTGGGGTCGGGTTTTATCCCGCTTCGGTGAGTTGGCAGGCGTGTGTAGGGCACACACGACACGCCTCCGCCACGGCCTGCTTCTGTAAGGACGGCGAGTCGGCCAACTGCCGTCCTCAGGCCCCGATCATGGAGGTCGGTAGTCCCGGGCGTAAATGAGTCTGCGGCGTCCTCGCCGCAGACTGCGAAACTCGAGGGGCAGGGTTCTCTCCCGCTCCCTCTCCGCCGTCTCTTTCGCGCACATTACCTACTCGCAGAAAGAGGCGGCGGCGTGCCACTTGCTCCCGTCAGAGACCACGGCCCTCACCATGGTCTCCAACGAGAGAACGTCCACGCCCAGGACCGCAACGAGATCCCGGCGTTGACTCGCCCACGCAGAGCACTCCACCAAAGTGTGGAGCGCCGTGTCTTCGCCAGGATCCTCGCAGTGCTGGCACTGCGGCGTTGTCTCCCGGTGGATGCGCCATAGATACTTACCGAAACACCCGTGTCCGGTAAATATCTGGCACATCCGGTAGGAGAGGTCCCCAAGGAGTGGTTGGAGAGGGACCTTTCCAACCACTCCTTCATGATCGGTCTCACCGCCGCAATGATGGATTCCCCCCACCTTGGATGCTCAAGTCGCACCCTCCATGTCTCCATGAGTTCCTGGCGGAGCAGGGACCGCTGAGCCCTGATTTCTCGGGGCTCCGGCCTATGGCCCCGCTCCAGCGCCTCCTTGCGCCACTGGTACAGCAGCGCAAGGGCTATCGCTTCCAGGTCCCATGGACGGTCCCGGCTAGGAGACATGCCGCCTCGACGGAGATCGTGCGATACCCCCTGATGACTCTGACGGCCATCGCCCTTAACGGGCTGTTTAGAGCAGCCACGTTGCGGGCCGCCAGAGTCTCCGCCCATACGGGGGCCCCGTATAGGGCCATGCTTCGCACGATCCCCAGGTACAGTCTCCTAGTGGGGGCGTTGGGTCCCTTAACATTGGGCATCAGCTGCGATAGCGCGACCGCAGTCCCCCTCAGTTTCGGGACCAGACTTCGGAGATGTGGTCCAAAGTCCCATCGGCTATCGAGTACGAGCCCAAGGTACTTCATCGTGGGCTCGATGCCGATGCTTACGCCCCCAACGGTTATACTGGTTCCCGCAGGAGGCCCCCTCCGAGGCCCGTGAAAAACCATAGCCTCGGATTTGTGGAGAGCCACCTGGAGTCCCAGCCGCCATATTCGACCCACGACTTGAGCAACCCCTACCGTACGGCCACGTGGCCTTTAGTGCCGCGCTTCGGTACGCTGCTCCCCGCGCCATAACGAGGGTGTCGTCAGCATAACACACTATGCTGACACCCTCGAGCAACGTACCGCGCAGCACCCAGTCGTATCCGATGTTCCACAGGAGTGGCCCTAGGACCGACCCCTGTGGAACACCGCACGACACTTCTCGCCGCCCTGGCCCTAGCCAGCTCGGGTAAACTATGGCCCTCTCGGATAGGTACGCCTCGACAATGCGGCGGAGGTAAGGAGGCACTCCGTGATACGCGAGCGCCTCCCAAACGCAGCTCCAGGGTAGGGTGTTGAAGGCGTTGGCGATGTCCAGAGACACCGCCACCACCACCCCACCCCGCGAGACTACTTCCTCCGCCAGGCGCCTAACGCGCATGATCGCTTCCACGGTGGAGCGCCCCCGACGAAAACCGAATTGGTTGTCCGCCAGATCTGGTCCCACGTTCGTGAGATGCTTGACGAGGCGCTCTGCAATAATCCGCTCAAAGAGCTTGCACACCTCGTCGAGCAACACGAACGGCCGGTAACCGGATGGCTGATCCGCCGGCCGCCCCGCCTTCCGGATAAGGACCAGTTTCGCCGTCTTCCACGCCTTTGGAAACTGGCCCCTTTCGAGGCTTGCGCTAAAGAGCGCCACCAGTCGAGGCCCTAGTTCCTCAAGGGCCATGACTCATGCTCGGCCTGGAATGCCGTCGGGCCCGGGGGCAGTGCATTTCCGGACTTTAAGCCGGAGCACTGCTACCCCCAGTTCACTCTCCCTGACTTCGGGCACATCACTCTCGCTATTATCAGCGTCAGGCGCCTGAGGCGGAGCCATACGCGGAGGAACATGCTCCTCCGCTCTCGCTGGGAACAAGGAGCCCAGTATCCCAGTAAGCCCCTGGAGGGGTCCAGCCGCTCCGGCTGGAGGCTCTGGGTCAGTAGGGGCGCCCTTGGGCGGATTTTGCCCCTGACCGCAAGGTAAGGGCGCCCCCATGGGTTCTGCTCCAGAGACTCCAGCAGCTCTTCGCGGGCCCACCGTTTGGTCTGCTTAATGGCTACCTGGAGGGTCCTCTTGGCCCCCTTGTACGCCTCATATAGCTCCGCCTCTCGGGCTGCCGCATTCTCCGGCGAAACCTGGTGTACTGGCGGCGAGCGGTCACGCAGGCTGCTCGCAGCTGTGCGATCTCCGTTGACCACCAGTACACCTGTTTCTTTGCCGGGCCGGGCTTAACCCTAGGCATCGCCGCATCACAAATATGCAACATGGCTCTCCTGAACTATTCGGCCTCTGCGTCGACATCGGCAGGCCTGGCCGGTGACGGAATCCAGGCCTGCACAATGGATGCCTCCAGAAGAGCCTCCCGATCCAGGCGTCTGAGCGCCCAACGTGGATCCGGGGGGTTCGCTATAGTTGGCGGTAGGTTAGGTGGAGGGGAGACGTTGAACCGAATGTACCTGTGGTCCGACGACGTCTCCTCCTCCTCCACCAAGCGCCAACCCTGGACGCGGCGGGCGAGAGCAGGGGTCGCGAATGCAACATCCACGACCGAACTGAGCCCCCGCCGCTCCCAGGTGGTGACACTCCCCCGTTTGAGGACCTCTAGGCCACGGGTGTTGGCCCAGTCCTCCAGAAATCGCCCCTTGGCATTGGTTTCCCGGGAGCCCCAAGCCAGAGACCAGGCGTTGAAGTCTCCCAGGACCAAGACAGGGCGAGGACGGCACGCAGCGAGAACGATGTCCAGTCCTGCGAGCCATAGCTCAAGCTCATGCTGGTCAAGGCTTGGCGAGAAGTAGACGGCCACGACAGCCAAACCCTCATAGTCCGCCGCGACACAGCCTCGGCCCCTTGCAATGACTGCAAGGCGCGAGGTGTCCGCAGCGGAACCCCCGAAGACGGTCGCTACGCCGTCCAGGTCCACCGGGCTTCCGGGGTGGACCCAGTACGGCTCAGCGACCACGACCACATTGATAGACCACTCCACGATGCTCTGGTACAAAAGATCCTGAGCACCGGTGCAGTGGTTTATGTTCACCTGCAGGATAAACTAACCCCATATGGTACACAACAAACATAAAATTGCTTTGGCTCACTTTTGCTTAGCTTGCAAAAGTGAGCCAAAGCAATTATATGTTTGTATGCCTTAAAAAAACGTAACAATTTATCAGACTAAACAGTTATTACAGTTACCTTTTCAAATGCATATGTTTTAGTATTGCGTGTAATATAATAGGACTCTGCAACGCAGTTCAGCCACCGTATTTAGTTCTATTTTCGGGCATAGCGTAAAGTTAAACAACCTCTTCAGCTTTATTATAGCCGAATCTCATAAAAGAATGGCTTTCTTATAGCTATTACAAGACAACCAGTTCGTTGACTTTTCCATTGTTGGTGTGGCTGCAGCTTGTAACCATTGGGTACCTACGAACATATGGATTTATTATCTCTTCATAATAATAAGTTAGAATTTTATAAAACATATATTTATTCATCGGTCTATACTTATTGCCTGTATCTTGCTGTTATCAGGTCTCTGCAGTCACGAACGTGCACTAAAAATTATGGCAGACGCAGTAAAGTACCCGGATAGTCTACAGGGAAAAAGTGCTTCCAATTATAATGAATTTGAAAAAAGTTGTGGCACTGCGAACCCGGCTAACGTAAACTGCATTGGACCAAATATTATTTCAAGGTATTTTTACATTAGAGCAAACTAATGATACGAGTTAAATCATGATTGTAAAAGTTCGCTTTGGATAATGTTTTATCGTCATCCTCATCATATTTGTTCCTTCATTTTATATTCATTTGTAGACGGTACAACATTTTTGCTTTTTCCATTCATATCTGTTTGCAGTCATCTCAATATTCACTCCCCTCCCATCCATGTCAGTTCACACAGTCCATCCATCTTCTCTTAGGTCTTTTTTTTTATAAATATTCTACGACATTCTACACAGCGCTTTCTAGACCCAAAGTAAACATAGTTTAACTAGCTTGTGTTATGGGTTCCAGAATGCGGATAAACATACTTATATACATTTTTTTTGTAAATACATACATATTATACATAGAAGTACCCAGACCAATGCAAAGAGACATATTCATGCATACAAATATTTGCACTGAGCGGGAATCGAACCCGCGCCCTCTGACGTAGCAGTCGAATGCACTACCGCTACGCCACAGAGGCGTTTCTATGACATTCTACACAGCGCTTTCTAGACCCAAAGTAAGCATAGTTTAACTAGCTTGTGTTATGGGTTCCAGAATGCTGATAAACATACTTATATACTTTTTTTTGTAAATACATACATATTATAAGTAGAAACACCCAGACCAATGGAAATAGACATATTCATGCATACAAATATTTGCACTGAGCAGGAATTGAACCCGCACCCCCTGTCGTAGCAGTCGAATGCACTGCAACCGTTGCATTGTAACCGTTCACTTAAATACTTAATACCTTTTTTTTTTTTTTTTTTTTATCGTGCGGAAATCCGCTTTCGACTTTGGTCAATGTCTGTTGGAGTTGAATTTTAGGATTGAATTTCAGCTATCTTCTTTGTACTCGGCTCAGAATTGAACGAGAATACTGTATTCAAGACTAAAAAGCAATAAACAAAACATACTAGCTTTCCTCTAACTTAACCAATTTAAGTAGGCCAAAGCTTGAATGACAGAGCTTGTCCAAGTAAATATTCTTAAACCAATGTGAACCGAGTATATACGGTAATTGAACTGGAGGTGTGGATATAGGATATTTTTACCTATTATAAACTAGCGGTAACCCTTCCGGGTTCAATGGTAAACGGTCCTACAACTTACCAGTAGTAGGAATATGAATATTCCGGACTAGCAAGCCGGAAAAGCCGGACTTCCATACAACTGTTTATTCCTTATTTTACCCCTTTAGGGACGAAATTTAGGAACTTGAAATTTATGCGGTGCATAATACTGCTGAAATTTTAGTTCGCAAGCTCAGTGGTTCAAGGCTTTGCGTTAATTAATCAGTCAGTCAGGCAACCAATTATGTATAGATAGATATGTTCTTGTTCAATATTACTTTTGCTTCTAAGAAGCTGTGTATATAAAGAATCTTGAATATTGGATCATTATGCGAGTCACATTTCATGCATTTTGGACATCATTATCATTAAAATCCCACTGCAAACAACCGAAAAGGTAATCGAATAACTTGATTAATTGAGAAATTAGATATGAGCTAAATGTGTGATTAAACTTAGTTCTATTAGTCGTTATTCACTTTAAGGTTATGGTCATCTAAATAAATTGTAATTGCTTAGTAACAAGTTAACATTGTTGCCTGGTATTCAATCTGTTATCTCGAATTAGAGTGCGTTGCATTAATCTGTATTATTTTGTCTTTCTACAGTAACACCGGCTCGTTTTACCTATCTACAAATGCGGAATCTCCATATGGTAGAGGCCCGGCGGGAAGTGATCCAGCTAATCGTACATGCCCGTAATTTGTCTCTGATTGTAAAAATCAACCGTAGGTAATGCTAGAAACAACCCGAGCATTCCCACACCTTCGGTGTTTAACTTCATTATGTTTTGTATTGTTATCTTTCCATTAAATACAATAACCACACATATGATTATTTATCATTAGGCCAAGCAGAGACCACATATTTGACTTGCTACGTAGCAAGAATGGTTCGTAGCATATATTATTAGAGCTGTAAGGTGAATATATAAAACATACCTATAAAATATTTCCTATGACATCTTAATGGGACTAAAGTGATAAAGTTTTTATGGCCGGACCAGGTAGTTATTTGAAAAACCAGTTTAAGCTTTATTAGTATGGACTAGATCTATACTATAATAAACTTGTAAATTAGTTGTTTCAGCACTTTGGAGATACTTTTTTTTTTATTATTATTACGTGCGGAAATCCCTTCGGATACCCCCCCGCTGACCAGCGGGGGTGGTTATGTCGTGTCTCGACTAAAACCGCACGGTGTCCTCCCCAAATGTCCGTTGCCGGGCACCCCGGGTAAGCCCTCGAAAGGATAACCCCAGGGTTGCCGGCGGACTTTGGCCGCCACCACGGCCTCGCCTGGTGGGGTCGGGTTTTATCCCGCTTCGGTGAATTGGCAGGTGTGTGTAGGGCACACACGACACGCCTCCGCCACGGCCTGCTTCTGTAAGGACGGCGAGTCGGCCAACTGCCGTCCTCAGGCCCCGATCATGGAGGTCGGTAGTCCCGGGCGTAGATGAGTCTGCGGCGTCCTCGCCGCAGACTGCGAAACTCGGGGGGCAGGGTTCTCTCCCGCTCCCTCTCCGCCGTCTCTTTCGCGCGTATTACCTGCAAAAAAAAGTACTTGGGTTAGATGAAACATTCTGAACACAAAAAGGTATTTTTGGAATTCTTGTGTGTTTGGTTGTTTGTTTGCGATGGACGTAAAAACGAATTTTAACGCAGTTTTTTCTATTAGAAAGGTCTTGGCGAAACGCGACTCACGGTAGTGCGAAACTGCGCCACATCGAAACCCATAATTTCGAATGTTTTCCACCGCGAAGCACGTTAGTGCGAAAGTATTCCACATCGAATTATTTATCTTGTTGTGGTCACAGTTCTAACCTAACCTAACCCTGCCGATTTCAGTGATGTAAGAAAACCACCGAACTGTAGCCCTGTGGATGCCATGTGTACCACTGTAGCCATGTGTGCCGATGTGGAATACTTTCGCACTACCGTGCTTCGCGGTGGAAAACATTAGAAATTATGGGTATCGATGTGGCGCACTTTCGTACTACCGTGAGTCGCGTTTCGGTACTTTAGGGCTACAGTTCATCGCTATTTTGAACTTCGAAATTCAGTATGACAGTGGTGGGAACTTGTGTAACTGTGCATCGTTTCTGGACTGTTTTAAAGAATGTATTTAAAACTCTAATACCATCGTATATGCGAAGTCGTGTTTAAAAAGTGAGTGCAAAATGGAACACAAGCAGATTGTAGATAAGGATGAGGTGATCGTGGCGCAGACGGCATCAGTGGGCCTACTGCCCAAGTGTCGTCGATATCACAGCCGTCGAAATGTTGCGCTGGTCAAGGTCGACGGCCATTTTGTACCGCCCCATTGATAATCGATGCCGGCGCGGCGTAAGAATGAATGAAACGCTGTTTTTGACAGTTAAATAGCTGCCGCCTAAAAAAATTCAAATCGACCGCGTCTCATGAGCTGTCGTTTTGAATATTATTTTCTTTTCCGACGGTTGATTACGATGCCGATTGCACCTAACACTGGGCTACTATGGCTTTTATGGGTGCGACTGCCGACGAGTGGGTTCTGCCGTCCTATTGCACCTAACACTGGGCTACTATGGCTTTTATGGGGGCGACTGCCGACGAGTGGGTTCTGCCGTCCTATTGCACCTAACACTGGGCTACTATGGCTTTTATGGGGGCGACTGCCGACGAGTGGGTTCTGCCCTCCTATTGCACCAATACTGGGCTACTATGACTTTTATGGGGGCGACTGCCGACGAGGGGGTTCTGCCGTCCTATTGCACCTAACACTGGGCTACTATGGCTTTTATGGGGACGACTGCCAACGAGTGGGTTCTGCCCTCTTATTGCACCTAACACTGGGCTACTATGGCTTTTATGGGGGCGACTGGGTTCGGCCCTCCTATTGTACCTAACACTGGGCTACTATGACAATTATGGGGGCGACTGCCGACGAGTGGAGTCTGCCCTCCTATTGTACCTAACACTGGGCTACTATGGCTTTTATGGGGGCGACTGGGTTCTGCTCTTCTATTGCACCTAACACTGGGCTACTATGGCTTTTATGGGGGCGACTGCCGACGATGGAATTTCGTCCTCCAACTCCTTCGCTTATTCCTTCCTTCTGAAACATACGAAAACAACAAACAACACAGCATAAACATAAAGTAAGGTAAAGATTAAAGAGTGTTTTAATTAGTCGCAGGTACAATAGGAGGGCAGAACCCAGTCGCCCCCATAAAAGCCATAATAGCCCAGTGTTAGGTGCAATAGGAGGGCAGAACCCAGTCGCCCCCATAAAAGCCATAGTAGCCCAGTGTTAGGTGCAATAGGAGAGCAGAACCCAGTCGCACCCATAAATGCCATAGTAGCCCAGTGTTAGGTGCAATAGGAGGGCAGAACCCAGTCGACCCCATAAAAGCCATAGTAGCCCAGTGTTAGGTACAATAGGAGGGCAGAACCCAGTCGCCCCCATAAAAGCCATAGTAGCCCAGTGTTAGATACAATAGGAGGGCAGAACCCAGTCGCCCCCATAAAAGCCATAGTAGCCCAGTGTTAGGTGCAATAGGAGGGCAGAACCCAGTCGCCCGCATAAAAGCCATAGTAGCCCAGTGTTAGGTACAATCGGCATCGTAATCAACCGTCGGAAAAGAAAATAATATTCAAAACGAAAGCTCATTGTGTGAAGTGTCATTTCATTACGGCACCTCATGAGTAATGAAAAATGACATTTCAAAGCGACGCCGTAGATTTGAATTTTTTTAGGCGGCAGCTATTTAACTGTCAAAAACAGCGTTTCATTCATTCTTACGCCGCGCCGCCATCGATTATCAATGGGGCGGTACAAAATGGCCGTCGACCTTGACCAGCGCAACATTTCGACGGCTGTGATATCGACGACACTTGGGCGGTAGGCCCACAGGGCCGTTCCTGTTTATTACTACTATAACTAACTAACTTTAAATATATCTTTTCGAGTAGTGCTAAAAGTGCATTAGAAGTGCGCGAGTGCGTTAAAAAATATCGAGAAAATAATGTGTGAAACTTCAAAGCCGGGTATCCGAGGGGATTTCCGCACGAAAAAAAAAAAAAAAAAGGTCCGTTTGGACGGTATGACCTTGGACTCAAACTTTTTTTTTTATTATAGTAAACGAAATCCCTATACATAAATTTTATTAAAATATATACATGTTGTCGAGCAAATAAATGGCAGATGAGCTCGAAAATTACTTGAACAATTCAAGTATATTAAGGATTACTTAACAAAACTAGGTCCTAATAGGAGGACAGCTAAAATAAAGCACGAAAAATATATTGTGTTTGAAAATTTAAAAAAGCAATTTGATTTTGTGTTGGAAAATATAAAGGTATTGTCAGAAACGAAAAAAATAAAAGAATTAGAAACAGAAAAAATAGAAAATTTATGTGATGGTATTAATAAACATTAAATAAATAAATAAATATTGTACGACAAAGTACACAACGCCATCTAGACCCAAACGAAGCAGAGCTTGTCATATGGGTTCTAGAATGCGGATAAACATACTTGAATACTTTTTTTTTGTAAATAAATACATATTATACATAGATACATTGTATTAAAATAGAGAAATTGTGTACTGCGACCGATTTTGTTTGTGAGGCAGCCCCCTTTGATAATTTAGTAAAGATGGAGAAATTTCAACTTAAAACCGCTGTCAGTCTTTTACCGATTATGGATAAAACCGAATCGGTAACAAAGCAATTAATTTCTAATATTGAAATGTACTCTGATATATTATATTAGAACTCGAGGAGCGTAAAAAGTTAATAATTTTTGGTTTAAGGTCAAGGTTGTCTGAAAGTGCAAAACTACGCCTGCACGAAACTTATGCCACAGTTTCAGATCTGGTGAAGGACATGAAGGACCGACTTCTTAGTAAAAAATCGGACACATCACTACAACAGCAACTGCAATGCACTAGGCAAGCAATGACAAGAGTGTAGCAGATTTCGGTAAGCAAATATAGAACAATTATTTGTTGATTTAACTATTTCTCAAGCGGATGGAGACTCCAAAAAGTATGAAATTTTAAAAGCTGTAAACGAACGGAATGCTATTAAACGTTTTTCCGATGATCTAAGAAATAATGGAATCAGCACTATTATAGCAGCGAGAAATTATACTTCTTTGAATGACGCTATCCGGGGTGCATTAGATGAAGAATTATCGTCATCAGCCGACAATGGAGCCAGAGTGATGAATTTCCACCAGTACAGAGGTAGGTCAAATAATTTTATGCCCCGTAATAATTATTATCGTGGTTACTTCAACAGAGGACAGCGCAATTATTCCCAAAATTATCGCGGTCATTCCCAAAATTATTAAGGTCATCCCCAAAATGATCGAGGTCATTCCCAAAATTACCGAGGCCGTGGTTACAGACAACAACATAATAATTCTAATTTTAGGGGACGACAATTTCATACCAATAGGGGTCCTCGTGGTCACCGTGCTAATATGGCACAATCGACCAGTACCGACGACAATAAAAATATTAGATCTATTAATATGACACAGACAAATAATGATAACGGTAATCAGAAAAATTATGAATTACCAAATTATTGTTTTCGAACCTAATAATTTAGTTTGTTATTATGCTAATATTAATTCAGTTACATTTAACGTTCATGATGTTAGTTATTCTTGGATACTCGATACTGGCGCACCGCTATCTCTCGTTAGATACGAAGTGAAAGTCAGAGATCAAATCCCTTATCGCACTGAGAAAATAAAAATCAAGGGTGAAGGGGATGTAGTTTCTGAAGGCTTTGTATTTTTAGATCTTTGTTATAAAGAAAACATAATGAGTCATAAATTGTATGTATTTAAGAATTTAGCTTTTCGTTCGGATGGTCAAGATTTTATTAGTAAATTTAACTGCATTTAAAACTTTAAAAAAATATTCTTACAGTAAACCACCAGGAACCTTATATAAGCAAAAAATGTATTTAAAGGAAAATGTTGCACCATCTTATGTTAAACCGTATACATTACCTAGGTCACAAAAACAGGAAATAGAGACTCAAGTACAACAAATGTTGAAAGACTATATTATAGAAGAAAGTCAGAGTGAATAGAGTAGTCCTATTTTGCTAGTACCTTTTTTTTTGTGCGGAAATCCCTTCGGATACCCCCCCGCCGGCCAGCGGGTATTTTGCTAGTACCTAAAAAGAGTGGAGATTCTAGCAAAAAATGGCGTTTACTAGTAGATTATCGAAAGTTAAACGAAAGGATTATGGATGACAAGTTTCCTTTTAAACATTACCGAAATTTTAGATTCTCTTTCTGGTGCAATTTATTTTAGTCATTTAGATTTATCACAGTCACACTAACAATTATTATTAGAGCCCGAAAGCAGAAAATACACAGCTTTCACTACAGATAAACAATATCAACTTAATAGATTACCTTTGGGTTTAAAAATTAGTCCAAATGCCTTTAGTCGTTTAATGACAGTTGCTATGGCTGGTTTAAATTATGAAAAAGCTCTAATTTATTTAGACGATTTAATCTGTTATGGACGTAGCCTAGAAATTCATAACAAAAACCTAGTAGATATATTTGAGAAATTAAGAAAAGTAAACTTAAAAGTAAACCCTAGTAAATATCAATTTTTGAAAAAGGAATTATTATATTTAGTGCATGTAGGGTCATCACATGATGTGCAACCAGATCCAGAGAAAACTAAAGTTTTAAATTATCCCAGACCTCAGTGTAGTGACGAAGTTAAACGCTTTGTCGCTTTTTCCGATTATTATCGAAAATTTGTACCTAATTTTGCTGAGATCACAATACCACTCAATACGTTGTGTCAAAAAGCAGTTAAATTTGAATGGGCGAATGAATGTGAAAGTGCCTTTACCCATCTTAAAGAATTGCTATGTAACCCCCCTATACTACAATATCCAGATTTTTAAACTAAGAGCGAGTTTATTTTGCGAACTGATGCCTCTGGTAAAGCTATCGGCGCTGTAGTATGTAACAAAAATGATTTACCAATTGCGTATGCAAGCCGTACTTTAAATACAGCGGAAATTAACTATCCTACTATAGAGAAGGAGCTTTTAGCCATAGTATGGTCTGTTCGATATTTTCGAACGTATTTATTATATGGCAAAGGTTTCAAAATATTTACGGATCATAAACCACTTGACTTTCTATTTGCTATGAGTAATCCTTCCAGTAGACTCTACAAATGTAGACTAATTTTAGAGGAGTATGATTATGAGATTGAGTATGTTTGAGGTGCGAGTAATGTGGCGGCCGACGCATTGTCTCGTATAATAATTTCGTCAGAGGATTTAAAAGAAATGAGTGTGCAATCTGGGAATGTTATGACTAGAAGTATGACAAGAAAGTTGAATGACGATATGACTGACAATTCCTTGGTTGATAAGATTTCTACTGACAGCCGGACTGATCACCCAGATGTCGTGGAAATGCTTAAAAACCCAAGAATTGTATAGAATTGGTAGTCAAAGAGAACTTGAAAGGAAATTTTGTTTATTTTAAAGAAAAATGTATCATAGGCCTAGATTCGACTTCTCGATCATGTCAAGCGCGAGACGTTTTCGTGACCGATTTTGGATGGTTTTGTTAAGAAAATAACATTAAAGAAATATATGTAATAAAAAATAATTATACAATGAAATATATTCAATGGTTAACCAATACTAATAAAAAGTGGACCGGTCCACGAGTTTGTGTTATAATATATGATACGAATAAATAATGACGATTATAAACTAGTAATTCTCAATGATTTTCATTTATTGCCGACATGCGGCCATGCAGGCATAAGACGTATGCTAAATAATATAAAAAGATATTATTTTTGGTCAAATATGGAGGAAGATGTTAAAAGGTACGTAAAGAAATGTGTTAAATGTCAAAAACAAAAACATTCTTTACCTACCAAACAGCCAATGGAGATTTCAACCACTGCGCAGTTAGCTTTAGATAAGATATATTTAGATATTGTTGGGCCCTTATGTGTTTAAGGTAGGTTTACATAATAGAGTAGATATGTCCTAGTAGTGACTCAATATAATATAACAATATCTATAGTTGTTTAAATCTGTATGAGTATGTGACCCTGCCTCTTAAACTAGGTTAACCTGTATCTTAAGATACAGTTCAGCCAAAATAATTATAGTACAACTAGCTTAAAACATGAGAGACCGATAGAGAGTTTGTCAAGACAAAACAAATGAGCCCAAACTCGATAAGTTTATCTTGTTTAGTTTAGGAGTTGCCAAGGCCACCTTCCTACTTCATTATTAAACCCTGAATACCACGTCACATCAGTGAGTTTGTCAAGACAAAACAAATGAGACCAAACTCCATGCGTTCATATTGTTTCGTTTAGGAGTTGCCATGGTCACCTTCCTACTTCATTATTAGACCCTGAATACTACGTCACATCAGAGAGTTTGTCAAGACAAAACAAATGAGCCCAAACTCGATAAGTTTATCTTGATTAGTTTAAGAGTTGCTATGGCCACCTTCCTACTCTATCATCAGACCAGCTCCATGGTGCCATTTTAATGTATTGACAAACTAAACGTGCTTGCAAAATTTCATCTCAATCGGTTGAGAATAACGGCCTCGAAATTCAGTTGAGAGATGTGACCCGTACGCGCACTAACATACCTAAATATAGAGCAAGTGAAAAGCTTGTAGTAACAAATTAACAATTACGTCTCTGTTCGTTTCTTTCGCGATGCGTCTCTGTTTGCTTCTTGAACGGTTAGTATTAGTAAATCCATTTTCCTAAAGACATTTTTCTTTTGTAGCCAATCTCGCAAGCACCGGTGCAACAATGGGGGTGACGACAAAAAAAAAATTTACGAAAAAAATTCATTTTATAATAACTGCTAAAGTGAAATATTCTTATGACAAAATGTTTAAAAAATATTTGATTCTGAAAATTCAATTTTTCGAGCCTTCCAAAAACAGTCCATACAAAATCGTGCGGTTTTTACCCGCCTACCTAAAATATTAATAACGACTTATTAATATTTTCTGTGAGAGTGGCACTGGGTATATCAAAATAAGGGAAAAACAAAATGGCGGAGTTTAGGCGCTAAAATGTAAATTGTTAAAAAAATATTTACACTCAAACTTATCGAGTTTTGTTTTTTTTCGTTCGTTTTGATACCCTATCAAAACGAATAGCTTCAAAGGGTGATTTCAAATATATAAATCGTAACTAAAAAGTATACAATAAAAACTAATAAGAATCAAACATTTATGGGTTCCGCCTGCTATCAAATTTTAGGACAATCGAGTTTTTAAGTCAAGAAAAGCCCACCTTTTGTCTTCATTGACGTTTCTACTCCGCTGTCGAGATAGCAACGTCGTGCCCCGATTTCTACGCCAGAAGAGGATCATACAGAGCCCTGCTTCGTACCGCATCTACGATCATACTGAGAGTGCCCTTCTCCGAGAACGTATTCACAGTAAACGGCGGACCCTGGCGCTTCTCAGTCAGGATCTTCTGAGAGTTCAAGTCCTTCAAGTCGCCCACGAGCTTTCACCTGATGATTGGGACCGCGTGGAAAAACTGACTTTCAACACCATGACCTGGAAAAGCGAGCAGGCTTCTACACGACAGAAGAGGAAATTTGACAAGCTCTCAAGAAAACAAGAGTGTAGTCCAAGTCTGGATAAACACCTTGTAGTAGTGAACCTGTCAGACCACCAACTGTCTGAAGAGGAGAGGTCAGTCTTGAGCAAAGGGGAGAATTTTGCCATTACCCCAAGATCAGTTCCGGTGTAAGATATCATCGCCAACGTTGAAGCAAGCTTGCGCAAGCTTCCCGAGGAACTGACTGAGAGGGTCCGCCAAGAGTCCTCCAGAATTCTACAGAATGACAGACTGAGGAGCAATATCATGGAGAAAGAGCGGAAAGCCTTAAAGAACCTAAGGGCTAATAAGGATATTGTTATCCTAAAAGCTGACAAGGGTAATGCCACAGCAGTCCTCAATACCAAGGATTATGAGACCAAGCTCAAAGATCTTCTCGACCCGGCCGCCTATAAGGAGATTCCAAAGGACCCAACGGCAAGAATCTTGAGACAGGTAAACAACCTGATCAAGAGTTCATCTATTCCAGAAGAAACGCAGCGTATTACCAAGAAGTCTGAAGCTCTGCCACCTAGGCTGTATGGGTTACCAAAGATCCATAAGCCTTCAGTACCGCTCCGGCCCATCGTGAGCGCTATTAGCTCACCCACTCATCCAGTCTCGAAGTATCTCACCGGACTGCTTCAACTACATGTTGGATCTTCCTCGTCATACATCAAGGACTCGCGCCACTTCGTGAAGAAACTTGAGAATCTCAAGCTACACCCGGATGATCGTCTGGTCAGTTTCGATGTCGTCTCTCTGTTCACGAAAGTTCCGGTCATGGAAGCTATGTCATGTATCCGACCGCTGTTCTCTAAGGACATCGCAGAGTTGTTCGAGTTCGTGTTGACGACTTCATACTTCCAGTGGAACAACACGTTCTATGAACAAGTGGAGGGTTTAGCCATGGGAAACCCCATCAGTCCTGTAGTTGCGAACTTCTACATGGAATTCTTCGAAAAAGCCGCTCTTGAACGAGCGCCCAAGAAGCCTAAGGTCTGGTTCCGCTACGTAGACGATACCTTTGTGGTTTGGAGTCATGGAGACACGGAGCTGACTAAATTCCTGAATCACGTGAACAGCATCCATCCGAACATCCAGTTCACCATGGAAGTAGAGAAGAATGGAGACGATGTCCTGGTATCCAAAAATGAGGATGGCAGCCTTGATCTCCGGGTCTATCGAAAGCCTACACATACAGACCGTTACTTACACAAGGACTCCAACCACCATCCCAGACAGAAAATGTCTGTCATCAAGACCCTGGTCCACCGAGCTAAGAGCATCTGTGAGTCCCAACACCTTAAAAACGAGTTACGCCACCTGGACTCGGCCTTCCAAGCCAATGGATTCTCTGCCCGGGAGATACGAAGAGCTCTTCATCTGAGGAAATCTTCTCTTACGAACCAGGATGAGGAGAAACCTGCCCCTCTAGGGAAGGCCTTTTTGCCATACATTTATGGTACAACGGATCGTATCGGGAGACTGCTAGAAGCTTACAACATTAAGCCTATTTTCAAGCCCACGACGCAGTTACGTAATCTTCACCGTTCAGTCAAGGACCCTCGTGACCCGCTATCTTCGGCTGGAGTTTACCGAATCCCCTACTCGTGTGGCTCGGTATACGTGGGCACTACTCAAAGAAGCGTCAAGACCCGCCTTTCAGAACATGAACGAAATTGCCGCCTCGGCCACTTCGACAAGTCAGCGGTTGCGGAACACACCCAGGAGGATGGTAATCATACCATCAAATTTCAGAACACGAAGGTTCTAGCCACCACTTCACAATTCTTCCCACGGCTATGTCGAGAAGCCATCGAAATATTCAAGCATCCCAATAATTTTAATAGAAAAAACGAAGGTTTTCATCTCCAAAAAGATTGGTATCCAGCACTGAGAGCCGCGCGTCATCACAATGCAAACATGATGAAGCCGCCACCATCCCCGGTATCCCCCTTGTTTAGCCTGGACCAATCAGTATCGAGCGCATCGGTTGCGCAGCTCTCAACCAATCAGGAGCGATCACGTTGTTTGCCCCCTCCCATTGCGCCTATAAATACGCCAGTGACTCGGGCCTTTACATCAGTCGCACCGAGTTCGCCGCCGAGGAAGGTTCTCCGCACTCGACGGCGTCCCGACGTGTACAACTGAAGATGTCGACCGCAGTGATCGACGAAACGTCTGGAATACAAGTTTCCGATGGACCACGGCCAAACAGCCCGGAAGCTGTATATTCTACATACAATCGAGTTTTTAATTTTTTAATTGATTTCAGTTTATCTTTGTGTCTTATCTTAATGATCCAAGATCCCAATATTGCCTGACCTCACTTACTTAACAAGGGTAAAATGTATGGGATAAAGTAGTGTAGGTTAGGTACCTTGATTGTATTTGTATGCATACCTGCTAGCTTGCCTCAGAGGCCATTTACCAGTAATCAGGTGCTAAACGTAGGTAGGTATTTTGTTAAAAATGCGATATTTCTTAAGTTTGCCACATTATAACTTGCCAGTCCGACACTAACGAAGGTGTAATAATAGAGAGCGTATTTTTCCCCAAAATCAACGGGTTCTATCCATTTTTTTTTATATTGGTCGTGTCAATATGACTTTACCTCGCCTGATGGTAAGCTAAAGGTAAAGTCTCAGGAATGAGGATCATCATTACATATACCGATAATGTTACAATAGTGGCTCTCGCTCTCCTGGAGGCATCAATAGTGCAGGCCTGGATTCCGTCACTGGCCAGGCCTGCCGATGTCGACGCAGAGGCGGAATGGTTCAGGAGAGCCATGTCGCATATCTGTGATGCGGCGATGCCTAGGGCTAGCCCGGCCTGGCAAAGAAACAGGTGTACTGGTGGTCAGCGGAGATCGCACAGCTGCGAGCAGCGTGCGTGACCGCTCGCTGCCAGTACACCAGGTTTCGCCGGAGGCGTCGTCGCCCAGATGATGCGGCAGCCCGAGAGGCGGAGCTGTATGAGGCGTACAAGGGGGCCAAGAGGACCCTCCAGGAAGCCATAAAGCAGGCCAAACGGCGGGCCCGCAAAGAGCTGCTGGAGTCTCTGGAGCAGAACCCATGGGGGCGTCCTTACCTTGCGGTCAGGGGCAAAATCCGCCCAAGGGCGCCCCTACTGACCCAGAGCCTCCAGCCGGAGCGGCTGGAGGGGATACTGGGCTCCTTGTTCCCAGCGAGAGCGGAGGAGCACGTCCCTCCGCGTATGGCTCCGCCTCAGGCGCCTGACGCTGATAATAGCGAGAGCGATGTGCCCGAAGTCAGGGAGAGTGAACTGGGGGTAGCAGTGCTCCGGCTTAAAGCCCGCAAATGCACTGCCCCCGGACCCGACGGCATTCCAGGCCGAGCATGGGTCCTGGCCCTGGAGGAACTAGGGCCTCGACTGGTGGCGCTCTTTAGCGCATGCCTCGAAAGGGGCCAGTTTCCAAAGGCTTGGAAGACGCGGAAACTGGTCCTTATCCAGAAGGCGGGGCGGCCGGCGGACCAGCCATCCGGATACCGGCCGATCGTGTTGCTCGACGAGGTGTGCAAGCTCTTTGAGCGGATTATTGCAGAGCGCCTCGTCGAGCATCTCACGAACGTGGGACCAGATCTGGCGGACAACCAGTTCGGTTTCCGCCGGGGGCGCTCAACCGTGGAAGCGATCATGCGCGTTAGGCGCCTGGCGGAGGAAGTAGTCTCGCGGGGTGGGGTGGTGGTGGCGGTGTCTCTCGACATCGCCAACGCCTTCGACACCCTACCCTGGAGCTGCGTTAGGGAGGCGTTCGCGTATCACGGAGTGCCTCCTTACCTCCGCCGCATTGTCGAGGCATACCTATCCGAGAGGGCCATAGTTTACCCGAGCTGGCTAGGGCCAGGGCGGCGAGAAGTGTCGTGCGGTGTTCCGCAGGGGTCGGTCCTAGGGCCACTCCTGTGGAACATCGGATACGACTGGGTGCTGCGCGGTACGTTGCTCGAAGGTGTCAGCATAGTGTGCTATGCTGACGACACCCTCGTTATGGCGCGGGGAGCAACGTACCGAAGCGCGGCACTGAAGGCCACGGCAGGGGTTGTTCAAGTCGTGGGTCGAATACGGCGGCTGGGACTCGAGGTGGCTCTCCACAAATCCGAGGCTATGTGTTTTCACGGGACTCGAAGGGGGCCACCTGCGGGAACCAGCATAACCGTAGGGGGCATAAGCATCGGCATCGAGCCCACGATGAAGTACCTTGGGCTCGTACTCTATAGCCGATGGGACTTCGGACCTCATCTCCGAAGTCTGGTCCCGAAACTGAGGGGAGCTGCGGCCGCGCTATCGCGGCTGATGCCCAACGTTAAGGGACCCAACGCCCCCACTAGGAGACTGTACCTGGGGATCGTGCGAAGCATGGCCCTGTACGGGGCCCCAGTATGGGCGGAGACTCTGGCGGCCCGCAATGTGGCTGTATTAAACAGCCCGTTAAAAGCGATGGCCGTCAGAGTCATCAGGGGGTATAGCACGATCTCCGTCGAGGCGGCATGTTTCCTAGCCGGGACCCCTCCATGGGACCTGGAAGCGAGAGCCCTCGCGCTGCTGTACCAGTGGCGCAAGGAGGCGCTGGAGCGGGGCCATAGGCTGGAGCCCCGAGAAATCAGGGCTCAGCGGTCCCTGCTTCGCCAGGAACTCATGGAGACATGGAGGGTGCGACTTGAGCACCCAAGGTGGGGGGAATCCACCATTGCGGCGGTGAGATCGATCATGAAGGAGTGGTTGGAGAGGGACCATGGGTACCTCTCCTACCGGATGTGCCAGATGGCTACCGGACACGGGTGTTTCGGTAAGTATCTGTGGCGCATCCACCGGGAGACAACGCCACAGTGCCAGCACTGCGAGGATCCAGGCGAAGACACGGCGCTCCACACGTTGGTGAAGTGCACTGCGTGGGCGAGTCAACGCCGGGATCTCGTTGCGGTCCTGGGCGTGGACGGTCTCTCGTTCGAAACCATGGTGAGGGCCGTGGTCTCCGACGGGAGCAAGTGGCACGCCGCCGCCTCTTTCTGCGAGCAGATATTGCGCGCGAAAGAGACGGCGGAGAGGGAGCGGGAGAGAACCCTGCCCCCCGAGTTTCGCAGTCTGCGGCGAGGACGCCGCAGACTCATCTACGCCCGGGACTACCGACCTCCATGATCGGGGCCTGAGGACCGCAGTTGGCCGACTCGCCGTCCTTACAGAAGCAGGCCCTGGCGGAGGCGTGTCGTGTGTGCCCTACACACGCCTGCCAACTCACCGAAGCGGGATAAAACCCGACCCCACCAGGCGAGGCCGCAGTGGTGGCCAAAGTCCGCCGGCAACCCTGGGGTTATCCTTTCGAGGGCTTACCCGGGGTGCCCGGCAACGGACACTTGGGGAGGACACCGTGCGGTTTTAGTCGAGACACGACATAACCACCCCCGCTGGCCAGCGGGGGGGTATCCAAAGGGATTTCCGCAAGTAAAAAAAAAAAAAAAAAGTGGCTCTCAGCTTGACGTGAAATGGTATTATTTATATCGAAGGGTTTGGGAAACGGCGCGACGCTGAGAATTTTAACACATCTGCAACACTTAAAATACCATCAATACAACATAAAAAATTATTCGCTTCACTACGTATTTGAAATAAAGAAATATTAAGAAGTGTTAATTATTGCAAAATGAACTCTATGGACGTCTACATTATCTCATTGGTTAATACGATTTAAAATAATTTATAGATGGTTTTAAGAACCAAATAAGATGTAATTTGATTTCTTTGTCAAGCTTTGATACGAGACTGTTGGTTAATAATCATTTTTGATTATTGTAAACGGACGCGTTTACCAAATATTGCTGGCTCGAATTCGCTAATGCTTTGGCTATGATAAAGGATTGTGTATATTACGTAGATTGGGAGTTAATTATTAAACGTAGCATGTTGCATGGAATGCTAGAAATTTAAAATTAAGAATGGTGTGTATATAATTAAAGTATGCTTAATTTAAACTAGATAAGATATATGTTTAAAATAATATTAGCATGCTCTTTTAAATACAAAAAAGTCTAATTTTTGGCGAAGGGTCCAAAGCGTAGGTCATTTCTTATAAAAAAAATGTTACCTGATGCCCAAGCGGCTGAGGGACGTATGACGTCACTAGAACGCACCAAGCGGGGAGAAAGCGAAATATAAAAACGACTTTCGAACGGGGACAAGGGATAGTTCTCGTTATAGCAGGCTGTTGAAGTGCACAAGCTCTGTTAAAATTGTTAGTAATTTCGTTGGCTGTATTATGCTAATATAATTGGTGATTCTTTTGACGAGTTGTGCAATCTAGACAGTGACAAATGATAACGCTCTCTGGATTGAATATTTGGAAATTCCTATGTTTTATTTAAATACCTATCTCAATACAAACCCAAACTCCTGAAAACGTGACAAAAAAGAACTGGTAGGTAACATTGCTTTAAATTCTGGAATTGAGTCTGATTTCGGAAGCGTTTTGAACACCTATTTCCTATAATCTCCGTGGAATAGTTTTAGGTGTTTTCGCAAGCCATTCCATTCCTTATCCTCAGTTTAGTTCGCATTGTTATTCCCTTTCACACAAGTCGCATACACCCACACACCTAACATCATACACACCTACTTGTCTTTTGGTAAGGGACGAGTAGACTAAAGGTAAAATACTAGGGCCATTTTAGTCTAGAATTATTCAGGTTAATCCGTCGAGGCGGATTAATAGGACTCGTAAGTAACATCATACTAAATGCGTTTATTTAAGTGATAACTAATCGAAGTGAAGTGTTTACGTACAATATATCGCGTTAAGTCATTTTGTTTACAAAATAATTATCATAAATAACTTAATCATTCTAACGGCGAATCCATTGTGTTTTATTCAAGTAAACGTGAATTTTATTGTAAAGCTGTGAATTAATACGTTATTCAATAATTAAATACGATTAAAAATAGTTATATCGAAGATAGTTCCAGAACATTGTCTGAATAAAACGTAATAATTTGTTATTTAACTTTAAATAAATTACTAAATAATATAATTGAAAGTATCTGGTAAATTTCTACTGTTATATAGTATATTAGCTTGAATAGCAGGATAAAGAGCTGTTGTTTAGATTTCTATAAAAATACATTCGGGAGTGATTTAAATAAACACGTGTGATATCATTATCGCCATAACATTTTATCTAAGCGCTGTAATCAAATGATTATTAATGGCTGATTATTCAATTAACAGTTGCAATATATCCAGTAACACATGAAAACAGTGTTAGTAATACAAAGAGATTGTAGTTTGTGATCTTAATTGATATTCGACTTGTAAAGTGCAAAGAACACGTAAGGTTCATTTCAGAGACATCTGAAATATCATTATTGGTACACAGTTACTAACGAGAGGGTGTATTTTAGTCGAATACAGTAATTAATAATATGTGTTACAATCAGCTCACTTAATAGGTAATTTAAATACAATTTTAGCTCCTGGAACCATTTGGGTTTTCAGTTTGAGCAAGTTATCAGTGTGTAGCAATTCTGGGGTCTGCCTGAAATCCATGACTTATATTTACAAGCTAAAACAGATGAACTCATGTTAAATCAGTATTTATACTAATCTCGAACGAAACCTACATTGGAATCAAGGCAAACCAAAGATATGTGAGGCGATATACGACGGGTCGGTTAAACTTGTAATGGTATTATTTAGTGAATACTTATATAAAAAAAGAAGAATACTATTATACATTTAGCGTTAGTACTCAGGTACTGATAAAAAAATTAAATTATTCTTCAGAGAGAGAGAGAGAGAAGGAGGAAAACATATCCAAGAACGGAGAAGACGGAGAAACATATCCGACGGGACTCTATCCTTAAAGCAGCGTTCAACCCAAGGGATGGACGCAAAGTAGTCACGAATTCCATCCCAGTCTGCTGAAGAGTAGCGTCAAAGCCGTCACTTACTCTACAATGACCTACATTGGACACCTTGGAGCAGACCAGACAATGGTCGGAGTTACCTGAAGCGGCATGCACCGAAATACTGTACTGGTCTGGGTGACTCGTCAGCAGAAAGTCTAACAGAGAGGGCGACTGACCATGGCCATGCGTGAAAGCGAATTCATGAGTGACTCTTCCCGCATTGTCTGTTTTGGCGGAGCCCAACCAGGACTCATGGCTGGCGTAAAAATCCCCCAAAAACACCATTTCCGCGTTCAGAAACTGCTCCTGCGCATCATCTGCCACCTGACTCACGTATTCGAAGAGTTGAGTTGTCTTGGCATCTCCTGTATGGGAACGGTAGAGGCACACATAAATCTGACTTAAACAGTCATGGTATACGTGTATTCAGATAATTGAAAAGGATGGATCCCCTAGGCAGCGGCAAACAGCGACAACAAACATCCGCCCTAATAAACACGCACACCCCTCCTTTAGCAGAGAAACTTCCCTCATTAACGTAGCCGGGGTATACCAGGTAAGTCGAGTCGACGCCCCTTGTAAAATGTATAGAAGCTTCGCGACACAGAACAAAGAGGTAAGGCAGGGCACAGACAAGACACGGACATGACGCTTTCGGCGACTGCGCTCTATCCTAAAACATAAAGAAGAGACGAGCCGCGGACAAAACGTCGCCGTGCATGGTAAATAAACGTGCGTGGCTTAAGTAAATAGCACTTGAATAAATACAATATTCATCAATATCGCTCTCATTTATTATCTGAAACACTTGTAACGACGACTCTGAAACGATGGAAAAAACAACAACCAACATTGCAGGTCTATTTAAAATAATATTTATATCAATAGGTGAGTAGTTTAACATTATTATATATTATTCAAACGTTATTAAGTTATTATTTTTATCTAGTTATATAAATATTAGGTTACAGAAAAAAAAGAAATTGGAGGAAACCCAATTTTCAGTACTAACATTTTTGCATTTTTTTTAGAAATGACAAATCTAATTTTATGTTTTTTTTTTGTGTATGAATGAGACAACATTAAGCTAACAAGCAGCAACTTTTATTACATTTTTGAAAAGTGACAGCTGTTAAGTAATACGAAATTTATCATCAAAATGGATAGCATTTAGGAAAGTACTGTTTTTGAAGATCTTGAAATCAACTTTCAAACAAAATATAAATAATGGAAATAGCTATTAAATTACAGGAATAACGAACTCATGAATTTGTAAGAAAATTTTGGCAATTTCATAGGTAAAGACCTATTATCAATCCACTATGTTTAAACACTTCAATTTGGCATTCTGTTTTCTTATTTCTTCGGTTTTTTGTATTTTCACTTGCTACGATTCTGACATAAGTGTGGGAACGAGCACTCCCCTAAGTACAGCCATTCGGGCCCTTTTTAAGATACGATTTGGCTGCGCATAAAAATCATAAATACCACAGTCATAATTTCCATCTCTCGTAAACTTCGCACCCAAGTATATGAACTCTTTCACTTGTTCGACTCTGTCTCCTTCAATCAAGATTGTGCAATTTCTCATGCTTTCTACTCTTTCCATCAATTTGGTTTTATTTACATTCTCTTTTATTATTTTGCTATCTAGGGTACCATGCATAATATTCCATTGCCTACAGCTTCTGCTCCGATCATGCCTATATTAGTTAATCATCAGTGTACAGGAGGCTTTTGACGCTCAAGTAATTCATTCTTATTTCACACGCACTCTCTTGTAGTTCTTTCTATTAAACATCATCTATAAATACATAAACAGTCCTGTCGAAGCTACAAATACCTGTCTAACACCTTTTTCGATGTCATACCACTTGGAAGCTCTGTTTGCAAGAATCTCAGTGCTCGTATCAAGCTGCCGTTCGCCCTATTCATATACAATGTTGACCACAATTAATTCATCACCACTTTTTCATAGGCCTACAAGCCTATTACGCTATCACCGTATTTAACGCTAACCTAAAGTAGCGTAATTAATAAAAAACCTAAAGTAATTGTAGTGTAGAGCCATCATTTAGATCAAAATTATTATTTTTTATTTATTTATATTATATATTTATTAATTATGTTTATAAAAACTATGTATACATATAAGTATTTAAATTGATAGCATAGGGTTTGATCGAAACTTCATAGGTAAAATAATAATAACCTAATATAAATGTGAAAGTCAGTTTATTTGTTATGCTTCTACGATTTAATTACGCAACTTATCATTATTAAGTTTTGCAAACACGTTGTCAGGATCCTTTTTATTTACACCCCTGACAATGTGCGTGCAAAAGGAAGGATTAAAAAACCCTAAATGCAAAAAGGTACCTTTGGTTTCATCTAAAAATAACTTTTAGACGAATGTATTGACTTAACTAACCAGGGCCAGAGTTAATATTTTCTTAAAGGAGTCAAGTCTTGAGAAGTTTATATAGGTGAAATAATAATGTGCGTCAAATATATGTACAAATAAATATCATTTTTGCACTTTCAGTCTCAACTCATGTTACGGAGGCTGCATTCCTCAGATGTTACCAAGGGTATGTACTAATATTTTAAGAAGCTATCCACTCATGATTTGTAAGAAATATTAAAAAATTGGTCAAGGGCCAATAACACAACCAGATTAAGGGACAAATTTAACGTTGCTTTTGGCAAACTGGAGTTACTAATATAACTCGCAGCAAACTGAAGTGATGATGCACTGGCCACATCTGACGAAGGCCCAATGGCCGCAAACGAGTCCTAGCATGGAGACTGCAAATCGGTAAATAGATGGTGTGGAGCCCCACAGCCAGTTAAACTGGTGACTCACCAATCTTACATTGCGAATGCAGCAAACAAAAAAACCGGCCAATTGCGAGTCGGACTCGCATACCGAGGGTTCCGTACAAACCTGTAGGTATATAAGTAAAAGTTTACCCCATCACGACAATCAAGTCATAGTTATGGTAGTAGTAACTTTAAAATTTTCATAAATATTTTTTACTATATGATGTACTTAACTAAAAATTAGTGAGTATTGAGAGAGACTAATTACTGAGTATTAGATATAAATTTCAGTTTGATACCTCCACGCGTTCCTGAGAAAAACGGTCTTGACAGACGGACGGAAGGACGGACGGACAAAGAAGTGATCCATAAGGGTTCGGTTTTTTCCTTTTGAGGTACGGAACCCTAAAAATAAACATAGATACAGACGAACATAGACCATACCTAAAACATTACATAAAAACAATCTTGTAGTATTTGATAGTCGACTCCATAAGATCAGTAATTCTTTCGGGGTAACTGTATACGCTTCTACAACAAGCCTCCTAATAAAATGAAATATTCATATATTTAATTATATTATATTCATAATTATATTTTTATATTGTATAATATGATATAATTATTTTCATAAATTTAAAAGTCCAATTGTTACTAAAATTTTCCAAAAAGGCTATTATAAAAGTCAAGAATATTTAGACGACAAACAAGCTTGTATATACGGTTGGCTCTCAATATGCTACTCAAAAAATATTGTAATTAGATTATGTAAACAAACGTTTACATAATGTTTCTTGCCGGAGTCTTCTCAGGATAGGGCCTCGTTTCGAACCGGTGGTCCATTTGGTAAACATTACTCTGATTTTTTTTTATGTATTGACGTTTTAATGATCTACACAGAATAAATGCGTTATGAATTTTTTACTTTGACTTAGAACCGCTTCCTTTTTGAAGATATTAAAAAGCGAGACGCCGGATGCGCTGAAAAACTTAGCTGAGTTAGATTGGATGCGGAAGGTGGAGGATCGGGTGCTGTGAGGCAGGCCTATAATCCAGTAGAAGACTACAATAGTCTAAAATTGATTGATAAGTTCAGATGTTGATAAATTAAGGTTTTCGGACTTTTCCCTTTACTTATGCTTGGGTGCTTCCTGTTGGAAGTAACGGTAATATTGAATACGGGAAGGGGTATGAATCTATATATTTTGCGTCTTGATTAATTGCGTTGACTCAGAAGTTAAATTTTTACTAGCTGCGCGCATTGGCCCAACCCGGCATATATAGCACCTTACCGGTGGAGTTTCCTAAATTTTTCTTTCACACAATTCTTGTTTTATTTTCGTGCGGAAATGGCCCCGGATACCCCCTCGCCAGCCAGCGGGGTGGTTATGCTGGATTCGAACCGAGTAAAATCGCACGCCGTCTCTTGTCTTCAGACGCCGGGGTGTAAGGTGTGCCGATAAGGCATTTCCCTCGCACTCCGGCTGACTCAGGGTCATTTCCGGTTTCGAAATGGCCCCTTTGGGTTTGGGGTACACGGTGTCCCCGACTTGCCCCTGGAAAGAGAGGCGATGCGCAACGCGCCGCCGCCCCGGCCTGATTCTGTTAGGATGACAGGCGGCTCCACCTATCACTCCCAAGCCTGCACTCATGGAGGATGGAATGCTAAGGCTAATGTTAGATAAACCCCTATATGTCATTAACATGTTCTATATTAAATACACTGTTTCAGTTCAATAAGTAACATGAAGGAACTGCCCGTGGAGCAATCCCCAGAGTTTTACAACACAACATACATGAAGCTCAACACTTCCGTCGTAATATTGACCCACGGGTATTCATCTGAAATGAACAAAAAACATGAGGATGTTCTAACCAGCTATATGCATAGATATAACGATACAATGAGTTACTGTGCTTTTAATTGAAAAGTAGAAGCCAAAGCTTATTTAGCACCTATAACTGATCCCATAAGAAATGCTACGGGCATAGGACTTTTGCTAGTTGACTATCCTCTAGTTTCAATAATAGCTGCTAAGGTAAGATAAGTGTATACAACCCTATACAGAGTAAAAACGTCAAGAGTGTTCAGAGGATTATTTCGTCAATTTTAAGATATTGTAAAACTTTAGACTGATGTCGCTTAACACATGAAATGACAAAAACTACGACTACGTACATTCACGGCTGTCATACATCTCATATATTTGAAATTTTGCAATAACTTTAAATTTGACGTAACAATCATCTGGCTGGACACATGACTCCCTTAACGTTTTCATTCTGTATTATATATACCTCGCTTAATGATTTCTTCCCTTCTTCATCCTAGCGCCAATATCGGTTGCATCCGCAACTTATGCATTTGGATCCCGGGTCCGTTTGTACTCCTTTGCCTAACTTTGGTTTATTTTGGCATACTCGGGAGCAATTACCGTCTGACCAACCTCGAGAGGAATATCTGCGCCAAAGCCACATCCTTCAGTCAACAGGTGCATCGGTTTACAGTTGAAGTTGGCTTGGGATCCGAAGATCTAGCTGGCGCTCCATATATCAAACTCGGCCAGTGACTATAATTGTGTAACTGAGGGCAACGCCTGCAACCTCTAATAATGTACAAGTTAAAACATTACTTACTACAAAATAGTTATTATTAGCAATCTTACAAAAAATTCTATGGCTACCTATTAGTATATCGGTTGCATGGAATAAAAAATTTGGTCAGTGACCAACTGAACAATGGTCACCTAATTCACCCTTTTTTATCTGGTGCGAAAAGCACATCAGAGCTAGCGACCAAAGTTGTTATCAGTTTTCTTATCCTGGTTACGCACCAGCTGACCCAGACGGTATGGTAACAATGGCTCACTTATCCCAGGGTGCCTTTTCACAAAGATAATAAATACCTAACTAAGTAACAATAAACACCAAAATAAACTACAAATAATTAACTTTTTTTTTGTATGTATTTATAAAAAAAAAAGTATATAAGTATGTTTATCCACGTTCTACAACCCATAACACAAGCTATAATATATAAGCTATAATATGCTTACTTTGGGTCTAGAAAGCGCTGTGTAGAATGTCGTAGAATATTTATAGAATATTTATTAATATTTATCTGAACATGTCAAGGGGACCCTTCAAAGAAACAAATTGGAGGTTTCATACATATAATTGTCCAAAAGATTATATACACATACAGCAACTCAGAACGCCAGTGCTAATCTAAACATAACATAAGTAATACACAATAGTTATACATAAGTCCTTGGCTGGGTTTTCTTGAGATATCAGATAATTCTAACAATCTTGAGCTCACGTTCGGAGCAGCAACGATGCTGGTCTGAGTTATGGTGGAACAGTTATTAGGAGAAGGTTATTCACACCTTGTTACTCTCCTGAACGCCTTATTGGAGCAGCAAAACGGTGGGCTGAAGTTTAACTTAACAATGTTAACGAGTAAGGTTATGTAAAAATAAATAAAAAAATCAGTACGTGACCTTGTGGCCAAGCTGGTCCGTCCCCGAGGTGTGCCGCGCAGGTCTTGGGTGCGATCTGTGAGCCAGCGGGATCTGTGTACAGAATCCGGCCTCTTCCTGACAAAGTTCACGCCTCCAGCCTCTTTGATTCTCAGGTGTTTCCAGGTGTCGCCGTGCACGCAATGCCCAGGATCAGGGTGACGAACAGCTCACAATGCACGATACTCTCTCCAACCAAGAATTAATTTCACAATAAATTGGACCATGTTTTGCAAAAATGTTCCAATCGACACCAAACCCGTTTCGAGATATTTGACTTTTTAGATAAATACGATATTTCTTCCATCAGGCTTATTAAGGCGTAACTTTTGTTGCATGGATGGGTACTTAATTATTGCTACTATAATAAACTAGTAAAAATATGTACTTATTTCTTACGGTTTCAAAGATATTAAGGAAAAACTGATGGGGATCATTTATGCAAATAACATTTTTATATAAATAATCGTAAATTTTCTCTTTTACAAAAATGATCCTATAGCAAAAGAAACTTGAATAAGGTACAAAAAGAATACTTTTGTTTATTTATAAACTCTTGTTTTATTTTTATTACAAAGTATTTGCATAGGAACAATAAAAAATTAACAAGTTTCAATCAAAACTTCAATAAAATAAAAATTACAAATCTTCTCTTTATTAAACAAAACGAAACGTAAAATTTTAACACAAAATATGTCATAATATTTTAATAAAATCAGCATTTCTATCAAGAAATAAGTATTTAACTTTTTTTTATTATCATAACTAAAATCAACATATTCATAGTAGTAGAAAAACTATACCCGTTCTTAAATATGGACTTTTACTATTTTAACTATCAAAAGTTAAATAAATTTTTAACATCGCAATTATGATCCACGTCACATAAACCGTTTTTGTAGAAATATTTCTTCGCAATGTGTTATAAAATCCCACAATTACAACATTTTGAATCATTTTTGTAGTTTGTGTATGAATTTATGATCTTAAAGAAAATGATTCAAGTACAATGAATCGTTTTTGCAAATAAATTTTAACATCGCAATCATGATCCATATCACATGAACCGTTTTTGTAGAAACATTACTTTGCAATGTGTAATAAAATCTCATAATTACAACATTTTGAATCATTTTTGCAGTATGTGTATGAATTTATAATCATTAAGAATATGATTCAAGTAAAATGAATCGTTTTTTTTTTTCAAATAAATAAATTATCACTTCCATATAATGGTCAAAACGATCCTCAACTTTGACAGCTTTTTTTTATATTGGGAGTGGTTGGATTTTGATCTTACACTGTTAGTATATAAAGTCACGTTTTCTTTATACGATGGCATATTTATCTCAAAAATTATGAAATTGTCGGTTGGAACATTTTTGCAAAACATGGTCCAATTACGCAGCAGAAATGACAGACCAAACTCAATTACTCCACAGATAACAGATCAAAAAGTCCCGACTCACGTTCGTGACCTGTATTTATAACACACGAACCCGAATTTACCAGAACAACTAACCCTACATCCGGCTTCCATCTGAGCCTTTCTTATTACTAGAATCCTCTCGAAATCCGTCAGCACCGGAACTAAACGGAAATTTCTAGACACAATACTAAACTCCTTACAAAAAAACTGTAAACAGACACGGAAAGCGAAGTGGCAAATTACAGGCGCCATCTCGCGCCCAGAAGCGTAAAAATTCAGAGACCTCAACGATATCACGAATGTTAAGTTGTTAAGACGAATCAATAGATGTCGCTAAGATGCATAAAAATTGATACAAAGTATGTCGGTCTCGAACCGACAAAAATCGCACAGAAACGATATCCCTGAGACCTCGACCAGCTTTGACCGCCAACGTTGGGTTGAACGCTGAAATGTTATTAGGCATCAAACCCTCCTCTGCAGAGAGGCGCGCGCGGAAACAACGGTTAGCCCGAACCATCACGCGTCATCGCCAGGTCCGCGAACAAGAAGGACGAGGATCGTTCTGGAGTCTCCGCATCAAAGTGCGCCTTCTGCGGCAGAGTAGAGCACTAGACTTTTCCCAATCCGTTTCCGCCGCCTCTTTTGCGCCCATCACTACCTCGGCGATGATTTTCCTGAGATTCTAGCTGCCGACTATAGCCAGTACCGGGTCTGTAAGGCACCGCGGTACCTCCCCAGCCATTCCTCCATTACTGGTCTTACCACCACAATCGAGGCGTGTCCTCCACTTCGTTGCCCAAGCCGTTCTTTCTCTCTCTCATGAGTATCTTTTTTTTTTTTTTTTTTTATCGTGCGGAAATCCCTTCGGATACCCCCCCGCGTGCCAGCGGGGGCGGTTATGTCGGGCTTGAACCGACTAAAACCGCACGCCGTCTCGGGTCTACAGACGCCGGGGTGTAAGGTTGCCCATAGAGCATATCCCTCGCACCCCGACTATCCCTCGCACCCCGACGCTCTCATGAGTATCTGGCGGAGCTGGGATAGCTGCTCCTCAGTTTCCCGTAGTGCAGGTCCAAATTTCGATCTAGTACCTCCCCACGCCTCTGATGTAACTACGCAAGGACCCTCACTTCCAGGTCGTGTTGAGGCGTCCCGGCTAGAAGACTCGCCGCTTCAAAGAAGACCGTCCAAAAACGCTTTATGATAGTGATGGCCAGCGCCCGCATTGAGGATCATAGCATAAATTCGTTCACCCTGCTTTTCATGAGTAACACAGTGATATTCATTGAATAAAAACATGGTAACGCAGTTAAGTAATTGATGTCGGTACCTTTTTTTTTTCGTGCGGCAATCTCGGATATCCCCCCCCCCCCCCCCCACCGCCAGCTAGCGGGGGCGGTTAATCATTGAGGAATTTCACATTAAAAAAAGAGTGTCTGTGAATCTGGCCGGTTTCCGTAAATCGGGAGCATTGCCTTGTAAATCTATATTTATAAGTATTACTTTAAGACCTAAAATTACTATTTACACTTTTCAGGTTGCCAAAATATTCGCAGTTGCCTTAGTAGCACTGGTATTGAAAGGTTTGAATGCGGCATTTATTACTTTAATAGGCCATTCAGAGGGTGCGCACCTTTTTGGAAATACTGCCCGAGGCTTTCATGACATAACAGGAAGTTTGATTGGACAGTTAGTAACAAGATTTTTTAATTAAAGTTGAACTACCATCATAAAAAACGAGTGTTCATGAATTGCAATTCTAACCCACTCAACATCATCATCCGAGCACTGGCTGTCGTCTGACACCCCCAACCCCGCTAGATCTTTAGTGCCGAAGGCCTGTTGGGCAACATTCACTCAAACCAAACACAAGCTATTTTGCTTAGCAAGAGGGGTTAATAGGATAGGTATATAATATCTCGTAGTAATGTATTGTTTATATTTGTATACTTTTTTCTTATAATCATAAAACTTGCATGCTTTTGATTCCCTTGCATATAATGTTACTTGGCGGACATAACCCACAGGTTTTTTTTTTTAATTATTACAATTGGGGACACCGGAAGCCGGACGGACGCTCCACCCATGAAGCTTGTGGACCACTTCATCCATTTCCCCTGCCCCCCGTTGGGGAGAGCGTGGTTATTCCAGCATTCACGGCGCCCCTACAAACCTTTTTGTGTCCTTGCAGAATCTTACGATCTGTTCCACCCTCAGGTCCTTCAACTCCTCCGTGTCAAGTGTGTCCGATCCCAGAAGTTCCCATCTAATTAGTGAGTACATGGGACATTCGGCCAGCAGGTGGAAACTGATTTCTTCTGTCTCCATGCACTCCGGACACTTGGGGTCAGTCTTCACTCCGATCACTGTCAGGTGTCTGTTCAGTCTGCAGTGTCCTGTTATTACTGCAATGACTAGCCTCATGTTCCCTCTTGAGAGTTTTGTCAGTTGGCTTGTCTTTATCTTGTCAATGCCCTTGATAAAGATCTTCGACTGTCTCATGCCTGTCGATGATCTACATCGTCGGTTATTGTCTGCTGTAATACTGCAGCGAATTACTCCCTTGGTGATTTTGTGCGATATTGGGAGCCAGGGCTCCGGCCCCACCAAGGTTTTATCGGCGCCGTCTCTGGCAAGTTTATCAGCTGTCTCGTTGCCCATGGCGACTGTTGAGTCAACTTTTCTGGCCAGTTTCTCTAGTGACTCTTTAAATTCCTTTACGATTGCTGAGGTCGTTTCCGCTTTGCTTAGTGCCTTCAGCACCGCCTGGCTGTCGCTGTAGATGGTCACCCTGTTGATGTTGTTCAGGTGTTCGACCAGCTCAGCACATTCCTTTAAGGCGTATACTTCAGCTTGAAAGACACTTGCGCATCTGCCTAAGGATATTGATTTATTTATCTCTGATCCGTCTACGCACTTAATGTGTATTCCAGATCCTGATAGCTTTGTTGTTTCCTTTCTTGAGCCGTCTGTGTAGCAGACCGTGCCACCTGCATCTGTCCTCCAGTCGTCTCTTGGTCCTATGTGTACTCTGTACTTCTTGTCGAAGATTCTCTCCTTCCTGATCAAGTCATTGTTATAGAGGATCATCGACAGCCTCTCTTCGTAATTCTTGCTGATACTGGCATGGCCTTTGTCCATAATGGTACCGGTCCAATTGGCCAGTACTCCTGAGTTTGAACCATTGTTCGGTTGCTTTTCTTTTAATTTCTAAGTCCAAGGGATTAAGCCCCAATATGATTTCGAGCGCGGCTGTGGGGGTTGTCCTCATCGCGCCCGTGGTCATCAGAGCTGCTAACCTTTGTACTTTGTCTAGTTCGGCTTTATTTCTCCCAATGGCAGTTTGATGCCACCATACAAGGGACCATGTAGGATTCTTGGCAGAATAATTGCTTTGTAGATCCAAAGCACTATCGCTGGTTTCATCCCCCACTTTCTTCCTATTGCGCTTTTGCACTGCATCATAGCCATTTTGGCTTTTAGGCATGTGTTGCTGATGTGAGTCTTGAAGGTGAGCTTGCTATCCAGTGTTACCCCTAGATATTTTACTTCCTTGACAGTTTCCAAGGCTTGGTTATCCAGGCGCACTGGCGCAGTTCTTCCTATTTTTCTTTTATTGGTGAACAATACTATCTTGGTTTTATCAGGGTTGAGGTTAAGACCTTTGCTCCTGCACCATACTAGTGTTTCTTTTATGCCTCTGTTCATGATGTCGCACATGACGCTGAGAACTTTGCCTGTGATCAGGAGCACTCCATCGTCCGAGTACACTTGTGTGTATATGTGCATCCTGTTAATCTTGTTTACTAGTTCGTTTATTAACAGGCACCACAGTAGTGGCGATAGACATCCTCCTTGTGGGAAGCCTCTTCTCGCTATCACCGTGTGTGTTGTTCCTGCAATCTCTGCTTTTATCAGTCGGTGTCTTAGCATAGCTTTCACCCATTCTGATATGTCTTTGTCGATTCCTTCGCGATCTAGTGCGGCCTCTATCGATTCTGGGGTGGCTCTGTCAAAAGCGCCCTCTACATCAAAGAAGCAGCCCAGTGCATATTCTGTGTTGTCTTTTGATCTCTGCACTTTTGTCACCAGATTATGGAGGGCCGTTTCGGTGGACTTGCCCTCCATATAAACATGTTGATTTTGGTGGAGTGGAGATCCATTCTTGTTTATTTGTTCTCTTACTAATCTGTCCAGCATTTTTTCTAATGTCTTAAGAAGGAATGAAGAGAGGCTAATGCACCTGAAGGATTTGGCCTCTTGATATGATGTCTTCCCGGGTTTCGGGATGAACACTGCTCTTACCTCTTTCTATTTTCTTGGGATATATCCAGCTCTGATACTACTGTTGTAGAGAGCCAGCATATCTTTGCTTGTGTACTTGCTGGCTACTTGTAACATTTTAGGGAAGATTTCGTCCGGTCCAGCCACCTTGTATGGCTGGAATGATCGTATACTCCACTGTAAATGTTGTTCTGTGATAAGGGCCTTCGACTGTGAGTCCTCTATGGGGTTTGAGTCTATCGACGTGTTATCATCCTCATATTCTTCGCATTCTGGGAAGTGTGTTTCCAGCATGACCTCAAGTATCCTCTTGGGGTCCGTTAGTAACTCTTTCCCTATCTTGATACTTCCTAGTTTACATGTGTTAACTTTAGAGGATGTTTTCACAAGTCGTGCCGCGTCAGGTTGTTTTTCGACTCCTGTGCAGAACGCCTTCCAACTTGTTCTGTTCTCTTTTCTACATTCTTGTAAATATTTCTTTCCTCTCTGTACGCGTGCCAGCTCTCATCATCGTCCTTCTTCAGAGCGTGTTTGAGAGCTCGCCGTGTTCTTTTCCTTTGTTTGCCTAGTGCTTTAGTCCACCAGGGTTGCCCTTTGCCTAGTTTTATCTCCTTGAGTGGGCATGCCTTGTGGTATGCTTCCCTAAGAGCTTCGTCCAGTCTATTAGCTTCTTCTTCTATTTCTTTTTTATCTATTAATAAGGTTTCACCTCCCGGGTTCCATTTCTATATATGGTGTTCGGATGTAGCCCAGTTGGTCTTCCTCGCATTTCTTATCATAATCTTGTCTATCTTGGTCTTTAGACTGAAGGTGATTCTTCGGTGATCCGACATTGAGTCACTTTCGTCTATTTTCCAGTCCTTGATGTACTGGCTTATACTGTTCGTAGCGATAGTAATATCCAGCACTTCTCTTCTAGATTTGGTGACAAACGTAGGCGTGTTGCCCACGTTTAGAATCTCCATTCCTGTGGTACTAATGAAATCCAGGAGTAAGTCCCCCTTTTTATTGCAGTCTGTGCTGCCCCATACCACATGGTGGGCGTTGGCATCACAACCTAGAATAATAGGAATGTTCTTACCTTGGTATTTTCTTGTTATTTCCTCCATTTCCTGGGATGGTGGCTCGAAGTTCCTTTCGCTGGGTAGGTACGCAGAGACAAAGAGCACTCTTACTTTGTTTCCTGCTTTCGCTTGTACTGTCACTGCAATACTAGCGAGGTCACTGTAACAATCTGCCTTTATTAGTTCTATCGATCTCACTCTGCTGCTGGCGTAGATGCATGCCCTTGGTTTTGACTCACCATCAGCATGATAGAAGATGTCTCCTCCAAGTGAGCCCAGCCCAGTCACGCGTCCGTTATAGACGTGTGGTTCTTGCAGCAGAGCGATATCGATTTTCTTTTCCACCACATAGTTGCACAGCTCATTCATGGCATCGTGGCAGTGGTGGAGATTTACTTGGACTATTCTTATTTTTTGTGTGTGTTTTTGTGGTGTGTTTCTGGGTGTGTTCGTTTGTTTGTGTTGATGTATGTCTGCGTGTGTGTGTGTTATTGCTCCCTCCCTATTTGGTCTTCGCGTTGGGAGACTGCACCCCTTTCCAATGTGGTTGTAGCGATGCTACACTTGGTGGGGGTGTCAGGTCCTTCCGCGTCGTAGGGGGGGGGGTGTGCGGGGCTAGCCTGTCAGTGGGGCCTGCGACATTCAGTGGGGACATCTTTCTGTGAGGTGCCCGCTTGCTATCCGTCTCCCCCGCCTTCGGGCTTTGGCCCTCCGTGTTACGTACCTGTTGTGTGCTGTTGGGTGTTGTGCTCGGTCGGCTGAATCCACTCCCTGCGGTGGGGTTGTCGGCAGGCACCGCACCCAGTGACTTTGTTGTGGGGTGCTTTGGACAGACGTCTTTGCAGATGCATCTGGCTTCTGGTTCGGCAGGTGCTTTGCCCAGAAGCCTGGCGTGGACCCTGGTAGCCTGGTAATGGAGCCAGATGGTTTCCTGCGTTGCGACTTCCTGAGGGACCCCCATCATAAGTCGTACTCCCAGGGGGAGTATTTCCCTGCGAATGAAGGACCACTCAGGGAACCGCAGCTCTTCCCTGTAGACGTTTTGCCTTCGCAAAAAGTACATTTCGTCTACAGGTATCTTCTCGGTGCTACCTGGGATCCAGATCGACATCCTATATTTGTCGAGCTTCCTGGGTCTCAGGGGTACTCCATCCTGGTCTCCGAAGTCGCAGTATAATAACCAGGTCATCGCCTCCTCGGTGGTTGGTGTCACAAGGAAATATCCCTCTGCCACCAAACCCGAGGCATCGAATGCCACGTGACGGCCGCGTTCATCGGCTTCCTCCTGTAAGGTCTTGAGGATCTTGTCTGTCAGTCTTGTCCTGATCTCAGCCGCGGTTGCTTCGTCCATCGCCACCCCGTCCTCCCGCTGGATGATGACCGAGAGATCACTCTGACCCGCTTTGGGTCTTTGTGTTCCCTCGTTACTTGCGGTCTTGGGTCGTTTTGGTGGACGTTGCTGGGTCTTCTCGTCAGGATCGGTGCTCTGACGTTTTACTTTTTGAGGTTTCGAACCGGCCCCTCCCTGAGGCACAGTCGTTGACACTGCGGCTGACGAGCCCCGGGGTTTGATCTGGTTCGATAGCTCAACCTGTTTTTTCCTACGAGCCTTTAACCTTTTATACATGGACTTGGTTATTGACTCCTTGGACTGAATATTACTTTGAACATTGCTCTCTGCAATGCTCATTTGGGTCAGGTCGTCCCCGAGAGTCTCTGATAGAGACCTACCGGGACGTACCACCTGACCGCGGGGTTTCTTAATGTCTAAGTTAGATGACGCACGGGTGTCCCCGCCAGAATACGAGGGACTGCCTAAACCTTGGGAAGGTCCAGGGGGGATTCTCCGGCTTCGCCGGGACCCCCCTGGGGTGTATCATATTGTTTTTTGTCCATTGCGCTAAAGAATTTTCCGAGGCTGCCGTTTTTGCTGGATGGGGTAGGAATATGTCGACGTCCCGGCACGCTAGCCCCGCAACCTCACCCGTGATCGAGTGTGGCTGCCAGTCCTTCGCACCGATAAGTCGACATAAAGGATGGGATATTGGATGGGGGGAATTTTTAGCTGTGATTTTTGTTGCGGCTGTTTCTTAGGGTAAGGTAACCACTAGCCTGGCTCTGGGGATCTTCGCGACCTGCGCTCCTCCCAGGCCTTAGCCAGACTCTACACCGGACAGGTGTTGAGAATAGGGGTTCACCAACCCGACGCGCATTTGCATCGGGTGGATACGCCCCGCCCCACCCATAGGTTATGCGTTTACCTAACATATATTTACTAACTTGTAATATCAATATAGAACGCATAACCGGTGAATATACGGTTCTAGGATATTTTATGTTTCAAAACCTATGCTATCTAATTGTCCCTCGCTTAGATAAATGTTTTACATACAAGCATACATATACTCGTGCCTCTTTTCCGCCGGGGTAGGCAGAGCCAACAGCCCGCTATCTGCTTCTGTCGTTACACACTTCACAAGCTTTCCCTACTGTCTGTCACAAAACCTTTCATGCAAGGTCGGTATATATTCTGCGAGGTTGACCCCGGTTTGCACGTTCCTAACATACTTGGCGTATTATTCGGTCAAAAGTCATTCGTTCGACGTAAAAACTACCTTAGCAAACCATATTCAGTTCTTGTTTCAACATTCTTTTTCGGGTCACTTTCATACATTAATGTGGGGACTAGCACGCTATAAATATTATAACTTTGCTAATTAAGTATTTATAGAGATTATGTTTTTTAGAGTCATTGGCCTGGATCCAGGGAAACCACCAATCGAGCCACCGTTGGATTTGACATGTGCAAAATTGGTCTACTGTGTTGACACAAACCCTAACCTCTTAGGCACTAATGTAGCTAGGTGCCATATTAATTTTTGGGTCAACTATGGCTGTAGCATTCAACCGGGATGTCAGTCATTTATAAGTAAGTATGCGGGACAAGGGTTACGACCCCAAAAACTTGGATTTATCTTCAAACTAGCCCCCTATAGTACACAAAAAATGTAAAAATGCTATCGCTCACTTTTGCAAGCTTCGCTTAAACAAAATTGGAGAAACACACAAAACAGTTTATGAGACTTGACAGTTATTATAGTTTCTTTTTCAAACGCATTTGTCTATTATGCATTTGTATATAATAATAGGTCTTTACCTATGAAATTGCCGAAATTTTCTTACAAATTCATGAGTTCGTTATTCCTGTAATTTAATAGCTATTTCCATTATTTATATTTTGCTTGAAAGTTGATTTCAAGATTTTACAACTCTGTATTAAATTTTGTTTTTATAGGCCGCTTGATAAATTAATTCGATCTTCAAAAACAGTACTTCCTAAATGCTATCCATTTTGATGATAAATTTCGTATTACTTAACAGCTGTCACTTTTCAAAAATGTAATAAAAGTTGCTGTTTGTTAGCTTAATGTTGTCTCATTCATACATGAAAAAAATCATAAAATTTGGATATGTCATTCCTAAAAAAAATGCTAAAATGTTAGTACTGAAAATTGGGTTTCCTTCAATTTCTTCAAGAAAAACGGCAATTTCATATGCAACGACCTAATATAATAGGAGTCTGCAATGCGAGTTGACCCACCGTTTTTAGTTCTATTCGGGCGTAGCGTAAAGTTAAGCAAACTCTTCAGCTTTATTATAGCCGTATCTTTATTTTTATTTTTTTCGTGCGGAAATCCGTTCGGATACCCCCCCGCCGGCCAGCGGGGGCGGTTATGTCGGGCTTGCACCGACTAAAACCGCACGCCGTCTTGGGTCTAAAGACGCCGGGGTGTAAGGTTACCCATAGAGCATATCCCTCGCACCCCGACTGACCCTGGGCCATCTACGGTTTCGAGATGGCCCCCTGACTTGCTCTCCACTGTGCCATCTGCTACACAGAGGGACACGTGGAAAGCTTCCGAACAGCCCTCAACAGGGCCATCCTCGCCTCGGTCGGAGTTGGCCGTAGGCGGCAGCGTCTCTCCCACCCTAGGAGAGAGGCGCTGCCGTCTACGTTGCCCAGGGTGCACCGCGCGGAGGTCCCCAACCAAGCACCCCATTATAGCCGTATCTCATGTTGAAGAGAGTAGCACTTCTATCCGTCGTCCAGAAGTATGAAGATTGATAGGTAGATGATGAAATAAGCGGAAGATGAACAAGGCGGTGAAATGAAGAATGTATTGTTTACGGAAAGCTATATGTATATTTGAGACACTGATTTACTAGATTAAACTAAAAATACTAAGTATATGAAACAAGCAAAGCCATATGAAAGAATATAATAACGAGGCGTATGCGCGCGAGTAGCCACAGCGAAAGAGTGACCTGATGTTCCTGCACGATCGTTAGCAAAGCCGGTCGGCTAAGGTGCTGGTCCCAGTTTATGCGCCATAAGCGGAGCGGGTAATCGGAACGACTACTCTATACGAAATGTATAGAATAGCGTCCGCTACACTCATTAAAAATGGCTCTCTTATAGCTATTACAAGATAAAGACTTTTCCATCGATGGAGTGACTGCAGCATGTAAACATTAGGTACCTACGAACATCTGCATTTATTATCTCTTCATATTAATAAGTTAGAATTTTATAAGAAATATATATTTTTTCATCTGTCTATATTGCCCGTATCGTGCTGTTATCAGGTGGCTGCAGCCATGACCGTGCACTAAAAATTATGGCAGACGCAGTAAAGTACCCGGATAGTCTACAGGGAAAAAGTGCTTCCAATTATTATGAATTTGAAAAAAGTATTGGCACTCCGGATTCGGCCTGTGTTAACTACATTGGGCCAAATATTATTTCATGGTATTTTCACATAAGAGCATACTAATAACACGTGTTAAATCATGATTGTAAAAGCTCGCTTTCGATATTGTCGTCATATTGTCATCTTTTTACCTGTATCTTATAATCATTCGGAGACGGCGCAATATTTTTTCTTTTTCCATTCATATCTGCTTGCAGTCATCTCAATATTCACTCCCTTTCCATCCATGTCCGTTCACACCGTCCATCCATCTTCTCTTAGGTCTTTCTCTCTCATTGCAACCATCCGCTTGCATGCTCAATACCTACTTAATATTTTTGACTTTAGTTAATACCTGTTCGAGTAGAATTTGAGATTGAATTTCAGCTATCTTTTTTGTACTTGGCTCAGAATTGTACGAGACTACTATATTCAAGACTAAATAGAAATAAAAAAAACATACTAACTCAACTTCCTTCAACTTAAACCAATTTAAGTGGGCCAAAGCTTAATGACAGTGCTCATTCCAGTAAATGTTCTTAAACCAATGTGAACCGACTATGTACGGTAATTTGAACTAGAGGTGTGGATATAGGATATTCTTTATTATTATAAACTATCCGGGTTCAATGGTAAACGGTGGATCTTACTTTAGAAATGACGGATTTTCATACATCCGTTCAACCCCTGTTCCACCCTCTTAGGAGTAAAATTTTGAAAAACTCTGATACATGTGTACATTTGTTTTCAACCAGTAGTTGAAATATGAAATTTTGGGTTCACTAATGTTTGGCAAAAAACGTTCCCCCTAAGTGTCACATGCCAAAGTATGTTTCCCAAAAAAAAAATACACTGCTGCATGGGTGTTTGTTTCACCTTGGGCAAATAATTTACAGGTAAGAACTTCTATAATAATTATGTTGCTATTATACAAATCAATTCCAGGCTTCGCCGGCCGCTACTGCGGCACACTCGCTGCGCTCACTCGGCTCGCGCTCTGTTGGGGCCACAGTTGTAACCTAACCTATTATAACCCACTTTTCTGGCAGGTCCGATCTAGCCTACGTAACTTATATGAAATTAATGTATTTTACTTTATTTATAATTAATTATTAATGAGACATGCTTTTTGAACGAACTTACTTTTGGAATATAATTTTTTACAAAATAAAGCATTTGCTTAATGTATATTTGACTTAAAAAAATTGAGCAAGTAAAAAGTTGCCAAATGAATATTTGACGAAGTGATCAAAATGCGAAATATAAATTTGCTAAAGATTCTTTTAAGAAATGAAACTATGCGATAAGTTTTTTGGGAAGTGAAATTTGACGAAACGGATTTTGCCAAACGGCAGGATCCCGAATTTTTGTCATTTTTGATTTAAAAATGACGATCAACTATTTATTCCATACAACCGTTTATTCCTTATTTTACCTCCTTAGGGACGAAATTTAGGAACTTGAAATTAAAGCACCGACTGCTGAAAATTCAAGTTTGCAAACTTAGTGGGTCATGGCTCTACGTTAATGAATCAGTTAGTCAGACGACCAATTATGTATAGATAGATATGTTTTTTGTCAATATTATTTTACCTTCTTTATAATCTTGAATATTGGATCATTATGCGAGTCACATTTCATACAAATTCGTTGCATGGTTTGGTCATCATTATCATTAACATCCCAGTGCAAACAACTGAAAAGGTAATGTGTGATTAAACTTAGCTCTATAAGTCGTTATTCACTTTAAGGTTATTGGGATGGCTTAGTAACAAGTTAACAATGTTTCCTGGTATTCAATCTGTTCTCTCGAATTAGAGTGCGTTGTATGTATTATTTTGTCTTTCTACAGTAACACCGGCTCGTTTTACCTATCTACAAATGCGGAATCTCCATTTGGTAGAGGCCTGGCGGGAAGTGATCCAGCGAATCGTACATGCCCATAATTTGTCTCTGATTGTAAAAATCAACTGTAAGTACTGGTCGAAACAACCCGAGCATTCCTACACCTTCAGTGTTTAACTTCGTTATGTTTTATAGTATTATCTTTCTACTAAGTGAATACAACATCCACACATATATCTACGGTTCTTTTTCAGTAGGCTAAGCAGGCTAAACACATATTTTCACTAGCTACACAGCAAGAATGTTTCCTAGCGCATATTATTTATTATCAGAGGTATAAGGTAAATATATATAGCATAACTATAAAATATTTCCTATTTCATCTTAATTTAATAAAAATGTATAAAAAATAGCAATATTTTTTTCACTGAAATAGACCTTGAATAATTATTGCAAGACTAATCTATTTATCGCATTTATACGTCAGTGTAGTAATGCCATTTTATAGATAAGGATTTTTAAATATAATTACAACATATAATTTCACCCAAACTTTAAAATATTGGAATTATAAAGTGTTTTACATTCTAAAATAAAATATATTTTTAATTATTTTTTTATAAATATATTTTAAAGTTACCCAAATCTAATTTCATTATGTTTTGTATCATTATCTTTCTATTAAATACAACAACCACACATATGATTATTTATCATTAGGCTATGCAGAGACCACATATTTCGACTTGCTACGTAGCAAGAATGGTTCCTAGCATATATTATTAGAGCTGTAAGGTGAATATATACAACATACCTATAAAATATTTCCTATGACATCTTGATGGGACTAAAGTGATAAAGTTTTTATGGCCGGACCAGGTAGTTATTTGTAAAAACCAGTTTAAGCTCTATTAGTATGGACTAGATCTATACTAGACTATTATAAAATTGTAAATTAGTTGTGTCTGCAAATTGGAGATATTACAAAAAAAAGTACTTGGGTTATGTTAGATGAAAGATTCTGAACACAAAAATATATTTTTGGAATTCTTGTGTGTTTGCGATGGACATAAAAACGATTTTTATGCAGTTTTTTCTATTAAAAAGATATTGGTCAGACTTAAAATCCGCCGTATGTTTGATTGCAATTGGTTAAGTAGTCGGAGATATGACCAAAAAACGATCACACGGACCTCCACGCGGGCGGAGTTGCCGCCATCAGCTGGAATAAATACATGCTCAAGGTATGTTGACACGGTCGACAGAGGCTTGCCAACACTGTTTAATGACGTTGTTTTTCTTAAAGAAACTGCATTGTAAAATAAGATATTGACCATCTTAACTGAAAGTATAACTTTTCATTATTTTCAGTTCCCAAAATAGGTGAAAATATAAACAATCATCATTTGATTGTTTATATTTTGATTTGTATTCTGAAATATTTAATTTAGGAGTTGCTATAGCCACCTTCGTATTTCACCATCAGACCCTAAATAACATGTCATATCAGAGAGTTTGTCAATTTATAAGTTAAGTCTCTGAGGTGCTCTTCTTGCTCTTGTACTTCTACGAAAAAAAAAAGTAGACAAACTACTTGCTTAATTTCTTAAAGTGGAGCGGCAAACCACTGGCGCCATCTCGCATTCACGGGCGAAAACACAGAGACCTCATCGATAGCACGATTGTTAAGTCCGTAGGTTAGGGATTACGCGACGAATCAATAGATGTAGTTAATAACGAGGCATAAAAATGTTACACCACCTCTCCCCTTAATAGTATTTCTTGCGGTCATGAAACGCATGAAATACAAGCAAGAAGAAACATTAGGTCTGACCAATAAGAAGCCACAAAACAGATATGTACTTTAACCTCAACATAAAATACTCAAACGTATATTGCAGTAGGCACCGATTCTCCAAAAGCATCTACTGAGAATAAAAGTCGGGATGCCCTGACTAGCCAAAATCAATACTCTCTTCAACCGCGATAAATGCCGCAATGCTTCTAATGTTTGCAAACAAACTACTGAACACTAAAGCAGCGATAAGAAAGAGCACTCGATACAGGGTATATTAAAGTGGGTGATATGTCCCACACTGAGGACATACTCACGCCAAAAAACTTAAACTTATTTACACTATTCCTATACTAGTGAGTACCGGTTGTGTAAACAACGCGATTTGCTAACTTACTAAGCAGAAACTGCACCGACACACGGCGGTGGACATACCATAGGCGGTTTCTCTTCACTGTATTTCAGAATGGCCTTAACATGATAGTCTCCCAGGTCTTTACCACTCAAGTCGGCCAGCCTATACACTAAGGGAGAGCGCTTAGCGGTCACAACACATTTCACAAACTTAGGAGCTAATTACAACGGTGGGCAACATTCAAATGTTTTCTCACCTGATTGTAGATGCGATGTATTTCTCTCAGCTTAACACCAAAGTCCGAGGAATCGTCAATGGATACCGAGTCAGGATGACAAGTAATGTCTGACTGTCTATATAGAACTCCATCCCCTATAAATTGCCTACCGTGCACCAAAAAGTAAGGGGTGAAACGAGTGGCTTCGCTTACTGCAGTGTTCAAAGCGCACTGTAGTTCAACGAGGTGCTCATCCCTCTTTTTATGTTGTGATTTCACATAACACGAGATAGCTTGAACTACATTGCGAATAGCTCGTTCAGCCTGATTGGTTTGTGCATGGTATCTTGGATTATAGTAAATGTTCAGTACATTATACTTGGTCAACAGATCTTTAAATTATCTACTAACATATTTGAGGACCATTATCCATATAAATAATTTTACAAACCCCATGAACTAGAAATACGTTCCTCTTTATGAATCTCGCGACTGCAGCGCCTGTGGCAACCCTAATAGGGCATAACATGACATATTTGCTGAAATAGTCCGAGACCACAATTAAATTAACATTTCTTGTGCTTGTGGGAAAGGGTCCAAGCAAATCACAAGAAATGGGCCTAAATGGATTTGATACCCGCTTTGGCCTACCCATTAGGCCAGGACGAGATGTGTTCACAGGTTTGTACTGCTTACAGATCTCACAGTTCCCCACATAATCCTTAACGCTCTCATACATTTTGGGCCAGTAATAATTCAGAGCCAGCCTTTTATGCGTTTTCCAGACACCACCATGGGCGCTGAGCGTGTCATCGTGATACTTTGCGAGGAGAGATAATCTATCCTCTTGGGGTACCACCAGCTTCCAATCAAAATCTGAGGCCAAAGAATATTAATTTTTCGAAAATCTATACAAAAGGTTATCACGAATATCAAAATTAGGAAAATGCCTAGGATTCTTAGGCACACACTTCATGGTGTGAATATACCATGGGTCTTTAGTAGAGCTCGTATCGATGGAATCAATTTTTATTCGGGACAGAGCGGTACTACGTGATCCCATTACGGTGCTTAATGTTGAAATCGAATTGACTCAATCTCATGCTCCAGCGAGCTAGACGACCTGTAGGATTCTTCAACTGGTGGAACCATAGTAGTGAGGCATGGTCTGTAACCACAGTGCATTTTTGTCCCTCGACATACTGTCTAAACCCGTGGTCGTCAAATAGCGGCCCGCGGGCCGCATGCGGCCCGAGAGCATTATTGGTGCGGCCCGCCAGCAAAGTAAATTATTTCAATGGTCAACTGTACCTACATTACTTGTCATAATCATAAACAAAATAAATAAGTCTTTTATTTTTTGTGTTCGAATCCTGCGACGACTGTGACTGACGAGTGACGAACTCCCGAAGTCCCGATACGATAGCCTACCGCGGGCGGCGAGCGGGGAGCGTTGACCCGCGCTCCCCGCTCGCCGCCCGCGCTGCTCGAGCGAGCTATTTCATTTGTTTTATCACACAGGACTGCACGTTTCTTGCTTCATCAATTGCGCGCGCAGTATTCTATGTACCTAGGTATAATGGCGGGAGTGTCATCTAAATGTGCTACTAAAAGAAAGATAACTGACGAAAATAGAAGTTTTCAAGAAAAATGGGAGGAAGAATTTTGTTTTATAAGTGGACATAAATGCGGTACTGCTATCTGTTTAATATGCCGGGAAACTGTCGTCGAAATTAAGCGATACAATTTATTTCGCCACTACACAAGTAAGCATAGTTCATTTACCGAAGCCTACCCCTTAGAAACGGTTGAAAAAAAGAATAAAATAACTAATTTGAAATCGTCAATTCATCGTCAACAAAGCATAATGACGACAGCAGTCGGGCAAAATGAGGCTGTTACAAAAGCTTCATACCAAGTGTGTAATATTCTTGCCATACGCATGAAACCCTTTACTGATGCTGAATTAATGAAAGAGTGTATGATAACTGTTTCGCAAACGTTATTTCAAATTTTTTCAAATAGTAAACAAATAATGGCACAAGTAAAAAAGCTTACACTTTCTGAATCCACGTGTCGCCGCCGTGTTGAAGATATTTCGAAAAATTTGTTTGAGACCTAATTGACAAACTGAAAAACTGCAAATACTTCAGTCTTGCTTGCGATTCCAGTACGGATATAACTTCTATGTCTCAGTGCTCATTATTTGTTCGGTACTGCACAATGGACGGAATCGTAGAAGAAGACTTCTTAGCTGTGATTACCATGAAGGGTCATACGAGAGGTTGTGATTTTATGGAAGTTCTAAAAGAATTTGTAGAAAACCACCGAATACCTATAAATAAATTGATATCAGTTTGTACTGATGGTTGTCCGTCAATGGTGGGTGCAAATAATGGTTTGATTGCTTTAATGAAGAAAGAATGGAATTTACCTAATTTGTTGCCCATTCATTGCTTGCTGCATCAAGAAACTTTGGCATGTAAAATTTCGAATAACATATTAAAAGACGTGATGAATACGATTGTAAACATTATAAATTTTATTCGAGCGCGCGAACTTAATCATCGAAAATTCAAAGATCTTCTTGAAGAATTACAAGCTAATTATGCCGATGTTATTTTACACACAGCCGTCAGATGGTTAAGCAAAGGAAGAGTATTAGAACGGTTCTTTCATTTAAAACACGAAATAATACTTTTTTACAACAAAGTGGCAAAGAATTCCCCCAACTACAGCAAAATGACTGGTGGACATTTGCGGCTTTTTATTTTATTTTATTTTCTTTGGAAAACTTACAGCTAATACAATTCATAGTCGCAAATAATATATAGCTGAAGGCCATTTACAGGTTTTCACGAATAAATTTTAATTTATATAACAAATAAAAAGAAAATAACAGTCGATAAACAACATTTCTACAAAAACTAAAATTAAAACCACCGCAAACAGTTAATCCCCTTCAAAGAACCGTCCCGCCAAATCGTTTCTCAAACGCGAAATGTTAGTGTGAAACAGATCCAAGTCTAGTTCACGACATAATGTATTGAAACATCTGCTCACCCGTATCAAAAATGAGTTTTGTCTGTATGTACACTTAACGAGGGGGACATGAAGTAGGCTAGGATGACGTAGCACTCTGGAGCGCGCTATAAAGCCTAGCTCTCTTAACAACCCGGGAAAATCAACGGCCCCAGTCGCAATCTTAAATAGATACAAAATATCTGCGATGCGTCTTCGTTCATATAAGGGTAGTATATGAAACCTCCTACACCGCACAATGTAGTTCGCGGTATATCTTCGTGTTTTATATTGCAGGAAACGCAGAAACCGCCTCTGAATACGCTCAATCCTATCAATGTTTACGTTATATACTGGGTTCCATACTTGTGAGGCATATTCCAAATGACTGCGTACAAACGCGCAGTATAAAATTTTGAAGGATTTTACATTTATGAAATCTTTCGAGAACCTTAGTATGAAGCCAAGTGCTCTAGAAGCCTTCTTAACCATGTTATCAATATGTGCGTCAAAGAGTAATTTAGAGTCAAAAGTTACACCCAGGTCCCTAACAACACTTACTCTTGTTAAAATAGTATTTTGGAGCTCATATTGAAAGGTGATGGGATTAGGTCTACGAGTATAGGTACTTATGCAACACTTTGAGACGTTAAGTTCCAGCCTGTTGCCTGCAGGAGACAATATCTTTGAAGTCGATCTAGATCCTGCTGGAGACCTAAACAATCACCAGTTTCAGATATCGGGCATAGTATTTTCATATCATCCGCATAAAGTATTATTTTAGAGTGCTTAAAGCAAGAATCTATGTCATTAACAAATATAATAAATAACAAAGGACCCAAAAGGGATCCCTGCGGTATTCCAGATGGTATCTCTGAAACTATAGAGGTATACCCATTCAGCACTACTGTTTGACAGCGATTTTCAATATATGATTTGAACCATCTGAATAAGTTTCCCCTAATACCTATGCGCTGTAGCTTTTGTAAAAGGGTAAAATGATGTATTCTATCAAACGCCTTACTGTAGTCCGTATAAACCACATCGACTTGCGAAGGTTCAGACATAATGCGTGTTAGATAGTCAGAACAAGTAAGCAGGTTAGAAGTTTAGATGGTATGAAATTTTCCCGCAGGTTTTCCAGCCTAGCATATAACAATGATAACGCACTATCCACTGTTCCGATACTGAGATCCTTATGCCAGTCGAAACCATCCAGTCCTTGCGATATTGAAGTAAAATCAGCTAGGTGATACATATATTTTTTTCTCTGTTGAATTGCCAATGCTCGGTGATCCACAAAATCCGCGATTATACTAAGAGATACGTGATGGGTATCCTCAGAGACTAAGGGATCTAGACATTTATCAACAGTCACGTGATTATTACACAAAATCAGGTCTAATATCCTATCGTTTGAGTATAGATGACTGTTGTATTGAAGCATGTTACTTGTGTTCAAAATATCGAAAAATTCAGACTGAATTGCACCCTCAATATTTTGAGGATAGTAGGAAAACCCATCATCAGATAAGTGCCATGTTAAGTTACTTAAATTGAAGTCTCCTAGAATTATGAAAGTGTCGGTTATATTATTTAGTATAATGTCTAATAATTTATTATAAAAAGCAGTCAGTTGGGTAGTAAATGAGTCCCCTTGATTCTGTTTACAGAGATAGACTGTACAGATGTGCAGCCTACATACTCCTTTAGGCCTAGATCGATTGAGGGTGACTGTTACCCACATATCTTCAGCGGATGAAGACCAGATATCACGCTCCTCCGAGGCGAACTCGCGTCGAACAGCAATGATAACACCATCACCCAGCTTCTGATTTCTCCTCAAGTAATCCCTGTCCCGCCTCCAAACAATATAACGATCATCGAACAACTCATTACTGTCAAAGTCATCGTTAAACCATGACTCACTTATGCATATCACATCATACTGGTTTAATAATACATTTCTTAGAAAGTTTGTAGTTTTAGTCCGTAGGCCACGAACGTTCTGATAGTAAATTTTAATTGGCATTTTTGTAAAAAGGGTACATAGCAATAACTTTAGCATATAAAATAAAGGAAACGATATATATGGCATCAAAACAAGCTTTCGGCAACAAACAAAGCGTATTGTTATTGTGTGTAAAAACAAACAAATGTATGCCTATAACACGTATTATGTATATTCTATGTGGTTCATTTATGTATATCATATCATACTGGTTTACTAATACATGTCGTAGAAGGTCTGCAGTTTTATTGCGCAAGCCACGAAAGTTTTGATATAAAAAAATAATTAGCATTTTTGTAAAAAGGGTATATAGCAATAAGTTTAGCATATAAGATAAAGGAAACGATGTGGAGGCTAAATAAGCTTTCGGCAACAAGTATAGCGTTATATTGTATATAGTACGGAAATCTGCATGTATGAAAACGAACAAACGATTGCTAATAACACGTATTATTAAGTGGCCAAGATAATAGGAGCATACCATTCCACTATTCAGTGCATAATATACATAACATTGAAACCAAAAGTTGCAATCAGATCTAAATAAAATATTTATATAAAATGTGGGTTTTAACCATTGACGACGATTTTTAGACCGATATCACTATGAAATTCAATAATCTTAATATAGACATGCAAGGACCTAACAAAATTATTGGACAAATGACAAATAAGGTGTTTGCATTTGAAGACAGACTGCAATTATAAATAAACGAATTCGAAGCAGAAGATTTTTCAAATTTTCCTACTCTTTCTGCACTGCAATCCGAAGTTACTATTCCCGCCAGTACTATCCATCAAGATTTGATATCCTATTTGAAAGAATATCTGAGAGAAATACAACATAGATTTAACGATGTGCGAGAAATTAAGAACTGCTTTATACTCGTGGAAAACCCTTGGCATATTGAAAACGAAGATATTAAATTATTTTGCCAGTTGGCATTTTCTAAAACACAGTTAATGAATGAAATCATTGATCTAAAGCACGACACGCAGCTAAAAGCTAGTTTCATTGAGCACCGTGAAAAGCAGGAGTACTGTGGTGTGCGACCTCGTTCGACACACCACGGTTCGTTTACCTGGCCATCATGTGTCAGAGTTTAAAAATAAATACTTTGTGATTCAAAATTAGCTTAGGGAAGAAAAAACAATTGCTGCGTGGTGCATTCGGCTGTGCGGCTGACAGCGGGCGACTTGACGCGCCGCCCGGGTCCGCCGGCCGAAGAGAAGATATAAGTGTATTAAATTTAGGCTCAGTCCTTGAGCGGAGTTCGCGATTCCCTAGTTCGCATAAATATAAATATATACGCGTAAAAACCTCCCTAAACCCGATATAGGAAGCTTTGTTGAAATATAAATGAACATATAAATATCTTCCTCTTGTGTTTATCTTATTATCAACACGAGGTATTGTGGCGTCCAACCCCTGGACGCTACAGTACAATGAATTTTGGAAAAATATCCCTAGCAGGTATAAATCTTTACAAGACTGCGCACAATTTGTTTTAACCATATTTTCTTCAACATATCTCTGTGAAGCTTCTTTTTCGAAAATGAGCTTCTTAAAAAATAAATACCGTAATCGTCTGTCCACTCATTTAGAAGATACTATGAGGATTGCATGTAGTCCAAAAGATGCCAATATACAAGAAATAATTAAAAAAGTTCAACACCATAATTCCTAATAGTTATAAAACAGATTTTTTTGATTAACGATGTGGAATTTTTTTGATTATTTCTATTCGTATGTTATCTTTTTCTAATAAATATTCTTATGAGCAATAGTATGGGTACTTTTTCAATGTCAACTCCCACGCAAATGACGTCGCACCGCGGGCATAGCTAGTGCGAAGTAAGAAACGAAGTGAACTGAATACATAAATGTCTGCAAAGACTCTTGGGGTGCCTTTACATACTCAGCGGCCCGGCCCTTGCACTCACATTGTCATGTGTGGCTCTTGGCCAGTATAGTGTGACGACCGCTGGTCTAAACTGTTCTAAAGCAAAGATCACGGCCAGAAGCTCAAACTCGGTTGTGCTGTAGTTAAGTTCGTTCTTGTTTAGAGAACGACTGCAATACGCAACAGGGTGCTCCAACCCAGGTCCTTAGGCAAGTCAAAGCCTCTGTGGACCACAAGGCCCTCGAGATTGAGGGTGGGCTCCGGTGCAAAACGACTCGAGGTCTCCGGAGCCACCAGTGGCCCCAAAGCTGACGCCCTAGCGGCCAAGCTAAGGGAGTCGCTGGACACGGAAGCCATCCGCGTCACCAGACCCAACAAATGCGCAGGTTTGCGCATTTCGGGTCTGGATGATGCGGCCACGACGGAAGAGGTTATCTCCGCCATCGTGGAGGCTGCCCCCGGGATCAGGTGAGGGCTGGAGAAATCCGCTTCAGCTTCACCAGTCACGGCACGGCAGTCGTCAACTGCCCCGTCGCAGCGGCGCAGAAAATTGCGGACAAACGGAGACTCCTCGTTGGGGGCTTCCTAAACGCGCGGGTGCAACTCCTGCAGCCCCGCGAGACCAGGTGCTTCAGGTGCCTGGCCGTGGGGCATGTAGAAGTGCAGTGCACAGCGGGAGCCACCGTGGGGGATCGGTGCTTCCGCTGCAGTCAGCCCGGTCACAAGGCCAGTGCTTGTGATGCTCCGCCGCGCTGCTACAAGTGCGTAGCGGAGGGCAAAGCGGCGGAACACCGGGCGGACAGCCGTACCTGTACCGCCTCGAGGCCAAAGCCCCGTTCGTCCGCAACGAGCAGGGTCGGCAGCGCGAGTAGGGTCGGCAGCGCGAGTGTGACGCCCCTGGTGTTGCACACGTCCATAGGCCGCGGTAACCACTTCCCATCAGGTGGGCCGTGAGCTTGTCTGCCACCTGAGTGGTATAAAAAAAAAAAAAAAACGACCTCGAAATCGAGGAAAGAAGACGGCAACTTGTCATTGAGCTCGATCAGTACCTAGACCACATTTCCCAATGGGGATCTGAGAACCAGTGGGCCTACCGCGCAAGTGTCGTCGATATCACAGCCGTCGAAATGTTGCGTAGGTTAAGGTCGACGGCCATTTTGTACCGCCCCATTGATAATCGATGCCGGTGCGGCGTAAGAATGAATGAAACGCTGTTTTTGACTGTTAAATAGCTGCCGCCTAAAAAAATTCAAATCGCCGGCGTCGCTTTGAAGTGTTATTTCATTACGGCACCTCATGAGCTGTCGTTTTGAATATTATTTTCTTTTCCGACGGTTGATTACGATGCCGATTGCACATAACACTGGGCTACTATGGGTTTTATGGGTGCGACTGCTGACGAGTGGGTTCTGCCGTCCTATTGCACCTAACACTGGGCTACTATGGCTTTTATGGAGGCGACTGCCGACGAGTGGGTTCTGCCCTCCTATTGCACCTAACACTGGGCTACTATGGCTTTTATGGGGGCGACTGCCGACGAGTGGGTTCTGCCCTCCTATTGTACCTAACACTGGGCTACTATGGCTATTATAGGGGCGACTGGGTTCTGCCCTCCTATTGCACCTAACACTGGGTTACTATGGCTTTTATGGAGGCGACTGGGTTCTGCCCTCCTATTGTACCTAACACTGGGCTACTATGGCTTTTATGGAGGCGACTGCCGATGAGTGGGTTCTGCCCTCCTATTGGACCTAACACTGGGCTACTATGGCTTTTATGGGGGCGACTGGGTTCTGTCCTCCTATTGCACCTAACACTGGGCTACTATGGCTTTTATGGGGGCGACTGCCGACGAGTGGGTTCTGCCCTCCTATTGTACCTAACACTGGGCTACTATGGCTTTTATGGGGGCGACTGGGTTCTGCCCTCCTATTGCACCTAACACTGGGCTACTATGGCTTTTATGGAGGCGACTGGGTTCTGCTCTCCTATTGCACCTAACACTGGGCTACTGTGGCTTTTATGGGGGCGACTGGGATCTGCCCTCCTATTGTACCTGCGACTAATTAAAACACTATTTAATCTTTACCTTACCTACTTAAACGTTTATGCTGTGTTGTTTGTTGTTTTCGTATGTTTCAGAAAGAAGGAATAAGCGAAGGAGTTGGAGGACGAAATTCCATCGTCGGCAGTCGCCCCCATAAAAGCCATAGTAGCCCAGTGTTAGGTGCAATAGGAGGGCAGAACCCACTCGTCGGCAGTCGCCTCCATAAAAGCCATAGTAGCCCAGTGTTATGGCGCGTCCACACATGCCCGGCGGCACGGCCGGCGGGCAACCCGGCGGCCATGCCGCCGGCATATGCATCTTTTGCATCTTTTGCGGCTTTTGGTGCCGGCGGCAGTTTGCTTGCGGCTTCGATACGGAGTGGTAGTGTTGTCGTATTCATTTAAATAACAAAATGACAGAATTTAACTGGGATGATAGTGTAGTACTTTTATTATTAGAAAAGTATCAAGAAAATGAACTATTGTGGAACCCAAGGCACATGGACTTCAAGAATCGCAACAAAAGAAATGATGCTTTTAGGGATATTGCTTCTGTGTTCAACATAGCATCATCAGAAATTGAGAGAAAACTGAAGAATTTATCCAGCCATTATTTTCGAGAAAAACGCAAATATGAAGAATCTAAAAGGAGTGGATCTGGACGGGATGATATTCAATTGCCGAAATGGTTTGCTTATAAGGTGTTATCATTTCTTAATGACAAGAATGCACCGGTACCGACTCTGAACAGCCACATACCTAGTGTAAGTACCCACCAAATTCTTTTTGATATTGGAATATAAATTAATATAAATTTAAATATAAAAAAAATATATTATAAATTATAATTAAGTATACTAGTTGGCCGCCCATTGGTCGAAATTCGACCATAATTAATTTAAAATACATAATATTTCATTATGTAATATTTTCGTAAATAGGTGTACAAAGTTTTTGCTTCGTTTTATTTAATACTTTATTACCGATTATGATACCTACTACCTACAACCCGGTAACAATACATAATACCACGGAGCGCGGGCGAGCATACTCTCGTATTTGACCTTGTGTAGTCGGCATAACACTCACCGAAAGCGAAGTACCTATTCGGGAATAAGCGATCGTCAAGAATGTATAGGCGTCATCAGTGGTGACATGTAATGTTTATAAGCTTGGTTTTTATTTAATACTAGCTTCCGCCAGCGGCTCCACCCGCGCATATATCGTGATCCCGCGGAAACGGGTTTCAGCGCGAAGGAGTAACAAACATACACACATACACACTTAACAACTTTCGCCTTTATAATATTAGTAGGATTTACATACTGATAAGATATATTCAAAATATAATGTTGAAGCTTGTTTGCAATTATTTATAAGATTTTCTTTTTGTTTTCAGTCTTCTCAAGATAATATCACTCCCCAGACTACGCTACCTTCGAGAAGGACTTCACGAAAGCGAAATATAGAGAGAGAACCTGAAGTTGATGAAGCTTTGCAATTACTGAGGGAGATCACGTCTAATGCAAGGCAACGCGATGATGCTGCTATATTTGCAGACTATATAAGTAGCAAGTTGAGGAAGATGGATCATTACACGATGTGTACAGTACAACATCAAATCCAGAATATTGTCTATGAAGCAGAAATGAGAATGGGTTCGATGAATTTTGATGCCAATAATACTACTCAGCCTCTTCGTTATCAAAATGTTCGTCCAGGATACTTCACAGGCCAATCTACAACGTCAGCAATGTCCCCGTCGCCCTCGACTTCGCGCTCTTACTCTGTTCAATCAGACTATGAAAAGCAAAATAGCCCAGATGTCAATACAAGTGACAGTCTGTTACAAGTCTTGGAAAATAATTTAACTGAAAATTTACTATGAATATAATTTACTATGGTTACTTACATATGAAAATGACAAAAAACGTAATGCCTTTACTTAAACCTAAAATAAATGTTTATACTTTCGGATAAATTATTTTATTTTAATAAAAGCTTAAAATCCTTACTTCCTTACTAATATCCTTACTTCCTTACTAATATTATAAATGCGAAAGTAACTCTGTCTGTTACGCTTTCCCGCGATAACCACTAAACTGATGTAAATGAAATTTAGTAGGTACACAGATAGTCTAGAGACTGAGAAAGGACATAGGCTACTTTTTATACCCCTAAATGATAAGAGTTGTCCTCCACGCAGGCGGAGCTGCGGGCAACAGCTAGTTATTGATGAATGTTTCTGATTCCTAAATAAAACAATTGTTTGAATAATCATATTTTATTTCTTTCAAACATTATATTTGATATTGCCAAGGAAGCTGACCTTGTTCCGATAGAAAATAACATTTTAGCTCATTTCTAATTACACTTGGTTCTACATTTAGAGCGATCTGCGGTATATTTTGTTGCTCTTCGTTCAAAACTCCATCAGTAGTTCTTTCATTTCTCCTCATAAAATTATGCAGATGCACACAAGCCATCACGACAATTTTTGCTTTCTCATTTTGTAAACCAATGCGTGAATGCAAAATTCTGAATTTATTAGATAAAATGCCAAACGCGTCTTCTACAACCATGCGCCCGCGACTAATTCTATAATTAAAAACCCTCTCAGGTAATCCTTTTGCATGATATCCAGAAAATGGTTTTATTATATTCTGTGAGATGGGAAAAGCATCGTCACCGATGAAATAAAAAGGTACAGGTGTATTTCTCCCTTGTAATGGAATCACTTGTGGTAGACTTAAAGTTCCATCTCGTATCATATCAAATAAAGTTGAATTTCGTAGAACTCACCATCAGATATTCTGCCCTGACATCCAATGTCTACGAATAAAAAGTTATAATTGGCATCGATTAAAACTAGCAAAACAATACTGAAATATGACTTAATTAAAAAACTCAGAACCGCTATTAATTGGACATAGTATACGTATATGTTTCCCATCGAGGGCACCTACGCAATTAGGTACATTCCATTTCTGCATGAAACTTCGAGCCACTGATAGCCATTCTCCCTGTGTATTCGGCATCTGTAAAATAAAATTGTTTGTGATATTTGTATGTGTGTAGTTCTAGTTATATGTTTGTAAAATGTGTGTGAAGTTCCAGGTATAGTATAAAATCAGATATTATAATTGTATCTTGTACATGCCGTAACTGTGTTAATGTATGTGGTCTGTTTTGTTTTCTAATATAGGCGGTCAGTTACTAACTACCTAATGTGTTACGGATATTTTGTACTTACCCTTAAATAATTGGATAATGTAGATACCAAAGCTTGACAAACATCTGGAATTATTAACGAAATAACTTGTGGAGACACTTTAAACAGTGTACCGAGTGAAAAATAAGAGTCTCCTGTAGCCAGGTATCTCAAAGTAATTGCTAGTCGATCGGAAGCTGACACAGCATTTCTCCAGCGGGTGTCAGTTTTTGATATCATGGGTCCAGTTAAATTCAGTAATATTTCAAATTCTTCACCAGAGATCCTTAGAAAAGTGTTAAATTTCGAACGAATATGTCTGCGGTTTATGTCGTCCTTTCTAAAATCTTCAAGTATCAGGGACACATTAGGCCTATTTCGTAGACTTGGTCTGACCCAATACCTTCGTTTGTTGATTTTGCGGTTCTTTTTATGAATAATAACATACAACACTACACTTGCGATACACGCAACTATATTATAGTCCAACATCTTCCAATCCTACGTACACGACTAACTTCGACGAAAGTCACAACACTGCTGCGAAAATTGCAGCCGCATCTGCAGGCCGCCGGTAAAGCCGGCGGCAAATTCAGCGGCATGGCGGTCTGAAAGCCGGCGGCAAACCCGGCGGCATGTGTGGATGCGCCATTAGGTGCAATAGGAGGGCAGAACCCACTCGTCGGCAGTCGACCCCATAAAAGCCATAGTAGCCCAGTGTTAGGTACAATAGGAGGGCAGAACCCAGTCGCCCCCATAAAAGCCATAGTAGCCCAGTGTTAGGTGCAATAGGAGGGCAGAACCCAGTCGCCCCCATAAAAGCCATAGTAGCCCAGTGTTAGGTACAATAGGAGGGCAGAACCCACTCGTCGGCAGTCGCCCTCATAAAAACCATAGTAGCCCAGTGTTAGGTACAATAGGAGGGCAGAACCCAGTCGCCCCCATAAAAGCCATAGTAGCCCAGTGTTAGGTACAATAGGAGGGCAGAACCCAGTCGCCCCCATAAAAGCCATAGTAGCCCAGTGTTAGGTACAATAGGAGGGCAGAACCCACTCGTCGGCAGTCGCCCCCATAAAAGCCATAGTAGCCCAGTGTTAGGTACAATAGGAGGGCAGAACCCAGACGCCCCCATAAAAGCCATAGTAGCCCAGTGTTAGGTGCAATAGGAGGGCAGAAACCAGTCGTCGGCAGTCGCCCCCATAAAAGCCATAGTAGCCCAGTGTTAGGTGCAATAGGATGGCATAACCCACTCGTCGGCAGTCGCACCCATAAAAGCCATAGTAGCCCAGTGTTAGGTGCAATCGGCATCGTAATCAACCGTCGGAAAAGAAAATAATATGCAAAACGACAGCTCATGAGGTGCCGTAATCAAATAACACTTCAAAGCGACGCCGTCGATTTGAATTTTTTTAGGCGGCAGCTATTTAACTGTCAAAAACAGCGTTTCATTCATTCTTACGCCGCGCAGGCATCGATTATCAATGGGGCGGTACAAAATGGCCGTCGACCATGTCCAACGCTACTTTTCGACGGTTGTGATATCGACGACACTTGCGCGGTAGGCCCACGGTCGAGTTCAATGCCAAGGAAACACAGGCATGCGCGATTACAGCAAAGGTATCTCCTTTCCTTCCCCTCCCATCTCTTCGGAACACATCACTACCACTGCAGGACAGTATCAACATGCTCGGTATGGATGTTCGCTGCAAACTTAAAAATAAAAATTACATTGAGAGCGTTATTAAAACAGCTTCTCGTAAACTCGGAGTGCTGAACAGGGTGAGGCGGTTTTTCACGCCGGGGCAGCGGTGTCTTTTATATAAGACTCAAATTCGTCCCTGCGTGGAATACTGTTCTCACCTGTGGGATGGCTCCGCTCAGTACTTACTAGACGCTCTCGATAGATTGCAGCGACGGGCAGTCCGGATCATTGATAGTCCTGAGGTCACCAGTTCTCTAGAATCTCTGCAGCTGCGTAGAGATATAGCCTCCTTGGCAGTATTCTATCGCATATACCATGGTGAATCTTCCGATGAGTTATTCCAATTGATTCCTCCGTCTCCCTTCTTGTCCCGAACAACACGTGCAGGACTTAGGTGTCATCCTCATACAGTGCAATCGATGCCATCGCGAACCAAGCGGTTTGGTGACTCCTTTTTTTGTCGGACCATAAAGCACTGGAACGCTTTACCCACTCACGTGTTCCCTTCTACCTACAATCCTGGGCTCTTTAAGCGGGGCGTGAAAAAACATCTGTTGAGGCCGTCTAGGTAGGGGCCACCATTCTAGGGGCAATCTCTAGAAATGGTGGCCACTACTTTTTGGACTTTACCTCAGCTTACCATCAGGCGGGGTGCAGTCAATTGGACGGACTAAATATAAAAAAAAAAAAAAAACGGGTAGCGGGGTTGACGCTCAAGAGCGGCCACATTCGCGGCGGGATGCGTGGACAATCCGCATCCTGCAGGTGAACATAAACCACTGCACCGGTGCTCAGGATCTTCTGTACCAGAGCATCGTGGAGTGGTCTATCAATGTGGTCGTAGTCGCTGAGCCGTACTGGGTCCACCCCGGAAGCCCGGTGGACCTGGACGGCGTAGCGACCGTCTTCGGGGGTTCCGCCACGGACACCTCGCGCCTTGCAGTCATTGCAAAGAGCCGAGGCTGTGTCGCGGCGGACTATGACAGGTTGGCTGTCGTGGCCGTCTACTTCTCGCCAAGCCTTGACCAGTACGAGCTCAAACGTCTCAATCGGGAGGCTCTCCTGGAGGCATCCATAGTGCAGGCCTGGATTCCGGCACCGGCCAGGCCTGCCGATGTCGACGCAGAGGCGGAATGGTTCAGGAGAGCCATGTCGCATATCTGCAATGCGGCGATGCCTAGGGTTAAGCCCGGCCCGACAAAGAAGCAGGTGTACTGGTGTCGGTGGGGATCGCACAGCTGCGGGCAGCGTGCGTGACCGTTCACCGCCGGTACACCAGGTTTCGCCGGAGGTAGAGGAAGTAGTCTCGCGGGGTGGGGTGGTGGTGGCGGTGTCTCTCGACATTACCGACGCCTTCAACACTCTACCCTGGAGCTGCGTTAGGGAGGCTCTCGAGTATCACGGAGTACCTCCTTACCTCCGCCGCATTGTCGAGGCATACCTATCTGAGAGGGCCAAAGTTTACCCGAGCTGACTAGGGCCGGGCGGCGAGAAGTGTCGTGCGGTGTACCACAGGGGTCGGTCCTAGGGCCACTCCTGTGGAACATTGGATACGACTGGGTGCTGCGCGGTCCGTTGCTCGAGGGTGGCAGCATAACTTGTTATGCTGACGACACCCTCGAGATGGCTCGGGGAGCAACGTACAGAAGCGCGGCACTAAAGGCCACGACAGGGGTTGCTCAAGTCGTGAGTCGAATACGGCGGCTGGAACTCGAGGCGGCTCTCCTCAAATCCGAGGCTATGTGTTTTCACGGGCCTCGGAGGGGGCTACCTCCGGGAACCAGCATAACCGTAGGGAGTGTAAGCATCGGCATCGATTGAAGTACCTTGGGCTCGTACTCGATAGCCGATGGGACTTCGGACCTCATCTCCGAAGTCTGGTCCCGAAACTGAGGGGACTGCGGCCGCGCGTTAAGGGTCCCAACGCCCCACTAGAAGACTGTGATCCTAGTGGGGATAAGGGTAAGGTGTAAGGGGCCCCCGTATGGCTGTTATAAACAGCCCGTTAAAGGTGATGGCCGTCAGAGTCATCAAGGGGTATCGCACGATCTCCGTCTAGGCGGCATGTCTCGAAGCCGAGACCCCTTCATGGGACCTGGAATGGAGAGCCCTTGCTTCATTGTACCAATGGCGCAAGGAGGCGCTGGAGCGGGGCCATAGGCCAGAGCACCGAGAAATTAGGGCTCAGCGGTCTCAGCTCCGCCGAGAACTCATGGAGACATGGAGGGTGCGACTTGAGCAACCAAGGTGGGGGGTCTCCACCATTTCGGCGGTGAGGCCGATCATGAAGGAGTGGTTGGAGAGGCACCACGGTGACCTCTCCTACCGGATGTGGTCCAACTGGCACTTGGCCGCTTTTTTTTATATTAAGCTCGTCAATTGACTTTACCCCGCTGGGTGAAAGAAGCTGGGGTGAAGTCCAGCAGATAGGGGTCACCATTCCAGATACTATCTATGATGTATGTTTCTACTGACTTGTCATTTACTCTTTTGTTTTCATGTTTTTGGTTTGTCGTAAAATAAATGGTGGTTCAGGAACGTGTGTTATTATTTACTGGGTCGAGAATAATCTAATAACTGCAAATTCAACATTGGCGACGAATAAAAGAACCCTAAAACACGTGTGAATTAAGTACATAGTCAAGAATGTCTTCAGTAGGAAAAATGGTCTTTTTACATGGCGAAGGACAACTGGGAACTATACTGTGATCGTCTAGAGCAATACTTTGTAGTGAATTTAGTTGTGGAAGACAAGCGAGTGCCCACGTTGATTACAGTGATTGGAAGTGAGCCTTACGAATTATTGGTGAATTTGTGCACACCCGATAAACCGTCTACAAAATCATTTGATGACTTGAAATCGGTTATGAAGACACATTTAAATCCAAAACCGAGTCAACTAGCTGAACGTTTCAAATTTAGACAACGTATTCAAAAACAAGATGAAAGTATTGCAGATTACGCGGCTGAGTTAAAAAGGTTGTTAGCTCCGCAGGCAGTGGGGGAAGACATCGGGCTGGTACATAATTTTCCGATAGATGGAGACTTAGCAAAATTAAAACCGTTTTTTGTAGATATTTGTGTAAAAGGCAAAATTCTAAAAATGGAAATAGATACAGGCAGTGCCATATCTTGCATTAGTTTGAAATGTAACAAGGAACTGTTCAGTGACTGTCAATTATTGCAAAGTGATTTAATGATACGTTACTATACGGGAGAACGGATCACACCCGCCGGAAAAATAACCCCACTTGTACAATATGAAAATAAATGTAAGAGATTAGACTTGTATATTATAGAATGTGGTAAAACTAACCTGTTAGGTGGATGTTGGCTGAGTCAGTTGGAAGTTGAGGTACCATACATAACCTGTAACCTACTTACAAAAATCAACAAGGGATTTAACATTGATGAATTCAGTTCCAGATATTGTGAAGTATTTGCGGAAGGCTTGGGACGTTTCAATGGCGACGAGGTGGGTTTCCAACTTCGTGAAGGCGCGCGGCCGGTGTGACCAAATTGCATAGAGGGGAAAAATTTACAAAACTTGACCTATCGCAGGCATACGCACAACTAGTCTTAGATAAGTCGAAGAAATACACGGTAATCAACACGCACAAGGGGTTGTACATGTATAATAGGCTCATTTATGGCCTGGCACTGAGTCCAGGCATCTTTCAACGCAAACTAGAACAACTGTTCGCAGATATGCCTAGGGTAGGGTTCTTTCTTGACGATTTGATAATAACAGGTGAGGATAATAACTCCCATGTAGCAACATTGCATGAAGTGTTTGAAAGGCTGCAGAAGTATGGATTGAGAATTAAGAAAGAAAAGTGTATGTTTTTCGCTAATTCTGTGACATATTTGGGTTTTAAAATCAGTAAGGAAGGAATAAATACGTGTGGAGATAAGATTGAAGCAATTAAAAATGTAGCGGTGCCTGGTAATGTGACCGAACAACGTGCCTTATTGGGTCTAGATATGTATTATGGCAAGTTTGTTAAAAATTTAAGCACGATTTTAACACCCTTATATACTTTGTTGCGTAAGGATGTGAAATATGTTTAGAATGACAAATGCCTGAAAGCGTTCAATAAAGTGAAAATTGCATTGATTTCAAGCGAAGTACTGGCACACTACTCGCCCGAGCTGCCTCTGGTGCTGACAACTGATGCAAGCAGTACCGGAGTGGGGGCAGTCATCTCACACCTCACTCCTGAGGGAGAGCGCCCCATAGCTTACTTGTCAAGGGTGCTCAATTCGTCCGAGAAAGCATACTCACAAATAGAACGGGAAGCTTTGGCCATCATTTACGGAGTGAGAAAGTTTCATCAATACTTATATGGCCGTAGGTTTACCTTGAGGACCGACCACAAGCCACTAGTCACTATTTTCGGAGACAAAACTGGCTGAATATGTTCGTAGTGAGAGGAAGGCAGCCGATGCATTGTTACGGTTGCCAGTAGGTGAAGAAAAACATGATGGTGATGGGGCGACATATCTTAATTTTATTCAAAACTTCTTACTAGTAACCAGAAAGTCAGTTGTAACGATTACATTCGTAAATACAGGTAATTAATTGCTATTTAGAATTAATTGTGGTTAGCGCCATCTTTGTGACCCGGCCGCGCAACGGTGGTTGCAATCGATGTGGCGGTCGGTAGTGGTTCCCCGTCAGAGGGCGTATGTTATGTGGTCGAATTTCATTCATTGTCATTCATTTGTTATGGAATATTCGAGTTCGAAGTTCATCACCGGTATTATTCTCAAAAGGTCTAGAAATATTTGGGTATATAAGAGTGATGGCAGTGACACGATTTTTATTTGTTGTTTAAGAGGTCATTAGTCCTCTACTCTGAGAATTTATTGTAGTACTTGCTGTGATTCAAAAATCATATTCAAGTTGAAGGTTATAATTTGTGTGTGTGGTCCCAGATTTGATCTGGTAAGTTGTTCTTTTAATTGCTGTTAATCTATTCGCATAATGGAGATGTGTTATTGATAAATGCTGTGTATATTTAAACAGGGTCGTTAGTTTTGGGAGAAACCCCTTAAACAATTTAAAAACAAGAACAGATACTCTGAGGTGTCGATTGTGCTGTCGTGGAGGCCTAGACCTTGGGCAAGCTGATCAATAGAGAGGCTCCGGAATCAGCTTTGTCGGAACCCCACCACTGACGGTCACCCGATTACTTGAACGGAATAAGGTCATGTATCCATACCTATAATTATTATTGCATATGTTGAACTGTGCCAATAATTAGGTGATGCTGCCTTGTGGAGAAGATTGTTGTATGTGTTAAGAAAGCATTCTCTGTATACTTCTTCTGTTTCTATATATGTCTATATTTCTTGTGTAATACTTCTGTGTAACCTTCTGTGACTCTGTGTTTCTGTGTATGCAAATATATGTATGTACAACTGTGAGTATTGTGTTTCATTGGAGATCAGCTGACCTATGCACCACCTAGATCCTCTGATAAAGGCGCCCTGGGATTAAGATACTCTGTTGCTCACCTGGACTAGCCGGTGAGTAACACTAGCAGGAAATAGTGTTACACAGTTCAAGAATATACAAGAAAGGACAGCACTATGAATAAAGTTATGTTATATATTCGGTCAGGTTGGCCTAGCGAATGTAAGGAAGAAAATTTGAAACCCTTTTTTGTTCGGCGAAATGAATTGTATTTAGATAGAGATTGTATAGTTTGGGGATATCGTATAGTGATTCCTACGGAACTGAGCTTATATGGGTGTGCGGTAGAGGGTGCCAGTCCGCCGCGTGCACCACCACAGCCCTGGCCGCTCCACTCGGAACCGTGGTCCCGTTTACATATTGATTTTCAGGGTCCGTTTCATGGTCGTACCTTTCTGGTTATTATAGACTCTACAACAAAATGGATAGAGGCTTTCCATATGAATAGAACAACAGCTGGGTCAGTTATCAAGGTATTACGTGAGACGTTTGCACGTTTCGGCTTACCGAAAGAGGTAGTCTCGGACAATGGGCCGCCCTTCACGAGTAAAGAGTATGCCGATTTCATGTTAGTGAATGGGGTGAAACTTACCTTCTCAGCCATACACCATGCCGCTTCCAATGGAGCAGCAGAGCGGGCTGTCTCTTTGTGCAAACTAGCACTGAAGAAAGCCTTGAGGAACGGTAGTGATGTCGAGACCTATGCCTGATGATGTACAGAAACGCCGAACAAAGCACTACGGGAGCATCACCAGCCATGCTACTTCAGCGTAGACATTTAAGGTCTCGGTTAGATTTATTAAGAGACGACAGGCAATTAGAGAACCGGGTGCAGGAAGCTCAACAAAAACAAGTAGAAAATGCAGGCGGCATACATAGAGCGTTCAAGGTAGGAGAGTCAGTATGGACACGAGATTACACAGGTGGGAAATGGATAGGTGGTAGGGTAGAAGATAGGTTAGGTTCTCGCCATTACGTAATGGGTAGCGAAGGTGGTCCACCTGTAAGACGGCACATAGATCAGCTAAAGAAAAGAAGAAGCAGTATGGGGGTACCGTCTAACGAAAGTGGTGGCGTATTTTCACCAAAGGAAAATACTGATGATTCTGTTCCCCAACCTATCATCATCTAAGAGAGAGAAAATGGTGAAGGAAGAAAGACACCGTCAACCTCTAATTCCTCTCCACAAAGGGAGCCCACCCCGTCGACGGTTTGCCGTCCAAAGCGAAATATTAGGCCGCCTAAAAGATTCATGTTTGAGGAAATAGATTAAATAGTTTCATAAGATGATTCATGGTTTCACATAGGTAAAATTTATTAGTATTTATGTTAGTCATTATAACGGCATAATTATTATCCATTAGTTTATTAGGATCATCTCATCACCTAATATTTACTTAGGATGTTAAGTAAAACCTTAAGGGCAGTAGATTTAGTTAAGGGTGGAGGTATGATGTATGTTTCTACTGGCTTGTCATTTACTCTTTTGTTTTCGTGTTTTTGTTTTGTCGTAAAATAAATGGTGGTTCAGGAACGTGTGTTATTATTTACTGGGCCGAGAATAATCTAATAAGTGCAAATTGAACACTACCGATCCTCAAATGGTGGTCCCTAACTTGACGGCCTAGAGAGATGCTTTTTCACGCCCCGCTTAAAGAACCCGGGATTGTAAGAAGACGGAAACACATTCCAGTTCCATATCGTGCGACAAAGAAAGGAAATACCGAACCGCTTGGTTCCAGACGGTATTGTAACTACGGTATGTGAGTGACACCGCAGTCCTGCATGTATTGTTCTGGAAAGGAAGGGAGACGGTGGGATTAGCTGAAAGAGCTCATCAGAATAATTGCCGTGGTAGAGGCCGTAAATTACAGCCAGAGAGGTAACGTCTCAACACAACTGTAGAGGTTCTAAGGTGTTAGTAACGTCAGGACAACCCAACGATACGGACTGCATACCGTCGCAATATGTAGAGAGCGGAAAGCCGTCGAAGAAAAAAAGATTTCGTGAAGCTGTTTTTATGACGCTCGCGATGTAGTTTTTATTGTTCAGTCTGCAGCGAGCATCCATTCCGAGTATGTTTATGTGGTTCTGTGGTGATAGTGGTGTATTCTGATGAGTTGGGAGAGGAAGGAAAGAGGATACCTTGACTGTAAACGCGCACGCCTGTGTATTTCTTGGCATTCAATGCAGCCAAGTTCTCTGATCCCCATTGGGAGATGCGGGCCAGAATCCTTTCGAGCTCAGTGACAAATTGCTGTCTATTAGATAGATTTCGATGAAATCGATCTACCTATTGGTTTCTAGACTACTGTCGAATTTTCAAAACAATTCTTCACAGGAGGTCTAGTTATGACCCCCTGGGTCCGAAAGGACCACTGGTCAAAAAGTTTATATATATATATATATGTATGTATGGTTCCACTTCCCAAAATTTGCGGCACTCTCACGGTCGCATTTTTGCCCCGATCACTTTCAAACTGCGGTCAAAAATTGCTTGGGTGTAAACTTAGTTTAAGTTCGTGAACGGGTGGAATCCGGCCTAAGGGGACGGTAGGGCCTCACTTTTTGTGAAATCAGTTTTTCCTCAAGATTTCACGTTCCATGAAAGATATTCGAACCGTTCTAATTTTATCCCATAGTATACATGAATACCAACAACTTTTAATTATAAACCTATAAGATTAAAACTTTAACTAAAAGTGGAGGGGGGAAAAACCAAAATTTTTCGGGAAAAAAATCGTAACTTCTAACCGGTGAACATTCTTGCCGTCAGAAATATTTTTAATCGATAGGCCATTTTTAAGTCTAAAATAAATGTCTGAAAAGTTTTTCGCTAAAAGTTACCGTTTTCGAGAAAAAAAAATTAAACATGTTAAAAATAATATTAATTGCTTCACGAAATCTACCTGTGCGTTCCCCCTGCGGGAACGGATTTTTTTCCTCAATGTCGGTCCGTTTGGCCACTGAATGTCCGTAGTATCTGCCATGCAGAGTAACACAGGTAGTCCCTTAAACACCCCTTCCCAGAGATCACCTACGTCAGCCGGTACAAGAGGCCCCTGTGTCGCATCTCTAGTCAGTCCTCCATGATGGGTCTTACCGCCACCACAACGGCTTGCCTTGCGCTTGGTCGCCCAAATCGTTCCTTTCACTCCACCACGATGACCTGGCGGCAAATGTGTGTATATATATTTATATATACAAGAATTGCTCGTTTATAGGTATTACATACTGACTCGTTACTCGTTATCTTTTTAAATTTGGAACGAAAGACTGGCGTGTACATCGTACCCGATAACAGGTCATTGACACTACATCTATACTATATATTATAATATTATAAAAATGCAAAGTTTATTTGTTTAGTTAAATGCGCAAATGTCAGGAACTACTGGTTCGAATTGAAAAATCTTTTTGTGTTGGCTATCCTATTTATCGAGGAAGGCTATAGGCTATATAACAGTAAGTTTTTCAGTACATCTATACAATATTACAAAGTGCCAATTTGTAATATTAAAAAAATAACAGCTTTTTAATGAATGTACATGAATATTCGCGGTACTTAAAAATGAAAAAAAAAAACAGTTTTTTTGGATTTTTTCTATCTGTCTGTTTGACTAGGCTAATCTCTGAAATGGCTGGGCCGATTTTGAGGGAACTGTCACTAGTAGATAACTGATGTTATAAAGCGTTACTTGGCTACTTTAGAAAAAAGTAGGTATTAGGTTTCCGCTCAAAAAAATTAAAACTCAAGTTCATGCAGACGATGTCGCGGGCACAGCTGATCTTCTAAATAGTATTTCTATACTAAGATTATAAAGAGGTATAGTCTGTGACGTTGTAGGGGGTAATCTCTGGACCTACATATCCGATTTTAAAAATTATTTTACTAATAGAAAGCCACAATATTTGTGAGTGTCATAAGCTATTTCATTACGCTACTACCTAAGGGAAAGGAGCAGTAATCATAAATATCAACAAATCAATAAAAATAAAAATCATAAACAACAACAACAACCGGCAGAAAACTAACGCGGGATAAAACTCGATCCCACCAGGCGAGACCTCGGTGGCGGCCAATGTCCGCCGGTAACCCTGGGGTATCCTTTTGAGGGCTTACCCGGGGTACCCGGCAATGGACACTTGGGAAGGAAACCGTGTGGTTTCAGTCAGTCCGATTCCGACACGCCCACCCCATCGTCGGCACCATGGGATGAATCCCGTGGGGGTTTCCACACGCAAAAAAAAAAAAAGAGGTGCAACGGGGGTTTGAAATACACCACGGACGAAGCCGGGGAAGGCCAGCTAGTTGTTGTTAAAACGGTTGCGTCCATCTAGAAATAAATCAGTTCAGGAGCATGAAACGCTAAATCGTCGCTGTACTGAAATGACAGAAAATTATGTTTTTAAACGTGTGATTTCAAAACTCACCCAAAATTTAAATAACCCCACGAAATGAAGATTGGTTTTATTTTCCCAGATCATACGGAATACTAAAGATTTTTTTACTTTTTTCTTTCTGATCGAAATTAACAGCGTTTTGAAAACGTCACATTACTGGATTGGACTCCAGAGTCACTTTGCTCGAAAGTCTACCATAAGGCGGAATGGTAATTATTTGGCTGCAGATTAAAATTCCCAAGCAGTACACTATCATTACATAGACAGTGTACTGCGTACCCACTCCTAATAAGAAATTTAACCCAAATAGAGAGGTTCACAAGAACACTACTAGGTAATATTAGGTTTTATTCATGCGTGATCATAATATACTCGTAAAGCAAATGAAACGAATATAGGGATCATTAAATAGTTTTATTTACGTAAATTTGAGATTACAGTGAGTGATAAAAGTTCACTAAAATTTTACAAGACACTGGTGATAGTATACAGGATGACTGGACGGGAGCGCCGTGTCTTCGCCAGGATCCTCGCAGTGCTGGCACTGCGGCGTTGTCTCCCGGTGGATGCGCCACAGATACCTACCGAAACACCCGTGTCCGGTAACCATCTGGCACATCTGGTAGGAGAGGTCCCCATGGTCCCTCCCCAATCACACTTTCATGATCGGTCTCACCGCCGCAATGGTGGATTCCCCCCACCTTGGATGCTCAAGTCGCACCCTCCATGTCTCCATGAGTTCCCGGCGGAGCTGGGACCGCTGAGCCCTGATCTCTCGGCGCTCCGGCCTGTGGCCCCGCTCCAGTGCCTCCTTGCACCACTGGTACAGCAACGCAAGGGCTCTCGCTTCCAGGTCCCATGGAAGGGTCCCGGCTAGGAGACATGCCACCTCGACGGAGATCGTGCGACACCCCCTGTTGACTCTGACGGCCATCGCTTTTAACGGGCTGTTTAGAACAGCCACGTTGCGGGCCGCCAGAGTCTCAGCCCATACAGGGGCCCCGAACAGGGCCATGCTTCGCACGATCCCCAGGTTCAGTCTCCTAGTGGGGGCGTTGGGTCCCTTAACGTTGGGCATCAGCCACGATAGCGCAGCCGCAGCCCCCCTCAGTTTTGGAACCAGACTTTGGAGATGAGATCCGAAGTCCCATCGGCTATCAAGTACGAGCCCAAGGTACTTCATCGTGGGCTCGATACCGATGCTTACGCCCCCTACGGTTATGCTGGTTCCTACAGGTGGCCCCCTCCAAGGCCCGTGAAAACACATAGCCTCGGATTTGTGGAGAGCCCCAGCCTCCGTGATACGCGAGAGCCTCCCTAATGCAGCTCCAGGGTAGGGTGTTGAAGGCGTTGGCGATGTCGAGAGACACCGCCACCACCACCCCACCCCGCGAGACTACTTATTCCGCCAGGCGCCTAAAGCGCATGATCACTTCCACGGTGGAGCGCCCCCGGCGGAAACCGAACTGGTTGTCGGCCAAATCTGGCCCCACGTTCGTGAGATGCTCGACGAGGCGCTCTGCAATAATCCGCTCAAAGAGCTTGCACACCTCGTCGAGCAACACGATCGGCCGGTAACCGGATGGCTGATCCGCCGGCCGCCCCGCCTTCCGGATAAGGACCAGTTTCCCCGTCTTCCACGCCTTTGGAAACTGGCCCCTTTCGAGGCAATAACTTTACCCATAGATAATTTACTAGAGCAATCTGAATATTCCTACGATTTTCGAGAGATATTGCCGAGTTCAAATGCTGATAAGTGTGACTTCTGTAGATCTCGAACATGTTTTTGAGGATGTTTAGAAATTGAAATTTTCCTGTTTACGCTGAATATATTTTGCTTTCATTTATTCGTAACACATTTGAAAATTGATGTCTTCGTACCCGACTGCTTGATGCAAAGGTATTTTTTAAATATTGGAATTGTTTTGTTTAATCTGTAAATTTAAGTCACTCATACCATTGCATTGTATAATGTGTTGACCGTATCTTACCTTTTTTTTTTCGTAAAAGAGTTAATTGTGGACTATCAGGTTTCCAGAGGAAGAGAATCTGCATGATTTCATTTTTACGCGGGTTAAATATATTAAATATTGAAAATCTGCTGAATAGACAACTGTCAAGGTATTAAGTACGAAATGTTACTTTCAGATAATTATCTTTGAAGCTGAACGCGTACCTAGACGCACTACAAAAGCCGCACGTGCCGTATTCATCGCATTTTGTAAATCTTTGAAATTGAAGGCCACATCTCGCACCTATCCATGCTTCACGACCCTCATTTCAGTTAAATGCTGGAAATGAATTTTACCAGCAAGTGCAGATGACGTCTTCAAATACGGCACGCTCAATGCGTGCGGGGAGTTCGGGGGCACCGGTATTGTGTTAAAGATATATTCCGAAAGCACGCGGCGAGTTAGGTAGGGGCGGCACGAATTACGTCACCGATATTCTTTCCAAGATATTCAGTATAATAGAAGTAGATAGCGCATCGAATTTTCCCATAATCTTATGAGAAACTCGATGACCGGTGCGATCGGCTTGCGGTGCGTTGACGGTGCGCTTGCGGTGCGCATTCGCCTTATATCACCTTTGTTAATTAAAAGATAATGGTTAAATAAAATGAACACCACTTCAGATACATGTCAATAAATAACACATAAATAAATAGCACTTGAATAAATACAATCTTCATCATTATCGCTTCCGTTTAGTGTCTGTTAATTTCGAAAAGACACAATGGAAAAAACAACGACCAACATGTCGGTTCTATTTAAAGTAATATTTATATCAATAGGTAAGTAGTTCAACTTTATTTAAAACTTGATTAAAAGTATTGTTTTGTGGAGTACCTATGAAACTATACTATATATACTATTTACCATTACTATTTACTATTTATACTAGGCAATCATCATTTATCAATATCATATCATTTATCAATTTGGTATCCTGTTTTATAATGTTTGTATTTCACTTGCTATGATCCTGGTATAATGCCTTTCGCTTCTTTTACCTACCTCCACAATTGTTTTCATACATGTAAGCTGGTTGTGGGTACTCTTGACCTGAACTTTCCTTAAAACACCCTTGATCTCATAGAATTTTATTTCAATATTTGATTTCGTGCATTAGATACGATACGAGATTAAGATTATTTCAAGGGTTTTATTAGGTGCAACGATTGTAACATCTTGATTTTTTATTAAAAATGCACGAAATTTTAAAGTCAAACCCAAAATTTAATTGCTATCCATGTCCTTTTTCCCAGATCGATACACCTTGATGAAAAATCGATTGGAAGAACGGTTTATTAAATATAATTTTTTATACTACACATGCTGAATTTAAAGTCATTTTGGACCCGAAAGGAGGCTACTCGGAATAATCTATCATACCTTTATGAGATGTCCAAATTACTATACCGGTTATAATGAGGACGTTGACTTTTCTGTTATCTTTTTCACTGGTTCGAGTTCTTATTCACTGACCGCTTTAGGTACGCGCGAGCGCGTGGGCCGCCGCCACCTCCTTCTGCGAGCATGTAATGCTCGCGAAGGAGGTGGCGGAGCGCGCCCGGGAGAGACTTAGAACTCTCCCGGACCGCCGAGCCCGCAACTTGCTCGCCGCGCGTCGCAGGCGACTCAGGCGCCGGAGGTCACTTAACGACCTCCGTCCTCCATGAGCGCAGGCCTGGGGGTGGCGGGTGAGGCCACCTGTCACCCCAGCAGAAGTAGGCCGGGACGGTGGGGCGACTAGCGCCCCCCCCCCCAAACCGGGGCAAGACGGGGACACCGTGGTTCCCAAACCCGAGGGGGCCATCTCGAAACCGGAGATGGCCCAGGGTCAGTCGGGGTGCGAGGGATATGATCAATGGGCAACCTTACAACCCGGCGTCTGTAGACCCGAGACGGCGTGCGGTTTTAGTCGGTTCAAGCCCGACATAACCGCCCCCACTGGCACGCGGGGGGGTATCCGAAGGGATTTCCGCACGATAAAAATATAAAAAATAAAGGTACTCCAATATTCTCTTTCATACTTTATGTCGGGCATAGGACCGTCGGAAATACTTTATTAGGATATTATTTAACGATAAATAACTTTATGGTCTATGTAGTAATAATAAAATAAACACAACAACGGACTGCGAGTAGGTATTTCGGCGTATTAAAAAAATTAGAGCTATTTACAAAATAATCTACTTACATAGGTACCTTTTTACATTTTACACTTTCCTGTATACAGTAACTGCTCGAAATCGAGCAGGTCATCCACATTCGATACACAATGGGTACGTTTTATGGTTTTATGCTATTTTCTTTCTGCGTACCTATTTAATTCGTCTCTGTCACTTTTCACGAATTGGAAGACGTATCTACCTACACTATCGCACTGCTTAACTCATCATGTGTTTCGTATTCACGAGGGTAAGCAAGTCGTTTTATTTTAACCACAAATAAAAGTCTAGGGCCAAGTCATGGGGCTACCGCGGCGTATTCATCATAAACCAAATTTACTGTTATGATATTCACGCTTTGTATATGCATCATAAGCCAGATGGATGATTCTGATATTAATGTATTAATGTAATGTGATACTACTAGAACCACCAGTGAGATGGCTTCCATAAAGTCGGTCCCTAATAATTGATCGTTAATAATACCGACACAAACATTCACATTAAACGGGATCCACGCGGAGAGGGTGTCGGGCGGGTGGAGAGGTGCGGGCGCCACGGCCAGCGGTCCGAGTCGTGACATGTCGCCGCTGGCGTTGCAGCGGTCACTGAAGATGACCTGTGAATGGTCAGAGCACCGCGTTGCTTACCGAATGCGGAAATGTTGAATGAAAATAATCGTAGTGAAATATGGTAAGCGTATTGCGTTGAATTGAAAGGAGTTCTCATTTGATTTGTGCAAACGACATCAATGTTGACCATTTATTTTTAAATATTATTTATTTTTCAAATAAATACTTCCAGTCGGCTCTGTTATCAAAACTGTTTTTTTTTTTTTTTTTTTTTACGTGCGGAAATCCCTTCGGATACCCCCCCGCCGGCGTGCGGGGGTGGTTATGTCGTGTCTCGACTAAAACCGCACGGTGTCCTCCCCAAGTGTCCGTTGCCGGGCACCCCGGGTAAGCCCTCGAAAGGATAACCCCAGGGTTGCCGGCGGACTTTGGCCGCCACCGCGGCCTCGCCTGGTGGGGTCGGGTTTTATCCCGCTTCGGTGAGTTGGCAGGCGTGTGTAGGGCACACACGACACGCCTCCGCCACGGCCTGCTTCTGTAAGGACGGCGAGTCGGCCAACTGCCGTCCTCAGGCCCCGATCATGGAGGTCGGTAGTCCCGGGCGTAGATGAGTCTGCGGCGTCCTCGCCGCAGACTGCGAAACTCGGGGGGCAGGGTTCTTTCCCGCTCCCTCTCCGCCGTCTCTTTCGCGCGCATTACCTGCTCGCAGAAAGAGGCGGCGGCGTGCCACTTGCTCCCGTCGGAGACCGCGGCCCTCACCATGGTCTCCAACGAGAGAACGTCGCTCCACGGCACGGCACTCCACCAACGTGTGGAGCGCCGTGTCTTCGCCAGGATCCTCGCAGTGCTGGCACTGCGGCGTTGTCTCCCGGTGGAACCAACCATCCGGCACATCCGGTAGGAGAGGTCCCCATGGTCCCTCTCCAACCACTCCTTCATGATCGGTCTCACCGCCGCAATGGTGGATTCCCCCCACCTTGGGTGCTCAAGTCGCACCCTCCATGTCTCCATGAGTTCCTGGCGGAGCAGGGACCGCTGAGCCCTGATTTCTCGGGGCTCCGGCCTATGGCCCCGCTCCAGCGCCTCCTTGCGCCACTGGTACAGCAGCGCAAGGGCTCTCGCTTCCAGGTCCCATGGAGGGGTCCCAGCTAGGAGACATGCCGCCTCGACGGAGATCGTGCGATACCCCCTGATGACTCTGACGGCCATCGCCTTTAACGGGCTGTTAAGAACAGCCACGTTGCGGGCCGCCAGAGTCTCCGCCCATACGGGGGCCCCGTATAGGGCCATGCTTCGCACGATCCCCAGGTACAGTCTCCTAGTGGGGGCGTTGGGTCCCTTAACGTTGGGCATCAGCCGCGATAGCGCGGCCGCAGCCCCCCTCAGTTTCGGGACCAGACTTCGGAGATGAGGTCCGAAGTCCCATCGGCTATCGAGTACGAGCCCAAGGTACTTCATCGTGGGCTCGATGCCGATGCTTACGCCCCCTACGGTTATGCCGGTTCCCGCAGGTGGTCCCCTCCGAGGCCCGTGAAAACACATAGCCTCGGATTTATGGAGAGCCACCTCAAGTCCCAGCCGCCGTATTCGACCCACGACTTGAGCAACCCCTGCCGTGGCCTTCAGTGCCGCGCTTCGATACGTTGCTCCCCGCGCCATAACGAGGGTGTTGTCAGCATAGCACACTATGCTGACACCCTCGAGCAACGTACCGCGCAGCACCCAGTCGTATCCGATGTTCCACAGGAGTGGCCCTAGGACCGACCCCTGCGGAACACCGCACGACACTTCTCGCCGCCCTGGCCCTAGCCAGCTCGGGTAAACTATGGCCCTCTCGGATAGGTATGCCTCGACAATGCGGCGGAGGTAAGGAGGCACTCCGTGATACGCGAGCGCCTCCCTAACGCAGCTCCAGGGTAGGGTGTTGAAGGCGTTGGCGATGTCAAGAGACACCGCCACCACCACCCCACCCCGCGAGACTACTTCCTCCGCCAGGCGCCTAACGCGCATGATCGCTTCCACGGTGGAGCGCCCCCGGCGGAAACCGAACTGGTTGTCCGCCAGATCTGGCCCCACGTTCGTGAGATGCTCGACGAGGCGCTCTGCAATAATCCGCTCAAAGAGCTTGCACACCTCGTCGAGCAACACGATCGGCCGGTAACCGGATGGCTGGTCCGCCAGCCGCCCCGCCTTCCGGATAAGGACCAGTTTCCCCGTCTTCCAAGCCTTTGGAAACTGGCCCCTTTCGAGGCATGCGCTAAAGAGCGCCACCAGTCGAGGCCCTAGTTCCTCCAGGGCCAGGACCCATGCTCGGCCTGGAATGCCGTCGGGTCCGGGGGCAGTGCACTTCCGGGCTTTAAGCCGGAGCACTGCTACCCCCAGTTCACTCTCCCTGACTTCGGGCACATCGCTCTCGCTATTATCAGCGTCAGGCGCCTGAGGCGGAGCCATACGCGGAGGGACATGCTCCTCCGCTCTCGCAGGGAACAAGGAGCCCAGTATCCCCTCCAGCCGCTCCGGCTGGAGGCTCTGGGTCAGTAGGGGCGCCCTTGGGCGGATTTTGCCCCTGACCGCAAGGTAAGGACGCCCCCATGGGTTCTGCTCCAGAGACTCCAGCAGCTCTTCGCGGGCCCGCCGTTTGGCCTGCTTAATGGCTTCCTGGAGGGTCCTCTTGGCCCCCTTGTATGCCTCATACAGCTCCGCCTCTCGGGCTGCCGCATCGTCTGGGCGGCGACGCCTCCGGCGTGTTATCAAAACTGTGTCAAAATATTTCGTTCCAAAACGACTATAAAATCAGCATGTATATTATATATTGTTTACGTAGACCAATAACTAGAACTAGACTTAGAAAAATGTTCCCACACTCCCACCTAATTCGACGATGTTCTCGAACCGATATTTTTCGTAATAACGCGCCACTGTGTACTAGACTACACCTAATATGTTCGCAGATAGTCCCCGCTCCACTCCGTACCAGAAGCACGCGTGAAAGAGCGATTTTGGCTACATAATTAAAAGTTCTCCAGCTCGTAAACTAAACTGGTTTTTAGTATTTTTTTAAAGACAATTCGCGTTTAAAAAAGGTAATTGTATTATGTTTTTTATGAAACTATTTGCTAGGTATATCCAATATAATTTATACTGGTAAACTTAAAAGTCTTTACCTTTGAAATAAAACTATTTTTAACGGATTCTATCGCGATCTATTTGATGTTATTTTATTATTCACATTGAACCCGACGTTTTGGTTGCTTTACCTATTCAAAATAACAAGTATTTATCTGTGAACACATAAAAATCTAATTACCATTAATTAGCAGTCTTTTTACTTTAAATGGTAATTAAGAAAAACGAGTTACGTAAGTAAGGAACGAAATTATAATAAATTTTTAGTGATCGCCAGTGGGACCTGTTTAATATACGACCTTTTTTATATCACTTAGGTGGTAGACAAGCATACGGTCCACCAGATGGGAAGCAGTTCCTACGGCCTATGGACGTGTGCAACACCTGGCTAGTCATCAAATTATGTAGCACCCCATACACTTTATTTCCTGCCAAAATATTTCGCTCAATACCACAGTCATATTTTCCATGTCCCGTTCAAATTTGAACCTAAATACACAAACTCTTTCAGGTGTTCCACTCTGTCTGCTTCAATTAGGAATGTGCAATTTGTCATGCTTTCTTCTCTTTTCATTAATTTTCTTATTTACATTCTTTTGCTTTTTTAGGGCACCATGCATTATATTTAATCGCCTGCAGTTCCTGCTCCGATGATGCCAATATTAGCATACAGGAGGTATTTGAAGCTCAAGTCATTCATTCTTATTCCATACGCACTCTCTTGCAAAATTAAATGCGTTAAACAGCCCAGGCAAAACTACAGATCCCTGTCTAACACCTTCTTCGATGTTATACCAATCTTTGCAAGGTCCATTTGCAGGCACTGGAACCCTCAGAGGGATCTTAGTTCTTGTATCAAGCTGCCGCTCACCCCATTCATAGACAAAGTTGACCACAATTCATTCCTCACCACTCTTCACACACTCTTTTTTCTTCTCCACTTTGCACGATTTTGGGCATCCATGGTAATGAGATCATTGGCACGCATGTAATTCGACGACGTCAAACCAGCCCTTCTTGGTTCTCCCCTTCCTGCTGCGGCCCGGTAGAAGTAGCATGCCTAGACATTTGTAACCCACGTAACCTGGTGCCGCAAAACGTGGCCACACCAGCTAAGGCGATATTCCTGCATTTTATCTGCGGTGTCCCTGACTTGACGGTTGTCGCGGATGCGAGAGTTCCTCACGCGATCTTTCCGCATGACTCCGGACATCCATCGCAGCATATTCATGACACGCAGCTCCTGCTTGTGCCGCTTCATTAATGGCCACGCTTCACACCTGTGCGAAAGGACAGGTCCAATGATTGTTTTAAAAACCTGCCCTTACAACCTAACCAGCATTTTGGGTCACAAATGACACTAGTCATCTCACGCCACTTGACGTGCCTTGACGTTGCAATCGATGTTACCACTTTACGATTCTTCATGCGGTGAAACGCAGTCTGGACTTCTCCAGGAGTTACCGGTGGCACTAGTCCTTGATTTGGAAAGAGATCCGGTGCCTGCAACTCTTTATGCCGCTTGTTCAATAACTCGTGGCAATAGGAACGCCATCTCTCCTTCACCGCGACTTCCCCTTGTAACAGTTTGCTTCCAGGGTCTTTAACACAGTGACACTTGGAAATATTCTGTGCCGCTTTGACCCTGGAATGCGCCAACTTATAGATGAATTCTGAATGATGAATTGTCAGGATCCTTTTCTACGCCCCTGACAATGCGCGTTGTTCGTATTTTAATAAAGGAGTCGAGTGTAGAGAAGGTTTAGTACAGGATCCCCAGACCATCTTTACAATTGATTACTATCAAGCCAATTTTCCAGGTAGCTTCATTTTGATGAGACGCCCAAACTTTCTCTTACAAAAGTTCCCAATTGTGGTAGTTAACAGATATAGCAAGTATAAAATATTTTGATTTGACGATTCTCAGAAATGTAAGGCACTCATTGTGGGTTTTTTTATGGAATGTTTAGATAATTATTAACATTTGTTAAACAAATGTTTGTCCTACAAAATTAACGGTTCGATCAAAGAGCTGCTTCCTTCCAACATGTATTTATAACGAAGTCTTCAAAAGTAATTATTAACCAACTGATTTTTATACTGTGGCTTGGTTATTTGTATAATATAACCCGTTATCCCTGCCTGCCCTTCGCTCGGAAATTGTATCATAAGAGGAGAGAAGAGAATTTTTGTACGAGAAAATATTGAGCTTCTCTTAAATACAGCTACTCATGGCTAATTAGCCTGAAAGTAATCAATTATAAAAATGAACCGATGATCCTGGACAAAGGGTCGACAGACACATAAGTCAAAAAAATGCGTTTTCGCTTTATTTTACCAACAATATTCCTTTAAATTAATATGTCAACTGACCAAACCACATAAGTCAAAGCCGATCGCTTCAATTTAAACTCTATAGTGCACCTTTTCAACCTCAACGCTCTTTTCACATGTTGAGACGTTATAAACTACATAAATTGACTTATGTCAAACGGACTCGTAATGTTCTTATATTTTATGTACTGATAGTAAGACTTACGTTATTAGGAACGTTAAGTGGGTGGCATTATCGGTTTGCTAACTTGAGGGTAAGTAATAAAAATTTAATTTATTGACTGAGAAAAATAAAGTGCCTGTGTTACTTATTGCGAGGGAGTCCAAGTCATTCAGTACTGCTCCGTTTAAACAACAGTTTGGTTTAGTTTTTACTTGTTTACTTGTTGTTTGGTTAATATTTCACAATAGATATGGATTTTCAGCGAGGAATAAATTAGTTGAAATGGTATTAAAACCTGTGCCTACCCAAGGTAAGGAATTTTAAATATTTAGTAAAAATGAGTCAAAAAAAAAATACGACACTATAATAATATTTAGTTTTTGAATAGCTTTACTACAACTACTGTGCAATGTAATATGCACGGCACTCCGCACAAACCTTAGTGGTTTATGGAATGCTGTGATAATGTAATTTAATTGTGTGATGTTGTAAAATAAATAAAAAAAAAAAAAAAAGATTGAGTAAAATGACATTGTTTCATGTAAGCTAATATTTTTCAGATGAACAGAATACTCAAATAATTAGAAGCTCAGCGACGGAAGAGGAGCCCATGCCTTCCACGTCGTCAGGACATACAGTTCCGATATCTGTTGTTCAAGAGATAGAATTTTCAAGTGATGACTCAGTCCAAGATCCACTATATGTACTGGCAGCGAGCGCAAATATTTCGTCAAGCTCTAGTAACGAATCTACCGGCGATGCTATACTCCAAAGCTCCGATATATCGTTCATCTCCAGTGCAGCTCCAAAAATAAGCATTCGTGTTAAAAAGCAAGAAAAGAAAGTAAAACGAAACACCGGCCTGTCTTATACAACATTAAAAGGAAAAGTGAAAAGGCAGTAGGAAAATGACAGAGCTTACAATATGTCGAATGAAATGTAAAGAGCGCATACCACTAAATGATAGACAAACTCTTTTTGAAGAATATTAGCGAATGGGATCTTATCTCAAAAAATCTGCCTATATAGCATCATTAATGGAGATCCACGACAAAGCTACTCAGAGACAACGGACCCAAGATCCTAACTGTCAAAAATGTAGGACAAAAACTTATAAATATTTTTTATTAATTCACGGTAAGCTTGAGCCCGTTTGTAGAGGATGTCTACTTAAAACGTTGGGTGAAAGCGATAACTTCATAAAAACAGTTGCTTCGAAAAAACTCTCATCGGTAGGTGGCACTCAACTAGATGATAGCCGTGGGAAAAGTGTACGAAAAATTAAAATATCTGATGAAAAAAGGCAAATAATGAAGGAACATATTTTGTCATTTCCTTCCTATGAAAGCCATTACACAAGGAAGAGTACCTCGAAGAAGTATTTACCTTCTCACCTAACGATTAATAGTATGTATAAATTATTCTGTGAAAATCATGACAATCCGCTGTCGATAAAAATTTATAGTCGAGAATTTTATAAATTGGGCTTTTCGTTCAAAAAACCTCGTGCTGATACTTGTTATACATGTGATAAGTTTAAAATGAAAATTCAACTTACTCAGGAAAACCAAGAGAAATCTGAATTACTTGCTCAACACAATCAGCACAAGGCTATTGCGGATCAAGCGTACGAACATAAGAAAAGTTACACACTAATGTGTAAAAATGACAATACTGTTCAAGTGTACACCTTTGATTTACAGAAATATTTACCTACTCCAGCACTAAGTTCCTCAGTAGCTTTTTATAAGCGTCAGTTGTGGACGTTCAACCTAACCGTTCACGACAATAAGACCGGAAAAGCAGTATGTTACATATGGTTTGAGACAATAGCCGCAAGAGGAGCAAATCAAATAGCTTCTTGTCTTTTCAAACATATCTACCTGAGAACACAAAACATCTTATGTTTTTTTCTGACACATGTGGGGGCCAGAACAGGAACTCTCACGTAAGTTCCATGTTTACCTGGGCGTTGCAGAACTTGAACATAGAATAGAATAGAAAATAGCCACTTAGAAGTAGACACTGATCACGGCATTATAAAAGAGAAAAAGAAAAAAACTGAACTGCAAATCTACCACCCACATGATTGGATTCAACTGATAAGATCAAGTAGTAAGAAATTTGAAGTGATCGAAATGCGCAATACTGACTTTTTGTATTTCTCGTCATTATTGAAGGGTCCATTAGTATTGAGGCACAAATATGTAGAAGGAAATCCATTTAAATGGCTCGATAAAAGATGGATACGCTATGACTCTGAATTCGGAGTCATTTCTTACAAAAATAATTTAGAAGAAGAAACTCAATTTTTAAAATCCAGTTTAAAACGAAGAGGTTCTGTTTCACCTGCCAATATTCCAGTAATATCGTTACAGCCATTACCAATATCCAGAGAAAAGAAGAAAACTTGATATCTTTATTACCATTGATTCCTGATGTTTTTCATATTTTTATAGAGGTTTACCTACTGCAAACGACGTACGAAATACTGACCCCGATATTATAGACAGTGACGATGATGAATAATATGAAATATTATAAAATTAAAACCAGTGTATCTATATTAAGACGTAAATATCTAGTTTTTCGAACTAATTTACGTTTTATATTGTTTCATTAGATTTTAGTATCATTTGTTATAGTGCTTATAAACATAAGTCAGCAGATGTACAGGGTTAGGTATATGCAAAAGTTGTGTTCTGAATAACATAAGTCACAAAAATGGCTGTTTATTACTGTTTGTGTTATCGGTGTTTGCATGCACGTTAGAATTATTTTTGTTTATTCCAACTCATTAATAAAATTTAATACATGATTATTACTTTTTTTTCAATTTTGTTTTTTTGTTGTTCCTGCAAATTGGACCTTTTTGACTTATGTGCTTTAGTGTGCCAGTCCTAGTTTTATAGGTTAAATAATTATATGTGTTAAATACAGTCAAATATCTGTATTGTACTTTCAGTCTCAACTCAAGTTACGGAGGCTGCATTCCTCAGATGTTATCAAGGGTATGTACTAACATTTTTAGAAGTTATGTACTCATTATTTGTACGAAAATTAAAAAAGAACTGCTCAAGTATCAACTACACAACTAGATAAAAGGACAAATTAAACGTTGCTTTTGGCAAACTAGAGTTACTAATATAACTCGCAGCAAACTGAAGTGACAATGCGCTGGCCACATCTGCCGGAGGCCCAATGGCCGCAAGAGAATCTTAGTATGGAGACTGCAAATCGGTAAACGGGTGGTTCGCAGCCCCACAGCCAGTTAAACTGGTGAGTCAAAAATTTACATTGCGAATGCGGCAAACAAAAAGTGAGTCGAACGTATGAGCTAAAAAGGTAGCTCGACTGGATGCTGAAGGCGGAGAACTGGGTGCTGTGGCGTACGCCTATATCCATTAGTAAACTGCAATTGATTAATTAATTATTAGGTTGTTAATCGCACTGTAGTGATCAAGGTAGCTATATATTTTTTTTCAGTTTTTGAACTTTTCCCTTTACTTGCGTTATAAGACCCTGCTTCCTGCTAAATTTCAGGATTTTAGATCAACGGGCAGTAAAGGGAATCTATACATCTATACATAGGTCTAATAAAATTGCAACGAAGTGAAAACTGTTCCTCGAAAATTCTTCAAAAACAATGATTGATGTGTGTTCTACGACCGAAACCGATGCCGAAAATTTGATTTTAAGATTTTTAATATGTTTTTTGGTTTATCTGTAACAAGCTTGGATATGAACTGTTTGCTGTCTCTCTATGCTACTCAAACGAAATATTGTACTTAGGTTAAGTAAATATGTTTGTAAATAGACCAAAAAAAAAACAGCCCACTGAGTTTCTTGCCGGAGTCTTCTCGACAGGACAGGATCGGACAGGGCCGCGTCTCGAACCGGTGGTCCATTTGCCAAACATTAGATTAAATTTTTTTTTGATATTTTGTAAGTGCCGTATTAATGGTCTATACAGAATAAATGGTTTTTGACTTTGACTTTGACTTCTGTTTGTCTGCTTTTCGGTTTCGTTCGAGCATCACTTGAACACCGCTGAACAGATTCAGCTGAAAATTTATGTCACTATATATCATCATGTTGTTATAGGTATGATAGGAGCAGTAGAGCAAAATCGGTCTAAACTATTATTGATGACAACTTTATTATTACAAGGAAGATCTTTACGGAATTTTGTAATTCGGCATAACACAGACAAACTTTTTAAGGTGAAAATCTGGACTAACGTAACGTAACGTAACATACCTGAAAGGTGATGAGCAGTAAAATGCACAATATCGAAACTCCACAGAGTTACCCAAGTATAAAAGATAGTTTATTAGAGAAGCATGAACATTTCATAATTAATATCATCATGCTATTATATTAAGGAATCGGGCAGAATTGATTTCGATGTTACATATAAACCTCTATTTCGAACGAAGTGTCAATGTAGCGAACCATACCACCTCAATCAACCCGTTAATAAAGTGATAGAAGGAACCTACTGTTCTAATTTCTTAATTCTAGCTCTAGTAGTTTATTTAGTTCTATGTTGATGAGTCAGTCACCCGCAAAAGGCTTTATTCTTCATAATGAATTATTGCAAATATAACGATGAAATAACATAATACGTATTGGGATTGAGCCTGCAGAAGTAAGCATAACTTGATCTATTCCGAACTTAACGCGGACGAAGTATTGAATACGGCTATATCTTTTGGGTCTTGATTGATTGGGTTAGAAGTTTAATTTTTTCACAGCTGCAAGAGGTTGCACACTTGATTTTTTTATATAAATTTCGTCTTAATACCTTCACGCGTTACTAAGAAAAAGCTATTGACAGATAGGAAGACAAACGGGCAACGATGTGATCATATAAGCATTCCGTTTTTTTTTCCCTTTTGAGGTATAGAACACTAAAAACGAATACAATCTACAATTCTACAATATGTAACAAGAAGGCTAAGATCTGTGTGGGGTCCCATACACCCCTATATGTCATTAACATGTTCTATATTAAATACACTGTTTCAGTTCAATAAGTAACATGAAGGAACTGCCCGTGGAGCAATCCCCAGAGTTTTACAACACAACATACATGAAGCTCAACACTTCCGTCGTAATAGTGACCCACGGGTATTCATCTGAAATAATCCAAAACCATGAGGCCATTACAACCAGCTATATGGATAGATATAACGATACAATGAGTTACTGTGCTTTAAACTGGAAAGTAGAAGCCAAAGCTTTTTTAGGACCTATAACTGATCCCATAAGAAATGCTACGGGCATAGACCTTTTGCTAGTTGATTATCCTGCAGTTTCAATAATAGCTGCTAAGGTAAGATAAGTATATACAAACCTATATAGTGTGAAAACGTTAAGTGTATGCAGAGGATTATTTCATCAATTGTAAGATATTGCAAAACTTTAGACTGATGTCGCTTAACAAATGAAATGACAAAAAATGTGTACTTTTACGGCTCTCATACGTCTCATACATTAGACGAAATAGTCATCTAACTGGACACATGACTCACTTAACGTTTCCGTTCCATATTATATATACCTTACATAATGACTTCTACTCTTCTTCATCCTAGCACCAATCTCGGTTGCGTCCGTAACTTACACTTTTGGAGCCCGGGCTCCGGTTGTACCTCCTTTGCATAAAATTTAGTTTATTTTGGTATTCTCCGGAGAAATTGCCACCTGATCACCCAACCTGGAGAGGAATATCTACGCCAGAGCCACATCCGTCAATCAATAGGTGGACCGGCTTGCAGGTGATGTTGGCTTGGGCTCCGAAGATCTAGGTGGCGCCCAGTGACTATAATTTTGTAACTGACCGCTACGCTTGCAACCTCAAATAATGTACAAGTTAGAATACTCCTTACTACAAAATACTTATTGTAACCAATCTAACAAAAACTTCTATGTATACCTACAACTATACAGGTTGCATGGAATAAAAAAATTGGTCGCTTAATTCACCCTTTTTTATGTGGTGCGGAAAGCTCACCGGAGCTAGCGAACAGGGTATGTCGGACTCCAACCGATAAAAACCGCACAAAAATTATATCCCTGAGACCTCGGCTTCGCCTGCCAACGTTATCGACCGTGAAATGTTGTTGGGCATCAAATCCTCCTCTATAGAGAGGCACCCGTGGAACAACGGTTACCCCGAACCATTACGCGTCACCCCCAGGCCCGTGATCAAGGTGGACAGAGATCGTTCTGGAATCTCCGCCGCTCAGTGTGCCTTCTGCGGCACGGCAAAGTACTAGACTTTTCCCGTTCCGCTTCTGCCGCCCCTTTTGGGCCCATCACTACCTCGGTGATAATATTCCTGAAGTTCTAGCTGCCGACCATAGCCAGTACCGGGTCTGCAGGGTACCGTGGCACCTCACCAGCCATTCCTCCATTACGGGTCTTCCCACCACAGTCGAGGCGTGTTCTCCATTTCGTTGCCCAAGCCGTTCCTTCCCACCCTCATGAGTATCAGGCGGAGCTGGGATAGCTGCTCCTCAGTTTCCTGTAGTACAGGTCCAGATTTCACTCTAGTACCGCCCCACGCCACTGGTGAAACTATGCAAGGACCCTCGCTTCCAGGTCGTATTGAGGCCTCCCGGCTAGGAGACTCGCCGAGACTGTCCGAAATCGCTTTATAATAGTGAGCACCTGCATTGAGGATCGTAAAGTAGCGATCGTGAAAAATGGTTCACCCTGCTTCTTATGAGTTAGGTACTCAGTGAAATTCAATGAGTAAAACATGGTAACGCAGTTAAATAATTGATGTCAGTTCCTATCATTGCTGAAACTCACATTAAAAAAGAGTGTCTGTGAATCTGGCCGGTGTCTGTAAATCGGGAGCATTGCCTTGTAAATCTATACTTGTATATACGTGTTACTTTGTGACCTAAAATTACTAATTACGCTTTTCAGGTTGGCAAAATATTCGCAGCTGCCTTAGTAAAACTGGTATTCAAAGGTTTGAATGCGGCATATATAACTTTAATAGGCCATTCAGAGGGTGCGCACCTTTTTGGAAATACTGGCCGATATTTTCACAGCACAACAGGAAGTATGATTGGACAGTTAGTAACAACGTGAAACTACCATCATAAAAAACGAGTGATCATGCATTGCAATTCTAACCCAGTCATTAGGCTACCGATATGATCCCACTCTTCATCATCATCCGAGCGCTGACTGTCGTCTGACACCCCCAACCCCGAGAGAAAGATCTTTAGTGTCGAAGGCCTGTTGGGCAACAGACAAACCATACACAAACTCATCACCTTAGCAGGAGGGGTTAATAGAATAGGTATGTAATATCTCGTATTGTACTGTTTATATTTGAATACTTGTTTCTTATAAACATAAAACTCGCATGCTTTTTATTCCCTTGCATATAATGTTACTTTGCGGACATAGGTGTAGGTTATGCGTTTACCAGATATATTTACTAACTATATTCTTGTAATATCAATATATAACGCATGGCCGTTGAATATATGGTTTTAGAATATTTTATTTTAAAAAAAAATCCGTTCCCGCAGGGGGAACGCACAGGTACATTTCGTGAAGCAATTAATATTATTTTATATAGAGAACTACGGACTTTAAACAGTTAATTTCTTTTTTCTCGAAAACGGTAACTTTTAGCGAAAAACTTTTCAGACATTTATTTTAGACTTCAAAATGGCCTATCGATTAAAAATGTTTCCGACAGCAACAATGTTCACCGGTTAGAAGTTATGATTTTTTTCCCGAAAAATTTTGGTTTTTCCCCTCTCCACCTTTAGTTAAAGTTTTATTCTTATAGGTTTATTATTAAAAGTTGTTGGTATTCATGTATACTATGGGATAAAATTAGAACGGTTCGAATATCTTTCATGGAACGTGAAATTTTGAGGAAAAACTGATTTCACAAAAAGTGAGGCCCTACCGTCCCCTTAGGCCGGATTCCACCAATTCACGAACTTAAACTAAGTTTACACCCAAGCAATTTTTGACCGCAGTTTGAAAGCGATCGGGGCAAAAATGCGACCGTGAGAGTGCCGCAAATTTTGGGAAGTGGAACCATACATACATATATATATAAATATAAACTTTTTGACCAGTGGTCATTTCGGACTCAGGGGGTCATAACTAGACCCTATGAACAATTTTTTTTTAAATTCGACAGTAGTCAAGAAACCAATAGGTAGATCGATTTCATCGAAATCTACCTAAAACCTGTATAGCATCTAATTGTCCCTCGCTTAGATAAATGTTTTACCATGCATACCCAACCAGTGCATTCTAGTATTAGTAAAAAGTTTTCACCAATAGGTGACACTAATAGTTTCATATTTAAAATATGAATTAAAAATACCTATTTTGGCCATAATAAGCTGTGTAGGTTACTTAAACCTAATACTAGGTTAATTGGGGCTATTTAAACTAATCAACAACGTAGTTATGTGAAAATTAATAACATTATATGTTACAACTTTTAATGACGTCATAATTGTTTTCGATCCTTCTTAGTGACTTAAATATTTGACATAGATGGCATAGTATTAAATTTCAACTATTTTTGCCACACATTAGAAGTATATGATAATTTAACATATACTAAATTGATGGAAAAACCAAATTGAGAAGAATTAAACATAAGTAATTTGTATTGGACATAAGCACCACCATGTACTTATCACTATTTACGTAGTCAGTCAGTACAGACAAAAGTTGCAACAAAAGTTGATGATTATACCCAGGTGTCAAAAGTAGGTGATGCCACGGAGCGTCAGAAGTAAGAATAGCGACAAAGTTTCAAATGTTGATGATGACAAAGTCACCTTGACGTTCAAAATTGCGCGAAAGTATGAAAGCACTAGCGGCCCGGGACTCGACTTCGGCCGGGAATAAATTCGTAAAAAATTACCTATAACCCGATTACGGCGCCACCTTCCTGGTCCAATGGTAAATATAAGATAGCTATAAGAAGCTTTCAAATTGAATTTCGTGCTTCGTACTTTGAAAGTGACGAATTTTCCATACATTCGTTCATCACCTTTACCCCCTTAGTAGCAAAATTTCGAAAAACACTGCTACATGTGTTCTCAGGTATATGAATTGTCATGCTTCTATTTTTGAAAATGACAAATTTCCCATTTAAAATTTCAAACCTTACTTCACCCTCTTAGGGGTAACATTTCGAAAAACGCTGATGCATGTGTTCATTCATTTCTAATCAAAAGCAACGATATGGAATTTTGTGCTTCTAACTTTGAAAATGATGGACTTTCATACAAACGTTGACCCCATATTTTGCCATGTTCGAAGTGAAATTTCCAAAAATCCTTTCTTGGTGGATGCCTACAACATAAAAGGCATCTACTGACAAAATTTTAAGTTTGTAGGTCTAGCAGTTTATTAATGAATCAGTCAGTCAGTCAGTCTGTCAGTCAGCCTGTCAGTCTGTCAGTCAGTCGGAACAAGTAATTAAGTATATATGTATAGATTGAAGTAAAAATAGTTTTATACCATACCTACTCTAAAAAGCTTATTTTATTCACGCAAAACAGTGAATAAAAAGGCCTTTTATTCACTGTTTTGTTTTTATTCACTATTTTGGTGTTTGAATTTGGAACACAAAAATATATCCGGTCTCTATTTCAATGCTTACACAAACTCCTTGCGCTAAGATTCGAAATTCAAAACTCTTTGGTGCAAATAAATTCTCGAGATTTGATTGGTCGATATTTGCGACAAGGAGTTTGGCATTAGATTAATAAATATTGTTTCACAAGTTGACCACTCTAATGATAATAATAAGAAAATTACGCTTAATTTTAGTCATTGCTCTAATTTTAATGTCCATTTCAATTAATGTTACAATTCTTATTTCTTGATTAAATTTCTATTTTCGCTTAAATTATGTCTTTTCTCGTAGTCATGGTATAAAGTATAGTATGCAACTCCTGAATAAAGTACGAATTTATATCGAGGGCCATGAATCACTCGCGTCGTTCAGGATTCTAACAGTTGAATCACTCGCTGCGCTCGTGATTCAATCATTAGAATCCTTCACTTGCTCGTGACTCATCTACGGCCCTCGCTTTAAATCCTTCCTTTATTCACTAGTTGCATAATATACTATTATAATCCTCAGAGCACAAAGTTAATATATATTATATTCTATTTAATATTTTATGAAAGGTTTCAGAGCTAAGGTGATCCGTGAATTAGAATTTATTAGGCTACTTTTGTCGTTGACTGCACAAAGGTCGGTCTTATCGCTAAACGCGATTTTTTCCAGGCAACCGTAGGATGGAATAGAGTTTTTCACACGCACAGAGCAAGGAAACAACCCCTGTGGCGTAGCGGTAGACCGTTCGACTGCTAAGTCAGAGGTCGCGGGTTCGATTCCCGTTCAGTGCAAATATTTGTGTGCATGAATATAAATATTTGCATTGGTCTAAGTGTTTTATGTATAATATGTGTAATAATAATATGTATACTAGAACCCATAACACAAACAAGTTAACCTATGCTTACTTTAGGTCTAGATAGCACTGTATACAGTGTCGTAGAACATTTCTTCATTTAATTTGATTTATGCTACCTCTCTCTGTTCCGTAGACTGAAAATGTACCTTTTTTTTTTTTTTTTTATCATGCGGAAATCCCTTCGGATACCCCCCCGCCGGTCAGTGGGGGCGGTTATGTCGGGCTTGCACCGACTAAAACCGCACGCCGTCTCGGGTCTTTAGACGCCGGGGGTGTAAGGTTACCCATAGAGCATATCCCTCGCACCCCGGCTGACCCTGGGCCATCTCACCACTATCAAAAAAAAAAAATCGAAATATCTAAAAAAATCCTGTCTCCTCTGAAAGCAGAGGAGTACGGAGAGCGATGTGTTCCCGCCACGTTGGGTATTGGCCGACGATCAATGCCAACCCTATGAAGGGGTGAAGGGGAAGCCATTGACCGCCACCCAGGGTGTACCGGCCGCTCCGATTCCGTTCCCCCCGGACTGCAGCGGGATCGGAATCGGAGCGACACTCGAGGAGGTTACCCAACACACACCCCAACTGAAAATGTACCTATATGAGGTTTTATTACCTATATTATAGAAAAAACTACCGATATTCCTCTCTCGTGTACGCTGATACCCAGTCGATAAATTTAGCTTGCATGCTCAGTCTACGCTCTGTTCCTTGACCTTGATGAACCTAGAAAGTTTACGTAGACATCCGTCCAGTGCCCCAAAGCCCGGTGGAAATTATTTTTAATTTTAAAATAAATTTAATACAATCTTACCATCTATTACCTCTTTGTACAAAATCTACATTTAATCTATAATTATTATACACATCTATTTGAGGAAAAATTGTACTAAGTTTGCCAGGCCAGATACATGACTTACGGTGGCTTCAAATTATTGTTCTAGTGTATCTGTATTAGAATAATATTATGTAATCTGTGGTTTTACATACATGCATGCATATACTCATGCCTCTTTTCCGCCGGGGTAGGCAGCGACAACTCCCCGCTATCTGCTTCTGTCGTTACACACTTCACGAGCTTTCTCTACTGTCTGTCACTAAACCTTTCATGAAAGGTCAGTTTATTTGATCAGTGTATATTCTGCGAGGTTGATCCTGGTTTGTACGTTCCTTACATACTTGGTGTGTCAGTAGTCATTCGTTCGACGTCCAAACCACCTTAGCAAACCCTATTCAGTTCTTGTTACAACATTCTCTTTCAGATCACTTTCATACATTAATGTAAGGACTAGCACGCCATAAATATTATAATTTTGCTAATTAAGTATATATTTTTAGAATCATTGGCCTGGATCCAGCGAAACCACCAATCGAACTATCGTTGGATAAGACATGTGCAAAATTGGTCTACTGTGTTGACACAAACCCTTACCTCTTAGGCACTAATGTAGCTAGGTGCCATATTAATTTTTGGCTCAACTATGGCTGTACCGTTCAACCCGGATGTCAGTCATTTATAAGTAAGTATGCGCGACAAGGAATGTGACCCCATAAACTAGAATTTATCTTCAAACTAGCCCCCTATGTTACACAAAAGATATAAAAGTGCGTTCGCTCACTTTTGCAAACAAAGCCTTAAAAAACGTAACATTTTATTAGACTAGACAGTTGTAGTAACTGTAACTAGTTTCCTTTTCAAATCCATTTGTCTTAGTATTATGTGTAATTTAATAGGACTATGCAACGCGAATTCACCCACTTCAGCATTATTATAGCCGAATCTCATTAAAAAATGGCTATCTTATAGCCATTACAAGATAACCAAGTCGTTAATAAGACTTTTCCATTGCTGGAGTGACTGCAGCTTGTAACCATTCTCTTCATAAGAATAAGTTAGAATTTTATAAAAAATATATTTATTCGTCGCCCTATATTGCCTGTATCTTGCTGTTATCAGGTGGCTGCAGTCACGGACGTGCACTTAAAATTATGGCAGACGCAGTAAAGTACCCGGATAGTCTACAGGGAAAAAGTGCTTCCAATTATAATGAATATGAAAAAAGTTGTGCCACTCAGAACCCGGCTAAAGTAAACTACATTGGGCCAAATATTATTTCAAGGTATCTTAACATAAGAACATACTATTAACATGAGTTAAATCATGATTGTAAAAGCTCGCTTTGGATAATGTCTTATCGTTATCTTCATCATCTTTTTTCCTTCATCTTATATTCATTTGGAGACGGCGCAACATGTTTGCTTTTTCCATTCATCATATTATTTATTCATAACAATTTTTACATTGTGTTGAATGTTACAAGGGTGCAGAAATTCATCTGGCAGAGAATGAACCATAAAATTAAATTATAAAACAGAATTACAACAATGTCATGCAATAATTATACAAACAAGGGAAAAAACAATAGTAGCAAATGTCAGAAAACATTACCTAGCTAAATGTCACAATAAAAAATGTCAAATAACAATAAAATATAGTATTCACCATGCACCTTATTCACAAATTATTTAGCATGTCAATAAAAGACTAAAATAGAAAAGTTTCAAATCAATTTAAGTCAAATGTGTTCAATTTAGAACAAGTCATCTAATGAATAGTAGCAGCCTTCCAACAAAAACTGCTTTAATTTGGGTATGAATTCCCGTTTATATAATAAAATTTTCAAGTCATCGGGAAGCTTATAAAAATTTTTACTGACATGTGACGAGTGCCATGTTTAACAATGTCAAGATTTGGAATACATTTAGTTTGGAAGTCTTTCCTTCTAGTACTTTACCTAAGTTTTCTTTCCTCTTCTGTTTTGTATTCAGGTAGATATTTAACAAAGTTTTTCAAAAGCACAAGCACATACAACGATGGCACAGTGAGGATATTTAGGTTTTTGAAATAATTCCTACAAGATTCTTGCTGACGTAAGTATACAGACGATGGTGCGAATTACTCTTTTTTGTAATACAAAAGCCTTATTTAAGTTATAATCATAACTGCCTCCCCAACACAAGATGCTGTATCTTAATTTGGACTCTATTACCGCGAAATACACCATCTTGAGTTGCGGAATGTCAATAACATTTCTTAGGCTTCTTAAAACGTAGCATGCTGAGCTGATGGAATGTTCTAGGCTTTCAAGTTCAGGTTTCCATTTAAGGTCACAATCAAGATGTACGCCCAAGAACTTTACCACCTCCACCATTTCAACATTCACGCCGTCTAAGGTACAATTCAGACGGTTCTTATTGCTAGAAGTTGTACGAAACAATATTAAATTGGTTTTAGTTGCATTTACCCTTTTTTTTTTTTTTATCATGCGGAAATCCCTTCGGATACCCCCCCGCGTGCCAGCGGGGGCGGTTATGTCGGGCTTGAACCGACTAAAACCGCACGCCGTCTCGGGTCTACAGACGCCGGGGTGTAAGGTTGCCCATAGAGCATATCCCTCGCACCCCGACTGACCCTGGGCCATCTCCGGTTTCGAGATGGCCCCCTCGGGTTTGGGAACCACGGTGTCCCCGTCTTGTCCCGGTTTGGGGGAGGGGCGCTAGTCGCCCCACCGTCCCGGCCTGCTTCTGCTGGGGTGACAGGTGGCCTCACCCGCCACCTCCAGCCCTGCGCTCATGGAGGACGGAGGTCGTTAAGCGACCTCCGGCGCCTGAGTCGCATGCGACGCGCGGCGAGCAAGTTGCGGGCTCGGCGTTCCGGGAGAGTTCTAAATCTCTCCCGGGCGCGCTCCGCCATCTCCTTCGCGAGCATTACATGCTCGCAGAAGGAAGTGGCGGCGGCCCACGCGCTCGCGCTCCGCACCATTGCCGCAATCATGCTGCCGAGTGAGAGGACTCCCACCCTGATGGCTGCCACGAGGTCACGCCTCGGCGCCTCCCACGCCGGGCAGTCCGTCAGCGTGTGCAGCCCTGAGTCCTCGCTCGCGTCGCAGTGATGACACTCAGGCGTTGGCTCCTTCCTGATCCGATGCAGGTGGTCCCCGAAGCACCCCTTCCCGGAGATCACCTGCGTCAGTCGGTACGAGAGGCTTCCGTGTCGCCTCTCCAGCCAATCCTCCATGATGGGCCTTACCGCCGCTATTGCGGCGTGCAATGCGCTTGGTCGCCCAAGTCGTTCCTTCCACTCCACCACGATGGCCTGGCGGAGCTGGGACAGCACGGCCTCGATTTCTCGAGGCTCGGGGTTCCATCCCTGCTCCCGCGCCTCCTTTCGCCACTGGTACAGTTGCGAAAGGGCTCTCGCTTCCAGGTCCCATGGCGGAGTTCCGGCAAGGAGACTCGCCGCCTCGAAGGAGATCATGCGGTACCCGCGGATGACCCTGATGGCCATAACTCGCTGTTCGCTGCTCGATGTTCTGGTCCTCAGGGCCTCCGCCCATATTGGGCACCCATACAGGGCCATGGACCGCACGATCCCCGCGTAGAGTCTCCTGCAGGAGTCATCGGGCCCCCTCATGTTGGGGCAACAGCCGAGCCAGAGCAAGAGTTGTGACCTTCAATTTGGGGGCCAGACTTCGGATGTGCTCTCCGAAGTCCCATCGGCCGTCGAGCACGAGCCCCAAATATTTCATTTGGGGCTTAATGCCGATGCGATTTCCTCCCACGATGAGACTGGATCCCTCGGGTGGCTTGCTCCGTTGGGTAGATGACGGCTCTCTCCGTCAAATACGCCCCGACTATGCGGCGGAGGTAGAGAGGCACTTCGTGATACACGAGCGCCTCCCTAATGCAACTCCAGGGCAAGGTGTTGAACGCGTTGGCGATGTCCAGGGACACCGCCAACATCACCTCACCCCGGGCTACTGCATCCTCCGCCAGAGCCCTCATGCGCATGATGACATCCACGGTGGAGCGCCTCTGGCGGAAGCCATATTGGCCATCCGCCAGGTCCGGCCCCACTCTTGAGAGGTGCTCGACGAGGCGCTTCGCAATTACTCTTTCAAAGAGCTTGCACACCTCGTCGAGCAACACTATGGGCCGGTAGGCGGACGGCGAGTCCGCCGGGCGCCCCTCCTTTCGGATGAGGACCAGTTTCCCCGTCTTCCACAATTTCGGAAACTGGCCCCGCTTCAAACATGCGCTGAGAAGCCCTCTCAGTCGGGGCTCGAGAGCCTTCTCACCGCCAGCTCTAGTTCTACCCAAGTGACCTCGGGCACGTCATCGTCTTCCACGTCGGGCGCCATGGGCAACCGAGGCGGAGTCATCTGCGGTGGAACATGTTCCACCGCTCGCGCTGGGAACAGGGAGCCAACAACTCTTCCGAGCAGATCCGGCTGGAGACACCGGGTTAACGGCGGGGCCTTGGGGCGCAGCTTGCCCCTCACCATCCGGTAGGGCCGCCCCCAAGGGTCCCGCTCCAGCGTCTCCAGCAGCTCGCGGAAGGAGGCCTGTTTGGCCCGCCTTATCTCCGCTGGGAGGGCTCCTCTGGCCTCCCTGTATCCCTCGTACAACTCCGCCTCTCAGGCCTCCGCATCTGCGGGGCGGCGACGCCTCCTACGGAATCGGGCCCACCGGCGGTGCGTGATCACGCAGGCCCGTCTGAGCTGCGCGATCTCCGACGACCACCAGTAGACCTGACCCCTCGGATTATAGGGCGGAGCCCTAGGCATCGCCGCGTCACAGACACGGGTCATGGCCTCCCGGAACCACTCCGTCTCATCGTCTATGCTGACAGGCCTGTCCGGCGCAGGGGCCCAGGCCTGTACGATGGCGGCTTCCAGGAGGAGCTCCCGATCAAGTCGCTTAAGCGCCCAACGTGGCTCGGGTGGAGCCGGTACAGCCGGCGCGTCGCTCGCAGGGGGGGACACGTCAAACCGAATGTATCGGTGATCCGAACTTGTGTCCTCCCCCAAAACGACGCGCCAGCCCTGAACACGTCGCGCCAACGAGGGGCTCGCGAAAGATAGGTCCACGATGGAGCTACCCCTCGAGGTTACGAACGTGTCCACGGCTCCCCGATTTAGGAGGACTAGGCCGAGTCGTGCGGCCCAGTCCACCAGTGCCCTGCCTCTATGCCCCGTCGCGCCCCTTTCGTGTCGCGAACCCCAGGCATACGACCAGGCGTTGAAGTCCCCGAGCACAAGGACCGGACGGGGCTGGCAGGCATTGACGACGACGGCCAGCTGACGGAGCCATGGCTCATATGCAGCTTGGTCTCGGTTCGGCGTAATATAAGCGGCCACGACCGCTATATCGCCAACCACCGCCGCCACGCAGCCGGGTCCCCTTGCAACGACGGCAAGAGGGGGGCTGCCGGCGGCAGGGTTGTGCACCAGTGCCGCCGACCCATCCAGCGCGGTTTCCCAGGCAGGCCCGAGGAACCGGTGGGTGTATGGGTCGGCGACAGCGGCGACATTTATGGCCCACCGTGCCATGCTCTGGAGCAGAAGACCCTGAGCATAGGCACCGTGGCCCACGTTCGCCTGCAGGATGCGGAGTTGAGGATCCATTATGGGACCCCCATCTCCGCATCCCGCTGCGAACTAGGGGCGGAAAGCCGGCCTCCCGGCTTCGGCTCCCCTCCGGCGCAGGCCTTGCTGCCAACCCTATGGTCAGCCGGCTTGCCCCCCCGCTGCACATCTGAAACAGTGCAACGGGGCGCTACACGTGTCGGCCTTATGACCGGGCTGGTCACAGCGGAAGCAACGGTCACCCGCCGTTACCTCCGCCGTGCAGTGCACCCCCACATGGCCCACCGACAGGCACCTGAAGCACCTGGCCGGTCGGGCCTGCAGGAGCCGTGCCTGCGCCCTCAGGAAGCCTCCCACCAGGAGGCTCCGCCCGTCTGCGACCTTTTGGGCCGCCGCGATAGGGCAGCCGACAACTGCTGCCCCCTGTCCACCGCGGCCGAAGCGTATAGCTCCGGCCTTAATTGTGTCCGGGGAGCAGTCCCCAGGCTCCGCCACGGCGAGCCTGAGCTCTTCTGCCGTGACGGAGTCGTCCAGGCCCGTAATGCGCACTTCTGCGCATTTAGTGGGCCTGGACACCCGGACGTCGGCTGCGTCCAGCGACTTCCTCAGCCGAGTCGCTAGGGCGTCGGCCTTGGGGCCACTGGCGGCGCCAGGGACCTCGAGAAGTCGGGCTCCTGTTCGTGTGCTCTTGCACCGGACGCCCGAGATCTCGAGGGCCTTGAGGTCGACGTTGGCCTTCACCTTGGCCAACACCTCGGCATACCCCATGCCTCTCCCCACTGCCGCCGCCGTCAGGGTGACGACGACGGCCGTAGTGCGGGGGGCACGGAGCTTCCCCGGCGCTGCTTTCGCGGCGGCCGCGGCCCTCCTGGCCTTCTTGGCGGCCTTCCACCTCTTCTTGCTGGCTCCAGCCACCTCCCAGCCCCCTTCCAATGGGGTGGAGGTAGCCGGAACCACGGCTGGGGCTGGGGCTGGGGCTGGGGCCAGGGCTGGGGACGTCTTCCCCTTGCCCTTCCCCTTGCCTTTGTCCTTCCCATTACCCTGAGCGGGAGGGGGCTGAGGAGCCGGCCCCGGCAGGGTCGCACTCGCTCCCGCAGCCGGGGGGGTGGGGCCCCTCTGGGCTACAGCCGCGTAGACGGCCGCCGGTGGCGCCAGAGGCGGACGGCTGATGGAGTCCATTAGGGCCTACATCCGACACATCGTCCGCTCTTCCAGCGCCTCCATATAGGGGAGCCAAGACTCCGCCGGCGTAACCCTCGGCTGCGCCGGCCGCACTGACTGTGCCGGCTGCTGCACCGGTCGCACCGGCTGCTCTGGCTGCGTCGACTGCCTCGCCGACGAGCGAGTCACGCGCGCCGGCTCCGCCGGTTGCGCCCGCTGCACCGGTTGAGTCGGGCTCGCCATACCCCTCTTGAGCTCCTCGACGGCTGCAGCTAGTCGAGCCGTCTCACGACGAGACTCGGCCAGCTGCGCCGCCAGGCCCTCATTTTGGAGGCGATGCGAGGCTCCTGCTCAGGGTTTGGGGACCCCTGGAATGACGCGGTCACCTTCTGCAGTCTCTCTAAAAGAGACCGCGTCCTCCCGCTCGGTTCCGTCACCGCCGAGGTGGAAGGCCTCGGCGGCGATTTTTCCGCGGACCTCCCAGAGGCCGAGGGGGCCCGAATGGGTTGCCCACCCCTTAACCCTCCTCGCGCCCGGCGGACTGCAGCCACCTTAGGCGCCCACATTGTCGCCTCGTCGCTGGCCTTCTGCGCCTTGACGCCCATTCCTAACGGGCTTGCCGCCTTACTCCTTTCGCTGGCGGTGTCGAACCTCTCCGACACCGCCGAGGTGTTTGGCGTCACCTCTACATCCGCCTGCTGCGCGACCTCCGCGCAGACTCCGTCCTTTTCTGTGTCCATATTCTTGCCATTGTCGTTTGTGTTTGATTTCCTGTCCGGTTTTTCCTTGATATAAAGATTTGAATCCATAGTATATCCCACGAGTATGGGGGAAAGGTGGTCCATCCAGGCGGAGCCCCCTGTACCTGGTTAAGCCTATATACTATGGAGGTCGGCTGGTATCCATAGGTTTTTACGACTTCGCTGTCGGGTGTTATAGACTTTTCCTTGTCGTGGGCCGGCCAATAAAGGCAAGCCCTCCGGTCAGCAAGTTCACGGCGTACCCTTCTGGAGCCACCAGTCAGGTCGTTGCCGATCACCTGCCGATTACGGAACGCGAGAGGATAGCTAGTACTGCCCGAGACTGGCAGTACGCAAACATAGTGGTCACACTGGCAAAAGTCCAGTGGGCCATCAGTAGTTTTCACACTTATAAGGCAGCTGGCCCCGACCGAATCATCCCTGCTATGCTACAGTGGGGCGACAAACTAGTCGCAAGCAGACTGGAGCGTATCTTTAAAGCCTGTCTGGCACACAGATACGTTCCAAAAGGATGGCGGGAAGTAGGAGTAATTTTCATCCCGAAGCCAGAAAAGGGTGACTACACAAATCCCAAAGCACATCGACCTATCAGTCTGACCTCCTTCACGCTAAAGACCATGGAACGCCTATGCGAGAGGGAGCTAAGAGATGGTGCACTAAAACAGCTACCCCTACTTGCAAACCAGCATGCATACAGCTCTGGTAAGTCTACGGAATCAGCCCTCCATCTGGTAGTCAGCCGGATAGAGGAAGCGATCGAACAAAAAGGCTTCTGCCTAGGAAAGTTCATTGACATCGAAGGAGCTTTCGACAAAACCAGCTTCACCAGTATTAAGGCCGCCCTGTCAAAACATGGAGCGGAACTGGTACTAACAGACTGGATAACAAACATGCTCAGCAAAAGAGTAGTTCGCCTTGGGGAAGAAGATCAGACAGCTCTGATAGCCAAAGGCTGCCCGCAGGGTGGAGTTATCTCTCCCCTTCTGTGGAATTTAGTGATAGATAGCAATAGATGCTCCGGGAGCCTGCTGGCGTTCTTCAATGAGTTGGGGTGGATCGAGTGAAATGCCCACCCTCACGCAAAAACCGCGCCTTGTCGTGGAGTTGCGGATACCAGCTCGCGAAACCATACCATACCATACCATGGCTAGTCCTCTCTCACCGGCGGCGGCACAAGTGCCCGTCGGCCCCTGCGTTAGCAGTGGGCCAACCCGCCCCTGGATCCCCTAGGACCCTATGGTGGCCTCAGCCACAAACACCATCGCTCATCCTGTCTCCTCTGAAAGCAGAGGAGTACGGAGAGCGATGTGTTCCCGCCACGTTGGGTATTAACCGACGATCAATGCCAACCCCATGAAGGGGAAGCCATTGACCGCCGCCCAGGGTGTACCGGCCGCTCCGATTCCGCTCCCCCCGAACTGCAGCGGGATCGGAATCGGAACGACACTCGAGGAGGTTACCCAACACACAACCCAGTTGCATTTACCCTGAGTCCGTTTATAGTAAACCAACTGTGAAATGCTTTGAGAGCTTTATTTACGCGTATGTTAAGCGAGTCAATAGTATCAGCCGATATTACGGCGTTCGTGTCATCTGCAAAAACTAGCTAGCTTTGTGTATCCTTCTTGGGTTTTTACTATATGTCTTATCAGATCGTCAATACTATAAAAAATATTGGACCAAGTATTGATCCCTGAGGATTTCCTATGCTATTACTCTCAAATTTAGATCTAAAAACCTTTTCACAAGATTTATTATCAGTCATATTTTGCTCATTATCATTCCGTCCATGCATTACTTGTTTTACTTCGACGAACATTTTCCTACATTTTCCTATTCTTAAAATATAACGTGAGAAGTTGCAAGGCTTTGCCTCTCACACCATAATGTTCTAGCTTACATAATAGTAGGTTGTGTTTCACTATATCAAAAGCAGAGCTTCAGTCCAGAAAGAGGCCGGCTACCCTTTTCCTAGAATTCAGTCCGCTTCTTGGGTGCCTATGCCAGTTTGAAACCCAAACTGTCCATGATTTAAGACTTTGTATCGGTTCAAATATGTTTTGAGTCTCCTCTTCATTAATTTTTCAAGTCTTAGACAATTCATATCTGCTTGCAGTCATCTCAACATTCACTCCCTTCCCATCCATGTCAGTTCACACAGTCCATTCATCTTCTCTTAGATCTTCCTCTCTCGTTGCAACCGTCCACTTACATACTTAATGCCTGCTTTCGACTTTGGTCAATGTCTGTTCGAGTAGAATTTTAGGTTTGAATTTCAGCTATCTTCTTAAAAAGCAATAAACAAAACATACTAGCTTTCCTCCAACTTAACCAATTTAAGTGGGCCAAAGCTTGAATGACAGAGCTCGTTCCAGTGAATGTTCTTAAACCAATATGAACCGAGTATATACGGTTATTTGAACTGGAGGTGTGGATATAGGATATTTTTAATTATTATAAACTAGCGGCCTGGAGGCAACCGTTTCGGGTCCAATGGTAAACGGTCCTTCTTACTTTGGAAATGACAGATACATCCATTTCACCCTCTCTTAGAAGTAAATTTTTGAAAAACTGATAAATCAGAGTTTTTCAAAATGCATTTTTTTTTTCAAAATGCAATAAAAAAACATTTTGCATTTATTTTTAACTAGTAGTAGGAATATGAAATTTTGTTTGAACCGTTTATTTTTTATTTTACCCCTTTAGGGACGAAATCCAGGAACTTGAAATTTTGGCACCGACTGCTGAAATTGCAAGTTCACAAGCTCAGTGGTTCAAGGCTCTGCGTTAATGAATCAATTAGTCAGACAACCAATTATGTATAGATAGATATGTTCTTTGTCAATATTATTTTTGCTTCTTATAAAGAAACTGTGTAAATAAAGAATCTTGAATATTGGATCATTATGCGAGTCACATTTCATGCATTTTGGACATCATTATCATTAACATCCCACTGCAAACAACCGAAAAGGTTATCGAATAACTTGATGAATTGAGAAATTAGATATGAGCTAAATGTGTGATTAAACTTAGTTTTATAAGTCGTTATTCACTTTAAAGTTATGGTCATCTAAAAAAATTGGGATTGCTTAGTAAACAAGTTAACATTGTTTCCTGGTATTGAATCGATGTGACTGTCGATATTATGAACTAGGCCCATTGAATCTGTTATCTCTAATTAGAGTGTGTAGCATTAATCTGTATTATTTTATCTTACTACAGTAACACCGGCTCGTTTTACCTGTCCACAAATGCGGAATCTCCATATGGTAGAGGCCCGGCGGGAAGTGATCCAGCGAATCGTACATGCCCGTAATTTGTCTCTGATTGTAAAACGAAACAACCCGAGCATTCCTATACCTTTAGTGTTTAACTTCATTATGTTTTATATTATTATCTTTCTATTAAATACGACATCCACGCATATAATTATGATTCTTTATCATTAGGCTAAGAAGCACATATTTCCACTTGTTACACATTAAGAATGGTTCCTAGCATATATTATTTATTATTAGAGCTGTAAGGTAAATAAATATATAGCATAACTATGAAATATTTCCTATTTCATCTTGATTTAATAAAAAATTATAAAAAAGAGCAATCTTTTTTTCACTAAAATGGTCCTAATTAATGGTAATTATGGCATACTATAAATCTTCATCTTAATATAAGGCTTACAGCCCGGAAGCAATATATTCTACATATCTTTATACTGTTACTAGACATGTTTCTTTCATAGCCAATCTCATAACAAGATAAGATTCTTGGCAGCAAGACAATGCGCTATAATTCGGCCGCTGAGAGAATGCGTTCATATGCCACTTAGTAATGACTAGTGATGACTAGTGAAGTGCAAAAAGTAACATCGTTTTCTTTTTATCAACCTTACGACATCTGCATAAAACGAATAGGTTGTGATCTAAAATCTATAATCCAAAAAAATTGCTGCTGGTAGAAATTTGATGACACAAATTTGTCACCAAATTCGGCCGGGTGGGTACCACCGTGCACGATTGCGAAAAACCCTCCATAGTAATCCAATTTCGGTTTGATTGCGTTCAGGGGTCAGCAAGTGCATAGCCGGGCAGGGGGATTGTGGTCGCAGCACTAGTGGGACCGGTGGGTGACACGCGGTGCTGCGACGACAATCCTCTTCTGATAAGGCCGTCAAGCTGAGTGCCACCCTTGTTAACATGGTACGTGTATGTAATGGTGACCCTCTTTCCTGAGACTTTACCTTCAGCTTACCATCAGGCGAGGTGAAGTCAAATTGACGTGTAATAAATATGAAAAAAAAATCGATACAACATTTTTGGTTCCGTACACCTAGTCCAGTAGCACAGAATATATATAGTACTTACGTACTAGTAGTATACATAGAAATCATTGGTGACCAAAGCGTGTAGTGATCACTTCTGTCAAACTATACGGCATACTTTTGACATTGCGATAGTATTAACATAACGTCATGTTGCTATAAGATCATTGCTTGTACCCTAATAATTTAATATCTCTAATGTTAAAAAACAGTCTAATCACTAAATAATATCTGCTTGCTACATTATCTATCATATCTGGGTGACCGAGCTTGGCTCGGTGTTTTATACAACGTTTACAAATAATGAAACATAGCTAGACCGATTTATCGCCCCCGAAACCCCCTGTATCTTAAGTTTCATTAAAATCGGTGCAGCCGTTTCCGAGATTCAGAATATATAATGTCTACAGCCTTGCCCGACTCTTGTGCCAAGTGGGTTAGGGCTTGTGCTTATGTTGTAATGCTTAAGTGTAAACTAGGCAACTCCGCTTCGCAACGTGAAATATTGGCACGTTGAACGGTCACGCGAGGGAGTTGGCCGATGCAATGCAGGCGGTAGGTGGCCGTGGCGTTCCTGCAGGAGACTCGCTGGAAGCGCAGTAGATCCCATCTCATTGGGGACGGCTACCAACTGATTTATACCTGTACACCTAGTGGGGAGAATGGGGTTGTCGTGGTTGTTTGGGTACGGTAGTCGCAACGCGGAGAGTGAGTACATCCTCAGAACTTGTGCGGCTGCCGATCTTGCTATCTTAAACACGTATTTCAAAAAGAAACCCGAACATCTTGTCACTTACAGACATCCAGGGCGCACTACTCAGATCAACTTCCTACCCACTCAGAGGCACAACATCAGCAAGGTGGCCAACTGCAAGTTCATCCGCAGCGAGAATCTCACTACACAACATAGTCTCCTTGTCATGGATCTGGAGTGAACGTGTTATGGACTGGGATTATTTTAATTCCGGTTAGGATAAAAACTGAATTTAAAATGCATTGACTGGTAGATGACACGTATAATTGCAACGGTTACAGAGGTATGAGTGATGATTTTGAAAAGGATGATATTTTTGGATTTGAGACGTGAAGGTCATGACGTAAAATAACACGTTCACGTGGATTGCTCCGTATGTTATGTTAGGCGTGAACAGAACGCAAGTGTGACTAGGAGACTTGGTGGTGGAACGACACAGTCCAGAAGTAGACCAGGATGAAGGAAGCCCTCTTTAAAAGTTGCAAGCGTCCAAATCTCCTGAAGACCACGACGCGTACAGAGCTGCTAAGCGCGCCACTAAGAGAGCAGTAGCGAGAGCCAGACAGGACCACTTGAAACCGCTGTATGACAAGTTGTAATCGTCTGAGGTTCAAAAGCTCATATATAAGTTGGCGCGTTCCAGGGTCAAAGTGGCAGGGTGTCCCACACCATGAAGCTCTTCGAGAGGCTAATTGACTCGAAGATTGGCGAATATGTATTCCGCCTCGGTCACGGGACCATGAAGCCTGTTTTTGCACTAAAGATCGTTGTGGAGAAATGTATGACGAAGGATATGCCCCTGCATGGCCTATTTCTGGACATGCAGAAGGCTTTCAACTATCCTATACCAGCCTAAACCATTCTAAGACCTGTCCTTTTACACGAGTGTGAAGCGTGGCTATTGGTGGAGAGGCACGAGCAGGAGCTGCGTGTCACGGAGGTGAATATGCTGCTGTGAGTAAGATCGCGTGAGGAACTGCCGCATCCGAGGTAGCCTCTATGTCCGAGACATCGCGAGAAAATGGAGGAGTATCACCTTCGCTGGTACCTATGGCCAAGTTTTGCGGCAACCGCCAGGTTACGTGGGTAACGAATGTCTGGTGACATATATGTCCGATCAATAAGGGGCACAAAGGTATCCTAAATACATAACCAACCAACCAGCGACCCACAACACCACCCTCCACTGGCTGCACCACTGCGCCCTCTAGTGTTTATTTTTGTTTTTTTTATTAAAGATTTTTTCCCAAAGTGGCTCTCCTGGGTTGCCATGTTAGTTTCCGCATCGACCTAAATTTTATTGCAGTTTTTGTGGTATATTTTTTTTTAACTTCTGTCCAAAAACAGAATCAATCTAATATTGATACGTATATACACCTTCACGGATCGGACACTAGTTTTATTACATCTATCTATACTATTATAAAATTGTAAACTAGTTATGTCTGACATTTGAGATATTAAAAAAAAACTTGAGTTATATTAAACGAACAATTCAGAAAACAAAAATATTTTTTCTGGAATTGTTCGTCTGTTTATTTGCGATGGACGCAAAAACTACTTGTTTTTGATGCGGTTTCTTCTATTAGAAAGGGCTATGTCACACTTAAAATGTACCGTATGTTTGATTGCAATTGGTTAAGTAGAACTCGAGATATGCCTAAAAAAGCGGAGCCGCGGGCATCAGTCAAAAGCAAAATTATGTATGGATCATTATAACGGCAATTACAAAACGTCGAAAAAATAAACTAATGTTTAGCAAATGGACCACCGGTTCGAAACGTCCTGAGAAGACTCCGGCAAGAAACTCAGCGGGCTGTGTGGAAGCATTTCACTAAGGAGCTAGTTGTAGAAGTGTATACAGTTACCCTGGAAGGAATTACTGATCTTGTGTAGTCGACTATCACAAACCACAAGATTGTTAAGCTATCAGCTAGTATTGTATATAACTCGAGTATTATAGTGACTATTCTAATTACTCTTTGTCTTTCAAATAATCATCAAACATACCTCTCAATGGAGGTATGCAGAGGTATGATTGACAAAGAGAAAAGAGAACTGAAAAGGAACTTAATCAGTTTATTTAATAAATTCAATGCCATAACTTAGATAATGACGTTACTTATTAACATACCACAGAAAAGATATCGAGATATCAAATATTTGTTGATATGAATATGTGCCGGGTATTAAGCCTTATTAAGTTGATTTATAAACCTCGGTAGTAGATATTACTCGGTTTTACATAGGAACCTATTTCAGGGATAAAAAATACATTTGGGCGTGATTGATTAACAAACATCTAGACATGTCCACAAACTTTCGCATTTATAATATTAATAGGAAGTAAGATTACATTATTTACTTTATTTAATATTCATGTTGTGGATAAAGAAAGGCATTTGGAGATTAAATAAACAATAATTGGACTTTCAGCCGGCGCTCATGCTATGGAGGCCGCATTTCTCAGGTGTTACAAAGGGTATGTAACATTAAATGAATTATTGAAACATTAAATTTTAATAAGGAGGATTAAATTATGGACGAACAAAGTAAAACAACATTGGCGGACAACTGTTTTGCTAAATCTAAATGCGGTTCTAACACAATTTAGATTTGACAAAACAAAATGTTCGAGTGGCTAAAGTTTACACAGAACAATTTCTTTGGCTTCACAGATAATAATCATTCTGAAATTTTAAAGTAAGTATTATGCTAAGCTAACCTTTCCTATATATTTGGATCCGAAAAGGTCAATATACTGGACAGGACCTTTTGAGCATTTTTCTGTCTTCTCTGCCAATGTCTCAGCATTGAGATAAAAAAGTTTATTATAGGTTTATACGACTTGTGAATTACGCAATAATACGATACTACCATAAAAGATAAAAAAATCTGGTAATATGTACAGCTTTTAAGAAAAAGTATTTATGAAAAAATACTCAAAATGAATGCCTTCAATACTAGAAAACTTTATCCATTAAAACTCTTTGTTAAAGACGTAATATAAACATTATATACATATTGTAAATATGTATACATACATTTTCACTAAACTAAAATCTGTAAACTTAAATTTAGATTTTATCTCGTTTTGGTTATTTCATAACTTTGTAAACTATTATACATACGGTGATCCATCTAAAGTATGGAAGTTTTTGAGAACCATAGGAGTTGGAAAGTCAAGAGAAGATACTCCTCAAAACGTTGACCTCGAAGCACTTAACCAGCATTTCTCATCTTCGTCCAATTTTGGAGGGACTGCTAAAGTAAATACGCTTAACCATCTTTCGTCACTTCCAGCTCCTAACTATTCTCCCTTCGTCTTTGATCAATTCACTGATTGTGATGTTAAGAAGAGCGTAATGTCAATTACATCAAATGCTGTTGGCAATGACTGTGTCAGCCGTAAAATGATTCTACCCATTCTAGACCAGATCCTTCCTATTATAACTCACATTTTAAACTTTTCTATTTCTAGTGGCTTCTTCCCGTCTGCATGGAAGGAAGCACAGATTGTCCCCTTGCCTAAGAAACGTAATCCGTCTTCCTTTTCCTAGTACCGTCCGATATCTATATTACCTTTCCTCTCCAAAGTTCTTGAGCGTCTTGTACACACTCAGCTTAATGCTTTTCTCTTTAAAAATTCACTCCTAAATATCTTTCAATCTGGTTTCCGCCCTGGAAATAGTACCATTACAGCCTTGGCGAATGTTACGGATGACAGAAAGGAAATCTAACAGTACTTACTCTATTGGATTTCAGTAATGCTTTTAACACAGTGGACTTTCAAATCCTACTAGGCATACTGCGCTCGATTAACATATCTCCAACGGTGATTGATTGGTTTCACAGTTACCTGTCTGGCCGCCGGCAACGTACTCGCATAGATGATTCCTTTTCTTCATGGTGCGATATAACAGTCGGTGTGCCGCAGGGTGGCGTTCTATCTCCATTACTTTTCGCCGTTTTTATAAATTCCATTTCAAAACAATTACTTTCATCCTACCACCTTTATGCAGATGACCTTCAAATATATACGCAGGCGCCTTTGAGTCAGCTGTCTGAAGCATTTGCTATAATAAATATGGACTTAGAACGCATATGTGAATGGAGCAACAACTATGGGCTTCAGGTAAACCCCGCAAAGACGCAAGTCATTGTCGTTGGAAGCCCCTGGATGATGTCACGCATTGACTATACACAGCTGCCCCAAGTTATTTTCAATGGTTCTCCTATAGAAATTAGTGATAATGTAAAGAACTTAGGTATTTATATTGATAACACTTTGTCCTGGGGTCATCAATTACAGGAAGTCAGCCGCAAGTTGTTTGCAGCTGCAGGGTCCTTGCGTAGATTGCGAAACTTGCTTCCAACTGCTACCAAAACTGCGCTTGCACAAACCCTCTTACTCCCACTTCTTGATTATGCCGACGTCAGCTATCTAAATCTCACCGAGGAGCAACTTGACAAACTTGAGCGTCTTCAAAATTTCTGTATTAGATTTATATTTGGTTTACGCAAATATGATCGTCAATATCCGAATTTCGTAACAAACTCAAGTGGCTCCCAATTCGCCTTCGTCGGAATACTCATATACTTTCTTTATTATACAGCATATTGTTTAATCCTTGTACACCCCTTTATCTCAAAGAACGGTTCAAGTTCCTTCGTGACACACATTCAAGATTTCTGAGGTCATCGGAAAATTTGAGACTGAAAATGCCAGTGCATTCTTCAAGATTCTATGATCAATCTTTTACTATTCAGGCAGTTCGCCTGTGGAATGAACTGCCACTACATATAAAGAGAGCACAGTCATTGGTGTCTTTCAAAAATATGTTAAAAGATCACTATTTGTCCATCTCCCGTTAGGTGACTATATAGCTGGTATAGGTATATGTAAATATTTTTTTGTATTATATATATTGGTATACACTTATAATGTAATATATTGTGTATATGCTTAAAATATGACTGATTTATATGTAATTTTTGTTTATTTATCTATGTATAATTTATTTTTCTTCTTTTTCATTGTTAATTGTACACTGCCCTTATCCATCTCTTTTGATTTCTATCCATCCAAAGGTTGCCTGGAAGAGATCGCTGTTAGCGATAAGGCCGCCCATTGTACATTTATTAACTTAAGTCGAGTATTATTTATTTATTACTACTTTTATGGTGTACAATAAAGAATATTTTATCTTTTATCTTTATATATTTATGTGACAAGAATGGATAAGATTAGGAATGAGTACATTCGAGGAAGTTTAAAAGTGGCGCCAATAACCGAAAAGTTGCGAGGAAATCGCTTGTCCTGGTTCGGACATGTAATGCGTAGGGCTGAAAGTAATATCGTAAGAAAGGCATTAAGTATGGAAGTAGACGGTTACAAGGGGAGAGGAAGACCTAAAAGGAGATGGATGGACTGTGTGAAAGAAGATATGGTTAAGAAGGGAGTGAATGTTGAAATGACCGCAAGCAGAGATGAATGGAAAAAGCAAACATGTTGCGCCGACCCCAAATAAATTTTGGGATAAGGGTAGGAAGATGATATTGATATATCAATACGGCTTGCACTTGATAGCTTTTGTCAAAATTAGAAACAAAATAACTGCTGAATTGACTTTAAAGTCAACATAACATTTCATTGAGCTATTATGACTAACGTTAATAGCTCAATGTAAAATTTAAAGATTTTAGTTTAGTAAAAATAAATGTACTACGCGTCTGCTTCGAGTTTACCGTTACTTCCCGCCGCGCTTCCCCTTACCGCAGCTCAAACCAGACCCAATTAGTACCGATAGCAAAGCTGTCACGGGTTCTGGCTTGATGTGCGGTATAGGGAATTGTTTCAGGAGGTAACGGCGAACTGGAAGCAGACGCGTAGTAATGTGTAATGTACCTTTTTGGTATATTGACTTATAGTACATATTTCTGTAACCTATTTTATATTGACTACACTATTTCAGTTCAGTAAACAACAGTAAAGAACTGCCTCTCACGGAATCTTCAGATTTTATGAACGAAACATTACAATATATACGATCTGATTGTGATTTATTAATTGTGATCCATGGTTATTCAACTGAAATAACCGTATTCATAGAGAATATTATAGCTAGTTATATGCAAATATATGTTAACAAAAAGTGTTACTGTGCATTAAACTGGAAGGAAGAAGCCTCCGCTTATATCAGCAATTTTACAAATCCCATTAAAGCACTTTTTCAAATTAAAATATTGGCAGCTGAATATCCTGCTGTCTCAATAATAGCTCTAAAGGAAAGTTACTTATATTCATCTGCTATTTTTAGGGTTCCGTATTTTCTTCTGAATATATATTTCAGAAGAAAATACGGAACCCTAAAAATATTTTGCTAATATGATATACTTAATATTGGTGAGTAGTAGGTATAGTCAACGATAAAAGTGGCTTAATAAATACTAATTTATTAATCACGTTAGCTCTTAACCCTTTTAGAAAAAAGAAAACATAAAATATATTAAATTTGTCCTCTGGGGATTATAAAATTAGGTACATATATATTCACTAGGGGTGCAATGCATTCTTCTGTTGCAATGTTGAGCCAAGAGTGCTTGCCATGATTATCTACAATTCACGCGCATTTTTTTTTCAATTGAAATAAAATTCGGTCTCCCTTGCTAGACCGCTTTTCCATTTTCTTTTTCTGTCTTAAGCCAATAGTTAAGTTGCACATTTGGGCGCTAAAATTGTGGTCTCAACATTGATCATTTTGGAGAAATCAGATTTAAAAAAATGTTGAAGGGTAATTATTCCTCCGTGGTATGTTCGATTTTCAATTTAATTTTTTAGAAATCTTTCGGGTATCAAGTTGTATTTACATGCCAAGTTTGGTCCAAATTGGTCGATTAGCTTATGAGGAGTAGCGTCACAACCGAAATACACCGAGTGGAGTATAAGCTTTTCGCTCGACTTCATCTCACTCTCAGTTCAATAAGGTTCATGTATTCCAATGTAAAAAAATATATTTAAGTGTGAATCCATTTTTGTAATTGACTGTACCTTATAGATCCAGAAATGTATTTCTTAAGCTTGCTGTCGAAATTGAATCGTAAGGCCACCCATCTCTACAAGGTGAAAAGAAATAGTGTTGTTCTTGTTTGGACAAAAAATATGTAACTCAAATTCGATCCATTCGTATGTCGTTGTATCGTTGTATAACAATGTGTGGTGAACAGAACCTTCTCCCGTTCCCACTTCCCATGAGAACCTATTCCAAGGATAAAAAGTAGGCTATGTATTATTCCAGACTATACCTTATCTATCACTGTACTAAATTTTTGCCAGATTGTTCAGCTGTTATTGCGTGAGAGAGTAACAAACATCCATACATCCATACTGACAAACGTTCGCGTTTATAATATTAATAGGAAGTACTTATCGCCTCTTTATACGTGGGACAATGTAAGGTCTAGGACTACTCTTTTCAGGTTGCTCATCAACTGGGAGATGCCTTGGTAGAAATGAATTCCCGAGGCTTGAACTTAGGCTATACAACTTTGACAGGTCATTCAGAGGGTGCACACCTTAGTGCAAATGCTGCTCGGTTTGTGAGAACTGAAACAGATATATCAATTGGAACGTAAGTACGAATATTCTTGAATGAAGAGTTTTTTCTTTTTTTTTTTTCGTGCAGAAATCCCTTCGGATACCCCCCCGCCGGCCAGCGGGGGCGGTTATGTCGGGCTTGAACCGACTAAAACCGCACGCCGTCTCGGGTCTTCAAAAGGAAAAATCGAAACCCTTATAGGATCACTTCGTTGTCCGTCTGTCTGTTTTTCTCAGAAACACGTAGAGGCATAAAGTCTGTAACGCCTTGAAACTATGAAAAATCAAACTTCTAGGTCAACGCAATCAAAAGGTACAGCTGTTGATGTAGCAAATTTCACCAAATTTCCCTTGGCATCAAAACCTATTGGCAATATGCAAGGTCTTATAGCACAAGTGGTGGTAGCTGGTGGTAGCAATTTGATGACACAAATTTGTCACAAAATTCGGCCGGGTAGGTAGCACCGTGCACGATTGCGAAAAACCCTCCATAGTAATCCAATTTCGGTTTGATTGCGTTCAGGGGTCAGCAAGTGCATAGCCGGGCAGGGGGATTATTGTCGCAGCACAAGTGGGACCGGTGGGTGACACGCGGTGCTGCGACGACAATCCACTTCTGATGAGGCCGTCAAGCTGAGTGCCACCATTGTTAACATGGTACGTGTATGTAATGGTGACCCTCCTTCCTGAGACTTTACCTTCAGCTTACCCTTAGGCGAGGTGAAGACAAATACATTGACGTGTCCTAAATATAACAAAAAAAAAAGTTATATGAAAAACCCGAAAATAGTGAATATGTAGTTACCCACGTCACAAAAGCTTATCTAATAAATAATATGAAATATTCCGGTATGCAACGTCTTGAAACTGTGAAAAAATTTAACTTCTATGTCAATGCAATCAAAAGATTATTGTTTTGTTATGTCTCAAAAGGGTTAGACAGCGTATTCGATTGAAGCCCTCAGTCGAATTGATTTCTATCGTCATGTCCGAACAATTATCGTCATACTTCAACGAATTATCACAAAATAGTATCAAACTATTCATATTAATCTTCCACTTGAATCACTCTATCTGTTGATGAAAACCGCTTCAAAATTATTTGGGTCGTTTAAAAGTTATCAGCGAAGAAACACCGAGAAGCAATTTTGTTTAATACTATGTATTAGTTTATATAAGTATTATATTTAGACAATCGCAAAGGAATCAAAACCTATAAGGGTTACTTCCCGTTGAGCTAGCAGTAATCATGATATTTTGCAGAAAGTAAAGTCTTATAGCACAAGTAAAGGGAAATGTGCGAAAACCGTAAATATGTGCTATCCAAATCACAAAAAAAAACGACGGGTTGCGCTCCGGGAGTGCCGGCAGAAGTGAAAACTTAAATATTAACGTTGTGCATTTTTCATATTTTGGAATGGTTAGGGAATAATTTTGCACGAATTGCTTTAATTATCAGTATATCATTTAAGTGGTAATTAATATACAATATTCACTTATTGCGCTATCGTATGACAATTTATATTACATTAAAAATTTTACACTTCGGAACTATTACAATTATTTTACATTAAAAAGTTTATCTCTCAGAAAAATCAACTTCCATCCATAATTTAAACGACTTTCACCATCATTATTACCAGAACTATCATCGCCAATATATTTATAAAGTACTCACTCATTTTCTTTCGCTATTTCTTCGTCACTTTTTTCATTAATAGATGCACTTCGTTTAACTTCCTTTTTATATCAATATCAGATTTATAGCACAAAATAGAATAAATATTACAAAAAGTTATATGATAGCAAAAAGTGTTTCTTGGGCCTCGGTCGGAATCGATCTCAGTCTTGACGAAGTCAACATCTACTCATTAGACGAACGCGCCACCAAGGTTGTTAAGTACAGTGTGAAGTACAGTGTGATATTAGCACTTCTATATTTGTCTGCAAACGTCTTACGAATTTTCGATCGGGTCACGGGTCCTGATGCGAGTTTAACCTTTTTTACCCATTACAAAAAAGTGCACAACGCCGCTAAAGAAGTTTTCACTTCAAAAATATCTGTTTGTCTGTCTGTCAAGACTAGAAGCTCTACAGCAGCGTTAAGTTCGCCCTTCAATCCAGTTTTGTACGGAAACCTCAGTGCGCTAGTCCGGCTCGCACTTGACCGACTTTTTTATTTGTTTATTTGTTTTCTATTTGTTTATTTGTATACATCAAGTTGACTTCACATGGTGGAAAGCCGTGCGTGTAGTCCTTTTTAAAATAAAAGCCATCATTCTAAATGCCTAAACGAATTAGCAGCTACTGTCAGAATAGATGAATATTTGGACTGGATTTATGGCATTTTTCATTACTCTTGCCATAACGACGACTCAATTCAAAAAAAAATCAGGCGATTTAAATCGCTAATAAAATCAGAGATAAGGCGTCCCGGAAATACAGCACTGAGAATTTCGGTAGTGGCTCGTTCACCGTTCGTAATTGTCTATCCTGTTAGAATTACATCTTTTCCGGTAAGAATTTATCCAATTGAAGAAGGAAAAAGTGGATAAGCATCGTGTTTACGATGTTTTCGAAAAACAAGGACCGATGTCGGCTCAAACATAAACTTCACACTGTGCAGTAACTTAATGTGTGAATGACTCTTTGTGGTTTATGCACAGATTTTATTGTACTTTTTTGCGTAAATTATAGCATCTTCTATTAAAGTGATGAATTTTGCTATTTATGGACTGAATTTAGACAGTACATTACTTTGACATGTAGCGAACTTCGAAAACACATAGATCGACAAGTCATTGCTTCGACAGACAATTATTAGACAACACACACCTTTGAATTACCACTACTTCGACAGACGATTATTCGACAGACAAACTTAGACAAGATACATCTTCGAATGACCACTACTTCGACAGATTTTTTTTGTAGTTTGTCGCTGAAGTAAAGTGGGTTAGGTTAGGTTAGAACTGTGACCCCAACAGAGCGCGAGCCGAGCGAGCGCAGCGAGCGTGCCGCGGCACCGGCCGGCGAAGCGCCGGAATTGATGTTTCAATTGATTGGGTACATATTTAATTAGGTAGGGCACATTTTTAATACATTTCAGAGCATTATTATTTTGGGAGAATGTTAAAAAAATCTGTCAAACTAGTGGTCATTCGAAGATGTGTCTTGTCTAAGTATTGTCTGTCGAATAAACGTCTGTCCAAGTAGTGGTAATTCGAAGGTGTGTATTGTCTAACAGTTGTCTGTCGAAGCAACGACTTGTCGATATACCTTTTTTTTTCGTGTGGAAATCCCTTCGGATACCCCCCCCCCCCGCCGGCCAGCGGGGGTGGTTATGTCGGGCTTGAACCGACTAATGTGTTTTAGAAGTTCGCTACATGTCGAAATATTGTACTGTCTAAATTCAGTCCGTAACTCGAATTTTGCGATGTTGATGTTAATCTATCAAAACTATTTAACTGCACAGGTTATTCAACAGTTGTTTTGTCTGAAAAGATTCGGTCAATAAAGGTTTTGACTGGCGCTCTTAGTCAAAACTACGGACTAAAGCGGCTGCCTTCTGACCTCCTAACGCCGAAAGGAGAGCTTCGGCAGGTGGCAGGCTTCCAGCATGTAGGCGAAGTTGGCTTGGGCGCCAAAGACCTTGGTAGGGCCCCTAGGACACTACCAGTCCATTTATCTAATCATACATAGTGAAATAATACGTGATTTATCATTTTTAGCGTTATTGGCCTGGATCCGGCTAAACAACCACTTGAACCAGCTATGAATAAGCATTGTGCACGATTTGTGTACAGCGTTCATACAAACCCCCGCGGCCTCGGCGCTGTTACGCCTGATGGCCAAATTGACTTTTGGCTTAACTGCGACTGCGATGTTCAACCCGGATGTAAACTAGAAACGGAACCATTGACCTACGATAGTATGAAGAAACTTTTTAATATACAGATTAACTAAGTCCATATGATTTCTACCGTTATTTATTGTTCTAAAGTAAAGAAGGGTCTAACCCAATGTTTTGTCAGACAAGAGTTCCATTTTTTAGGGTCACGTAGTCAACACGGAACCCTTATAGTTTCAGTATGTCGGTCTGTGTGTACGTCTGTCCGCAACTCTGATGAAAAAGAGAGTCATTATCCTTGTATTAAAAGACCTTGCAATCATCGATTTATAAGTGGGCTAAAATGTTTAAGACCCATTTAATTACAAATAAAAAGAATTTAATAACTAAACCATCACTAAATCAAACATAATCATTGAAAATGTAAGGATCACCTCTCACTGTTAACAGGTCTTTGCAGTCACCAACGTGCACTTTTAATCATGGCAGACGCAATAACGTATCCGAAAAGTCTCCAGGGCAGAAGGGCTAGCAAAAATGAATATTGCGAGGGATGCAGTTGCATTAAAAAACTTCATGATGAAACTGATTATGAAGATGAAGATGACGTCAATTACATTGGAGCTGATATTGATCCGAGGTATTTTATTAAACTTAATTTAGGATTACTAATACTAATTTTAACTCCGATGCAAAAACGACGGGTTGGTTTTTTGAAGAATATTAGCAACCGAAATTACTAATATTGCCCCTAACCCCTCCAGCTAAGCTTAATTGCTTGTGTTAGGAATGGGTTCGAACCCGGGACCTCTCGATAATAGGGTCGACTCCTTAACCACTAAGCTACCGATGCTCTACCGATAGTTCCAGACTTAATTTGTCCCAGGAGTGTTATAAGTTTGCGAGCCAGTAATGCTCGAGAAAGATGCGGCGGTGCGGGACCGGGAGAGACTCAGGTCTCTCCCGATCCGTAGAGCCCGCGAGGCGCGGAGGCAACTCAGGCGTCGGAGTCCGCTGAACGAATTCCATCCTCCTTGAGCGCAGGCCTGGGGGTGACAGTTGGAGCCGCTTGTCACCCTAGCAGAAATAGGCCAGGGCGGCGGCGCGTTACACGCCCCCCTGTTTCCGGAGGCAACACAGGGACACCGTGGTTCCCAAACCGAAGGGGGCCATCTTGAAAGCGGAGATGGCCCTGAGTTAGCTGGGGTGCGAGGGAAATGCCTTATGGAAAAACCTTACACCGGCCTGAAGACCCGAGACGGTGTGCGGTTTTAGTCGTTTCGAATCTGACACAACCACCTCCGTTAGCCGCCGGAGGAGGGGTGTAAGGTTGCCCTTAGAGCATATCCCTCGCACCCCGACTGACCCTGGGCCATCTCCGGTTTCGAGATGGCCCCTCGGGTTTGGGAACCACGGTGTCCCCGTCTTGCCCCGGTTTGGGGGAGGGGCGCTAGTCGCCCCACCGTCCGGGCCTGCTTCTGCTGGGGTGACAGGCGACCTCACCTGCCACCCCCAGACCTGCGCTCATGGAGGACGGAGGTCTTTTAGCGACCTCGGGCGCCTGAGTTGCCTGCGACGCGCGGCGAGCATGATGCGGGCTCGGCGGGCCGGGAGAGTTCTAAATCTCTCCCGGGCGCGCTCCGCCATCTCCTTCGCGAGCATTACATGCTCGCAGAAGGAGGTGGCAGCGACCCACGCGCTCGCGCTCCGCACCATTGCCGCAATCATGCTGCCGAGCGAGAGGACTCCCCACCCCGATGGCTGCCACGAGGTCACGCCTCGGCGCCTCCCATGCCGGGCATAAAAGATAAATATAAGTTTAGGTACACAGAGATAGGCTTGAGAGTAGTGACAGGTTACAGCACACAGACAGATATATAGTAATAAGTTACACAGAAGGATACAACATAGAATACACAGGTACAGGTACACTCATATGTAGATAGTTGATTAATTCAGTACACAGGAGCTAGTCACGGAGTCTCATCCGGTGCCAGTCCCTAGTGGTCAGTCGCTCAGTAATAACAAATCAGCTTTGCTCCGGTCAGCAGTGATACAATACAATTACAATAAAAGATTGCTTGACCTTATTGATCCAGAGGCTCCGCGGGGCCTCCAGTGGTTGTGTTCCGGCAGAACAGATCCCGAAGCGTCCCTTGTGATCTGCGTCCCAATAGATACCTCAGATATTGATAGCCTCAGAGTCAATGCCGTCTGAATCGAATTCCAATGATCGAAACTAGACCAAGCGACCCTGCGATCAAGATATACAACTTTTATCAATAACAAATCCCCATTATGAGAATACACTGACAGCAATGGAATAAAATCACTTACCAGTTCAAAGCTGGGTACAAAAACACAAGTTTACCTCACTTTTCGAGCGTCAAGGTAATAGCACACTGTATAACACAATAAATATGGAGTATGGACACTACTAGTGACTTCTCAAACAAAAAAAAAATGAAAAATGAATCATAGGGTCACTGCGAACATTGTTATATATGAAATTAATTCTGGATATTGCTAGAATCGTCCCCATACTAATAACGACTGGAAAAGTCAACAAATGAGTATAACGCATAACTCACGCCACCTGACATGGATTAGCCGAATCAACGACTACAGTCAGCCACATCGAGGCATTCGCAGTAGTTGCTACTGTGTCCACAGATGGCGCTAACTACAATTACACTCTTTTTATAATCTACTGTTACACAGTCGGTACGAGAGGCTTCCGTGTCGCCTCTCTAGCCAATCCTCCATGATGGGCCTTACCGCCGCAATTGCGGCGTGCCCTTCGGGCTGTGTACCTATATATTATTCTGTATGTAATGTGTATTGTACTATTAATAACATCATTAGGTTTTCATTAATCCGCATTATTTTCTTTTAATTTACAGTAACACCGGCTCTTTTTACTTATGTACAAACGCAGCGTCTCCATTCGGCAAATATGAAGAAGGAACAAATTGCACATGTCCGTCTACTTAGTTTTCATCTTATTATTTAGTGCTATTATGTTATTTTCTATTATTTATTTAGGTTATTTTCTTATAATTTTGTGCTTTTATGTTATTTGCTATGATTTGTTTTTGTTCAAGACATTTTCATGTTGTCCTACACAATGTAACAATTGTTTGTGATGAGTTATAAATACATTAAGTAAAAAACGAATTTCATTAAAAAAATGAAAAATAAAAACAAAGTTCTATTGCTATGAAATGAACTTTACTTACTACTTAGTTCTTGTGGTGAATGGAGCCGCCGCCAAGACTTTTGGGAGTATGTTTAGAGACTCCTGCGCAGACTTTCCTCTCGGGATTGGGAGATCAGAAGGCAGTCGCAATATAAATCTATACTAATATTATAAAGAGGAAAGATTTGTATGTTTGTAACGAATTGGTTCAAAAAGTACTGGAGCGATTTCAAAAATTCTTTCACCATTAGAATGTAGCCATTATCCCTGAGTAACGTAGGCTACTTTTTATCTCGATATTCCCCCGGGATCAAGACTTACGCGGGTGAAACCGCGTGGCGATGCTAGTAGAGTATAAGTGTAACCAATAGAACTAAAGGAAAAAAAGGGCTCCGATGTGAAATCTCGATGCAATCAGTATCAACATTGAGATAATTATGATGAAAGAAAAGAAGTATGCATAAATGCTAGCTTGTCCCGGCGGCCATTTGTCAGTAATCAGGTGCTAAAGTTAAGTTAGGTTAAGAGCTAAGGGTAACTTAGAACTTAACCTAACTTAACTTTAACATCTGATTAGGTATTTTTGTTAAAAATGAGATATTTCCATAAGTTTGCCGTACTGGGGAGGAATTCGTCGCTTATTAGCGGCAATATCGAATGGTCCAATAATACAGGGTGTATTTTTTCCCACAAAATTAACAGATTGCACGATCATAAGCGTCGGTAGCTTAGTGGTTAAGGAGTCGACCTTACGATCGAGAGGTCCCGGGTTCGAATCCTGGCCATTACACTACCGACGTGAACCCACTCCTAACACAAGCAATTTAGCTTAGCTGGAGGGATTAAGGGGAATATTAGTAATTTCGGTTGCTAATATTCTTTTTAAAAAAAAAAAAGAAAAAAGATTTGATTCCTGGCTAAGAATATTGATTTTGCTAAATCCAAATGTTGCAGCTTTAGTTTTCAGCAAAAATCGGTCTTGCCAGGAATCAAACGTGCTGATTTTGAAAAAAAAAAGCACGCCCTTTATTAGTACACCATTCGATACTGCCACTGATAAGGAACGAATTTTGGCAAGTACCTAATAACATACGGCAAACTTAAGGAAAGATCTAGTTTTCAACAAATACTTTTTGAGAGGCTCCTGCGAGGTTCTGGTAAAAGTTACCGCAGACGAAACGATGCATAATGAATTATTAGCAATATTTTCTAAACATATACGTAAAAATCGGCACTACACATTTATGTGCGTACTATTGTTACCTAAGTTTAGGTCCTGATTATTTACAAATGGCCACCGGAACAAGCTAGTAAATATGCATACACTAAAGGTACCTTTTTTTTTTTTTTTATCGTGCGGAAATCCCTTCGGATACCCCCCCGCCGGCCAGCGGGGGCGGTTATGTCGGGCTTGCACCGACTAAAACCGCACGCCGTCTCGTGTCTTCAGACGCCGGGGTGTAAGGTTACCCATAGAGCATATCCCTCGCACCCCGGCTGACCCTGGGCCATCTCACTACTAACAGCATCGTTCATCCTGTCTCCTCTGAAAGCAGAGGAGTACGGAGAGCGATGTGTTCCCGCCACGTTGGGTATTAGCCGACGATCAATGCCAACCCTATGAAGGGGTGAAGGGGAAGCCATTGACCGCCGCCCAGGGTGTACCGGCCGCTCCGATTCCGTTCCCCCCGGACTGCAGCGGGATCGGAATCGGAGCGACACTCGAGGAGGTTACCCAACACACACCCCACACTAAAGGTACCTACAGTACATTATCCCATACATTTTATCCTTGTAAAAATAAGTGAGGTCTGGGAAGCCCGGAATCTTGGACTATGAATTACTTGTGTTAGGAGCGGGTTTACGTCGGTAGTGTAATGGCCAGTATTTGAACCCGGAACCTCTTGTTCGTTAGGCTGACTCCTTAACCACTAAGCTATCGACAAAGAGAATATAATCACTACGGTTTAGTAAGTAAGTGAGAACTCTGATAAAATTCACGGCCGCGGTCGTTCTATATTGTCCTCAGGAAAAATATTTACTGTATTTGACAAATGGTGCCAAGGTGTTACAAGTAAACATGAGATAAATAAAAACAATATTTTCAAATACATAAACGGGACGTTATCTTAAGCCCTTCAACAAATAATATACTTAACACAATAATTAACGTATTCAATAAAAACGTGCGCCATTATCATGAACGCACAAACTAAGGCTTCTTTAAAAGAAGTAGAGCAATACGGCTAGCAGACGTCAGGTACAGAAATTTCTAGGGTCACTTGTCCGAATGCAGTAAAAATATCAAAATTAAAAGTTTCAATTCGGATAAGTGGCCCTAGCAGTTTGTGTCCCTAACGTCAGCTAACCGGCAAAATGATGATTTCTCACTCGAATTTGGAGTAAAAAGACCACTAAAGTATCTATACCTTGGAGGGCTTCCGACAACAGTCGAAACAAATGAGGTTCTCGCGCAGGCTTCGTCTTGGGGTTGAGAGGTCAAACGCACGCAAAGGCTAAAACACACAAAAAATAGTAGACCCCGGGATTCAAAACTAGGCTTTGGATGCAACTGGGACATACCGCTAGGATGACAATGCAGATGGACTAAGCTATTATTAGCTGCCATGCAAACGAAGTCGCAGGCACGTTTATCTATATAATTATAAAATTTCAAATTAGTTGTGTTTGTATTCTGTCCATAATTTTTTTTGAAAATTCTTTTCTGTTTTTCCGTTTGTTCGCGATGGATGCAAAAACTACTGAAAGGATTTTGATGCGGTTTTTACTATTAGAAAGATCTTGGTCATACTTTAAATCTACCGTATGTTTGATTGCAATTGGTTAACCTTTGCTAGGTGAAAGGATCAAAGGCATTCATAAAAAATCATCGATAAATCGTCGAAAGAATGCAACTGCCCCTCCCCGACCGCAGGGCCGGCCAGACGTTAGGGAAGGAGTACCAAGCGCGGAAAAACGCCAAACTGCAGGCGTACCGGAGAAAGGGTTAAGTAGAACTGGAGATAAGACCCAAAAACGATAACCAATAATTATAATGTGTTTCATATTCACTTTTGATTTTTAATGCCTATGTATTTTTTGCTCCGATAATTATTATGAAATCACTAGTAGTGGGCCGTGGCTCAACCCTCGTTAAATTCTGATCCTGTCCCCACACCCACGGGAACCTTTTCCATGGATCAATCAATCAATCAATCAATTAGCCTATTGCAGTCCACTGCTGGACATAGGCCTCTCCCATTTTACGCCATAGCACCCGATCCTCCGCCTTGCGCATCCAGTCTATCCCAGCTACCTTTTTCAGGTCGTCCGTCCATCTTGCTGGGGGACGTCCCACCTTCCGTTTACCGATTCGTGGTCTCCACTCTAGGACTCGTTTGCTCCATCGGCCATCGGTCCTTCGGCAGATGTGGCCAGCCCATTGCCACTTCAGCTTGCTTATTCTGCGAGCTATGTCGGTGACTTTGGTTCTTTGTCGGATGGCCTCATTTCGAATTTTATCCTTCAAAGAAACCCCAAGCATAGCTCGCTCCATAGCCTGCTGCGCGACTTTTAAGTCGTGGACAAGCCTCACTGTCAATGTCTACGTTTCGGCACCGTAAGTCATGACAGGTAGGACGCACTGGTCGAACACCTTTGTTTTAAGGCATTGCGGTAAAGGGGAGGAGAAAACCCGACGCAGTTTGCCAAATGCTGCCCAACCTAATTGGATCCTTTTGGTGACTTCTTTCTCGAAGTTGTTTCTACCGAGCTGGATAACCTGCCCAAGGTAGACATACTGTTGAACAACTTCGAGTGTCGACCCTTCGATGGCAATCGGCCTCGGCGTGACATGTTCGTTGAACATAACCTTGGTTTTGTCAAGGTTCACACCAAGACCGACACGTCGAGAGGCTCCATTTAGGCTGTGCAGCATCTCGCCCAGCTGCTCCAGCGACTCCGCAACTATGACGATGTCGTCGGCGAACCGAAGATGCGAGATGTACTCGCCATTTATGTTTATACCCCGCCCAGTCCAATCCAGAGTCTTGAAAACGTCCTCCAGCGCGTTGGTGAATAGTTTGGGGGATATAACATCCCCCTGTCTCACTCCACGCTGTATGCTTATGGGGTTCGTCTTCTGGTCTTGGAGCTGGACGGACATAGTAGCGGTCTCATATAGGCATCTCAGCACTTCGATATATCGCCAATCAAGACGACACCGTTGCAGAGCATCCAGAACTGCCCAGGTCTCGATGCAGTCGAAGGCTTTCTCGTAGTCCACAAAAGCCATACACAGCGGCTGATTATACTCGTGAGTCTTTTGTATAATCTGCCGAACAGTATGGATGTGGTCCACGGTACTGTAGCCTTTTCGAAACCCGGCTTGCTCCGGTGGCTGGAACTCGTCGAGCTTGCTCGCAAGACGATTCGTGACGACTCTCGAGAACAACTTGTAGACATGACTCAGGAGTGAGATGGGTCTGTAATTCTTAAGCAAGGCTTTATCACCTTTTTTGAAGAACAGTACCACCGCACTCCCGCTCCATGCCCTAGGTGTTAAGCCTTGCTGGATGACGGAATTAAAAAGGCTCGCTAGCTCTTGGAGCACTGGGACCCCGCCTGCTTTTAGGAGCTCAGTAGTAATTCCGTCATCGCCAGGGCACCTGTTGTTCTTTGTTTGCTTGAGAGCCGCCTCTATCTCGCACTGCTCGACATCGGGTATTTCCTCGGTGTAATGGCGCGTGAGTGGAGCTCTGTGGTCTTCAACGCTGTGTCCCGTCAGTTTAGGCATCCGTGATGCATACAGCTGTCCATAAAACTTCTCGACCTCTTCGAGAATCTCGAACTTTGAGGTGATGGTTCTGCCATCCTCAGTTTTAAGTTTCGTCAGATGGGGCCTTCCCAATTGCTGAGCGAACACTTTCGACCCCCTATTTCGCTCAATCGCATCATGTATGATGTTAGTGTTGAAGCGTCGGAGGTCGCGTCGTATCAGCTTTTTTATTTTTTGGTTTAAGACTCTCCCATCCAACGAAAACGACTGAGTTGAGGGCTCATCACGCCTCCTCCTCATAAGTTCGAGAGTCTCAGGAGAGAGTTTGGACTCTAGCTGTTTGCGTTTTCCGGGAAACAACTTTCGGGACACTTCCTGCAGAGTTTTGACCACTGTGTCGGTTTTCTCATCAATACTGCTAGTAGTTTCCAGCATTGCAAAACGATTTTTAAGTTCCAGTTGGAACTTTTCGGACCCTAGAGCTACTTGGAGCGGCGTAGGTCGGAGAGTACACCGTATCATTCGGAATCTTTCAGCTTTAAGGTTGATATTTAGAGAGCCTCTGACAAGTCTGTGATCACTTCCGGTGTTGAACCTGTTAATCACGGAGACGTCTCTAAATATGTGCTTACTGTCCGTAATGAAAAAGTCTATCTCGTTCCTTACCACGTACTCCCACCTTGGCATTGAAGTCCCCCATAACAACGCTGTAGGTGGCCTTGGCGGTATGATTAATTGCCTTGACAATGTCCTCATACACGGCCTCGGCGGTTTCATCGGGGTGAGTCGAGGTCGGCGCATATACCTGTATCACCTTCAGGGAACGCCTGTTAGTGATTTTAAGGACAAGGTACGCTACCCGGTTCGACACACTACCGACTTCAACAACGCTGCTAATGAGGTCCTTTTTGACCAGAAAACCGACACCTCCCTGGGAGAGCTGATCACCTTCTCTGAAGTAGAATAGGTCGCCTGACTCAAGGGTTACCGTGTCCTCCCCCAGTCTTCGGATCTCGGACAACCCCAGTATGTGCCAGTTTATGCGACCCAGTTCTATCTCCAGTTCGGCGAGATGGTGGTCCAGCCGAAGTGTACTGCAGTTGTACGCTGCCAGCTGTAGATTTTGTTGGTAGCCTCCCGTAACCCGGAGATTCTTAGCACCCCCCGCCCCGCCGTTACCGCGACCGCTACCGTAGTCGGGAATAGCGGGACCACCGGGAACTGGGGGCCTTTTGTTGTGGCTTCTAATCATGGGAGGTTTATGGCCTACTACTACCACGCTGGCCAGACGGGTTGGTAGAGGGTTTAGATTCGAGTTTTCCTTCTCTTAGGTCAATTCGACCTTGGCAGAATATCAGCCTGAAGGAGCAACTACTCTCCCTAGGGAAGGAGAGGAGTTGCTGCTTCCGTTGCCCAGGGTGCACCACAAGGAGGTTTTCTAGCATACACCCTATTTCCATGGATAACAATGTGTTATTCCAGGCTATCGATTTATGTTCCAAATTTCAGCCAGATCCGTTCAGCGGTTCGAGCGGGATTGAGAACTTTCACATTTATAGCATGATAGTAGGAGTAGGATAGTAGGAAGTAGGATAGTAGGAAGTAGGGTAGTAGAAAGTAGGGAAGTAGGAAGTAGGATAGTAGGAAGTAGGAAGTAGGAAGTAGGATAGTAGGAAGTGGGATAGTAGGAAGTAGGATAGTAGGAAATAGAATAGTAAGGAGTAGGATAGGATAGGATAGGATAACTAGTAAATTTATATCAAATATTTTCAAATAAACCACTAATTAAATAAACACATGAACTAAATACATCGCTAACAAACCAGTTGAAGTTTCGAAATGGTCAAAATAATATTGTGCAAATTCTCACTGAGACTGAGCGTAAAATTCTTACAAGGTAAGTCGGCTGCAGCGTCTTGTGCGAGCTGTATGATTTTTATATTATTTTTATTGTATCATAACTTTTGCTGTGAGTGAATTGTAGTGGTTTGTGTTTACTTATTGTGTGCATATATGTCTTTGTGACGAACTTACAGCACTGTGACTTTCTTGACATTTAAGATCGTGATCCACGGAAAAAGGTGGTTATTTTTTATAATATTGCATTATCATAATTTTAATATAAATAATCTTGCTCGAAAATGCCCGAATAGTCCGGGTGTTCCTCTGCCAATCCTCCAACGCCCAGGTCGACTGTTGCCCACCTCACAAGGCCCATCTTGCTTCCTCTTCCAAATGTTGGCAGTGACATGTGTAGCGGAATGGGAATAATAATAAATCGCTGGCTACCGACGCTGGCTGGCTAAGCGGTAGCCAGCGATTTATTATTATTCCCGATTTATTATTATTTAAGTAAACGCCAGTTACGCCCTTTTTAATATTTGATTTTTGGCTTCTCCTATTATCAATCTATCACTCAGTATTTTTAATATTTCGTTAAAATGAATGACAATAACAGATATTACATTAAGTACTCCAAGAAACATAACACAAAAATCCGGTCTAAACAAAGAAGAACAGTAATATATAACCACGTTTTTTTAAATAAACTTATCACGAATAAATAATCTGTTACGATGTAATAACAAATAAATTTATTCTGTATAACAATTCAAATTTCTCTGAAGAAGGTGGTAATCGGCTGATACGCTCAAGATTTCAAATGTAAATTACGTCGTATTTTATACTTACATTACACACGTTAGTTTATTTCTAGAGTTGTTAATGGTGTTACAATTGTAACGGTATCCTGTATTACTAGGTCTGCAAGGCGAATCGCTGCTTGCAATGCTGAGCTGAGTGATACATCGTGAATCAGATTTTGAAAATGTTGAACAGTGATCATTCCTCCGTGGCAAGTCCGATCTTGAAAACTCTTTTAGAAAGTCACAACTCTGGACATGCTTTCTGAGCCTGTAAAGTTTGGTCACAGTGTCTCGAGCGGTTATTATGTAATTCCATCTGGAATTTTTTTAACGGTGATCATTCCTCTGTGGTAGCATTAATTTTTTCAAAATATATCCATAAACCTTCCTCTGATTGACTTCTTTAGTCATGCCAAATTTGGTTCTGATTGGATTAGTAGTTTAGGAGCAGACCTTTGACAAAGAAAATCCTGAAGTCTGGTATGAGGAGCTTTCGCTCGACTTCGTCTCACTCAGCTCAATAATTTTTTTCAGTTTTTTCATGAAATATTTATACCAATACAGTTAGATTAAACTAACTAATGAAAAAATGAATAGTAATAGCAAAAATCCTATCCTGCTAATCGTACTTCCTACTAATATTATAAACGCGAAAGTTTGTGAAGATGTATGGATGTTTGTTACTCTTTCACGCAAAAACGGCTGAACGGATCGTGCTGACACTGAATAAATAAGGAACAGATATCCAATTTTTTTTCCCATCTCCTTCCCACTTACCGACCACCTTGGTTATAACGGGACGAAACTTGGGAGATGCGCGCCCTATTGCCATCTGCTCTCTTTCGGGTGCGCATTTTTTGACTCCTTAGATATTATTTGGTGCCCTACTATTTAAGCTTTCTCCCCTTACTAGGGCAGCACACTAACGGACTTCATCGCCGTTAGAAACTTCTTGGGCTTTGCGCCTTATACGCCAAACGCGCGCAAAGCTCCGTAGCCCTTCGAAGTTTTGGGATGTGCCTACGAGGTCCGAGGAATACATAGTCCCGAAGCACTTAGCTGCACGTTCACTGATGTCCAATGTATGTTCTGCAAAGGAAAGGCCAGAATCCAGGACCACTCCCAGGACCATCGTGGACTTCACGCTCCTGATCGAGGTGCATTGATGATTTTCGATCGTCCATTTAATCCATTCCATAGCGTGCGACCCAGCATCGATCTCTGAGGGTAGCCCATCGTTAGGTCCTTTCACACAAGCTCGGCCGATATAGCGGGAACGGGATCAGAATTCCACGCGGGTGGAGCCGAAGACCACAGGTACTATCTATACAATAAGATATATATCAACTTCATGTTTTTGTATAATGTGAGAAATATGTGTGAAAAAAATAGTCAGACTAACACATACAAAAACCAAGTAGCCTTCTAGCTCGACCTTAGATTGAAGTTCAAAATAGATATACCTACTAAACTAGCTAAAACTAAACCACTTAAATAAGACTGAATTAATTGCATTGAACAATAAATACCACTTCATTAACAATGTAGCGTCTGTATCAATTTATATTTTGTGAATATACTTGAGTGAAAACGAAGCTCGGAAACTTCGACCGTCTCATGTGAGTCACGCATGCGTGCGCCCGCACTTCATGCAAATCGTATGAATTTTTTGCACGAAATTTGCACCATATTATTTGCACGTTACAGTCAGTAACACCAGTAACGTAACACGTCGGCCTTTGCGGTCGAGACTCGAAATGCTTCGTTCGTGTATTCAGCACACCATTCCTTCTTCAAGTTGTAAAACGACTGTAAAAAATCGGTTGTCTGTAAAGTCGGTTTACTGACGATAGTTGAACGTGACAACGTCATAAGAAAATACTGATGGAATGGTTGCATTTTTTAAAAGAAAATTTTTATTTTATTTGTTTAACCACTAAGATCGGTTATAAGAATTCACTGCACTTCATACTTGACAAAAACATGTAAATGTATTATTGTATAGCAGCTGTCCACGCGGACGCATCGCTCACTCAAGTAGGAGAGAGACAGATGTCGAACGCTGTCGAACGCGGAGGCCGATTGTGCCTCTTTGTCGCTCGTTCCGCGCTCTCGCTTGCACTTCAAGCCTTAAATGGAACGCCACATTTTTTCGTGCATGCAGCCGGCTCCATCGAATTATAAGACGTCAAAAACCTGTGTTGTAAAACGACTTTTATCTAGAACGGAGTAACTTTGGTATACTTCGAGGCAAATTAGGTCACGCATGTGCACTAACTCTCCAACTAAAAAACTAATAAAAGGACTGATCAACCAATGACGCGAGTCCTTGATTAGATTTATATATCTATGATTGGTTGATTAGCACGCCTCCGCCAACGCCCCGCCCCGCCCTTACCACCAAAGAGACCTAAATCTCGTCCTGCGTAACAAGAGTACATTAATCAAGATTTTTACGCGTAGTTATATCAAAGGCAGCAATGCTACCATCCATTTGAATACGTTACCTGTCGGCCTTGATGGGTGGAATTCGACTGCAAAATTTGACGACGCTTTTAGTCAAAACTATTATTTTGACTAACCTATTCATTCAGAAGAATTTTAACAGCTTTTTCAGCTTTTTGTTAAATGATTTTTCTTGTTTCTTTACAGCTAGTGTTGGAGACATTATAGCAGACACAAAATGTCGTTGTATGATATAATAATATGGAAAATAGCCAGTATTTTATTGTGTAAGTACCATCTTCTGATCACAGCTCAACACAAAAATATCGAAATGTATATATTTTTATCTTGTCATAGTATTTTTTAGGCTTTAATGGAGCCCAACCAAGATCTTCGAGGCCCTTTTCCATTTTTCTTTCTCTTACTTTAAACTTTGTGTAAATCATTAAGTACTCTGAAATCTACTAGGTACTACGAGCTACTTAAATGTTTCCTTGGATTTTCAGTAACGACCCATACAACGCAGGCTGCAAGTCTAAGGTGTTATCAAAAGTAAGTACTCTAACAATAGGAAAGACTGATGCATTTTTTTAATATCTTTAAACTTTGGCTCACATTGTTAAGAAAGAAAAAGCCACTGCGTAAAATTTTCAAAATAACCCACAATTTTTTTCCAAACACTCAAACACTCGCTAATTGCAGTTCGCTTAATTGCAATAAAATAAAAAAATCCGTTCCCGCATGGGGGAACGCACAGGTAGATTTCGTGAAGTAATTAATATTATTTTATATAAAAATATAAAAATATTTCATTATAAAAAATAACCTGTCGGTTAGAAATATTTTTTGCCCCTCTATGACCTATGCTTCTTCTGTGACCCACGCCGAGCGCATTTTTAACATGTTTAATTATTTTTTCTCGAAAACGGCAACTTTTAGCGAAACCTTTTCAGACATTTATTTTAGACTTAAAAATGGCCTAACGATTAAAAATGTTTCCGACTGTAAGAATGTTCACCGGTTAGAAGTTATGATTTTTTTTCCGAAAAATTTTGGTTTTTCCCCCCTTTTTTTTTTTTTTTTTTTTTATCGTGCGGAAATCCCTTCGGATACCCCCCCGCGTGCCAGCGGGGGCGGTTATGTCGGGCTTGAACCGACTAAAACCGCACGCCGTCTCGGGTCTACAGACGCCGGGGTGTAAGGTTGCCCATAGAGCATATCCCTCGCACCCCGACTGACCCTGGGCCATCTCCGGTTTCGAGATGGCCCCCTCGGGTTTGGAAACCACGGTGTCCCCGTCTTGCCCCGGTTTGGGGTTTGGTTTTTCCCCCCTGCACTTTTAGTTAAAGTTTTAATCTTATAGGTTTATAATTAAAAGTTGTTGGTATTCATGTATACTATGGGATAAAATTAGAACGGTTCGAATACCTTTCATGGAACGTGAAATTTTGAGGAAAAACTGTTTTCACAAAAAGTGAGGCCCTACCGTCCCCTTAGGCCGGATTCCACCCGTTCACGAACTTAAACTAAGTTTACACCCAAGCAATTTTTGACCGCAGTTTGAAAGCGATCGGGGCAAAAATGCGACCGTGAGAGTGCCGCAAATTTTGGGAAGTGGAACCATACATACACATATATATATATATAAACTTTTTGACCAGTGGTCATTTCGGACTCAGGGAGTCATAACTAGACCTCCTATGAAGAATTTTTTTTTAAATTCGACAGTAGTCAAGAAACCAATAGGTAGATCGATTTCATCGAAATCTACCTAAAATATTTAGAAAATATCAACTTTATTTATAAGTACATTAACTTTAACATCTATAATTTTACCTAAAAATACAAATTAAACTTTGGTAAAATAAAATCTTGTTTTGGGAAGTAGCACCTAGTACCGGACGGACTTCATTTCCAATCCATAGTACGGCATCGACCACATTGTAGGCTTCTGAGCATTCAGGGACACAGGCTTCATGAGCCCACCCATGGCAGCTGGAGCTTTGTATCCAGTCCTCTACGTAGTCTTCCAAACAGACTACGCAAGTAGTTCTTCCAACTACAATATCTCAGTCAATGGGTACTTTTTCTTAGTTAGTTAGTTTCGTTGGTGAATTCTTTAGAAAGATCCTTGGCTTCTTCGGAGACCAAATAGTCGATTTGTTCATCGTATATAGGTTCTACAAGCCATGTTCTATTTGACGGTCGATTGTTGGCCACAATCGACCGTCAAATACGCGCTACTTCCACCTTAGACTATGCTATCACACAGCTTTGACAGTAGTTTGATAGTGTTGTTGTAACACATGATGTTATCAACCAGCTAACCGTTCCAGTTCAAGTTCCGCCTTAGAATCAACTTATGTTGGTTACTTTAGCTGAATTTGTTTCGTGAATGTCGCATATTTTTAATTATCTTAATTGTAATTCTATAAGCACAGTACCCGAGGGGGCCATCTCAAAGCCGTAAATGGCCCAGAGTCAGTCGGGGTGCGAGGAAATTGCCCTACCTTATAGCCGGCATTGGAGACCTGAGATGGTGTGCGGGTTTGGTCGATTCGAACCCTACATTACCCCCAGATACTACCCCGATTGGCTGGTGATGGGATAACAGTTTAAATTACAGCACAAAAAAAAAAAAAAGGCACAGTATAGGTTGAGACATCTTAACGATTAAAGATCATGAAAATCGGTCCACCCGTTCTCGACTTCATTGCAGTCATCACTAACACCATAGATTAATAAATAGTTACGAACACGACTTTGTTTTATATAATATATTATGTTAAAGTTGTCTGGCTAAAAATTGGTATAGATAGATAAAATGCTACTTTTTATCCGGGGAAGGTTCTTATGGGTTGCGAGAACTGCATCAAATTCCACGCGGGCAAAGCCGCGGGCAACAGCTAGTCAATAATATTGCGTTTGCCCATCAATAACGTTGATATTATTGATCGAATCGCGACAGATATTGACTGTCTAGTCTATAGGCGCCCCCACAAATGACACTACAAAAAGGCCTGCTAAGCCTATAGAGATAGACGTCATAATTCATCAACTCAATTATCTAGTCTCCGCGACACAATTTTTATTCGAAATACCTTGACTAGTGGTATACATAGGGAAGTAATTTTATTGTCCTTAGATGATAGTTCTCAATCTCCAAAATTTCATTCAATGCAGCTTCTGTTATAGTCTAAGCACCTGCACTGCCCGTACGTGTGCACGCATTTCGTGCAAATAATTTGCACAAATTCGTGCAAAAGAATCCATATGATTGGCACGAAGTATCGACTCCCGCATGAGTGGCGCTAATTGCACCTACATTGTTACCTTTACAGTTCCATAACGGACTACATAGAAGTGCCTCTCAATCAATCTTCAAATCTAGTGAACACGTCTTATATCAAGTTCAATCAGGAATTAGATATTGTGATCCATGGATATTCAACTGATATTGACTGGCTCCCGATGATTCAAGATGTTATAAGAAATTTAATCGAGGCATTCGCTGATACCAAGAGCATCTGCGCGTTGTACTGGAAGGAAGAATCCAATGCATATATTGGTGACCTAACTGATCCCATAAAGAAATCTTTTGGGCTTGAAATTGTGGGATTTGATTATTTCCCAGTTTCAGTAATCGCTGGTAGAGTAAGTTACTGTTCTAGTCGTCATCATCTTCTCAGTATTGTCCACACTCCGTCTGGTTTGGGTTATACGGCTTTTATAGGAGTGACCGCCGTCTGACCAGACCCAACAAAGTCCCAACCCCGAGACTAAAGTCTACGCCAGAAGCTCGTCCGCCAATGAGCAGCAGGAATTATTTGGTGCCAAAAGTATTTAATAACCTACCTTCATCTTTGTCAAATAGTACCATTACCAGTGTGTTTAAAAATAAAACAAATAAATTACTATTGGAAACATATTGTAGTAACATTAAGATGTAATAGAATACGATTGTTAGCCACGAATTGGTATCTTTTTATTTTTTTTCGTGCGGAAATCCCTTCGGATACCCCCCGCCGGCCAGCGGGGGTGGTTATGTCGGGCTTGCACCGTCTAAAACCGCACGCCGTCTCGGGTCTTAAGACGCCGGGGTGTAAGGTTACCCATAGAGCATATCCCTCGCACCCCGACTGACCCTGGGCCATCACCGATTTCGAGATGGCCCCCTTACTTGCTCTCCACTGTGCCATCTGGTAACCAGAGGGACACGTGGAAAGCTTCCGAACAGCCCTCAACAGGGCCGTCCCCGCCTCGGTCGGAGTTGGCCGTAGGCGGCAGCGTCTCTCCCACCCTAGGAGAGAGGCGCTGCCGTCTCCGTTGCCCAGGGTGCACCGCGTGGAGGTCCCCAACCAAGCACCCCGCCACGAATTGGTACCTAATACCTGATTACTTTTATGGTGTTTGTTGTGAATGTGTACCGTTATTATCTATAATAGGTATATCATAAATAGGTATATCATACACACATGCAGTGTGTATGATATACCTATTTAATTTAATTTAATAATAGTAAGTAGGTACTCATACCAAACCCGAGGGGGCCATCTCGAAACCGGAGATGGCCCAGGGTCAGTCGGGGTGCGAGGGATATGCTCTATGGGCAACCTTACACCCCGGCGTCTGTAGACCCGAGACGGCGTGCGGTTTTAGTAGGTTCAAGCCCGACCTAACCGCCCCCGCTGGCACGCGGGGGGGTATCCGAAGGGATTTCCGCACGATAAGAAAAAAAAAAAGGTACTCATAATATAAATGAAATAGAAAATTGTATAAAAGTTACTTTAACCCGGGAGCTTCATCTGCCATAAACTGTTATACAGTTTGGCAGAATGAATAAATTGTAAAGGTGTGCATTTTTTTCCATGAATACATTTTATTTCATATTTAATTTCATATAGGTGCCGGAAAAAAAAAAAAAAAAAAAAAAAAAAAAAAGGTGCTCAGGCTTGCGGTCAGGCTTGCACGTGAGATTGGTTTGGCCCCGAAGTTACTTTTTAGTCTCATATCTATACAATGATCAAGTGATAAGAAGAGCTTGTTACAATTTTTAGCTTGGTGTTGATCTGGGCAAAACATTGCTAAAAATGAAGTCCCGTGGTATACAAATGGATGCAGTCTATTTAATAGGACATTCAGAGGGTGCGCACCTTGCTGGAGCAGCAGGTCGGGTGGTCAAATCTAGGGGAATGTTAATTGGAAGGTAAATAAGTAAACTGTAATTAAAATTTATTAAAATAGGTACGACATGCCGGCAATCCATTGTAAAACATAAATAAAAAAGGGAATTAAAATAGGGAAGAATGACAAGCAGAGTCCCCTTAAAAGACAAAATTTTCTGATGAGAAGTTCTCAGAGTACTTCACTATCACTACAGATGACAAAACAAAATCCTCTACCGCGTCTGTCTGTCTGTTCGCGATAAACACAAAACCTACTGCACCGATTTTCATGCTGTTTTCACCAATGGATAGAGTGGTTGTCGAGGAAAATTTTGAAAAGAACCTATAAGTTGTGGATCTTATATAGGTTGTGATGGTGGAATAGTGGGTAGCGAGAACGGGATCAGAATTCCATGTGGGTGAAGTCGCGGGCAACAGTTACTATAATATAAATAATACTTTATTATTTTTAGAATCACTGGCCTGGACGCATCAAAATTTCCAATTGCGCCACCTCTGGACAAGACTTGTGCTAAGCTGGTTGATCTTATACACACACATCCCAATTTGTACGGCACTGATGAAGCTATTGGCCATATAGACTTTTGGCCCAACTATGGATGTTTGGTTCAGCCTGGATGCAAACTGCACACCATCCCATTTACCTTCATACGTATGTTTGGAATAATATAAATAACAAAATAAGTCGCACGACAAAATAAGTCGACATGTAAACATATCTAGTCTACTTTTTACCTGTTGAACAACAACAGTGTTTTAGACAAAACAAGAGTGGCTTTGCTGTCAGAACATGATTATCGAAATTAGATGCTCGGGATAATAGTTGCCATCATCAGCATCCGCCGGTAACCCTGGGATTATCCTTTCGAGGGCTTTTCGAGGGCCCGGCAATGGACACTTGGGGAGGACACCGTGTGGTTTTAGTCAGTCCGATTCCGACACACCCACCCCATCCTGCGCACCAATGGGGTGAAGCCCATGGGGGATTCCACACGTAAAAAAAGCCATCATCATCATCTAAACGTAGTTCCTGGTAGGATCCGAGGTAAAAAACTCTGTCCTTCTTTTGATGTGGCTTATACGATTTTTCTAAGAGCAACTCCCGTCTGACCTCACCACCCCGAGAGTAAGGACTGCGCCAGAGCCTCATCCGTCAATCAGCAGGTACACCAGCTTTCAGCTCCGCAGACTTTGTTGGCCCCAAACAACCAAGAAACAGAGAATGTACTTTTGTTAAAGTTTAGGAAATGTATTCATTTATTTCTTCACACTAGAGTTACATTAGACTGGATGCGCAAGGCGGAGGATCGGGTGCTATGGCGTAAAATGGGAGAGGCCTATGTCCAGCAGTGGACTGCAATAGGCTAATTGATTGATTGAGAGTTACATTCAAATTAAACATTATCATGTTAAAATATACATTATAACGAAAAATATGACTTAATATAAGTGCTTATTGGTCTATGGTCGTAATTAATATGTATTATCTGAACATTTATCACGTTAACTAATACCCAGCTCGAGGTTGCGTCTGATACGTGGAATGACTTTCAACTATTCAGCGATCGAGTCATCTCCTAAAAATTTACTGATCAGCTAGCCCAGGACCTGCTCGTAATTGATTATTGTGAGCAAAAAATGCTTGAATCAACTTTAAATTACACATATCAGAAAAAAGATGGTTGATGATTAATATATATAGTAATTAATAATAATATATAGTCGTTTGTAAGTATGGATGGATGGATGTTTGTTACTCTTTCACGCAAAAACGTCTGAACGGATCTGACTGAAATTTGGCACAGGAATAGATTATAGTCCGGAATAACACATAGGCTACTTTTTATCCCGGGAATGGGTTCCCATAAGTTGCGGGAACGGGATCAAAATTCTACGCGGTCGGAGCCGCGGGCAGCAGATAGTAGTATAATATTAACATAATGATATGCTATCATCTTGAAGGTTATAAGTCAAGATGTAACATTACAATCTTGGTTGTTTACAGATCTCTGTAGCCATGTACGATCTTTGTCACTGCTGGCCGATGCTGTGATATACCCCGACACTCTACAAGGTCGCAGAGCAACCAGCTACGGTGACTTCAAGCAATCTTATGGTAAACCAAATCCACGGGACATCAATACCATTGGATTTAAAATAAACCCCAAGTCAGTATAACCCTTAAATGAGAGTGATGGAACAGATGGCATATAAATATAATATAAATCGGAAAAAGTGAACATCCAGGACGGGATTTGAACCCGCGACCAGTCCCTTATAGGGGGACATACTCTGACCACCTGAACTACCTGTATAATGAAATAATATATTATTCGAAATTCTACGATACATTACGTCTTGGGGCATTCACTTGGATATTCACTTTGCCGATTTAAATCTGAAGCACTTATATAGCATACTAATTGCTTCAAAATTTCATTAGATGGCATATATTTTAGTTAAGTTATTACATCTAGTGTGGTGAATTTTATCAATACCTCTTAACTAGTAGGTGCTCACCGAATTTGCTTTAAAAAAAAAGACTGGAGGTTTTGGAGGACTTTTATTTAGACTTTGACATTGAATGAAGTTTGGAAACGGATTTTGAGACGACACGGGTGTCGACCGATTGCTCTGGAAGTCACGGGAGGTCTGACGTGTAGGTGTGAAGGGATGTTTCAGGAATCCGAGAAAACGTTGACTAAGGAGCAAAGATAAGATAAGGAGGCTGAGTGGGCAGAAAGGCTTAGGTTTGCCAGTGTAACAGTAAGCGGTTGGTGATGGCTGTGGAATATGAATATGTAGGTAGAACCCGAGATATCATTCGCTTATTGCTGCTTATCGCGTAAGGGAAAGAAACAAAAGAAGAGAATAAGGCAATTCATTCTACTTAAATCTTATTTTAATGAGCAGGCGGGACCCAGTAATTTTCTTTTGGTTTTGATTTGCAAATGGGTACCGCCTGCTATCAAACTTGTTTCGGTCTTTTTTGAGCATTGCTTGTAAGTTGAGTTTTACATAATGTACTACGACAATGTACTTATGCCTAATTAGAATTTTATACTTTACTAGCTGCGCGCCCTGGCTTCGCCCCGCTGCAATAATAGCAACTCACCTGAAAACTTCTCTACTTTTTTCTTTCATACAAACCTTGTCCTGACAATAAAGAACACAAAAAAAAAAGAATTATCCAATTTGGTGCAATCGTTCGAAAGTTCTACGCGTACATACATTTCGGCGATTCATTTTTATTTATATAGATTATGCAAATAATGTAACTTAAGTGTATATTTTTTATTGCAGTAACACCGGTTCATTTTACTTATGTACGAAAGCAAAGTCCCAGTACGGTATGAGTTCCAAGGGAATGGATCCAACGAGATGCAAATGCCCGTTTACGTAGATTTATTAGTTCTGTATTTTTTTGAGATTATATATTTATTATTTAAACAACGTTTCCTTATTTTTAGGGATTTCGACCCTTTTGACATAGATTGTCTTTTATTTTATTACCAAACGAATTACAAATGAAATTTAAAATTGAATGAAAATACTTAATGATAATTCTAATTTTGATTTAATGTATAATTTTGATCTTAATTTTAAATTTAATTTTAGTTTTAAATTTCATTTTAATTTTCATGTGGAATTAGATTTGATTTTTATTTTTATTGAATACTAGTGTAAGACATTGTTTCTAACATATTCATGGATGTACAATCCGAAATAAATGACTTGAATTTGAATGTAAAAATAAAATATTAATTTATTAAGACTTTTTAAAACAAGCTTGTTAGTAAGTGCATACCCAAACAAATCAAATGTACCCAAACATGACGGACTTATCAGTTATAGTTCAGAAGTTCGTATGAGTACTTACCGTATCCATCTTCAGACCTTGGATATCATATAGCATCAGAGTATAAGCCAAGACCAAAAAAATGAGCCCAAACTCAATTGGTTTATCTTGTTTAATTCAGAAATAAATATAAATAAATAAATGGATAAATTCTATGGATACCTTCATAGTACCGTATTATCGCATTGTCACGCAAGTAAACCATATTTGAGTCCAGTCTGACGTCAGGAAGTGGTTCTAATTGGGCTTCCAAGAACAAACTCACATACTAACAAACAACAGAAAATCACAAAAAAAAGGATTAACTAAGTATAGCCCCTCTCGCTACTCAGTATGCGTTACCAAAAGGTCTAGGTACTAGCTCGGTAACAAAAAACGTTGCACTTGTTCTACACCTTAGTCACGACCTTGACTTTTGGGAACTTATATATAACTAGTTTATTCATGACTAAAAATTTGTATTTTATAGGTCTATATTATAGAGCCGCTAGCTTGTTTCTTTACCATTACCATTTGATACATTACTGTTTATTTGTTCTGCCTAGTAAGAACTTATTCAAGTGACTAAAAATGTCGTCCTTTATTATATGTTAAATAAGTCGTTTTTAGGATTCCGTACCTCAAAAGGAAAAACGGAACCCTTATTGGATCACTTCGTTGTCCGTCCGTCCGTCCGTCCGTCTGTCAAGACCGTTTTTCTCAGGAACGCGTGGAGGTATCAAACTGAAATTTATATCTAATACTCAGGTTTACTGTCTCTTGGAGCTGTAAAAAAAATCAAACTTCTAAGCCAAAGCAATCAAAAGATACAGCCGTTTATGCCGCAAATTTCCGCAAATTCTCGAAACTCGCATGGGAATCAAAACCTACAGGGTACTTCCCGTGAACTTAGAATCTTGAAATTTGGTACGAAGTAACGTCTTATAGTACAGATAAAGGAAAAATTGCGAAAACCGTAAATTTTTAGTTTTTTTTTTTTTAAAGAATATTAGTAACCGAAATTACTAATATAACCTACCTAACCTAACCTAACCCCTCCAGCTAAGCTAAATTGCTTGTGTTAGGAGTGGATTCACGTCGGTAGAGTAATGGCCAGGATTCGAACCCGGGACCTCTCGATCGTAAGGTCGACTCCTTAACCACTAAGCAACCGACGCTTACATCATATAATAAAAAATATTTTTGAAAATTTTAATGTTACTATTTCTTTCAATTAAATTTTTAAGCATTTTGTATGCTTACTTTTTTCTAAAGATTTAGATCGGAAAAAGAGAACATCTAGGACGGGACTTGAACCCGCTACTTCTTTTCTCATGAACGCGTAGAGGTATTAAATTGGAGATACTACTCTTACTTATATACCTATAGGTTTGTACAGAACCCTCGGTGTGCGAGTCCAACTCGCACTTGGCTGGTTTTTTTTTCAAATAATTGTAAACTTGTACTGCAATAAAAATACCATAACTATGACTCTATTGTCGTCATCGGTGAACTTTTACTTATATACCTACAGGTTTGTACGGAATCCTCGGTTTGCGAGTCCGACTCGCACTTGGCCGGTTTTTTTTAATTATGTAAGTGTTAAGTACTTTTATTTAATATTACGTTTACGGGCATAATTTTTAAAGCCAATGTATGACGGCAACATCGTGGCCAGTTACATTGCCCTAGTAACAGCTAGACTTTGCAATAAACAACAATATGTTAAATATGCCTGACTATACAGCTGTCACAGCCATTTGATTAGATCAAACTGTTAATTGAACGTTCATTAAACGCCGGTAACCAATCAATTGGCAGAAGAAGAACTAGATAAGTCGTTCTTAACTGCATTTGACTGAACGACATGTAGTCATTTAGTTAAATTGAACTGACTGAGGGATTACTCGGGTTATTTCTGTATCTTATGACTCAGTGCTCCATGGAGACGGAGCACCGCTTCGCGGAATGGTGAAAGTCTTGCAGAGTACATATTCATTTGTTAATAAAAGTTGTTGAAATTTGATGTTTCTTTCATAATAAAACATCAAATAACTAATGTAGTTTAAGTGTAAATCTTTTCTTGAATTTTCAATTACATGTTATACACTACAGGCCGTAAATCTCAGGTGTTACCGAAAGTGAGAACAAGTCTTATTTCAAGCTCAATCAGGATTCAGTCTTATTTATCCTTGGATACTCAACTGATATTGATAAGGTGCCGATGTCAAAGTCAAAGTCAAGTCAAGTCTTTATTTTTCAAAATAGTGCAACGTAATTACATCTTTTTGACGTCAACGATGATTCAAGATATCATTATAAACTTAATCAACGCGTTTGGTGATACTAAAAGCTACTGCGCGTTGAACTGGAAGGAAGATGCCACCGCCTACATTGGTGGCCTAACGCAACCGGTAAATAATTTTCTCGGGATTACAATTATACTTTATCCTGACCCCGGGTTACTACTGAGATTTGTCTAACTGAAAAACTCAACAACACTTTGCCTGACTCGGAAAATGAACCTAATATGAAGATATAGAGCTGTAGATGGTCCAAAATATGTAAGATAGAAATCTTGACCGTTTACATATGTCTGCAGTCATATACGATCCCTTACGCTGATGGCAGATACAATCGAATACCCTACAAGATCGCTGAGATAGATCGCTGAGTGACACTATCGAATTTAAATAAACCCCAAATCAGTATAACTTGCTATATGAGTTTGATCGCACGGAAGATGTAGTGGTAGATGTTAAATATGAACGAGTTTAACGAAACTGCAAAATTTCGTGAAGATCTTGTAATAATGAAATTATGATCAATAATACATAGTTAAGATCAAATTTTCTCCGCTGCTTGCACCACATCTGTAACACAGCAAGTTTATGCTGTATCGCTTTCACGACATATAGCATTTTTAACGGCTCCGGGTTCGAATCCAGGTCATTACTAACAACGTGAACCCACTTCTAACACAAGCAATTGCTAAGCCTCCTCTAACGAAAATACTAATAATTTCGGAAAAATAATGCGAAGGAGTGAAACAGATTGTTGTAAATTGCTAAAAAAAATATTGTTTTGTTTACACACGCATCGCAATTTGCCTCCGTTCCTATTTGCTTTTTTAAATTTAACAGGCGCTTAGAAAAGCTTACTGCAAGTGTTAGGTACCTCAAAAACGATCCAAGGGGGCCATCTCAAAACCGGAAATGGCCCAGGGTCAGTCGGGGTTCGAGGGAAATGCCTAATGGGCAACCTTACACCCCGGCGTCTGAAGACCCGAGACGGCGTGCGTTTTTAGTCGGTTCAAGCCCGACATAACCACCCCCGCTAGCCGGCGGGGATTCGAAGGGATTTCCGCACTAAAAAAATGTACTACAAAAACCGGCAGTGCCCATTTAAGTTTTAATAGGAGGCATAGAGCCATAGCACCGAGCAACAGTTTTTATTATATTTATTATTATATTATTATTTTTATTTTTATTTTTTTTTATTTATATATATTTATATTATTATTTATAGTTGAGTCTCATTTTCCTTAGTAGATGCGACTCGGCTTTCGGACTGCAAATAAAACTCACATTCGGAGAGGCCAATGTGCTATTTCCAGCAGTGGACTGTAGTAGGCTAATTGAAATCCGCTTCGACGTTCTCCATTATAGGTAATACCTACCCATCGACACGGAAAAGAAATAAAAACTAGGTTTGATTACTCGATGTATTGTCGAATAGTTTGATGCGAGGTTGCCGAGGCCTCTAAGATTAAAACATAGATTGTATCGCGCAACTTTTAACCGACTTCAAAAAGGAGGATGTTCTATGTTCGTCTGTATCTATTTTTAGCGTTCCGTACCTCAAAAGGAAAAAACGGAACCCTTATAGGATCACTTCGTTGTCCGTCCGTCCGTCCGTCCGTCCGTCTGTCAAGACCGTTTTTCTCAGGAACGCGTGGAGGTATCAAACTTAAATTTATATCTAAAACTCAGGTCTACTGTCTCTTGGAGCTGTGAAAAAATCAAACTTCTAAGCCAAAGCAATCAAAAGATTTCCGAAATTTCCGCAAATTTTCGAAACTGGTACGGGAATCAAAACCTACAGGGTACTTCCCGTGGACTTAGAATCTTGGAATTTGGTACGAAGTAACGTCTTATGGTACAGATAAAGGAAAAATTGCGAAAACCGTAAATTTTTAGTTACATCATATAATAAAAAATATTTTCTCATGAACGTGTAGAGGTATTAAATTGAAATTCATATCAAATACTCAGGTTTGTACGGAACCCTCGGTGTGCGAGTCCGACTCGCACTTGGCAATATAATATTTTCGTCGTTTTTGTCAAGGTTATTCGAAGAATAGGAATCCATATTCAAAATATCGTATACGGCAGTTATTTATGCAAGATGTGGTTTAACATTCTCAACAGGTATTGTATGTCCAATTAGAATATAAATAAAATTTCACTACGGGGAAGAATTGCTGATGTCATTTGAAGTTGAAAGCTGTTTGGAATTTTTAAGTAAGTCCTGTTGCAGCTACACGGAATGTGACTCAATCTCACAGCAAAGGCTGAAGAGACAAAGAGATTAGGGACTCTATAATAAGCAAGTAGCAATCGAACGTTGAACTGCAACGTCAGAGGTTGCAAGTGCGATCATATTTGTTCGCACTCAATGCAAATATTTGTTTGTACATACTAATTATTTGTACATAGAACATGTACAAATAATTAGTATATTATGTATATTTTGACATAAACGAATAAGAACTTACAAAATATTAAATACAAGCTAAGTTTGGATCTAGATAGCGCAATATAAAATTGATCCCCCCCCCCCCGCCGGTCAGCGGGGGTGGTTATGTCGGATTCGAACCGGCTAAAACCGCACGTCTTCTGGGGTCTTCAGACGCCGGGGTGTAAGGTCCATAAGGCATTTCCCTCGCGCCTAGGCCGACCCAGGGCCATTTTCGGTTTCGAGATGGCCCACTTGGGTTTGGGAACTACGGTGTCGGTGTAAGGGGGGGGCGCTTCTCACCCCGCTGCCCCGGCAGGGTTCCGCACCTCAAAAAAATAACCGGAACCCATATAGGATCACCTAGTTGTCCATCTGCCAATCTGACTGTCAAGACACATTTTTCTCATGAACGCGTGGAGGAATTAAGTTGGAATTGATGTAAAATAACTGATTATTTGATATTAAGAGGAACTCCCGGTGCGCTAGTTCGACTGACACTTGACCGGCGAGTCGCCTTCGCTGGTTCGCGGCCACGTTCTACGGCGACCGCTTGGTTACGTGGCCCATGGGTAACCAATATCTAGCCATGTGGCCTCCGTCGGGCCCCGGTAGGAAGAATAGACCCAAGTACTGCTGACTTGAAGTCGTAGAAGATGTCCTGCTGGCAACACTCATACATGTCAAACTTATATTTTATAGCTCCGTATTTTTAATGTAAATTAAAATAAATAAACTGGTTAATACATTGTAAAACCCGATTAAATATATAGAACTAGTGTTTTAAATGCCTATATAAGTTTTGTGCGCCTCAATTTTGTGTTTTTTGAAAGGAAATAGTATTCAAAGTTGATATCAAGCGGGTAGGTACCGGTTGTTTTTTTTCACAAGTTTAAAAGGTAAGAACAGTGATTTTATACTCATTTCACTGCTTATTTTACTATTTCAAGTCTTTGAATATTGTTTTATTCAACTTTTGGCCACTATAAACATTCCGGAATAGTCAAACAATTGATAAACTTGTGTTTACTTGAATAGGTTATTTCTTAGTTAATCAGCTGGTTTTGTTGGCTCTGCATTGCTACTGGTGTTCATTATCCTCCCTATTATACTTAAATAAGTGCCTATTGCGTCAATGTGTCTACGTCCACGCGAGCTGCGACACGAGCTGCGACTGCCCGTCAATTACAAATGCAGTTGAAAGAAGCCCTATTACAACTTAAAGTGGAAAAGAAAGAAAATGAGCAATTAATAATGGAAAGGGAAGATAATGAACGTGAATATGAATTAATGCGTAACAAGAACATCAGCTTGGAACAAAAGCTGTCTGAAAGCCAAGTTACTCGGGATGAGTTGAGCGAGCAACTTTACCAGCTGCAAATAGAAATTGAGTCTTTCCGCCAATGCGGTGATACGTTTGAGCAAACCCTCAGGCGTAACACCCAGCTTGAAAATGAGCTGGGGGAGGCATACAGGCTTATTAGTAGCTACGAGCAGGATGCCCAATCGCGCCAGTTAGCAGAGGTGTCCAACCTCTACACCGAACTCCTTGAAAGCACCTGTGTGCCTGCCTCAGCCAATTCATCTGTGATTGATCTCACAAATGATAGTAGGTGTATGTGTATGAAGTTGCCTAAACAGATTAGCCATAATAAAATCAAAAATAAATTAAAAATAAACAAAAAAATTAATAAAATTAATCTAAAGATGAAGTCTTGTTTGACAAATACTAGAAACTTAAATTCACAACTCCAATCTGACCTAGATATGTGTAGTAGGCAGTTGGTTATATGTAGTAATCAGTTGGCGGAGAGTCAGGTGGCTCATGATGTTGGGAGGGTCAGGCTAGAATCACACATGAAGCAATTGCAGGAGGATTATGCAAGTTTATTCTCTAAATATGACCTCCAAAGGAAACAGAATACTGAATACATGTTGGCTTTGGACAAATTGATTGATGACAGCAGGCACAACCAAGAACTACTTGATTCATTAACTCGACAGTGCAGCTCTGGGCAGATCAACCAACCCCCTGTCAATGACTCCATACCGGCTCTCTCTACTTGTGGCAGTATTCTGGAGACTGCATCTGATTCTTCTGACAACATTGAGCCGCCTAGTAATACAATGGTATTTTCTGACAGTGTGGGTTGCAATATGGGCTACATGTTTAGTGAATATTTAAAAAACTGTATTCATTATTCCCTACCCAATGCAACTTACACTCAAATTATAGATAAAATTGTGTCTTCCAAGCATAATAGTAATTCCACTATTGTATTACTGGTAGGTGAGAGTAACAAAGTAGGCAAGAAAGAATTATTATACTGTATAGAATGCCTAAGTAAATTAAGAGTATTTAAAATAATATTATGTGCATTTCCATATGTGTGTTGCCAGCCCAAATCTCATAATAAAAAGATACACTATTTGAATAATTTTATTCATACTCTGACATGTCGTCATAGTGACACTTTTATATTTTTTGACACTAATAATTTTATTAGTAATTATTGTTTTAAGACTAAAGATAGTATTTATCTTACAAAGTATGACAAGTATAAAATTGCTACATTGGTAGCAAATAATATTAAGTTTTGGACGAGTTTACATTGTAAACAAAGTAATAACCTGATACCTACAGACTTGCCAGGTACTTGTAGTGGTAATTCTGTATTTTTAACTGATAGTTATAATTTAAACTATGTGTTCAGACAACAGGAATGCCAGAGCTAAAGATAGCTCATCAAAACATACAAGGTCTTCCCGGCAAGGAATTAGTAATTGAATTATTTCTAGAGAAATTAAATGTAGATATTTTGTGTTTGACTGAGCATTGGCTCAAGGAGAGTGAGATGTTGTTCAGTATAGACAATTACAATATTGTAAGTTGCTTTAACAGGAAGTCTGCTATCAGAGGTGGCTCCATGGTCTTAATAAAAAATGGTCTCCGTAGTAAAGAGCGGATTGACATTGTTAGACTTTCTGTTGAGCGATGTGCTGAGGTGGCCTGTACCGAGCTTGATAGTTATATAGTAGTCTGCGTATACAGTCCACCTAGTAGTGATTTTGGAACGTTTATTGGGGTCATGGACCAAATTCTTGGGATAGCATCAAGCAACAAAAAGAATCTAATAGTGTGTGGAGACTTTAATATAAACATATTGGAACAGTGTAGGAAAAGTACCCAATTTTTAAACATGTTCAAGAGTTATAATCTTGAAAATATATTTTGTGAACCAACTAGAATCACTGCTACAACTGCCAGTTGTTTAGATAATTTTTTTAGTGACAGTGTATACTTAAGTAAGTCTGTAATAAGTGCGTTGCCCTCAGATCACTGTGGTCAAATAGTATCGTTTTCCAAGGGAAATAATAATCAACCTAAAGAGAAAATTATGTGTAGGCCCATAACCTCTAACAAAATTAGAGAATTCAAAAACTTGTTAGAGAACAAGCTTAATACTGTAGCTTACCTAGGCAATAATCCTGATGTTCATTACAATAGTTTATTTAGTACATTAACTAATGCTTTTTCACATACATTCAAACAAAAATGTAAAAAGCACAGTACTAAATCTAAATTCTGTGAATGGGCTACTGTAGGTATATATAAAAGTAGACGAACGCTATTCGATTTATACGCCCAAAAGCAGTACAATTTTGACGGTGGTTTCATTGACTATGTTAAAAACTACTCCAAGTTATTCAAAAAAGTATGTAAACAAGCAAAAGCCATTCACATTAAAAGGAAAATACTTGAGGCTCCTAATAAAATGAAGGAAACTTGGAAAGTTATTCACAAAGAGTCTGGTAAATGTAAAATGAGGGATATTATTACTAAAATTAAATTAGAAAACAGGGATATAACCTCTCCAAAAGATATTGTAAATGCGTTTGAAGATTATTTTACTAATATTCCATTGAAACTCACATCCTCTATTAATTCTAACGCTCAAAGTGCCGAGAGTGCCCTTCTTGAGAGTAATATCAGTTCTTCCAAATTTAACTTCAAACATATTGACCCCATTGACATATTAAAAGCATTTAAAAATCTCAAAATGAAAAAGTCTAAAGATTACTGGGGCATGTCAGTTACTTTAATTAGTCATGTAATTAATATCATTGCACCTGATTTAGCACTAATTTTTAATGAATGTATAGATGAAGGCACATTTCCTAATTTAATGAAACATAGTAAAATAATACCACTATTTAAGAAAGGATCTAAGTCAGAACTTGGAAACTACCGCCCTATCTCTATTTTGCCAGCTTTGAGTAAGGTGTTTGAAAGAGTGATGCTCAATCAAATGCAACTACATTTCAAAACCAACAATCTTTTTCACAGCCAACAGTATGGCTTTACTGGCGGGAAATCTACCACCGATGCGGGAGTTAGCCTAGTTAACTTAATTTACGACGCTTGGGAGGGATCGCAGGATGCTATTGGGGTATTCTGTGATCTTTCTAAGGCGTTTGATTGTGTTGACCATCAGACACTTTTGCTCAAGTAACGTCGGTACGGTTTTGACAAAAAATCCACAGAATTAGTAGAATCTTATTTAACAGATAGACTTCAGACTGTTGATGTGAATAACGTTAAGTCAAATGGATCAAACTTAAAAATAGGTGTACCCCAGGGATCAATCCTAGGACCTTTTCTCTTCTTGGTTTACATCAATGACCTGCCTAATATAATTGAAGCACAAGCTGGCATAGTATTGTTTGCGGATGATACGTCGCTAATATTCAAAGTAGATCGGCGTAATACAAATGCAAATAATGTTAATAATATTTTGAACGCCATTTCAAATTGGTTTTCTGCAAACAACCTATTGTTGAATGCAGAAAAGACCAAATGCATTAGGTTTACACTGCCTAATGTGAGGCAAACACACGTTGATATCATGCTGGGGGGGCAAAGGTTGGAATTTGTAAATAGCACTACCTTTCTAGGAATTACAATGGATTCGAAATTGCAATGGGGTGACCATATCACTATTTTGGCCAATAAACTCAGCTCTGCTGCTTACGCTGTCAGACAGATTAGGCGGTTGACAGATGAATCTACTGCTAGGCTGGTATACTTTAGTTACTTCCATAGTCTGATGTCCTATGGAATACTACTTTGGGGGAATGCAGCAGATTTAGAAACTATCTTTATATTACAAAAAAGGGCAATTCGTGCCATTTATTGTTTAGGTAAGAGAGATTCTCTTAGGGAACGATTCAAAAATATTAATATTTTAACTGTAGCTTCCCAATATATATTCGAGAACATACTGTATGTCAGGAAAAATATTTCCAATTTTACAAAAGTAAGTGACATTACAGACAGAAATCTGCGCAATAAAAATAAACTGATCCTTCCATGTTATCGGCTCAGCAAAGTTAGTGATTCTTTTAGGGGGGAAGGTATACGCTTTTATAATAAATTACCTGAATCGGTCCTTGGTATGCCTGACAATAAATTTAAAACCTTTGTTAAGACCACCTTATGTAAAAAAGCATACTATAGGACAGATGATTACCTTAAAGACAAAAATGTCTGGCTTGAGCATGGTGCAGGCCCTATGCACTATTTTGAAAAATAAAGACTTTGACTTTGACTTTGACTTTGATGACATGCGTGCCACTGGTCTCACTACCATGGATGCCCAAGACCGTGCGAAGTGGAGAAGTAAAAGTCGATAAGCGGACCCCGGACTCCGAGGTCCGCTAATACCGACCGGGACTTACGCGCAGATGATGAAGATAATGTATGTTTGTATGTAACGGAATCTTCACCCACTAACGTGTTTCCTTCTTCTTATAACCCCGGGGTGCAAAAGCCTTCTTGGCAGTATTTTACCGCCTCTACCACGGCGAGTGTTCCGATGAGCTCTTCCCGTTAGTTCCACCCTCTGCTTTCCTATACAGGACAACACGTGCAAGGCTGAGGTATAACCCTCACACGGTGCAAACAATTCCATCAAGAACCAACCGGTTCGGCACCTCTTTTCTTTGCCGCACCACCAAGCGTTGACTACCGTTAACTTATTTTACGTTTACTTTATTGCTAAATTTAAAAAGAAATTAAGTAAATACTTTAATGAATTTCATTTCATTATCATAATTTGCATGTGTTTCCTCCTCTTATCAAGTTTTGAATAAATTCTGGGGGTCGAGATAAGGCGAGGACTGGCTTTAGCATGTTGCCAAACCGGTCTTATTGTTCCACCCTCTGCTTTCCTATACAGGACAACACGTGCAAGGCTGAGGTATAAACCTCACACGGTGCAAAACAATTCCATCAAGAACCAACCGGTTCGGCACCTTTTTTCTTTGCCGCACCACCAAGGTATGGAATTCTTTTCCAGCACACGTGTTTCTTTCTTCCTACAGTCCCGAGTCCTTTAAGCGGGGCGTGAAAAAGCATCTAATGAGGCTGTCAAGCTGAGGGCTACAATTGTGACATTATCGGTGTCTGTAGTGGTGACTCTCATTCCTGAGAATTTACCTCTAGCTTACCATCAGGCGAGGCAAAGTAACATTGACGTCATCAATATTAAAAATTAAAATTAAAAAAACTGTCGATGCCATCAAGGTAGGGCCCACCATTTTAGGATCTTCAACGTATGGAATGATGGCCCGTATCGTATGGATTTTACCCTAGTTTCCCACCCTCCAGAGGGATCAATTGACGGACTGAATATAAACAAAAAAAAACTATTTTTGAGCACTTGAAAACGTAAAATTAATTCTATTTAATTTTTCTACTTATCAACGACCGATGGCAATACCATAATATATATCCTGCTTTAAAAAAAGCCATGCTTCAATAAAAGACCATACTAAAAAAGCGTGTTTTCAGTTTTGTTTTTCAAGTCGATTATTCAGATTCATACTTGTCGAATTGATAATCTATTTCTTCTTTGAAGTCGGTTAATTACATACATACGTGTCCAATTGATAATCTCCTTCTTTACGAAGTCGATTAAAAATTAGCTTTATCCATTAGTGTCTGGCAATTCTTTGTCTAATACTATAATGTAAATTCTCAGTTTTTTTTTTGTACAATATACAGCTTTATACTTCTATGAGACTACCGGCACCCCGTGGAGTCATCTGCGTTTTATTTGCCGGGAATAAAGTTAATGAAGACATTCTTTAATATAATTACACTTAGATGCTGAACTGACATTTTAAGGTCTCTAAAGGGTTGGGTATGCTCCAATTACTGGTGGTAGAAATTTGATGACACAAATTTGTCACAAAATTCGGCCGGGTGGGTAACACCGTGCACGATTGCGAAAAACCCTGTAATCCAATTTCGGTTAGATTGCGTTCAGGGGTCAGCAAGTGCATAGCCGGGCAGGGGGATTGTGGTCGCAGCACTAGTGGGACCGGTGGGTGTCACGCGGTGCTGCGACGACAATCCTCTTCTGATGAGGCCGTCAAGCTGAGTGCCACCATTGTTAACATGGTACGTGTATGTAATGGTGACCCTCTTTCCTGAGACTTTACCTTCAGCTTACCATCAGGCGAGGTGAAGTCAAATTGACGTGTCCTAAATATATAAAAACTGGTAACGCCAGCCGATGTGAATTCGACCCCGTCATACCTACCTCACCGTTAGGCCCCAGTGAAGTCAGGGCCGAGGGGGTTTCTGCAAGTTAGAAAGAAAAGAAATTTAGTAAGATAAAATAAACCGACTGCAAAAATCTATAAGGTACTTACTAGAAACAGGTACCAAAGTGAAAAATAACTGAATTACATATTTAATTCAATAACCAGAGCACGCGTAACACTTTTCTGTTGAAGTCGGTGCTAAACTCGGTATTTTTATGTTTACTATCGACCTCCAAATTGAATAAGACCTGTTTGGCGACATGCTAAAGCCAGTCCTCGCCTTATCTCGACCCCCAGAATTTATTCAAAACTTGATAAGAGGAGGAAACACATGCAAATTATGATAATGAAATGAAATTCATTAAAGTATTTACTTAATTTCTTTTTAAATTCAGCAATAAAGTAAACGTAAAATAAGTTAACGGTAGTCAACGCGATCATGGTTATTGCTCAACAAACACGAGCTTGTGTTCATTATTTTTACAAGCATTTTATTACCTTGCTCTGTTTGAATGTAAGTATGTATGTGTGAGTATGTTGTCCTTCAAAATTTGTAAACCATTTTTCGACCATTTGTTAACATCCATTGAGCTGAAATTTGGCATACATGGATTACCATGGAGCTGGTCTGATGGAGTAGGAAGGTGGCCACAGGAACTTCTAAACTAAACAAGTTAAACCTATTGAGTTTGGACTTATTTGTTTTGGCTTATCAAACTCTTTGGTGTTACATGATAGTCAGGGTCTAAAGCTGGTGGTCAAAGAAACTCCTAAACTAAACAAGTTAAACCTATTGAGTTTGGGCTCATTAGTTTTGCCTTCGCGAAACCTTTATTGTTACAACCATGTATTATGTAGGGGAGCCCCTTATTTCGTAGAAAGAAATTTCATAGAATTTCGTTTCACAGAAAATGTTTCATATAATATTTGCTTCTTATATTTTTATTTCGAATATTATTGTTTCAAAAACAATTTACTACAATGAAACATATTTCACAGAAACACAATTGAACGAATTTTTAATCACATTTTTTTGTTTAAGAAACTTATCAAACTGTAGAATTATTTTTTAAAGAATATTAAATCACCTTTAAAATGTTCCAAATCACATTTATTTTTAACTGTAACATTTACAATTTTAAATTTTTTCCGATTGCTTGTAGTAATTTAATTTCTGAATAATTTTGCTTATGCTGTAAAATTACATTAAATTATTAATAAAACGTCATTATAGTTAACACCCCGACTCAGATTACCCCGACTCGGATCGGTTAGGTTAGAAGGCTAATTAGGCGCATTAGGCCTTCGTGGTTATTTTTTTATAAACCACCCAGACGTTTAGAAACTGTCACTTTGATAATATTTTATTCTTTGTAATAAGTTTTCTATTAAATAAACAATATAATGATTAAGAATATTTGATTTGATATTCTATGAAATGATTATTCTAATGTTTAACTTTATATGAAACAAAATTCAATGATTTAAAATTCTTTAAAGTTAGTAGTCTGTATATTGATTATTCTATGAAACGAAATTATGCGAAACATTTTCTGTAATACGAAATTATATTAAACAATTGTCTATAAAACAACGCACACCCATTATGTAGCTCTAGAGTGAACCTGAATACCAATTCAGGTTCACTCTGGAGCTACATAATATTACTAAAACTAAAAATATGAAGATAAAATAAGTCATAAACACAAGTTTTTATTCACAAATGTACTCGCACTATAGTGAAAATAATAGTTTTATGCAACAAAAAACAGAGTAATAACTTGCGCGATACAAGCTTTTGAAATCGGCACAGCCCTTGCATAAAACTATTATTAGTTACTAGTAACCCATAGGGTCAATTCTCGTAATAAAAAGACGTTCAAGATTCGTCTCACTCTAGTCTCGATCTCCCAAATGTCAAAAAAGGTGTTCTCATAAAAAAAAATTCAATATTTTCAACAAAATTTTGGTAAGTGACACCTTTCTTGAAATTTGTGAGATTAAGCTTAGATTGGGACTGAATTTTGAACATATTTTTATTAGGTACGAGAATTGGCCCTCTGATTAGTAATCGGTCCCTTTCTCCCTTCGATGAACATCCTACGTTTGTTTGTTTGGGTTAAGGTATAGGTCTTTGAATTACCTGATTACGTACGTACGTATTACCGATACATCATCGTGTTTATTCCCGCTACAATATTGTACATATTATCGTGGAACACGAAAGTTTAAAAATTAGTACAACAATAAAGTTTCTTATTCTACTTGATTTTTTATGTTTCATTTCAAGTAGGTATCCTCCATTTGTATTTCTTGCTTGCATTAATTTCCACCAAAAGTTAAAAGCTTAGACACTGCTAATTTTTTTAGTATACATTTTAGTAACTGTCGTTATTTAAAAATAAAGAAAATTGGCTGGTTCCAAATGGAATAGTTAGATATAACTCGTATTTAGATCTAACAATTTTATTTGCAGCCATCAACAAACGTAATTCATTTTTATTATGTTTTTAATGTACTTTGCATAATACAGATAATAAAAATATCTATATAATTGCCTATTAGTATATTAAATACTAACTATTAAGTATATAAAATAATAATAGCATTTGCAATATTGTTGCAATATCATTCACAATCTCTGATGGAGTACCTACTCAAAACAAAATTAAGCTCAAAGATTACGTTACATACATGCAAAGTTTGTATGTATGAAGTAGAGACAGCCATATAGGCGAAGTTAATAAAAGCGTGTTAATAAAAGTAAAGGCCAACTGCGACTACGTCTGCTTGGAACTTATTTTTTTCACAATTTTTTGGTTTTGCGCATTCCTAATACTTTTTGTAAAATAAAAGGAACTTAAGATATGCCTATAATATCAGCTTACTGCCAGTGAAAATCCAGTCACAATCGGCTCAACCAATTCGGATATTAGCCCGAACTCCAGAACATATAGGTAGACAGACAGCTAAAAGTTTTGAAAAACTTTTTTTTTTAATGAATTCCATGTACACATTCATGTGCATTTATTAAACTTATCATCCATTAAATTCTTATTTTAAAGTTACAAACAGACACTTCAATTTCATTTAATTATATACACTAATTAAACTTTTTTGTTGAAAGCCATGTTTCAAACTACAAGACAACAACCATCTTTAGTCTCCCCGTGACCATGGCTGCTGAAAAGCAACCGAAACGTCGGGATCAATGTAAAATATAAAATAACATCAAATAAACCGTGATAGAATCCGTTAAAAATAGTTTTATTTCAATGTGTAACATTCGCGTAAACTTCCGACAATATCATAAACTTTTTTGGTTACCTTTAGGTATAAATATAACAGAAAAAGTAAATCCCTTCGGATTCCCCCAAATATCTAAGTAGATTGCTATTATCTTCCACCACGTTACCAATAACAGCTATAGCTTAGGTAGTTAAATATAATTTTTAAAAGGTCCAATTAAAATAAGACCAATTCACTCAAAATTACGAAATGAACCAATTAGGAGCTTGCATTTTTAGGGATTTTCTTTAGAAAAGCCCTATTGCTATCGAGTTGTCGTTGACGTCGTCGACGTCGTCGTTGCCAATTTTCTGTCACGGTTTTGGGTATGAAGGAGATGAGCTATCGAGTTGCTGTTTTCGGTAATAGATTCGTGCTGGGGTGAACCATTGCATTGCAAAGCAAGTCTGTTTTACTTATGTTAGGCATTGGTTGTTAAAAGTTTGCTTGGAAGCCTATAGGGGTTTTATTTACATTATACTAGAGTTTTTTTTTAACTCAAGCCATCGTAATTTACACATAATATACCTATAGCATAGCCCATCGGGGATAATTTACCTTTAAATGGCGAAAAAAGTTTTTTAATATTATTACCTACAGATAATGATCATCTATGACCATAGGTATATGAATATAGCGCAGTATGGAATTGTTAATATCCTTTATGTAGTCGATTAAATTATGATATGTTCCTGCGTTGCAGTTTACGAAAATAAATCTTTTTGTTTTCTTTCTTTCTAAAACAGACAAATATTTTTATTCAAAACCATATCTTTCAATGTAAAAAAATATTCTTAAGATGAAGCATTCGACGTGAATTCGATTCGCCCTGAGGGCTCTTGAAAATTTCCTTACAATAAAATCAATAGATCTACGTAGCTGTCAAGCTATTTATAAAAAAAAAACATAATGCAAGGCTGTAGCGACTTCCTCGAGAACTCATTCAGAAGCCATTGGCGTTATCAGTGTTCACGTAATATTAGTACGCTGCGCGCGCATCCACACGCAAATGAACACGAATTGCGCGCCAACAACACGTGCGGATAAAATAAATAAAACTAAAATAAACCATAAACTATCAAAAATATTGGTAACAGTGCGAAACTATTCTTGAAAAATTATTGCAAACAAGTTTCTCATAAATAGTGTAATACAAATAAGAATAAATTATTAGTAATAAAAATTGCAACAATATTAACAGAAAAAATAGTGATTTCATAAATAAAAATAACATAATATATGAAGAATAAACAAAATGTGCAGTGGAATATTTAGTGTAGTTACATTAGGTTAGTATTTTTTATGTGTTTCTACTAACATCAAAAACGCGAAAGTTTGTGAATATGTTTGCATGGATATATGGATATGGATGTTTGTTACTCTTTCCCACAAAAACGACCGAACCGATCTGGCTGAAATTTGATACCTACAGAAATATATTATAGTCTGTAATCACACATAGGCAACTTTTAATCACTAGAATGGGTTCCTATGGGAAGCGGGAACGGGAACAGAAACATGCAGGCGAAGCTGCGGTCAAAACTAGTTTTGAAAATCTCTACCTCATATCAAACGCATGCGTATTATAATATTTTATATCATCAATTTGTTTTTATTTACGTACCACTTTGCTGTTTTTTACTATATCTATGAAAGTTGAAATTCTTTAACTTTTCTTTCTACAACTAAACTTCACATCTTCTTCATCCGAGTGCAAATCCTGGTTGCATCCATAACTTGCACTTCGAACCCTTGAATCCGCTCCTCCAATACTCCCACAACATAATTTGGTTTATTGTGGCTGATATTGAAGCGACTGCCGCTTGACCCGCCAACTCCAAGAGGAAAGCTTACACCAGAATCTCGTCCGTCAATCAGCAGCTATAACGGCTTGCAGCTGAGGTTGGCTAGGACCCTTGCAAATCTTGACGGAACCCCATACACACCCGCTAAAGTGACAAATGTTAAAAAAATAAGTAGTCACCGCATTTCTAGGGCACGCCGCAATAGCGGCGGTAAGGCCCATCATGGAGGATTGGTTAGAGAGGCGACACATAAGCCTCTCGTACCGACTGACGCAGGTGATCTCCGGTAAGGGGAGCTTCGGAGACCACCTGCATCGGATCAGGGAGCCAACGCCTGAGTGCCATCACTGCGACGCGAGCGAGGACTATGGGCTGTACACGCTGGCGGACTGCCCGGCGTGGGGGCCCCGAGGCGTGACCTTGTGGCCGCCATCGGGGTGGGAGTCCTCTCGCTCGGCAGCATGATTGCGGCAATGGTGCGGAGCGAGAGCGCGTGGGCCGAGATGGCGGGACCTTTACTTTTGGGCTTTTAGGAATCACGTCACACACAATAATATAAAATAATATTTCTGATATAAATTAGAATAACCGTATAATATTATAGAGTTTGTCGGGTACACAGCATAAAACCTCCTACGCGCGACCTCAGTACTATATTCTTAGTACACATATATATAAACAGATTCACAAAAAACTACATATCATTGATCTGAATAAAAAACAATTAGAATCCCATGTTACAACTTGGCTTCTCAAACAGGACTACTCACAAACTGAAACTCTTCTTTCATACAAAGCATTATCTAACTTAAATTAATTCACACACTCGAACAAGCACAAACGTAAAAAAAAATTGCACAAATGGAACGAAGCATACTTTTGTCGCGTATACTGTCTCTTCTGATACAGGATATCATCCTAGCATAAGGGACAGGGTTTAATACTTGTCAAATCCATATGAATCTAGCCTTAATTTGTGTACCTTGTATCCCTTGTTGTGTCTATAAAGATAGTTTATTATTATTATACTATATTAGTAATATTTTTTATTCCAAGAGCAGCATTAACACAGCACAAAAATTCATTTATATCTAGACACATACGTTTTTCTTTATGCAATGTACAAATAATTGAAGCGTCGGTAGCTTAGTGGTTAAGGAGTCGACCCTACGATCGAGAGGTCCCGGGTTCGAATCCTGGCCATTACACTACCGACGTGAACCCACTCCTAACACAAGCAATTTAGCTTAGTTGGAGGGGTTAGGGGGAATGTTAGATATTTCGGTTACTAATTTTCTTTAAAAAAAAAATATTATACGCATGTTCGACTAAAGCAGAAAACACTGTTTTACATAGATACCTACATACTAGTACCTATGGTCACGACACTTTATCTTTTCATAAATTTCTTCTGATAAAATAATATGTTAAATTATAAAAAAATATTTTATTTTTCAGGTTTACTTCAGTTCACACATGCGGCTAACTTGAAATGTTTTTACGGGTAAGGCATCTCCTAAAACAAAGTCTCATAGTACATATTTATAACACTCCGTGCTTCGACTCAACCTGAGCTTTAAAATGGCTATTAAATATATACCCGTATAACCATTCAAAGTAAATGTTTATGTGAGTAAAGTGAATGCATTTATTGATATGGACATTTTTTAAATATCTTTCAAGACGTGAGAAAACCACCACCTTCGTCTTTCCGTGACCATAGCTGAAAAGTAACTGAAAAGTCAAATAAAAATATTAAAAAGAAACAATTCTTCAATTCATTAGAAAATAATAGCAAAATGAGAGACAATATTTATTTTATTTATTTATTTGGGAAAATAAACAGTCACACAAATGATTACAAACCATAACTTAAGATAAAGAAATACCTTTGAGAGACCAACCAGATTTTCCACATAATATTTTAATAATTATATTACTGATGGTTCCATGCGTCTCCTGCTGAAGTAGGAGGTACACATAATTTTAATTTGCAACTAACACTAATAGATAGACAATGTTATAATGAACGTATTGCTCGTATTCAACCGTCTAAAGTTAATTATGTAATATTGAAGTTATTCACAAATCTGTGCATGTTTCCCGTTTTGGGACAAAGAGGAAACGTCTAGGATGTTTGATCGGAAAGATTAAACTCAAATCGTACGTATATCCGGTAATCCAGTGAAAAGAATGCCCCCCCCTCCCCCCCCCCACCGTAACTTCTATAATAAGAGAATGATAAAACTAAAAAAAATATATGATATACATTACCATGTAAACTTCCACCGAAAATTGGTTTGAACGAGATCTAGTAAGTAGTTTTTTTTTAATACGTCATAAATCGTAAACCGCAATTTACCTTTCATTCAATCAACTCAAATATAAAAATTTTACTTGCTGCTACGGAACCCTCCATGGGCGAGTCCGACTCGCACTTGGCCGGTTTTTTTTATTTTTTTATTTTTTATTTATTATTTTTTTATTATACCCGATATTTTTATTTGTTTCAAATACATATTTTGTCGATACCAAGTCATCTCACCAAATTCAGAGACCTAATTCGGTGACACCTTATATATTCTAATGTCATCTCTATGACATAAACAGAAAGCTGGGCATTAGTGGTCCATTAATGGCCTTCTGCGATACCAATTTTTTTGTTCGGTACAGCCGCTCCTGTAGTATAGAACTCATTGCTTGTGTCCCACCATGTTGCGAAAATGTTCAACATAATTCGCACTTCTAATTTATTTTACAAAAGTTTTTAAAAAGTTCATAGTGTTAGCTTTATTTCCTGTACGATGGTACGGAACCTACGTGTCAAATCGGACTCGCACCTATTTTATGACTGAATAATTATTATTATGACATTGTTGAATTCTAAACGTTCGTTTAACTTCAATGCAGGAATGCAATGATGTTGAAAACATTATATAATAATCTTCAGAAATATTTTTTGAAGTATGTGAAGGTTAAAAAAGTGGAATAATGTGGCGTATAGTTACGTCATAGAAGTAGATTCCTCCGTGTATTAGATCAAGCGCACCTACTTTCTTTGGACGTAATTTATGCACGTGTCTCAAAAAATGTTATTTATACCATACCTACTCTAAAAAGCTTATTTTATTCACGCAAAACAGTGAATAAAAAGGCCTTTTATTCACTGTTTTGTTTTTATTCACTATTTTGGTGTTTGAATTTGGAACACAAAAATATATCCGGTCTCTATTTCAATGCTTACACAAACTCCTTGCGCTAAGATTCGAAATTCAAAACTCTTTGGTGCAAATAAATTCTCGAGATTTGATTGGTCGATATTTGCGACAAGGAGTTTGGCATTAGATTAATAAATATTGTTGCACAAGTTGACCACTCTAATGATAATAATAAGAAAATTACGCTTAATTTCAGTCATTGCTCTAATTTTAATGTCCATTTCAATTAATGCAACAATTCTTATTTCTTGATTAAATTTCTATTTTCGCTTAAATTATGTCTTTTCTCGTAGTCATGGTATAAAGTATAGTATGCAACTCCTGAATAAAGTACGAATTTATATCGAGGGCCATGAATCACTCGCGTCGTTCAGGATTCTAACAGTTGAATCACTCGCTGCGCTCGTGATTCAATCATTAGAATCCTTCACTTGCTCGTGACTCATCTACGGCCCTCGCTTTAAATCGGTCCTTTATTCACTAGTTGCATAATATACTATTTATTGATAAACTGTTACACGCGGTTACATCCGCCCACGACCAATAAGAACGAGTTTTGTGTGACACCTCCTGGGGACTTGTCTTTGATTGGCATGTCAGTATTTCAGGGACCGACTGCCATCTGACCTGGCAATCCCGAGAGGTAAGCCTGCACCAGAGCCTCGACCATCATTTACCATTATTTTGAAAGTTGTAGTATGGTCCTGCACATCGTGTTTTATTATTTATAGTTATTTATACCTGATCTCATACAATATGCTTCTTTTTAGGGTTCCGTTGCCAAATGGCAAAATGTCTGTCTGTCCGTCCGTATGTCACAGCCACTAACAATAGTTTGCGCGAGAGACACTTCCAAAGTGGTAAAATGTGCCCCCCGTAAGTTCTAAAATAAGAGAATGATAAAACTAAAAAAAATATATGATGTGAAAACTGGTTTGAACGACATCTAATAAGTAGTATTTTTTTAATAAGTCATAAATCGTAAACCGCAATTTACCTTTCATTCAATCAACTCAAATATAAAAATTATAAAAAAAAAACATTATTATGTTACTTGCTGTTACGGAACCCTTAATGGATGAGTCCGACTCGCACTTGACTGCTTTTTTTAAATTCAGCACCTATGCAAATAAGCGAACTAGACCATCTCATTAATCCACGATTATTTTCCAATCAGTGTCAATGTCGCTATAACATGGCACTAATATCTATTAGTACATACATACTATAAGTATTATCGGTACTTTAGCATTAGTCGGTAAAGCGGTCGACTGCTAAGTCAGAGTTCGCGGGTTTTATTCTCGCTCTGTGCAAATATTTATGTGCATAAATATAAATACTTGCATTGGTCTGTATTTATAATATGTATGTATTTACAATAAAATTACCTAAGTATGTATACATCCGCATTCAAGAACCCATAACATAAGCTATTTAAACTATGCTCTCTTTAGGTCTACAGAATGACACAGAATATTTATTTATATTTATTTATTATGAAATGTTGTCCTAAATAATTAAGAGCATTATTCTAGTTAGCACTCGCTGGCTCTATATAGATCTATTGCTGCTCGCGGAATGCGTTCAGTTTATATGAGACAGTGTGATTTGCACTGTTTCCGGCCGTATTTTTACAAGCTTTCATTTAACTTGCTCTGTGAGTTTGTGAGTTTGTTAGTATGGGTCAAATCTTGGAACCACAATTAGGACCACTTCCTGACGTTAGATCGGATCGGTATACTTGCGTATCTTCGGTGACAATGCTATATCACTGGTGGTGGGTGGGTACCACCGTGCACGATTGCGAGAAACCCTCCATTGTAATCCAATTTCGGTTTGATTGCGTTCAGGGGTCAGCAAGTGCATAGCCGGGCAGGGAGATTGTGGTGGCAGCACTATTGGGACCGGTGGGTGTCACGCGGTGCTGCGACGACAATCCTCTTTTGATGAGGCCGTCAAGCTGAGTGCCACCATTCTTAACATAGTACGTGTATGTAATGGTGACCCTCTTGCCTGAGACTTTACCTTCAGCTTACCATCAGGCGAGGTGAAGTCAAATTGACGTGTCCTAAATGTAAAAAAAAAATATTAAAAAATATGATAGCATTGTCACTATGAAGTATGTCAGTATTATTGGTATTATGAAGCTGGTCTGATGGTGGAGTCAGCAGTTGTCCTTGTCCATAGGAACTCCTAAACCAGTGTTTGAAGATGGAGACGGTAAGTGGTCATAGGAACTTCGGAACTAAATAAGATAATCCCGTCGTGTTTGGGCTCATTTGATTTGTTATGCACTTACTAGTGGCTTGTTTAAAAATATTAAAATTATTTGTCTTTACCTATGAAATTGCCGAAATTTTCTTACAAATTCATGAGTTCGTTATTCCTGTAAGTCAATAGCTATTTCAAACGGAAAGTTTGCAATATATAAGAAGAGCTAATAATAAATGCAGAGCTGCTTGGAATATTATAAAAAATAATGTATCTGAGAAACAGAATACTAATTACATAGACAATATAAAATTCAATGACATCGAATATTCAAACCCAAACCAAATAGCCCAGCAATTTAATGATTATTTTATAAGTTTGACATCCAGTTTTGACGGTATTAAATGTGAAGTAAATACTTTAAATATGACTACCTACCCGACATTAATCCCTAATAATATGGACACAATTTTTTTGACTCCGGTAAATGATTCTGACATTTTAAAAATTATAAATTCTTTAAATAATACTAAATCAACAGGCTATGATCACCTCCGAACTGACATTTTGAAATTATGTGCACCAATGATAACTGCTCCCTTATGTCACATTGTTAATCTATCATTCACGCAAGGACACTTCCCCACTAGATTAAAACAATTAGTCGTCAAACCAATACATAAAAAGGGGGATACTAGGGATATGAATAATTATAGACCGATTACTCTGGTTCCTGTCTTATCGAAAATATTCGAAAAAATAATGCACAACAAACTATATAAGTTTCTAGAGAAAAATAATATTCTCAAACCTGAACAAAATGGTTTCAGAAAAAACCATTCTACTATCTTAGCATGTTTTACACTCACAAAATTAATTACCGACAATCTCAATAAGAAAAACAGCGTAGTATCAATATTTCTAGACATGTCCAAGGCGATCGATTTTGTGAACCATAAATTATTACTACACAAGCTTGAGAGATATGGAATCCGTGGAATAGCACTAGATTGGCTCAAGAGCTACCTAGAAAATCGCTATCAATGTGTAGAAATACTCAGCATATCTGGAAAATACAATTTATCCGCCAGGTCAGACTTTAAATTATTAAATAGTTCTGGAGTACCGCAAGGGAGTATCCTTGGCCCCTTGTTGTTTATTTTGTACATTAACGACTTACCTGATGTGACTGAACATAACTGCGTACTATACGCTGATGACATTACTTTAATTATAGAAGACAACAAGAAAATGACTTAGAGCATAAAGTGAACAAAGCGTTGGATAAAATAGTTAATTGGTTGGATTATAATTACTTAAAAGTTAATTTTAATAAGACACATATGGTACAATTTCAGACTTATAATAGCAAACCTATTAAGCTTAATGTACAATATAAAGAGATAATAGTCGAAGAAGTAGAAGCAGCTTCATTTTTGGGCATTACAATTGACAAACACTGTAACTGGAAACAGCATATAGAAAATATTTGCCTAAGTTTGGAGAGGTTTGTTTATGCACTATATCGCTTGAGCCAAATATCAAGTATAGAAACTGCTCTCAGTGCATATCACGGGTATGTCTCGTCAAAATTAAGATATGCACTCATAATATGGGGCAATTCAGTAGAGGCCAACAGAGCATTAATTGTTCAGAAAAAATCTATACGAGCAATATTTGGTTTACAGCAATAACAGACAGTTGTAAGGAATATTTTAAAAAGTACAATATACTACCACTGCCTAGTCTGTATATTTTCGAGATTTGTGTCTTCATACGCAGTCATTTGCATCTTTTTTGTAAGCACAATGATGCCGTAGTTCGAGCGAGTAGACACATTCATAAGCTTTTAATTCCTAAGCAAAGAGTGAATTTTTTAAGTAAAATCTAGTGGGGCGGACATCACACAGTGATTATCAAACTTCGGGCCAAACTTAGATATTTTTGTTGCAGTATTTTTATTCAAAATTACAGACCTTAGGCTTTATGCATATTATTCGACGCGTCTTTATATATTGAGCAATAAATATGAATAAAATGAAATCAAATCAAACGTCTTCGACGTCAAAAACACAAAAATATGATTTTATATTTCAGTTTCTTTCAGAGTCTGGTTGTTTTATGTAAATATACAATATACGTATGTCATTGTCACTCAAATGTCAAAGTCAAATACGCGTTACTCTGATAACTCGAAAGAAACTCACTTGCAAAAGTTTTCTAGGGACAATTTGTATGGTAGGTACCCGAAACCTTGAACGTACAAACCCCAAAATCTAATCAGTTCTTCCTATTAACCAAACAACACAATTTTTTAAATCGGATAAGTGGTTCTTGAGTTATTGCGTAAACAGACATCCAGACATCCAGACCAACAGACAGACCGACACAAACATTTTTTTTGCTTAATTAGACTTAGAATCATGTGAAACGTCGAGAAAAGTGATAAAAAGTGGGTGTAAGATTTTGATTTTTTTTGCGTGATTTTAAGACTTCGGTGTCCACCTGGTTGGTGGCCCGAAGTAAATATATATTGTATAGCAATACATATTTATAATAAGTTACCAAATAGCCTCAAAGAAATTAATACGATCAATGCATTTAAAAGAAAACTGATTACACTACTAATGGATAAATGTTCTTATACTATTGACGAATATTTAAATAATGGTAAGTTGTGATCATTGTCTTTTTTTTGCATGATAATGTATATGATAATTTTAACTATCGAATAATTTAATTTTAATTGTAAGACATATTTTTGTACGCCACACAGTGGTAGAGTATGGCTATGGTAGAGAAATTTTAGATGTTCGCATTTTAGGTGCACCTAAAATGCGAACATCTAAAATTTCTGTACGCACTCACCCATATTCTGACAAATAAACTTTTATTTCATTTCATTTCATTTCCATTATTTATATTTTGTTTGAAAGTTGATTTCAAGATTTTACAACTCTATATTAAATTTTGTTTTTATTGGCCGCTTGATAAATTAATTCGATCTCCAAAAACAGTACTCCCTAAATGCTATCCATTTTGATGATAAATTTCGTATTACTTAACAGCTGTCACTTTTCAAAAATGTTATAAAAGTTGCTGTTTGTTAGCTTAATGTTGTCTCATTCATACACAAAAAAAATCATAAAATTTGGATTTGTCATTCCTAAAAAAAGTGCAAAAATGTTAGCACTGAAAATTGGGTTTCCTCCAATTTCTTCCAAGAAAAACGGCAATTTCATATGTAAAGACCTAATATTTGTATTTTAGAGTTCATTGATTATTATTATTTGACTTTTGTTATGTCGGGCGCGTCACCTAAAGGGCAAGTCTCAGGAATGAGGGTCACCATTGCAGATATTAATAATACTACAGTGATGGCCCTCAGTTGGACAGCCTCATCAGATGATTTTTCACGCTACGCTTAAAGGACCCGGGATTGTGGGAAGAAGGAAACTGAGCTGTTAAGCAATCCCAAGTCTTTATGGTTCGGCAAAGAAAATAAGGCCAAACCGCTTGATTCCAGTTACTATTTCAATGCATGTAGTTTCAAAATTCTTTTATTGTTTTGGATTCCTTTGAATAGGTTGCTAAATTAGTGTTTTGTTTTTCGATGTTATTATACATATTAAAACGAATGGAATTACAAGAAAAACATACATACATGACTTAACGCCTGTATCCCCGAAGGGGTAGGCAGAGGTGTATTACACACCCACGATTCGCCAGTTATGTTTTTAGGTCCCAATGTAATAGGGGGCGAGCCTATTGCCATCTACCGGGCACATTAGATACTAATTGAGCGATAATTATCATTTTTAATACACATATAACTACAAAAAGTCAGAGGTGTGTGCCCGGGGAGACTGAAGAACTCGAGACCTCGTCTCAAAAGTCCGTTACGTACACCACTGGGCTACCGCCACCTTAAAAACTCCTTAAATATAAGTTTTTATTATGTTCTTGTTAATAAAAAGAACTTAAAATGTAAAATCAAACGAGCCGAAACTCGATGGGGTTGCGTCGTTTCGTTACAAAGTTCCTATGACCACCTTCTAGTTCCATCATCAGACCCTGATTGCCATCGAGTTTGGGCTCGTTTGAGTCGTCTTGTCGAGTAGTCAAACAAGCCCAAACTCGATGAGATTGTGTCGTTTCATTGCGAAGTTCCTATGACCACCTTCCAGCTCCATCATCAGATCAGCACCATGTCCTCAGAATATTGACTTGTAACGCGATTTACACATATGTATGCAAAATTTTAGCTATATTAATCAGTAACCAAATTAAATTTGCAAAATTTGATGACAAACATCGGGACGGGTGTAGCTAAATTTAAGCTTAAAATTAGATTTTTTATGCATAGTTTCAAAATCTACGTTTCTTCTTCTATTCTTCTTTTCATCTGAACACCAATTCCGGTTGCATCCAAAGCTTGTATTTTGGAGCCCGGACTCCACTTTCCTACCACTCCTTTCCATATTTTGGCTTTGTTGGGTTATGGGAAGGACTGTCGGCTCACCCCAATAACATCTATATATACTAGACAAGCAGCAGAACAAAAAGTGTGTCACACTTCGGAAGTGAGGCGGGGCAGGGGAGGGGTAAGTGATGCCTCACCACAGAGTCATTATTTTATAAAATCGTATAAAATAAATTTAATATACTCAGTGGCTGTGACAGCAACAAAAAGTGGCGCCAAAGTTGAGTATTGAAGAATACAAAAATCTATACGATTTTTTGGTTCTGAACAGCCATACATAGAAGTCATTATCTCATCTCCTAACTTCGAGCCCAAGCCAGAGCCTCGCAAGCATTCTTCGGAATCCTTGGCAGTTAGGCCTCGCCAACATACACCCGGAAAAGCAAATTATACCTGTATAAATTTTTAAGATGAGTAAGTACGTTTTCGTTTGATACAAAATGACACACTTTGTCAAAAACTTCGCGATGTGCGTGACTGGCCTGGCATAAGTAGATATTTTGTCTTTTGTTTATCCCGTAGTACAAACTATTTAAAATATACGTGTAGGTAGGTATTCTATTATTAGTGAGTCCCTGACGTCTCAAAAACTAAATAAAAGAATATATTTCAGACGTCGTTAAAGAATATTGTTAAGCATAACGACCTATTATGTCACATTCGTTGTCAATGTTAAAAAGTGTCATAGTGTTTTAGTAAATAAAAGTACCTGATGACCTCCATATAACCTTGAGACTTAGAAATATATGACAAGAAATACTTACGCTTTATTGGCACAACATTTTCATCTGATTTTCAATTCTTTATGAACTTGACGATCTCATTCCGTTATATTAATTTGTGTGTATCAACAATATTACTTTTAAGGTGATTGCTCCGACCGGCCCTTCCGTACATTTAACTTAACATCATTATTCTGAACATAGACACTTTTTTCAATAGGACAGCTTCTAACACCTAGTTTTTTAAACATCTAGTTACGTAACATTAGAAATTTTACCCTAGATGGAGTAAGCGGGGAGCCCCTTATTTCGCAGAAAGAAATTTCATAGAATTTCGTTTCACAGAAAATGTTTCATATAATATTTGGTCCTTATATTTTTATTTCGAATATTATTGTTTCAAAAACAATTTTACTACAATGAAACATATTTCACAGAAACACAATTGAATGAATTTTTAATCACATTTTTTTGTTTAACAAACTTATCAAACTGTAGAATTATTTTTAAAAGAATATTAAACCACCTTTATAATTTTCCAAATCACATTTATTTTTAACTGTAACATTTACAATTTTAATTTTTTTCCGATTGCTTGTACTTAGTAATTTAATTTCTGAATAATTTCATATCAATATAGAATTTTTCATCTGTCGCATATTTTGTTGCAAATTTGTTTGCTTGAATTCTTCTGTAAAATAAAATAAAATCTTTTTTTTTTTTTTAAAGAATATTAGCAACCGAAATTAAATTTCCCCTAACCCCTCCAGCTAAGCTAAATTGCTTGTGTTAGGAGTGGGTTCCCGTCAGTAGTGTAATGGCCAGGATTCGAACCCGGGACCTCTCGATCGTAGGGTCGACTCCTTAACCACTAAGCTACCGACGCTTTTAATAAAACGTCATTATAGTTAACACCCCGACTCAGATTACCCCGACTCGGATAGGTTAGGTTAGAAGGCTGAGGCGGGAGCGAAGCGGCGCGGAGCTCCCGCCTTAGCCTTCGTGGTTATTTTTTTTTAATCACCCAGAAATAGGACCACCCAGAATCGTTTATTGTATTAACTTATCGTTATATTAAAAAAAAGTATAGCTTCACCTGTAAATTATTTGACTGAAATGAACGGTATATATGAATTGAAACGTTTAGAAACTGTCACTTTGATAATATGTTATTCTTGGTAATAAGTTTTATATTAAATAAACAATATAATGATAAAGAATATTTGATTTGTTATTCTATGATATGATTATTCTAATGTTAAACTTTATTAGAAACAAAAATCAATGATTTAAAAATCTTTAAAGTAAGTATTCTGTATATTGATTATTCTATGAAACGAAATTATGCGAAACATTTTCTGTAAAACGAAATTATTTAAAACAATTGTCTATAAAACAACGCACACCCGGAGTAAGTGATATAATAAATTTATAATAAGCACTATATGTACCAACTTTAAAAATAAAAATGGGATTTGATAAAAAAAACATTATAGGTAATACAATTAAACAATATTATAACATACGGACCATACATACATACGGCTAGTGTGCTAAAGGGGATGGATCTAGCACACATTTACTTTAGTTAATTATTGACAGAATCTATATGATCCGTAATGAGCTTATACTCATGCCTTAGTTAACGATAACCCAGTGGTAAGTATAATGATCTGCTTCGCTTATTAAATATCAAGATTGAAATAAAGTTATGAAAACCAGAGGTTGTATTCTGTATGGTATAAATGTGTTCATCCTTACCTTAGTTGAGCTTCACACAGACACAAGGGATAGAGACGTCCAGAATTCCAGGTGCTCACCACTAGTGAGCACACAGCACCGTTACATCACAGCAAGACCTGTTTAAAGATTGGTCACATTGATTCTAAGTGAATCACTAGGTATTCCTAGATTAATTTATAAGGGGTTTTATTATCTTTTAGTGGTCTAAATATGACCATTATACTAGGCTCAACTGGGCCGGGCTAGAAATGGTAGTCAATATATCTATACTCTATCTTATTCATCGTTCATAAACCTTGCCAAACACTTATGGCGGGAACAATCCATACCAAGATTGTTCTTTGTCTGATTGCCCTATACCATGGTATATCAATCTTATTATTATTATTATTACTGGAGGCCTAACACTCATAAACTTGTTGGTAAGTCAGCAACTGGAATATCCGTGATATGTTCTTACAGACATCCAAAGCGACCCAAACTAGTGCCTCAGCAGTCAAGCTTATGAATGTCATGCGAATCGTTCTTGCATGTTAATATGCCTCCGTTGGGTGCATACGAGAATTGTATACATGGTCTGAGACCTTAGGCTTTGTACATGCTGCCTTGCATGCCTGATAAAACAGGTTATTAGAGTAAGCACATAGTGACAATTTATAACACCAGACTAGCTTTATGTGCATTCAATATATTAATTTCATACATGATTATTTCTAATACTTAGCTTGCTTTGCGGATGGAAAACTGGATATCTCGATCCACTGAATCTAGTTTAGTACTTATAAATTATCAAGTAAAATTACGTGTTCAACCGCCATTTATATTTAAACGTGAAAAAGCGTGTCACTTACCCATAGCTATGTCCTTTTTTCTCATAGTTTAGTCTCTGGATTTAGTGTTGCTATATACAATATTTATTTACAATTATCGCGTGTTTCGCGACACTCCCCGCCTCACAAGGCTCAAACTTTAATTGATGGTTGACATTAATTCTTGCGTCCATCTATGGATTTTATCCATAGCTTGGACCGCAGCTGCTCGACGTTGGTCGCTCGATTCAACTGGCTGACATGTAGCTGCTTTATTGTCCTTTTCAGCCTCTGAACCATGTGAAGCTTGTTCTGGGGTGGTTTCTATTATTTGTGTCAACCTTGTGTCCTCTAACAACTCTCTCTGATCCTGTATTAAATCGTTTTCATTGTTTATATCTAATTGGTGATGATCTTCCTTCGAGCTACTTGAACCAGTAGGGACAGGGACGTCATTCTCCTCAATTCTTATTGGTAAGTACTGAGAGAATCCCTCAGTGTCCATGCGTACGTCTCCCTCTTCATTCACTGGGGATTGTTTTGCTGAGTCTTGGAAAGATGCATCTTCATCAACCTCCAGAGGATACAGATGTGCTAAGGATCTTGTGAACAACTTGTCCCCTACGTTCACCTTCGCAATTCTGCACAATCCGTCCTTTCCTTTTATTAGTTCTGTGATCTTTCCTACCTTCCAACCTTCTCTATTTTTAGCTTCACCCTTTATCTGTACTATATCTCCAACATTTGGACTTTCCCGAGACCTTACTCTAGCTTGTTTGGGCGAATTTCGATATCGTTCCCTGAGGCTAAGTAAGTACTCGTTAACAAACATTTCTTTGTATTCTTCCATTATCTTGTTGCCGCGATTCCAACCTTCAATAAGTTGTTGTTTGATAAGTGATCCGGAAAGTGGTAGACTATCCATCAATACTTCTATACTTAAACACTTTCCAGGAGTGAGAAAATCTGCCGGTTTAAGTATGTGTTCTAAGTTCGATCCTACATACGTAAGAGGTCTAGTATTAATAACCGCCTCTGCTTCTTTGATTATTGTTAAAAGTTGAGTATCATCCAACATTTGTTTTTGAAGCGTTCTCTTTAAACAATGCTTTACAATAGCTACGAGCCTTTCGTAAGCCCCACCATGCCATGGTGCGAGTTGTGGAATAAATTTCCATTTTATGTTAGTTGTAAAATTTCCTTCTTTCGTTAGCACTTCTCCTAACAATCTAAATTGTGAGGCGTTGTCGGTTAATATAAGAGTCGGAGTTCCTCTTGTCGCGATAAATCTCTTGAATGCCATGAGACATTCGTTAGTGGTTAGATCCTTGACCACTTCCAAATGTACTGCCCTTATCACGAGACATGTGAACAAACAGATCCACCTTTTCTTTGGACCGTTTTCAGTTTGTACGGCCATTGGTCCAAAATAGTCTGCTCCTGTATAAGCAAATGAATTTGTATAATTTACCCTTTCCACCGGTAATGCAGGAGTCTTGGGTAATACATATGGCCCTCCTCCATGCTTTACGCATCTTGGACATTTACTTATCGTTTTTTGGACCCGAGATCTACCTTGAGGTATCCAATATCTCTGACGTATGAGGCTTAATGTATGTGCTACTCCTACATGAAGGTTCTTTTCATGAATTTCCTTTATAAGTTTCTCGGTGAATTCACTTTCTTTCGGTAAAAGGATAGGATATTTCATATCGTATGATACGTTCGAATGTGCGAGACGTCCGTCACATCGTAAGATTCCATTTGTGTCGCAGAATAAATTTAAACTACCAGCTAGGCTTGTTTTCTTCCCTTGTGCCTCTTCTGGGAACATTATTTTTTGTAGCTGTCTTACTTCTTGTAATTCAGGATCTAAGTTTGTCACTGGGCTTGATTCCGTAGACTGTGCTTTAACCTTTTCATGGTTATCTGTGTTAGACAGACCCTCCCCCAATAGAAGAGAAACTTCAGCATTTGGGCTCTTTGGCCACGTCTTTGGATCTTGACGTAAGAATGCGGGTCCACCCAACCACTTTTCTCTGTCTTCCTTTGAAATATTTGGTCGTGTTGCACTGTCTGCTGGATTGAGTTTAGACGGAACATATTTCACCACTAAGTCTTTATTTTTCCTAATCTCTTCCATTCTTCGGGATACAAACGGTTCTAATAGTTTGTCTGAGTAAAACCAGCTTTTTACGATCTGACTGTCGGTCCATAATACCATTTGCGTTATATGCAGTTGTATAAATTTGAGAACAAATTTAATAAGCCTGCTACCAATTAATACGCCTAGCATCTCCAGTTTCGGTATTTTTAAGTTTTCTTGACCCTTCGCCGGTACAAGACGTGACTTGCCTATTATAAATTGCACGTTATCTCCTTGTACCAGGTATACTACAGCAGCGTAGGCTACTGTTGAAGAATCCGTAAAACAATGCAATTGTGCATTATTTTCCTTTGGTATAGTCATATTTCTTGGTAGACGTATTGACTCAATTTCTTTAAGATCTTCTAGAATATTCATCCATTCTTGTTTTGTTTCATCAGATAACGAGCTGTCCCATTTAACCTTTTTCTTCCATAATTGTTGAAGTAGTAACTTTGCTGGTAATACTATGGGTACACTAAATCCACATGGATCGTATATAGCCGCTATTGTTTTAAGAATCCCTCTCTTCGTAACCTCATTAGTCTTGTTTACCTTTGCTCTAAGATGGAGTGAGTCTTCTTTTAATTCCCAATTTAAGCCTAAAATTTTTACTGTGGTTTCTGGTGCCCCATCTTGTACTTGGTTAAGGAATTCTTTAGAATTGGAGCTCCATTCTCGAAGATTCATTGATATTTCTGAAAACTTGTCCTTTGCCTCTTTATATAGATCTAATGCTTCATCTACTGATTCTGTACCAGTTAGTAGGTTGTCGACATATATGTTACTAGCCAATTGTTTGGTGTAATTCCCTTCAGAAGTCTGTAGATGATGTTTGATTGTTGCGTTTAGTAGAAACGGACTGGAAATAATTCCGAAAGGAACACGCGTGAATCGATACTCTATAAGATTATCTTCGGTGACGGGTATTTCTAAATCCTTCAGCCATAGAAATCTAGTCACATCTCTATCATCTTTGTTTAACCCAATTTGCAAGAAAGCCCTTTCAACATCTGCAGTCAATCCAATTTTATGACATCTAAATTGAATTAACAGTCCAGTCAGGTCTTCTAGCATCATGGGACCGGCATATAAGCATTCGTTAAGACTTTTCGCATCCTTTACTCTCGCAGAGGCGTCGTACACCAATCTAGGTGCCTTGCCAGGAGCCTTAACTCCGTGAAATGGCAAATAATGTACGGGATGATCCCTTTCCTTTTCGTTAGGAACTTCTTCAATAATTTCCCTTTCCAATTGATCACTTAATGTCTTGTCATACATTGTTAAAGTTTCCTTATCCAATCTTTTCACGAGTCCTACGAGTCTTCCGTATGCTAATCCGTAATTCGTCGGTAGCTCAGGTGGATAATCCTTCCATGGCCAGCTGACATGGTATCTTCCCCCTTCTAACGTCGTGTTCTCGTTAAATTGCTTAATAGCTTCTTCGTCTCTATTAGTGTTAGGTGAATCGACTATTCCTATGGATTCTAAGTCCCATAAAGCTCTCATCGATTTATCATCTAACGGTAGATCGGGCTCGTTCAATTTGGTCTCGTATGAGGCTTGGAAGTAAGTGAGAACAGATAGTTCATCGCCCCTCTCATCTCTTGAACGTCCAGACAATATCCAACCAAATACCGAGTCCACGATGTATAGATTTTCTTTTATCTCTACCTTTTCGGGTAACATTAGAGACTGATAATAGTCATTCCCTATCAAGATATCAATCTGATTCCCAAGTGACCCATCATCGGATAGATTGTACTTGTTTCTATATTTCCATTCTGAGAAATCTTTATTGAAGATGGATATGTCATGGGTCATAGTAGGCACGATATTGACATACATTGACTTCATCTTGTTAGTTTTTGTTTGCAGCCAGAGTTTGGCCAATGGACTTTCTAACTCACGAGGTTGCTCTCCAGCAAATGTGAACACTGTAAGGTGTTGATTTTCTTCTGGTACTAGTTTGAGTTTTCTAGCTACACTTTGCAGGACATAGCTCCTCATACTGCCACAATCAAAGAGTACACGACATTTGAGTATTGCATTATCCTTTCCAATAACGTCAACAATAGCTGTCTGCAGGACTGTTGAAGAATCATCATTAACATGTAATGAGGTGGTATTTTCCCTTTTAGATTGTTCCTTCGTAGGGCACAGCGCTCTATTGTGTAGTCCAGTCTTCTTACAGTGAGGACAAGTTCTTGTTTTTCTTGTACACGTCCTTGCACTGTGACCTAGTCCTAAGCATATAAAGCAGCGGTTATCCAACTTAGCCTTTCTGAGTTGTACTGTTTTAACATTGGTACACTCATCATTGAAATGCTCTCCACTGCAGAATATACACGAAAACCTCCTTTTCTTTAGAGCGGGAGCAGAGCGATTTCCTTCATCGGTAGACTTTCGTTTATTGCTATATGTCTTGCTAAATGCAGCTAAAGTTGGTTTAAACCTCTTGTGGGTATTCTTATTAGCCTCCGGTTTCCTTGTTCTTGGTTTTCTCTTGACTCTAGTCTCATGTACAAGAAGTGTTTCAGTAGTAAAACTCTTGCCCTTACTATTGACTTCTTCGCAGGTTCTTCTCGCGTCTTCTCTGGCTGTGAGGACCATCTGTAACTCCTTCCTTAACTCCGTTATAGTCTCATCCTTCAATTTCAATTTCAATTCGTATATGATGTCTTCAGGGAATTTTTCCATTATTAGAAACCTCAAATGATTGTGTTCTGTGTTTTCTCCTAAAGAGTTCAATACTCTCAGGTGTCGTTCAATGTCATCCAGCGTTTTCCTGCACTCGTCGGGATTCTCAGCCCTTGCCATCTTATATAATTTTGAATAATGAGCGTCAATTATTTGTGACTTTCTACCATATCGGTCTGTGAGCGTATCTACAGCTATCTTATAATTGTAATTGGTTGTTTCTAATCCGTCTAAAATTGTCTTCGCATCTCCTCTCAGAGATGTTTTCAGATACAACAGTTTATCAACGTCTCTAAGTTCTCGTTGATCAATATTTGAGCTAAATTGATCCCAGAACTGCGTCCACTGCAGGACATCTCCGTCAAATGTGGGTAAATTAAGCTCCGGTAATTTTCCTCGATTATTATGATGATGATGATTTGAACCTGTTGATGAAACAGTCTTATCTCGTTTGGATTGGATGCGGGCATTTAATTCAGCTAGACTCTCTTCACCATCCAATTGTTCGATTGTCAGGTTTGATATCTCATCAGCATTTGGATTGGTTACTGTATTAAAGTACTGATACAGTTCTGTATTAAAACGAGTTATCACAGCTTGTAGCTTTGCCGAAGTGATCTTCGCCTGTTCGTATTCTTCATCATTCCACGATTTTATTAAACTGAGGACCTTTGAGTTGTTGGACAAAATTTTCAATTCTGACACAAATCTATTTAGTCTTGTTAAGTATATCTCATCCATTTTTGTTAACCTGAAATGTTATAATTCTTACCATAATTGATTTTAATTAATAATCAATGGACTAAAACTGTAGTCTCCTTAACATAATTCATGGATAAGTGACTCTTATGCATAGATTGTTGTTCTAATTTGTGCATTGATTGTGAATTCAAATTTAACTTGACCCATATCATACCATTTTCCATTCTGATAGTGGTATATGATGTTTAGTAAGTACTGGTTGTAGCTCAGAATCGTTACTCTTACTTAGCAAGGTTTTATTAAGTTCACATACAAGTCTCACACACAGTTCGACCTAGTCTATACATAGCACTAATTCCCGAACTAAGCAATATCTTTTGTTAAATATTACTTTTAATTTTAATTTATTTTGACTTGGACGTGACACTTCCGTGCCCCTTTTTGGCATTTTGCTTACAGCAGCAAGGAATCTCATGAGCATTTACTAGTTTTATTTATTCAATTCAAAACAAGAAGAATCACAATCACGACACAACAATCCGGCTTCTTTTATTTTAAACTGTTATTATTTTTTAAGTTCAACTCGACTGAACTTGAGTACTCATACCTTTTAGCTTTTGCACTGCCCAGCAATAGCTTGACTGTTATATTTCACTAATTGATCAGTATTGATTGACTTCTACATGAACACTAATAAACAAATGTCAACTTGCAAAACTTAGCTACACTACTGAACACACTTTATGTTTCAATGATGTTAAATATTATCCAAGTAAATTCTATTCATAATGTGTAAACTCGAACATAATTTATGTTTTTTGTGGAATTTGTTATTCAGTATACCTTTTTACCAAGTTACTAGGACATTTGCACCTTAATAAACTAATGACTGTTATCTAACAGCAATTTAGATAAGGATGATTGAAACTATTTTTAAAATAAGTAACTTGCATCGTAGTAGTACTACTTTACATGCATTTCATGTATCATTGCTTGGTGTTTGTGTATGTCATAGATACATGATATCAAGATCTCACTGTTTCATAGATGTAACTTGACCGGGTAACTTGAACTCTTGTTGGACAATGTTTAACCAAATATTGTTTTCAAATAGACTTAGATGTAATAAATCATTCATTGCTATGATATCGTTTGGAATAAATTCTCAACTAGTTTCTTATACCACAAGTACATACCTGGTTTATAATAAGTATATTTACTTTCATTAAATATCCTTTAGATGCTGTTGAAATGTATCCTCCATACAACTTGATAGACTACCCTCCGTGTTCTGGTAATTCCCACTTATAACCTCAATGCAGTTACCTGATGAACTAAAAGAACTATACTTTTAATAATCTTTGATAGCACTTTTCTATCGTAAGGCACAGTATTCTGCAAGTAATTCCACTTATAGTTGCGAAACACAAGAACTTATTATTGCAAAGTTTTTACGACACGACTTCACTTCGTACTTGTTGGTTCTTGTCGCTAATGTCACGGCGTACTTATTCTGCTGTCTGTGGAACGAACAACAAATCCTGCTACACGATACCGCTTGGAAATTTCCTTTCTTTCTTCATTTTTTCAGTGTTATTTATTAAATAATTCAAATTATTAAATCCTTAGATTGTTATTTTAAATATGTTTTATCGTATAAACACCGTTCGCAACGCCATCTGTGGCGTAGTAGTTGCCGTCTTTCACAGAAAAAACGCCGCCCACCGGGGACAGTGGTCAGATAAACAAGTTAACTCTTATATGGTACTTAATTCTAAAGGGATTTACAAATAAAGTACAACTACACTTCTTTATAAAATATAGGTAGACTCTTGACTGCTTTCTTCCGTAAATTATCCTGAAAACCTTATTCTATTTAATCTTTCGATTTTCAATAACCAGACAACAAAGTTAATCCACTCCTCCACAGATGTCGCAACACGAACCGCTGTTTTAATTTAGTTTGTTATATTTTACTGCTTTACCAAGATAGGATGACTCCATCCACCATACAGAAACCTCTCATTATTTACTTATTAACGGTGAATATGAGTGATGATATTTGTATAATATATATAATTACATCCCAGCATCTCCACCATAAATCTGTGCTAAAGGGGATGGATCTAGCACACATTTACTTTAGTTAATTATTGACAGAATCTATATGATCCGTAATGAGCTTATACTCATGCCTTAGTTAACGATAACCCAGTGGTAAGTATAATGATCTGCTTCGCTTATTAAATATCAAGATTGAAATAAAGTTATGAAAACCAGAGGTTGTATTCTGTATGGTATAAATGTGTTCATCCTTACCTTAGTTGAGCTTCACACAGACACAAGGGATAGAGACGTCCAGAATTCCAGGTGCTCACCACTAGTGAGCACACAGCACCGTTACATCACAGCAAGACCTGTTTAAAGATTGGTCACATTGATTCTAAGTGAATCACTAGGTATTCCTAGATTAATTTATAAGGGGTTTTATTATCTTTTAGTGGTCTAAATATGACCATTATACTAGGCTCAACTGGGCCGGGCTAGAAATGGTAGTCAATATATCTATACTCTATCTTATTCATCGTTCATAAACCTTGCCAAACACTTATGGCGGGAACAATCCATACCAAGATTGTTCTTTGTCTGATTGCCCTATACCATGGTATATCAATCTTATTATTATTATTATTACTGGAGGCCTAACACTCATAAACTTGTTGGTAAGTCAGCAACTGGAATATCCGTGATATGTTCTTACAGACATCCAAAGCGACCCAAACTAGTGCCTCAGCAGTCAAGCTTATGAATGTCATGCGAATCGTTCTTGCATGTTAATATGCCTCCGTTGGGTGCATACGAGAATTGTATACATGGTCTGAGACCTTAGGCTTTGTACATGCTGCCTTGCATGCCTGATAAAACAGGTTATTAGAGTAAGCACATAGTGACAATTTATAACACCAGACTAGCTTTATGTGCATTCAATATATTAATTTCATACATGATTATTTCTAATACTTAGCTTGCTTTGCGGATGGAAAACTGGATATCTCGATCCACTGAATCTAGTTTAGTACTTATAAATTATCAAGTAAAATTACGTGTTCAACCGCCATTTATATTTAAACGTGAAAAAGCGTGTCACTTACCCATAGCTATGTCCTTTTTTCTCATAGTTTAGTCTCTGGATTTAGTGTTGCTATATACAATATTTATTTACAATTATCGCGTGTTTCGCGACAGCTAGTCACTACTTAGTCACGCTCAATAAAAAAATAGATGAACAGTGATTAAACTCATAATCAACGATCTAATTAAGTATGTGCATATCATCTTGCTACAGTGTTGTACTATGTTAATAAGTAATTATCTTCAGTGAAAACCTGCGAAATTGTGCTAAAGAGTGTAGAAACAAACAATATTTGAAGTGCATTCTATAAATCTACCCTAAAATCTATTACCGAAAACTGACCTATGGCAACCCGCAGTCCGTAAGCGACGACGGCGGCACTAGCTTGGACTTCTTGTATTATCTCTTTGCTGTAGGCATACAACCAGTTTGTGCTGCCTTCGTGAAAATATGCCATCGATGGCTACACAGAGTGATACAGCGCACGACGTAGGAGCGATAATTGAGCGACAGTTTGCTTGGTATAACATTGTTTTACATATAACATTTTTTGACCTGCACCACGAAATAGCAACAATCACTAGTGTTTTTTTTCTTTCTAAGAAATTTTAATCCTCTCTGATTTTTTTTTTCTTTTATTTTTCGCCCATTTGGATGGTTTTGGATCGCGCCCGGGAGAGGTTCAGAACTCTCCCGGCCCGCCGAGCCCACAACATGCTCGCCGCGCGTCGCAGACGACTCAGGCGCCGGAGGTCGCTTAACGACCTCCGTCCTCCATAAGTGCAGGCCTGGGGGTGGCAGGTGAGGCCGCCTGTCACCCCAGCAGAAGCAGGCCGGGACGGTAGGGCGACCAGCGCCCCTCCCCCAAACCGGGGCAAGACGGGGACACCGTGGTTCCCAAACCCGAGGGGGCCATCTCGAAACCGGAGATGGCCAGGGTCAGTCGGGGTGCGAGGGATATGCTCTATGGGTAACCTTACACCCCGGCGTCTGAAGACCCGAGACGGCGTGCGGTTTTAGTCGGTTCAAGCCCGACATAACCGCCCCCGCTGGCCGGCGGGGATATCCGAAGGGATTTCCCCACGAAAAAAAAAACTAAAAAAAAGGTACCGGAGTGTAACATCACAGCAGTGTTCACTAAACCGCCCCGCGTCGTTTGACACCACACACGCGTATATAGGACCGGGTTTTCGGCAGTTTTCGGGGTACTCCCCCTGATTTTCACTTATTTGGCTAGTTAAATTTTTGTTTGTAAATCCGAACTTATGCAAGGTGCCCGTGGTTTGTGACACTTGTGGAAACTGCTACGAACCAGCCCTTCGCGGCTGTCACCACCTGACTCCAGTTATCCCGAATTTTCACAGATTTCCACGCGGATTACCAAAAAATTCAGTTTTTTATAAATTTTTCAAAAAATTTATATAGGCGGCTATCGTTCTTCTCGCTTTTTTAGGAACGGACGGGGCCCCGCTTTGGAAATTTTTTCGGTATGTATCGAGGTCCATATAGTGAACTAGCTGTTGCCCGCGGCTCCGCTCGCGTGGAAGTCGCTTATTGCGTCCACTCCCACTCCCGCTCCCACTCCCGCTACCGCTCCCGCTCCCGCTCCCGCTCCAGCTCCCGCTCCCGCTCCCGCTCCCGCTCCCACTCCCACTCGCACTCAATAGTTTACGCAGCGCACGCCTAAAAAGATTTTCATTTCTCTATATTTTTTACAATATTGCGATTTACTTACGGATTTCTTTCTTTTTTTTGAAAATAAATTGTAGCCTATGTTACTCCTAGATAGCTTCCTATAATATGTGAAAGAAATATTGAAATCGGTCCAGTAGTTTCGGAGCCTATTCGTTACAAACAAACAAAAAAACAAATCTTTCCTCTTTATAATATTAGTGTAGATAACACCATTGTGAGCGCGCTGACGACGCGCGTCTCCCGACGCGACGCCTCAACCGTCCCTCTGGGACTCGTACTGTCTGAGGAATTTGCGAAATTCGACAAAAAATCGCCCGCCCTAGTAACTGAGATACTGAGACGAGGTCTCGAGTTCGATCCCTAGTCGCCCCGGGCGCACACCTCTGACTTTTCGTAGTTATGTGAGTAATTACAAATGTTAATAAAATTATCGCTCGCTAAGTAATGTGCCCAGTAGATGGCAATAGGTTAAAAACATAACTGGTGAATCGTGGGTGTGTAATACACCTCTGCCTACACCTTCGGGGATACAGGCGTGAAGTTATGTTATATTATCAATTTGCAAGGTAATGAAATAAAACCATTTTAAAATGTAATATAGTTTGTATACACATCTTTTTTTTTACAATATTTAATAGTTTACACCCGAAAGAACTTTTATTATTTTATAATATTCTTGATATTTCTTTAGTTCTGCCTATCCCTACAGACACAATTTTATAATAAAAAATAACAAATAACCAGACCGTTTGTTTTTAAATTCACGCCATCTATCGGTCATTATTGAGCTGAATTTGGGCTATAGAAAGTAAACGCTCACGTCTATGTGTGTGTAAACGACCCTGTAATCAAAAAATACATCAATTTCGAAAATTGGTTGGATTTTAAGGCAATAATTCGATTAAGTTAAATAAAGTGTGATAATATATCCTAGTGTCGCCGATACCTCTTCTTCGACTTAATAATGCTGAAATTACGAAAGAAACAAAATAAACTGTAATTTTTGAAATTCAGGACCATCTAGCGAGAAGATGGCCGAGAACAGCCCGTCTTGAACGTAAAGTGACTTGACTTGAAGTAAATTTCACCATTCTTACTGAAACTACGGTATCATGAGTGATACCATTTCCCGCCAAATATAGCTCAATCGGAACAACGCCACTCGCCTCCTTTTTTCTTAAGAATATGGGCGTGCGTAATGCGTAAAATAACTATAATAAACTATCTTTAACGGATTCTGTCGCGTTTCATTTGCTATTATTCCGTTATATATACGTTCCGTTTGGTGAGTGAGAGTGCCGGAGCCCAAACTCCTTTCCCATCCCCTCCCAAACTCCTTTCCCTTCCCCTCCCAAACTTCTTTCCCATCCCCTTTCCTTTACAGGGTCGGCAGCGCGAGTGTGACGCCACTGGTGTTGCACACGACCATAGGCCGCAGTAACTGCTTCCGTGGGCCGTGTGCTTGTTATTTTTATTAGTTTTAGCATTCTATTATTTTAGAAGTTACAGGGGGGGACACATTTTACCACTTTGGAAGTATCTCTCGCGCAAACTATTCAGTTTAGAGAAAAATGCTATTAGGAACCTCAATATCATTTTTGAAGACCTATCCATAGATACGCCACACGTATGCGTTTGATGAAAAAAAAAATCGGGTTTCAGGTCTAAGTATGGGGAATCCCCTAAAATTTATTGTTTTTTTTTCTATTTTTGTATGAAAATCTTAATGCGGTTCACAGAATACATTTACTTACCAAGTTTCAACACCATAGCTCTTATAGTTTCGGAAAAAAGTGGCTGTGACATACGGACGGACAGGCAGACAGACATGACAAATCTATAAGGGTTCCGTTTTTTGCCATTTGGCAACGGAACCCTAAAAACAATAAAAACATTTATGACCGAAATTCGTAAAAGCTATTTAGGTTCTTACAATGATAAAATAAAGCAAATACTAAATGGGGTTGTAGGACAATGTCCGATGTAAGGTGTATGAACCCTGTCCCACTTTGAATACAACTGGGATTGGCGCTCTGATGAAGAAGAAGGTGTTATTGTCTATTGCGTGTTTGTATGCCTAATTTATTACCTTTAAACCAGAGCAGAAAATCTGACGCTCGCGTGTCAATAAAAATTACCTAACTCTCATATCAGGGGCAATGTCAGTTCTTAATTGTTCAATTTAGAAATACTTAAAAACATGAATGTACAAAGCACGTAGATTTTGTAAATATTTAGGCACTTTTTGAATGTCAGTTTTAATATATAAGGTCAATGCCACAATTATTTCCACTTGCACTTATAAACTATAGAACCAATCACTATCCCAAAATCGCCATACTGTTGTTGTGTTTTTTCCGTATCTAACAACGTTTTCCCAGCAATACTGTGACCAACCTAGGCACGTTCTGGAAAGCCGAAATTCTCCTAAACCTCCTAATTCTCTATAAACCTGGGTTGAATGGGCTTCCAGGACGTTTCTACATAGCTCAGCGGATCAGATTATTACCGAGCAAGCGTGGTTCAACGCCGCTAAAGAAGTTTTCACTTCAAAAAACATAACATCAGTAGCCACAAAAGGCGAAAATGTCATTGGGTGACATTGTCCTATATATAGGTGAATTTCCACTTTCCAGGTCCAGGTAACTCAGTTGGTCAGAGTATTCCCGCTAGAAAGAGCCTGGTCGCGGGCTTCAAATTGGGTCCTGGTGTGTTTTTAATTTAAATGAATAGGAAAAATTACAATACTAATTGCTTCAAAATTTCATGCATTTCTTGTTATTTGTTTGGACAGTAGTAGGTACATATTCCAGATTTGGTATGAGATAAGTCAATAGTACATTCATAAGAGCATTTGTTAAAGCTGAGTATTAATATCTGCGCAAGAGTAGTGATGCGTTGTCATTATCAAGGCTAGGCAGTAAACTTGGCTCGGGTCTTATCTTGATGATTTGTACTCACAAACCGCAGTAATTATTTAGTAGTATTAGTAATTTTAAAAGCATTATATTACTTAAATACATAGATATTGCGGAAGACCATTGATAATCTTGTAACTTTTATTTGAAGGTGTGGTTATGTATGGAAGATACCTATGTTATTACCACGCATCCATCCATTAGATATTTTTAAAGAAACATTATTTCAGTGTGATACCTAATCTATAATAACGTAATTACAGTTTCTATGCCATAAAAATAAAAGACTTTGAAATACTATTTTTTCGGTCTAATTTTGAGTCGCATACCTAAAGCTATTTTTTACGTGAGGATACACCGTCTGGGTTCACATGTCGGGCTAGAACCGACTAAAACCGGACGCCGCATTTTTTTTTTTTGAAAAGAATATTTGTAACCGAAATTACTAATATTCCCCCTAACCCCTCCAGCTAAGCTAAATTGCTTGTGTTAGGAGTGGGTTCACGTCGGTAGTGTAATGGCCAGGTTTCGAACCCGGGACCTCTCGATCGTAGGGTCGACTCCTTAACCACTAAGCTACCGTCGCTTGCGTCTTGCGTCAGCCATATTGTCGGATAACCAGGATTTACCTATAAAGAAAATCCTTGAGAGTCCAAACAACTTTGGCCCCCAAAGTTAGGGATCAAGGCTCTTAAGGAAACCCAACGGACTGCTATCCTGTGCCTGCTTCTGTTAGGGCAACGACTAACGCTAACCGTCACCATCCGGACCGGCGGCATCGGCTATAAGACCTTTTCGGGACCCAAGACAACCTCACCTGCAAGCCGGTACGCCTGCTGATTAACGAGGCTGTGGCACAGGCTTTCCTCTCTGGGAGGTCAGACGGCAGTCACTGCCATAAAAGCTTTATAAGGCCAGCCAGAAGGAGTAGCTGAAAGTGGACCCTGGGCTCCGAGGTGGAAACACGCTAACATGATAATGTTGAATTTATTATTTATCTGATTGTGATCAAATATTATTTGTAATTATCATATTGTCACTAATAAGTCGTAGGTATGTTATATAGCCTTTTATTTTATACAGTTGTGATAATTTATGTATTTATACAATCTTCAGAGGACAAAGTTAACTGTGACTGCAGATTCAGGTGAGAAGGAGGTGACCCTTGGCCACACACGAACATTTTATTTTTCGTACGAACGGATATGCTAATAGTGTTACAGAAAATACTATGCTATCTAAATTTTATGTACACTCAAGAGATAAATACCTTTCATTTGAGAAATCATTCATCGAAATCCGGCCAGCCGTTAGGCCTGTAGAGGGGAACAAAGAAAACTACATAAAATGATAAAAATCATGATCCTCGCTGGCGCAGTCGGGTAAAAAACAAATGTAATCATGAAGTCACTTAACAGTTGTTTTAATTGATGTCACAATATATTTTTTGGTTACGATAACTAACTAGGTCAATAAGTCTGTAAGCGAGTCGTGGCGCTAATACTACTCGTACTAGGTGTAATGCCTTTCGTTACGTCGCTCTGCACATGAACGGTTTTAATCCGTCAATGTCAAGACCACTGGCTTTTTACGCAATAATTACTATTGTTTGAACTTTAGATATATCTTAGTTGGAGTGGGAGTCCTCTCGCTCGGCAGTATGATTGCGGCAATGGTGCGGAGCGCGAGCGCGTGGGCCGCCGTCACCTTCTTCTGCGAGCATGTAATGCTCGCGAAGGAGATGGCGGAGCGCGCCCGGGAGAGATTTAGAACTCTCCCGGCCAGCCCGCAACATGCTCGCCGTGCGTCGCAGGGGACTCAGGCGCCGAAGGTCACTTAACGTCCTCCGTCCTCCATGAGCGCAGGCCTGGGGGTGAGAGGTGAGGCCACCTGTCACCCCAGCAGAAGCAGGCCGGGACGGGGTGGGGCGACTAGCGCCCCTCCCCCAAACCGGGGCAAGACGGGAACACCGTGGTTCCCAAACCCGAGGGGGCCATCTCGTAACCGGAGATGGCCCAGGGTCAGTCGGGGTGCGCGGAAAAAGCTCTATGGGCAACCTTACACCCCGGCGTCTGTAGACCCGACATAACCGCCCCCGCTGACCGGCGGGGGGGTATCCGAAGGGATCTCCGCACGAAAAAAAAAATGATATATCTTATTTATTTACACACACAGAAGACTATAATATACCAAAAAAATAAAAAACAACTGTGTAATTAGGTAAAACGGAATGACCCACTGTAGATGAGCTTGAAAGTTCCCTAAAATATTAAGCAATATATAAAAAGTAAATTAATTTCATTTTATGTTATCCTATTGTGGCGACACCACGTATACCCAACACCATCTAGCGACAACAAGTTGAACTACTTCGATACTATTACGCCACTACCGATCTTGAATCGCGAAAGTGAAGTTCGCGCGCTGGTACTCGTTTAACAACAACTGGTATAACATCCCAATAGGCGTTATCACCTTGCTGGTCGGACCATTCTCCCTTTACGTTGGAGGAAAATCTCACACCGTTCCTCCACACTATAAATATATTCATCGCCAGATTAAAGATTAAGATTAGATCAAAGGACCTTGACGTGTTAAATAGTCCATGACTCCGACGAGAAAGAGGGTCCATCCCTCTTTATAGCTGTATAGCTACATGCCTCTTGCTCACCCGGAACACGATGCAATAATTACATTATTGCAAAGGCAGCGAAATAGGCAATTGCAGGTCGAGTATGAGTTTGAAGGCCGAGCCGCAGGCCGCAAATGATACGAGACAGGCAATTGCCATTTCGGCCGAAGCATATATAGTGCTTTTCTTAAAAAAATGCAAGGAAATAAAAAAGGGCCTTTTACATAATCAATTTAATTAATATTAAAAGTTATATTGCTCATGTTAGGACAATTATTGAACGAAAATGTTATCGATTTTCCAGGCAATTTTTTGTTCGTTTGTTGTATTTATGACGTTTGCGGCTGGGAATTTGATACTTGGTAAGTGGTAGGTGGCTGGAAACTTAATTGCTGTTTAGAAGTGGATGGCTATGGACTTGATAATTGGCAAGAGGTGACTGGGTAAGATGTTGTTTCCGAATCATTAACAGGTCGCAATTTGATGTTTTGGTTAATTTTATTGGTTATCTCAGTTTTATTTTCAACAGAGTCTTCGATGTAGCCTTCAGCCACTTTATCGGACCTCCAAGCTCCGTGTCTTTTTAGAGTAGTTAAATTCGCTTCCGAATCAGCAAGAAGAGTGGCTGAAGATCTGCGGAAACAATGTCCAGTGTAACATTCAGGATTTGTCAAGTTTAAATAAGTTACTATTTCTTTAGGCATTTTAGCTATTTTGTGTCTTCCGATGATTTGCTTCGTACATTTCCCTTTCTGAAAGTTCAAAAAAAATCTATCCGATTTTGTGTCCATTGGAGGAAGTTTTTGATATTTATTTACAATGATAAGGAACTCTCCTCGGAGGACAAACATCCGGTCAGTTTTTGTTTTAGTGTCGCACAAGGTTATTATTGCTGTGTTTTAGTACATTCTATGTCTTTTGTGGTAATATTATAGAGTTCGACACTTCGGCATGCTCCGTTAACGCCCAAAATCAGAGCAACCTGTAACAAACAAAAATAAATATCAAGGTACGGCTTTCACGAACAATATAATATTAAGAACGACACATAAATTATAGTCCACCTCTGTACCAATACTCAACCAACTCAATTAAATAAGTCGGCGTACGTAATTGTGTCTCAAACAAACATTTTCACAAACTTCCACATTCTTAATATTAGTAAGTATAATAGAATTACATTTACCTTTGTCACTAAATATATATCATCTGGGGCTTCGAGTAGAAACTGCTTCATGTTTTCACCAGTAAAATCTTCGATCTTTTGCTCTTAAACCCAGACGATTGTCGTTTTAGAAAAGTTGTTAAATTTCCGTAGTTCTTCAAGTCAATGCCGTTTTTAATATGAACTGTACATTTCAGCATAGAATAAATCGCCCATAATGTAGACGGCTTTTTTGGTTTTAGTAATTTCATTGAAATATGCCAAAAACACTGTTTCGGAGAACAATTTTGCATTTTTCTCGTTTTTCCAGAACATGAAATGTTCATATACTTTCATATATTTTTCTTTTCATTTTGCTGGAAGCAGGTATCCATCGCTAATTTAGCTTCCGATCTGGTGGAGTGCAGTCAATATTCATTTCATTTTCACTTTCAGAATCATCGGAACTCATTTTAATCATTTTATTAACAAAATAACAACGAACTCCGCTTTACCGCCAATTTTTTATTTTATTTTACAGTTTGTGTCGGAAGGCAAACGCAATGTGTACGATAGATGAAAGAGTTCTAAATTCAAACAGCACACCGTTTCATACAACATTGCCGGCGCGCTCTTCGTTCCAAATTCAAAGAACGCACCGGGAACTGATTTTGGTTTTTCAGTCTACGTAAATATGATACTTCGCGTGTTCTTTATTCAAAAGTAATGACAATATTTCCGCGCATGTTTAAGAAAAGTAAATTAAACTTCCTGTTTACTTCCCCGATACTCAACAAGTCCTTGCTGATTTATAAATATAGAGAAAAGAAATATCGGCATGCTTTTAATGCTCAATACTTTTTGTCATTCAACGTCCAGTCAGTTACGTATCATCTATATATTATTATAAAATTGGAAATGATTTGTGTCTCTAGATTGGAAATATTAAAAAAACCGGCCAATTGCGAGTCGGACTCGCCCATGAAGGGTTCCGTAGCAGCAAGTAAAATTTTTATATTTGAGTTGATCGAATGAAAGGTAAATTACGGTTAATGATTTATGACGTATTAAAAAACCGGCCAAGTGCGGGACGGACTCGCCCATGAAGGGTTCCGTAGCAGCAATTAAAATTTTATATTTGAGTTGATTGAATGAAAGGTAAATTGCGGTTTACGATTTATGACGTATTAAAAAAAACTACTTACTAGATCTCGTTCAAACCAATTTTCGTTGGAAGTTTACATGGTAATACATCATATATTTTTTTTAGTTTTATCATTCTCTTATTTTAGAAGTTACAGTAGGAGGACACAAACATTTTACCACTTCGAAAGTGTCTCTCGCGCAAACTATTCAGTTTAGAAAAAAATGATATTGGAAACCTCAATATCATTTTTGAAGACCTATCCATAGATATGTATCCACGTATGGGTATGTCAAAAAAAAATTGATTTTCAGTTCGAAGTATGGGGAACCCCCAAAATTTATTGTTTTTTCCTATTTATTACTTTTGTGTGAAAATCTTAATGCGGTTCACAGAATACATCTACATACCAAGTTTCAACAGCATAGTTCTTATAGTTTCGGAAAAAAGTGGCTGTGACATACGGACGGACAGACAGACATGACGAATCTATAAGGGTTCCGTTTTTAGCCATTTGGCTATGGAACCCTAAAAAAATACTTGTGTTATGTTAGATGAACGATTCTGAACATAAAAATATGGTTTTTGGAATTCTTATCTGTTTGGTCGCGATGGACGTAAAATCTACAGAACGCATTCTGATGCAGTTTTTTTTTCTTTTATATTTATTTTAATTTTGTATCTTATACTAACAATAGTGGTTAAGTTCTTTTGTGTAACTAACAAGGAATATGGAGCATGGATATGGATTTATTTCAAATCTGAAACAAATTATTTCCTTTATTTAACTTTAAATACATATAAATTATATTTTTAAATACATTCTAAATAAAAAAAATAAACAAATATATTTAAAAATATAAAAAATAGTGGTCCCTGCTCTAGCTTGGTCCCTGTTCCCGATGCCGGTGGGCATCGGGAACAGGGACCAAGCTACCGGTGGTTAGGGCTCCAGAGAGAAGAATCTCCTCACAATACGTGCCGTGTCGAGGAGCACTGCCTTCTGCATCAAGCCCTTGACCCAACTGCCCAACGCGAGCCTCTGGAGATGTTGTTCAAGGCTCTTGGCAATCAGTCCGTGAACCGATACAACTATCGGAACAATAATCCACACTCCACATGTCGACAAGCTCGTGAGCCAAATCCAAATACTTTATTATTAGAAAGGTCTTGGACAGGCTTCAAATATGCGGTATCTTTGATTGCAATTGTTTAAGAAGGACCGGAGATATGACCACAAAACGGTTACAGACCTCAGCGTGAACGGCGCCGCGGGCATCAGCTAGATCTAGATATAACTAGATAAACTATTTCAATTAAATTTTTAAGCATTTTGTATGCTTACTTTTTTCTAAAGATTTTAGATCGGAAAAGAGAACAACTAGGAAACGTCGCCATAAGACGTATTAATGTATCGGAGAATTTCGACTATCTGGGACGTGTCTAGGTGGCTCAGTTGGTCAGAGCATTCCCCCTGTAAGGGACTGGTCGCGGGTTCAAGTCCCGTCCTAGATGTTCTCTTTTTCCGATCTAAAATCTTTAGGTAAACAATTTTCAACATAACTACGGTTGATTCACATATTATTCGTAACGCACATTGGTTGACTCGACTACTGTTCTATTAGGGGAAGGTTGATTAAACTATGGTTTTATTGGGTTTTTAAGATATCAGATATTTCAATTGTATTTAAAATATCTACTGGATGACTCGCCTACGGACCAATAATACTGTTACTGTACGATAAAAAGAAAGTTAAAACCATCAAGCCAAGGTAATCGGAACCGTTATTTGACAATAATACCTTCTCCGTTGTCAGTTGGCCAAATAACAATGCAAATAAAGAAAAAAAACAATAATTATTCAGAACAATAAATAAACATTGGGGTATAAGATGTCTTACTAAAAACAATACAAGCAAATCAACTAAACCAGGTCAGTCGGAACATTATGCGCTGTCGTATTTCGCCGTGAAACGTGCAAATTCACTTGAAAACAGGACAACTCAATATTATATAGGCACATATATTACTTTCATTTCTCTTTCCACATGTTTATAATAGACTTCTAGTAAAAAAAACTGTTGCTGTGTACAGTCTGTGGACTTTTATTAAAATTGGTATTTACAAAAATCAGTCAAACCATGCTAGCTATTGCCCCTAGATCGTTTTTCTCTGCTTCAAAATTGACGAACGAACAACGGTTTCATGTACGTAAGTAGTAGACATAGAAAATGTTGAAATGGATGTAAAACGTAACAAGAACGAGAAAGAGAATGAATGTTAGAGTGTTTGATAGTGACACCAGCGACAGAAAAGTAGCATAGTAAATGAAAATTTGTGATGAGGCGAGATGAAATCAATATTAAAATAAACAATTTTAATAAAAAAAATCAAACCCACTTCAATAACCAAAAAGGCACTAAAAATTGCAAAATAACTGAATTACAGATTTAATTCTAAAGACAAAAAGTACGCGTAAGACTTTTTTATTGAAGTCGGTGCCAAGTCCGAAACACCGTCGAAATGAGAACCTCCCCTTTTTTGAAATCGGTTAAAAAAATTAGTCAGTCTTGAGAATATGATTTCAAAATCGGTTAAAAAAATTAGTCTAAGTCTTAAGAGTGTGATTTCAAAAGAAGACGGATGAGTGAATTCTGAAGTGGATGAAAACAAGTCGTCGACGTCGTCGTTGTTGCCAATTTTCTGTCACGGTTTTCGGTATGAAGGTGATGAGCTATCGAGTTGCTGTTTTCGGTAATAGATTCGTGCTGGGGTGAACCATTACAAGATAAAAAAAAACGCAAAAAAAAAACGCAAATTCGAAAATCCCTTGTATTCGGCTGAGCTCATCTCAGGAATTCAACTTGTTTTTATCTATATACAAAACAATGTCGAGTTAGTTATACCGTTTATAACTCGAGAACGGGTTGACCGACTTTCATGATCTTTGATTTTTTAGATTTGTCTCCGCCTATACTGTGCCATTTAGTGTTTTTTTTTTTGTGGAAATCTCCACGGTTACTTCACTTCTAGCCAGTAGGGGTAGTTATGTAGAACTCAAGCCGACCTAAATCCCACGCCGTCTATGGTCTCTACTGCCGGGGTGTAAGGTAGTTTAATATGGCAATTCCCCCGCACCCTGACTGGCCTGATGGCCCCCTCGGGGTACTGTACTTTTTTTTTTTTACGTGCGGAAATCCCTTCGGATACCCCCCCGCTGGCCACTGGTACTGTGGTACTGTACGGGGTACTGTGCATATACTAGCAATTAGAATAATTAAAAATATGAGACGCTAGTTGTTGCCCGCGGCTCCGCCCCGTGGATCCCGCTTTTCAAAGGAACCTATTCTAGGGATAAAAAGTAGCTTATGTATTAATCCAGACTATAATCTATCCCTGTACAAAATTTCATACAGAGCTGTTTTATCGTTTTTGCGTGAAAGGGCATTAGAAGGTTTTTACAGGGTCGGCAGCGCGAGTGTGACGCCCCTGGTGTTGCACACGTCCATAGGCCGCGGTAACCGCTTCCTGATAAGGTGGGCCGTGTGCTAGTCTACCACCTAAGTGGTATAAAAAAAGTAACATCCATACATCCACACATCCATACTCACAAATCATCGCGTTCGCGTTTATAATATTATTACTCCCTTTATTAAACTTAAAACATATTAAATTATATTTTTAAATACATTCTATACAAAAAAAAAAACAAATATATTTAAAAATATAAAAAATAGTGGCCCACCGGCATCGGGTACAGGGACCAAGCTACCGGTGGTTAGGGCTCCAGAGAGAGGAATCTCCTCACAATACGTGCCGTGTCGAGAAGCATTATTACTATTATTAGGATTCACGGAATAAACTCAGCTGATAAAGTAACCAACATAACTTGAATCTAAGGCGGAACGAAGTTTGCCGTGTCAGTTAGTTTAATGACAAAGAAATGTCGTTCAAAAACTTGAATTTCATTCAATAGGAATATATCAACACTAGTTTGTGTAATTTATTTCCACTGGCAGCTGCAACACACAGGTTTAGCAATTTTAATTGTTCGACAGGAGACCTGCAATTATGGATTTCCGTTGCAGTATCTACTTTACTACTCATTTGATTGTTTTTGGTGTTAGGAAAATGCTCCCGAAAATGAAGACAGGCGATTTTTTCTTCGATTAACTTTTAATTATTATTTTATGTCATCCGCGCGGGGTCATTTTTTTTTTTTTTTTTTTTTTTTTTTTCGGTTTTAGTCGAGACACGACATAACCACCCCCGCTGGCCGGCGGGGGGGTATCCGAAGGGATTTCCGCACGTTAAAAAAAAAAAAAAAAAATCCGCGCGGGGTCAACGAACGGCGACGTCATTGCGGCGGCATTCATTGTTTAGGTAAAGTGATGCATTTTTTATTGAAATTATTGTTTCATTAGGTGTGCTAATACGATGTAGCGTGCGTGAACAATGCTAATAAAATATTTAAAAACAAATATTTAAAAAAAAATGAAAAAAAGTTTTTTTCTTATCTTCAATACTATCGAATCTGCTCGTTTTCCTAAGGAAGCGTTTCCCTAACACCCAGTATATCATCAAAACCTTCCACATTCGCAGTCATGTGACTTCTAGGTATACGATATTATCAATAACTGCATCACTATCTCCCAGGGTAACTTATAGTCTTGGAATCTGCAACGATATAGAAACAAATATAAATTAAAAGAGTTGGAAATATAAGAAGACAAACATTCCTATAGCAAAAAAATAACTAAAAGGCCTACAAAAACAGAAAAGACACCACGAACCTTAGAATTATGAACCTTAAGGATTGACGACCTCTATGGCGATGGCGTAGCGATCGAGCGTTCGACTACGACATCGGAGGTCAATTCCCGCTCAGTGTCAATGCAAATATTTGTTTGCATGAATATATCTATTTGTATTGGTCTGGGTGTTTATATGTATAATATGTAAGTATTTACAAAACAAAATGTATCTAAGTATGTTTATCCGCGTTAGTTAGTTATAAAGGCAGTAGTAAGTATGTATCACAATAATTAAAGTTAATTGTACGAAGGAAGAATGTCATACTTTGCACTCTTTCGCACTCACTGATTAATGTATTCCCTGTTGCACTCGTGATTGCATTGAAGTAGGTGAATTATGATTTTCGTCTATCGATTATAATAAAATAATAATGTTACTACACTAAGACTCTCGATGAAAACGCCGTCACGGATCATCCGCGTCCGATCGCCCATTATAAATGGCTAATAACAGACACATGATCCACTGCTATGTCGCGGATTGATTTACATACAACTAGCTGACCCGGCAAACTTCTTTCCGCCTTAGACTATCAGCTGAATTTATTTCGTGAATATCTCATAATGCTATATATAGGCACAGTATCCCGAGGGAGCCATATCAAAGCCGTAGATGGCCCAGGGTCAGACAGGGTGCAAGGGAATTGGCTTATTAAGGCCACCTTACACTCCGGCATTAGACACCCGAGACGGCGTGCGGTTTTGGTCAGTTCGAATCCGATATAACTGGTCACTTGCCGGCGATGGGGTAAACGTGGGGATTTCCGCAAAACAAAAAAACCCCAAAACGGAACACTATAGGCGGAGATAAATAAAAAAATCAAAGACATGAGAATCAATCCGCCTGTTTTCGAGTTATAAACTCACTAACTAGACTTTGTTTTATTATATAGATAACATGTATTGGCGTTCCGACGTGGAGGATCCGCGGCGGAAGATGCGTCAAGTGCATCGCAGGTCTAAGATTTTAGTAAACTTTTGTTTAAATAACATTGAATGTTCCAAAACATTAACTTCGATTTAAATTACAAGTACAAAGTTAAACATCAGTTGTGCATTGTTTTACTTAACACTTAATCCATTACGAAACCACTCTTCCGTGTGAATAACTGTTATCTTTATGTAATACTAGCTGTTGCCCGCGGCTATACCCGCATGGAATTCTGATCCCGTTCCCGCAACCCATGGGAACTTATTCCGGGGATAATAGTAAGTAATAGAAACATCTTTATAAACTTCCACATTAAATTTATAATATTAGTAGCATCACTTGGCTCCTAAGGACCGCAGCGTGATGTTAGAAAACTCATTACGTACCTTCCCTAAGGATTGGGCTATCAAATGCAAATATATTTTTTCAAATCGCACAGGTAGTTCCAGCGATAGGCGTGTTCAAACAAACAAACTCTTCAGCTTTATCATTAGTATAGCTCTAAATTTCCGTGATTAAGTTGGTTCTTGATTTACAATTTGACCTTGATAATGGAATCGCGGAACGCACTTTATGCTATGACTAAGCTGTACCAAATAACCATTAACATCTACTGAGAAATAACTTTTACTACAGTGCACGAGGTCTTGTGTTTGATTTCCGGTTCGCACAAAGTGACTAATGCTTGCCCTGTAGTGTCACAATTATATTTCAGAGAAAATCTTAATTGTCGCAAAAACCGTTCATATTTTGTAGTAGTTTGTCGTTGTCATCCGTAAAGTCGATCTCGAATTCATCACTCGGCATCTCGATGTAGGGTCGCAAGAAGTTGTTTTTGAATTTTGACCTAACTCATGCAACTGCTGAGAATTTTCTATAAAAATAAAACAATATCACTTCAACAATATCCTTTGACTGCTTGGCTTTGAGAAACATGACATTAGCGAAATTGTGGTAGCTCTGGGTAGCTCTTGAACACAAAAGACACAAAAGAACGATGAAGTAGGTTTACTTTATAATTTCCAAAAAAGTACTTTTACCTACATTCGGAAGAGGCCTGTTCGTAGACGCTCTGATTACGTAAAGTTCCAAGGAATCAACCTGAAGATACAAAAGATACAATGAAACAGTTATCATAGCAAGTTTCAAGTCAAGCAAGTCTATAACGAGATCACCTTCGTTTATAAATAGCTTAATTATAACGCCTATAAATATGGACATAAATTGGTGACCGTTTTTCATTTAAAGAGATGGCCTTGCAATATTTATCCATTTGAAAAGATATCGAACATGATCTTGAAGTTTGATTTATTAATGGGGACATTATAATGATGCCCTAACAGAATTATTTAACCTGAGATTATCTATTTATATAAACATACAAATAGATAGTTACGGAAGGTATTATAACATTATTAGTAATTGGATTTGATGCAATGCGACAATAGAATGAAATAAAACTTTATTGTACGTTGTACCTCTACGAGTAGGCATATACTACATACATAGGTACATAAAGTTTCAAATAAAAAAATATGTACGAAGGAATTGCCTTTCAATAGCCCAGGTCATGGCGACAATGATGATGTTAGAACTTTATTTAATAATATTGGTTGCTGTAAAAGCCGAATCAGCTCAATGTGTCTCGAAGTATTGCTGTATTTTCTTTTTTCAGTAAGTGACTGGACCCAAGCTGATGGTACGTTCCAACCATCTTCTATAGAAATTAAAGTGTTTCAATTGTAATAGCATCGAGATGCTATTACAATTGAAACAAGATAGGTACTCGAATAAGAATCGATAGGACGATACGAGGACCGTCCTAACGATTCTTAATCGAGTATCTTGATTTATCAAATCTCGAGTAATCGAATAATAGTTGTGCTAATTACAGCTTTCCCTACCGTCATTAATCACTTCCTACAACACGCACGTCACGCGTCACCCCCTTCTTGATCGAATCTTATTTCAGAAAGTAAATTTAACGAAAATTTATGTGATTTTAGTGCCGGTAAGTCTACCTACTATAGATACATCAATACCTGTTAGAAAAATAATATCTACTTCCTCGGTTCTTCAGTGTGTTAGCACACTGAAGAACCGAGGAAGTAGATATTATTTTATCTTTTCGCTGATTTCGCTATATATTTTCGCTGATTTCGATAACATTAGGTAGTAATAAGATCCCGAGGGGGCCATCTCGAAACCGGAGATGGCCCAGGGTCAGTCGGGGTGCGAGGGATATGCTCTATGGGCAACCTTACACCCCGGCGTCTGCAGACCCGAGACGGCGTGCGGTTTTAGTTGGTTCAAGCCCGACATAACCGCCGGGTATCCGAGGGGATTTCCGCACGAAAAAGAAAAAAAAAAGGTAGTAATAAGATAATATTATTACTGAAGTTTAAATATCAGGGCCACTTATTAAAAAACCTAGTGAGCCATCTCGAAACAGGAGATGGCCAGCCGGGATGCGAGGGAAATGCCTTATGGACCTACCTTCAACCTCGGCGTTTGAAGGCCCGAGACGGCGTGCGGTTTTAGTCGGTTTAATTCCGAGACAACCACCCCCGCTATCCGGGTATCCGGGGGGATTGCCAATCGAAAAAGAAAAGAGCTGCTTTACTAAATTAACTCGCTTATTTATTCATATTTTTCACAAAACATAACTAAACTGAAGCAAGGTTAATACTCTACTTCGAAAGCACGATCTGACCATCAAGGATCTTTATCTGTGGAATTAAGATATTGATAACTTCCTTACGTCTTTGTCGAATGCCGTATTTACGAGGGCAGACAAACATTCAGTTCCGGTAATTCAGATCAGAAAACCTGCCGCCTGAACTTCAACTCTTGTGGTCTACTTATCGTCCCCTGGTCACCCAGGTTGGCCACTGCAAGGGAAATATGGCAAAAAGGGGTAGTAGTAGTAGTAGGTATTATATCTCTTTCTTGTACACCAAGAATAAGACATACATTCTGTATACTAAGTATCGGGAATTTGTCAATAAAACAAAAAATACAAATTATTCATCTAAATTTATTTTATCGCCTTCAAAGTAGGTCCCATCGCTTGCAATACAACATCTCCACCGCTTCACCTTCCATACATTTTTCATAGGCTATTTGCGGTATGGCCTTTAGCTCATTCAGCGAATTTTCTTTTATGGCTTCTATCGACTCAAAACGTTTTCCTCGAAGTGGTAATTTTAACTTGGGAAATAAAAAAAAAGTCAGACGGAGCCATATCAGGGACTACGGTGCTTGGTCGAGAACTTTTGTTGAATTTTTCGCTAAAAACTCTTTCACTATAATGGCTGTGTGTGATGGTGCATTATCATGGTGCAGCATCCATGAGTTGTGTACCCACAAATCTGGACGTTTTCGGCGGATACTCTCACGCAAACGCTTCATGACGCCTATATAATATTCTTTATTCACTGTTTCTCCCTCTGGAAGGTATTCGGAGTGAACCACACCACGGTAGTCAAAAAAAACTGTCAGCATCACCTTGATTTTGGAGCGACTTTGCCGCGGTTTTTTGGGTTTCGGCTCGTTTTCGAGACGCCATTCTGAAGACTGTTGGACTGTTTGCATGTCATACTCATAAACCCATGTCTCGTCGCCAGAAATTATACGTTTCTAAAGGTCGGATCCGTAGAAGCTCGGGAAACCATGTCTTCAGCGACATGCTTTCGCTGCGCTTTTTGAACAAAATTGAGCTCTTTTGGAACTAGTCGAGCGGCGACGCGTTTCATGCCTAAAATGTCAATGAGAATATTGTGGACGGACTTGAAAGATATGTTCACCTCACAAGCCAACTCTCTCAGACTCATACGTCGATTTTCGAGCACTAGCTTCTTGATTCTGTCGATGTTTTCTTTGGTCGTAGCGGTTGAAGGTCTACCAGAACGAGGCAGGTCTACTACTACTTCTCGGCCTTCTTTAAAAGCCTTATACCATTCATAAGCCCTTGTTTTCGATATACACGATTCGCCGTAGGTATTTCGCAACATTTTTAGTGATTCACCACATGAAATATCATTCGAAACACAAAATTTAAGGCAGACTCTTTGTTCAACAATATTTTCCATTGTAAAAATCGCCGAGGACTCAAAACTATGACCAACAAAAAGTGTAGTTTAAAACAAATTGAATGACAGATCCCGCTCAAATTTTGCGCGCTAAATCAGTACAGTGCTACCAACATGCAGTAAAAAAATTAGAACGACCTCTTTTACGCGGGTCTTTTTATTGACATATTCCCGATACTATTTACACAGAGTAGTAAATAGTAATTTATCACACATGCATGTGTGATAAATTACTTCAAACTTTCCGAATAGGAAAGTCTCTCTCCTGTTCGGAAAGTTTGATTTTCATGGGTAGATAGCCGGGTGGAAAGTATTTCATCCCTAGGGTGGAAAGTAATTTTTATTTAATTTTAAGTTTTGCCATGGAGTCCATGATAATTTAATTACGGCATAATGCCTTGATATCATGACGCTTTTTTTTTACATGGCCGCCTAAATGCACATCTCCTGACCAACTAGAATACAATGTAACCAATAGATTCGATTTTCAAAACTTTTCTAATGTTGGCAGTACATATGTACGTGAATTATAACTTTTTTTTAGTATTAAAAAAAAACAATTTAAGTTTGCTAAAGAATTAGCGGGAAAACGAGATTCAATATAAATAAATACCTTGTGTTAATTGTGGTTAAAAATGGTTTCGGAAAGTGATTCCAGTGATATGGATATTAATTTAACTCCCGATAAGATTGAAGAACAGACAAAAGCTGTTGGTAATAATCTATTTTCAAATTGTTCTAATTTTACTTTGAATTTTAACTGACAATTAATATACCTTTTTTTTTTTTTATCGTGCGGAAATCCCTTCGGATACCCCCCCGCGTGCCAGCGGGGGCGGTTATGTCGGGCTTGAACCGACTAAAACCGCACGCCGTCTCGGGTCTACAGACGCCGGGGTGTAAGGTTGCCCATAGAGCATATCCCTCGCACCCCGACTGACCCTGGGCCATCTCCGGTTTCGAGATGGCCCCCTCGGGTTTGGGAACCACGGTGTCCCCGTCCTGCCCCGGTTTGGGGGAGGGGCGCTAGTCGCCCCACCGTCCCGGCCTGCTTCTGCTGGGGTGACAGGTAGCCTCACCCGCCACCCCCAGGCCTGTGCTCATGGAGGACAGAGGTCGTTAAGCGACCTCCGGCGCCTGAGTTGCCTGCGACGCGCGGCGAGCAAGTTGCGGGCTCGGCGGACCGGGAGAGTTCTGAGTCTCTCCTGGGCGCGCTCCGCCACCTCCTTCGCAAGCATTACATGCTCGCAGAAGGAGGTGGCGGCAGCCCACGCGCTCGCGCTCCGCACCAATGCCGCAATCATGCTGCCGAGTGAGAGGATTCCCACCCCGATGGCTGCCACGAGGTCACGCCTCGGCGCCTCCCACGCCGGGCAGTCCGCCAGCGTGTGCAGCCCTGAGTCCTCGCTCGCGTCGCAGTGATGACACTCAGGCGTTGGCTCCTTCCTGATCCGATGCAGGTGGTCCCCGAAGCACCCCTTCCCGGAGATCACCTGCGTCAGTCGGTACGAGAGGCTTCCGTGTCGCCTCTCCAGCCAATCCTCCATGATGGGCCTTACCGCCGCTATTGCGGCGTGCCCTGCGCTTGGTCGCCCAAGTCGTTCCTTCCACTCCACCACGATGGCCTGGCGGAGCTGGGACTGCAGGGCCTCGATTTCTCGAGGCTCGGGGTTCCATCCCTGCTCCCGCGCCTCCTTTCGCCACTGGTACAGTTGCGAAAGGGCTCTCGCTTCCAGGTCCCATGGCGGAGTTCCGGCAAGGAGACTCGCCGCCTCGAAGGAGATCGTGCGGTACCCTCGGATGACCCTGATGGCCAGAACTCGCTGCGGAGCGCGCAGCATCTGCACAGTTCTGGTCCTCAGGGCCTCCGCCCATATTGGGCACCCATAACAATTAATATACCTGTTTCATTAAATGTGTGTGTAGTATTTTAATTTCCTCACATAGTCGAAATGAAAAGTAGAGTGTTTACCTCGGGTGAATGTCACCATTTCACCCTCGGACTATTGGCGCTCTCACTTCGTTCGAGCGCCAGAAATATCTCGAGTGAAATGGCTGACTTTCAACCCTTGTGTAACAATCTACTATTTACCTATATTTTAAGCACAAAGAAATAGTGTAATATTTTAGTCCACATTGTATACTCAGTCTGAAGTGTACGAGTACAAGTGTGAACCTATAATTGGCTGTATATATCTAAATTTAATTTTTTATACTTTTGTTATGGCTGTTGGTCTTCCGAATAAATAAATATACAATTGGCGGCCTTATCGCACTGTGGCTATAGGGTATCTTTTTTGATCTGTTGCAAGTGCCCTTTTTTTTTTTTTTTTTTTTTTTCGTGCGGAAATCCCTTCGGATACCCCCCCCGCGTGCCAGCGGGAGCGGTTATGTCGGGCTTGAACCGACTAAAACCGCACGCCGTCTCGGGTCTACAGACGCCGGGGTGTAAGGTTGCCCATAGAGCATATCCCTCGCACCCCGACTGACCCTGGGCCATCTCCGGTTTCGAGATGGCCCCCTCGGGTTTGGGAACCACGGTGTCCCCGTCTTGCCCCGGTTTGGGGGAGGGGCGCTAGTCGCCCCACCGTCCCGGCCTGCTTCTGCTGGGGTGACAGGTGGCCTCACCCGCCACCCCCAGGCCTGCGCTCATGGAGGACGGAGGTCGTTAAGCGACCTCCGGCGCCTGAGTTGCCTGCGACGCGCGGCGAGCAAGTTGCGGGCTCGGCGGACCGGGAGAGTTCTAAGTCTCTCCCGGGCGCGCTCCGCCACCTCCTTCGCGAGCATTACATGCTCGCAGAAGGAGGCGGCGGCGGCCCACGCGCTCGCGCTCCGCACCATTGCCGCAATCATGCTGCCGAGCGAGAGGACTCCCACCCCGATGGCTGCCACGAGGTCACGCCTCGGCGCCTCCCACGCCGGGCAGTCCGCCAGCGTGTGCAGCCCTGAGTCCTCGCTCGCGTCGCAGTGATGACACTCAGGCGTTGGCTCCTTCCTGATCCGATGCAGGTGGTCCCCGAAGCACCCCTTCCCTGAGATCACCTGCGTCAGTCGGTAGGAGAGGCTTCCGTGTCGCCTCTCCAGCCAATCCTCCATGATGGGCCTTACCGCCGCTATTGCGGCGTGCCCTGCGCTTGGTTGCCCAAGTCGTTCCTTCCACTCCACCACGATGGCCTGGCGGAGCTGGGACTGCACGGCCTCGATTTCTCGAGGCTCGGGGTTCCATCCCTGCTCCCGCGCCTCCTTTCGCCACTGGTACAGTTGCGAAAGGGCTCTCGCTTCCAAGTCCCATGGCGGAGTTCCGGCAAGGAGACTCGCCGCCTCGAAGGAGATCGTGCGGTACCCTCGGATGACCCTGATGGCCAGAACTCGCTGCGGAGCGCGCAGCATCTGCACAGTTCTGGTCCTCAGGGCCTCCGCCCATATTGGGCACCCATACAGGGCCATGGACCGCACGATCCCCGCGTAGAGTCTCCTGCAGGAGTCATCGGGCCCCCTCATGTTGGGCAACAGCCGAGCCAGAGCAAGAGCTGTGCCCTTCAATTTGGGGGCCAGACTTCGGATGTGCTCTCCGAAGTCCCATCGGCCGTCGAGCACGAGCCCCAAATATTTCATTTGGGGCTTGATGCCGATGCGATTTCCTCCCACGATGAGACTGGATCCCTCGGGTGGCTTGCTCCGAGGCCCATGGAAGAACAGGGCCTCGGTTTTATGCAGGGCCACCTCGAGACCCAGCCGCCGGATCCGCCTAACGACTTGGGCAACCGCGGTCGTGGCCTTTCGGGTCGCTTCGCGGTACGTCGCCCCGCACGCCGTCACGAGCGTGTCGTCCGCGTAGCACGTGACGGCGGCACCGCCTACGAGCTCACCGCGAAGCACCCAGTCGTATCCGATGTTCCACAGGAGCGGCCCCAGGACCGATCCCTGTGGAACACCGCACGACATTTCACGCCGACCGAGACCGGTCACGGTTGGGTAGATGACGGCTCTCTCCGTCAAATACGCCCCGACTATGCGGCGGAGGTAGAGAGGCACTTCGTGATACACGAGCGCCTCCCTAATGCAACTCCAGGGCAAGGTGTTGAACGCGTTGGCGATGTCCAGGGACACCGCCAACATCACCTCACCCCGGGCTACTGCATCCTCCGCCAGAGCCCTCACGCGCATGATGGCATCCACGGTGGAGCGCCTCTGGCGGAAGCCATATTGGCCATCCGCCAGGTCCGGCCCCACTCTTGAGAGGTGCTCGACGAGGCGCTTCGCAATTATTCTTTCAAAGAGCTTGCACACCTCGTCGAGCAACACTATGGGCCGGTAGGCGGACGGCGAGTCCGCCGGGCGCCCCTCCTTTCGGATGAGGACCAGTTTCCCCGTCTTCCACAATTTCGGAAATGTTGCAAGTGCCCTGCGATTGCAGGGCCCCATCCCAGTCCAATCACATTTGCTCTTTTACCCACTTTGCCGCTCGATGATGAACATAGTTTTAAATATTGAAAAATAGAACTACTGGGCATGGTATGGCATTCAGAAGGCAGGCATAAATAATATTGAACCTTTAAAAAATTGAAATGACGAGCATCACTTCATCGTAAATGCCTATTAATAGAAATCGTTTTAGGAATTCGAAGCAAAGATCTTATACAACCTTGCACGTTCCTTGCGTGACATCTTGAGCATTGGGTTTGAATATCAAAACTAGATGAAACCTCCAAGTTTTCGTATCGCTTGATACAACTTTAACCTCGGTCCGATGTCAGATAATTTATTTGTTTTTCCGGCTCTTTTAGCATCTGATTTGATGCGGAATTAAATCTAAATGTGCACATTTTTTAAATATATTAAGCATCAAAAGTAGATCATTTTCAGGTTTTAAAAATTAGTTTTAGAGCAAAGTAATTTATGTAACTTTGTGAAAATGCTGTTTAACTACTTAGTGGGTCCAATTGAAATATTTTTAAATTTTATTCAAAATATAATTAGCAGGGATCTTTAATGCGGATTTTGAAGTTTGAAATCTTAGCTATCATAATTTACTCTTGACGCTGACTGTACGTATACTTCCAGCTCATCAACGGTTTTCACTTTTTTAATATTAGCAGGAGTTCTTATGCACTTTTTGGGTTCCGTTGCTAAATGGCAAAAAAACGGAACCCTTATAGATTCGTCATGTCTGTCTGTCTGTCCGTCCGTATGTCACAGCCACTTTTCTCCGAAACTATAAGTACTATGCTGTTGAAACTTGGTAAATAGATGTATTCTGTGTACTGCATTAAGATTTTCACACAAAAATAGAAAAAACATTAAATTTTGGGGGTTCCCCCATACTTAGAACTGAAACTCAAATTTTTTTTTTCCATCAAACCTATATGTGTGTGGTATTTATGGATAGGTCTTCAAAAATGATATTGAGCTTTCTAATATCATTTTTTTCTAAACTGAATAGTTTGGAAGAGAGACACTTCCAAAGTGTTAAAATGTGTCCCCCCCCCCCCGTAACTACGTTCTAAAATATAATGATAAAACTAAAAAAAAATCGTTCCCGCAGGGGGAACGCACAGGTAGATTTCGTGAAGCAATTAATATTATTTTATATAGAGAACTAGCGGCCCGGTACGTGCTTCGCTACGTCAAAATGATCCGCCATGTATTGAATTCAAGGGCTTACCCGGGGTGCCCGGCAACGGACACTTGGGGAGGATCAATCCCTTCGGATACCCCCCACCGGCCAGCGGGGGTGGTTTTGTCGTGTATCGACTAAAACCGTACGGTGTGCGCACGAAAAAAAAAATTCTGAGAGATTTTCTTAATATTTTTTTCCGTAAGAACCTTGTACACAGTATTAGAAAACTACAAAAAAAAACAGCCAAATCGGTCAAGCCGTTTTCATGCTATGTCGTGACAACGGAGAACGGGTTTCATTATTTTATATAGAGAACTACGGACTTTAAACAGTTTAATTTTTTTTTCTCGAAAACGGTAACTTTTAGCGATTAACTTTTCAGACATTTATTTTAGACTTAAAAATGGCCTATCGATTAAAAATGTTTCCGACCACAAGAATGTTCACCGGTTAGAAGTTATGATTTTTTTCCCGAAAAATTTTGTTTTTCCCCCCCTCCACTTTTAGTTAAAGTTTTAATCTTATAAGTTTATAATTAAAAGTTGTTGGTATTCATGTATACTATGGGATAAAATTAGAACGGTTCGAATATCTTTCATGGAACGTGAACTTTTGAGGAAAAACTGATTTCACAAAAAGTGAGGCCCTACCGTCCCCTTAGGCCGGATTCCACCCGTTCACGAACTTAAACTAAGTTTACACCCAAGCAATTTTTGACCGCAGTTTGAAAGCGATCGGGGCAAAAATGCGATCGTGAGAGTGCCGCAAATTTTGGGAAGTGGAACCATACATACATATAAAAATATATATATATATATATATAAACTTTTTGACCAGTGGTCATTTCGGACTCAGGGGGTCATAACTAGACCTCCTATGAAGATTTTTTTTTTAAATTCGACAGTAGTCAAGAAACCAATAGGTAGATCGATTTCATCGAAATCTAATTTAATTACCATGTAAAGTTCCACCGAAAATTGGTTTGAACGAGATCTTCTAAGTGGTTTTTTTATAATACGTCATAAATCGTAAAACGCAATTTACCTTTCATTCAATCAACTCAAATATAAAATTTAAAAAATAGCATTATTATGTTACTTGCTGCTACGGAACCCTTCATGGGCGAGTCCGCACTTGGCCGCTTTTTTATTATATCGCATTATTTTCGAACCATTCGTTGAAATAACTGGTTTACTTACTTTTTCAATTTGTCCTTTATAATATTAATGATAAATTTTGCACAATATTTTGTATGCTGTGTGCAATGCGTTGCATTTACTTTGCCAATAGACTGATGCAATTGAGCAATTTCTAAGCAACCGCTACGACAGTAGTGAAATTAAAAAGCAAGTAACTATTGTTATGCTTGTTACATACATAACATGCTTAAACAGTGCGAAATGCATTATGCTGTATACCCACTTAAGGATATTTAAAAAAAACGCCGATATACGTATATCGTATTTCTAACCAGTATCAGGTAATAAAATATCATGCTTCTAATTTTGAAAATGACTGACTTTCCCACAATCCTTCAACCCTTATATACCTTTAGGGGTGAAATTCCTGATAACTCTATCCGATGGCAATATAGCTTATCATATAGCCGAAGGTCTCTGGTGCACAAATCACAATACATTTTGCAGTCTGTAGGTTTTCATAAGGAAAAAACCTTGGGCCCCTTGTTTAATGAGACACAAGTGCGTATCACGAGTGCGGGAGTCCGCACGTCGTGCAATTCTTATGGAGTCTTTTGCATGATTTTATGCAAATGATCACAAAATTAACTCAGTATTATTTGCACGAAACAGGCGCTCAGGCAAGGCGCAGACGCAGACATTGCGCGGCAACTACCGGTTGTGTCTGTGCCCCGTCCTTTTTGTATGTTTTGCGTTGCATCTTTTCTATGAACGGACGCAGCGTCCGCGTCGGGTCCGAGTCTTATGACTCTTTCACCTTAGATTTAAAGTTTCCTAACTCCTGACTCAATGATGCATCAACGCAAAGCCAAAATAGTTCTGGGACTGCAGCTTGAAATTCTGGCAGTTGATCCCTTTTTTTGGTTGTTGCGCTAGAATACCATATTCCATGCCATGGCACGCAGGGATCTTCTTACTGATTGATTTTTCTGTTTGTTTGATAAATTTTTTTCACCTTTGATGTTTGTGCATCGAGAAAATAAATAAGGCCAAAAATCCAAGCATATCATGGTCAAATGCAAAATAACTGACCCGAAGTCTGTTCTTCCAGCATTATCTTTTGATGACTTACAGACAGTGACAATTTTTTTTTCATTCTATTTCAGATCACTTGAACACTTCACAACGACACCACTCGAGGAGCCCTTAGAAATAATGCCATGCATCAACCCATCATTGCCAACAGTGGTCTACACTTTCGGTTACCGAGGCAAGCTCACAGGGCCGGCATCCAAGGCTGTTCTAAATGCCTACATATCCAAGAGAAAGAGGAATGTTATACTGTTGGACTGGGAGGAGGAAGCTCAGAGTGGATTGCTTGGAATAGCCCTAGGGTATGCGCTGGGTGCTGTACCTAAAGCAAATAGGGTAAATGCAGTTTGATGTTAAGGTTCGGAATAACTTATACCCGGCATAGCCGTTTGTTAGTGGCTGAACTCCTCCGTAATCCGTAACCACTCGCGCGATCCTGACCAAATTTACCACGGTGATAGTATGGACACTGAGGAGTGTTTTGAAGCGAGATGGTTCATGTCCGATGTACCATTGAGGAATAATCACTGAAAAACAGTTTTACGAGCGCGCGGCCTTAGCTAAGCGCGCGACCGTAGTAAGATGTCTTATTTTCAAGTAAGAGTCCTGCTCGCTCAGCTCAATTTATTTCAGTCGCACCTTGCACTGAATTCCTATTTTCTTATACCTAAATAGGTATAATTAATGGGTTGACCAAATATTATATGTGGGTCACTAGAGCTACCCCTAAACATAAACATAATGGAAGTACAGTGGATTATATTGTATCTGTGGTCATTTCAAAAATAATGTTTCAGCATGCATTTTAAGAATAAGCGGTCGTTCTTTAGTTCTTAAAAAATCATCATGACATTGCATCATCACACATTTTTACAAAGAGGTAAATGTTGATATGTTGCCCGTCATGAACCCTACAGATTTTCATTTGTTTCGGGCTTCATTAAATTATTTGAATTCGTAATTTACACAAAAAGCACAGAATCGCTATTAGTTATTCTGTGATCAACGCTCAATAGAGCCCGATCAAAAGATTTTTGGCGTTTTTAATAAAATTCTAAAAACTAGTTAAGAACAGCGGGCTAACTACGACGCGCTTACAGTCAACGCCAAAAATCTAGACCATTTGACTTTGACGCACAACCAATCACGCGAACTCTTTGTGACAAAGGGCTCGCGTGATTGGTTCCACGACTTGCACGTCAGGTTGCACGTCGTCAAAATTGTCAAGTTACTTTGCGATGATTATGAAACAATTCAGTTTTAGGCAGCTGCGCTGAGGGAGACAAATGGAGCTATACACGGTGTATAACCCTATCTTTCCCTCGTTGCCGCTGAATTGAAAGCGCGTCGTCGTGTTAAGGCCCCTGATCTGGGAAAATGCGTACCACCACTTAAGTACTACTTTGTCATGATGTCCGATACATATTTCATTAAAGCTTGTGGTCATTAAGTGCCACACGATTTTATGGCCCACCCAAAGCTTTAATTGTTATTTGACTCGTTTGACCATCTTGTTTGACTCATTCATGGGTTCATTATGAAAAAAAATCTGTGTCAACTTTAACTAAGGACCTATTTTTTAGGCTTGCCACTACTGAACATTAAGATCTAAAATGAACTTATAAAAAATTGTCCAGTATGTCTGTACATATCGGTCTTTGAATTGAACTTTGTTTACAAAAAGTGTGATTCGATGATCCAACATCTGAACAATGTTTGGCAAGTGTTCAAATGCCATCACAATCCTTTGTTCACTTCCTTTATCCGTGGATGTACAATAAAATAATGATACATCAATCGTGCCGACTCATAGCCCATAGAGCCCGGGGGTGTGCTTATTATTTTTTATAAGTTTGTTGAATTTTATGAAAGCGACTGCCATTTGACGTCCCTATACCAAGTCGTAACCCTGCGTCACAAAAAAAAATATAGTCCCCTTACCCTACCCCATATCTCAATAGTATGAAAGGAACGGAATGAAAGTACGAGAAGAATAAAAGCGAGAACTTGTATGGTACTAGTGGACAAGAATGAAAGCGTGAACACCTAGAATTAAGAATTAGATAAAGAAGCAGCTTACCCTGAATGGGTTTTAACACACTAAAGCAGTTGCAGCCTAGTTGACATAATAATTTAGAGAGTAGGCTTTGACCACGTCAAAGATGTTAAAATAAAAAAAAAAAAACTGCGTCACAGCCTCATCCGTTGTTAAGCAGGTGCATCGACTAGCAAGTGTGGTTGACTTTGTTCGTAGGACCCTGTACGCCCACGAGATGGAGTTAGAGAGTGTTAGGTTAGGGCGTGCAGAGTTAGAAGCCTAGCTCTCCTTAAGATCTGATAACTTTACAGTGCAAGCAATATGGATTCGTATTGGTGTTATTTTACAGAAAAAATATTTTTGGTTATTTCGTTTATTTAGATTGGAAAATTACTGGGCGATGCGCTGATGAAGATGTCAGAATCCGGTATTAACATGACAGATATTCATCTCGTGGGGCATTCTCTAGGGGCACACATCATGGGCTTCGCTGGCAGACGCGTTCGAGAGCACGGCCTTGTCGTTACGAGGTAAGACTATAATAACACTACCCAGATCCCAACATTCCCAACTAAGCACAGCTTGTAAAACGCGCGCGGGGTGGATTCCTGCTCAGTGCAAATATTTGTATGCATGAATAAGTATATTTGCATTGGTCTGGGTGTCCATATGTATTATGTTCACATTCTACACAACGCATAGCTGAACCAGTTTGTGTTATGGGTTCTAGAATGCAGATAAACCTACTTAGATACATTTTTTTGTAAATGCATACATTTACGCACACAATATGCATTTACGAAAAATGTATCGAAGTAGGTTTATCTGCCTTCTAAAACCCATAACACAAACTAGTTCAGCTATGCGTTGTGTAGAATGTCACAGAATATTTATATTCATTTATTTATTCAACTTTCTAACTAATATGAATACAATAGGTATACTATTATACAATATATATTATACTATACCTACTCGTTAGTAGTCTATATGTGCCCCAACCTTGATAACAACAATAAGGACTTCAATTAAGTAGCGTATTCGCTTTTCCTCGCTTAGGCCTATGAACAGGTTGCGCATAAATAATAGCGGCGCAGTAGTAACGTTAGGACACAACGTAAATAAATACAATAGGTATGCCAGTTTTAAACGAACTTAAAACACATGTACATCATATAGGTGTATATATCAATCACCCAGGTGTACACATGTTCATTCTGGTGATTTGAGTTGAGTTGCAAGTTGTCGAGTCTTTTCACTTAGGTGATGTTGTTACGAAATGAAATGCGGAATCGATAAACTCCCACTAGTTTTCCCGGGTATCCATGTAAACCAGGTGGAAAAATCCTACTTATAAGGATCTCTAAATACTTCAATCAATTCACCAGTTGCGAGTTCTCGCTTGGGGCCTACCTACATAATCGGAGTCATTATTGCAACATGAAAAATGTATATTACTTAATGAAAAATAACTTATCCATATACACAAATTACAAAATACAATGCACTATAAAACTGGAAAAAATTACCAAGTGTTGCGATTAGTGCAATATCCTCGATTGCTAAGTGTCGCCATAGTCGAATAACTATCCATGGTATTTAATGCAATATCCTGTCATAAACTCCGTTTATAATCACTGGTTAATTTCTGTGGACCGTTAAGTCATAAATCAATTAGCATGATGTACTTTCACGACGTCTATTTTTAGCTCTAATTGCCAAACAAACATTCGACCTAGCTAATAGTTAGCTCCGTACCCTGTGCACCTACAGGTTCACCTAGTTTCAGAGGTAAGAATACATTAAATGCGGTATTTCCAAGCCCACATTCACTTATAGAACCGTACGCCTGCAACACCTAAGGTGTCTCTTGCATGTTGCTGATTCTGTAAAACCCTTTTTGAAGGACCTCATAAAATAGGCTCGTGGAAAAACTATAGTATTACATAATTTGAGAGTTGGGGAGAAGGCTAGGAAACAGTAATATTCACAGAAAGGGTAATTTTAAGAATTAACCTGGTTTTAGCTCCCTTTTAGTTTGAGGCGTGAGCTTTGATCCAGTTCCGTTTGTTTTCAGAATCACTGGTCTCGACCCCGCACGCGCACTCTTCGAAGGAGTTTTCGCCATTAACAAAGGACTGGACCGTACGTGTGCCAAATTTGTGGACATCATACATTCAGATCCCGGTGGCTACGGTCTCAGTGTTGCGAGTGGAACTGTGGACATTTGGCCCAATTATGCCCGAAACGGTGGCTTACAGCCTGGTTGTCCTCACGGCAATTTCGAAATGTTTACATGGGAAGGTATATTAACTCAACTAATAATGTAACGCAATAACTAATTACCTTCATTTATTAATAACACAAATTATGTAGCACATAACGAGGGTTGTATGTAGGTATGGAATGTAAATTGTTATGTCAGTGTTAAATCATTTAATAATTTGTGTGACAGCCCGTATATTTTTCACTGTTTTTTTAATTAAACTAGTTTCCACGCGACCTTCTTTCAGAAAATACCATAAATATTTTCTAAAGTGATTAAAGATCGCCACAAATGCATTCCTACATCTCATTATTCTTAATTCTTTATTATGCATAAACAAGGTATATCCGCTTAGGTATAATAATTTTCATCCCAATACAGTAAGTGATAATGATTCATTACTGGTGGTTGCAAAGGGTCTGTACACTAATATTCCTGCGGGTTTTCCTTTGAGAAAATGTCTATACCTATGTCTTGAATCGTTTATAGATACACTCATAGCAGCAAAGTCACCTTCTTGAGCTAATATTGTTTTGTTGTTGATCAATGATCATTTAATAGCAGGTAACAAAATTAAGAAAATTCCAGATTTATGCAGTCACGACCGCTCGTGGCACTATTTCATAGAAGCGCTTGGAGCTCCGACTTCCTTCTCCTGTGCAGCAGCTACCGACTACGAACAATGGGTTGCTGACGGTGGAGAAGCTAAGAACACAATATATCTCGGAGATCTCACAAGCATGCGGTAACTAAATGTCTTCTTTTATAAATTGCACGCTTATATAAGTGTCGGCGAACACCTTGAACAAAAGTCGAAAAGTTTGAGCCAGCGTTTAGCTTAATCTAATCTATGATTGATTAATTGGCGCGCCTAAGCCGCGCGCCGCACATTGCCACCAAAGAGACCTAAAAAATGCTTTCTACATTTTATGCACACTGGAGAACATTGGGAAGAAATTTGCCGTCCATAAAACTGCTTTAACTGCCTTACCTTCGAACCCCGAGAGGCAAGCTTGCACCGGAACCTCGTCCGTTAAACAACAGATGTACCGACTTGCAAGTGAGAATCCTCGGTGCGGAGCCATACACCCCGACTGTTAGGCCACCCCGGGTAATTGCACATAGGTAGGGTTGGCAGTTACCTGTCGTCTCTGTTTCTACTATCTCAATATCATGAAACCAATTTTTTTACAGCGCCAAAGGGAACTACTTTTTCAACACAAAGCCGGGGCCACCCTACGGAATGGGCGCAGAGGGTATGAAGCCAAATGACGACCAGCCCTCAACGGGAAGAAATCCTACCCTCACCAAGCTTCTAAGATATTTTAGATAGCACAATGCATTTGCTGTTTAGTAGCGGTTTGGTATCGATATTCAATTGAACGAAAAGCGGCACCGAGCTCCAGAATAAGTACAAAAGGAGACAGTCTCCCTTCACCTCCTTATGCACACATCGCTAAATTGGTTTTGTTCTGAACAATTGTTTCAGACAACGAAACGATGATGAAAAAGAGAAGCCTTGGGGTTTAAGCATCAGCTTGAAATAAAACTATTTTTAACGGATTCTACCGCAATTTATGACGTGTATCTGACGAGTGTATGACGAATCATGACGGCTGCTGAAAAGGAACCGAAACGTCGGAATCAGTGTAAATAAAATAACAGCAAATAGCGCACTATTTTAATGGATTCCATCGCAATAAAACCCATTAAAATAGTTTTATTTCAATACGTACATAAAGTTCGCGTAAACTTCCGACAATATCAGAAGCATCAGCTGTAAATTAATAGGAACCAACTGAAATACTTGGCTAGTTTCCTATAAGTAAAATAAATAATTCAACTGATCTTATTAATAAAGAATAGTAAAAGAAGAGTAAAAATTACATCAGTTCTTATTTTATCGTTGTTATTTATAACACTAGTTTACAAGACTTTTGCTCATGAAATGAAACATACTGTTACGTTACTTTGGGTATCTACCTACATCTAGAGAAAAATATTAGAAAAAAAAAACAGGACAATTTTTCGAAATTCACTAAGGTGAACTTACAAAGAACGTAAAAACAACTACATCCAAACAAATAATAGATAGTGGGTAAATGCCTGCAATGGTGTTCCCCTGTATCCAATCAAATATTGCTATTGAGCTATTAAGAAAATATTTATTTAGTGTTTACAAATGCTTCTTTAGCCCAACACAATCCAAGCGCTGAGCTAAAAAAGCTTTGCGGCGGACAAATTGTTAAAACGATCCACGTATCCTTCTTCACGTGTTGCGCTGAAGAAGCTTTTGCGGTATTACCTAAGTATAGAGGAATAGTACTTGATTTGGATTATGTGCGAGTGGAAAGTGAATAGTTATTTTTCTATCTTAGGGATGTCGACGTAGTCCTGCTTCGCGGAACTCCTATATCTTAATGTAATATCACAAGTAATCTAATATGAACCACCGAACTATGTAACCTTCTAACCTATTTCGTGTCTATGTCAGAGTGCACGATGTCCACGAGCTTAACATAGTGTGTGTGTGTGCTGGGCTAAAGGATATGTGGATCATTTCCACTATTTGTCCGCCCGAAAGCTTCCTTAGCCCAACACTATGCAAGTACTGGACTGAAGAAGGATACCTGGATCGTTCACAAATTTTCCGCCCAAAAGCATGCAAATGCTGATAAAAAGAAGCATTTGTAAACACACTAAATTTTCTGAAGAAACGATTCCTTTAAATTTTATTAGAATTGGTGCTTCTTATTTCTGTTCACGATGGGTAATTTCTTAGGGTAGGTAGTCGCGGGCGTAGACAAGTCTGCCGAGACCTCGGCGCAGACTGCTGAAATCGGGGGGCAAGGTTCTCTCCTGCTCCCTCTCCGTCGCCTCTTTCGCGTGCATTACAAGTTCGCAGAAAGAAGAAAATTTTGTGGGTACAGTAACTTTCGTTTGATTTTCCAAATTGTCGTTTATTTTAATTGTCGGTTGGACTTGACGGACTAGGGGGTGCCTGGGCTGCTGCTCAGAGTGCCGAATGAAAAATGAGCCCATCGTTTGTAATTTCACATGCTTTAGGGATGAAAAAATACAGGTATAAAGTAGGTACCTAGGATTCCGTACATCTTTAGCTATCAAGTAGTTTTAAGTTAAGTTCAAAGCCCGACATAACGCTGGCCGGCGGGGGGTATCAAAAAAAGGTAAGTTTTGCCATAGACTTTTAGTCTATTAAAGGAAAATAATATTATATATATAATAAGGACGACCCGTCAACCCACTGGCTGGGGCAGGGTCACTTAGTAATAACTTCTGAAAAATAACTAACTACCTATAAAATAATTTTACACTAATTACCACTATCTACTTACTAACTAAAATAACTCTTTCAATTAAATTCTTAAGCATTTTGTATGCTTACTTTTTCTAAAGATTTAGATCGGAAAAAGAGAACATCCTGTGTGCTCCCCGGGTACGTCCCGTCCTAGATGTTCTCTTTTTCCGATCTAAATCTTTAAAATAACTCTTCTTCATGAATGAAGTGTGATTTACTTAAAGTATCTAAGTATACTTATTTATATCCATACCATGAAACGTTAATCCAAAACTTCGGGCCCGAGTGAAAGACCGTCTTACGCATGCAGAAAAACTTCGGATTTCTTTCGGTAGAATTTTGGCCGAACGATGTGTCACGTGCCGTATTCGGGCCCGATTGCGGGATAAATGCATTTCATGGTACTTATTTATTTATGTTTAGCCCTCATCTGTCCAGGGCCGTCTTCAACTGAATTGAGGCCCTGGGAATTTTGGCACGTCTATAATATACCTGAGGAGACTACAGAGGACTATTTTATTAAACCAGCCAGCCAGAATTGCTGTATTTATTACTAGATTTTATTACTAATTTTAGACATAAAGGGACCCAAAACGGTAAAAAAATGTGAGTTTATTTACGTGGAATCCCCCACCCCACCGACCGGTGCCAGCGGTGGTATGGGCGTGTCGAAATCGATCCGACTAAAAGCACACGGTGTCCTACCCAGACGCCCATTGCCAGGCACCCCGGGTACGCCCTCGAAAGGATAACCCCAGGGTCCCCGACGGACTTCGACTTAGACAAGTCTGCCGAAACCTCGGCGCAGACTGCTGAAATCGGGGGACAAGGTTCTCTCCCGCTCCCTCTCCGTCCCCTCTTTCGCGTGCATTACATACCTGTTCGCAGAAATAGGAAAATTTTGTGAGTACAGTAACTTTCGTTTGATTTTCCAAAGTGTCATTTATTTTAATTTTCGGTTGGACTTGAGGGACTAGCGGCTGCCTGGGCTGCTGCTCAGAGTGCCGAATGAAAAGTGAGTCCATCGTTTGTAATTTCACATGCTTTAGGAGTGAAAAAATACAGGTATAAAGTAGGTACCTACACTTCAAATTCTCTATGATTAAGGAGATAAATCAGCTGGATTCCGAACATCTTTAGGTAATAATGTATTATACATCAAGGCCATCAAGTAGTTTTAAGTTATAATAAATAATAATAATTTATATAAAAAATTGAGCCTTATTTACAATTAAGCAGCGGTAAACACAGACGCTTAAATATACCTGAATTTGTTTAAGCGTAAGTTGCGCTGTTCCGATGGTGTATGTGTAGTAAATAATGATGATGTTACGTATAATATCCAAAGAATAACCATTTTGGCTTATTAATAAGATAAATTAGATTATTCATAAGACTATTTTAAAGTTAATGTGTAACTATGTCAGATTGGTGGAATTATATATACACTCTTGAAAAAAGTATAAAATTTCTAAATAAATAAGTTGGAAAGGGACCACAAAATGGTATTTTTTTCATACCCATGTGAGTATTTTTAGTTTCGATGTTATAAAAGTCCTGAAGTATGTCTAAGTTTTCTAACACTTTGTAGAAGGTTCTTACGGAAAGAAAAATTAAGAACTTTCCGAAAACTTAACGACTTTACCAGTATTCTATGCCCGCAGAACTGCGGGTAACGGCTAGTAGTAAATAAAAATACATAACAAGTTATATAATCTACTAAATATATTCACTTGAAATGTCAATATATAGGTTTATAAGTATATAGTTTTATGTACATATTTTACAACTTCATTATACTTGTACCGAGCGACAAGAATAAAATAGTATTCAAATCTTCGCTAGACATGCGCACACGCTAAATGAGACAGCTAGACGAAATAGCGTAAAAGAAAAAAAAGATAAATTCCTTAAAAAAAAAACAGCCCAAGCATGAGACTCTTTTTTAAGAAATTTCTAATTAAATTATGAAAACGAGTCTCACACAACACTAGTAGGTACTTATATTATGGATGATATTTTAATTCCATTTTGCAAGATTTATTCAAGTCATCCCTCAGGGTGCATTACATCTATGAAAGTAGTTGTAATCAAATTAGAGTAAACTGGGTTATCATGTCTTACTCTATTTTTTTTTTGTCATCGTCATATCCCAGTTGGATTGATTTGATAAATTTCTTTCATTGGTCAAATCCGCCCTTAGCTGTAGGTGTTTTTAATATCAGTCAATCAATTACGCCATCGTTATTTTATCAAGAAAACTCTTTTAAATGTAATCGGTTAATTAGGTATCGCAACTGTACCCGTTACATACGGGTACAGATATGCCTTTAAAAACTATAAATTATTGGCAAAGCACCTTTACGTATTTTTTTATTGATTGAGTTTACTATGTATCTATGAGATTTAGAATCACTTTATTGTAGGCGAAATGGAATTAAAATGTCTTGAAACTTGTTGAAATTAAAACAAAAATGAGTTTATCAAAGTGCCCATGAATCATGTGTAGTGATTAAAAAAATACAACATAAAGCTCAAATCTGTGAATGGTCTTCTAACACGATATTCATAGAAATCATAACACACAACCTACAAAATAAACTGACCAATTTCACCATATCTAAAACGCTATGGTTAGATTACAACATTTATAAATCACATTTTAAAGTAATGAAATATCTACACTATATATACACAACCAACTTCTTTAATCTATCAACTAACTCCGAATAATAAATACGTAATAGTTTCAATTTACATAATTATGTTAAATAGCTGTGATACTTAGATATAACTGTACCAATTACGAAATGTTATTCAATAACGAAGTGCAAACCATTGACGTATAAAAACCCGGTCAAATGCGACATTTGCGCACCGTACCAGGGGGTTCCGTACAGACCTGGATTAGGGGCAAACTTAACGTTGCTTTTTGCAAACTGGGGCCTTACCATGTTGACTTATAAACAGTTCAGTTTCTATGAATTGAATCGAACAGAATTGCTATGATCTGTACTATGACATGATTAAACTGAACGTGTTCGCGTTTCGTTCGTTTGTTGAAAATTTAAACGTGAAACTGAACGACTAATCGTCAACATCGTCATAGTATGAGTGCGAAACTATTCAGTTTAGGTCTGCAATTGAATTGCCATTATGCAGTCATGGTTAGCCCCCTAGAGTTACCAATAAGTATAACTCGCAGCAAACTGAAGTGACACATCAGTCTTAGAGTGTTGACCGCGAATCGGTAAACAGATGGTGGGACGCCTTACGCCTGGTAAGCCTCAAAAGTGTAGCCAAGTCAGACTGGATGCTGAGGGCGGAGGTTCTGGTGCCGTGGCGCAAACCTATGTCCATCCTTGTAGTAGTCTAAAATTGATTCAAAAATGGAAATAAGTATAAAATCGTATTTTTTGTGCTGTAAGTAGCTGTATATTTACGGACTTTTCCCTTTACTTCTATACTATTATAAAATTGTAAATTAAATATGTTTGTACATTACCGGCGGCCCTGATTATTTGAGATTATTTTGAATTTGATACATCCACGCGTTTCTGAGAAAAAGGACTTGACAGACAGTGATCCTCTAAGGATTTCGTCTTTATAGGTAGGTCCCTAAAAAGGTGGACGAAATCTTACTAAACATAAAGTGAATTACCATATATATAGTGTGTCTAGTCGCTTGTACGAATGACACACATTCTCACAAGTGTACCTTTTTTTTTTTTTTTTTTTTTTTTTTTTTTATCGTGCGGAAATCCCTTCGGATACCCCCCCGCGGGCCAGCGGGGGCGGTTATGTCGGGCTTGCACCGACTAAAACCGCACGCCGTCTCGGGTCTTCAGACGCCGGGGTGTAAGGTTACCCATAGAGCATATCCCTCGCACCCCGGCTGACCCTGGGCCATCTCACCACTAACAGCATCGCTCATCCTGTCTCCTCTGAAAGCAGAGGAGTACGGAGAGCGATGTGTTCCCGCCACGTTGGGTATTGGCCGACGATCAATGCCAACCCTATGAAGGGGTGAAGGGGAAGCCATTGACCGCCGCCCAGGGTGTACCGGCCGCTCCGATTCCGTTCCCCCCGGACTGCAGCGGAATCGGAATCGGAGCGACACTCGAGGAGGTTACCCAACACACACCCCCTCACAAGTGTACCTAAGGCACATCGCGGAAACTGTCGAAAACACATTACAACATACATAGGTTGTACATGTGGTGTTGATGTGTGAGTAAATTTCAATTTTCATGATTGGCATTATTTAAAACTAGCTGCGCGCCTTGGCTTCGCCCCGCTGCAGTAATAGCAAATTACCCGTGGACTTTCCTAATTTTTCCTTTCATGCAAACCTTGTCCTGGCAATAAAGATCTCAAAAAAACATACTTCTTCTGTCTAATCCGTGGTACTATATGTAATCCCTCACTCCTGCAGTATATCTCAATAAGTATACCACTACCGGCCAGACGCACCCTACGCCCTCGACAGCGGCCACTATTTGTAGTACCTTAAAACTACTGTAGCTCTTGCGACTAGGCCGCTATACCTTGCACTAACCCACATCAATGATATTCTGCTGAGTGATGGGATAATAGATATATTTTCATACACGGAACCGAGATTCCTGGCCACAGCTAGTCTCTATCTGGAGAGTGTTACCACCTCCAGTACCATTTCCTAGTTGACTGGGCAATGATACTGGTGGTAGTAGAGTAGTGGTGACATGTATTTTTTTTTTGTTTTTATTGTTTTTATTTTTTAATGGGAACGATTTTAATTAATTAGTGAATTATTATTATGAATCTATTTATTATTATTATTTCTGACATTTATAGTTTTGATATTTTTGACATCTGTAGTTTTGACATTGCATAGTTATTATAACATGTGGTAAATAAGAAAATAATGTATGTAACCTATAACTTATATGTATGGATTGCTGTCAGTAAAAAAAAAAAATAAAAAAAAAATACCAATTTGGTGCATTCGTTCGGAAATTTTGTGCGTACCTACATACATTTAGGCAATTTATTTTTATTTATATTTTGTTGAAAATAAGATCTTCCCTAAGTTTGCCGTATGTTACTCTAGTTTTCATGAAAATCGGGCTCGAGACTCCTCTGAGCATTTTTCGCTATTCCTTATAGTTTCTGATTGGCCATCCACGCCCAGGCCCAAAAATTAACTTCGTATAGTGAATAGGCATAGTGAAAAGAAGGCTTAAGCTCGAGGTGCGCTGTGGTGCGATAGAGAAAACGCTTTACAATCGAATCATGCCGATCTTCTCACTCTTCTCCCCAACGACAATGCGTCGCGACGTGCCGTACTATATTCCTTTAAAATACACTACACAGCAGTTGTATAAGAAGTCTATGATCTATGAATGAATGAATTAATGGTTGGGGTGAAGTTACTCATATTGGTGGGAGGGGGTAAGTTTCCGTTCTGTGCCTTAGGCCACAGTTACGTATCTAATGTCGTTCAGCTAGTTTACAAAATAAATTCTAAGTATGCCGTCTGACGTGGTGGCGGAGATTTAATAAGCGTCATAAAAATGGCAACCTCTCAAAGCCATCACAGTTAAAATTAGTTAGGAGAGTCCTAACCTATACCTACTATAAAGGCTGTATAATATACAGTTTATTATATACATTCATATTTATAATAATAATAATTAATAATAGTAATTTTGGCTACTAATATTCTTTATAAAAAAAATATATTTATAGAACATACAGTCGCCCTCGGTATCAGCTAACACATTCCCGCACATTAGCTAATAAAGAAAAAGAAAAATTGATGAACATAGAACCTCCTCCTATTTGAACTCGGTTAAAAATTAACATTGGTAAACTTGTCCTCTGTAAATTACAAAATTATTGATGTATTTCAACATAATTATCATTTGTAAATCAGTTAGTGTTCAGCAACTTCTGAGGGCGATTGTATTATAATATACAGTTTTAAAATATCATGTCAGTCTGTTTGTTCCAGTATTTCACAAGAACTACAGAACCGATCTTGACATTTCCTGTACAAGTTGGTTTGTGTGTACTCAGGATATGATGACGACTAATGACTATTGTGTATGGCAACATTACGCTTCACTTTATACCGACACTTAAACTTTATATGGACACTATCTTTACTGTCACTTTACACATACACTAAAACTTCATACAGATACTAACTTCACATAGAGACTTTAGCTTTACAAATAGGTACACTAATAGTCACTGGCAAGCACTATAGCTCACATGTATCTGTGCTAAGTTGGCGATGTGGTATAAAACCTCTTCATGGTGACATCGATATCGACGATAGCGTTGCGGACGTCATGCGTCGTAGCATTTATCGTATCGAATGTGTTCGCGAGGCGGTCTATTGCTCTGGCCTAGAAAGTAACAGATAAAGTCATCGTTTAATAACAAAATCATAATAGCCTCATTACTAAGAAGAGTGAGAGACAGCAGCAACGGTATCCTAAACATGATTGCATCTCGGTATGATTGCCCGACACAGCATAAATGGTTATGTATCATAATTGGACATAAATTGACATTCATCATCAACTTAGCGGGCTTCCCAGTTGCATCCTAGCTTTAACATCTGAGCCTGGAGTCCGCATACTCCTTCTCCTCTTAGTTTGGTTTATACGGCTTTTATGGGGGCGACTGCCGACTGACCGTCTAATCCCGAGAGGAAAGCCTGAGCAGAGCAGTAATCATAAATGTCAATAAATGGAGCAAATTACGGGCAAATGGATGTTTCGGAGGACCGAAGTATGTTACGGGCGAAGCGGGAAACAGCTAATTGGCTCAAAATTAGTAATGGGATAGTAACCTGTATCTGCGAAGCATCTGCCAGACGTTCCATAGCCTGCGAGTTGATATGCGACGCGTGCGCCAGTTGAGATAACGCCGCTGACTGCTCACTCATTACTTTCACCTGAAACAATATGAAGGTAAGTTCTTTACACTAGGTAGGTAGTTATTACTAATATATATATGGGCTCCACCGATGGACGACACTTTTACCAGGATATTACGAAAAAAAAAAGATTTTGTTCCGGATAATCTCCGAATTAGCTGAGTCGATTTTGACAGGCTATTGCAGATAGCTGAAGTTTCAAGGCCTAACTTACGCTACTTTTATTTAAGAAAAAGTCAGGGTTCCATTAAAAAAAATTAAACCCAGCAGGCACAGTTAGTCTATACATATATGAATAAATAAAATTGCAGTGCCTGTTTGTACTGTTAAAATAACAGGGTTTTGATAAATGCATACGAGTATACAATACTTATAAAAAAAAAAACAAGATTTAAAATTTTTGTGTGTCTGTCTGTCTTTCTATCTGTTTAGTGGCTGAGTCGATTATGACGGGACTTTTGCTGCAGATAGCTGATGATATAAGGCGTAACTGAGGCTTCTTTTATTCTATAGAAAGCATTTCAATTCTGTGCATAAAACCCAGATCTACGTCCACACGGAAAACATTGCAAGCACAGCTAGCTATAAATATGTGGTGACAGATCACAGATCAAATTTTCTTAAGTTAATCTTACTAGTTTTTCCATGATAGCCATCTGCCTGTCTTCTACCTCAACAGTTGGATCCTCGAACGCCAGCGCCGGTTCCACCTCTGCATAGTTCTGGTCCATACTATCTTCCTCATTATAAAAACTTTCATCCACAAAAGTTGTTTCTTGCTTCACCCCACTTCTAGGTTCTAAAAGTAATAGAATAACAATATGACGTTTCAAATAAAACTTTCAACATATTGGCTAATAAAATAAGAGATTAAATGAATAGAATTTTGAAGTGATTATAGCGCTAAGTTTTTCTATAAATTAAAATGGAAAAATAAAAATCCTGAATATGAGCGATGGACCCTGTTATCTAATCTGTGCCTATTATAGTACCTTTCTAGGGGAAATACTCTAACCTTAATATTGTATTTTCCAATTTTTGTGATTGATTGATTAAGCATTTTATGTTGCATATATAATTCAGTATTAATCCTAATCATGAGTATTCATGGTATATTGTTAATTATTATTTATGGAAGTATAAGTAGTAAGTATATAAGTACATTGAATGTAAAGATTGTAAACATAGATTATTATTGATTGTAAATTCAGCATATTTTGTCTATGACTATACATGCCTAATAGAAATAATGATACTCACTGCCACTATCATTGGCAATAAAAAGGTCATATATCTTCTTTTCAATGTTAGAGCATAAATTATTTGGATCACCTCCACCTCCTTGAACCTTAGATCTCACTGTAGACTTCTTATCTGCCCAGTACTAGAAAAAAGATCAGTATAGGCACATTAGAAACCTTTAGCCATTAGAGACCTTAAGTTTTTTAAATACATATAGCCTTATATTTGCATATTATAGTTTAACCAGGAACCCAACCTCTGATGTTGCACGGGATTTGTTTGGGTTGTTTTCAAACCAACAATTTTGTCTTACTCTTCTAGGATAAGTGTAGTGTTCTTGTAAGTAATGTTCTAAGGGGTAACATACCATAGTGTAGTAAAAGCTCCTAAATACCTAAATGAGAAAAACCCAACTTACTTTGATCCAAGACTTCATGGGTCTTGTAGGGCCTGTCATATTATTTACTATCCTAGTCAATTTGAACCATAACTTTTTACTCTCATCCCGACCTTCTAACCCTCGCAGCTGACCTAGTGCTAGGGCTGGGTGTTTTTCCATAAAGTCCACAATGGCTGTCACTTGCTCCAGACTTGGACGGGACTGCAAAGCAGAATTTTATTACATTTTTTAGATGCAATTTTATATTATTATTTACATTCATACAAAATCATATTTTATATACATATAGAGCCTGGCTTGTTTGCAAAAACTCAAAGTACAAATGCCGCTGGTAGAGATGGGGTTGAATTATAATTTACTGGAGACTATTTATCAAAATGAAAATATTCAAGAGATTATAATAAATAACTCATCATCAGTAGGTACCTACTGCTAAAACAGTAATCTATATTTTGAAAGTATAAGTAGAAATTGTTGTGTACCTATCAGGTTAAGTAAGATTTTGGACAGAATAAGACAAAAAATACTCCTGAACATTGTCTATATTTATTTAGATGTTCAATCAAATCCATGCAGATTGATTCTATTTGATCCTATATTAACTTTACAGTCAAATATAATTCGAATATGCGAAATAAATTTCATGAGTGATAGTCAAAAAGTGTACATAAATTAAAAATAATATATTGATTAATTAACTCATAATAAGCACGTCCATAGGCAGCTAAAATAATTTAAATACTCGTGTAAATTCGAACAAATATCACCTCACCTAATCATCAGCATTAGGAAGCGACAATGCAATGAGTAGAGATAAAGAATGGAAGTAAAACACGAAATGCGACCAAAACTATTCGAGTTACCGAGTTTGGAGATAATGTGATATAAAAATAATAACAGCGGGCCACTTACCGCTATTACACGATCTGTCATATTGATTAAATGTCCTTATGTTAACGAAGAAGCACTTCCATTGAAATTGTTATTCAACTTAAATAAATATTCATTCACTGACAGACATTTCGAGTATAATTCGTGTTCAATAAGCGTATTTCCTTGGAAAACGTCGATAGTAAATTACGCGACAACCATTGGTTGGGGCGTTGATCAGCGATGTTGACATAGTAGTGTTGTGTTGTATGTTGTCTTTTGTCCTAACAAACAAAAAAATATGTACATAAAATTAATTACAGAATATTAGCTATAATAATACTTTCCTATCTATTTACTACTTATATGGGCACAATAATTATTTTCATCGCTAGATTGTAATATTGTATTATATGAGGTTTTAACTCAATACTAACTCATCTAATTTTATTTTTCATATGGGGTAACAACGCGAACGACTAACAAACAAATCAACCAATGCCGATGATGTTGATACTTCTTGTTTCTGGGAAGGCTGGACCTACATCCTACGTCTAATAACGAGTAGGTACCCGTGTAAATTCTGGGTTGATCTCACTATCTAAATAGTTCCAGTATCTAAAGTTCCAGAATCTATTAGTTCCAGTATCTAAATTAAAAAAATCGTCCAAATCGTCGGAGCGGTCTCCGAAATAATTTTTCACTTCTCATGCTCTTAAAATGTTACTTTAGTCTCTGCATATCGGGACGGGACTAAAGTTCCTTAATAATCTGTAGGGACTAAAGCTTTTTTTTAAATTTACTTTGAAAACTCCTAAACAGCCAATCACGGTGTTTGTGAATGGGAGGATTATCACCTTTTTAGTAGTTTTTAGTGATTGTGTATAGAAATAACCTCAAAATGACATTTGAAAAAATCCAAAAAAACCCATTTAATTTCGTGAAACACGATTAATGATATTAATTTAATTAATTATTATGTAAGTTTAAAGGATTAATTCATTTTATTATGCATTTCCAATTAGTTTTAAATTATTTTTCAAGTTTGAATCACATAACAAAAAAAAAACCGCGGGCCATATTTCTTTGCAATTTGAATTTTGAATAGATCATTCGCATTAAGCTTGCGTCGTAATCACCAATTACCTACACCAATTAATTGTGCAACTTAATAATTTATTTACGGACCAAATATGTCATCATCGTCATCCAGTGGAGAAGAATTAACGCCTTAATATACCGTGGAAAACTATACATTTAAATGTAAATAAATGTACAAATTGCACTTTTTACTGTTCTTAAGTTAGATTAACGATTAATACGTAATTTTAAGAAACTTTGTTATTATAAATATTATAATTTTGTATAGAACGTCGTTTTTTTTCCTCGCATTCAAAGTGAAAAGTCGAGTGTTTAACGTGGGACTAAACAACCATAATGACACTCGAACTATTAGCCATCTCGTGTCATTATGACTTGTTTTAGTCCCTTGTTGAACAATCTACTAATTAGAGCGCTTTCACACAGGTGCTTTAGCAGTGCAGGGTCATGCAGTGCTACGAATACACTCCTTCATTCACATTACAATTTGCATAGCTGGTGCTAACGTCTGCTCGTCCTCGGTCGCACTTCATAGTCGGGCGTATGACATGGGTACCCACGTCAAACGCGCGACTATTGCTTGCCTAATTCCCGTTCATCTATACTTACCTATATCAGGTACCTAATCTAAAGAAATAGGAAATATTTGTTTTTTAAACTACTGAACCTTAGGCTTCTGTTGCCTAGCGATAATGCATTCAACTGCTACGACAGGGGGCGCGGGTTCGATTCCCGCTCAGTGCAAATATTCGTTTGAATGAATATGTCTATTTGCATTGCTCTGGGTATTTCTATGTATAATATGTAGGTACGTATTTACAAAAAAATAATATAAGTATATTTATCCGCATTCTGGAACCCATAACACAAGCTAGTTAAACTATGCTTACTTTTGGGTCTAGAAAGCACTGTGTAGAATGTCGTAGAATATTTATTATTTATTTCCTTTATTAAGTTTAAACCACATTTAAGTTATATTTTAAATACATTCTACGTATATAAAAAAATAAAAACAAATATATTTAAAAATATAAAATTGGTCGACATATTATTGATCGAAAAATAGTGGTTTACTTTACTTTCGATTTCGACGGAGCCGTTCCATTGACTTTTCGACCAATTGTATTTTGACTAATTATCCCTGTCGCTCAATGGGGTTTTCGACTGTCGATGAATTATCATGTCGATGTAAAGTCTGGGTCCGGCTCTGATCGATCAATCAACATTATATCAGGTTTATTGGCTACAATAGTCCTGTCAGTGATGATAGATCGATCCCAGTACAACGTGATATGCCCATTTTCGAAAACTGCGCCGGGCACATACCTATAGTACGGTACCTCTGATTCCACAATGTTGTACTATAGTATAATAAGAGAACAGTAGGTAATCTAAAGCCCTGCGGCGAGTTCATTACCTAATCTGCGTTGGCGCTTAGGGTTGTCGCGTTTATTTTTCGTTAAATATATTTACGCAAATACGAGTACGTATTATAAGCAGCGCTAGATTATTTTGCCCCGACGCCAAAACGACGGGGTGCTATAAGTTTGACGTGTCTGTCTGTGTGTGTGTCTGTCTATGGCATGTCGTATGAACCGATTTTGATTTTGTTTTTTATTATTTGATAGGTGAATTAGTCGGATGGCGAATTACATTTATTTTTTCACAGCTCCCTCAATGTGGGTATCAAATCAAAGGGCGTGACTAGTAGAATACTATACACTAAAACAAATCCAAGATGGCCGCCACCACAATATGACGATTTACCTTCATTTTTTTTCACAACTCTCTCAATATGGGTATCAAATAAAAAGGCTTGACTAGTATTATACTATGATAAATTTCAAATCCAAGATGGCTGCCACTACAAAATGGCGAATTACCTTAATTTTTTTTCACAACTTCCTCAATATGGGTATCAAATGAAAGGGCTTGAACAGTCGCATAATGTATACTATAACAGATTACAAATCCAAAATAGCTGCCGCCACAACACGGCGGATTTCAAATTTTTTCACAACTCCCTTAACATGGATATTGAATGAAAGGGCTGGACTAATAAAAAATAGAAATAAAAAAAAGAGAACAAAAAAGGTACGAACGTGAAACCCTGTAAAAAGAACGCGCGCTTACACATCAAAACCGGCAGCAGCCCATTTCTATGAAGATAACCTACTGCTTATACTGTGGTTCTGCTTTAGAGCAAGCTGTTGATGAACAATCCTGGCTACTTAACGACGATTACGGCGAATGTCTATTAGCAGCAACTGCAAATCATTCCAGGCTAGCTGCTAAACAACCGAGGCTGGTCAATCGCTCTAGGCCACTGCTGCTTCAGGACAACGCTAGACCACACACTGCACAACAGACGGCTACCAAATTACAGGAGCTTCGATTGGAATGTCTAAGACATACACCGTACATATACCTTGCACCAACAGATTACCATTTTTTTTGAATATTGGATTCTTCTTGCAAGGGAAAAACTCCAACTCCGATGGGGCAGTCCAAAGCGCCTTCAAAGATTTTATTGATTCCCGCCCGAATGGTTTTTTTAGTAAAGGGATCAATGAACCACCTATGAGATGGCAAAAGTGCATAGATAGTAATGGTACATACTTTGATAAAATAAATATATTATATTTTTTTTAAATCGACTTTATGTTCCTCCCTTACAAAACGCCAATTTCATATGTAAGGATCTAATACTTAATACCACAAGTTTGCGCCAGTTCTCTGTAGCCATAGCTAGCGGTGTAATTCCGTTGTCCATCATTACTATATCACGATGCATATCAGCTTCATTGTGTAGGAAGCATTCCCTGAGGTTGCACACCTCACGGTTTTGGAGGGATTTGGCATTACAAACCCACGTCCCCCGCATTTCCGCGGTATGTACAACCTCATTACAGATGAACGCGGATGATGCATTCGGTATGCAGTAATATTAGTAATGTCAGTATTATTTATTATTAAAATTTCGAAAAATTCTTACACCATTAGAATGCAACATCACACCGGAATAACAAAGGCTATTTTTATCCCTATATTCCCACGGGATTAGTTTCTAATATAGCGATGCTAGTTTCTAATATCGATTTCAACGGAGACACCGTTACTGTCAGTCATGATCATCCTCTGAGCCTTCTCCCAACTCTGTTGGCGTCGGTTTTTCAGTATAACTACGAAGCAGCTGAACTTCGATATTTTCCGTGAAGCGACTGCCATCAGACCTAACGACTGCCATACTGCCATCCACAAGCTGAAAAGCGGCTTAGTGTAAAAGCAAATTTCGAGCAAGAGCTGAAAAGTGAGGGTATATTTTTAAACCAATGCTAGTATTTCTATATTTATCTTGAACTAGCTGACCCAGCGAACTTTGTTCCGCCTTAGGCAATAAATGAACAGACTTTTGACTTTATCAAGGTCAATTTTTTATTTGGATAATTAATGTAAATTAAAAAGGAAGTATTTTTATGACTTTTTATTGGCCATGTATTTTAGTGCATGGGTTCTACTCTTTAGTGAAGCACCTTGTGATACACGACATTTTTTGTTTTATTATCAGGTGCAAGAACAAATAACACAGATGGTCTTCCGACCCGTGAACATACCACATATAATTGATCATGGGAATAACATGGATTTTCTAGATTCAGGCCACAAACTTTTAAGGATTGGCCTTGTGATTTGTTGATGGTCATGGCGAATGCAAGACGGATCGGAAATTGAAGTCGTTTAAACTCAAACGGCATGTCGGTTGGGATCATCGGGATCCTTGGATGAGAACTTCCTCACCTTCGAATTTTCCTTTGAGTATCGTCGCGTAAATCACATTGTTCATCAATTTCCTTACCACCAAACGCGTTCCGTTGCACAGTTTTGGTTGGTTTATGTTTCGAAGCATGATTACTACGGAGCCAACCTTTAATCGTAAATTGTGGGGTGGTAAGCCCGGTACATCCAAGGAGTTTAAAAATTCAATTGGATAGTTGGTGGCCTCATTTTCATTTGTTCCACAGTCAATTGATTTGAAAGAATGCAGTATACCAATTATCTCATTCTGAATTATGAAGTTTAAGTCATTTACATCTTTATTCTTAGTCGCCAAAATTGCTCGCTCACTCAACCAGTCATTATTTTTGTGGTTAGTAATGATGTTTGGGAATACTTTGTTGATGAGTTCGTCTTTTGATGAGACAAAGTTACAGAAATTCTGAGGAAAAGAAATCAATCCGCTCGATTGGTCGACAGGTACTCGACCATTACCGATAGTCAGTAATGCAACTCTCATGTGTGTTGTCAGCTGAAGTTTCTTCACATAGCGCCATAGATTCGATGATTTGAGGCAGGTATTTATTTCGTCTGCAGCAGTTGATCTTGGAGTTACTGGTAGTGTTTGGCGGAAATCTCCAGACAGTAAAATCATTGCGCCTCCAAAACAACTCAAGTTATTGCGCAGATCAGCGCCATTGTGCATTCGTCCCAGATGATGATTTTCGATGCTGATAGAACTTTGGCCATTGCGGAGTGTTTTTCAATATTACATGTTGGTTCTTCAATAGTTTGAAGATTTAACGGTTTAACCCAATTTTAATGCTGAATGAGCCGTACGGCATCCTTCTAACAATGTGGCTGCTGCGACGTACAAAGGTAGTCCGCGACATATGCATGAATATGCGCACGATGTAATGACATATGTACGTCATTACGGTCAGCCGGATCTTTTTATTACCTGTAATCCAAAATGGATAGAAATTGTTCAATTGCTGCTTCCCGGACAATGTTCACGTTTTTTTTTAATCTTTATAAAAATCCTATGTCCTTCTCCTGGTTCTAAGCTAACTCCCCACCAATTTTCAGCTAAATCGGTTCAGCCGTTCTTGAGTTATAAATAGTGTAACTAACACGACTTTCTTTTATATATATAGATAACGTTGTTATTTATCAAAATAGGCACAGATATTTTTGAACTCTTCCGAGAATAAAGTTGTCATTAAATAATATTAATATTTGTTTGAAATTAAACTGTGAAAATTGACCAGAAGTCACTTAGTCGCCTTTTAGTTTGAGAACGGCAGCATAAATATTTGTATGGCCACCGGGTCCGACGGCTTAACGTGGTCTCTGAGGCATGGAGGGGTCTCAATGTGTCAGAACAATGGTCCCCCATATCCTAAGACTGGTAGTGTTGCTTCAAATTTGCAATGTGTTAACCTACTTGAATACTTAGCCACGAGCCAAACGGTTACTGTCAGTATCCAATTTTTATATGGCATAGCGTAGGTAATATGCGTCAAACATATACCGGGTGTTAGGGAAATGTTCCCGGAATTGAAAACAACTTTTTTAAATCATTGTTCTTAAAATGTTTTTTTTAATACATTATTCAAGCTCCTTCGTGTTAGTAAAGCTAAATGGAATGCCGGTTGTTGACCGGTGATGTCATACCGAAATTCATTGCGGCATTAATTTTTTTAAGGTAAAGTGAATTATCGTTTCCCTTTCACGCGGTATTATTTGCACGCAATGCACTAGTATTCAATTACCTAGTTGGCGTTAGACTAATAACGACTAACGTTAACGCAAACTAGGTAATTACTATTTGCCAATCCATATATTTTGAAGTAAGGCGACTACTGCGTGACAGAGGTGCAGGAGCATATCATATCATAGTGGTGGCTAGTGGTCACGCACACGCACCGCAGCTGTCGCCCAGTAGCAGCAGCAGTAGTTCTGTTTTAGTCGCCTATGTGTGGAAACGCTCTGAACAAGATTTGCTCGTTTAATAGTATAAGAATAAGTATAGATAGGTTTGCTTCATGTGTATTATAATATGATATAGATCATAGCAGCACTGTAGTAGATTGTTTTCTTTTTGCTTCAAGGGCCTGTATCCATGGCCGTTCAATAAATTAAATTAAAAGAAATGTCAAAGTAAATGACAGGATATTGACATGTCAAATGCAGTGCTGCCAATCATGGAGAAAATCCTTGGTTTCCGGGAATTGAGGGTTAGAGCGGGGAAAGACAAAAATCGCTGAATTTCGGGGAATGCAGTCAGATCAATTTTTTCAGTGGGCTCAAACTATTTTATGTCGTAATACTAAAAATAAAAAAATCACTTTGGACTTGGCAGATACAACTCAACACTACTACAGTATTTCTAAGTGCATACATTACAACTTCATTTGCAAAGATTTGCAATATTACCTATTCTTAATTCTTTATTGTACACAAAAAAAAAGATGTAAATGTATTACAATTAAAATAAATTATGTACAAAGGCGAGCTTAACTCTAAAAGAGTTCTCTACCAGCAAACCTTTGAGCAGTAAATGCAGAAAAAAGAAAATAACAAAGGGAAGCAAAGTGTACAAATAAAAAGTAAACATAAACGAAAGATGGTAAAAATAAATCAATAGACATACATAAAATATACATTCAAAAAGTAAATATAATATACTATATGTAAATTAAAATAATTTACATCCATACATGTATATTTTATACATAGTTATACATATATATAAATATGTTATATACATACATACTTTAACATTATGAGAGGAAATGTTCTTTAGTTCTTCTTTTGAAGATGTCCAGACTGCGACTGTCTCGAATATGGTGCGGTAGTGAGTTCTATAGTCGAACATCTTGTATAGTAAATGACCCATCATAACAGCTGGAGCTGTGTGCAGGAGTATGAAGTAGAAGGGAGGAGGAAAGACTACAGGGTTTGCCCCGAGGTACGAGATACTCGAAACGCTCCGCGCGTAATTAATGAAGAATATGAACTTTGAAGGATAGTATAGAGGAGAGATAAGATATGAGTATTACGACGCTGCCGAATAGGGAGCCAGTTCAGTCTTATCCGAAATTCAGATATATGATCGATTCATTGTTTTTGGTTGTCGATTTTTTTAAATTGGCACGTACCGTTGAAATTTTTATCCAAATTATGAAAAAGTGATTAAAAGGTGCTGAGATCTGATTTGCTATTTGTAAGAACATTTTATGTATCTCGATTGCTGTATCCGTGGTGAGTATCAAATTTCTTATGGCAAAACTAATACCTTTAAACGAGCAATTCTCGTATATTTATATATGTATAAGTATAAGTACTATCACCTGTCTTCGTATTCTAGAGCATTTCCCTAACACCCAATAAATAATCTGAATCTTGGAAACGGGTCCAACGATTTTCATGAAAATTGGTATACAGGGGGTTTCGGGAGCGATAAATTGATCTAGTTAGGTTTCATTTTTAGAAAACATCGAATCTGATGATTCTCTGTCACCCAGATATTATGATATCTCACCTCGGATTCAGCTGTCGAGATTTATAAACACTTACCACTGCACTAAGATGTAAACAAGAACGTGGCCCGTGGACTTTTAATGTGTTTATTCTAAAAACATGATTTACTACGTTTGTGGGAATGAAGAAAAAAGCAGGGAATTGGCAACGCTAACGCGGGGAATCATTCAATTTTTATTGGCAGCACTGGTGAAATGGTGAAATTGAAATGTTAAGATTTTGATTTTAATATTATTGAGTGCGGACGGTACACAACAGTTGAATCAATTTTATTTTTCTAGAGAAAATTATTTACCTGCACTAAATACGTATCATATCATTAATCTTCACTTGAATGTTTAGGTCTATTTGGTACCATATTTTATTGTAGTGAGACGAGTAAAGTGTACAAGAATGATACTTTAATGTTTTGGACGAATAATGTTTTAAAGTGAATAAGATAAACATTTAAAAATGTCGAATTCTGTAAACATATCAATAGAAGCTCCTATAGAGAACCAGATCCAGGAAATAACATACGATGGACAAGAGATTTACCAAGCGTAAGTGCTCTACAAAATCGTTTAAAATCTAACTTTATTAGCTTAAAGCACGGTATTTTGATGTCATTTCAAAAACAGATCATCGCGTTACTGATATCAATTTAACTAATACTTTTCAGACCACTGTCTATGTCGGAAAATCTAGCACGCTTGGCTCAGAAGATTGACTTTTCAAAGACTGACGATGAATTCTGTAACGTAAAGAAAGAGGGTGAAAGCAGCTCTGACTCCAAATCTGAGGATGAGAAGGAGCCTGGTTATCAGTCTAGTCTGTGGCCATGGGACTCGGTGAGAAACAAACTGAGAAATGCACTAACTGAAGTGTGTGTCTTAGCTGATGTCCTGAGTATTGCTAAAGAGAAAAGATATATGGTGAGTAATGTAATAAAATTGTATATATAATTCATCAGGAAAATTAGCGTTTGAGATAAAAAGGCTACATATTATTATTATTAGTGATGTACCTAAAAAAAAGCATTTTTAGCTGGTTTAATTTTTCTTAGTTAAATAGAAGCTTACTGGCAAGGAATGTTATTGCCAGTTGCTAGTAAACTCTTGTAGACAAGCAGGTGTGAAGTGGATAAGTAATAAAAACTATTACTAGCTTTAGAAGCAGTATACATAGAAGTGTATAAATTTTAAATACTTAAATCACAACTGTAAGGTCAAATTCATCTAAAATAACAAAAAGCTGTTTATGATTTATAAATTGAAAATGTTTTTTGATAGTGGTGGCTCAAGTTTAATGTTTAAATTAAAAAAGATACTTACAGTCATATTTTTGTGTATAAACTAATTTTAAGTCAATCAAATTCAAACAAAACACAATAACTTTTAAAGTCATATACTGTCAAGTGAAGACATAGTAAATACATCATAAATACACAGGGGTATAGTTTTTATTGCAATCTGTAAAAGATGTGAATTATTCATTGATATACCATTATAAGGAACAAAGTCAGGCAGGTGCCAATGTGATCACTTAAACCAAGGTACCAACAATGTGATGTAAAATAACCCAAATTTTCAAACACGATACTTTAAACTTCAATACCTAGGTCACAAAGTAACATCTGTAAAAATCACAAACTACATTTACATGTAGTGCCAGGCTCTCAAGACATAGAGCCAGTGAGAAAAACACTGGTTGAAAAACCACTTGTTTCAGTTGTAATTATTTACTGCTTATGGTAACTAAATTACCAACAGGTAAAGTGAAGTCGTATTGACATGACCTATATTTAAACAAATAGTATGGCTACATAAAATCTAACACATTATATGATCAAATCCAGGCAAATGTTTCATGAGAAATAAACATGACAACACAAGAATAAACACCCACATCTCAACATCCATATTCTGCCTATTACCATCAACCAGGCATATTTTTATGGGCTGTATGTTTTCTGTCAGATGAAGAACTGTTCTCCACTCGACGGGAAGAGATGGGATGTCCCTTGTATCCTACTTCGCCGGGGGCCACTATCACCACTGGAAACTAGTGTACTTAATAAAGTTTTTAAAGTAAAATATCAAAGGAGTCTTCAAATAATTCATCTTACCTATATTTCCAGGTTTTGGACCCTGTACAACCAGAGCAACAAGAAAATAGACCCATGGTTCAAGTGTATGGTAGGAAGAAAGCCTTGGGTGCTGCAGCTGCTGTGCTTTTAGCTGGAGTGGAACGTCTCCGTGCCAGTGAGACTATGAGAATGACCCGCAATATGCCTGATTTCCATATAGACCTGCTCAGGCTCAGACAAAATTGGAGGCTGAAAAAAGTATCCAATACCATTGTTGGAGATCTGAGCTACAGGACTGCTGGGTCTAAGTTCAGTCAAACTGGGGTTTTTGAGGTAAATCTCATGAAACAATTAGATTCGAAGCATTAAGGTAGGAAATGCATGGTTGACGGCTGCCGTGAACCGCAGCTGTTCATCCCACCCCTCATATTTTAATCGCAATTTTAATATCTTGGTATCAACGTCATTTATATCCATGTAGTATTGTATCACTTTGACATTTCATTCTACATTTTTATACTTATGGTAGATTCTTTTTGCTAATTTATATGGCAGAACAAAGTTTGCAGGTTCAGCTAGAAAAAACACAAAAAATAGAACTAATACCATCAAAATTTATCACACCCTGATGGTATTAAATTTTTTTGCACAGGTAACCAAAGCCCCTGAAGAACAGATTGCACTGGCTATGAATGCAGCTGGACCAGTACCCTCTGCTTTGCGTGTTACCGTACCACCTGAACTGCAGGGAGTTGCTTTCATTTCAGTCCTCTGTCAAAAAGGTATAATATTGGCTTTCATACTGCCCGAGTAAAAATGATATTAGTTTTCTGGCAATAACATAATATTCAAATGCATATCGGTAACTAAAACAAAAAAATCCTCTGGCTGAAAGACACATGAAGTAAACTTTAAACTCTCTTTGAGATGTTGGTTTGGAATTCCTTTCATTGCAATATTAAGGTTAATCAAGATTGCTATCTCGAAATAATACACTTGAACTTCATTAACTAACGTAACTGTGTACAGAAACCGTGTGTATTTTTGGAATCGTCAGGAAATATTCACAGAGGTGTCGGTGCAGAGAATTCAATTGCTTTTCCCATCCTTAAAAATACCCAACACACCTAAAGAAGTTTTCACTTAAAAAATAGTAGCAAATCGTGGAGTTGCTTGAAATTTCGTATAAGGCTTGTTACCTACAAGGGTAGAAGAGCACACTCCACCATAGCTAGAGGAGCGGTGCTACAGGTCAAAGCTCAAAAAACCGCTTCGAGACCTGACGGCATTCCAGCCCGAGCGTGAGTCTTGGCTCAAGAGGCTCCCGGAGCCTGACCTTGAGTGCTCTGTCCTCTTCACTCACTCAAACGCTATGATTATGTGTTGGTGGTTGTGCGCAGAGCAGGAGGACGTGGTGACGGCGACGCTGTCGGCGGCAGCGCTGAGCTGCCCGGGCACGCTGCCGGGTGACGGCGCGGAGTTGCACTGGCAGCAGAAGCTGGAGGCGGCGCAGAACGTGCTGTTCTGCAAGGAGCTGTTCGCGCGCCTGGCCGCCGAAGCTGTGCAGCTCGACGCCTCCATCCCGCACATGGTCGTTGGCAACCAGATCATGGCCACGGTAAGTGTCTCATCTTCATCGTCTTAGCGTGGTTCCCCCTTGCATCTGGGACTTTTACCTCCGAGGGTCCGCTTACTCCATTTGGTTTGACTTATACGATCGGTAAGTGTACCGGCTTGTAGAACCTTGATGCCCACCAAACGTCCACTGTGGGTGTATCGACACATATTCAGCAAATCTAGTATTATAAACAAAATTTTACACACTCGCATTCCCGCACCGCTTTTCCTCGACCAGAACAACAGAGTGGACTATTCCTGGTACTAAAATCGTATTCTAGCACTAATCTAAAATTTTAGCACCAATCCATCCAGCCGTTATTGAGTTATTGAATAACAACTCATTTTCGGCAAATGTTAGGTTAGGATAAGGTTATGAATAAACTTCCTTTTTTGAAGTTTAAATGGATTTGGTTGAAACTTTTATCTATCAGACTAAATTCCTAAGGTGCTTCCATTATTATAGAAATAAATGGTACATTACAATGTGATGTTTATTAATTTTATTGTGTTTATTTGTTCGTAGGTCTTGCCGGGCATTCAACTGCTCATTGGATTATGTCACAACAATGGCCAAAATAACAATAATGCCAACCCAGAAGGAGTTAAGGTATGATATATATGTATTTTATTTCTAATAAATTTATGTAATAAGTAGGTTCGCATCAAATTTCGTTAGGCAGGGAAGGGAACTTGGTTAGTGAAGGTGAATGTTGATGTAAATCAACAAAAGGGGCCCCTTCTAAACCTACAGTTGGGTCGCAAGTCCCAACTCAGCAACGCGATGGACCCGACACCCGCACGCAGAATCCATGGATTGCTAAGAATATTGGTCTCTGTACAATGGCTAACTGTTATCTTTTAACCAAGCATATGTACTCACGGCTTTCTGACTCTTGAGGTAGGCATTTGCCATCCATACACCATTCATGAGCTTGCCCTAGCTTCATTGAGTTTTTCATATAGGCCTTTCGGTTTTGAGCGCTTCTAACCAACCTTTTCTCAACACGAATCTGATCAATCGCCACCGTTTTACCTACTTTGCTTCTTTATATTAACTGTTACCTATGGCCGCGTGAAATTTTGATCCCGTTCCCCACAGGAACCTATTCCCGGAATGAAAGGAGCCTATTCCAGACCATAATCTATCTCTGTGTTAATTTTGATCCAGATCTGTTCAGTCGTTTTTGCGTGCAAGAGTAACAAACATCCATACAAACTTTCAAGTTCATAATATTAGTGAGAAGTGTTAGTGACGTATCACTCAACATCCAAACTTTTTATATCGGTTACATTGTGGATCACTGCTTACTATTTTTTAGTGGACAGATATATACAAACTTCAACTACAAACAACCATTCTAACATTAAAAAGCCTGTTTAACAGATATATAGGTCATTTCACCACAAGATTTCTCACAAAGTTGTTTTCATCCAGCCGGAGAGCGCATCTGGGAAGTCAGACCACGACCATGTGCTAGAGCACTCACTGCATCAGCTGCTGAGAGCGGTACACCATGCGAACACACATCATCCGTTCCCTCATCCGGCGACTGGACCGCTAGGGCCGTCTAAACGCCGGTGTTTAGCAGGTAGATTGAATAAAACATTGCCTATTTTAGGTTGTGCTTAACGCCTGGAAACTATAACAATATACAACCCAAACCCCCATCACCTACTAAACTGTTATCAAGAAATTAGATGATAATCTAATGTGTTAAAAACTAATAAAGTGTATTATATAAATAAAGTCACACTTTTTTTCTTCTGGGGTTAGCAGAAACGAACAACTTCTGCAACAGCTTTTGTCATTACACCTCTCTATTTGTGTTCAACTTTTCTCTGTTTACAAGGTAAGGATATTTGAAAAGACGACACTTTACCGTTTACTTTACTTTGGAATGGATTTCACCTATGATAGGAACCGCTATCAAATCGATCAAAACTGCGTTATCACGTTTTTTTACAACAAATTTAACCAGTAAGATCTAGCCCAGCATGTTCATGATATTTGCTAACCTACTGTTTACGATACAGGACCAATGGCGGCTGACCGTTATGAGCTTCTAGACATGAGTAAAGAACAGTCACTCCTGGAACAAATCATCCAGCAAGCTCAGCACTTCTTCATGCGACGGCGAAGCGAATATGTACTGGATACGATAGCGAAGGAGGTAGGCTGCCAGACAGGCCTTTGTAGTAAGGGGATACAGCATTCAGTAAAATTCCGGTTTTTAAAACGTGTGATATCAAATCTTATGAACACTTATAAAATTAAAATGTCAAAATTTGGCTGAAAACACAGTCAAAAATCTCAAACTTCAATATGATCTGTCATAGATTTCAAGTTTACAAAAGTTATTTTCATGTTTTTCTTGTCCAAAAGCGTGGTATTACTGAATTGGGGCCGTGGTCGGAATTTAGGTCCTACTAGGGAAGAATTTCACATTATAAAAAGGAATACAAAGTAGTTGCTTTATTTATATTTTACTTACTATGCCTAGTGCTCCTATGGCTTCTTTCAATTAATTCTACCTTCTTTCTTATCTAGAACTACACTCGTATGGCTGAGGTATCATTCCCAATAAATACCATACAATTCCAGCTTGCAATGCTGTACATGTGTCCCTCTTTCTGAATACTTTCTTTAAGCGGAGCGTGAAACACCGTCTGTACTTCTGGAGAGACGATCCTCAGTTCGATGGTCTCTACAGTAGCTTTTTCACACTAGGCATACCACTATCTTCGAACTACTAGCATCTAGAAGTCGCCTTTACTGTTTGAATTTCACCCAAGCTTATAATCAGGCCGTGTGATGTCAACTAATGCCTATACTTAGACCAAAGGTCAAATGTGAATGTCATTACACCTCTGCCAACCCTTAGGGTTGCTACTGATAGAGCAGAGGCTTTTTGAGGCAATATACTATAAACCATTCTGAATCTTACTAAAGTTAAAGTTCAAAGGCAAAGGAGAGGTAGCGCGGTGCCGCCGTGAGGCTACTTCTCTTTCAGTGGGAATTGACCCTTACGTATGTATGCTTTTATTTTACATTTATATTATAACACAACTTGTTGACAGGTCAAAGATCCCTTGATTGTATCACATTGGAATGCCCTGAACAGTCCAACACAATCCTGTGTGAAAATAAATATTATGGCTTATGGGTAAGTTATTTGGGTAAACTTATTGCATTGGTATGGCTTTTCTATGTTCAATATGTAGGTATTTACAACAAAAAAGCGTATATAAGTATGCTTATCTGCATGTCTAGAAACCATATTACAAGCAATGCTTAGTTTGGGTCTAGATAGAACATTCTTGAATAAAACTGCAATTACATTTTACGAGATGTATAATATTACTTATTATTAATACATATCTATTTCTATTTTGTTCTTTCCTATAATGGGACCACAAGGAATACCTGTTTCTCATCAGCCAGCTGTGTTCAAACGCCTGTTTATATGTAGGTACTTAGGAATATGACAATATAAATACAGGCTTATACATGCAGTGATAATACTGAAAAAAAAGGGATATCTATATTAATATAATGAAAATATATGTGTTTTGTTTGTTTATTTTGTAAACTTTCCTATGCCTACCATTATAATTGATTTTTGGTGAGTGGATGTGCCGATGCAAGTTTTAAAAGCACTTGGTTGTATACATCTTTGGGGCCTCAGCCAACCTCACTTGCTGTTTGACGGACGAGGCTCGAGCGCAGGCTTCCCACTCGGGTTTGGGAGATTAGACGGCAGTCGCTTCCATAAAAGCCAAGATGAGCCAAATCAAGACAAATAGAAGGAGAGCGGGCCCTGGAATCTACGGTACTGTCTGTGATGTTTGATTGTGATGATAATTATTAGAAAGGTGACTCATTGCAACACACCAAATAGCTGCAACCTGTAGAGAGCATCTAGCAAGTACTTAGCAGAGCCATCCCAGAGATGAGAGCAGTATTCCACATCAGAACGGATTTGTGTTTTGTAAAGAAGACACTGCTGCTCCGGCGTGAAAAACCGCCTCACCTTGTTCAGGACTCCGAGTTTATGCGAGGCCGTTTTGATGATGCTCTCGATGTAGTTTTTGTTATTCAGTTTGCAGCAAACATCTATACCACATATATTATGATAGTCCTGCAGTGGCAGTGATGTGTCCCAAAGAGTAGGGAGGGTATGGGAAGGAGATACCTTAGCTGTAAACGTGTATTCCTGCGTCTTCTTGGCATTGAACTCGACCAGGTTCTCTGAGCCGCATTGAGAAATGTGATTCAGGACCTGGTCAAGCTCAGTGACAAGAAGCTGCCTTTTTTCCTTAATATTAGCCTGCTTGGCCGCAGGGTGTCCGTTACATCTCCCGTACAAGGTACTATCATCTCTATACATACATACAAATCAATACCACAATTAGAAGTTTTCACATTCATAGTTGCACCTGAGATGAGACTAATAAATTCTTGATAAAATAGTCATAGATCCATATTTGTGATGTAGTAGATATAATTATATTAGAATCAGGCAATTAAGCTTTTGGTCAATTTTAAATTCTTATAAGCCATTTTAAAATGCCTATGCCTCATACACCCAAAGTTTCAAGAGCCTTTTCCTTTGAAGACCAGAAAAGCATAAACACTGCTCAAGTTTTTACCCACAGAAATATCTTTCAACTACTAATTAAAAGTCGATAAGTTTTCTTGTTTGCTTATACTGCTTTTCATGTAAAGGTTATAGGAAGATTAGCTCAGTCAACCGGCATTCGGTTTACCAGAAATAGGTATTCCGGGTCCCATTAATGGACAAGAAAAATCCCAACTATCTACTATCCATACTAAATAAATCAAAGTCTGATCCACTTATACATAAAGCTGTCCCTTTAGTAATAAATTCAAAGTCACTGAACTGAAATTCTTCCTTTCATAAATGCAATAAAACATTAAATATACATAATAACAGCTAAACTAACATAAGAGATAAAGCAAACTAAAGGTCAGCTCATATGAGAAACATCCTTCAACCATACACCGTGAAAAATAAACCTGCAATTGAAGCAGTTTATTTAGTAGTCTAGCATGATATCACCGAACAGACAATCTGACTAAGATTAAGCTAGATTTATTATCTCCCAGTTGCATCGGAGGCTTTCACCTCAAAGCCCGGGATCCACTAAAGATTAAAGCTAGATTACAGGTTTTTTTCCCTACGAGTTTTAATGAATGCATTGTACAGGTATGATGCAGTTTGCAGAACATCATTGGTAGTACATGTTGGTGAAAAGACACTGAAGTGTATCTGCCGAGATGGGAAAGTAAGACATTTGTCTTATGAACTTCAAGAACTTAGAGATCTTATATACTGTCAGGTAAGTTGTTTTCGTATATTAATTCGTGCTCCTTAGTATGCGTGTTTTTCTATTGCTGAAAGTATCTACAGATTTAAATCATTAGATAAAATAATAATATCACATGTATGCGTCATGTGCCCCTGAAACGATTTATATATTAATCTGATTCAAACTTATTTTGGTGTATACTATTTACTGCATTGTAATACTTTGTCTGTTCAACACTTTACTTATTGACTGTTATGTACACCCACCATGTCAGGGTGACCTTGAGCATAATGTAAACCGTTTGACCTTACCTACTACAGGTTAATGAACTCAAATGATTCAAATCACTTACTACTCCAGCTGCCTATAGTCACTCTACTCAAATTTAAATTTTGTAAGGCCTTTGTAACATAAGATAGTTATCTATGAATATATTGTACTATCTAATCATACTAGGTATGTTCTTAGTAGCATTTACCTGTCGCTGATTTAAAAAATCTAATTCAATGAAGGAAAAAGAACAAATAATTGGAACAATATTGTTCTTTCAATATGATTATTTGATTGTCATCTATGAATATATTGTACTATCTAATCATACTAGGTATGTTCTTAGTAGCATTTACCTGTCGCTGATTTAAAAAATCTAATTCAATGAAGGAAAAAGAACAAATAATTGAAACAATATTGTTCTTTCAATATGATTATTTGATTGTCATACATAAATTATTACCTACTGAACATAGAATCGTTACAAGACTCCTTGGATAGGTTCAAGGAGCACAGTATTGGTGCTTGGTTCAATCACAAACATCCGACCAAGGTCAATGCCGTTCGTGATTGGGCAATAGCGCGCTGTTAACGCTAAAGGCGAGCTTTCCGATCTTACTCTTACCACTTGTAGTATCAATTAACACTGTTAATGTTGGCTCAATAAGATGTCACACTATCTACATACTAAAGACGTCGGAATGGTGGCAGAACCCGCATGCTTGTACATATTGTTTGTTGCGATACGATAAACGCAAAACAAGCCAGGAAGGTTATGCCGCTGGGCCGGCTACTTAGGTGTGTAGATAGCTTTAGCTACATTTGTGACTTACACTGTTGAGTACAACAGCACAATTTATTAGTATAGATTCATAGAAAAGGTTTATACTTATCAAATGATTCTTCCCTCAGATCTACCAACATCAAATGACAGCAGTACAGGCTGTGGGCCGATGTATGGGTTGGCAATTGCTGGCTAGTAGTTCCCATCTCGGGTCAGGTCCTGTTGAGCCACTTGGGAATGCCTCCTCCTGTCTTCTTGCATCTCCTAATGGTAAGTTCTCGTAACGAGAGCTAGACTGCCAAGTCAAGTAAGACTAACAGTTCTGTGTGAGCATGTTGCAATCAACTTTTGCACTATGTAGGTAAATAGATTAATGGAAATAGTTTCAATTAGATCCACCAAAAACAATCATTTAAGCCAGTGTTTATTTTTACGTAATAAAACACAAAATGGCGGCGAGCCATCCTCCCTGATAACAAGTACATTTTTATGAGTACTGTATTCACTTCTTGATGGTAGTGATTACTGTGATTGAAGCATCCAACCAAATAGATGTGATACTGCTCTCAAAAAATATTCATTTGCAAGGAAATATCAGTTTTGCAATATTTTCATTACATGGATTATTCCATCTTCAAATTTAGTTGTTAAAATACAATATTTCTTTTATATGCTCCCACTATTATGTAGCATTATAATTTTACCCATCTTATGCTTCAATGTTTTAGAAATTATAATTCCACTTTGATTTCAGGTGACAGGATGATTGCAATAAGATGCGAGCCATCGGTTGGGATACAAGTCTTCATAGCTCAATCACCAAGGAAAGATTTCTTTGCTAGTGAACTTGTTCAAGACAAGAAGTGGGAGCACCTCGGTGGAGCTTTCAAAGAGATCAAACTTGAGAAGATGGAAGGCAAAAACTTTCTGAATAAAATGGAATTACTCATGGCATGTCTCAGCAGCCCTTCATAATACAATTTATAAACATTTAGCAATAAGAATAATTTTGTGATGTCATTTTTATCTAGACATAATAAAAATCTGATTGAATTATATAATCATGTATTTTTTTTAAAGAAACTTAGCAAGTAGGGTGCTTAGGCAGAATGTTAAGTAATCACTGAAGGATTGTTCTTGCATTTACTTCTCAACAATTACTTTTGACCAGATATTAGAATTCCAAGGAACTGAAACAAAAACCTCGTATTAAAACCACACAATTATCTTTATTAGTTTGGACAAGTTACACAGTACAATGGTTGTTATAATCTATTGCGTGTATGTTAACTTTAACATTTCATTTTAAATTTACATGGAATCTTATTAATATCTTCACACTAGACATTGAAATTTACCTCTACGAGAATTAATAAAACAAGTTGTTACATTAAAATGCTATTAGATGCTATATAAAAGGTAATAAATCTGTTATAAATAAAAATGAATTCGTATTACCTCTAATTCCTTGAGACATCAATGGAACTCTTCCTAGCATTAAACCCCCAGTTTTTACCAGACATTGAATTTAACACTTGGAAGGCTTCAGATTACGATAACACTAACACCTAATGATAAACTAAATACTAAATTAATATCGAGACAGAGGGGACCTAGATCTGAAGTTACCGCCGCCAGACCCATACTCATCGCGCTGGTTGTTGCGATTGTAAGGGCGTCCCCCGCTGCCGCCACCAGACCCATACGAGCTGAATGATCTGCCACCGCCGCCACTGGGCGGGCCGCCGAAACCACGACCTCTGAAGTTACCGCCGCCACGGCCACCTCTAAAGCCACCTCCGCGGCGTGGTCCGTCACGCTTCCTGGAGATCTCTACTTTTAAGGTCGCGCCTAACATCTCGAAGCCGTTCATAGCGCTACACGCATCCTCTGCCTCTTGCAAGTTTTCAAATTCTATGAATGCAAAACCGGGAGGGTTAAGAGCCACCCAAACAGAATTTAGTTTCCCATATTTGTCGAACTCTCTTTCCAAGTCTTCCTTCTTGATGCCTTCTACAAGCCCGCCGACATACACGCGAGTGCCACCAGAACTCATGATTGTCTTGAAATCTAAAAATAAAGTGAGAATAGCTAAATGATAGTGCAAATCGATTTAGGTTATAGGAACGAAACTGTAAATTACTAAAGTAATCACGAGAAATACGTACTTTCCACGAAAATAAATATATAAATACAATGAAGAAAACAAAATGTCGACACTAAACAGGCATTGCCACGCCACGCCAACAATTAACGAAAATTCTTAAACTACGAAATATTTATAAAAACTTACGTGTAACGTTGGTATAAAAATGATAAGGAATTAAAATGGACCTAAAATTACTTAAAACTATTAACTATTTTAACTATTTCAACTATAAAATATGAAGACATAAAAGAGTCGACGAAATTTATGAGTGAATGAACGAGCGTTGATAATTTCCAAACGCAGTTAGAAACGAATGAACGAGGGGTTTTAGTCGGCTTCTATTCGGTGTTGCAAGTTATTAGAAAAAATCGCCTAAATAGAGATTAATATGTGAACTAAATGAAATCACCAAAGAATTTTGTGCATTTTTAGACTCATAATGCCCTTTAAAATATTGCAAAGTACTTATTATTACAATTTTGAACTTATTATTATTCTGTTTTTATTTTTAATATTATTTATTATAATAGTAAAAAAAAACAAGCGGAAGAATGAGTGAATGAACAAAAGTCTACAATTTTTTGTTATATACATACTTAACAATACTTACGTATACGATTTGAATTTGTGAGGCTTTGCTGCTTGGAGAGGGGAGGAGGCTTTGATAGAACGACTGAATGAATGAGGTTGATACGCGAGGAGGGCAGAGTGGAGCGGAGGAACCGAGGAACGGAGGAATCAAATCAACAAGAAAACCGGCCAAACCGCTTCGTTTAACGGTCGCGCGGCAGCGCGTATTTTGCTTATTTTATTTTTAAGCCCCACCTTTGTTTCGTTATGCATTGTTTTGATATAAATTTCTTAATTCACGTGAGAAGTTATATGTTATTTTAAATAAATGCCTATTTATAATAATGTGTTGTTTAATATTGTAAAGATTTACCTGGACAATGTTTATATAGGTGTAAAATACATAGGTCGGTGCAGGTGACGAACATTAGTAAAAGTGAAATGAAAATTTTTGTGTTCAGCTAGTGAATAATGGAGTGCTGTAAAGATATGGGTGTTCAGAAGAGACACAGTCAGTTTAGCGACACGAAGTACAAGTGGAGGACAGTGTCAGTGTTCATCATAACGGTTTTGTGTAGCTTTTGTGGGTGTAAAGGACAAGAGTCGCTGGGTGTGGCGGACCCTTATCTTCTTAACAAGTCGTTAGGACTGACGGAGTTGCCGGGTGGTGTGTTAACCGGTGGTCGCACCGTATGGAAACCGGATGGTAGTCCTTACTTGTTGCGGGACGACTTGCTGATAGAAAGGGATGCGGAGCTTGTGATAGAGCCAGGAGTGGAAGTACGGTTCGCTCCTATGATCGGCATCACAGTACGCGGGAAGCTTTTCGCAGTGGTAAGTATTTAAAAAAAAAATCCTATATTCACACAGTCTCGTGAGGTAAATTTACTATCATTACATTCTCAGTGACCGTGCAACAAGCTTGCCTGTGCGTGCTCGGCAATTATAAAGGCTTGTTAACTAGACGTAGTAAATATAGCTGCTTTTAGTAGTTCTTATAAATAGTGAAGCAGATATTTAAAATAACTCCTGGTTAGGTATTTCTAACTGGCTGGTCCACTTCCACTAGCATAGTTATACAAGATATAGACACACAGGTACATTTTAGAGTCGAGGTCAAACTTCTGATTGGAGTGTAACAATATAAACTATTCAAGGATTGAAACTTTACCTCTTATTAGCTTGGTTGTTACATACATTCATCAAATTATAGGTAATTCCTGGTTGCATCCGAAGCTTTCATCTCGGAAACCCAGCGTCCGCTTACTCCTTTCGATTAGGCTCACCTTGACTTTACGAGAGCGTCTGCCGTGTGACCTCCGCCACGGGTTATTTCCTAAATTTTATTTCTTTTTTTTATTGTATCTTACTACTGACATTCGTCGGAAATAAGTCGGAAGTTTACACGAATATCACACATTGAATTAAACCTGTATTTAATGGATTCTATCGCGATTTATTTCTATTCCGAGAATATGAATAGGTTGCGGGATCGGGACCAGTATTTCACGACGGCTGAACTGTGGGCAACAGCTAGTAGATTATTCAATAGAGTCGCCAACAGCCCAAAATGATCAATGTATTATTTCTGTACAATTATTGATCAGTATATTCTGACGATAATATGTGATAAGGTTTTTGATAACGGCACGTACTATCCGCCCTGATAAAGGTAAGTATCGAGCCCATTCAACTGATATTGATTTATTCACCTGTTTGTGTGTCAATATTTAACACTTTTGTGTTAGAAATTGCGAAATAAGTGCGTGTTATCTGCAAATACTTCATGTTTACGAACAACACGTAACTAATAGTAAATGCAAAAAAATGATTGAAGCACGTTCTGTTCAGGAATTGTTATTATTTAAGATATTTTCTACCGATCTAAGTTATCCCGAATTTTTTGAGTATTCTGTACTACCCAAGTAAAGTATCAATCAGTCATGGCGTTTAGAGCTTATTGTCTAAGGCCGTCCGCTGCGTTGAGTAGGACAACATACCGAGAGCAACGCTGCGGTAAGGCCCGTCTCCTGTGTGCATTGTACTCTACACACTACACAAAAAGGTCTACGCAAAACATGATTTCGCTCTTTAGTCTATACTTTTCGCTACACATTTTAAGGCTGTAATGTTGGTATCAACAATGATTTTGCTTTTCACGGCCGATCGAAAACATCTTCACATTTCCCCCCGCGCGGGTGATGGGGGGCAGAGTATTGTCATATCATGTCATTTGATTTGACAGCAACTGACAGCGTCGGCTCCGATGTTAGGACTAAAAGCCAATAAAAGGACTGATCAACCAATGACGCGAACTCTTTGAGCTCGTTATTAGTTTAATTATATAGGTATCTATGATTGATTCATTAGCGCACCTCCGTCGTCGCACCTCGCGCTTAGCACCAAAGACCTCTGCCTCTATCTATATTTGAAATATTTTAAACATTTTTTTTTTGTTCTATGGCGATCCCAATAATTCCGCCAACAACCAACAAATCAGTTTTTATACTGAGCAAAATAACGTGTGAAAGTACAAGTGTAAAATTATCCATACAAACAGTTAATTATTTTAAACATATTTTGGGTTTAAGAGAAACAATAGTCAAACTAATTCGGCTTGACAGCAAAAGTTTTCGAACATTTCTTTATGTCAAACTGCAGGAGACCGAATATGCCTTGTGTAGACCTTTTTTCACTTGGTAGAGTGAAACACGCGCAGGACATGCGCCTTTAGGCGTGTCATCCGTCACAAGATTTGTTCGCGACGTAGTCCGTAGCAACACTCAATGCAGCAAACGGCCCATAAACCCAGAAAAAAGAAAAAATAATGAAATTAAAAACATTTTTTATGTATGTCTATATACGTATGTGTAAAACATGTCTTCTGACTATTTTACTGACTTGTCGAATTTGTATCCGTAATATATTAATGCAACATGCACACGAATATACAGAACCCTGAATGACTTAGCAAAGATTACTACCTATTGAATGCGATGGCATTTTAATTTCGGATTTTCTGATGTTTATAACTAGGACGGTTGCCAGCTTGGCAATCAACCCAAACTTAAGCGTAGCGAGATTTGCCTATCCAACAATAGGTCAACATGACCGTTCGACTTTTTCCATTGATTTGGTTTTTCGGTGATTATTCCTCGATGGTAAGACCGATCTGGACATTCGACCCCTTACGACACTCAGTAATGTCTACTTGATCACCGTGGCAAATTTGGTCGAGATCGGTCAAACGGTCTCGGAGGAGTATCATTTGTTTGAAATGCAACTTTGAAACCAAAGACGCTTCGCTCGCCTTCGGCTCGCTACGCTTAATTATATTATAAGCATTTTGTATTAGTATCAGGAAAGAACTCAAATTGTCCTTTTCGGCACTGAAGAACCATTAAAAACTTTATGCTAACTTTAAACGTTTTTACTCATTAAATTAATTAAGTAAAACGTGATAACAACGCCGGTTAATTATAATTGATTTTGGTTCCTATTTTCTACATTATTGCTGAAGTCCGCTTCTAGAGGTAAGAGCTGATCACCACATCCCTCAATCTTGATAGGCACAGTCGGCATCGGTATTACCGTAACAAACCTAAGTTACCGACAAACTTGGATCTAAAATTTTACATAAAATAATTGAAAAAATATTGCCTGTCCTCTGAAGATTACAAAAAAAAATATTCATCAATTTGTTTATTGCTTTATTTCAATGTAAAGATCGTTTGTATTTTTTTAGCAAATGTAAGCAACTTCTGAGAGCAACTGCTAAGGACCCAAACTGTAACCGTAATAAAGTGTGTTAACACTGTTTTTTGAAACTGTTTTAGAAGAAAACCATTTATAAATGTAACAGATACGAAAGTGTACTATATTCAAAGTGGTACGTTTTATATATGTTAATAAGTGTAACAGAAATAACGTCCTAAAGTACTTGGGGGTGTACAAAATACCTTTATTTAAAAATTTAGATTATAAATATAATAGATAGTAAATTAGGCAACGTGGTGTTTCGGTTAACACTTATTAACACTGTTAACAGAGTAATATCTGTTACATATACATAACTGTTACACAATTGAAAGTGGTAACGATTAACAGATTCAATACCACATTTATAAGTGTAATACTTTCAGTCTGTAACCTTTTCATAGTGTAATGTAACCTTTGTGAATGTGTTTTTAACCCCCTGGCAACTGCACATCACACAAAAGTGCCCTATTGACGGCACTTTCCCCTATAACATGGGACCGTGAAATATCGCTGGTAAAATGTCGGTGTCATATTATTATCTGCCGACCTCTTCGAGTAGGGACATACATACAGTCATAATTGTGGAGTCTAATATAGGTGTGTATAACATGAATATGTACAGGTACTAACCTAATTTTGAATACACAATTAGCAAAAAAGATAGGACACTGCTAGTAGAAGCCATTTTTTTTTTCATAGCGAGAATGGTACCGGTTCTACGTAGTACTAGCATACCCTAATATTTACTTTCATTCAATCTTACAGTTGCTGCCCTCCCCTACCCTTTTCGATTTCTGTTTTTAGGGCGCGAATAGATGGTCAATATACATATATCACGATTTTTGCGATTCTGACAAAATATATATTTATAATATTGAGGTGCAAAGAGTGATTCGTTTGACACCGAATCACGATATTGGATCGCGAAATTCATTGACTGTCTAATCCATGCCTTAAACTTCCACTCCCGTTCTCCAGGAGACAAGGCGTGAGTGATAACTCCATCATTGCAACTGCAAGTGTTCATAGGCTTGGATTACCAGTTACCACTTCTCACTACAGCAGCTGGGTCGTGTTTTTTTTGCCTGGGGTTATCCTTTCGAGGGCTTAATAACCGGGGTTCCCGGCAATGGACACTTGGGCAGGACGCCGTGCGGTTTTAGTCGATGCACGACATAACCGCCCCCGCTGGCCGGCGGGGGGGGTATCCGAAGAGATTTCCGCACGTAAACAAAAAAAAACTAGGGTGGCAAGACAGGCTTGTCAATTAGATGCTATTGTAATATTGAAATGTTGGTATTAATTTACTCTTACTCGATTTCATTCCATCTCGTTCTTAAATTTCTAAAGTTGGTAGTAACCATAGATATAGTTTATTTCACAGGTGATAATATAGGTACCTATCCAATTTATATGCTCTTGCTACGTACATAGAGTAATCCTTTACTATTCTGTACTAATCCGTAAATTGTATTGTTAGTAGGATCGGACAAAATATCAACATTCCAAATTATGTATTCCAAAATTAAAATTCAACCAAAAGCGTACAGTGTTATCCATACCAATACAATTTCATTATAGAATCCTGACGCAGCTCTATTCATAAGTAGGTATAATAAAATGTGCGTCATTATAACCAAAACTATTTTATTACAATTTGTCCATGACGTTTCGAATAGCTCCTCATTAAATAATAGATACCTACTTTCTGTCATGGTAGAAATCAAATGCACATAATTATATGCATACCGATGCAGTCTTTAAAAACTTTTCATTTAGGTATTTAATACACATCCCAGATAATCTCCAAGATAACTAATTTCTCAGACTGTAGCTGGCATACAAAACTGTTTGCCCGCGCCCCTCAGGTGTCAACGGTAAAAGTCCCCTTGTTTAATTCAAAAGGATACCAGCTGTTCGAAACACGAATGAATCATGCAATGCAACAATCGGCGAAGAGGGACACGTGTTGGCGACAGCTGATGCTATAAAGATGCCTTACCGCCGTACCTGACCCTTCTGACCCCGGGATTGAGGCGACATCCTTTCGCTAATTCAATCAACTGGTCAAATCACTCCTGACCCACGGACACTTTGCGATAGATAACTTCCTTTTCCTTCTCGATATTCTAGAGAAAGATTAAAGTTCGTCTAAGCCTTGTTTAAATTTTAATCATTCGTATTGTATAGAATTAGGTATTGGGATGGGTTTAGAAGTGTCAACCCTATCCTTTCCTACTGTCTACTACCTGCATTATAAATGGGAAAGTTTGTGAAGAGCTTTGGATGTTTGTTACTCAAACGGCTGAACGGATCTGGCTGAAACTTGGTAGGTGCAGGGATATGGCAGGGATAGATTATAGTCGGGAATAACACATAGGCTTATAGAAAACGCTAGGATTATCATAGTAAAGTAACATCATGATTTATTAATATACAATATCCTTGAAAGTACCTGCCTACGATGTTAAATAGTTGAAAATATTGAATTGTTTTATTAAAGTTATCGACTGTTGTTAGTGTCGAAATCAGAAGAGTAAGTTGCTTATATGATATTAAAAATACAGCCCATAATTAATTTTTCATTGCACATAAATTATAACGTAGACGAACACGATCAAATATTAAATTACGCATGTCTAATTCTCTAGGAATGGATCCGGTCTTCAATAGCAATAATTTGAAGGGAGAAAAGTATTCCACGGTAGGTCATTGTATTTGTATGCCATATATTACAGGCCTAAAAAAGTCCAACAATAGAATTATTATATTAAGTGTTGATAAAATATAATTTAAACAATTATACTTCTATAATTATGCTATATTATTCTATTGTTCCAATAATAAATTATAGTAGGTATATAAAGTTTTGTCTTCTTATTGAACTTTACAATCGACTCATTTTACGTAATGAGGTTATTTCACTAATTACAAGTAATCACTGTTAGTTAACGATTGTAACGATTTAAAAGTTTACAGGAAATGATGAATGCTTAGAAGTCTTCGCTTGATTGAATTAAAAGTCTTTGTTCTGCATTGGCCTGGCTGGCCCGACTCCAATAATTAATGGGTCCTATAGCTAAGTAATTAAAGCAATCTTCATAATAACACAGATTGGTAGGTCTCGTTAAAATTCAAATTTAAAAGGCTTTGTTATTGTTTTATTTTGACTCCATTATCTTCAACGAATACGAGACAAAAGATATGTATTACTCGCTCCAGCACTGAGTATACGAGTATAAATTTACCAATTCCATTTTACAAAATCGTAGAAACTCACTTCTTTAAATTGATTCATACTAGTAACAAAAGTCCACGGTATAATACACGATTTATTTTTAACCGAATGGCTTAACGCGCTTCGTGGCCCGCTGAAAGAAATAAAAACATTAAAATTATCACGGAAATGAGTAACTGTTCATTTTGTTTGCTGAAACCAACCTGATGCAGATGCCAATATCGTAATTGAAAATCGTAATTGAAACTAAAATGACTGGTAAAATTATACAGGTCGCAGCAGACCAATAAATAGTCAGAGCGGTAATACTATTTTGCTCTGTGGACAAGATCCGTGAGACCATTAAACTTAAGATGATTGTAAAACCCGCAAAGCACGGGTCTATATTCTATCAAAATTGTTTACGATCATCGTAATCGTAATAACGAACTGACAAAACCGACTTTCAGTGTTTTAATTGCACAACAGTTTCCATATCTAACTAGCTCAAAAACACCATGGTTTGTAGGGCTCATATCAAAACTGTGTCAAGTTCTATAAACAAGATAACTATCAAGAGGTAAGCTAAAGTCTAACCACGTTGTATTGCAAGAGAATAAACGTTGAAAACAACGCAAGTATTCGGTAGTTATTGTTATTTGCTGTCCTTATCGCGTTCTGAGACGAAAAGCACGAAAGGTGCACGTTGCACCTGGGTGCTAATGACCTCTTATCGTTCGTGTAATCCACGGTTTGTAATCAACAGTTATATATGAGGACACCTAGCCGTCGCAGTTGACTGGCTACTATAACCTATTTGTTCCAATACCGACAGTAGCCTTGAAAGTATTTATTATAAACGGCGCTTATTCTGACTCAGAAGGAATGCGATTTTCATTTAATGACAAGCCTTAAATGCGTTGTTACTGGTAGCTATCAAGCTTCAAATTTCGAACTTGTTTTGAATAACACTGTCTTCATTTATCAAAAGTATCGTTAATTTTGTCATATAGCCTTATAGGTAAGAACGTAGTATAATTCCTTGTAGGTAGACAATACATAGAATAGAATATTAGATTACCAAATGCCTTAGTACCTACATAACAAAATTGTATTGTTGTGGATCATAATAAAAGCATTTTGTTATTCGTGACCAATTAAATGTAAAAGTCGACATTCTCTGTTTTATAAAAGAAATATAGTTGTTGAATGTTTGACTTAGATAACGTGATACGAGGAAATTATAAGTATGATTTCCTCGTATGTGTCGTGTGCTATCGTAATATGATGATTCATTCTTTGGTCACAAATAAAATATCCTTTAGCTGGTAGTACTACAGATTGAATCATGGCCTACCTATTTGTGACTAAAACCGCACGCCGTCTCGGGTCTACGGACGCCGGGGTGTAAGGTTGCCCATAGAGCATATCCCTCGCACCCCGACTGACCCTGGGCCATCTCCGGTTTCGAGATGGCCCCCTCGGGTTTGGGAACCACGGTGTCCCCGTCTTGCCCCGGTTTGGGGGAGGGGCGCTAGTCGCCCCACCGTCCCGGCCTGCTTCTGCTGGGGTGACAGGTGGCCTCACCCGCCACCCCCAGGCCTGCGCTCATGGAGGACGGAGGTCGGTTTATAAATGAGTCAAGATTGATTTATTATAATTTGATAATCCATCACTGAGGAGAAAATCTCTTTTATAGGAGGATAAGGAGGATTGATACGCTTGTGAGTAGGTAGGCCACGTAGGTACGGGATCATCAACAATCTTCAACAGTCAAACAACGAGGTGTCGAGGCGCTCCAGGGCCAGGCCAAGTATAAACAACAGTGACCCGAGACGGCGTGCGGTTTTAGTCGGTTCAAGCCCGACATAACCGCCCCCGCTGGCACGCGGGGGGGTATCCGAAGGGATTTCCGCACGAAAAAAAAAAAAAAAAAAAAGGTAGTCCTTGGGAGGTCTTGTTTCTTTGGAGTTTATACTTCGCTCTGTTAAGCAAACGCAAACGCTAATTATTGACAGAATTAGGAAGAGATATGCCGTTTTTGTTTGCTATAGAAAAAAAACCATCGTTTTATCAATAATCTATACTAATATAATAATATTATAAAGCTGAAGAGTTTGTTTGGTTGTTTGTTTTGCTAATTTCAGGAACTACTGCCATGAATTGAAAAATTCTTTGTGTTGGATAGCCCATTTATCGATGAAGGTTATAAGCTATATATCATCACGCTAATGCCTAGAAGAGTGGAGCAGTAACCATAAATGTCAACAAATCGGACAAATTTCCGTACATTATTGTAGAAACAATAAATTACGGACATGTTTGGGATAAATGGGTGCCATGGGGCGAAGTATGCCACGGGCTAAGCCGCGGGGCACAGCTAGTAGTCTTATGAAGTTACCGGTCACTTTTACATTTCCTTTTCTATAACCTCAATCTGTTGCAAATTCTTGTGCAACCGTTAAATGTGATATTAATCATCAGAATTCTTTTTCTGAAAGGTTCCGTCTGTCTTCCGTTCTGTCTGTACCGTTTGCCGGTTTGCTCGTCTGTCCGTGTCAGATAATAATCAACGATTCGAAGTTTTATCAAATTTCAAATACTTATTGTATTAAGGCATGCTCTTATATTTCTGGCCGTTATTTATTTTTAATTTGTTATCTGCATTTAGTTCTTCATTTGTTACAATGACTTCTGTGTTTATCGTTGATTTTGCCAAGCCAGCACTGTAATTTTAGACCTCCTTTAGTTTTAGCATAAAAATAAATTGTAACAACAAAATAATAGAATATTATTGATCATTTATTTCTTTGTACATGTATTTCAGTTACTCTGCTTTTACAAAAATCCGTTCCCGCAGGGGGAACGCACAGGTAGATTTCGTGAAGCAATTAATATTATTTTATATAGAGAACTACGGACTTTAAACAGTTTAATTTTTTTTTTCTCGAAAACGGTAACTTTTAGCGAAAAACTTTTCAGACATTTATTTTAGACTTAAAAATGGCCTATCGATTAAAAATGATTCCGACCACAAGAATGTTCACCGGTTAGAAGTTATGATTTTTTTCCCGAAAAATTTTGGTTTTTTCCCCCCTCCACTTTTAGTTAAAGTTTTAATCTTATAGGTTTATAATTAAAAGTTGTTGGTATTCATGTATACTATGGGATAAAATTAGAACGGTTCGAATATCTTTCATGGAACGTGAAATTTTGAGGAAAAACTGATTTCACAAAAAGTGAGGCCCTACCGTCCCCTTAGGCCGGATTCCACCCGTTCACGAACTTAAACTAAGTTTACACCCAAGCAATTTTTAACCGCAGTTTGAAAGCGATCGGGGCAAAAATGCGACCGTGAGAGTGCCGCAAATTTTGGTAAGTGGAACCATAATACATATTTATATATATATATATATATATATATATATATATATATATATATATAAACTTTTTGACCAGTGATCATTTCGGACTCAGGGGGTCATAACTAGACCTCCTATGAAGATTTTTTTTTTAAATTCGACAGTAGTCAAGAAACCAATAGGTAGATCGATTTCATCGAAATCTACCTAATAATTGTGTAGTACTCACACAATAGAAGTCATGGAGTGGAGACGTGCTAACGGTTAGCCTCACGATACAATTTAATATTCTACAAGCAGTTGTTTGACAAATGATTACAAGTATTCGCAGTAACTATTGGGGTCACGAAATCAATTTAGGTTGGAAACTAAGTACTTACTTACCTTCCTACCTCCTACTAGGTATAAAGGCAATTATGACAGAATTTCTGCACCATATTATCTTGGTAACAGTTAAAACTGAATTGACTGGATATTGTATCACATCTAAGTATAATATATCAATCGGTAATTATGTTTCTTAGGTAATCTCAATGATTGAAATATTACGAACAACAAATCGTTCATCACCGATTGATTCTGTTCCTTGTTGTTTATTGATATCCTCAGTCTATATATGTAAATAAAAGACTCCTTGTTTTGGTTCACTTGGTGAACATTCAACCACCTATAAATAAATTTTGAATACCTAATATATAAAATATATTTTGAATAATTCCTTTTCGGAGGAATTATTCAAAATGGAATTGGAGGAGAACCATTCATTAAATGGTTGTGGGCGTGGCGTTTATCAAACCCAATTTGACCACTAGGGTTTTTCAAACCTTATCCAATCCAAGGTCCTGCAAACTACGGGAAAAGTTGGCTCTTCAATGACACCGAGTACGAACAGCTATTATATTTCTCAAGTAAATTCTACAAACATTGATCCCAGATGTTGTGCCTACAAAGTTACTTTAGTTTTGCCATGAGTCAGGTAAACCTTTTCCTTGACACTAATTGAATACAAGTGCCCTACGTGCAAGGTCGTTAATTAACTAAAAGTTCCGTTACGTTTCAAAGTTAATGTACCTTTTTTTTTTTTTTTTTTTTTTTTTCGTGCGGAAATCCCTTCGGATACCCCCCCGCGTGCCAGCGGGGGCGGTTATGTCGGGCTTGAACCGACTAAAACCGCACGCCGTCTCGGGTCTACAGACGCCGGGGTGTAAGGTTGCCCATAGAGCATATCCCTCGCACCCCGACTGACCCTGGGCCATCTCCGGTTTCGAGATGGCCCCCTCGGGTTTGGGAACCACGGTGTCCCCGTCTTGCCCCGGTTTGGGGGAGGGGCGCTAGTCGCCCCACCGTCCCGGCCTGCTTCTGCTGGGGTGACAGGTGGCCTCACCCGCCACCCCCAGGCCTGCGCTCATGGAGGACGGAGGTCGGTTTATAAATGAGTCAAGATTGATTTATTATAATTTGATAATCCATCACTGAGGAGAAAATCTCTTTTATAGGAGGATAAGGAGGATTGATACGCTTGTGAGTAGGTAGGCCACGTAGGTACGGGATCATCAACAATCTTCAACAGTCAAACAACGAGGTGTCGAGGCGCTCCAGGGCCAGGCCAAGTATAAACAACAGTGACCCGAGACGGCGTGCGGTTTTAGTCGGTTCAAGCCCGACATAACCGCCCCCGCTGGCACGCGGGGGGGTATCCGAAGGGATTTCCGCACGAAAAAAAAAAAAAAAAAAAAAAGGTAGTCCTTGGGAGGTCTTGTTTCTTTGGAGTTTATACTTCGCTCTGTTAAGCAAACGCAAACGCTAATTATTGACAGAATTAGGAAGAGATATGCCGTTTTTGTTTGCTATAGAAAAAAAACCATCGTTTTATCAATAATCTATACTAATATAATAATATTATAAAGCTGAAGAGTTTGTTTGGTTGTTTGTTTTGCTAATTTCAGGAACTACTGCCATGAATTGAAAAATTCTTTGTGTTGGATAGCCCATTTATCGATGAAGGTTATAAGCTATATATCATCACGCTAATGCCTAGAAGAGTGGAGCAGTAACCATAAATGTCAACAAATCGGACAAATTTCCGTACATTATTGTAGAAACAATAAATTACGGACATGTTTGGGATAAATGGGTGCCATGGGGCGAAGTATGCCACGGGCTAAGCCGCGGGGCACAGCTAGTAGTCTTATGAAGTTACCGGTCACTTTTACATTTCCTTTTCTATAACCTCAATCTGTTGCAAATTCTTGTGCAACCGTTAAATGTGATATTAATCATCAGAATTCTTTTTCTGAAAGGTTCCGTCTGTCTTCCGTTCTGTCTGTACCGTTTGCCGGTTTGCTCGTCTGTCCGTGTCAGATAATAATCAACGATTCGAAGTTTTATCAAATTTCAAATACTTATTGTATTAAGGCATGCTCTTATATTTCTGGCCGTTATTTATTTTTAATTTGTTATCTGCATTTAGTTCTTCATTTGTTACAATGACTTCTGTGTTTATCGTTGATTTTGCCAAGCCAGCACTGTAATTTTAGACCTCCTTTAGTTTTAGCATAAAAATAAATTGTAACAACAAAATAATAGAATATTATTGATCATTTATTTCTTTGTACATGTATTTCAGTTACTCTGCTTTTACAAAAATCCGTTCCCGCAGGGGGAACGCACAGGTAGATTTCGTGAAGCAATTAATATTATTTTATATAGAGAACTACGGACTTTAAACAGTTTAATTTTCTTTTTCTCGAAAACGGTAACTTTTAGCGAAAAACTTTTCAGACATTTATTTTAGACTTAAAAATGGCCTATCGATTAAAAATGATTCCGACCACAAGAATGTTCACCGGTTAGAAGTTATGATTTTTTTCCCGAAAAATTTTGGTTTTTTCCCCCCTCCACTTTTAGTTAAAGTTTTAATCTTATAGGTTTATAATTAAAAGTTGTTGGTATTCATGTATACTATGGGATAAAATTAGAACGGTTCGAATATCTTTCATGGAACGTGAAATTTTGAGGAAAAACTGATTTCACAAAAAGTGAGGCCCTACCGTCCCCTTAGGCCGGATTCCACCCGTTCACGAACTTAAACTAAGTTTACACCCAAGCAATTTTTGACCGCAGTTTGAAAGCGATCGGGGCAAAAATGCGACCGTGAGAGTGCCGCAAATTTTGGTAAGTGGAACCATAATACATATTTATATATATATATATATATATATATATATATATATATATATATATATATATAAACTTTTTGACCAGTGATCATTTCGGACTCAGGGGGTCATAACTAGACCTCCTATGAAGATTTTTTTTTTAAATTCGACAGTAGTCAAGAAACCAATAGGTAGATCGATTTCATCGAAATCTACCTTTTTTTTTTTTTTTTTTTTTTTTTTTTTTTTTTTTTTATCGTGCGGAAATCCCTTCGGATACCCCCCCGCGTGCCAGCGGGGGCGGTTATGTCGGGCTTGAACCGACTAAAACCGCACGCCGTCTCGGGTCTACAGACGCCGGGGTGTAAGGTTGCCCATAGAGCATACCCCTCGCACCCCGACTGACCCTGGGCCATCTCCGGTTTCGAGATGGCCCCCTCGGGTTTGGGAACCACGGTGTCCCCGTCTTGCCCCGGTTTGGGGGAGGGGCGCTAGTCGCCCCACCGTCCCGGCCTGCTTCTGCTGGGGTGACAGGTGGCCTCACCCGCCACCCCCAGGCCTGCGCTCATGGAGGACGGAGGTCGTTAAGCGACCTCCGGCGCCTGAGTTGCCTGCGACGCGCGGCGAGCAAGTTGCGGGCTCAATAATTGTGTAGTACTCACACAATAGAAGTCATGGAGTGGAGACGTGCTAACGGTTAGCCTCACGATACAATTTAATATTCTACAAGCAGTTGTTTGACAAATGATTACAAGTATTCGCAGTAACTATTGGGGTCACGAAATCAATTTAGGTTGGAAACTAAGTACTTACTTACCTTCCTACCTCCTACTAGGTATAAAGGCAATTATGACAGAATTTCTGCACCATATTATCTTGGTAACAGTTAAAACTGAATTGACTGGATATTGTATCACATCTAAGTATAATATATCAATCGGTAATTATGTTTCTTAGGTAATCTCAATGATTGAAATATTACGAACAACAAATCGTTCATCACCGATTGATTCTGTTCCTTGTTGTTTATTGATATCCTCAGTCTATATATGTAAATAAAAGACTCCTTGTTTTGGTTCACTTGGTGAACATTCAACCACCTATAAATAAATTTTGAATACCTAATATATAAAATATATTTTGAATAATTCCTTTTCGGAGGAATTATTCAAAATGGAATTGGAGGAGAACCATTCATTAAATGGTTGTGGGCGTGGCGTTTATCAAACCCAATTTGACCACTAGGGTTTTTCAAACCTTATCCAATCCAAGGTCCTGCAAACTACGGGAAAAGTTGGCTCTTCAATGACACCGAGTACGAACAGCTATTATATTTCTCAAGTAAATTCTACAAACATTGATCCCAGATGTTGTGCCTACAAAGTTACTTTAGTTTTGCCATGAGTCAGGTAAACCTTTTCCTTGACACTAATTGAATACAAGTGCCCTACGTGCAAGGTCGTTAATTAACTAAAAGTTCCGTTACGTTTCAAAGTTAATGTACCTACCTACTTTTCTGAATCAGCTTGCGAGTGTTTCGATAAAAAAGTTAATTTGTCATCATTGATGATCATGTGACTCATAATAATATCCTGTTTTTTAAATGTAGACAAACTACATTTATACACCTTACCTATTCATAATCACATGTTTATAAATAGAATGCAATTCAATTTAATTCTTAAGGCTTTCACGGCCGGCGTTGCATGTAGAATACCCTGTTTCCAGGCTGGTTGGCAGTGGTCCATATAAAACTTGTGTTCCAAACGTTTCGTCGATCACTGTGGTCGACATCTTTGCAATGCATCCAATTCAGATTCTGCATACAGCACAGCTGGGGTCTGCCCGGTTTCAGACGGCGTAACATTCACGCAGTCAGTACAGGGAATAAACGATAGCTCGTTTGTTTGCTGTATAGTACACCTACTTATTGCCCGAATGCTCGCTTTGTAACATGTTTATCTGTGACACAATTCAGGTTATTCTGCCTTTTTGAAATGTCCCAATCTTGTTTGTTTTTTCAATTTCCTGATTCATATCGGATCGGATAGAGATATTTTTTTTCTTCATTAATGTTTGATCATTCAGCCTCAGGTAAATGTGAATATTCTGCATTGATCCCACTAAAATAAATTTAAAATCGATTTCAGAAAATATATATATTTTTAATTTATATACTTGGCTATAGACCATAGCCATCAACTTAAATTGGAAAAGAATTTCAGTGAAAGTTTCGATAATAACCTCAGACTGGGACGTTCAGTAATTGCGTTCTCATAACCAAATACTCCAGACCAACGTTGGCGAGTAAATGGCCTAGATGAGTCAGTATTGTATTTGTTTACTTGTCTATCATTCATCACCTTGTAAAAACACAGTTAGTACTCACTTACTTCCGTTACGGTATTGTTCATAATGCATATAACAGTTATCAGCCACCACTTGTGTAGGGACTTACATTATTTGATACGAGTAGTGACGCATGCTATTTATCTTTCTGATGAACATTTGTCACACAAAGGCTACGTTTTCATCTCAAGATCACTTCACACTCGCTATTGTTGGTTGGCATCATGCACCTCGGAGCCCAGGGGGAAGCGAACAGGGGCTCTAAAGTACAAGCTTTGAATGCAACCGAGACTTACGCTGTGATGATAACTTCTTTTTTTTAACGTGAGGATGCTGTTACGCACGGCACCTCCGGCTACGGGGCGATAGCCGGACGTCGTGTGTGAACTCTCCTATCCGGTAACGGGATTGGCATACCCACCACAGCTCTGGTATTTGAGGTTATATCGGTAACATATCTTATTCTCATATTGACAACCGTATGTGGTATGTTAATAATTTTAAATTGATTTAACTCATTGGTCGTTTGTGAGCTCGCGATCGTTAGACATTGGTCAGACTGTCGAGAAACAAATCTGAAATTTCTCGAAACGAATTCATCTATAGTGAGTCTATATTGCCGTTACAATATAAAAAAAGTTATACGGAGACTGAATTTGTTAAAGCAGCGAACTACCAAAAGAAATTCTTTTATTTGGGATATGCAGAAATTTCTCTGACCTGATTTGTGTCTGGGTTATCGAGGTCAGACCCAATATAAGTATTCAATGCATCATTGATTTTGCATCGAACTGGGTTGTGGTTTGGGCTGTTAAGGTTTGTTACGCAATTTCAATAGGTAGCAAGGGAAATCATGCTTGGCTAGCCATAGAACAAAAGGGAATACGACTGATGTTCACGGGATGCAAGATGCAATGTGGGACATGATTCAAAATACCCACCTAACCTACCTATGATAATATAATCAGTAATTAAGAAGAAATTTTTAATAAATTTGGATATGAAAACAGCAGGTACCCAATTTTCCAGAATTAATGTTGCTAATGCAAAAAAATTAAACAGACCATTGTCTACACCTCCAATTAAAGAAGCCGGTTTGACTTTGACATACAAGTGTCTAATCCAATGAAGACCGAAGGCGTAGGTACAGTCAACGACAAAAGTGGATTAACACTTAAATATTTAAACAGTTTTTACATTGGAATATAAATACCTATATTATGAGTTATTAATGGAATTTTATAATCACCAGAGAACAAAGTAAATATATTTCATGTCGTCTTTATTATTTTATGAAAGGTGTAAGAGCTAAAGTGATTAATAAATTTGTATTTGTTAAGCTATTTATTTTTAAGTTTATTTCTAACTAGAAGTAGCTATATGAAATTTCGTGCTTCTTACTTTGTAAAAGACGGACTATCCGTACAACCGTTCATCGCCTATTTTACCCCCTTAGTGGTATAATTTTGAAAAACGCTGATACACGTGTACATTTTTTTCTAACCAGAAGCAACTATATAAAGTTTCGTGTTTCTTACATCAAAAGTTACGAAGTTTCCATACAACCATTCATTGCCTATTTTACCATCTTCATCAACACAAATTTTTGACGTTTGTTCAAGATTTTTGTTTTAAGCCAAACAATACAAAGTTGTACGCATAAAGATATATTTTTACGAAATTTCAAAAAATATTCAATTTAGTTAATCGTTAATAGTATTATTATTTAATACGTAATAAGATATTAATTTCATTTTAGTTACAAACGCGAAAACGAATTGTGTTTCAACGTGTGAAACATAATTCTTCAAAGGATATCAAACAGATCAGTTACGGATCATAACTTTTATTTTGCAACAACATCCTAAGTTGATCCAGTAATGATACATCTTGTTTCTGTGAGAAAAAGATTAAACATCGCGTGTAATTGAACGAATTGCTGTTATATAGAGATAAGATTCAGTTCATGTGAAAGACCTTGTGATCAATCAATTCTGTAAATGACACTTTGCGAAATTCGTCCACAATGTAGACGCTAAGCTAAATTAAATCAATTTTAGGCTGTTGCGGTCAGAGAATGGCTTAAAGACGTTCAAATTCCTCCATTGCCCGAACTTAACAGACCCGAACACATTGCAGTATTGACACTAATAACGGAACTTTTAAATACCATCTGTCTTTTTTTTTTTGCAAAAAAAAGTCCCCTATTGGTTGAATGGCGTTACGACTAACCGGAAGAGGACGAGACATTACATCACTGTAGACCAAACTGAATAATTATTTGCAAAAATATCCAGATCGGCCAAGTCATTTTAGCCATAAGCTCGAACAAACACGAACGGAAAATAGAACAGTACACGCTGCTTTCGTTAAGTAATATAATGTGTTAATTCTGTCATTCTCCTTCACGGTTTTTAGTGGTGGTACAAATTTGATGACACAAATTTGTCACAAAATTCGGCCGGGTGGGTACCACCGTGCACGATTGCGAAAAACCCTCCATAGTAATCCAATTTCGGTTTGATTGCGTTCAGGGGTCAGCAAGTGCATAGCCGGGCAGGGGGATTGTGGTCGCAGCACTAGTGGGACCGGCGGGTGTCACGCGGTGCTGCAACGACAATTCTCTTCTGATGAGGCCGTCAAGTTGAGTGCCACCATTGTTAACATGGTACGTGTATGTAATGGTGACCCTCTTTCCTGAGACTTTACCTTCAGCTTACAAAGACTTTACCTTCAAATTGACGTGACCTAAATACATAAAAATAAAATAAAAAAAATGGTATTTTACCTTTCGGTTAATCGCGATGTGCGTTGTCACCAATTTTAATTCCACCCAATTGGAGTCAACTGCACAGTCAGTAAACATTTCTCATCACCACAGCCATGCAGCCGTTAGTAGCAGTATGCTGCGCTCTTCGTTTTAGTACATTGCCGGAGGCATTTCCTCCCTTCCCTTTTTCCCAGCGCCGGCGCCGGCCCTGGATGGTGGTGGCGAGAGACACAGCAGCAAGCTAGCAGCAAGCAAGCAGCAAGTAACATAATAATGTTTCTTTTTAAATTTTTATATTTGAGTTGATTGAATGAAAAGTAAATTGCGGTTTACGATTTATGACGTACCTATTAAAAAAAACTACTGACTAGATCTCGTTCAAACCAATTTTCGGTGGAAGTTTACATGGTAATGTACATTATATATTTTTTTTAGTTTTATCATTTTGTTATTTTAGAAGTTACAGGGGGGGGGACACTTTTTACCACTTTGGAAGTGTCTCTCACGCTAACTATTCAGTTTAGAAAAAAAAAATATTAGAAACCTCAATATAATTTTTGAAGACTCATCCTTAGATATACCACACACGTATGTGTTTGATGAAAAAAATTTTTTTGGCTTTCAGTTCTAAGTATGAAATTAATTGTTTTTTTTTCTATTTTTGTGTGAAAATCTTAATGCGGTTCATAGAATACATCTACTTACCAAGTTTCAACAGCATAGGTCTTATAGTTTCGGAAAAAACTGGCTGTGACATACGGACGGACAGACTGATAGACATGACGAATCTATAAGGGTTCCGTTTTTGCCATTTGGCAACGAAACCCTAAAAACCCAAATGCCAAACACAATTTCAAAATTATAATGGCTTTTTTGATATACGAGGGCAGTGGAAGCTTCCACCAAAGGACGCTGAAAACTAATATCGCTCCTCCCTGACCAATGGCTGGCGCTGTCTGTTTCGTTAACCTTCCTGTGTATAGGTTGCTACGCATTAATTAGGTACACCTCTAATGTTTCAATCGTTTGTAACCCATCGTAAATTCGTTACTGCTTACCTTCATATGAGCTCTAAGCTTGTAGATATTTGCCTATTATTTATCTATGCAATAATAAATCTTAGTGTACTTCGTCTCGGTTGTTCAAACTGCTCCAAATAACGATGGGATAACAAACGACCTGGAAACGTCATCGGTGGGTGTGAGTTCAATGTCTCGCGATATCGCTGCGATCTTGTTACGGGTCTGCTGTTAGGCTTTGAATCGACGAGGCGAAACGTTTGTAAGCATATTTCTTTAAATATTAGTTACCCGTCCCGACTACGCACGGATACAACTTGATTTTCCGTTCTTCTTCGGTTATGTCAAACCTACCTAACCTACTTAAAGATCTAGGCCTATCGAGAGCTACAATAAGCTCATTACTAGGACGAATGTCTAAAGCGGCACTAGTAGGTTCGTATCAAATTTGGTTAGGCAGGGAGGGGAACTTGGGTGGTGAAGGTGAGTGTTGATGTACATCAACAAAAGGGGCCCCTTCTAAACCTACACTTGGGTCGCAAGTCCCAGGCACTGTCCCGAGTTCCCAACTCAGCAACGCGATGGACCCGGCACCCGCACGGAGAATCCATGGATTGCTAAGATTACGGTCTCATGGCATACAAACTTTCCGTAGAAAAATAAATAATTGACAGTGAAAACCCCATAAAATTCGAACAACGTGACAAAGAATGTTCGCTGGACACGTTATGGTGCGTCATTTCCCAACACAAACAACCAATAATACTTTGCACAACTCATGGCATCGATTGCACGACTCAGGAATCGATTACATCCTATCGCAAGCATAGCGCAAACTTTACCACAAAGCCAAGGAGACAGCTCTTCATAAATAGTTAGTTGTAAAAACTTCGTCTGGTGCAACTGCGGCTTTATAAGGTTCGGCTTCGTGGCGTTTTAAGACTGTCTATGCGTTTATGTGACAATTTGCCGTAGTCGTATACGGCTTTGCATGTGTTTTTATGCTCGTCGACCGTTTAGTGTAGCCATGGTATGGAACAGGTGAGGGCCATAGTGTGCTTTACAATTTTTTTATAATAGCATTGAAATCATTAGGATTGCGGTATACGTCTATAAATAAAAATAAAGTGGCCGTACAGAGAACTGAAGCATAGTGTAGTATTTCTGCTGTTGAATAGAGTCGGCTGAGGGCTTACCCTATCGGCTTCCTTATGGAGCTCAGAGGGCTTACTTAACACGTCCTGGTAAGCCCTCTGATCTTCATAAGAAAGTCGATGGTCGGGTCGGCAATAAAAGGCGTGTATATTCCCGAAAAAATCGACAAATGTGTTAAAATTACCCCGACTTCTATTTTTACGCTCCCACATAAATGCATAGTTTTATTGTCGTTAACTGGAGACTTTCATGGGCTGTATGTTCACTGTCGAATAAAGAACAACCATAGTTACAAAACTATGACTGATGAAATGTGGACAGATTTTCATAGACAGTAATGTTCACTGTAGGATGGGCAACCAGCACTATCCTTTAGGCAGGAGGACCAACAAGGCACCAGATAGATATCGGAAGGCACGGTATGATGCACATTTTGTCAGACGTTTGTTACCTCATCAGAACGTTCAATTATTGCATTTTTGTAAAAGATAGCTGTTTACCAAGCGTGCTATATTTTAAAGGCGAAAGGCCGAGGGTGAAAAAAATTGTTCCGTAACGATTTGTCTCAATTTATATAACATTTAGTTTCGCACGAATTGAGAACGAAATAAAAAATCACTTCGGTTGAGTAACTCCTCGATCACCAGTAGCTCTACTGGATAAGCTTTCGTGGCTTTTTAATAACGGGATGGTACAGTGTGTTGTAAATATGTACTGATCAATCTTTGAAATTCTGATTTCCTTGTCTCTGCACTGAACGACCTACTTTGTTGTTCAGCGTGAGTTCACTGACAACATGGATTGCACAACGTGCAAGCTGCAGTTTGTCAGTTCATGCGGTAATTATATGTACTTGCGCATAATCCGCTGTAGCGCTGTGTTAATTTGTATTTAGCCTAGGACACTAATGTAAACTTACAGCTACAGATTTCATCATTATTAAGTATTATATTGTATGGTAAGACAGGTCCTTAAAAATTATATGATGGCAGGGATTATAACCCACAGCAGTTTCTATGTTACTAGATGTTGTGTCGTTTTGTACTAAACTGTGATAGTGACTGTTTAAGCTAGGTAGGTAGGTACTTAAATACTTTCTTGCTATGAAGCGTAGTATAGTATTCATGTCAACACTAATTATACCTACTAATTAACGGGAATTTATATTTTGTAACGGTAATAAGAAACGATTACATTTTTTGTAACTAACGCCGCCAGTAGTCGGAGTTGCCTTGGAGCCGTTCGTTCGAAGTTGTGGTTTGGTTTGCGTAAACGGCTTCATTCATACTCCAGTTATATGCTACGATGCATTTCTCCTTCGTAAAAAGTAAATAACAAAGCCAAGGCGTATTCCATCACGTACTTGCAGTTATAAGATACCGACGATATAAAATTTGCTAAGATTTACTCGCTGTGTATGTAGTAATTGGTTTACTTACGACTTGTTATGTTTTATTAGTTTATGAAACTATTTTCATTAGACTTTTGGCTATACAGGTTTCGGTACTTCGTGAAGTGTAGGCGACTCAGGTGCCGGAGGTCGCTTAACGACCTCCGTCCTCCATGAGCGCAGGCCTAGGGGTGGCAGGTGAGGCCGCCTGTCACCCCAGCAGAAGCAGGCCGGGACGGTGGGGTGACTAGCGCCCTTCCCCCAAACCGCGGCAAGACGGGGACACCATGGTTCCCAAACCCGAGGTGGCTATCTCGAAACCGGAGATGGCCCAGGGTAAGTCGGGGTGCGAGGGATATGCTCTATGAGCAACCTTACACACCGGCGTGTTAAGACCCGAGACGGCGTGGGGTTTTAGTCGGTTCCAGCCCGACATAACCGCCCCAGCTGGCCGCCGGCGGGGGCTATCCGAAGGGTATTCCGCACGAAAAAAAAAAGGTACTATTAGATGTTCCACGGGTAAGACTACATAGGACACGTACTTATTTCTCTGTACGTTTGGATTTGCCAGTATATCAGGATACCTATATGTTGATAATAATACCTACTCTCGTTTATATTATAATGAAGTTTACAGACAGATATGGGCGTAGACGAGGTTGGGTTCAAAAGTAATACCTACATCCCTAAATTTGAAATATCATCTTACACATCTACATTTTCTAATATTTTGCTTCTATGCTCAGACAGTTTAATGAGAGCAAAAAGTCATGTTGTTGCTATGTGTAGAGCCATAGCTAATATAAGCTAGAAATCAAAGCGAACCAAGACACCCTTCGATCGATGTTAAAAGTTTTCGGCTATTCCTATGCCATAACATTATCTCTGAATCCATTTATAATATAACTATTATTACAAATATATAAATGATACTGAGGCTAGATTTAGATTCCATTAACTAACTCTCATCGTTACATACAAGGTACTGAACTACTGACCCAAATAGACAGTCTCAAAGGGCGAACATAAACTGTCTTAAGACTCTTGAGACGTGAATACATGATGGAATGCGCTTGTATAAATCACGTAGGATAAACACGTACAGGACAAAGACTATTGTGTCTCTTCGGTTCTCATCTAGAGTCACAAGTGTCCAATACGTTGATATGCCTAACACAAAGGGGACAAGGTGACAAAACTGATTAATTATTGAAATGAAAAATGTTCTCATCTTTTTACAGTCAAAAAACCGGCCAAGTGCGACTCAGATTCACGCACGAAGGGTTCCGTACCGTTACCTACAAAAAATGTCATGTCCGTTGTATGGCCCCCCCTTAAATATTTGATTTATTTTAATTTAATTTAAAGTGAATATATAACTAAATATTCTGTGAATATTTCAAATGTCTACCTGTTGCCGTTATCAATATCGAGCAAAAAATAATCACGTTTGTTGTATAAATATTTTATAAAAAGAAATAAAATATTTTAATTAAATATTTAAACTTAAATATTTTTTTCATTCTGTTTTTTAGTATTTGTCGTTATAGCGGTAATAGAACTACATCATCTGTGAAACTTTGAACTGTCTAACTATCAAGGTTCATGAGATGCAGCCTGGTGACAGACGGATAGACACACAGACGGACGGACAGCGGATCCTTAGTAATAGGGTCCCGAATTATCCTTTCGGTACGGAACCGTAAAAATTAAAGGTTCTACTCATTAGGGAATATACTTTAATCAGTTGCTAACTGAAATTTACGAAAATGCACTTCTACTTGCAGCGGGTAAGCTTGCAGTAGTAGGTATATTAGGTATACCAGAAAATTTAGTAAATTTCGTTTATACAAGTAAAGAGCATGAAGTGCCTTAAAACAAATAAGGAAGGAAATATTGGTCAGTTGTAGTAAATAAAACAGCTGGACAACGAAATAGAAGAGACTTTTGTATTTAACTGGCTCAACGCTGGACCTATAACAGAATTCATACATTTAGATACAATACAAACCTGGTTACAAGCTTAACTTTTTTAATAAGTTGCAAGCCCAAAAACTAAGTTCAATTTAATGTACACAAATGAAAATGCATCGGGCGGTAGATTTCAAATTCAAAAATATTTTTTTTATACCACTAAGGTGGCAGAAGCACAAGGCCCACCTGATGGGAAGCGGTTACCGCGGCCTATGGACGTGTGCAACACCAGTGGCGACACACTCGCGCTGCCGACCCTGTAAAGGAAAGGGGATGGGAAAGGAGTTTGGGAGGGGATGGGAAAGGAGAAATCTTATCATCTAGCCGAAAACTGTCTTTTTTAAATTCTTAAACAAATGTTGTTGAATATTTTTTTTAAATTCTGAGTGTGATTTAATTAAAAATATTAAAATCTATAGGTTATTTTATTATTTTTAAGTCATATCAAAATGACACTAGCGATCGGTGCACAAAATTGAACAAATATGGCATATTTTCTTATCATTCTGTGTTTACTGATCCATTGTTGATTTTATTGATACGAACTAAATTGGTAAATACTGTTGCTGGAAGTGTTTGTTATTAGGACATTATGAGAAGTTATTTAGGGCAAATAATATATATTTGTAGTGTCATAGTGTAATGGTAGAATTATGCGCGAGTAAGTGCGAGTTGGACTCGCCCATGAAGGGTTCCGTAGCAGCAAGTTACATAATAATGTTTTTTTTTTTAATTTATCTATTTGAGTTGATTGAATGAAAGGTAAATTGTGGTTTACGATTAATGACTTATTAAAAAAAAGACTTACTAGATCTCGTTCAAACCAATTTTCGGTGACATACGGACGGACATGACGAATCTATGAAGGTTTCGTTTTTTGTCATTTGGCTATGGAACCCTAAAAAAACAGCTATCAATTTATTTGTTCCAGCAATTTTTTCCTCTTTGATAAGTTCATTATCAATTTGAAGCAATTGTGAGATGCATGTAGCCAGGTGCATATCAATATTTTTTTTAAAGTAGCTGAGGGCGACCCACCCGGCACCATCCGTTTATCGATTCGCGGTCTCCACTCTAGGACTCGTTAGCTGCATTAATGCAAAGCTCTTTTAATACAGGGTACTGATAGCTAAGTCGATAGAACGATAAGGGTCGATATTAAGTAAGAGGATGGTATTTTCAGGTTGACCTTCTCATTTTGGTGGGAAATGTACGAAATTGTACTGGTAGTAGACCCATCCGCACAAAGGCAAGCTAATAAATTTTAGTACTATAATGGAAAAATAGCGCCTATTGTTCCCTACTAATAAAAAAATATGAACCAGACAAGATAGGCGCGTGTTTGTAGTGTCGCTTAACATTTGGCACGGGAGATACCATCGTCGTCCCGCTCTGGTTGCGTTTGTGAAAAGCGTGACAAATGCACTCGTTTTGGTCTGATCTGTGGAAAATGTTCGTGACGAATAAAAGCCTGTGACAAATCTATACTAAGTATACATTTTCTCCTTTCTTGGTGTAATGTCTGTCTGATTACTTAAACCTAGCTATTTACTAATAAATACTAATAAGGCAGCAGGTTAGTATACAGCACATCTGAGGGTAAGCAGTTACCACCACTGTCGAAGGGAAATGGAAATGGCAACAGAAAAAGCAAACAGAAGACCCTTAACACTCCCGAACTGTACCAAATAGGTACAGCATTTTACTCCTACTCCATCGTCATTTAATATCAACTTTAACAAATAACGATATGGTAATTTCTACTATACCGATTTATTGCGATCGGTGATAGTCAATATTATTATACTTAATATTTCGTTACCGGACCACTACCAGTGATGTGGTATGGTAATGAGAAATCAAGTTATACCCATAGGTATCCAATCATATTTGCTCTGTTTTTTTTTATGGACTATAGAGGGCGAACACAGCTGAATTCAAGTTGATGGTAATGAAATAGAGTGGCCATGGGAACCTTCTAAAATAGTTTCTAGAATACACAATATGCGGTTATAGTTCATATATTCTACTAAATAAAAAAATTACATATTTTATTATGTATTGTTTTATCTATCATTCATATAATTATTTCACACACACAGACTATCAACAACAGGCAAAAAACAATTAATGGTATACTGGTATACGTATAGCAGGCATTTTGATTGAATACCAGATAGTTAACTTAAATACTATCTATTTCTAAAATGCCCGCGGTTATCGTTTTTTGGTCTTATCTTCGGTTCTACTTAACCAATTGCAATCAAATATACGGCAGATTTTAAGTCTGACCAAGACCTTTCTAACAAAAAACCGCATTAAAATAAGTTCAGTAGTTTTTGCGTCCACCGCGAACAAAAAGACAAGAATTCCAAAAAATACTTTTGTGTTCAGAATCGTTCATTGAATTTTTTTCTTTAAACATCTTTTTTAAATTTTTTTATCATTTATTAATTTTTTTTTAAATTAATATTTTAAATCGTACATTTAACATTTTTTTTAATATCTCCAATGTTCAGACCACTAATTTACAATTTATAATAGTAGCTATAGATAGATAGATACATGTCTAACCGTTGCAGTGCGTTCCGTCGGAGAGAAGCGCGTAGAACCAAAGCTGGTCTTAGGTGAACAACCTAGTAATATTCGCAGTGCATCGCACGTTTCTTTATCGTGATCGTGATGTCGTGATCCATTATACACGCCTTTTTTAGATGCCAGTTCGTAAGCCTTGCATTGTCCACCCACTACCCTTAACATGGAACGATAGAACAATAATTTAAAGAAAACCCTTAACGATGAGCTATAGAAAACTTCTTTCGTTCATACGTAGGTATGTATGACGTCATTTGAATCTTCGTTGCAAACTAAAGAACAAAAACTACATCGAAAGCGTCATCAAGTCGACCTCGCGTAAACTCGGTGTCCTGAAGAAGGTGAGATGGTTTTTCACGCCGGAGCAGCGGTGGCTTCTATACAAGACATTGATTCATTCTTGCGTATCAGTAGTCAACAGTATTCACTGTTTTAACCTTTGAGATGGGTGTACATAGTACTTATATAGATGCTCTCCATACGTTGCAGCGACGTGCAGTCCTCATTAATGGGAATCCTGAGGTCACCAATACTCTTGAACCTTTGCAATTGCGTAGAGACATTACCTTTTAGCAGTATTTTACCATGGTGAGTGTTCTGATAAGCTCTTCCAATTAGTGCTATTCTCTCCTTTCCTATATAGAACAACACGTTCGACAGGACAAGACTAAGCGGTTCGACACCTATTTTTTTGCCGAGACTACCTTTAGCTTACCATCGGGCAAAGTGCGTTTCATTGACGTGACCAATATGAAAAAACTTTGAGCTTATCAGGCGAAGTGAAGTCCTATTGACAAGTTGTACAAAAAAGATGATATACTTTCGCGTTCGTACCGGCTCAGGGCCCACTCATGCTGCAAAAATTATAAAATAATACGAATTAGAAAAACGAACGATCACAGTTTCCAGTTGACTGACCTTTTCGTATCCTGTACGAGCCGAATCGACCCCTTGTCTTATTTGACCTATCATTCTTTGTATACAGTCGACTCATACAAGTGATGTTTTACAGTTGCTTCTCGATTTCTGTATGACCCGAGCTCGAAAACTGGTCATTTCAGTCAGTCTAAATTAATCTTGGGTGGTGAAGTCAAGCGTTTGCCAGCACGAAAAGGCAGCCTCGGTGATGCAGTGGTAGGGAGTGCGACTGATTTACATTGTACATGAGGTTTTGGGCTCAATTACCTGTTTAAGAACAAAGTTGTATTGGATTTTTCTATTAGGAATTTCTGAGGAAAAAGTACACGGCAACGGACTCACACTCCATTACTTGATAAACGAAAATGTGAAAACATCTTAAATACCTCTCTTCCTTTTCTTTTACCCATAATCTAGCATAAACAGAGGTAGTATTAATATTATCTACAAAGCGCTACCTAAACTAGCATAGATTGTTTTCTAAAACACGATAAACATACAAAGATTTTGATTTTGATTTCATATAGCTATACACTTTCCGGTAAATACATACATATTATACCTGTATAGCAACCCAGAGCAATGCAAATCGAACTCACGACCCCTGACGCAGCAGGCGACTCAAACGCCACGCCAAACAAGTCAGTCGTTATTTGTAAATACTCGTAGTTTAACCAGTACCGCAGGAACGCGCGGCGTACGAACAAGCGGTACAGCGATACCGGGCAAAATATAGTTAACATAGTATTTGTTCTATGGTATTGTATAGTTCCATCCCTTTTAACCGACTTCCAAAAAGCAGGAAGGTTCTCAATTCGTAGGTATCTTTTTTTTTAACCGACTTCCAAAAAGCTTCTCAATTCGTCGGAATTTTTTTATGTAGGTTCTGCGGTTACTCGAAGTCGCGAACGGATTTGAAAACTTTTTTTCCCATTGGTCCCATTATTTAAATTTTGTAAAGATGTGATGAAAAATTTCGGAGACAGACAACGGAACTCTTCAATAAATGGCATCAAATCAGTCATGATTGCTGCTATCACATATCTAGCCATTTATTATGCTATTATATAACATATATATATATTCTCTAAATGGGTTCACAGTTCAGTAGGACATGTTCGGTATAATAATATATGTCCGTCTTTTATGAACCATTTAAAAAAATTCTTATATAACAACGGGTTAGGTTTAGCTCCCAGGTGTAGTTGGTCCCATATGAATTAAGTTACGTTCACTAAAAAGGGAGAAATAAGTTAAATTTTAATGAAAATAATAATAGCTCTTTACCTATGAAATTGCCGAAATTTTCTTACAAATTCATGAGTTCGTTATTCCTGTAATTTAATAGCTATTTCAATTATTTATATTTTGTTTGAAAGTTGATTTCAAGATTTTACAACTCTGTATTAAATTTTGGTTTTATTGGCCGCTTGATAAATTAATTCGATCTTCAAGACCAGTACCTACTTCCTAAATGCTATAAATTTTGATGATAAATTTTCGGATTACTAAACTGCTGTCACTTTTCAAAAATGTAATAAAAGTTGCTGTTTGTTAGCTTAATGTTGTCTCATTCATACACATAAAAATCATAAAATTTGGATTTGTCATTCCTAAAAAAAATGCAAAAATGTTAGTACTGAAAATTGGGTTTCCTCCAATTTCTTCAAGAAAAACGGCAATTTCATATGTAACGACCTTTTTTTTTTTTTTTTTTATCGTGCGGAAATCCCTTCGGGTACCCCCCGCCGGCCAGTGGGGGCGGTTATGTCGGGCTTGCACCGACTAAAACCGCACGCCGTCTCGGGTCTTCAGACGCCGGGGTGTAAGGTTACCCATAGAGCATATCCCTCGCACCCCGGCTGACCCTGGGCCATCTCACCATTAACAGCATCGCTCATCCTGTCTCCTCTGAAAGCAGAGGAGTACGGAGAGCGATGTGTTCCCGCCACGTTGGGTATTGGCCGACGATCAATGCCAACCCTATGAAGGGGTGAAGGGGAAGCCATTGACCGCCGCCCAGGGTGTACCGGCCGCTCCGATTCCGTTCCCCCCGGACTGCAGCGGGATCGGAATCGGAGCGACACTCGAGGAGGTTACCCAACACACACCCCACATATGTAACGACCTAATATAACAAAAAGCACTGAAAAAAGAAAACTAAACAGATTTAATTCAAAGACAAAAATATTATACTTTTCTGTTAAATTACAAACCTTTTTATTTTTCTCGTTATTCTTTTTTATTTCAGTACTTTTTTGTTTTTCAATTCGATTTTATTTTTCCAATTGAAATTTTACTTATATTATTGAAAATCGTTAAGTGTTTATTGATATGACTGAAGCCCATTAATCAAAAATGATAGAATTTCTTGGCAAAATTTATGACATTGTCTTCGATGATATCTTATAATTATGTTATGTTAGATTGTTTATCACATACGGCAGAGGTCACTGATTACGTTATGATAATGACAATGGATTACCGAACTAAGTTCAGCTATGTAGGTGTATAACTTACATCTATGAGAAATGGGGTATTTTGTACTGTTGGAATACGATCCGATCGGTTTTTGGCTTGATTTGTTATAGTGAGTCAAACGAACGAAACCGTAGTCTATGAGGACCTTTTCAATATTCCATCCTGTCTCCATCATCAGACCATATCGATGGTCATATTAATATATTGTAATTCGGATGCGGGGCTTACAAAGTTTTAAATCGATACTGTACGGTAATGATTTAGAAGTTGAATAAAATACTTAAATATTCAAAGAAAATTTATTCAACCAAACTCGCATGCAGTAGGTCTGTAATAGTTCGCAACAGGTGAATCAAATATATTATCTAATACACTTATAAAAGCGTTTTATAAGGTACTAGTTTTCGTCCGTTGGTCGAAATTGGGTCACAATAATTATGGAAAATTTGTAAAAACCATTAGTCGCGTTATTTTCGGTGGCAAATAAATTCACTGTATGACGATCTACTTTACAACGACCTACTAGCTACTTAAGTAGACTTTATTAACCGCTTTATCAGCTTCACCTGCAATAACTAGGTATGAAGGCGTCAGTAGCTTAGTGGTTTAGGAGTCGGCCTTACGAACGATAGGTCCCGGGTTCGAATTCTGGCCATTACACTACTGACGTAAACCTACAGATAACACAAACAATTTAGCTTAGCTGGAAGAGTAGGCAGGAATACTAGTAACATTGGTTATCAGATTTTTTTTTTTCATTTTTAATTAAGTGCGATTCGGTACAATAGGTACTTCTACCGTGGGGTGTGTGTTGGGTAAGGGGTGTGTGTTGGGTAACCTCCTCGAGTGTCGCTCCGATTCCGATCCCGCTGCAGTCCGGGGGGAACGGAATCGGAGCGGCCGGTACACCCTGGGCGGCGGTCAATGGCTTCCCCTTCACCCCTTCATAGGGTTGGCATTGATCGTCGGCCAATACCCAACGTGGCGGGAACACATCGCTCTCCGTACTCCTCTGCTTTCAGAGGAGACAGGATGAGCGATGCTGTTAGTGGTGAGATGGCCCAGGGTCAGCCGGGGTGCGAGGGATATGCTCTATGGGTAACCTTACACCCCGGCGTCTGAAGACCCGAGACGGCGTGCGGTTTTAGTCGGTGCAAGCCCGACATAACCACCCCCGCTGGCCGGCGGGGGGGTATCCGAAGGGATTTCCGCACGATAAAAAAAAAAAAAAAAAAAAAAAGGTACTTCTACCGTTACAATCCAGTGATGAAACTTCCGTCTCATACTTATCTTTGCTCAATCAACTCCATCCTGTTCTAAAAAATAATTCCAGGAAACTGAGACATAGTTTAGTTTCATATTTTATTGTTTCAACTTGTATAGTTTTACGACATTAAATTTCGCAGACATTGTTAGTGCAAATCGATTGTCAGAACAATGAACTCTCGACGGTGTCGAGGTCAAAACTGTTACCAGTTCGTGTGTAGTCAAACTATTGTTTTAATTGTTAAAGTGACGAACAAGCAACATGCAAGTTAAGGGATTGCAATCAGGGAATCGGATTCCGTAATCAGCTGTCGCTTCCATAAAAGCTGTATAAGACAAACCAAAAGCAGGAGGTATAAGCGGAGCCCGAGCTCAGAGGTGAAAACCGGCAACAACGCTAAGATCATCAAAATAGGGATCATTATCAGATGATAACGATTTATTCAACTGGATCCGACCGGTTTGAAATTCGAACCGGATTGCGATCCCTTCGCCTTCGTACCGTATTGCATTGCATGCCCTACGCCGCCGCCGGCAGCCTTGTTATAAATTGGTAGAGCCAAGTTTTTCCCAGCACAAATAAAACAGCTTTATATAGCAGTATGCTATGTAGGCCTTATCATCCTCTCTTCCTACGTTTTTAGCTCCTCTTTACCTTCTGTAGACAGCAACGTGAGATTGACAAAACTCTGGTATTGTGGGCATTGAGGCCACGGTAATAGCTGTAAATATCATGGGTCCTTTGTTGGCGAGTTCGTGGCTTAGACCCCCAGTGGCCGACACACCTGTTATCGACGCCAGCGATACCGAATTTGTTGTGCCTTTACACCTAGTACATACAGAAAACGACAAATTGTTGCTTGATTGCTATCTTAGTAGGTAGTACAACTCCCTTATTGAAGTTAAACTCGTATCGCAGTAAAAATTCATCATATCGGTACGTCAGTACTTATATCTAATCTGTGATATCAGTTATCTTTATAAACCTTTAATCACCCTTTATTCTGGTTCCAATTCTCACACTATCTGAACTTTGATTCCAATTTGTTCATTGTCCCTTTGTTTTACAATTTTTTTACAATTAAATAGAAACTTTAAAAGTCATCTGTGCTAAGTCAAGAGGTCAGTTGAATATAAAAAAATGGTAGTCTACGTATTATGTTTGGACTGCATAAATGGCGCAGCGGTTTATGTGGTTACTTGGCCAACTGTCACTGCATCGAATATTATGGGTTCGCTCCCCATATGTCACTTGTTATCATTTGTGTGTTTCACAAAATACTTTTACAGTTACACCGTTATTTGCGTGATTATGAAGTCCTCGCGTCACAGGGAAAAAGACATCGAAATCCATCAGGCGCTGTCCAGTGGTTATAAAATATACTTATTGTATGTTTAGTTGCTCGGTAGCATGGCAGACTGATGTTTCTCGAATCTCTTTGACTAATGTAATAATATCCAATCATAAAGAGGACAACAGCCCTAGTAAAATTCTGCTCGAAGAAAGGGGGTCGTGCGTGCCAGTCTGCCATTTATATCATGTTTTTAATAGCTGCACTTTTACATGCATAACTAAGTTTATAAGAAACAATGTGATAAAATTTGTGAGGTTGATTTTAACCTAATTTTAATAGTCGTATCGATTTGATTCTTTGTAAAGTGATATGACCTGCCCTTTTTTTCGTTCGGAAATCACCCCGCGTACAAAGCCAGCCGGGGTGATTATGTCGGATTCGAGCCAACTAAAACCGCACGCCGTCTCGGCAGAGATGGATACGAGCTCAGAGATGGATACTGAAACTCTTCAAGGGGTACTAGTAAATCTCTCAAGTTTGGGCTTATTTGGTTGGTTTTAACATGTACACTCGCCATAGGTGTTAGCTTAACACATTCCAAGTTACCGACCAACTGAAAAATTTATATAAAATAATAAACAAAATTTGAAAACTGTTCAATTTGTCCTCTGAACAATAGAAATATAATTTTACATTAAGTTATTTATTGATTTATTTCAATGTAAATATCGTTTGTAAAATTGTTAGTCTTCAGCTACTTCTGAGGGCGACCGTACCCATTCATTTCTATCTTCAGTTTTTAAACTGTAATAAGTAATTCTTATTTGTTTTATCTTTGACAAACCCATCTTAGTCAAAGTCAATACAAATTTTACGGTGCCTACGCTAAGTTTAAAAGGACGTAAACCATAGAGTTATTAAATATTACAGTTTTTTTTTGCTACTTTTCTTACTCTGTGTGGTTGTAAGCCAGGCGTGTCATGGGAATCCAGCCAGACAAATACAAATATCACTTGTATAAAATTACTTAGCGAGCACGATGGTGTGCAGAGAAATCGGCGGAAACACGCCCCACTGCTCTAGCACTTTGTAGAGGCTTTTCTCTTCCAAAGAACCAAATAAATTGCTTGTCCTTTGTGAATTAGTGTCCAGAAAGTACCTAGCTATTACTAATTGTAAGCATTGTGGACGATTTTATAAACGAAAGTGTTTACAGTAACTGCTTATGAAAGTTTGCAAGGTCGATTCGAATTGGACGGTAATGAAGGCATTTTAATTAAATAGTTTAGCGATTTACCTACCTACTGGTGAAGAGGTCATAATAAACATGTCATTTTCTCCCGGATTTCCTTTTTATATTTGTTAAATAATACCTTTTTTTTTTTTTCGTGCGGAAATCCCTTCGGATACCCCCCCGCCGGCCAGCGGGGGTGGTTATGTCGGGCTTGAACCGACTAAAACCGCACGCCTCACTGGTTTATTTTATTATCAAGCAAACAAACAGACTTACACTTATATAGCTAAAAACATGATATTCTGAGTACTTCTAAAGTACTTAGACTTATAGTGTTGGAAGAAGGACCTTCCAACTACCTTCTCCGAATAGTATCACTGGCTAATTTTATTATCTTCCTTTTAAAGTTAGGAGTAAAGGCATTTGGAAATTAAAGTTTGGAAAATAAAAATAATGTTGGGTAACCTCCTCGAGTGTCGCTCCGATTCCGATCCCGCTGCAGTCCGGGGGGAACAGAATCGGAGCGGCCGGTACACCCTGGGCGGCGGTCAATGGCTTCCCCTTCACCCCTTCATAGGGTTGGCATTGATCGTCGGCCAATACCCAACGTGGCGGGAACACATCGCTCTCCGTACTCCTCTGCTTTCAGAGGAGACAGGATGAGCGATGCTGTTAGTGGTGAGATGGCCCAGGGTCAGCCGGGGTGCGAGGGATATGCTCTATGGGTAACCTTAGATCCCGGCGTCTGAAGACCCGAGACGGCGTGCGGTTTTAGTCGGTGCAAGCCCGACATAACCACCCCCGCTGGCCGGCGGGGGGATATCCGAAGGGATTTCCGCACGATAAAAAAAAAAAAAAAGAGGTACGTACTGAAGAAAAGGTTTAGATAATAATATTCAATAGGCAGTCTACGAAACACATGCTGTCTTATGAACACAGAACTATATAATTATATTCTTCAAGCTATCCGGATACACCCTTCATTTGAAATTCCACGTGACACTATACACAGGAAATCGTCGCCATAACGCGTGGAATTTGCTTTGAATGTTCAACACCGTATGACGTATACTATATAGCCACGTACCGACTCACACCGTAACTGCAGTTATGCACTCAGGTTAAATAAACGGTGTAATCTTCATAACATGAGAGTATAGCTAAACTAAATCAGCACTTAGTATTATAAAGCTGAAAAGCTTGTTTGTTTGCTTGAACGCTCAATCTCAGAACTAATAAATATTTTTGTGGTGGATAGCCTATTTATCGAGGTTATTGGCTGTATAAATCACCACACTACTACCCAAGAGAGCGTAGCGGAAATCATAAATGTCAATCAATCGGGTAAACCATACCGAGGGCCAATTGTTTGGGCCAATTGGGCCAAAAAAAGCTTTCGCGTGACAAAATTTTGTTGAAAATATTGAAAATTTTGTTATGAGAACACCTTTTTTGACATTCAGGAGATCGACAGGAGATCGAGACTAGATTGAGACTGAATTTTGAACATGTGTTTTTACGAAGGTTGACTCTCTGATTGTAAAACTAATCAAATTACGGGCATGTTGTATCGGTTAAATGTGTGCCACGGGGGATTTAAGTATGTCACGGGTCAAGCCGCGGTAAAATTGTTATACTTAAATACTAGGTCACAGAATAATTAATAATAAATAATAAGTATTGAGTACCTTCTTTTTATTTTGATTGTGCGGAAATCCCTTCGGAAACCCCCCGCCGATCAGCGGGGGCGGTTATGTCGGGCTTGAACCGACTAAAACCGCACGCCGGGGTGTAAGGTTACCCATAGAGCATATCCCTCGCACTCCGACTGACCCTGGGCCATTCGCAGTGTCCCCTCTGATAACAGCAGAGGGGTACCTGGAGCGACCACCCCTCCCCGCGGGCCTTGCAGGCCCGCCATGCCCCGACCCCCTCGTGCAATGGGGTCAGCTGGCCCTGAAAAGGGCCGGTTGGTCAGACTCTTGGCCGTTGACGTCGACGCCAGCTACTCCAGAGGAGCAATCAATGATGCGTCATCGCCCACGTTGCCCAGGGTGCACCAAACTTGGAGGTGATCCAACCAGTCGCACCCCAAGTACTGAGTACCTACTTATCTTGAATTTGGCACTAATACTAATAATATCTTATACGAAGTTGACCAACTAACTTCAACGAACTAATAAAGAAGCACCGTAAGCACAGATTAGATAATAGATGGGTAATAGTTATCACGTAAAGGCAAAACATAATAATAAATTAACTATCTAAGGAACGAAAAACCCATGCAAAGAACGCCACTAAACTGGTTCCCTATTAGAATGCATAAAATAAAATGTTATCTATTAATTAACATAGCATACTTTTCTACTTTTACTTTTCCCAATGATCGTCAGGCATAATATTAATTCACCATAAATTTTATAACTGTTAGCATAACATTTTAGAAGCATATATTTTGTAATATGTTATTTATAACGCATAATGATGTAAAAGCCTAAACATAGCCATCATTGGCGTGATTTTATCATGACACCACTTAGACTTATTATATTTATATAAATTTCATCATCACACCAAGCATCTAGTGATGAAATACACAAATTAATCATTATATAAAAATAGCCCCGCGCTGCGGGGCTCCTATTACTGGGCATCTAAGAAACAACACAAACTAATCATTATATAAACTAACAAAAAGTAACAATACTTACCACTTATTTAGTAGTAAATATGAAAATTTTGTAGTCATAAAATCTCGAATTTTATAGAAGAAACTGACACCTCAATCCTAATACAAAATAGAGCTGATGAATTTTATACCTACCTTAAGATTTGTTTTGTATCAGAACTAAACGCAATCAATGCTGAAGTTTTAAATATACCTATCGTCTGAAACGAATTGCTCACTTGTAGCGAATCTAATAGTAGATAGGTAATCGTACTTTCCATCAATCATATTCACAAATCGTTAAATTAAATCTATTATTGTTTGCTTGTAGCAAAAAGCACAGTCTGATTTGCGTAAATAACACGCAACATCCGACTTTGACCTTCTAAGATATTATCTAATAAATTCAATTCGAACTGGTACTCGTTCATTTGAATAACTCTTTAAATTGTTTTGTCTTCAATAAATTGAGCATACATACTTTTTTATGACTATCAACTAGCAATATTGCAAGGGTGTGGGTCGTTACGTTACCGACCCTATTCCCCAATTTAAACAGCTTTGTCAACCGTACTTATTACCAGGATCACAACACAGCTGCGGGTTATACCGACGCGTTATCGTCCAGATTTAATTTTCCAGACCCAGTTTTGAATTTAACCCCATCCCATTACGTCCTAACTCTAAAAGTCAGCTGCTGAACTTATAGTCATGATTATCTTAGCGTTGTTCCTGGGTGCGACCGAACCTTTCTCTTGGAGCCCGGAGTCTGTTTACTTGTTCTTCTCGTTTGGTTTGGCTTATGCGGCTTCTATGGGAGCGACTGTCGTCTGACCTCCTAACCCCGAGAGGAAAGCCGATGTCAGAGTCACGCCTTCAATCAGCAGGTGAACCGGCCTGCAGGTGAGGTTTTTCATTAAAATAAAAATATTTATGTTTCCGATAACATATTTGGTAAATTTATCTTCTATATATATATATATAAAAAACAATTGCTGTTCGTTAGTCTCGCTAAAACTCGAGAACGGCTGAACGGATTTATCTTATCTTGGTCTTGAAATGTTCGTGGATGTCCAGGGAAGGTTTAAACGGTGAGAAAATAGGTGCAGCGGGAACGGGAAAATATGGCGGCACGAAGTTCGCTGGGACAGCTGTTCAATCAATTGCTGTTCGTTAGTCTCGCTAAAACTCGAGAACGGCTGGACCGATTTGGCTAATTTTCGTCTTGAATTATTTGTGGAGGTCCAGAGAAGGTTTAAAAGGTGAATAAATATGGAAGTTGTTATTGATTGAGGCAGTACGAAGTCTGCCGGGTCAGCTAGTAATTTATAATAGTTCTATTTGTTATCTCTAATTAATTTCTTATTGATATTGTCGGAAGTTTACGAGAATGTTGAAACACACATTGAAATAAAACTATTTTTACCGGATTCTATCGCGATTTATTTGATGTAATTTTATATTTTACATTGATCCCGACGTTTCGATTGCTTTTCAGCAGCCATAGTCAATAACATCATATAAATCGCGATAGAATCCGTTAAAAATAGTTTTATTTCAATAATTTCTTATTGTTAATATATCTCGATCCTAAAATTGTAAATGTTGGCATACCTGTTGGTTTTCACAATTTATAGTTCGGGAGGAAGGCCACGCCGGTGTCTGTCACACAGTTTATACTAGGGGCGCAATGCATGCTGCTGTTGCAAGTTGAGCTGAGAGTGCACTACATGATTACCTACAATTCACGCGCAATTTTTTTTCAAATGAATACCATTGAATTGTTTTTTCGTTGATTATTCCTCCGTGTCTTGTCCGATTTTCAGTTTTCTTTTTTTAATAGGTATTTATGGTGATAGGCTACGTTTTGGCGCCAAAACTTAGATATTACTAATTGTGGTTTTTGAAATCAGCTTTTGAATTTTTTGTTTGGTGATTATTACTCCGTGGTACTTTATAATTTAAATTTGTATAGCCTATGTCCGTCACATCACAATCATCTATGATTATGCTAAAAATCATTAAAATAGGTCGAAGGGTCTGGGCGCTAGAGGGACACAAGCGAAATACATCGATTGGAGTGAAAGGGGCTTTGGTTCGACTTCCGTAGGTCTTGGTGGGAATATTCATTTTAATCCTCAGTCGTTTCACGTTTTCGATATTTGTGAAGTTTTGTAAAAATCTAGGCATTATTATCCTTACTATTATAAAATTGTAAATCAGTTGTGTCTGTACATTGGAGATGTTAAAAAAAACTTGGGTTATGTAAAATTAGCGATTCTGATCACAAATATTTATTTTGGAATTCTCGTCTGTTTGTCTGTTTGGTCACGATGGATGAAAACCTACTGAACATATTCTGATGCGGTTTTTTTTCAGTTATAAAGGTCTTGGTCAGACTTAAAATCTGCCGTCTGTTTGATTGCAATTGGTTAAGTAGAATCGGAGATATGACCCAAAAAACGATAACCGACCTCCGCGCGGGCGGAGCCGCGGGCATTAGCTAGTGTTTTTATAAAATCATACAATCAACCATTGATGTCTCAATGCAATCAAGCCTTTTCCTGCACAAACAAGATCAGACGGTCCAAAATTGCAAACTACGATTACTTATTTCATTTGTCAATGCCAGTCTTACGTCATAAAACAAAACGGGTATTACTTTAAAAAAAAAACTTTTTAAAAACCACATTTTCAACACTAAAAAACGTGGGGCGGGTGCTTTCAAATTTTTAAATTATTGAATATCTAAGGGAAACGAATTCTAACGTGGTTTTTAAAAAGTTTTTTTTATTTACTACTGACTATTTCTGATGATTAAATATGAAAATGTAAGGTGGCATTAGCCTACATAAAAAATTCAGAGCTTTAGGGTGATCAGAAGTGGTCGAAAATAAAGTGTCAATTTTTGGCTTCAGAGGCAAAGAAACACAGACACGAAGTGAAACTAATGAAAACGGGGTAAAACAAGCTTCTTTTCATGCATACCTACTCTTATATGCATATCGTGCTCATACCTTTAAGTCTGAGACTCATACTTTCAAACTCGTCCTTGCTTCGTCCTCTAAACTTGTTACCGGTGCTCGACCACTAATAAGGGATTTTTTATGTTTCGTCTTGTAGTAGATAGACGGTCAAGCGTAACGATTTAACGGACGCCTGCGACCTGCCTTAAAACATTCCGAGTGACGTGCACGGAATCATAAAAAAGCTTCGGGTAATGTATCGGTTCGACGCGTCGATGTCGTGCTCACGCAACTCCCTATTTTATTATTTTCTTATAACAAAAAGGGTAATAAATAACAGTCTTATTCTTTCTACATATTCATTTTATTGACATTCAGGTACGAGACATACAATTTGTAAGCATGTCTGTTACCTACCTTTGAAATCTATAACATTTGACACAGACAGCCTTTTTCTTGTGAAATACCTATCACCTTGCTGCGACGCCCACTGTATGTAAATGTAAATCTTATGCATAGTCTAGTCTAGTCTATTGATACAGATTAGCAGGACCTAATAGACAGAAAGAACGTTCTAGTAAATTAAAGCCCGTGCAGGTATTATTCTATCTACACACTTTTTTTTTGTCATTATTGTGTATTGCTCCCTGTAATCGAAATTACATCATACGAACTCCAATTCAGTAACGGCCGAATGACAGTTGGCCATTAGAACGTGACCGTATGAATGGGGTTGTGTGAAAAGGCAGGAAGCCATAGAAGCGAAGTGCAAGGGCGCAACACGTTGGTGCAGGCTAACGACCGACGCGCGCGCATATCTCCGAGTGTGACGTCACACGTGTCTATTTGATGTCGATGACCATTAAAATAATGATAATTAAATGTAAATGTTGAGTTAGTCATACATGTCATTAAAATCATTCTATAACGAATCTCTGCGTCATCTTCCTGGCTTTGTTGCTACCGAACTATTAACATCCCCATCCTCCCCTTCATTCCAAATTCCTAGTTATAACAGGATTTGTTCGGGCTAAAACAAATAAACGATTTTGATGAATCCTTTTGTGGTAGTATTTTTATAATTTTGTCATAATAGAGCTCTAGCTAACTAAGTACCTATTCAAGCACTGCGGGACTAGGGTAAATTGGTGGGAAAAAAAGACGCGAATGACAAAAAGGCTAGTCTCGCCAGCCGAACGCATACAGCATACGTCTACTTAACGTCGCTATTAAGTAAAAGGGTGATATTTCCCCGATCAAACAAACTTATGCATGCTGAGAAAAGTTTGACTTGTGCTTGTAGCTAAAGCTGAGTTCTCGTGTACGGAGGGAGCATCTATATAATTCTAACAAATATCCTTTTGATGCTGACTGAACCTAATAAACCTTTTATTGCAGTCGTTAAATAGCTACAGATCTTTAATGAATTTTAGCAACTCATGATAAACATCACAGGATGTAATTTAAAAATCCTCTTTTATCTATGACTCCCACACGTGCCGATTGCCGCCAACAGCCATCCGCTCGCACGAGATAACGGGCTTTTTGCTATTCACACACAATATCATAATGCAATTTATAAAGCACAAAGCATGGATTTTAGTTTGACCCGAAACTAGTTCATATTAAATCAGGTCATGAACGAATCCATTCACATCGAAATGTTTTCTTAACAAATTTAAACAAAGAACAATAAATATAATTACTAAACATTCTTCATATCCGCCAATTGTTTACCCCCTATGCGCTTGAACAAGCATGAAGTAGCAACAATACAATTAACTAGGTACATTGTAGATTGTATTAGACCCCTGATTTGAGAAATCGAAATAAGTAGATATATTTACGTAAAGTGCCTAGTACACAATGGCCATTGATGGGCCATGCTCTACAATGCACAACTGTACGCCATTATCACATGAGGATTAAAAATACTTACTACGAAATATTTTCACACCTATCAAATAGCTAAAAAAATATCAAAAACTTTAAAATTGGTCGCGCTGTTTCGGACGAATGTGTCCACTGACGACAAAAAGTTAGCCGTATTTATGTTGCCGCTATAACAACAAATACTACAAACAAAATAAAATAAATATTTAAGGGAGCCTCCCTTAAACAAAGAAACGTGACTTTTTGCCGTTTTTACTCGATATTTAGCGGCGGTAGCCCAGTGGCGTACGTAACGGACTGCTGAGACGAGGTCTCGAGTTCGATTCCCAGTCGCCCCGTGCACACACCTCTTACTTTTCGTAGTTATGTGTGCATTAATAAATGTTAATTATCGCTCGCTTAATAATGTGCCCGGTAGATGGCAATAGCCTCGCCCCCTATTACATTGGGACCTAAACATAACTGGCGAATCGTGGGTGTGTAATACACCTCTGGGGGTAGGCCTTTCGGAGATACAGGCGTGAAGTCATGTTATGTTATGTTATGTTATAATGACAATAACCAGGCTGTATCTCATGAACAGTGAAAGGGGGACAGTTGAAATTTCCACAGATGTATTTCTGTTGCCGCTATAAAAACACAGACTAAAAATACAAATACTGCCGCTATAAAAACAAATACAAAAAGCGTGATCTTTAGCCGCTTTTTACTCGATATTAATTACGGCAACTGGTTAACGCTTGAAATATTTACAGAATATTGACTTCTATTATTCACTTTAAGAATAAATAATTAAATTAAAATAAAACAATATTTAGGGCAATAAAATAATAAAACAGCAAATAAATCATGTCTGTTGTATGGGAGCCCCCAATGCAACAGACATGATTTATTTGACGTTTTATATATAATGGTATTGATGATATAATATATAACCCTTCATGCTCGAGCCCGACTCGCACTTGGCCGGTTTTTTCTTATACAATCTACATAATACATTTCACACACGTATCATTTTTACCAACTCATTTTATATGCACAAGTTGCTAAATAATGTATTTTATTTTAATTTCAGGGTCAACATCAAAATAGTATAACGTTCACGAGTACGGAAGAGCCAATTAAATCATCGAAGCCTATACCAGACATCCGCCTGGTGGATGGGCCGTCTATTTTAGTGGGAAGAGTCCAGCTGCTACAGCGTGGGCACTGGAGATCAGTATGCACAAATTCGAGGAAGTAAGTGAACTGAAAATCACAATTTATGCAATCACGATTCAATATTTCTAGCTGTTCGACGCGGTTAGTATCCGTGACTCAGGTTTGCAAGAGAATAACTTCGAAAAAAATAAATCTTAAAACCAGATTGCAGCGCCACCTTCTAGGTCCAATTGTGCATGTAAACTTTAGAAGCTTTAATATTGAATTTTACGCGCTTTACTCCAAAAGTAAATAATTTTCTAGTTTAACAAATACTGTTCCGAGAGCTTTTGAAATCAATATACATTTTTTTTACGTTTGGAATTTTTAATTTTCAGTTGGACATTGAACGATATGGAAACGGCGTGCAGACAGCTAGGCTTCATGGGAGGCTCGTTCTACAACTGGATGGACAGACAGCCCGGCAGACGAGCCAGGCTCTTGTTCGAAGAACCCAAATGCAGAGGAACAGAGTACGATTTATTTCAATGTGACTGGAACTCCACGCAACTTGGTTCAGGTGTTTGCGATTACCACCCAGATCTCGCTATCCAGTGTTCTCCCCACCATGACGTTAATGAACAAGGAGGTTCTGGACGACATTGGAGAGGCTTACGCTTTGAAAACGCTGTGCACGAACGAATACTCACCGCAGTAAATACTCTTTACGTTCCGACATCTATGTCCAGACTCGAGCATGTAGTAATAAAAAATGCAGGTCTGGGCAGAGATAACAATGCCACAAGTGCATTAGATGTGATAGGTGTTCCACCTGTCATGGAAGATATAGAAATATCGAATTCCGCCTTCAACGCGATTAATGTGACATCACCTAACTCTCCCCTAGTAATCAACAACTGCACTATACAAAACAATAGAGGATACGGCATCTATGTGAATTCTACATATGGCATGACTAAGATTGAGAACTGCCAGATTCACGATAATGGTGGTGACGGCGTTAAATACGTGGTGCACGAAATGAACATAGATGAAAGGTTCGACAGGAGTGAAATATTCGACTTGTGTACTTTAGCGTCTACAGCCAGTCAGACATTTCCAATTCAAATGTCGATCGAACAGTCGAGATATTCCAATATGGAAAGAGATTGCAATCAGAAATTCTACACAAGGACGGACCATGTTCTAACTTTAAGTTTTATTAAGCTTTTAACTAATCGAAATAATACAGGAGAAATATTTATCTACGATGGCTTAACGGTAGACGATAGACTTATACTATCATTTAGTATTAGAAACCATACTCGACCGCAAAGTGTTACATCAACAATGAACCGCATGTACGTGAGATTCCGGGCGGATACGCGAACAGATATCACAGGCTTTTTGAGATTAACATCAGGTGTCAGTAAAACCTATGATTTAAATGTAACTGACACGGTTATAACCGATAACAATGGTAGAGGCGTGGCTATAGAGAATCTGAGATCGCAAATTCATATACATCGTTCTTCAATATCAAATAACAACCATGTGGCTGGACTTCAAGTCGTGAGTGGTGCAGGTGATGTAAATGTTACTGAAAGTAGAATATCATTTAATGAAGGTGATGGAATTAATATAACTGTCACTGGAGGGAACAGAAACATATCAAGAAGTACATTGAGCTCCAATAAAGGCTACGGTATAGCCGTTTGGGTAAATACTACTGAAGAAACTGAATACATTCCAGTGAACCAAACAACTGTTGTTGAATATTCTGAAATATTTAAGAATTTGGATGTAGGTATTATGCATGGAAACTTTTGCAGTGACAGTTGGGTCAATATAACCGGAAATTGGTTTAATGCAAGTGTTGAAAGTACTGTAGAGATATTAACCTGCTGGAGGCTGAATAGTCCTATCAAATTGCTCAATTTACAAATTGGTCATAACAGATTTTATGAAAACCAAAGAGTTCCTGTGAAAATCCAACCAGCACTTAATGTAATTGGTAAGATAGAATATAATTACTTCGAACATGGTAGTTATGGCGCAATTGTGATATTAAATCGAATAGAAGGGAAGTATCTAGAGGAATTTGAAATATTACCGGCTAGATTTTATATACAACACAATTATTTCTTTGGTAATAGAGGTCCCTTCGTGGTAAACCTTGGCTTATCTCCTTATAGTGATCTCCAATACATACTGTTTTCGAGAAATTTTTTACGTGATAATAGAATAAGAGAACCATTTGAGCCTTTGGAAGGAATATCGTCTAGGCTTATACCAAGAAGTAGAGTTGCTGCAACTATAGTGCTAGCATCAAGTAAGATTGATGTTTTTAGAAATATTATTAATAACCCAGAAGCACAATATGAAATTGGTTCACATGTTGAAGATCAGAGTAAAATATTGAACTGTACCTATAACTGGCTGGGTTTTGGTGAGGAAGAAAAAGTTTACAATAGACTGTTTCATAGGAAAGATAGATATAATTTAGCAAAGATTATATACATGCCATATTTACTACATAGTAGCAACCCTGGGGCTACGCAGATTAATTATAATTCACTCCATGTACCTCAGTTTAACGTGCCTGGCACATTTTTGGTTGGTGGTGAAGTCGAAGGTGTAGAAATACTTCGACAAGGAGAATACGATGTTAACAAAGACATAAACATTCGTCCCGGGGGAAAACTAATTTTACAATCAGGAGTTACTTTGAAATTTCCTCCTGCCATAGGAATAATGGTTGCAGGTAAATTAGATGCTAGAGGAAAGCGACCGAATGATATTACTTTCACTCTGAAAGAAGAAGTAGTTTTGACTAATGAAAGCGTTTATGAAACAGACTTTGAGCCAACTACACCAGGATACACAGAACCTGTTGTACCTATACGTCTATTAGGTGGAAGAACACAACACGAAGGAAGACTTCAAGTAAGAATAGATGATAAGTGGGGAACCGTGTGCAATTATAGATGGAATATTATTAATGCTGCTGTTGTCTGTAATCAACTTGGACTCGCTCTAAACCCAGATGATTGGTTCTTGGAACCTAATGAAATTCCTTCTGCAGGAACAACTGAAGATATCTTATTATCCAACGTTGAATGTTCAGAATTTGATAACGACATCACAAAATGTAAAGCTGAAACTAGGGAACACTTTGAAAATTCTTGTTCGCATGAAAACGATGTTGGAATCAGATGTTATGAAACTAGTTGGGCTGGTGTAAGATTTAGTGTTATTTCTGAAAGAGTGGATTTACAATACGTCACTGTAGAAAAAGCTGGCCTTCTGGATTATTCATCAAATCTTTTCAAACCAGCACTTCAAATAGACTTTGCTCGACATAGTTTAGAAAGTGTTAGAATTACTAACAACTATCATGATGGTTTGGGAATTCTCTATTCAGATTTATATGGCGCAGATGCTGTTAATACCGTACGCAATTCAGAATTTAGCAATAATAGAGGTAGTGGCATTAGTTTTAAACAACTAGGACTTAAAGTATACGGTTCCGTAATAGAAAATAACAATTTAGCAGGTATTTCTCATAATCCTCACATTCCTGGTGCACAGCAAAGAGAAATAGCTGGGTGGTTCAATCTAGATCCTGCCTTCAACATGGATGAGTCCAGTTACCGCCCTATAATGATACCCGAATACGAAACCGATATAAGTTTAATAAATGGAGAAACCAGGCACATAGTTTTTACGAAACGTCTCGGTGAAAATATATCAAAGACGTACAACATTAGGTGCAATCCCGGTTATGTTGTCGGACTTCAGCTTTTAAATCCAATTCATAACTATTCATCAGAAAATATTTGCATATTTGATTCGCAGAATATAAATGAAGCTAGTGTTAAATGGTGTTTAGACCGTGATCTATCAACGTTTCCAACTACGAGCAGTAGTTTTGGAGTAGTGATGACGTATGAGAGCGGAACAAATGCTTTAGGTGGTGTCGTGCTAGTTGTAAGCACAATTATAGCTCCAGTACAAAATTTAAAGAACAGAATCATCAAGGGCCCTGTACCGACACTACAAGTTGTGAATTCAAAGATAAAAGGAAATACAAAAGGCATCAAAGCGTCATATTACAACCGCTATTTGAATGAATTAGGCGATCACTTTTTAAGGAAAGCTAACGAAAGTATAAAAGTATTCAGTTGCGAGATTGCACATAATAAAGAAGAAGCTATTTATGTGAACACACCATTTTGGGATATTCACGATAGTAATATAACGGAGATAACCATTATGGTCAACAGTAGTTTGATCACTGATAACGGTAAAGGAATATATCATTTTGCTAGAGATTTACGGAGCTCAAATAATTTATATCACTACATTCTACAAGACAATACTATAGAAAGAAACAAACAAGGTGGGTTTGATGTGAGTCTACCCTATGTATGGCAGTATAATGAGAATTTCACGCATTCAGTGTACATGCACAATAACACTTGGCGAAACAATCAGCTTTTCGAATTGAAAGTAGACGGTCATTTTGCAGAAGTAAACATAACAAAAAACATTTTCACTGACAATATATGCAAGACTGGCCTAATTGCCATTCAAGGTATGGAAAAGAAAATGATGATTGATGGTAACTTTATTGAAAGAAATAATGGTCAGTTTATGGTACAATTCCACATGGACAGTCAAAGTGAAATCATGGGACTTGTTTATGCACTATTCGTTCATAACCAGGTGAAGAATAATAAGTATATACCTTTCCATACAAGCCGCGGTACTTTAATAAGGAATGTGGATCCAACATACGTCGTAGGGTTTAAAGGAATACAAAAGGTAAAAGTGAACAGAAATTTGATTGGCAATAATGCCTTGGATTACACATTATTAGCTGGTATTAGAACTGCAAAAATTAACAATTATTTAGATGTGACAGAAAACTGGTGGGGAACTTTAATAGAACAGGAAATCAGAAAGCAAATATTTGATTTTGATGATTGGAACAATCACGCAATTGCAACATTTCTACCTTACTTGCTAGAAGAAAATATGGATTCCAGTTTATCTGCAAGTTTTAGTCCAGATAATGCGATGGATGTAAATGCGTTAGGAGGCAGATTAATATCTAATTTAACCATCGAATCTAGAATCGCTCCTTACCTAGTACGTGCCGATATAACTGTTATGCCTGACGCTGTATTAACAATTAGCCCAGGTGTTATTCTTGAGTTTGCACCAAACGTAGGCATACTAGTCATGGGTTACCTCTACGCTATAGGCCACAGCCAATTGCCTATTGTAATGAGACCTATGACTCCCGAGAGCAGCATTGAACTCAACAGAATGAAAAGAGACATTGGACATTATTCGTTGAACCATCAACAACATAAACGCCAACTAGAGACATTGAGTCTTCCAAACTCTATTCGGCTATGCACAGGCAGAAATTGTTCTATAACCAGTAATATAGCTGAAAAGACAAATGAGGGATTTTTAGAATATTACAACAAAACTACTCTTCAATGGGTACCCATGTGTGACAACCGGTTTACAGGAAGAAATGCTCAAGTAGTCTGTAGAGAGCTTGGTTTTGATCCTATCGATATATTTTTCGCACACGATCGAAGAGTGGAATATCATAGTAACTCCTTGTCGCGTATTTGGTCGTGGCCGGAGCCTTTACAATGTGTAGGCACTGAAGACCGATACGAGAACTGTCCGATTAGACTAAATGGACAACTTTATGGTCACAGACATGAATGCAAATGGGATTCAGAATTTATTTTTATACATTGTGGTACAAGAAATCTAGAGGAAAACCTAGAGTATTGGGGTGGTATACGATTCGCAAATCCAGAATTTGAATATTCTATGTATGAACACCGAATTCATGACCACCATACTCATGAAACGATGAAAAAATCGGAGAGCGAATTACTGCACGTGCAAATAATTGGTGCCGGTATTCTACATAATGAAAAGTCTCCTGCTATTCAGAGCATAGCCAAGAATCCCAGAATACAAAATGTAAATATTACGAAATGTGCTCATCACGGTATTAATTTAATATCACCCACCGATTCTATAAATATGAGGTTTAATTCTTTACATGATATATTAGGGGAAGGTGTGAGTACCATATCGTTAAATGGGGAAGGCAGGGAATCTGATGAGTCAAGCTTTACACCACTAAAAGAATTGAATCTGCCTTACCACTTATTCTCAATGATCGATATGTGTGATAGTACAAAGATGATTACTGTCGAAGAGCGAGTACTGTTGTACTATAAATATGATAATAACCCTATAAATTGCGTCAAGATATTTAAAAGTATGTTCAGAGTAAAACCTTTTGGATTCCGTTTGCTTCAATTTAATCTGTTTAACCACACACATAGTTACGGTAAACGGGACTCTTTGACGTTATATGATGGTGATATTTATAATATAACAGCGCCTATGATTGGTTATCTAGAACACGGATCCCTACATGAAAAAAAGCTTTTTAGGACAGAAGGTCCTAGTCTGAGTATAAAGCTGTTTGCTAATGGTGCATCCGCTGTACACGGATTCATTGCTGAGATTGTTACCTTACCTATTTCTGCTATTGGTTTTAGTAAGTATTTACTTGTTTAAATTGACGATGATAATAAATCCAAAGAAAGTGTAAGTATAACTAAATGAATGTTTTCAGATCGTGATGTTCAACATAACATATCCAGCAGTGAATTTGTCAATAACAGAGACGGTGCTATTACGTATCAGTCTGTCGGTGAGGTTAATGCGCTGGTGGCTATTACTAGAAACGAAATAGTCGACAACTGTAAAAAATTGTACGGCAACTTCACTTCTTGTCAGTCAGCTGTTAGATTCGACATTCAGAATACGCAAACGCTAGTGTTTAGGGTAAGTTAAGAACTAAAAATAACACAATAAAAATTAGTTATCAATAGTGACTTAACCTTATATTCATCGGCGTCATGAGTCGTACTGAAAAATTTAATTGAATCTTATTGAATTTTGGTTACTTTCAGAATAATTTAGTGAGGAATAATGTAGGTGGGCTGTTAATCAGAGCTGATTCTAGAGGAATTGCTACTTCGCTTCGTGGATGGATACATAACAACCTGTTCTTTGAGAACCACGACCTACCGTGTCTTAAAGTGGAAGGTACATTCAATTTAAATTTACGTTTTGGATCTTTAACAACCACTCAAGAATACTAAAACCAATAGTGCAAACATCTGTGCAATATTTTACTAGGGCTTACCCGGGGTGCCCGGCAATGGCCACTTGAGGAGGACACCTTGGTTTTAGTCGGTCCGATTCCGACACGCCCACCCCATCGTTGGCCCGATGGGGTGAAGCCCGTGGGGCTTTACACGTGTAAAAAAAGGGTGTTAGGGGTCCTAGTAACATCTTCGGGGGCACGCCAACCTTACTTGCAAGCTATAGAAAAATAGTAGGTACCTACCTTATCTACTCATGGATTATAACCAATACCTGCTCAAGAACTTGCATGTCTATTTGCTATGAAATGAGACCTTTTCGACACTTGCTGATCAACAGACAATGCTCTGGCGAGGACTTTCCTTTGTTGGATTCCTATTCAGACTAGTCGCTCCTGTAATTTTATCTGAAGGTCTTTTACAATACTATTAAAAGATTGGGAATTTTTTACCAGCACGCGTTTTTCCTTCTTCCTACAGTCCCGGGTCTTTTAAGCGGGGCGTGAAAAGCATCTGATGAGGCCGTCAAGCTGAGAGCCACCATTTTAACACTGTCCGTGTCCATAATGGTGACCCTCATTCCTGAGACTTAACCTTTAGCTTATCATCAGGCGGGGTAAAGTCATATTGACGAGACCAATATATGAAAAAAATATTAACAAGACGTTTACCATGTAAATATCTCGCTAATTGTAATGATTTTACTACCATAGATGCCCAAGATCGTGCGCCTGTCTCCCCGAAGGGGTAAGCAGAGCTGTATTACACACCCACTATTCGCCAGTTATGTTAAGGTCCCACTGTAATAGGGCGCACCTATTGCCATGTACCGGGCACATTATTAAGCGTTAATGTAACATTTATTAATGCACACATAACTACGAAAAGTCAACAAAAAGGAAAGCGGTTTGGGCTCTGAGCTGAATGCCTCTGATGCAACTGGCAACTGAGAAAGTAAGCCTGTAGAATATTATTATCCTGATGCCTTTTGATAGTTCTTTATATTTGTCTACAGGCCGGCAGTCGTCGCCGTATCAAGAAGTGACAATCTATCGCAACTACTTCACTCGTAACAGAGTTCGATTTAATGACGTCATTGTACTACGGCAAGTAGTCTCCAACTTTACACACAACTATGTTCATGACAACACCGGTATGAGAATCCTTGAAGTTTCGGGTTTCGCCAAAGTCAGGCTGCCGATCTATCAGACCACATCGCATAATGGATTTTACAAGTACGTATGCCTACTTAAACTTAATCTTAGTCATCCTCATAGCTATTTCCTATTTGCATCCAAAATTTGCACTTCGGAGCCCGAGGTCCGCTTATTGTTTTGATTGTTATGATAGCCCAGTGGCGTACGTAACCGGCTGCTGAGACGAGGTCTCGAGTTCGATCCCCAGTCGTCCCGGGCACACACCTCTGACTTTTCGTAGTTATGTGTGCATTAATAATAAATTTTAATTATCGCTCGCTTAAGAATGTGCCCGGTAGATAGCAATAGGCTCGCCCCCTATTACATTGGGACCTAAACATAACTGGCTAATCGTGGGTGTGTAATACACCTCTGCCTACCTCTGGGCGTGAAGTTATATTATGTTATGTCGGCTTTTGCGGGAGCGACAGCCGTCTGACCTCCAAACCCTGAGAGAAAGCCTGCTCCAGAGCCTGGTCCATTATTTAGCAGAACACCGACTTCCTGGTTGGTTTGGACCTCAAGAATGGTTGTAGGGCACATAGATATGATCAATGCTTCTCACATCCAGAAGGCTGGCTTCTGCATAAAGCACAAAGAATAAAGTATTGCCATACAATGTGGCAATGCTGCCAGTCTTCTGAGCACGATGCCACAGGAGGCATGCGATGTGGACGATTTCCATGCTGCATTTTACGTTTAGGTTTCTTTTAATTATTTATTTTATGTTTATTATCGTCATTTATAAGTACAACGTCCAACTTATAATTTCTTAAAACTGAACATCGACAATACTAGAGAAAATAGTAGGTAGGTAGGTACCTACCGTACCTTTTTTTTTTTTTCGTGCAGAAATCCCTTCGGATACCCCCCGCCGGCCAGCGGGGGTGGTTATGTCGGGCTCGAACCGACTAAAACCGCACAGGTACCTGGGGGTGGCAGGTGAGGCCACCTGTCACCCCAGCAGAAGCAGGCCGGAACGGCGTGGCGACTAGCGTCCCTTCCCCAAACCGGGGCAAGAGGGGGCACCGTGGTTCCCAAACCCGAGGGGGCCATCTCGAAACCTGAGATGGCCCACGGTCAGTCGGGGTGCGAGGGATATGTTCTTTGGGCAACCTTACACCCGTCTGAAGACCTGAGGCGGCCTGCGGTTTTAGTCGGTTCACGGCCGACATAACCGCTCGGATATCCGAAGGGATTTCCGCACGAAAAAAAATCCAAAAAAAATGTACCTGCCCTACCTATCCATGGAGCATAACCGATACTATACTCAACTTCTACGAAACGATAGCTCTTCGATCGAAACTTGGAACTAAGAACTTAGTCAATAACTGATGAACGGGCTAAAACGACATTTATGAATATCCAATTTATCCGGTCCTTTTTTATATCAACTGTGTTAGGTAACTATAAGAGATGTATTTAGAGCACTGGCACAGAATAGATAATAATACTGGCGTAGCACTGGTCTGCAATACAATAGAAATATACTTAGGTAAACTTGATTTTGTAGGTTTCAAAGTAAAATATAAATTATTAGGTAAAGTAATTACACTTACATCTTTTCTTTTCAGAAACTATGCAACGGACCGCGACGGGCGAGCCACTGTGGTTGCCGGAACAGCTGGCCAGAATTACGTAGACAACATTTTCTTCAACCCAGACAATGATTACGAGATGATTACCGTCAATCAATCAATGTAAGTAGCACTAAACCTAATTAAGTTAATCTTTCGCTGACATATTCCAACCATATAGGTATTTAAACTATCATGGTCACTAACATAAGTATTAGAGTTAACGGGATATTTACCATGTGTTTCTAAGAGTGTCCGATAATTCGGCACTGTTGCAAGCGCCATGATCCGTGATCATTTGTAACACTATTTCATGCTAGTGTTACTCACCGGCTAGTCCAGGTGAGCAACAGAGTGACTTAATCCCAGGGCGCCTTTCACAGAGGTTCTTGGTGGTGCATAGGTCAGCTGATCTCCAATGAAACACAATACTCACAGTTGTACATACATATATTTGCATACACAGAAAACACAGAGTCACAGAAGGTTACACAGAAGTATTACACAAGAAATATAGACATATATAGAAACAGAAGAAGTATACAGAGAATGCTTTTCTTAACACATACAACAATCTTCTCCACAAGGCAGCATCACCTAATTATTGGCACAGTTCAACATATGCAATAATAATTATAGGAATGGATACATGACCTTATTCTGTTCAAGTAATCGGGTGACCGTCAGTGGTGGGGTTCCAGCAAAGCTGCAAGCGCCATGATCCGTGATCATGGCGCTTGCAACAGTGCCGAATTATCCGACACTCTTAGAAACACATGGTAAATATCCCGTTAACTCTAATACTTATATTCCAACAACTAAAATACATTTAATACAGTGTTAACTATAATAAAAATGTTACAAAAATGTCTATTTGTTGAAACTACTTAACGACGCGAATGATACAGCCATGTAAAATACTCTTATTATGTATCTAGTGCCATTTAATAAAATGAAGCTGAACGACTGCAAATTTCCGATCCTACATCACGCAATGAAGATTCTCATGCTGATTAGCATACATAAAACATGAATATTGAACCGCAACACGACAGATGTGATCACGTGATCACATCTGGCCGGAGGAGATCTACCTGGTCGGAGGATCCACTCTGCGTCGGAGGAACCGACTCCATTCACCCCATAGATATTAGTATTTTTGGCTCTGTGTCTCACCCCAATCTTCCACACTGTATTTGTCTGTATTTTCCAGTATTCTCTAAAGCGCCGTACAAACAAAACGGACGCGCGTCTTATATGTGTCTTTGTAACATCCTGCGCACCCCTTAACGTCACCGCGCCGGGTAAGGGGGGGGTTTGGGGTAAAGGGTTGCACGGGGTGTTACAAAAACACATCTAGAACGCGCGTCCGTTCTGTTTCTCCGGCTCCTTACTGTGCAATTTCAACTTCCATTTAGAAGATCTTAATGTTGTATATTTTTTCTTATGGTATCTATCAATAAGTTATTTCATAGAGGGCAGAAGCAAATGGTGTTCTGTTAATTCTACATATTTCGAAGTCAAAAATATATGTATGTTACCTGTTCAATTTAGTTATGTGATGTGATAGAGGGGTTGTAGAAGTATTCAGGGTTATGCACAACTCCAAAGGCAGCCTAACTCTGTACGTAAGCTGTGATTAGCTGACAAACTGGTTTAAATTCATGTGAAATTAGATACATGGATAGTTATATTTCGTTATATTATTTGGTAGCCGTTTATCAAAACACGGTATGACGTCGTTCTTTGTCATTTCATCCAAGTTATCATAGAACTGTTTGGGTATTTAATATAAAGAACTACAGTCAACTACTCTGTTCAGGATTGCATGACTATTCATACTTGATACTATATGTGTTATTGTTGCATGAATGTTACAGACGTAATTATATTTAAGAAATATTTATTTGCATGTTTTTGTTGCATGACTTCCCGGACCATAGCTTTGTTGACTATAATCCGAATGCTGCAAGGTGAGTCTCAATTTTATTGTATCTAATAACTTATAATGTAATGCTTTGCATGCTGATATACCTACCTACTATCTCCTCGCCTACTAACATGTTGCAACCTGAGGCTGAACTTCACCGGTAAAAATTCGATGAATTCAACTGAATTTTCACGTTTTACTTAATGAAATTCATTGGGTAAAAGTGCTAACGCAGTTTTTATTAAACGCGATCAAATTCATCAGTGAAATACAGCCTAAGTTTTTATGCTGTGTTATTTTTCTTTATAAACTTCGGTGTATCGGTTATCGACTATTAAACACAAATCAATATAAAAACTATATCCTGTTGTTGGTCATTTTATTGTTCAGTTGTGAGTTATGAAGGAAATAACATCTATAATTACTACGGGCATTTCGGCTTTCACTATTTAGAGTAAATTTTGCACGAGGAAGTCATTAGTTCTCTTAACATAAGGGAATGTCATCGCTTCAAAAAAGAGCTTAGCAAGACTATTATCCTTCTTATTAAATGAATGAATGAACGTTCTCAGAGTTGCACGTGGTCAATATTACTCACAGGGAGTCACTTCTGCGTAAAATGTGCGTTCCTACCATAGATAATCTGCTCTATAGCTCCTACCAATAGCTACATGCCACTTGTTACATTGTTAAAACTAGGACGGTTACCAGCTTCGCAATCTACCCAAACTTAAGCGTAGCGAGATTTGCCTATCCAACAATAGGTCAACGTGACCGGTCGACTTTTTCCATTGATTTGGTTTTTCGGTGATTATTCCTCGATGGTAAGACCGATCTGGACATTCGACCCCTTACGACACTCGGTAATGTCTACTTGATCACCGTGGCAAATTTGGTCGAGATCGGTCTAACGGTCTCGGAAGAGTATCATTTGTTTGAAATGCAACTTTGAAACGAAAGGCGCTTCGCTCACCTTCGGCTCGCTACGCTTAATGAATCATATTTAGTGGATATGAGTTCAAACTAAACAAATATTTTATACTTGAATGGAAATGCAATGCAAATATAAATAGTTTGCATACTTATAATCAAAGTATAGGCAACCAAAAAGTTACCTGGTTAAGCCACTTGATATGGCACACAGGACAAATAAACATGTAAACCTACTCAGTTATTTCTTTGGCCGTGTGTGCCTAATAGCACAGCTAGTAGTAATAAAATATATGTTAATAAGTAGGTGTCTTAGCTACTTATTAATATTATTTAGAAAACAACCACCTTGTCGTGAATACGAAAAATACTTTTCCCATGTGGGAAAAGTCCACGACACTCAACGCAGTGACAGCTGACGTCAACATCTGTACCATCAAGTATAAAATGATGGTATTCCCTCAATTACTGCTTCACGACAGATTGCCCTAAATAATGTCTCACTCAATTAACAAAGGCCTAGCAAGAATTATTCATGTCGCTAGAACGTCACTCATTCCACTAGTATTTTTAATGTGAGGTCTATCTTAGTATCTGCGGTTGGGTGTGTGATGCTAACAATTTCCTAACCGCAAGTGTTGTATGATTAATTAAATTAATAATATTGTACTACGTAACGAAAAGTAGGCAACCACTAAACTGAATCATTAGTTGTTATTGAGTGCTTTGTGAGAACTAACGTTTTATTAGACTTGTGAGAAGAGTTTAAAAAAGAATGTCAGTTAAATTTGTTATTGTTAGCTAATGATTATTGTATCGTGTAGTGCCACAAAATAAATGAATACAGAAGTTCAGCTTCGAATGCTCACGCTCGCGATACGCGGGAGTGCGTGAAACTTTGCCACCCCATTTCGTAAGAAGGTATGGTACACATAAAACACTACAAGATATAAAACAACAACAAGTATAATAAGAGCAATGGGTAGGCCGGTTCGGCCCCGTAGCCGAAACAGGCTTCAGACGAAAAATGAAAGAATTCACTGAACTGAAGGAAGGTAAGGCTGCACTGATGGACATAGTACGCCAAACCATGTCTAGCGAAAAATGAACGAAGTCTCTGAACTGAAGGGAGGTTAGGCTGCATTGCTAGGTACCGTACGGCAAACCATGTCTAGCGAAAAATGAACGAAGTCTCTGAACTGAAGCGAGGTTAGGCTGCATTGCTAGGCACCGAACGGCAAACCATGTCTAGTAGTTACAATTGCATGACATACTATGGAGCCATTGCCACTCTGAACTGAAGGGAGGTTAGGCTGCATTGCTAGGCACCGTACGGCAAAACATGTTTAGTCGTCCTTATTGCGTGACATACTATGGAGCCATTGCCACGATGCTACCGTTAACTCCGGTTCACCATGGTACCTGATACCACTGTGAAACTAGACCGTGTTAAAATTCTTGGAAATACACCCTAAGACACACACACGCTTCGATACATTAAAAATCCATCAGGGTTTCTGGAGATTTACTTCTTAGGCTACAGCCGGGAAATAGACCCCCATGGCAATAGACCGGGTAATGATTTTAATATTTTATATTCAGTTATATTCAGAACTTTCTTAGCTGGTTTACTCATTTATAAATTCACCGTTCAGTGATAATCAAATGAAATAATAATTCAGTCAAAGCACGGGCACTCGCATATGGTTTTGTGACGAACTTACACAAGATCCTACTATATTCTTATATCAAATCAGTAGCTTAGTGGATAAGGAGCGGCCTTACGATCGAGAGGTCCCGGGTTCGAGTCCTAGCCATTACGGTACCGACGTGAACTCACTCCCTAACAAAGCAATTTAGCTTAGCTGGACGGAATCTTTTCCTACATGTGTACGTTAAACACGTGCCTTTATTATTACTCGTTGCACCTATAAAGCCAACCTTCATATTTATTTGCTTTGTGCGTTCTTTAGCTTTATAAACACAATTCGCTTTCAATTTTACACAAATAATTAAGTAAGACTTGAGTAAATTGTTCGAACTAATTTCCTTTTAAAATTTCAGTGCCCTTGATCTGTCGCGGACTCGCATCGACGCAAAGCACAATTTCTGGAGTTACAACGAGACCCTAGCAGTTGCAGGAAGGATAAGAGATCAAAGTGATAACCCTCTGTTACTGGAGGTGGACTATAGGCCGTTCTATATGAATAATCAAACAGTGCTAGGTGGGGGGAAATGTCCACCGGGATGGGACGCAATAGCAGGGACCTGTTACATGTATGTGGGAGCACCCATGACGTATGAAGAGGCGAGAACGTTCTGCTTGGTGAGTACACACCTCAACTCACCTTAATTACCGACTATTGATAAGTACAACATACATATTTATTAAAAGATATAGGTACGTTGTATCTTTTTTTTTGAGCTTCGCTTGCTCAGCTCTTATACCCGGCATAGCCGTTTGTTAGTGGCTGAACTCCTCCGTAACCACTCGCGCGATGTTGACCAAATTTACCACGGTGATAGTGTGGACACTGAGGAGTGTTTTGAAGCGAGATTATTCATGTCCGATGTACCATTGAATCACCGAAAAACAGTTTGACGAGCGCGCGGCCTTAGCCAAGCGCGCGACCGTAGTAAGATGTCTTATTTTCAAATAAGAGTCCTGCTGGCTCAGTTCAATTTATTTCAGTCACACCCTGCACTGAATTCCTAGGTATATAGTAACATGCGCTCGCTTGTCTACATACACGTGGTTGAAGTGTATTATCGTCAATTTGACGACCTCTGTGGCGCAGCGGTAGTGCGTTTGACTGCGACACAGGTCGCGGGTTCGATTCCCGCTCAGTGCAAATATGTATATTTGCATTAGTCTGGGTGTTTCTATGTATAATATGTATTTATTTACAAAAAAAAAAGAATTTAAGTATGTTTATCCGCATTCTGGAACCCATATGACAAGCTCTGCTTAGTTTGTGTGTAGATGGCGTTGTGTAATTTGTCCTAGAATATTTATTATTATTTATTATAATCCAGCATTTAATCTTTCAAGACTCTTGCCACTGATGATTCCCAGAAAACAGAAAACCTGATATTACCGCCTAACCCGAGCATCGACGCCACTGTCTCACTAACGTTCTAAAACTTTGACGCATTGTATTGCATTTAATCTAAACCCTATACTGGTATTCCCAAACTAGTTTCTTCCAAATAAAAAACAACCCTTATCCACATCCTTTTTAAACAAATCAGGTTTTTATCTACGTTTTTTTTTTCTAGTCGGACAACGCGTCGATGCCGTACGTGACAGGCAACTACGCGGCATTATACGAGTTCATCAGTAGACAAAACCAATGGTTCCAATATGGTGAACGGGTGTGGGTCAACCACATAGATTACGTCACACAATGCACGTCTTTCGCGTTCTCAGATGTGGAAATTACTGACTGCAATCAGAAGAATGCTTTTATTTGTGAGATTGGTAAGTAAAGCTTATAAAAAGAGAGTTTTTTAGTTTTTTATACTAATAAGTTCCATGCATTAAGGCCCACGGGAAGATGGTGACCATGGACGGTTGACATATCTTCCTTCTAAGAGGAGGGGGAAAGAAAACAGAGAATATGTAAAAGGAAAGGAAGATGCTTCAAAAGTCGTTATTAAGTCAGAGGGTAGTTACTGCCCTGGTCCTAGGGCCCGTAACATAGTAAACATGATTACCTACAAAATAAGTTTAAAATTTGACTGGACTGTTTATATCGTCCACGGTTCTGGCGGTCTACTCATCTTAGGTGCAGAGTATAGCTTAGAACAGGTTTTGACGGAAGTTTACGCGAATGTCACACATTGAAATAAAACTATTTTTAACGGATTCTATCGCGATTTATTTGATGTTATTTTATATTTTACATTGATCCCGACGTTTTGGTTGCTTTTCAGCAGCCATGGTCACGGGGAGACTCTAGAGAAAATAACCTCAAATGAATCGCGATAGACTCCATTAAAAATAGTTTTGTTTCAATTAGAACAGGTTTTTAGAAAGGTACGTAACAAGAAGTGACGGTAGTGCATTCGTCTGCTATGACAGGGGGCGCGAGTTCCATTCTCACTCAGTGTAAATATTAGAACTCATGTCTCATAACACAAGTTAGTTAAACTATACTTTGGGTCTAGACAGCGCTGTGTAAAATATCGTAGAATACTATTATTTATTATTATAATTAATAAGGTAGGTAGGTACCCTACACTATTCCAGCCAAATCAAATAAAAAAATATTATACCGAATTTCGACATTCAAAAGAGCGATGAACGGTAGCCCAAAAGTACCGAAACGCGACTCACGTTAGTGCGAAAGACACCCATCGTTATGATCATGTGTGTGTAGTAGTCTTTCGTTGAAGTATAGTGGGTTAGGTTAGACCTGTGGCCCCAACAGAGCGCGTGCCCCGGATCATAACGATGGGTGTCTTTCGCACTAACGTGCATCGCACTGGAAAACATTCGATAAAGTGTGAGTCGATGTGGCGCACTTTCGCACTAACGTGAGTCGCGTTTCGGTACTTTTGAGCTACCGTTCATCGCTCTTTTGAACGTCGAAATTCGGTATGACAGTCATATTAAGACGCTTCTAGAATTTTGAAATAAAAGAAAAATTTGCCTCTTTCAGATCCAAAGATACAAATCGACCCGATGTCGTGGCAGGGCGACATGTTAGCAGTGGCGTTTATCGGTGTGTTGTTGACTATGGTGTTACTGGTGGGAGCTGCTCTTATCTGCTGGTATTCGAAATCTAAACACAGGTTAGTACGATACTATTAAAATTTCTTAGACTCCATTTTTTTTTCATTTATACAGAATGCCGTGAGGCGAAACCGGCCATGCTTAATAAATAAGTATTCTGGAAAATTACAAGTGATTTAATTTAATATGTCGACAACTATTAGAATTAGATAAGTTCATAATAAAAGTCTCTAAAATTGACCAGATGGTAAAATATTTTATCCCACTATATACATTTTTTTATCGTACACCACATTGGAATAACAGCCTAATATTGTTATTGATATAAAAAAAATTCACAGACATGTCCAGAGATTGGAGCGGCGAAATTCTATACGCCAGTCGCTCCATTCGGTGCGGTCCATTGGCAGCATCAACGGTGGCTTCCCTGACACCCCATACAGAAGAAAATTGACTCAAATGGTGATTTGTTATTACTTTTTTATGTTTTCGTTACTTAGTACTTGAGTATAGAAAACTAAACCTGTGTTGCTGCAGCTACAGTGTTGTAAGAGGGTTGCAGTTATACGTACTTAGAATACTTACATACATTTTGTAAATACATAACATAACTTCACGCCTGTATCCCCGAAGGGGTAGACAGAGGTGTATCACACACCCCACGATTCGCCAGTTATATTTAGGTCCCAATGTAATAAGGGGCGAGCCTATTGCCATCTACCGGGTATATTATTAAGCGAGCGATAATTAACATTTATTAATGCACACATAACTATGAAAACTCAGATGTGTGTGCCCGGGGCGACTGGGGATCGAACTCGAGACCTCGTCTCAGCAGTCCGTTACGTACGCCACTGGGCTATCGTTGCTTTTTACATACATATTATAAATCTAAACACCTAGACTAATTTCAAAATACATACACATGCATAAAAATCTTTGCATGGGCATCGAACCCTCGATCTCGTGATATAAGAACTCATCAATAACTGAAAGAATGTACTTATAATTCCTGCAATTGTCTACAGAGCACCCGGTCTACCGACACACTAACAAAAGGATCAGACTACAGAAAGATGCTAGCATCTGCTGCATCAATGGAATCTATGGAAAAAAGCCAATTCAATTCGTCCCTGGAGGACAATCAGAGCTTTGACATTTACGAGGCTCACAACCCAAACACAAACATCATGCCACTCACACACACTACCTTTGTGAAGAAACCCGCCACACCAGAATACTCAATACCACAGCCAAACAATAATAGACCTTATAACAACTTAGGCTTTAGAAACGACGGTTATAGGGATAATTCGGGCGCAACGAGCGGTGCACCATCAATAAACACGGTTGCTACAGAAGAAATACCAATACTTCATCATCCTGAAGGATTCAGATCGCCACCAGATGAATACGCCATGTCTCCCAACGATAGTTCGTATTACACATCAGATACTTTACCGTTACGGGACAGTGAAGACGGTGATACTCTCAAGAGGCAATTAGAGAGGGCTGGGAAGATATACGGAGCATACGGCGCTCCGGGAAATAGCTACGGCGCACAACCCAAACTATCATTTCTAATGGAGTTAAGGTCTAAAATGCCAGAGCAACCGCAGCCGGGAGCGATTCCTACGACTACGTTCGGACAAAGGAATAATGTTGCAGGTTCGTTTATAAAATATTTAACTACATCAGAATTGAAATGCGATATGAATTTCTTCGACTACTACCTACATGTCTTTCTAATACGGTGTAATATATACCTAATAAACATTTTAAGCCCATTTGGTCACTAAGCAAATTAGATTTTTACATAATAGACTTTCTGTTGTAAAGAGGGCTTAGGAATTATATGAGTAGATAGTATATATATACTTATTATTTTATACCTATACTTAGGTAAGGACTTGTTTAATTCTTACAAGTGTAGGTTGCGTTTACATTCACAATATTTAACCGATTTAAAAAAAAGTCCTCTTCTCAGTCTGCAATGTTTGTCTGTGATTATCTCACATTTGTTGGTACCGATTTTGATGCGGAATATATAATATTCACATTTAAAAACTAATCGAACACAATTCTAATTAGAAAAATATAATAAGTTAACGTTCTTTATAGTATAATCCAATATATTGGACGAGGTCCAATATATTAGATAAAAAAATATAATTGAATATACCTATACTATTACAGATCAGCAACAATACTACGAAGACAATTTACCCAGTCCGCCCCACCCACCGCGATACTCCAGCGCATACGACACCACCATTTCAGATAACATACCGAGCTACGACTCCAGCCCTCAGGATCTGTCCAGAGAATTCGATGACTCGTCACTACATGAACTTCACCACAGATCGAAATCTGAGGCTTTACTAGAGACGAATTTCGATTTTGAAGACTCCGAAACTAGCCCTACCCCGATGTCAGAAGCAAATCGGTCACACAGTCAACCTTTAGAAACATCAATGTGAAGCCTAAAGACCAATATCAAATACTAGCATGGTGGAACCGAATGTTACTATAAAAATGCTTATTTCTATATATACCTACTACTAGACAAGCTGGTAAAAACAAAAATTGTGTCACGGTTCTTGGGCGAGGCCGGAATGAATTTTTAATTTCGAATTTGGAACGGAACGCAAAAACTAGATTTTTGACACCTATATAATATATCGACATAACGCGTCTTTGTTGTTATATGACAGATACAAAAAGTTAGTGATCGGGTAGTGGTCGCGATACCAATTTTTTTTTATTATGTACTACCAATCTAACAGTAGGTATACACAGAAATTGTCAGTGGTGGCAATGATCTTATATAAAAATGAGGTAGACAGGTTATAAAACTAACTTTTAACGGATTCTATCGCGATTTATTTGATGTTATTTTATAATTTACATTGAACCCGACGTTTCGGTTACTTCCGTTAAAAACTTGTTTTATTTCAATGTGTGAGATTCACATAAACTACCAACAATATCATATAGAAAGGTTATCTCAATACTAGCGCAATGTAAAATTTACCGCGTTGTATGACAGAAGTCATACTTTGGTCTCATTCGCACTTACAGATTAGTGCATGTCCTTTTGTATTCGTGCTCTGAGGTAGTCTAATTACCCTGGTTTTGAGTGACCATTTTCCAAACGCCAGTGCTGTATCTACTTCTTTTTAATATTTAATCAATGTGTTATGGATAGTTAGCTAAAAGGAGTTGAACACACCATTCTATTGTAAAAATAGGAAGCAATGAAAAGACTGAGTTATGATGTCTTGGTAGAGATATTTTAAGTTTCTCGCATTTAGTCATACGTTTTGTCTAGAAGTGCCTTGTAAACTTTCGACATTCCATTCTTTCTATCCTGTTCTTGTAGTTAATTGTAGTATATTTGTATGTAAAAAGTATTATAAATCTAACGACTATTCAAATTACCAGAGGTGATCGATCTCATAATGAAATAAACAAATTAAATTCTAATGTTGTATGCCTTATGGGAACATGCCTTATTGTTAAGTTATAAGTAATTTACATCAGTGTAGTAAAGAATAATGTTGGTATCTATAAAAGACAGACATTTTCGTAAGTAATTACTTATTGTTTTATGACGCAATATTAGATACGTATTTTGCATCTCCGTCCTAAAATGTTGACCGTCTTATGAATGTTTATTCAACAATTTTTAATGTAGAGTTAATAGTAACTAGCATTAAGACACACAGTCTTTCCATATAAGATAGCTAGTTACGTAATTTTAATATTATGTTGTAGGTTCTTTATATATGTTATTATATACGTTTTTATTGAGTGTGGCAACAAATTTAAGCATTCTCATCTTCTATTCTTCTGATTATTCTATCTATTAGCTCACAATCTCCTTTTTTTACGAAAACATGACTATCCGTCTGTGACCATGTTTATCTTACATCACGGTAATCTGTGTTTACACAGTTTTTAATTTATTTAATTAAATATTTACTTTCTAAGTTTTATACTTCATAACAAAATAATGACCTAATATTCATGCTTTAAACGTACATTATACAAGATTAGTGAAATATAAATTGCATAAAATAGTTTATACGACGAAATAAGTAAATAGAATTTAATGAAATCATTAATAAAATTCGTTACACTATTTTCATAATTGGTTTTTTATTTGACATCCTGATCGGTGCTTTAAACCTTCAAAGGGCTGTCCACTGCAAGTTATTAGGTAAGTCTTCGTAGTAAACTACGCTCAAACTGTGTTTTAGAAATAACAAAAAAAAAAATAACGTAACCTATAGTAACTTCAGTAACGTTCTCGTTATAATTTCCAAAGAAATTGCTTGTAGGCTTTTCTTTGCCGCACCATAAAGACTAAGAATTCATTATCAGCACACGTGTTTTCTTCTTCCTACAGTCCTGGGTCTGCAGGGTATTAATGGTGATCCTCATTTCTGAGACTCCTGAGACTTTAGCCAACCATCAGGCGAGATGAAAGCATCGCGCAACCATTAAAAAAAGGTAGGAGGTAGGACAATTATGTATATATTAAGACTGCAAAAAATTATTTCGGCAACTACTTTAGATAAAAAGTTATAAAGCGTTGATCATATAAAAAAATCGAATTAATTAAACCGAAAGTACGTAAATGATAAAACGTAATGCATATCTAAGTATAAGATAATGATGGATTAAATAAAACTAAAGGTTTATTGGTTATTAAATACATCGATTTATTGACAGACACATATACAATGCTCGTATATAATGCTAGTATTCCTAAAGAAAATGATGGGATTCAATTGTCGTCTACAATAACATCGTTTAAAAAATGAGCTGGTAAACGGATCTCTTCCTCTTGGTTTCTCGCCCACCCTAAATACCACACTACACACATAATGTGGGCACAGCAACCAAGAGTGCGCTTACCGCTTAGACAACTGCAATAGTAGTTTTCTATGGCTTCTCTGCCGCTTTTCTCTCTATCTACTAAAATGTACGAATAATATATTTTTCACCTAGTATGTCTAGATTGTATTCGACATCTTAGCAGCCAAACATTTGTTGCTGTGATGCCGTACCTGCCTAGGCCTGTAACATCGGGATCCCTATACGTTTCTATATTATAGAGACCTTGTCGCACATGCTACGCATAATAGCTGCGGGCTAGCTTCACTTGGTATGTACCAAGTGCAAAAATGGTTAAATCCTCCTCAGTCAGCAAAGGAAAAGCACTTATGTTAGGTTGGTTTCCTATAATGCTATCGAAACTAACCCGTCTACGATTAAGGTTGTTGGCTAGGACATACTCTGTAGGTTATTTGGTTGGTTCATTCTTTGGTTTATAACCTCTATAAATGTTTCAGCGTGAACGCTATCTGACAATGGTTCTCTGCAAGCATTCAATAATGCAGCACCTATTCTAAAATCTGTCCTCATATGAGGCAAAGCACGATTGAAAATATCTTGTCGGAATAGTTTAAAATCGCGTTTGAACCAACCATTTATAACTTCAATAACCCAGCGGCACATAGTAACCAACCACTTGTTCAGTCGTCAATTGATCTTCGTCTCGATTTTTTGTTTTCGGTAAGTGAGCTTCATAACCATAGGCATGTAAGTCGTCGATTACGTCGCCAAACCCACGGTCTAAGATGAACACATCTCCATGTTCAAAAAACCAATGGAAAGGATTTCCTTCGTCGTCAATCATAGTATTTTTCATTATTTGTGCATCTGATTCTATGGCTGAATATGGCCCAAAGGCATCTAAAATGTGGCCATCGCAGCACACTATTAAAAACGGTTTCAACAAATTCGTGTATTTGTGTAGACTGTATGATCGCTTTTGGAATGAATAGTTTGCGGACTTTTGTATATATATATAAGTGGCGTCTGCTATCTCAATTGCCTTTCTGTTTAAGGCATTTGCATTTCCAAAAATTGCATTTGGAACTTGTAGGTTTCGTTTAGCTACATCAATTCTATTGAGATGATCATAACCAAGATGCCGGGGAACGAAGTCCAGTAAAAGAGTCTCTGGCGAACGTTAAATGTCGTTCTAGGGTTCTACGGCTCATATTAAAAAGCGTCGCCAGCCTTTCATTTGCTTCACCGCTTCGCAGTTTCATTAAGTAGCATGCCAAAGATGTTTTCGGGCGTGTTGATCGTTCGACAATGAAGGAGTTTGTTCCAAAATATTCATAAATTGGTCTCGACTAACGCCTAAATAACATGAACCCAAATGAAGTATACATCCGTATACTTCATTTGGGTTCATGTCATCTATTTTATCAAAATCTAGTATAGATCCTCGAAGCACCGCGATTTTCATGAGGCTCATGATATGCACAAAATGTGTGACATTGAAGTCGTGGAGCAAGTTAGGGCTGTCAATTATTTGATCCCAATCAGTGGATACCAAATGATGATCGCAAACTCTTGCACTATTTGGAATATAAAAACTAAAATGAATCAAGAATGTCACTTTAATGTTATCCGGAATCCTTCGGAGATCCGTTCGTCTGCAGTTTTCATACATACAACGCGTTGCTGTATTAGGGAGTCTTGAATATTCTTCAATATAGGGGTGAGTTTTTAAGGGTAAAGAATGGTTTATCTCGATTTCCGGCAAAACTACAAGTCCTATGGAAAAAAGTTAAATGACAAAGTTGTAGGTAATAAAAAGCAGGGATTGAAAACGGTTCCAAAATACCTGTAAAATACCGGTATTTTGGGGTTCTGGTACCTATACCGGAACAGGAACCAGAACCTAAATTGGAACCTTTATTTTACCGGTTCTTTGGCAAAGCGAGTCTAAACTTGTTTTTTGAGGTGCGGTCGAGTGACAGGCGCGATGCAGCGCGCGGCGGAGTGTGAGGAGACGGGAGTTTGTAGGAAATCACATTTGTATTGGTGTTTGGTGGATCTTCTGTTACCAACGCGCGCGCCAGTCGCTAGTATTCGTATTGATAAAATTATTGTTTTAAAATTACATAATCTATACATATAAATAAAATTGAAGTGTCTGTTTGTAATATTGAAATAAACGTTTTTTACTACATATGTATATGAATATATATACGGTACATACAAAAATACAACATTTTTGACAATTTTTGTCTGTCTGTCTGTTTGTTCCAGCTAATCTCTGAAATGGCTGGAGGATGGAGGAGTAACTTAGGCTACTTTAATTTTTTTTAAAGAATTAGGACTCCCAGCGAAATAAATAAAACCCAGATCTAAGTCCACGCGAACGAAGTCGCAGGCACAGCTAGTTTAAAAATAAATACTAAAAGACAAGGACAGAGATGGAGCCGGCGCTGTTGTGCGAGCGAAATCGCGTTGGCTGCCGAATGTCGCCGAATGAACGCAACCACAAACATTGTATTATTAAAACACTGTTTAGCTGCACAAGTCATTTTGAACTGTATTTATTACAAAAATAAAAAGAGTGTACTTTAGACCACAAGAATGAAATAAAACTTTAAACGCATATACGCGTAAGGTAAAGGCACCTAATACCGCCTGTTTAAGCCATGCTCATCTTGACATACAAAAAATTAGCACATGTTCAATAACTAGAATATTTTTTTATTATTTTTCAGGTGCTGAAATGAATGATCTTTTTACTCGATTATAGAAATAACTAGCAAGCATAAAAGAAAAATATTTATGAAATGGGCTCACCGACCCCATGCATGTGTAAAACCCTAATACCGGTTTTGTGGCACCTATTACCGACTGCTAAATAAATTAAACAATTCAAGTTAAATAAAACGCTTCTTTATGTTTAATTACATTATCATTTGGTATTATTAGAAAAAAACAACATTATTTTAATTAACCAGTTCTTAAAAGTTAAAGTATGTGTAAACTGAATATGTATGTGCCTACAGTTGACAAAAGAGATAAGTACACCTTTTCATATACATTTGTATGGAAAGGTGTCTACTTGTCTCCTTTGCCGACTGGATGATGATAAGGAAAAATTAAAAAGAGTAAACATCTACTATTACTAAACAAATGAACGCTCTTGCTTCGAACTAATTTACTATAGAATCATAGTATGAGAGCCCATGATATCAATCCTAGTTCGATCACATTGATAGATGATATATATATTATTAGTCTCGTCTTTAGTGGTAGAACACGAAATGGCTATGCTGCTGCCAGGCTAAAAACCTGGTGGTGATACGGAAAATCAGTTTTAACTAGCTAAAAAATTTCGATGTTTTATATGATGAGATTACCAGAAAAAACCAGGCTCATGTGCAAGATCATTCAAATTCAGTGTATTTCTAAACACTGGCGAAAGTGATGGCAGCAATAATTATAAGTCGCAAAAAGGTGCTAACGCACTATCGTTCTCAACGATAGATAGACACATTGATGTAATATCATGTTACTGCTGTCATCAATTTCGCCAGTATTTAGAAATGGCAGCAGTGGCAGTTCATACACACAATTTGAAGATCTTTCATAAATGAGCATGGTAATCTTCTCATATAAGACATCAATTTTTCAAATTTATTTTTGGTATCGCCACCAGGTTTTTAGCCTGGCAGCATAGCTAATTTCGTGTTCTCCAATTAAATACGCGTCTAATGATACACATTTCATCCGATAATCTGATTGAACTAGGATTGGTGTCACGAGCTCTTATATTATCTCTATCTAGGTACAGTCAGCGTCAATAGTAGCTGATCAAAAACTGAGTTCCAAAAGTATTGACTCTATAATTTTTTTTAATGACCTGAGTTACTTCTTTTTAATACTAGGACGGTTACCAGCTTCGCAATCAACCCAAACTTAAGCGTAGCGAGATTTGCCTATTCAACAATAGGTCAACGTGACCGGTCGACTTTTTCCATTGATTTGGTTTTTCCGTGATTATTCCTCGATGGTACGTCGGACATCAACTTTCGACCCATAGAGACACTCAGCAAACTGAGCTTGATAACCGTGCCAAGTTTGGTCAAGATCGGTCGAGCCGTCTAGGAGGAGTATGGTTTCACGCGAAAACCCGATTTGTGGAGAAAGACGCTTCGCTCGCCTTCGGCTCGCTACGCTTAATTAATCACTCGCGTTAAGGTTTCAAAATAATCAAAAAAACTATTTTCAAAATAAGCTGATTAAATTTTTTTTCCATACTCATAACTATATTGTGTTCTTAAAGTGACTGCTATTTAATTGAATCAAAATAGTCAGACAAAAGGGGAAGTGGTATTATTCAATTATTAGCAGCAGTGTCGGCAGGTCGAGTGTGATGCCCCTGGTGTTGTACATGTCTATAGGCCACGGTAACCACTTTCCATCAGGTAGGCCGTGCGCTTGACTGCCATCTAAGTGGTATAAAAAAGTGCTATTCTCTAACTTTTTACTAGTCGACGAGCCCGCAGCAATCGACCAATCACATCATAGAACAAGGTTGTGCTCGCCGACGATTCTATGATGGGATTGGTCGATTGCTCTACGACGAGCCAGAAGCGCTGTGTTCGTCGACGAGTGAAAGTTAGAGAATAGCACTGCTGTTCGATGTAGTGGGACCACGGGCCCTTAATGGAATAATCACATATTTGAGAATTAAAAAAAAAGTAATTAATTTTCGCGACCGATGCTTTATTGTAAAAAAAAACATAAACTTTAAAATTAACATACCACTTATCTACTAAAAAACGTTTACATTGTAGCTAAAAAAAAATTACACTTGCATACTTGCATAATTAAAGTTCAAGGTTTTCAATGGCGTTTTTAGAATCGGGTATGGCCTCCTGCATTATCTATAATACACTGAAGACATTCCCGCATGGACATGACCATGTTCTGACATGTATACATTCCTCTATAGTGTTCCCATAACTCGAATACATGATTACAAATAGCGGTTGCAGTGCGAGGAGTTGACGGATCCCAGTTTTGCACCATCAATCCCCACATGTTTTCAATTGGATTTATGTCCGGAGATTTAGGTGGAAATGGCAAAGCAATAATTTCGTCGTTGTGCTCTCTAAACCATGCTCTGGTCAATCTTGCAGTGTGTACGGGTGAATTGTCGTGAACAAAATTAAACGGATCGATGCCTGGATAACAATTTCTAACAGTTGGTATCAAAACGTCTTCTTGTCAAAATTTCTGATACTTTTGATGGATAGTTTTTTTTGCATTATGAAAATATTAATGTACCAAACACTTTTGCGACGCGATTTTGTCAGACTATTGTGATATATCTTGCAATGCATTTCTTTTGGACAATTCAGATACTACGCTACTATTGATGTTGACTGTACGTTAAAAACTACAATATTACATGTGGGTCGGTTTTAGGATTTTTCTAACCTGTTACCGACCCATTAAAATTTATATTTACTACGTAATTTTATTACTTTTATGTACATATATATGGTTATGATTGCAGTAACCATGAATATTTAATATTAAACATATAAAGCTTGCTCTAATAAAGCTCTAATAAAGCTTGACATACTAAGATATTAAATTGGTATAGCCCACTATTTATTAATAGACGCCTTATAACAAAAAAAATTGAAATTAACATACTTTGTAAAAACCCAACAATGCCATGGGTTGCATTAGGAATAAAATTGTGAATATGGCTCCTATTACCGCCACTTTTTAATATTGAATTTTAGGCAAATTAAAGCTATATGAAATGTGTGGGATCTTCGGAGTCCGACGAGAAACTATTAATTTTGAAAATAAAAATTAAATTAAAATTTGAAGTCGCTGGTGCTTGTGTTTGTAGCTTGTGTGCGTAAGCACACAAGCAAGTCATGAATGTGTGTATTACAAATACATCTTTATTTTCTCTAAAGAAAACATTTGATTTACATACAACAGCCTAAAATGACGATTTTATGAATGGGTCGGCGTTTGGTACCAATTTTAAGGGGTCGGTATTGGGTGCCTTTACCTTACTTACTTTTATTATCCATCTTGGCGACAATCTATGTAGTTGTAAAGTTCCAACACACTTGTGATTATGTTAACAAACAAGGTAGACGCGGAAACATGAATGGCGGCAAAATGACAAAACAACTTGCTTTGTCTGGCTCGGCCGAGGCACGAACATCTATAAATTTTGGTTATTCATTCCCTGCTCCGAACACACATCCCCTCTTCCGTAAGGAACCTTTAAAATGGATGACAAGGAACCGGTATAACATCATCCGATTTAAAGGTTCTAGGAACCGGTATTTAGAACCGGTACATCGGAACCCAAACCGGAACCGATACCGGAACCGGAACCGTACCGAAAAGAGGAACCTTTATAAGAACCTAAATGTAGAACCAGAACCGAAATTGGTACCGGTTTTCAATCCCTGATAAAAAGATATGCAACTTTTGTATTTCAATTTTTTCACATAAGTAATACACATTCGTGTGGACGGTCTTCTCTTGGCTGCGCAGCTCTATCTGCCCGTTGCCAGCATGGTCGACAAATGTACTCCTGGCCATTGTATTGTATCTGAAAATGAGAGTATTACAATTAGTCAAAACGCATAGTTATTTTCATTGAACGCTGTTCAAACAAAGCGAAATATAAAGAAAAATATTTTACTCGATTGCCTAAGCAGTATTAATTATCTCGCTTACTCATACATAAATACCGATACTTCTATCCCGTTCTCGCCCCGTGGATCAAACGGAACGACAACGTCGCCGCGTCGGTAACAGTTTACTTACTACTTACAGAGAAATGTAATCTCAATGCGCGAGAATTAAAACACTGTGACCACCTCAAGTTAAACAGTACTATATTGTTGACGTGACAACTAAGAAATAATGATTTCGTTTGATGTACTTACCTGATGTTCAGAGGTAAGAGCTTCAAAGATATATTGGCCTACAGCGGGATGTTCTTCAAACCGAGCACGGGTTATTTCGTATCTTTTTCTGTTTATCACGGATCGATTACATAAAATGCACACTTGGCGATTATCTGCCATTGTTATAGGAATCTGCTTAAAAAAAGTCCAAAAAAACGAGCACAAGTCACCAAGATTGATATTAACAAGTCCGATATGCAAGCCAGAGTCAAAAGAGATTGTCAAACAATAATAATCGCACAGTACTCAACGAAACAAATGTCAACGATGGACTGCGCTGTGCGCTTGAGCATAACGGTAATCGCCGAGTCGCCGAGTGCGAGCGGCGCTCGTCGCTGATTGGTTGACGCATGAAACATGGCGAGACCGATTTTAACAAAGGTTCTTAGACCTCTAATAGAAAAAGTATTGAATATTAGGATACATAAATAATAATGAAAAAAAAAATAGTATTTTAATAATAGTATTTTAACTACATTTTTTTCCCAAACGGTATTTCATAGTACTCCTTGAACAATATTTGTTGTCAAAGATCTCCCCTTTCAAATGACACTAGTTTCATTGATGGCCGCTCATGGGCCGCAATGCCCATTGTCCTTTATAGTTTTTTGAATTTGTCATGTGTCTTATTCAATTTCTAAAAAAAAAACAGTTTTGTATTAAGACGCAAGTAGAATTATATTTTATCAAGCTTTAAGTGCCTTTTTTTTTTTTTTTTTTTTGTGCGGAAATCCCTTTGGATACCCCCTCGTCGGCCAGCGGGGGCGGTTATGTCGGGCTTGCACCGACTAAAACCGCACGCCGTCTCGGGTCTTAAGACTGGGGTGTAAGGTTACCCATAGAGCATATCCCTCGCACCCCGGCTGACCCTGGGCCATCTCCGGTTTCGAGATGGCCCCTTCGGGTTTGGGAATCACGTTGTTACCATTTTGCCACCAGAAAGAGGAGGTCGTGCAACGCGCCGCCACCTCGGCCTGCTTCTGCTAGGGTGACTGGCGGCTCCACCTGCCACCGCCAGGCCTGCGTTCATGGAGGACGGAGGTATTTCAGCGCCCTCCGACGTCTGAATCGCCTCCGTACCTCGCGGGCTCTGTGGATCGAAAGAGACCTGAGTCTCTCCCGGACCCCCACCGACACGTCCTTCTCAAGCATTATTTGCTCGTAGAAGTAGGCGGCGAACCCCTAAACCCTATCTGAAACTTAAATAAAGTAAAGAGCGTAAACTATTCATTCATTCATTTTGATTTTCTATCTATTGTTTAATAGTATTAATGTAATTTATTGGCCAATCAGGATCAAGCTTATTGTTGACGTATATAAAACTGACAGTTGTTGTAATTCATTCATCATTATTCGATCGCCAATAAAGTCAAACTAGACGTTTTACTGTAACTACAAAAATACCAATTTTGTTGTTACATTTATTTTGCTCTTTGTGTTTAAGTGTAACCTATAAATGGAATATGTGTAATCTTTAACAATAAAAGATATTAAGATAGTGATTCAAGACCAAACTATAATGTTTTCGTAGACAAAAACGTCGTATTTTAAAATTTAGAAAAATATTGAATTGTTTTTGTGACAATGGATACTACAGGATCCATCAATACTGAAGCCCTAGAGAATGCAGATCATGAGGATGAAATATTTGACGATTCTGAGGAGAGAGAACTTGTCAATGACTCATGCTCGACGAAGGTTTTGACTCCTATCGAGGAGCCTCGCGATAAATACCATATTGTGTATATACTTTTCTACCTCTTCGGAATAACTTCTCTTGTAGCATGGAATTTTTTGATTACTGCCAATGATGTGAGTATGCTGTGTTGGTTGTTAGTTCAAAGATAAGATTTTCCATAATATCAGACTATGAGTCAAAATCAAAATATCTATAATCGTGTAGGATACAAAGTAACCCTTAGAAACGTCAAGATTGTTCGTAACTATATTTTTATTAAGAATCAAGGTCAGTTCTAATAAAGAATAAACAAATTCTGTGGCAATGGAACATAATAAAACTCAGAACTTGACATTGAATACTACATTTCACTAGAATTTTTACATAATAGCTCTTGTATGTTTCATGATTTCAGTATTGGATGTACAAATTCCGAGAGGTGTCTCCAAGTAATCTAACAAGAATAGTGCGGAAGTCCCAGTTTCAAGCTCAGTTTACATCCTATCTCAATGTTGCTATTGCTATACCAAATTTGATATTTCTAGTTCTTAGCTCCTTATATGGACACTTGTAAGTATTTTTTAGACTAGTAAGATAGCCAACAAGAACACAGTGGACTTGTAGAAGTGGTTCCAGAGACTTATGGATGATTGGAAGATTAATGGTGTTTGCTTGTACCTTGCTGGTGCCCTTCACTAGAAGGAGAAGAGAAAATTTTGCCATAGTAATTATTTTTTTAGTACAAGTTTGAGATAAAAACAACTATTCAGCTTAAGTACATCACAGTTCTTCCCGTTCAATGAAGTTCAGCCATAAAAAGTCTGCTTTTAGTTACCTAAACCTTCTTTAGGACTTTTAAATCTAGGCTACTCTCTCTTGAAGCCGTTTAGGCAGTAGCCCAGGGTTCTGCGGAATATGGGGAACCATAGTCCTTGCACCCCTGATTGCAACTCTGGACAGGTGCTTTAATAAAATATTCTTGTCATATCATAGACATAGGGACCTTTTTATCATATTAATTTGTCCTGTTTGAATCCAGTAATATATCTGAATCATCTCACCATTTCTTTCTCTGTGATATAAAGTAAAGTTGTTGTTTGCAGAGTGTCAGTAAAGAGCAGACTCCAATATTCTCTAATAGTGATTACAATATGCTTTTTGATCACAACTGCCATGGTGCAAGTGAACACAGATGATTGGCAGAATGGTTTCTTCATTCTAACCATTGTCACTGTTGTTATTATGACTGGTAAGTTGATTTTATAATAATAAGTTTAACGTTTACATACAGTAAAAAGGGGTGAATAGAGATAAAATGGCAATTAAAATTTTTTTAATAATTTCTTTTACAACATTTCAAGTATCTAACCAGATATTTAATGACACTAGTTATTATTACATTGAAATAGTCTATATACTTCACTTCAAAGAAAATGATTCCTAAAATTATCTGATAATTTATTCCTATTCATCCCTTAACTAAAAACAGGTGAATAGGGAATTCACCCATTTTAAAACAATAGTTAGAATTGCAGGTACTGTCTACGTGTAGTTTCTTATACTACAATTAGTTTAGTATATAAATAACTGTTAAAGTAACTACTACTTTAAACTGCAGCAGGCTACAAATCATGTCAACAAATACATTTACAATAATAAAACATGTGCACATATCAACATTATGAATGGAAACAATTTTTTTATGAATCAATTGATTATATAATTTGTTTTGTTATTAATTGATAAAAACAATGTAGTACTACACATCTTATTTGTTATGTAGTAATCTACATTTACAATGACAAGTGAATTAATGCAATTCACGATTGTACCGTATTTAATACTACTGTGGTAATCGAGATACCAGTACCTAATTCAGTAAAGGTGATTGCTGAAAAAGCTACGCATAGAATATTGTTTGAATGTCTTGTTAAAACTTCCTTTATCCAAGTGCCAATTCCGGGTCCATTCAAAACTTGCACTGAGATATCTTCGCCAGGGGCAAACTCAAGGAAGTCTCAGGATGACGGTCAGCATTGCAGATACAAATAATACTACAATGGGTGCCCTCGGTTTGTCGGCCTCATCAGATGCGTTTTCACGCCTCGCTTTGAGAACCCGGGATTGTAGGAAGAAGGAAACAGTATGTTGGTCAAGAATTCCAAGTATTTATGGTGCCGCGGTAGCCTAGTGGTATGGGTAATGGACTGCTGAGACGAGGTCTCGGGTTCGACCCCAGGTTTTACCATGGCACACACCAATGACTTTTCGATGCTTTTCGAAGTTATGTATGTATTTATCGCAGGTTTATAACTGCCCGGTTAATGGTTAATAGGCTCGCCACCTATTACATTGGGACCGAAACATAAACTGGCGAAATGTGGGTGCTAGCACCTCTGCCTACCCCTTCGGGGATATAGGCGTGAGTTTATGTTATGTATAGTGCGGCAAAGATGTGTCGAAACCGGTTGGTGTTTGACTAAACTAGCGAGACTAATTCTATAAGTAGTGACTTTATAAAAACATATAGAACTAGAACAAAGGTCAATTTATCATAACGATATCGAACAGATGTGCATTTGACCTACTTCGCCCCGCCACTGACACATTCACAAACCTATTGCATTACTTACCTCAGGTACAATGCAGCACTCTTATCATATTTACATTATTATTATACTTTTCTCAGAAGCTACACCTTTTTTTTTTTTTTTTTTTTCCGTGCGGAAATCCCTTCGGATACCCCCCCGCGTGCCAGCGGGGGCGGTTATGTCGGGCTTGAACCGACTAAAACCGCACGCCGTCTCGGGTCTACAGACGCCGGGGTGTAAGGTTGCCCATAGAGCATATCCCTCGCACCCCGACTGACCCTGGGCCATCTCCGGTTTCGAGATGGCCCCCTCGGGTTTGGGAACCACGGTGTCCCCGTCTTGACCCGGTTTGGGGGAGGGGCGCTAGTCGCCCCACCGTCCCGGCCTGCTTCTGCTGGGGTGACAGGTGGCCTCACCCGCCACCCCCAGGCCTGCGCTCATGGAGGACGGAGGTCGTTAAGCGACCTCCGGCGCCTGAGTTGCCTGCGACGCGCGGCGAGCAAGTTGCGGGCTCGGCGGACCGGGAGAGTTCTAAGTCTCTCCCGGGCGCGCTCCGCCACCTCCTTCGCGAGCATTACATGCTCGCAGAAGGAGGCGGCGGCGGCCCACGCGCTCGCGCTCCGCACCATTGCCGCAATCATGCTGCCGAGCGAGAGGACTCCCACCCCGATGGCTGCCACGAGGTCACGCCTCGGCGCCTCCCACGAAGGGCAGTCCGCCAGCGTGTGCAGCCCTGAGTCCTCGCTCGCGTCGCAGTGATGACACTCAGGCGTTGGCTCCTTCCTGATCCGATGCAGGTGGTCCCCGAAGCACCCCTTCCCTGAGATCACCTGCGACAATCGGTAGGAGAGGCTTCCGTGTCGCCTCTCCAGCCAATCCTCCATGATGGGCCTTACCGCCGCTATTGCGGCGTGCCCTGCGCTTGGTTGCCCAAGTCGTTCCTTCCACTCCACCACGATGGCCTGGCGGAGCTGGGACTGCACGGCCTCGATTTCTCGAGGCTCGGGGTTCCATCCCTGCTCCCGCGCCTCCTTTCGCCACTGGTACAGTTGCGAAAGGGCTCTCGCTTCCAGGTCCCATGGCGGAGTTCCGGCAAGGAGACTCGCCGCCTCGAAGGAGATCGTGCGGTACCCTCGGATGACCCTGATGGCCAGAACTCGCTGCGGAGCGCGCAGCATCCGCACAGTTCTGGTCCTCAGGGCCTCCGCCCATATTGGGCACCCATACAGGGCCATGGACCGCACGATCCCCGCGTAGAGTCTCCTGCAGGAGTCATCGGGCCCCCTCATGTTGGGCAACAGCCGAGCCAGAGCAAGAGCTGTGCCCTTCAATTTGGGGGCCAGACTTCGGATGTGCTCTCCGAAGTCCCATCGGCCGTCGAGCACGAGCCCCAAATATTTCATTTGGGGCTTGATGCCGATGCGATTTCCTCCCACGATGAGACTGGATCCCTCGGGTGGCTTGCTCCGAGGCCCATGGAAGAACAGGGCCTCGGTTTTATGCAGGGCCACCTCGAGACCCAGCCGCCGGATCCGCCTAACGACTTGGGCAACCGCGGTCGTGGCCTTCCGGGTCGCTTCGCGGTACGTCGCCCCGCACGCCGTCACGAGCGTGTCGTCCGCGTAGCACGTGACGGCGGCACCGCCTACGAGCTCACCGCGAAGCACCCAGTCGTATCCGATGTTCCACAGGAGCGGCCCCAGGACCGATCCCTGTGGAACACCGCACGACATTTCACGCCGACCGAGACCGGTCACGGTTGGGTAGATGACGGCTCTCTCCGTCAAATACGCCCCGACTATGCGGCGGAGGTAGAGAGGCACTTCGTGATACACGAGCGCCTCCCTAATGCAACTCCAGGGCAAGGTGTTGAACGCGTTGGTGATGTCCAGGGACACCGCCAACATCACCTCACCCCGGGCTACTGCATCCTCCGCCAGAGCCCTCACGCGCATGATGGCATCCACGGTGGAGCGCCTCTGGCGGAAGCCATATTGGCCATCCGCCAGGTCCGGCCCCACTCTTGAGAGGTGCTCGACGAGGCGCTTCGCAATGACTCTTTCAAAGAGCTTGCACACCTAGTCGAGCAACACTATGGGCCGGTAGGCGGACGGCGAGTCCGCCGGGCGCCCCTCCTTTCGGATGAGGACCAGTTTCCCCGTCTTCCACAATTTCGGAAACTGGCCCCGCTCCAAACATGCGCTGAGAAGCCCTCTCAGTCGGGGCTCGAGAGCGTCGTCGACTAGAGCTAGGACCCACGCTCGGCCTGGAATGCCGTCGGGTCCCGGGGCGGTGTGTTTGGCTCTTAGCCTTCTCACCGCCAGCTCTAGTTCTACCCAAGTGACCTCGGGCACGTCGTCGTCTTCCACGTCGGGCGCCATGCGCAACCGAGGCGGAGTCATCTGCGGTGGAACATGTTCCACCGCCCGCGCTGGGAACAGGGAGCCAACAACTCCTCCGAGCAGATCCGGCTGGAGACACCGGGTTAACGGCGGGGCCTTGGGGCGCAGCTTGCCCCTCACCATCCGGTAGGGCCGCCCCCAAGGGTCCCGCTCCAGCGTCTCCAGCAGCTCGCGGAAGGCGTCCCGTTTGGAACGCCTTATCTCCACTCGGAGGGCTCGTCTGGCCTCCCTGTATCCCTCGTACAACTCCGCCTCTCGGGCCTCCGCATCTGCGGGGCGGCGACGCCTCCTACGGAATCGGGCCCACCGGCGGTGCGTGATCACGCAGCCCCGTCTGAGCTGCGCGATCTCCGACGACCACCAGTAGACCTGACCCCTCGGATTATAGGGCGGAGCCCTAGGCATCGCCGCGTCACAGACACGGGTCATGGCCTCCCGGAACCACTCCGCCTCATCGTCTATGCAGACAGGCCTGTCCGGCGCAGGGGCCCAGGCCTGTACGATGGCGGCTTCCAGGAGGAGCTCCCGATCAAGTCGCTTAAGCGCCCAACGTGGCTCGGCTGGAGCCGGTGCAGCCGGCGCGTCGCTATCAGGGGGGGACACGTCAAACCGAATGTATCGGTGATCCGAACTTGTGTCCTCCCCCAAAACGACGCGCCAGCCCTGAACACGTCGCGCCAACGAGGGGCTCGCGAACGATAGGTCCACGATGGAGCTACCCCTCGAGGTCACGAACGTGTCCACGGCTCCCCGATTTAAGAGGACTAGGCCGAGTCGTGCGGCCCAGTCCACCAGTGCCCTGCCTCTATGCCCCGTCGCGCCCCTTTCGTGTCGGGAACCCCAGGCATACGACCAGGCGTTGAAGTCCCCGAGCACAAGGACCGGACGGGGCTGGCAGGCATTGACGACGACGGCCAGCTGACGGAGCCATTGCTCATATGCAGCTTGGTCTCGGTTCGGCGTGATATAAGCGGCCACGACCGCTATGTCGCCAACCGCTGCCGCCACGCAGCCGGGTCCCCTTGCAACGACGGCAAGAGGGGGGCTGCCGGCGGCAGGGTTGTGCACCAGTGCCGCCGACCCATCCAGCGCGGTTTCCCAGGTAGGCCCGAGGAACCGGTGGGTGTATGGGTCGGCGACAGCGGCGACATTTATGGCCCACTGTGCCATGCTCTGGCGCAGAAGGTCCTGAGCATGGGCACCGTGGCCAACGTTCACCTGCAGGATGCGGAGTTGAGGATCCATTATGGAACCCCCATCTCCGCATCCCGCTGTGAACTGGAGGCGGAAGGCCGGCCTCCCGGCTTCGGCTCCCCTCCGGCGCAGGCCTTGCTGCCAACCCTATGGTCAGCCGGCTTGCCCCCCGCTGCACATCTGAAACAGTGCAACGGGGCGCTACACGTGCCGGCCTTATGACCGGGCTGGCCACAGCGGAAGCAGCGGTCGCCCGCCGTTACCTCCGCCGTGCAGTGCACCCCCACATGGCCCACCGACAGGCACCTGAAGCACCTGGCCGGTCGGGCCTGCAGGAGCCGTGCCTGCGCCCTCAGGAAGCCTCCCACCAGGAGGCTCCGCCCGTCTGCGACCCTTTGGGCCGCCGCGATAGGGCAGCCGACAACTGCTGCCCCCTGTCCACCGTGGCCGAAGCGTATAGCTCCGGCCTTCACTGTGTCCGGGGAGCAGCCCCCGGCCTCCGCCACGGCGAGCCTAAGCTCCTCAGCCGTGACGGAGTCGTCCAGGCCCGTGATGCGCACTTCTGCGCATTTAATGGGCCTGGACACCCGGACGTCGGCTGCATCCAGCGACTCCCTCAGCCTAGCCGCTAGGGCGTCAGCCTTGGGGCCACTGGCGGCGCCGGGGACCTCGAGAAGCCGGGCTCCCGTCCGTGTGCTCTTGCACCGGACGCCCGGGATCTCGAGGGCCTTGAGGTCGACGTTGGCCTTCACCTTGGCCAACACCTCGGCATACCCCATGCCTCTACCCGCTGCCTCCGCCGTCAGGGTGACGACGACGGCCGTAGTGCGGGGGGCACGGAGCTTCCCCGGCGCTGCTTTCGCGGCGGCCGCGGCCCTCCTGGCCTTTTTAGCGGCCTTTTTGGCGGCCTTCCGCCTCTTCTTGCTGGCTCCAGCCACCTCCCAGCCCCCTTCCAATGGGGTGGAGGTAGCTGGAACCACGGTTGGGGCTGGGGCTGGGGCCAGGGCTGGGGACGTCTTCCCCTTGCCCTTCCCCTTCCCCTTACCCTGAGTGGGAGGGGGCTGAGGAGCCGGGACCGGCAGAGTCGCACCCGCACCCGCGGCCGGGCGGGTAGGGCCCCTTTGGGCTACAGCCGCGTAGCCGGCCGCTGGTGGCGCCAGAGGCGGACGGCGGATGGAGTCCATTAGGGCCTCCATCCGACACATCATCCTCTCCTCCAGCGCCTCCATATAGGGGAGCCAGGACTCCGCCGGCGGTGCCCTCGGCTGCGCCGGCCGCACCGACGGTGCCGGCTGCTGGACCGGTTGCACCGGCCGCGCCGACACCGCTGGCTGCGCTGACCGACTCGCGGACGAGCGAGTCACGCGTGTCTGCTCCGCCGGCTGCGCCCTTTGCGCCGTTTGGGCCGAGCTCGCCATCCCCCTCTTGAGCTCCTCGACGGCTGCAGCTAGTCGAGCCGTCTCTCGACGGGACTCGGCCAGCTGCGCCGCCAGGCCCTCATTCTCGGAGGCGATGTCGAGCACAATGCTCAACATCGCCTCCTGCTCAGGGTTTAGGGACCCCTGGAATGACGCGGTCACCTTCTGGAGTCTCTCCAAAAGAGACCGCGTCCTCCCGCTCGGTTCCGTCACCGCCGAGGTGGAAGGCCTCGGCGGCGATTTTTCCGCGGACCTCCCAGTGGCCGAGGGGGCCCTGCTGGGTTACCCACCCCTCAACCCTCCTCGCGCCCGGCGGACTGCAGCCACCTTAGGCGCCCACATTATCGCCTCGTCGCTGGAGGAGGCCGTCCCGGTGAGGGTGTAATCCTCATCCGACACGCCCTCCCCTGGTCGCTGCTTCTTTGGGCGCCGTTTGCGCTTCTGCGCCTTGACGCCCAATCCTAACGGGCTTGCCACCCTACTCCTTTCGCTGGCGGTGTCAAACCTCTCCGACACCGCCGAGGTGTTTGGCGTCACCTCTACGCCCGCCTGCTGCGCGACCTCCGCACACTCCGTCCTTTTCTGTGTCCATATTCTTGCCATTGTCGTTTGTATTTGTTTTCCTGTCCGGTTTTTCCTTGATATAAAGATTACAATCCATAGTATATCCCACGAGTATGGGGGAAAGGTGGTCCATCCAGGCGGTGCCCCCTGCACCTGGATAAGCCTATATACTATGGAGGTCGGCTGGTATCCATAGGTTTTTACGACTTAGCTGTCGGGTGTTATAGACTTTTCCTTGTTGTGGGCCGGCCAATAAAGGCAAGCCCTCCGGTCAGCAAGTTCACGGCGTACCCTTCTGGAGCCACCAGTCAGGTCGTTGCTGATCACCTGCCGATTACGGAACGCGAGAGGATGGCTAGTCCTCTCTCACCGGCGGCGGCACAAGTGCCCGTCGGCCCCTGCGTTAGCAGTGGGCCAACCCGCCCCTGGATCCCCCAGGACCCTATGGTGGCCTCAGCCACAAACACCATCGCTCATCCTGTCTCCTCTGAAAGCAGAGGAGTACGGAGAGCGATGTGTTCCCGCCACGTTGGGTATTCGCCGACGATCAATGCCAACCCCATGAAGTGGAAGCCATTGACTGCCGCCCAGGGTGTACCGGCCGCTCCGGTTCCATTCCCCCCGGACTGCTGCGGGATCGGAATCGAAACGACACTCGAGGAGGTTACCCAACACACACCCCTCAGAAGCTACACCTATTGGCCTACCAATCTGGTTGTAAATGTAAATGAGGCAATAATCTTCACGTTCATAAGTGTTAGTTTGTGACCTAAAGACCGATATTCTTAGCAATCCATGGATTCTCCGTGCGGGTGCTGGGTCCATCGCGTTGCTGAGTTGGGAACTCGGGACAGTGCCTGGGACTTGCGACCCAAGTGTAGGTTTAAAAGGGGCCCCTTTTGTTGATGTACATCAACACTCACCTTCACTACCCAAGTTCCCCTCCCTGCCTAACCAAATTCGATACGAACCTACTAGTGCCGCTTTAGACATTCGTCCTAGTAATGAGCGTATTGTAGCTCTCGATAGGCCTAGATCTTTAAGAAGGTTATAGAGAGATTTTGCTGGTATACCTCTCGCTCCCACTTCCACTGTATACAAATTAACCACGTAACCGTTTTTGATTAATTCGTAATTTTTTTTTTTTATAATATTTCATTATTCACCGTAGATACACTTTCCTCATAGATACACTTTTAAAATATTTCCCTTTTCATTCCCATTAGATGCACTATTGTCTAGTACAGTTGAATCCAATCCAATTATCAACTACTTAATTAATTAAATTAAAAGATTTTTCGCTATAATTTTGAAAAATATCTGCTTACCGAAACTAAAAGGGTTTCGGTTTGAGTATGGAACCTTAAAAAAGAGTCTGATCATCTATTACATAAGTAATAATATCCTATCCCTAACTTAAAAAGTAAGTGGTTGAAATGAAATATAATTTTTTTGTATAAGTATATGTGTACCAAAAAGTGTATCTAAGAGTAATGATTACTCGTGTTTCCAAAAAGTGTACCTATCTAACTGGAACGAAAGAGATTTGTAAAAAGTGTACCTACGAGGAAAGTGTACTGGGAATAAACCATTTAAAGGACAGAACTGATACGAAGTGAGGTTCTCTTAGGCCCCAATGATATTGGTGGGGCCCCATATAACCAACCATTTTCTATAATTCAATATTTAGGTACTAATACTATATAGAGGAGAGATTTCTCTGTTTGTAATCGATAAACTCTGACACTACTGTACCGATTTCAATCCTTTCGTCACCATTGGAATGCTACATTATCCCTGAGTAACATAGCTAGCATAACATTTTATCCCGACGTTAACAACACGGATGAACACGGAGGAACTTACACGGATGAAACCGCGTGGCGATGCTAGTCTCTAAATATTATATTTCTAGAATTATGCCCTTTAGCGACTTGTAATTTTATACAAGTGCAATGTCCGCTAGCTGACCTATTCTTGTAGGTATAATGAGATGTTTTAATGTTTACATAAAAATTGACCACGTGTTCAAATGAATTGCTTATTTCTCAAAGTCCAATACAACAACAGCTAAAACCAATCGTTTGATGTAAATAAGCACTGATAGGAACATAACATTATTATGTGTTTCAAGTTATCAATACAACTGGTTAATATGTAATTTTCAAACCGCTCAATGTCATATTCTGGCTCAGATAAATGCTCGCCGTTGTATCGATTGGATTTGTTAACATTAGTCTCGAGTGACTGACCTTTTTCTCTTGGGTAGGTATTTGTATGAAAATTAGAATATTTAAATATGTACACAGAAGTATTGGTGTTAATTAATAAGATAAGTGAAGCATCGTCGGTAGCTGATTTGTTAACTAGTCGGCCTTACAATAGAGAGGCCTCGGGTACGAACCCTAGCCATTACACTCCCGACGTAAACCCACTCCTATCATAAGCAGTTCAGCTTAGCTGGAGGGGTGAGGGAAAATAATAGTTTCGGTAATTAATATTCTTTAAAACAAAAATCCAAGCCAGGGGCAAAGCTGTTAAGCTGGAGCAAAAACCGTTTCCCGCTTGATTAGTTCGTACAGTGATTTTCTTATGCCAGTTACGGGATTCAAGTGGAATGCGTCCAATAATCGAAAATAAATTATATTATTATTTCAAACAAATATCGTCTCACATTCTTATGATCCTAAGATCATAAGAATGCAAATTTGCAATCTTAATGTGTAATCTTTATTTGCAATCTTAATTACCAAGTTTTTAAAGGGTAAATGTCTTAAAATATATTTGTGTCATCTTATATTCTTGCTAAATTTGGCTATGTTGCTCCATTTAGTCATTTAGAGGACTAGAATCGGACTTAGGGCGAGGCAGGATGTTTTTAGATTAGGAATATTCGAAAATGAGATGTCACTATTCTGAAAATCATATATGTTATTCTAGGCTATTAAAACTAGTATTTTCGGTTATCCGATACACGATGACTTTTACTTTCCTCGATTCGAGTCACTGATTGACTACCGAGCGGAACGTGTTAGACGTTAGGCAGGACGTGTGTCAGTTTGCGGCAGATGCACAGCGAAATCGTATGATTTTTAAATGTAGGTACTTAGCGTTAATGACACATCGTAGAGAATGTACCAGATGTACAAATCCAATGGTAAAAAGTTGAGACTCGAACTTTTGCGAATACATTGCTATATAATGCAATATACTATAAGTACACTGTTTTCTGAAAAGTATAAGTTGTGTTACTCATTGCACAAATATCAAAACGAAGTCATGTATCGGCATTATAATAGCATTAAATGTCTTATGACATTAGTCGATTCAATACAACAATTACAACAATTTGTAATGATTGACATTTGTACTAATATACGATATCAAATGGTGGTACTAAATATTGGGAACAGTAGATATCAGCTACATAATTTAAACTGACATGAACCTGCAACACTACCAAATCCCATGGGTGTATGGGCCCCAAGAGTGATATATGTGTATGGGGCCCCAGGGGTTACATATATGTATGGGGCTCCATGGGTGTACGGGCCCCATACATGAGTGGGCCATTAGTGTATGGCCTCCCATGGGTTTAGGGGTATGGGTATATGGGGCCCCATCAAGATCTTGCAGCATGGTGCCCGGGCTCCACTCTTCTATTGCTCTTTTTCATAGTTTGGTTCATATAAGCTTTTACAGGAGCGACTTTCTGATAGCTATATTACCATATTATAATTATTATAAACTTTATTCCCTTTATCTAAAGTGCAACTAGAAAATCGGGTCCGTAACTAAACTTCGAGAGTTATATGTTCGATGAATGGAAAGTCGACAGAACGTTTGATCTTGATTGCTGTTTCGAATGAGATTTAGACATGAAATTTTATGAAAAGGAAGCTGATTCCAGCGCTTCGCCGGCCGCTACCGCGGCACGCTCGCTCCGCTCGCTCGGCTTGCGCTCTGTTGGGGTCACAGTTCTAACCTAACCTAACCCACTTTACTAATTTTCGGACATCAGTCCATCGATTGATAAATATTCGATAAAACGTTCAGTCGAAGTTGCGTTTGGCGATAAACGGTTCATTCGAAATAGCAATATTCGATCAAACGTTCTGTCGACTTTCCATTCATCGAACATATAACTCTCAAAGTAAAATTACGGACCGTAGAAAATCTTGATACTACAAAACACCCGTTATTACAAATTGAAATTCTAAACTTCAAGGCTAAATTAATTTATCAGAAGTGTACTCTCTTGCAATGCTCGCAAATTCACCGCCTCAGGCTGAAATCCGTTCAACTAAACTGAGTTCTCAAGTTTAACTCAATAAAATAAATATGGTAGCGCAATTTAGATTGCCTTAATCACAGTTTCTATCTTTGGTGAAAGCCAGCCTTAGCCGTTACTAATCCAGATCTTCGTATACGCGTGTAAGAACTTATGATAACTCTTCTTTTTCAGCTGCCAGCGCTATTTTCATGGGTAGCCTGATGGGCATAGCGAGCCGATTCTGTGGAAGGTACATGGGTGCAGTCATAAGCGGCCAATCTTTAGGCGGAATCATCGCATCTATAGCCCAAATCATATCACTTGCTTTCAAAATATCCCCTTTGCATAGTGCTTTGATCTATTTCATCATGGCTGACATCCTGGTCATTACCTCAGTGATCTCTTACTTCTTGCTGTATAGGATTGACTTCTTTACATATCATATTCTAAGAGGGGGCGGAGGCATGGCTGCTAACCGCCATAGGGCGATATCAATGACCGCTATCATTAGAAAGGTGTGGGTGTACGCGAGCAGCTTGTTCGTCGTGTACGCGATCACTACGGCGGTGTATCCAGCTGTGACTGTACTTGTGGAATCACACCCGACTACTGCAAGGACGGATTGGAACAGTGAGTATCTATATAGATAAAATTTTCATGTCACGTAATGTGTATGCGATGAACACCCTAGACTAATGAGCCGGAATAAATGAAATTTTGCACACTGTATACAGTTTGGTCGAACTTTAAAAGATAGATAGGTACTTTTTATCTGTCGGGGTGCGAGGGATATGCTCTATGGGCAACCTTACACCCCGGCGTCTGTAGACCCGAGACGGCGTGCGGTTTTAGTCGGTTCAAGCCCGACATAACCGCCCCCGCTGACACGCGGGGGGGGGTATCCGAAGGGATTTCCGCACGATAAAAAAAAAAAAAAAGGTACTTTTTATCTCATTGGACCCGATATCCTTTGATGACCAGTGGCGCTGCAATCGTAGTTAGCTGTTATTAATTATTTATATGCAACTAGCTGTTTAGCGGCTTCGCCCGCGTGAAATTCTGATCCAGTTTCCGCTACCTATTCCAGGGATAAATAGCCTATGTGTTTTCCAAACTATAATCTCTCCCGGCGCCAGATCCTTTCATCCGTTAAAGCGTCAAAACGATAACCGACCTCCCCCCGGGCAGAGCCGCGGGTATCAGCTAGAATATTATAGTAGGATAACATTTATTGTCATTCCGAAGCGGAAGATCTGCGACGGCATTTCCGTCAATTGTGACGTAGGCCTAAATGTGAAGTGAATTCTTTGGTATTTATTTGTCCGCCCCTCGTCTATATTACTGTTTTTTAATCTCTTGCTATGATAGCACCAACTAGGGGCGATTTGTAATTGAAGTGTTAATAAAAATGGGCGTATTTTTTTAAAAACCAAGCATTATTTGCGATAAGTTTGCATCCATAGCTAGTGATAAGTTCTAAGACTTCGGACACTTATAGTTTTTTGTGACCATTTTTTGCAATAGTTGCCATACCAACTTATTTTTAAACAAATGACCATCACCATCAAAGGATACAAACTAAAATAGTTGGCACTTGTCGTGAGTTTAATCTTACTATAATGGACTATTATATTTATTTCTCAGGACGGTAATGTATTTTTTTACTTAAGTTATCTCTTACTTAGTAAATGAAACAAGTTAACTGCGGAAAATAATTGAATAATGTGGTATTCGGTGCTACTATTCTGGACGATAGATGGAAAGGGCGGCTCTACCTAAATCAGATGATTATAAATAGCCGATAGCATCTGAAATAATTGTTAGAATTTAGGAGTTACGGACTGAATTTAGACAATACAATATTTCGACATGTAGCGAACTTCGAAAACACATAGATCGACAAGTCATTGCTTCGACAGACAACTATTAGGACAATACACACCTTCGAATTACCACTACTTCGACAGACGATTATTCGACAGACAATACTTAGACAACTTCGAATGGCCACTAGTTTGACAGATTTTTTTAACATTCTCCCAAAATAATAATGCTCTGAAATGTATTAAAACATGTGCCAACCTAATTAAATATGTACCCAATCAATTGAAATATCAATTCCGGCGCTTCGCCGGCCGCTGCCGCGGCACGCTCGCCCGGCTCGCGCTCTGTAGGGGTCCCAGTTCTAACCTAACCTAACCCACTTTACTTATTTTTGGAATATAATTTTAAAAATCTGTCGAGGTCATTCGAAGATGTATATTGTCTAAGTATTGTCTGTCGAATAATCGTCTGTCGAAGTAGTGGTAATTCGAAGGTGTGTGATTTCTAATAATTGTCTGTCGAAGCAACGACTTGTCGATCTATGTATTTTCGAAGTTCGCTACATGTCGAAGTAATGTACTGTCTAAATTCAGTCCGTAAATGAGAATGTAGGTGAAATTCTCAGTGTCAACTGCTGAAATTTTAATACATGTAGCGATATATTCTAATTGGTTCATAATCCTACCGTGCTAATATTGTATGGATGTATGAATGTTTGTTACTCTTTCACACGACACACATTTCTTTCACGGGAACAGAATTCAACAAGGGCAGTGCCGCGGGCAACACCTATTATTAAAAATGTGAAAGTTTCTGAAAGATGTTTGTTACTCAATCACGCTCAAACAGCTGAATGGATCTGATTGAAATTTGGTACAGGAATAGAGAATAATCTGGAATAACACATAGGCTATTTTTATCCCTGGAATTAATTGCGGGAACAGGAGCCTTGGGCAACAGCTGGTTGGTTAATATTATGACTAATACGAATTATTATTTGCAGATATATTCTTTGTGCCAGTCGTGAATTATCTGATATTCAATTGTGGAGACTACGCCGGACGACTAGTAGCCAGTTTTATATTACGAGTGAGTACTTACACAATGATTGTTTTCACTTAAATTTTTATTTCGTCGCGTTCTTCCCAGCGATATAGAATATAAGCTACCATCTCTTCCTATGAGTTTGATAAAAAGGTTACTAAGGCATACAGCTGTACAACCACTATCACTTAGGACTGAACAAACTAGCTGATGTCCGCGACTCCGCACGCGCGGATTTCCCTTATCGTTTTTTGGTCATATCTCCGGTTCTACTTAACCAATTGGAATCGGACATACGGCAGATTTTAAGTCTGACCAAGACCTTTCTAATAGAACCGCATCGAAATCCGTTCAGTAGTTTTTGCGTCCATCGCGAACAAACAGACAAACAGATTAAACAAGAATTCCAAAAAAATATTCTTGTGTTCAAAATCAAATTTTTGTGTTTGTGTTTCATGTATTTTTGGACCTTCCGAAAACCTCCGCAATTGAAAAAAAATTGCAAAAGTTGAACCATCTCCATCGTATCAGCTTGCGACCAAAAAATCTGCATCAAAATAGGTTCATCCGTTCGGGAGCTACCACAGACAGACACATACACAGACACGTCAAACTTAGAACACCTCGACGTTTTGGCGCCGGGAGTTAAAATTACAATCTACAAAACGTTTTTGGCACGCCGTCTCGGATCTACAGACGCCGGAGTGTAAGGTTGCCCATAGAGCATATCCCTCGCACCCCGACTGACCCTGGGTCATCTCTGGTTTCGAGATAGCCCCCTCAGGTTTGGGAACCACGGTGTCCCCGTCTTGCCACGGTTTGGGGAAGGGGCGCTAGTCGTCCCAACGTCCCGGCCTGCTTCTGCTGGGGTGACCGGCGGCTTTACCTGTCATCTCCAGGCCTGCGCTCATGAAGGACGGAGGTCGTTGAGCGACCTCCGACGTCTGAGTCGCCTCCGCGCCTCGCGGGCTCTGCGGATAGGGTAGACATGAGTCTCTCCCGCACCCGCTCGGCCGCCTCCTTCTCGAGCATTACTTGCTCGCAGAAGGAGGCAGCAGCAGCCCACGCACTCGCTCTCCGCACCATCGCTGTGAGCAGGATGCCAAGCGAGAGGACTCCCACTCCGAGGGGCACTTTAGAACCCGGGGTCCGCTTATTATATAGATTGGTATATCGGCTTTTCCGGGAGCGACTGTCATCTGACCGCCCAAATTCGAGCGTATTATTTTCGCGGACATGCACAAGTTCACCTGATGTGAAGCGATTAATGCACCTATGGACGTGTAAATATATTAAACCAATCGAATGAATTGCAGCCAAGCAACCAGTGGCTGATAGCGGGCGCCAGTATCGCGCGCGTGGTGGGCGTGCCCATACTGATGCTGTGCAACGCCCAGCCGCGCTCGCACCTGCCCGTGCTGTTCCTGTGGGACTGGCAGTACATCATTGTCATGATCGTGTTCGCCTTCACCAACGGCTACCTCACCAACATCGCCATGATTAATTCCACCAAGTGAGTCTTACCACCATATTACTTTAACACGCTTTTTTATTAGCTTTGGATGTATGTTTGCATGACTGTGTTATTCAGCGAAGAGTTTAAGCAGGTAATCATATGAATGGGGCGCTGCATAATTTTGTGAACAGCCAGAACGTATCATAAGGGGCACGTGTATAATTGACAGCCTCTGTGGCGTAGCGGTAGTGCATTCCACTGCTACGACAGGGGGCGCGGGTTTCGGTTGCCGCTCAGTGCAAATATTTGTATGCATGAATATGTCTATTTGCATTGGTCTGGGTGTTTCTATGTATAATATGTATGGATTTACAAAAAAAAGTATATAAGTATGTTTATCCGCATTCTGGAACCCATAACACAAGCTAGTTAAACTATGCTTACATTGGGTCTAGAAAGCGCTGTGTAGAATGTCATAGAATATTTAGTAAAATAGTAATTACATAACTCTGGCTATGGTAAGGCGAACCACAGCCTACATAAAAGAACTGAACTGTCATCCCCGGCCAGTTCGAGCCACAGACTCCCCAAACAAGGCCATAGATTGTTAAACGATCTTTCTGTTCTTGGTATCTGCCTTCGGAGTGACGGCGGGAACGGCTGGGGTTGACATGTTTTTACTGGTGGTAGAAATTTGATGACACAAATTTGTCACAAAATTCGGCCGGGTAGGTACCACCGTGCACGATTGCGAAAATCCCTCCATAGTAATCCAATTTCGGTTTGATTGCGTTCAGGGGTCAGCAAGTGCATTGCCGGGTAGGGGCATTGTGGTCGCAGCACTAGTGGGACCGGTGGGTGTCACGCGGTGCTGCGACGACAATCCTCTTTTGATGAGGCCGTCAAACTGAGTGCCACCATTGTTAACATGGTACGTGTATGTAATGGTGACCTTCTTTCCTGAGACTTTGTCTTCAGCTTACCATCAGTTGACGTGTCCTAAATATATAAAAAAAAAAAACTGCAATCGCCGTAGACATGGTTGTTATGTTTTTGTTTTGTTTTGGTTCTATTTATGTTTTGTGTTTGATATGATAAATGAGAGTTTGATTCTTTCATCAATTGTTTGATTCTAGTATATTGTTACTGTACTATACTTTAGAGCACTTATTAAAATATTAACTGGCATTCCAGAAATGCGTGATAACCTATCTGAGTATTCTTGTCGGGTCAATGAGATAGCACACGACACGTGTCCAACTCATTGCAATAAAGTAGACTGATAAACATCACTACGCAATACAATAATAATAATATGTGTAACGTAACTGCTCTATTAGTAATTTTTTTAAGAAAAAAATCGTACCATGTAAATACGATGACGTAATAATACTTTGTGTTTGTTGGTATGTTACGAATGATTCATACTAACCTTCAAACTGCTGCACTGATAAGGCGAAAACAGTGAACACTTAATGTTAATTTGGTATAAACTATGACCAGTTTGGCCTCATTCTTAGATTAGAATAATAGATTTGTTTTGTGGCATTTGGTCCTATTAACATTTACGGGCTACAAGCCTGCTAGCCGGTACAGCTGCCGATCCCTTTCTTTCGGGGGTTCCCTCAAATTCAAATTATTATCTACAAGTCTACCTTCTATTATCTCTAGGAGAGGGGCGAATAGCCATGCGAAGTGCAGCAGACTGCTTCTCAAAGTTAATACTAAATAGAGTTCGAGCTAGCCCATTTACACAGGGAGAACGCACGGTAGTAGTAAATAAATAAATATTGTATAAATATATAGCTATCATATCTAATGGGTTCTGGAAAGCGGATAAAGAACAATTATTTTTTTGTAAATATTCATTTAAAACCATACTGCAAGAAATATTGAGACCCATACCTCTGATGTAGGTCGGATGGTCTACCGCCACGACAGATTGCGGATACTAGAACACACATTACTAGAATTTGTGGAATGATCTCCCTGCTGTGGTTTTCCAACGCGACTACAATATGGGGTTCTTCAAGATGGGCATTAGACGGTTTTTACAGGGTTGGCAGCGCAAATGTGACGCCCCTGGTTTGCACGAGTCCATAGGTCGCGGTAACCGCCTCCCATCAGGTAGGCCGTGTGAGCCGTGTCTATCATCTACGTGGTATATAAAAAAACAAGGGCACTCACGAAAAAAATATTTACAGAGCCATCTCTATTGTTCATTATGAATCAGTTCGAAACTTCATCAAGGTCAGAACGAAATAGTTCATCAGCTACAACAAAGATATAAATAAATAAATAAATATTGTACGACAAAGTACACAACGCCATCTAGACCCAAACTAAGCAGAGCTTGTCATATGGGTTCTAGAATGCGGATAAACATACTTAAATACTTTTTTTTTTTTGTAAATAAATACATATTATACATAGAAACACCCAGACCAATGCATATATACATATTTGCACTGAGCGGGAATCGAACCCGCGACCTTTGGCTTAGCAGTCGAATGCACTACCGCTACGCCACAGAGGTTTAAGCTTAAGGCTTTCACGGCCGGCGTTGCATGTAGAATATACTGCTCCCGGGCTGTTTGGACAAAAAAAAGATAGTGAAAGAAAAAAAAAAATGGAAAGCGTTACAGTGAGATGACGCGAGTTCAATGATTTTTGTTCAACCAAAAAGTGCTCAACGCGCCTTTTTTTTTTTTTTACGTGCGGAAATCCCTTCGGATACCCCCCCGCTGGCCAGCGGGGGCGGTTATGTCGTGTTTCGACTAAAACCGCACGGTGTCCTCCCCAAGTGTCCGTTGCCGGGCACCCCGGGTAAGCCCTCGAAAGGATAACCCCAGGGTTACTGGCGGACTTTGGCCGCCATCGCGGCCTGGCCTGGTGGGGTCGGGTTTTATCCCGCGTCGGTGAGTTGGCAGGCGTGTGTAGGATACACGACACGCCTTCGCCACGGCCTGCTTCTGTAAGTACGGCGAGTCGGCCCACTGCCGTCCTCAGGCCCCGATCATGGAGGTCGGTAGTCCCGGGCGTAGATGAGTCTGCGGCGACCTCGCCGCAGACTGCGAAACTCGACGGGCAGGGTTCTCTCCCGCTCCCTCTCCGCCGTCTCTTTCGCGCGCATTACCTGCTCGCAGAAAGAGGCAGCGGCGTGCCACTTGCTCCCGTCGGAGACCACGGCCCTCACCATGGTCTCCAACGAGAGAACGTCCACGCCCAGGACCGCAACGAGATTTCGGCGTTGACTCGCCCACGCTGGGCACTCCACCAAGGGTAGGCTCCGGTGCAAGACTACTCGCACCGGAGCTCGCCTTCTCGAGGTCTCCGGCGCCACCAGCGGCCCCAAAGCTGACGCCCTAGCGGCCAAGCTGAGGGAGTCGCTGGACGCGGAAGCACATTTCGGGTCTGGATGCATCATCCAGACCCGAAATGTGCTTCCGCCACGACGGAGGAACTTATCTCCGCCGTCGTGGAGGCGGGCGGCTGCCCCCGGGATCAGGTGAGAGCTGGAGAAATCCGCTTCAGCTCCACCGGTCACGGCACGGCAGTCGTCAACTGCCCCGTCGCAGCGGCGCAGAAAATTGCGGACGAACGGAGCCTCCTCATTGGGGGCTTCCTAAAGGTACTCAACGCGCCTAAAGAAGTTTTCACTTCAAAAATACTTTTTGTTAAATTGGAAATATATTGATGCTTCCACAGACTGACGGAGTCGCATGAGCGCGAGACGGCCTCCTCGCTGATCACGACGATGCTGAGCTTCGGAGTGGTGGTCGGCGCGGCCATCAGCATGCTACTTGTGCGTTTACTTTAGATTCGCTTTCATTTATTGTACTTAGAAAATCTTCATTTAATACGTCTAGTAATACATGTAACTCTGCGGGGCTACCGTGAAACATCAAAAACTTCGGACCCGCACGAAACACGAACGAATGACGTAGCATTTAGCCATGTAGGTGTTACGAAGCCACTTCGGACTTCTTCCGGTAGGCTTTAGGCTGAACAAAGTGTCACGCGTCGTTTTCTGGTTTAATTTCAGCATAAATGTGTTCCATGGAACTTATTGCCCGAAATCCGGTTCGCAACTGCTGATATTTCATGGTAAAATTTACAAATTTTAGCGAAACGATGTCTGTTCTTTGCATGACAAAAAGATTGTATGTTCTTGAAATATTTTTAACTTCATTTAGAACAGTACAGTTTGGATTACTGTCTAGACTTAATAAGTAACAGTTTCCAAATGTTTCCTGTCATGCAGTAGCAGTAATCTGTAAGCGTAGCTTCCAGAAGTAAATAAATAAAAGTACGAAGGATTTGAGGATGTATGGACACACACAACCTATACAATGCCTTCGTGTAGAGATATCGCTTGACAGAGATATGCTTTAAGCTCGCACATTTCTGCCTAGGTAACTATGACTACATCGCCGGTCTACCCTATATAGAGCGGGGTGGGCCCGGTTCAAATAAAGTCTATTTTCAATAATAGCTTACAATCAAAAATCTCGAAATTACGTTTCTAAAGCCGTTGTTGAGATCATTCTTCCTCAGTAACAATAGTACACTCGCCCCGTGAATATGTTGGTGCGTACCTTTTTTTTTTTTTTCGTGCGGGAATCCCCTCGGATACCCCCCCGCCGGCCAGCGGGGGCGGTTATGTCGGGCTTGAACCGACTAAAACCGCACGCCGTCTCGAGTCTGCAGACGCCGGGCTGTAAGGTTGCCCATAGAGCATATCCCTCGCACCACGAAATGTTGGTGCGTACCTTTTTTTTTCGTGCGAAAATCCCTTCGGATACCCCCCCGCCGGCCAGCGGGGGCGATTATGTCGGGCTTGAACCAACTAAAACGTATTATGAGTTGCATTTGCGTTTAATTAAAAACTGCCTTTACAACAATAAGGTTGAATCGTTTTTTTTTTCTTTCTAACCTTATTATTGTTGTAAGCCTATCAGATAAGGTACAACAAGTGATTCACCCAGATTCCGCCAGTAATAAGATTTATTTGTATTATTCTAAAGTGATCTTTATTAGAAGATTGATATTATATCACTTCATGTTTAAGTTATTTTTTATTTTTCTTTGAATGAATTAAAATAGTAGTTATGTCATTACCTATTATTTATATTATATATCGACGTTTAGGGGGTAGCCAGACAAATAAAAAACAATAATGTATGTGTCACATGTTACTTCATCGGCAGGTAAGTTTTTTAAAAGATATAACTTTGTAGTGTACATTTAATAAAAATATTTTGATGATGTTGCATAAGTTCGTTTATTTATGAATAACAATCAAATTATATGTCTATTGTTACTATTCATGTTTGATAAGAAATACAAAACCGTACACAGAATGCTATTTTTTTAATGATAGGCCCATGATACATCAGCTATACTATTATAAAATTACGAATTAGTTTGTCTATATATTGGACATATTTAAAAAAAAGCGGCCAAGTGCGAGTCGGACTCGCTTATTAAGGGTTCCGTTGCAGCAAGTAACATGATAATGTTTTTTTTTAATTTTTATATTCGAGTTGATTGAATGAAAGGTAAATGGCAGTTTACGATTTATGACGTATTAAAAAAAAACTACTAACTAGATCTCGTTCAAACCAATTATCTTTGGAAGTTTACATGGTAATATACATCATATATTTTTTTTAGTTTTATCATTCTCTTATTTTAGAAGTTACAGGGGGGGGGGACACATTTTACCACTTTGGAAGTGTATCACGCGCAAACTATTCAGTTATATTAGAAACCTCAATATCATTTTTGAAGACCTATCCATAGACCATGTATGGGTTTGATGAAAAAAAAATTTTTGAGTTTCAGTTCTAAGGATGGGGACCCCCAAAATTATATGTATTTTTTCTATTTTTGTATGAAAATCTTAATGCGCTTCACAGAATACATCTACTTACCAAGTTTCAACAGCATAGTTCTTATAGTTTCGGAAAAAAGTGGCTGTGACATACAAACGGACAGACAGACAGACATGACGAATCTAGAAGGGTTCCGTTTTTTGCCATTTGGCAACGGAACCCTAAAAACAATACTTGGGTTTTATTAAATGAACGAATCTGAACACAAAAATATTTTTTGGGATTCTTGTGTTTGTTCGCGATGGACACAAAAACTATTGAACGGATTTTGATACAGTTTTTTTATTAAAAAGGTCTTGGTCAGACTTAAAATCTGCCGTATGTTTAATTGTAATTGGTTAAGTAGAACCGGAGATAGGAGCAAAAAACGATAACCGACCTTCGCGCGGGCGGAGCTGCGGACATCAGATATTGTATATATGTATATTACCTAAAGGAACTATTAGAATCTTTTCTAAATCATAATAATGTGACTTCATGTCTCTGTCTACCCATCTTTCTAGTAGTTTAATGGACCGAGCGGTATTTTGCACTATCCGGACATTTTAGGTAGGATACAAAAAATGCACAGATTTTTAACAGTTTTACTAGCATGATACGTATATTACCTGTGAGAATATTGTTTACATAGGTGGTCCTATTTCGTATTGAATAAGTTATTCTACCTACATGGGTACAGTAGTAACCAATAAGAGATGATTTATTTTTGATCTCATTTGCCGGTAAACTATTACTCGTATTCATTAGCTTCTTTAACTGTGGAGGAACAAGATGTGATGTTCCTGGAACATAAAGGAAAGATCCTCTGACCAGGAAAGGTGATCACGCCAGGAGGCCCCCGCCCTACGGTTAACATCGGGATATTATATATATGATATCCTGCGCGCTTACTTCACTTTTGCGATGCAGGATTGGTAGTTCTGTAGTAGTATCAAAGTACAGCTTGTTGTCGCTAGATGGCGCTGGGTACATGTGGTATCGCCACAACACAGTTCTTGTCATCATCTATCACTAATAAGTTACCATGTCAGTACAATATAATCCTTATACACATTCCATTTTTAAAGTTTGATATAATAATATTATTGTAACAAAGCGTGTTGTGAAATTTGTGTGAGGTCCTTTTGTTCGTGTTACTAAGGCATCAAATGTTATTGTTTGAATATGCAGCTCACCTGCTTTCTTACAAGCATATTAAGTGTACATAACTCAACTAAGAAATTATAGTGTTTAATACAACTACATTGGCATAATATTATTTTTTAGGATTTTTTTTTAATTCGGTTTGCCATGTTTGTTAAGCCAAACAATTTTTGTGAATAAAGAGTTATTTATAATGTTTAAAAAAATAATTACCAAATTATAGGATTCCTATCATCCACTTCCCGGTAACATTTTTTAAAAACTATTCTGATATTATACCTTTATGTCTGAGATATGATTTTAACCAACAAGTTTAAAAATTGTTTGTTCTAAATTTAGTCACGAATTTCATATATGTTTGAAAACAGACAACCATAAACTATCACTGCTGATTTTGATATGTAGTTTTTTTTAAATTACCTACTATAGATTATATATTTACTCAAAGGACTTTTTATTCTAATATAGAAAAATAGAACATTGGAAACTAGCAATTTTGTTTCACTTCACAATCAATTCATTGGTGATATTTTTGAAGCCTGGCAAGTCAAATTTATCTCAGTTTAGTTATTTAGGCATCAGAATAAAGGTAAGAATATCATTGTTCTTGTAAATTTATGTATATTAATACCTATATTAGGCGTTATATTTGTAAACTATATATATATTATATAAACATATATATATTTCTTAATCAAAGATATCAAAGTAGATGTAAATATATATTAAGAAGAAATAATAAGACTGTACATTTTTGTACACTTATCTGTTATTGTTTTAGTTAGTTAAGTTTATTTTAAGTAAATGAATTATAAATATTCAGGTTTTCTGCTGGTCTTTTCTCACAATGTATATGAATATATGTATAGTATGTATACATAAAAAGAAATCGTAAGTTTTAATTTAACTGGGTGCCTTGTTTACATTTTTAGCTATGCTGGCAGATAAGTGATTAAAGTTCGATGAAAGAGAACTAAATTGCAAGAGATTTTATGTATCTCATGTAATTTAAATTTTATTTTATACTCAAAAAAATTTGTAGATTGATAAGATGGTGACGCTTGCGCTTTCGTGTAATAGAGTCAGTGTGTCAGCAGTGTATATCTTTTATTAAAATATTTACTGGACAGTGTTTACTCATTTACTTTATTTACAGAACACAATCTTTATATATTTGGACTTTTTCTGTAACACATGTAGACAGGAATTGTGCTTACTATATAAAAGCGGAGTTTGCTTTCATTATCACTGAAATATCATATTTTTTGAGTTAATATTCTTGGATACTTTTTTAAATTTATAACAACGTTACAACATATATTTATTAGTATTGTATAGAAGAGATTATTCGGTCACTAGTACCTCTGAAACGTTAATTATGCGTACATTTCTTTTTAAATATCTTATTTAATTGTAATTCGTTTTTAACTAAATATATTATGGCCGTAGTTGTAATGTAACAAGAAAGCGAAATTAGTTTTTTTTTTTTCGTGTACTTAGATTTCTATGTTACAGGGAGTATCGTAGTATATGTATTAGGTGTATAATGTTTATTGTGATACCAAAAATATGTATATAAACAAAAATATATTAATGGAATTGCGATCAAAAATGCCATACCGTAAAGGTGTAAAATCTGAGAACATACTGCGTATGTAGACTTAGCTCAAGCACAATAAATTAGCTTAGAAAGGTTAGCCAAAAGTATTATTATAATTTTTTATGAATATATGTAGTCTATTGAAATAAAACGCGATTGTCACACATTGAACGAAAACTATTTTTAACGGATTCTATCGCGATTTATTTGATGTTATTTTATATTATACATTAATCCCGACGTGACTGCTGAAAAGCAACCGAAACGTCGGGATCAATGTAAAATAACATCAAATAAATCGCGATAGAATCCGTTAAAAATAGTTTAATTTCAATATGTGACGATCGCGTAAACTTCCGAATATCATTATGTAGTCTATGTCAGTTCAGTTGGTTTTTTGAAAAAGTAAGCTATTAACGGTAATTTCTATTTGTTCCATGGAACATAACGTCATAGGACAAAACAAAACATTTTTTCCCTTTTTATTCCATAGAACAATTGGTACATATGTATGTACCAATTTTGTACCCGAGTCTACCGAAATAGAACAAAAAGGGGAAATAAAGTGACTCCTCGTTCTGTGCTCGCTTCCAGCAGTGGATGCACCTTTATGAAGTAGCTTTTGAATTTAATGGCAGGTCACATTAAGATTACGTGTATTAATTAAAAAGATCTTATATAATCTCTATGTTATGAATGTAACTATTATTTAGAGCTTTCAAAAGTATTTCCGTTACTGTAACTGTCTCGTTTACTATAATGGTTAGTAAATGGTTGAACTACCTAAATAAACTACTGATTATAGGCAAAATATTGTTTAAATCTTATTATCCATCTGTAACTAGTGGTATAGTATGTCGTACATGTTGTTCTTACCTACATTATTACGCGTATATTGTTGTATTCTTTAGGGTGTGGCGTGGTGGTAGAGCGTACGAATGCCACGTCGGAGGTCGCGGGTTCGATTCCCACTCAATGCAAATATTTGAATGCATGAATATATCTTTTTGCATTGGTCTGGGTGTTTCTATGTATAATATGTATTTATTAAAAAAATGTATTTTATAACATAACATAACATTTTAGTATGTTTATCCGCAGTCTAAAACCCATAACAGAAGCTAGTTAAGTTATGCTTACTTGGGGTCTAGATAGAGTTGTGTAGAACGTCCTAGAATATTTTTATTTATTTATTTATCATTTTAACAAGTCGTGTCTAATTTCTTAGCAATTCCAACAAAAAAGGTATAGATCAGTGACATTCCCGCCGGCTTCCTTTTTTTTGTACTAACCACAGGTGCAATATCAAACGAGGTGGCGAAATCAATTGTTATTTACATAAACAAGATCACTTTTTTAGTATTATTACGTATCGGCACTTGCTCGTATCAATCTGTGAGGAATCGACATATAGGCTGGTTGTACTGATTGAAATATGAACGCTCAATTTATACATACATACCAGATCCGTCGCCAGCCTTATAAAACTGCTTGGAAAGTGTTTTTATTTTCAAGATTATTGAAAATATATGTGATATTACAACATTTACAGTATCGGTATTGTTTGTATATCTTAAATAATTATGATTTAATTTAGCTATGTTGTACTTTTGCCTATAATCGGTAGCGTACTGTCACAGTGTGATGTAGCTTCATGCACCTATAGTGTGATATGTACTCAATTAGCTTGTAAACATGTGATAATTTGTTGTTGATTGGATGAATTTAAATAAATTATTTATGTGCATTATAATAGTTTTATTTCCTTCTCATTAACTATGCATTCTTATTTACAACGCCTACCAATATTTATTCCTAACAACTGCTAATCCTTGATTCCTTATTTCCTAAAAACTAATAATTATTATTTTTATCATCCTCTGGGCATTTTCCAAACTCCATTGGGGTCCTTTCTTCCTCGTAGTCAAACTTTTTGGTCAAACTGGTTCGACTATGAGAATTACGTTTCCTCGTGGTCAAACTTCAGTGACATTGCACCTTTTTCATTTATATTTATTACATATTTGGCTTTAGATGTTCCTTATTTATCTTCAAGAAACTCTTTCGACACTATAATAACTCGGCTATTAGTAACTACGAAACGGCCGAACTTCAACATTTTCCTTGACGCGACTGGCATTCAAACTCCATAACCCACTGGTGATGTCGTGTAGTACAACAACCCGTAAGGAATGCCACAGATGTCTGTATAACAACCAGGATCGAAAGGTTTAAATTATTCTTTTTACCGACCACTTACTACATGACGCCGTCAGCGTACGCACTTAGCTGTAGCGGATCGATTTGATATTATCATGATTATCAATTGTAATATCAGCCATCTAAGTAATTTGGAATTATTTTTTTATTATGTACATTATTGCATTAGGTTATTACTTATAATTAAAAAAAAAGTATAGCTGGCTTCTTCTAAGACTGAGGACAGGGCTTTTATCATGACATGTTAAAGCGTTCGAGTTTCCGGTGAGAAAAAGGGATGGATCTATATAGGATGATTAGCTCCATCCCCCTTTCTGGCTCGAAAACCAGGCGCTGTAACACGTCACGGTGCAAATATATTTGGCAGAAGTAGAGGTTTAAAAATAACTAATTACAATCTTGCATGGTATGATTATGTACACAATACAAAAATAGAAGTAATATTATAATAAAATAAACAATTATCAGTCAGTCCGTTTAATAAATTATGTCATGTAAAAAATCAATCACAATTTCAGACATTTCTAAATGAGAATGATTGTAATATAAACTATTACTACCATATACAAAGCGATTACTCATTTCGAATGTTTAAGATAAGATCCAGGCACCATTTTGATTATACTAATCTAAAAATCTTAATATGTTGAATAAATATCCAATGCACAATAGTGTAAATATACATCTTATTCATAGAGACTAAGTTTCAGGGCTGTTGAATCTGCCTACCCCGGAGGAAGAAAGGCGTGAGTGTATGTATGTAACCTGTCATGCAAAAATCACGCATTATGCTCATAATAATTTTGTAGCAATCAATCTTATTACATAATTATTTTGGAAAAAAAAACGCCAGACATACCATCTAGTCTGGTCGTAAGACCCTCCCTTTGAGTCGTAACTTATATTGGATATTTATTCAAATTCAACTTCCCTTAGACAACAACGTGAGCAACGCAGAACGCCTTCCCAACAATTAATGAGCTTCAATTAAAAATATATGCTCTAAATCACAAGATTGCCTTTTCATTTTTGACTTACTCCCGGTAACTATAAACTAAATTCAATATTAATTTTGTACATAAATATAAAATGTTGACCGCTATCAACCTCCAATAAAGTGAAGATAGATTACAGGGACCGGTCTGACAGGGTTGTGCAAATGATACGTTATTAATATCTCTGATCTACTAGAACAGATATACATATTACATAATATCTAGATCACAAGTTAAGGAATAATATATGTATTGTATAAGTTTCATGTTCACACATGGAGTTACTGTCCAGCATATATTCCAAGTGTTCTTAGTTATTGAACGCGTTAGGCTTTTCTATCATATGAACATAAGCTAATCTTTAAAAATAAAACTAACAAAAAAAATGTGTAATAGACCTAATTTAATAATTTGATGTATAATATAGGTACATTGTGATGCATTGTTTGCAAAATGTGACTTATATGATATGTACAATTCAAACACCTTTGTAAATATACCTGAAATTGATACAGTTGTGCATAATTTGTTTCTAAAGTCAGTCGAAGTTATATTAAAATATATATTTTTTCTACATTATTCACCGGACTAACGGAAATAGCAAAAAAAAATCGGATGTTTGGTTATTGATGTTCATTAACTGTGTTTAAAAATGGAATGAACATCACATCCATTTAGGTACTTGAGAGTGTCATCATTTATATTACCACAGCAATTAAAACACATTAGCGTTATCTAGCCCGATAATGTATTCCAGTCATTATCATCATTGTACTTTGACACCTAGGTGAACGTCTAGCGGTAAATTACAACGTTATTGCATAAAAAATATACATTTTATCTTTATACTAGATACCACAAGACTGGATTTCACCAGTGAAAATTCAACAAAACTGAATTCTCGTGCATTACTCAATAGAATTAATTGAGAAACATGCGATAATGTTCGCCTTGATCGTTGGTGAAATCCACTCTGAGGTGTCAGACACAACCCATCCTTCTGAAAAAGTAGTAGTTAGAAAAAGGCAATGCGACTTATAATAATTATGGACCTCTACTGTGGGTATAAGGGCGAAAAAACAGTTTATTTATTTGAAAATGACTATTGTTATTGAGTATCAAGTTACTAACAAGTGTTTTAATTTAAAAAAAAATAGATATGAAAGGAAAAAGATATTTAAAGCTACGTTTCAAACAAATTCAAATTCCAGTAATACAATAATTGCCACAACTCGTCACTACATAACTAACACATGTTTAAGAATGATATTTGACACATCGTACAATTATAAAAAAAGTAAATATGAAAATAAAACACGAACGTATTATGACATAAACATTCCCTGTATAATTAACACTAAAACACATACGGGATCTGACTACCAACAACGCTGTCTGCTCATTTTAAGAGAGCTCATTACTTTTTTGCAGAAGTTGACCTCTTAAGAAGATAATTTATCAGAATTATTTTTTTACAAAAGTTGACCGTTTCATAAAAGTTTGTATAGGATTTACTAATCAACCACTTCTTCATTATCATCATTGTGTTGATAGTTCATTGGCAAATAAAACTATTAAATTTTGCTCAGCTCTTTGTATCTACAATAAAATTGATACATTTTATCTAGAAATAATGAAACCAGTTTTGCACTTGGTTCTGGGTATTTCTATGTATAATATGTACCTATTTATTTACAAAAAAAGTATTTATGTTTATCCACATTCTAGAACTCATATGACAAGCTCTGCTTAGTTTGAGTCTAGATGGCGTTGTGTAATTTGTCCTTGAATAATTATTTATTTATTTACTTAAATATGTAAAAACAACAACTGCAAAAATAATAATATACGGTAAATGTTTAAGTTTACCTGAATTAGTAGTACTAGTACTTTTATTGCCCGGTTTTTCCTCACAAGCTTAACCTATTGTCGTGCGGATCTGGCAATACCGTAGAAGCAATAATGTTGACGTTCATAGGTGTTACTTTGTGACCTACGTGAATAAAGGTATCTTGATTTGATTTTGAGTAGTAGGATTAGTTTAATTCCACACTGATGATACGGTGAAGTCCAGAAAGTAAAAACCACTATTCCAGATGTTATAAATTCTCCGATGATGGTCGTTTAATTTCACGGCCTCAACAGCTGCTTTTTTTACGCCCCACTAATAGAAAAAACAATGATCAACGGTTTGCAGACCTTGTTTATAATCAGTGTGACTGTGGACTTACTGTGTATTATTTAATTTAACAAACCGTCTTGACAATAATTGTAGCTAAATTCACAAATTCATAGTTTAAAATTTCCAGATAAAAAAACATTCCTCTAACAAAATATGACAATGCTGAGTTTGCACAACCCTGTATCATTGTGTACGCTAATGGACTAATTCATTGTGTGGCCGACAGTCACCTATTCCGTTGGGTCACTACTTCAGCTCCCTGGCGAACGAACCTGAACATACCGTTCGAAATGGCGACTACAGGTGAGAACAACCGAAGAGGGTATTCGCTGTAAGGAAAAGAAATTCTTAACAAGCAGGCATCTCACATTTTTATCAATTTATAATATATAGAGATATTATTAGGTTCAAGACCGTGGTTCCCAAACCCGAGGGGGCCATCTCGAAACCGGAGATGGCCCAGGGTCAGTCGGGGTGCGAGGGATATGCTCTATGGGCAACCTTACACTCCGGCGTGTTAAGACCCGAGACGGCGTGCGGTTTTAAGTCCGAAGGGAATCCGAAGGGATTTCCGCACGAAAAAAAAAGTATTATTGGGGGTCATTTAATCTACCAATAATAATGTCTAACTCGCAGTTGATCTGTTATGCTGGTAATCTATATATATAAAGAAAAGTCGTGTTAGTGAGACTGTTTATAACTCGAGAACAGGTGGGATTTTCATGATCTCTGGTTTTTCAGATTTGTCTCCGCCTATACTGTGCCTTGTTGTAGGTTTTTTTTTTTGCGGAAATTCACAGTTACCACACCGCCGGCCAGTAGGGGTTATGTCGGACTCGAACCGACCAAAACCGCACGCCGTCTCGGGTCTCTAATGTCAGGAGGTAAGGTGGCCAAATAAGGCAATTAATTCCCTCGCACCCCGGCTCAGCCTGGTCCATCTACGGCTTAAAGATGGCCCCCTCGGGATACTGTGCCTGTACTAGCAATTAAGATATTAAAAACATGAGACATTCATGAAATATACTCAGCTGATAAGGTAACCAACTTATTTGATTCTAAGGCGAAACCGGGTCAGCTAGTAGATAATATTGTTCATTATAGTATTATGGCCCCACTACTAATTAAAAATACTCTTCGTAGAAATTACATTTTTAAATACAGTATATCTTATAATACAAGGGTAGGTACAAATATTGTTTTCACATACATATTTGTACTAAACACTGTAATTTATGTCGCGGTCACAGTTCGAACCTACGCCTAAACAAGGCATAAGCCTAAGCGGTTCCTAGTTTTTTTTATACCATTAAGATGGAAAATGAGTAAATAACGGTCATAAGGGTTGCTTTCTAACGTTCATAATGGTTACTTTTAACGTTCATGAGTGTTGTGTGTGACCTAAATTAAAAGATATTTGCTATTATAGCCAAACTGATGGTAAATTGACACCGGAACATATGAACGCCTATAAAGACTGAGACTTGCCTGTAAAGACATTATTGCCCTTTTCTCAAGAACAGTTTGAAACGTGTAGCAATTAGTTAATGTTTTTTTTTTATGCCACTCAGGTGACAGACAAACTCACAGCCCACCTGATGGAAAGCGGTTACCGTGGCCTATGGACGTGCGCAACACCAGGGGCGTCACACTCGCGCTGCCGACCCTTTTTTTTTCGTGCGGAAATCCCTTCGGATAGCCCCCCCCCCCCCGCCGGCCAGCGGGGGCGGTTATGTCGGGTTTGAACCGACTAAAACTGCATGCCGTCTCGGGTCTACTCGCGCTGCCGATCCTAATTTAATTTAATGAATTGAACTTACCTTCCTATAACGGGAGAAGCCTCATTCCCGCTTAGTATGAACACCGGGAAGAATATAGAGAACACGCAACCACTGAAACAGGCATTGGTTGGAGATGAATAAATTTGAAAAAGAAAACATTAACTCGAAGGTGAGACCAAGTAAGTGTAAAATAATGCACGTATTATAAGTAATATACGCCAGGATCGTAGCAAGTAGAAAGACTGGTGGACTTACTGGTGGTAGAAATTTGATGACACAAATTTGTCACAAATTTCGGCCGGGTAGGTACCACCGTGCACGATTGCGAAAAACCCTCCATAGTAATCCAATTTCGGTTTGATTGCGTTCAGGGGTCAGCAAGTGCATAGCCGGGCAGGGGGATTGTGGTCGCAGCACTAGTGGGACCGGTGGGTGTCACGCGGTGCTGCGACGACAATCCTCTTCTGATGAGGCCGTCAAGCTGAGTGCCACCATTGTTAACATGGCACGTGTATGTAATAGTGACCCTCTTTCCTGAGACTTTACCTTCAGCTTACCATCAGGCGAGGTGAAGTCAAATTGACGTGTCGTAAACATAAAAAAAAAAACAAAAAAAAAGAAAAAAAAAAAGATGTTGAAATAAAACTATTTTTAGCGGATTCTATCGCGATTTATTTGATCTGATTTTATATTGATCTCGACGTTTCGGTTGCTTTTCAGCAGTCTCCCCGTGACCATGGCTGCTGAAAAGCAACCGAAACGTCGGGATGAATGGAAAATATAAAATAAGATCAAATAAATCGCGATAGAATCCGTTAAAAATAGTTTTATTACAATGTGTGACGCGTAAACTTCAGACAATATCATATAGAAAGATGTTGTCTTTACCTACCCCAATGGGAAAGAGGCGTGACTATTTGTATTTATTAGTAAAATAAACGGGGCCAAGTATTAACTATAGTTGTTGCCCCGGCTTAAAATATAGGTGAAGAGTGAAACACTGATCCGGACCCGCAACCAATACCCCAATCCTACTAATATTATAAACGCGAAAGTTTGTGAGTATACGTATCTGTGTTGCTCTTTCACGCAAAAACGGCTGAACGGATCTGGCTGAATTTTGGCACAGGGATGGATTATAGTCCGGATTTTTATCCCGGGAATAGGTTCCCATGGGTTGCGGTAACGGGATCAGAATTCTACGCGGGCTACAGTTAGTACTATAACATAACAACAAACTCACGCCTATATCCCCGAAGGGGTAGGAAGAGGTGCTAGCACCCACGTTTCGTCAGTTTATGTTTTAGGTCCCAATGTAATAGGTGGCGAGCCTATTGCCATTAACCGGGCACTTATAAACTTGCGATAAATACTCACATAACTTCGAAAAGTCATTGTAGTGTGCCATGGTAATACCTGGGATCGAACCCGAGACCTCGTCTCAGCAGTCCTTTACCCATACCACTAGGCTACCGCGGTATAATACTATAGTGAATGTTGAGATCGATGACAGCAAGCAGAGATGAATGGAAAAAGCACACATGTGGCGCTGACCTCAAATAAGTTTTGGGATAAGGGCAGGAGGATGATGATACAATATAATAACCAATACAAAACCCATAACACTTTTCACGATATAAAAAATAATCTATGTGCTATTCCACAGATTCCAGACTATAATGTATCTATCTCGGTGTCAAATTTCAGTCAGATCCGTACCTTCTTTTTTTTTTCGTCCACCGGGGGCGGTTATGTCGGGCTTGAACTTACTAAAACCGCACGCCGTCTCGGGTCTTCAGACGCCGGGGTGTAAGGTTACCCATAGAGCATATCCCTCGCACCCCGGCTGACCCTGGGCCATCTCACCACTAACAGCATCGCTCATCCTGTCTCCTCTGAAAGCAGAGGAGTACGGAGGGCGATGTGTTCCCGCCACGTTGGGTATTGGCCGACGATCAATGCCAACCCTATGAAGGGGTGAAGGGGAAGCCATTGACCGCCGCCCAGGGTGTACCGGCCGCTCCGATTCCGTTCCCCCCGGACTGGAATCGGAGCGACACTCGAGGAGGTTACTCAAGACACACCCCAGTCAGATCCGTACCTGGCCATTCCAACGAGATTGAGTAACAAACATCCATACATTTATCTATCCAATCTTTCGCCGAAGTTCGACAACCTGATCTCACTGCGAAGTCAAAACTTCGATATTCGAATTGGGAAACGACTAAGAGAATTAATAGCGTGTTGGCAGAGCCAAAAATTTCCCAGCACGTATTTACCGACAGCTTTCCCAAGTTAAAGCTTAAGCTATAAGAATTCCTTTGATGGTTTTAATTGTCTTTAATGCTATGTCGCGTTCCACCGCGAAGCACGGTAGTGCGAAAGTATTCCACATCGAGTCGCGTTTCGGTACTTTAGGGCTACAGTTCATAATGCGACAATGATTTGTCGCACTACCGTCGCGTAGTGTGGAACTACTGTCGCACTAGAGTAATGTCGACCGACAGTGTGTCGCACTAGCGTGCATGCGAACTATGGTGAGTCGCAGTACAGTTTTGTCGCACAATCGTTAATTGCACTTCCATTTGTCGAACTCACGTAGTACTTACACCCGATCAATTTGGTCTCCCAATTATTTAGTTAGGTACATTAAGCGAGTAGCTGAAAAGATAGGTAGACGTAAACGTGACAAAACATCTTGTCAGTAGGTAATTAATATTAACGATAAATAGTGATTAAATATATAAAATTGTTACTAATGCGTTATCACATTACGAACAACGTCATTTATAATACGAAAGAATTATTTTTCGAATATTTTTCTAATGCGCCCACATTATTTCATCACACTAATATTATAAACGCGAAAGTTTGTATGGATGAATGTTTGTTACACTATCCACAAAACGGCTGAACGGTACGGGCTAAAATTTGGCACAGAGATAGAAATGGCTAAGATGAGAAGAATAAGGCATGGCTACTTTTTATCCCGGGAATAGGTTCCTATGAGTCGTGGGCAAGGGACCAGAATAACATGCAGGTGGAGCCGTGGGCAACAGTTAGTTCTATATAATAAAAAATACTACTTACTCAAAAGGTTTAGTGTATAATTGTTTCAACATAGGGAAATAAGCTAACGGAGCCTTCAGCTCCACCGGATTTGTTAAGATTACAATGCAGTGAATTCGTGACGTTAGCCTAAAAATATTTCATTGCGCAAATGTTTATACCAGCTGAACAGTTTCTGTATTTTGGCTATTGCTCAGAACACCTGTGGCATCAATATAATGCGACGTCTTGTTAGGTATAAGTACTTATATCATATTTGAATATAAACACTTATGTACATATTTTTAGTCATTGTTGCGTGTATAATTTGTCTTGCCACCACAATTTAAATAATTACCTACACCGAAACTACACATCTTTTTATTTTAATAATTATTCTTGACTAGAGAATTATTCTTGGCATGCCTTCCTTAATTTTTTAATATAGGAACCTTCACGGTCATGTGCACAATATCTAACCTAGGTTTCATCGCACTCGGATGAATGGTATAGGAACATACAAGGGACAAATAAAGAAATAACATTATACTCGTATTGACAGAACACTTCACCGGACATTTAACTTTCATAATATACTTTACTAGCGGTTGCCCGCGGATCCGCCGGCGCGGAAGTCGGTTATAGTTCTTTGGTCATATATACGGTTCTAATTAATCAATTGCAATCAAACATACGGCAAATTTTAAGTCTGACCAAGACCTTTCTAATAGAAAAAACCACAACAAAATAAATTCAATGATTTTCGCGTCCATGGCGGACAAAGAAGTCCAAAACAATAATTGTGTTTAGAATCGTTCATGTAACATAGACCAAGTATTTTTTTTTAAATATCTCCAATGTAGACGCAACTAACTTATCATTTTATAGTAGTAAACGATTCTTGATAGACCATTTACATACCTACACTTGACCAAAAACAAACATTACACAAATTTTTAAGACAACTCATTTACCATCACAACTATTCTTGGTGGAATAAGTTACTAGTTGAAATAAGAAGAGCTAACTGAAATCGAAATCTAAAAATATCTTTCAATTCCATTTATTGATAAGGCAACTTGAGCAATTAAATACAAAACATAACTACGGTTAATCACTGTAATACATTTATGTTCTGATGGTCGGTACACGAGTCCTAAACTTAAGTGTACTAGTTAAATTATCCACCCATGAAATAGCATCCATATCTGTCTAGTAGCACAGATTAGATAATATTAACTTTCGTAGTTGCTAAATCTTTGTACTTTAGGATTGTATAATTTCTTTTTTTTCTTATATATTCCCTTATCCTGAAACTCTTCTGAGGCGTTGGCAGAGGTGTATTTTATACTGGACCAACATTTTGCTAGCTTTACATATTTTCAGTATCACGGTACTCCTCCGTGCAGTTACTAAGAATTTCTTACAGAAAATCTAATGATACTTCGCTATTCAAGAATCGAACTCGAAACCTCATACACAGTAGCAATATTCGCTATCGCTGCACTTATTGATTCGAACAAAAACTTACCTTATAATATAAGACTGTGGTATTTGCGTTAACACGGCAAGGGGCAGCCCGAAGCCGAGGAAATAAGGCCAGTTGGTTTCGATGAACGTAAGACGCTTGTGCAGCTCCCAGCCCATGTTGAACCACTTGTACTCGAACGAGTACAGCGAGTATAGTAGACACATGTGAACGAGGCATAGCAGCTCACCTATATACGTTATTGGCAACATACTTACTAACATACTCTGAAATAAAAAAGATATTAGTAGTGAGATAAGAATAGAGAGCAAGTTTCCATAACATGAAGATACAATTCCAATTATGAAAATTTCAGAAAAACCTTTGAGGATGCCGTGAGGCGAAACCGAACAGGATTATTTAAAAAATATTGTATAAACTAGGTACAAGTGTTTTAATTCAAAATTAAGTTGCAAGTTCTACCAAGTGCCATCAATCAATAGTACCTATTAATACGCTTTTTAACTAATCCGTTTTAAAAAGTTGGGTTAAATTTATTTCGATTATAGCATACTACTCTACTGGCGAGGTAACTGCTTAAACCAGTTAAATTATTTACTAAATAAATTTAGATCCTTATGCGAATAATCCAATAAATTGAAATAAAACTATTTTTAACGGATTCTATCGCGATTTATTTGATGTTATTTTATATTTTACATTGATCCCGACGTTTCGGTTGCTTTTCAGCAGCCATGGTCACAGGGAGACCGTTAATAATAGTTTTAATTCAATGTGTGACATTCGCGTAAACTTCCGACAATATCATGTAGAACAATCCAATAAATGTTAAACATACCTGTACTAAAAATAAGGCTTGCACCAGCAAACTGAAGAGCGAATCAGCTATTATTTTGCTGACACTCGACATGAACTGCGGCCGCCCTCGTCTGTGGCGGTACGCGGAGTCTGCAATGTCCTGGCAAATAAAACGTCGCAAATTGAAGTAAACGTACGCTGGCATTTTTTTTCTTATTGGTCATTTCAGTGTCGGCCTTATAGTAGAGGGAGAAGAACGGTCGCTCTAGGTGTCAGGTCGCGAGGGTTACCCAAAAATCAAATGCGAACATCTATTTCAAGCTCAGAATAACATCTTGATGGCGATATTTGAAACGCGCGGAAAGCGAAACCGTCGACCAACGGGCGCTGAAAGACAATCACGCCCTGCCCTGAACTAAGACCTTTGAGGGCCCCATTATCTGATAAATAAAATGAATCTTCGAAATGTATGTACGCGCGTAACTTCCGAACGACTGCAGCAAATTGGATAATTTTTTTTGTGTTTTTTATTGTCAGGACAAGTTTTGTATAAAAGAAAATTAAAAAATCACCGGGTCAGAATTCAATGTGGGTCGAGTCGCGGGCAACAGCTAGTATATTATATATAAGATACTATATAGCTGTGCGCTCATGGCTTTGATAATAGCACCTTACCTGTGGACTCTCCTACATTTTTCTCTCATACAAACCTTGTTTTGACTATAACCAACACAAAAAAAGGTGCAGTCGTTCGGTAGTTAAGCGCGTACATACATTTTAAAGATTCATTTTTATTTATATACATTTATCTACGTGAACGCTCTGTGGTAAGAAAAGCGAGATTCGTTGAATCTAATAATACTACTCCAGCCGGTGATCGCCAGATATTGCCAGGTATTGCGCAAATTCGTGCAATAAGAAGGTAGGTACTTATTAGGTACTCCAAATAAATCCTACTAATATTATAAACCTGAAAGTTTGTGAGGATGTATGGATGTTTGTTGTGTGTGTATGTGTGTCTCTTTCACGCATAAACAGGTAAATGGACCTGGCTGAAATTGGTACAGGGATAGATTACAGTCCGGAATAACACATAGGCTACTTTTTATCCCGGGAATAGGTTCTCATGGGTTGCGGGAACGGGACCAGAATTCCACGCGGGCAGAGCCGCGGGCAACAGCTAGTATCTTTAAATTCACGAATTGTATAATGTGTGCCTCGTCTCCTCAGCACGAACTTAACCGATGAACCCAACATTTCTTTTATTAATTTATTGTTTACATATAGGTATGTACTGTTGTTTACGTAACGCACTGATAATGTATTGATAGGAGTCAGTTACATAAATAACATTAACAAAGGAACAGATAAATATCTCACGTCACAAAGTACCTACCTATGGCATAAGATAATACAAAATCAAGGGCGGACTGCCCGGCGTGGGAGGCGTGACCTCGTGGCAGCCATCGGGGTGGGAGTCCTCTCGCTCGGCAGCAGGATTGCGGCAATGGTGTGGAGCACGAGCGCGTGGGCCGCCGCCACCTCCTTCTGCGAGCATGTAATGCTCGTGAAGGAGATGGCGGAGCGCGCCCGGGAGAGGTTCAGAACTCTCCCGGCCCGCCGAGCCCGCAACATTGCTCGCCGCGCGTCGCAGGCGACTCAGGCGCCGGAGGTCGCTTAACGACCTCCGTCCTTCATGAGCGCAGGCCTGGGGGTGGCAGGTGAGGCCGCCTGTCACCCCAGCAGAAGCAGGCCGGGACGGTGGGGCGACTAGCGCCCCTCCCCCAAACCGCGGCAAGACGGGGACACCGTGGTTCCCAAACCCGAGGGGGCCATCTCGAAACCGGGGGTGTGCGTTGTTTTATAAACAATTGTTTTATATAATTTCGTTTTACAGAAAATGTTTCGCATAATTATAATTATATTCGCATATTATACAATGTCAATACAAGAATGTAAGTCTGTTGTCAGAGATTGGTTGAAAAAATTAGATTATACCTTTACGGAAATGTTACTCTAGGGACCCGCCGAGACTAGGGCTGAGGGAGCTCGCCTTTTTACCTTCGCAAGTTATGATTTATTTCCCAAACATAAAATTCTACACACAGCAATTAACACACCCGCGTGCGTACACACAAATATCCCAATACATAGATACATACACACCCTCTCACACACACTCACCTACAAACACACCCATGCGCATTATAGACACACATACATAATTTGCTTGAAAATGAAATGATTTGCTTGGAAATGAAAATAAGTACGTACATATATATATATTTATATATAAGTATGGTATACTCATGATCCTTGTGTTCTATTAATATGTTCAATTAGTGGGGTGGGGACCTGGTGATCTGTAGCACAGGTTTCATTAACCTAAATCAGACACCAGCTCCTTACAAAAGAAAAAATGCATCAAGAATTAGGAGCATTACTTTCGCTTTTAATATTGTATTTCCTGTGGCTCTATTGTTTGTCGTCTTGCTTTTTTGTAAGGAGAAATAAAATATTTTATTATTATTTCCTTTATTTAAGTTTAAATACATATCAATTATATTTTTAAATACATTCTATATATATAAAAAAAAACAAATATATTTAAAAATATAAAAAATAGTGGCCCACCGGCATCGGGAACAGGGACCAAGCTACCGGTGGTTAGGGCTCCAGAGAGAGGAATCTCCTCACAATACGTGCCGTGTCGAGGAGCACTGCCTTCTGCATCAAGCCCTTGACCCAACTGCCTAACGCGAGCCTCTGGAGATGTTGTTCGAGGCTCTTGGCAATCAGTCCGTGCACCGATACAACTATCGGAACAATAATCGCCGAATCCACACTCCACATGTCGACAACCTCGTGAGCCAAATCCAAATATTTTATTTGTTTTTCTTTTTCGGCTTTCACAAGATTCTCGTCATGTGGAATGGTGATATCGATAATTATTGCGCGGCGCTCTGATCGATCTATCAACACTATATCAGGTTTATTAGCTACAATAGTCCTGTCAGTGATGATAGATCGATCCCAGTACAACGTGATACGCCCATTTTCGAGAACTGCGTCGGGCACATACCTATAGTACGGTACCTCTGATTCCACAAGGTTGTACTTTAGAGCAAGTTGTTGATGAACAATCCTGGCTACTTGGTTATGTCTATGCAAATACTCGCCGTTGGCAAGACGAGAACAACCAGAGATTATATGTCTAAGGGATTCTCCGGGACGGTGGCACGCCCGACATATGTCAACCGTACCATCCCTTAGAATATACTTCCTATAGTTATTCGTCATCACAACTTCGTCCATAATTGCAAACACAAAACCTTCGGTTTCCCCAAATAGGTCACCGAAGCGTAGCCAAGAAACAGATGCTGGTAAGTCTATATCAGACCCATGAAGAGCCCGATAGAAACGTCCATGCAACTCCTTGCTCTTCCATACATCCATGCGGTCATTAATACTTAATACCACAGGTTTGCGCCAGTTCTCTTTAGCCAAAGCTAACGGGGTAAATCCGTTATCCACCCTTACTACATCACGATGCATATCAGCTTCATTGTGTAGGAAGTATTCCCTGAGGTTGCACACCTCACGGTTATGGAGGGACTTGGCATTTAAAAAGCCACGTCCCCCGCATTTCCGTGGTATGTACAACCTCATCACAGATGAACGCGGATGATGCATTCGGTATGTAGTAAGAAGCGTACGGACTCTCCTATCCAGGGTGTCTAATTCCGTCTGAGTCCACCTGAGTATGCCGAAGGAGTACATTAAAACCGGCATGACCCAACCGTTATAGGCGCGCACCTTATTACCGCCTGACAAAAGACTTTTGAGGACTTTTTTCAAGCGGCCAAAGAAACGTTCCCGTAACGATTGCTTCATGCTAGCTTCTGTAATGCCTAACGTCTGCGACATACCCAGGTATTTATAGGTGTCGATTGCAGAGAGAGACCTGAGTTTTGTGGAATCTGAGAGCTCAACCCCATCAGATTCCACAATCTCCCCTCTTTTTACATGCATGACCGCACATTTGTCCACACCAAATTCCATCCTGATAGATTTACTGAAGGTTTCGGTCATCTTTAGTAACGCTTATTATTATTATTATTATTAATTTCGTTTCATAGAATAATCAATATACAGAATACTTACTTTAAAGATTTTTAAATCATTGATTTTTGTTTCACATAAACTTTAACATTAGAATAATCATATTGTTACGTGCGCGGGGTACAAATTAAATGCCGTTTACACAACAAAGAGGTTTATTCGCTCACCACAAACTAGACAACTAAATAACTAGCACACACAGTACTCTTCAACAGTTCAAGTCGCTCAGCAGTTCACAGTAGTCCACAATCGTTGCTTAAGTCGCAGGTATAACTCTCTTGGTTCACTTCGGTAAGATGTGTTCACTTTCGCTTTCGAAAATTAACTGCCTCGTGTCGATAGCCGGGCGTCCTTTTATATCGGGGTAGAATATTCCGGAATCATCTAGAGCACTAGAGCGTTCGAGAATAGTAGGTATTTACTGGGACGTTCGAGAAAACAGGTACCTACACAGTCGTGCCGACGATAGAGGTGAATGCCCTTGTTATCGCGATTTGTAGGTAAAGTAGTTATAGGTAGACAAAGGGCTTGTGATTTTGTATTGACTTTTCTGGATTTTTCTACACGGATCGATAGAGTACTTCGACATTAACAATGCGTTTTAATTTCTAGAAGATTCGATCAGTAGTTTCCGAGATATCGACGATCGTTGTAACAATATCATAGAATAACAAATCAAATATTTTATCATTATATTGCTTATTTAATATAAAACTTATTACCAAGAATATTATCAAGTGACAGTTTCTAAACGTTTCAATTCATACCGTTCATTTCAGTCAAATAATTTACAGGTGAAGCTATACTTTTTTTTAATATAACGATAAGTTAATACAATAAACGATTCTGGGTGGTCCTATTTCTGGGTGATTAAAAAGGTAATTTGAGTCGGGGTGTTAACTATAATGACGTTTTTTATATATAATAAACGATTCTTCGAAAAAAAACATAATCACGAAGGCTAAGGCGAAGCAAACAAATTATAAGCAAACAAATTTGCAACAATATATGCGAAAGATAAAAAATTGAAATTATTCAGAAATTAAATAACTACAAGCAATCGGAAAAAAAAAAATTGTAAATGTTACAGTTAAAAATAAATGCGATTTGGAAAATAATAAAGGTGGTTTAATATTCTTTTAAAAATAATTCTACAGTTTGATAAGTTTGTTAAACAAAAAAATGTGATTAAAAATTCATTCAATTGTGTTTCTGTGAAATATGTTTCATTGTAGTAAATTGATTTTGAAACAATAATATTCGAAATAAAAATATAAGGATCAAACATTATATGAAACATTTTCTGTGAAACGAAATTCTATGAAATTTCTTTCAGCGAAACAAGGGGCTCCCCGAAACCGGAGATAGCCCAGGGTCAGCCGGGGTGCGAGGGATATGCTCTATGGGCAACCTTACACCCCGGCGTCTGTAGACCCGAGACGGCGTGCGGTTTTAGTCGGTTCAAGCCCGACATAACCGCCCTCGCTGGCCGGCGGGGGGGTAGCCGAAGGGATTTCCGCACGAAAAAAAAAAAAAGGTAGTAGCGGGTCAAGGATCAGTCGGGGTGCGAGGGATATGCTGTATGGGCAACCTCACACCCCGGCGTCCTTAGACCCGAAACGGCGTGCGGTTTTAGTCGGTTCAAGCCCGACATAAGCGCCCCCGCTGGCCAGCGGGGGGTATCCGAAGGGATTTCCGTCCGAAAAAAAAGAAAAAGCTACTAGCGGTTAACGGAAATACCTCACAGTTGAGGTGTTACTTTGTTTCTTCGCGTGTGGCTCTGGTTAGAAGGGGGGGGGGGGGGGCACAGCAGTGAACCTCCGAGGAGCGCGTGTTCGTCGACTGTGACTTCTTTGAGAGGATAGACTGGACTGACTGGAATTTGTTTAAAGACGAAGGATTTGATCTGAGATAGAACACCCCAGAAAAAACCATTCCATTTTGCCTATCAAAGACTTCTGCTTTATTGTCGAAGTATTTAATGAAATCATGGAAAATTCGACAAGGCGCCTACTACCGCCGGTTAACCTGGGGTTATCCTTTCGAGGGCTTACCCGGGGTGCCCGGCAATGAACACTTGGGGAGGATTTATTGTAATATAGGTAATTATTTCAATTTAGAGTAGGAAATACGTATACTTATCTTACCTACTGTTTAATTAAATTGATATTTAATGGTTGTTGTGATTAAGCAAAAATATACACAAGGCACTTGCATGAATAATTAGATACTTTTAGCTAGACAAAACAATGTTTTAACTAAATATGTATATGGTGTACTTTTGCTTGTACACTGGTGCACTCAATACACAAAGTTCTTCATTTGAATACAGTACAATATTGTCCATTTATTATTATGCATACAGTTTAAGTGTCACTATTGAGCAGGCAAACCTATAGATAGGTATTTAGAAAAGTAACACTTGGGGAGACTATGGGGACGGCCACACTGGCTATAAGATACATGAGGAATAATTAGTGTTATTATCATTAAATAATTTCAAACTTAAAAACCTAATACCCTAACCTGATATAATATAAATTTAATAACTTTTGTACAAGACAGTTTCTCACTAAAAATAGCATGGCAATCCTGTCCGATTGTCAGTCTTGTCTCCCTCTTGAAACGCTATGGAACCTTTTCCACAGCAATTTTCTAGTTCAATATGGTATACCAGGAAACTGGATGGTGTAGAAACTGTCTCGTACCAATGTAGTCTTATAATAAAAATTTTAATACTCACTTGAAACCACAAACTGTTGACTAGTTTACTCAGCAAAAATAGTGGAAGCACCCATATCATTCTAAACGTCATGGACAAGAATGGTTGCATCCATGCCCATACATTGTGTGCTACACCTGGATCATGACCAAATATAACGGTGACTAAGTACTTGACCGCAGGCAGCAAAGCATACTCAAATATTAATATGCTAAGCAAAAATATAAAGCCATTGAGGATGCATGATTGCAACACCCTTGTAAGTACTTTCGATTCCCTGCAAGAAAACCATACATATTATTGTATTATCTGGAGGGCTTCAGTGGAAATGGATAAAATCCCCCACACACAAAGGGTAGTGTCCCAGTTGGTCATCTGGAGGGTTTCATCTCTATCATCTTCAGAATAGCCATCATTACTAAGTATTGCAAATTTAATCTGTCTTAAAAAGAGTAATTTGTGTATTTTTGATTGCGTTCAGGGGTCAGCAAGTGCATAGCCGGGCAGGGGGATTGTGGTTGCAGCACTAGTGGGACCAGTGGGTGTCACGCAGTGCTGCGATGACAATCCTCTTTTGATGAGGCCGTCAAGCTGAGTGCCACCATTGTTAGTATGGTATGTGTATGTAATGGTGACCCTCTTTCCTGAGACTTTACCTTCAGCTTACCATCAGAGGTGAAGTCAAATTGACGAGTCCGAAATATAAAAAATGTGATAAAATTGCTCCTAGTGTATTTATTTATTTACTTTTGGAGAAGACTTACAGACTCATTACATAATTGTATGTTAAAAACGAGTGTGTAACAATACTGTACAAGCTTCCATAGCTATGAGTTTCTTTTAATTTGTTCATAAGTTTCCGTCATTAACATGCACTGAGTTTAATAGACTGCGGGGTAGCAACTTTGATAATAATATATTAATACAAAGTAAGCAAGTATTCCAAAATCTCTAAAATTATATAAGCTATGATTATTTAGGTTCACATATTTAATTTTTATGCTGATAGTTCAACATAAAAAAACACTGAAAAAAAAAATTACATATAAAATCAATGCTTGTTACTTGTTATGAGACTTTTAAATACTAATAGATCAGCACTGAAATATTAGATTTCCAAAAAAAAAGTTAACTTCACAACGAATATCTACTTTGTTCCCAAAAAAAAATTTTAGTACACATAGTTAATTTAAAAAAAAAGGAAGTAGTAGCATTGAATTGTATTGTACTGTAATGCAATAGTTTTTATATAATAGGTTTATTAATAGATTTTTTAATGAAAGGTATTATAAGAGCTACCAGCTATTGCAAAACAAGAACTGTACAAATGACCACTGAAAGAAATTAAGAAAAACTTACTGTTTTACTTTAGGTTGCTTTTGTTTATTTTTCGTATTTTCAAATTCTGATGGAGGCGAGCGACTTAGTGCCCTCTCGTTAATTTCTTTATCTAGATATAATAGGACAGTCACACCACGTAAACTGTCTATAAAACCTTTGATAAGCGATATAGAAAAATTCTGAAACAATAAAAAAAGAATGAACAAAGAACTAAAAAACACCACGACGAGACGATTTCATGTAACTCACTGTAACGCTCTCCATTTTACGACCGCTTTGATTTTTTCACAGTTTCATTATCCAATATTGTATTCAACTATATACGTATTCACATTATTTTATTCAATTTTGTTTGAAATAAATTTACGTAAAAATATAATGACAAACGACAGCTGACACTACAAAATAAATTTATTGTGATGAACGTAGAGAGGTGACACAGAGTAAGTGACTGGTGAGCGAAGCGTGCGTGAGAATAAGACTGCTCAAGTGAAAAGGTGACCAGCCATCAAATCTAGATTCATTATTCGATTCAGTCATATATAATTGGCGTGTAAATTAATTTAAATTTATGATGGGTCATATATATCATGCACTCATGCCATGCACCATCAGACCATCACACCTTAAATTATTTTACACGTGGATTATATAAATGGTTGACATGTTTCTGATCTTCCTTATATTGAAAAGTTCAAACCGTAGCATTACGTTATTTTGCCTTTTAAAATTATGCGAATCAAGTTTAACATAACATTTACTTACACTGATGGCAAATGAATGAATGATTTCAATTTGTTTAATTAAGGCTGTACTCACATATCATCACATAATTTGAATTCATAGCCGGAATCCAGGGCGCCCAGTATTCCATACAAAACCATTGTTTACCTTACACCATCAGGAATAAATCAGATTATACATGAATTTCGTAAATCGATCAGACAGAATGATTCTAGATCGTAATTTTCAGATTATGAATTTGGGCCTTCCTGAAGAATTACAGACCCATCTCACTCCTAAGTCATGTCTGCAAGTTGTTCTCGAAAGTCATTACGAGTCGTCGCGTGAGTAAGCTCGACGAGTTCAGGCCATCGTAGTAAGCCAGGTTTCGAAAAGGCTACAGCACTGTGGACCGTATCCATAATACTTTTTGGCATATTAAACAAAAGACTCACGAGTACAATCAGCCGCTGTGTATGGCTTTTGTGGAATACGAGAAAGCCTTCGACTCCACAGGGGGATGTTATATCTCCGAAACTATTTACCAACTCGCTAGAGGACGTCTTCAAGATACATAAACGGTGAGTACATCTCGCATCTTCGGTTCGCCGACGACATCGTCATAGTTGCGGAGTCGCTGGAGCAGCTGGGCGAGATGCTGCACAGCCAGAATGGAACCTCTCGATGCTTAGGTCTTGGTGTGAACTTGGACAAAACCAAAATTATGTTCAACGAACATGTTACACCAAGCCCGATTGCATGGCATGCCATGTTGAAGAACTTCGACAAAATAGGTTAGGAGGTCACTTCAGACTTTGCGTAGTTTAGCTAGGTAGGTACGTTAACTGTGATTTTAAGGTTCACTCTGTTTAGTAGTATCTATCCGCTGCCCGCGGCCCCATCCACGCGAAATACTGATCTCGTTCTCGCGACCAACTTATTTTAGTAGTCTAACACATCAAGTAGGTAGATATTGGCCTCAATCAATTAATTAGCCTATTGCAGTTCACTGCAATAGACTAACTGCAGTAGACTATTGCGTACCCTATGTAGGTACTCCATAGTACCCGATCCTCTGCCTTGCGCATCCCATCTATGCCAGCTACCTTTTTCAGGGTCCGTCCATCTTGTTGGGGGACGTTCTACATTCCGATTGCCGATTCGTGGTCTGCACTCTAGGCCTCGTTTGCTCCACCAACCATAGATCCTTCGGCAGATGTAGCCAGCCCATTGCCACTTCAGCTTGCTTATTCTGCGAGCTATGTCGGTAACTTTAGTTCTTTGTCGGATCACCTCATTAGGAATTTTATCCTTCAAAGAAACTCCAAATATAGCTCGATCCATAGCCCTCTGCGCGACTTTTAACCTATCGACTAGCCACCCTAAGTCATGACAGGTAGGACGCACTGGTTGAAGACCTTTATATTTAAGCATTGCGGTAAAGGGGAGGAGAAAACCCTACGTAGTTAGCCAAATGCTGCCCAACCTAATTGGATACTTTTGGTGATTTCTTGGTCGAAGTTGTTTCTACCGAGCTGGATAACTACTACGTAAATTGTAATAAAATAGCTTCTTTACTTATATTATACCAAATAGAATCTATAAAAGCTGGAAATTAAAAGTTTAAAGTGCCTTCCAGAGCCGTCTACCTTGGAGATTTATCATAATAAGAGTTATGAAAATGTTTTGAGAATCCATCTGAAGGCGCATCTTATGCGTCTGTTTTACTCTGCACACTACACAAAAAGGTCTACATAAATCATATTTTGTTGATATACACATTCGGTCTCCTGCAGTTTGATCAGAAGAAATGTTTCGAAAACTTTTGCTGTCAAAAAGCCAAAACCTGTTTTTAATATTTCAAGTATAGATAGGAGCAAAATCTTGACAATGTAGACTTAGATATGTAGTTACGAGTTTGTAGGTCTCTTTGATGGAAAGCGCAGGCGCGACGACGGAGGCGCGCAAATCAGTCAAAACTAAATTAAAAAAATGTGTTCTTATAGCTTTGTCCCATTTCATAATAAACCGTTCGACCGACACTATTCTATTCTATTTTATTGAGCTGAGTGAGACGAAGTCGAGCGAAAGCTCATACCAGACTTCAGGATTTTCTTTGTCACAGGTCTCCTCCTAAACTACTAATCCAATCAGAACCAAATTTGGCATGATTAAAGAGGTCAATCAGAGGAAGGTTTATGGATATATTTTGAAAAAATTAATGCTACCATAGAGGAACGATCACCGTTAAAAAAAATCCAGTTGGAATTACATAATAACCGCTCAAGACACTGTGACCAAACTTTACACGCTCAGAAAGCATGTCCAGAGTTGTGACTTTCAAAAAGAGTTTTCAAAATCGGACTTGCCACGGAGGAATGATCACTGTTCTAAATTTTCAAAATCTGATTCCGCAATAGCGGTCAAACCTATTGGACAAGAAGCACGATGTCTCACTCAGCTCAATATTGCAAGCAGCGATTCCCCTTGCAGTCCTAGTTTTGGACTCATGAATCTAATCTCCGAGCTGAAGCTGTCAGTTGCTGTCAAATCAAATGACGTGACATACAAATACTCCCGCAATACAATTAAACCACTCGAGGGGCAATGTGTAGATGTTTTTCATCGGCCGCGAAAGTAAAATCATTCTTTCATCACCCAAAATGTGTACAGTTTCGCTGTTAATTCTGTGGTTTTCGCTATACATTTTGGGGATGAAATATGGGTTTATACAAAGATTTTGCTTTTCGCGGTCGATGGAGAACATCTACACTTTTCCCTCCGCGCGTCTGAAGGGAAGCGGAGTATTGCCATGTCAATATAGGTATTTAAACTATCATGGTCACTAACATAAGTATTAGAGTTAACGAGATGTTTACCATGTGTTTTTAAGAGTGTCCGATATTTCGGCACTGTTGCAAGCGCCATGATCACGGAGGAACTGAAGATAGCGGTTAACAGTGAACGAGTTTAAGAGTACATATATCGATCTACCCTCTTTCGTACTCGTCTCTGACGCGCAACACCACTACCACTGGTACTGCTACTCGCGAGTAGATACAGTAAGCGTCGTGTGTCGCGATCGTGATCGAGTTCGAGTGTGTAGTGAGACCAGTGGTAGTGGTGTTGCGCGTCAGAGACGAGTACGAAAGAGGGTAGATCGATATATTTACTCTTAAACTCGTTCACCGTTAACCGCTATCTTCAGTTCCTCCGTGATCATGGCGCTTGCAACAGTGCCGAAATATTGGACACTCTTAAAAACATATGGTAAATATCCCGTTAACTCTAATACTTATATTGCCATGTCATGTCATGTCATTTGATTTAACAGCAACTGACAGCGTCGGCTCCGAGATTAGGACTAAAAGCCAATAAAAGGATGGATCAATCAATGAGGCGAGCTCTTTGAGCTCGTGATTAGTTTTATAAATCTATGATTGGTTAATTAGCGCGCATCGACCCGTGTTTACCACTAAAGATACTTACAAACTCGCATCTATAATTAAAATGTTAAAAACAGGATTTGGCTTTTTGACAGCAAACGTAAAAGTAATTTGGTTCTTTTGCAGGAAAAGTTTTCCAAGTATTTTTTTTATATCAAACTACAGCAGACCAAATTTGTAAATCAACCAAATATGATTTGTGTCATCCTTTTTTGTGTAGTGTCTAGAGTTAAACACAATCAGGAGGTACGACTTAAAGCACGCGCAGGAGACAAGCCTTGACTTAAGGTACCGGAATTAAAGAATATGAATTTTCGCTTCTGAATTCAGAGAACCATTCCGGATTTGTGAGTGTAGCCTAAAGAACCGAGTAAAAAGTCTAAGGTGATTCATAATATGGATACATACAATTAACCCTAATCGTGGTATTCATAATGGTAATGCAATTTATCACCTAGTACTCAAAATTCGTGGTTTATACAATTTTCATGCTTTTAACTTTCTACATTTAATCTCTATTCATAATCATCTACATTTATATGTGGCATGCGGCTCGTTCTTAGCTTGTTTCCAGATTCTGACTACATGAATATTTACTTTGTAACATGGTACGCGCCGGTCAGACAGCAGTCAGTTCAGTTACGCACTTACATTCCTTGTCTATAAAAAAATATTATTTAGTCAACTATTTTGTATGAATTTGCTGGCAACACAGCTATTATTGTTTTTTTTAAATGAATTGTCAGCAGTTTGTTTGTCATCAAAAAAAACCCCCCTCTTGTCACTTGTCAGTGACTTTGACAGCTCCATGTAGACAATCAGATTTCGTATGTTTTTCTCTCTCGTATACACAGATTAAGGATGTTGCATCTCTGTTTATTATTTAATTTTAGAGAAAGTTAAAAGTTAAGTTAATTAGTTTGTATTACATGTTGTTGAAGTGATTTCTCCGAATTCATACTATTAATACATAGTTGTATTTGTTATTTACATTGACAACTGCTTTGTTGTGAATACTGTTTCTCTTCTTTTTCCTCTTTAATTTGCTTTATAGTGATATTTAATTATAACTGGGGCACTCGTATGAGGTGTGGAAGATGGACAACGTATATATCCTCAACAATTTAGGGTAAGGAATCTTGCGAAATATGTGTTCGTGTCATAATATCTGACTTGCAACATATTTATAAAAAGAATTTGCTAACCTATTGAGCTGTGACAATATTTTTTTACGGAGTAAACATTTCAACTGTAACATTGGGAATAACATGTTTTGTTTTTATTGTGGAGCAATTTTCTTGTAAAAATATTACTTTTTTATGTTAAAAGAAAGGTATTCATCGAAATCGCCGTGAGCAAACTTATATATCAGCACAAATGGTATTTCATAATTTAATTGCATGTACCCCCCTCATCTAACTTGATATTTCATTGCAATCTTTTTACAAAAAAGTATGTCATTAGATTCTTTTCCACATCGCCTTTTGCCCTCCTGGGTAGGCAAAGACCATAACCCACCATCTGCTTCTATCCTTACAAACTTCTCGAGCTTACTCTACGGTCATTAAACCTTTTGTGCAAGACGCCAGTTTCTGTATATTTTATGACTGATAATTTTTAAATGCTTGAAACTTGGATATTTGAAGTGATCACTCATAGACAAGACTCCTCTTCATGTTAGCATTGTTCCTAACTACCTATACAGGTGAATTTTTCAACTGGGCTTGGATGGCCAAATCCGAAATTACCTTGAATAGTAAAGAATTCTCAAAGGAGTCTAGGGCCTGATTTTGATGAAAACTAAAACTGCACCATATTGGAGTTATAAAAAAAACAATACTCCTAGCCAGGATTCAAACCCATTGAATTTGAAAAAAAAACAAATATATTCTGTACCATGTCACCATTTGATAGTGCCGCTAATAATAATAATAATATATTCTACGACAATCTACACAGCGCTTCCTAGACCCAAACAGGAACAAATTCTTGTTAGTAATGACATGCGGAAAACTTAAGGAAAGATCTCATTAATTATCTCACTCATAAATTTTTGCATGAACATTATCATGTCTTATAGATAAAAACCCCTAAAAAAAAAGATGAAGAAAAAAAAAGAACATTATCATGCAAAAATTCAGCTTTCTCTTCATTTTTCCTCTATGCAGTGTCTTAATTCTGCATATTATTAGGTAAGTTATGAAGACCATTATTTATCAGTACATTGATAGCCAAATTGTAAAGTTGACCTGTAAGAAAATTCTCAAATTATCTGGCAATAAAAACAATTTTTAATTTGTCAGTTTGTAATTTAAATGACTGTGTTTACAAACTGCATGTAACAGAGTGAGTTGCTGCTACTAATTATAATATACTACCCTTAGCTGGAATGATAACCCTTTGTAATTTCACCATTAGCTTAGTTGATAACTATTACATTAAACATGAACAAGGGAGCAAGAGAATTTTATAATTACTATATGAATCATTAATCCCTGAGAGGAAAACCCGCACCAGAGCCTTGTCTGTCTATCAGTAGGAGTACCAGTTTAAAGAAATATAAACGCCATCCCATATACAGGATTTATTAATTTACTAGCTGTTGCCCATGGCTCTGCATGTGGAATTCTACTAAACCTATTCCAGGGATAAAAAATAGCCGATGTGTTATTCCAGACAATAATTCATCCTTGTTTCAAATTTCGGCCATTTAAGTGTGATTTAGTAACAGACATCTTCACAAACTTTCACATTACTAATATCAGTAGGAAGTAGGATGTTATATACCTCTGTTTGGATTCATATTCATGTCGAGTTTTCATCATGTAAGTGTAGGGTGTAGATAATAGGTGAAATTGTAAATGTAAATAATAGGTGAAATTGTAAATGTACATAATTAGCAGCCACCATTCTATATTCTTCAAAAATAAATTCAAGCTGTTATAACAATATACATACACTGCTACATAGCCCGGATCTTTTAACCTTGTATGTATTCAGAACAATATTGTTAACACTTAGTCTATATAAAGTCTAGACTCTAGATAGACTAGGTAAGTGTTAAAAATATTGTTATTTCAGTTTGCTTTATAAATAATATTAAACATATTCTACAACAACATATCTATACCAATATTATAAAGAGGAAAGATTTGTATGTAAGTATGTTTGTAACGAAATGGCTCAAAAAGTACTGGAGTGATTTAAAAAAATTCTTTCACCATTACAATGCTACATTGTCATTTTTATCCCGATATTCCCACGGGATCAAGACTTACGCGGGTGAAACCGCGTGGCGATGCTAGTGTCTAATAAATTGCCAATATTTTATGCCAATTATCATTTTTAATTTTTACTTCCTTCTTGCTTTATATTGAAAGTAAATAAATTTTAAATACTTTTTGATATTTAGAAACAATATCTTTAATTAGTTAAATTGACATACAGGTAGGTAAGTATACGAAATCGATTCAAAAATAATTTACATACGCAATATTTATATATAGTTTTTTGCTATCATTAAAAAATAAACATCAAAAAGCCGGATTGTCTATGAAGCGTACTTGAAAAACTTACAAACCAGATCTATCTGATCTACAGCATAATTATATTGTGAGCACTTATAATAATATCAAAAAGAGAAAAAACTGTGTGTTGCAATTAGCATTAAATGTTAAAATTAAATGTTTTCTAAGAGCTACCTACATCGATGCTGAATATGTTTGGCTATAAATTGTGGTGTAGCGGTAGTGTGTCCGATTGCTAAGTCAGAGGTCGCGGGTTCGATTCCCGCTCAGTGCAAATATGTACATATGCATTGGTCTGGGTGTTTCTATGTATAACATGTATTTATTTACAAAAAGAAAGTATTTAAGTATGTTTATCCGCATTCTAGAACCCATATGACAAGCTCCGCTTAGTTTGGGTCTAGATGGCATTGTGTATTTTTGTCCTACAATATTTATTTTATCTGTCTCTTTGTTAGTTGTTTAAGTATCACGTGAAAACTGCTGAACAGATTCAGCTGTCATTTTTCAAGAACATTCTCCAAGTGGTTTGGCTATAAACTGAGCTATGTATTATCACACTATTTATTATATGTGTGATCAAGCAATGGAACAATTTCTACATACATACATGAGGTCACGCCTCTTTCCCATTGGGGTAGGCAGAGAGATCTTTCTAATTGCTACGATCCTAGCATATGGATTACACTGCTACTTTCATAGTTGTTTTTATGCATGAACGCCGGTTGTGGGGACCGGTTGACCTGGCCTATAATTACCTCGTCCCTAGTTACCTAGTCCTCGATCTGATTAACATATGCACGCCTAGGTCGACCTTCACAGGGTTGTCATTCACCCTCCTAAATTTGTTTCGTCAAACTTCTTCCTTCCATTCTTTCTAGGTGTACGAACCCTCAAAAAATCCCTTTCTCTATCTTGTTCACTACCTACATCTTGAACCACACTACAATGTTCGCTTATCACGCTGCTCCACTAAATTATTTATTGATCATAACTCCATCATTATAAGGTATATTTTCAAGAAATATTGCTTTTGACAGAACTCGCGCATGATTGACATCCAGACTATAAATCGGGTTCCCCTTGGTAGGTACGGATAATGTTTTTAAAGTGAGATGTATGAGATGGTATAAGAACATTTTTGAAGACCTATCATATTTTATCATATTATACATATTTTACGTTTTTTTGAGCTATTTAAACCCAAACTACAGACTACTTAGTTGGAACCCAAACTAAGTAGGTATAGCTTGTATTATTGGTAATAGAACACGGATAAACAAATAAAATGGCGTCTGGTTGTCACCTTATCAATGTTTAATTATTGTTATATGTTCAGTGACACTTACAAGATTAAGACAAGTCGATTTACGGTTTATCTTTGAATTACCTCGAAAGATCAAACTTATTTACACTTTGCATCCTCCTTTGCGTCTCGTGGAGTCGTGGTCGGGTAAAAATGATGAGCATTCTTCATCCAGTTTCCTAGCATGTGTAAATTTTATGAATGTTTCTAGGTTAATACTTTTGTCTTATCAATATAAATTTTATCGTAATTTCGCCGCGTTATCAAAATTACAAAACTGTCTAAGGATGTGGGCACCCAAAGTAGTGCCACTGCGTCAATATGACAAATACTATAGTTTTCCTTATGAAGTTGCTAAGAAGCACTTACGTGCATGGTGAAAGTGAAAGCAGTAACCGTCGTCTATTAAAGCTTCCCTCCTTCACTGCTGTATCAAATTAAATACAATTGACAGGGATTCCTCTCAACTCTACTTTTCATTAAAATTTGTTTAATTGGCCAAAAACCAGTGTTAATGCACAAGTAACAGTGTCCAAAAACTTGTTTTCCAAGAATCTGTCTTAATAATAACATCAAAGGAATAACGATAAATGTTACCCAAGTTACCGCTCGCTCATATATGATGTACAGGCATTAGGAGCCAAAGGTCAAAACTGGTATAGTTAATCAGTCGACGTCACTACGACCGTCCCTCTCTGAGCGGAACGGAACTTGCTTGCCTCTTGTCTTGCCTCAGTTGAAAACGATCTAGCGAACAGTGCGCGTGTGGCCTCTGCGCAAATTGCGCGTATCGTCAACATTTACATTTGTTACTCCTTTGTGACGTAGGAATGACCAACTGAGTTTTAATAAATTACATCGTTTTATTTAAAATGGCAGTGGACAAAGAATTGTGCCTTGCGGGACCTATGGACTCTAGAGCTATTTTGTCCGACAGGAAAGGGAGTTTAAAGGTGAACATCACCCCGCCTCAACACAAGACCCTAACACATTTGCCGAAGAGACCGCCAGTGGATTTAGCGTTCACTGATCTGACGTACAAGGTGCACGAGGGAGCAAAAAGCAGTGAGTAGTTTTTCAAACGCCTACTTTAATTTTTGAACTTATACATAGCTGTTTATAAAATATAAGATGAACGTAGATCAGTTAGTAGATATTTACAGTATTTACATAAAAACAAATATTTTCTGATACAACAACGCAACGTTGTGATCGACTTAAAGATGTCCAGTCATTTCTTATGTTCGTATTAATGAGATGTTATAATTTTCGACCTCAATGATATACTTCCTTATACGATCGTATGCTTAGTTAATATTCATCGGGAATTCAAGTCCATTACAACTTAACAACCACTTTACACTTTTTGCTATAAGTGTTTGTCTGATTACTCAAACTATTAAAGTATATTAAATTCTTGTTTGAACCTTAAGCACCTTTATGGAATAGGACTAAAGTTTGTATTCAAATTATCACAATAATTTTATTTGAGTATCCTTTGATACAAGAGATTGACAGTGTCGTGTTCAGTATTTATACTTTATCGTTAAGTATCGAGATAATGGAAAACAAAGAGCGGTCATGAAATAAAGAATGACTTTATGAAGTTTTTAGTAAACAATAGCCATTCATACGTAACGTAAAATAATATTATCTTTTAGGTACAGTTTCTTTCTGGGGTGTGTGTTGGGTAACCTCCTCGAGTGTCGCTCCGATTCCGATCCCGCTGCAGTCCGGGGGGAACGGAATCGGAGCGGCCGGTACACCCTGGGCGGCGGTCAATGGCTTCCCCCTTCACCCCTTCATAGGGTTGGCATTGATCGTCGGCCAATACCCAACATGGCGGGAACACATCGCTCTCCATACTCCTCTGCTTTCAGAGGAGACAGGATGAGCGATGCTGTTAGTGGTGAGATGGCCCAGGGTCAGCCGGGTTGCGAGGGATATGCTCTATGGGTAACCTTACACCCCGGCGTCTGAAGACCCGAGACGGCGTGCGGTTTTAGTCGGTGCAAGCCCGACATAACCGCCCCCGCTGGCCGGCGGGGGGGTATCCGAAGGGATTTCCGCACGATAAAAAAAAAAAAACGTACGGTTTCTTTCTTTTCTGACTCAAATCCTTGATATAAGAAATAGTAATTAACCAGAGGGTTAATTTTTGTTTCAAATAAATAAGTGTCTTAATACGAAACATGAATTTAGGTCATTATACGAAATATCACTGACAGACTAGTGGATTTACTGGTTGTGAAGTACTGATAGTAACTAATGTATAAACAGTTAGTACGAAAATTGAAATGAGACGATTTTTAATGGTTTCTATTATATGATATTGTCGGAAGTTAACGCGAATGTCACATATTGAAATAAAACTATTTTTAACGGATTCTATCGCGATTTATTTAACGTCGGGATCAATGTAAAATATAAAATAACATCAAATAAATCGCGATAGAATCCGTTAAAAATAGTTTTATTTCAATGGATTCTACTACACTTTATTTAGTTTTAATATAAAATAACATCAAATAAATCGCGATAAAATCCGTTAAAAATAGTTTTATTTCAATGGATTCTATTACACTTTATTTAGTTTTAAGGTTTAGAACTCTCCCGGCCCGCCGAGCCCGCAACATGCTCGCCGCGCGTCTTAGGCGACTCAGGCGCCGGAGGTCGCTTAACGACCTCCGTCCTCCATGAGCGCAGGCCTGGGGGTAGCAGGTGAGGCCGCCTGTCACCCAAGCAGAAGCAGGCCGGGACGGTGTGGCGACTAGCGCCCCTCCCCCCTAAATCGGGGCAAGACGGGGACACCGTGGTTCCCAAACCCGAGGGGGCCATCTCGAAACCGGAGATGGCCCAGGGTCAGTCGGGGTGCGAGGGATATGCTCTATGGGCAACCTTACACCCCGGCGTCTGAAGACCCGAGACGGCGTGCGGTTTTAGTCGGTTCAAGCCCGACATAACCGCCTCCGCTGGCCGGCGGGGGGGAGGGGGTATCCAAAAGGGATTTCCGCACGAAAAAAAAAACATGGTACTTTATTATTTATACTGATCCCTACATTACGGAGGGGCCATGGCTGTTGAAAAGTAGCCGGAACGTCGGGATCAGATTAAATAATAAAATAATACCAAATAAAACGCGATAGAATCCGTTAGAAATAGTTTTATTTTAATGTGTAACATTCACGTAAACTTCAGACAACCTTAATTACAAAAAATACTGTAATTGAATAATTATTTAACCAGCTAAGCTATTTTCAGCTTTATAATATAAGAACTAAATAAAAATAATTTGAGTGCAATACAAAGAAAAGATGCATTGAGAATCGTGTTGTTTGCTTTGCAGACACAGAAAGTCATGACCAAACTTTTCATTAGTATAATATTCTCATACACTAGCATATTTTATTGACGGCGTAACGGTGGTAGTGCATTTGACTGCTACGACAGGGGGGGGCGGGTTCCAGACCCGCTCAGTGCAAATATGCATGAATATGTCTATTTGCATTGGTCTGGGTGTTTCTATGTATAATATGTATGTATTTACAAAAAAAAAAGTATATAAGTATGTTTACCCGCATTTAGGAACTCATAACACAAGCTAGTTAAACTATGCTTACTTTTAGGTCTAGAAAGAGCTGTGTAGAATGTCATAGAATTTTTATTATTATTATTTTTCAAACAGATCTCAGATTACCTATTCTTAAAAACGTTTTATGCAGAGAAATGTCTCTATATGTGTATTTTTATTCTAATGAAGTGATTCTTAATCTCCTCAATCGGTAAACATAATGAATATTGTATACATAAATAGTACCTTCTTACTAATTATCTCATTAATAAACCGTACTATCTTTCATGGCCAGTAACATAACCTTTGTTCTTTCTTTTTGATTTTCGCCTATATTTTCTTCCTATGTTGATTTAGTGTATATGTCATATTTATTTATTGCCACATTATTAAATGTGATGACTATCTATCTATACTTTTTAGGGATTGTCTTTAGAAAAGCCCTATTGCTATCGAGTTGTCGTCGATGTCGTCGTTGCCAATTTTCTGTCACGGTTTTGGGTATGAAGGAGATGAGCTATCGAGTTGCTGTTTTCGGTAATAGATTCGTGCTGGGGTGAACCATTGCAAGATAAAGAAAAAATCGCAAAAAATCGCAAAAAAAAAAAACGCAAAATCGAAAATCCCTTATATTCGGCTGAGCTCGTCTCAGGAATTCAACTTGTTTAAAATTCTTAAAGGCCTTTCTAATAGAAAAACCGCATCAAAATCCAATCAGTAGTTTTTGCGTTCATCGCGAACTAACAAACAGACAAACATACAAGAATTCCAAAAAAAAATACTTTTGTGTTCAGAATCGTTCATTTAACATAACCCAAGTAGTATAGATACAAAAACTTATAGTTTTGCAGGACGTCCAGTACCTACTGTATCTACCTAAGTAGATACAGTTCATATTATCATACATAGTATACTTATTAAATAAAGTGTATTATCTGATTGATCTTATTGTGTTATTTCCAAATTCACGAAAAACATTAAACAACTTTTTAAAGCACGATTTTACCTACTTGGTTTAAAATTATCATTGTTTTTAAGTAAACAGTTGTTACTAAGTAAGACAACGGTTTAAAACAATTTTACTTGGTTTAAAATTATCATTGTTTTGAAGTAAACAGTTGTTACTAAGTTACTAAGTGAAGTGAAGGACACTGAATGGATACTGAACAAAATTTATGAAAAAATAAAATAAAATTATGTACTTTATAGCCAAGTGGCAGTAACACGTTTTGCAATGCACATAAAACGTATATTTACGAAATATTTGTATTAATTTTAAACGTTTTGAGAATTTGCGGTGTATTACAACACATCTCATATTTTTAAAGGAAGGAAAATACATGTAATACGAACGTATTTTTCGTAATTAGGAAAAACCTAAAAAACATATCTCCAGTGTAACGGCTAATTCCACCTACATTTCTACTGCTACGACTCTTTTACAACAGGAACAGCATGACACTAGGGAAGTCCCAGGCACCGGACAAACGGACCCGGCCCTTAACCTTTCCGCTCACCACGAGCAGGGGTGCGCGGTGTGTTACAAAGACACGTCTAGGACGCACGTCCGTTCTGTTTGTCCAGTGCATCGGGAAAAATTTAAAGGTCTTGGAACCCGCATTGACAAGTTGTCCTTGTATTTAGAGGCTAAAATCGCGTTTCCTTCTAGATCTGAAATTCAATAAGTCACTATCTCACTTTATTTATATTACTTTTACATCCAGTTAATAAATAACTTCTTCCCAAGTATAGTTAGTTATAGGAGGAGAGAATTTGGCTGGTTACAATCTATTTGTCAGAGTATGGCATTTATTTAACAACCAGCAGCTAAAGTTTAAGCACAATTTCTGATTTTATGTTTCTAAATCTAACGACACTTTTGTCACTAAGCTTTGTTCAACATTTATTTTGAGTGAAGGAAAAGTGGAGATTTTAATGATCTTGATATCTTCTTGTAAATTAAAGTTGTTTTGTGTTATTCCTAACGAGTTCTAGAATTGCTTCAGAAAGACGCCAGTTTTCATTTTTCCAAGAACGTCTGTGGCCGTTCGTACGTTGCAGAAATGGCTTAGGAAACAGTCCTTTCTAAGTAGTAGGCTTACACGAAGCAATTCACCTTTCCATTTTTATTGGCAACTTGTAGTTACCATGTGCCCTTTCTCTTTCAATCATGTAAATCTTATTTTCTTTATTGCAAATATTGTGTTGAATGAGTCTCATTGTATATCTAGTTTAGTCAGTTTTTTTTTAAATTACCTCATCATAATATTATATTATCGAGATTATACGTCATTTAACGTCCACTTGCAAATGAAACATCTATGTAATCTTTTTGTATACCCTTCGTCATTATTATCACTGACTACGTTTTATGCACTTCAGTGTTTTTATTATTATTTTGAAATTCTTTTATTGTGTTATGGCGTAATGTAATATTCGCAGCACTTAAAACGACGTGTGAATAACACTGACACGAAAAAATGGATTTCAGTAGCAGATATCGGTTATCTAACACGGTATTTTTGGCACCTTAAGTCCTAGTGTTGTTCACTTAGAACGTATTGGATTTTTCATTTCAAAGCAGTTTAAAGTATTGTGAAGATATTGTTTATTTTGCTTCTGTTATCAGTGTTTCATTTTGGGATGTTGCTGGTATGTATTGTGAACTTATTGTTTATTTTGCTTCTGTTATTAGTGTTTCAGTTTGGAATGTTGCTAGTTGAGCTTCGCTCGCTCAGCTCTTATACGCGGAATAGCCGTTTGTTGGTGGCTGAACCCCTCCATAACCACCCGCGCGATCTTGACCAAATTTACCACGGTGATAGTGTGGACACTGAGGAGTGTTTTGAAGCGAGATGGTTCATGCCCGATGTATCATTGAGGAATAATCACCGAAAAACAGTTTCACGAGCTCACGGCCTTAGCTAAGCGCGCGACCGTAGTGAGATGTCTTATTTTCAAGTATGAGTCCTGCTCGCTCAGCTCAATTTATTTCAGTCGCTGTCGCACCCTGCACTGAATTCCTAGTATGTAATATGAAGTTATTGTTTATTTTGCTTCTGTTATCAGTGTTTCATTGTGGGATGTTGCTGGTATATATTGTGAAGTTATTGTTAATTTTGCTTCTGTTATAAGTGTTTCATTTTGGGATTTTACTGTTATGTGTTGTGAAGTTATTGTTTATTTTGCTTCTGTTATCAGTGTTTCATTTTGAGATGTTGCTGGTTCTCTCCAGGTTTGCGGAAGTTTCTTTCGAACCGCACAATTATCGACCATCCTTGTTTTAACGTGTGAAGCTGTACCTCTTATCTATCCCTACGGCTAGCCGTACCATGGTGATAAGTAGCCGCAAGCTTCATCTTGAACAATTCCTCAAACACAAACTGTTGTGCAAGTGGTAGAACGGTAAGGAGGCGATTATCTCGTCTGATATTCGATATCACTCCCGAGTATGCATCTTTGTATTGAGCCCAATAACAATTATGGGTATCCAGGCCAGGCGCATTAGTCCAAAGGTACCGCGTGGTACTCCATGTGATATCTTATAAAGCAGCTTTTGTAACACAGTGAAGTACTGTTTCGTGCTATTGAGCACACAGAGTATCTTTGATACAACACCGACTAAACCATAATGTTTTAATTGAGTGGGGTAGATACTGAATGTTGCTAGCGATCTTTTATTTATTTAACATAACATAACATAACTTCACGCCTGTATCCCCGAAGGGGTAGTCAGAGGTGTATTACACACCCACGATTCGCCAGTTATGTTAAGGTCCCAATGTAATAGGGGGCGAGCCTATTGCCATCTACCGGGCACATTATTAAGCGAGCGATAATTAACATATTTTATTAATGCACACATAACTACGAAAAGTCAGAGGTGTGTGCCCGGGGCGTCAGGGGATCGAACTCGAGACCTCGTCTCAGCAGTCCGTTACGTACGCCACTGGGCTATCGCCGCTTGTCTTTTATTTATTTCCTCGGAAAAATAAACATCTTAGATCCTATTTACCACATATTTTTTAAAGTCGTAACTCATAACATAACCCTACGTTCCTCTATGAATTTTTTTAACAACTTTCCATAAATCTGTAGAGAAAAATAATTTTATATTAGAATTTTAATTAAAATAATAACAGACTATATATTAGAAGCATTCATCATTTGGCTTAATTCGTTTTTGCCTTTTCAATTAGTGTTTAATTATGTGATGGCTTATTTATGATGCCAAACTGCGTTGATTTCAAAATCAATTTGGTAATTTTTTATCCGACTGTTATAACAAGAAATGATTCAGAAAAAATTCAATGAAATTTTGATGCAATTAGTGTGCTAATGTTTCAAATAGATTTAGGTTGCAAAAAGTGAAGGACGGGACTTGAATATCGGAGAATTTCAAATATTTCGGAGGTGTCCAGGTAGCTCAGTTGGTCAGAGTATTCCTACTGTAAGGGACTGGTTGCGGGTTCAAGTCCCGTCCGGGATGTTCACTTTTTCCGGACTAAATCTATCAGATAGAAATGTTTATCTTAAATTATTAAACTTCAAATTGATATTTCAGATGCGGATTACCGCTTTGCATAGTCTTCGGAGTGCTTTTCTTAATTTTAGGTCCTAAACAAACGGTTACCTATAAAAAGTCATAAGGTCCTCGTTTGTATATTTTACTTTTGGTTTACATTAAAGAGATGATGTACTACTAAGACATTTTTTTAAAGGAAAAGTCTTAAGCGTTTATTATTGTGCTCTTAAGCAAATGACTTCTAACTAAAGTTGTAACGATTCGGATGTACATTCAGCACAATTAATATCTGGAAAGAGGTTTTCAGTAAATCGAAATGCAGCGGAAAAAGCCACCATAACATATATCTTAAACTGGCTAATCGCGTTCGTACCCTCCTGAGCATGTAATGCTCGCGAAGGAGATGGCGAAGCGCGCCCGGGAGTGATTTAGAACTCTCCCGGCCCGCCGAGCCCGCAACTTGCTCGCCACGCGTCGCAGGCGACTCAGGCGCCGGAGGTCGCTTAACGACCTCCGTCCTCCATGAGCGCAGGCCTGAGGGTGGCAGGTAAGGCCGCCTGTCACCCCAGCAGAAGCAGGCAGGGACGGTGGGGCGACTAGCGCCCCGCCTCAAAACCGGGGCAAGACGGGGACACCGTGGTTCCCAAACCCGAGGGGGCCATCTCGAAACCGGAGATGGCCTGGGCCCCCCGCAGCGGGTGCGAGCGATATGCTCTATGGGCAACCTTATACCCGGCGTATTAAGACCCGAGATGGCGTGCGGTTTTAGTCGGTTCAAGCCTGCAGCCCGCTGGCTGGCGGGGGGTAGCCGAAGGGATTTCCGCACGGAAAAAAAAAGGGTACTCCTCCAGTGTTTCTCAAACCCTGTTCCATTAAATGGGTTCACAAACGTAGTAAAATTTTAATTGCGGTAATTGCTTAATGTAAATACTACTTATTTAAACTACAGCCGGATGTGATGCACCTACATGTGCTATACCTAAGTTATCAGATCCGCCTTTCGATTGTCAAACAATCACACTGAATGTGATATTGTATTTTAATCTTAGTGATAAGAACAGGTAATGAAACTCGTCGTATAGCTGTAGTCAACGCACGAATTGGGTTATGGGCCTATTATTCATTATCCATTGTCATCCATTTTACGATAATTTCTAAGTTTTATATGGCGTTGAAAAATGAAAAAAAAAATTGTTGAAAAACAATCGCAATCGTGCCTTTTCCATGACGTAGGTAGGTATATTGTGATTGACCTATATGATAATTATAAAAAAGATGAAACTCTCAAGGAAAAACTAGTGGGGCGGAAATCACACAGTGATTCTCAAACTTCGGGCCAAACTTAGATTTTTTAGGGACAATTTGTATGGTAGGTACCCGAAACCTTGAACGTACAAACCCGAAAATCTAATCAGTTCTTCCCATTAACCAAACAAGATGATTCGCGAAAGAATTTTTTAAATCGGATAAGTGGTTCTTGAGTTATTGCGTAAACAGACATCCAGACCAACAGACAGACCGATACAAACATTTTTTTTGCGTAATTAGACTTATAATCATGTGAAACGTCGAGAAAAGTGATAAAAAGTGGGTGTAAGATTTTGATTTTTTTTGCGTGATTTTAAGACTTCGGTGTCCACCTGGTTGATGGCCCGAAGTAACAAAGCAAAAAAGTTGTTGTGATTAGTGCGTTCAAATATCTGCATTATATATGCTTACTATACCTAGTTTCATTTCATGTCAAATAAAGCCCCATAGAGGATGCTATTAATAGTAATTTTATTATACATAGGTACGTAGCTATTTATGAGTTTTTATAGGTAATTTGATGTCGCTACTCTTTGTATTTTGCCAACATGTGTAATTGGTGTTCAAAACACGTGCCACGTTGATGAATACAACAAAACTGTAGGATTAATAATTGCAAGTTATCTACAACTAGGTTCAACCCACACTGCTGCAGAGGCGAAGCGTCACGACGTGTCATGTTTTTTGCCTATAGCATATTCATCTTTATTTTTTACCATTATTATGATGAATCGATGACTAAGCCCAATGATCAAACAGCTGTTTGCAAATCTGTTATCTAAAACTTCTAAAAAGTTGTTGATTAGTCCACAACAACTCGCACGACTAGATAAATCACTATCTACTTTTAGTGCGTGAATATTATAATTGTAGTATTTGATAAAAAAGGAGTGACATTGATAATAGTATACTTTCAACTCAAATATCTATATAATATATAAATTATCTAAAGATAATAATAATACGTTATGACTGATACTAATTTCAATTTAAAGACGCCAATTGACATTAACGTGCATCTATCCTGACAATTTGTTAATTAAATAAATTACATACATATACTCACGCCTTTTTCCCTCCGGGGTAGGCAGAGACAACAGCCCGCCATCTGCTTCTGTCCTTACATACGTCACGAGCTTCCTTCACTGTCATTAAACACTTCATGCAAGCCCGCCGGTTTCGAGTGCTTTTGACCTGCCCTTTTTTCAATATCTCATTAATTTGATCAGTGTATGTCCTGCGAGGTCGAACCCGGCTTGCCTGCCCACTTACATCTGCCTTATATACTTGGTACTTGGTGTGTCATTCGCTCAGTACTCATTCGTTCCAAGTGCCCAAACCACCTTAGCATACCATTTTCAATTCTTGTAACAACATCTCTTTCAGGCCACATCATTGTCGTATATCTGTATTCCTCTTCCTATCAGCCAACCTTACTCCACACATACTACGCAATGACCGCATCTCCACTGCATTCACTCTACTTTCCAGATTTTTCTGCCATACCCAACTTTCACTTCCATACATTAATGTGGGGACTAGCACGCCGTTATGAAGCGCCAGTCGTGGCTTCTTCGGCACTGACTGGCCACTCATGAAGGATTGTAGCGCACCACTCACGCGATTACCAGCAGTCACTCTCCTTTCAATATCTCCATCGTATCTTCCATCCCTTGTGAACAAACTACCCAAGTATACCAACTCTGACACTTGTTCTACACAAAAATAGAAATAAACCCAACCACTGCAAGGAACAAAGAAAGGCCTAAGTCGTTACTATAAATTACTGGGTATACAATTTTTGTCCCATTTATGTATATTATAATGACTGATGAATTCTGCAAAATTGTACCTAACTAGCGACATCCTTGAGGCCGTATTTCGTAAGATACAAAATACTACTATAGCTTAGAAGTAAAATCGTACAGAACAGACATGGCAGTATTCTATTGCAAAATTTGTAGATCAAGGTGTTCATTTCTTGTTGATGATATTAAGCAAGACTGACTGAGTTTCTTAACAAACATAAGATCATAAGGGAGGAGCAGAATGGATTCCAGAAGGGCAAATCTACCACGTTAGCAGCTTTCTCCTTAGTAAGGGCCATAACAGAAAATGTCGATAAAGGCAAGACAGTAACAGTAGTGTTTTTAGATATGAGCAAAGCCTTTGTACTGGTAAATTCTGAAAGGTTACTCGCTAAATGCGAACGATACGGCATTCGGGGCCCGGTTCTAGACTGGCTCTGGAGCTATCTCAACGATAGAACTCAGTGTGTGGAAATAGCTCGTATAAATGAGAACCAAATATTAACACAGTACAGGTCTCAATTTCAATTGAGGGACTCAGGAGTCCCTCCTTTACATCAATGATTTGCCAAGTGTCACATCCCAAAAATGTATTCTCTTTGCTGATGATGTATCGATTGTAATACCTAGGAATCCGGAACGTGATCATGCAGAAATTGTGCACCTGACTATGAGACACATACTAAATTGGCTTAGTGAAAATCACCTAAAAGTAAATTTATCAAAAACACATTACATTGAATTCAGAAACTACAAACAAATTTCAAAAAAAATTGAACTAACTTTGAATGGCGTTATAATAAGAAGGGATAGTCACATTGGTTTTCTGGGTCTCATATTAGATGAACACTGTAACTGGAAGCTGCATGTAGATACCGTATGCAAGAGAGTAAATAGATTTGTGTTTGCTTTGCGCCAGCTTAGAAATACAACTTGCGAAAAAACAGCTCTTATAGCGTACCACGGCCACGTGGGTTCAATTCTAAAATACGGCGTATTATTGTGGGGTAACTCAACTGACATAGACAGAGTCTTCTTAAAGCAAAAAAAGTGCATAAGAGCAGTAAGTGGGGTACGGCCTCTAGAAACGTGTAGACCACTCTTTAGGAGACTCGAGGTGCCGACTTTGGTGTCTATTTACATATTAGAGGTAGGCATGTTCGTGAGAAATCAAAGTCATTCGTTTGCTAAAGTAAGTGAAACATGTAGGTTTGAATCTCGAGATCCTACTAAACTAAAATTTGAGATGTGCAGAAGTAGCTTTCACCAGAGAAACTGTTTAATTATGACAATTAAAATTTACAACCACATCCCAAAGATAATCAGGGAACTGCCTAAAACCCAATTTAAGGCTAAACTGAGGAAACGGTTATTAGAGAAATGCTTTTATAGTCTGAAAGAGTTTTTTGATAGTAAATAACTGATAATGGTAATTCTATTGATTGTATAATGAACACGAATTGGTATTTATTTGTTTTTAATAATAATGGATGTTAAAAATTTTAAAATATAATATTTAATGTATTAAATTGAAGTTCAATGGACATTAATGATAATTAATTATAATTTATTGCAATCCCTATTTTATTCCATCGACATTTTTTGACAATGGATAATATTAATTCAATCTGAATTAAGTATAGTAATAAATAATAAGTTATATACAAGATTCGTATGCCTTTTTTTTTTTTTTTTTTTTATCGTGCGGAAATCCCTTCGGATACCCCCCCGCCGGCTAGCGGGGGCGGTTATGTCGGGCTTGCACCGACTAAAACCGCACGCCATCTCGGGTCTTCAGACGCCGGGGTGTAAGGTTACCCATAGAGCATATCCCTCGCACCCCGGCTGACCCTGGGCCATCTCACCACTAACAGCATCGCTCATCCTGTCTCCTCTGAAAGCAGAGGAGTACGGAGAGCGATGTGTTCCCGCCACGTTGGGTATTGGCCGACGATCAATGCCAACCCTATGAAGGGGTGAAGGGGAAGCCATTGACCGCCGCCCGGGGTGTACCGGCCGCTCCGATTCCGTTCCCCCCGGACTGCAGCGGGATCGGAATCGGAGCGACACTCGAGGAGGTTACCCAACACACACCCCAAGATTCGTATGCCTAATGAAGGCGAGACATGCTGTAATTCAAACTTAAAAATGTAGGTAACACCACGCTTGTTTAATAATAAACTGCAACAATTCAAAAAACATGTTTTTTTTGGGAAAACGCGTTTAAAGTTTCGCAACAATGACTTGTTCACGAAATTCTTTATTATTTATAATATTAGACACAATTGAGGAATAGTGTCAAGCTAATATTATAGTCGATGAACTAACCTTTCAAATGAGATATAATAATTAATTGCTATTCATTATAAATTTAAAGATACAGGATTTTTAAAATGACATTAGTGACTTAGTTCGTTTTATGATTAAAAATCAATGTAGTATTTAAAATATCATACAACTTAAAACTTATTAATGCATTTTTTTATTAATGTTATTTATTAAAACTTTATTTATTAGGGAATAATGCTTTTTTATTTTCTAAAAAGATAAAAATGTTAAATCTATTTTTTAATGAACTTGTTTAACATTAAATGAATTCTCCATTATAGATAATAATACAGTTTAATTGAAATTTAACACAGTCAATAAAACCAAGCTTGACAGCCAGTGTACAACTAAAACCTAAGGGAAACCCATGACAGTTTACCCTTAATTCAGTCTCAATACAATTCTTACTAAATAATAAAATCTCAAAGAAAATACAACATCAGTTAAAGTAACATGACACAAAATTATAAACAAAAAATTCAAACCGTTCTACAAAGTTATTTTAAAAATCTTATAAGTACCTACTATCGCAATTCAATCATTATTATCATTCGCATAAAATGAGATCAGTCCAAAGCAAAAGAGTATTAATGCACGAAGAACTGGACTATCTTAGTAGGCTACTTAATATGCATATTTTTACAATATTGTGTTGTAAAAATTTGCATAATAAGCAAGGATTAACCCTTTGGTGAGGAGTTCTTTCAAATCCTTCTTCTTATTGTCACTTAATGTTTGATTTTCTGTGTATGCTGGTTTTAGCTGAATTTCACTCTCTAGCTTCATTTTCTTTCGTTTATTTCTAACGTCTACTTCTATAAAGGATTGATCCTCATATGAATTTTTATAATAAAATGAAAAAGGATTTCCTTTTATCATTTTTAATTGTTTTATTTCATTCCAGTTTACTGGTTTCCCGTTAATTACACTGAAATTGTATCCCCAATCTTCTTGAAGTTCTTTAATATTGACAAATGAATCATAAGTAAATTCATTTACATTTATGGCTGATTTCCTTTTTTTTGCAGATTTAATTAAAGCTATATACTGATCAAGTGTATAAATAGGACCTCCCTTCAAATTCTTTTTAATTTCTTTTTCAATGAGGCTATGCACACTGTCCGCCTTATTCTGAGTGTGACCTCTTATAAGAAATTTATGAGTAATGCTGGAAATATTTAAAGTTTGTACAGCATATAAATATAAAGTAGCTATAAATTTATTTTTATTCTGTCCGCAACAGTTATCCGAATAAAAAAATTATATTCTTTTCTTCTTCACCATTATCTACTGTACCGATTATCTTTAAATAGTCCCATACACAAGAGCCTATTTCTATAGCTCCTCTTTTAGCATTAAACTCTGTCCAAAAGTAACAGTGGACGTTATCGTATGCACTCTTGCAAATTTTATTGTTAAGTTCTGTCAAAGTCAAATTATAACTGTTTAATTTAGATTTATAGTAGAATGCCGATGTTTCTCCTCTAGGACAAGGCAAAACAGCTTCCAAGTCGTAAACTACAACTTTATTATTGACGTCTGCATTTCCCCTATCATTAAATTTTTCGGTCCTACTTAACTCTTTTTCTTTTAAATGTGTTCTATACTTATCTTCTATGAGCAATTTTTGGTTATCATCGGAATTTTGGTAACTGACACACAGGTCGCATTGAGCTTTTTTTGGACGATGGAAACTTAGGTTAAATTCACCATTGAAAATCTTGTAATAGGTTATGTACTGTCCGGTCTCTTTGTTCTCTTTTATCTGTGTGTTTGCAAAATCTGTGTAAAGGTCTTTAATTGTTTTGCTACCATCTATATATTCTTTACCGGTTTGAGACCTGGTGTAATGCGATTCCATGCGAGGTATAGAATTAATGTTTTTTTATATCCGCCACCAATTCAGCACTTAATGTTTTATTATTGCCATGTCTTTCCTCCAACACAAACCCATTTTCATTCGTATTTGACCTTATAGTAAATATCATTCTATCAGTTATATCTAAAGTAGGTACTTTTGAAAAAAGTTTTGCAGACCTTTCATTATTGACAGTAAAATAAAAAGCCTTATTAGGACGCCGTGGATTTTCGGCATTCGTGTATTTGTATTTGGGTTGAATATCCAACATACAAGAAGTAATAAACAACCTCTGCTTGTGTAAGTCACCTAATTGCCAAAAAAATATGAAAATGTCGTATCTATTATCATCATTTATGAGTTCACTACATTTCAGCCTACAATTTGAGCAGGAAACTTTCAAACACCGAGCTGATATTCTCTTCTGTGTTTTAGACATAGTTTATTATACTTACAATGACGTGCTCGTCGTGCTGTTTAACAGTTTCTGACGAGTTTGAGGCTTCAGGTTCTAGAACCAAAACCATGCTTAATATTCTATGACTTCTATGTGACATACTCAATTTAGTAGAAAACTCTTGATTTTGATCAACCAAAATATGAATAACTATAAACAACGAAACAAACTTTGATATCTGAATTAAACAATAAAGTGCACCAATCCATAATATTAAAATATATTATTTTGTAATAAATTTAACTATCTACTAATAATTTCGTATAATTCAATTTTTTTTTTAATAAAACGTCATAACATACTAAAGTTTTCAAAACTTTCCATTGGTTTTACACATAAAATGAATTAAACCTAAATCTCGTCATAGCAAACAATCAACGTTTCACAAGAAAACGAATCAAATCCAAATAGTTCAGTTTTTTACTCAAATAAAAGGAAATTATGCACTTACCTGTTTATAATAAAATGAACTATTTAGCAATATGTCGCACACACTCAGGTCACTTCTTCAACGTTGCCGGCGCAACACTAAATTGTGTCATTTTTTTTTAAAGAAATAAACACCTAGCCCTGCGAAGTTTTAACATTGCTTTACCTGGTTCATAATAAAGGTTTTATAATTATACCAGCTGTGTAGTCTGTATACGGCTTAGCCCATAGGTTCAGATTTTGCGTCTTTTTTCATTCTCTGGTTGATATTTTTGCATATACCGAAATACCTATTAGGTTAGAAAATGAAGTATGAAAATAATGATGTCTTCTTATTTTTCATATTTTCTTTTTTTTCTTCTTTCACTCTTTGCTTCGCACTCTTCAGTTTCGTCTCCGTGTTACTGAGAAGATTTTTTTTTGGTTCGCGTGTTAAACTAACCATCATCATCTACCTGCCCTTATCCCGATTAATTGCTGAACTAATAAAGAAAAACCATTTTTCTTTTTCTCTCATTCTTCGCTCTCCATTTTTCTTTCCGTGTTGATGACCAGGCTGAGGCCACGTAGAAATTGCATTATATTATTCATTCATAATTTACAAGTACACAGGACTGATCAATTAACAATGATTTGTGACAAAACATAATATTGAAGTACAGGAATGAGGATGTGTTGTATCAGATTTAAAAGTGATTACTGACCCCTCGAAGGTAAACCGGCAATGATGTGTGACATTCCACAGTGAAGTCGAAATGGTCTTGGTATTTCTTTTAAATACCTACTATAATTTGTGCCTCAAAAGTTTCCTGGACGGGCTAAGGCCGTGAACTTTAAAATGAGAAAGGCAAGTAAAGAAAAATGGTTTAGTCATCATATGTCATTATCAAAGGACACCTAGTTCTCTCATTAATCCGGCGCTACTAAAAATGACGGCGTCCTGGACTACTGAAGTGCTGGAATAATGACACTGTACTGTAGTTATTTTGTTGTTATGGTACTTTTGATCAAAACTATTGAAATTCTACTGATCAGAACAAATGATTAGCAAATGTAATGTAATGGTACACACATTTTGTCTGATAATTAAATAAGTCGTCATACTTACAAGAAATTTTACTTCTGCATTTATTTTGACTTATTACATAGTTTTCGAAATAGCTGTAATGAATTCATCATTATTAGTAAAAATACACGATTGTGCAATTTGTAGTAAAACTGCATAGTCGAGGTTAAAATCATACCTTTCTTTTTAATTGTCACGAAGGCGAGTATTTGACTTGTATTTACATTATCTACAAATTGTCATATGCGTATTGCTTATTGTAAAAAGTTATAAGCAACTAGCTGGCCCTCCCCGGCTTCGGCCGGTGGCGTATTTCGAACCTCCGTTGCTCCTCTAAATGCCCGTAATTCATTGTTTTTATTATAATGTATGGTAATCTGACGGGTTTGTTGACGTTTATGATTACTACTCTACCCTTGGTGATATATAGCCTATGGCACACAAAAATAATGTGGCATTGTATTGGTGAAAGAATTTTTCAAAATTCGTTCAGTAGATCCAGAGATTACCCCCTACAAACTTTACCTCTTTATAATATTAGTGTAGATTAAGTTGATCAAGCTTTTAAAGTTTACTATCATTCTTCTACATGCCTATGAGATTATGAAAAGCATATATTTACATAATATATATTAGTGACTGAACGCTGTGGTAGTAAATATAGCACGTTAGCTGTTGCCCGAGACTTCGCCCGCGTGTAATTCTGATCTCGTTTCCTGCAACCCATTGGACCTTATTCCTAGGATGAAAAGCTATGATAACTTATGTGGTATTCTAGACTATAATCTATCCCTGTACCAAATTTCAGCCAGATCCGTTTAGCCGTTAGAGAGAGCAACAAAAATCCAAACAATTACACAAACTTTCATAGTAGTAGGAAGTAGGATTAGATATGTTATCTAAGTGACATGTTTTTGTGACCTCGTTGGTCGTTGGGCCAATTACATAGTCAATACGTAGTCGTGATATGAGGTAAATCCAGTCACTTATAAATTATGTTTTCTATAACTTCCGTATAAAGTTCTAAGTCTTACGCTAAACGAACACCGTTCAACATAAAACCTCGTCATTTGTTAATCATAAATAGGTAACAGTTTTAGTGTTGCCAATAACTATTTCAAGGTTCACTGTCGTAGATATGACCTAGACCTAGTGGTGGTAAAATCAAATCCGGTCAATAATCTCAGTAGATAACTTGACGAGAGACGTTAATCCAAATCGTTTTTTTTTGCAAATTGCAAACAAAAAGAACAAAGCAGAAATATAGAAAGTTGCACTTTTTTATTTGAGTTGCTGTTGAGATGAATGCTTTCGACGTCTCTGCTCGCTTTCACTCGGTATTACTTTACAGTTTATCGGATTACTTGTGACGTGAGCTTTTTCGCCTGAATATTTTTTCATCATCATCAACCTATTCTAGTCCACTGCTGGACATAGGTCTCCCCTAATGAGCGCCATAGTGCCCTGTCTTCAGCTTGCCGCATCCAGCATCTACCCGCAGTCTATAATTGCTGCTAAATTATCCGTCATGGTTTTATTCATCGATAATATTATTAACATCAATATGTAGCAACAATTCTCTATCGTACATTCTGCGATTAAAATCTGATGATACTTTGTGATCGAGAAATTGTAACTGGTTAATAAAGTAAGTACTTAAGGGAGCCTAGACAAAGTGACATTCTACTTGTTTCTACTAGTGGAATCGCTTCGAAGCGAACCTTTAAAAATCCAAAATGTATGGGAGTGACATTATTTCTCGACATGTCACGTGTAACAAATACTGTCATTCCCATACATTTGAGACTTTTGAAGGTTCGCTTCGAAGCGATTCAACTAGTAGAATGTCACTTTGTCTACAGGCCCAAGTGTTTCACTTTAAAACCGTTATTATAAACGAAATCATAGTAAATATTCAATATACAGTTATCCTTATAACTTGTCTTCGAACAGAAGCGTTCAACCGATGTCGTTATGTAACACTTTACGTTATTAAAGTTAGAAGCAGATACAGGTACATCGTTACTACTTACCTGTAAATAACCTCTAAGCATTTATCTCCGGCTAATAACTATCGAAATAACACTTCGCGTGTAACGTTCTATTAAATGAAACGTGCTATGATTTGACCCTTGTACCTGTACTATTATAGTAGGTACAGTGTTTATTGTCACTATTATTATGTTTACACGTTAATGTTTTAAAGTGTTTCACAATTACACATATGTTTTCAACATATTGGTAATTGTCACCCATACCGTCACTTCCCAACGTACATAAAACAAACACCACCTAAGAAGCATCCTTCAATGTTTCACGATTATAGACGTTTCTTGTACGAGTGTTCAGAGTTTTTATTGGTTAACTTAGTTCAACGTACTTAGATGTCGTTACATGTGACTCATTAATTATCAGCCTACTGCGGAGAATGTTTTCTTTTCCAGTTCTTTTTTCTATGTGAACCGTAATCTATAAACTATTTACGTTATGACTGCGATTAATATTCGTTTCCAAACAGAATAATGCCCATGGCAGTGGTTCTATTTTTTCAATTTTTTCTCATTTATAAAATTCTAGCTGTCTCCCGCGCCTTCGCCCGTGATATACTGCGATCCCCCGTTGCAATAATGTATGAAAATTTGCCCAATTTGTTGTTTTATTTCTTGTTTATTCAATTCGAACCAGTAGTTTAGCGCGATGTGATTAGCGCGTTCAACCAACACAAACAAACTATTTTGCTTTATAATATAATATTCGTATAGAAGAAGAAGAAGACTTAATTACAATTAAATCTTCTTCTTCTATATACACCAAGGTCAAAAATTGGTACTAGAAACTTAAAAGCATGGAAGCATTACAATGGGCGACCTTATCGCTCACAGTGATTTCTGTGGGGCAACCTTTGGACGCAAAATATTCGTAAGTGCAAGCGGTAATTGTATGGCGTACTTGACTTGATAAAATTAAATTGTATGGTAATTAAAATAACTATAAAAAGCTTTTATATAAGTCTGCGGTTTAGAATGTTTTACATCTTTCTGTTTTCATACAGCATCGCCATTTTGATCGGTGTTTGGTTTGTGAAGGTTTATTTGCCTACCTCCGATCGACTTGCACACTTAGTGATTTATAAGTGATTTTTTATTCGTTCTGCGAGCCAAATAATTAACATTATGAGTATTTCGCACCGGTATGTATATCCCTGAGGTACATTACGACCTCCGTCCTCCATGAGCGCAGGCTTGGTGGTTCATAGGTGGAGCCGCCTGTCACGCTAGCAATAGCAGCCAGGGATTGCGGCGTTACGCGCGCCCCCCTCTTGCCGAGTGCGAGACGGGGACACCGTGGTCCTCAAACCCGAGGGGGCCATCTCAAAACCGGAAAAGGCCCTGGGTCAGCCAGGGTGCGAGGGAAATGCCTTAGGGCCACCTTACACCCCGGCGTCAGAAGACCTGAGATGGCGTGCGGTTTAAGTCGGTTCGTATCCGACATAACCACCCCCGCTGGCCGGCGGGGGAATATCCGGGGGGACTTCCGCAAGAAAAAAGAAAAGGGTAGATGTAAATTAACAAATTCATTTCACCATTATGTCACAATTTTATTATTTTACTATACTTACATCTCATTGAGTAAAACTATTTTACAAATTGAATTAAATAGATTTGTCATTGCAGATTTCAGATGCTTTTGCAAACTACCTGCTAGTTGGCATTAAAATAAGACGGTGTTGCTAAAATAAACAAATTTTGCAAAACGAATTCCGTCTTGTTAGTAAGATATCTACAGTCCACACAATAAAGACTAGCTCAGAATATTCCAATCCCCCAAACGGGGGCAAAACGGGGACACCGTGGTTCCCAAACCCGAGGGGGCAATCTCGAAACCGAAGATGGCCCAGGGTCAGTCGAGGTGCGAGGGATATGCTCTATGGGCAACCTTACACCCCGGCGTCTGTAGACCCGAGACGGCGTGCGGTTTTAGTCGGTTCAAGCCCGATATAACCGCCCCCGCAGACCGGCGGGGGGGTATCCGAAGGGATTTCCGCACGAAAAAATAAAAAAAAAAGGTACTGACTACGGTGTTCAAGATCTGGTTTAGAGTGTAACAATAACATGTGTAATGTTTTAATAATAGATATTGTATATGCACAATCTGAAGCCAGTATGGGAAGTAGACTTTGTGAAGGGATGAGTAATAACGGACAAACAAAGGATGCCGTGCATTGCTGCGTGTCAAATGAAGTCGCCTATCCGTTTGTGTACGTGAACATGTTTTGTGTTTTATAACTATCGTTCGCGCTATTGATGATGCACTTGACGACCATTTCGATTTGATTATTCCGAACCTGACCCGAAAACCTGACCCGGTCGCGGGTTAGGTTAGAAACTTGAAAAAAAAAGTACTTAATATTTGTTCCGAACGTAACCCTCTTCCTAATCTGACCCGACGTCTCGTTCCTATCATAACCCGAATTGCGTAGATTGGTCATTCTCTCGAATCTTTCTCAAAATAAAAAGTACATATGTGTCAAATCAGTATTTAATATTTAGAAGGTACTAGTGGTACCGGCGCTTCGCCTTCCGCTGCGACCGAGTCAGGTTTTCGGAGGTTCGGAATAATCGTAAATTACGTTGCTTGTGTATATATGAAGCAAGTTTAACCTAACATTTGCGCATTGTTTATCCTTTGAAGGAGATCATTTCACCAAGTGGGTAATAAAAATAAAAATTTCCACTTCCTTATCGAACAAAGGTATGCAAAGATAAGTTCAAGGAAGAGCGAGGTAAAAATATTCAACATGGTAATCTTCTGTTTTTCAAAATAACTGTGGAAATGTTGAAATAACTGCGTGACACATAATCATCACAGAATGATACTCGTTGGCATCCAATGCTTGCACTTTGTAGCTGCATCCGCTCTTAAACTCTTTTTGTTGATTTGGGCTAATCTTGCTGTTGCATCTCGAAACCGGAGATAACCCTGGGTCAGCCGGGGTGCGAGAGAAATGCCTTATCGGCTCACACCCTTACCCGTACAACTTTACACATTCGGTCCGAGTCCGACATAACCACCCCCGCATCCCGGTGGGGGGGCTCCGCAAGGAAAAAAATATATATCGGGTGGAAACGTTAAGTCTGTCCAGATGATTATTACGCCATTTTTAAAGATATTGCAAAACTTTAAACTGATGTGAAAAAGTGAATATAGGTAAGTGTTCCACTTTATGGTATTTTAAATCCAAGTTAGCCTTTTGTAGAGTCCATTTTGTATTACTCTGTAATGACATTCTTGATGGCGATTTTACTAGACCAGATAAATTCGACGCACTTGCACGAATGCTATCTAATGTCTATGGTAGTCTAATCTAAGTGTACGATTTTAAATTGTCTGTTTCTTATAGCTAACAAGTTAGATTGGTGCGATTGTAGCGCACAACTAAGACATTTAATATTGTACCGGTATCCGATAATTTCTATAATTTTTTTTTATATTGAGGACACGTCAATTTGGGTTCACCTCGCCTGATGGTAAGCTGAAGGTAAAGTCTCTGGAAAGAGGGTCACCATTACATACACGTACCATGTTAACAATGGTGGCACTCAGCTTGACGGCCTCATCAGAAGAGGATTGTCGTCGCAGCACCGCGTGACCCACCGGTCCCACTAGTGCTGCGACCACAATCCCCCTGCCCGGCTATGCACTTGCTGACCCCTGAACGCAATCAAACTGAAATTAGATTACTATGGAGGGTTTTTCGCAATCGTACACGGTGGTACACCCACCCGGCCGAATTTTGTGACAAATTTGTGTCATCAAATTTCTACCACCAGTAATTTATCGATCCAATCGGAAATTTTTACCGTCAAATATAATAGTTATATTTTTGTAAGAAAGACTGATGCATAAATAGTATAATATATTTGTTAACTGCGAAACAGAATGTTGCTTGTACGTTTTAATCTTTATTTGAAGTTAATAATATATAATATTCTGGAGAGTCATAGAATCAGAGTTCGTCAGTGTGTATTATACTCGTGAGTAACTCTGATTCAGAAAGGGACTCGGAGAAAGTTAGTTTCGAGTAGGTGCTCTTATTAGGTATTATGATATAAAAATGTTGAATCGTGAGTTTAAACTTGACTATGATAAGTGGTTTTATATAAGAGGAAACTAATATGACTCATACAATGACAAAGTCTTTTAAAACAGGCATTTTAAAAGTCAAGGTAAAGGCAGGTCAAAGAGGGAACGTTTCTTGAAAAATATCTATGTAATATATAAGAACAATGAGAAAGATGACTTAAAACCTTTTGAAACGGGCATTTCAAAAGTAAGTTAAAGGCAAGTCAAGTCAATTCAGCCAGACGTGCAATGACCAGAGAAACAGTTACATTAAGCTCAGCAGTAAGCAAGTATGAATATGTTATTTATATATAAAGTTTTGAATAAATACTGTATTGCCAATGTAAAGCGGCCCATGTAAAGGTCGATTACACGTACTTTAAACTACAAACTATGTATTTAATATGTATAAATTCTTTAGTCATTGATTGTGAGATCAAATAGCTGATCCTCCGCGAATTTGCCTGTTGTTTCTGATGTTCGTGTCTCTTGAGGCAGGGATCCACTTTTCTTTGTTAATGACCCTATTTGTTACACGTGACATGTCGACAAATAATGTTAGTCCCATTCATTTCGGACTTATGAAGGTTCGCTTCGAAGCGATTCCATGAGTAGAATGTCACTTTGTCTAGCCCCCCTGCTCATATATTCTTCTTTTTGATAATATGGATCCACAGTTGACTTTCTTTTTTTTTAAATCCTACTTTATATTACATAGCGGAACAACATGCTCACTGCGAAATTGGCATTACGCCCTGTACCATAAGTACAAAGCTTTATATCTAAACACTAGCTGATGCCCGCGGCTCCGCCCGCGCCGAAGTCGGTTATCGTTTTTTGGTAATGTCTCCGGTTCTACTTAACCAATTGCAATCAAACAAATGGCAGATTTTAAGTCTGACCAAGACCTAGATTATAGTCTAGAATAACAGACAGAGAAGCAACTTTTTATTCCGGGAATAGGTTCCTATTGGTTCGGGAACGGGATCAGTATTTCACGTGGGCGAACCCGCAGCTAGTGTTTAAATATATAACTTCATACTTATGGTACCTACAGGGCGTAATGTCAATTTCGCAGTGACCATGTTGTTCCGCTGTGTACCGAAAATCCATGTTTGTTGGAGCGGCTCGCTGCTCGTTTGTTTCTCCGACTGTCGTCTGACCTCCCGACCCTGAGAGGAAAGCCTGCTGGTTCCAGAGCCTCATCCGTTGTTTAGCTGGTGAAGTTAACTGGGGCCCCGAAGGCGTTGGTGCCTTGTATATTCGTTTGGTAACATGTTACCAATGACAATAAAATGTTACATTACGCCCTGTACCGTTATCAGTCAGTACAAACTAAGACATTTTGCTGAGAACATTCTTTGAAGTAAATTCTTTTGTTATAAATATATATCTCTTTAGTAAAATTTGGCACCAAAATTTAATATGAATTCTAAATACTATAGAACGTACCAAGTACAACCAAATATAGCAAAACTGACCAAGACATTTCGAACGAAAAATCATCGCGTGCAAACAGACAAGAATACCAAGAAAGAAAAAATTTTATTCATATAAAAAAACAAGTTTTTTTTTCAATATCTCCTATGTACAAACACAACTAATTTACATAACATAACATAACATAAACTCACGCCTATATCCCCGAAGGGGTAGGCAGAGGTACTAGCACCCACATTTCGCCAGTTTATGTTTAGGTCCCAATGTAATAGGTGGCGAGCCTATTGCCATTAACCGGGCACTTATAAACCTGCGGTAAATACACACATAACTTCGAAAAGCATTGAAAAGTCATTGGTGTGTGCCATGGTAAAACCTGGGATCGAACCCGAGACCTCGTCTCAGCAGTCCATTACCCGTACCACTAGGCTACCGCGGTTTCTAATTTACAATTTTATAATAATCCTATAGATTATGAGAATTTGAAGAAAAACGTGACAACGCATTGGTTATCAGGACGATTAAAACAAAGTCCTAATTTCAAAAAGTAACTAGAATATAGTGACAGTAACATATGTAATGGATTACAAATGTATCAAACATTTTTCAAACGTGAAAGCTATCTTGTATTTACCGTATTTCACCGACGAATCTACATTTTACTCAATTAATTTAAACATAAACTGGCGAAATGTGGGTGCTAGCACCTCTGCCTACCCCTTCGGGGATATAGGCGTGAGTTTATGTTATGTTATGTAATTTAATTTACTATATAACGTGAATACTCGTGCAGTTAAACAGATTACATTTTTCGGGGGTATCCGAAGGGATTTCCACAAGGGTACCCTTCCGCACGAAAAAAAAAGGTACCCTAATCTACCTAGCGCCCATCATTTACAACTGTCTGCATAGCGTTAGTTAATTATATAAAAGGAAGAAAAAATTGATTTGACATTAAGCTGAACCTTGAAATTTGACGTCATTATTTTTTTATTTGTTGGAGGTCTCTCAACTGTGCGCATAAAAACATGACCTTCAGTAAGCTGAATTTATTAACAACGTCAACTTAATCCGCGCATGTATTTTATTTGGTACCTAATTAAATATGGAAATTAATCTTTTTTTTAAGGATCCTACCAATTTACTATATCTATCTACCTAATACCTTCAAACGAGCAATTCTTGTATATATATATAAAACGGAAATGGCTCCGACGGTTTCGGGAGAGGGGGGGGGGGGGTTAAATTGAGTCTGAAGGCCAGAAGGTGCGGATGCTGCGCGCTCCGCAGCGTGTGATTTCCATCAGGGTCACGATCTTCTTTAAAGCGACGATACTCCTTACCGGAACTCCACCATGGGACCTGGAGGCGAGAACCCTTTCACAACTATATCAGTGGCGAAAGGAGGCGCGGGAGCGGGGACGCGACCCTGGGCCTCGATGAATCGAGGCTGTGCAGTCTCAGCTCCGCCAGGCCATCGTGGTTTTGTTCAAGGAGCGACTTGGACGACCAAGCGCAGGGCACGCCGTAGTGGCGGCGGTAAGACCCATCATGGAGGACTGGCTAGAGAGACGACACGGGAGTCCTCTCGCTCGACGTCTTGCTCACAGCGATGGTGCGGAGCGCGAACGCCTGGGCTGCCGCTGCCTTCTTTTGTGAGCAATTAATGCTCGAGAAGGAGGCGACGGGGCGGGTCCAGGAGAGACTCCTATTTTAAATTACAGAACTAAGTCCCAGCAGTGTTGTAACTTGAGCTCACTTCTGTAGACTATTGGCCGATGAGACCAAACGATACAACCTTTTTGCCAGATCTAAGGTTCGTTCGGATAGTGCAACTAGATTAAACCCCTTTGAAAAAGGGTTTCTAATTTATATCTATAATTTACCTTTTTTTTTGTTTCATCATAACCAAGCGGGGAGGCCGCGTGGTTATGTGGGCCCTCACATACTAAAACCGCTGCGGCTTGTCGGGGGGCCTGAAACTGTACAAGAATACTTCCATGGCAACCCCCCTAGAGCCCAAGAACTTTCAATTAGTCGAAGTCCGGGCACACATGGACGTTGCCTTATCTCGGGTGGCTAGATCGGCGGGTGGAGGGCTAACCCCGTCACTCCCACCCGCAGCCACACTCAGTGGAGTGTCATGGCGTGATTCAACCCCTTTAAGTATTCTTCTAATTAAATCGGCTTCCTATAATTTATATATTAAATATTGTTAGGTATGTCTTGATCTCTAAGCTGATAGTGATTTTTTTCTGTTGCAGATGTGAAGACAATCCTAAAGTCGGTCTCCGGCCGACTTCGGTCCGGCGAGCTGACGGCCATAATGGGTCCGTCTGGAGCCGGCAAATCCACACTCCTCAACATTCTCACAGGTTACAGGTACGTTGCCTTTAAATCTTATTTAAATATATAAGGAACTAGTTGCCTGCGGCTTTTTCCGCGTGGAATTCTGTTCATGATCCCGCTTCCCATAGGAACCTATTCCAAGGATAAAAAGAAGCCTATGTGTTATTCCAGACTGTCATCTATTCCTGTACCAAGATTTCAGCCAGATCCGTTTAGCCGTTAGAGCGCGACTGAGTAACAAACATCCTAACATCAGTTTCCTTTAACGACACTTAGAAACAGTTTCACAGACTTTCACATTTATAATATTATAAGTAGGATAGTAGGATTAATTATGAGTGTTTGTGTGTGGAGCGAAATACACTCAACAGATAACCTTTTACTGAAAAACTGAATAAATTTTCATAACTTGTCATAATCCTATATGTATGGATGTATGGATGTGAGGATGTATGGATGTATGGATGTGAGGATGTATGGATATATGGATTTTTGTTACTGTTTCACGCAAAAACGGCTAAACGGATTCGGCTAAAATTTGGCAAAGGGATAGATTATAGTCTGCAACACATAGGCTACTTTATATACCTGAAATAGATTGCCACGGAAAGCGGGAAGGGGCTCACTATTCCACGCGGGCGGGCCGCGGGCAACAGCTAGTAGTAAATAATACAAAGGTTTTATTATATTATACGTAGAGATGATCAAATAATGAAATAATGCAGTAAAATAAAGTTACGGTCAGTGACTAGCATAATGTTCCTCCAATTCAAGAGTAACGCAAAATTAGCCATAATTGTAATGTAAAATGGCTGTCAGAAGCAATCGAAATCAGTGGACTTTTGTAAAAGGTTTTTAGGCGGTAGACGGAGTTGTATAAAGACAAGCAAATGACGGCGTGTTGTCTCTTTTTAGCAGGAAGAGTGGTACGCAAGACTGGGGTCCATGATTCTATGAAAATAGTTGATTATGATCCTATTGATTTTCATTCCATGGGTTGACATCGTCGTGTCTTTGCACTTTGCATAAACTTGCATACGTAATTCTGCGATGAGGTTTTTTTAGTTTGGATAGTTTCAAAAGATTTAGATCGGAAAAAGAGAACATCTAGGACGGGAAAATTTGATTGAATTGGATAGTTTCAATTATTTTTACGTCTGTATCTATACTATGTATAAAATAGTATACATATTATAGAGTTCAAGAGTTAAGTATTAGAGTTAACGGGATATTTACCATGTGTTTTTAAGAGTGCCCGATATTTTGTTGATGATCACGGAGCCGGAGGAAACATGGCGCTTGCAACAGTGCCGAAATATCGGACACTCTTAAAAACACATGGTAAATATCCCGTTAACTCTAATACTTATGTTATTGACCATGATAGTTTAAATACCTATATTAAGAGGTAAGATTTGTTTATTTGTAATTGATCTGTTCAGTAAATCGATTCTAAAAGATATTTCACCAATTAGAATGGTAAATTATCCCTGAGTATCATAGGCTACCTTTTTTTTTTTTTTTTTTTTTTTTTTTCGTGCGGAAATCCCTTCGGATACCGCCCCCGCTGGAGAGCGGGGGGTCTCCAGCGGGGGCGGTTATGTCGGGCTTGCACCGACTAAAACCGCACGCCGTCTCGGGTCTTAAGACGCCGGGGTGTAAGGTTACCCATAGAGCATATCCCTCGCACCCCGACTGACCCTGGGCCATCTCCGGTTTCGAGATGGCCCCCTTACTTGCTCCCCACTGTGCCCTCTGCTAATCAGAGGGACACGTGGAAAGCTTCCGAACAGCCCCCAACAGGGCCGTCCTCGCCTCGGTCGGAGTTGGCCGTAGGCAGCAGCGTCTCTCCCACCCTAGGAGAGAGGCGCTGCCGTCTCCGTTGCCCAGGGTGCACCGCGTGGAGGTCCCCAACCAAGCACCCCAGTATCATAGGCTACCTACTTTCCATTCCGATATTCCCACGAGATCAGAACTTTGAAAACGCGGGTGAAACCGCGTGTCGATGCTAGTATATTCTTATATAATTCCGATTTCGTAGGCGGAGGTTACGATTTCGGAATTATATTATATATAATTGCATTGACACCAATGTTTTGCCAACTATATGATGGACTATCAGCCCGAAAAGCATGTGTTGGTGCGTTGACAACTATAGTCCATTTAATATAGCTTGATCTCTGTGACAGATGGCTACGAGACCGACGAAGTAAATTTTAACAAGCGTCATGTTTATAATTTTATTTGGAACACCTACATTTTCATTCTTTACGTGTACGTTTTACCGCAATTGAAGTGCAATACATTATGAGATATTGAAATTCATACCTAAAATGTACTTCATAACTTCTAAAAAACCTAGTAATCGTTTTTCAAAATTGGTCGCTTACGCACGTACAAGGTCATACTGAACGGAGAAAAAGATAGAGATGCGACAGTCACTAAACGTAAATCGATAACCAATCCTTATTATAGTACATTACGATATTAGTGCGTAAAGATGGTTATAACATGCGAGGCGGAATTTCAGCCCGAGCCGTAGGCGAGGGCGTAATTGAGCAGAGCATGTTATAAACAATACGCACGTATATCGTACGACGTTTTTTAACACATTTGCGAGGAAACAGAAAAAAAAACATTTTATATTTTGTTCATTTTTAAGTATTGAAACAGTTAGTGAAATTAACACCGCGCTAGCGCTGCCTACTGACTGGCGCCGCGCGGCGATTAGTTCGAAATTTGAATAGCAACAGCGCGCTGCTCACTAGCTGGAGTCGTGCGGCGGCGATCAGTTCCATATTTGAAATGGCAAATAATACTGTTATGGAATTTGTATGGACTATAACTTAACTACAGTGAAATTAGTCTCGAGAAATTTTTGCATATGTAGTGGTGTGTATATTACTCAGATCTTAGAGCGCGTTTCCACTATATCGTTCTGGCCTATACAAATATGTTTCGATATCCTAACATTACTATTTAATTTTATACTTATTCCTAGCAACACTCTGATTTTTGTTTTCAATAAAAACAAGTTTTTATTTTAAAGAAAAAGGTTTTGACTTTATAAAAAAAAAGGTGTGTGTGCGATTCACACACGATAGAAGTCAAACTTCAAAGAGGAGAGACCGATATATAAATATATTTTTTTCCCTTTCATCTAGGTTTTTAAAACTCCGGGAGGCCAGGGGGGGTCAAAATTTTTGTTATTTTTGGCCTAGGACGCACCGTTTCCGAGATATTTCAATCTAAAGCAAAATATATCAAAAAAAGCAACATGGCGCGTAACCGAAAAACGTGACGATTTTCTACAAAATTTCTCCCATACGTCGATAAAGAAGTTTCACTTCAAAAAATAATTTTCATTCAATTTCACGTCCTTGAGCAAACGACAAGGCGACTACCGTGAAACAATAAAATATCGTGTCGTTCTTTAGATCATAGTAGTTTAGCTATAGGTAAAAAGTTTTGACCATAATAATTACGAAACAAAACAAATAAATAAATCGTCACTTGATAGTGGAAAGTGGAAACACGCACAAAACCAAAATAAACCAGTTTACGCTGTCCGTAGGTGCCACGTGCAGTCCGGCGTCAGTAGCTTGGTACTGTTAGAACATAAAGCGCACATTTCATTCAAAAATTATAATTATTACGTAGTTTCATTGTTAAATTTTGTATTTGTTGATTGTTGTTATTGTTTGTTATTATTGTTATAATATTTGTTGAAGTGTTTAATTTGTGTGTAAGTGTTGTAACTTTATATTGTTAACTCAAAATGGCTCCAGTGTTAAAACATGGTCGAGGCAAGCCTTTGACTTCTCAAACTAAAGAAGTTTTGTACTGTTTGTACAAATATTTCGAAAATGAGTGTAATAACAACCCGAGCAGTATTATGACCCCCACTCAATTAGTTGCTAAATCAACAGGAATTTCAATAGCATCCGTCAGAAAGGTAGTATCAGAAAGCAAATGTCGTTGTGTAACATCTCCTAAAAAGAAACCGAATCGTAAACCTACAATAGTAATCGATAACTTTTATCAGTAAGTTATCAGAAGAACAATTCATGACTTCCACATCACAAATAAAGAAGTTCCCACTTTGAAAACTTTGCACGCAAAATTGAAAGAAGATATCGATTATAAAGGTTTTAATTGGAAGCAAACAGAAGATAACCGGAAACTTCTTATGGAAAAACACGAAATTAGATACTTGCGAATTAATTATTTGATGAAAATTGCTGAATATCGTGAACAACGCCGACCAATTGTTTACACCGACGAAACATATATACATACATAGCATACCCTCTCGAAATCTTGGTCAGATGGAAGCACTTCAGGTTTGAAGCAACATATATCGAAAGGCAACCGCTTAATCATTGTTCATGCCGGTGGTATGGATGGCTTTATACCAAATGCATTGCTTATGTTTAAAGCCAACCACACAAGCCAACAAAAAGTGGAGATTACCACGACAATATGAACTATGACAACTATTCAAGGTGGATTCAAACTCAATTAATACCCAACTTACAACCAAATAGTGTTGTTGTTGTTGACAACGCACCATATCATAACTCAATACAAAATCCTGCACCGAATAGTAATTCTAGAAAACAGCAAATGATTGACTGGCTGACATTTCGAAACATTGAGCATTCATCCACGTTGCTTAAGCCTCAATTATATGAACTGATTCTGCAAAACAAGGCGAGATTTGTAGAGTACAAGATAGACGAAATATTACGACAGCACGGTCATACTGTGCTGCGTTTACCATCCGGAGTTTAATCCTATAGAAAATATATGGGGGATAGTGAAAACATATGTCGCAAAAAATAATGTCGCAATGAATATGAAGGTTATAATGTCATTAGCTGAAGAAAAAATGAACGCCATAAATGTAGAGGAATGGAGAAAAGTTTGTCTGCATGCTATTGAGGAGAAAAACAAATATCAGGGTAGAGACGCAGCTTTAGACACAATATCAGAACGAATCATAATTAATTTAAATAATTCATCTGATGAAAGCGAGGATGGGGATTATTGTGATATGCCTGGGGTTGATGAATTATTAGAATAAAACATTTATGGCCGGAGAACACCTAATTCATACACGTCTTCACTGAAGTGAAAACCGGCATTCACTGCTTGTAATGTTTGGAACTGGCTTGTCTGCCTCATACAGTTCCATAGATTACAATGCAGTGGATACACATTTTCACGTCCGTATTAGTACGTAGTGCGTATGCGTAGACGTGTACGCATTTGGTGTGCTCCAGCCACAAACGTATATTACCTTTAAAAAAATAAAAACTAAAAATAAAATGTTGTTTTTTTTTATTTGCTGACCATACACTACTACAAACGCAAAAATTTCTCCTAGCTAATTTACCTGTATTTGCTTTGGTAACACACGCGTTTGTTATGACCCGCTTTACATATTTAAAAGCAGTGGAATTACATCAGCTTTACGAGCAAGGGTGTTAAAAAATTATTTATAAAAGAAATAATAATACAATACAGTAGCCATATAATACTTCAAATTTTACAGTTCCAACATACAGTTAGGTTATGAATAAGGTACATAAATTGAGGTAATTTAGTATTAAAAGCCACTTATAATATTTATTTTCTCAGAGTAAATAATAATAGTATAGACTCATTATAGGTAGGTAATAAAATAAACATGTTCATACATAAACCAGTCAATTACAAACACTATTTAAAGAATAAAGAGTTTTATCGTCAAAAAAACGGACTACGTCGTAAGCGTCACAGTACTAGTGATAAGTGTCACAGAGATCAAGCTATATTAAAAAGGAGTATAGGCGCCGAGTAAGACTCAGGCGCCGGAGGTCGCTTAACGACATCCGTCCTCCATGAGCGCAGGCCTGGGGGTGGCAGGTGAGGCCGCCTGTCACCCCAGCAGAAGGAGGCTGGGACGGCGCGGTGGGGCGACTAACGCCCCCGCCCCCAAACCGGGACAAGACGGTGAAACCGTGGTTCCCAAACCCGAGGGGGCCATCTCGAAACCGGAGATGGCCCAGAGTCAGTCGGGGTGCGAGGGATATGCTTTATGGGCAACTTTACACCCCGGCGTCTGAAGAACCGAGACGGCTTGCGGTTTTAGTCGGTTCAAGCCCGACATAACCGCCCCGCTGGCCAGCGTATATCCGCACGAAAAAAAAGGTACGTGCTTTCGGGCTGACAGTCTGTCTTTAACTGACTACCCTTTACTTTCACCTTGTGACGTATGAGTGTTCGACATTATTGTCATATTAATGTGCTATACACATAAATACCACTGTGCAATACAATATGTCTTTTATACCTATTCACGTCGGTAATGTGTCTAATGGATTAAATTGCACCTAAATTATGTGACATCAATTATGTATGAACTGAAAATCGTGTACTTTTAATTTATGTAATTATATCACTTCACCCGGCGTTATAATACTATAAGTAATAGTTATTTATGCAACTGTGGTATAATGAGGGGTATTAAAACATGAATGTGGGTTTCACATGAGTGTTTTAATACCTAATTATACAGTTGCATACAGGACTTAATCTACACCCATGATTACATCTTCAGAGAATGATGTACTGCCCTTTGATATTTTCCAATTCATGAAATCTTGGTACGCCTTTTCATACTGTTTTCTAGATTTTTCCGGTAGTAATTTGTAAATGTCTTTTGCTGCATTCGAAATGTCTGGAGGTGTGTTATCAAAACTTGAATAGCTCATTTTCGTAAGTAAACAAAACAATTTGCAAAAATAATAGCGAAGAAAAATAGCGGGAATTCGAATTCGAACGAATAAGCTTTAATTTTTTTTTTACGGCGCGCCCGCCGCTGTGGTAGTGCAATGCAACGCGCGTGAATGACAGTTCTTTTTTTGAAACTCATACAGATTCCACGCATCGAGCGGTAAGAATTTGGCTGTCTGATGAGTAACCCTTTGCGCGGAAGAGATTGAAAAAGCGAAAGGAGTGTTATTATGAAATTTCATACAACATAACACCCGTTCGGATGATATTATGGTTATTAGGACATTTGATGTATTAATGTTGGCAATAAGCTAACTGTTTCAGAATCTTTTATAGAGGATTTAAAGCATGGGTGTAGATAAAAGTATATTGTGATTCTCTAACTCCGAAGTGTTATCAGTCATCATTACGTATTGGACGACAAGGGTTATGCAATGTCTAGCGCACTAACTGACATGCTATAACATATTTGCATACACAACATTAAATTTCTACCTCCTATGTTTGTAAACAGGTTTTGTGATCAGGTGGCATCTCTCTTGTTAACGTTTGAGCCAAAAACCTTTGGTGCGGTTAAACTGATTTATTATATTTTCCGCCGCGCATTTAAGACATCTTGTAAAGCAAGAGTAGTTTTATTAATGACTAGCTGTCCCCCGCGGCTTCGCCCGGGGCATTTATATCAAACATGTCCGTGATTTATTAGTTCCACAATAATGTACGAAAACTTGCCCGATTTTTTGACATTTATGTTATGCTCCGCCCTCCTGGTTAGTAGCATGATAATGTATAGTCTACAACCTATATATATATAGATAAATGGGTATATAAAACAAAAAGAATTTCTCAATTCGAACCAGTAGTTCCTGAGATTAGCGCGTTCAACCAAACATACAAACTCTTTACCTTAATAATAAGTATAGATTAGATAATATAAACATTTTGCGATTTGAGATATGCTTAACTATGTTTAAGTGTGTCTGTACCCGAGAGCGGCCCTCGTATCCCTCTGTGTAATACAGACGTGTCTACACGCATAACTGCGTACAAGCGTTACGCTTCCATACCATAACTATGTTTTTTTATCTTTATTATCTCGCTATAGACCTACATAGAAGTATAATAAGCAATATATAAATTTAGTTTCTCAGATAATTATAAAAATAACCAATGATTGATTGAGTCAGATTGCAATGTTTTCACATGTGTTGATAACCGCAGGTCGATCGATTTTTACGATATAATAATAAAATATTAATATTAGCACTGAATCTGACTTTATCTAAAGTTTTTAGATAGAGTCGAGTCGAGTTTAGAAAAGTAATACGTAATAATTGTTATATTTCTTACTCGTTACCATGGCGACGAGTGACGAAGAGTTGAAAATTCAACGCCATACGTATGTTTCTGTGAGTAATGTGTATGTATGTACAGAGAAAAGAAAAGCATAGCGTTTATTACCAAGTGACTAGAAAGAATGAGATCGTGCGTCATAGACAAAATGAAAAATTACGTGTTTAGTCTGTATCTTATAAGTCTGTGGACTAAACCGTGTGTCACAAAAAGTGGGATTTCAAAGCGAAACTTAATGGCAAAAAAAAGAAGCCGCCGTCACTGCCGTTGTCCAGGTAGGTACCCGCCAAGGGTAAAATCCTAATGACCTACATCTGCTATTGCTTAAAATGATTTATGCAACAAACATCTTCAGGAATTATTAAAAAAAACCGGTCAAGTGCAAATCCGACTGGTGCATTGAGGGTCCCGTACAAAACTGGATTTTGGAGCGTACTTAACGTTACTGTAGAGCTACTAGCCTTAACGGACAGACATACAGTTTTTTTTTGTGACGTGGGTAACTACGCGCTTCCGGTTTTCGGACTTTCACCTTTACTTATGTTATTATAAGACTTTACTTTCTGCAAAATATCATGATTCTAGGTCAACGGGAAGTACCCTATAGGTTTTGATGCCCTTTCATTTGGTGAAATTCGCTAAATAAACGACTGCACCATTTGATTGCATTGACCTAGTGTTTGATTTTTTCACAGCTTCAAGGCGTTACAGACGACGCATTTTTGAGAAAAGGGTCTTGACAGACAGACGGACAATGAAGTGATCCTATAAGGATTCCGTTTTTTCCTTTTGAGGTACGGAACCCTAGAAACATATATGAATAATAATTATTATAATGTGGGGCCTAATATTTCTAACACAGTGCTGTTTGTTTCAATGCCAGTAATATGGGGTCAAAGTACTCAACAATGAATCTTGTCTTGAGCTTGAAGCTAGAACAAATTGTTTTGTTAATGCGAGTGTTGGTAACAATATTGTAATTGATTAATCTTTTACAATAGATAAGGACTTTGGCATTGGTGCGTGTGTTCAATACCGTTACAAGGGTAACTTTATAATATTATAGATGGAAGATCAATTAGGGGTCAGGTCGAGAGATCATCGAAGATGGTTGGTTGGAAGTTGGAACCATGGTTTTTCAGCAGTGTTTACTTAATGTAAAGTTATAATTTTTAAGGATTCTATCGCTAATTATCATGTGTCTTCATTCGAATTACTATGTAGTATCTTTTTTAATCGTGATAGATTTCGATGGTATTGCAAACGTTCATAAATAAATAATAATAATAAATATATATTCTACGACATTCTACACAGCGCTATCTAGACCCAGAGTAAGCATAGCTTAGCTAGTTTATGTTATGGGTTCTAGAATGCGGATATATGTATACATACTTAGATACATTTTTACATACCCATATTTACATACCTATTTACATACCCATTTACAAACCCAGACCAATGCAAATATATATTCATATTCATGCACACAAATATTTGCACCGAGCGGGAATCGATCGCGCGACCTCTCTGTTAGAGAACTCGAACGCTCTACCGCTACGCCACTAAGGTAACGGTAACGGTAATCGCTTACCATCAAATCTACCGGCAGTTTAGGTAGTATTTGAAAGAAATAACATCCTTAACGTGCCCCAACATTAGGTCATAGAGATCAAAACTATATTATTATTCATATATGTATACATCCAAGTATACAAATAAATAAAATTCAGATAGACATAATATATTACAAAATTCTTACAGTCGCTCCCGTAAAAGCTTAATTAAACCATAGTGTTGAAGAGAGGAGTGAGAAGCGGCCTCCGGGCTTCAAAGTGCAAGGCTTCAAGTGGATGCTACAAGGATTGGCGCGCGAATAAAATAGTAGATTGTTACACAAGGGTTGATAGTCAGCCATTTCACCCGAGATATTTCTGGCCAATAGTTCAAGAGTGAAATGGTGACATTCATCCGAGGTAAACACTCTACTTTTCATTTCGACTATGTGAGGAAATTAAAATACTACACACATATTTAATGAAACAGGTATATTGATTATCAGTTAAAATTTAAAGTAAAATTAGAACAATTTGAAAATAGATTATTAACAACTGCTTTTGCCTGTTCTTCAATCTCATCGGGAGTTAAATTAATATCCATGTCACTGGAATTACTTTCCGAAACCATTTTTAACCACAATACACAAGGTATTTATTTATATTGAATCTCGTTTTCCCGCTAATTCTTTAGCAAACTTAAATTGTTTTTTTAATAGATAGATAGATAGATAGAATACTCTTTATTGTACACCACATATTATTATATAAAATAACTTAAGTCTAAATATATTGTAGGTACAATGGGCGGTCTTATCGCTAAGAGCGATCTCTACCAGACAACCTTTAATACTCAAAAAATGTTATAATTCACGTACATACTGCCAACATTAGAAAAGTTTTGAAAATCGAATCTATTGGTGTCATTGTAGTTGGTCAAGAGATGTGCATTTCGGCGGCCATGTAAAAAAAAGCGTCATGATATCAAGGCATTATGACGTAGGTAATTTAATTATCATGGACTCCATGACCAAACTTAAAATTAAAAAAATTACCTTCTAGCCTAGGGATGAAATAAGCTACTTTCCACCCGGCTATCTACCCATGAAAATTAAACTTTCCGAACAGGAGAGATGAAAAATATTTTTTATCATTAATTGTATCAACATAGCTACATTTTGTTTATGAGCACGGCGAAGCGAAGCTAATAGGCTACCCTGAAGATACTTCATTATTTATTTATTTGTTCTTTTAGATATGGAGTTCAAAGATATATGTTATCGTTCAATTAGAGAAGAATGCTTCCAAAATCCTTGAACGCATTTAATGATATAATCCGTAAAATATTACCAATAAGTGTGTCCATCATTCCAACCGGACTTCGTTATCATGTCTAGCGCCGCGAACTAGGTCGAATGACCGATCATTCCGATTGCCATTTACGCAGTTGTGTTGCAAACATTACTGTTCAGGAAAGAGACAAATACACCCTGTCTATACCTGTCTCTATCAGTATGTCTACTTATCATACAAGTAATGAACTAGCGCTACCAGTAATCACCGCATGTTGGGCAATTAGAATGGAAAATAGATTTTTAGAGGCAACGACCAAAAGAAAATGATTATACCTAGGCTGTATAATTTTGCGGTCTGTGCTACATAACAGGATAAAAAGATGAGTGTCTTTATTTTTCAAGACCAAATTTTAATTATTAGACGCGGTAGGTTTATAGTCAACATGTTTACTAGCTTAAAGTTTAGGTTAAATTAAATTCATGGGTACATATTATTATATTCGAGTCCGTATATCGCCGAAGGTGTAGCCACAGATTTATTGTTTTGAAGTTTAATCTAGAGTTTGAATTTTAAGTATATAGCAAACATTGATAGTATAGAGTAGGAAGAAGAAATTGTATTTTAAATTTATTTCATAATGTTGTATACCGGTTTATTCTTGTGGGTAATGTTTGAGGATTATTTATACAGAACTTGGCACCCATTTATATCTGAATTCCTTTGTCAGTGAAGTCAACAATGTCGCAGATGCGTTTTGGTACGCGCACGCTTATTGAACTTAGGGAACCATTTTCACATTCGTGTTTTTGATAAGTAGGTATCTGGATAGTATACATACGTAGAGTCACGCCTTTTCCCCTTAGGGGTAGGCAGATATAACATCTTTTCAGTTTCTTTTATCCTGAATAATACCTTTCGCTTCTATTTTCATAATTGTTTTCATACATGCTCGCCAGTTGCGGATACTTTTAATCTGGCCGTCCCTTTTTTTCTTTTCGTGCAGAAATCCCTTCGGATACTCCTCCCCCCCCCCCCCCCGCCTGCCAGCGGGGGCGTTTATGTCGTGCTTGAACCGACTAAAACCGCACGCCGTCTCGGGTCCAAAGACGCCGGTGTGTAAGTTTGCCCATAGAGCATATCCCTCGCACCCCGACTGACCCTGGGCCATCTCCGGTTTCGAGATGGCCCAAATCTGGCCGTCCCTAAAAACATCCTTTACCGAGTCGCTTATTCATCCTCACGTCATAAGTCTTTTTCTACTATCTTCTTTGGTCTATACTCTCTACGTGTCCGAACCGTTCAAGCATCCCTTTCTCTATCTTGGTCACTACATCTTCTACCATAACACAACGTCTTTTCAACCTCTAAACACCAATTACGCTTTGCCTGACTCGGGTATCCAACGCACAACAAAGCAAAATATTTCTTTTTTAATTTCTTTATTGGCAAGAATTTATTTGTACGTAAATGGGTTAGGGTCAATAACTGGTACAGCGAAGTAGGTATTGAATGTCGACGAAAGAAACAAGTTAGATTGCTTCTAGCTCAGCTGGCTTATTATGTAAACAATCAGTTGTCCGCATTTAATTAGAAACATTATACAAAAATTACTGGCAAAATGAGTAACTCCGTTAATCTACATTATCTGGTGAGCTGATGACAATTAATCTACCTAAACAAATAAATAAAATTGTATAATTTTATTTTTCTATTTTTTGTTTATTTATATATTTGAGGAATTATTACAAAAGTGGCCGTTTGTAATAATTCCAAAAATAAGATATAAAATATTCCGATTTATTATTAAGTAGTTTTTAAGTTAATACATTCTTCTCTACGGAGGTGGTTCAGGTGGTACAGTAGAAGCAGACTCCAGGGTTGTAGACGCTGTATTATGTAACACTTGTAATTTGAAATTTCGTATCGTTTAAGAAATTATTAGTTATAAAGCAAAAAACCCGACTGCAATGTCTCGACTCATTAATTTTCTTTTGGTTTAATAATAGGTCTTTACCTATGAAATTGCCGACATTTTCTTACAAATTCATGAGTTCGTTATTCCTGTAATTTAATAGTTATTTTCATTAGGTATTCATATTTTGTTTGAAAGTTGATTTCAAGATTTTACAACTCTGTATTAAATTTTGTTTTTATTGGCCGCTTGATAAATTAATTCGATCTTCAAAAACAGTACTTCCTAAATGCTATCCATTTTGATGATAAATATCGTATTACTTAATAGCTGTCACTTTTCAAAAATGTAATAAAAGTTGCTGTTTGTTAGCTTAATGTTGTCTCATTCATACACAATAAAAATCATAAAATTTGGATTTGACATTCCTAAAAACAAGTTGAATTCCTGAGACGAGCTCAGCCGAATACAAGGGATTTTCAATGTTGCGATTTTTTTTTTGGGATTTTTTGCGATTTTTTTCTTTATCTTGCAATGGTTCACCCCAGCACGAATCTATTACCGAAAACAGCAACTCGATAGCTCATCTCCTTCATACCCAAAACCGTGACAGAAAATTGGCAACGACGACAACTCGATAGCAATAGGGCTTTTCTAAAGAAAATCCCTAAAAATGCAAAAATGATAGTAGTGAAAATTGGGGTTCCTCTAATTTCTTCAAGAAAAACGGCAATTTCATATATTATGTAACGACCTAATTGTATATGTACCCATTGTCACTCTCACAGTACATTAGTCGGTTCGAGCCCGACATAGCCGCCCCCGCTGGCCGGCGGGGGGGGGGGGTATCCGAAGGGATTTCCGCACGAAAAAAAAAGGTACATGCATACAGACATATCGACATATCAACATATCGGCATATCTAACCCTCCTTGGCGCAGTCGGGTAAAAAGGGATGTTATGAATTCTTGCAAGTGAATGAATTGAATGTCATTATTATTGATATTAGAGTAGGTATCATTGTATACAAAATTTGTTTTAAATTTTGACATATCAATACCTTTGTGATGACAATGGTGATCAAAATTTTATACAGTCATCATCCTCATACATAGCCTTTTCCCTAGTTGCGTCCAAGGCTTACACTTTGGAGCCTCTGTTCATAGTTTCGATTGGTAGGTCGGCTTTAACGGGAGCGACTGCAGTCTGACCTCTAAACCCCGAGAGGAAAGCTGCGCCAGACCCTCGTCTGCTGTTAAGGCAGGTGAGGTTGGCTTGGGCCCCGAAGGTTTTGGTAGAGCCCTATACTAAACAATAAGCAGGTAATTTATACTATTATAAAATTGTAAATTAATTATTTATATGTCTGTATATTGGAGATATAAAAAACAAGTTGAATTCCTGAGACGAGCTCAGCCGAATACAAGGGATTTTCGATTTTGCGTTTTTTTTTTTTTTTGCGATTTTTTGCGATTTTTTCTTGCAATGGTTCACCCCAGCACGAATCTATTACCGAAAACAGCAACTCGATAGCTCATCTCCTTCATACCCAAAACCGTGACAGAAAATTGGCAACGACGACGTCGACGACGACAACTCGATAGCAATAGGGCTTTTCTAAAGAAAATCCCTAAAAACTTGCATTATGTTAAACTAGCGACCCGCCCCGGCTTCGCACGGATGCAATGGATGTTATTATACATATAAACCTTCCTCTTCAATCACTCTATCTATTAAAAAACCCGGCCAAGTCCGAGTCGGACTCGCCCATGAAGGGTTCCGTAGCAGCAAGTAAAATTATTAATATTTGAGTTGTTTAAATGAAAGGTAACTTGCAGTTTACGATTTCAGACGTATTAAAAAAAAAGTACTCACTAGATCTGGTTCAAACCAATTATCGGTGGAAGTTTACATGGTAACGTACATCATATATTTTTAGGGATTTTCTTTAGAAAAGCCCTATTGCTATCGAGTTGTCGTCGTCGACGTCGTCGTTGCCAATTTTCTGTCACGGTTTTGGGTATGAAGGAGATGAGCTATCGACTTGCTGTTTTCGGTAATAGATTCGTGCTGGGGTGAACCATTGCAAGATAAAGAAAAAATCGCAAAAAATCGCAAAATCGCAAAATCGAAAATCCCTTGTATTCGACTGAGCTCGTCTCAGGAATTCAACTTGTTTAGGGATTTTCTTTAGAAAAGCCCTATTGCTATTGAGTTGTCGTCGACGTCGTCGTTGCCAATTTTCTGTCACGGTTTTGGGTATGAAGGAGATGAGCTATCGAGTTGCTATTTTCGGTAATAGATTCGTGCTGGGGTGAACCATTGCAAGATAAAAAAAAAAGAAAAATAAAAGAAAATCCCTTGTATTCGGCTGAGCTCGTCTCAGGAATTCAACTTGTTTTAGTTTTATCTCTCTCTTATTTTAGAAGTTACAGGGACACACATTTTTCCACTTTGGAAGTGTCACGCGCAAACTATTCAGTTTAGAAAAAAATTATATTAGAAACCTCAATATCATTTTTGAAGACCTGTCCATTGATACGTATAGGTTTGACGAAAAAAATTGTTTTGAGTTTCAGTTCTAAGTATGGGGAACCCCCAAAATTTATTGTTTTTTTTTCTATTTTTGTGAAAATCTTAATGCGGTTCACAGAATACATCTACTTACCAAGTTTCAACAGCATAGCTCTTATAGTTTAGGAGAAAAGTGACTGTGACATACGGACGGACAGACAGACAGATATGACGAATCTATAAGGGTTCCGTTTTTTGCCATTTGGCAACGGAACCCTAAAAACCGCATCAAAATCCGTTGCGTAGTTTTAAAGATTTAAGCAAACATAGGGATATAGGGACAGAGAAAGCGACTTTGTTTCATACTATGTAGTGATGATGAACGATTCTGAACTTAAAAATATTTGAAATAAAACTATTTTTAACGAATTCTATCGCAATTTATTTGATGTTATTTTATATTTTACATTGATCCCGATTTTGAGTCTCCCCGTGACCATGGATGCTGAATTCCACTCGTAGAATGTCACTTTGTCTACAGGCCCGGTTATTCTAAATCATGCTCTTATATTAAAATATATGATTTATGATTAGTTATTGTTTAAATTTGCTAAGAGGGATATTTTCAAATTGGCTATATAAAAAAATGCAAGAAGCTGAATAAGCTGATAGGAGTTCATTCACCCAAGAAATTGCAGTATAAAATCCAAGGTTTTGAGATACTAAGCTCAGATTAGAATTCTGATAAGTATGTGCTCAATTAAGCAAAGCAGTATTTAGGGCTCCGTACTTCAAAAGGTAAAAAGAGGAACCCTTATAAGATCACTGTCTATTATAGGGTACTGCATAACCGTATGGGGTGGTGCAATTAAAACTGGTTTTCTTGGGGTTGAGAGGGCACAGAGAGCCGTACTTAAAGTCATGACGAAGAGACCATACAGATACCCAACCAAACAACTGTATGCTGATTGTAAGGTCCTCACAGTCCGCCAACTCTATGTGCTCCGATCAACCCTAAGAAGGCATAGTAATATTGACCCATCAAACCCTAACAAACGCACAAACTTACCTGCAAGTGTTGTACATAGGACAGTATTTGCACAACACCAATTTTATGTCTTAAGCACGTACGTTTACAAATATCTACATAAAAAGCTAAATCTAAGGGACTTAAACACCTATAAAGTGAAACAAAAAGTAACAGAATGGCTTCTAAACCAGGACTATGACAGTACTGAGCTATTGTTGAGATTTATTTCCTAATACACATCCCTTCATACAAAGACTCACGCATGCACACGCACCCTCTCTCTATTATACACACACATACACGTATCCTCACATACACAACCACACACACAAACACACACACCCTCGCAGATTAGCACGAATGAACGCAAATGCTCGTACATGCAAACACACCCAAATGCACATGGTACACTCGCTATTATGTAAATAAATTGAATATCTAACATAATGACCGATGACTGCTACTTATGTAACAGGTTTATTCCTAGTGTAAGAAGCAGGGCTCATCACACTTGTAAACATAGCAATTTAATTTTACGAAATGAACCGCAATTCAAATGTACCTGTGTCATATAAATTGTGTCTTATACTATGTTTCCTGTAACTATGTTAAGTTTTTGGTTCAATAAATAAATATTATTATTATTATTATTATTATCACTTTTGTCCGCCTGTCCGTCCGTGTGTCATCACCGATTTTCTCAGGAATGGATAGACCTAGCAAGTTGAAATTAATATCAGAAACTGAGGTCTATAGTCCCTACTAGGTATATAAAAATCTAGGTCCTAATTCAACACGATAAATAGATATGGGCAAATTTAGATTTTCGCTAAAACTTGTAAGTACCAAAATTTACCTTAATTTAAAACTTTATATTTTTTAAATTTTGCATTTACTCGTGTTGTCAGACCTTGTTTTTAACCAAAATTGACAATTCTAGGTCAACCGGAAGTACCCTATAGGTTTTGGGTCGACCTAGAATCACGAAATTTGGCAAAACGCAAGGTCTTACAGCACAAATAAAAAAAACTTCAAAAAATAAAATAGTGGTACAGAACCCTCGGTGCACGAGTTCGATTCGTACTTGACCGGTTTTTTTATGACAATACTCGTCATACCCTTTAAAATCTGTCTCTACTGTAAACTATTTTGTTTTTAACTCGTATACAAATTATTCCAAGCTAATAAACTAAGGTTGAAAGGCCATCAACAACATTCAGGGGAGAGAATGGGGTCAACGTATTGTGACAAGGGATAGGAGTAGTAACAAATTTGGTGACGTCACATTTTAAAATATGAAGTATTAAACCACGAAACTAACTGTATATGAAAAACGTTACCAACTCTATCTATATGTTTATAAGGTTCAAATTATTTTGTTAGCGAGTTGTAAGTGTACCACATTTTTGTTTGTTAGTCGCCTATGAATCCTTTGTTAAATGCTTCAACTGAAACTGCTGTTTTTAATAATTTCTAGACGTGGCATTATAGGTAGGGGGTCACATGACGAGGGGAGGGGGGGTACTAGTCATGATATTAGTGCAACGTAATTTATATCTATTACTGCGCCATTATTAATACCTACACCACGTTTATTTTAAAAGTTAAACTTTAATATGACGCGACTGTTTTTTTTATCTGTTTATTTAATAGCCTAGTACAATTACACCGTAAGTCATAATATTCAGACACCGTATAAAGCGTGATGTGCTGCTCAGGGATAGCTGATGCCCAGGGGCTGATTGATCTTCCTCAGACACTAAAAGGTCATATGTTTGAGGGGCACAGTTTATTATTTCACAACACATACAGTACTACACAGTAGAGTTGCCGCGAATAGTTGTTAGAGCGAATAGTCGAATACCGATTAATCGCCATTCACTTTGGCGAATATTCAAATAACTCGAAATTACTATTCGACATCAATAAGGCACATTAAAAATATTTCTAATTTCTTCTTAGGTTGTGAGAAAAGAAAACAATGAAGTTAAAGAAATCTGTTTCATGTTATACGTACATACATATATATAATGTAGAAATATAATTTTTCATTTTTAAATGTTGGCAACCCTTTTCTTGTGCCAGTGTTTATTTTCTTGTACCACCGTGCACGATTGCGAAAAACCCTCCATAGTAATCCAATTTCGGTTTGATTGCGTTCAGGGGTCAGCAAGTGCATAGTCGTGCAGGGGGATTGTGGTCGCAGCACTGGTGGGACCGGTGGGTGTCACGCGGTGCTGCGACGATAATTCTCTTCTGATGAGGCCGTCAAGCTGAGTGCCATCATTGTTAACATGGTACGTGTATGTAATGGTGACCCTCTTTCCTGAGACTTTACCTTCAGCTTATCATCAGGCGAGGTGAAGTCAAATTGATGTGTCCTAAATATAAAAAAAATATATAAAAAAAAATTGTAGGGGACGGTCCGACCATATTGACCATTGGTCGGATATAGTTTTTTGCACCACAGTCTGCCTCTGTTGGATTTTAAATATTACTTAAAAAGCTTAACTAATTTAATTTCATGAATATGATAGGCACAGGCTCATATTACAGATAATAATTGATACTGTGTATTGTTTTATTAAGGAAAATAATAAAAATTGATTATTTTCAACTCATTAGTTTTTTGTTCGTTAAAAGTTTATTTTAGACGACTATTCGCCGAATGCCGAATAATACTAGCTAATATTCGGTATACAACGAGAATCAAAAAAATGTCGAGTAATGCCGAATACCACTTAAATATAGCCACTAAGAGACTGTTCTTTAACTATTTGTATAATTTTATTACCACTAGGTTAAATTATGTACGGACGCGCACACCGATGAAAACGGAAAGTCAGGTTTTTAATGTTGCCAAAACCAAATATTAAAATAGTTTTTGTTGGTGTTGCCAACAGGCACAATTACCTGCTATAAGTTTTTATTTCTGAATGATGGCTCACGTTTTAACTCCATCTCACCTGGTCGTATGTGTACGAGTATGTGACGATGTGGTTTACGATGGATCACGTTTGCCTAGAACGAACTTTTCTACTAAGTCTAAATAGGACTATTAGACGCAATTTTGTTTAGGCATTGTGTGTAAAGTCAACACAAGGTAGGTACCCTTTTTTTTTTTTTTTCGTGCGGAAACCCCTTCGGATACCCCCCTGCCGGCCAGCGGGGGCGGTTATGTCGGGCTTGAACCCACTAAAACCGCACGCCGTCTCGGGTCTACAGACGTCGGGGTGTAAGGTTGCCCATAGAGCATATCCCTCGCACCCCGACAATCCCTCGCACCCCGACAACACAAGGTACCTACTTAGACGCATACAATATATGTACATACTAAGTATATTATACATCAAATCATATATTTATGACTATACGTTGCTATCGAAACCTCGGAATCTACGTCAAACAGGCTCTTAGAATGTTAGTAAATTTATTATTAACTTATTATAAAATCTGTTATAGGTAGGCTTTTTTTTCGTGCGGAAATCCTCTATGTATAATTACTGGCGATTAAAAGAGTGACCGTGAGTTTAATTGTCAACTTCTTTCCTCACATGCTTCTCGGGCTGTAAGTAAATGTAAATGTAGAAGCATTTTTATGTGATTACTTCTTTAGGCGCGTTGAGTCCATATGAGCACTTTTTGAGTCTATAATACCTATATGAATACCTACACCACGTTTATTTTAAAAGTTCTTTGACTTTATGAACTGTAATATGACGCGACAATTTTTTTTTTTTATCTGTTAATTTAATAGTCTCGGGCAATTATACACCGTAACGTAATGAAACATGCGTTTTTGAATATATGGTCGGAGGGAGGGAGGGATGGACGGAGGAAGTGACAGGGGGACGGGCGAAGGCAAGGACAAACGGATACGGAGGAAGGGAGGAATAGATGCACGGGAGGATGGATGGAGGGAGGGAGGAAAGAAGTGATGGACGGAGGGAGGGATGGATGATAACGATAAAAAAATACACATAATTGTTCAAGTATTCACTTCTGTCGGCACTCCCCGAATGCCACTGCCTTTTTTTTAGAGTTATTAGTGATACTTAGTGACCTAAATGAATAACTTCTTTCGGAAGAGGGAGGCTTCTTTCATTCTGTAATTGGCAACACAGCGAGTTTATTATTGCAGTTTAAAAAATGCTCTTTCTTTGAAAAGTCTCAGTGCAGGCACACCACACAAGGATGCATACTGGTAGTGTTTCCTAACTCGGAGGGCTCAATTCTAAACGTCGGAAAGTCAAAACCTCTAAAGTGACTTTTCCTTTCCACCATCAGTATGACTTAGAACGTTTTACCATTTAACCGTGTACCGTTTCTTTAACTTGAGATGTTCTCGAGACAAGTGTTTTGAATCTGTAATCTAACATAACATAACTTCACGCCTATATCCCCGAAGGGGTGTAATCTACAAAATCCCTAAATCCAATTATGATAAACTGTTTCAATTGCACATGCCTCCGCGTAATTATAATTATACCGGGTGTTAGGGAAACACTCCCGAAATCGAAAACAGGCGAGAGTAAAATTTGTGTGATTCTTTTTTCGATTGCTTTTATTTTTTTAAATAATTTTTTATATTATTTATTTGCATTATTAACGCGCCGTCGTCGTCGTGTCAGTTAAGCTAAACAGAATGCCGGTCGTTAACCACCGGTGACATAATACCGATATTCAATCGGCATTCTTTTTTTTTTAAGCGAAGTGATGCATTTCTTTATATGAAATTATCGTTTCATTTAGCTGTACTAATACGTTCAATCGTGAATTTTGCAAAAAAGTATATAAGTATAGATATAGTAAAATGAATAGCTAAATATTAGTATCGTAACATATAAACATATTGAATTTGCAATTATTTTTATAGGAACTTAACCACGTCGTAAAGCTACCTGCTACCTGTTACTTGGAAACGAGTTACATGTTATATCACCTACAACATATAATAATCTGCATGATGTAATTTTGATGTATGGATTAGAATTTATTCTGGCAAGAATCTCATAACGTGAAAATAATATTTGACTAACGCAACACTTTGAGGGCGTAGTAGGGTATATTAGGTTTTTAAATTATTATATAATCTTTCGATACAGACAAAAACATAAGTTTTATGAAAAGCACACATCCTTGGCGATAATCACATCATCATAAATGTATCAACATTCAACTTTTGGAGGGCTGAAGATGTATACATTCTTCTGACTTCTGAGCGAGTTTATGGGCCTTGTAGGACACCTGGCCATCCCGCATTAAATCACAATTCTACCCAGGCTTCTGCGTGTTGTCCAAGTCCCCATGTAATCCCAAGAGTCCTCTTGACAAGATAAACATAATCCTACTAATATTATAAATGTGAAAGTTTTCATGTATGGATGTTTGTTACTCATTCAAGCAAAAACGGCCAAACGGATCTGGATGAAATTTGTCAAAGGGATTTCCGCACGAAAAAAAAAACCACCGTGCAAGACTGCGAAAAACCCTCCATAGTAATCCAATTTCGGTTTGAATCGACTAATGACTAGACTTTGAGGTCAGGCTTGAACCGACTAAAACCGCACGCCGTCTCGGGTCTTAAAACGCCGGGGTGTAAGGTTACCCATATAGCATATCCCTCGCACCCTGACTGACCTGTTTGCGAAAAATATAGTTAAACTACTTCTAAAGAAATCCTTCAAGCAGCTTAAACTTGGCTATTATCACCAAGGTTTATTACCTTAAACATTCAAACTTGAGGTGCTACGTCAAATTTGTATTTAATGTGTTTGCAACTCATTTAGGTGCGAAGGCAGCGCGAGTGTAACGCCTCTGGTATTGCACACGTGCATAGGCTGCGGTAACCGCTTTCCATCAGGTGGGCCGTGTGCTTGTCTGCCACCTGAGTGGCATAAAAAAAAGAAGGCTCTTAAAATGTTTCGATATTATTTAAGTCTGGAATAAAGTAGATTTGAAGGGTATCCCGTATTTGGTTGTGACAACACTAAAAGCGCACTTAAACCGACTTCAATTATGTCAACGTGCCTTATATTTTGCCTGTAGTGAGATTAAACGGAACAAGCAGATAGTAGGACAGACAAACAGACAAAAATTCTTAAAACCGTTTTTTTTTGTCATAAGTATACCATATACCATACACTCATATGCATTTATCAAGACACTGTTATTTTCGCATTACAAACAGACGATTTAATTTTATTTATTTGTGTAGATAAAAGTATAATAAATTACATGTATATACCATACAATACATGTATATAAATTATAATAAATTATAATTGTAGTATATTTTATACAAATTATAATTATAGTAAATTATAATAAACGTATTATTTTTATTAAGTATGAATGTAATTTTTATGTAAAGGCCACGGTCTAGCAATCACCAGTAAGTTCTACTTGGCAGACTTTATGCCAACGAAAATAAGTTTTTAGCAAACCAGTTCTGGTTTTTTACACAAAGTCACAAGTAAGTAGTATAAAAAAATCTTAAGAGGACGCTTGCTCTCGTAGCCCGGCACTGTAGACGTACGAGAGTATCTCTCCCGAGTCCCGTCACTTTGAACAATGAAATGAGTCGATCTTCGTTTCTCGTTTCTAGGGGAAGGGGCGCTGGTCGCCCCACCGTCCCGGCCTGCTTCTGCTAGGGTGACAGGCGGCCTCACCTAGCTCATAGGCGAAGCTAACCCTACCTGAAAGCTGGTGGTTTTCCGTCTTGAGGTTGGGAGGCCAGACGACAGTCGCTCCCATAAAGGCCGTATAAGCCGAATCAAAATTATGAGGAGCACTAAGCAGACCTTAGACTCCTAGGTGAATGCCTCGGATGCAACCGAGAACAACTCTTAATGAGTTAGCCATTAGTCAAAGAGACAAACGTCTGTCCGGCCTGTTTAGGCCGATGCCAAGGACCGAATCGTTCGTAAATATTATATGCTTCCACAGATTTCTGTGTATGCTTCGGCACAAACAGAAAGGATAAATAGTTATGTTTTTAATTTAATTGGTAGGTAGGTAGATACCTAACCTATATCGGTTAACAGAGATCAGTTTAAGTGGTATTGATGAAGCTGTGTTTTTCCACGTCGTTATAGATAAAACGAATGCGTGTTAATTAGTGAGATTAAGTAGATTTATTGCTTTAATAAATATGAGTTGTGTATGATACACTGTTATTGATAGTATGTACATCCTTGAGTTACCGTCATGAAAACAGTTTATTGCAAAAGATTTTTAATTGTTCTACTATCTTACCTGTAATTAGGGTGCGTCCTGGCCGGCGTTACAGGGCGTACTGTGTAATAAATGGGTGGGCACACACGCTACGAAAAATCCTTAAGAGAGCGCACTGGACCGTTTAAACTGCATCGATAATTCGATGCATGTGGTCAGGCACACGATTTTTAGAATTTTTCAAGAAAAGCCTAGTCCTAGATCTTCTGTTTTACCTATCAAAATAAAAATAAAAAATTATTATCATCATCCTCCGAACCTATCGATTTCCTGGTCGCGTATAAAGTTCACCCTTTAGAGCCCAAGGTTCGCTTCTTATTTTTGATTGGTTTATTGGCTTTTATGAGAGCGACTGCCGTTTGATTTACCACCCTTGAGAGGTAAGCCTGCGCTATAGCCTCCTCCGTTGTTAAGCAGGTGCACTGACTAGGTGGTGAGGTTTGATCCTCGAAGGTGATTGTAGGGCCGTGCACACTGTGTATTACCTAACTTGGTTTCAAGCCTTTGTGTCAGAATCGGAGGTTGATCATTCAAAATTTTTGATGGCTGGAGGCTGTAGAGTACAACGGGAAAGTGGCTGTATCCGATATTCCTGTTGCTTGCGTTGTGGAAACCACTGCATCGGAAAGTGCACTCACAATCAGTATACCTGTACGGAATACTAGCACCGTACGGTTTTTTTTTGCTATGGGATATTCTCCTTTCAGCTTGAGGACGGCCTCTAGCTAAAAGGCAGCTATGTGACTTCTGGTTAATTTTCACATCTTAACTTTAAACAAATATTCATATAGTACTGCTCAAAAATAAGAGAATACGTAAGCTGTATTTATAGACAATACAGCTTCATCAATACTATCAGAGGTGCCCTTTTTTTTGTTTACGTGCTGGAATCCCTTCGGATTGGAACCCCCCCGCCGCCCAACGGGGTTGGTTATGTCGGACTTGAACCAACTAAAACCGCACGCCGTCTCGGGTTATCAAACGCCGTGTTGTAAGGGCCCATAGGGCATTTCCCTCGCACCCTGGTGCATAGGTGCCCTATGATGGATATGATGCCTCGTTTTTCAGCTCTAGCTCGAAATTTGCTATTTCACTTAGTCGCTTTTTAGTTTGAGGAAGACAGTATTGCCTATATGTTAGTCCAGGATATATTTAAGCTATCTCTATTTTGTAGCGATTTAACCGTAAGGTAACTACGAAACTTACACACAAACTTTCGCATAATTGACGGCCTCTGTGGCGTAACGGTAGTGCATTCGACTGCTACGACAGGGGGCGCGGGTTCCATTCCCGCTCAGTGCAAATATTTGTATGCATGAATATATCTATTTGCATTGGTCTGGGTGTTTCTATGTATAATATGTATGTATTTACAAAAAAAAAAGTATATAAGTATGTTTATCCGCATTCTGGAACCCATAACACAAGCTAGTTAAACTTACTTTGGGTCTAGAAAGCGCTGTGTAGAATGTCGTAGAATATTTATTTATTATTTATTTATTTATAATCTTATTGGGAAGTGGAGTTAGTAGATTTTGTTCCCAGTATGAATTGCACTGTACCTACTCGTACACGCAATTTAATGTTTTTACATAACGTCTTTTTAGCGTTCATAGTACATTTACGACTGCGGTTGCAGAACTTTCACACCATTTGACCTTAATCGCATAGAAATAGGTGTCATAAGTACAATTATTGTACACTTCACAGTTTACTGACGTACTGTAATTTCTGCTTCTTAGAATTTGTTTATACTACGAAATCCATTATTAAGTAGGCAGGCGGTATGTATTGGTAACCAATTAGCGGTCCCGGTATCGGCTACCGCTACTGGAACGGGTATTACTATCAAGTGTTATTAAATTACAATTATTTGGTTAATTAGGTAGATTTCGATGAAATCGATCTACCTTTTTTTTTTTTTTTTTCGTGCGGAAGTCCCTTCGGATACCGCCCCCGCTGGAGAGCGGGGGTCTCCAGCGGGGGCGGTTATGTCGGGCTTGAACCGACTAAAACCGCACGCCGTCTCGGGTCTTAAGACGCCGGGGTGTAAGGTTACCCATAGAGCATATCCCTCGCACCCCGGCTGACCCTGGGCCATCTCCGGTTTCGAGATGGCCCCCTTACTTGCTCTCCACTGTGCCATCTGCTAGTCAGAGGGACACGTGGAAAGCTTCCGAACAGCCCTCAACAGGGCCGTCCTCGCCTCGGTCGGAGTTGGCCGTAGGCGGCAGCGTCTCTCCCACCCTTGGAGAGAGGCGCTGCCGTCTCCGTTGCCCAGGGTGCACCGCGTGGAGGTCCCCAACCAAGCACCCCTCCCCAACCAAGCACCCCGAAATCGATCTACCTATTGGTTTCTTGACTACAGTCGAATTTAAAAAAAAAATCTTCATAGGAGGTCTAGTTATGACCCCCTGAGTCCGAAATGACCACTGGTCAAAAAGTTTATATATATATATATATATATATATATATATATATATGTATGTATGGTTCCACTTCCCAAAATTTGCGGCACTCTCACGGTCGCATTTTTGAACCGATCGCTTTCAAACTGCGGTCAAAAATTGTTTGGGTGTAAACTTAGTTTAAGTTCGTGAACGGGTGGAATCCGGCCTAAGGGGACGGTAGGGCCTCACTTTTTGTGAAATCAGTTTTTCCTCAAAATTTCACGTTCCATGAAAGATATTCGAACCGTTCTAATTTTATCCCATAGTATACATGAATACCAACAACTTTTAATTATAAACCTATAAGATTAAAACTTTAACTAAAAGTGGAGGGGGGAAGAACCAAAATTTTTCGGGAAAAAAATCATAACTTCTAACCGGTGAACATTCTTGCCGTCGGAAACATTTATAATCTATAGGCCATTTTTAAGTCTAAAATAAATGTCTGAAAAGTTTTTCGCTAAAAGTTACCGTTTTCGAGAAAAAAAATAAACTGTAACTGGCGAAATGTGGGTGCTAGCACCTCTGCCTACCCCTTCGGGGATATCGGCGTGAGTTTTTGTTATGTTATGTTATGTTAAAGTCCGTAGTTCTCTATATAAAATAATATTAATTGCTTCACGAAATCTACCTGTGCGTTCCCCCTGCGGGAACGGATTTTTTTTTTCTGTTACATAGTGAGCAAACATGTAACGAATGCTAGTAACTTACCGTGGTCTGACCGGTTGAAGCTTCTGAGGTATCACTTGTTTGTTCGTATATAGCTACGAACAAGCAAGTGATAACTCAGGAGCTCCAAGCGGTTTGTCCAACTACCCGCCTGAGTAAGAAGTTACTCAGGGAGGTAGTTGGAGAAATCGCTACATATTATAGAACCAAAGTCCTCAGTCGCGTCTGTCTGTTCGCGATAAACTCAAAAACTACTGCACTGATTTTCATGCTATTTTCACTAATGTAAAGAGTGGTTCTAGAGGAAGGTTTTAGTATATGGCTAAAATATAATGAATAATGAAATTTGCCGGAGGTGTCGGAAAAAATAAGCCGTCTGGGAGCTTCCAACGAAAACGCTGCCTAAACCCTTTAAAATATAGTAAAATTATCTCTGTTGGAATTGTGTATCTTATATAGGTTGTGGTGGTGGAATCATAGGTAGCGGATGCGGTATCGGAATTCCACGCGGGCGAAGCCACGGGCAACAACTAGTTAACCAATAAAATAGGATAAAGGAAAAGAACCGGGGCTTTCACAAACCGTACGAAATGCAGTAATATATATTATTCTGCATCTACACAGTGCTATCTAAACCCAAACTAAGCATATCTTAGCGAGTTTGTGATATGGACTCTGAAGTGAGGATAAACATACTTAGACGCATTTTCTTTTGTAAATACATACATTATTATATGTGTAAATATAATATTCATGCATACAACTATTTTCACTGAGCGGGAATCGAACATCATCGACCTTTATTTTCTTTTCGTGTGGAAATCTCACTGAATTGCCCCCTGCCGGGCAGCAAGGGTGGTTATGTTGGATTCGAACCGACTTTAACCGTACGGCGTCTCGGGTCTTCAGACGCCGGGGTGTAAGGTGGGCCGCCATAAGGTAGTAGGTATTTCGCTCGCACCCCGGCTGACCCAGGGCCATCTCCGGTTTCGAAATGGGAACCGCAGTGTCCCCGGAAATAGGGAGGGGGGGGGGGTGCGCAGCGCACCACTGCCGCGGCCTGCTTCTGCTAGTGTGACAGCGGGTTCCACCTGTCACCCCCAGGCCTGCGCACATGGAGGACGGACGTCACCTCTACGCCTACGGGCTCTGCGGATCGGGAGAGACAAGAGTCTCTCCCGGACCCGTTCCCCTGCCTCCTACTGGAGCATTACGTACTCGCAGTAGGAGGCGGCGGCAGCTCACGCGCTCGCGCTCCGCACGATCGCTGTGAGCAAGACGCCCAGTGAACATCGTCTACCTCTGACGTAGCGGGGTTGTGGTTCTTCGGTTTCACTATTCCGGTCGAGCTGAGCCACTCAAACTGAGAAAACTACAACTTTTATCACCATTTCAGCAGTTTATCATCATTTTAACTTATTACATTCTAAGTTACTGTATGAAAACTCACCGAGCGTAAACGTTATCGATCAGATAATGTGTTAAGTGGAGACAGTCAAGTGCACCGAACCGAATCACCTGTGGTTTCGCATGCACAAGGTTGGATTATTTATGATAAGCATTATATTAGAATAATATTATGTAATCTGTGGCATTATGTTACTACGCTAGTGTGCACGACACAAATAGACTATGGACACATGTGCCAGTGACATGTAGATTAGTAAGCGTGAATATAATGAATGAATTATGAAAATGTTAGGTTTACGTAAATTAAAAACGTAATTATGTAATTACTTTGATATTAAGCTAAGATAAATAGCTTACTACTGTTAGGAGTTAGTTTTCTGAGTAATTAAGTATGTTAGAGCCAAATTTAATAAAGAAAGTACACTCCCTGAAAAGTATAATTACAAATATAATTACGACAATGCATTACTCAGAATCTAACATAACTTCGTATAAATAGGAAATACGACTTTGTATACTAGTATGTAAGTTTAATTACGCCCCGCGACTGCCTCCCACGCCGTAAGAAGCGAATATGCGCTCCCCCCGCTGGTGCCATTTTATTATATAGTAGCTCGCGGGAGGCAGGGCCCATATATAAGTCTGAGGGGTCAATCCGCCCGTCATTCAGTAGCCCGACGTCGCACGGTACAGGTGTAAGTACATATTGTCGTGCAACTCTTATTGCTACCTATATACATATATGCTATGTGATTAATATGTATAACATGAGATTTATAAATAAATGGAAATGCGGAGGTGAGGTAATTTGGATCGCGGGCCAGCACTACAAAAGACTATAAAAGCAGGGACCATTTGGTTGGACATGGACATGGAGCAACAAGTAGACAACAAGAGTCTCTCACAGAACAAGGAAGCTCAACAGGAAGTAGTACATCAAGGGTAGTGCTGGGCCAAGTACATCCAATGCCTCGCTGACGCCAATCAAGTTTTGACATTGGCAGTATAAACCTAAACTAACTTTAAATAAACCTAAACTTTAATTATATTTTGTTGTATTTGTTAGGTAATCATACTTGTATAAATTTTGGATCTACTCATCCTCCTCATTTATAAACTATAACTATGCCAAATCTCACAATGCGTGCGCGCATTATTTCCGAAAGGCATCTGAAATTTTTGCTTCACGTATTTTTTTTTGTTTTTGTTGTTTTTAGGGTTCCCTACCTTTTTTTTTTTTCGTGCGGAAATCCCTTCGGATACCCCCCCGCCGGCCAGCGGGGGCGGTTATGTCGGGCTTGAACCGACTAAAACCGCACGCCGTCTCGGGTCTACAGACCGGGGTGTAAGGTTCAGGGAAAAAAAACGGAACCCTTATAGGATCACTTCGTTGTCCGCCCGTCCGTCCGTCCGTCTGTCACGACCGTTTTTCTCAGGAGCACGTGGAGGTATCAAACTGAAATTTATATCCCATACTCAGGTCTACTGTCCCTTGGAACTGTGAAAAAATCAAACTTCTAAGCCAAAGCAATCAAAAGATACAGCCGTTTATGCCGCAAATTTCCGTAAATTTTCGAAACTCGCACGGGAATCAAAACCTACAGGGTACTTCCCGTGAACTTAGAATCTTGAAATTTGGTACGAAGTAACGTCTTATAGTACAGATAAAGGAAAAATTGCGAAAACCGTAAATTTTAGTTACATCATATAATAAAAAATATTTTTGAAAATTTTAAAGTTACTACTTTTCTCATGAACGCGTAGAGGTATTAAATTGAAATTCATATCAAATACTCAGGGTCTATAATAATGTTTAGGTGAACTTTTACTTATATACCTACAGGACGGTACGTCCTAGAGGTTTGTACGGAACCCTCGGTGTGCGAGTCCGACTCGCACTTGGCCAGTTTTTTTTTTAATCATAGATATGTATCAGACAAGAAAAGATTTATAGATAGTTTACTTATATTAGGTTTTCCAGTCCGAATGAGTCATTTTTAGGGTTCCGTACCTCAAAAGGAAAAAAACGGAACCCTTATAGGATCACTTCGTTGTCCGTCCGTCCGTCCGTTTGTCTGTAAAGACCGTTTTTCTCAGGAACGCGTGGAGGTATCAAACTGTAATTTATATCTAATACTCAGGTCTACTGTCCCTTGGAACTGTGAAAAAATCAAACTTCTAAGCCAAAGCAATCAAAAGACACAGTCGTTTATGCCGCAAATTTTCGAAACTCGCACGGGAATCAAAACCTACAGGGTACTTCCAGTGAACTTAGAATCTTGAAATTTGGTACGAAGTAACGGCTTATAGTACAGATAAAGAAAAAATTGCGAAAATCGTAAATTTTTAGTTACATTATAATATATAATAAGAAATATTTTTAAAAATTTTAAAGGTAGTAGAACCAGAACTAAGACTCGATTGTCGTGATGGGTGAACTTATATACCTACAGGTTTGTACGGAACCCTTAGTGTGCGAGTCCGACTCGCACTTGGCCGGTTTTTTTATATCATCGGGTCAAAGGTCAGCAGTGATATCGTCGTTGTTATTTGATATAGCTTTTTTCCCAAGGACGTATTTATCAAGTTATTCAATATCTAATTGAGGTAGTTGAGTAAGTAAGGTAGATAAAAGAAAATCATGATATTTCTTTCTGAAACTTATTTTATAACTAAGAACCATCTTGATCATATCGGCTTTCGAACAAAAAATCCTTATCAAAATCGTTACATCCGGAGCTTCGATGCCATAGACTGACACACCCACATACACGTCCAACCTTAAACACGCCATTTTTGCGTCAAGCGTTAAAAATCAAAAATTTTCGAAGTCGTCGACCCGTTCTCGAGTTATAAACGGTATCACTAATACGACTTTGTTTTGAAAAGCTGAAGAGTTTGTTTGTTTGTTTAGTTGAAAGCGTTAATCTCAGGACTCTTTCTAATTTTGTGTTTGATTGTCCATTTATCGAGGAAGGTTATAGGCTGTATATCATCTCGCTACTACCCAAGAGAGCGGAACAGTAATTATAAATGTCAACAAATCGTGCAAATTCCCACATGTTTAAATTATGTTTTTGGATAAATGGGTGCCAAGAGGGCGAAGAATGCCACGGGCGAAGCCGTGGGGACCAGCTAGTAAATGATATGGGTAATTGATCAGGTCACTACCTGAGTATGACGGCTATGCCTTTAATACTTAATTAAAATGTCGGATCATCCTAAAACTTCATAATCCTTAAGGTAAAGGGTTCGCCAATGCGAAGCATTTTCAAATCAAATTTAGAATAGGTAGGTAGGTACCTCTACATGAGTACATACATATATAAAAGCGTGGGTAACAACACGTGTTGAAACGTTTTTACGAATGTGGTCCGCTAACTATGCTTTTTGGTCCCATTTAAGACGATGATAATTGATGACTTTAGGTATTTGTGGCATAAAACTTACCATTTTTCGCCACAGCGAGACCTGGCGGTCCGCGTCCAGTATTTTGTGTGAACATACAGAGAAACAACGAAGGTTAACTTAAGGTAGTGTTGTAGAATCAACACAAATAATGACGTAACTATTATTTACATAGAAGATCTTCTAGTAGAACTTTAGATAAATGGAATAAAGATTATAATCATTAAGTAATATCAGAAAGAATCATAAAGTCGCTTCCATAAAAGCAAATATGAACAAAACTCCAAGCTGAGAGACCTTGATGGGGGCCCCATATACCCATAGAACTACCTAAACCCATGTTTCTTCACCTTAATAGAGGGCCGACTTTTTTGTTATGGGAAAAATCGTTCCCTTCTTTCATTAAACTAAAACACGGTAATTTTTTCTCCTCCTCAGAACTTCAGGAATGGAAGGCAGCATTACAGTCAACGGCATGGAGCGCAACCTGTCAAGTTTTCGCAAACTGTCCTGTTACATCATGCAGGACAACCAGCTGCACGGCAACCTGACGGTTGAGGAGGCCATGTCGGTAGCCACAGCCTTGAAGCTGCCGAGTGCTACCACCAGCGCTGATAAGGAAGAAGTTGTACGTAAACTTATCACTTATTTATTTATTACATCCAGCCGTTTTGTTATGATTGAGTAACGAATGAACAAACTAACTTCCGCATTCATAAAAAAACTAACTGCTGTCCGCGGAATGCGGCATGAAACAACTTTTAATAAATCATCATCATCAACCTATTCTAGTCCACTGCTGGACATAGGACTCCCTTAACGAGCGCCATAGCGCCCTGTCTTCAGCATTCTACACAGCGCTTTCTAGACCCAAAGTAAGCATAGTTTAACTAGCTTTTGTTTTAGAATCCAGAATGCGGATATACACACTTATACGCTTTTTTTGTAAATACATACATATTATACATAGAAACACCCAGACCAATGCAAATAGACATTCATGCATACAAATATTTGCACTGAGCGGGACTCGAACCCGGGCCCCCTGTCGTAGCAGTCGAATGCACTACCGCTACGCCACAGAGGCCGCCAAATAAACTTTAACCGGGAAGTCGTTCTTTAGGTTATAAGTTATTCCTATGCCCAATTTAAAAAAAAAAACGGTTCCGTGAGCTAGCTTTGTAAGAGTAACAGGCAGACAGAAAGACAGACTGAAATACTTTCACATTTATAATATTAGGATGTGTGTACAATTAGCATCATATCAGTAGAGGAAGGTGTATGTCAGGATTATAGCAATTGGAATGCTGTGGTCTCTACCCCAGTTTGTCTGTCAGTATGTATGTAGGTATATAAATAAACTGTTTGACTATGTTGCTTAAAAACTTCATTTTTGAACGAACGGCGTATTTTATCGGCGCGACACAATTATTTAGGTATTAAAAGGTGATTAATTCCCTATTAATATCTGTATCATTATCTGTAACACGAAGGCAATATGTACATAAGTCGCTAAAGGTCAAAAACATATTGAAGGGCATGTAGATACTTATATCAAATGTGTTTTAAACCAACCAAGGTTTATTATATAAATATTAAAACGATGCGCAGCAACCGGTTTTCTTAATTATATAAGGAAACTGTACTTTGATATTACCGAGATATCTAATAACGTTGTGGTAAATTTTGTCAATCTTTTTTCCCAGCACAACCAGGTAAAACGTCCTGTAGTAACCTTTCCTTTTACATATTTTATAGTGGAACTTTGTGCGAATGGAACATTGTGCGAATGGGATATTGTGCGAATGGGACATTGTGCGAATGGGATATTGTGCGAATGGGATATTGTGCGAATGGGATATTGTGCGAATGGGACATTGTTCGAATGGGACATTCTGCGTCAGATCCAGTTGCTAATATAATTATATATAATTCTTTGGATTAATTACCCTATTATTATTACCTTAAAATATTGTAATCAATCTGGTGGTCCAAATCAGGTGTTGCAAGCATTTCCAGCCTACGAGCTGTGTGCTTATTTGCTAGATTTGCTAGCCAACTAACAGGGACACTGTCTACCTTGTAAATGTAATCCAAATAACAGTCTATCAATATCACATTTTTCTTCAAGATACGCCTTTATTTCAGATTCAAGAGATCCTCGAAACCCTCGGTTTATCAGAGCACCACAAAACCATGACGTCAAATCTCTCAGGAGGGCAGAAGAAGCGTCTGTCAATCGCATTGGAACTGGTCAACAATCCTCCCATCATGTTCTTCGATGAGCCTACATCCGGCCTGGACAGCTCTTCCTGTTTCCAATGTATATCTCTGCTTAAGACCCTAGCAAGAGGAGGCAGGACCATCATATGCACTATCCATCAGCCTTCGGCCAGGTTGTTTGAGATGTTTGATCACCTGTATACCTTAGCTGATGGACAGTGTGTCTACCAGGGCAGCACGGGCAGACTAGGTAAGTTCTATGATGATTTGAAGTTCTCTCTTTTCGATCTAAATCTAATGGTAAGTTCTAGTAACTTACTCAAGCCATCGTAATTTAAACATAATATACAGCCTATGTCCATCGGGGAAAATGTACCTTTCAAATTGTGAAATGGTTTCCAATAAGTGCAGTGGTTCCGAAGATTAGGTACCCCAAACATATAAACAAACTCGTAAAATTCGGCATCTCTCTTTATAATATTAGTATAGATCGTAGACATCAGTTTTATTTTATAAATGTATATGTATTAAAAATACTCTTATGGCCAGTCTCAATAATCTACCTACAGTTAAAGGTAGAAGCCATCCCAGATAAACATGTCAACATTAATCTATCTGTAACTGCGGTTTTAATATTATCAAAGTCATTTTCTGCTTATCTTTGTTTATGAAACGGAAAAAATCCCCGATAGATACTAATGGTAGCTGGGGTGCGACTGGTTGGATCACCTCCAAGTTTGGTGCATCCTGGGCAACTTGGGCGATGACGCATCACTGATTGCTCCTCTGGAGTAGCTGGCGTCAACGTCAACGGCCAAGAATCTGACCAACCGGCCCTTTTCAGGGCCAGCTGACCCCATTGCACGAGGGGGTCGGGGCATGGCGGGGCTGCAAGGCCCGCGGGGGTGGGGGCCGCTCCAGGTACCCCTCTGCTGTTATCAGAGGGGACACTGCGAATGGCCCAGGGTCAGTCGGAGTGCGAGGGATATGCTCTATGGGTAACCTTACACCCCGGCGTCTGTAGACCCGAGACGGCGTGCGGTTTTAGTCGGTTCAAGCCCGTCATAACCGCCCCCGCTGGCTGGCGGGGGGGTATCCGAAGGGATTTCCGCACAAAAAAAAAAGAAGATACTAATGGTAGCTATTTTAACTGCTGGTAAAGGATAGATGGATTATTGAAACCGGCCGTTAGTAGTGTATTTAGTAGCAATATATCTTATGTATCGCATTATATATTGACTAGTTTTAATTCTTTTACCACCAAATAACATGTTAAACTTTTCTTTACCTAGTCGAATGGCTCGGCAGTGAAGGCCTCCAGTGTCCCGCCTACCACAACCCAGCATCCTTCATCATAGAGGTGTCGTGTGGAGAGTACGGAGACAATACGGGCAAGTTGGTGCGAGCTATCAACAACGGCAAGAACGATATCAGGTAACATAATAATAAATATACCCGGTAGATGGCAATAGGCTCGCCCCCTATTATATTGGAACCTAAAACATAACTGGCGAATCGTGGGTGTATAATACACCTCTGCCTACCGTGCAACTATAGTGCATGCATAATATTAAGCGTAGTGCATTTCACAATCGAACAGTGGGCGCCGTTAAGGACTTATCCTTAAATATTGTGGAATGCCTTTATTTTACCTATCTAGTTCACCTATGATCTCAAAAACGTTTAGGAAAACGTTTCTAATAGATCATTAAAAAAATATACTTACATTTAATTTTAATAAATAAATATTCTACAACATTCTACACAACACCATGTAGACGCAAAGACTGCATGGCTTAACTAGCTTGTGTTATGGGTTCTAAATAATGTAATGTGTTCTGTAATGCGGATAAACATACTTATATACATATTTTTTTTGTAAAACAGGAACGGATCACCATTCCCGGAAGTAACCATCCCACCGTACAATAATAAAGAGGCGATGGAGGAGTCTCTGAAGAAGCAATGGAACAAGAATGACCTGTCTCAAGTTCAAGAGAAATTCAGAGAAGCCTCTAACGGAGCTAATGGTAATGGAAACCTTCAGAATGGAATCTTGCAGCACGTCGCTAGTGAGATTTCTAAAGGTGAGGCTGGGTTATTTATTAGTGATTCGTTCTCCTACACTGCAACGCAACGGTACGTTTTGCGAATCGTTCTCCTACACTGCAACAGCACGTTTTGCGATCCGTTCTCCTACACTGCAACGTCACGTTTTGTGATACGTTCTCCTACACTACAACGGCACCGGTGTAATTTTTTCTTCAAACTATACAACTAATCAAATAACACAAGTGTAAAAGCGAGGATACAACTCGTCATGATATTGTATTTTTTTATATTTTTTTTAAGAATGATAGGCTCACGTTTGACCTCTATCTCACCTGTTTACGCGAATATTACACATTTAAATATAACTATTTTTATTTCACATTGAAATTAATTATCCTGCTTCCTACTTATGTTATAAATGTGAAAGTTTGTGAAGATTTTTGTATGTTTTGAATGTTTATTACTCAATCTGGCTCTAACGGCTGAACGGGTCTGGCTGAAATTTGGTACAGGGACAGATTATAGTTTGGAATAACACATGGGCTATAGCTTTATGTATATTTTATCCTTGGTTGATTTTCATGGGCCGTGGGAACGGGGCCAGAATTCCACGCGGTTGCAGCCGCGGGCATCAGTTCGTTTTTAATAAAAATAACTCAAAATTTATCGCGATAAGTTTCATTAAAAAAAGTTTCAATTTTTCAAAAGTTATTAGAACGCAACTTAACAAAGCAAACGAGTTGAATATGTCATAATTACCGTACGCTCCCGTACGTACGGTAATGATAAAACCCTTGGTTGCGTTCGTTCGTCATCGTTTGATTAGTGTACCTTTTTTTAGTACGGAAATCCTCCCGTTACCCCCCCCCCCCCACCGGCCAGCGGGGGTAGTTAAGTCGGATTCGAATCGACTAAAACCGCACGCCGTCTCGGGTTAGAAACGCCGGGGGCCCATAAGGCATTTCCTACGCACCCGGGCTGGTTAGTGTGTACCCAACATTACATTTTAAGTTAGTGCATTTGCTTAAGCGAGATAATAAAGATCAAGGGAAGCACATCATCCTGCAACCTAATTGCCGTCATTCACCCAAATCAAACAACCGTCGGTATTGCCGTAAAATAATACTACGCATCATCGTCACGTACACGTCTAGTTGCATTCCATGCATTCTAAGATAATTTTGAAATAAAACTATTTTTAACGGATTCTATCGTGATATATTTGATGTTATTTTATACTTTACATTGATCCCGACGTTTCGGTTGCTTTTCAACCCTTCTTTCAGCCATGGTCTCCCCGTGACCGTTTATTTCAATGTGTGACAACCTCTGACAATATCTAGATAATTTTGTCTTTAAAAAACTGCCAACAAAATTATTACTAGATAGAAAATTTCGCTTTTAGCTAGTAAGGTAGGTAAGTACATGACTAGGTAATAACATATAATGTCTAATAATACTCCCGCGACACTACCCGCTACCTGTGCTGTCGAGCCATCGTGTTTCCTCATTGAACTGATTTTTAGTAAATTTTTTGTAAGTTAATGTTGAACTTATTTTAAAAAAAGGATTACTTGCATATAATCTAATCTCGGTGCCTATATACACGTTCATTGTTCAGATATCGTTTGTATTACATTGTCCAAACGTTAAACTGATATGGCTTTAAACGCCAGATATCTCCACAGCTGTTTATTTTCTAGCACTTATATTGTTCATTCATAGGCATTAACATACAAATAGAATGACAGATAAGAATTGTCCGCGTGGCAGATAACAGGCGATACAAGGTTCAGCTTTTGTGTTCAGACCACGTTAAATAACATTGGTAGCAACATTTTTTCATGTCCTTTTTATAAAACCTATAATAGAATTCACGCACGACCTCTGACACCCCAATTAACACAAACATAATTAAAAATAACGTAATTAAATAAATTAACTCAAAATTATGAAATAATAATTAGAGAATTGCAATATTTTTTGAGGTCGCGGCACATAAAAAAACCTATCAAATATATATTTTTTAATTAAGATTTTTTTTTTGTAATATTCGTAGTTTTTAGATATTTTAGAAAATGTTGATAAAACGTGAATGACATCTTTAGGGTACTAAAGTCATTTGGACAAACATTCTTTGGGTTGGATGGCTTTGCGGTTTCACAGAACTTGAAGAACTAAGCAAAATGGGTGTTAATATACCACACCACAACGGTGGCTATGATTACAGAGATGCATAGAATATAATTATCTAGTATTCAGTTTTTATAGACTCATTTAAATACCATGACCTTCGTAAATTATACTGTAAGATTACCGTGAGAATGACAAAATTATATAAAACAGACGACTTTATGTTTTTCTTCATATATCTAAAAAATAAACTGAAGACGAAATCGTTATCGTGTTCCCAGGGTTGGATAGGAACTGTGATTAGGGCTAACTAAACTGTGTTATCACATTTTACTCAATGTATATGTCATTTAAAAAAAATGTAATAATGTTTCCTTTCAAATTGTGATGCTAAGACTTGATATTATTTAGGGGTGCTTCCGCTTGCTCCTACTCGATGCTCCTACCGGTAGGAGCAGGAGGACCAACATGTCCTTATGCTCCTACCGGTAGGACCACAAGGATAAGCATATCCTCGTGGCTCCTACTAACAAAGATTGACAGATTTTTTTAACACTAGCTACTAGCTTGCTATCGAAATCCTACTTTCCGGACTAGTGGTTCCGGCGCTTCGCCGGCCGCTGCCGCGGCACGCTCGCTCGGCTCGCGCTCTGTTGGGGTCACAGTTCTAACCTAACCTAACCCAGAAGCTATATTGTGAGAAGAGTGCGAGCAACAGGAAATAAAACTAAGTGTTCCTCGTGCTCCTACTGAAAAGTAGGAGTACCAGCACCAGTGGGAGAACTTAGTAGGAGCAAGCGGAAACGCCTTTATTTAGAATACTTTTTAACCGAAACTGTTTTTGTTTTCAGGCGATCCACTAGTAGTTCAAATTGACACAGAGAAACAGGACAACGTAGAAGCCGCTCTTCTCGGTGGCGAAGGCTCTCCCAAAAGATATGCAACGTCGGAGCTCACACAGTTCTGGGTCGTATTGAAGAGGACACTGCTGTTTAGCAGACGAGACTGGGTGAATACCGCAGATTTAGTAACATAACATAGCATAACTTCCCCAAAGGGGTAGGCAGAGGTGTATTACACACCCACGATTCACCAGTTATGTTTAGGTCCCAATGTAAAAGGGGGTGAGCCTATTGTCAACTACCGGGCACATTACTAAGTGAGCGATAATTAACATTTTTAATACACACATAACTAATAAGAGTCAGAGGTGTGCGCCCGGGACGACTGGGGATCGAACTCGAGACTTCGTCTCGGCAGTCCGTAACGTACGCCACTGGGCTACCGCCGCATAATAATAATCTATGCTAACAATAGTAAAGCTGAAGAATTTGTGTGTTTGTTTAAACGCGCTGATCTCTGGAACCGCATGTGCGATTATAAAAAAATCTCTTTGCATTTGATAGAACAGTTCTTGGGGAAGGTTATAGGCCTAAGGTCTAAAGATCTAAGGAGTAAAGGTCTAAGGAGCTGAGCAATAAGAAATAAAGTCGAGAGAGGCGAGCGGGCTGTGCGACGGGGTGGAATAGAACCGAGTACGGTGGATGAAACCGTGAGGCACAGCTAGTCTTACGTAAGCATTGTATGATTGCATGAGTTGTTTTAGGGCATATCCATATTTCTGTAAAACAAGCCAACTGGGTTGACTGCCTAACTAACTGATAACTTTTATCTTAGAAGCGTATAATGTATGGGCGTTACGTAATGGGTTTTTTCGATGAATATATACCGGCTATTTTATAATTCGCGTTATAAACAGTAATTCGAATTATTTTGGGATAATGAACTCGAACATTATATGAATATGGATATGCAACAGCGATTTAAACTTTTTCGAAATCTGAGATCATTCATGAAAAAAAAAAAATCTAAGAAGATAAATAAGTTAATAGTATGTCAAAGCCTTTCTCGGTCAGATTTGTTTAAATGAAATTCGAGAAAAGTATTTATTGATTGCTGAAATTAAAGCAATAACAAAACAAAAAAGAATTTAAAAATCATCGTATTTACGTATACAGTCTCCGCTCCCGCCAACGCTCCTGCCCGGTGCAAATTCATACATACACCTACCCTCAACCCCGGAAAGAGAAAACATACCACACAGCGCTATCTAGATTTAAAGCAAGTACAGCTTAACTAACTAGAAATATGGGTTCTAGAATGTGAATAAACATACTTAAGTACATTTTTTGAAATACATTGAATCACCCAGACTAATGCAAATATATGTACATATTCATGTTTATGTAAGTGATTCATATTGATATTATTATGATAAAAAATCCCGACCTTTATATGTTCATGTAAATGTCGGGAATCCGGGAATCCCGCAAGCTCTGAGTTACAGTCGAATTCTCTACGGTACGGTACGGTTCACTGTATGTATATAGAAAATCGTATTAGTGATGGCCGCCTATACTGTGCCATTTTGAAGTTTTTTCTTTGCTGAAATCCCCACTGTTGCCCTACTGCCGGCCAGTGGGGGTAGTTACGTCGGACTTGAACCGACCAAAACCGCATTCCGTCTCGGGTCTCTAATACCGGGGTGTAAGGTGGCCAAATAAGGCAATTCTTTGCACCAACATAACTTGATTCTAAGGCGGAACGAAGTTTGCCGGGGTCAGCTAGTAAGATTCATGATCTCAAACACAAGTTTTCTTTAACACTATTTTGTCCACAGACTTTGATGTACCTCCGTCTGTTCGCTCACATCCTGGTTGGTCTACTGATTGGCGCTCTGTACTACAACATCGGCAACGACGGCTCAAAGGTGCTCTCCAACCTCGGATTCCTCTTCTTCAACATGCTGTTCCTCATGTACACCTCCATGACTATTACTATACTCAGTTGTAAGTACAAGTTTTTTTTAAATTACAAAGTCGTATTTCTCAGGCGTACATAACATAACATAACTTCACGCCTGTATCCCCGAAGGGGTAGGCAGAGGTGTATTACACGCCCACGATTCGCCAGTTATGTTTCACAATTGTGTGGTCACAATGTAATAGGGGCGAGTCTATCGCCATCTACCGGGCACATTACTAAGTGAGCGATAATCAACATTTTTAATATACACATGACTACGAAAAGTCAGAGGTGTGTGCCCGGGGCGACTGGGGATCGAACTCGAGACCTCGGCTCGGCAGTCCGTTACGTGCACCACTATAATAAACTAATAATAATAAAGTGGGGAAGTGTGGGGGTCGTGGTTTTTTAAACGCCAAGACTCTCCACAACCGTGAGATATGCAACCTTAGGGAATATTTCTTACACGTTGACGTGGGTGTGCACCGAGATGTAGTGGCAATAGACAACGGACTGTCCCCTCGCTCTGGCTGCTCTAAAGTATGATCTTATGGATTCGGAGGTACCGTATTACAGGGGTGTGTGTTGGGTAACCTCCTCGAGTGTCGCTCCGATTCCGATCCCGCTGCAGTCCGGGGGGAACGGAATCGGAGCGGCCGGTACACCCTGGGCGGCGGTCAATGGCTTCCCCTTCACCCCTTCATAGGGTTGGCATTGATCGTCGGCCAATACCCAACGTGGCGGGAACACATCGCTCTCCGTACTCCTCTGCTTTCAGAGGAGACAGGATGAGCGATGCTGTTAGTGGTGAGAAGGCCCAGGGTCAGCCGGGGTGCGAGGGATATGCTCTATGGGTAACCTTACACCCCGGCGTCTGAAGACCCGAGACGGCGTGCGGTTTTGGTCGGTGCAAGCCCGACATAACCGCCCCCGCTGTGGCCGGCGGGGGAATCCCGATCCGATAATCCGAAATCCGAAGGGATTTCCGCAAGATAAAAAAAAAAAAAAAAAAGGTACCGTATTACAGGTATGTGCCCGACCCAGTTCTTGAAAATGGTCGTGTCACATTGTACTGGGATCGATCAATCATCACTGACAGGACTATTGTAGCCAATAAGCCCCATATAGTGGTGATTGATCGTTCAGAGCGTCTCGCAATAATTGTTGACATCACTATCCCCCATGATGACAATCTCGTGAAAGCCGAAAAAGACAAACCAATAAAATATTTGGACTTGGCTCACGAGATTAACGACATGTGGGATGTGGATTCAGCAATTATTGTTCCGATAGTCGTATCGGTTCACGGACTGATTGCCAAGAGCCACGACCAACATCTAAAGAGGCTCGCGTTAGGCAGTTGGATCAAGGGCTTGATGCAGAAGACAGTGCTCCTCGACACGGCACGTATTGTGAGGAGATTCCTCTCTCTGGAGCCCTAACCACCGGTAGCTTGGTCCCTGTACCCGATGCCGGTGGGCCACTATTTTTTATATTTTTAAATATATTTGTTTTTTTTATATAGAATGTATTTAAAAATATAATTTATATGTATTTTAAGTGTAATAAAGAGAATAATAATAACATTAAAACTATATTGCTATTCAAAAAAAGCAATGTTATGTGTTATGATCCTCTTGTACTGGGAGAAGCTACCTATTGGAATGTTGCGGTTATTGCATTGTACAGAAAACTTCTTAAGTATTCGTAAATAACAAATATTTATAGACATGTTAAAACTTTTTCAAACACAGCAGCAAAAATCTTACTAATGATCTAAAAAGGCAAATTTATTCTTTATAAAAAAATGATGAAGCATAGGTAATTAAATGTTTTGGCACATAAAGAAGCAACAAGCTTATATATCTCAATAACACTAAATACCTTTTTAGAATTGTGAATCTTAATGTCACTTTAATAGAACTGAAATTTGTACAGTAACATTATTTGATATTAAAATAACGTCGTAATTAACACCTACTAAACATAATGTACTTTTTTATAATGACGAATGTTTGTGGTTTTCAGTTCCTCTTGAGATGCCCGTGTTGGTGAAGGAACACTTCAATCGCTGGTATTCACTTCGGTCCTACTATTTGGCGATTACAGTCTCGGATATACCTTTCCAGGTAATATTATCTCACAGTGTCATCTTAGTAATACTACTAAATAGTCACTACATAGTATAAAACAAAGTCGCTTTTCCCGTTTAGGTATCTGTCCCTATGTATGCTTATATCTTTAAAACTATGCAACGGATTTTGAGGCGGTTTTTATAATAGATAGAGTGATTCAAGAGGAAGATTTATATGTATAATACCTGCATAATATCACGCGGGCGAAGTCGCTGGCGTCCGCTAGTACTATTATAAATGCAAAAGTGTGAATTGATGTTGTTGCTCAATCAACTCGAAACAGTTGAATCTAGATGAAATTTTGCATAGAGATAGATTTTAATCTGGAGTAAACATAGCATAACATAACTTCACGCCTTTATCCCCGAAGGGGTAGGCAGAGGTGTATTACACACCCACGATTCGCCAGTTATGTTAAGGTCCCAATGTAATAGGGGGCGAACCTATTGCCATCTACCGGGCACAATATTAAGCGAGCGATAATTACCATTTATTAATGCACATATAACTACGAAAAGTCAGAGGTGTGTGCCCGGGGCGACTGGGGATCGAATTTGGAATAGCACATTGAATAAAACGAATCATCAAAAAAAAAAAACAAAAACCCGACTGCTAAAAAGTCAACTAGCTGATGTCCGCGGCTCCGCCTGCGCGGAGGTCATTTACCGTTTTTGGTCATATCTCCGGTTCTACTCAACCAATTGCAAACAACAACATACGGCAGATTTTAAGTCTGACCAAGACCTTTCTTTTCTTTCCCTCTAGTTTTTGCGTTCATCGCGAACAAATAGAAAAATATATTTTTGCGTTCAGAATCGTTTATTTAACAAAACCTATTTTTTTTTGAGCTTAGCGAAGCGGAGCTCTTACACGTGGCTAAGCCGTTTGGTCGAGACTGTCCTCCTCCGGAACCACAATACCGATCTTGACCAAATTTGCCATGGTGATAGTGTAGACACCGCTGAGTATTTAGAGGGGTCCACTGTTCAAATACAAAGTACCATTGAGGAATAATCATCGAAAAACAGTTTCACGAGCGCGCGTCCTTAGCTATGCGCGCGACCGTAGTAAGATGTCTTATTTTTCAAGTAAGAATCCTGCTGGCTCAGCTCAATTTATTTCAGTCGCACCCTGCACTGAATTCCTAGTTTATATTCACAATGTACTACAGTCACAACTAATTTACCATTTTCTAATAGTATAGATATGAAAAAATATTTGACTAACTAATGTTGTTATTGATATTACATTTTCATTTCTTTGGTTGTACGCATCCAAAACACAATAGTGACACAATTTTTATATTTTATTCTGTGTTCTCGGAGACATGCAAGCCGTGACGTATATGTCGCGCGATTTCGAGCGAGTGGTGATGCCCTGGTGATGTGTTGCAGGCGATCTTCTGCGTGATCTACGTGGTGATCGTGTACCTGCTGACGGCGCAGCCCGCGGAGTGGTTCCGCTTCGCCGTGTTCCTGGCGTCGTGCCTGCTCATCTCCTTCGTGGCGCAGAGCGTGGGGCTGGTGGTGGGCGCCGCCATGAACGTGCAGGTGAGACCTCCCCACTCCTGTAGTGGCTGGCACACTACTTGACAATGTACTCCAAAGAGAATATAAGCACTACGTTTAAGAGTCGGGAGTTCCTTAGAAAAAAAGAGAAAAACCACTTTGTATGAACGTGTGCTAAGACTAAGCACCAACAAAACAAAAATTACTCATGACACATGACGTGCTGGAGCTACCAACATAATCACGAAATAGGGATGTTCTATTCATTTGTAATTTTTATCGATAAACAGAAAAAAAAATGTAGGCACTCCTTGCATTTTCTTTTACATTTCAATAAAATGAATACACTACACTAGGACAGTATTAGTGTATTCTTAGTATATTCAGTATTATTAGTGTATTCATTTTATGTGATAATGGTAAAATAAAACTTCAGGCTCTATTTTCCAAGGCTCAATTGCTGCGCTTTCTTTGCCGAATCTGCAGAAACCTCTTCGGTTAAAGCGAACGAACTATTAATTAATCCGCATTCGTTTCGAATCAGTAAATGGCTCAGACGGCGCAACAACTGATCTACCATTTTATTTTTATGCGTTTGACACACCCAGGATACGTCGATACAGGATTGCATCTCAGTCTTACAATATTTACTTATATCCTCGATGTACAAAATTGGTTTTACTACACGTTCAAACGTAGATGTTGCAACATCAATGCTTTCGCAAAGTTGTAATGATGGATATGTTAGTGATTGATTTATCAGGCCACCATTCTCGTAGCGCAATGTAATTATAATAAGAATTTGGCTTTGGATTTAAAACTTTCATGGCATTAATACATTGTTCACAAGTAACATTTTTTTAAAGCACTGAAGCCAAATACCCGCTTACGTAAACAGTTGGTTGTTTATCGAAGGCTTTAAATATTTGTTCCAAGTCTTTCTCGAAATTTTCGACTTCAGGAATATGCAGAACGGGATGACTGACAGTGTCCGATATTATATTGTCTTCCTTAGCAGCTTCGATCTTAAATTCTTCTTTACTTTCTTCACGATGGGAAAATACAATGTCTTGAAAGTCAAATATAATTTTGTTGTTATCCTCTTCGCAATTTGATCCTCTGCTTTTAGGCTTACTACAAAAATATAAAATAAAATATAAAATACAAAAATATCGGTAGTCGATAAAAAAATGTCAAGCACTATTGATAGTTTGTATCATTGATATAAACATTGATTTGCATGAGTGTAATTTAAAAGTTACAAGGCTTATTACATAATCATTTTACTATACGGGTCAAATAATAAAAGATCTATGCTTACCTGTCTTCATCCAAAGGAAATTTAGCCATGAAGATTCGTTTTTCGGCAACTGACCGGCCGGATCTTAGACCACATATTTCACATGTTTTATAATGCATGTTTTATACTTTTACAATACACAACAAAGAGAATATAAATACACAACACCTCCTACTTAGGTACACACACAAATATTGTTAGTTTGTAAGTTTGTAATAAATTAACTTAGTTGTTGTTGTTTTCTTGGCAGCATAGACCAGACCATAGATTAGAAAAAATTTGGAATTGCGTGCGTTTGACAAGGCCGAATAGATATTAAAGCGAGAGAGCAATAGCCGCCATTATTTCTAGCACACGTTTCATAGTTAATTTTTTTACTAGGAAGTTGCGCCAGACTGATGTACTCTAGCTGTGCAGAAAACGTGTATAAATCTTTAAAATTGCTTCCATAGAGAGGTAATTCAATTATAAAAAAAAAAAAAACTCCGATACATTAATACGTCTTAAGGCGACGTTGGAGCCATCTACCGTAATTCTTGCGAACTACGGAAACAATGAATAACTTTACAGTCATTTTTAAACATTGTTTTTGATGACTCCGCCTAATTAATTCAATAAATTTTTTAAGCATTTTGTATGCTTACTTTTTTCTAAAGATTTAGATCGGAAAAAGAGAACATCTAGGACGGGACTTGAACCCGCGACCAGTCCCTTACAGGGGGAATGCTCTGACCAACTGAGCCACCTAGACACGTCCCAGATATTCGAAATTCTCCGATACATTAATACGTCTTAAGGCGACGTTGGAGCCATCTACCGTAATTCTTGCGAACTACCGAAACAATGAATAACTTTACAGTCATTTTTAAACATTGTTTTTATCGTTTTTGCGTCGGGGGTTAATAAACGAATGATAACAAAATCGGGGGATACAGTTTGGTGTTGCAGCTATGTATGTTTGAACTTCATATAAAATTCAATTACACCACTGGCTACTTAATGGATCAAAGAATTTATTACGCTAAATAAGGATTGTGATACATTACGCGCGGCGGACAGGGAAGCGCCGCCATTTTTAAGATCATTTTGCTGCGTGTTATCCGTTAGGAGGCGTATTCACGTACAACACACGCCGTGTCCATAACACGTATTCACGTACCATTACACATGGCCGTGTCCATGACACGTATTCACGTACAACACACGGCCGTGTCCATGACACGTATTCACGTACAACACACGGCCGTGTCCATGACACAGCATCACCCCTTGTTTTAGGTATCTTTAGGTTGTGTGGGGCGCAATGGGAAAGGGAGAGAAACATGAGGATAGAACTTCCGGTACCTCCCACAAACCGCATTAAATGAGAATTTGATAACTGTCCGGTCGTGTCACCAATTCTCACAAATGCCATAAATATCATGACTACCATCTATAACATGTTTCGTGTAACAGAACGGTGTGTTCCTGGCGCCGGTGATGTCGGTCCCGTTCCTGCTGTTCAGCGGCTTCTTCGTGTCGTTCAACGCGATTCCGGTGTACCTGCGCTGGATCACGTACCTGTCGTACATCCGCTATGGGTTCGAGGGTACGGCGCTCGCCACCTACTCGTTTAACAGGACCAAGCTACAATGCCACCAGGTTTGATACTAGTTTATATTTCTATTTTTTTTTCCGGTATTACCATGGTCGATGACTAGTTTGAGTTTGTAATTATTTTTGGAATATATTCACGGTCACGTTTCCGAGTAAATGTGAATGTAACAAAAATGTTTCACGAATTTGCCGCTTAGACCCGAGACGGCGTGCGGTTTTAGTCGGTTCAAGCCCGACATAACCGCCCCCGCTGGCACGCGGGGTGTATCCGAAGGGATTTCCGCACGATAAAAAAAAAAAAAAGGTAACGATCGCATAGGGTCAGTCGGGGTGCGAGGGATATGCTCTATGGGCAACCTTACACCCCGGCGTCTTAAGACCCGAGACGGCGTGCGGTTTTAGTCGGTTCAAGCCCGACATGACCACCCCCGCTGGCCGGCGGGGGGGGGGGGGTATCCCAAGGGATTTCCGCACGAAAAAAAAAGGTGACGACAACACATACGTTAAGTACACACATAAGTTGATGGATACTCGCATTGCGTTTGACGTGGCAGTCGAAACTGCTACGTCATGTGTTGCTAATATTGTATTCCGGTTTAAGTTCTGTGCTAACATTTGTATGTATGAATATATCTTTGCATTGGTATTTTACATTTTTCGCCAATTTAGGATGCCAATTTGATAAAAAGTAACACAGACAGTACAAAAAATTACGCCTATGTGATTAAAGTCGTTACAGACGTAATCTTGTTTTTCTCTTCATTTACATTTCATATCTACATTCTCAAGCTTATTTATTTACGAAACTTATATTAGTACATACGGAAAAGAGAGATCCGCTCACAGATATTCAGCCTAATAAATATATTCTCGTATTATATATGATTAACTTATGTTCTCAGGCCTACTGCCACTTCAAGGACCCCCAAGTTACCCTCGAGGAGCTGGACATGGACAAGGCAGATATCACCCTGGACATTGCTGCTTTGTGCTTGATATTCCTCGTCCTGCGTATATCCGCATTCCTGTTCCTACGTTGGAAGCTCAAGTCAACCAGATAAGCGACAATGAACTTTACGTCGTAATTGTTAGTGTAAAAATCCAAACGACAAGTAATTTTAAGACGGGGTTGCCGCTTTGTCAAAATTAAATGTTAAGCAAGCGTGTAGCTTAACAATATTCTGGCGAGTATACCAAAGTAATCGTTTACTTAAGGATTTGTGTTAGGAAGTGCATATATGACATTAATATTGACATGGTACGACAAAGCTGCAATCGTTTTAGATAGTAATTTCTACGCAGTTATTGTGATAAAAAAGAGATGTTATTATGTCGAATATTGTATGGAAAAATATAGAATCAAGTGACCTTCATAGAGCTATTAATAATTTATTACAAACCGATGATAACAATTTAGCAAATTATATAACCGTTTTGTACCCATTTCCTAAATGAAACGATGAAAGAGTGTGAACGTAAGGAACTAAAATACGAAATGTGATAGCTGTGTATGTGATATAAAACAAAATGTCCACAGAAAGTAAAGATTTGCTTATATGGGTGAATGAATATTATAGATTTAGATCGGAAAAAGAGAACATCTAGGACGGGACTTGAACCCGCGACCAGTCCCTTACAGGGGGAACGCTCTGACTGAACTCTGACTGAATCTATAAGAAATAGTAAGCATACAAAATGCTTAAAAATTTAATTGAATAAATGAATATTCCTTACAAACATGGTGCTTTTATAATTAAAAGGAATCTTGAACAATTTGTTAAAGTTTATATAGTACCTGCAACATTCTTTTGAATTGCTAAAACAAATCCATCCATTAAACAGGTTTTCTATCAACTACAGCTTATTTTTTTCTATTCATAAGATCTGATAACATCTGGTAAATAAGGAAGTTAAACTTATGCTAATGTCTACAAACTACAGATTAATTATATATAAGGTGTCACAAAATTAGGTCTCTGAATTTGGTGAGAGGACTTGGTATCGACAAAATATGTACTTGAAACAAAAAAAATATATAAAACTAAATATAACTAAAAAAATATATAAATATAAATATATATAACTAATATAAAATAAAATAATAGGTATATAAAATAACAAAAAAATAAAAAAACACCACCAGTGTGCATTGTGAATATTAAACAAGCCCACTCTTGTAAAAGTGGACTCGTCTGTCCACCAAATTTATCTGGTAGGATCTTCCACTAACCACCGACAAAATCTTAACCGCGGATCAAAATCTGTGGTAAGGAGCTCTTGCACCCGCAGAAAGTGGTAGGCGTGCAGTTCTTCTCCTCGCAGTATTCGCCAAGCGGATGTGTGGGAAATACCTAAATCGCGACCAGCCTCACGTTTGCTCGTCGCGTCACGTGACGCTGGTCGCTGGTGGTTTTTTTAAATTTTATTTTAATTTTGTATTTTTCTATATTCTTTTTTTTTATTTAACCCGATTTTTTTTTTTGTTTCAAATCATATTTTGTCATCTCACCAAATTCAGAAACCTAATTTTGTGACACCTTATATTGAACTAAAAAAAAAATTGCTCAGAAATTATTCATATATCTTGCCTTCAGGGCTTGCCCTTAATTTTAGTGTCAAAGATAGACAAGTGCCTTTGGTACGGTTCATATACGTTTTACTGAATAGTTGTTATTATATAAACGTGACCTTATCTCTTAGCAGTTATAGCGAAATTTGTTTGTCATTCTGAAAGATCTGGATGAGTTAAAAAGTTGTCATCAAACTGGTTAATAGGCACAGTGTTAGAATGGCAACTTTTAGTTGGGTACAGTCGTCATCGGAGGTAGCTTCACACACGTTCCAAGTTATTAAACAACTTGGCTCTGAAACGTTTAATAAAATAATTAAAAAAAACATAAGATATATTACAGTTGTCGTCTAAATATTACAGGAATATTTATATAGCAAGTATTTATTGATTTATTTTAATGTAAAGATCGTCTCTAAATTTGTTAGTGTTCAGCAACTTCTGAAGACTACTGTACTTAATATTTAACCCGAAGTCGAGCGATCATTTTGTAACCCTATATACTTCTATGATACGTTTAGTAAAATATTGAGTAGAGCAAATCTATAGACCGCCGGTGACCTAGCCTCGTCCGTTGATTGGAGGTGTATCTGGTAGGTGAGGCAGGCTCAGGCCTCGAAGACGTCATTAACACACCTGGTTATATAAATAGGATATGTAGTAAAAAACAGACTGCATTATTGTAAACGTAAATGATAATTACCATCGGTATATTAGATTTTTGTATTCAGGGATCTTGGTAAATGTTATTTGTACTTAGATATGTAAAGTAGATATTGTGGTTCGATTACTATTAATATGGTTAGATATAATGGTTATAGATGTAATATGATATTTTGTACCAATATATATATATTTTTAAATAAATGGTTTATGATATAATATTCTGCTTTTATTTCCTACTGGCAACCCGCAATCGCTTATTTTTTGTAACTAAAGCCATCGTAATTTACACATAAGATATAGCTTATGGCCAACGGAAATGATGTACCTTTCAAATGGTGAAAGATTTTCCAGTAAGTGCAGTGGTTTCGAATATTACCCTAATATCACGAGATTCGGACTCTCTCTTTGTAATATTAGTATAGACTAGCTGTGGCCCGTGACTCCACCCGCGGGGAATACTGATCCCGTGACCTACAGGTATAAAAGTGTGTCATGTGTCAGTCAGACTATAATCCATCTCTGTGCTTGATTCAATCCAGACACCATTTTCGCATGAGAGTAACAAGTATACACACAGACTCACATTTAAAATAATAAGGGCCTATTCACACCTAAGCGGTATTCGCTACCGTCTGCGGTAGAAAAAACTGAGTGGGTGTGTAGTAATAGGTTCAATACCTATATACCAACACTACCAACTATTCCGCTCCTGCCGCGGAACTTTTTACGTGCGGAAATCACTTCGGATACCCCCCCCCCCCGCCGGTCAGCGGGGGCGGTTATGTCGTGCATGTACCGACTAAAACCGAACGGTGTCCTGCCCAAGTGTCCATTGCCGGGCACCCCGGGTAAGCCCTCGAAAGGATAACCCCAGGGAGAATAATGCCCCTGGCGTAAATCTAAAGCCAACGCGCGTGGTCATGGTACGGTTGGTCAATCCGAATAAGGGGGCAGGTCCGAATATGGCCTAAGTATTTTAGGTAGGATATAAAAATGATTTTGACTTCTAGGTCGCTGGCTTTGCAATTTCAAAACCTAGTTCGGGCCATCTGCTAGAAAATTGGGTCTTTGCATTTTGGAGGTCACTAGACCATTACACATCGATTCTTATTGTCAAAATATTTAAAATGGTCCTATAAATAAAACTGCTATACTTATTGAAAAACCTAGCAAATAAAATCAAAATTGGTCTCATGTCCCTTACTATGTTTTGAACAGTCGATTTATTAGATAGTAAAGCCTTGGTTGTTTCACAACGAATGCTCCTGCTCGACTAGGGAAGTATCAAGCTCTCACTTATTATCGGTTTTAAATAGCAGAATGTTACATTTCGTATGGGCTGTGTGAGTGCCGGAGGCAGCATAACATCATTCTCTTCACGTCCTAGGTCCTTCATGTAAGATTGAATAGTAGAACTCTAAATTAAGATGCTAAATAGTATGTGTGCCATCCCTCAAATAGTGAGAAAAAGAAAGACATACTTAAAGACTTAAAGACCTTTATAAGGTCTAAGTATAAGGTATAAGGTTATAAGTATGAAAATAATCGCTCTTCGTTAAAGTATGGTTAAAAACAATACATTGTTCTTGTGTTTTCAATGACTTTTATAGTATAGGTACTGGACAGGGTCGCGAAGGAGATGGCGGAGCGCGCCCGGGAGAGGTTTAGAACTGTCCCGGCCCGCCGAGCCCGCAACATGCTCGCCGCGCGTCGCAGGCGACTCAGGCACCGGAGGTCGCTTAACGACCTCCGTCCTCCATGAGTGCAGGCCTGGGGGTGGCAGGTGAGGCCGCCTGTCACCCCAGCAGAAGCAGGCCGGGACGGTGGGGCGACTAGCGCCCCTCCCCCAAACCGGGGCAAGACGGGACACCGTGGTTCTCAAACATGAGGGGCCATTTCGAAACCGGAGATGGCCCAGGGTCAGTCGGGGTGCGAGGGATATGCTCTATGGACAACCTTACACCCCGGCGTCTGTAGACCCGAGACGGCGTGCGGATTTCCGAAGGGATTTCCGCACGAAAACAAAAAAAAAACTGTCTATGAAAGTTTTAATGTAATGTTTAACTCTTAATCTTTTGTGTAAATTCAGCCAAAGCTCGTGGCGTCTATCTACCGACTCCACGGATATGCAATAATATAATATTACTATCTAGCTACAAGTGGTGGGTATATAAGGCATTATTTCTTTTATTTATTTTATAGGTTTTTTTTTTATTCAAATACATATTTTGTCGATACCAAGTCATCTCACCAAATTCAGAGACCTAATTTTGTGACACCTTACATATGGCCGCGCCGTATATATTGTGAGTAACTGAACTAATTTTAAATCGTGACAATTTAAAAAATATGTTTATTTACGATGTATCCTTTATTTATTCTAATTGTTTAGTTATAAAATTATTAGGGTAGACAGAGTCTATCTGTCTCTATGGAAAGCACGTCCCTGCTTTATAGTATTCCTTCATTCCATCTATTGTAATTATTTGTGATACAATAACGATAAAATAAAGGTAGATAATATCTATCCATACCTACCTAATTACATTTAAACCACATTTTAGAACCTCACAGACTAATTTTATTGTTCTAACGTTATATAGTCGTAGGTAATACCATAACGATGGTCTAGAAGACAAAAGTGCTAAGTGTAATTTGCACTTGGCATATTTGTCTTTGAGACCGTTGATATAGAGTTCCTATTTGAACGGCCAAATTTTACACTTAGCACGTTTGTCTTCTAGACCATCGAGAAAATTACTTTACGGTGTAATAATGAAATCAATAAAACGTCGTTAGCCTTGCGACACCAACATAGTTTAGTAATTTGTTTCATAACTAGCGAACCGCCTCGGCTACGTCAGTTTGATTTGCCGTTCTTCAAAAGTTTACTTATTTACTAGACTTATTTTCGCTATTTTCGACATAACTACGGTTGATTCACATATGTTCATAACGCATACTGGTTGACTCGACTACTTTTGTCTACCTTTTTTTTTTTTTTTTTTATTGTGCGGAAATCCCTTCGGATACCCCCCCGCTGGCCAGCGGGGGCGGTTATGTCGGGCTTGCACCGACTAAAACCGCACGCCGTCTCGGGTCTTCAGACGCCGGGGTGTAAGGTTACCCATAGAGCATATCACTCGCACCTCTACTGACCCTGGGCCATCTCACCACTAACAGCATCGCTCATCCTGTCTCCTCTGAAAGCAGAGGAGTACGGAGAGCGATGTGTTCCCGCCACGTTGGGTATTGGCCGACGATCAATGCCCAACTTTTCTGTCTACCTAGTTTTGTTTTTTTTTAAATCTTTATTTAAAGGTTTTTTTGATTGAACTAAAATCAATTGCACTAAGTATTCATCTACGATTCACGAACGATTCATCTAATGTTTTTTTTTGTGATATTAGACATATCAACCAAGTATGTTAGAAATGGATTTGATACTGTATATCAACAGTCATAAATATCGACAATTTAAACATCGACACCATAAGACCATCGGTTCAAAATCTCAACACTTCAGAATGTCAGCAGCTTAGCAGGTCAATAGTTCACAAAATCAAAGTTTAAAATCCCAACACGGAAAAAATTGTTGGTTAGTTGGTTGCTACTTAGTGGCAGTGATATAGATATACTAGATATATACTAATAGGCAAAAGCACTTCTTGCCATAAACTTTCCGGATTAGTAGTTCCGGCGCTTCGGCGGCCGCTGCGGCGGCACGCTCGCTCCGCTCGCTCGGCTTGCGCTCTGTTGGGGTCACAGTTCTAACCTAACCTAACCTAACCCACTTTACTTATTTTAGGAATATAAGCCGAGCGAGGCAAGAAGTGCTATCTATGAAGATTTAGAGAGAGAGAGATTGAGATTTTAAACTTTGATCTTGTGAACTATTGACCTACTAAGCTGCTGACATTCTGAAGTGTTGAGATTTTGAATCGTTGGTCTTATGGTGTTGATGTTTTAATTGCCGATATTTATGACTGTTGATATACAGTATTCTTCCCGTTAGAAATACCTATTGGACGACTCGCCTACGGTATATTAATACTGCATAGTTACAATATTACAAGGGTACTAGCGTCAATTACTTTTTTTTTTTATCAGAGTACAAGTGTAATTAATAAATAAAAAATAAAGTAATACAAGTAATGTTTTTAGGGTTCCGTTGCCAAATGGCAAAAAACGGAACCCTTATAGATTCGTCATGTCTGTCTGTCTGTCCGTCCGTATGTCACAGTCACTTTTTTTCCGAAACTATAAGAACTTTGCTGTTGAAACTTGGTAAGTAGATGTATTCTGTGAACCGCATTAAGATTTCCACACAAAAATAGAAAAAAAACAATACATTTTGGGGGCTCCCCATACTTAGAACTAAAACTCAAATTTTTTTTTTCATCTATCCCATACGTGTGAGGTATCTATGGATAGGTCTTCAAAAATGATATTGAGGTTTCTAATATAATTTTTCTCTAAACTGAATAGTTTGCGCGAGAGTTACTTCCAAAGTGGTAAAATGTGTCCCCCCCCCCCTGTAACTTCTAAAATAAGAGAAAGATAAAAGTAAAAAAAATATATGATGAACATTACCATGTAAACTTCCACCGATAATTGGTTTGAACGAGATCTAGTAAGTAGTTTTTTTTAATTCGTCATAAATCGTAAAACGGAATTTACCTTTCATTCAATCAACTCAAATGTAAAATTTGAAAAAAGCATTATTATGTTACTTACTGCTACGGAACCCTTTATGGGCCGCTTTTTTTTATTATGTAACCGTCAGATTTTTTCTACTGTTAATGAATAATTAGGGTTAGGTTTGATTACAATAGTGAACTTTAACCAGCCAGAGTCTCTCTATTGTACGTAAATCATGTGTGATTCACCAACATTTATGTATTTCATTTAGGATATGAAATATCTGGCGCTCGGCGGCCGCTTCCGCGGTAATGTCGCTGTGATCGCTCACCTTCACGTGTCAATGTTCGCTGTTGTAACCTAACCTTACCCTAATTATCAAAAAAAACTTGGTACAAGTACCTCAGCACCTCGATGTACCTGTAGTCTATTGGGCACCTCTGGAGAGACTGCAGCACCGCCCAGGTCTCAATCGAATCGAAGGCTTTCTCATAGTCCACGAACGCCAAGCAAAGTGGCAAGTTGTACTCTTCGGTCTTCTGTATAACTTGCCGCATCGTATGAATGTGGTCTATGGTACTATAGGCTTTCTGGAACCCGGCTTGTTCGGGTGGTTGGAAGTCGTCAAACCTGCGAGCGAGACGATTCGTAACGACTCTCGAAAACAACTTATAGATATGGCTCAGAAGCGAGATGGGTCTGTAGTTTTTCAAGAGAGTCTTATCATCCTTCTTGAAAAACAGCATCACATCGCTTTTGCCCCATACCTTTGGCGTTTTGCCCTCGAGGATGACTGAGTTGAAAAGCTTCTGGAGGACCTTAAGTATCGGCTTTCCGCCCGCTCTCAGAAGCTCAACAGAGCTTCTGAGAGCGGGCGGAAAGCCGAAAGCCGAAAGCCGAAGATTCCGTCATCGCCCGCCTCCTTGTTGTTTTTAAGCTGCTTGAGAGCCATTCTAATTTCGTACAGGCTGACGTCCGGGATATCTTCTGTATAGTGTCGGGTAAGCTTGGCTCTTGGGTCTGTAGCCTTGCTTACAACAGGTGTTTGCGTGGAATATAGCTGTCTATAGAAACTCTCAATCTCCTTCAGGATTTCAGGTGTTGACGAAATGATGCTACCTTCCTCAGTTTTTAGCCTCGTCAATTGACATTGCCCGATAGACAGATCTCTCGCGAACACTTTAGAGCCTTTGTTCCGCTCAATGGCCTCTTTAATACGCTCGGTATTAAATTGGCGAAGGTCGCTCGTCAAAGACTTAGATATCTGTCTATTGAGCGGCCGATAACGAAGGGCATCCGCTGAGTTCTGTAGCTTCATTTCGTGTCTCTGATCCATGAGTAGGAGTCTGGCTGGAGAGTTTCTTTAATTTGGGACGGCGGGTTTTATAGTGCTTAGACCCAACCGTGCGGACAGTATCCACCGCCATGTTGTATGATAGATCGTCCACATCTATGCTGTACTCAAGGACTTCGAAGCGGTTTTGGAGCTCGAGCTGAAAGCACTCGGGGTTTTGGATTTGAACCGGTAATGGTCGGAGCGTGGATTTTATCAGTCGCGATCTTTCAAGCTTTTTCTTTCTTTCTTTCTTTCTACATGAACATGTGCTTCTTCGTAGACATGATAAAATCGATCTCGTTTTTGACTTTACCGTCCGGACTAATCCAGGTCCATTTGCGGCTTACGGGCTTCTTAAAGAAGGAGTTCATCATGTAGAGGTTCTCCCTCTCCATGAAGTCTGCCAGCATCTGGCCCCTTTCGTTCCGTTTCCCAAATCCAAATTGCCCCACTCTCAACTCATCACCGCAACGTTGCCCCAACTTTGCACTGAAATCCCCCATCACAACCGTGTAGTGGGTTTTATGGCTATGCATGGCTTTAGAGATCTCCTCATACATAGCCTCCACTTCGACATCGTCGTGTGTCGAGGTCGGAGCGTAAACCTGGATGACATTCAGCGAATATCGTTTCGATATTCTGAGTATCAGGTACGCTACCCTGCTCGACACACTCCCGATGGTAACCACGTTCTGAACGAGGGATTTGTGGACGATGAACCCGATACCACCTAGGGACTGTTGGTCGCCCTCCCGGTGGTATAGTAAGTTACCGGATTCCAGGATTATCGAGTCGTCACCCTCTCTTCGGACTTCAGATAATCCGATGACATCCCAGTGTAACTTATTAACTGCCTCTTCCAACTCTTCGAGCTTCGCGTCGAGCCTCAGTATACGCGTGTTGTAGGTTGCCAGATCGAGTCGTCGGTGTTGGTAGCCGGATCTTACCCGGGGATTCTTAGCACCCCCTGCCACGCCGTTACCATAGCCGCTACCATAGCTAGGAATAGCGGGACTGCCGGGGACTGGGGGCCGATTTATTGGTTGTGTAGCCATTTTTGGGGGGGTTTGCCATAATCGCCACGCTTGGCAGGCGGATTGGTGATCGCAGTATGGCCTAGTGTTTCAGGAGGCGCTGCTGCCCGTCTCCTGATGGCGATTTCCCTTAGTCGACTTTTACGACACCCACAGGAAGAGAGGGGGTAGTGCTATTCTTTTAATGTGCCGGCACTACACGGCAGTTCTATCGCTATCACCTCCCTTCTCTCGAAGGTAATGGAGCGTGTCATTAACGTAAAGCGTATTTTTACTTTATTTATTCATAAAGAACTGGTTGCAGTTTGCTTACATGCTATCTAAGTCTATAACAATTTCTCTTCTAAGCTAAGTGGCAACATGCTGTCTTATAACTTATTCTTATCCTCCTTATTAACTATAATAATCTTAATTTATACAAAACTATATCTTATAAGTCTACTTTACACTTATGCTAGGCATCATTATAGACATATATGTGCTAACATACAAGTTTTACACTTTGTTTCTATTATTTGCGACCCTACAAATTTTAAGACCGAACTTTACAGTTTGCTCTGTGTGCTCACTGATTAGCTTTGTTATGCCACCTTTGTCAACTTTTATTCCAGTTTGTATTTCCAGCTCGAGCCTGTCTGCAGCGTGTCTTGGACAGTCCATCAAGAGATGAGGCACAGATTCCGGAACACCCGGCTCAAAGGCACACGATGGGTCCGCCTTACACTTGAACCGAGTCAAGTATTCGGAGAACCCACCGTGTCCCGTGAGGAATTGGGTGGTTGTACCCTTGATGGAGATTCTCTTGATGACTCTGTGTGCCTGTATTGCGCAGGGGAAAAAGATGTTTGTGATGGAGGCTGTTGCCCCCTCCTGATAACGTCTGTTCCATTCGTCGAGGGAGCCTCGACGGAGGACTCCCTTGACGAATGAAACAGGACACTGATCGTAATCAGGGGCTTTTTTGAGTTTCAGGGCGGCCTCCCTGGCGAGCCAATCCGCTCTCTCATTCCCCTCAAGGCCTACGTGGGCCTTGATCCAGTAGAGAGAGACGCTCTTGCCATGCTGTTTACAGTGGCCAAGCGCGTCCTTGGTCTCTACCACTAAGGGGTGGGAAGAGTGCGAATTGACTACGCTAAGGAGTGCGGCCCTGCTATCACTGAAGATGCCGAACGCGGCAACGTCATGCCGCTCTACCTCCCATACCGTTTTGCGCAACGCCAGGAGCTCCGCCTGGTAGACGGTGCAGTAATCTGAGAGAGCAAGCTTGAAGGCCCTTATCTCGGACTGGCTGTTCCATACAGAGACACCAGCCCCGACACGGCCCTCAATCTTGCTCCCGTCAGTATATATCCGTAAGTCGTGGGATTTTACGTTACTTAGTTGTTCCTCGTCTACCACGCTGTCGAACTCGAAGCGTATGCGCTCCCCGGGATGAGGGGCTGCTAAAACGGTGGCCAACCGCTCGACCTCCCTGTCCTCCAGCCATGGCTGGGACACTCCTCTCTTGGCCTCATACAGTGAGGCCACCTATTGAACTCGGAGGTCCAGAGGGAGTATGCCAGCCAATAGCAGTGCCGAGTTCAGGGAGACCGTGCGGTAGGCCCTGGTCAATTTTTGGGCGAACACACGGTGGACCGCGTTCTACATCTTCTTGATGAACTCTTTCTCGGCTGCCTTCCACCATGCGCAAGCCGCGTACAATATGACAGGCTTAATCACTACCGCTCTTCTACCGCCTTTATAACGGGGTGTGTTCAGAAGAATTGTAAGATATGATGCCAACGGCCACATTCTATCATCGCACCGCTCGCCACAGACAGGGAATTCATGCTCACACGTTGCGACCAGTTAGATATGAAAGGCACTTTATTCCGCGCACCCTCAGGCTGTGGAATGATCTCCCTGCTGTGGTTTTCCCAAGCGACTCCAATATAGGGTTCTTCAAGAAGGGCATTAGAAGGTTTTTACAGGGTGGGCAGCGGGAGTGTGACGCCCCTGGTGTTGCACACGTCCATAGGCCGCGGTAACCGCTTCCCATCAGGAGGGCCGAAAGCTTGCACCTGAGTGGTATAAAAAAAAAGAAAAAAATCTAAATCTATAGAAAAAGTAAACATACTAAGTAATTGTTTAAAAAAAATCATTGTAAAACCAGTATTTCAAAAAAAACATTAATTTGGCAACTACAGCCAAAGCAAACTTTCCGTTAGTAAACATTCTTTGGTCAACCGTTCATTCGGTGAAATCTATACAAGTGAAAAATTATGTTGGGATCCGCTAATTGGTAGAGTAAGTTTTCGGAACAAACAGACGGAAATACAAAAGAAAATTCTTTTCCCATTGCACGAGGGGGTCAGGGTATGGCGGGCCTGCAAGGCCCGCGGGGAGGCGTGGTCGCTCCAGGTACCCCTCTGCTGTTATCAGAGGGGACACTGCGAATGGCCCAGGGTCAGTGGGAGTGCGAGGGATATACTCTATGGGTAACCTTACACCCCGGCTTCTGTAGACCCGAGTAGACATAACCGCCCCCGCTGGCCGGCGGTGGGGTATCCGAAGGGATTTCCGCACAAAAAAAAAAAAGGTACGCACTTACACTATTTAGGGATGGAAAACCAACACTGGACAATAAAAAAAATATTTTTACTACAAAATATAGCAAGCAAGCACACGGTCCATCTGGTGGTACGCGATTGCCGTAGCATAACCACTTGGAACATTACAGGACAGAGGTGTCCCCGTTTGTCACATAACTATGTTTAAGTGATGGAGTAACATACAAGAAAGACAGTTTCAGTACCTACCTAAAGGTCTATTCACACCTAACCGGTATTCACTAGAATACCGGTAAGGTTTAGGTAGGTACTGAAACTCTGTCATCTCTGAACGTAAAAACTTACTGCAGACGGACTACCGTCTGCGGAGATGACTTCCACCGCGAGTGTCGTTGCAGCAATTATGCATCCAAAAAGATAAACGTACCATGGTAGAGCGAAACGGGGCTTATATTCATGAGCGTGGAAATGACGTTTAATCATCTTTAAGAAATTCATATCGGACAAAGCTTTGTCTACCAAACCCATTTCTCTTAGTCGGATTGCGACTACTCGTATATCGTGTGTTACAGGAAATCCTTTATAAAAGTACATGCAATAAATAACCTTTGAATAATGGTCCTCCTTCAATTGATAAATATGATCATGTCCATAAATATCAAAAAAGCCCTGCTGATTGTACTTATACAACGGATTGTATAAGTATAATCAGCAGGACTGACAGAATATTATGCCATATTTCTATACGGATATAGAAATATGGTATAATATTCTTGATCGTTCAACACTTTTGTAATACTTTCACTAGCACGTTTGCAACCTGGAATTGGTGTATAAATGGGACGCGATTGCGATGATTCCATGTCATACTTCTGCATTACTTCGCTGAAACAGGGCTCCAGTTTATGGCGCGAAATATCTGCTTCGTTTGAAATTTGCTTCTGCCTCGGAGGATTTGTGGCTAGACTGACAAGGCTGGACGTGTAAAAAGTGTTAATGAGGTACGCAAACCAGCGGGGGGGTATCCGAAGGGATTTCCGCACGGAAAAAAAAGAAAAAAAGAAAAAAGAAAAAAAGGTACGCAAACCAAACCTAAATAGTAAAGCTGCACTTCGCTGTCGATTGGCATTTAATATTACAACCATGATGCATTAAGTTATCTAGCAGCTTTAACATAATGTAGCTTTTGTCTTCCACTCAGAGAAGTATTATCATTAATATTGAATAAATTGGTAGTGAAAATAACTACAAGCAACCACACCGTTCCATCGAATTCTAAGTAAAAAGTTTTCCAAGATGGTACTAACTTAGCCATAGTAGCCCAGTGTTAGGTACAATAGGAGGGCAGAACCCAGTCGCCCCCATAAATGCCATAGTAGCCCAGTGTTAGGTGCAATAGGAGGGCAGAACCCAGTCGCCCCCATAAAAGCCATAGTAGCCCAGTGTTAGGTACAATAGGAGGGTAGAACCCACTCTTCGACAGTCACCCCCATAAAAGCCATAGTAGCCCAGTGTTAGGTACAATAGGAGGGCAGAACCCACTCGTCGGCAGTCGCCCCCATAAAAGCCATAGTAGCCCAGTGTTAGGTGCAATAGGACGGCAGAACCCACTCGTCGGCAGTCGCACCCATAAAAGCCATAGTAGCCCAGTGTTAGGTGCAATCGGCATCGTAATCAACCGTCGGAAAAGAAAATAATATTCAAAACGACAGCTCATGAGGTTCTGTAATGAAATGACACTTCAAAGCGCCGTCGTCGATTTGAATTTTTTTAGGCGGCAGCTATTTAACTGTCAAAAACAGCGTTTCATTCATTCTTACGCCGCGCCGGCATCGATTATCAATGGGGCGGTACAAAATGGCCGTCGACCTTGACCAACGCAACATTTCGACGGCTGTGATATCGACGACACTTGCGCGGTGGCCCACAAATAGGTTCAAAAAACGAGCTTCTGGATTCCAAGAAGATTCTTTAGAGAGTTCTGGGAATCTATTTATAAAAACAGCATAACTCGTAGCAGAAATCACATATTCCTTATGAGGCATTATCAGTTTAGTAGACGAACGCTCAAACGTCATTGCCACGACGTTCAGAGCGTGAATTGCCACAAGCAATTCTCCATTATCCATCCAACATACGTCAGCATTTTTAGTGGAGCAAAATATTTGGCAACTATTTTAGTTAGGCAGTATACTAATTCCGCATTATTTCTATGTCTCTATTTCTACTTTGTGACAGCTTCCTGAATAATATAAAAGAGATAATAGAGTTAACTGTAGCATTTTAAAGTATCATCTGAATCTGAATTTTGAAGACGTATAGCTTTATATATTTAGTAAACATAGGTTATCTTACATCTTGAATAGTATCTGACATTGATTAGCAGTACCTACCCTTATATTATTTCTATTAAGGCATATTTTATGACACATCCCAATTTGTAACAATGATTTCACAATCATTGTTACAAATTGTGACAATTAGTGACAATTAGATATTTTTAGGTTTGCGTATTTATCTATATCAAATACTAGAGGAAACGACAGACGTCCTGCCTTAACTATGAATATTGAATCTAGTATAAGTTTTTTATATTAAAACTTTTTTTTTTTTTTTATATTTTTGGATTTGGATTTTATCTTTACCTATGAAATTGCCGAAATTTTCTTACAAATTCATGAGTTCGTTATTCCTGTAATTTAATAGCTACTTCCATTATTTCTATTTTGTTTGAAAGTTGATTTCAAGATTTTACAACTCTGTATTAAATTTTGTTTTTATTGGCCGCTTGATAAATTAATTCGATCTTCAAAAACAGTACTTCCTAAATGCTATCCATTTGATAAATTTCGTATTACTTAACAGCTGTCACTTTTCAAAAATGTAATAAAAGTTGCTGTTTGTTAGCTTAATGTTGTCTCATTCATACACAAAAAAAACATAAAATTTGGCCATTCCTAAAAAAATGCAAAAATGTTAGTACTGAAAATTGGGTATCCTCCAATTTCTTCAAGAAAAACGGCAATTTCATATGTAACGACCTAATATAATAGTTTTGTTAGTATTCCGACACGAGAACAGGCGATATGGAAAACATGGATTTTCAAGATTTTTTTCATAAATCCCTTCTCCTGACAAACACAACAAAAAGAATTAGTGAAATCGGTCCAGCAGTTCACGTGTGATGCCGTGACTAAGGAAATAGGGATTCATTTATATATATATAGACTAGCTGATGCCCGCGGCTCCACCCGCGCAGAGGTCGGTTATCATTTGTTTTTTTTGGTCATATCTAATGGTTCCTCTTAAGCAATTGCAATCAAACAAACGGCAGATTTTAAAGTCTGACCAAGATCTTTCTAATGGAAAAAACCGCATCAAAATCCGATCAGGAGTTTTTGCGTCCATCGCGAACAAACAGATAAACAGACTAGAACTCAAAAAAATGTGTTCTTAATCGTTCATTTAGTAAGAAGCAATTATTTTAGTAATTATTACTTTTCCTATAGATTTAGTTCGGAAAAAGTAAACATCCAAGACGGGACTGAACATTTGAGTGTTATCATATCGAACGTAAATTACCTAATTAGGTACGTTTTTCATGAGTAGTTTCGTACCAAGCGTCGTAATAGCTAAAGCTGTGTCTAATATAGTCTATTCTGCGCTAAAGCGCATTATGAAGATGTTACGAGTGAGGTGGATAACCCTTACCTATATACTTAACTAATTCGGACGTATTCCATTGGCTTTCACCCTTAATTGTAGAAGTTACAACATAAGAAGTATTTTTTTTTCCTGTTCGAAAATCCTTTCGGAAGTCTGTCCTTCCTGCCGGCCAGCAGGGGTTATTATGTCGGGCTTGAATCGACTTAAACCGCACGCCGTCTCGGGTATTCAGATACCGCGCTGTAAGACATTTTCCTCGCACCCTACTGACCCAGGGCCATCTCCGCTATCGAATTGGCCCTCTCGGGAAATTAGAAGTACCTTTTTTTTTGTCGTGCGGAAATCCCTTCGGATACCCCCCCGCCGGCTAGCGGGGGCGGTTATGTCGGGCTGGAACCGACTAAAACCGCACGCCGTCTCGGGTCTACAGATCCCTCACACCCCGACTGACCCTGGGCCATTGCCGGTTTCGAGATGGCCCCCTCGGGTTTGGGAACCACGGTGTACCCGTCTTGGCCCCGGTTTGGGGGAGGGGCGCTAGCCACCCCACCGTCCCGGCCTGCTTCTGCTGGTGTGACAGGCGGCCTTACCTGCCACCCCCAGGCCTGCGCTCATGGAGGACGGAGGTCGTTAAGCGACCTTCGGCGCCTGAGTCGCCCGCGACGCGCGGCGATCATGTTGCGGGCTCGGCGGGCCGGCAGAGTTGTAAACCTCTCCCGGGCGCTCCGCCATCTCCTTCGCGAGCATTACATGCTGGCAGAAGGAGGTGGCGGCGGCCCACGCAAATTAGAAGTACCTAATGAGTGACTCGTGTTATTATAATATTTAAAATCCAACTTAAAGGACGTGTTAAGATAGAACAGGTTTGCAGTCAAGTGTATAAAATACTAGCATCGCCACACGGTTTCACCCGCGTAAGTCCTGATCCCGTGAGAGTATGTTATATGTTACATAGGCAACTTTTTATCCCGATACTCTATCAAGGATAATGTACCATTCTAATGGTGACAGATTTTTTTAACTAAGTTCAGTAGTATCAGAGGTTATCCACAACAAACAAACAAATCTTTCCTCTTTATGATATTAGCATAGAGTATAGAAAAATATAGGTAGGTACTAAAGAGTTCCTGGTATGTATGTAGTACGCATTCGAGGCTACGACAAAATGAATATGCTGGAGATGAACTGTCTCCCCTTTTCAAAAGCGAAACTGCGCGTGAGCGTGAGCGTGACCTTGCACGCCGCCTCTTCTGACCCTGCCATCGTTTATCGGGTAATATACTATGCCGTCTGAGTAATTTATACAGTTTTTGTTCTGTGCAGCCCTGTAGAGAACAGTTCAAGATTTGACCCGACGACCACGAATGTCAGATCGAATGACAAAACGCTTGTACAAACAACAAAAGTTCCGTTACCTAGGGAGCACCATGGGTGAATTTCTAGCCTAGCAACCATAGGTAAGCGCTAGAGACAGGTATCTAGGTAGGTATTAAATTAGTTAAGTACTTGAGTAGTAATGAAAATCATTATATGGATGAAAATATTTTTTATTGCACCTACTTCTAATCATAACATACCTAAGTATTCAATAAGCTCCATAGTATATGCAACTGTCATATAAGAAGGGGTATTAAAACACGAGAGTCTGTTTATATATGACGATAATAGGTTGACTCGAGTGTTTTAATACCTAAGTTATATTCAGTTTCATACACTACTTTATCTTCACTCATAGGAAAAATTGAAATTAAACAAAGTAGGTAGGTTACAAGGGCGCCATTTTTTTCACAGTTCGGACTGCGCATGCGTGCGACTTTTTTTTCATATTCAGCCTAAAACCTTAGACTAGTTTAATTAATAAAAAAAGATAGCGGTGCTATAATGAGTTTTATGATACAGTTGGCGGTACTATAATCAGTTTAATTTTTAATTTTATGTATATGCGTTTATAAAGTGCGTATGTATAGAATGGTCTTTGAATTCGTAATTCGAATTTTTCGATTTGAGTGTAGATAAAATTAATTTTTAAATCCATGAAGTAAACCTATTGGATGTTTAATGATTATTTCTAACAAAAATGTGATTAGGGCTATTGCGAATCCTGGTATACAAACACACCATGGAATTAAAACATGAGTTTCGAAGGTTTTAAACGAAAAATGGTGCTTTAAGCGTTGTGTGGTATAATGGTCATTTACAATTTTATCTGTCAATCCACTTTCTCTTAGCCGCAACGCATTTAATTGTAGACTTTGAGTAATGGGGAAACCCTTATAGAATATAAAACCATATAAAAATTTTGTGTAAGGTTTATCAAAATAATGGATCGAAGGACCTCCCCACTTGTCACTGTATTTTCCTTTATTATATTGATATACATAAGTTGAAAGGAGTGTATACATATTCGCAGTTGTGCTGACTGTATTTACAGACTCGTTTAAAGTTTGGCATCCTTCGTTTTTAAAATGACTGTTTCGACCTTCAAAATCTCTTTCAGTGGCTATATAAGTTTGTAAAGCGTGGCTAAAACAGGGCATGAGGTTATATTGAATAATATCTTGTTCACTAGAGATCTGGTACTCCATGATTGGATGTGTGGTAAAACTAAATAGAATAGATTGATAGAACGTATTAATCAGATAAGCGAACCATACCCATGTTATTAGTAAGCACTTCACTGACAAACAAGCGCGGACATCTCGCCCATGCAATAGCAAATTGTCCAAAAGTTGTAAAACGACATCACCTACATCTATCGAACGGAGTATGATGTAAATAATAACTATGTATACTATAAAGGCTAGCAGTAACAAGATCCAAACTTCTAATTTAAATTCTAGATAGATGTATTTCCAGTTAGGAACTAAAGATGCGCTTTTTACCACAAACACTAGCTCCGAGCCGTAGTCGTAGTAACCACAAAGATAGGTAAATGCTTCAGCTCGAGACGTTACCATCATCAATCCTCCAAATGTAATATCACATTCATTCTTTTGTAACATGCTCATCGGACCAATAGCTGTCATGTTAGGGGTTATCATTGAAAATTGTTCATTATCAGTATTGTAGTTGAAACTGACAGTAAATTGTTCTTTTTTACCCAGTAATTCAATCACAGCTTCTTCTAATCCTAGTAAAGATTTTTTATTCTTCTCGTCTTCTGCCTGCGAAGGGTCTAAAGCGAAAGGTGGTCTATGCGCAATTGATGCTCTAAAATTACAATTCCTAAGTCCCGTGACTAATTTGTTCGGATATAGATTATTAGTTACTTGTGAGCACCGCCCGAACTTGGTGATGGTATCATAGTACCTGCCACAAGCAAAGTTGTCGAACGGATTGTAAGTGTAGAGATGCGCATCTTCAGTACCGTTCACTATTAGTACATTGTTAACATGATGTATCAACAGCTCATCGAATATAAATTTTAGTTCGTCGTCTTGTAGAGAATTGATGACGATCAAAAACCGTGCATTTGGGTTCCATGCCGGCTCTTGCACGAGATAGTGAAAGTATTCAGAAAAATCAGCTACATTGACTGTGGTAAACAAATATTCAATGTTTGATACGAACATCTGGTTTGTCGATAGTCTGGATATCAACGTGAAGTTGATAGTTGAATGAATCGCTTTCAGCAGAACGTCTTCATGAGGTTGTATACTGACGAAAGTAAGTTTGGTTTTTTCCGAAAAATATTTGTTTAGGATGTCAATTACACACTGAATTAATTGCTGGTGATTATCTTGATGTTGTGGAACTAGTAAAAGGCTTCGTCCTTTTACAAAAAATAGAGAGGCCACTAAACATGCTACCAACATACTGTAGCCTGAAAATAGTTATGATTGCATGCAACATGTGTCACCTATAATTAACTGTGTGATATCATTTAATAGGTTTTACTTAGCTAATGGTTGACAATGGAGGGAACATCAGATAAATATGTTAACATGCAATTTACTGATTTATATTTTCAGTGGTTCAAGTAAAATGTCAGTTATATTGGAAGTATCATCTAGTGGGAGAAAATAACCTCAAACCCGGCTATAGAAAAGCATTTAATTTCGCAATTCTGTAATACCAATCAAAAAGTGGCTAAAACTGTTGGCTTGTCTGCTAAGGTTCTACAAAGTAATCAAGAAAATTATTGAGGTTACTAATTTAAATAACAAGGAGATACAAATAAGCTGAGGGTAGTCCAAATTGGTCGGTTACCATACTTCGTGCCTATTATAATATTGCATTACAAACAATGCACGAGATGCAAACAAAGAGCCAATATTAAACCGCACTTTCAAAATAACTTTGCCACATTAGACCATAGACGAATGGTTTAATTTCCCTTCCAAAATTATATCATAAGTATTTAATGTTAGACAGTTCTTGGATGGATATTATAGAGGATTTATTTGGAGGGTTTATTGCTCTAAGTAGGAAGTGTCGTACGTAGAGGACACATGAGGACAATAAACTATCGAATCGAATAGAATCTAAGTTCCTAGTTAGACAGGGGACACGCACTGTCTGCTCTCTTACTGCGTAACGAACGGTTTTTGAGTGTTGGGAGTCTTATCTCCTTTTATAACTTTTCTCTCATTAATTTCCTTCCTTCTATCTTCCATTCGACACCTGGTGTAGCAAACGTTCATAGGTCACGATCTCGATTACCTCGTGGTATGATTACTACCTGCTTGTATATCTAAAATAAGTAAATGTTTTTAGGGATATAATAATGATTATGTAAAGGAGAAATTCAAAATAAAAGATCCACTTTTCACACAGTGTACTATATTGCTAAGTACCAACTAGGAGCAACTATGATTCAAAATAAAACCGACCAAGTGCGAATCGGACTCGCACACCGAGGGTTCCGTACAAAACTGTAGGTATATAAGTAAAAGTTCACTCATCACGACAATAGAGTCATAGTTATGGTAGTAGTAACTTTAAAATTAAAAAAAACATTTTTGTTCTAAAGATTTAGATCGGAAAAAGAGAACATCTAGGACGGGACTTGAACCCGCGACCAGTCCCTTACAGGGGGAATGCTCTGACCAACTGAGCCACCTAGACACGTCCCAGATATTCGAAATTCTCCGATACATTAAGGTTCAAGTCCCGTCCTAGATGTTCTCTTTTTCCGATCTAAATCTTTAGAAAAAGTAAGCATACAAAATGCTTAAAAATTGAATTGAATTTTTTTTAATTATATGATTTAACTAAAAATTTACGGTTTTCGCAATTTTTCCTTTATCTGTAGGTACTATAAGACATTACTTCGTACCAAATTTCAAGATACTAAGTTCACGGGAAGTACCCTGTAGGTTTTGATTCCCGTGCGAGTTTCGAAAATTTGCGGAAATTTGCGGCATAAACGGCTGTATCTTTTGATAGCTTTGACTTAGAAGTTTGATTTTTTCACAGCTCCAAGGGACAGTAGACCTGAGTATTAGATCTAAATTTCAGTTTGATACTTCCTCCACGCGTTCCTGAGAAAAACGGTCTTGACAGACGGACGGACTGACAACGAAGTGATCCTATAAGGGTTCCGTTTTTTCCTTTTAAGGTACGGAACCCTAAAAAGAACTTTGCCCTCTATAATTAACATTACAGACAATAAAATTAACTAGCCGACTTCACTGCATAGTTATTGTTCGCATGTGAAACTGATAATAATTATGCCTGCTATGTCACATTTGCGCATATTTGTGCTTCCCGAAAGGTATCTATTTTATTATTCCACTTCACAAATTATGAGTAAGTATATTGCGGAGCCAACGGCTTACCCATTTAAGGCACAGAGTATGACGCATGATTCTCGTAGATAGCTAACTATAATTTGTTGCAATGCAGTTACAGTTTCGTTTTAATCAAAACATCACATTTCGTATTCGTTTGTTAGCTGCCAATCGATGTTATATGATTTCGTAATCTTGAATTTATAGAGGAAAAAAATTATATAAATATTGAATAATGAATTCCATGATAAAACATGCTGTAGCTAAGAGGCATCCTGCGCTGTAAAGAATCCACGGAGAAACGAATCGATATTCAAATTCTTTCAGAGCAAATCGGTGTTTTAAGCTTCGCATGTAGAATTGATCTTGGAGATTCTTCTTTGCTAAGCCGCTTTCTCTCATCCGCATCATGTTCAATTTAAATCTGTTTGAAATTGGGAATCCCTTGTAAAAATGAAAAGCAGTCAATAATTTCGCATATGGATTTTCAATGTAGTGAATTAAAGGGTCCCCATATTTATCATTAAAAATATCGGTATTATATAAATAATAATAACTAACCAATATCGTAAATGTATTCTTATTTTTGCTGACAACGTCTATTGCTCCAAGAAAGTTTTCACAACGCATGTCATTCATTTTATTTTTCCAATAATGTTGCATGGCATCCGCATCAGTGTAAATATTCTTTGCTAAATTTTGTGAAACACAGGGTTTGAGATTGTACTCAGCCATATCTTTTTCATTGGAAATTTGGTATTCTTTACTTGGGTTTGTGGTAAGGCTAACGAGACTGGATTGGTAAAAGGTGTTAACTAGGTACGAAAACCATACCCATATTATGAGAACATACCTAACGGTTAATGGACTGGGGGTAATATGGCCTTGCAGCAATATATTACCGAATAATTTCAAAATTACAGCTCCCTTATCTTTAGGCCTAAGGAGAAATATGACAATAGCAGAATATACTACTATACATACAAGTAACAAAAGCCAAATTTCCGTCTGAAATTCTAGATAAAAATACTTCCAACTGGGTACGAACGATGCTTTCTTCACCGCAAATTTAAACTCATCAACGTAGTCATTATAACCATGAACGGAAGTGAATACTGCTGCGTAAGAAGTAGTTAACATAATAGTACTGAATATAACATCTGTTTTATTTGTCTGCAACATACCCAGTGGGCCATAAACTGTCATGTCAGGAGCCACCGATGAGAAACTCAAACCATCATAATTAAACTTCATATCGATTTTAAATTCATCCGATTCACTTACTGTACTCAGTACATATTGTTCCAAGCCAGGTAACTTATTGCGGTATTTATTTTCAGATGGTTCAATAGTATAAGGTGGTCGGTGTGTGAGGGATCCTCTGAAGGTACAATTTCTCAATCCGGTTACTAGTTTATTGGGGTACAAGTCATTTGAGGCTTGCGAACACAGTCCGTATTTGATAACATCGTTGTAATATCTGCCACATGCGTAATTGTCGAAAGGGTTGTAGGTATAGAGGTTTCCATCCCCAGTTCCATTTACTAAAAGGACATTGTTTACATGTTGTCGTAGCAATTCATCAAATACTTGCCTTAATTTAGTGAATTGCAGTGATTCAATGATAATCAAAAATCGCACATATGGATTCCATAATGGCTTTTGTATGAGATACTGAAAGTTATTCGAGAACGTATCTATATCCGGTGACAACACAAGATATCCTTGATTAGGAACCAACATTTGCTGCGTTGCTTGCCTGGATATCAGAGAAAAGTACATTGTTGAATGTATCACCCTTAGTAAATCTTTGTCACGAGAATTCATATTGACAAAAGTCAATTCTTTTTGATGTGAAAAATATTTTTCTAGTATACCAATTACACATTGGATCATATTATTGTTGCCCTCGTTCGGAGGGGATGGTATCAGTAAGTCCTGATACTGTTCAGAGATTTGAAAAAGAGATATTATCAAGTATGCGGCCAACATGATTCAGGCTTCGTAAAACATTAACATTTTCACTTGACTATGTCTTAAAATGATAGTGGCTGTAATAAAGCTATTTGTATCTTCGATTATTATTATTTTATATATTTATTAGATGTCATTATCGTTTGCTCCATGTATAAAAATATAAAGGTGAGCCCATACTTATTACATCTTTATTGTGATCTGGGTCCATGACAGAGATTACAGACAACTGGAGAATATTGTTTGGTGTTGCAATCAATAAATCTAGAAACAAAACCAAATAAAAAATTCTAATTAATTATATTACGATGAAGACTGTAGACCAAAACGAAAAATAATTTGTATTATGGGTTGTCTAGGACCCATCTTACAAGCTATGCTTAGTTTGAATGTGAAGGTGACTGATCAGCCTATTGATATTTTATTGGGCCATGATTGGTAACTATCCTAGCAACACAAAATACCTTTATGCGTAGCGAATGAGCCCTGTTGTGCTGTTACTCTTACCAGTCGGACACAGTATCGTGAAGTAGGTGTGGAACCATCTTTAATTATTGAACCTTGCGTTGCTTTGTCTTCTTTGTGTAATTATTTTGTAAAGTCGTAAATAATTGTAGATATACGAAATAATGTTTTAATTGTATTTACTTGGAGTTGTTATTTTCTCATTTTACCTTCTCAATTATGTATGTACTCACCCACTCATAGGTAATATATGTTAATCAGTATTTATAACACGATTTTGAGAGGCTCGAGACATGGGTTGTATAATTTGCTAACTTAGTGTCAATACTAAATACTTAGTAAATTTAATCATATGAAATAATTTATTACTTACCACAAATTTTAAGTCTCATACGTGTAAAAGTAGTCTTCTCAGTCGGATATCAAATTACTTACATTTTATAATCACGTGGGACACGAACCTATTTGAAATTAATATAATTCAAGACTAAAGTAAATTAGAAATCTTTAAAATAATAAGAATACTTCCGTCATTCTGGTAGCATTCATAGTAGGTAAATATCACATGGTATAAACGATTGATATTGTTACAACGGGCGTCGATATCACGACAACTACTCATCGAATCTTCAGAAAATTAAAACGTATGCTAGTGTCGAAATACTCTACCGATTAGTGTAGAATAATCTCGAATCGCCAACACAAAGTCGCACCTACCACGAATACCTATACCTTTTTTTTTTTTTTTTATCGTGCGGAAATCCCTTCGGATACCCCCCCGCCGGCCAGCGGGGGCGGTTATGTCGGGCTTGCACCGACTAAAACCGCACGCCGTCTCGGGTCTTCAGACGCCGGGGGTGTAAGGTTACCCATAGAGCATATCCCTCGCACCCCGGCTGACCCTGGGCCATCTCACCACTAACAGCATCGCTCATCCTGTCTCCTCTGAAAGCAGAGGAGTACGGAGAGCGATGTGTTCCCGCCACGTTGGGTATTGGCCGACGATCAATGCCAACCCTATGAAGGGGTGAAGGGGAAGCCATTGACCGCCGCCCAGGGTGTACCGGCCGCTCCGATTCCGTTCCCCCCGGACTGCAGCGGGATCGGAATCGGAGCGACACTCGAGGAGGTTACCCAACACACACCCCAGCGCATCTGTACCTACTACTACTGTTGTAGGTACCTATCTCGAACGCTCTACTTAGGTGCCTTACGTGCCTTATCTCTAGATGATTCTGGAACATTCTACCCTCCTAATGAAGAGCTATATAAGGCGCCCGGATAATGATACCTCTATGCGGAAATAGAGGAACTAATATTAAATCAGCAGTAAAAATAGACTTGATTGGATTGACGGCAGACCTGATTATTTGTGAGCGCCCTAAACAACATATAAACCTCAGTTACAGTTATATCAAAAAGTTTTTATATCGTAGGCAACAATCCGGCAAGTGCCCCAATTTTCGTGTTATTATGCTACTAATATTATAAACACGAAAGTTTGTGTGTATGTATGTATGTATCTCATGTACAGGGATAGGTTATAGTCCGGAATAACACTTAGGCTTCTTTTTATTCCGGGAATAGGTTCCCATGGGTTGCGGGACCGGAAACGAATTCTACGCTGGCGGAGCCGCGGGCTACTAGTAGCAGACAGGGCAGCTAGTAAACAATAAATGTATTTGCAGACCGAGTTCATTATTTCGTTTATTTTAATAAAAGAAAAATAAATAAGATAACAAATGTAGTGAGGAATACTTTCTACTGTTCATTAATTATTGCCAATGTAGGATTCAAGGTTTCCCTCCAGATTAGGTTTTATTTATTTATTTAGACGATCCTGTGCAAACTCGTGATGTATTAGGCTTTATATCCTAATTCCCGTTACAACATATACCCTAACAACCATGACTCACCAAATAGGTATAGTTACCTTTACCTCTACCTGTACTTATCTCATAGTTAGTGCGGAAATATGTGCATATTATGTAAAAAATGAATTTTCTAATTATTAAAACCGCGATATCTCACGAATGGTGAGTCGTAAGAGAAAAAGTGACTGAAAGAAAAAACTTTTGTCCGACCTATTTTCACGATAAAACTTACCGTTTTCGAGAAAAATGGAAAAAACTTTAATTTTGTACGTTTGACCTTGAATATTTTTTTTGCAGAAGTTGGATCAAAGGGGATTTTTGACATTTTATTTATAATGAAGGATGTATTTAACGTCTCTGCCAATTTTCAGCTCTATGCGAATTACAACTAAGTCAAACGTCTACTTTGACTGGACTAATAACTATGATTGTTTATCTACAAGATAGGCAGTAATTATTATAGATTTAGATCGGAAAAAGAGAACATCTAGGACGGGACTTGAACCCGCGACCAGTCCCTTACAGGGGGAACGCTCTGACCAGCTGAGCTACCTAGACACGTCCCAGATATTCGAAATTCTCCGATATATTATATACGTCTTAAGGCGACGCTCAAGTCCCGTCCTAGATGTTCTCTTTTCTGATCTAAATCTCTAAGAAAAAGTAAGCATACAAAATGCTTAAAAATTTAATTGAATCAGTAATTATTAGTTAATAATTTCAGGTATGGGACTTAATCTTAAAATAATAACACTTTTATATTGATAACATAGTGTTGCCATTTAATAAAAAAATAGTAGTACAATTATGTTATGTTGTACTCGATAGATATCTTATTTTATAGCTACCATTAGCGCAATTTATGATACAAGGAAGTAGGTTTACGCAATGCAAAATACATCTTTTATTCACACATTAAAATATTAGCATTGGACCTCTATAATTACATTATGTAGGTACGCACTAACAGTATTTAGGGATGGAAAACCTACACTGGACACAAAATATATTTTTACAACAAAATATGCAAGCAAGCACACGGTCCACCTGGTGGTACGCGATTGCCGTAGCATAACCATTTGCAACACTATAGGACAGAGGTGTTCCCGTTTGTCACATAACTATGTGTAAGTGATGGAGCAACATGATAAGAAAGCACAATTTCGGTACCTACCTTAAGGTCTATTCACACCTATGCGGTTTTCACTACCGTCTGCGGTAAGTTTTTACGTTCAGAGATGACTTCCACTGCGAGTGTCGTTGCAGCAATTATGCATCCAAAAAGATAAACGTACCATGGTAGAGCGAAACGGGGCTTATATTCATGAGCGTGGAAATGATGTTTAATCATCTTTAAGAAATTCATATCGGACAAAGCTTTGTCTACCAAACCCATTTCTCTTAGTCGGATTGCGACTACTCGTATATCGTGTGTTAAAGGAAATCCTTTATAAAAGTACATGCAATAAATAACCTTTGAATAAGCCTCCTTCAATGGATAAATATGATCATGTCCATAAATATCAAAAAAGTCCTGCTGATTATACTTATACAATCCGTATAGAAATATGGTATAATATTCTTGATCGTTCAACACCTTTGTAATACTTTCACTAGCACGTTTGCAACCTGGAATTGGAGTATAAATGTGACGCGATTGCGATGATTCCATGTCATACTTCTGCATTACTTCGCTGAAACAGGGCTTCAGTTTATGGCGCAAAATATCTGCTTCGTTTGAAATTTGCTTCTGCCTTGGAGGATTTGTGGCCAGACTGACAAGGCTAGACGTGTAAAAAGTGTTAATGAGGTACGCAAACCAAACCCATATAATAAAGATGCACTTCACTGTCGATTGGCATTGAATATTACAACCATGAAGCATTAAGTTGTCTAGCAGTTTTAACATAATGTAGCTTTTGTCTTCGACTCGGAGAAGTATTATCATTAATATTGAATAAAGTGGTAGAGAAATTACAACAAGCAACCACACCGTTCCATCGAATTCTAAGTAAAAAGTTTTCCAAGATGGTACTAACTTAGCTTGTCTTACTAAAAATCGTATTTCATCAACGTAAGGAAGCAAATCGTGTATATAGTCGAAAGCTACTGCATGGGAGGGGACGAGTAGCTGACCACCAACAATGACATCAGCTTTCGAATTTTGTAACATTTTCAATGGGCCTTCAGCTTCCATATCAGCAGATACTGTAGTGATTGACTCAATGTCTTCATCAGTTAAAATAATATTCAAAGTAAAGCCCCTTTTTTTGCCGATTAATCGTAAAAAGTATGGCTCTATACCGTACGAAAAAGCTGACGATGTATCAGTGTTGTTGTTAGGACGAATCGCATATGGTGGCAAATGTGGTATTGCTAAGTTAAAAGTGCAATTTTGCAATCCAGTACCATGTTTGTCAGGAAATAAATTTTGCATTTCCGCTTGTGAGCACTTTCCATAAAAAATGACATCTTCGTAATGTTTGCCGCACGCGAAATTATCAAATGGATTGTAGGAATATAAAAGTGCATCATTAGTTGCATTGATGACTATAACGTTATTTACGTGCTGCTCCAATAACAAATTAAAAATAGTATTGAGTTGAGAGCGTTCTAGAAAACTGCACAGGATCAAAAAACGGGCTTCTGGATTCCAAGAAGATTCTTTAGAGAGTTCTGGGAATCTCTCTATAAAAATGGCATAACTCGTAGCAGAAATCAAATATGCCTTATGAGGCATTATCAGTTTAGTAGACGAACGCTTAAACGTCATTGCCACGACGTTCAGAGCGTGAATTGCTTCAAGCAATTCTCCATCATCCTTTCCGACATACGTCAGCATTTTTAGTGGAGCAAAATATTTGGTAACTATTTTAGTTACGCAGTTTAATAATTCCTCATTATTTTTATCTGTCTCTATTTCTATTCTGTGACAGCTTGCTGAATAATATAAAAGAGATATTAGAGTTAACTGTAGCATTTTAAAGTATCATCTGAATCTGAATTTTGAAGATGTATAGCTTTATATATTTAGTGAACATAGGTTATCTTACATCTTGACTAGTATTTGACGATGATTAGCAGTACCTACCCTTATATTATTTCTATTAAGGCATATTTTATGAAACATCACAATTTGTAACAATTATTGTGAGATAATTGACACATGATATCTATATCAAATACTAGCTGACCCGACAGACGGACCCGACAGACGCTGTCCAGCCTTTACTATGAATATTGAATTTAGTATAAGTTTTTTATATTAAAACTTTTTTATATTTTTGGACGCGTATATAAATAGTTTGTTTGGTATTCCGTCACGGGAACAGGCAACATACAAGTGGCCATATGGAAAACATGGATATTCAAGATTTTCTTTCATAAGGCCCTTCTCCTGACAATAACAAACACAACAAAAAAGAATTAGCAGAATCAGTCCAGCAGTTCACGCGTGATGCCGTGACCTAGGAAATAGGGATTTATTTATATATATATATATATATATATATATATATAGACCAGCTGATGCCCGCGGCTCCACCCGGGCATATCTAATGGTTCCACTTAACCAACTGCAATCAAACATAACGCAGATTTTTTTTTTTTTTTTTTGGTATGGTTATTTATTAAATTTCTATAATATTTTATTTACATAAATTAATTACTATTAATTAGTATAAAAACAATATCTGTATACCTCTTTTTTTTTTTTTTTTTTATCGTGCGGAAATCCCTTCGGATACCCCCCCGCCGGCCGCCACCGACTAAAACCGCACGCCGTGTCGGGTCTTCAGACGCCGGGGTGTAAGGTTACCCATAGAGCATATCCCTCGCACCCCGGCTGACCCTGGGCCATCTCACCACTAACAGCATCGCTCATCGTATCTCCTCTGAAAGCAGAGGAGTACGGAGAGCGATGTGTTCCCGCCACGTTGGGTATTGGCCGACGATCTATGCCAACCCTATGAAGGGGTGAAGGAGAAGCCATTGACCGCCGCCCAGGGTGTACCGGCCGCTCCGATTCCGTTCCCCCCGGACTGCAGCGGGATCGGAATCGGAGCGACACTCGAGGAGGTTACCCAACACACACCCCAATATCTGTATACCTTTTTTTTTTTTTTTTTTTTTTTTTTCGTGCGGAAATCCCCTCGGATACCCCCCCGCCGGCCAGCGGGGGCGGTTATGTCGGGCTCGAACCGACTAAAACCGCACGCCGTCTTGGGTCTGCAGACGCCGGGGTGAATATCTGTATACCTATATACAAAGCTGCAGGTTTAGGCGTCAAAAAATTCCTCCCCATCGACGTCAACTGGGAGGGTGGCCAGAAGGCTGGCGGCATTGCCACGTTGAATGGCAATGCCAATCCTTTGTGCGAGGAATGAACCAGCCCTCTGGTCACGGGTAGCGTCTATAAGCCGTTTTGAAATTTCTTTAAATAAAAGACGGGCACTTGGACCCCAAGATCAAAGCGTCTCAACCCCAAACGGCTCAAATATGTAATTACCTGTTAAATTACTATATTTGCGCCGTTTAAGGGTCTCTGCCGAAGCAGCGGCAGCGCAGGCGCAGTCCGCAGTCCCTGGAAGATGTGAAGGCGCAAGGGTGTCAGCACATGTCGCATCCCACACCAAATGCCTTCCCATCTTCCAAGGCACGAACGACATCCCATCCGGCCTCTTGCCATCGTCGCGCGCCAAACCAGTAGGTTCTAGTACGGCTGGAACGCCGGCGGTGACAAGAGCCCGACGGATAATGTCATTGATGTACGCGTGCCGCGAAAGCCGTCCTGCACTCCTGCTGCATGAGAGGCCATGGTGTCCAAGGCTACCCACTTCTTCTCCACAGCGACAACGATGCGGAGAAACCAAGGAGCACCCAAACGAAGGCAAGCAGCGATACGGAAGGTGTTATCGTCCAACATGGTACCAATGTTGGGCGATGGTAGGGCTTGAAGCCAGACACCGGATTCCCATTCCCCCACAGCCAAAAGGCGAGCACGCTCCGCAACATTGGTAGAAGTAGAAATGAGATGTTTTCTTACCATGTTGCAGAGTGGCACGTCCCATTGCCTCTGGGAAGATGGGTTACGCAGATTTTAAGTATAACCAAGACCTTTCTAATAGGAAAAAACCGCATCAAAATCCGTTCAGAAGTTTTTGGGTCCATCGTGAACAAACAGATAAACAGACAAGAACTCAAAAAAAAGTTGTGTTCAAAATCGTTCATTTAACATTACTTTTTTTTAAATATCTGCAATGAACAGGCACAACTAATTTAAAATTGTATAATAGTATAGATGTAATACTCCGTTTGTTTATAGATACTGTCAAAAAAGTACCGGTGATAGATCATTTAGAAACTCTGCTTGAAGTGGTCGTAGAAGATCTTTTTCATCTCTCCTGTTCGGAAAGTTTAATTTTCATAGGTAGATAGCCCCTTCACCCCTTCATAGGGTTGGCATTGATCGTCGGCCAATACCCAACGTGGCGGGAACACATCGCTCTCCGTACTCCTCTGCTTTCAGAGGAGACAGGATGAGCGATGCTGTTAGTGGTGAGATGGCCCAGGGTCAGCCGGGGTGCGAGGGATATGCTCTATGGGTAGCCTTACACCCCGGCGTCTGAAGACCCGAGACGGCGTGCGGTTTTAGTCGGTGCAAGCCCGACATAACCGCCCCCGCTGGCCGGCGGGGGGGTATCCGAAGGGATTTCCGCACGATAAAAAAAAAAAAAAAAAAAAAGGTAGATAGCCGGGTGGAAAGTTTTTTTTTTAAATTTTACGTTTTGGCATGACGTCCATGATAATCAAGTTACTTCATAATGCTTTGATATCATGACGCTTTTTTGCTCGCTTTGGCCACCTAGATGCACATCTCGTGACCACCTCGATTACAATGTAACCAATAGATTTAATTTTCAAAACTTTTCTAATGTTGGCAGTATGTACGGGATTACGAGTCCCGTATTTACGGGAATGTAAATTTTTTTCAGAATTAAAAAAAAAACAATGAGAGTTTGTTAAAGAATTAGCAGGAAAACGAGATTAAACATAAATAAATATCTTGTGTTAATTGTGATTAAAATGGTTTCGGAAAGGGATTCCAGTGAAAATTTCCAACATAAATATGCCCGGCAAAACATTCAATTTGTCTTTTTCAAATTGTTCTAATTTTACTTTTAACTTTAACTGATTATCAATATACCTGTTTCATTAAACGTGTGTAGTATGCTAAATTTCCTCACATAGTCGAAATGAAAAGTAGAGTTCAATTGAATTTTTAAGCATTTTGTATGCTTACTTTTTGCTAAAGATTTAGATCGGAAAAAGAGAACATCTAGAACGGGACTTGAACCCGCGACCAGTCCCTTACAGGGGGAATGCTCTGACCAGCTGAGCTATCTAGAAACGTCCCAGATATTCGAAATTCTCCGATATATTGTATACGTCTTAACGCGATGCTGGAGCCATCTACCGTGATTCTTGCGAACTACGGAAACAATGAATAACTTTACAGTCATTTTTAAACATTGTTTTTTGATGACTCCGCCTAATTAATTCGATTAAATTTTTAAGCATTTTGTATGCTTACTGTTTTCTAAAGATTTAGATCGGAAAAAGAGAACATCTAGAACGGTACTTGAACCCGAGACCAGTCCCTTACAGGGGGAATGCTCTGACCAGCTGAGCTATCTAGACACGTCCCAGATATTCGAAATTCTCCGATATATTGTATACGTCTTAAGGCGACGCTGGAGCCATCTACCGTAATTCTTGCGAACTACCCCGTCGTTCTGAACGTTTTTTTCTTATGGCCCTCAGCGTCGCAGCGTGATGTTAAACAGCTTATATCTAATCCATACTAACATTATAAAGAGCGAGGCCGAATTTGGTGAGTTTGTTCATACGTTTGGGATAATCTTCGGAACCACTGCACTTATAAGAAAAAATCTTTCATTATTTGGAAGCTACAAAATCCCCGATGGACATAGGCTATGTTGGTGATGAAATGATATTGTTATGCGTACATTATGATGGCTTGAGAAAAAAAAACTCATATAACTAAACCGAAGCGAAGCTTGCTAGTAAATTATAAAAATAATTGTCTTATGAATTGCCTTTTCACTTACTCTGGAACATGCATTACTTTGATTAAATCAAACGAGCCTCAGAACTAATGAAATCAAAACGATTTCGTCACCTCAGTATGTTGGCCGCGTGCTTGATTATCGTATCGTTATTGACTGGCATAACAAGGAGTTATGATATTTTGATGCCACTTTCTCAACACAATGATCAAAAAATGATCCAGTGTGTGACTGAAATTTTAAATCGATACTTTGCAAAGCAAAAAGACTTGACTCTGGTTCAAATGGATCCTAATAACGACGAGATGTTGCGAGTGATCCATTCAACCGTAAACTTTTCAATAATAGCCAGAGGACCAAACCAACAGATGTTCGTACCAAATCAAAGATACTTGGTGTATGCTCCAGATGTGGATACTTTTACTAATTATTTTGAATTTCTTGTGATGGAGCCATTTTGGAACCCATACGCGCGATTCCTGATCGTCATAGACTGGCTGCAAGAACATCAGCTACGTCTAATTTTTGAGGTCCTACTTCGACAGCATGTAAACAATGTTCTTCTGGTGAACGGGTCAGATGATTTACAGCTCTACACTTACAATCCGTTCGACAATAACGCGTGTGGTAGGTACTACGATACCGTCATTAGCTACGGACAGTGTTCCCAAACTACAACCACCTACAATCTGTATCCCAACAAACTAGTTAATGGATTAAAAAATTGCTCATTCAGAGCATCTCTAGCCCATCGACCACCTTTCAGCATTGAGCCGTCCCAAAATGATTACCGAAATAACTTAACTGGTTTGGAACAAAGTATACTTGCCATGGTCAGTGAATCAGATGATTTTAAAATCAAATTTGAGTTCAACCTACGCAGTATCTCTTTTACAACAATTGCTCCTAATATGACAGCCATTGGACCTTTGGAAATGTTGCAAAAAAATGAAACTGATGTTATATTTGGTGCAATGATGATAACAGCTTCCCGCGCAACAGCTTTTACTTACCTTTGTGGTTATCATGATTACGTTGACGAGTTACGATTTGCCGTTAAGAAAGCATCGTTTGTTCCTAGTTGGAAATATGTGTATATAGAATTTGATGCACTCATTTGGATCTTGCTACTGGCTTGTTTTGTAGTATATTCAGTTATTATTATATTTTTTATTAAAACAATAGATAAAGGTGAAATTATTTTAGGATTATTAGACAATTTACTGCTCCATGGCCGTGACATCCCGAGTCCTTTGATCGTTAAGTGTATTCTTCTAACTTGGGTATGGTTTGCATATTTCATGAATATATTTTATCAATCCAGCCTAGTTAGCTTAACCACGCACCCAAGCAAAGAGTACCAAATTTCAGATGAAGTAGATATGGGCAAGTACCATGTACGGCCTTGTATCAATAGTGGCATAGCAAGTTTCATACGATCTGAAACTAGAAAAAATCAGTATTATAATAAAACCTCGGTAAATAATGGTGTATGCGAAAATATAACCCAGGCCATGTATACTGTAGGCGATAACAAAGAATTGTTCACCTTGGTACCAAGCTACTTCTATTTATATAGCAAGGAAGCCTTTAACGATATGTATGGAGATCCTTTAGTTTACTATTTTGAGAAACCATATGCAAAATTTCTGTTTGGTTATTATTTTTACAAAGGATTCCCTATTTCCACTCGATTTCATCTGAACATGATGCGTATGAGGGAGAGCGGTTTAGCAGACAAGAACCTTCGAGATCACTACTTCTTGCGTAGTATAAAATATAGTTATTCATCAAAAGAATTTGAATCAAGGTTCGTTTTTCCGTGGTTCATTTACTTAGTAGGTTGTTTGTTAGCTATTATAAGTTTTTTTATAGAAGTTACTAATAAACATTTTAAGCGACATCGTTTTGGCCATAATATAGGAGGCTAATACACACAAAGTCACCTGAAATTTTAAAATGTGAAAATATAATACTCTAATTTCTTGGTTAGTGGCTGTTGTGTGACCGGTGAACGATGAATCTACTGGAAACCCTTGCAGATGACACTGCTTTCCTGTTGGTTTATAGATGCACTGAATTAGGGCACTCCTTCACCTTCTTCTTCCTTGTACACATCTTCAGACGATTTTACTTATTTTTCCTTTCCTTTTATTAACAAACGTTTTAATCTGGCACACATACACACACCCACCCAGACGCACCCTCACACACATACATGTACACGCACACTTTTACATGAGAATCTTAACCTATGCCTAGACGTTACTTATGTATTATAGGACTCTGAAACGGTTTACCAACAGTCGATTGGTACAGGACCTTTGGTCAACATTATCTTTAAACCATAAACTTTTCGTCTAATGGACTTTTCATCCACGAACGTTTCGACAGCATTACTCTACGTCAGTGAATGCTTAACCAACAGAATGTTTTGACCAGTAACTTTCACCCAAAGAACATTTGGCCCATGGCCTGTTCCCCAAGAGAACAGTACGTCAGTGAGCGTTAAGGATCCAACTTTTCGGACTAGTGGTTCTGGCGTTCTGGCTCTGTTGGGGTCACAGTTCTAACCTAACCTAACCCTGAAGCGCCGGCACCACTAGTGCGGAAAGTTGGATTTCGATAGGAAGATTTTAAGTGGCTGGGCACACATTTGCCATTAACGAAAGTAATGTTTTTTTAACAACTGTTCATGTTTGATTACAATTGCAGTATTATTTTCTTTTGTAATTTAAATTAAATTATGAATATTAGTTTATTTAGGTATACATTGTGGTTTTAATTTTAGACAGTACCTACACCTCATCAACCTATCTAAAATTTATGGTTGCATTGCATTGCACTAATGCCATAAATATTAAAAAGACATTGGTGCGTGCCGGGGTTCGAACCTACGACCTGTGACTTGGTAGTCCAACGGTCACATCCCTTTTTTTTTTTTACGTGCGGAAATCCGCATAATCTCGATGACCGGATAACCCCAGGGTTGCCGGCGGACTTTGGCCGCCAACGCGGCCTCGCCTGGTGGGGTCGGGTTCTATCCCGCTTCGGTGAGTTGGCAGGTGTGTGTAGGGCACACACGACACGCCTCCGCCACGGCCTGCTTCTGTAAGGACGGCAAGTCGGTCAACTGCCGTCCTCAGGCCCCGATCATGGAGGTCGGTAGTCCCGGGCGTAGATGAGTCTGCGGCGTCCTCGCCGCAGACTGCGAAACTCGAGGGGCAGGGTTCTCTCCCGCTCCCTCTCCGCCGTCTCTTTCGCGAGCATTACCTGCTCGAAGAAAGAGGCGGCGGCGTGCCACTTGCTACCGAGAGAACGTCCACGCCCAGGACCGCAACGAGATCCCGGCGTTGACTCGCCCACGCAGGGCACTCCACAAACGTGTGAAGCGCCGTATCTTCGCCAGGATCCTCGCAGTGCTGGCACTGCGGCGCTGTCTCCCGGTGGATGCGTCACAGATACTTACCGAAACACCCGTGTCCGGTAACCATCTGGCACATCCGGTAGGAGAGGTCCCCATGGTCCCTCTCCAACCACTCCTTCATGATCGGTCTCACCGCCGCAATGGTGGATTCCCCCCACCTTGGGTGCTCAAGTCGCACCCTCCATGTCTCCATGAGTTCCTGGCGGAGCAGATCAGCAGTCCTGATTTCTCGGGACTCTGGCCTATGGCCCCGCTCCAGCGCCTCCTTTCACGGTCATATCCCTAGGCTATTATTGCTTGTAGAGATTACTTAACTCTCACTGACGTACCGTTCTCTTGGGGTATAGTCCATGGGCCAATTGTTCTTAAAAGGTGAAAAGTTATTGGTCAAAACATTCTGTTGGTTAAGCATTCACTGATATAGAGTAATGCTCGCGAAACGTTCCTGGATGAAAAGTCCATTGGACGAAAAGTTTATGGTTTAAAGATAATGTTGACCAACGGTTCATGGACGAATCGACTGTTGGTAAACCGTTTCAGAGTGGTATTATAGTTGTGAAATAGATAAATATTATTGCTAATCAGACTGTGGGACTACAAAATTTAGTAGATAGTGCTCAGTACTTCCGATTGAAAATGTGCTGGTAGCCTAAGATATAGGATCTTAATTAGTTTGGGCACAATTTCCACATATAAAACTTATGTGTTATTAAGTCAGCTGTAATTATGTAGGTAAATTATTAGTGTGGTGAGAAAATAAATAAGATGTTATTATATTTTCCTTTTTATTTCATAATACATATACATTACATATTCGTAACATTCCCAGCCAGTTATGCAAATATACTAAATAAAAAGAATAAAAAAAACAGTGTCGGCATTGGACAGAAGGACCAAGCTTACTGAGAAGCTTGACAGAGAGGACAATACGCACCGTGTTAAGGAGTACCGCCTTCTGTATCTACCTTATTTTAATTTCTGGGAGGTTATTAATATATATATAGCTGCTCGTGCTGATTCACTGACTGACTCACTCACTCACTCCTTGATCACCTCTCCTGAACAATTTTGTATGAAAAATTTTTTTTCACTGATGGTTTCGTATAGAGGATAAAAATTCATTCGGAGCAAAAATATGGAGAGAGCTGATGATTGAGGATTTCGGAGACGGGTGAAGAGCACGCTAAAGGTAAGAACTCTCAGTCAGAAATATGGAGATAGATGATGATCGAGGGTTCGGAAGATGGGTGAGGAGCATGGCCAGGGTATTAAAGATAGGTGAGGGCTGCTCAAACAAAAAATACTCGGAACCGCATCCAATTGGCAGGGAGATGAAAATAAATCCAAAATGGCGGATTCAAGAAGGCGTCAACACAAATGTCATGGGTCTCTCTCAGAAAGTATTAAAGATGGATGAATTGTGTCAACACAAATGTCATGGGTCTCTCTCAGAAAGTATTAAAGATGGATGAATTGTGTTTCGGCTCACCTCTGCTGTAATTTTTTTTCCCTGATGCTTTCGTATAAAGGACGAAAATTCATTCGGAGGAAAAATATGGAGGGAGCTGATGATTGAGGATTTTGGAGACGGGTGAAGAGCACGGCCAAGGTATTGAAGAGAGGTAGGGGGTGCTCAAATAAAAACCACTCTGAATGTCATCCATTGCCAGTGAGCTAAAAATATAACCAAAATGGCAGATTCTAGATGGCGCCCATACAAATTTCGACAGCGTCTATCTCACAAAGTATAATAGAAGATAGAAGAGAGGTTTTTTGGCAAAAGATGATCAGGACCTAGAGGTCTCGATGAATAGAAAAAAAATTCAAATGGCGAAATTTATTTTTCCATACAAAATATAAGGCGAATATTGAAGAGACAAATGTGCAAGACTTTGATATGCTTTTAACCGACTTCCAATAAAGAGGTGGTTCTCAAAACGGCCCGTTTATTTTCAATGTATATACACCGATTATTTCGAGGTTTCTGGACCGATTTGCAAAGTTTTTTTTTAAATAAACAGTAGAAGTTTTCGTCTTGGTCCCATAAAAAATTCTGGATTCAACTCCTTAATCCTGATGCTGAAAGTTTACTGCCCGCCTAGGCCCTAGGTTATCAAGATTCAGAAAGAGTTCATAGTGAATTAATATTATAGGTACCAAGCAACGGGGGTGTGTGTTGGGTAACCTCCTCGAGTGTCGCTCCGATTCCGATCCCGCTGCAGTCCGGGGGGAACGGAATCGGAGCGGCCGGTACACCCTGGGCGGCGGTCAATGGCTTCCCCTTAACCCCTTCATAGGGTTGGCATTGATCGTCGGCCAATACCCAACGTGGCGGGAACACATCGCTCTCCGTACTCCTCTGCTTTCAGAGGAGACAGGATGAGCGATGCTGTTAGTGGTGAGATGGCCCAGAAAAAAAGGTACCAAGCAACGACTTCATGGTTAGATTTCAAGTCCCAACTCCTCAACCCTGATAATGCAGTGTAAAGCTGCACTCACATTACCACTCACTCACTCACTGACACAATTGTCCTCCTAGAAGGAGTAATGGGGGATATGGATGATGTATGGGAAAAATTTAGAGAGAGCTGAGGTGACTGTGGGAAAAATCCTGTCAAAAAATTCAAGATGGCGGCCAACATGGTGGTCGTTTCTCCGCCATCTTTGATGACATGGCAACATGGGTGTAATTTTTGAGTAAATCGAGGCTTCTGATTTTGAATTTTTGAGAAAAAAGTTGAAAAATCCAAGATGGCGGAGCGCTTTTTTCATTTGAAATTTAGCAATTTTCAGACCCTACTACAAAAAAAAAGTTCGTTTTATGAATGTTGCAATTTCGATTTATTTTTTATTTTGTAGTATTGCCAGTATCAACAAAAAAAAAGAAATCAGAAAAAAAACAAGATGGCGGACGCTCGGGGAGTAACTTTGTAAAACGATGAAATTACTATGAAAATAAATCTATTTTTGAGACAGTTGGCAACACCGGAGCATTTTGAGTTGTATGGGTCGGTCGTGTGGGTCTTTAAGATGTGTCGCCAGATTGAAACATTTACCCGATTTTTCGGGAAATTTTCGAGATTTTCCCGAAATACCTGAAACATGGAATTAATGATATTTTTAAATCAAATTTCATATGGCAGGATAGTTTGGATCCTCTTTAATGACATTTGACTATTTTCATCTCTTGTAACTGGCAGCACCAAGAAATAGTCCAACTTTTTATTTGTGGGTAGAGCGGAGTTTGAAACGATAGTTTGTTTACGAAAATTGTAATATCAAAAATTTTATTATACAGTATTGTTGCCAGTATCCTGTTGTATTTTTATAGTTTCACACTTGGTTCGAAATTCAAGATGGCGTTGGCACTGGCCACTGATTCAATCACGGACAGAATTGTTCCCTTAGAAGGAGTAATGGGGGGACTAGATGATGTACGGGAAAAGTACGGGTGACCTGAGTATGGGAAAAATCCGAAATGTCAAAAAATTCAAGATGGCGGCTAACATATCCACTATGTTAGCCGCCATCTTGAATTTCCGCCATCTTTAATGTCATGGCGACATGGGTGTCATTTTCGAGTAAATCGGGGGTTCTGATTTTGAATTTTTGAAAAAAAAAGTTAAGAAAATCCAAGATGGCGGACCAATTTTTACTTTCGAGCGTCCGGAGGGCGGAAAGAAAGTTAAAATTGTATTTCATTTTACGGGAGCGCTACACATAACACTCGCGAGCTGCTTGCAGCTCGCGCACCGCACAAAATACTAGTAAAAATATATTCTTCTTACCTAGCCTATTTCAGTCGGACACCTTCGTATCAGATTGTTATTTTTGATGGTGATATACATCACACACACATACACTTTAAGAGCTGATATACAAACAAATAATATGCCCCATAAATTTAAGCAACTTAAATTAGAATAACAGCCTGAAAATGATAACTACCTAGGATTTAAACAGTATGCTGATAAATAATGTGTAAAAGTATACTATATACCTGTATAGTATACAGGTATAGTATACTTTTATTTATTTGTATCTATCCATACAAATAAATAAAATTGAAGTGTCTGTTTGTAATATTAAAGTTACAGATTTTTAATGATTGCACATGAATATATACACGATACTTATAACAAAAATACAATTTTAAAATCTGTCTGTCTTTCTGTCTGTTTGACAGATGCAATCTTTGGAACGGCTGGGCCAATTTTATGTGACCTTCACTGGCAGATAGATAATGTATAAGGCGTAACATGGCCTAATTTAATTTTTAGGAAAATAATTAGGGATCTGCGCAAAAAATTAAAACCCACAGAATTGTGAATAAAATCTGATTTACTCTGGAACGGCTGGGCCGATTTTGACGGGACTTTCACTGGCAGATAGGTAATATAGGCATACGTAACATAGGCTACTTTTATTTTAGAAAAAATAGGGTTCCGCGCAAAAGCACTACAACCCTAAAAAGGGGTTGGGTCTAGAAAGCGCTGCGTAGAATGTCGTAGAATATTTATTTTTATATTTTATGAAGTTCAGTGTGATATATTCCATCGTTTAACGAATTACCATAAATGGAAACCGACATAGAACGAAACAAAAAAAAATCCTTAAAAAATCATCCACATCCGCATAGTCGTCACGGCAAATAGAGCAATGTGCCCCTCCGTAGAACTCGTGGAACTCGCGTCATCGTCACTGTGACGCTTCCCATATTTTTGTTATAACAAAGTCATCTTTGCTGTACCTTTTTTTTTTCGTGCGGAAATCCCTTCGGATACCCCCACACCAGCGGGGGCGGTTATGTCGGGCTTGAACCGACTAAAACCGCGTGCCGTCTCGGGTCTACAGACGACGGGGTGTAAGGTTACCCATAAAGCATATCCCTCGCACCCCGACTGACCCTGGGCCATCTCCGGTTTCGAGATGGCCCCCTCGGGTTTGGGAACCACGGTGTCCCCGTCTTGCCCCGGTTTGGGGGAGGGGCGCTACTCGCCCCACCATCCCGGCCTGCTTCTGCTGGGGTGACAGGTGGCCTCGCCCGCCACCCCCACCTGCGCTCATGGAGGACGGAGGTCGGTAAGCGACCTCCGGCGCCTGAGTCGCCTGCGACGCGCGGCGAGCAAGTTGCGGGCTCGGCGGGCCGGGAGAGTTTTAAATCTCTCCCGGGCACGCTCCGCCATCTCCTTCGCGAGCATTACATGCTCGCAGAAGGAGGTGATCTTTGCTGTACCTGATGAACTATTTTGATCTGACCTTAATTAAGTTTCGAAACTAATTCATAATGAACTACATAGATGGCTCAGCAAATTTTTGTTTCGCGTTTCACGATCATTGATTTTTAAGATTTGTCGCAACTTTTAAGTGGTTTTTTTTTCGGAAATCGCTAAGGTTATCCCCCTCCCCTCACCGCCGGCCCGAGGGGGTGGTTATGTTGAACTCGAACCGACCAAAACCTGACGCCGTCTTAATGTCGAGGTGCAAGGAGACATACACAAAATAAATTCAGCTGATGAAGTAACCAATTTCACTTGATTCTAAGGCGGAACAACGCATTTCGGGTACATATATTCTAGTAATAAAACGTGATTTTTAATGGAACCATATATTGAATACATTTCGTGATAAAACAATTTTATAAGGATAACATTCTTTGTTTTCTAATCTTTGAAGTTATATACTTACCCACTTAAAGCCCTTTTCTTATTATTTCCATTAAAAAGGTCATAAGAGCTGCCACAAGTCCTGGAATGCAGACACACCATGGAAGCAAAATGTAAGTTTCGATTTTTTTTTGCGGAAATTGTTTTTTTAAGCGTTGTCTGTAAAAATGGTCTTCCATCCGTCTACGTCCTAATCCACTTTCTCTTACCCTCAATGCATTTAGTTGTAGACTTTCAGTAAGGGGGAAGCCCTTATAGAAATAGAAACCGTATGCATACGTCGTGAAAGGTTTGTCAAAAAAGTAAACCAATGGATTTCCCCACTTGTCACTGTAATTTGCTATATTGTATTCATATTCAAAACTTGCGATAAGTGTGTACACATTCTTATTTATACTGGCTATATTTAAAGCCTTTGTTGAAGATTTGCAGTCTTCGTCCCTGATAAAAATGCGTTTGTCCCCTGTATTTTTTTCACTGCCTATATAAGATTCAAATGCGTAGCTGAAACAAGGTACGAGGTCATATTTATTAATATCTTGTTCACTAGAGATTTGGTACTCCGTGATTGGATGTGTGATAAAACTAAAGAGAATAGATTGGTAGAACGTATTAATCAGATAGGCGAACCACATCCATGTTATTAATACGTATTTCATTGACATGCGAGTGTGAATATCCCGCCCATGTAATAGCAAATTATCAAAGAGTCGCAAAATGACACCACTGACATCTGAAGAGTGGAGCAGAAGTAAAACAATAACTGTGTATACTAAAAGGGCCACCAGTAACAAGACCCAAACCTCTAACTGAAATTCTAGATAAATGTATTTCCAGGCGGGAACTAAAGATGCGCTTTTTACTATGAATACCAGCTCCACGCTGTAATCGTGGTAACCGGTAAGGTAGGTAAATGCTTCAGCTCGAGGTGCTAACATCATCATGCCCCCAAATATAATATCACATTCGTTCTTTTGTAACATGTTCAAAGAACCAATAGCTGTCATATTAGGTGCTACCATTGACATTTGATCTTTAGCAATGTTGTAGTTAAAACTGACTGTAAATTGTTCTTTTTTGCCCAGTAATGTGATGAAATATTCTTCTACTCCCAATAAAGATTTTCTTTTCTTCTCGTCCGTTGTCCTCGAAGGTTCTAGTGCGAAAGGTGGTCTATGTGCAATTGATGCTCTGAAACTACAATTTCTAAGTCCAGTGACTAGTTTGTTCGGATATAGATTATTAGTTACTTGTGAGCACCGCCCGAACTTGGTGATGGTATCATAGTACCTGCCACAAGCAAAGTTGTCGAACGGATTGTAAGTGTAGAGATGCGCATCTTCAGTACCGTTCACTATTAGTACGTTATTAACATGTTGTATCAGCAGCTCATTGAATATAAATTTAAGTTCAATATCTAGTAGAGACTCGATGATGATCAAAAACCGTGCATTCGGGTTCCATGCCGGCTCTCGTATCAGATAATGAAAGTATTTAGAAAAATCAGTTACATTTGTTGATGTTACCAAATATTCGATATTTGGGACAAACATCTGATGAGTTGTAAATCTGGATATTAATGTAAAGTTGTTGGTTGAATGAATCGCTTTCAGCAGAACGTCATCATGAGTTTGTATATTGACGAAAGTGAGCTCGGCTTTTTCGGATAAATATTTGTTTAGAATGCCAATAACACACTGGATTAATTGTTGGTGGTTGTCCTGATGTGGTGGATTCAGTAATAGACATTGTCCTTTCACAATTAATAGAAAAGTCACTAAAAATGTTACCAACATACTGTAGTCTGTAAATATTTATGATTATTCAACATTAATAACCAGTTGTTAACAGTGCAATACCATTAAAGAAATGTTACTTAGCTAATGGTTGAAAATGGAGAAAGCATTAGATCAATCGTGAGTGTGTTGTCAGGTTACATTGATAATTAGTCTCTTAGGTGAAATATCTGGATAGAGCATGGCATTATTAACTAAATGTAAACAAAATTATATTTTTTTTCTTACACAAAGGTTTATTATTTTCTACAGCATTTTATAACAATAACAACAACTGAACAATATCAAAAAAGCTTGTATATATGACAACTACTTAACATGACGTCTGACTTGACCTTTTCTGGTATATGATTTTGGCAAAACCTTACTGGCGAAAATAGATGCAACTGTCATAAAACCACTAAAATCGTGGCTTGGACTACCGCATTCTGCTGATCCCTCTGCTCTATAGGGATCAAAATAATTTTGGGATGAAATTAAAGAAACCATCGGAGCTCTATAAACCCCTTAGAGTTACCAAAGTCCACATCTTAGGTAAATCCCAAGATGACACAGTCAGGGCACTCCCGAAAGATAAGAACGCGTCCGAGCTTGAATCTAGACGCATATTCCATAAACGATTTATGATAGTAGCATATTTACTCGATGGTTTCAAACTAATTTAATGTCATCCGCATGCTTCATAGATACCTACTTAAAAAATTCAAATGGATGCGTTCATTTGTAGTCAGTTGAATTCGACTAAGTACATTCATAGGCCACTACAGATGAACAGATGAAACTATTCAAAACGTGTTAAAAATATTCATAAATTGTTATAACTTCATATTGTTGACTAAGGCTGGATTTACCAACAACAGGAGGCGGTAGAAAACGTGTATAAAAATCATGAATTTGGTTTGGATAAGCTACAAAAATATTAATCGAGATCATCTTTTCCTAAGCATAGAATACTTGTAACATAATCCCGAAGGGGATATTTATTTATTATATTTATATTATAACTATCTCGAAACCGTAGATGGCCCTGGGTCAGTCGGGGTGTGAGGGAAATGCCTTATGGGCCAACTTACACCCTGGCGTCTGAAGACCTGAGACGGCGTGCGGCTTTAGTCGGTTCAAGCTGCTGGCCGTTGGGGGGGGGGGGGTATCTGAGGGGGAATTTCCACACGAAAAAAAATATGAACATTTGATAGTATATTTGTATGTTATTAAATATAGGTTAGTAATTTAGATGAAAAATCGTATCCCAGTTCGGGAGTGTGCTGGGTTAGGGTAGAGAAGTAGTTCACCCGGGCGTCTCAAGACCTGAGACGGTGTGCGGTTTTAGTTGGTTAGACATAACCTCCTCCGCTGGCCGGCGGGGGCTATCCGAGGGGATTACCGCAAAAAGAAAAAAATTGAATATGAAGAGTTGAGAATGTTATAGTGAAATTAACCTACAATAGAAAGTAATAAATTTTGAAAAAGACATTTATTAGTCGCTCTGTACAAGTTTACACGTAAATTTAGTAACATACATTGATGTCCGTTGACAGTATTACAGATATTAACCATATTACACTCCGGGATTCCAAAGATATGGAGGAAAATGACATATTGCACCGATCCCAAATGACAAGGGCAGGTGGATAGACAGACCAGAATTACATTGACTAATTGTCCTGCCTTGCCTAACTCACCATAATTACTTTGGGGTGCGATAATAAAATCAATAACCGTCATTAGTTTTGATGTATGTAATAATAAACTAAATCACAAAAAAATCGAAGTGGATCGTGGGATATGGCACGATAACAATGATTGATTACAGTGGGCACTTAATATATGTACATATATGTAACATGTAATACATATCTATACTATTATAATTGAGCTGAGTGAGACGAAGTCGAGCGAAAGCTCCTCATACCAGACTTCAGGATTTTCTTTGTCACAGGTCTTCTCCTAAACTACTAATCCAAACAGAACCAAATTTGGCATGATTAAAGAGGTCAATCAGAGGAAGGTTTATGGATATATTTTGAAAAAATTAATGCTACCACAGAGGAATGATCACCGATAAAAAAAATCCTGATGGAATTACATAATAACCACTCGAGACACTGTGACCAAACTTTACACGCTCGGAAAGCATATCCAGCGTTGTGACTTTCAAAAAGAATTTTCAGAATCGGACTTGCCACGGAGGAATGATCACTGTTCAAAATTTTTAAAATCTGATTCACGATGTCTCACTCAGCTCAACATTGCAAGCAGCGATTCGCCTTGCAGACCTAATATTATAAAGCTGAATAGTTTGTTTGTTTGGTTGAACGCACTTATCTGCGGAACTACAAGTACGAATTGAAAAATTATCTATCGAGGAAGGTCATAGGCTATAAAGTATCACGTTACTGCCCAGGGGAGCGGAGCAGTAATCATATAAATGTTAACAAATCGGGTGAATTTCCATACGTTATTGCAAAACTAATGCATGTATGGGTGAAATAGGTGTCACAGGGGATCAAAGTATGTCAAAGTGTGACATACTCGTATAGGTATTACGTGTATAATAGGTCTTTACTTTCATGAGTTCGTTATTTCTGTAATTTAATAGCTATTTCCATTATTTATATTTTGTTTGAAAGTTGATTTCAAGATTTTACAACTCTGTATTAAATTTTGTTTCTATTGGCCGTTTGATAAATTAATTCGATCTTCAAAAACAGTACTTCCTAAATGCTATCCATTTTGATTATAAATTTCGTTTTTTTTTTTTTTATACCACTAAAGTGGCAGACAAGCACACGGCCCACCTAATGGGAAGCGGTTACCGCGGCCTATGGACGTGTGCAACACCAGTGGCATCACACACGCACTGCCGACCCTGTAAAGGAAAGGGGATGGGAAAGGAGTTTGGGAGGGGATGGGAAAGGAGTTTGGGAGGAGATGGGAAAGGAGTTTGGGCTCCGGCACTCTGGACTTACCAAACGGAACGCAACAGTTCAAATACTGTTACTTGGCGTCGATATTCTGTGAGAGGGTGGTGCTTCCCCGGTCGAGTCGGCCCATTCATGCAACGGCCAAAATGATTGTTGCTTGACTCTACCACTCCGATAATTCGTATTACTTAACAGCTGTCACTTTTCAAAAATGTAATAAATTTTGCTGTTTCTTAGCTTAATGTTGTCTCATTCATACACAAAAAAAATCATACAATTTGGATTTTTCATTCCTAAAAAAAATGCAAAAATGTTAGTACTGAAAATTGGGTTTCCTCCAATTTCTTCAAGAAATCTAGTGGAACGGAAATCACACAGTGATTGTCAAACTTCGGGCCTGACTTAGATATTTTTGTTGCAGTATTTTTATTCAAAATTACAGACCTTAGGCTTTATGATCTAAGGCTTTATGCATAATATTCGACGCGTTTATATTTCAGTTTCTTTCAGAGTCTGGTTGTTTTATGTAAATATACAATATACGTATTGTCATTGTCACTCAAATGTCAAAGTCAAATACGCGTTACTCTGATCTCTGAACTCGAAAGAAACTCACTTGTAAAAGATTTTTAGGGACAATTTGTATGGTAGGTTTAAAAAAAAAAAAAAAAAAAATTCGGATAAGTGGTTATTGAGTTATTGCGTAAACAGACATCCAGACATCCAGACATCTAGACATCCAGACCAACAGACAGACCGACACAAAATTTTTTTTTGCTTAATTAGACTTAGAATCATCTGAAACGTCGAGAAAAGTGATAAAAAGTGGGTGTTAGATTTTGATTTTTTTTTGCGTGATTTTAAGACTTCGGTGTCCACCTGGTTGGTGGCCCGAAGTAAAACGGCAATTTCATATGTAACGACCTAATATGTGCAATATAGTATATAATTTCAACTGAAGATTTAAGTTTAATATTTTAACATTATTGTTCACTTTTAACTTTATCTTTTAACGTCCGTTTGTTCCGCCCTCCTGCCACCCGCCCTCGTTTCGCTTACGTTTCTGTGAGTTTTATTCACTCAATCATCATAATCTACACATAATGTATATCCTATGTCCATCAGGGATAATGTACCTTTCAAATGGTAAAAGTATTTTTTAAATAAGTGCAGTAGTTTCGAAGATTACCCCAATCATTTAAATAAACCCACAAAACTCTCTCTATGTAATATTAGTATGGATAAGAAATATGGTATTCTGTATACATCTGTACAATACAGCATTTATAAGTGTCGATAATACCTAACATGGTCAAACACAGCACGATGTACAATTCTACCAGGTTGTTTAATAAGCTACCATTAGAGGTCTTCTATATAAAAAAGAGTTCCATAGGGAGTTAAAAGTGTTCCTATTGAAAGGGTGCTACTACTCAATCGATGATTTGTAGGTAACATTTTTCTTTTTCTTTGACAATTTTTAATTTATGTTTGACATTTTGGTTTATTTTGATTTCTTTTTGGTATATTATTTGGCATTTGGACTTGATTAATGACAATTCGACGTGAGTAATTTATAATTTGACTTGAATAGATATTGACATGTATAAATCTGACTTTATGTACTAATTTATCACTACTACGTTTTAAGCGCAAATTTCTATTAATATAATGCGATGTAAATCTTTGTAACTACTTAACTGATATTAATGAATTTAGAATGAACTAGCTTTTAGCTGGGGCTTTGCTAGCGTGGATTTTGTTTCCGATTCCCATGGAAAACTATTCCAGGAATAAAAATTGTTCCTATGTGTTATATGTACCAAATTTCAGATAGATCCGTTCAGCCATTTGTGCGTGAGAGAGTAACAAACATTCATACATCCATACTCACAAACTTTCGCGTTTATAATATTAATAGGATTGTATCTTATTATATAGCCTTTTTTACATTTTGAAATGAATGATTAATAATGTGTTTCCTATTGTCTCAAAACTGACGCTAGCGGGGTGCAACAGAGTTCTAATTGTTCTAAATACCGCATAAATAAAAAATGTCCGCGATAAAGGGTCTCCGTGGCCGCTACTCGTAATTTCATAAATCCTGAAGTTATTGGTTACCTAAAACACTAGTCATTAATCAACACTACAACCGTCTACTAGGTCACATCTACCACTTGATTCCTAGGTCACTGTTAAAGTATCATAAAACTATTTTCGATTCATCCTCAGACATACTAATTAGTGTACAGTGAGCCACATCCCTATTCCTCCCATTTTGCTGTTTCCGTTTCCGACTACCGGTGCGTGTGCGCTAAAATCAAGCGAAGAGTAAAAAACTTAACGCACTTCCGTTCGAGCACACCAAGAAGCTAGGCGTGCGGACGCCGTAAAACATCAAACTCATTTTCAACTCAGAAAAACAGTAATTATCAGGATCTAGATTCGAACATATAACAAAGGGACGTCCCAGAAAACATATAATCAAAGCAGAAAACATAATATTGTGCAGTGAGTGAGAACGCGCCAGTTGAAGACCTTTCATCACCGCGCCGGTAAGTACTTAACCTTTCCATCTTCCAGAAATCCTCACTGTACACAAATTTAAGTAGCCATTGCCTGTGGATGAACAGTTATCGAAGGGAATCACGTAACAAACCAATTCAGTCACAATTCTACATCTCGAAATCGAAGTTCACGCCCTGAGTAGTATATATACAGAATCCTCACTTCAATAGTTAGGACCTCGGCCCATCGGCCCCCATCACCTTGTTTGGTCGAAGGATCCTCCCTTTGTGTTGGAGGAGCATCACACCTCGTTCTTACACAGTAACATATTCTATACTTAGGTCTATGCTCGGGTGCCTTATATATGGCCTGCTGTCACAAGAAGGTGAGGCATGCCGAAAACAAACTATTTGATTTCTCTCTTTAGGAGTGTGCGGGAGAGAAATGGACAGTTTTCATTGATTGTTTGCTGGCTTGCTGGCTGTCCTGCCTGCCAACATCAGACTACCTTTGTGATATTTTACAGACCACTTCTATAAAGCACTCATCGGAATTAAAATGAAATCCGCTGGTTCAAACTAAAGTGGAACTTTTTATTAGCTGCAGTAAAATGACGTTTAGTGGGCTACCGCTTTTTGAAGAAAAATTAATAGAGATGTAGAAGTGAGTAAATGAATCATTTAATAAATGAATGATCAGTTTGGTTTTGTTTAAGAGATTTAATATTAAGATGTAATGTTTTTTTTTATTCTATTATTATTACTATAGTAAAGGATTGATCTTTTTCAGTGGAAGTTGTAATGTAGGTATCTATACATTTAGTTTATAGTTGTTCCTATATCAGTGATGTCGACCGCCATCTCAGTCAGTCAATAAATGTGTACCGTGCGAACTACTCGGTTGTTTTCTATTTACCTCCCAAATATCACAATGGCGACGAGGATGAATAAATTCGGTGAATTCGATACGAAGACCGGGAATTGGCAGTCGTACTGTGAAAGATTGGAAATGCAATTTTTAGTGAATGAAGTAAAAGATTAACTCAAAATACCGACGTTAATAGCTCATATGGGAGAAGTGGCATATGAATTATTAGTTAATTTATGTAGTCCGCGGAAACCGTCGACTTTGACCTTTATCGAGGCGGTGAAAGTTATGCGGGAACATTTACAGCCAAGTCCATCTATTTTGGCGGAACGCTATAAATTTCGACAAAGGCGACAACAAACGGAAGAAAAAATATGTTTATTGGATTATGTGGCGGAACTGAAAAAGTTAACGCGGTATTGTGAGTTCGGTGCAAGCTTGGACGCCAACTTGAGAGACCAATTTGTGTGCGGTATACGGAGCGAGATGATTAGGCAACGTTTCTTCGCGGAGGGAAACATACAATTTGTTAAAGCAGTATCATTGGCGATCGCTTTAGAGGCGGCAGAGCGGGATGCAGCCGCTGTAGATGGCCGCGGTGACGGCAGCGGGTCGGCGACGGCGTCCGCTACGAGTATAGTCGGGAAGACACTAGAAGGTTCGGCAACGAATACATCATCGAGACGAAGTTCAAATATGTTTGATCAATCGGGAGAGGTACACCGCATGCAGGTTGGCGGTTGCGGCGCATGCGGAGACTACCGACATAACAAAATGGAGTGTAAATTTGCGAAGTATCAATCTAGCAGATGCAAGGAAGTTGGATATTTGCGTCAGATGTGTCAGGAGAATGGGAGTGTGGGTCAGGGGAGCCACACGCAATTTCGTACTGCGACCCGAGGGGGCGTGAAACGAGGAGGCGGCGGAGCCAAACCTAATAGTTTCCATGGTACCAGCCGCAACAACGGGCAAACGAGAAAAGCATGGTCAGGGTTACATACACAAACGATGCACACCTGGGAGGCGGATAGCGGTGAGCACACGGAAGAAGATGCGGGGGTGGTGAAATGGTATTATTTATATCGCCACGATGGCGAAACAACGCTGAGAATTTTTACCTCACATCTGTTAACAATACAAATACCATTCATACAACATAAAAAATTATTAGTCTTCACGGCGTATTTGAAATAAATAAATATTGACACGTGTTAATTATTGCAAAATGAACTCTATGGACGTCTACATTATCTCATTGGTTAATAAGTAATTAAGGGTTTTAAGAACCAAATAAGATGTAATTTGATTTCTTTGTCAAGCTTTGATACGAGACTGTTGGTTAGTAAACGGACGCGTTTACCAAATTTTGCACGATTGAATGTCGCTATGCTTTGCCTGACAATGAGTTTGTATTACGTAGATTGAGAGTTAAGTGTTAAGCGTGGCATGTTGCATGGAAGGATAGTAATTTAAGGTTAATGGTGTGTATATAATTAAAATATGCTTAATTTGAACTAGTTAAGATGTTTGGTTTAAAATAATATTGGCATGCTATTTTAAGTACAAGAAAGGTCTAATGCGTAGGTCATTTCTCAAAAAAAATACTACCTGATACCCAAGCGACGAGGAGGCGTGTGACGTCACTAGGATCCGCCAAGCGGGGAGTCAGTGGAATATAAAAACTGATTTCGAACGGGGACATGGGATAGTTTTCGTTGTAGCTGTTTGAAGTGCACACGCGCTGTTAAAATAGTTGGTAATTTCGTTGGCTGTGTTATGCTAATATAATTGGTGATTCTTTTGACGAGTTGTGCATACTAGACAGTGACAAATGATAACGCTCTTTGGATTGAATATCTAAAGATTCCTATATTTTATAAATACCTTTCTCTATATAAACCCAATCTCCTGAAACGTGGCAAAAAAGAACTTGTAGGTATAATAAGCCTTAAATTCTGGGATTGAGTCTGATTTCGGAAGCGTTTCAAACACCTATTTCCTATGATCTAGGATCCGTGGAATAGTTTTAGGGGTTTTCTCAAGCTATTCCATTCCTTATCCTTAGTTTAGTTCGCATTGTTATTCCCTTTCACACAATTCGCATAAATTCACACATGTCAAATCAAACACACCTGCTGTCTTTGGTACGGGACAGTAGACCGAGGTAAACATTAGGGCCATTTGAGTCTAGAATTATTTAGGTTAATCTGTCGAGGCGGATTAATAGGACTCGTAGGTAACATCATACTAAGTACGTTTATTTAAGTGATAACTAACCGAAGTGAAGTGTTACGTAAATTATATCGCGTTAAGTCTTTGTTTACAAGATAATTATCATAAATAACTGAATCAATCGAACGGCAAATCCATTGTGTTTTAATTAAAGTAACCGTGAATTTTATAGTAAAGTTGTGGATAAATACGTTATTCAATAATTAAAAATAGATATATCGAAAATAGTTCCAGAACATTGTCTGAATAAATCGTGATAGTTTGTTATATAACTTTAAATATATTACTAAATAATATAATTGAAGGTTTCTGGTAAATTTCTACTATTTTATAGTATATTGGTTTGAATAGCAAGATAAAGAACTGTTGTCTGAATTTATATTAAATTACGTTTGGAAGTTATTTAAATGATTACGTGAAATATCATTATCATTATAACATTTTATCTAGGCACTGTAATCAAATAATTAAGTGCATTATAACACGGCTGAATACATCATTCGAGAATTAGAGCAAGTATAAATAATTATTCCGTTATCGGTTATAGAACATTGATTTGAATGGTCAGAAGTTGACGAGTAATATATTAGAGTAAATTATCTAAGTGGCTGATTATTCATCTAACATTTGCAATATATCGAGTAACACATGGAAATAGTATCAGTAATACAAAGAGATGGTCGTTGGTGAACTCAATTAATATTCGACTTGTAAAGTGCAAAGAACACATAAGAGACGGCGTGTGGTTTTAGTAGGTTCATTCAGAGACATCTGAAATATCATTATTTGCACACAGTTTTCTAACGAGAGAGAGTATTTTAGTCGAATACAGCAATAAATAAATATATGTGTTACAATCAGCTCACTTAATAGATAATTTAAATACAATTTTAGCTCCTGGAACCATTTGGGTTTTCAGTTTGAGCAAGTTATCAGTGTGTAGCATTTCTGGGGTCTGCCTGAAATCCATAAATTATATTTACAAGCTAAAACAGATGAACTCATGTCAAATCAGTATTTATACCAGTCTCGAACGAAACCTACATTGGAATGCAGGCAAACCTAGATATGTGAGGCGATTTACGACGGGTCGGTTAAACTTGTAATGGTATTAATTAGTGAATACTAATATAAAAAAAAGAAGAATACTATTATACGTTTAGCGTTAGTGGAGGTACTGATAACAGAATTAAATTACTCTTGAGAGAGAGGAGGAGAAAATATGTTGATTTAATATCAACCAAAAAAAATATATATATGAGCTCACGACAAAACATATGAAATATAAAAAAATACAGGCCATTATCATATAATCTGGATCCAGAAAACCTCAGTTACCTGGTAGATACAATCTACGACCGTAAATGATAACTTGACATTTAAATCAATATCGTATATAGAAACTAGATTTTATGCAGATAGAGTTCATTTTATTTCAACAAAACTCAAAAGATTAGAACATTAGTTAATATATAATATAAACCGAAGGTTAAATTAACTCAGTGAGGAGAATAATCACGGCGTACATTATTTAAAATAAATCGGTTAGGAATTTAATTTCACAGTTTAGTTTTATGTTTAGTTAGGTTTAGACGATTACAGCCAAGCTAGTGACGAAGATAGCCTTAAGGGCCATTTCCCGTTACAGTGGAAGAACCAGTGTATCAGATGTCAAGCCGTTATCGGCCGGTGAGCTTGAAAATTTAATAAATAATATATTACTGCCGATGGAAATTGACACAGGGTCTCCGTTATCGTGTATTTCCAATCATACCTATCAACAATATTTCTGTGAGCTGCCCCTATTACCGAGTAATTTATCAGTAAAATTTTACAATGGGAGTAAAGTTCAGCCGGCGGGGTATTTGGAGGTAGAAGTAACTTATAAGAATCGGAAAAAGAAATTAGATTTGTATGTCTTTAAAACAGGAAATACTACACTATTAGGCAAACAATGGTTATCAGAATTGAATATTAGTGTCCCTCCACTAACTATAAATAATGTAAGTGTTACAAAAGGCATAAGTGTTGAACAAAATAATAAAATGTTATGTAATATTTTGTCTAGGTACAGTGAGCTAGGGGTGTGTGTTGGGTAACCTCCTCGAGTGTCGCTCCGATTCCGATCCCGCTGCAGTCCGGGGGGAACGTAATCGGAGTGGCCGGTACACCCTGGGCGGCGGTCAATGGCTTCCCCTTCACCCCTTCATAGGGTTGGCATTGATCGTCGGCCAATACCCAACGTGGCGGGAACACATCGCTCTCCGTACTCCTCTGCTTTCAGAGGAGACAGGATGAGCGATGCTGTTAGTGGTGAGATGGCCCAGGGTCAGCCGGGGTGCGAGGGATATGCTCTATGGGTAACCTTACACCCCGGCGTCTGAAGACCCGAGACGGCGTGCGGTTTTAGTCGGTGCAAGCCCGACATAACCGCCCCCGCTGGTCGGCGGGGGGGTATCCGAAGGGATTTCCGCACGATAAAAAATTATGCTTATGTGCTGATTATAAAGTCACGTTGAATCGTAAGTTGAGGGTTGATATAAATACCGTGCCAAAAATAGAGAATTTACTTACTCAATTAAGTGGTAGTAGGTATTTTACAAATAATAATAATAATAATAATAATAATCTTTATTTCCCAGAATATGGTCGGTTACAGGTGTTGGGGTTATTTATTAGGTACAGCATATTCTGCCACTTGTGGCGTGCAAATCTTAAATATTGAACACATAATTTATAATACTAAAAAGTCTCATCTTTGACATGCAATAAATCTACGCGGTTGGATTTAACGACATTATATCATAGGGCTTATTCTAATTCGTCAAAATTGTAATTTAATTTATTAATATTATATTGTAGGATCAAGGAATTATCAGAGTACTCTAATGTCAAAATATGTATTGTTACTCGAATGTCTAAAAGATAGAATTTATACATTTAAAAATTTGTCTTCTAAATATTCATTTATGTGGTAATAGTTTTTATCACATAAAATTTTACGAAGCTCGTTGCAGAACAAGCTTATGGGTAATTTTTTAAGACTACCAGGTAGGTGATTATATATTTTAATACACATGCAGTATACATTACTACTACTTACATTATAACTAGATTTATCACTCGCATATAATCAAATATTATTAGATGAGTCAAACATTTTGACGGTTATTAATACACATAAAGGGCTGTTTAGGTACAACCGGTTAGTGTATGGCATCGCTTCGAGTCCTGGCATTTTTCAAAGAATAATGACTCAGTTATTCGATAAGGTACCCAATGTTACAGTATTCTTGGATGATATTTTAATTTCGGGAAATTCTAGAGACGTTCATTTAGAAACAATAGACAGAGTGCTTAAAATTTTACAAAGAAAGGGTTTAAAAATAAAAAGGGAAAATGTGATTTTATGAGTAGTGAAGTTAAATACTTAGATTAAGATCGGAAAAAGAGAACATCTAGGACGGGACTTGAACCCGCGACCAGTCCTAGATGTTCTCTTTTTCCGATCTTAATCTTTAGAAAAAAAAAAGTAAGCATACAAAATGCTTAAAAATTTAATTGAATTAAATACTTAGGTTTTATAATTAGCAGAGAGGGGGTGAGGGTAGACCCGATAAAATTCAGCCGATTATTAGACTTACCGCTCCAACTAATGTATCCGAATTAAAATCGTTTCTAGGTATGGTGAACTTGAGGGGGCCATCTCGAAACCGGAGATGGCCCAGGGTCAGTCGGGGTGCGAGGGATATGCTCTATGGGCAACCTTACACCCCGGCGTCTGTCGACCCGAGACGGCGTGCGGTTTTAGCGGGGGGGGTATCCGAAGGGATTTCCGCACGAAAAAAAAAGAAAAAGGTATGGTGAACTTTGCTTCGGCGGGATCAATTAGAAGGTTAAAACATTTGCTACCGATCACCACAAAAATTGCGCTTGCAAATTCCCTGCTCCTGCCTATTTTGGACTATGCGGATGTCAGCTACTTGGATCTGACGGAGAACCAGCTTGACAAACTTGAACGTCTTCAAAACCTATGTATTAGATTTATATATGGTCTACGCAAGTTTGATCATGTATCACAGTTCCGTACTCAGCTACAGTGGTTACCCATTAGGTTGCGTCGGAACTTGCATATCCTCTCCCTGCTATACAACATCCTGTTCAACCCTTCAACACCCTTCTACTTAAAAGAGCGCTTTCAGTTCCTTTCCGATTCGCATGAAAAGTGTTTGAGATCATCGGCAAGATTAGTCCTAAGAATGCCAAGGCATTCTACGGGCTTCTTCGATAACTCTTTCTCAGTTACAGCTGTACGCCTGTGGAATGAACTGCCAGTGGAAATGAGACGAGCTCAGACATTAGTGAAGTTTAAAGGAATGGTCAAGGAACACTATTTGTCCAATGTGTCACTTGTAGCATAGAATAATTAAATTATAAGTATCTTTTCATCGTATCTGTGTATGTATGTATTTTTTAAGTATAATTATGTATTTTAAGTATGTGTATTTTTAGTTATGGATATATATTCAAGTAGATATGTATTTATATGGGTATTTATGTAAGTATGTATGTGATGTAACTATTTAATTAAACGCCAACAGCTACCAAATACTCCAACCAACGTACATTTCCATCCAAAGGTTGCCTGGAAGAGATTGCGTAAAGCAATAAGGCCGCCCTTTGTACTTATCCTGTCTTCTTAATTTCTGTATAAAAATATTGTAATTTGGCGTACAATAAAGTATAAAATAAAATAAAATAAAACTTCTATGGAAAATTTATTAAGTAAATACTTATGTTTTTATTTATCATCTTTTCATGAGTTGCTGAAAAAGGGTAAACACTGCGTATGGCACCAGTCACATGCGCAGGCATTAATTAGGGTAAAGACTTTATTAACTAGCTCCGAAGTGTTAGCACACTATGACGAGTCCCTGGCCCGTGACCGTCACGTCCGACGCGAGCTCTCGCGGCATCGGTGCCGTGCTGGCGCAGCGGCAGCCAGACGGCTGCGAGCGGCCGGTCGCGTACGCATCGCGGACGCTCACACAGGCGGAATATCATTATAGTCAGACACATAAAGAGGCATTAGCTAAAGTTTTTGCAGTGAAAAAATTTCATCAATATTTATATGGTAGACCATTTCTTTTAAAAACAGATCATAAACATTTGGTTAGTATATTTGGGGCAGAATTAGGCATTCCAAGTATGACTGCCAGTAGATTACAGAGATGGGCGTTAATACTATCGGCTTACGATTTTAAAATTGAATATGTAAATACAAACTCGAACACGGCGGACGCATTGACTCGGTTAGTGGAAAGGTATAAAGCCACTAGTGAGACGGGTGGGGACATAGTTCCGGAGCAGACGTACTTACATTTTGCGTCGGAGGCTTTGTTTCTCAAGCACGACGATATTCGAAATGAGACCAAGAGAGACTCAATATTGTCGCGGATATTAAGCTATGTTAGTTATGGGTGGCCTAGAGAAGTTGAGATAAAAGAACTTAAACCTTATGCAAATAGGCGTAGCGAAATATATTGCGAGTTAGGGTGTCTCATGTGGGGGCATAGATTAATAGTGCCTAAGGCTTGTCAAGGTCGGGTGTTGGAGGAGCTGCATGATACACATATGGGTATAATCAAAACAAAATGTATAGCTAGAAGTTATGTATGGTGGCCTGGCATTGACGAAATGTTAGAAAGTCTGTGTCGAAATTGTGTAGTTTGCGCTGAATTGGCTGAGGCGCCCGTGCATCACGCACCCCAGTTATGGCCATGGCCATCTCGACCATGGACTAGGGTACATGTGGATTTTCTAGGGCCCATTCAGGGACACAAGTACTTGATAATGGTTGATGCGACTTCTAATTGGATTGAACCATGTCCGGTCACTTTAACTACAGCTAAAGCTATAATTTGCAAAATTAGAGAATTTTGGTCACGGTTTGGAATACCGAAACAGTTAGTCTCCGACAACGGTCCCCCTTTTGGTAGTGAAGAATTCAACTCTTTCTTAGAAAATAACGGCGTAGAACACATCTTCTCGGCCCCATACCACCCAGCTTCTAATGGTTTAGCGGAAAATGCTGTTGAACAGTGTAAAAAAGTAATAAAAATAGCTATTATTCAAAACGTGGATGTACATCTGGCTCTTCAGCTCTTCTTATTAATTTATAGAACCACTGAACATAGTACAACTAAAGAAACACCGTCCCAAATATTACAAGGCAGAGCTTTAAGGACTAGGTTAGACCGACTAAAGCCAGCGCGGGAAAAGCAGGTAGTTAACGCACAACAACAAAAAAGACGCTGGGCAGGCGGAACGCACCGCGTTCTTAGCGCGGGGGACGAGGTGTGGTGCCGGGTGTACCAAGGGTTAAAAAGATGGGTAAGTGGTGTGGTTAGTGAACGCATTAGTTCCACAGATTATCAAATACAATTAGTAGATGACACTCTGATACATAGGCATATCGATCAAGTCAGATTAAGAAATAAATCCAAACCATCTCTGTCAAATGACACTATAATCAGCACAAAAGATGAGTCACCAAAGAGTAGCCGGCATTTAAGTAGTACATTAGTTTTTCCTACTGTACGCATACCAGGTAGGGATATACCCTCCGAGTTGTGCCCAGGCGGTGGTGTGGAAGGTTCGGTGAGGGGTAGGGAGAAACGCTTAGACAACAGGAAAGGACTACACCAGTTTCCTCAAAACAGTTGGTGTGTCCATCCGACACGGTAGCCTCGACCGCTGGTGATGCTCGCCCTAGTAGGAGTAAAAAGCAACCAGAAAGATACGGGTTCAGCTAGGTTACAGTATAGTGTTGTAGGTATTGTTGTTGTAAAGTGTAAAGGTTGCTATGATAGGTTCATGTAATGTATCTATATTAAATTATAAGTATGTCAGATTCAAGGATGTCTATTTATAATACTCTTAGAGAGAATAATTAAGAATCAAACGAACTTACCTAGTGAAGTTTGATATCTGATTATACGAGTCTCTTGACCGAAGATGATTACAGTTTACATGCAGCAGTACGCCAGTTCATGCTGTCCAATCACACTTTTAAAGTTATATAAATAGAAATATTTAGTTCTATTTTCAAAAATAAAAGTTGTTTTATTGACTCCTCCCCTACCACAGCGCACCCCGCCAACGCCATCTTGGATGTTGCTTGCGTTCGTCATTCTTCAGACAATTTTTTTTTTTGATAGGTCTAAGGGTTTTTAGGGAGGGTTGGGAGTGTAATCATCTTCGGTCAAGAGACTCGTATAATCCGATATCAAACTTCACTAGGTAAGTTCGTTTGATTCTTAATTATACTTCGTATCTCTCCCGAAGATGATTACAGTTTACATGCAGATGTTTAGAGCATCAAAAATAGGGAAACAAAAAGGAGTGAAAGAGCATACTCATCTAAGTAATGCGTCTGCAAATTCTGTTTCTGCTTGATTGGATACATTTTTATTATAATATTTTAAAAATACATGGGAAGATTCAGTCCAACCTGCCGCTTTCCTTATAATTTCCAGGTTAATTTCCAGCCTGCTCTGTACGCAGCCGACATCGAGGCATGTCTAGTGCTATGAGCGATATACGTATTTATGTCTATGCCACTTTTTTCTAATATTGATTTTACCCAATGAGATAATTTTTGAGGGCCTACTCTTTTGTGTGGTTTTTGATGGCTAATAAAAATGCATTCCTCTTGACGTCGTAAGCCAGAAGTAGTATCGATATAGTGTTTAATAGCTAACGCTGGGCACGTTGCAGGGTTTTCTATGATGTATGGTAATGTAATTAATGGTTGATAGCTGCCAGTTAGTCGTAAGGTTTTTATTAAATCTTCAACTTTGATAACAATTTTTCCAGGATGTAAAGAGAATTTATTTTATTTTATTAAGCTTAAAGTCTGTAAGTATTCTTTGTGCAGATGCTAACGCTAATAGAGTAATAGTTTTTTGTGACAAGTCTTTTAATGCAATTTTTTCATTAAGGGGTGTTGATAGATAATTTAGGACTACATTAGGATTTCATGTAGAATTATACTTTGGTGCTGGTAGTCTTATACGGCATATACCTTTGAAAAATGTTTTATGTAATCATTACAAGTAACCTCTTGCCCTAGTAATATTGACAAGTCGGAGCGGTGACTGTTGAGTGTACTATAGCTAGCACCGGAATTAAACTAATTGTGTAGTGTTTGAATCGCAATAGTCTAGCCCGTTGTCTTTACAGAATAGCCACCATGAGTTTAAAGAAGTGTTATACTGATTTAGTGTATTTTGAGAAAATGAGGCCATCGTTATATCAAGAGATGGACTGGGTATCCCCCGTTACTTCGAAGTATAATACTTCTGAATTAAATAAATTTAACCAGACAGGGTCCCAGGGCTGTGTGGGTCAGTATGGTGTCACTACTATTCCGTCTGCCTCGTCATGTTTGATCTTATGTAAGACTTTTGCAATGATATTAAACGGTGGAAAGGCATAGAATTTTAGATGTTCCCAATTGATAGTGAAGGCATCAACGGTTTCAAAGTTGGGATCAAGTTTCCATGAGGCATATCTATGGCATTTGTGGTTTTGAATACTTGCAAATAAGTCAAATTCTGGGGTACCAAAAACCCGTGTTATTTGTGAGAATGCGTAGTTTGCTAGTTCCCATTCGGTATCTAAATTGCAAGCCTGACGGGATACAAGGTCTGCGATTCGATTGCTCTTGGACTGGATATATGATGCAAATAGATGTATATTACGTGCTTCACACCATTGCCATATGGCCCGTGCAATATTGTTGAAGTGGGTGAATTGTATACGACCCATTTTATTAATATATGCTATTGCTGTAGTATTGTCTATTTCAAGTAAAATATTGCAATTTTTAACATGTTACGCAAATATCTTAAGGCCGTAAAAGGCTGCTAAGAGTTCGAGATTATTTATGTGTGTAGATCGTTGAGAGTGGTCCCAGTGTCCATGAGCGGTCTGGTCGTTACAAACTATGCCCCAACCTGTGTTTGAGGCGTCACTGAATATTTCAACGCTATAGTCTTTTGTTTGAAATGAACAAGACGATGAGTCAATATGGTCTATCCACCATATAATGTCATTTTTCAGAACATTGGGTATAGTCATATTCTTATTAAAATTAGGTATTCGAAGAGTTAGTGCCAACCACTTTTCTCTTTCTAACAGTTTTGTGTATACCCAACCATATTTAAAGGCGGAGCATGCCGACATCAAAACACCTAGAAATCGGGCGAGTTCCCTTATTTCACTTCGTTCACTTTTTTGTATTTAGCATTCTGTTAGACAATAATTTTATACGGCTTTTCTTTTCGTCAGGCAGGGTCATACACATATTTTTTTGTGTTAAATATAAAGCCCAGAAATAAACATTTCCTTTTTGGGCACGTTTCACATTTATCATCATTTAATAAGAAACCTAGCTTAAGTAGTAAAGCTCTGGTTGTATCGACGTTATTCTTGTAATTGTTGAATGAATTACCAATACACAGAAAATCATCTATAAAATTGACTGATAAGTGGCCCAATAAGCGTAAATGTTGTAGCACAGGTTATAGTAATTTTGTAAATACATAAGGTGCCGTACAAAGGATAAATGGGAGAACATTGAATTGAAATAATTTCGAATTCCATGTAAAGCGAAGGTATTTTCTGTCACTTTCTGCAATTGACACTAAAAAATACGCGTCCTTGATATCTACTGTCGCCATGTAGTTGTTTTGATAAATCAGCTTTACAGCTGTTCGTTAATCTTCCATTTTGAAATGTTGTACGTCAATGAATTTATTGAGATTTTTTAGGTTGAGGATAAAACGATGTTTTCCATTTGGTTTTTGGTGATTTTACACCATTCATCAAAGTAATACTTGAGTCTGCCGGCATTAGCTGCATTGGTACTATAGTATACCTGTGAAGAAGTAGTCAGCCACGTCGAGTTGAGTAATAGGTGGTCCGCGGGTGCGTCGTCGCTGGCGCCCGGCGTGGGTTGCGCGGCGGCGGCGGCGGTGGTGCGCGCCGAGCTTGTCTGGGGTACACTCGCGGCTCGGCGACTGGTGCCCGCGGTGCCCCCCGTGCGTTTAAAGCCCTGGTGTGTCGAGACGTCATATCGCAATATACCTTACTATATAGTGTAGGTATGTGGTTATGGGAGCTTTTGCGATCACACGATGAAACGTTGGGTAGGGTAAGTGCACCAGTGAATGAACACCCACCGGTGAATGAACAAAAGAGAGTTTTTTCATAAAATTAAGAAAAATAAATATTTCTACCAGACATTGTATTTGTTTTAGGATTGGCCATATTATCTAACGTGTACTGGTCACGCTAACATTGCTTTGTTATACATAGTTTCAAAATGGCCACTGTTTAAAGTGCACGTGTTGTGCTGTGTTACGTTTTTATATGAGCCAGAAGTTAGAACTCAGGTAAGACAGATAATTTTGATATTCATGTTGTACATGTTACATGCGAGTCTGAGAAATTAAATGTTCCAAATAAGATATATCGATAGTTATTTTACTGGATAGAAAGCAATTTGTTTGTAATTTCATGAGTTTTAACAATATAAAAGCATGTTCGAGGACTGGATCATGAAAGTGCAATTAATTTAGTGAATGAACGGGGGTTCATTCATTAGGTATAGTCTGTTTTAGGGCACGCCGCAATAGCGGCGGTAAGGCCCATCATGGAGGATTGGCTGGAGAGGCGACACGGAAGCCTCTCCTACCGACTGACGCAGGTGATCTCAGGGAAGGGGTGCTTCGGGGACCACCTGCATCGGATCAGGAAGGAGCCAACGCCTGAGTGTCATCACTGCGACGCGAGCGAGGACTCAGGGCTGCACACGCTGGCGGACTGCCCGGCGTGGGAGGCGCCGAGGCGTGACCTCGTGGCAGCCATCGGGGTGGGAGTCCTCTCGCTCGGCAGTATGATTGCGGCAATGGTGCGGAGCGCGAGCGCGTGGGCCGCCGCCGCCTCCTTCTGCGAGCATGTAATGCTCGCGAAGGAGGTGGCGGAGCGCGCCCGGGAGAGACTTAGAACTCTCCCGGACCGCCGAGCCCGCAACTTGCTCGCCGCGCGTCGCAGGCAACTCAGGCGCCGGAGGTCGCTTAACGACCTCCGTCCTCCATGAGCGCAGGCCTGGGGGTGGCGGGTGAGGCCACCTGTCACCCCAGCAGAAGCAGGCCGGGACGGTGGGGCGACTGGCGCCCCTCCCCCAAACCGGGGCAAGACGGGGACAACGTGGTTCCCAAACCCGAGGGGGCCATCTCGAAACCGGAGATGGCCCAGGGTCAGTCGGGGTGCGAGAGATATGCTCTATGGGCAACCTTACACTCCGGCGTCTGTAGACCCGAGACGGCGTGCGGTTTTAGTCGGTTCAAGCCCGACATAACCGCCCCCGCTGGCACGCGGGGGGGTATCCGAAGGGATTTCCGCACGATAAAAAAAAAAAAAAAAAAAAAAGGTATAGTCTGTTTTGTTACTTTTAGCTAATTTTGATTCTTAATGTTATGGGAATTAGTTCATTTTGTGTAGGAAGGCTTATTAAAGGATTGTGAAACTTTTGGCCAGTGTTCGAACAACTATGTTCATTTACTAGTTTTCCAAAAACCAATGAATGAACTACAGAAATAATCATGTGTTCATATACTGGTTATTTGAAACCAATGAATGAACTGTGTTATGTTTTATGTTAATTTCAAGCAATTATCGGATTATTATATTCATTTTAGTACCTAATAGCTAGAAAAATCATTTATTTTCTCAATTTTCATTATAGTTTTCCCTCATATCTGAAGCTCTGCCACCTAGGCTGTATGGGTTACCAAAGATCTATAAGCCTTCAGTACCGCTCCGGCCCATCGTGAGCGCTATTGGCTCACCCACTCATCCAGTCTCGAAGTATCTCACCGGACTGCTTCAACAACATGTCGGACAGAAGGACGGAAGGACATCGCAGAATTGTTCGAGTTCGTGTTGACGACTTCATACTTCCAGTGGAACAATACGTTCTATGAACAAGTTGAGGGTTTAGCCATGGATCCTGTAGTTGCGAACTTCTACATGGAATTCTTCGAAGAAGCCGCTCTTGAACGAGCGCCCAAGAAGCCTAAGGTCTGGTTCCGCTACGTGGACGATACCTTTGTGGTTTGGAGTCATGGAGACACGGAGCTGACTAAGTTCCTGAATCACCTGAACAGCATCCATCCTAACATCCAGTTCACCATAGAAGTAGAGAAGAACGGAGACCTGCCATTTCTCGATGTCCTGGTATCCAAAAAAGGAGGATGACAGCCTTGGTCACCGGGTCTATCGAAAACCTACACACACAGACCGTTACTTACACAAGGACTCCAACCACCAATCCCTGCCCCTCTAGGGAAGGCCTTTTTGCCATACATTCATGGTACAACGGATCGTATCGGGAGACTGTTAGTAGCTTACAACATTAAGCCTATTTTCAAGCCCACGACGCAGTTACGTAATCTTCACCGTTCAGTCAAGGACCCTCGTGACCCACTATCTTCAGCTGCAGTTTACCGAATCCCCTGCTCGTGTGGCTCGGTATACGTGAGCACTACTCAAAGAAGCGTCAAGACTCGCCTTTCGGAACATGAACGAAATTGCAGCCTCAGCCACTTCGACAAGTCAGCGGTTGCAGAACACACCCAGGAGGATGGTAATCATACCATCAATTTTCAGAACACGAAGATTCTAGCCACCACTTCACATTTCTTCCCACGGCTATGTCGAGAAGTCATCGAAATATTCAAGCATCCCAACAATTTTAATAGAAAAAACGAAGGTTTTCATCTCCAAAAAGATTGGTACCCACCACTGAAAGCCGCGCGTCATCACAATTCAAACATGACGAAGCCACCACCGTCCCCGGTATCGGGAGGCCACACCCCCTTACTTAGCCTCGACCAATCAGGATCGAGCGCATCGGTTGCGCAGCTCTCAACCAATCAGGAATGATCACGTCGTTTCCCTCTCCAACTGCGCCTATAAATACGCCAGTGACTCGGGCCTCTACATCAGTCGCAGCGAGTTTGCCGCCGAGGAAGGTTCTCCGCACTCGACGGTGTCCCGACCTGTACCAGTATATTCCGGATCAGTATATTCTGTAGAATATACCGCTTCTGGGCTGTTTTGCCGGTTTGAAAGGCCGTGAAAGCCTTAAGATTTATATTCCTTTATATAATTAGGTGTAGACAATTTGCTTTACAGTATTCTTTATGTTGGTTAATTATCTCTTTCTTTATAACTAATGATGATTCCTGACTGGAGTAAGTGATATTTTAGACTGATATATGTTGATTGCTCTGTGATTTATATAACTGTGATTATAATGAGTCTAGGTTCAAATAAAACTTATTTTCTGATTCAACTGCTTTTCCTTTTACGATATTTCCTTATGATACTATAAGCCATTTTACACCACCACTGGGCTTCTATACATCAATTTCATCCCTCAGCCACTTAGCTATATTCACTGTGATATTAAAAAAAAAACATGAATTAGAAAAAACGATTTCCTCGATTACTAAATGAGCTAGATTTGGATAAGAGTCTAATGTTCATTAACTGGAGTTTTATGTGTTCATACACTGGATTTTGGGGTTCATTTACTGGTGATTTCGGGTATTTTTACATAAAATGTGAAATATCTTATTAACTATACATATTAATGTCATATTATCCATGTAATTTCAATCTTGAATAAATTTTGAATATCAAACAATAGCAACATTATGGATTAGCCGACCTGATATAGATGCAAATATTTTTTAAAGTTCAAAATTGTCTTAAGGGTTCATTCATTGGAGCACTTACCCTATTCTGTGTTTCACCCACAATGTACTTCGTCGAGGTTACACTTATGGGTTGTTATAGTAGGTACCCACACACGATAAACGCCGAGGACCATAATGAATTTCATAAGAATATTAATTTCATCCATACATAGGGAAATCGAAGTCAGTACATTTTTTAGTGTACGTCAAGATTGCATTTTTGGTTGTCATAGTACTCACACGCGATAGACGGGGTAGCCAATGAATATTAGATCATTTTATGATAACTTTAATCATATACTGATAGTGATATCGTAATCAAATGCTTTGTTAATTTTACTTGAGCGCCTACACGCGCTATAGATACTTACGCAGGTTACATTTTATTTGGTTGTCATAGTACCCACACGCTATAAGCCGGGGTAACCCAATGAATATTAGATCATTTTATGACAATATTAATCATACACTGATAGTGATATCGTAATCAAATGAATTGTTAATTTTACTTGAGCGCCTACACGCGCTATAGATACTTACGCAGGTTACATTTTATTTGGTTGTCATAGTACCCACACGCTATAAGCCGGGGTAACCCAATGAATATTAGATCATTTTATGACAATATTAATCATACACTGATAGTGATATCGTAATCAAATGCATTGTTAATTTTACTTGAGCGCCTACACGTGCTATAGATACTTACGCAGGTTACATTTTATTTGGTTGTCATAGTACCCACACGCTATAAGCCGGGGTAACCCAATGAATATTAGATAATTTATGACAATATTAATCATACACTGATAGTGATATCGTAATCAAATGCATTGTTAATTTAACTTGAGCTATTCAAACACGATGTATGTAGGTACATAGGAATTACATTTTTGATGGTAACATATCGGAATATTGCAACCATAATTTCTTTGTGACGGTGTTTGTGAAAAAATCTGAGCTAACTTTTTACGAAAGAATAGGATTTTAAAATATTTACCTTGAAATTCTAGATCACTTGTTAAGTTTAGTTGTGAGTGTACAGGGGACACCTCTGCCTGTGCCTCTGCCTCCGATGACGATGGAGAAATTTGTCTCCGTTTCCTAGCGAGTCTTTTTACTTTCTTGAGAAGTTTTTCGATGTTTTCACTATCATCCCTGCTGGGACGTTTCCTTTTGCCCATGATGGCGCGTAGTTACACTTATTTTAACTAGAAGCTGATTTTTGTTGTGATTTGGACGTCACAAAATCGCGTAATGCGAACGCAAGCACCATCCAAGATGGCGTTGGCGGGGCGCGCTGTGGTAGGGGAGGAGTCCATAAAACAACTTTTATTTTTGAATATAGAACTAAATATTTCTATTTTTATAACTTTAAAAGTGTGATTGGACAGCATGAACTGGCGTACTTCTGCATGTCAACTGTAATCATCTTCGGGAGAGATACGAAGTATAATAACCTTTGATTATATATATAATCAAAGATAAAAACATAGACATTCATTACATTACATTGACATTGATATTTCTTGTGCATGATGAAATAATATTATTAAATAACTTATTGTTTGTAAGTACCTACTTCTTTAGTTTTAAATTCTAAAGTCTAGTTTTAATTAAGTAAGTAACTAAGCTTGTAAGCGTGTTAAGTTAAGCTAGTAAATAAGGGTGGAGGTGTAATGTAGGTATCTATACATTTAGTTTATAGTTGTTCCTATATCAGTGATGTCGACCGCCATCTCAGTCAGTCAATAAATGTGTACCGTGCGGACTACTTGGTTGTTTTCTATTTACCTCCCAAATATCACAGAAGTATAGGACACTTACGGACAGTACAATACTTCGACATGTAGCGAACTTCGAAAACACATAGATCAACAAGTCATTGCTTCGACAGACAATTATTAGACAGTCCGTAAGTCAGTATAGGGCCGTACATCCAAAATGAAACAAAAATGTCTTAACAATGTTATATAATCAATTATTTTCGGAATCACTATCGCTGTCGCTTTCGGTCACACTAATGACCAATCTGTCTGTCACTTCATCTATGATATGATCGAGGTGGCACATTTTGTCTTCCTCTTTTATAGTGTGAGACACACAGTCACTCCACTTAGTCGGGGTCACTTTGTTGATTCCTTCTTGGAATAAAGTTTTCACTACTTGCATTTTATACGTTTTATTATTGTTTGCGACGTGCCCCTTTACCTGAGCCCAAACCAACTTGATGGGGTTCAATTTACAGTGATAAGGGGGCAGTCTTAAAAGCCTTTAACCTTTTTGTGCAGCCATCTCGTCCACGGCATATTTCTCAGTATGATTTTGTTGTTTCACAATATCTATAAGAGTGGCCTGCACCATATTTGGTTCAAATGTAATATTTTTAGTGGTTAGCCACTCTTGAATTCGTGCTTTCGTCCACGACATCTTCAGGATGTTTCGATCTTCCTAGAGTGATAGGGCGCGTTGTCCATTACGACTACTGCATTCGGCTTGAGTTTAGGTAGACTGCCGGCGAACCACTCCTCGAAACACTCTGCGTTGAATTCATCATGGTAATCTTCGGTACCTTTCTTTGCTTCAAACATAAGAAGTCAGTCGTCCAGGAAGCCTTGTTCTCCGCCTATGTGACTGATTATGAGTCGTTTGCCCTTTCGTGTGGGATTTTTTAATCCTGTAGTTAGGCCGTCTAAAAATGCCTGCCGAGAAGATTTTATACTTCCATCACTCCAGGTTTTTTTGTAGTATGACCTGAAAAGAATAAAAAAGAATCATAAGTTTTGACAGCTAAATAAAAGGGAAACAAACATAGGAAACTAAGAGTTGAAACTTACCAGCGTTGACCCAGGTCTCGTCTTGATAATATATGTATCTTCCCTCCCTACGATATTGTTTAATTAAACGCAGGTAGCGCTGGCGCCATGATATGATATCTTGTCTATCAATATGTACGCTCATGCGTGATCGAGTAGCGAATTTGAAATTAAGATGCTTCATTATTTTTTTCAATGTCTCTTTCGAGAAGTTGGCCAATTCTGAGTCATCATTTCCAACTTGCAGCACCTAAAAATTATTAAAGTTATTACCTAATTGGTTAAACTTCCACATGGGGTGGGAGAAAACATATTATAACGCATAATAATAAGATTAGTGATGACAGGTAAACTAACCTTTGCGATGGTGGGTACTTCATTTCAATGAAAGAACTGATGTACAATTCGTCTAATAGCGGTGAATGTGAAATCATCAAGTTTTTCTTTAAATGTAAGTTTTGGGCCAGGTTTTTCGGAAGGTTTTGGTGATTCGCAGTCGTTCTCCTTGTGCTCCTTTAAAACGGAATAAACAGTGCAGACGGATATTTTTTTTTTTTTTTTATTCTATTTTTTTTTTTTTAATTTTATTACCAAGACTTCAGCCTCCTTGTTGACGCATTCACTTGTTTTTGGAACTTCAATGTTTGATTCTGTAGATTTCACTTCAAACACATATTTGTAAACGTTTCTGACCCAAAGTTTCTCGGTTGCACTTAGAGCTACTCGTGGCCTTTTTTTCTTAGGAGATAAAAATGTATCTCCATCTTGTGATGTGCTCAACTGAGCATTCATGTCTTCGATGTAGCAAACAAAAAAAAGCTGACACGATTAACAAAAATAAGTAGGTAACGAAAAACAAACACAATGTAACAAAAATTTAACAATAATGATAACTAAAACAACTCGCATTAGACAAAGCAAAGTTAATCGTGCACTCAAAATAGAAGTTAGAAGCCAAATGAGCGAATGACGAATGAAATAAAATGGCGGACAAGCGTCATCGTAGCACCGTAACTAAAAACCAGTACCTACTTGAGATTTTATACAGCCTTTTATTTATATGAATAATAAATAGAATTAAGTATGATCATTATGAGTTAGTTATGGAACGATTAGATTTTCTGTGAACCTAATCACATCCCTATTGAAATTAGGCGGTCAATATTATTTTACAGAATGACATTTTGAAACGTCATTTTACTGCAGCTAATAAAAAGTTTTACTTCAGTTCATAGCATTATATTTTTCAGACAACCGTACGAAAACAAAAGAAGAATCATTACAATAAAAACCTAAAATTATATAAAAAAGGTTCGGTTCTGGATATGAAGCTCAAGTTTATTAGTATTTCTATAGGCTATCCTTTCGAGGGCTTACCCGGGGTGCCCGGCAATGGACACTTGGGGAGGACACCGTGTGGTTTTAGTCGGTCCGATGACACCGGACACTGATGGGGTAAAGCCCGTTGGGGTTTCCACATGCTAAAAAAAAGGCCCTACGCAGTATACCTGCCGAGGTTCTGACGTCTGCAAATCTTGTTATACCGTCACGGCCAGAAAAGAGGGCTGACAATCTCCCTTGAGGCCAGCCGCCTCTCGGGCGGTTTTCATCTGCCACCATAGCCGAGTCTCCCACTGCTAGAGATGGGATTTCGCCTTGTCCAGTTCTTGAGGACGAGGGTTGGAAGGTACACCCTTACCCTATGCTTCCATTCCACATTATGCTTCCAGAAATAGCACGTTAATCTGACTGCTTTGCGCCATCTACTTTTAGAACAGAGACCAGAGACGGTAAGAGTAGCAGGTATGGGACGTCCTGATGATGCGAGTAGTAAAAAATGGGTTGGTGTTATCGCCTATCAGAGTTTACGGCAACGTCGGTTATTGATCGTAAATTGACAAGTTTCTCTGCTTTCCATAGTAAGGTACGCAAAAGTTCATTGGTTGGAGCACGTTCTGCAAGTGTTGCCCGTAATGCCGTCTTTATACTTCTTACTAGCCGCTCCCGAGCTTCACCCATAAAAGTAGCTGATGGTGGTATGAAGTGCCAGTTGATCTATTCCATATAGGGCATGTAGTTCCTTGCTGGCGCCAACGAAGGCAGTTCCATTATCGGACCAAATTTTTGATGGAGTTCCTTGACGCGACACTAAGGGCTGAATCTGTCTACAAGCTGTCAACCAAGTCTAGGTGAACGGCGCAAACATCCAGGCAGGTGTATAGAGCAACATACTGCTTTTCCCTTCTTTGGTCGATGGATACTTGAATAGCCCGAAATTATCAAGGCTCATAAATGTAAAAGGGTGTTTGTGGTGGCACAGGCGAGCATCTGGAAGGTTATATGGCTGCAAACGTGGCGGTTGCTAGAGCCAACCAAGCAGGAGCTGCGTGTCATGGAGATGAATATGCTGCGGTGGATGTTTGGTGTCACGCGTAACGATTGCGTGTGAAACTCTCGCATCCGCGGCAGCCTTCATGTCCGTGACATCGCAGAATAAATGCAAGAGAGTCGCCTCCGCTGGTGCGGCCACATTCTGCGGTGACCGTCACACTACATGGGTAGCAAATGTTTGCAAATGCCATCTTCGCTGGGCCCCGGTAGGAAGGGTACACCCAAGAAGTGTTGGCTGGACGTCATAGCGTGCCAATGGTCTCACTATCATGGTTGCCCAAGACCTTGCGAAGTGGAGAAGTAAAAGTCGGAAAGCGGACCCCGGTGTCCGAGGTGACAACCTCTGATGCGGTCGGGACTAACGCTAGGATGATGATGAACGATCACTTTGCTCTTCAGTCACGAACTCTCGCAATGTACATCTAACTGCAATCAAAACTTAACAAAGCCCAATCTAGAGCAGTGAGTATCGCGATGGAATATTTTGCCGCCTTAACGCCTCATTCTAGATATTGTGGTATATTGAGTGCTCATTGGTTTCACATCATCATTACAAAACACATCGGCAATATCTGAAGTATATGAATATGTAATGACGCTATCCTCATTTCAACATAGTACTGGTTGCCGACAGCACATATTTATCCTTCAAATCTGCTGCAGCTGCGTGCTCATAGTTGGGACTGTACAATATTTAATGGTGACAGAATATACAACGATCATTCGATCAACAATCAACGTCACGTCACATAAAGGTTTAGCCGAACGAAGATTCAATCTGTGCAAAACCTTCAATACATCTATGACAAATTCGTCTCTTTTTAATTAATAATATGCCATCGACTGAAAGTGACATGAACTTGTTACAATGAATCATTTTAGATTCAACCGTCGCTGAAACTAACTTAGGCCTTGTTTTCTTAGGCCTTGTAGCATCAGCGACCGGATGCGCTTTATTCCTAATCCTTTTATTACCAGCATACGTTGCGGCTGAGGAAATAGGCGATTCGGGAACCTAGACTATAGGTCGCCTTCATTAGCTAAAATGGTTCCTATTTCCCACATAGGAAAACCTGAAACTATGTTACGAGAGGCATGTTCAATGCATTTGGCTCGATTGGTCGTTTTGGTCGATTTTTAGAAATTACTGCTTAAAATAGTTCAGGTAAAGCAAGATAGTGAGACTGATCACTAGATCAGTCTCACTATCTTGCTTGCTTTGAGTTACTAGACTCGGGTTGGTACCATAGTAATTACTCACGGGAGAAGGAACACATATATAGCACTAATTAAAATTAAAATGAAAACAGCTGGTTCATACTAGTGCATACAAATATATTTTTCAGACAACCGTAAGAAAACAACAGATAAATCATGACAATAAAAAACTAAAGTTACATAAAAAAGGTATTGGTAGCAATTCTGTTGCTGACATCACTAAACCAATTTTTCTCTAAAATTTTCTTATAATGGTGTTCGATATGACAGCACCAAAGGACAATGCCCATGTCAGTATGGAAAACGGTTGCATACTTTTTTTTGCTATGTCACTTATGTATAATCTACATTAAAAAGCCTGCATTAAGTATTATCTGAAATATAAAAGCATATTGTAACAGAACTTGGGATTATTGAGAAATTAAATGATTACAACGAGAAAAACAACAACAACAAGAAAATATTGTGACACTGACTGTTGAACTGACGTTTGAGTTTTCTTTTGGAATGTTTCAAGACAGGGATACCATGTATAAATTAAGAGAAAACTACTACTGAAGCATACATTATTTTACAACTTTAACTGATTATCAGTAATAAACTACGAATACCTACACGAAATATTAAGATTACATAACTGCAATATATTTGAATGTCAGATTGCGAATTACTATCACGTAATATTATTTAACCATTTTATTTTAAAAAGATTGGTATATTTGCATTCTACGACCAATCGTTTATTTTATATAATGGTAACAATTAAATTAAAATGGAAACGATTAGTCATTCAAGTTTTATATCTTTATAATTTAAATTCAAACCCCAAGTTCTATAGAAGCGATTTAGTGTTGAAAATTCATACTATAATCAATATTATTTTTTAACATTTGAAATATTGACGCGAACGTCTAAAAGCGCAACCAAGAATGGGCATTCTCCTTTGAATCTGACATCACCAAATTTTAAATATGAAAGTGTTACCGTTATTAAAAAAATCAGAATGAATGATAAAGAGTGAATTAATAAATTCTTTAAAAACTATATTCTTAGGTTTTTAGAATGCCGAAAAATGATTATTAATGCATATTATAGATCAAACAGTAAACAAACCGTATTTTTCTTAGTCATAGCGAAGTAAAAACGGTTTTATTCAGTTCACTAGCCTGGCAACCCGGTGTAAACCTCTGTGTTATCTACGCAACTAAACTATCTCTGGCTGGAATATGTGCAAGTCAATTTGACGTGACATGACACAATTGACATATCGGATCAGTTAAAAATTTGGCAAGGAAATAATTGCTTGATTTGAAATACATGAACAATTTAATATTTATATTAGGGAATTCCATTGAGCAGCTCGCCACCTGTATCTCTATTGCTGCCCTCTGTACAATCTCCTCAGGAGGTACAGCAGCCACAGCTGCCTCAGTCTGGTGTCTCGGCAGAAGCTGGCCCCATTCGCCATCGAATTGTGCCGAGACGCCGCATCTTGCCTAGGCCTTTACGACCTCCTGCCTATGAAAACTTTGTGAATGCCCTGCATGAAAGCAATAGCACCTTACAAGAAACTATTCGACATAGTGTTGATGTGATTGCTGCTGCATTGAGAGACAGCAGTGCTGCTACACTACATGCTGCTGAGATCTTAGCAGCAGCAATCACTTCAGCACGTGTTTCAAGCCATAGCAATAACATTAACCAAAAATAAAGTAGGACCAACTTTATTATAGGTTAGTGTTATTTTGGTAGTTCTTGTATTTTTTGTAAACCGCTATTGCTTTCTTGCAAGGGCATACGTAAGAAGCTCGTTTGATTTCTTGCCTAATACTTTATTTTTGTCTCTTTGTTGATTACATGGTTAATAAATCAAAAATAGCTTTAAGTAAAACATAATTTTTGGTGATTATATGTATAAAAAATAGCTTTATTTAAAACTAATTATATGTTTTAAATTAAAATTTCTTTCAATTAATTCTGCCCGAATTTGTCTGTGAAAAAGATTAGGACTTTAACAGACATAGATACCGCTAGAATAGTTTATTTCAGTTATTTCCATAGTATTATGAGCTACGGCATTCTCCTTTGGGGTAATGCCGCAGATTTAAATACAATCTTTGTATTGCAAAAGCGGGCTGTGCGGGCAATTTATAAGTTGGGCCCAAGAGTCTCCCTCCGAGAAAAGTTCAAAGATATAAATATTCTAACTGTAGTGTCTCAATATATTTTTGAAAATCTTTTGTATAAAGATTTAGATCGGAAAAAGAGAACATCTAGGACGGGACTTGAACCCGCGACCAGTCCCTTACAGGGGGAATGCTCTGACCAACTGAGCCACCTAGACACGTCCCAGATATTCGAAATTCTCCGATACATTATTACGTCTTAAGGCGACGTTGGAGCCATCTACCGTAATTCTTGCGAACTACGGAAACAATGAACAACTTTACAGTCATTTTTAAACATTGTTTTTTGATGACTCCGCCTAATTAATTCAATTAAATTTTTAAGCATTTTGTATGCTTACTTTTTTCTAAAGATTTAGATCGGAAAAAGAGAACATCTAGGACGGGACTTGAACCCGCGACCAGTCCCTTACAGGGGGAATGCTCTGACCAACTGAGCCACCTAGACACGTCCCAGATATTCGAACTGGGACGTGTCTAGGTGGCTGTTAGAAGAAATATTTCCAATTTTTTAAGGCTTTGTGATATACATATAGTAAATACTAGACATAAAAACAATCTTGTGGTTTGTAATAGTCGACTCCACAAGATAAGTAATTCCTTTCAGGGTAACTGTATACGCTTCTACAACAAGCTTCCTAGTAAAATGAAGAATCTACCTCTTCATAAATTTAAACGACAAAGTAAAAGTAAACTCTGCCAAAAAGGTTATTATAAAATTCAAGACTATTTAGATGACAAACAAGCTTGCATATGAACTGTTTGCTCTCTATGCTTTTTTTTTTTTACGTGCGGAAATCCCTTCGGATACCCCCCCGCTGGCCAGCGGGGGTGGTTATGTCGTGTCTCGACTAAAACCGCACGGTGTCCTCCCCAAGTGTCCGTTGCCGGGCACCCCGGGTAAGCCCTCGAAAGGATAACCCCAGGGTTGCCGGCGGACTTTGGCCGCCTTCGCGGCCTCGCCTGGTGGGGTCGGGTTTTATCCCGCTTCGGTGAGTTGGCAGGCGTGTGTAGGGCACACACGACACGCCTCCGCCACGGCCTGCTTCTGTAAGGACGGCGAGTTGGCCAACTGCCGTCCTCAGGCCCCGATCATGGAGGTCGGTAGTCCCGGGCGTAGATGAGTCTGCGGCGTCCTCGCCGCAGACTGCGAAACTCGGGGGGCAGGGTTCTTTCCCGCTCCCTCTCCGCCGTCTCTTTCGCGTGCATTACCTGCTCGCAGAAAGAGGCGGCGGCGTGCCACTGGCTCCCGTCGGAGACCACGGCCCTCACCATGGTCTCCAACGAGAGAACGTCCATGCCCAGGACCGCAACGAGATCCCGGCGTTGACTCGCCCACGCAGGGCACTCCACCAACGTGTGGAGCGCCGTGTCTTCGCCAGGATCCTCGCAGTGCTGGCACTGCGGCGTTGTCTCCCGGTGGATTCGCCACAGATACTTACCGAAACACCCGTGTCCGGTAACCATCTGGCACATCCGGTAGGAGAGGTCCCCATGGTCCCTCTCCAACCACTCCTTCATGATCGGTCTCACCGCCGCAATGGTGGATTCCCCCCACCTTGGGTGCTCAAGTCGCACCCTCCATGTCTCCATGAGTTCCTGGCGGAGCAGGGACCGCTGAGCCCTGATTTCTCGGGGTTCCGGCCTATGGCCCCGCTCCAGCGCCTCCTTGCGCCACTGGTACAGCAGCGCAAGGGCTCTCGCTTCCAGGTCCCATGGAGGGGTCCCAGCTAGGATACATGCCGCCTCGACGGAGATCGTGCGATACCCCCTGATGACTCTGACGGCCATCGTCTTTAACGGGCTGTTAAGAACAGCCACGTTGCGGGCCGCCAGAGTCTCCGCCCATACGGGGGCCCCGTATAGGGCCATACTTCGCACGATCCCCAGGTACAGTCTCCTAGTGGGGGCGTTGGGTCCCTTAACGTTGGGCATCAGCCGCGATAGCGCGGCCGCAGCCCCCCTCAGTTTCGGGCCAGACTTCGGAGATGAGGTCCGAAGTCCCATCGGCTATCGAGTACGAGCCCAAGGTACTTCATCGTGGGCTCGATGCCGATGCTTACGCCCCCTACGGTTATGCTGGTTCCCGTGGTGTCGTCAGCATAGCACACTATGCTGACACCCTCGAGCAACGTACCGCGAAGCACCCAGTCGTATCCGATGTTCCACAGGAGTGGCCCTAGGACCGACCCCTGCGGAACACCGCACGACACTTCTCGCCGCCCTGGCCCTAGCCAGCTCGGGTAAACTATGGCCCTCTCGGATAGGTATGCCTCGATAATGCGGCGGAGGTAAGGAGGCACTCCGTGATACGCGAGCGCCTCCCTAACGCAGCTCCAGGGTAGGGTGTTGAAGGCGTTGGCGATGTCGAGAGACACCGCCACCTCCACCCCACCCCGCGAGACTAATTCCTCCGCCAGGCGCCTAACGCGCATGATCGCTTCCACGGTGGAGCGCCCCCGGCGGAAACCGAACTGGTTGTCCGCCAGATCTGGCCCCACGTTCGTGAGATGCTCGACGAGGCGCTCTGCAATAATCCGCTCAAAGAACTTGCACACCTCGTCGTTGCTCTCTATGCTACTCAAATGAAATGTTGTAATTAGGTTAAGTAAACATGTTTGTAAATAGGTCAAAAAAAAACAGCCCGCTGAGTTTCTTGCCGGAGTGTTCTCAGGGCAGGGCCGCGTTTCGAACCGGCCAAACATTAGATTAAGTTTTTTGACGTTTTGTAAGTTCCGTATTAATGGTCTATGCAGATTAAATGATTTTTGGCTTTGACTGGCCAAAGCCAAAATCACGAAATCGTTATTCATCATAAAAATGTTATTTGCCACAAAATTTTAACGAAATTACAAATCACTATAACTAGTCGGCAGTATTTTAGATGGCGTCTAATTTTAGTGTGACGTTTCTAATTTTAGACGTTTAGGACGTACAACAGAATAACAATAAGCAAATTTGGACTAAGTTCAGTAACTAAACTAATTTTGGTTGTGTCAAACTAATAATAGTTTAGTCATACGTTTTCAGAATACAAAACGTCGTTTGACATCACTTAACTAAATTTTAGTGATTTTTAGTTTAGTTTAGAGAGTTTTTGAACAACAGAATTAACATTATCTAAAAGGAGATGCGTCGCGCACAACTTCCTTGCAGACCTGAAGAGCCCCGTTTCAGTTTGTTACCATTAAGCAAACGTCGGGCTGTGTCGGAGTGAATGTAAAAACAAAACAAGAAAGTGGCGTTGTCACGCAGCACACAAATAATATTATACTACTATTGTGTATCCTACTGTCATATTTAAATAGAAGAGTACAACAACTTAATTGAAACAATTCGATTGTAACATCATTTTAAAATCTTGAAAGTATTTATCTATTAAATAACTTACGAGGTTTACTTAATAGTTCTACAAAAAAAGCAATAAGAGAGGCCACAAGTCCTGGTATACAGACGCACCATGGAAGCAAAATGTGAGTTTGGAATGGTTTAACTGAAAACTTGTGTTTCAAGCGTTGTCTGTATAAAATGGTCATTTATCCTTTTATTTCCTAACCCATTTTCTCTTAACCTCAACAAATCTAGTTGGAATTTTTTAGTAATGGGGAAGCCTTTATAGAAAAAGAAACCATGTAAATACTTCGCATAAGGTTTATCAAAAACATAAACCAAAGGTTCTTCCCACTTGTCACTGTATTTTATTTTAATATATTCATAGTTATAACTCGACATGAGTGTAAATGTATTCTTAGTAGAAATGACTGTATTTAAAGCCACGATTTTAGTTTGGCATTCTTCGTTCCTAAATTGAGTATTTTTGTACGGTGTATTAATTTCACTTGAGATGAAAGTTTGCATTGCAGGGTTTAGGCAGGGTTTGAGATTATATTTATTGATATCTTGTTCGTTAGAGATCTGGTACTCCGTGACAGGATGTGTAGTAAAACTAAAAAGAATAGATTGGTAGAAAGTATTAATCAAATAGGCGAACCACACCCACGTTATAAGCACATACTTCAATGACATGCGAGTGTGAATATTTCGCCCATGTAATAGTAAATTATCTAACAGTCTTAAAACGACTTCACTTGCGTCTACTGAGTGGAATAGAATTAAAATAATAACTGTGTATACTACAAGAGCTATTAATAACAAAATCCAAACTTCTAATTTAAATTCTAGATAAATGTATTTCCAGTAAGGAACTAAGATGCAGTTTTTACCACGAACAATATCTCCTCGGAGAAATCTTGGTGTCCGGTAAGGTAGGTAAAAGCTTGAGCTCGAGACTTAACCATCATCATTCCACCAAACATAATATCACATTCGTTCTTTTGTAACATGTTCATAGGACCAATAGCTGTCATATTAGGCGCCACCGTTGAAAATAGTTCAATATCATTACTGTAGTTAAAACTAACTGTAAATTGTTCTTTTTCACCCACTAATTCGATCGCATATTCGTCTAATCCCAATAGTGTTACTTTGTTCTTCTCGTCTTTCGTCTTCGAAGGGTCTAGAGTTAAAGGTGGATAATGTGAAACTGATGCTCTAAAATTACAGTTTCTAAGTCCAGTGACTAATTTGTTTGGATATAGATTATTAGTTACCTGAGAGCACCGCCCAAACTTGGTGATGGTATCATAGTACCTGCACAAGCAAATTTGTCGAACGGATTGTAAGTGTAGAGATCCGCATCTTCAGTACCGTTAATTATTAGTACATTGTTAACATGATGTATCAACAGCTCATTGAATATTGACTTCAGTTCAATGTCTTGTAGAGATTTGATAATAATCATAAATCGTGCATTTGGGTTCCATGCTGGCTCTCGTGTCAGACAATGAAAGTATTTAGAAAAATCTGCTACATTTGGTGAGGTTATCAGATACCCAACGTTTGGGACAAACATCATCTGAGTTATACATCTGGATACCAACGTGAAGTTGGAGGTTGAATGAATCGCTTTTAGTAGAAAGTCTTCCTGAGTTTGCATATTGACAAAAGTGAGGTCGTTTTCGTCAGAAAAGTACTTGTTTAGAATACTAATAACACACTGGATTAAATGTTGGTGGTCGTCCTGCTGTTGTGGAATTAGTAAAATACATTGTCCTTTCACAATTAATAGAGAAGTCACTAAAAATGTTACCAACATACTGTAGTCTGTAAATATTTATGATAACTCAACATTAATAACCTGTTATTAACTGTGCCATACCATTAAAGACATGTTACTTTAGCTAATGGTTGAAAATGGAGAAACCATCTGATTAATGTATTGTCGTGTGTCGAGAGGTGTTTAGGTCAGGATAAGTAAGTTGGCAATTAGTCTTGTAAGTACGTGAAATAGTCTGAATGTCTGAAAGTATAATTATTCACCAAATACAAGTACAATATAATGATTTTCTTATAATTATTTTCTACAGCATTTTGTAACATAATTATAACAATATGCACCTTTGTAAGAGATTAGCTTCTGAACTAGGAAGATCCTGTCAAACTGATAACCAGGCTTCTTTTCGGATACCCCCCCGCTGGCCAGCGGGGGTGGTTATGTCGTGCATCGACTAAAACCGCACGGAGTCCTGCCCAAGTGTCCATTGCCGGGCACCCCGGGTAAGCCCTCGAAAGGATAACCCCAGGGTTACCGGCGGACCTTGGCTGCCAGCGCGGCCTCACCTGGTGGAGTCGGGTTTTATCCCGCGTCGGTGAGTAGGCAGGCTTCTTATATACACAGCAGCACATCTGTTCGTTGGTATCAAAAGCATATTTTTCTTCGAGGAAAGAAAGAGACCGTTTATTAACGGTGGTGTAGTTTGAGGCCCAACGTGCAGATAAGGGTCTCAATACACACGAATGTTGGGAATCACAATTTCAATTTTTTCCGAGCGATACATAGTTCTTGATACTACACCTACAAGAAGAAGCTTGAGGGCGTCAAGCTGTGTAGGTATTTATTTCACTGCCGATATAATTTCGAAATGTTTGACTTAAACAAATCTCTTTCGTCCAAAGCTCAGTTGCGAATAGACGTGTTTTCATTTTATTTAACAAATTAATATTTCAATCATTATAAACTCATACTATATTAATACGTGCACTATAGTAAATACAATTCAAATTCAAACAAAAGTGTGCATCAAGCGCTCGCGCAGTCGTCACGAGGCCCAGGCTACCTGCGCGACCCACGAGCGAGCGAGACAGTCACACCTGAACAGACCGGGGGCGCGAGGAAGACGCAAGCTGCTTAGCGGATACAAGCTACGAGTACCTACATACTGCGGCCCTTTTGTTTCAACAATACACGCTAATATTATATTTTTAGCAAAACAAAGTAAGCGTTATTTAAAATTTATTTACTTTTTTATACAACAAGCGGATTCGCACTGTACCGCACGGTATATTGAGAACATAACTTCACCGACATCGAATCCTTCTAACTTCGCAAATTTAATATGCCGATAAATCGTAGCCCGCCGCCTGTAATCACCACTGATGCTCAGCGGGTCCGAACCAAATCTTCAGACCATTAGAATATCCGAATATCAGCCGTCCTCCGTTCGACCTAAGCGTAAATTTGAGCAATGTGATGATAGCGGTGTCTTGTTATCCGAGATACAAACTATGTTTGCTGCGTTTGAGGAAAAACAAGAAATCAAGTATAAGACACTCTTGGATTCAGTAAACGAGATAAAAGATCAAAGTTTGGGTATTCAAAAAACAGTCCAGTATATATCAAACCAGTACGATGACCTAAAAAAACACTTTGATAAATTACAAAGCGATTGGAGAACTAAGTTGAGCTATATGCAAACCCTTGAGGATAGAATAGAATATCTGGAAAGAAACAATAGGTCAGCTAACATAGAATTGCGTAATATTCCTTCAAAAAAAACTGAAACCAAAGAAGAATTGTGTAACACCATCTTGAATCTCAGCAATACTTTATCACTGCCCCTGCAGAAATCAGATATAAGGGATATCTACCGCTTTAAAACGAAAACAGCTGCAGATAAACCTCTCGTTGTAGAATTCACGTCAAGACTGACAAAGGAAAAACTGTTACAAGCTGTAAAAACCTATAATAAGCAACATAAAAATGAAAAGATATCGACATCGACATTACGTATGGAAGGCCCAGATAAACCATTATATGTCTCAGAAAACCTAACTTTCAAAACTAGACGACTATACTCTATTGCCCGAAGTTTTGCGAAAGCCAACGATTTCATCTTCTGCTGGACTACCCACGGGAGAATATATCTCTGGAAAAAAGAGGGGCTCTCCGCAATCCGCATAGATACTGAGACAGATCTTCACAAAATTGGGCTTGTCGACTGACTAACTGTAGTATCTTTACATTGTCCTATAAGTTCATATTTTATTTTTTCTGAAATTTATGTCTTGATGTATAACTTTTTTGCAGTAATTAATGATGTTTGTTGCGCTGGAGTAGCTTATGCATGTATCAAGCCTACTACACTAATCTACAAAATACATCAAGCACTCACACATGGGGTGTGTGTTGGATAACCTCCTCGAGTGTCGCTCCGATTCCGGTCCCGCTGCAGTCCGGGGGGAACGGAATCGGAGCGGCCGGTACACCCTGGGCGGCGGTCAATGGCTTCCCCTTCATGGGGTTGGTATTGATCGTCGGCCAATACCCAACGTGGCGGGAACACATCGCCCTCCGTACTCCTCTGCTTTCAGAGGAGACAGGATGAGCGATGGTGTTAGTGGTGGAGGCCACCATAGGGTCCTGGGGGATCCTGGGGCGGGTTGGCTCACTACTAACGCAGGGGCCGACGGGCACTTGTGCCGCCGCCGGTGAGAGAGGACTAGCCACCCTCTCGCGTTCCGTAATCGGTAGGTGATCAGCAACGACCTGACTGGTGGCTCCAGAAGGGTACGCTGTGAACTTGCCGACCGGAGGGCTTGCCTTTATTGGCCGGCCCACGACAAGGAAAAGTCTATAACACCCGACAGCGAAGTCGTCAAAACCTATGGATACCAGCCGACCTCCATAGTATATAGGCTTATCCAGGTGCAGGGGGCTCCGCCTGGACGGACCATCTTTCCCCCATACTCGTGGGACATACTATGGCAAATGTTAAAATTAAAAATAAAAACATGGATGATTTGAAAAACGACGACAAAGGCGCGGGCAATGGTATCCGAGAGGAAGGAGTGGAGGTAGTTGGGGGTGAAGAGGAGGTGAGGCGGCGGCCTCACTCGCGGTCGGGTAAGGTCGTCTTCACCAGACTCGCTACTCCACTACCGATAGGCGGGGAGACGGACGCGGACATTGCGTCTGCGGCATCGACGGCTGGTACCGACAATGAGTCGGTATCCAGCCGTATGAAGACCGAGGAGGGTCTCCGACGAAAGCGACCACACTCGGGTGGACCGTCTCGTGACCGGAGCAAAAGCCCCGGGCAACGGGCGACTTCCTCGAGCGAGGAGGATCGGCCGGCTAAAATACTGGCCACTTCGGCAAGTAGAGTGCCGAATGCCTAGTACATGTCCCTCCACTACCCAGTGGCAGGGACCAAGACGTTCCTGCTGCTAGGGAGCTCCTTTCGGCCCTGGCCCGGATAACGGACGCTCTAAAGGGGGCAAAGAACGTGGCCGGGAAAAGGAAGACGGAGGCCCATAAGGCGCCAAGAGCCCAGGAGACGGCGGTCCAGCCGAGGGCACCTGCGCCGTCAGGAGTGGCGCCTAAGATGGCGGCAAAGTCGGTGCCTAAGGCAGTAGCCAAGCCGACGTCCAAGACGGCACCTGAGGCGGCAACCACAACTGCGCCGAGTGTGGTACAGTTGTTGGCGGCGATCGAACGGCGCCTCGGCGTATTGGAGGACCGGGCGTACCGACCTCCGCTGGCGCGGCCCGCATCCTACGCCACTGCTACCACAGGAAATCCCGGTCCCAACACAGCGACCGCCGTCCCTGCGAACCAACCGCCGAATAAGGCCAATGGGAAAGGGGAGGGGAAGGGGAAGGGAAAAAAGCGTGGCACAGCCCGTCTCCGCTGCAGCCGTCGCTCCCGTTGCACCCAAATGTCCCTCCAGAGGGGAGGGATGGGTGGTAGCGGGAGCCGCCAAGAAGAAGAAAAAAGTCGCCAAAAAGGCGGCTAAGAAGGCGGCCAAAGCCGCTGCGGCGAAGGCGCCGAAGAGGCTCTGCGCCCCACGCTCCACTGCCGTCGTCCTGACGGTGACGACGGAGGGTGTGGAGAAGGGCGTGGGGTACGCCCAGGTCCTGAGGCAGGTGAAAGCCTCTGTGGACCTCAAGGCCCTCGAGATTGAGGGTGGGCTCCGGTGCAAGACGACTCGCACCGGAGCTCGCCTTCTCGAGGTCTCCGGCGCCACCAGCGGCCCCAAAGCAGACGCCCTAGCAGCCAAGCTGAGGGAGTCGCTGGACACGGAAGCCGTCCGCGTCACCAGACCCAACAAATGCGCAGGTTTGCGCATTTCGGGTCTGGATGATGCGGCCACGACGGATGAGGTTATCTCCGCCGTCGTGGAGGTGGGCGGCTGCCCCCGGGATCAGGTGAGAGCTGGAGAAATCCGCTTCAGCTCCACCGGTCACGGCACGGCAGTCGTCAACTGCCCCGTCGCAGCGGCGCAGAAAATTGCGGACGAACGGAGCCTCCTCGTTGGGGGCTTCCTAAACGCGCGGGTGCAACTCCTGCAGCCCCGCGAGACCAGGTGCTTCAGGTGCCTGGCCGTGGGGCATGTGGCAGTGCAGTGCACAGCGGGAGACACCGTGGGGGATCGGTGCTTCCGCTGCAGTCAGCCCGGTCACAAGGCCAGCGCCTGTGATGCTCCGCCGCGCTGCTACAAGTGCGTAGCAGAGGGCAAAGCGGCGGAACACCGGGCGGACAGCCGTACCTGTGCCGCCTCGAGGCCAAAGCCCCGTTCGTCCGCAACGGGTAGTGGGGGTGCCGCTCAAGAGCGGCCACATTCGCGGCGGGATGCGGATATGGACGTCCATTAATGGACACACCAATCCGCATCCTGCAGGTGAACCTAAACCACTGCACCGGTGCTCAGGATCTTCTGTACCAGAGCATCGTGGAGTAGTCTATCAATGTGGTCGTGGTCGCTGAGCCGTACTGGGTCCACCCCGGAAGCCCGGTGGACCTGGACGGCGTAGCGACCGTCTTCGGAGGTTCCGCCGCGGACACCTCGCACCTTGCAGTTATTGCAAGGGGCCGAGGCTGTGTCGCGGCGGACTATGAGGGTTTGGCTGTCGTGGCCGTCTACTTCTCGCCAAGCCTTGACCAGTATGAGCTTGAGCTATGGCTCGCAGGACTGGACATCGTTCTCGCTGCGTGCCGTCCTCGCCCTGTCTTGGTCCTGGGAGACTTCAACGCCTGGTCTCTGGCTTGGGGCTCCCGGGAAACCAATGCCAACGGGCGAGTTCTGGAGGACTGGGCCAACACCCGTGGCCTAGAGGTCCTCAAATACTCTCGCAGCTGAACTTCAGCCGCTCAGCGTTAAAGTAAGCGATCTTAGCTCATTTATTGAATTCGCTAACAATAAATACGATGAAATGAAAAAGTTACTCGAGGATAGAGATGACGAAATTAAAAATCTTCGGTCGTCGAATATTCTCTTGCAGTCGTCGGTCAAGGATCTCTCGAGCAGGCTGTCCGCGATTGAACAGCACTCACGGGAAACGAACATAGAAGAAGGTGGCCTGCCAGAGTTCCACTCTGAAAACTTACCGGATATCATCAAGAGAATAAGTGAGGTGGTTTCAAGTCCAGTAAGCGATGATAAGGTACTCGCGTGTTTCCGAGTCGCTAAAAGAGATAATCATAGTTCTCGCCCTCGAACCGTGGTCGCTAAATTTCCTAGTTTGCGCCAACGCGATGCCTTCCTGGCGGCTGTATCGAGGTACAATAAAACCAAAAAACTCACCGACGATAAATTGAGCACAGCGGATTTAGGGATTGGTGGCCAAAAGTCGCAAGTATATGTGTCCGAACACCTCACACCAGAACTGAAACAATTACATGCTGCAGCTAGACTGAAGAAAAGGGAACTGGGATACAACTATGTATGGGTGCGTAACGGAAAAATATACATGAGGGCCTCTGATGACTCGCAAGCAATAATGATTCGCAACCACGACACCCTCGATGGATTAGCGCCTAAGAGAAAGTAACAGCTGCTCTTGTCTCATAAAAATCGCCAACCTATCTAACGTCATCATGCTCCTCATATATTATCAGAATCTAGGCGGAATGAGAACCAAAACAAACTCAATTTACAAAAACATACTTCTAGCTAAGTATGATATTCTTATCTTCACAGAAACATGGCTGAAGCCCGAAATAATGAATAACGAATTCATAGATGAGAGATACCAGGTTTACCGACGGGATAGAGATTCTTCCGTAAGCCATAAATCTGATGGGGGTGGCGTGCTCATCGCTGTTGCAAAAAAGATACACTCAGTTCGAATTACCCACTGGGACACCAACGCGATTGAGCAAATATGGATCAAAATTGAAACCAAATTAAATAATGTATCCATCAGCATGGGTATTTGTTGTGTTTATCTCCCGCCGCCATTTAAAGCATCAACTCTGCGACAATTTTTTGACGTCTCAAGTGACGCTGTCAGTGAGATGGAAAATGTAATCATTGCAGGTGACTTCAACCTACCTTTCATTTCATGGTCAGCGGGTAAGAACTCTGAAGCAGTGGCTGCAAACTACGCAACTGATGTGAGAGGTTATATGCTGATGGACTTTATTGCTTTATCGGGTTTAAAACAGTTAAGTAGCGTAAAAAATGCATTAGATAGAACACTACATCTTTTTCTTTGTAATGTTCAGAGTCGAGTGTCAAAACCTGATACCTTATTAAGTAAACTTAATCCTGATCACCCTCAAATAGAACTAGAAGTTGTGAACACTGACTCACCACACTTAGCTCCCGCGCCCCGCACAGTGTACAATTTTTATAAGGCAAATTATAACGAAATTATTGCCATACTAAAAAACACCGACTGGCATTCCTGTTTCTCTAATTGTAACACAGTCGACGAACTGGTTCAGAAATTTTACGCAGTCTTACGAGATGTTATATCGATTCATGTCCCAAGGCGTAATTTTAAGAAAACGAATATCCCAGTATGGTTCCCTGGAAGTCTTGTCAGAATTTTAAAAGAAAAGCATAAGTTACGACTGCGGTACCAAAAGTATGGCAACCCCCGTGATCAGCTGGAGTACGAACTTACTTGAGACATCGTACAAGTCCTACATAAACTATATTGAGACCAGTTTACATCGTAGCCCAAAAATATTCTGGAAGTTTATTAAAGATAAACGATCACGTGGCTCTCAACTACCGTCCTCAATGACTAACGGTTCCGAAACGACCGACACAGGAACCGGCATAGCAAACATGTTTGCCGGCCATTTCAAATCTACTTATAGTGATGCACCCTCTCAAGTTCAGCCAACATCTTTTGGAGCCACTAATACTGTATCGACTATCATTCAACCCCTATCTCGCATCTTCCTCACCGAATGCTTAATACTAAAACATATTCGTAAACTCGATCATAACAAAGGAGCTGGTCCAGACGACATTCCCCCTCTATTCATCAAACGCTGCGCAACGGCCCTCACATGTCCATTAAACAAAATTTTCACCAAGTCGTTAGAGTTTGGTGTGTTCCCGAGTGAATGGAAGAAAGCTCGCATAGTCCCGATTTTTAAAAAAGGTGAAAATACCAAAGTTTGCAATTACCGACCAATCTCGATTCTGTCGGCGTTTTCGAAATTATTTGAGGCCGTTCTGTGTCCTATACTGTATAACCACACCAGCCATTTACTAACGGATAAACAACACGGATTCAGAGAAAAACATTCAGTTGTTACCAACCTGATCTCTTATACCTCCACCTTACTAAAATCGATTGACAGTGGTAAACAGATAGATTCTATCTATACCGATTTCAGCGCTGCTTTCGATAAAGTCAGCCACGAAATTTTACTTGCTAAATTAGCAGCGCAGTATGGTATTTGTGGAAAGTTACACAACTGGTTTGACTCTTACTTACGGGATCGTCCACAAACAGTGGTAATTAGTGGCTTTGAGTCGGACCACTATTTATCAACCTCAGGCGTACCCCAGGGATCCCATTTCGGCCCAATATTGTTTGCACTCTTCGTAAATGATGTGGCAAAATGTATAAAAAACTCCACGTGCTCCATTTACGCAGATGACATGAAAATTTTTAGAGAAATTAAGTCTCAGTCTGAGGTGCAGCTGCTGCAGGATGACATAAATAGAGTTGTAAATTGGTGCAAGGACAATAAAATGACTCTCAATGTAATGAAATGTCAATATATCACCTTCACCAAAAAGAGAAAACCTCACATCGCCTCTTATACAATCAATGGCGAACCGATCGCTCGGGTTCATCAGATTCGCGACTTGGGCATTATTCTGGACCAACAACTCACATTTATCCCACATTATGACTTCATCGTCAATAGAGCTGCCAAAATGACGAACTTTATTAATCGCTCTACCACTAGTTTCAAATCCCACGAATCTAAAATTATTTTATTCTTCTCTCTTGTCCGTAGTGTACTCGAGTTCGGAAGTCAAATATGGAATCCCTGTTACACCATTCACTCCAACCGAATAGAATCGATTCAGAGATCTTTCACGAGTCGTTTGGCATACCAATCACAAGGAATTAGCCACCGCCAGTCCTATAATGCTCGACTAAAGTTCTTTAGGATGTGTCCTCTTAGCTATCGTAGACGCATGTTGGATCTAACATTTTTACACAAAATTATCAATGGCGCGACGGTGTGTGAGGACTTGCTATCGTCAGTCAGTCTCAACGTTCCCCGTAGAGCTAACTCACGACTCCCTCACACCGAGATCTTCCACATTCCCTTTCTCGGAACGGTCACTGGTCGCAATGAACCTATATCCAGGATGCTAAGAACCTACAACCAGTTCTGGAAACTGTACGATATTGACGTTTTCGGAAACAGCGCTGCCGGGTATAAATGGAGAATAATGAGAAATTTCAAATCGAAAAAAAAAATGCGGGTGATAATGTGAAATTAGTTTAATTTAAGACCCATTACTATATTGTTTGTTAATTTTCTTATATAGTGCCATGTGTACTTAGGCTTACGAACGCTGTGCATATCTATAATTGGGTTATGTACTAGATATAAGTCCACAAAACCTGTTATTTAAGTTTGAAATGTAATATACATAATCTGTTGATGTGCCTAATAAAATAAATAAATAAATAAATAAATAAAAGCCCACCGCTTAAAAGGTGAGATGCTGCCAACCGTGTGACCCCTACTGGCGTCCCGCGATCGAGACAACTCAAATCGGATGTACTGGTGATCCGACCCGGTTGTCTCGTCGTTCAGGACACGCCAGTTCCTTACACGTGTAGCAAGCGCGGGGGTAGTGAACGAAAGGTCCACTATCGACCGCCCCCACGGCTTGATACACGTGGCGGTGGTGCCTCTGTTTAGGAGACAGAGGACCACCGAGTCTGCCCACTCTACAACGACGTCGCCGCGGCCGCTAGTCTCGGAGGACCCCCACGCCGTAGACCAGGCGTTGAAGTCCCCCATGACCAGCACGTGACCTGAGGTCACTTGCCGCATCGAGGTTTCCAGTCGGAAGATGAATTCCTCGAAATCGCTCAACCTCCGGTTGTTGGAGAAGTAAACACCGTAAACGGTGATACCTCCCCAGTCGGCAGCGACATATCCCGGACCCTTGTCTCTTAGCGACAAGGGGGGGAAATGAAGCGCCGTGGAGGCGACGATTGCCACGTTTCCGTCCACCGAAAATGAACCGACCCAATTGGGGCGGTTCGGGACGATGTACGGATCCGCGGCTACGGCAAGGCCTATGGACCACTGCGCCATGTTTTGCAGGAGGAGGTCCTGCGCACCGGCGCAGTGGTTCAGGTTCACTTGAAGGATGTTGCAGTCACGATCCATTAATGGATCTCGACTACAACATCCTCCTCCATATGCAACGGCGACGACGCTGGTGGCACAACACTACTGGAAGCGGACTCGGTCGATCGACCAGCACCCAGCTGAGGCCCGGAAGTCGAAATGCGGGGCTGTTTGCAGCCCTCACGGCCCAGCATGTGGTTAGCGGGCAAATTGCCCGCGGCACACGCCGGGCAGCGAGGGGCGGCAGAGCATTCCGCCGCTTTGTGCCCCGGTTGACCGCAGCGGAAACATAATCCACTGCAGTCGAAGCAGTTGGTGCACTTTGGGCGAGCGTGCCCAGGTGCCATACATTTATAACACCTCATGGGCCGGCTCGCCAGGACCGTGACCCTGGCTGAGATCCAGCCCACGAGGAGTCTTCCGGCGTCGTCCAAGGCCTTGACCGACGCTACTGGACAGCTCGCCCAAATCGCGCCAACGCCACCGGGACCGGGGCGGATGGGGCCCACCCTGACGTGCTCCGGGCTACAATTGGTAGCGGAGGCTATTGCCTCCCGAACATCGTCAGGCGTGGTAAAGTCCGCCAGACCCGAGATGCGTACCTCTGCGCATTTGGTGGGTCTGGCGATCCTCACGCCCTCCACCCCGTCAAACAGACGGAAATGCAGGAAATGCACTGCCCCCGGACCCGACGGCATTCCAGGCCGAGCATGGGTCCTGGCCCTTGAGGAACTAGGGCCTCGACTGGTAGCACTCTTTAGCGCATGCCTCGAAAGGGGCCAGTTTCCAAAGGCGTGGAAGACGGGGAAACTGGTCCTTATCCGGAAGGCGGGGCGGCCGGCGGATCAGCCATCCGGTTACCGGCCGATCGTGTTGCTCGACGAGGTGTGCAAGCTCTTTGAGCGGATTATTGCAGAGCGCCTCGTCGAGCATCTCACGAACGTGGGGCCAGATCTGGCGGACAACCAATTCGGTTTCCGCCGAGGGCGCTCCACCGTGGAAGCGATCATGCGCGTTAGGCGCCTGGCGGAGGAAGTAGTCTCGCGGGGTGGGGTGGTGGTGGCGGTGTCTCTCGACATCGCCAACGCCTTCAACACCCTACCCTGGAGCTGCGTTATGGAGGCGCTCGCGTATCACGGAGTGCCTCCTTACCTCCGCCGCATTGTCGAGGCATACCTATCCGAGAGGGCCATAGTTTACCCGAGCTGGCTAGGGCCAGGGCGGCGAGAAGTGTCGTGCGGTGTTCCGCAGGGGTCAGTCCTAGGGCCACTCCTGTGGAACATCGGATACGACTTGGTGCTGCGCGGTACGTTGCTCGAGGGTGTCAGCATAGTGTGCTATGCTGACGACACCCTCGTTATGGCGCGGGGAGCAACGTACCGAAGCGCGACACTGAAGGCCACGGCAGGGGTTGCTCAAGTCGTGGGTCGAATACGGCGGCTGGGACTCGAGTTGGCACTCCACAAATCCGAGGCTATGTGTTTTCACGGGCCTCGGAGAGGGCCACCTGCGGGAACCAGCATAACCGTAGGGGGCGTAAGCATCGGCATCGAGCCCACGATGAAGTACCTTGGGCTCGTACTCGATAGCCGATGGGACTTCGGACCTCATCTCCGAAGTCTGGTCCCGAAACTGAGGGAGGCTGCGGCCGCGCTATCGCGGCTGATGCCAAACGTTAAGGGACCCAATGCCCCCACTAGGAGACTGTACCTGGGGATCGTGCGAAGCATGGCCCTATACGGGGCCCCCGTATGGGCGGAAACTCTGGCGGCCCGCAACGTGGCTGTTCTAAACAGCCCGTTAAAGGCGATGGCCGTCAGAGTCATCAGGGGGTATCGCAAGATCTCCGTCGAGGCGGCATGTCTCCTAGCCGGGACCCCTCCATGGGACCTGGAAGCGAGAGCCCTTGCGCTGCTGTACCAGTGGCGCAAGGAGGCGCTGGAGCGGGGTCATAGGCCGGAGCCCCGAGAAATCAGGGCTCAGCGGTCCCTGCTCCGCCAGGAACTCATGGAGACATGGAGGGTGCGACTTGAGCACCCAAGGTGGGGGGAATCCACCATTGCGGCGGTGAGACCGATCATGAAGGAGTGGTTGGAGAGGGACCATGGGGACCTCTCCTACCGGATGTGCCAGATGGTTACCGGCCACGGGTGTTTCGGTAAGTATCTGTGGCGCATCCACCGGGAGACAACGCCGAGGATCCTGGCGAAGACACGGCGCTCCACACGTTGGTGGAGTGCCCTGCGTGAGTGAGTCAACGCCGGGATCTCGTTGCGGTCCTGGGCGTGGACGTTCTCTCGTTGGAGACCATGGTGAGGGCTGTGGTCTCCGACGGGAGCAAGTGGCACGCCGCCGCCTCTTTCTGCGAGCAGGTAATGCACGCGACAGAGACGGCGGAGAGGGAGCGGGAGAGAACCCTGCCCCCCGAGTTTCGCAGTCTGCGGCGAGGACGCCGCAGACTCATCTACGCCCGGGACTACCGACCTCCATGATCGGGGCCTAAGGACGGCAGTTGGCCGACTCGCCATCCTTACAGAAGCAGGCCGTGGCGGAGGCGTGTCGTGTGTGCCCTACACACGCCTGCCAACTCACCGAAGCGGGATAAAACCCGACCCCACCAGGCGAGGCTGCGGTGGCGGCCAAAGTCCGCCGGCAACCCTGGGGTTATCCTTTCGAGGGCTTACCCGGGGTGCCCGGCAACGGACACTTGGGGAGGACACCGTGCGATTTTAGTCGAGACACGACATAACCACCCGCGCTGGCAAGCCGAATCCGAAGGGATTTCCGCACGTAAAAAAAAAAAAAAAGCACTCACACATTACAATAATTACTCTCACCTCACAACACTAACATACCACACCTACACACTATTTCATAATCACATTCACAAACCCTCACAAAAACCTTATCGTACTATCACACTACATAATGAACTCCAATACTTAACCAAATATAACAATTTAGTGTTCATTTACCCTATGACAGCTGGACTCACAACAATAATTGAGTACTGCCCTGACATTTCACACTTAATGCTTGAAGTAATTCAATACGTCACACTCATACCTCACAACCTTATACCAAAAATCAATGGCTAACAAGGATGTTATTTCCGAAGACCTTGACTCTTTTACCATATCACAGACACACATATCATGTCCTCCCGAAAACTGCTCTAGGATTATTCATAATACCCCATTATCTATTACCATTCTACATTTAAACATACGTAGTGTAATGTGTAATATTAATGCACTTACTGTTCTAATGGATAGAATCAATGTCAGATGCGTACTCGTGCTTCAGTGGTAAGAATGAATACTCAAATAACAAAAATTTCGCACCGAAAAAGGATTACAACCCCATGGATTACACCAGGTTTACTAAAATGCATAAAAAACAGATATACCTTACACAAGTTACTCAAAAAAGATCCACGTGCCACAGGGCAGCGTTATTGGCCCTATACTCTTTCTCATTTATGTGAACGAGCTCTGTCAACTAAAAATACCTCATTGCCAAATATTTTCTTATGCTGACGACACGGCCTTACTAATTCAGGGTAGGTCTTGGCATCATGTGCAACTTAATGCCGAGAACGCCCTAAAAGTAGTTATGACATGGCTAAAGAAAAACTTACTGACACTCAATCTCTGCAAAACCAAGTATGTTACCTTTGCTCCTGGCATCCAATTCCTACCAAATCCTGACTCCATCTCCATTCGGTCTCACGTTTGTACTAGTCCAACAAGCTCCACTTGCACTTGTGAACATATAGAACGTGTGAATGTTACAAAATATCTCGGTGTTTACGTCGATTCTACCCTGAGCTGGCAACCACACCTCAAGATACTCGTAGGAAGAATAAATGAGTTTTCTGAAACTCATTTGTGTCTTCAAAAGACTAAGATCAACACTACAGTGTAAATCACTCTTAACCGTTTACTACGCCTTAGTCCAATCTCTTTTCTCCTATTGTATTGCTGTTTGGGGTGGAACCTTTATAACTTCAATGCTGAAGGCTGAGAGAGCACAGAGAGCAGTGTTAAAGGTCATGCTTAAAAGGCCACGAAGATACCCTACTGTAGCTTTATACAACGACATTGGAGTTCTTTCGGTCAGGCAAATATTTATCTCTCAAGTAATTTTACGACAACACGCATCCACGGGATATTTTCCTGACACAATTAGAGACAAACGCAGAAAACACAATGTGTGCTCTGCTGTGCGTCACAGAACCTCGTTAGCTAGTAGACACTTTTTCGTTCTCGGCCCTTGTTTATATAAATTAGCATGTAAACACAAAAATATATACTCTGCCCCTATCTTCCAATGCAAAAACTTAGTTAAAAACTGGCTCTTAACACTATCCTACAAGGACACAGAGAACCTACTTGTCCAGTCTATTTAGCTTTCGTGACAACACTCAACATGCGATTATAATTCGTCAACCACAAAACCTAAACGTCTATATTATCTCACCACACATAATTATAATTATTCACTCACCTCACACACTCACTCATAACACACACTCACAACATACACTCACAACACACACTCCCAACACATACCCACAACACACACTCACAACACGCTCGCTCATAACACACTCACTCCACACATACTTAAAATACTCACACTTATTTTTTTTTATTTTGTTTTGTATATCAGTTTATCAGATGGAATCAAAGCCTGATATGCAAGGCCTTCTGATTGTATTGGACTACTTATATTTTACTTTTCATATTATTAGTCTATCATTTTTTTATTTGTTTTTATTTTATGTCTGGTTACTAAAACAGCAACCCGTGCACTGGACGAGAGACCCTGTAGCCTGTGATACAGTTTTTTAACTAGTACAGGAGACAGGAGATCTTTTCTACTGTAAAATTACTTGTAACTATTTGTATGTACCTATGTAAAACAGTGGAAAATCAAATTGTAACACATTTAATCAGATTAATAAATTATACTTATACTTAAACATAGTTCGAGGACGTATTTACCGATATCTCGAGATCTGTATATCCGTAGATACCGACATCTGGTATTCCCTAATTGGATGTGTGATAAAGCTAAAGAGATAACATTTTTTAGGGTTCCGTTGCCAAATAGCAAAAACGGAACCCTTATAGATTCGTCATGTCTGTCTGTCTGTCCGTCCGTGTGTCACAGCCACTTTTTCCGAAACTATAAGAACTATGCTGTTGAAGCTTGGTAAGTAGATGTATTCTGTGAACCGCATTAAGATTTTCATACAAAAATAGAAAAAAAAAACAATAAATTTTGGCTCCCCATACTTGGAACTGAAACTCAAAATTTCTTTTTTCATCAAATCCATACGTGTAGGGTATCTATGGATAGGTCTTCAAAAATGATATTGAGGTTTCTAATATAATTTTTCTCTAAACTGAATAATTTGCGCGAGAGACACTTCCAAAGTGGTAAAATGTGTCCCCCCCCCCCCTGTAACTTCTAAACCAAGAGAATTATAGAACGAAAAAATATATATGATGTACATTACCATGTAAACTTCTACCAAAAATTGGATTGAACGAGATCTAGTATGTAGTTTTTTTTAATACGTCATAAATCGTAAACCGCAATTTACCGTTCATTCAATCAACTCATCATCAACCTATTCTAGTCCACTGCTGGATATAGATCTCCCCTAATGAGCGCCATAGCGCCCTGTCTTCAGCTTGCCGCATCCAGCATCTGCCCGTAGTCTTTCGCAGGTCGTCATCCCACCTGGCCGGAGGGCGTCCTACGTTTGCCGAGTCGCGGTCTCCACTCAAGAACACGTTTACCCCAGCGGTTGTCGGTTCTTCGCGAGATATTACCGGCCCACTGCCACTTCAGCTTGCTTATTCTATAAGCTATGTCGATAACCTTGGTTAAAAAAAAATAAAAAAGCATTATTAAGTTACTTGCTGCTACGGAACCCTTCATGGGCGAGTCCGACTCGCACTTGGCCGCTTTTTACCCAACTGCGCCAGAAGGAGGGTTATGTTTTTCGAGAGTATGTATGTATGTATAATTGTTTGGCACGCGCTGCAGCCGATTTTAGCTTGAGAGGTGTCGTTAGATTCGTATTTACTGCGAGAGTGGCACTGGATATATCAAAATAATAAAAAAACGAAATGGTGGATCTTTGGCGCTAAAATGTGTTATTCAAAAAATATTTTCACTCAAACTTATCGAGTAGGATATCAAAATGAAGAACTTTAAAAGGGGATTTCAAAAATATATATATCATAACTAAAAAGTATACAATAAAATTATTAATTAGAAAATAAAATAAACCGACTGCCCTAAAAAGACCGAAACAAGTTTGATAGCAGGCGCGACCCAGATGCAAATCATAAACCGAAAGAAAATTAATGGGTCCCCCCTACTACCAAACTTATTTCGGTCTTTTTAGGGCAGTCGGGTTATTTGATTTTTTAATTAATAATTTTATTTATAAAAGGTATTTATCAGATCCCAACGATATACCAGTTCCCATGTTATTAATACGTATTTTACTGATATAATAATGTGCCCGTGTGACGGTCCAACCATCGAGATTGCATTGGCGGTCTGAGGATGGGGGCTTGCTGTTCAGAACGGCTTCAGACGTTGCAGATTAACATTAAAATACCCTTCTCACTGCTCATACATTGTTGGCCGAAAAGCAAAATAAAAATTATAAGGACAATTCAAGACTTAATGATTTCTTTTATTAACTTTTAATATAATTTTGGTATAATCTCATGTTAATGTGGTTACAAGACAATTTAAAGAGTAGGAATAGTTGAAGTGAATTTAATTGTTTAGGCTGATAGCTTCCGTTATTAATTTCAAATAGTCGATAGTTAGTAGTGGCTTTGAAACATATTGTTTTATGGCAACTCAGAAGAGATGACGTGTAGTGGCGTGATTATAGGAACGGGGGGTAGTAAGAGGTAATAAAAGGAGCGTACCGGGGAATATCGAGATGAGTCTTCAAGAATTCGTCGCGAACTATAAACAAGCGGAAGCTCTGCCCAAGCAGCCTTCGATCAGTCGCTGCTCAGCTTTTTTTTTTTTTTTTTTTTTTTACGTGCGGAAATCCCTTCGGATACCCCCCCGCCGGCCTGCGGGGGTGGTTATGTCGTGTCTCGACTAAAACCGCACGGTGTCCTCCCCAAGTGTCCGTTGCCGGGCACCCCGGGTAAGCCCTCGAAAGGATAACCCCAGGGTTGCCGGCGGACTTTGGCCGCCACCGCGGCCTCGCCTGGTGGGGTCGGGTTTTATCCCGCTTCGGTGAGTTGGCAGGCGTGTGTAGGGCACACACGACACGCCTCCGCCACGGCCTGCTTCTGTAAGGACGGCGAGTCGGCCAACTGCCGTCCTCAGGCCCCGATCATGGAGGTCGGTAGTCCCGGGCGTAGATGAGTCTGCGGCGTCCTCGCCGCAGACTGCGAAACTCGGGGGGCAGGGTTCTTTCCCGCTCCCTCTCCGCCGTCTCTTTCGCGCGCATTACCTGCTCGCAGAAAGAGGCGGCGGCGTGCCACTTGCTCCCGTCGGAGACCGCGGCCCTCACCATGGTCTCCAACGAGAGAACGTCCACGCCCAGGACCGCAACGAGATCCCGGCGTTGACTCGCCCACGCAGGGCACTCCACCAACGTGTGGAGCGCCGTGTCTTCGCCAGGATCCTCGCAGTGCTGGCACTGCGGCGTTGTCTCCCGGTGGATGCGCCACAGATACTTACCGAAACACCCGTGTCCGGTAACCATCTGGCACATCCGGTAGGAGAGGTCCCCATGGTCCCTCTCCAACCACTCCTTCATGATCGGTCTCACCGCCGCAATGGTGGATTCCCCCCACCTTGGGTGCTCAAGTCGCACCCTCCATGTCTCCATGAGTTCCTGGCGGAGCAGGGACCGCTGAGCCCTGATTTCTCGGGGCTCCGGCCTATGGCCCCGCTCCAGCGCCTCCTTGCGCCACTGGTACAGCAGCGCAAGGGCTCTCGCTTCCAGGTCCCATGGAGGGGTCCCAGCTAGGAGACATGCCGCCTCGACGGAGATCGTGCGATACCCCCTGATGACTCTGACGGCCATCGCCTTTAACGGGCTGTTAAGAACAGCCACGTTGCGGGCCGCCAGAGTCTCCGCCCATACGGGGGCCCCGTATAGGGCCATGCTTCGCACGATCCCCAGGTACAGTCTCCTAGTGGGGGCGTTGGGTCCCTTAACGTTGGGCATCAGCCGCGATAGCGCGGCCGCAGCCCCCCTCAGTTTCGGGACCAGTCGCTGCTCAGCTTAGGATATAATAGGAAAGTGATAGGAAACGCCGCGAATCTATAACCGAGAAAATAAACTAGGGAAAAGTTCATCGTAATTTCTATTCGAATTTTAGAAAGCCTGCGTTTAAATCTGGTGGTGAGTTATCTTAGTTTCTGTTCTTCTTATTCTTAAAATGTTGACTGTATTTAGGTTTCATAAATTGTATTCATGATAATTTACTTTTGTGGGTTGGAGGTAGAAAAATAAAATAGAATATAAATTTTCCTTTGAAACCTAAGATTTATATATCTGGTGTGGTCGTGGTATGTGAACTGGGTTGACTTTGGCCAAGTCAAGTCAGGGATCAGACTGTGACTATGCTATGATAGCGTTTTCTGTCGATTCATGCTGGGTTTAGAGTACTCGAGGCTCTCTATCTGGAGTGAGGTGACTGGGAACACTTTTATTGCCGTTAACCTATATGTAAGCAATTTGCTACTAACATTTTCTTTTAATGCTACCTTATCTAAATCTAGATTGCTAGTTCCTATAAGCCTGGGATGTCTATTGTAGATTCTTAGCCTGTATCTGTAATGGCATTTAATATTCAAAGTGTGATTAATGGGTCATATGACTTGTTAAACTAACTTATAAAATATTATTTTATACACTCATCATTACACTCATCCTGCACACTACACAATACCCTTGTGTACACGAAATATGTAGTTCTAGGCACGCTTAAGAGCCTCCCAAGTTCTTAAGTTTGCTTGGAATGAGGTAAAGGTTTGAGAAATTGAGCTATCTTATTTTTTACGATGGTTCTACTGAAATTCAACAGTCTGTCTAGGATGAGTCCAGAGGATGGCTGTATTCGACCGTTGTTTTATTATAGGGAACCCCAATTGGGCAGAGCCAGTTCAGCGTTGGATATCGCATTCTATGTGCTAGACAAACTAAATGTTTATTCTAGTGGATGGAATGTAGCGTCCCTTTGCTTGCCTAGTCTGCCGAGACAACAGTACTGTACGCAACAATAGCTAGTAATGGATTGTCGATGTGTGTTGTGAAACCTTGCTTAATCAAGTAAGGTAACATAATCATACCCTGACTCAGTTCATTGCTGATATTGGTTCGGTCCGAGGGTATGTTTAGTGACGACTGATGCCCCTTGGCTAGCTCAACCCTACTGAGCTTATCTTGTAGTATCATACGGTTTCTCAACTGGTGATAGGACAAGATCAGACAGTCCACTTTGTGTTGTATTGTGTATACATACAGCCATCTGCTGGACTATTATTCCTATCAAATACAGACCTCACTTTCATTGTAAAGATTAGAAGCTCAAAGGTACGGTAATTACTTGAGTAAATGATTGTTATGTCTTACAAAGCAGCTTCATTTAACTCTTGACAATTCCTTTGTCTTTATCCAGTCCTTGTGAGTGCCTGATTTAATTCAGACATTTAAAACAAATTATTTACAGGATCGATGTCCAATTCGATCTATGTATCCTGTTTGACGGATGTGAGCTCGTCTCATTGTAAGTGATATGTCATGCTGGGCTAAGCCCTCGCAATACATGCTATCATACTTACCTATCTACTTATTATTATGTCTTTATCGGTGTGGGGAAAATACTTGTGTCTTGAAAGCGTTTGGTCGCGGTATCGCTTGACCCTGAAACGTGGACAGTTGCCACAAGCTCGCATTGTGTCTTGAAAGCGTTTGGTCGCAGTATCGCTTGACCCTGAAACGTGGACAGTTGCCACAAGCTCGCATTGTGTCTTGAAAGCGTTTGGTCGCGGTATCGCTTGACCCTGAAACGTGGACAGTTGCCACAAGCTCGCATTGTGTCTTGAAAGCGTTTGGTCGCAGTATCGCTTGACCCTGAAACGTGGACAGTTGCCACAAGCTCGCATTGTGTCTTGAAAGCGTTTGGTCGCGATATCGCTTGACCCTGAAACGTGGACAGTTGCCACAAGCTCGCATTGTGTCTTGAAAGCGTTTGGTCGCGGTATCACTTGACCCTGAAACGTGGACAGTTGCCACAAGCTCGCGAAACCTTACCATATATATTACCATGTCTGTTTACAGCTGGTACCCATATCAGCGCTAGTAACTCATTGGCCGTGTTCTAGATGAACTGCCCAAGGGGTTACCCAATTACTGCCTGTGTATGAATACACTACAGCAATGATTCGAGCTATACATTCGTTAGACTGGATATATTTTCATCTAACCTATGGGCACTCATTCCCAATTCGGTACTATTTTTATTTTGTAAAGCACCAAGGTTGTGCATAACTTAAAAGTAGTATGCCTTCAGCCTGGAGAGGATTGGTTGCTCGTTGGGGGCCTGGGGTTTTGGCGGATGCGGCCTCCCCGGTTCCAGTAATGGAACCGGTCATAGGATTCCTTATTACCTATAAAAATACCCCATCCTAACAGTCTACACATATCAACAGACGCTTCATTTCATTTTTCCGGCTACTCTGAGATAATCTACTATGTAGGTTATCTCAAAGTAACTAATTATTAACCACATATGTATTTAATCACACATTTTTTTACTTGACCACCAATATTTACTATCTCTGTCTAAATAACTCAATTTGTATATAAGAAAACTATATACATTTCATTCGAAAGGTCCAGTTATGGTGAGACAACTCCATAGTGTGTGTTATATCTTCACTTCTACCTAAACTAAATGCTTAAATATCATACTGTGAAATTGAACTAGCTTGCATTTAAAGGTACACAAAACTTAATATGTCTATATCTAGGATCACTTAGGAAGGAACTTAATATTCAGAACTTTATAAATATCACTAATTATCACTATAGAGACTATGTAGCTTCTAAAATCAAAATCTTAAATCATATTAGGTTCAGGGATTCAATGTAGTTGTATAGGAACATTATTTAACTTTATTACTAGATAGAATAATAGTTATAGGAATTAGATTGAAATCAGTGTTCTCAATACCATGTACTCTTGTCTTGTCTCAATGTACCAAATAAAGGACTATGAGTTACTACAATGCTTAAACACAACGTATAAAGGGTTCCATACTTATAAATATTTAGACGATCACAATAAAGCCAAACTTTTAATAGTATCTTCCTAAACTTGGAGGATATAATAGTAACGGACACTCTCAGTGCCTTCAGCACTGTAATCAGTTGCTGCATTCAGGTCCATCGTCTCATCAGTGGGCGGTTCAAATACTTTCGGGACAAAGTAAAGGGGGGAGCGTTACACCCGGTAGATGGCAATAGGCTCGCCCCTTATTACATTGGGACCTTAACATAACTGGCGAATCGTGGGTGTGTAATACGCCTCTGCCTACCCCTTCGGGGATACAGGCGTGAAGTTATGTTATGTTATGTTATTTTACTGATATTTGAGTACGGACATCTCAACCATGCAGTAGCAAATTGTTCAACAGTTCAGGGTAGTAGAACTGAAATAATACTGGGTCAATATTATCAAGGTCCAAACCTCTAATTCAAATTTTAGATAAATATATTCCCAGTGAAAAGCGCATCTTTACTTGTTACGAAAGATGCGCTTTTCACCACGAACATAATCACATCGCAGTAATCGTGGCAACTGCTAAGGTAGGTACAAGTTTCAACTCGAGACTTTACCACCATCATTCCTCATTTGAGTGCGTTTGACTGCATCTCACCTGATGGTAAGTGACGATGCAGTCGAGGATGGTACACGCAAACTCAAATAATGCCTATTCACTCTCGCCTTGAAGGTCCCCAAATTATAAGAATCGGGGAACACAGACGCAGGCAAAGAGTTCCACTCCTTCGCTGTCCGCATAATAAATGAGGAAGCGTTGCGCTTGGTGCGGATTGGCGGAATATCAACAACGAAGGGATGAAAACGTTGCCCGCGTCTAGTTGTCCGATGGTGAAATGGAGCTGGGGGAATGAGGTCATGCAGTTCTTGAGCACATTCTCCGAAATGAATCCGATAGAACACCGATATGCAGGCGACTTTGCGGCGATGTTCAAGGCTTTGGAGCTTGTTGCTAGCTAGCTCGTCGTCGCCAATGAGTCTCCTGGCACGTCGATCGATGGTGTCCAAAGTATCCAGCTGATAGCGGGCTGATCCATCCCATAGGTGTGAGCAGTACTCCATACAAGATCGGACCTGTGCTTGATATAAAATAAGAAGCTGTCCAGGTGTGAAGTACCGTCTCACCTTAGAGAGGATGCCCAGCTTCATTGCAGCAACTTTAGCCTTGGATTCTATATGTCGACCGAAATTAAGAGCAGATGTTAGGTGAACGCCGAGGAGCTCAAGATGATCGGATATTGGTATGGATTCATTTCGGAGAGTCGGAGTCAGGGCGAAGGACTCCTTTTCGCGGAAAAAAGACACGCCTGAGTTTTAGAGGCATTGAATATAACGAGGTTGGAGTTACCCCAGTCAGACACTGACTGAAGTGTCAGGTTCATGCGCTCTATCATGGCCCCTCTCAGAGATAGCGTCTCAGCGCCTGTAGCTCGTGAACTGGATAGGTATCTTTCCACAACTATGCTGTCGTCTGCATACCCAATGATACCGGGTTTCAGCAGATCATTAATATGCAGCAGAAATAGAGTTGCGGAAAGAACAGACCCCTGTGGTACCCCGGCATCAATAGCCAATAGGTCCGAGGAGCAGCCATCAACGACCACTCGAATAGACCGTTCCCTCAGGAAATCAGCTACCCAGTTACACAAACTCACAGGTAGCCCGTAGGATGGAAGCTTGCTAATAAGGCTAGCGTGCCAGACCCTATCGAAAGCCTTCGAGATGTCGAGAGACACAGCGAGAGCTTCGCCGTGTTTCTCGATGGCTTCGCCCCATACATGCGTGGCATACACTAGGAGATCCCCAGTGGATCGTCCTCGGCGGAACCCGTATTGTCGATCACTGAGGAGGTCATTGTTTTCTAGGTATGCCAGGATGCGGGTGTTAATTACACGTTCCATAGTCTTACAGATTATGGAGGTGATTGCTATGGGGCGGTAATTGGCGGGATCAGCACGACTACCTTTCTTGGGCACAGGCTGCACGTTAGCAAGCTTCCATGACTCAGGGACTAAACCTGTTCTAAGAGAGAGGCGGTACAGGCGTGTCAGAACAGGAGACAACTCAGGAGCGCAGTTCTTTAGCACTATAGCAGGTATACCGTCAGGTCCACTGGCTTTGTTCACGTCTAGATTACGAAGCGTTTTAAGTACCTCCTTTTGGTGGATACGAATAGCGGGCATTGTAGTACCGCAAGGAGGTAACTGGGGTGGTACATTGTTCGCTGTATCCAGACGCGAATTTTCGGCAAACATACAGGCAAGCAGGTTTGCCTTATCAGTTGCCGTGTGAGCCAGCGTTCCGTCGGGTTTGTGCAGTGGAGGCAGAGACGAGCGACAAAAGTTCGCCTCGACCGATTTTGCCAGGGACCAAAACGCCTTACTCCCAGAAGGGTAAGAGGCTAGTTTTGATCCAATTCGGCGTATATGATCAAGATGAGCCATGCGCAGCGTCTTTTTGAAGGAATTGGCGGCTTTGTTGAAGGCTTTCTTCTTATCCCGCGTGTCCGGAGCTTTACAGTTCCGAGCTTCAGCCCAAGCCCGGTAAGCTGAATACTTAAGCGCCTCTGCGACTGAGCATTCAGCACCAAACCATGGGCGAGCTTTACTCTTGGATGGTAAGTCAGAAAAAGGAATAAAGTACTCCATCGCCTGACATACCACCCTTGAGATTTCTGTCGCACAGCTTGACGGATCGCTCGAAGAGAAGCACGTTTGCCGCCAAGGATAAGATGCGAAAAAGTGGCGCATCTCATCCCAATCTGCTGACTTGTACCGCCAAACCCGTCTTGTGCCTTTAGGGCTGAGATCGGGAGGTGAACAAGACAGTACAGACTTCACCAAACTATGGTTAGACGTACCCAGTGGTGGGGATACGGACACATTATATCGGTCTGGTTCTGTTGTCAGCAGAAGGTCCAAACAATTCGGCGTATCGCCCTCACGGTCAGGTACACGCGTCGCCTGATCTACCATCTGGGAAAGGTTTAGCGTCAAAGCAAGTTTGAGTGTTTCTCTCCCAGCATGGTATGTCTTCTCGTACGGGAACAGCCACTCCTTATGGTGGGCGTTGAAGTCCCCGAGAAGGACCAGTTGTGCTGACGGGTACCTCAGTTGGGCCTCATCGGCGGCCTCACACAGATATTCACATAACCTGGTTGTCTCCTGATTGCCGCTGTGTGAACGGTACACACAGGCGTAGATAATTTTGTCTACACCGGTGTCGACCAGCACCCAGAGTGTGGAGAAAGAGGAGTCTTCAAGGTTACGGAGACGCTTACAGCAGATGCTATCGCTGATATAGACACAGACGCCGGCTTGTGCCTTGAAGTTGTGCTCCAGGGTATACCCCGGGTACTGCAGATAGGACACATCAGCCGGACGTCCGATTTTCGTCTCCGTAAGAAAGAGCAGCAGCGGCTTATCGGTCTCAAGGTGGTGGTGGACCGCATCGAGATTGGAGTGCAATCCTCTGATGTTCCCGAGGTGCACTTTAAGTGGGAGGAAGTGCCGCCGCTGTAAAACTCGATTTCTTTTTATGACTTTTCTCATGTTGTTTGTGGGGAGTGAATAGACAAGAAGGCGGAAGTTGTACGAGGCGCTGACCAGGATCCAGTGGTGAACACAGAATCGCTGCACTGAAGGTAAGACTAGCCTGGAGACCGCGGGGACGCCCGAACCCCCCCGGAGATGGCCATCGGGTCCTCCCGTCCAATCGCCAATTGGCACGATGGAGCATTCCGGGATTTTTCGTAAGATGTGTGGGGCAGCCTTTCATAGGTGGCTAACCTACTAGTTGGGCCCCCTACTATCTACGGTCGGCCAGCGGTGCACCGTGCTTCGGATCCCGCTGCCCTCCAAGACTAGCCACCAAGTGCAGCGACACTCTGATACCAAAATGGCATACTGACTCAGCGCTACTGTACAGACCCGCCTTCGCAATGGCTTCCCAAGGCTTCATGCCGGAACACGTCCAAGGACGTTTGGCGGCAAGACTTAGCCTTGGGGGTGGTGACTAGCCACGGCCGAGGCCTACCACCAGACAAAGTGCTGCTCATTTAGCACTACCCAGGGGCCACGTGTAGGGTAACTAGAATAATGAGGCCCAAAGGGCCTCGCCTACGGACGCGAGCAACATTAGCCCCCAAAAAATACTTCTGAAAGTTTTCGTGATAGTTCATCATTTTCGTAGCTATCTCCATGGAACTGTGTATTATGATAGGCACTTGCGAATAAATAGATATGCCATAGAGCGTTTTAGGAATTTCGGCCTGTGGCAGGATGAAATAAATTCAAAGTAAAAAAAAAAAAAAAAAGGTATTTAAAAGAAAGATGTCAAAGTATGGCAAATTCAAAAAATGTCTATATCAAGTAAATTTTTTGGTGTGGCAGAGACAAACACATAATAATAGGTCTTTACCTTGTAACAATTTATTTTCTGAAATAGATTTAAAATAAGGAGAAACGGTAGCGACATCTATGCATGGAATTCTCCCGGAGTGTAGCAGCGTTCGATCGGAATCCCATAGTGGTGTTGTGGTTCACAGTAATACCACGAGATGGCGTTGCTGTACTGGATGCAATAAAATTCCATTTCATTTAATGTGTCCCTGTATTCAGTCCTGAGGGAAGAATAATTATGATTTTTAGTCAAACGTTAAGTTCCAGGCTTTTCCCTAATTTATTAGCTCAGTCCCTCTATGGTTTTCATCTTCATAAGCTATGCTTTGTTTAGTAAAATACGTATAAATTAAGTAGATACTTAATCTTCCTTGTGTTCACAGCGACAAGTTGACATTTGATTGTACCGCATTATCGGAGTGACTTTGTGTTTGCTGCGAGACTCCTCGTGAAAAAAACGCTGGAATTTGGTCTTTTCGAGAAAGTTCTTAGCTAGAAGGTATATAAGGCCAGGTCAGCTGGCGGGCCAGCACTTGAGAATTCTTCGTTGAGAACCTATAACGGTTATTTTGTGTATAAACTATTTTCTCAATTTCTATAAGTTCATAACCTATATTAATTAGATTCAGTGATTTTCCCACATCGTTGGTAAGTTTCTGCACTATATTTGCTTCTAAGTTTCTTCTGCATTAGAGTCAATACTTTATACTCATTTTGGTCTCAGGGTCCCAGATTCGGGTCTTGGAATCGCACTTGTGATCGAGATTGAGCGGAGAGGCTACCCCGAGTTTCAGTATCGCTATACCAAGGGCTCTTCTCATCTACACCTCGGTAGACAAAGGAGGACTCGCAGGACGATACTGTGCCCCGTGCAGGCAGTCAACCAAGGCTCTGGTCACGTATTTAATTTTCCTTTAATATTTTGTGTGTACCCTAAATTTCACTCAACTTGTACTTACTTAAGCGTAGAGGAGTCCCCAACCACCTTGGGTTGGCTTTAACGACCTCCGCAAGCAATCTGACGAATAGAAGATCCTACGCATGAGTGGAGAGACCGGCAAGACCTTATGTAATTTCCAGTCAACTTGCAACATACTTATGTATTTCTGAACTTTTTGTAACTTGTGTATTTTGTATCAGGAGTAAATATATGTATGTATAACTGTGTGTAAGAGAGTTTTCTTTGAAGCGACATCCGAAAGTTCCTCGCACACCCACAGCACTATTATATTCTCTGACCTCTGATAAAAAGGCGCCCTGGGATTTAGGAGTTCGTGCACCCTACTACTGAGGTAGCCGGTGAGTAGACCGTCTGACAGGTTCAGCGGATACAACCTATGAAATTGCCGAAATTTTCTTACAAATTCATGAGTTCGTTATTCCTGTTATTTAATAGCTATTTCCATTTTTTTTTCTTTTTTATTGACCGCCTGATAAATTAATTCGATCTTCAAAAACAGTACTTTCTAAATGCTATCCATTTTGATGATAAATTTCGTATTACTTAACAGCTGTCACATTTCAAAAATGTAATAAAAGTTGCTGTTTGTTAGCTTAATGCTTTCTCATTCATACACAAAAAAAACATAAAATTTGGATTTGTCATTCCTAAAAAAAATGCAAAAATGTTAGTACTGAAAATTGGGTTTCCGCCAATTTCTTCAAGAAAAACGACAATTTCATATGTAACGACCTAATTTTTTTTTTTTCTTTTTGGCCGCCACCGCGGTCTCGCCTGGTGGGGTCGCGTTTTATCCCGCTTCGGTGAGTTGGCAGGCGTGTGAGGGCACACACGAAACGCCTCCGCCACGGCCTGCTTCTGTAAGGACGGCGAGTCGGCCAACTGCCGTCCTCAGGCCCCGATCATGGAGGTCGGTAGTCCCGGGCGTAGATGAGTCTGCGGCGTCCTCGCCACAGAATGCGAACTCGGGGGGCAGGGTTCTCTCCCGCTCCCTCTCCGCCGTCTCTTTCGCGCGCATTACCTTTTTTTTTTTTTTTTTTTATTGTGCGGAAATCCCTTCGGATACCCCCCCGCCGGCCAGCGGGGGCGGTTATGTCGGGCTTGCACCGACTAAAACCGCACGCCGTCTCGGGTCTTCAGACGCCGGGGTGTAAGGTTACCCATAGAGCATATCCCTCGCACCCCGGCTGACCCTGGGCCATCTCACCACTAACAGCATCGCTCATCCTGTCTCCTCTGAAAGCAGAGGAGTACGGAGAGCGATGTGTTCTCGTCACGTTGGGTATTGGCCGACGATCAAAGCCAACCCTATGAAGGGGTGAAGGGGAAGCCATTGACCGCCGCCCAGGGTGTACCGGCCGCTCCGATTCCGTTCCCCCCGGACTGCAGCGGGATCGGAATCGGAGCGACACTCGAGGAGGTTACCCAACACACACCCCTCGCGCGCATTACCTGCTCGCAGAAAGAGGCGGCGGCGTGCTACTTGCTCCCGTCGGAGACCACGGCCCTCACCATGGTCTCCAACGAGAGAACGTCCACGCACAGGACCGCAACGAGATCCCGGCGTTGACTCGCCCACACAGGGCACTCCACCAACGTGTGGAGCGCCGTGTCTTTTCCAGGATCCTCACAGTGCTGGCACTGCGGCGTTGTCTCCCGGTGGATGCGCCACAGATACTTACCGAAACACCCGTGTCCGGTAACCATCTGGCACATCCGGTAGGAGAGGTCCCCATGGTCCCTCTCCAACCACTCCTTCATGATCGGTCTCACCGCCGCAATGGTGGATTCCCCCCACCTTGGGTGCTCAAGTCGCACCCTCCATGTCTCGCTTCCAGGTCCCATGGAGGGGTCCCGGCTAGGAGACATGCCACCTCGACAGAGATCGTGCGATACCCCCTGATGACTCTGACAGCCATCGCTTTTAACGGGCTGTTTAATACAGCCACGTTGCGGGCCGCCAGAGTCTAAGTAACGACCTACTCGTAATATAATATATAAACAAACAACACAAACAGTATACACAAACATAAATATTATACAGTTGAGATTGTGTAAAAGTACCACACTAAAGTTAAAACAGGAGGGAATTGCATCAGAGTCTGATGTCGTTGCGCCTAATGAAGTTAAACAGCAACCAAAGAAGTTCGGGAGAGGGATCGGTAATAAGAGAGGTGAAGTTAATGTAAATACGAATGTTTAGTTCCGTCAGGCAGGTATACAAGTTAGGAGATAGGTTATCATTTCTAGAACAGTTGAAAAAGATGTGATCCAGAGAACCTTCATCCAGACCGCACTCACACAGAGATGAATCACGTATGCATATTTTATTTAAGAGAGTAAAGAGAGTACTAGTAACAAAAGCCTAAACGTAGTCTTCACATGATAGATATGACACTTTTGGGAACAGCTTTGTATCGGTAAAACCAAGGTTTGGGTGTTGTCTAATAAAATGTAAATAGTTTTCTTTGAATTTATGGCTATTTCTGCTGACTCTTATTTCCTGTGGTAGTTTATTAAACAGTTTAGTAGCCATTTCAGAGACACTTCTGTGAGCAGATCTAGTGTTCATGGATAGAAGATTTACGAGCGACGCCGACGTTTACTTTCAATCATTTTAAATGAATTTACATTACTTCTAACAAAGTTTGTGACATATACTAAAATATAGAGCGATGGTGCAGTCAAAATTCCCAAGTACGTGAAATGGGGCTTCCATTTATCCATCTGCTTTAGTTTACAGATGTCCCTAAAGCATTTTTCTGCGCTAATTGCACCTTGGAGACGCCAGAGGCATCACCCCTGAAGATTAGATCATATTGCAGAGTAAAGGATATGTACCCATGGTAGGCAGCCATGACCGCACACCTATTCGCAATTCTACCTAGCACATATAAAGCATATGAATATTGGGCTAGTTTAGAGAAAACATGTTCGCTTTGTGTCTTCCAGGACAGGTCACAATAGATTGTGACCTGTCCTGGAATACACAAAGCACAAATAAATCCCTGAAAATTTTGTAACTTTCGTTTCAAATATACATTCTTCTTTGCAGCCATTTTATAGCTGAGAGCTATGATTTTGACTAAGTTTAAAATTCATTTGTTTTGTTTTTCAGATATTAATTTTGAAATTTAGCCAGTCAATCATGGAGACAAGGCTTGTATTTACATTGTCTTCAATTTCAATAGTGCTCCCGGTACTAAATATGATGTCATCAACAAATAAGGTCATCTAGTGCGTGATAGCCTTAGAAAGGTCATTAATATAGCAGAGAAAGAGCAGCGGCCCTAAAAATGATCCCTGTGGTACGCCATAAGATATTGTTTTTTCGTTAGAGGAGTAGACGTCTTCCATTTTAGCTTCAATACTTACTTGATTGATTTGTGTGATTTGCTTTCGATTTTCCAAAAATGTTTTTTTAAGATCGAGTGTTACCTCTCACACTTTAATAATAGAGCTTGTGCAGTACAAGTTTAGGATCAACATAATCTAAAGCCTTGGTCATTTATTCATATATCCTGTTTCCTGTTATCTCAATTGCGGTGAAATTTGTCAAGGAAAATAAACACAGCGATATTGTTGGTTTATTCTTTCTAAAACCCATTTGTTCCTTGCAGAATATTATCATATTTTTCAAGTAATTATTCAAACTATCCATACCCATACCATATTATCTCCTCTTTTGAAAACTTGTTTAATTATTGAATGTTAAGGACTCAAGGGGACACTGGTTTCTATAAGAACTATTTACTACTAGCTGTTGCCCGCGACTTCGTTAAATTCGGAATAGATCAAGGTATGTATACTTCTGCAGTTTCGAACCCAACAGGTTTTAGTTTACCTATTTCATCGTTATATTTCCAATCATGTAACATGAACAAATAGATGTTTACATGTAACATCGCATATATACAACAACAGCGTAAGTAGAGTTAAACTGGAATCATGTGGCCCTGTTTTTAATATCAATAGAGGAGTGAGACAGGGTGACCCACTGTCCCCAACTCTATTTATTATGGAATGGAATGGTATTGGAATTAATTATAAACAAATTAGACTGGAGAAAGTACGGCTTGTATATCAAAGGAAAGTATCTGAGTCATCTAAGATTCGCAGACGACCTGGTACTTTTGTCTGAAACAGGTGGAAACTTAGAATGTATGATACAATCGCTAAACGAAGCTAGCAGACAAGTCGGATTAGAAATAAATCTATTAAAAACAAACATTATGACCAATAGCTACAAACAAACAATCTCACTAGAGCAAAAACCAATACAGTACGTGGATCAGTATATCTATTTAGGAAAACGGATATCATTTGACAGCAATAGCAATGAACTAGAGGTAGAGCGCAGATCAAGAATTGCATGGAATAAGTAATGGAGTTACAAGGAAGTGATGAAAAGTAACATGCCAATAAAAGTGAAAAAGAAAATGATGGACTCGTGCATTTTACCATGTCTCATATATGGCTGCCAGACATGGAAATTCACCTGTAAGGTAAAAAATAAAATAATAACATGCCAGCGAGCAATGGAGTGTAGCATGCTAAAGGTAAGAAAAACACACAGAATCCGTCACACAAAAATAAGAACATAAATATAAAACATAAACTCACGCCTATATCCCCGAAGGGGTAGGCAGAGGTGCTAGCACCCACATTTCTCCAGTTTATGTTTAGGTCCCAATGTAATAGGTGGCGAGCCTATAGCCATTAACCGGGCACTTATAATCCTGCGGTAAATACACACATAACTTCGAAAAGCATCGAAAAGTCATTGCTGTGTGCCATGGTAAAACCTGGGATCGAACTCGAGACCTCGTCTCAGCAGTCCATTACCCATACCACTAGCCTACCGCGGTAAAAACAAGAAACGTCACGAAAACAGTAGATGCGCTCAATTTTGCTTAAAGACTGAAATTTAAATGGGCTGGCCATGTAGCACGGCTTAGAGATAATAGATGGACATCTGAAGTAATTACATGGAACGGTCCTCAGGGGAAGAGGCGTGTTGGTAGACCATGTATGCGCTGGGAGGACGACATTAGAAAAATCACCGGACCGGACTGGATCAAAGTAGCAAAAGACAGGGAAAAATGGATATCTTTGAAGGAAGCCTTCACCTGAGAGTGGTCCATGGATAAAATACTAATTTAAATTCAATATTAATTTTAACTTCAATTATAATAAACAATAATAATATTATTCAAATTTATCTGTACATTCGAATTATTTACACTTAAATTATTTTCACCTTTTAATTATTTACACATTTATATTATATTTTAAATTAGATTAAGAATAAGATTATTGTTAATTTCATTTGTAAATTCATGGAATAAAAGGCTTTTTTATTTATTTTATTTATGTAACATCGCAATTAATTCTACACGGTTCCCTTATATCGCACACCCAGAGCAACAAAGGCGTAAATACGAATAGGTACGTCTTTTTTTATTTGAGATTTGAATAGTACAAGTAAAGATACATACGGTCAATTTTTTACGTCAAATATTGACGTAAATTGAAGATTTTATACAAAAAAAAAACAATTCGTCACGTCACATAAGTTCAATATTTTTCAATTAAAGAAGTCGAAAAACCAACATAAGCACTTAAAATTGTATCAAAATATACCTAATCGTGCTTAAGTTTTTGATTCATTATGTAACATAAACGTTTATTAAATGTATTCCATAGTATGCTTTTTAATGCTTACTAAAAAAACAAATTTCCTTAAATTATACTGATTACATCCCATCATACTTAAAAATAATTGAACAAAAAAATCCGTATACCTTATTTGCGGGCACACCAGTATGCAGACGTCCCGGCCTGCTACTGCTGGGGTGACAGGCGGCCTCACCTGCCACCCCCAGGCCTGCGCTCATGGAGGACGGAGGTCGTTAAGCGACCTCCGGCGCCTGAGTCACCTGTGACGCGCGGCGAGCAAGTAGCAGGCTCGGCAAGCCGGGATAGTTCTAAATCTCTCCCGGGCGCGTTCCGCCATCTCCTTCGCGAGCATTACATGCTCGCAGTAGGAGGTAGCAGCGAACCACGCGCTCGCGCTCCGCACCATTGGCGCAATCATGCTGCCGAGCGAGAGGACTCCCACCCCGAAGGCTGCCGAATGACGCCTCGGCACCTCCTACGCCGGGCAGTCCGGCAGCGTGTGCAGCCCCGAGTCCTCTCTCGCGTCGCAGTGATGGCACTCAGGCGTTGGCTCCTTCCTGATCTGATGTAGTGGTCCGCGAAGCTCCCCTTACCGGAGATCACCTGCGTCAGTCGGTACAAGAGGCTTCTGTGTCGCCTAGCCAAGCTAAATGACACAAGTTAAATAAAACTAAGAGCACAGCTATTAGCTGTGCTCTTAGTTTTCCCTGCAATATTATAAAGGTATTTAGTATGGAATTAATTCGTAAAATTGTGTCGGTCCGTAGCTTGATAGTAAGTATCTGATATGGATGGCTACAAACGTAGGTATTTATAGATTCTGGACAACTCATAATTATGGGATTTAGTATAGTTAGACCGAACTGTTAGGTGTATTAATATTTATAGGTACTAACTTGCGTCCCGATGACTCCTGCAGAAGACTCTGCGTGGGGATCGTGCTGTCCATGGCCCTGTATGGGTGCCCAATATGGGCGGAGGCCCTGAAGGCCGGAAGTGTGCGTGTGCTGCGCGCTCCGCAGCGGGTGATGGCCATCAGGGTCATCCGCGGGGACCGCACGATCTCCTTCGAGGCGGCGAGTCTCCTTGCCGGATCTCCGCCATGGGACATGGAGGCGAGAGCCCTTTCGCAACTGTAGCAGTGGCGAAAGGAGGCTCGGGAGCAGGTACGGAACCCCGAGCCACGAGAAATTGAGGCCGTGCAGTCCCAGCTCCGCCAGGCCATCGTGGTGGAGTGGAAGGAACGACTTGGGGGACCAAGCGCAGGGCACGCCGCAATAGCGGCGGTAAGGCCCATCATGGAGGATTGGCTAGAGAGGCGACACGGAAGCCTCTCGTACCGACTGACACAGGTGGTCTCAGGGAAGGGATGCTTCGCGGACCACCTGCATCGGATCAGGAAGTAGCCAACGCCTGAGTGTCATCACTGCGACGCTAGCGAGGACTCAGGACTGCATACGCTGGCGGACTGCCCGGCGTGGGAGGCGCCGAGGCGTGACCTCGTGGCAAAAATCGGGGTGGGAGTCCTCTCGCTCGGCAGTATGATTGCGGCAATGGTGCGGAGCGCGAGCGCGTGGGCCGCCGCCACCTCCTTCTGCGAGCATGTAATGCTCGCGAAGGAGATGGCGGAGCGTGCCCGGGACAGATTTAGAACTCTCCCGGCCCACCGAGCCCGCAACTTGCTCACGCGCGTCGCAGGCGACTCAGGCGCCGGAGTTCGCTTAACGACCTCCATCCTCCGTGAGCGCAGGCCTGGGGGTGGCAGGTAAGGCCGCCTGTCACCCCAGCAGAAGCAGGCCGGGACGGTGGGGCGACTAGCGCCCCTCCCCCAAACCGGGGCAAGACGGGGACACCGTGGTTCCCAAACCCGAGGGGGCCATCTCGAAACCGGAGATGGCCCAGGGTCAGTCGGGGTGCGAGGGATATGCTCTATGGGCAACCTTACACCCCGGCGTCTGTAGACCCGAGACGGCGTGCGGTTTTAGTCGGTTCAAGCCCGACATAACCACCTCCGCAACACGCGGGGGGGTATCCGAAGGGATTTCCGCACGAAAAAAAAGAAAGGTTCTAGCTTGCGTCGTTCCCTCTGTCTGTCGCGTCTAAAATAAATAGATAATATTGCCATCATTGCATCAATAATAAATTGTTAATTTTTTTAGGTGCGAAACTGAATCTCCGAACATAGCTGACGAAAGTGAAACACGTCCTTAGAGAACTTGCACAACTATACTTAGGTCCCGAGAAAATTACGCAGGTGATCTCCGATAAGGGGAGCTTCGGGGACCACCTGCATCGGATTAGGAAGGAGCCAACGCCTAAGTGCCATCACTGCGACGCGAGCGAGGACTCGGGGCTGCACACACTGGTGGACTGCCCGGCGTGGGAGGCGCCGAGGCGTGACCTATTGGCAGCCATCGGGGTGGGAGTTCTCTTGCTCGCAGCATGATTGCGGCAATGGTGCGGAGTGCGAGCGCGTGGGCCGCCGCCGCATCCTTCTGCGAGCATGTAATGCTCGAGAAGGAGATGGCGGAACGGGCCCGGGAGAGTTTTAGAACTCTCCCGGCCCATCGAGCCCGCAACATGCTCGCCGCGCGTCGCAAGCGACTCAGGTGCGCCTCCATGGGCCCAGGCCTGGAGGTGGCAGGTGAGGCTGCGTGTCTCCCCAGTAGAAGCAGGCCGGGATGGCGGAGCGAGTAGCGCCCCTCTCCCAAACCGGGGCAAGACGAGGACACCGTGGTTCCCAAACCCGAGCGGGCCATCTCATCTCGAAACCCGAGATAGTCAAGGGTCAGTCGGGGTGCGAGGAAAATTTATGGGCACCCTTACACGACGGCGTGCGGTTTTAGTCGGTGCAAGCCCGACATAACCACCCCCGCTGGCCGGCGGGGGGGTATCCGAAGGGATTTCCGCACGATAAAAAAAAAAAAGGTAACTATGTAGTTTCGAGCTTTCATATTTTACTGCTCATCACCTTTTAGCTATAGCGTGATTTATAGTCCAAACGTTGACCATATCCGAGTTCTGCTGTCCGATGATCTGCTTTGTAATAATAAAGGAATGATTACCCTACTGCTCCTATCACACTTATAGTACCGTGATGATATATAGAGCAGTTTATGACCATACCCTAGAAGAATGTTCATGCAAAATTTCAGCTGAATCTGTTCAACGGTTTTAAGTGATTCTCGGACATCGATAATAAAAGCAAACAGACAAAAATTCTAAAAATCACATTTTTGGCATCGGTATCGTGCCTAGAACAATATTAAATGTACAGTTTTCACCTCGTTACGATTTATTGTATGTATATAGATATAGCTTAATACAGGTGAAATGAAAGGGCCCACTGCCTTGATCCCTGAGGTGCGTCATCATATCCTGTACTATTGGTATTTTCTAGAAATATTTGTTAGTGTGGTTGGCAGCATAAATATAGATTTATACGATTTTATTCACGCTTTCACGGTCTCTATAAAATAATTATTAAAATATTGCGCTATTAATTTGGATTGGTTATAACTTTATCATTTATTTTAATTGAGCTAATATTCGCTTTGGGAGTATTTGTCTTCATATTATTGGTCGCCACCCAGGTTGCCTTAGATTTACTGGTACGGATTGAATACAATTAAATAAACAACAGCTAGTATTCAATATAAAACTTGGTTCTAAATGGGGGAATCACGACCCTCAGTAATGAGGAGCACGACGCGAGGAGGAGGAGTATTCAATATTTAGGATGAACATCTACTAAGTTCATAACCTGAATGTCAACGTGAAGTTAGTAGTTGAATGGATCGCTTTTAGCAGAACGTCTTCACGAGTTTGTATATTGACGAAAGTGAGCTCGGTTTCTTTAGAAAAGTATTTGTTCAAAAAGGCCAATTATAGACTGCATTAACTGTTTGTGGGTGTTCTGATGTGGCAGGACCGATAAAAGTTAATAGAGACGTTACTAAAAGCATTACCAACATACTACAGCCTATTTATGATCGCTCAACGTCACAAACTTAATAATCTATACTCTGATTCTATTAGAGGTATATGTGTTACTTAGCTAATGGTAGGAAATGGAGAATATATTCGATAAATGTGTCAGCGTGAGCAGAATGACAGGTGAATCCCATAAAAAAATAATTTATGTAAAGTAATGCCGAGGGGGTACATATTGCTTGCATTGTAAAAAAGCTACCGGATCTTGTAGAGGGCCAGACTCCTATCTCTACACGTCCTAACCTTATACTCTCTAATTCTCATCATAGCGAATAGCGTTCCGTGTGAATGCTTTTATTTGTTTTTTTTTACGTCCGTAAATCCCTTCGGATACAGCGGGGGTGGTTATGTCGTATATCGACTAAAACCATCGCGCCATCGCGGCCTCGCCTGGTGGGGTCGGGTTTTATGCCGTATCGGTGAGTTGGCAGGCGTGTGTAGGGCACACACGACACGCCTCCGCCAAGGCCTGCTTCTGTAAGGACGGCGAGTCGGCCAACTGCCGTCCTCAGGCCCCGATCATGGAGGTCGGTAGTCCGGGGCGTAGATGAGTCTGCGAAACTCGAGGGGCAGAGTTCTCTCCCGCTCCCTCTCCACCGTCTCTTTCGCGCGCATTACTTGCTCACAGAAAGAGTAGGTGGCGTGCTACTTGCTCCCGTCGGAGACCACGGCCCTCACCATGGTCTCCAACGAGAGAACGTCCACGCCCAGGAACGCAACGAGATCCCGGCGTTGACTCGCCCACGCAGGGCACTCCACCAACGTGTGGAGCGCCGTGTCGTCGCCAGGATCCTCGCAGTGCTGGCACTGCGGCGTTGTCTCCCGGTGGATGCACCACAGATACTTACCAAAACAGTCCGGTACCCATCTGGCACATCCGGTAGGAGAGGTCCCCATGGTCCCTCTCCAACTACTCCTTCATGTTCGGCCTCATTGCCGCAATGGTGAATTCCCCCCACCTTGGGTGCTCAAGTCGCACCCTCCATGTCTCCATGAGTTCCCGGTGGAGCTGGGACCGCTGAGCCCTGATTTCTCGGGGCTCCGGCCTATGGCCCCGCTCCTGCACCTCCTTGCGCCACTGGTAAAGCAGCGCAAGGGCTCTCGCTTCCACGTCCCATGGAGGGGTCCCGGCTAGGAGATATGCCGCCTCGATGGAGATCGTGCGATACCCCCTGATGACTCTGACGGCCATCGCTTTTAACGGTCTGTTTAATACAGCCACGTTGCGGGCCGCCAGAGTCTCGGCCCATACGGGGGCCCCGTACAGGGCCATGCTTCGCACGATCCCCAGGTACAGTCTCCTAGTGGGGGCGTTGGGTCCCTTAACGTTGGGCATCAGCCGCGATAGCACAGCCGCAGCCCCCCTCAGTTTCGGGACCAGACTTCGGAGATGAGGTCCGAAGTCCCATAGGCTAGCGAGTACGAGCCCAAGGTACTTCATCGTGGGCTCGATGCCAATGCTTACGCACCCTACGGTTATACTGGTTCCCGCAGGTGGCCCCCTCCGAGGCCTGTGGAAACACACAGCCTCGGATTTGTGGAGAGCCACCTCGAGTCCCAGCCGCCGTTTTCGACCCACGACTTGAGCAACCCCTGCCGTGGCCTTTAGTGCCGCGGTTCGGTGCGTTGCTCTCCGCGCCATAACGAGGCTGTCGTCAGCATAACATGTTATGCTGACGCCCTCGAGCAACGAACCGCGCAGCTCCCAGTCGTATCCGATTTTCCACAGGAGTGGCCCTAGGACCGACCCCTGAGGAACACCGCACGATACTTCTCGCTGCCCTGATCCTAGCCAGCTCGGGTAAACTATGGCCTTCTCGGATAGGTATGCCTCGACAATGCGGCGGAGGTAGGGAGGCACTCCGTGATACGCGAGAGCCTCACTAACGCAGCTCCAGGGAAGGGTGTTGAAGGCGTAGGCGATGTCGAGAGACACCGCCACCACCACCCCACCCCGCGAGACTACTTCCTCCGCCAGGCACCTAACGCGCATGATCGCTTCCACGGTGGAGCGCCCCCGGCGGAAACCGAACTGGTTGTCCGCCAGAGCTGGCCCCACGTTTGTGAGATGCTCGACCAGGCGCTCTGCAATAATCCACTCAAAGAGCTTGCATACCTCGTCGAGCAACACGATCGGCCGGTAATCGGATGGCTGATCCGCCGGCCGCCCCGCCTTACGGATAAGGACCAGTTTCCCCGTCTTCCACGCCTTTGTGAACTGGCCCCTTTCGAGGCATGCGCTAAAGAGCGCCACCAGTCGAGACCCTAGTTCCTCCAGTGCCAGGACCCAAGCTCGGCCTGAAATGCCGTCGGGTCCAGGGGCAGTGCATTTCCGGGCTCCGTGTGAATGCTAGTCTAAAGTTCTGTACAAACCCTACACCTTTGGTAAAATATTTGCCTTACGTCTTTGGTGTGTATACAGCCTCATAATCTGAAATCCGGTAAGGAAATAAAAACATATTAGGACCGAAAAGTGAAAAATTGTTCTTATTTTTAGGGATTTTCTTTAGAAAAGTCCTATTGCTATCGAGTTGTCGTCGACGTCGTCGTCGTTGCCAATTTTCTGTCACGGTTTTGGGTATGAAGGGGATGAGCTATCGAGTTGCTGTTTTCGGTAATAGATTCATGCTGGGGTGAACCATTGCAAGATAAAGAAAAAATCGCAAAAAATCGCAAAAAAAACGCAAAATCGAAAATCCATTGTATTCGGCTGAGCTCGTCTCAGGAATTCACCTTGTTTGGTATTACGATTCACCATTCCTTAGATACAGAGATTTTAAAAGTTCTTTGAAGGATAAAATGAGGATGAAAAAGTGCTAGCTCGCAGGATAAGCAAACTGAAGTTTATTGCAATATCTACCAGAGGGCAAATGGAAGGTGGGGTTCCGTTTTTATTGCAGTATTAAGTATATGTATGTACTCAGCCTTCTCTATCGTCTCGCGTTTTAACTTGTGTACATGAGATTGTGCATGAATATTCAAATGAGTTAGGGATTAGAATAATATTATGTAATCTGTGGTTAGGGTATACGTGTGACGCGATCGGTGTGACACAAGTTACTGGTAGTCTAATTAAATCGCTCAAGGAATAAATTACGGTTATCGCACCTTATTTATTCCTTGAGCGTTTGTTTGGTTTGTTCGAAGATTTCTTTTTGTCGTCATATCATCGAGGAAACACCGAAGTTGTATCGATAAAAAAATAAAATGTTACAAAGATAATATATTTATTAAATACACACACAACGAATCAAACTATGATAAGTATATTGCTTTGTTCAGTAGGTACATATTCTATACTTAGGTATCTATGCCCGGGGTGTGTGTTGGGTAACCTCCTCGAGTGTCGCTCCGATTCCGATCCCGCTGCAGTCCGGGGGGAACGGAATCGGAGCGGCCGGTACACCCTGGGCGGCGGTCAATGGCTTCCCCTTCACCCCTTCATAGGGTTGGCATTGATCGTCGGCCAATACCCAACGTGGCGGGAACACATCGCTCTCCGTACTCCTCTGCTTTCAGAGGAGACAGGATGAGCGATGCTGTTAGTGGTGAGATGGCCTAGGGTCAGCCGGGGTGCGAGGGATATGCTCTATGGGTAACCTTACACCCCGGCGTCTGAAGACCCGAGACGGCGTGCGGTTTTAGTCGGTGCAAGCCCGACATAACCGCCCCCGCTGGCCAGCGGGGGGGTATCCGAAGGGATTTCCGCACGATAAAAAAAAAAAAAAAAAAGGTATCTATGCCCGGGTACCTCATATATGGGCCGTTATCGCTAGAAACGTTTACATTTTGGAAGTCACACATTTTTGTAGTGCAATCGCAGGTGAGGTATGCCGAATTCAAACAATTTGATATCTCTTTTTAGGAGTATGCGGGAAACAAATTCACTGTCTTCTCTGATTGTGTAACGAGTTTCCTGCCTGCCAATATCGGACTACTTGCGTGATATTTCACAGACCACTTCAGCGCACAAATCATACTATATTACTATTATCTACTTCTGTAATATTCAAAATTTAAAAGTTGATTGATTTGATAGAAACATTTTGATTGCAAAATCATTTTAAAATCTTGAAAGTATTTACTTAATAGTCAATAGAGGTTTACTTACTAGTTCTACAAAAAAACTGATAAGATATGCGAACATTCCTGGTATATAGACACACAATGGCAGCAACACGTGAGGTTGGAATGGTTTAGCCGAAAACTTGTGTTTTAAGCGTTGTCTGTAAAAATGGTCATTAATCCATTTATTCCCTAACCCACTTTCTCTTATCCTCAACACATTTAGTTGTAAATTTTGTGTAATGGGGAAGCCTTTATAGAAATAAAAACCATGTAAATACTTCGCATAAGGTTTATCAAAAATGTAAACCAAAGGTTCATCCCACTTGTCACTGTATTTTAATTTATTGTATAGATACTGATAACTGGATGTGAATGTAAACATATTCTTAGTAGAAATTACTGTATTTAAAGCTTCGATTGAAGATTGGCATCCATCGTTCCTAAAATGGTTATTTTTATGCTGTGTATTTATTTCACTGAGGAAAAAAGCTTGTGCTGAATGGCTTAAGCAGGGTTTGAGATCATATTTACTGATATCTTGTTCATTAGAGATCTGGTACTCCGTGACAGGATGTGTAGTAAAACTAAAAAGAATAGATAAGTAGTAAGTATTAATGAAATAGGCGAACCACACCCACGTTATAAGCACATACTTCAATAACATTCGTGTGTGAATATCCCGCCCATGTGATAGTAAATTATCTAACAGTCTTAAAACGACTTCACTTACGTCTACTGAGTGGAGTAGGATTAAAATAATAACTGTGTATACTATAAGAGCTATTAATAACATGATCCAAACTTCTAATTTGAATTCCAGATAAATGTATTTCCAGTTAGGAACTAAAGATGCACTTTTTACCACGAACACTATCTCCTCGCAGTAATCTTGGTGTCCGGAAAGGTAGGTAAAAGCTTCAGCTCGAGACGTAACCATCATCATTCCACCAAAAATAATATCAGATTCGTTCTTTTGTAACATGCTCAAAGGACCAATAGCTGTCATATTAGGCGCTACCGTTGAAAATACTTCAACGTCAGTATTGTAGTTGAAACTGACTGTAAATTGTTCTTTTTCACCCAGTAATTCGATAACATATTCTTCTAATCCCAATAAAGTTATGCTTACCGTCTTTCGTCTTCGAAGGGTCTAGACCCTTAAAAGTTAAAGGTGGATTATGTGAAACTGATGCTCTAAAGTTACAATTTCTAAGTCCAGTGACTAATTTGTTTGGATATAGATTATTAGTTACCTGTGAGCACCGCCCGAACTTGGCGATGGTATCATAGTACCTGCCGCAAGCAAAGTTGTCGAACGGATTGTACGTGTAGAGATGCGCATCTTCAGTACCGTTCACTATTAGTACATTATTAACATGATGTATCAACAGCTCATTGAATATTGACTTTAGTTCAATGTCTTGTAGAGATCTGATAATAATCAAAAATCGTGCATTTGGGTTACATGCTGACTCTCGTGTGAGATAATGAAAGTATTTAGAAAACTCAGCCACATTGGCTGAGGTTACCAAATATCCCATATTTGGAATGAACGTCATTCTGTTCAGTCGATAGTCTGGATATCAACGTAAAGTTGGTGGCTGAGGGAATTACTTTTTGCAGGATATCTGCATGAGTTTCAATATAGACGAATTATTTTATTATTATTTCCAACGGGGACGCCGGTGACCTGGCGGGTGATCAACCTTACCTTAGTGGGTCATTTCACTCATTTCCCCTGATCCTCCCTTTTGGGGAGGATATGGTTACCCGGCAATCACGGCGTTCCGTCGAACCTACCTGTATCCTTGCAAAATCGTCACCATCCATGCACTCTGGGCAATTGGGGTCAGTTTTCACGCCTATCAGTGTCAGGTGCCTGTTCAGTCGGCTGTGTCCTGTTAGCACTTCTATGACGAGCCTCATGCTTACTCTGGAGAGTTTTATCAGTTGGCTCGTTCTTTTTTTGTCTATGCCTTTTATGAATATCTTCGACTGTCTCATGCCTGTCGATGATCTCCATCTCCGGTTGGTCTCTGCTTCAATGCTTCGGCTGATTACTCCCTTGGTTATTTTATGGGCAATTGGTAGCCTAGGCTCCGGGCCAACCAGGTTTTCATCAGCCCCTTTCCTGGCCAGTTCATCTGCTAGTTCGTTGCCTGTGTTGCCCTCGTGTCCGGGTACCCAGGCAATCGTCACATCAGCTGTTCTGGATAGCCTTTCCAATAACTTTTTGCACTCTTTGACAACTGCTGATGTTGTCTCTACTTTTCCAAGTGCCTTCAGCGCTGCCTGGCTGTCGCTGTAGATGGTGACCTTTCCCGTGTTATTTAGGTGGCCTGCCATTTCCGCGCATTCCATGATAGCGAAGATTTCTGCTTGGAAGACACTTGCAAACTTTCCTAGGGGTATTGACCTATTTATCTCTGTACCGTCTGCGCACTTGATGTGTACTCCTGAGCCAGAGAGCTTTGTTGTCTCCTTCCTGGAGCCGTCTGTGTAGCAGATGGTGCCATTGGTGTTCATCTGCCAGTCGTCTCTCGGTCCTATGTGTATTCTATATTTCTTATCAAAGGTCCTTTCTTTCCTTATCAGATCGTTGTTTGAAAAGATCATTGATAGTCTTTCTTCGTAGTCTTGACTGATCGTGGCATGGCCCTCATCTAGTGTGTTGCCAGTCCATAGACCAGTGCTTTTCAGTTTGAACCACTGTTTAATCGCTCTCTTTTTCGTTTCCAAGTCTAAGGGGTTTAGGCCTAGTATGATCTCGAGCGCGGCCGTGGGTGTTGTCCTCATCGCGCCGGTGGTCATCAGGGCCGCCAGTCTTTGAACTTTTTCTAGTTCTTGTTTATTTCTTCCTACGTTGGCTTTATGCCACCATACTAGGGCGCCATGTAGGATTCTCGGCATGATGATTGCCTTGTAGATCCAGAGTACTGTGGCTGGCTTTATTCCCCAGCTTCTTCCTATTGCACTTTTACATTGCATCATGGCCATTTTCGCCTTCGAGCATGTGTTGCTTATATGAGCCTTGAAAGTCAGCTTGTTGTCCAGTGTGACTCCCAGATATTTGACTTCCTTCACTATTTCCAAGTCAAGGTTATCTAGTCGTACCGGTTCAGCACTTCCAATTTTCCTTTTGTTGGTGAAAAGAACTAGTTTGGTTTTGTCAGGATTGAGATTAAGGCCTTTGCTCCTGCACCATCCTAGTGCTTCTTTCAAACCTCTGTTCATGATGTTGCACATGACACTAAGGACTTTGCCTGTGATTAGGAGCACACCGTCATCAGAGTATACCTGTGTGTATATGTGCATCCTGTTTATCTTGTTAACTAACTCGTCTATTAGCAGGCACCACAGTAGTGGCGATAGGCATCCACCTTGAGGGAAGCCTCTCCTGGCTATCACCGTACGCTTTGTTCCTGCTATCTCTGCTTGTATCAGTCGGTGTTTTAGCATGTTTTTCACCCATTCTGATATGTCTTTGTCTATGCCTTCGCGATTTAGGGTGTTCTCTATTGAGGCCGGGGTTGCCTTGTCGAAGGCGCCCTCGACATCGAAGAAGCAGCCCAGTGCATATTCTTTGTTGCTTATGGATCTTTGCACTTTGTTTACCAAGTTATGGAGTGCGGTCTCAGTTGACTTGCCTTCCATGTATGCATGTTGGTTATGGTGAAGTGGAGATCCGCTTTTGACTATTTGTTCTCTAATTATTCTGTCTAGTATTTTCTCTAGTATCTTGAGTAAGAATGAGGAAAGACTAATACATCTAAAGGCTTTAGCCTCTTGGTACGTAGCCTTGCCAGGTTTAGGTATAAAGACCGCTCTTACTTCTCTCCATTTCTTTGGGATGTATTTCATTCTGATGCTGCTATTGTATAGAGCTAGAAGATCGTCACTAATGTACTTAATTGCTATTTGTAGCATTTTTGGGAAGATCTCGTCCGGTCCAGCGGCTTTGTAGGGCTGGAATGACCGGACACTCCACGTTATGTGCTCTTTTGTGATTAGTGCCTTCTCCACCGTCTCCACTCTGGGATTCGTATCAGTTGGCGTTTCATCACCTTTGTATTCTTCACTTTCTGGAAAGTGTGTTTCCATCATCACTTCTAGTATCTTTTCCGGGTCGGTTATTAGTTCGTCTCCGCTCTTGATGCTTCCTAGTTTGCAGGTATTGGTTTTAGAGAACATTTTTACCAGACGTGCTGCGTCAGGGTATTTCTCTACTCCTTCGCAGAAAGCTTTCCAGCTATTCCTGTTCTCTCTTCTGCATTCTTTTTTGAATATGTTTCTTTCTCTCTTATATATGAGCCAGCTTTCCTCATCGCCCTTTTTTAGGGCTTTTCTGAGAGCTCGTCTGGTCATTTTCCTTTTCTTCTCTAGTGCCCTTGTCCACCAGGGTTGTCCTTTGCCTGGTTTGATCTCTTTGAGTGGGCATGCCCTGTGGTATGCTTCTCTCAGACCTTCGTTCAGTCTGTTGGCTTCTCTTTCAATCTCTCCGGTGTCTTTTAGCGAGGTGTGGTTGCCTGGGCTCCATTTCTCAATATGGTATACATATGTGTTCCAGTCGGTTTTCCTCGCGTTTCTGACTAAAGTTTTCTCAACTTTGGTTTCAGACTGAAGATTATTCGTCTGTGATCCGATTTTGAGTCGCTTTCGTCTACTTTCCAGTCTGTTATGAGCCTGCTTATCCTTTCTGTGGCAATTGTAATATCCAGCACTTCTCTTCTTGTTTTGGTAACGAATATTGGCGTGTTGCCTTCATTTATTATGTCGAAACCTGTAGCGCTAATAAAATCCAATAGTAAGTCACCTTTTTTATTGCAGTCCGTGCTGCCCCACACCACGTGGTGGGCGTTGGCATCACAACCTAGAATAATCGGAATGTTCTTACCTTGGTATTTTCTTGTTATGTCTTCCATTTCTTGTGATGGTGGTTTGAAGTCTGCCTCGCTGGGTATATATGCGGAGACTAAAAGCACCCTCTCTCTGTTGCCTGTGTTCGTCTGTATTGTCACTGTGGCGCTATATATAGACGAAAGTGAGACCGATATATTCAGAGAAGTATTTGTTAAGGATGCCAATTACACACTGGATTAATTGATGTTGGCCGTCCTGATGCTGAGGAACCAGTAGAAGACATTGTCCGCTTACAAAAAATATGGAGGCCACTATATATGGTACTAACATACTGTAAGTCTGAAAATATTTATGATTGTGCAACATTAATCAAGTAATATTAAATGTGTGGTACCATTAACTATGAGTTACTTAACTAATGATCGAATATGAAGGAAGCATCTGATAAAATATGCTAGCGTGTGTACGTTGACAGGGTTATACCTGTCAACGTACTCACGCTGACAATTGACAAAGAAGATGAGATGTATAATCTCCTAGGTGAAAATAATCTGAAATCTGGTAAAAACCGGTGAAAACCGGCAGTTTGTTACCATTTATAATGGTTGAAGGATTTTGGAAAATATCACTCTTAAGTGGGCTAAATATGGCATGAACTGTTTTATTTTTTATGAAGTCCGTCATTCTCAAAGCACTAAATTTCGTATCTGAGGGCACGGCGGTGCCCCCACCAAAACGAGACAATGGAGCGCAGGGCAATACCTACCTTTTCTCGAAGCGTTTCGCCGTATTTTTTCTATAGATATGGTCTAGTGCTAGAAAGTCCAAATTTTCAGGATTTGATGTCAATAGAGTACTTATTAAACATACATAGGAGCGCAGAGCACGAATTTTCAAATACATAGCTATAATACTTCAGAGATTATTAATGTTTAAAATACACAGATTTCGTCACTCACTCACTGCATGCAGCAAAACTGTTAGGGTACTTCCTGAAGTCGTAGAAAGTTAAAATTTGGTATGCGGCTAAGATTTAACGAGTAATGCCTATCCCAACCAAGGAGGACCTGCATCCCACCAATAGGTGCCGTGCTGTACAAATGGCTTCTCCACAAGTAAATAAATGTTCATACGTGTACTATATTCTGCATCTTTCAAAATTTTAACCGAACATTCATGCGGGAAGTTCGTTACTTAAACTATTCGCAGCTTATATTAAGGCTTATTATTAGATAGAGGGTGAAAATGGGTGATATATGGAAAATATTCAATAAAATCAGAAACATCTGCCGAATGTATCAAATAACTGCTGTTGATCACAAACATCTGCTGATTTGGTAGCCTGCTAATAAGTGTAGGCTTAGTAGTGATGTGAATTGCTTCCAGAAGTTCATCTTAACTAGGGTGTATGTTAACGTAAGTTAGCTCGTTTTGTTCAGTGAAATATTCATTAAGTATAATAATTACGCACTGAATTAATCTCTTGTTGTCGTATTAGTTTGGCGAGCCTAATAAAATGCATTGTCCATTTATGTAAAACAGGGATGCTACTAAGCATACAAGTAACATTCTAAGCGTAATGAATGTAACTGTTCTGTATTTCACATTGTTATAACTATACGGGTGCTTTAATTAATGGCTTTTATTTTGTCATATTGATGTGGAACTAGACTTAGGTATAAATAAATAATATGGTTAGGGCGTTACCATATTTGTAAAGTCCCGTAATAAAAATCTGCATCACTAGAACAAAAATGATTATTACTGTCAAATACTGGACGGGTTAGACTGACAGGGTTAACGGGGTTATTTGTGGCAGCTTGACCTACTGGGTTATCTTTTAGTGCTGCTTCTGAGTTTTGTAACCAATGATTAACAGTTTGGCTACTTCTAGAACTATTTTGACTCGCTTCAGCACCTAGCGGCGAGCTCAGCTTGTTGGTCTAGGTTTGCAGCCTCATGCTCACGCTTAGTAGTCTTCCGCTCGAGATCAGCTAAACGGCGTGCGTGCTGCGCCTCTGCGGCCAATTTGTTCGCAACCATCGTGGCAAAAGATCGTGAGGAAATATTACTTATGGCTCTCGATGGGGTCTGGGATATGCTTACGAAACCTGGAAGTTCTGAGTTGCAGCCGCAATGTCAACAGCTTAGTTGCTGGGACCTGGTAGCTCCAAACCCTTATCTGCATTACCATCTGAAGTAATTTTCTTATTCGAACTGGTCGGTACCATAGTAATTACTCACGGGCGAAGGAACACTATTCAAAATTAAAATGAAAACAACTGGTTCATACTAGTGCATAGCAATATATTTTTTAGACAACCGCAAGAAAACAAAAGATAAATCATGACAATAAGAAACTAAAGAAACTAAAAAAAAGGTTTTATCTAAAAGGAGATGCGTCGCACACATGTTCCTTGCAGACCTGTGATACGGGGTGCCCTACGGGAAGCCGGAAGGAAAACGAATGATCGCAGTCTAACGCTTTAATCCGTGTCCACAATTGTTGGGGTGCTTGGTTGGGGACCTCCACGCGGTGCACCCTGGGCAACGGAGGCGGCAGCGCCTCTCTCCTAGGGCGGGAGAGACGCTGCCGCCTACGGCCAACTCCGACCGAGGCGAGGACGGCCCTGTTGAGGGCTGTTCGGAAGCCTTCCACGTGTCCCTCTGATTAGCAGATGGCACAGTGGAGAGCAAGTAAGGGGGCCATCTCGAAACCGGAGATGGCCCAGGGTCAGTCGGGGTGCGAGGGATATGCTCTATGGGTAACCTTACACCCCGGCGTCTTAAGACCCGAGACGGCGTGCGGTTTTAGTCGGTTCAAGCCCGACATAACCGCCCCCGCTGGAGACACCCCGCTATCCCGCGGGGGCGGAATCCGAAGGGATTTCCGCACGAAAAAAAAAAAAAAAAGGTACCACAATTGTTGTTAATATTTATTTTAAATCAAATTACAGTCGAGTGTCGGTTAGGCTATAGGTACACGCCACTACGAACGGCCGCCAAGTATTTCACTCAACTAGGGTCCGTCGGCGAGGGTGAGGCGCCTCCCAAGAGACCACCAGGCTCGACGTGTATTTTGCCGTCTCTGCCAGCTGTTCAGGTATGGAGTGGGCCGGTGCGGTTCCGCCGGTACACAGGTCTTCATGCTTTCTAGACCGGAACGGAGTTGAGGACCTCTTCAGATGGTACGGAAATGGCACGCTGTTTCTACCGGTACTGACTTTCAGCCCGTACGGAATTCTGGAGAACAAAAACACGGTCAGGCACTGGCGTATGAGCCCAATGCAACAGCGCCGGGGACCCTGAGTATAATTTCCTACATGGGCCCTAATGTCGGCGGCGCTGTACAGTGGTAGGTACACTTAACATAAAATAACTACTATTAATATAATCCCTGAAGGGGACATCGGCCTTCTGGATTCCTCCAGGGTCAGTAGGCGTAATAAAAAGCTTCGTCAACCACGGTTCAACGGACTACTAAATAGTAGTACTAGAAAAATAAACTCATTTCTGGGTCAACTACGGAACCCTAAAATCTCAGTATACAAATAAAATCAATCACTGATTAACTTGAGTTTATTCCCAACAGTCAAGTCCTACATCGATAATACATGTTGAACCGTGGATATATAACGTAATATTATTCGCTTTTAATATTTTAGATAAGAAAACAAAACATTTTAGCTACCGTTATTATTTCTTAATATGTAGGTGTCTGTAGAAAAAGTTACGTTATTTTATTCTAACTTGAATAATTATTTTGGAACCGTTTCTTATGCAATTGTTACGATCGGCCAACAGCTGATATGCATACGAACTCCCTTTTCTTCAGACGCCCGACATAATTAATTATTTAATTCATTATTTACTTTAAACATTTCTATTGTTATGTTACTGATTCTAATTTAACACACAAAACAATTCACCACCCAGGAATCGAACTCGCGACCGGTTAGTGATGTAAGGTATTACTAACGAGACAACATCACGCCCAGGTCCCAGGGGGATAGGCAGGTATGTCCCGCGCGAACTATAATGTTATTTCTCGTATTATAACACTAATTCGCGATCACTGTATTACGACACGACAATCAACACTCGCGAGACTATATTATTAAAAACACCAGTACTTACCCCAATAATGGCAACTGCAAAGCGTATATGTTTAAGACCAATCTATTATTTACTTTTTGGCACTATACTTTCCAAACAACCACTGTACTGTGATATGTACTGGACGATGACACGTAACTGTTGACTATGTGACTGTCAGAGGTGACGTCTGAGTAAGGAATGCTCTCCCCACCGTGCTAGCCGCTAAGGCCGACGCGCCGCGCGGTCTAGGGATGCTACAACTCATCGATGTCGCATCTTGGCCACAATATAATTGGTCGCAGCTTGGGATGACTCATGCTTAGCGGGTCTCGGCTCGCTGCCTGACCTTATAAGGTAATATATTGTTATAATTGTTAGTGATGGTACACGTATCACTTCGCGGAACTCGACCTTTCCCGCTATTTTTAGATTCTGGTAACCCGGCATCAGTGCACCGTAACACCTGAAGAACCCCGTTTCCGTCTGTTACCGTTAAGGAAACGTCGGGCTGTGTCAGAGTGAATGTAAAAAGAAAACAAGAAAGTGGCGTTGTCACGCAGCACACAAATAATATTATATAACTATTATATATCCTACTATCATATTTAAAATGTAAGAGTACGACAATTTGATTGTAAAATCATTTTAAAATCTTGAATGTATTTATCTGTTAAATTATTTAGGAGGTTTACTTAATAGTTCTACAAAAAAAGCAATAAGAGAGGCCACAAGACCTGGTATACAGACGCACCATGGAAGCAAAATGTGAGTTTGGAATGGTTTAACCGAAAACTTGTGTTTCAAGCGTTGTCTGTAAAAATGGTCATTTATCCTTTTATTCCCTAACCCACTTTCTCTTATCCTCAACATATTTAGTTGTAAATTTTGTGTAAAGGGGAAGCCTTTATAGAAATAAAAACCATGTAAATACTTCGCATAAGGTTTATCAAAAACGTAAGGCAAAGGTTCTTCCCACTTGTCACTGTATTTTATTTTATTATATTGATAGTGATAACTCGATACGAGTGTAAATATATTCTTAGTAGAAATGACTGTATTTAAAGCCCCGATTGTAGTTTGGCTTCTTCGTTCCTAAATTAAGTATTTTTGTACGGTGTATTAATTTCGCTTGAGATAAAAGTTTGCATTGCAGGGTTTAGGCAGGGTTTGAGATCATATTTACTGATATCTTGTTCATTAGAGATCTGGTACTCCGTGACAGGATGTGTAGTAAAACTAAAAAGAATAGCTGACATGCGAGTGTGAATATTCCGCCCATGTAAAAGTAAATTATCTAAAAGTCTTAAAACGACTTCACTTGCGTCTACTGAGTGAAATAAGATTAAAATAATAACTATGTATACTATAAGAGCCATTAATAACAAAATCCAAACTTCTAATTCAAATTCTAGATAAATGTATTTCCAGTTAGGAACTAAAGATGCCCTTTTTACCACGAACAATATCTCCTCGCAGAAATCTTGGTGTCCGGTAAGGGAGGTGTTCACGCATGAACAAGACTTATAGTAACTTTCTATATTCTGACGTCAATGGACTCTACGTGATATTCAAATAATATACTAATATGCTCTTATCATCACGTAGAGAAAATGACGGACGAAGAAAAGGACTGCTGAAGTTGCATGAACACCAATAGCACACTAAGACGTAGTTATAGTTGTGTATATATGATAAAATTAGTATTTAAGATCATAGTTAAGTAAGAATAAACCAGTCATCAAGTTAAGCCCGACTTTGACTCATTACCTGTCCAACCTCTCACTGTGGCCAAGACACCCTTAGATCGGTCAGAGACAGATCGGTCTTGTGAGCCTGCTTGACCAGCAGTGAGAAAACCTTACCACCTGCACCCCAATTCCTGTCACTGTCCGTCTGGTGTCTTAGGTCGCCTGGCATCTGATATCCTGTACCTATTATATATATGTATTTTTAAATACTTATAGTAGGGCGAGGGTAGTAGGGCTAGGGGAGTAGGGACGCGTAGGGGTATCAACGAAGCACCGTAGTGATGTACACGAGCGGAGGTCTGTGTCACCGAACACACGCCGTGACGAACTATAGGTTAGGGTTGCGAACACGACTTGGTCTGCCAGCGAGCCCCCGAGAACCAAGCGTGTATTGCACCGTAGGGTAGCAGTTAGGATTACGTTAGAAATTACAGCCAATCGGCAGTACCGCCAACTTAGCATAACTGACGCTGCCGGCTAGTTCCAGTGAGACTTCTATACATAAATTGCTTGTACATGATTTCTAAAACATACAGCGCCATCTATATTTATAATCGGAAACTAGCAAGTATTGTCATATATTTTCTCAAACTCACCACAAGATGTCCACGCTGCGCGGGAGTTGTAAACAAAACATAGAAAGTAACTTATTACTGACGTGCTCAACATGCCTTAAGTCGCATGACCTACAGTGCGCAAATATACCTGAAAATCATTATAAAGGATAGGATCGCGGATGGGTCAATTAATACACCTTTTTAATTTTTTTTTGTACGAAAACGGTCAGCGGGGTGTGTCACGTAACAAAGTCTGGCTGTGAATTGCTTTTGCAAAGGAACTACCTCCACATTTTTATATATGTACCAACTAACTACCGCACACACATACCCGCATTACGTTTATAATTTATTTAAACCAAAAATCTGGTTTTCTATCGGCTACAATATCCACCCCCTAGTGCTGAATGCCAAGTTCAGCACTACACACATTTGACTATCTAGTAGGGGGAAACACTTGACATTCGTAGGTGGGTACATACATGGGTTCACTACTCAGTTCAGTACATGACAATTTAGGAGTAGGTACATTTAGTATATATTTTCACACACGTTGAAATTTTTCCATTAGCATTCAGTAGGTACTATATGAACTGAAAAGTTAACTATTAACAAATAACACAAATGTATAAATAAGAAAGCTTACAAAATTACCTAGATTACAATACATTTTGTAACTTATATTAAAAAAATCAAGTGGGAAAATAAAACATCTCTTATATTATTAAAAGTTTGACATTTAGTAGGTATACGTTATACATTTTTATATTAAAAACGTCATTGCATCTCGAGCAAGGCTACCCGGGTGACCGGACGCCTGAGTATACCTGTGCGCGTACGTACATCAACAATGCGCACGCGCCCGTCTTCGCCCGTGTGTATCGCACTCACTATCCCGTGTCTCCACGAGCCGCGCTCAACATTGGGTTCCATTATTAACACATAATCTCCTACTGCTAACGACTTACCTTCCTTAAACCATTTCTGTCTAGTTAGTAACGTGGGAAGGTATTCCCTTAACCAACGACTCCAGTACATATCTGTAAGCCTTTGAGCAACACGCCAGCGCTTGCGCAGATTGGTTAGGTCAGAGTCGTCATATTTACCATAGGGAGAACCATTCGAGGATGTACCTATTAAAAAATGGTTTGGAGTCAAAGCCTCGGGATAGTTGGGATCAGTCGAGACATGAGTGATGGGGCGACCGTTAATCAAAGCTTCCACTTCGGTTACGAACGTCGACAGGGTGTCCAAATGAGGAGCTCGCTCTTTAAGAACGACTTTTAAAGCCATCTTCACACTACGTACTAGTCGTTCCCATGCCCCACCCATTTCTGGAGCCCCTGGGGGAATAAAGCGCCACTCTATTCCTCGGACCGTGCTGTCATCTCGCAGCCGTTCAAAATTCAGCTCTTGAAGGCTTCTTTTCAGCTCAGCATCAGCGCCTTTGAAGTTAGTCCCGTTATCGGAATAAATAACATCCGGGGTACCTCTGCGGGCGATCATGCGTCTCAAGGCCATAATAGTAGCATCAGTCGACAAACTCTCGGACAGCTCGATATGAACCGCTCTTACGGTTAGGCACGTAAACAATACACCATATTGTTTAATACGCTTACGACCTGTGGTGGCCTCCATGGGTCCAAAGAAATCGACACCTGTGATAGAGAATGGACGCCTATGGTGCTGGAGCCGGGCCTGCGGTAGATCAGCCATGCGTTGGGGTTGCGGAGCGGCACGACGATACTTGCAGAACAGGCAGCGCGCTGAAATACCACGAACAGTCGGACGTAATCTAATGATCCAATACCTTTGACGTAGCTCATTAACTACCATCTCATTAGCTCCGTGTAGGGCTCGTCTATGATAGTACTCAACTAAAAGTTGAATGGTTCTATGACGTCCGTCAACGATAATCGGTCTACACGTGGCTTTGCTGACACCGTCAGTCTTATCGATGCGACCGCCTAAACGTAATGTGTTCTCATGATCCAAGTATGGTGTGAGTTTTAGCAATTTACTGCTGTTTAATAATGGTTTATTTTGTTTTAAACTATCAATCTCAGTAGAGAAACAATCTAACTGCACTTTACGTAATAATAATATTTCTGCTCTTGAAATAAGGTCGACATTTAATTGACTGTCTCGGCCTCGACATCTGTCTGAAAACAAAAGTACTCGAGCAGTAGTACGAAGTAAGCGCAACCACGATGAGAATCGATTTTCATCTGGTAGGCACGATGAAAAGTCAACTATTGAGCATGTCATGATATTATGAACGATCTTGCGCTCGAAAATACATTCTTTTGTTACCTTTTCATCGTTGCCGAGATCCTTCGGCCAGCTTAACTCAGGAAGACGCAGGAAGGCCGGCCCTTGAAACCACTCACTATCGAATTTCAACGGCGGCGCGTCCTCTCTGGTAGCTATGTCGGCAACGTTCAAGCGAGTAGGTACGTACCTCCATTCGGGCACGCTGGTCAACTCGTCCAGTTCACCGAGTCTGTGAGCCACAAACGGTTTAAAAGTACGTGGGTCGCTACGAATCCACTGTAGAACAGTTTTAGAATCCGACCAAAAGTAGCGTTTAGTCGATATAATATCATTATGTTCCTTGCGGACCGTATCGGCTAAACGTGCAGCTAATAGTGCTGCCTGCAGTTCCAAGCGGGGCACGGATACGGGGCGCAAAGGGGTCACTCGACTTTTGCTAGCGACAAAGCAAACGTGTACTTTACCGTCACTACGGATGAAACGCCAATATATTGCAGCTACGTATGCTTTAATGGAAGCATCGCAAAAAATGTGCATTTCAACATTAATTATTTTATCATTGTCATCGCATTCCGGGTACTGATAACAGTCGGTCCATACACCGGCGCTATAATACCACCGCGGTATACGTAGGTATGTCAGTTGCTTCAAATCATCGAGCCACTGCATAAAACATTGATGATCGAAAGGTTGGATGCGGCAATTCCAGCCTACACCGCTTCTATGTACATTTTGTAAAATAATTTTACTTTTTATAGTTATAGGGGATAAAAATCCTTGTAAATCATAAATAGACATTATTATACTAAGCATTTTAGCTTTAGTCGGGGCCTCACTGCCATTAAGAATCTCACTAGACAACCGATTTAATGAAATATTAAATGTGAACGCATCTTCGGTAGGATGCCACATCAAACCGAGCGTTCGTTCTACTATATTCGTAGCTCCGTCTTTAAGTTTTATTGCACTTTGTGCTAACGAATCTATAGGTAGGGAATCTATAACTTGTTTACAATTACTCAACCAACTTCTCATTTGAAAACCTGCACATTTATGGATTTCGGTAATATCCCTAATGAGTTTAATCGCTTTTTCTATAGAAATTGTCGAATGGAGACAATCATCCATATAATGATTATTTAAAATTACTTTTACGGCCTCGGGATATAAGTCTTCGTATTTTAATGCATTTTTATTTTTTACATATTGAGCTATGAATGGGGAACATGTCGCGCCAAAAATTAAACTCTGCATAGTACAAACTTTAATCGGAGAATCTACTTTACAACTAGGTTCCCGCCACAAAAGGCGTAAAACATGTTGATCCTCGTGACGGATTTTTATGCGTAAAAACATATCTTTAATGTCTCCGATTATCACATAGGGGTTGGTACGAAATCTCAACATTATTCCAAACAATGAGTTATATAAATCAGGACCTGTCAATAGGAAATCATTTAAACAAGAACCACTTACCCTAGCTGCAGCGTCAAATACTAATCTTAGCTTTCCGGGCTTATTAGGGTTCTGCACACCAAAGTGAGGTAGATACCAGACATGGGTCGGGGACTTCTCACTCTCTGTGACTTCTCTCGCGTAGCCTTCTGTAAACAACTTTTCCATCTCCATACTGTACCTCTCTCCATATTCCTTATCCTTGCTAAATTTTCTGGAAAGTGAATGCATACGAGATAAGGCATTATCGTACGAATCGGGCATGACAAAACTATCGCTTTTGAATGGTAAACCTACCTCCCAATTATTGTTTACACTGCGAATAGAACTGTCCAATATATTGAGCGCACGAATATGCGCCGTATTCTCACGTCGTAAAGGTGATATTCCTATGGAGTCGATGGCAAAAGAATCCTTAATTAAGTTATTTAAATCGTACATTTCGTTATCGGCAGGCTCAGAGCAAGTTAGATAAAATATAATATGTTGTTCAACGTGAGATTGAGTGCGACCACTGTGGCCGTGAATACACCAACCTAGTCTGCATTTAGTGGCGTACGGTTCATTTTTGTTACCATGAATTATTTGCAACGGGGCTAACAAATGATAATTGTCCTCGCCGATTATAAGGCGGGGTTTAATAAAACCTTTACAAACATAATCTTTTACGTGCAGTAAATGTTTACACTGCAAATTATCAATTACAGACATGTTTTGAATGGGTAAATTTAACTTTGAAACTTTACGTAATTGAATTTTGTATTTACAATCATTAGAGTCCATACTACATATGTTTAACGTCACCTTCGGAGTGTCCGATTGAAGTACCTCGATACCGAACGCGTCCACGAACTTAACGGCGCACGATTCTTTCGTTACTAGGCCTAATTGGTTCGCTAACTCCGCGTCTATGATCGAAACCGATGCACCATCGTCCAGTAAAGCATACGTTATCACTTCACTACCCGTAGGGCCTCGTAATTTCACTTGGACGACTTTTAACATCACTTGACCGGACACATAGGACGAACGTTCATTGTCACACGTAAATACGTGGGCTACAGTGTCTACCGTAGACGCGCATGACGCCGACGGCTGCTCCTGGTCCTGGCGTTGTGCGGACGGCGCGTGCGCGCCCGGTCCCGCGGGCTGCGCGTGCGGCGGCGGCGTAAACACGTCGATCGCGGCTAATGTCTGCTTCACCGGCTTATTGCAGTGTAATAACCGGTTATGAAAAAGTCCACAGTTGTCAATATCGCACACTGGTACACTGCATTCTACATTCCCGTGCCGTGGCAGTAAACAACAAAAACATAGGCGGTGCGATTTCACGAAACTCCATCTATCTTTACGTAGGGCACGGCGAAACATACGGCAATCAGATAACGAGTGTACTGCCTTTTTACAGAATTTGCATTGCTCCATACCATCTAGTGCCGTTGTAGTAAACACGTTGTGACGCTCCCGTATCTTATTCTCCGACTGCTTGTTATGTTCGAGTGATCGTCTGACAGTAGGCGTGTCCTGTTGCACTATAGCTCCGACGGTCAACAACATCTCCGACTCGTATTTTAAAAAGTCAGTGAGTAGCTCGAGTTTAGGTATATCTGTCGTATGTCTAGCGTAGGCATAATCAGTCCATTTACTAAATAATGTACTAGGTAGCTTCGACATAACGGAATTCATGAGTTCAGGGCTTCGTAAATAATCTGGCTTATCTAGGGCGCGTATTGTAGCCACACAGTTGTTGAGCTTTGTGGCGAAGTCGATCAAACCATTCTGATAATTTAGAGATAATGGTGGTAGCCTCTTAAGCTGTGACGTCATCTTTGTAATAATTATATCTGCACGACCGTACCTTAGTTCGAGCGTGTACATGACACTCGAGGGTGGTGTGTTTCCGATGAGAAGGTCGGTCACAGCTTCCCTGGCTTCTCCACGGAGTGACCTTCGTAAGCGCCATAGGTTTTCAGTATCACTGAACTTACATACTTCTGTTGACTCGTAGTATGCACTTTTAAAATGAAGCCACTCAACGTAGTCTCCACTAAACGTAGGTAGTTCTCGAGGGGTAGCTAATCGACTGAGCAGACGATTCTCTTGTTGTGAGTGTGATTGGCTCATCATCTCCTTCAACACTAGTGCCAATTGTTTCACGTCTGACGTCGGTTCATTATGATGTAGCTGCTGAACGGTGCTGAGCGGGGGAGGGTTCCGAGTAGGTGCCTCGGTAGCTGCACAAGGGTTCACTTGGCTGTTCTCCAACCACGCCTCAACTCTGTTCGACACTGGGTTCGGTGGCTCGCCGATGTCAGACTGGTTCGGTTCGGTGACGTCATCGGCATCGTTCTCGGCGTCCAGGGTCGCTAGGTTCACCTCAAGCTGTTTATCGATGAGCTGCATCTGGATAGCAGCTTTTGCCTGGGCGGCCTCGAGTTCTAGCTGCTTACGTCGCGCGAGGGATGATGACGTCGACTTTTTGGAATTCACTGACTTGCTACTTGCACATAATGAGGAAGGTTTCGTTTTCAGCGGCATTTCTGACTTCACAGATGGCTCGCGGCGCGAATTAGTATCATGCGGTTCGAGAGAAAACAAAATGGGTGCCGATGCATGGTTGTGCGCGCGCGCGTTCAACTTCATCAACTGACGACGCGTCGATATGCCGGGCGGTGGTGTATTAAACATCGTGGTCCACGGTTCAGATCCGCTCGAAGACCAGGTTTATAAAGGATAGGATCGCGGATGGGTCAATTAATACACCTTTTTAATTTTTTTTTGTACGAAAACGGTCAGCGGGGTGTGTCACGTAACAAAGTCTGGCTGTGAATTGCTTTTGCAAAGGAACTACCTCCACATTTTTATATATGTACCAACTAACTACCGCACACACATACCCGCATTACGTTTATAATTTATTTAAACCAAAAATCTGGTTTTCTATCGGCTACAATCATTTTATACAAGAAATGAGTCATTGGATTTGTCATGAATGCCGCTGCAAAAAACCTAAGTTAATAAATAACTCCAGCCCAGCTAGTCCTGTGATACCATATAATAGAGAGCGGTCACATAATGTCTCAAAACCTTCAATTCTTGAGGAGAACCTAGACGATTCAAATAATCTCACAATTAGAAAGAAAGTTACAAAAAAGTTTATATCAGCTTCAGTAGAGAAAGTCTCCTCGCAGTCATGTATCTCGATGGTACAGAGCAGCGTACTCCACCTGCCTATACACTGCAACGTAGCAAGCAACGAGAACATGACTTTGACTCTGAATTCTCAGATTTTAAACAAGAAGTTAAAACAATAATTTCTACCTTTATGGCAAATCAAAAAGAGGAAATTGGAAAGAGTTACAATACTCTAATAGAAATTAAAAATACAAACAATAATATTGAGCAATCAGTAGCTTCTCTTACAGCACAAAATGAGGCCTTAAACAAAAAGATTGAATTACTAGAAGCCAAGTCGAAGAAAGATAATGACTTGATTATTTTGTTGGAAGATAAAATAGAAGATCTCCAAAGAGCCAGCCGTAAATCGAACATTGAGATTAAAAACGTGCCAAAAACTGACAGGGAAACTAAGGACGACTTAATAAAAATGGTTGTAAAGTTGTCAGAGGAAATAAAATATAGTGTTCAAAAAAGCGATATTAAGGATATATTTCGTGTGCCAAATAAGCGAAGTGAAGCCAAAAATGGCCCAATAATTCTGGAGATGGCGTCAACTATTATAAAATCGGAATTTTTGAAATCTGCTTGAAGGTACAACAGGAGAAGCAAGGATAAACTTTGCGCAAAGCATCTAGGGCTTACCTCACATGAATACACTCCTATTTACATATCCGAGCAACTAACAACAAAAGGAGAACGCTTGTTTTTTCTCGCTCGTGGCCTCACTAAATCAAAGAATTACAAATACTGTTGGACCGTCTTCGGTCGGATATATATAAAAAAAGATGATAACTCTCCTTCAATAACGATCAACAGCGAATTACAAGTCAACAAAATTATGCAACAAATATGACTGGTCCTGTTATTGTACCTGTTATTTTTTAATGCTAACTATGTACTATCTCTTTTCAATAATTGATGTATTATATAGTATTCTTTGTAATAATTGTAACATAGATTTATTTAGCTTACAATCACATAAATTCATAAAAAACTATACTCTTCATCTACATACAACACTAATCTCAAATCATACAACAAAACTTACATATTTATTACACACCTCACATATTACACAAAACATTTCCAAATACACCACATACATTTTTCATATACACGTCTCTATGTTATATGGTTCATACATAACCCATTTGAATGGATAACACTTTAACTACTATAACTGAATTGGATAATACAGAAATAGCCCTAGCATTTAACTGCTCCATTGAAAATTTTACAAAACATGTAGATGTAAAGACAAGTGACTTTACGATTGTCTCTCAAAATTTACGCAGTGTATACTCAAACTTTTGTGACCTACAATTAAATCTATCTAAACTAAAACTTAACGTTGACCTACTTGTATTGAGTGAATGTAGAATTAATTCTAACAAAAACATCCCACAATTAAGAAATTACACCTCAGGTCAAACATCGCACCATGTAAACAAAGCCGATGGCTTCGTCGTGTATGTTCATAACGCACATAAATTCCAAATAAAGGAAATACAATTAACGGATGCTTCATGTCTACAAGTTAGTGTCCGACCTGACCTTATGATTCTCGGTATATATCGCCCACCGTCAAAAAGATATGCCGATAATTTCATAAACTCCTTGAGTGTACATTTAACTTCAATTGCCTCATCCAAAACTATTATTATAACTGGCGATATAAATATAAATATAATTTACAAACCAGACGAGAAAATATATCAACGCACAAATAGACTTAAATATTTAAACATGCTGGCAACACATGGTCTTCTTCCCGGCCACTCACTCCAGACTAGAGACATAGGTTGCTTAGATCACTTTATATTAAAATTGGAACCTAACAAAAAATCACGAGTTATATCTATCATCAACACTACAATCACATATCACTTAATGGCATTCTTAAAATTATCAGTACAAACATATAAAACAAAAATAACTAAAACTAAAACAATTATTAACTTAGAAAGTGCCATAAACACACTAAAAGCAAGTAATCTACAGGAATTTCTAAATATAACTAACCCTAACACGTTAACAAATAATCTTATACACATACTGCAAAAATGCCTCCTAACTAATACTCTTAAAATAATAATCCCTGTAAAACATAGAATAATTAAACCATGGATGACAGAGGGCCTGCTACGTTATATACAGAATCGAAACAATATGCAAAAGAAGTTGAAAGCTGATCCACATAATGAAGTATTAAAAATAACCTTTAAAAGATATCGTAATTACTGCAACAGCATCATTAAAAAACAAAATAGGAAATACGATCGAGATCAAATAGATAAGGCACAGAAAAACCTTAGGAAACTCTGGCAAACTATTAATAGAATCACGCACCGGCAACCTCCCAAGACTCAAAATCTTGAGCTGTTGGAATTCACTTCTAACCCGATAGCCCCACTGCAAATAGGGTGAATCAGTACTTCTCTGTGGTAGGTTAACAACTGGCGGACGAGATCCTAAATAAACCTGCGAACGGACCGTCAATTGACCACCATAATACTCCAGTTTCATCAAATCCACCCGTCCTTTGTTCGGATAAACACCGACCCCGAAGAGGTGCGACATACTTTATTTGACTTAAGAACAGACTGTGCCCCCGGATGGGACCAGATTCCTGTAAAGTTTTTAAAAGCTGCACATGAGTTCATCGTCCCAATCACGTCTCATCTTGTTAATCTCTGTTTTGAGCAGGGGATTTTCCCTTCTGCCTTGAAACGAGCTATAATAACACCTGTGTATAAAAGTGGGGACAAAATTGATCCCTCGAATTACAGGCCGATATCTGTACTACCTTGCCTATCTAAAATTATAGAAAAAATAATAAATAAACGCTTAATCAATTATTTAAATAAATATCGCATTCTTTCAGCGAATCAGTATGGTTTTCGACAGGGAATGTCAACAGAAGATGCTGTTTTGGCACTGGCTTCAACAGTCACGGAAAATGTCGATAGGGGATCAAAGTGTCTGGCAGTTTTTCTTGACATTAAAAAAGCATTCGACACTGTCTCTGTTCCCACTCTCCTACACAGACTAGAGGGTATTGGAATAAGGGGTACGCCTCTTAATATATTTAAAGAATATCTTAGCGAACGTCAGTACGTGGTTAAATTAGGAGAGGTCACCAGTTCAGAGGAAAGAGTCACATAAGGCGTGGGACAAGGTAGAGTCATCGGCCCAACACTGTTCCTCATCTATATAAATAGCCTCTGCAGCATGAGGATAGACGGCGCTCATATATTCTCATATGCCGATGATACAGTCGTGGTTTTTACAGGCAACACATGGGACAGTGTTCGACAGACTGCAGAAAGTGATCTGGCAAAGATAGCAGATTGGCTTGACAGTAGCCGCTTACCTTGAATACAACAAAAACGAACTTTATCTATTTTACTATGTATAACCGAACACAGCCATCGCAAGAATTTCAAATTAAAATACACACCTGCCAAAATCGATTGAACTCTAATTGCCCGTGTCTTGCGATCAACAAAGTAAGTAACGTAAAATATCTAGGTATTATGCTTGACCAGAGGCTCTCATGGCACATGCACTCTGAGCTTATTATGAGCAGGGAGCTCAAATTGATCTGGACCTTTAAGACACTACGGCATGTAACTACAAAACATCTTTTACAACAAATATATCTCTCACTCACTCAATCTGTCATTACGTACTGCCTCCCAGCGTGGGGAGGCGCTACTAAGATGAAAATTTTAGCGCTAGAGCGCTAAGCGCTTAGCGCTTTTCTATTTTTGCAACAAGGCAGTATAAACGCCAATCGTCACACATATATAACCAGCTCGACAAAGAATTGGGTATACACTCGCTGGTGTACCATGATTGCAAAAAGTTACTTATTCAATGGTTAGCAAACAAAACTTATGAGGAAATTGAAACCATGTTGGCGCATAAGAATTGCTAGGAAAGGGGTTGTACTCCTCTCGATCCCAAGACACGGTCACAGGGCTGAATCCTACTGAACTACTATACTGCGTACACACACACACAACACACACACACACACACACATACACACGCACTTTCTCCCTCTCTCTCTCTCACACACACACATATAGGTATAATATTTAAGTGCATGCTACTCTTCTCCCATTTACAATATAGATATACTAAAGAGGTGAACTCTCTAATACAAGAAAGTTCTTGCTTAAAAGAGAGTTTAAAATGATATACTGCATATAATTGTAAGGGATGAAATAAACAATTTTTATTTATTTATTTATTTATGATCACAACTATCCTAGACCATCTTCTGCGGAGACTGTACCTGGGGATCGTGCGAAGCATGGCCCTGCGCGGGGCCCCCGTATGGGCGAAGGCTCTGGCGGCCCGCAACGTAGCTGTTCTAAACAGCCCGTTAAAAGCGATGGTCGTCAGAGTCATCAGGGGGTATCGCACGATCTCCGTCGTGGCGGCATGTCTCCTAGCCGGGACCCCTCCATGGGACCTGGAGGCGAGAGCCCTTGCGCTGCTCTACCAGCGGCGCAAGGAGGCGCTGGAGCGGGCCCATAGGCCGGAGCCCCGAGAAATCAGGGCCCAGCGGTCCCTGCTCCGCCAGGAACTCATGGAGACATGGAGGGTGCAACTTGAGCATCCAAGGTGGGGGGAATCCACCATTGCGGCGGTGAGACCGATTATGAAGGAGTGGTTGGAGAGGCACCACGGTGACCTCTCCTACCGGATGTGCCAGATATTTACCGGACACGGGTGCTTCGGTAAGTATCTATGGCGCATCTACCAGGAGACAACGCCGGAGTGCCAGCACTGTAAGGATTCCGGCGAAGACACGGCGCTCCACACGTTGGTGGAGTGCCCTGCGTGGGCGAGTCAACGCCGGGATATCGTTGCGGTCCTGGGCGTGAACGTTCTCTCGTTGGAGACCATGGTGAGGGCCGTGGTCTTCGACGGGAGCAAGTGACACGCCGCCGCCTCTTTCTGCGAGCAGGTTATGCGCGTGAAAGAGAGGGCGGAGAGGGAGCGGGAGAGAACCCTGCCCCCCGAGTTCTGCAGACTCGTCTACGCCCGGGACTACCAACCTCCATGATCGGGGCCTGAGGACAGCAGTTGGCCGACTCGCCGTCCTTACAGAAGCAGACCGTGGCGGAGGCGTGTCGTGTGTGTCCTACATACGCCTGCCTACTCACCGACGCGGGATAAAACCCGACCCCACCAGGAGAGGCCGCGCTTTCGGCCATTATTTATAGACTCGACCTTGAGCTGGCGTAACCAGGTATCTGTATGTTCGTCAGAAAGTAACTGGAATGCTTCGAGCATTTTATCGCCTACAGAACCTTACAAAGACCAAGACTATGCTTGTTCAAGCTTTACTATTTCCCGTATTTCATTATGCTGATGTTTGTTACTTCGACCTGAATGCAGAACATCTCAATAAACTTGACAGACTATTAAATAACTGCATTCGGTTCGTTTTTAACCTCTGCAAATATGACCATGTGTCTGCTTGTGTAACGTCGCGTTTCTAAACCACGTTACATCGGTTGTTTTTATTTGTTTTTAGACGAAATTTCATAAGTTTCTGAACGGAACGTGGGGAATGACTCTGACGTTTGATGTTTGACGTTACCTTTCTTCCTTACGATCGAGCAGAATGGAAGATTAGAAAAAAACTTGACATTGGCGTCTTCGCCATTAATAATTTTGTAAATTTGATTGACATTAGCGAAATTGTGGTGATTCTACCGCAGAAGCCATTAATTCTAATTACCAATTACGAGCAGAATGGTCGATTTATAAGTTCCTTAAATTTATCTTTAAAAACTCATAAAAATTAGATGGTTTTCTATTGGGGGCCATTTAATTGTGTCTCCATTATGACAATAAACTAAGATTACGTCATATTTTTGGTGAGTTGACATTTTCTTATAAGATTTGCTTTGATGGCGACCGTGGAAAATAATCGTCTAAACAGTTTTTCGCACCGGAGCAGCGGTGCTTGTTGTATAAGGTACAAATTCTCCCCTGTATGGAATACTGCTCTCATCTTTGGGATGCCTCCGCATAGTACTTATTAGACGCTCTCGACAAATTGCAGCGGCGTGCCATTGGGAGTCCTGAGGTCACAAGTACCTAAGAACCTCTGCAGTTGCATAGAGACTGCCTCTCTGGCTGTATTTTACCACATCTACACGGCGAGTGTTCTAATGAGCTTTTTCAACTATTCTCCCAACTATTTCTCCCTTCCGATATAGAACAACATGTACTGGACTGCAATGCGAGATACGGTAGAAACAACGCCGTCCCTGAGCGATTCGGTGCTTCCTTTCTTTTTTGTACGATAAAGAGCTGGAATGCTCTACCCGCGCATGTGTTTCCTTCTTACAATCCCGGGTTTTTCGGTAGGGACCACCGTTTTAGAATCGTCAGCGTCTGGGATGGTGACCCATATCTTCTGGACTTCACCCTAGCTTCTCACCATCCAGCGCCATCCATGACGGACTAAATATAATTTAAAAGGAATACTCTAATGCGCGTTTATGATGTAACGACAGCAGTTTTATGTTTGCGTAAAATATTTTTTTTATGAGTTCCAAACTAGTAAATCATAAAAGTCATAAGAAATTCATTCAATCATTAGAACGGTCTTGGTCAGACTTAAAATCTGCTGTATGTTTGATTTCAATTGGTTGAGTACAACCGGAGATATGACCAAGAAACCATAACCGACCTACCAGCGGCCGGAGCCGCGGGCATCAGCTAGTATTCATTAAAACAACATAGTAAATGCTAAATGGTTTAATAAATCTACATTATATTCTCATAGTACATTTCGAAATATGGATTGGCCTTTACCGGGCGGTCGAGATCGTCTATCGTCAAGAAATCTCATAAAAGGCTCTGGCGCAGGTTTTTCTCGGGGTAAGGAGATCAGATGGCAGTCGCTCCTGTAACAGCCAAGATAAACCAATTTTGGACGATTAGGAGATTGGACACCGAGCTCCAAAGTGCAAGCTTTGGATGCAACCGGGATTTGAATTGATTTGATGTCGGCTGATGGTGCTGACCATATTAAAGGTTTACGCATACTACTGCGGATAAATTAATGATAATAATAATATCAATCATGAAATCAGCCCCGTAACCTGGCCTTTAGTAAGTGCCCAGAGGCTGACAGTTAAGCGAACGATGAAGCTTCTTTACTACATCAGAGACGTCTGACACATAGAAAAAAATTATTAATAACAGTAACTTCTAATAGACTTAGATTAAAATATGAAAGAAAAACAAAGTCAACATGATTTGCATCGAAAAATTACGTTAGTAAAAAGATAGGTTCGTTTGATTAATAGCTCAAATATAAATGTGACTGAAGCCATTATAATACCAGGAAAATAAACATACCAAGGTAAAACAAACTGCGGTTCGAACGTTTTCTTGTGGAATTTTTGTTTTAACCTTCGGGTGTAATAATGGTCACCTAGATTTTTTTCTGTTAGACCACTCTCCCTCATCCGTAATGCATTATGCTTCAGACTTGGAGTAAGAGGAAAACCTTTGTAAAAAAAATAACCAAATAAGAGTTTCGCATAAGGTTTAGGAAAATAATAAATTAAAGGTTCTCCCCACTTGTTACTGTATTTTCCTTCATTATATAAATAGAAATAGTTTGGTATAATCGTGAATACTTTATCATTTGTACTGACGGTATCCATAGACTGGGCAGTAGTTTTGCACGCCTCATTTATAGCATACTCGTTTGAATATGGTTTATCTGTTTCAATAAATAATAACTTTTCTAATTCATCGCTGAAACACGATTTCAAATTGTATTCTTTTATGTCGTCTTCATTTTGTATCTGATAATCCAGACTGGGATGTATAGTAAAGCTATAAAGGTTGGTTTGGTAGAAAGTATTGATCAAGTATGCGAACCATACCCACATTATTAGAACACACTTTACTGACCAACGAGTGTGGATATGACGTCCACGCAATAACAGGTTATCCAAGAGTAACAAAACAATTTTCCCAATATCGTTTGAGTGTAGCAGAATAAAAATAATGATCGAATATACCACAAGACTCGCTCCTAATAGAGCCCAAACATCAAGTTCAAATTCCAGATAAATATATTCATCAATAGGCACCGAAGGTGAGGTTTTAACCGCGAATCGTAACTCGTCGCCGAAATCATGGTAACCATAAAGATACGTGAATGCTTCAGAGCGGGACCTAACCATCATCGCACCAAACATAAAATCACATCCGTTCTTCTGCAATAATTCCAAGGGGCCGACGGCGGTCATGTTAGGATATATCGTAGAAAACACTTCACTATATTGATTGTACTTGAAACTGATTTTAAATTGTTCTAGTTCACTCAGCAACGTGATTATATATTCTTCTGTTCCTAATAACTTTTTTTTATATTTCGTTTTCAATGGGTCGACAGTAAAAGGCGGTCGATGGGTAAGTGATGCTGAAAAATTACAATTCCTGAGACCAGTGACAAGTTTATTAGGATATAAATTCTCAGTTATTTGCGAACATAGCCCATAGCTTATAATGGTATCGTAGTACTTGCCGCAAGCATAATTATCGAAAGGGTTGTAAGTGTAGAGTTGTACATCTTCACTGCCATTCACCACCAGCGCATTAATAACATGTTGTCTTAACAGTTCATCAAAGATTAGTTTGAGATCAACTTGTTGGAGTGATCCTATGACTATCAAAAACCGTGCTAAGGGATTCCATGTTGGCTCCCGTATGATATGTGGAAAATATTCAATAAAATCAGAAACATCAGCCGAATGTATCAAATAACCGCTGTTGATCACAAACATCTGCTGAGTCGGTAGCCTGCTAATAAGTGTAAGGTTAGTAGTGGTGTGAATTGCTTCCAGAAGTTCATCTTCACTAGGATGTATGTTAACGTAAGTTAGCTCGTTTGGTTCAGTGAAATATTTATTTAGTATAACAATTACGCACTGAATTAATTTCTTGTTGTCGTATTGGTTTGGCGGGCCTAATAAAATGCATTGTCCATTTATGTAAAATAAGGATACTACTAAGCATACGAGTAACATACTGGGCGTAATGAATGTAACTGTTCTGTTTTTCACAATTGTTGTAATTATATGAGTGCTTTAATTAATTGCTTTTACTTTGTCATGTTGATTTGGAACTATACTTAGGTATAAATGAATAATATATTTAGGGCGTTACCATATTTGTAAAGTGCCGTAAAACCCTGCGTATAAAAATATGTTTGTATAATAAATGTAGTACCTTAATATGAGTAATCAATTACTAATATTCTAGTAAACCTGTAATCTAGTACAAGTAAAATAATATAATCGGTCGATGATGGTAAGATACTTGTACTTACCATAATCGAAGAATAAGCTAGGAGGCCAATTCTTGCTGAGAGGAGCATGACTCTATTAATTATAAAAACTACTACATAGAAAAAAAATGTTTTCTTGAAAGAATTGCATTCTTTAGTACGTAAATAAACTTTTACAAAAAAATAAAATTAAAAGTTAAAAGTTTAACCGATGCGCAATAACATAGTAAAGAGTTAATATGTTAACATCGGTTTACTAATGTTTGACAAAAAACGTTCCCCAAAGTGTCACATGCCAAAGTATGTTTCATACTTTTCCCTGGCATGACTGACAACATACATGGCAAAAAAATACACTGCTGCATGGGTGTTTGTTTCACCTTGGACAAATAATTTACAGGTAAGAACTTCTATAATAATTATATTGCTATTGTACAAATCAATTCCAGCGCTTCGCCGGCCGCTGCCGCGGCACGCTCGCTACGCTCGCTCAGCCCGCGCTCTGTTGGGGCCACAGTTCTAACCTAACCTAACCCATTTTTCTGGCAGTTCCGATCTAGCCTACGTAACTTATATGAAATTAATGTATTTTACTTTATTTAGAATCAATTATTAATAAGACATGCTTTTTGAACGAACTTACTTTTGAAATATATTTTTTTACAAAATAAAGCATTTGCTTAATGTATATTTGACTTCATTAAAATTGAGCAAGTACAAAGTTGCCAAATGAATATTTGACGAAGTGATCAAAATGCGAAATATAAATATGCTAAAGATTCTTGTGGGAAATGAAACTATGCGATAAGTTATGAAGAGGATGTTGGAAAGATTAGAAAAAGAACGCCAGGAACATCGTACCTGCATTCTGGAATTGGAGAGAAGGATTTTGGATTTACTGCAAAGCACACGGTCTAGTTCATTGGAAATTAGGAATATCCCTTACAAGGATAATGAAACCACCGCTGATCTTACTTCCTTGATGATGAACACTTGTAATGCACTCAGTGTCCCATTGAAAGCATCTGAATTACGGGACATATATCGCATACCGGGTAAAAAAGGTTCAAATAGGCCAATTGTTGCCGAGCTTCAGTCTGTACCTTTAAAAGGAACTATACTTAATGCCTCGCGAGCTTTTAATAAAGGGCGTCGACTAGCAGAGAAATTACACTCTGGCCACATTTGTCTCGCAGGTGAACCACAATCGGTTTACGTAGCTGAACATTTACCTACCAGCCAAAGGCAATTATTCTACGAGACCCGCAAGTTTGCTAAATTGCAAGATTATAAGTTTTGTTGGACTCGAAACAACAAGATTTTTCTCCGTAAGCTTGAAGGAATGGAGGCAATTATTGTCACTTTGGTCGCTTGTCTCGACAAGTTATCAAAATTGCCATAAATATGACTGTTATCTAGTTAAGTTCTATCGAGGGGACTTATCATTTGCACCAAAAACTTTTATTATAATGCTATTATTCTCTATGTACCTCTATTGTATTTTTATATTGAAAAGATATGCGATGTGTTATGGTCTGATGGATTATATATTAAATTACACACAGTACATGACTATTGCACACACACAATACATTTATACATTTTCACCTAGACGCCGCTCACTATATTTTAATGAAACTTATATATACACTTCACACACAATTTTAATAAATAAGCAATCGATAGTAAATATGTATAATACCGTTCCATCTTTGACTGTCATTGCGTCACTTCAATTTATAATTCTTATCCATGTACCAATATTGTTAGATAAAATCCTACCTCAAATGACTATGCGTAACATATTACATCAAAGACAAAACCATTTTAGTGGGCACAAATACTGCATATTTACACTACTACTTTATTCCCGCTCAACATATTTCGATAGAAACTCAACTTCATTACATCTTAAATATACTTGTTATACTAAACCGATAAATATACAACTAATTGTGAATAAGTATAATGATACGCGTGGTATCTTTAATTTAACTATGTTTGGCCTATATTTGCGTACTACTTTCTTACTACATGTACATATAGTACCACCAGTATGCGTGATTATTATTTATATCCAACAATGACTGACTTAAACTATGTTTCAAATGAACTAGACGCAATTGGCACATCCCAAACATTTGTTTGCAAACAAGATCAATGTAAGAAACGAATTACTAACATTAGTAATTCAATAAAAATACTACATATTAATATTCGCAGTGTAAATTGCAATTTTGATGAGTTGATTGTGTTTCTTAACAAAATAGATATTTTACCAAATAGAGTGCTGGCTGAACACAATATCAAACACTCAATTACCATCCTTAGAGACTCATAGACACTACTGTACTGAAAATAATATTAATAAAAACGATGGCGTTGTTATTTATGTGGAAAAATCACTACTTCACACTGTCACCGAAGCACACATTTTAGATGCTAGTTGTTTAATCTGTAAGATAGATGGCCTTGACCTTGCGGTGGTTGCACTTTATCGTCCTCCTTGTGGCCGTTTTACGGATAACTTTTTAAATGAATTAGATAAAACACTTGCATCGTTATCCAACTGCAAACACGTTGTCATGATAGGTGATATTAATATTAATATATATACCTAATAATTAAGACTCGCATGCAGATGAATACCTTAATATCGAGGCTTCTCATGGTCTTCTGCCCACTCATACTTTGCCCACTCGAAAACATAGATGCCTAGATCACATATTTTTTAGATCCAACCTACAAGCCACAACATTGTTAATTGAGTGTTCTATTACCGACCACATCCCTTGTCTTCTTAATATTGAAGCGGGATTGAAGCTTCCCACCAAGTTTTCAAACTTTACCAAAGTTGACTATCCCTCTGTATTTATAGATGTGTCAAATACTGACTTTAGTTCAGTGATGAGCATGACAAACCCTAACATTGCCACGGAGACGTTGGTATCAATGAATGGCTCGATAATAAAATCACACTCAAAAACAATTCGTATTCCATCTAAACGTAGAATCATTAAGCCATGGATTACCAGTGGCTTACTACGTTGTATACGCAACAGGGATGACATGCACCGGCGTGTGAACTTGGATCCTGATAACTATGTTCTTAAAATAACATATACCAAGTACCGTAATTTTTGCAATAAATTACTAAAGAATCTTAAGCACGCCTATGAGAAGCATGAACAGCAAAAAGCACAAAATAACCCAAAGGCCACCTGGAGGGTTATTAAAAATATTATTGAAACAAGTAGCTCAAAAACTTTATCTACAGACCTCCTAAAGATCGGAGCTATTGAAAAAGAATATGTTAATATGGTTAATGAGTACTTCTTAGATATAGGTCGGAATTTGGCTCGAAATATTAATCTCAATTCACAAACATATGGTGGAGTACAGCTACCGCAGGACAAAATAGTTGAAAACTCTTTTGTACTTATGCCAACGGATGAATGTGAGGTTGAAAAACTAATACATGGTTTACGCAGAGACGCCGCTGTTGGTTGGAATAATATGTCAGCGCTTCTATTGCAGAAGTGCTCAAACACCCTTATTCCCATTATAACACACATCTGTAATATTTCAATGTCCTATGGTGTCTTACCCAAGTGTCTCAAAAAAGCCATTGTTCACCCAATATATAAGAGCGGGGACAGAGACAGTATTAGTAATTATAGGCCAATATCTGTATTACGCACTCTATCGAAAATACTGGAGAGGCTGCTGAATAATCGCCTTATAAACTTTTTGTCAAAATTTATTGTCCTAGCTTCAAATCAGTTTGGCTTTAGATCAGGAATGTCAACGTGCGATGCAGTAGCCTCTCTTGTTGACGAGATAGTGGAGTGCCTGGACGTTAAAGAAAAATGCTTAGGCATTTTTCTCAAAAAGGCTTTTGATACAATTGCAATTTGGGTATCCGTGGATATGCCCGTCGTATATTTGAGGATTATCTCTCGGACAGACTGCAGTGTGTGAAGGTGGATTCTTTTGTGAGTGATAGCGCACCCCTACAATTTGGTGTTCCACAGGGTTCGGTGTTGGGTCTGACCCTCTTCCTCCTCTGTATAAATTCCCTATGCAACCTTTCACTTCCAAAATGCTCAGTCTTAGCCTATGCAGATGATACTGCATTACTAATACGTGGTAAAAACTGGCCTGAAGTATTTGATAGGGCTGAGCGGGCTCTTTGGATAGTAATGCAATGGCTTTCCACTAATCTCCTAACATTGAATGTTAATAAAACTACCTATCTAACGTTCTCTCTCACACATTCTACACAACCAACATCAGACAAATTCACACTAAAATCACATTCCTGCGGTCCACATGATTCATCCACACCATGTCACTGTCCTGATGTAGTTAGATCTACTCACATCAAGTACCTTGGTGTATAATTATATTGACAACCATATCACCTGAAAACATCATCTACAATGCCTTACAGGTCGAGTACGTAAAATGATGTATATATTTAAAAGGATACGCCACTCTACAGATGACAGTACTAAAAAAGTAATATACAGTGCGCTTTGTCAGTCCATTTTAAGCTATTGCATATCAGTCTGGGGTGGAGCACCCAAAACGCACTTATTACCACTAGAACGGGCACAGAGAGCTGTACTTAAGGTAATGACATCCAAGCCCTTTAGACACCCTGCCATCCAACTGTATAAAGAGTGTCAGATTCTTACCGTGAGACAGCTCTTTGTCCTTGAAACCGTAATTAGAAAACATGTCCCCATAAGGAGAAAAAGCGCCGCTCCTATAAGATCTGTCCAACGCCGAAATTTAGAACCCGCGCAAGCTGAAAGGCATTTTAATGTTCTGGGTAGACATCTTTATAATGTAGCAAATAAAAATTGCAATATTTATCCACTTCTCAGATACTAATGTAGAAGGGTGGTCTCGACATGGCTCATGAAAATGTCGTATGCGGTAACTGAGGACATGTTAAAACTATCAGAAATATAAGTAACAAAGAAAACTACACACAGAAATACGTTCCCACACACAAACACACACACACGTACACACACATGCACACACACCACAGACTATTACTCACCTGTCCACATACCTACGCTCAAGTTATCTTAAATCTATGACGAGGTACTTGTATGCATGTACAAATGAAGACACATGAACACCATACAATTGTGTCCGGATGTGAAATGAATGAATTGTATTATGATAAGCTGCGGGAGCCCTGGTACCCTAAACACAAGTTTAATCTTATCTTGGGTGCCAGACTTCATCAAACAAAACAGTCAACTGTATACACTGTACTGTAATTGTGTTCATAAGAATGTAACTTTTGAAATAAATAAATATTATTATTTTTTTTTTTTTAATTTGTAAGTCTCCCTTTTGTTTCATAGGGGTGCAGTAACAGACACACGGGCCAAGTGTGCCAGTTTAAGAAAAAAAGAAAGAATATTAACGTTTTACGTGTGAGACGACATGTGTTGAGTTATTATTCGTTTTTTGGGAAGTGAAATTTGACTACACGTATTTTGCCAAACGGTAGGATACCGTTAACATCATTTCTGTTAGTTCTATGCAAGTAAATAAAAAATAAATACTTATATTGAAACGTGTATTGAGTTTTTGTTTAATTCGCAATAATACGGTGATAGTTGTTGCAATTGATTTGATTAATTACTATGCATTATTTATTACCTGATTTAGACATTGTAAATGTAATTTAAAGTAAAAAAATGCATCGAGTTGAATTGAGTTAAGCAATCGTCGTGAAACAATTTCGGCGGAGTAGTACTTTTGAAGTAGTTCAGTTCAGTTTCAGTTTCATTTCGCTAAATGGCGTAGAAAGTCAATCTTAAACTTGAATTATTTAGAATCCCAAGTGAAATAATTGCATTTGTTAAATAATTATGTTTAAAAATTTAAGAATCTATAGCTATAGCTGGGATAGACTGGATGCGCAAGGCGGAGGATCGGGTACTATGGCGTACAATGGGAGAGGCGTATTGCCAGCAGTGGACTGCAATAGGGTAATTGATTGATTGATTACCTATTCAGTAGAAAATATTGCGGTAGCACCAAGAAACAAAAAATTGTTATATCAATTCATTTTGGAATGTTTTAGGTTCTTGTAACTACAATTCTAGGACTTTTTACACAAAGCTTAGTACCCATATAGATCTTAATTCCTTTGTCGGTGAAGTCGACAACGACGCATATCCTTAATATTGAACTTTGCTCTCATTTCCCATTTACGTTATTGACGAGATATTAGTGTCAATTGTCCATTCATTATCTGCAGTTTTTCTGTTAAAGTTTGTGAAGATATTTGGATGTTTGCTACTCAATCACGCTCAAACGTCTGAACGAAAACCTGGCTGAAATTTGCTACAGGGATAGATTAAATGAACCTTTAATTACCAGATTCTTTCCTTTGTAAATGCCTTATAGTTTTCTACCTTGATGCCAAATATCGAGTTTTCAGGTTATCTGGAAGTGGGTTAGGTTTTGAACTACAAGTCAATGAGTGAGTCAGTCCTGAAAATGCCGGTTTTTAAATGTTAATATAACAATAACTATTTGAGCAATATTTATGAACCCGTGGGGGTTTCCACACGCTAAAAAAAGAAGTAATTTCAATTGTGATTTTATTTTATTTTTATTATTGACGGCATATCTTAAATTTACTAATTTATAATCCTGATTTTTGCTCTTTTGAAATATTATACTGGCCAGAAACATTATTATTGACTTATGGAAATATAACAAAACAAATTATAGTTTCACATTAAACTGATAAATATAAATTGGTTTTATTGATGATCAATCAACGTCTCTAGATTTAAACACAAGGAATGATGTATTTAAAAGTAAAATATTTTAATTACTATTAGTTTAGTGCCTAATAACTACAGAATGAACACATAATACGTTTGTTACCATTTAATGGATATCCATTAGGTGAATTATTTATCGTTGTCTTTAGATTTAGAACCATCATTATTTAAAAAATCGAAATGCTGGTCGTATACATTCTGTTTTCAAGCTTAGTTTTAAGTGGTTATTGTAAAAATATATTTTTTTCTAAAGAACCTCAAAGATATGAAAATCTGATCGAGTGTATAACTGATCTAGTTATGCGATATTTTACAGATCAGCAAGGTCTCACTTATCTTAATATAACACTCTGATGATGACGATATTCTGCGAGCCATACATTTAATGGCTACTGTGTCGCTTGTATCTAGACAGTATAGTAATAAATCTTCTTTTCCACACAGTGGATATCTTGTAATTTCAAAAGAAGTACTGGATTTTACTAAACACTTTTCGAATCTTGCTATGGAACGAACATGGAATCCGACCGCGCGGTTTTTATTCATCATAAAATCATTAAAAGATTATGAACTGATTCAATTTTTTTATTCATTGATGAAACTACATGTGATTAATGTTTTAGTTGTGAATGGTACCCGAGATGCACATATCTACACTTATAATCCATTTGCTAATTATGCTTGCGGCAAATTTTTCGACAGTGTTATTAGCTACGGACTATGTTCCCAGAAGAAACTCGACTTCTACCCAAATAAATTAGTCAGTGGTTTACGTAACTGCACTATTACTGTAATTGCTCCACACGAACCACTATTTTCTATTCACCCGTCACGAGGTGCAAATAAGCACGATATACAATTGGGAGTTGAACAATATTTATTTGAAATAGTAGCAGAACATGAAAAGTTTAAAATAAATTATGATTATGAGGATTATCTAATGTACTCCACGGTAAACTCGGACATGCAAGCCAACGGACCCTTGGCTAAATTACAAACGAACAAAACAGACGTCATGATTGGTACGTTGAGGCTAGTAGCTTCACGAGCTGAAGTATTTACATATCTCCACGGTCACCTAGACTATATTGATGACCTAATATTTCTAGTGAAGAAGGCGACGTTCGTAGAAGGTTGGAAATATTTTTACTTGGTGTTCAGTCTTACAGTATGGTGCATGCTCCTTCTGATTTTCGTGATTTACTGTTTGATCATGATTATCCTACAGCGTCCTGAAGATAAGAGGAAAATCGTATTATCATTATTTGGAACCCTACTCAATCAAACTTTGAAAATGAACACTGAGTCAAAAGTGAAGTGTATCTATATAACATGGGTATGGGCTGGTTACCTATTAAACATTTACTACTTGACTACTCTTGTTAACTCTACCATGCATCCAATCACAGAGTACCAAATTTCAACTGAAGAAGATTTAAAACAATATAAACTCCAGTCATGTTTAACTCCGGAACTTCAAACTTTTATGACAACAGAATTTAATAGTTCATATGTAATGAAAAGGCAAGAAGTGTTAGGGAAAGAATCACATTGTATTAATTTAGTTTCAAAATCAGGATTTTTGTATACTATTGTTGAAAAATCTGCATATATATGCAATTTAAAACAATATGTAGATGAATTCGGTGAATTTACTGTACTCTATTTTCCAAAACGTTATGGAATCTATATAATAGCGACTTACTTCTACAAAGTGTAACGTATATACGTACATATAACTTAATTTTCGTGCATTAAAGTAACCAATAATTGAAATGGAGAATATTACCAATTTATTTACAAGCTTCTATAATCTAATAAAACTGAACTATTAACTAAATATTTACAAAATCTCTTAAACCTAACTAACTTACTTTTTTTATGCCATCATAACGTTGAATATATTGAACGCACCGTATTACCTGCGCATGCGCTGATCAAAACAAAAATACGTCATCGCTGCGCCGGCGAACCGGCTAGCTGCAACAGTCGTTGAGTGAGTCAACAATCGCACTTGCCAGTCATTCGCTCACCCGATACAAGTCGAGTCAAAAGTACGGCCATTTTATCAATAAATCGGTCTCTAATACGCGGACGAAAAATATAAATTGTCCATCACGTAACCGTTTTTTTGAAATTCAGTTATTGCCGTCACTGCTCGTTCTTAAAAGTTTAAACCATAATAAGTGTTTTATCAATCCCCAGATTGGGGTCCAAATTTGGGGTTAATAACGTCCATCACACTTCGCTTCCGGCCGGACTATAAGCGAAAGCCCCTTGTGACAACCCTGCACCTGGTCTTCACGGCGAGTGCTCACCTACATCTGCGGCCGCCAACCAGGATAGTACGGGACCAGGAAGGATTAATGGAACCAGTGTACCATTGTGTATGAGGCTCGAGCACCATTTTAAGCCCCTCTGGCTGAGCCGGCTATCTTGCCACTTTATTAAATTTGTGCACGGTCATTGATTTTTTTTTTCGCTACCCGTTACCTCCCAGGTAGTTAGGAGGTTGGGAGGTAGTGACGGTACCCGTGACAAGAGGTTTTCCATTAACCGAAAGTATGCGGATAACAACCATGCGGTTGCGAGAAAACGGCTTAGCTGGAAAGAGCTTAAATGACCTTTACATTTCGCATCTCCAGAAGATTCGGGTTCACGATAAAGGATTTGAAATAAGGAGTTCTATTCCCTGGTGTGTGTATTTCACAGGATGCCTCTTCTCTGTATTGACGTTCGTTTTCGAAGTAGTAATAAAATATAAGAAGTAATTAATAAAGCCATACAGCTATTGTTTATAGGTGTATTTTTATTTGTTTCTCATTAAAAATGTTTTTAGACTGTAATTCTTATCTAAATAAATTTTCCGACGTCCAAGCAAGTTCAATTTATTTTACTATTTCAATGAACAATGTTTTTTTTATACCACTTAGGTGGCAGACAAGCACACGACCCTACAGATGGGAAGCGGTTACCGTGGCCTATGGACGTGAGCAGTACCGGAGGCGTCACACTCGCGCTGCCTAATCTTTTTTTAATGTCATCATTGCCATTAACATATTAAATTTTTTAGGCTTAGCGTAGAAAAGTCAGAGAACTCAATTTTATTTTCGGAGAGGAGGTAAGGTTTTTCTTTTTCCTACAATAAAGAATTGAAATTCTTTACCTACACACGTATTACCCGCTTCCTACAACCACAGTATAAGCAGTAGGTTATCTTCATAGAAATGGGCTGCTGCCTGTTTAGATGTGTGAGCGCGCGCCGGGTGCCGTGTAGGCAGACGTTGCCACGCACACATTAGCATAATATAAGGTAAAATCAGGTCTCACGCAATATATGTACTTGCGAGCTACAAGCACCTACTCGCCGCGGTCCGAGGACGGACGCTCAGATACTTTATTCAGTCGGGTTGTCACAACCGTACGCGCGCACGGTCCGTTCGAATTTTGTTGTGTCCGAATCTACTATTATTATGCCTACTTCGTGTGCAGTATATGGGTGCGAATCCAACAGATCGAATAATGGCATTTCATTTTTCCACCTGCCTATTAATTAAGAAAGGTAAGTCATTTTGTAAATATACGTTCTTTAAATAATATTACCTAAGGTAGATAATATGTAAACAAATGATTAGTAAATAGTAAGAAATATTGTCTAAATATTTCCTACATTTTGTACGATGTAATATAGGTAGGTAAGTATAACCCGACTGCAACGGCACGCTGCACCCCGGTTGGTCCAAGTATTCACCCTGAGAGGGACTGGTCGCAGGCTCAAGTCCCGTTCTAGATATTGACTTTTCCGATTTAAATCTATAATTAATTAATACTGTGTTTTGTATTTTACGAAAAATAAAAGTTTTATTATTTTTAAGGCTAGTTTTTTTGTTACTCAAAAGTTTGATTTGAAAGGAATAAAACAATCAACCATTGTAAAATATTTTATTTACCAGACACATCAACTTCATTGAAGAATTATTTTTTTTACGGAAAGAGGCAGCCCTAGCATCACAACGTTCACTACAAAGTAACTCCAAAGCCAAGTGGCTGCAACGTAATAATAACCGTACATTCGAACGTTAAGATACATATTTGCACGCAGTTGTCGATCGTGTGGACACGTAGGTATCAAATTCGTACATCGATTTTCCAGGCAGTGATTCATCTGTACCAACTATTGACGGGGACTCCGTGGTTCCCAAACCCGAGGGGGCCATCTCGAAACCGGAGATGGCCCAGGGTCAGTCGGGGTGCGAGGGATATGCTCTATGGGCAACCTTACACCCCGGCGTCTGTAGACCCGAGACGGCGTGCGGTTTTAGTCGGTTCAAGCCCGACATAACCGCCCCCGCTGGCACGCGGGGGGGTATCCGAAGGGATTTCCGCACGAAAAAAAAAAAAAAAAAAAAAAAAAAAAAAAGGTAATCTGTGGTAAAATACGTTGGTCGCAGTTTGGGTCGTACCGTGAGTGAAATCGCGCGCGTTGTCGTAGCGTAGGTAGGTACTGCACGAATGCTCGCATTCGCCTTCTCCCACTGGATTTAATATGATTAACGCAGTTTATTTTTACTTCGCGGTTTATAACATATAGACGATAATGAAATATTCCCTTTATCTTTGTGTTTATTTATTAAAAAGAAAAACTACATTTAAATTAGTACAGTAGTAGTGTAACAAAAACCAGAAAGAAATTATTCGTACACTAGAATTATATGAATAAAATAATGAGGTATGTACATAAAATACCGTTTTGTGGCGGCAGCCATTTTGGATTTGAAATCTGTTATAGTGTACATTATTTAGCTGTTCAAGCCCTTTTATTTGATACCCACATTGAGGAAGTTATGAAAAAAATGAAGGTAATTCACCATTTTTTGGCCATCTTGGATTTGAAATTTGTCATAGTGTATAGTATTCTACTAGTCAAGCCTTTTTATTTGATACCCATATTGAGAGAGATGTGAAAAAAAACGAATGTATTTCGCAAATTTTGTCCTGGCGGCCATCTTGAATTTGAAATTTGTTTTAGTGTATAGTATTCTACCAGTTAAGCCCTTGCATTTGATACCCACATTGAGGGAGTTGTGAAAAAATAAATGTAATCCGACATCCGACTAATTTTAAAATAAAATAAAAACAAAATCAAAGTCGGTTCATCTGTTCAGGAGCTACGATACCATAGACAGACACACACACACAGACAGACACGTCAAACTTATAACACCCCGTCGTTATATCGTCGGGGCTTAAAAATCTAGTGCTGCACATAATACGCAAATATATTTATTGAAAAATAAACGTGACAAACCTAAGTGCCAACGCAGATTAGGTAATTTACTCGCCGAGAGGCTTTAGATAACCTACTGTTCTATTATTATACAATCTGCTACAATCCCGGGTTCTTTAAGCGGGCATGAAAAATGCTTCTGTCGAGGCCGTCAAAGTAGGGACCAGCATCCTGAATGGTGGCCACTACTCTTTGGACTTACAGTATATAAGAAAATGGGGTACTTAGGACCTAAGGGGAAACATAGGTTTTACAATATTGTGAATGTGGTTTTGTTGCAAAATAAATTCTCTAGAACTTTGTTTCTGTAACTTTTGGTCGTAGAACCTAAGATAACAAAGTTATTAATGAAAATAGGTACAAATTTCCACTCAACTATTTTTACATTTTATTAATTTGTTAGGGTTTTCTAGTGAGTAAAGATAATCGGAGCCTGATTGATGGACGAGGCTCTGACGCAAGCTTTCCTCTCGGAGTTGCAGTCAGTCCCGTAAAAGCCGAAATAAACGGCAGTCCTTCACCTGAGTTATCTTTTGACTGTGTTGGGAAAAGGCTGGAAGGATTGTTTATACATACTAGCGCTACGATTAGCATCTGTCTAACAACTACTCAATGAGGCCATTCTGATGAGCCCAAACACGTTATATCTGCTGTAAGTTGCTAAGGAATAGGGTATCTCGCAGACCACTTCATGGTACAGCATCAGGTCAACCATGTCATAGAAATTTCAAAATCATCGGAGCTATGGAAGTAAGTAAAATCCCTACACCAACAAGGAAAGAGCTGACGATCCTCGAACACTCGACTAATCTTCATAATTTATAGTTAAAAACCATATACTAAGTATACTAAAACTAAACCATAATAAAAACCATCAAAAAACTAGTTTGAAATTATTCATTAAAAAAAAACTCATAAATCAGACTAGCTGTACACGGTTAAGAGTCAAGAACATTCAGTAGATAAGACACCAAAATAATAGTGACAAAAATATTCAGTGAGCATGTAATTTTTAAAATCTTATATTATTATTATATTACTTACCTATGTATATATTTTATAATCTACCAAATGAAAGTGCTTAAATTCGAACTAATTTATTTATTAAAATACCATAATCGACATGTCTATTTGTTAGTGTCGTTGCCCAAATGGCAAAAAACGGAACCCTTATAGATTCGTCATGTCTGTCTGTCTGTCCGTCCGTATGTCACAGCCACTTTTTTTCCAAAACTATAAGAACTATGCTGTTGAAACTTGGTAAGTAAATGTATTTTGTGAACCGCATTAAGATTTTCACACAAAATTAGAAAAAAAACAATAAAATTTGGGGGCTCCCCCATACTTAGAACTGAAACTCAAAGTTTGTTTTTTTCATCAAGCCCTTTTTATGTTGATACGTGTGTGGTATCTATGAATAGGTCTTCAAAATGATACTGAGGTTTCTAGTATCATTTTTCTCTCAACTGAATAGTTTGCGCGAGAGACACTTCCAAAGTGGTGAACTGTGTCCTCCCCCCACCCCTGTAACTTCTAAAATAAGAGAATGATAAAACTAAAAAAAATTACCATGTAAACTTCCGCCGAAAATTGGTTTGAACGAGATCTAGTGGGTAGTTATTTTTTAATACGTCATAAATCGTAAACCGCAATTTACCTTTCATTCAATCAACTCAAATATAAAATTTAAAAAAAAAGCATTATTATATTACTTGCTGCTACGGAACCCTTCATGGGCGAGTCCGACTCGCGCTTGGCCGCTTATTTTTTTGTAAAACTAGCAACCCGCCCTCGCTTTGCTTCGGTTACTGTGAGGTTTTTTTCAACTTAGGCCATTAAAATTGACACATAATATATATAGACTGCGTCCATCGAAGATAATATATTATGTCGAAGTCCTAAGAATGGGTATTTTTTTAAAACAATGGAGCAGACCCCTGCTCAGACTGAGCACATACAAGGGTCAAACCCTTGTATGTGCTCAGTCTGAGCAGAACCGATGACCGCTGACCTACAAGGGAGGGAGTATATAGGAAAATAACTAGCCTTGCACATTATATCACACAATTATAAGCTGACAAAACATTGAAACGAAAGGGGTTTAGTTAGTTCAGCAATAAAAATCAAGTATGTTGAACAGTAGAATCATATTTAATCAAAGCAACATGGATTCTACTTACAGAATCGGCAGCAAAAAGAGACCCTCATGCTCAAGTTACTACTATTAATGACTTTATTTCACCCCGCCATTGGGTCTACGTCACTAAAACACGTGACTTGAATTTTATTAAAATCTCATGGCGTTGTAACTGATTGTTGATTGATCTAATTAAATGAATTATTATTATTGACACATTTTATAAAGTTATGGATTTTATTTCAATTAATTTACTATAACTGTTTTTCATTTGCAATAGAATCACTTCCTGAATAATCTGACAAGTACGACAAATGCATCTTTAATTTTATAAACTGTTTAAAAACATTATAAGTGTTGATATCACTTTAAATACTCACACACTACACGCTACTTTAATGAATTTGTAATAGGAATTTAGACATAGCGTTTACATCGAATCATCAAATATTTATGATATTTACATGCCTAGTCTTTTGCAATGATTTAATAAGATCAATACACTCAAAATATTGGAATAATAATCAACAAAATCTAGAACCATTTGTTATGAAACGTATGGAGTTTAACATTAATTTATAATCCTAATTGTAACAAACTTAAAATAATAGTAATTAAAGTTATTTGATGTTGCTGCAACATATATATTTCAAATGGTGACAGAATTTTTCCAACAAGTGTAGTTGTTCTGAAGATTACCCCAAACATATTAAAAAACTCACAAAATTCGGCTTCTCTCTTTATAATATTAGTATAGATATCGATATATAGTATAGTATATGTAGTGTAGTATAGTATATGTAGTGTAGTATAGTATATGTACTAAGTACTACAAAGTGCAAGATAATTGTTAATGAGTTGCAATTGCATTGCATTTTTCCTAATATTCACTCTTTTTTAAAATCTTAACTCCCTAAGTATACATTATTTACTTTACAATTATTTCTTACTAGGTGCATGATCTTATACTATTATTATAACGTGCTTTTTTATGTTTTTCATATTTTTGAACTTTTTTTAGAGAAGTATTAATGTTATTCTATACTAAAAAGCATATTACAAACCTTCTTGGAACATATTCAGATAACATAATCTTATTGTTCATTCTAACATCAGTTTCGTTTCACAATAATTTATAAAACATATATATTAACAAAGGTCAGCAAACCGTATTTCATATTTTTCATTTGCGTGTGACACATGGTTTTGCACACTTTTTATATTGGACTACTATTTCTAAGAGAAACGTTCCTGCGGATATGAGGCATCCTGAAAAGTATACACACCATGGAATTGAACTCCGTATCTTAAATTTCTTGTCATGGATATGAAGCTTAACAAAATTCGCTTTATGCTGATCGGATAAACTTTTGTCAGCTAAGCCATTTTCTCGCAAACGAATCGATGTCATTCGCATACTTTCACTTACTGGAAAACCTTTGTAGAAAAAGATCGCAAATATATAAACTCCATAACGTTTAGGTAAAAAATATACGGTACTTTCACCGAATTCATCAATATACTGTTTTAAATTGTAAAGAAATGTGGACATTCGAACAACGGCGTACAAATTTGATTTTGAAACTAAATTAACACACTCTGATTCGTCTCTGTTCACTGCTTTCTCTTTTATGATATAAGAATTATTAAATTCAGACATTATAAAAGCTTCAAACTCTGGAGTTAAGCATGGTTTGAGTTTGTAATGGATTAAATCATCTTCGGTTGAAATTTGGTGCTCAGTGATAGGATGCGTTGTGAAACTAACAAGAGTAGTTGAGTAGTAAATATTTAATAGGTAGCTAGCCCATGCCCATATTATAAAAATGCATTTCACTTTTGTCTCGCCACGAAATAGAAAACTTTGATTAAGTAAAGTTCCTAATAAAGATAATAAGAGTTTAGTTTTATCTTTAGGATGAAGTAGAATAATCATGATCAAATAATACATCACGAAGACCATCAGTAGCAGACACCAAACTATAACACTGAATAAAAGGTAAAAGTATTTCCAACCCTCTACGAATGTCGCCTTCTTCACTATAAATTTTAATTCATCTACATAGTCAAGGTAACCGTGGAGGTATGTAAATGCTTCAGTTCGTGAAGCTGCCAGCCACAGGGTACCCATCATTGCATCAGTTCCATTAGTTTGTAATCTTTCTAAGCGTCCTTTGGCTTGCATGTCAGGAGTTATAGTGGTGTATAAATCTTCATATACGTCATACTTATAATTAACTTTGAACTGTTCCTGTCCTGCTACTAAGTCAAATAAATATTGTTCAACTCCCAATTGCAAATGCTGAATATTGTTATTTTTAAATGGGTGGTTAGAAAATGGAGGGTCATGAGAAACACTTACGGTAATTGTGCAGTTTTGTAAAGCATTAATAAGTTTATTTGGATACAGTTCATGATGATTTTGCTCGCATGATCCATAGCTAATAACACTATCGAAAGATCTACCGCACGCATTATTAGCGAAGGGATTATACGTGTACAGGTGAGCATCTTCGGTGCCGTTCACAACTAGAACATTGGTCACATGTAGTTTAAGCAGTGAGTTAAATATCCAAATAAGTTCATTATGTGGCAATAGTTTTATGATGATTAAAAATCGTGCATATGGATTCCACGTTGCTTCCATAGCAAGATGCGAAAAGTTTTCCGTAAAGTCAAGTACTTTATTTGAAACTATAAGGTATCCGTGGTGTGGACATAAACATTTATTACTATACTGTCTAGATACAAGTGGTACAATAGCTATTGAATGTATCGCTCTCAGAATATCGTCATCATCATTATTCATGTTAACGTAAGTGACACTTCGCTGTCCTGTGAAATATTTAATGACTATATTAGTTACACACTCAAGTAGCTTTTCATTTCTTTGAGAGTCTTTTACTAAAATAGCACGTTCACAGTAACCTCTTAAAAATAAGCTAAACAGCAGTATACCCACGACCAACATAATGGGGTTTTCCATTACTAAATGGATTAATCCAAAGACTAAATGGACATTCAGTAAATGGTGACATATGTTATATGACTTCATTATGAAATAGTTATACGGTAAGCCAATAGTGATTAAAATGCTTTTGTCTAGAAAGCCGTAATCCATTTTACTCGAATCAATGAGATGCTAGACATTGATTAATTATCAATGAAACTAGTTCTTTAATTGCGCTTGGTTGAGGTCGATATGTCGCAGCCATCCAGTTAATCAGCCAGTTAATTGAACGCCTAGGCCTTTCTTTAACGATGGCATCTAATCAAATCATGAACTAGAATCACTTAACGTTTAACGACTTAGCGTATTGAGAGTCAGCCTATTGAAGATGGTTGGATTGCTTTGTAAGATATATACCCTGAAACAGACTGATGAATGTTTGTGTATATTTGTGCAATTCTATGTTTTAGTATACGACATAAGTATAAGTTAAAATATTACTCTGTAAGACACCATTAGCTGGAGGCAGTACCGCGTCTCGCAAAGGAAAGTTGCCGCTTCTGCTGTCCAAAGTGCACCACAAGGCGGTTCTGTATCACTCAAATTTCTTGTATTACTTTATTGACTTGGTATATAATAAAATAGCATCACCACGCGGTTTCACCCGTGTAAGTCCTGATCCCATAACAATATCAGGATAAAAAGTAGCCTATGTTACTCTGGAAAAATGTAACATTCTATTGGTGAAAGATTTTTTTAAATTTTTCTATTGGTTTCAGGGTTTATCGATACAAAAAAACTATTTTTTTCTCTTCGGAAATTCAGAAGATGCTAATATCAAAATGTTCATAAAAATATTGTTAGAATCGGATTCTCATATTTTAGGTTGTTTGCTAGCATATTTTACTAGATATGCACGTTGGTCCTCCCAGATTTAGTAACATTTGAAACTTTTGGCAAAAAAAATCGAAAATCACCTTCAAAAATTTCTGGCGCTATCCAGATCGAGGTGCAAAAATTCGGCGAAACGGTTCATTAGAAACGGTACATAATTAGTACCTTGCGAGCGCAAGTTGCGATTCCGTTGTGCCTGTTGCGTCTAATGAGGAATAAAAATGTCGTTAACGATTTGCTATTTTGTATCTCCTCATGTTTCAGTCAAGTAATTAAGTAATTTGCATATGAATTCAATATTGTGGACCGTTTTCATCATTTACTCATAGTCCTAGTCAAGTCAAAGTCCTGCCCTAATAAAGTAGTGGAGATTTACTTTAATGGAGTTTCGAAAATAACACTAAAATCACAATTCACGGTAAATATGCCATTTGTGCACGTGGACGTTGTCGAAGACGTTGTGCCTAAAAATCACCATTTTTAAACATAAAAACTTGAAATTACACAAATTGTACTTACATACCAAAACTCTCTAAACGATTTGTTTGATATCGATTGTATGACCACATGAAATACTAAATATAATTTTTGGTATGACACTGGGACTCGAATATATTGACGCTAATGCTATATCTCTAGAATGAGCATTGCCATTCAGGTGGCAATGCGACCCGCCTTCCGGGAACATTACTAGTCCGTGATGATGCAGAGGAATTCTATGACGCATGTATGTAAATATTTATCTGTCTTTTAGGTTTAGTTTTCTTTAGAGTTATTAATTTATAAGTAGTTGTACATAATTATTTTAGGGTATATTCATATGTATTTACTAAAAACATTATCATTATTATGAATAAAGGACCGTCTAAAATTATATATTTAAAAAAGACTAGTTATAAACGGTGTCTCAGTAATAGTCCACTTTTTAAAATAGGTTTTTTTTCTTCATGCAAGTGGCAACTCTGAAATTTGCCAGCTGTCACCTCTGTTTATTCCGATTATTCGAAAGAACAACGCGTTATAATTGTGAAACCTCATTACAAAAATGGGGAAAGTTACGCTGAAACCGCTCGCAAACTTCGCCAAATTTTCAGCCGAGAAAGTGCACCCAATGTGTCAACCATTTGAAGAGTGGTCAAAAAATTTGAAGAAACTGCGTCGATTGTGGATAATAAGAATCCTTTGCATCAACGTACTGGTTGGTCTTTTGAAAACATTGCTGCTGTAAACGAGAGTGTCGCCGAAAACCCGAAAACATCAATTCGGCATCGTTCTCAACAACTTAAAATTTCACGAAGCACTACGCAGCGAATTTTGACTACAGACCTCCACCTTCATGCGTACAAGATTCGGCTAACTCAGGAGCTCAAACCAGCAGACCACGGAAAGCGCCGGCAATTCATTCAATGGGTAATGGAGTGAAGTCGATGCCAATTTTTCGAAAAAAGTAATTTTCTCTGATGAATCGCATTTCCATATCGCATTTCCATATGAATGGCTTCGTGAATACATAAAATTGTCGTATTTGGGACTCAGAAAATCCTCATGCAATACATGAGAAACAAATGCACCCACAACGAGTAACTGTCTGGTGTGGATTTTGGTCAGGCGGCGTAATTTGACCTTACTTTTTTGAAAATGAGGCCGAAATTGCAGTGACTGTGAACGGCATTCGTTACAGAAATATGATTACGGACTTCTTGTGGTCTTAACTGGACGGCATGAATCTGGACAACATGTGGTTTCAGCAGGAGGGCGCAACCTGCCAAACCGCGCATGAAACAATCGACTTATTGCAGCAACGATTTCCAGAACACATTATCTCACGAAATTCTGATGTCAACTGGCCACCAAGATGGTGCTATTTAACGCCGTGTGATTTTTTTCTTTAGGGTTTTGTGAAATCTCGGGTTTATGCGAATAAACCCAAATCAATTCCTGAGCTCAAATCGGGAATCCAACGTGTCATCAGTGAGATACAGCCACATCTCTGTGCAAAAGTCATGGAAAATTTCATGAAAAGAGTAATTTCCTGTAATCGGAGCCGTGGGGGTCATTTGCCGGATATTTTATTCCATACTTAATCGGAACATGTCTTCTTTACAATACAATAAAAATATCACAACTCTGTCTTAAAATACTTGTTTTTATTTTAAAATGAAAAAGGGCTCTTACTGAGACACCTATATATTTAGAAAAGACTGTTCAATGAGCGAATTTTTTTGCTAAAGAAGTTTTATTTCGACATAAAAAAATCTAACACTATATAAAAAAGGTATTATCTAAAAGAAGATCCGACGCGCACATCTTCCTTGTAGACTTGAAGAGCCCCCGTTTCAGTCTGTTGCCGTTAAGGAACGACAGTCTGTGTCGGAGTGAATGTATAAAGAAAACAAGAAAGTGGCGTTGTCACGCAGCACACAAATAATATTATATTACTATTAAATATCCTACTGACATAGTTAAACTGTAAGAGTACAATAATTTGATTGAAACAGTTTGGTTGTAAAATCATTTTAAAATCTTGAAAGTGTTTATCTGTTAAATAAATTAGGAGGTTTACTTAACAGTTCTACAAAAAAAGGATAAGAGAGGCCACAATTCCTGGTATACAGACGCACCATGGAAGCAAAATGTGAGTTTGGAATGGTTTAACCGAAAACTTGTGTTTCATGCGTTGTCTGTAAAAACGGTTGTGGAGGAATGGGGTGTGCCCCAACAGAAGTTTGGCATCCTTCATTCCTAAATTGAGTATTTTTATGGTGTATTAATTTCACTTGAGATAAAAGTTTGCATTGCATGGTTTAGGCAGGGTTTGATATCATATTATCTGATATCTTGTTCATTAGAAATCTAGTACTCCGTGACTGGATGTGTAGTAAGACTAAACTAAAAATAGTTTACACCCACGTTATAAGCATATCCTGCGAGTTTGAATATTCCACCCATATGATAGTAAATTATCTAACAGTCTTAAAACGACTTCAGTTGCGTCTACTGAGTGGAATAGGATTAAAATAATAACGGTGTATACTATAAGAACTATTAATAAAAAAAATCCAAACTTCTAATTTGAATTCTAGATAAATGTATTTCCAGTTAGGAACTAAAGATGCCCTTTTTACCACTAACAATATCTCCTCGGAGAAACCTTGGTGTCCGGTAAGGAAGGTAAAAGCTTCAGCTCCAGACTTAGCCATCATCAGTCCACCAAATATAATATCATATTCGTTCTTTTGTAACATGCTTAAAGGACCAAAAGCTGTCATATTCGAGCTCCTGTTAAAAATATTTCAACATAATTACTGTAGTTGAAACTAACTGTAAATTGTTCTTTTTTACCAAGTACCTCGATCACATTTTCGTCTTATTCCAATAAATTTACTTTGTTCTTCTCGTCTTTCGTCTTGAAGGGTCTAGGGTTAAAGGTGGATTATGTGAAACTGATGCTCTAAAATTACAATTTCTAAGTCCAGTGACTAATTTGTTTGGATATAGATTATTAGTTATCTGAGAGCACCGCCGAACTTGGTGATGGTATCATAGTACCTGCCATAAGCTAAGTTGTCGAATGGATTGTAAGTGTAGAGATGCGCATCTTCAGTACCGTTCACTATTGTTCTTTTTTACCAAGTACCTCGATCACAGTTTCGTCTTATTCCAATAAATTTACTTTGTTCTTCTCGTCTTTCGTCTTCGAAGGGTCTAGGGTTAAAGGTGGATTATGTGAAACTGATGCTCTAAAATTACAATTTCTAAGTCCAGTGACTAATTTGTTTGGATATAGATTATTAGTTATTTGTCAAGGATGCCAATTACACAATGAATTAAATTGATGTTGGCCGTCCTGATGCCGTGGAACCAGTATAATGCATTTTCCGTTTACTAAAAATCGGGAGGCCACAACTATAATGGTACTAACATACTGTAAGCCTGAAAATATTTATGAATGTGCAACATTAACATAACATAACATAAACTCACGCCTATATCCCCGAAGGGGTAGGCAGAGGTGCTAGCACCCACATTTTGCTAGTTTATGTTTAGGTCCCAATTTAATAGGTGGCGAGCCTATTGACATTAACCGGGCACTTATAAACCTGCGCTAAATACACACATAACTTCGAAAAGCATCGAAAAGTCATTGGTGTGTGCCATGGTAAAACCTGGGATCGAACCCGAGACCTCGTCTCAGCAGTCCATTACCCATACCACTAGGCTACCGCGGCTTATACAATCAACATTATTCAACTAATATTAAATGTGTGGTACCATTAACTATGAGTTACTTAGCTAATGATCGATTATGAAGGAAGCATCTGATAAAATGTGCTAGCGTGTGTGTACATTGACAGGTATGAGTTAATTGACAAATCAGATGAGACGTATCATCTCCTAGTTGAAAAGAATCTAAAATCGGGTGAGCAAACGAAAACCGACAGTTCATACCATTTTTGACTGTAGAAGGATTTTGGAAAATATCACTCCTAAGGGGGCTAAATAAGGGATGAATTGTTTTATTTTTTATGTAGTCTGTCATTCTCAAAGCACCAAATATCGTATCTGAGGGCACGGTAGTGCCTCCACCAAGACGAGACAGTGGAGCGCAGGGCACAACCTACCTTTTCTCGCAGCGTTTCACCGTATTATTTCTATAGATATGGTCTAGTGTCAGAAAGTCTAAATTCTCAGGATCTGATGTCAATAGAGTACGTATTAAAAATACAGCAGAGCACAGAGCACGAACTTTCAAATATATGGCTGTTTTACTTCAGAGATTATTAATGTTTAAAATACGCAGATTTTTTCACTCACTCACTGCACGCATCAAAACTGTTAGGGTACTTCCTGGGGTGTGTGTTGGGTAACCTCCTCGAGTGTCGCTCCGATTCCGATCCCGCTGCAGTCCGGGGGGAACGGAATCGGAGCGGCCGGTACACCCTGGGCGGCGGTCAATGGCTTCCCCTTCACCCCTTCATAGGGTTGGCATTGATCGTCGGCCAATACCCAACGTGGCGGGAACACATCGCTCTCCGTACTCCTCTGCTTTCAGAGGAGACAGGATGAGCGATGCTGTTAGTGGTGAGATGGCCCAGGGTCAGCCGGGGTGCGAGGGATATGCTCTATCACCCCGGCGTCTGAAGACCCGAGACGGCGTGCGGTTTTAGTCGGTGCAAGCCCGACATAACCACCCCCGCTGGCCGGCGGGGGGGTATCCGAAGGGATTTCCGCACGATAAAAAAAAAAAAAAAAAAAGAGTACTTTTTTTTTTTTTTTTTTTATATTTAGTCCGTCCAATTGACTGTACCCCGCCTGATGGTAAGCTGAGGTAAAGTCCAAAAAGTAGTGGCCACCATTTCTAGAGATTGCCCCTAGAATGGTGGCCCCTACCTAGACGGCCTCAACAGATGTTTTTTCACGCCCCGCTTAAAGAGCCCAGGATTGTAGGTAGAAGGGAACACGTGAGTGGGTAAAGCGTTCCAGTGCTTTATGGTCCGACAAAAAAAGGAGTCACCAAACCGCTTGGTTCGCGATGGTATCGATTGCACTGTATGAGGATGACACCTAAGTCCTGCACGTGTTGTTCGGGACAAGAAGGGAGAAGGAGGAATCAATTGGAATAACTCATCGGAACATTCACCATGGTAAATGCGATAGAATACTGCCAAGGAGGCTATATCTCTACGCAGCTGCAGAGATTCTAGAGAGCTGGTGACCTCAGGACTATCAATGATCCGGACTGCCCGTCGCTGCAATCTATCGAGTATCGAGCGTCTAGTAAGTACTGAGCGGAGCCATCCCACAGGTGAGAACAGTATTCCACGCAGGGACGGATTTGAGTCTTATATAAAAGACACCGCTGCCCCGGCGTGAAAAACCGCCTCACCCTGTTCAGCACTCCGAGTTTACGAGAAGCTGTTTTAATAACGCTCTCAATGTAATTTTTATTATTAAGTTTGCAGCGAACTTCCATACCGAGCATGTTGATACTGTCCTGCAGTGGTAGTGGTGTGTTCCGAAGAGTTGGGAGGGGAAGGAAAGGAGATACCTTTGCTGTAAACGCGCATGCCTGTGTTTTCTTGGCATTGAACTCGACCAGGTTCTCAGATCCCCATTGGGAAATGTGGTCTAGGTCCTGATCGAGCTCAATGACAAGTTGCCGTCTTCTCTCCTCGATGTCAGTCTGCTTGGCCGCTGAATGTCCGAGATAACGCCCATGCAAAGTACTGTCATCTGCATAGCAATGTATGCTGCCCACGGACAGCATATCATTGATATGCAGAAGAAAGAGAGTGGGCGATAAGACGGACCCCTGAGGCACACCAGCATTAACCTGCATGAACTCAGAAGCCCGGCCGTCACAAAGGACTCATGCAGAAAACTGGCAACCCAGCTGCACAGTCGAGATGGCAGACCGTAGGTCGGGAGCTTGGCAAGAAGCGAACTGTACCAGACCCTATCGACCCTTCCTGAAGTCGTAGGAAGTTGAAATTTGGTATGCGGCTAAGATTTAACGAATAATGCCTATCCCTACTAAGGAGGATCCTGCATCCCACCAATAGGTGCCTTGCTGTACAAATAAATGGCCTCTCCGCAAGTACATAAATGTTCACGTATGTTCTATATTCTTCAAAATTACAACCCTAAGAGCGTGTTACCGAATATTCATGCGGGAAGTTCGTCACTTAAATTATTCGCAGCTTATATTAAAGCTTATTATTATTTATAGAGGGTGGAAACGTCGAATGTATCCAGCCGATTATATCGTTACTTTTAAAGATATTGCAAAACTTTTAACGGATATGGAATCTGCATCAATTAATCTATAAAATGAAATACAAAATGTTACAAATAAATGTCGGCATGTGTTCACAGTTTGTACTTTGGGTCTATTCTGTTTTGTTTGACTGTTAGACGGCAAAAATATTCTTTAATCTAACAACATTGAAAAAGATTCCGTTTTATTAAATTGATCTAACAATCCGGAAAAAATCTCATCTGTTTGATTAATGCAACAAAATAAGTATACCTCATATAACTGTCAGTTTACGCATAATTATACACATTCAACCAGATCATAAAAGCTGTGGTCAATAATAAAAATGCGGAACAATAAAAATATTACCAGAAAAAAATCCTGGTTAGGGAGATGCGATCAAGAGGTCCGAGTCCTGCCATCATGTCTGTCTATGATTATGAAACCTATGAGCACAATAATGCTTAGAAATAGTAACGGTGAAAATAGTAATTAATAAAAACGTGGCAATACAGCACATATAACTGCAATGTTTAAAATTCTTTATTTTCATTAGTATACAAACAAATTTTAGCTCGAATCCAACCATATTTCTGTGACTTAAATGAAAAAACAAATGTTCAACCAAACATGTAAGGAATAAAACTAAGTAGGTAACACTGTAAATTAAAGATACCACCATCACTTGAGAATTATAAAACAATTATGAATATCTGCGTTTTCTTATTTTGTTTCAAATTGGTAGACACATATATATTTTTTCTAAAATAAATGTCATAATGTCATACTGTGGTTCCAAGAAAATAAACACTCCATGGATTTACGAAATTATATATAAATTCTTTCGCATGGAAACGGTGTCTAATAGTATTCATGTAATTCATATCTGTTATAGCTTTTCCTACAAAACCCATCTCCCTCAACCGGAGCGCGCTTGAACGTAATTTGTCCAATAACGGCATTCCTTTATTAAAGTACAAGCAGTAAATAACTTTAGTATAAGGTGGCTCCAGTGAATAAATTTGTGGATAACCATAATCATCTAAATAATAGTGCATATTATATTTAAACAATCCATAAATAATTGCGGTATAATATTCATTAGATTCTATTACTCGCTCGAAGCTAGCTGCCGTGCTCTCGCAACCTGTAATAGCAGTGTCTGTGTCATTTGATTCTGATGATTCCATGTAATACATTTGCATTATTTGACTAAGACACGGTTTTAGTTTAGCCTTCATAATATCACTTTCAGTTGAAATTTGGCTATCTCTTGCTGGATTTGTGGTTAGACTTACTAGACTAGACTGGTAAAATGCATTTATTAAGTAGGCAAACCATACCCATATTATGAATATACATTTAACTGTTGATTGACAGTGTATTTTGCAGCTATGGAGCACCAAATTCCAGAAGTTTGAAAACTACGTTGCTCTTATCCGTTGCACGGACCAGGCATGTGATCAGAATAGAGTAAAATATAATAGAAAGTACGATAAGTACCCATACAGTTGTATCAAATTCTAAATAAAGGTTTTTCCAAAGCGGCACTAATTGTGCTTTTCTGACCGTGATTCGAATTTCATCTCCGTAAGGAAAAAGATCATATACATATCTAAAAGCAGACGCACGAGAAGGTATTAACATCATGCCACCTACAACAACATCTATTTCGTTATTTTGTAACATTTTTAGACTTCCAACAGCTTCCAAGTTAGCAGATACTGTAGCAAAAGAATCTACCGTTTGTTCGTCTAAACTTATTTTTACGGTGAATCCACACATCTTGCCAATTAATCGAAATAGATATGGCTCTATTCCATAAGAAAGAGGATGTGCTGTGTTAGTATTGTTATCAGGAATGATTGTGTATGGTGGCCACTGAGGTACTAATATGCTAAGTGTACACTTTAGCAATCCAGTAACATATTTGTACGGAAACAGATTTTGCGAATGTGATTGTGAACATTTTCCGAAACTGACGAAATCGTGATAGTGCTGGCCGCACCCGTAATTATCATACGGATTGTAGGAGTACAAATGAATGTCACCAGTAGCGTTAACTATAATTACATTGTGAACGTGGTGTTTTAGCAATCTATTAAAAATATGTTTAAGATCAGAAATGCTAAGCGATTTAACGATGATTAAAAAATGTGCTTCAGGATTCCAGCTTAATTTTTTGCTAAGATATGACAACTGCTCAGTTACAACAGTATAATTCAGAGCCGCTAAAATATATCCATCGCGAGCTATGTACATCGAAGTAGTATCTTTAGTTATCATAGTCACATGATTCAAGGAATGAAATATTTTAAGCAATTTGTCATCTTCCATTGCGTCGTCAACGTAATATGTGAATACTTTTCGTCCAGTGAAGTATTCTGTAACTAAATCTTTTATACACTGTACTAATTCATCACTAGGACTTTGGCTTATTATCGGTATTACGTTACAACTCGCTGTGTATAAGAAGGAAATTATAATAATGACCAACATTATTTTCGTTGTGTGATTCGTTTTGAGCAATTTCAACTTTATATACTTATGTTTATCTGGATCTTGATAATTATTTGACGTCAATTATATTCACAGTTTGATAGTTTGATTATAGTACTTGTATGCACGATACCTATCCTTCTACTAGGTGGAGATAATTACTGTTTATGTTTTATCAAGAGGATCAAAGTATCCATCAGGTACTTATTTTACGAAGTTCTTCTGCATTATAGGCAGGTGAGTTCTCGGCGTTGAATACTTTTGATATAACCAAAAATAAAAATTAATGCAATTTACATCTTTCAATTATTATTCTGCTATGTTTAAGTATACGTACGACAAATAAGGCTACGTCCTTGATAGTGATAGTTCAGTGTAAATTATGAACGCCTGCTACTCTAGGGTAAAAGGATGAAATGGAGTAGTTCAGCGGATCCTAGGACGATGATGATGACGAATAATTGCTGTTTAGGTAATAATGATATTAATTTATCTGAATTTCTGTCCACGGGTTTAATATTTGTTATAAATCATAATAGGTCATTTTAAAACTTCTGGCTCGTTAGATACTTTGGGACTGATGTATCTCGAGATATGTGATTTCAATTATACTAAAATCACAGTTGAACGAACTCTTTCTTATTATTAACGTGAAAATTTGTAAGAATGGATGTTTGTTACTGTTTCACGCAACAGCGGCTGAACGGATCTGGCTGGAATATGGTACTAGGATAGATTATAGTCTGGAATAACACATATCTTACTTTTATTCCTGAAATAGGCTTCGATGGGAAGCGGGAACGGAATCAGAATCAGCTGCAGGCAACAGTTAGTGTTTATCATAATTATGTTAACAATGAAAAAAGAAGTGTGACTTCTTTTCATGCAGTGCAACCGACATGGATGGATAATAAAGTTAACGTAATGATTATTTGCCATATTGTTCTTCCTGCCATCATCAGGCTGCCTTTTGGACAGGTTCTTTTCCTCGCAAAGCTCATTGCACTGATAAGCTCCATCAATCTAAGCGCACGGTAGTGCGCAGGCCAAGTTCCAGCAACAGTCCGCGCGCGTGCCGTGCACTATTTACACGTTATTATTATTTACCGTTTCGACCCACTTTTGAACCCCCTGTAGCTCAATGCCTATTGCAAGTACATAAATAAAATTGTACCTACGTAATCATATATTAGTATTAACGCAGTATGCCAAATTTCATATAAGCTTCAGTAGATCCTGAAATATGACCCTATGAATATAGCTAATTTTGGCACTGACTGACTCACTGACCGGTAATCAAAACCTTTAGGCCATTTCCAATTGTCCTAGCGTTATGAAATTTGGCACACAGATTGTGTTATATGTAGGTTAACAAAAATTAAGAAATTTAATAAATCGGTCAAGCGTGAGTCGGCTCAATATAATATCGAATTTTTGATAAAAATATTTATGACCACTGATACAATGAGAATACGAAGAGGAGGGGAGGAAAGGGGGAGGGGTATAAAATATGTCATAAGAAATTTAAGAAATCAGTCAAGTGTGAGTTGGCTTAATCGAATATCGAATTTTTTATAAAAATATTTATGAACCAGTGATACAATGAGAATACGATGATGAGGAGGGGGGAGGAGGAGAGGCGGGAGAGGTATAAAATATGGCACAAAAAAATAATAGGTACGATTTCTTGAAAAAAGTATTGAAATCCCACCAAAAACTTACCTGTTTAAAAGGGGGCCAAGTTCCTATCGGTTAATTCTTCAGTTCGGTCGATCGAATTCAATCGATCATAATCATCTTCATAAGCAGCCTGATCCCCTGGTAAACATTTGCCATTCCCAAGACGAGCCACCACACCCAGTCCTCCGCCTTCCGCATCCACGACACCGGTCACGTCAACGGTCCATCTGGCCGAAATTCACTTTACCATACACCCAACTTAAAATATGGTATAGTTTTGAAAATATGTAGGTACTTGGTTAAAAATATCTAAAATTATAATACTTCTAAATTTGAACTTGGCACAGTACTTAGACTCTCGACAGATTGTAGCGGCGTACCATACGTATCATTGGGAGTCGGAGGTTCTTTGGTATTTGTATGTTACAAATACCCAATGATACGTATGGTAACCTCTGCAGTTGCATAGAGACATTGCCTAACTCCATCGTCTTCCTTCCGATACATAGGGGGATTGTGGTCGCAGCACTAGTGGGACCGGTGGGTGTCACGCGGTGCTGCGACGACAATCCTCTTCTGATGAGGCCGTCAAGCTGAGTGCCACCATTGTTAACATGGTACGTGTGTGTAATGGTGACTCTCTTTCCTGAGACTTTACCTTCAGCTTACCACCAGGCGAGGTGAAGTCAAATTGACGTGTCCCAAATAAAAAAATAAAAAAAATGAAAAAAATCAGAACAACACGTACTGGACTGCGATGCGAGATACGGTTTAAACATAACCGTCCCTCAGCGGTTCGGTGCTGCCTTTCTTTTTGCACGATAAAGAGCTGGAATGCTCTACCCACGCACGTGTTTCCTTGTTCTTACAATACCGGATTCTTCGAGCAGGGCGTGAAAAAGCGTCTGTTGAGGCTGTCAAGGTAGGGACTAACATTTTAGGATGGTCAGCGTCTGGGATGGTGACCCACATCTTCTTCACTCTAGCTTCTCACCATCCAGCGCAGTCGGTTGCAGTCAAGTGACATTGACGATTATATTTATAATTTAGAAAAATACTCTAATACGCGTTAATGATGTAAAGACTGTCGTTTTACGTTTGCGTAAAATGAATTTTTTTATGAGTTCAAACTAGTAAATCGTAAAAATCATAAGAAATCTATAGTTTTATAAAATTGTGAATTAAGTGTATGAAAAAAAAACTTGGGTATTGTTGAAGGAACGATTGTGAACCCAAAAATATTTTATCGGAGTTCTTGTCTGTTTGTTCGCGATGGGCGCAAAAACTGCCGAACGGATTATTTATGTTTGATTTGAGAAAAAATGAAAGCCGACCTACGAGCAGGCGGAGCCGCGGGCATCAGCTGGTATTCATTGAAACAACATAGTAAATGCTAAATTGTTTAATAAATCAACATTATATTCTCATAGTACATTTCGAAATATGGAATGTAAGGCGGGCCTCTTCCGGGCGGTCGAGATAGTCTATCGTCAAGAAATCTCATAAAAGTTTCTGGGGCAGGTTTTTCTCGGGGTAAGGAGATCAGATGGCAGTTGCTCCCGTAAAAGCTAGGATAAACCAATTAAATAGGAATAATAAAATACAAGGTTGGACACTGGGCTCTTTGAATTGATTTGATTACGGCTGATGATACTGTTCATCAGTGTCCATATTAAGGGTTTACGTGAACATACTACTGCGGATAAATTAATGTTAATATCAGTCATGAAATCAGCCCCGTAACCTGGCCTTTAGTAAGTGCCGAAGCTTGTTTGCTACACCAAAGACATGTGATACATAGTTAAAATTGATTAATAACAGTAACTTCTAATAGACTTAGATTAAAATATGAAAGAAAAATGAACATAACATAACATAAACTCACGCTTATATCCCCGAAGGGGTAGGCAGAGGTGCTAGCACCCACATTTCGCCAGTTTATGTTTAGTTCCCAATGTAATAGGTAGCGAGCCTATTGCCACTAACCGGGCACTTATAAACCTGCGATAAATACACACATAACTTCGAAATGCATCGAAAAGTCATTGGTGTGTGCCATGGTAATACCTGGGATGGAACCCGAGACCTCGTCTCAGCAGTCCTTTACCCATACCACTAGGCTACCGCAGAAAAATTAAGTCAACATGATTTGCATCCACAAGTCACGTTAATAAAAACATACGTTCGTTTGATTAATAGCTCAAGTGTAAATGTGACTGAAGCCATTATAATACCAGCAAAATAAACATACCAAGGTACAACAAAATGCGGCTCAAACGTTTTCTTGTGGAATTTTTGTTTTATCCTTCGCGTGTAATAATGGTCCCCTAGATTTATTCCCCTAATGCATTATGCTTCAGACTTTGAGTAATAGGAAAACCTTTGTAAAAAAAATAACCAAATAAGAGTTTCGCGAATGGTTTAGGAAAATAATAAACTAAAGGTTCTCCCCACTTGTTACTGTATTTTCCTTCATTATATAAATAGAAATAGTTTGGTATTATCGTGAATACTTCATCATTTGTACTGACGGTATCCATAGACTGGGCAGTAGTATTGCACGCCTCATTTATGGCATACTCGTTTGAATATGGTTTATCTGTTTCAATAAATAAGAACTTTTCTAATTCACCACTGAAACACGACTTTAAATTATATTCTTTTATGTCACCCTCATTTTGTATCTGATAATCCAGGCTGGGATGTATAGTAAAGCTATAAAGGTGGGTTTGGTAGAAAGTATTGATCAAGTATGCGAACCATACCCACATTATTAGAACACACTTTACTGACCAACGAGTGCGGATATGACGTCCATGCAATATCAGGTTGTCCAAAAGTAACAAAACAATTTTCCCTGTATCCTTTGACTGTAGCAGAATATAAATAATGATCGAATATACCACAAGACTGACTCCTAATAGAGCCCATACATCATGTTCAAATTCCAGGTAAATATATTCATCGATAGGCACCGAAGGTGAGGTTTTCACCGCGAATCGTAACTCGTTGCCGAAATCATGGTAACCATAAAGATACGTGAAAGCTTCAGAGCGGGACCTAACCATCATCGCACCAAACATAATGTCACATCCGTTCTTCTGCAACAATTCCAAGGGGCCGACGGCGGTCATGTTAGGATATATCGTAGAAAACACTTCACTATATTGATTGTACTTGAAACTGACTTTAAATTGTTCTAGTTCACTCAGCAACGTGATTATATATTCTTCTGTTCCTAATAACTTTGTTTTATATTCCGTTTTCAATGGGTCGACAGTAAAAGGCGGTCGATGGGTAAGTGATGCTGAAAAATTACAATTCCTGAGACCAGTGACAAGTTTATTAGGATATAAATTCTCAGTTATTTGTGAACATATCCCGTAGCTTATGACGGTATCGTAGTACTTGCCACAAGCATAATTATCGAAAGGGTTGTAAGTGTAGAGTTGTGCATCTTCACTGCCATTCACTACCAGCGCATTAATAACATGTTGTCTTAATAGTTCATCAAAGATTAGTTTGAGATCAACTTGTTGGAGTGATTCTATGACTATCAAAAACCGTGCTAAGGGGTTCCATGTTGGCTCCTGTATGATGTATGGAAAATATTCAATAAAATCAGGAACATCTGCTGAATGTATCAAATAACCACTGTTGATCACAAACATCTGCTGAGTCGGTAGCCTGCTAATAAGTGTAAGGTTAGTAGTGGTGTGAATTGCTTCCAGAAGTTCATCTTCACTAGGGTGTATGTTAACGTAAGTTAGCTCGTTTGGTTCAGTGAAATATTTATTTAGTATAACAATTACGCACTGAATTAATTTCTTGTTGTCGTATTGGTTTGGCGGGCCTAATAAAATGCATTGCCCATTTATGTAAAACAAGGATGCTACTAAGCATACAAGTAACATACTGGACGTAATGAATGTAACTGTTCTGTATTTCACAATTGTTATTAATGGCTTTTACTTTGTCATATTGTTGTTACTTAGGTATTAATGAATAATATATTTAGGGCATTACCATATTTGTAAAGTGCCGTAAAACCCTGCATATAAAAAAATGTTTTGTGAGTAATCAATTGCTAATATTCTAGTAAACCTATAACTTAATACAAGTGAAATAATATAATCGATCGATTATGGTAAGATACTTCTATTTACTAGGACGGTTGCCAGCTTGGCAATCAACCCAAATTTAAGCGTAGCGAGATTTGCCTATCCAACAATAGGTCAACGTGACCGGTCGACTTTTTCCATTGATTTGGTTTTTCGGTGATTATTCCTCGATGGTAAAACCGATCTGGACATTCGACCCCTTACAACACTCAGTAATGTCTACTTGATTACCGTGGCAAATTTGGTTGATATCGGTCAAACGGTCTCGGAGGAGTATCATTTGTTTGAAATGCAACTTTGAAACCAAAGACGCTTCGCTCGCCTTCGGTTCGTACGCTTAACTATAGTCGAAGAATAATCTAGAAGACCAATTCTTGCTGAGAAGAACATGACTCAATCAATTATAATAAATCCGTTCCCGCAGGGGGAACGCACAGGTAGATTTCGTGAAGCAATTAATATTATTTTATATAGAGAACTACGGACTTTAAACAGTTTAATTTTTTTTTCTCGAAAACGATAACTTTTAGCGAAAAACTTTTCAGACATTTATTTTAGACTTAAAAATGGCCGTAAATAAAACAGGGTAGATACCTTATGTACGTTGTGAGTTTCTGTGATCGCCTACGGAATCTATCATAAGATCAGCGCAATGGTAAATACTCATCACTTGAGATTATAGCTTTACTAAGTCACAAACATTGTTAGTCGTATAATGTGTGAAATCTATACAAATAAATAAAATTGAAGTGTCTTTGTGTAACATTAAAATAACAGGTTTTCAATAAATGCACATATATGAGTGTATGCGTGTGATAACTATGTAATGTAACAAATAATAATATATAAATATGAATATGTACCTTGTTCTCTTAAACAATTACAAAGACCAATATATGTGTTTGTTATTTATTAGTATTGGCAACATTTGGAGGCCATTTTGATATTCTAGAAATAATTTAAGATAATAAATAATAGTGGCTAGTTATTTGAATAACGACCAAAGTAGTCTATAAAAGCAGCTCCCATACGGAGCTTGGTCTCTTTTTGCTCAGCAGCTACGATACAGAACAACAGTGTATAAGTATTTCTTTTATATTGTTCTTCAATAAGTCTGAGATTATAATTGTGCCAGTAATATAACCAGTGTATGTAGTATATATTTTGTATTGTCAAGGTGTTTGATTAAACATGATTTATCTGTAGCCATTGGTCATGTGTCTTATTTAAATATAATCCTTATTACCTGCTATAGAAATAACTTCTTCATTGTTTTACATTCAGTTACATTACTTCACAGTGCAGTGTCAATAATTATCTCCTAATGTATACTTAAAAGCTCATAAAGTGTAGTTACTTAATTATTTTTAATATATATTAAATATATATATATCTTAGGTACATTCCTATTAAGGTAAATTAATGCTACGTGAATAAAATACTGATACAATGTAACAATCAGACGGTATATTAAAATAAACACTTCTAGTTGTGAGGACGGTGTGAGTAAAAGTGACCCGCTCCGCTTGAGCTTCATTAATTTATACGTAGGCGGTGCAATGTTGCCAACACGGCCATTCTGCATGGTGCCTGCCTCAGGCACCTCACGAGTCTGGGTAGAATACTGAAATCAGAATGCATAGGTACATATAAATATATGTTTAAGTATAGTCACAAAGTAGTCTTCAGAAAACAAGAAGTATTGCATATATATTTCTAAAATGCAATGCAATGCCATATCCTGCACCCAAAGGGACATTGCCACACTTAGGTTACAAGGTTCATAATTTTGAGAATCATTTGCACTTAAAAAGTATTTCACTTACTTAAGCGTACCAAATTGAATCTGCTTACCAAGGCCACTTAAAGAGTATTTCACTCACTTAAGCTCGGCTTACAAAGGCGTTACATTTACATTTCCATAAGTCATTAATATACAATACCACCATTTACTCAAATATTACACAGTATTCTATCTGGGCTCGTCAACTAAACCAATTTTAGTTACAATATATTGACATAGTATAATTTTTATAGTATCAATGATGTTAATTAATCAAATAATTACAGGTACCTTGCCAACACGGTTTTCATTATTTATTTCCTTTACTATGTTTTTATTCCATGCTCCAGTTACCAATATTAATCCATGGTTTAATATTCTCCGCAGTTGCTACTCCATTATACTTTTTAGATGTTCTTTGGCTACCTCTTATATCGCATATTTCGTATCGATCATTAGGTAACACCCTTTTGACTTGGAAAGGACCTTTAAACGCGGGTAGTAATTTTTGACTTTGACCGTCATTACTGTGACTATTAATTTTTGCCAACACCAAGTCCCCTTCCGTATATTGTGTGGCTTTGATTCTAGATTTATCGAATCTTTGCTTCTGTTTGTCCGCACTGGCTTTAACATTTTCGTCTACCATTTTTCGTAACTTCGATACGTCTATCAGTTCCTCACTGTCAGGATCTGGGGATAAAGCATCGCAGTCTGCTCGCAGTCTATAGCCGAACATGACTTCACTAGGAACGGCTTGTATCGTTTTGTGTATGGTGCTATTTAGGCCTTGTTGTAACGCATGGATGCACTGGTCCCACCTATCGTCAGTAGTATCAGCACCCAAAGTTTTTAACGCGTCTAAAATAGTCCTATTAAATCGTTCTACCTGCCCATTAGCGCGAGGTACGCCAGTCGCTATAATATGTAATCTGATGTTTTTGTTCAGACAATACTGAGTAAACTGATTTGATGTGAAACATGAGCCCGAATCACTTATTATTCGTTTGGGGTTTCCAAATATTTTAGATAAATATTGTAACTCTTTAATCACGCCAGCTGCGTTCGTTTTCCGTACAGCAGATATAAATACAAATTTCGTAAACGAATCAACGATCACTAATAAATACTTGTTTTTATCTTTGGTCATTACAAATGGCCCCAAATGGTCTAGATGGAGGGTATGGAAGGGTTGTGCATACTTTGGCAAGGGATATAGATATCCTTCTTTTGGCCCTGCTTTATTTTTAAAATAGATGCAGTTCAAGCAATTCTTAATATATTTTTTTATTATATTACGCATTCGTGGAAACCAATATCGAGTACCTATACGCTCAACACATTTGTCTACAGAAAAATGACCCAAATCGTCGTGGTTGCATTTAATAATTTGCCAAATACATTGTTTCGGAACAACCCATCTACGACCATAGGTAGTTCTTCTATAAACCTTACCACCTAGGAGTTCGTAATTATTAAAAATGTCTTTATTATCGTCGGCCTCTCCTGATGCTAAAATATCTTTTATTTTTACTATATCTGAATCCTGTACTTGTACTGATAACAACCAATCCGCTTCCGTAATTGACAAGATAATTTCCGATTCCGATTTCTCACCGGTCGGCACGGGGTTGCGACTCAGAGCATCCACGTGCTGCATCCGAGATCCCTCTCTATGAATAATCTCGTACGAAAATTCTTGGGTTGATAACACCCATCGAGCTATACGTGGAATAATATCCCGTTTGGCTAACGCATATCTGACTGCGCTACAGTCCGTGATTATTTTGAACGGTTTATCTAATAAATACAACCGAAACTTTTGAAGAGAACAAACCACAGCTAATAATTCGAGTTCAAAGGAATGGTATTTCTTTTCCTCTTCCTTAGTTTGTCTACTATAATAGTGCACGACCTTTTCTCCATCACTATCGACCTGGGTTAGTATACCAGCAATACCGTCCCTACTAGCATCGGTATATAGTATTTTATCCTTGCTTGGATCGAATATAGCCAATATACTTTCCGAGGTTAACTTATCTCTCAGAGTATGGAATGCTTGTTCTTGCACGTCAGACCATGCCCAGACAGCATCCTTCTTTAATAGCTTCGTGAGTGGAATGGATAAAAGTGCGCAATTTCGTATGAATTTACGGAAATAGCTAATTAGTCCTAAAAATTGACGAAGCTGGTGAACGGTTTTAGGTATTGGGTAATTCTTAACAGCGTGTAATTTTGCATCACTTGGCATAACAAAGCCGGGTTTAATTTTATATCCCAGAAATTCAATATTACTTTTAAAAAAATGGCACTTTTTTAGATTTAGTGTCAAACCGTTAGTTCTAAATATTTGTAATACCCTTTCTAGTAATAAAAATTCATAATGACCGTCCTCCGTAATGAAAGCAGTTTTCTCTATAGAGTCATTATCCAAAGCTATTTGATAGTACCCACTTTTTAAATCTAAACTGGTAAAACAATTATGACCCTGGAGTCTGTCTATCAAATCTTCAATTCGGGGCATAGGATATTTATCTTTAATAGTAATTTTGTTCAATGCCCTGTAATCCACGCAAAGTCTTTTCTCACCATTTTTTTTTTCCACTAACAATGCTGGACTAGCATATGGAGAATTACTATTACGTATAATATTATTTTCGAGTAATTCTTTTACCATTTCTCGTATTGTCTGCCGGTTGGAATGAGAAGTTCTAAAGGGTCTACATTAAACAGGTTGTGAACTTGATAAATTAATTGACATTTCATAATAGTTAACTTTTCCTAGTTCTTTTATATTTAAAGCGATACAATCTCTATATACCGTAAACAAGGTCAATAATTCATGTTTATGTGTATTTGTGTTTAAATCAATTACAGAGATGGTAGTACAAGTTTCTGTAAACGCGCTTGCATACTGAAATTGGAGTTCATTACCTATACGAGAATAGACTAAATCAGATCGTTCCGTAATGTTCCTTCCAATTAATATGTCACATCCTACCATATCCTCCAAAATATACATATCTATATCTTCTAAAGTAATATTATCAAAAGATAGCTTAACAGTAACCTTTTTATTTACAAATTTATAATTTTCTCTAGAAAATCCTTGTAAAACAACGGGTGAGGGTAGTTCTATACATGTTATACAAAGGTTATTTACTAAGGACTCTGATATTAACGAACAACTACTGCCAGTATCAATAAATGCTTCATGACAGTGACCATTTAAGTTAACAGTTTTCGTAAGTTTATTCCGTGAATTTGTCGAAATAAATTTAGTTTCTTGTTGTTCGGGCTTCACTATAGACTTTTGTGAATTTTTCTTATGATAACAAACTGATTCTACATGCCCTCTTTTGCCACAATAGTCGCATTTAATCAGTTCGCATTGATTTTTTTTATGGTTACCCCCACAATTATAACATTTGATTATTTTACGACCGAATTCTTGGCCAGCGTTTGATGAAGTTTGACTTGTACTGGGAGTATTTACAGATATAGGAATTCGATTTATGGGCGTTGAATGAGTATATGTCCCAGTTTTAGCATGTATTTCACGGGTATTTTCTTGTTTAGTACTTTTTTTATATACCCGACTATGTAAATAACTAGCTAAATCATCTGTATTTTTGAAATTACTAGCATCTATCGATGCACCAATACTAAGGTCCCCAATGTTCCCTACAATAATAGAAATAATATCTTGTTCAGAAAAATTTAGACACAAACGATCTATTTTGCATTTTTGTTCAAAATAAAATTCATAAAGGGATTGATTTTCGATAGGCTTTTTATCCAAGATATCTTTTAAGAGGCCAAACATGTTCCTACGAATCTGAAAACTGACAGACAGCTTTGCCTTCCAATCATTCCATTTCCACGTAGGCCATTGATTTTCCATACGTAATAACGAGTCATACCATACTTTAGCAGAACCTTTAAGTTTATTCAATGCCTGATAGCGAATCATTCTGTCAGACCACGAAAAGGTATTTGCATAAGACTGAATAATGTTAAGCCAGGTATCTATATCATCCTTTATAGGATCAAAATCTGGTATAAAGTTGTTCAAAGTTATAGGATTTGAATTACTCACAGTGTCGGTATATTTACCATATACCTTATCTTTTCGCTTCGGCGGCGGAGATGGTGTTCTGGTACTATTCGAAGAGGAGGTAGAGCTAGAACGCTTACGTTTGGAACGCTTCTTGCTAGACTTTCGTTTACCCATGGCGCGTGAAAGTTGCTTGTCACTTCTGATATTAAGGTAAATTAATGCTACGTGAATAAAATACTGATACAATGTAACAATCAGACGGTATATTAAAATAAACACTTATAGTTGTGAGGACGGTGTGAGTAAAAGTGACCCGCTCCGCTTGAGCTTCATTAATTTATACGTAGGCGGTGCAATGTTGCCAACATTCCTGACCTTATTTTTAGCTTGAAAGTTCTAAAATCTAACACGCGCATGCATTTAACAAAACAGCAAATTTTGAAAATGTTGTCGTTCTGTCTTTCTGTTTTTTTGATTAGAAATCTCTGTAAATATACATAAAGTTTGCTCGTAAATCATTATCGTTTTACTGGAAGACCTTCAGTGTCAAATTTTCCGTAAAGTTTTCCATTTTGGTACACTTCAAATACATAGTCATAGATCTGTCCAGCGGCTACCAGCTCAGATGTCGTGCCCCATGTCGAGTGTTGTAACATATCGACTGAGTACTCAGCCGCAGTGGTAAAATTGTCTCCGTTAGATTTTGCATTATAGGACAGTACTGCAAAAAATTGCCAATTAGCTACCACATACCTGACAATATCCTCACGTACAGCCTTTGCCCGGTCCTGAGTCTCATACAACAAAAAGCCAGGGATCTAAATAGGCAAGCCCCATCACCTACAATAGGTATGATAGTATGTATTACCATTTTTCAATTGACTTGCAGTATTTCTTGAGCTATTTTAATACTAACAATTACCAACCTAAGAAAGAAAGAGAGCAGAAAGAAGGAAAAAGGCCAGAAAGAAATAAAGAAAACTCTAATATAACTACAATACTACACAGACATACAATATTATTATTATTTCACCTAACTTACTAACTACTTACTAAACTGCGAAAAAATACAACACAATCCTATATTATTTTACAATTATTATACACGACACATTACAGAGAAGACGCCTACTAATTCAAACCAATTTAATAGTAATTTTAGCGGGATCCTGCCGTTTGGCAAAATACGTTTCGTCAAATTTCACTTCCCAAAAACCTTATCGCATAGTTTCATTTCCCAAAAGAAACTTTAGCAAATTTATATTTCGCATTTTGATCACTTCGTCAAATATTCATTTGGCATTTTTTTACTTGCTCAATTTTTATTAAGTCAAATATACATTAAGCGAATGCTTTATTTTGTAAAAAAATATATTCCAAAAGTAAGTTCGTTCAAAAAGCATGTCTCATTAATAATTGATTATAAATAAAGTAAAATACATTAATTTCATATAAGTTACGTAGGCTAGATCGGAACTGCCAGAAAAGTGGGTTAGGTTAAGTTAGAACAGTGGCCCCAATAGAGCGCGAGCCGAGCGAGCGAAGCGAGCGTGCCGCGGTAGCGGCCAGCGAAGTGCTGGAATTGATTTGTATAATAGCAATATAATTATTATAGAAGTTCTTACCTGTAAATTATTTGCCCAAGGTGAAACAAACACCCATGCAGCAGTGTATTTTTTGCCATGTATGTTGCCAGCCATGCCAGGAAAAAGTATGTTATGCCAAACCATATTTAACTACCTAATACTTGGTAAAATGAAACTTTTCCATGTAATTATTTGTTAAACAATAAATTGCCAAAAATTATTTTGCCAAATGAATATTTGGGAAACATACTTTGGCCTGTGACACTTTGGGGAACGTTTTTTGCCAAACAATAGCAAACAAATTTTAGCAACTAAGTCACCAAAAGAACTTTTGATAGCCGTATGACAACAGATCTTTTTTATTCATTGTCCCTTCCGGAACAGGCTAAGGTGCGATCACCAAGCTGCCTTGTCATCAGTTAAGTTTCAAAGCGTGAATTATAGTCTATATGAAAGTCACGTTATGTCAAATCAAATCCAGGAGAATGACAAATTATTAAATTATTCAACCATTTCTAACAAATGGTTACCTTATTAAAAGTATATAAGATATATTTACAACCATTTTACGTTGACCAGCAAAACGTTGCAGAACTGTTGCAGAAGACTGCAATTTCTGAGATACAACACAGTTCAAAAGTTAAATCAAAACTTATTTAAAGACTATGATAAAAAACGATGCCTAAAAATTACAATTTTACGTTATACAATATTATTAGGTATAAATTTTAAATACATACAACTAAATTTGACCAACTGTAGTAACGACAAATTTATACATTGCTGCATATGTGGAACTATTTACAAGGAGAGACTACTAGTACTAATGCAGATTCACCATAGATTTCAATTAGCTTGTCCATCAGCACAAGGCGCTGAATGCCAAAGGATGAGCAAACAAAGAATAAATGAGACAAAGTTTGTTCTCCTAGAGAGCTACAATGCTCACAAAGTGAAGTAGTTACCATGTTTAGACGGATAACTATAGCAATACACGATGTAAGAGCAATGGGGCGATAGGAATTTGGATCTGTTCTTAACTTATCAGGTTTCAAGATGGGTACCAAACAATCTGATTTCCATGATTTAGGTATATCATTTTTCAACCACAAATTGTTCTTCAAATATTATTTGAAGGAGGATATGAAGTCCTTTCTCACAGAGTTTTTTCAACATAATGTATGGAATACCATCCAGACCAAAAGCAGTATCCTTTCTGGAGAATAAAGCAGAAGTCAGCTCCTGTATGGAAAATTTATTGGTTCTGAAATTATTTATAGAGTTGTCACCATTAGCAAAATTAATATTATTATTTACATAGTCTGGTGTATACTTTTTTAGGAAGTCATGAACCCAGTTATCGTCCTTATTGTTATAGGAATATGTTCTATTAAATCTTCGCATATAATTCCAGATACGTGAAAGAGGGGTACTTCGATTGAAGGAGTTGCACAATTCTACCCAACTTTTTGATCTCTCAATTTTCAATGTAAGTTTTTTTAAAGCTTGTTATCTTTTGAACTCTATGTAAGTCTCATTTTAGGGATTGTTTAAAAATATAGGATAAGCCGATTTGGAATTTTGAACTACTTCTGCACATTTTTTGTTCCACCATGGAAGAGGGGGTCTCTTCTTAAACTGACTAAAACAATTCGAATGAAAATTAGAAGGGGACTGTGATGTACAATATGGACGAAATTTATCAACTTGTGGCTGAAAATTTGTTAAATCTAAATCTACATATTGTGCATACATTTTCCAATCCACCATTTTAAATTTAGGGTAGATGAAATGATGAAAATTTTTTAAGAGGAGTTAGCCATGTTTCGGATATTATTGCTATGTGTATATTATGATCATAGAGAAGTTAGTAAATACAATCCTGTTACTTATAATGCTTTGGGCATTCCACTGCATAATGTTAAGATCCATTATGAGGAGAAGAGGAGCGATTCAGAAGTGTTTGTTGTAAAGTTTCTTTAATGGATACATAGTTTATAGGAGTATCTTTTTGGTTAAGTACAATTTTGTTATCGTTTTTATTCAAATATTCATGAAAAATTCGGATTTAGTTAGGTTTTTTATTTGAGATTCAATATAGGACATAGTCAATTGTGGAAAAGAATTTTCATTAAATAAGTCAGAATATTGAATTGATTTTGACTTTATTTTACTTTCTTAAATTTTGGCTTTTTTAATGGGACAAGTATTGGATATGGCAACATGACTGCCACCACAATTAATACATTTGGCATTCTCAGGGATTTCTTGGCATTGCCTAAAGTTATGCTTTAGAGTGCAAATTGAGCAAACTTCAGCATTTCTACAAAATTTCGCAATATGACCAAATTTCAAACAATGCAAACATTGTTTTACTGGAGGAACATATACGCTTACCTGGTATCTCGAGGCTACTCTGGAGGCGACGGTTTGGGTGGGCTGGTACGAAACCGTACCACCATCGCACCGCACACGACGCATGAAGCATCTTACCTGGATTACATTCCTTGAACTGCCGATCAACGAAAAAATTCTTTTATTCGATATGTTAGTAGGGACAGTAAGTACGTCAGTGACCTCGGTATCAGCTGCTGGAATGGTTGCTTTTAATGTTAATTCATCTAACATTTTTTTATTTTGTGAAACACATTTGCATTATTGGATAAGTCAAATGTGATTCCTATTTTATATTTGTTTATTGATTTTAGATGAAGAATGCCGGTGACACAATATTTTAGAATGGCATGCGAAATAGCAAGCCTGTCTTTATCAGTGAAGAACTTTAGATCATCTTGATGGGCAAGAAATACGATGTTTTCTTGTTTTTTAATATTTTCGGGGTACTTTCTTGAGTACCCTGGTACCTTATACACCCGATAAGTATTTTCTCCACTGTCGGAATTCGAGCCTGGTAGTAGAGTAGGCGGTCATCAGGGGCATCAGCTTTTTCCTTTTTTTGGAGCCCATTTTCACATCGAATAGTTACTTAAAACACTATAATATACTAAAAATAATATTTTTAAACAATATTGCCGCCTTTCACTCTTAAGGGTTCCCGCGCTTTTTTTTTCTCAGTTGCCTTAGATTGAATTTCTGACAATAGATCAATTTCGTTGTGTCAATTGACAATGTCGACTTTATCAAACTAAATAAAAAAGGAAATTTTTAAGTTTTTGTTAAAATTGTCAGCGCCATCTCCAGTTTCGAGATTAGTTGTAGTTAGTTTCTCCCTCGGGTTTGGGAAACACGGTGTCTCCGTTTTGCCTCCGGAAAAAGGGGGGGGGGGGAAGGGGCGGGCAACGCACTGCCACCCCGGCCTGCTTCTGCTAGGGTGGCAGGCGGCTCCACCTGTCACCCTCAGGCTTCCTCAAGGAGGACGGAGGTCGTTGAGCAACCTCCGACATCCGAGTTGCCTTCGCGCTTTGCGGCTCTGCGGATCGGGAGAGACCTGAGTCCTTCCCGGATCCGCTCCGCCGGCTTGTTCTCGAGCATTACTTGCTCGCAAGAAGAGGCAGCGGCAGTCCACGCACTCGCGCTCCGCACCATCACTGTGAGCAAGACACCGAGCGAGAAGATTCTCAGATGTAGCCGTATGTACTAATGTGGAGAGTAGCGTTGTTTGTTTTTCTTGTAAATTTTTTGTACGAACTTCTCCGACTTTTAAGCGTCTTATGAATTGCAGTCATAAAAATGTGTCCAGGATAAATTTGTTTCAATGTGGACATTTAAATACACACTTTTATGATAATTTATTCAGTTCTGATGCAAATATTGCGATTTTTTCATCAACATGTTGTAGGCGTGATACGAAGGTATGTTGCGATGCCTATATGCTTGGTTTCGGGTCCATAAAATTATCTAAAATATCTGACAGTTCTTCAAAAGTCTTGTCACTCGGTTCGTCCTGACAGTACAGATCGTGGATTCTTTCATGAATATCTGGGGGCTGTGTGGACAGCAATACGTAGACTTTTGGTTTGGGGTCATCTGTATTGTTGAGGAATAAAACAACCAATATATGGAAAGCTTTTTTAAAAAAAATTGAAAGCTCCTTTCTCGTGAAAAGGCTTGAAGCTAAGTCTGGAGTGAGGTTTCCGTTAAACGCTCGCTTGGTTCACGGTCAAGGTAGAGAGTGTTTCTGGATGTTTGAGTGTAGTCAGTATTCGTAACATTTTCGCACGTAAGTTGGTTGTTCATTCATGGCAGTCCTAACCGCTTCCTCTTTTTTTTTTTTGAACCTATATCTTTCTGCACTCTTTCGAGGCCTAATTTTACTAATTAAGTTTTTATATAATCCAAAGCTTCCTGTAAGTAGTTTAAGAAGCTCTTCTGTTATAGTCATAATAATAATCAACGGAAATATAACCTATAAATAATCATTTTGCGTATTTATCTATGCAAAATTACAATCAAACATTTAAAAATATAACAAAAAATGAAGTGCTTATAAATTATTAGTTTTACATACCTACTTTTGCAGCTGACGCTACTATGCATGTGGTAGGTTACACAATTAGGCAGTTTGCTGTGCTAGAGACGCTTGGAAGGAAACACGCTGTGCTGGCTGGCATAGAGTGATGTACGGCCGGCTGCAGTTATGCTGTTTGAGCCGGGCCTGCTACCCTGGACTCCTCTTGATGAACCTTCTTAGACAGTACTGGTGGTGAGATACTTCGAGAGATTGTAGCTATATATATTGTTTCTGTTCAGCTCTCGTAGTATTCTATGTACGAACCGCTTGTTGTACTATTTCACTATGTACTTAGTTTAGAATATTGACTAATATGAAAATGATTGTGGTGATCAAAGTTTCCAAGAGGTCCCGGGTTCGAATCCTGGCCTTTACACTACCGACGTGAACCCACTCCTAATACAAGCAATTTAGCTAAGCTGGAGGGGTTAGGGGGGGATATTAGTAATTTCGGTTACTAATATTCTACATGCAACGCCGGCCGTGAAAGCCTTAAGATTTATATGTTATTGTTATTATTTATTTAATAAATGTGCCAAATTTCATATATGTAAATTAAATAGTTTTCGAGAGGTGAAGGGGTCAGAAGTAGCTCGAAATGGTTCGTGTACACATACACACGGCTGCTGCGTCGGCAGTTCCTTTTTCTTTGAACTTGGTGGGACGCGTTGAAGCGTGTCTAGATTTATATTCGTTTATATTGTTCTATCTATCTGTAAGAATTCGGTGCCAAGGGTTATGCTACTATGCTAGCAAAATAGCGCACGGCTTTTAGCTGAGCAAACATGGGTCCTTTTTATTTTATATTTCTTGACCTTTTTCGCCCTTAATTTCTCATTAACCAAATTTATTAATTTTTTGTTTGTTAATGGAGCGATTAACTGTTAAATTCTTGCATAGAAGTAATGTTACTAAAACTTATTCCTAAAATAGTTATGATAAATACACTGTAACAGGCATGAATTGTTTAACAGAGGCTCTTTTAAAATATTATGCTTGCCAGAAACATTAATATTGACTTATGGAAATATAAGAAAACAAATTATAGTTTAAATTAAAGAGATAAAGAAACTCAATTCAAATCCAATAGTAAAATTGGTTTTATTGGTGATCAATCAACGTCTCTAGATGAGCACGATGAATGATGTGTTTCAAAACAAAACATTTTAATTACTTTTAGTTTACTGACTAATAACTACAGTATGAATACATAATACGTTTTTTATGTTATATGGATGTCCATTAGGTGAATTATCTATCGTTGTCTTTAGATTCAGAACATTCATTATTTAAAAATCAAAATGCTGGTCGTATACATTCTGTTATCAAGCTTAGTTTTAAGTGGTTATTGTAAAAACAATCTTTTTTCTAAAGAACCTCAAAGAAATGAAAATCTAATTAAGTGTATAACTGATCTAGTTAAACGATATTTTACAGATCAGAAAGTTCTCACTTATCTTAATATACACTCTGATGATGACGATATTATGCGAGCCATACATTCAATGGCTACTGTGTCGCTTGTATCTAGACAGTATAGTAATAAATCTTCTTTTCCACACCATGGATATCTTGTAATTTCAAAAGAAGTACTAGATTTTACTAAACACTTTTCACATCTTGCTATGGAACGAACATGGAATCCTACCGCGCGATTTTTAATCATCATAAATTCATTAAAAGATTATGAACTGATTCAAATTTTTAATTCATTCATGAAACTACATGTGATTAATGTTTTAGTTGTGAATGGTACCGGAGATAGATATATATTATAATATAGATTTAGACTGGTGGTAGAAATTTGAAGGCACAAATTTGTCACAAAATTCGGCCGGGTAGGTACCACTGTGCACGATTGCGAAAAATCCTCCATAGTAATCCAATTTCGGTTTGACTGCGTTCAGGGGTCAGCAAGTGCATCGCCGGGCAGGGGGATTGTGGTCACACCACTAGTGAGACCGCTGGGTGTCACGCGGTGCTGCGATGACAATCCTCTTCTGATGATGCCGTCAAGCTGAGTGCCACCATTGTTAACATGGTACGTGTATGTAATGGCGACCCTCTTTTCTGAGACGTTACCTTCAGCTTACCATCAGGCGACGTGAAGTCAAATTGACGTGTCCTAAATATAAAAAAAAAAGATGCACATATCTACACTTATAATCCGTTTGATAATTGGACCATGTTTTGCAAAAATGTTCCAATTGACACCAAACCCGTTTCGAGATATTTGACTTTGTAGATAAATACGATATTTCTTCCATCAGGCTTATTAAGGCGTAACTTTTGTTGCATGGATGGGTACTTAATTATTGCTACTATAATAAACTAGTAAAAATATGTACTTATTTCTTACGGTTTCCAAGATATTAAGGAAAAACTGATGGGGATCATTTATGCAAATAACATTTTTATATAACAATAGTAAATTTTCTCTTTTGCAAAAATGATCCTATAGCAAAAAAAACTTGAATAAGGTACAAAAACAATACTTTTGTTTATTTTTAAACTCTTGTTTTATTTTTATTACAAAGTATTCGCATAGGAACAATAAAAAATTAACAAGTTTCAATCAAAACTTCAATAAAAAAAAATTACAAATCTTCTCTTTATTAAACAAAACAAAACGTAAAATTTTAACACAAAATATGTCATAATATTTTAATAAAATCAGCATTTCTATCAAGAAATAAGTATTTCACTTTTTTTTATTATCAAAACTAAAATCAACATATTCATAGTAGTAGAAAAACTATACCCGTTCTTTAATATGGACTTTACTATTTTAACTACCAAAAGTTAAATAAATTTTTAACATCGCAATCATGATCCACGTCACATGAACCGTTTTTGTAGAAACATTTCTTTGCAATGTGTTATAAAATCCCACAATTAGAACATATTGAATCATTTTTGTAGTTTGTGTATGAGTTTATAATCTTAAAGAAAATGATTCAGACATTGAAAATCAGTTACTGTGATATGCAATGACATCGCTATCATTGTTTTGCTGAATGTCGGCCCTTTGCAAGCTCAGCGAACAGAAATTTTGTAATCATATTTGTTAATGTATAACCCTTTAATACTTTTGAAAGCACATGGCGCCACGTCAAGAGGTCAGTCATAGACACAGAGTATATTATATTGGTCATAGAGGAAATAAAATATGTGTATTGAGACACAGATAATAAATAAATAAATAAAATAAATTGTGTGGGCTCCAGACACGGTCAAATAACCAACAATAACTTGACGTCATAAGATATTTTTAACAGGTTTGACTCAATATTATTGACCGTGTCCGGAGAACAACAAAAAAGAAAAATGTAATGTAATATCCTTTGACCTTCATGGACGTGCAATGGCGATGCCGACTGCGCTTTTATCCCTACAGAGGGCGCATCTTTGTTATTGTTTATGGCCTCTTTATTATTTGTTGTTTTGTTTGGTCATTTGCTGCTGCCATCTATAATTAGTTTTGCGTCGGCATTCCCATTAGTATAAATGTTTTGTGGGTGCAATGTAAAATACTGTTCTGTAGCTTTGCAATAAACTTTTATTTATTTATTTATTTTATTTACAATGAATCGTTTTTGCAAATAAATTTTAACATCGCAATCATAATCCATATCACATGAACCGTTTTTGTAGAAACATTACTTTGCAATGTGTAATAAAATCTCATAATTGCAACATTTTGAATCATTTTTGCAGTATGTGTATGAATTTATAATCATTAAGAATATGATTCAAGTAGAAGGAATCGTTTTTTCAAATAAATAAATTATCACTTCCATATAATGGTCAAAACGATCCTCAACTTTGACAGCTTTTTTTGTATTGGGAGTGGTTGGATTTTGATCTTACACTGTCAGTATATAAAGTCACTTTTTCTGTATACGATGGCATATTTATCTCAAAAATTATGAAATTGTCGGTTGGAACATTTTTGCAAAGCATGGTCCAATTATGCTTGCGGCAAATTGTTCGAAAGTGTTATTAGCTACGGACTATGTTCGCAGAAGAAATTTGACTTCTACCTAAATAAATTAGTCAATGGTTTACGAAACTGCACGATTACTGTAAGTGCTCCACACGAACCACCGTTTTCTATTCACCCGTCACGAGGTGCAAATAAGCACGATATACAATTGGGAGTTGAACAATATTTATTTGAAATAGTAGCAGAACATGAAAAGTTTAAAATAAATTATGATTATGAGGATTATCTAATGTACTCCACGGTAAACTCGGACATCTCCACGATATCTCCACGGTCACCTAGACTATATTGATGACCTAATATTTCTAGTGAAGAAGGCGACGTTCATAGAAGGTTGGAAATATTTTTACTTGGTATTCAGTCTTACAGTATAGTGCATGCTTCTTCTGTTTTTCGTGATTTATTGTTTGATCATGATTATCCTACTGCGTCCTGAAGATAAGAGGAAAATCGTATTATCATTATTTGGAACCCTACTCAATCAAGCTTTGAAAATTTACACAGAGTCAAAAGTGAAGTGTATCTATATTACATGGGTATGGGCTGGTTACCTATTAAACATTTACTACTTGACTACTCTTGTTAGCTTCACCATGCATCCAATCACGAGTACCAAATTTCAACTGAAGAAGATTTAAAACAATATAAACTCCAGTCATGTTTAACTCCGGAACTTCAAACTTTTATGACAACAGTTCATAATTTAATAGTTCATATATTATGTTATGAAAAGGCAAGAAGTGTTAGGGAAAGAATCACATTGTGTCCAAGATTTACATAGTAATATGTTATATGTAAGTTGCATCAAGCTCGATAGATGGCGTTGTACCACAAATTTAAATCGCGCTATGGTTTTGTTACAACAGCCACTATATATACCGAGTCTAAATTTATGTATGACGATGAGGACAGTCCCGTCTTTACCGCATACAGTGTCGGTCGTGTACCAAAACTAAGTGCTTTCGCGTACGAACCTCCTCGCGCGTTCCTCACCTCGGTGTCTTCAGCAGCGTCAAGTTCTTGGCGCTGCAGTATACACCGAGGTCGTGTCGGCGTCGCGGCATCCGCGTTTTGTCGTTCGAAAAAACGCTCGGGTTACGTATAGGACGGTCTCTCGTGCAGCTAATCGACCAATCTTTTTAGTGCTACCCGCGGCGTGCGGTTTGTGCGGGCGAAAAGTTTTCAACTTTTTCTCGCGCCACCCGCGCGTTGTGGTTTTTGTGCTAGAAGTTGGTCACCTTAGAATAAGCGTCGTGCGGTGACGCGGGACCATGGGGGGATCCTCTCCCCATCGGCCCGCCGCGAAGGGCAACCCTAGTCCCTCGGGGGGCATAGGGTCGCGCCCACCAACGTCCCGGGTTTCGCCTACCTCGGCCCGTCAGGCCCCGCAACCATCGGCTCCGGTGCAGAAGGCAGCTGTACCGGATAAGAAACCACCTCCCGCTCCGGTTGGACGAAGCGGACGAGCAACTGAAACCGGAAAAGATCAGGTACCCTCAACCTCATCTAATTATAAGGTCCTACAAACGGTGATCCTACCCTCGGCTGTGCTTAAGCAGCAGCCGACCTCGAGCGCCACACGTACGCCCCCGGCTACCACCCCGGGTACACCAGCGCCCGCAACCACACCCAGGACGATTCCAAGATCGGCATCGTGTGAGTTTGCGGTGCCCTCCGCTCCCCGTAGGGGAAGCATAACATCCCTAGGGATGGGCTCGATGGGTTCGTCCCCCAAAACGGGCGGACAGGAGTCGCCCGCCCCCAAGGTATTTGCATACCCTCAGACTGACTCTGAGGGCGACACCACCGACACCACGACGGACATGGATTGCGCACCAGACCAATTCATGTTCGTCAAGAAGAAGAAGCACCGCCGGCCAGCTACTCCTGCTGGTGGCGAATCCCGGAGCGCACCGCAGGCTCCGCAAACGCCCCTGGCACAGCGGCGAAAGCGGAGCCCTGACCTCGAGGTGGCTGCTGCCGCGAAGCGGCTGCAGCTCGATCCACCCGCCCAACCAAGGGCAGGGTACGCCGAGGCGACGAGGGCCGGCACCACGCCGCCCACCACGACCGCTGCTGCTGTAAGCACAGCTGGGACCGGAGGTCCACAGGCAATCACCAGCACCAGCGCCGGCATCACCGCTACTGCGGGCGCGTCCGCCAACGCGCCATCGCAGAAAAAGCTGAAATTCCCGCCGCTCATCGTAGAGCACCTGCCTGATTGGTCCCGCCACATGCGGGAATTAAAGAATCAGCTGGGACGCGCGGCCAACGCACGCCCCTTCGGGCGGGGCCTGCGCTTTACGCCGCAAGAGGAAGGGGAGTACCGCTTGATACAGCGGTACTTAACGAACCTGGAGAAAACAGAGGGAGTCTCCTGGTTCTCCTACTCGATGCCGGCCGAGAAGAGCGTTAAGGTAGCCATACGAGGGCTACCTTCGAACGCCACAGCCGAGGAGGTAGAAGAGGAACTCCGCGAGCTGGGCTACGAGCCGGAGTATGTCCGCTGCATTCGGGCTCGCAGTGGGAGGCCCGGATGCATCCTCCTGGCAATAATTAAGAGAACCAAGGACACGACGCCGGGAATCTATGACGTCACCGAGATGCTCGGTATTCCCGGCGTCAAAATTGAAGCGTGGCGGGGTAAAAAGCGCCCCGCCCAATGCCACCGCTGCCAAAAGTTTCGGCACTCGTCGCACCAGTGCCATCGTCCGATGGCCTGCGTGCGATGCGGCGGTGCTCACAGCGCCAAAGAGTGCCCGAGGCCGCGCGAGGAGCCGGCCACTTGCGCAAATTGCCAGGGGGAACACCCGGCAAACCACTCCGGCTGCCCGGTGTTCCGGCGCGAAGCCCGAAACAAGCGGGCAGGAACCGTAGCCCAAACCGGCGAGCCGCGCAAAGTGCCGGCACCGGTTAATCCGCAGCCCACGGGGGAGAGTGCGAGGGGAGCGTCGCTAATGGCGGACGCGAACGCTCCCGTAGCTCGCGGGGAGGCCACCTCGAAGAGAGGTCGGAGGAAGAACAAAAAGCGAGCCAAGAAGGCCCCCGCTTCTTTGTCCTCTCAGATGCAACCACAGGCCCCTACCAAGAAAGCGAGGCCGACCTTGTTCGACCCGCCTGCGGGACCGTCTATTCACACGAAACCGGTCACCGCCCCCGGGGTCGCTCCCGTACCTCGCGGGAAGAAGGTGAAGGTCGTTGCTAACATCGCAACGCCGCAGGTGACGGATCAGGAAACGGATCAAGACCGGACAATTGAGGCCGCGATAAACGTACTGATGGAAGTACTAGTCGCGGTACGGGCACACAGAGATACCGCGACAATAGTCGGCAACGTATTTAGGGGCTTAAGCGAGCTTATGGGGTCTAAGCATGGACCTTAAGCCCCTCCGAATACTGCACTGGAACGCCCGCGGCCTTAAAAACAAGGTCGTGCTCCTTCGGCCTCTACTGCAGGATCAAAACATAGACGTGGCGCTCATAAGCGAAACACACCTCGGACCTGCAGATCACATCAAATTCCCAGGTTATTTCGTCTACAGGAGGGACGAGAGATCACCTGTATCCGGAGAAAATTACCGGGGACTGGCAGTACTCGTCAAGAGGCGAGTCGTACACCAATCCCTACCGGATCCGCCGTACAACGGCTCCGTGTACACGCTGGGGGTGGAGCTACACCTAGACGGGTCACGGTTGCATTTATACGCAGCATATAAGCCGCCGCAATTATCACTGCTCACAAGCGACCTAGGCGCCCTGTTGAGCCCGCCCCACCCCGTCATCATCGCGGGTGACTTAAATGTCAAGAACCCAGCGTGGAACTCGTGCCGTTCAAATTCGGACGGTGTACGACTTCTGAGATTTGCTGATGCCCAGGGACATACCGTATGCGGTCCGGAGGTACCGACGCATTACCCGGAACGCCGCACATGGATGCCTGATGTGATAGATGTCCTAGTACATAACACACACACCCGCTGCCAGATTACCCAAGAGGTAATAGACGACGAGCTACAGTCTGACCATCAGCCCGTGCTCGTCGTCCTACAGCGGGAACCAACCCGCACGTCCCCCCGAGCGCCACGTCAAATATCGGACTGGACAATCTTCGGGGAAGAGATGGAAACCACTACACCAACTCGGCCGGTCAGCTCCGCAGCCGATGTGGAGACGCTGGCAGATGGGATTGCCTCCAGCATCAGAGACGCCCTTGCGTCGGCGGTGGCTCCCAGTGCCGCCCGAGCCCGACTAACCACCCTACCACACTATTTGAGAAAGCTACTCACAGAAAAGAGGCGTCTCAGGAAGCAGTGGCAACAGTCCCGCTGCCCCACGCTGAAGACCCGCCTGAACCGGCTCGCGGAGAGAGTGAAGGCCGAGTTGAGCACTCACCACACCGAGAGCTGGGAGAACATGATTGAAAATGCGGCAGGCGACTGGCCCTCCGTGCACAAGCTGTGCCGGAGGTTGACCAACACCCCAGCTCCGGTACGCCCGCTGCTACACGACGATGGTAAACCCCGGTACCGAGCAGCGGACCGTGCGGAAATCTTCGCCTCTCACCTCGAACGTCAGTTCACCCCGAACCCAGCTGCAGACGACACGGACGTCGAACGGGTCGAGCAGCACCTTCGAGAGTACCTCGCGACGCCGATAGCTCCCGAAGAAGCCCCCATCTATTTTTCGCCTGGAATGGTCATGCGACAGATTCGCCACACCAAACCTCGGAAAGCCCCGGGCGCAGACGGAATCACCAACGCAGCGCTGCGCCACCTGCCATATCGATCCCTGGCAGCGCTGGGGCGCCTGTATAGTGGGATTCGTCCAGAGTGTGGTCCACAGGGCCCGCGCGACTCGCGCGCGCCTCCGTCCAGCCCTCTCGTCGCATCTTCCCCTCCGAATTAAGGTGGGGATCTACAAAACATACCTGAGGCCGCAAATCACCTACGCGGCCTCCGCATGGTACCAGCTGGTGTGCGAGTCGGAGCGCGTTAAGCTCCGCGCACAGCAGCACCTCGCCCTTCGCCTCCTCTCTTCAGCCCCCTACATTGTGCGAAATGATGTCCTCGAGAGGGACCTCCGCGTCGAGAGGCTGGACGACCACATCAGCCGCCTATCTACCACCATGTTCGAGCGTGCAGACGCCTCGGCCTGGGACCACATCCGGGGCTTGGCGCCGCTGCACGCTCGGCCACCAGAGGCCAAGCGCCTCCATCGCGACTTGATCGCGATCGGATGAGCCCAATTTGTCATAGGTGCCCCCAGGTGCCCTTATGGCCCGTATGACTTCCTGACTCGTCAGTCACCCACGGCGTAACTATCTATATCGCACGAGAGACCATTTCCCTATACGAAGCCAACGTAAACAAACCTGACAGTCGCTCTCGTAAAAGCCATAACACAACTTTTAGAATACCTTGTTTGTTTACGTTCGTTTCGAACGACCGGAAGCATTCCAAGTAGGAATGCGGACAAAAAATAGAGCATTCATTTTATAATAAAATCCTTTCATTAGCGTGGGAACAAAGTTCCGAGCGTGGGAACTTCCTTTGTTCACTCGCATTTCTATAGAAATAAAATCCTTTAGAAATTAATAAATTCCTTTACCTGCGCATCGCATAATGGGCCGTCGGTCTATTGGCCTACGGGTCGTTGTGCGATGCGCAGCAGAACATCAGCCACCAGTACCACTAATTACTCGCACGCACACACGCTCACATGTGTGTTCGTTTGTACTTTATGTTGCAGAACCAAAGCATCCGGGGCCGTCTCGTAAGCCGCCGCCTGTCGCTGGTCGCCCCAGTCGGGCCTCTGTGAATACAGTCTCACCTGGCTGGGGTTAACCGCCGGCGACGTGAAGAGGAGCACGGCCCCCACGCGAAGACCAGAGGGATGTACACCCGCCCCCAAGACCTGCCGTTATTCAGCGGCAGAGAGACCGCTTTTTCCGCCAAGGAGGCATAATCGCCCAAATGCGGACTCCTCGCGGCCCCTAGGGGTCGCTGAGATGACTACTCTTGTTGTATGACGATGAGAAAAGCACTAGCGGGTCATTTGTATTAATAATTAGCAAGTGAATTAATGTAATTGTGGTTTAATATCATCAATCTAGTGTTTTATTGAATCACTCACAGGCGCCTTTTCCATTCCGATCGGATGTGTCCTATTCGAGCCGGAATGTTGAGATTTTTTAGGCGTATTTTTTGGTAGTTACCTAGGGGAATAGGTACTACCCAACTCCTTGCCTACGCGATACGAACAAAGCACTTCGTATAGTGCACGGGAAGCGCCGCCAGGTGGCGCTAGTGATATTGTTCCTAAGAAGTTGTGTCAACTGAAGAGACAACCTAAGGTCGTGCAGAGGAGGAGTAATCGTCGGTGCCGAGTCGGAATTCAAAGCAGCCTGTGACCACCACCAGAGGGCGCTGTATGTTAAGTGAACAGCAGTTGCAGCGTATAATACGGTTTGTGATACTGAGTGCTAGAAAAAACGTGAGTACATTTTGAACCTTATTTCTTAGAAGATTTAAACGTGAAAAATTAGTTTGCAAGATTACATCAAAGATTAACTTCAAAAATTATAGTGAAGATTTAGTGCAGTTTGAACTTTATTGTTAAGAATAAGTAAACTTAGTGTAATTATAAGTGGTGTTGGGACTTGTATTAGTTTTAAGCAAAAGTCTGTTGACACGAGGAATCCATGCCGGATTTTAGAGCGATACAGGATAAAAGTTGAAACACTTAGAAAATTTATGCAATATTTGGACTTAGCCTATTACAGTTCTAAACACTTAGAAAATTTTACAAGTGTTTAGACTTTACTAATTAACTTTGTAATACTTTGGAGTTTAGTCAACAGTTGATATAATATTAAACTTTTACAACTGAATTTTAAAACTTCCTACAATTATTCAATTTAACTAATACAAAATGGAGGCTGTTGAAGGTTATTTAAGATTACAAGATGATATTATGGAAAAGATTAATAAAGCCAAATCTAATCATAAAAAAAGTCCCAAACAGCGAATTACTATTTCATATTTACAAACTAAGTTAGAAACGTTAAATGAACAATTTGAAACATTTAATTCTAATCATAATCACATTATAAAAAAGTGTAACTAAGGCAGATCTGCAAGGTTCTGATTATTATAAGAAAAATAAGTATGATGTTGCCGAAGAACTTTATATAGATTTTTAGAAATGTTTGTTAAAGGATTCGTTAACGGAAATTCAAAGTACTTCAACTAGTTCAAATGTAAATGATAGTCCTAGTTGCCAAGAAGCAAAGACAGTAAGTAAAGTAAAGTTACCAGAAATAAAAATTCCTTCGTTTTCTGGGAATTATGCTGACTGATTTGTTCATAGGTTTAGTTCATGAAAACACGAATATAGATAACGCACAAAAATTCTATTATTTGAAAGGGCACGTAACCGGGGAAGCAGAACAATTAATCAGAAATATAAAAGTGACATCTGATAATTATAAAATTGCATGGGAAAAGTTGAATGGCACTTATAACAACAAAAGGTTTTTTGGTAAATAATATATTAAAACGCCTATTAAATCAAAAGTCTTTATTAAATGAATCTGCAATTGAAATTAAATTATTGTTAAACACAACCACAGAATGTTTAGATTCGATTAAAAACCTAGGTGTAAACATTGCGTCATGGGATATTCTGATTATTTACATAATTAGTCAAAGATTAGATAAAGAAACCCGGAAGGCGTGGGAGTTAAAGGTGTCGGCACAGAGTAATGAAGAGCTTCCCACTTTTACTGAATTTGCAGACTATCTTAGAAGTCGCTTCCGAGGGCTTGAAAGTTTAGAAAGTACACCTGAGGGGCGTAAAAAGGACAGAATTCCCAAGGCAACGCAATCTTTTCACATAGTTAAAAATAAACCAATTACCACTTGTGCATTTTGTTCTGCTGAACATAAAATATATAATTGTAAAAAATTCAGTAAACTGACGGTCAATAATCGCCGTAATTTCATTCAGGAAAATAATTTATGTTTTGTCTGTCTAAAAAGTAACCATTCTGCCAAAGAGTGTAAAAATACCATAAGGTGCAAGGTATGTAGACGCCGCCACCACTCTTTATTACATCCAGAAGAAGTTACCGGGTCAACTAGTGAGGAGAGTAGCGCTCCTCACGCGGAAGCTGTTTCAGCTAATATAGTAAAAGAATCTGTCTCACCGGCGATGGAATCCAGTGAGACTATGGTCACACATCTTTCGACCGGGAATAGTCGCAAAATAGTTTTGCTTACTACTGCTTTGGTAAAAGCAAAGTCGAAAGATGGGACATATATGATGGTCAGAGCTCTGCTTGATCAGGAGTCGCAAGGATCCTTTATTACCGAATCCATGGTTCAGTATTTAGGTTTAAATAAAGTTGCGACTAATAACACTATTCTAGGTGTTGGGGGTGACACATGTGTCACATCAAGATACACAGTCACAATAAATGTGAGGTCAAGGAAAAATCCGAGCCATCAACTTACCGTTACTGCCTACGTACTCAAATCGGTAACAACTCTTCTCCCAGTTACTAAAGTAGCTAAGGTAGAATGGGTTGACTTGACCGAAGATGACTTAGCTGACCCAGAGTACTACAGGCCTAACAAAATTGATATTTTGTTGGGTGCTGAGGTGTACAGTCAGATCATCCACGCAGGCATTAAACGCAATGTTAACGGAACCCTGTTAGCACAAGAAACAGATTTGGGGTGGATTTTATCGGGTGTGTCGGCTATAGATCCTTCGCCCGCGGTTTCTTCACACAATATAACGGTCATGCATTCTTGTCTACAAACAGACGACTTGTTACGGAGGTTCTGGGAGCTTGAAAAGGAACCATCTGAATCAAAAAGTCTACTCACAGAGGATGAAATTAAGTGTGAAGAATTATACTCTACAACTACAGTACGCAACGATCACGGTCGATATGTTGTTCGGTTGCGGCTTCGTGATAGAGGCATGCTTGATCGGTTTGGTGAGTCTAAGTGTATAGCTGAAAAAAGATTCAAGGGGTTAGAAATAAAATTAAATAAAAATCATAAATTAAAACTAGACTATGGGAAAGTTATTAATGAATATTTAACGTTGAATCATATGGTAGAGGTAAATAACAATGAAAGTGATTCCGTTGAAAACTCAGCTATATACTTACCTCATCACGCCGTAGTAAGGGAGGATAAAGCAACAACCAAGGTGCGAGTAGTGTTCGATGCGTCCTGTAAGGGAAAAAATGGCTTATCATTAAATGATATGTTATTGGTTGGGCCAAAGTTGCAGGCGGATCTCCGTCACATAATAATGCGTTGAAGAATGAATAATATATGTCTGGTTGCTGACATTGAAAAAATGTATCGGCAGGTGTTAGTTGATCGGAGAGATTCGATACTCCAGCGCATACTGTGGAGAAATAACTCAAACGAAGAATTAAAAGAATATGAACTTACCACTGTTACTTTTGGGACAGCTTCGGCTCCCTATTTGGCAGTTCGGTCTCTTCATCAGGTAGCTCACGATGAATGTCAGAATGATCCATTGGTAGCGGCAAGCATTCTGAATGATTTTTATATGGACGATTACATGTCTGGAGCTGAAAATACAAATCTAGCTTATGAACTTTATCAGAAAATTAATACAACCCTTTTAAAGGGGGGATTTAAGTTAAATAAATGGAATAGTAATAGTTACGAGCTATTAGATAAAATAAATAAAGGTATAAAGGTTAAGGACGAGGAACTAATATTAAATGGAGATAATATAACTAAAATTCTCGGACTTACCTGGGATGCTCGTAGCGACGTTTTCAAATATTTTGTAAAGCTGCCTCTCCCCGCTGCACCAGTAACTAAAAGAAAATTTATATCCGATATTTCTAGACTTTTCGACCCATAGGGCTGGCTAGCACCTAGCATAATTATAGCAAAAGTCTTGATACAAAAACTGTGGTTAGCCGGTGTAAGCTGGGATGAAGAAGTGCCAAGCAATTTGTGCAAAAAATGGATGAACTATCGTAAGAACTTACCTTTGCTAGTAAATGTTAAAATCTCAAGATGGTACAATACGAACTCCAAAAACAGTATACAACTGCATGGGTTCTCTGACGCTTCGAAAATAGCCTATGCCGCTGTGGTCTATGTTAGGGTTGTAGATATGCAGGGTAACATACATGTGGCATTAGTTACCTCAAAAACGAAGGTATCGCCCATAAAGCAGGTATCAATACCCAGATTGGAGTTGTGTGGAGCCGTACTGTTAGCCAAATTAATGTTAGAAGTAGCCAAGGTTCTGAAGATAGAAACAGATAATTTACGTGCTTGGACTGACTCCGAAGTGGTACTATCTTGGCTTAACAGCCACCCCAGTCGTTGGAAGACCTTTGTCACCAATCGCGTAGCGGACATATTAAACACTCTGGATACCCAATTTTGGTCACACGTTCCATCAAAGCAAAATCCAGCCGATTGCGCCTCACGAGGGGTGGCTCCAGGAGAATTGTGTGAAACGTCCATATGGTTTAATGGGCCGGAGTTCTTACGCGCACCGGTGATTAATTATAAAAAACCGAAGCATTTGGAAACTCAATTGGGAGCTGTAAAAGTTCACACTGGCATCCTCGACAATTCGTTTTGTAACCGATTTTCATCGCTTCAGAAATTGTTGCGCATAATAGCATATTGTAGAAGGTTTTTAAAATATAAAAGGTCTCAAGTCATTAAAAATAGTAACAAGGAATGCACTTTATCAACGATAGAACTTACTGACGCGATGAAGATCTGTATTAAGAGGTGTCAAGAATTACATTTTACAGATGAGATCAATGAATTGGAAACGTCCGGGTCTAAATTAAACAGGTTTAAATCATTAAATTTATTTTTAGACTCTGAGAGAGTAGTACGTGTAGGGGGGCGCCTGGAAATGGCACAGTTGAAGTATGACCGCAAGCACCCAATTCTAATTCCGAAAGATTCTTTTTTAACTAAATTATTAATAACAGATGCACATTTCAAAACTATGCACGGGGGACCTCAAGCTATGATCACATACTTGAAGTCCAGATACTGGGTTGTGGGAATTAAATCTCTTGTTAAGGAATATTATAGAAAATGCGTCGTATGCATCAGATATTCCCACAAAACCAGAAATCAATTAATGGGCCAACTTCCCTCTCCACGTGTGACGCCTAATAAGGTTTTTTTCAACAGTGGAGTGGATTATGCTAGTCCAATAATTAATATTAGGATGTCACCCGGTCGCGGAAATAAGGCATATAAAGGCTATATAGCTTTATTCATTTGTATGTCGACGCGAGCCATTCATTTGGAGGCGGTCAGTGACATGACGTCAAAGGGCTTTTTGGCTGCGTTTAAAAGATTCGTGGCCCGACGTGGTCACTGCGCTCACCTCTATAGCGATAATGGCACCAATTTTGTTGGAGCTGAGCGAGAACTAGCCGAGCTGTTCGACGAAGAAAGGTCAAGCTTTATACCTGAATTATCCAAGTGTCTTGCTAATAATGGCACGCAGTGGACGTTTATTACACCTCACGCACCTAATCAAGGAGGTTTATGGGAATCAGGTATAAAGTCCACGAAACATCACCTTAAACGGGTGGTCGGGAACGCAACGTTGACTTTTGAGGAGCTGTCAACAGTTTTAGCTCAAATTGAGGCTTGTCTCAACTCGAGGCCTCTCTCTTATTGTGAGGATCAGCGAGAGCTAGAAGTATTGACTCCAGGCCACTTTTTGGTTGGGGAACCATTAGTTATAGTGCCTGATACAAATTATGAAGAGTCGAACATATCCACTCTTCGACGTTGGCAAGTCACTCAAAAAATGACACAAGAGTTTATAGGGAAAAAGAACCCGAACCTGGCTCATTTATTGTCTATATTGAGCAAAGAAAACAAAATAGCTAACATGTACAAAAAAATACCAAAACGTCGAAAAATTATATGGAAATACATAACGAAATTCAATACACAATTGCTAAACTAAATAAAAACCATATAACCGTTGGTCACTGTATCGAGATTTTAACACCGTTTTCTTATAAGATTTTAAATATTAGATGGTTATAGTAGCTACTAGTATTTTTTAAGTTCATTTTTATTAATAACCTTTTTTTTCGTTGATAAGCGTAAGAAGGCATACCTTATTTTCTCTTTTCTTTGCTTGATTACAGTATTGCAATGAAAATGAATACATTTAATAATAATTTTATACATTTGTTTTTCATTTCATTATATTTTTTATTTCCGTAGTGGCAAGTGTGCCAGGCTGTCACGCGGAAGGTACCAGGTTCGAATCCTGGTGGGGACAACTAAGTACTTTATGTTTATAATTTAGTTGTGCCAGTATCGTATATGGAAAATAATCAATTCCTTCGTAACTGGTATCGTACGAAGAAGTTTTATCCTTGTATTGTAACTGGTTACGAACATGCGGTTTCGTAGGCGGCCGGAGGGGAAATTTACATCAAAATTTTATATTAATCTCTCTATAAATTAATGAAATTAATCTTACAAGACCAGAAACCCAAGGAGGCGCGGAGTATTTCAATATTGGGACCATAAATTAAAATTTGTAACAAAGAATTAAATTTTTCTACAGTCGAGAGTTCGTCTGTCTTGTCTGTCCCATTGGATTTGAATTTATTCTTAAAATGTTCTAGGTCTTGTAGAACTGTTTGTACTTTATCCTGCGTCTAGATACGAAATAAGGAATTAACAAGTATTTCTCGAAAAATAGGGTGTCAATTGTTGACTAAAGAAGCGAGTATAAGTGCGCTGTTGAATGATAACTGATAGCAAGCTACTTAAAATATGAGAACCCGATTCTTACAATATTCTTATGAACTTTTGTAACATAAGATCACATTATGTGAGGAATTTTGTAATTAGAGCTAGCGACATCTGTGAGACACAGTAGCAACTATTGCGAATGGGTCAATGCGGTTTAGATGTCTGGCTGTGGTCCGTTCGACGTAGTTCGTGTTAGTATGTAACAAGATATAATCTACGTTTTGTACCTACTAGCGCCATCTATGTCAATGTAAGTGCTAATGTGATGTCATTCAATAAAATGTCAGTCTATTGAAATCTGCTTGCACGTTTGTTTCATTAGGTTATGGACACAGCTCGTAATAAAATTAGTTTCCTAGTAAAAAGTGATAATTACTGTGAAGTCTAGTGCTAAAAATGACTGCGAACTATCTTGCTAACGTTCCCAAGTTGCGTGGTCGCGAGAACTATGAAGATTGGTGCTTTGCGGCACAAAATGTGTTGGTGCTGGAAGGCATGGCGACCGCCATTGACAAAAAAATATCTGCAACGGCGACTGCTGAGGAAAAGGCGGCTGACGCCAAAGCAAAAGCGAAGCTCGTGTTGACGATTGATCCATCGCTGTACGCCCACATCAAACAAGCGGCAACCACGTACGATTTATGGCAAAAATTGAAAACAATGTTTGATGATGCCGGCTACACAAGAAAAATCAGTTTGATGAGAAAGCTCATCAATATTCGTCTTGAAAACTGTGAGTCCGTGACGCAATATGTAACCCAGATAATTGAAACGGGGCTGCGACTTCAAGGGACAGGTTTTAAATTGACAGACGAGTGGATCGATGCATTAATGTTGGCAGGATTACCCGAAAAATACTCGCCCATGATTATGGCGATCGAGCATTCGGGAATCCAGATAAGTGCAGATGTCATAAAAACAAACTTCCGTTTCCGATAGTGCATTTGTGGCAAACGTGAACGGGACGCAAACGCAGCGTATAAAACATGGCAGCCCCAAAAGTGACCATAGACAACTGCCGAAAACGTCAATGTCAAAACAAAAGGTTATCAAATGCTACAAATGTAAACAAACAGGTCATTACAAAAATCAATGCCCCAACTCGGAATCAAAGAAAAGAAACCAAACAAATGCGTTCAGTGCTATCTTCCTGAGTGGAAAATTCAGTCAATACGATTGGTATATTGACAGTGGGGCAAGTAAACACATGACGGCGAAACAAGATTACATTGTGAACCCGTCCCATCAACATGTTACGAAGGAAATTATTATAGCAGACCAGACAAGTGTTCCAGTGCTGTGTTCTGGCGACGTTAACATCGTTACTGTCGTGAATGGTGTTGAATATGATGTCACAGTTTCAGACGTATTGTGCATACCGAGGTTAATAACAAATTTGCTCTCGGTGAGTCAGTTGATTGCGAATGGCAACAATGTTATCTTCAAAGACAATGTTTGTCACATCTTCAATCGACAGAAAATGCTTGTCGGGGTAGCAGAATTAGTAGAAGGTGTGTACAGATTATACATGAAACCAGAACAGTTACTAGCAGCAACTGCAATAGCATCGTGTGAGATATGGCATAGACGCTTGGGACACATCAATAGTACTAGTTTAATAAAAATGAAGAACGGTGCTGTAGAAGGTGTATCATACCCAGATGTAGCAAACATAGATAAAGCTACGTGTACTATTTGCTGTGAAGGGAAGCAAGCTAGGCTACCATTCCAGCCGAGTTCCTCAAGAACGGAAAATCTTCTTGAGATGATACATGCAGATGTATGCGGGCCGATGGAGACTTCATCAATTGGCGGATCGAGGTACTATGTTCTGTTCGTGGATGATTACAGCAAGATGGCGTTTGTTTATTTTTTGAAAACAAAGAATGAAGTATTTATTAACTTCAAAGGGTTTCAGTCTATGGTTGAAAAACAGAAAGACAGAAAGATCAAAATTCTAAGGACAGATAACGGAGGCGAGTTCTGTAGTCAAGAGTTTGATAAGTATCTGAAGGAGCAAGGGATAGTCCATCAAAGGACTAATGCTTATACACCACAGCAGAATGGCTTGTGTGAGCGTATGAACCGGTCCATTGTCGAAAAGGCCAAATGTTTATTATTTGATGCTGGCCTAGAAAAGAAATTTTGGGCAGAGGCGGTTCACACTTCAGTGTACTTAAGAAATAGATCTGTCGTTACGGGACTGAACAACAAGACTCCATTCGAAGTCTGGACAGGGTCAAAACCAAATTTAAGTCATTTGCGGATATTTGGAAGCACAGTGATGGTGCATGTGCCTAAACAAAAACGGCTGAAGTGGGATAAGAAAGCTGAAAGGCTCATCTTTCTTGGCTATTCTGACAACGTAAAGGGTTATAAGGTATATGACCCAGAACATAACCCAGTTAGCACAAGTCGGGACGTAGTCGTCATGGAGAAAGCTGCTGAAAGCACAGTCAACATATTTGTGGATTACCAGCATGCAGCGGAGGAAGAACGCACCGAAGATCCAGAGAATTCAGATGTGGAAATCTCAGATCCTGAAGTAGAGAATGGAGATAGTACATATATTAAAACTTCAGATAGTATGAATACTACAGATGTGAACCCTCCAAAGGAAAGGAAATACGACCAATTAAAAGAAGAGCTCATAAAGAGAGTATCTATTTGTCATGAACAAAAATTGAGGCAACTGCTCATTCATGAGATAGGTGATCGTAAACCATCACAATTTTTGCGTCACCTTAAAGCTAGCTGGTGAGACCATTACCGATGACCTGCTACGCTCAATTTCGTCGAGTAAGACTTCACACACATCTTCAAGAAACCATAGCGATGCAATTTGGCACAAAACTAGACGAGACCGCTGAACTACTTGACAAAGTTTCAGATGTCACAGCTCACGCGTCGAGGCAAATTGCCAGCACGAGTACCGGTACGACTTCCAGTGGCATAGATATGCAAGAACTAGCCAAACTTATAAAGGACATGCCCCGTCTGTCAGTCATCAGATCACTTAATTTATTATTGTAAAACATTTTTATAGCAATCTTAAAGTAGAAAAGCGAACAACAGGTGAAAAGGTTTCATGATAATCTACACCAGCTTTTTGACTAAAGCCTTTTGCTACCAATCTTGCCCTGTAACGCACATTATTAGAACTGTCAAACTTCTTTTTAAAGACCCACTTGCACTGCACCACTGTGCTATCTTCAGGATGGTCTACTATTTCCCATGCATCATTCTCATTGAATGAATCCAGCTCCTCCTTCATGCTTGCTCTCCAATACTTGCATTCTGGTCCATGCAAGGCCTCTTTGAGAGTGATCTCCTTATCAATATCATCACACTCTGCTATACACATATTGTTATAGCCAAACCAATGAGGTCTTCTCCGCTCTCTCTTCGGTAGAGATTCTGGTGAACTCTGATCCACTAATGTGTCATTTTGATCTGACGTAGTATCGAAGAAACTCTCATCTGTAGTATTCATACTATCTGAAGTTTTAATATATGTACTATCTCCATTCTCTACTTCAGGATCTGAGATTTCCACATCTGAAGTCTCTGGATCTTCGGTGCGTTCTTCCTCCGCTGCATGCTGGTAATCCACAAATATGTTGACCGTGCTTTCAGCAGCTTTCTCCATGACGACTACGTCCCGACTTGTGCTAACTGAGTTATGTTCTGGGTCATATACCTTATAACCCTTTACGTTGTCAGAATAGCCAAGAAAGATGAGCCTTTCAGCTTTCTTATCCCACTTCAGCCGTTTTTGTTTAGGCACATGCACCATCACTGTGCTTCCAAATATCCGCAAATGACTTAAATTTGGTTTTGACCCTGTCCAGACTTCGAATGGAGTCTTGTTGTTCAGTCCCGTAACGACAGATCTATTTCTTAAGTACACTGAAGTGTGAACCGCCTCTGCCCAAAATTTCTTTTCTAGGCCAGCATCAAATAATAAACATTTGGCCTTTTCGACAATGGACCGGTTCATACGCTCACACAAGCCATTCTGCTGTGGTGTATAAGCATTAGTCCTTTGATGGACTATCCCTTGCTCCTTCAGATACTTATCAAACTCTTGACTACAGAACTCGCCTCCGTTATCTGTCCTTAGAATTTTGATCTTTCTGTCTTTCTGTTTTTCAACCATAGACTGAAACCCTTTGAAGTTAATAAATACTTCATTCTTTGTTTTCAAAAAATAAACAAACGCCATCTTGCTGTAATCATCCACGAACAGAACATAGTACCTCGATCCGCCAATTGATGAAGTCTCCATCGGCCCGCATACATCTGCATGTATCATCTCAAGAAGATTTTCCGTTCTTGAGGAACTCGGCTGGAATGGTAGCCTAGCTTGCTTCCCTTCACAGCAAATAGTACACGTAGCTTTATCTATGTTTGCTACATCTGGGTATGATACACCTTCTACAGCACCGTTCTTCATTTTTATTAAACTAGTACTATTGATGTGTCCCAAGCGTCTATGCCATATCTCACACGATGCTATTGCAGTTGCTGCTAGTAACTGTTCTGGTTTCATGTATAATCTGTACACACCTTCTACTAATTCTGCTACCCCGACAAGCATTTTCTGTCGATTGAAGATGTGACAAACATTGTCTTTGAAGATAACATTGTTGCCATTCGCAATCAACTGACTCACCGAGAGCAAATTTGTTATTAACCTCGGTATGCACAATACGTCTGAAACTGTGACATCATATTCAACACCATTCACGACAGTAACGATGTTAACGTCGCCAGAACACAGCACTGGAACACTTGTCTGGTCTGCTATAATAATTTCCTTCGTAACATGTTGATGGGACGGGTTCACAATGTAATCTTGTTTCGCCGTCATGTGTTTACTTGCCCCACTGTCAATATACCAATCGTATTGACTGAATTTTCCACTCAGGAAGATAGCACTGAACGCATTTGTTTGGTTTCTTTTCTTTGATTCCGAGTTGGGGCATTGATTTTTGTAATGACCTGTTTGTTTACATTTGTAGCATTTGATAACCTTTTGTTTTGACATTGACGTTTTCGGCAGTTGTCTATGGTCACTTTTGGGGCTGCCATGTTTTATACGCTGCGTTTGCGTCCCGTTCACGTTTGCCACAAATGCACTATCGGAAACGGAAGTTTGTTTTTATGACATCTGCACTTATCTGGATTCCCGAATGCTCGATCGCCATAATCATGGGCGAGTATTTTTCGGGTAATCCTGCCAACATTAATGCATCGATCCACTCGTCTGTCAATTTAAAACCTGTCCCTTGAAGTCGCAGCCCCGTTTCAATTATCTGGGTTACATATTGCGTCACGGACTCACAGTTTTCAAGACGAATATTGATGAGCTTTCTCATCAAACTGATTTTTCTTGTGTAGCCGGCATCATCAAACATTGTTTTCAATTTTTGCCATAAATCGTACGTGGTTGCCGCTTGTTTGATGTGGGCGTACAGCGATGGATCAATCGTCAACACGAGCTTCGCTTTTGCTTTGGCGTCAGCCGCCTTTTCCTCAGCAGTCGCCGTTGCAGATATTTTTTTGTCAATGGCGGTCGCCATGCCTTCCAGCACCAACACATTTTGTGCCGCAAAGCACCAATCTTCATAGTTCTCGCGACCACGCAACTTGGGAACGTTAGCAAGATAGTTCGCAGTCATTTTTAGCACTAGACTTCACAGTAATTATCACTTTTTACTAGGAAACTAATTTTATTACGAGCTGTGTCCATAACCTAATGAAACAAACGTGCAAGCAGATTTCAATAGACTGACATTTTATTGAATGACATCACATTAGCACTTACATTGACATAGATGGCGCTAGTAGGTACAAAACGTAGATTATATCTTGTTACATACTAACACGAACTACGTCGAACGGACCACAGCCAGACATCTAAACCGCATTGACCCATTCGCAATAGTTGCTACTGTGTCTCACAGATGTCGCTAGCTCTAATTACAAAATTCCTCACATAATGTGATCTTATGTTACAAAAGTTCATAAGAATATTGTAAGAATCGGGTTCTCATATTTTAAGTAGCTTGCTATCAGTTATCATTCAACAGCGCACTTATACTCGCTTCTTTAGTCAACAATTGACACCCTATTTTTCGAGAAATACTTGTTAATTCCTTATTTCGTATCTAGACGCAGGATAAAGTACAAACAGTTCTACAAGACCTAGAACATTTTAAGAATAAATTCAAATCCAATGGGACAGACTAGACAGACGAACTCTCGACTGTAGAAAAATTTAATTCTTTGTTACAAATTTTAATTTATGGTCCCAATATTGAAATACTCCGCGCCTCCTTGGGTTTCTGGTCTTGTAAGATTAATTTCATTAATTTATAGAGAGATTAATATAAAATTTTGATGTAAATTTCCCCTCCGGCCGCCTACGAAACCGCATGTTCGTAACCAGTTACAATACAAGGATAAAACTTCTTCGTACGATACCAGTTACGAAGGAATAGATTATTTTCCCTATACGATACTGGCACAACTAAATTATAAACATAAAGTACTTAGTTGTCCCCACCAGGATTCGAACCTGGTACCTTCCGCGTGACAGCCTGGCACACTTGCCACTACGGAAATAAAAAATATAATGAAATGAAAAACAAATGTATAAAATTATTATTAAATGTATTCATTTTCATTGCAATACTGTAATCAAGCAAAGAAAAGAGAAAATAAGGTATGCCTTCTTACGCTTATCAACGAAAAAAAAGGTTATTAATAAAAATGAACTTAAAAAATACTAGTAGCTACTATAACCATCTAATATTTAAAATCTTATAAGAAAACGGTGTTAAAATCTCGATACAGTGACCAACGGTTATATGGTTTTTATTTAGTTTAGCAATTGTGTATTGAATTTCGTTATGTATTTCCATATAATTTTTCGACGTTTTGGTATTTTTTTGTACATGTTAGCTATTTTGTTTTCTTTGCTCAATATAGACAATAAATGAGCCAGGTTCGGGTTCTTTTTCCCTATAAACCTATTCAACCTACTATGCCAACCCTCGAGGTTGTTTGTTGTGCGAATCTTTACCTCAGAACAACAGCAGATCTTTTGAAAATTCGTCCTTTTCGTCCACTGATTAATAAAATATTTTTTATTAAATTTGGATATCTCTTTGCCATGTGGACTCTTATGCATTACGTACTTGAGGCTACTGTTAAAGTATTCTTTGGGCAATCGTGCGAGACCTACACACCTCGCCACGTGTCTCTTTTTCACTGCAGTTGAGATTTTTAAATGTTTGGCTTTTCGGAATATACTGCGATTCAAATGATAATAACATCCTTTAACATCGACTTTTCGATATACTTTTTGAATGCCTTTCATGGCTGCTAACTCGTAATCCATAGTGATTTTTTTAATCTGCCAATCAGGAAATATAGCTTTTATTAACCTGAAAACAACTTCATAGGTGTTTTGTCTTTTGTGTGGCAGTAAACAATAAATCAAAGGAATAATTGATTGTGTTTTTTCGTTATAACCATGAATCGTGTAAAGTTGCTTAAAAGCTGTAGGGCACGATTTGAAAGTGCCGTCTCTCAGTACATGCTCAAATTCTTGTATGATTTCTCTGACATTTTCATTGCAGAATAATATAATTTGTTTGCTATTATCATCATACTCTGCCTATTTGAAATTCTGGTATTTTTGTGGTATTAATACTTTTTCCGAAGAATTAAATCGTACTTTTGGTGCCCCTAGAACTTTATTACGTGCGTTGTATAAGCCAGTTTTTATATTTTCGAATCTTGGGATGACATGTAAGATGTCAATTCCTTCATTTTCTAGATTATTTACTGTGACATCATATTGCTTTTGAATTGATTCAAAGCTATGGCTGGCATTTTCTTTCAGTTTATCTAAGTCCTTCAAAATTTTATTTTTCGCTATATCTTTTTTGCACACATCTTCAACGTGTTCTTTACCTTTTATGATTTCATTTTTATTGCTAATCGTGATGCTCCCTGTACATCCTTGATTATTATTGTAACAGAGCCAGAAAGTACTATCATTACTATACTTTTTCTTCCAATGGTATCTTCTACCCTCATATAACAAAGATCGTCGTCCTCTTCGGGTTGCAATAAACTCCAAATCGACACTCATTATCACATAAGTACCAAATTCCGTACAATAAATTGTAAATACGAAAGTAACACAAAATACCAATCAATTATCTTTTATAATGTAATGTAATGACAATGACATACAAATGTATTGAATTGTCATTGTCAAGCTGCCGGCTAGTACATAAAAGAGTTTTCATACACAGTCTAATCTCTAAAGTGGTTTGTGATTAAAAGAGTTTCCATACATAGACTACTCACTGAATAGATTTGTGATATCGCATATGGTAGTACCAATGAGTATGTTAGTACTGATGGACAACAAAATGACTGGTTACTTGTGAGGAATATTAATTACTCTTTCGTATCTAACTACCGAATATTTACTACGCAACCAAGTATCGTATAGGGAAAAAAATCTATTCCTTCGTAACTGGTATCGTACGAAGAAGCTTTTTCCTTGTATTGTAACTGGTTACGAACATGCGGTTTCGTAGGCAGCCGGAGGGTAAATTTCAGATGATTTACACAAAAGTGTAAATTGTTAATTTGGAAAAAAGACCAAAACCGAAGTATTGTGACATGTTTCGGTTTTGTCCTTAAATGTACATATGCACTTTGGTCGTTAGGGTTCTCTAGTGTCAAGATAAACGAAGCCGAAGCCGACGGTACCTGCAAGCCGGTGTACCTGCTGATTGATGTATGAGGCTCTGGCACCAACTTTTCTATCGCGGCCGACCTTGACCTGCGTCATCCTTCGACTAGGTTGGGAAAAGGCTGGAAGGATTCTTTTTTATTCATGCTAGCGCTACGATTAGCATCTTACTAACAACTTCTGATTGAGACGATTCTGGTGAGCTCCAACACGTTATATCTGCTGTAAGTTGCTAAGGAATAGGGTATCTCGCAGACCACTTAATGGTACAGCATCGGTTCAAGGTTACCATGTCATAGAAATTTCAAATTCATCGGACCTATGGAAGTAAGTAAAATCCCTACATCAACAAAGAAAGAGCTGATGATCCTCAAACGCCTTAACATATCTATATAATTTATAGTTAAGAACCATCTTGATTATGTCAGTTTTCAAACAAAATAACTGTATTAAAATCCGTCCGTCCATTTGGGAGCTATTAGGCTACAGACAGATCTATACACAAATATACAAACAAACAGGTGAAACTTAAAACTCATAACGCGCCTTCTTTTTTCGTCGGGGAATAAATTAAAAATACAAAGTGAAGTACAGTGGAGGCTCGATTATCCGGCACTGGATTTTGCAAATTTAAATAAAGAAGAGCCGCACAACATATCATATAGTTGACGCAAATATTTTAAATTATTCGAATAAAAAAAGACTTATAAATCAGACTAGCTGTATCAGTTGAGTAATATCGTTCTCAGCTATAATTGAATATAGTTTTATAAGCGTCGGTAGCTTAGTGGTTAAGGGGTCAACCTTACGGTCGAGAGGTCTCGGGTTCGAATCCTGGCCATTACACTACCGACGTGAACCCACTCCTAATACAAGCAATTTAGTTTAGCTGGAGGGGTTAGGGGGAATATTAGTAATTTCGGTTGCTAATATTCTTTAAAAAAAAAAAATATAAATATAATAATAATTAATTCTAATTAATTATTTATAGGAATTCCGTAAATATTACATTAAAGAACCGGTCAGTTCTTTTTGTCGTTACTTCTGAACCTCGCAAATATCGAAAAAAGTTGTTGAAAATATAAAAAATTAAATAACTTAAAACGGTTTGGATCGACACTTGCCTAAGTTAACATACCTTGATCTATCCCGAGCTTAACGCGGACGAAGTCGTGGACCACAGCTAGTTTAGAGTATCAGTAGTAGTAAGTAGGATTAACTTCAGTCAAAAGGAAGAAACGGAACCCTTTTAGGATCACTTATTTTGTCCGTTAGTCTCTTTATCTGTCAAGATCTTTTTTTCAGGAACGCATAAGGGTTTTTAAAGTAATTAGGTAAATCACTAATTACTAACCTACGTCAAAAAAAATGTGACGAAATACTTATATCAATCAATCAACTTTAGTCTATCTCAGGAAGGCGTGGAGGTATCAAGTTGAAATTAATATTAAATACTCAGTTCTGCAATGCCTTGAATTTGTAAAACGTATATATTATTATAATTTCTTGGTTCTTACTTTGAAACTGACGGAGTAGCATACAAAAGTTCATCCCTTATTTTACACCCTTAAGGCTAAAATCTTGAAAACCCTGATATTCATTGTTATTTCTAACCCAAAGCAGGTATACGAAATTTCGTGCTTATTACTTTGAAAATGACGGACTTCCATACAAATTTTCATCTCTTATTTAACCACCTTAGGGGTGAAATTTCCAAAAAATACTGCCCTAGTGTGTTGGATAATCTAGACTAGTTTGATTCACAACAAACATTAATGTGGATATTCATTCATACATACAACACTAGCCATGATAAATGTTACTACCCAACCCTAATCATCTGACTCACTCACTCACTGTTGTTCTCTCTCTCTCTCTCTTTTCATGAGGCTAGAAAACCAACGGAACGCTCTGCTATATTTGTGCTTAAATATAAAATACAAGTGATATAACTATATAATATCTTTTATTGAACTAAGCCTATCCTATAGGTTATGGGCCCAGGCACAGATAGATTCTATATTACAAAAGACTAAAAAATAAAAAGTGCTTAGTGTCACCGGCCGCTTCACGGCGTCTCCGCGCCATTTTTTTTTCCATTACATCGAGTTTTGCAAAAATGGAAAATCTCCGCAATTCGTTAAGACGAAATATAAAACCATTCATGGGTGAGAAATACAGTATATGGAAATTCAGAATACGAGCTCTGCTCGCTGAGCTAGATGTTCTCTACGTGATCGACGAGGAGTCACCCACAGTCCAGGACGGGCAAGATAACCAGCTTGCTGAAAGGTATGACAAAGCACAAAAATTAGCAAAAAAATTTATTATCGAATACCTGTCTGACGCTTACCTAAACTTGGCTCAAGGTGGTTTGACTGCTAAAGACATTATGAATAACCTAGACAACCTTTACGAACGAAAGAGCCTGGCCACACAGCTTGCTCTCCGCAAAAAGCTGCTTGCTTTGAAGCTACATGGCGAAACTACACTGGTGAAGCATTTTGCTATTTTTGATGAACTTATGAGCAACCTAATTGGTGCTGGTGCACGTTTAGAAGAATCTGACAAGATATCCCACCTGCTTATGACCTTACCTGCAGCATATGAAGGTCTCATTACTGCAATTGAGACACTCTCAGAGGATACTCTAACCTTGGCTTTTGTAAAGCTGAAACTACTAGATCATGAAGTAAAAATAAAATCTGAAAGTGCTGACACTAGCGCCAAAGTGTTACAGCTTGGGGCACCTCATCCCAGAAAGAGATTTAACCATCCAAGTCCACATTTTCCTCCACAATACAACCACAAGAAAAACCAGTTTAAAATTAATAAAATGAAGTTTATTAAATGTCATCATTGTGGTAAAAAGGGGCATATCAAGAAGAACTGTTTTCTTTTGAAGAAGAAACCAATATCTGCTGCCAATGCTCAAGTGGCTGAGCTGATAGAAAGTGATTTCTCTGGATTTGCTTTCATGGCTGGTGAGGCGGACCAGACCTCTACAGGAGATGAACAAGGAGTCAGATTCCTGATGGATTCGGGTGCATCACATCACATCATTCAGAGGGACGATCTGTTTATTAATTCAATAGATCTCTATCCTCCTCTTAAAATATGTATTGCTAAAAATAATGTTTATCTTACAGCTTACAAGAAAGGAACGATGGCAGTGACAACCAATATGGGCATCAAGGGAATGCTGGAGGACGTTCTGTACTGCCCGGAGGCCACATTTAACCTGCTCTCTGTGTACTGGATGCGACAGAAGAAAATGATTAGCATATTTGATGATGAGGGTGGAAAAATATTGTCTGATAATACTGTTATCTTAACAGGTAAACCATTAGGTACTATGTTTACAACTACATTATTAATAAATAAAAGTTCTACAATTTTCTGAATCAGATCCCCATGCTTGTAGTACTTACAGAAATAACTATGATCTGTGGCATCAGCGTTTAGGCCACATGTGTAAAAATAAGTTTTTAGAACTAAAAGCCCACAATATGTTTGATGATATTAATCAATTAAATTCTGTTGTACCTACTGATAGGTTGTGTGAGGCATGTTTGAATGGAAAGCAGGCATGTTTACCATTTAATAAAACTAAAATAAAGATTATGTAAAGCAACCACTGTTCACTGTGCATACTGATGTTTGCGGTCCAATAACCCCTTCTACTATAACTAATAAGATTTATAATGTGCTATTTGTTGACCAATACACTCACTACTGTGCTACCTATCTCCTTACTTATAAATCTGATGTATTTTTAGTGTTCAAAGACTTTATGGCAAAAGCTGAGGCTAGATTTAATACTAAATTAGTACACCTATATAGTGATAATGGGGGTGAATATCTATCTACTGAAATGAAAGACTTTTGCAAGGAAAAAGGTATATCATATCATCTGACTGTACCAAGAACACCACAACAAAATGGCGTGGCAGAACGAATGGTGAGAACAATCACAGAGAAAGCACGGACTATTTTGAACGCTGCTAAACTTGACAAAGTGTGGGGTGATGCAGTCCTTACTGCTGTTCACTTAATTAATATAACGCCTACTCGTGCCCTGAAACAAAATAAGACACCATATTTAAAGGTGTTCGGTTCAACCGTGTATGTGCACAGCAAGATTCATAAAGCCAAATTTGATGAAAAATCATGGAAGGGTATATTGTTGGGCTATGAACCTAATGGCTATAGGGTGTGGAATCCGTCATGCGAAAAGTATGTTACGGTAAGGGATGTGGTGATGGATGAAACTGGTTATTTAGTCTCAAGGCCTGCGTTGCAGCCTGAGTGTGGGGGTAAACAAAATATATCCCAGGACATGTCTGATAGTTCTAAATCAGTGAGTGGTCAGTCACATGTACAGGGCACTAGCTCTAGTACAAGTGGACAGCATAGTAAATGTATGTCGGATGTGACTGTGACTAAAGATTATGTTGACTCAAAGTCAGGTTCAGTTTCATTAAAATCACGTACACAGGGTGAAATCTCTAGTGTTGGTGAGCATGGTGAAAGTCCATGTATGCCTGAAGTGATTGTTGAGCATGGTGAGATTCCGTGTGGGGTACAGGATAGTTCTAAATATGATGATGATATGGTGGAGGCTTGCACTCATAATAAAATACCTAAAATGTCAGTAGATAGTGGAAGTCTAAAAGTAAACACCCAGGGGGACAGTGTAGTGACAAGTCAGGGTCTTAAACGTAAAACACGACCACCTGTATGGTCTGATGATTATATAATGTGCGCACAAAGTCTAGTCTGTAATGTTCCTATTTCATATGAGGATATTAAAGATAATGTAAATAGAGTCAAGTGCGAAACTGCTATAAAGGATGAATTAAACTCTCTTCATGAAAACAATACATGGGATCTTGTACCTCGGCCAGAAAACAAAAACATAGTAGATTGTAAGTGGATTTTTTATTTATTTATTTATTTATTTATGTACACACACAATCAGATATAAAAATACTAAAATGGAAAAAGTAGTACAGAGGCTCTGCTTATTTCTCAAAGAAATCTCTTCCAGCAGACCTGCGAGAGGAGAGTTTGAATAGAAGAAAATAAGTTAACAGTGTGTGGGGAAGACGAGAGACAGTATAGGTATATATAAGTATATGTAGATATATATATTTTTATATATATATATATATATATATATATATATATATATATAATGTATATAAATATATACAATATAAAATAAATACATGCATTGCTTTATGTTGGTATACAAGATCATTAAAGATTATGGGAAGGAGTCAATCATAGATAGAGGACAGATAGTGTTGACGAAGTTTGAGTTTAAAACTATTAATTGAGTTACAGTCTCTGATATCAGCTGGAAGCGAGTTCCACAGTCTCATGGACAGAAAAGGAAAATGAGTAGAAGTTGGTTTTATGGGAAGGGAATTTGAGTGTTGAACGTAGGTGGGATGGTGCATCGGGAGAACGGGCAAAGGAAAATCATTCCCTTAGGTAGGAGGGGGCTGAAGGATTGTGAAGAATATTAAATAGAAGGCACAGTATCCGAGTGTTCCTGCGGAGACGGATTGGGAGCCACTTGAGTTCTTTGCGATAGGAGGAGACATGGTCATATTTCTTTAAATTGAATATGAAGCGAATGCATAGGTTTTGCAGCCGCTCAAGCTTATCCAGCAGTTCCTCATTGGCATCCAAGTAGCAGGCGTCAGCATAATCGATGATAGGCAGTATGAGGGTCTGAGCTAAATAAATTTTGGTTTTAAAGGGCAAAAAGCTTTGGAGACATTTCAAGGAGTGGAAAGCATACCGTACCTTTTTACTAACTTCAGTAAATTGAGTATACCAGGAAAGATTGGTGTCCATATAAACTCCAAGATTTTTCACTGAGCCAGACAAAGGTATTTGTATGCCGTCCAATAATACTGGTCCAACAGATGAGTCAGTGAGCCTACCGCGCATGTTCCTACTGCCAATAATCATAGCTTGGGATTTGGCTGGGTTGATAAGGATGCCAAAAGACTTAGCCCATTCGCTGACACGACATAAATCCCTATTCATTTCAGCAACAGCAGACTCAATATCGGCTGTCACAAAATGACGATATATCTGCAGGTCGTCTGCATAGAGATGGAAACGAGAAGAAATAAGTTTAGTGGCAGAATTAATAAAGATCGAGAACAGAAGAGGAGAAAGGACACCACCCTGGGGTACGCCCGCGGTTAAATCACACCACTCTGACGAGGATTCGTCTACCCTGACATACTGCGAGCGTCCCCGAAGATAGGAATCAAACCAAGCGATAGTAGTAGCTGAGAAGTTAATAGATTTGAGTATGCCGAGAAGAATGTCAAAGTCTACAGAATTGAAAGCACTACTGAAGTCTAATAAAACTAGAAGAGTAAGTTGTTTATTTTCCATTGCTAAGCGGATGTCATCAGTCACTTTGAGGAGTGCTGTTGTTGTACTATGGCCAGGGCGAAAACCAGACTGGTAAGAGCTTAGAAGATTGTGAGTGAGTAAGAAATAGGATAGCTGTCGGTGAACAATATGCTCAAGTACTTTTGAAAGAAAAGGTAGAATAGATATTGGACGGAAATGAGATGCCATTGTGGGATTAGACGTTTTGGGTAGAGGAATTATATAGGCCAGCTTCCACGAATCAGGAAATATAGAAGAATATAGGGAGTAATTGAAGATGTGTGTGAGTACAGGCAGGATAATGGGAAGAAGCGGGGTAATCATCCTTGACCAGATATTGTCATTTCCAACAGCTGAAGAGGAGATAGAGAGTAGGGACTTTTGCACGTCAGTTTCTGTGACAGGACTCAGATCGAAGGCAGGTATCTGCAGAGTCGGCAAACTCAAAAGAGACTGTAGCGTGAAATTTTTGATGTTTGAGTTTAGATAAATAGGCGGGCGTGAGAAATGCGTGTTAAGGTCGCCCAAATCAATATCTGGCATTGCAGTCTCAGGAGGTTTACCGATTCCCACAGATTTCAAAAATCTCCAGATAGTGGAAGAGTTCTGGTTGTCAAGATATTTGTGGAAATGGCTTCTTTTAGCATCTCTACACATCCTCCTGCAGCGGTTCCGAAGTATCTTGTAACGGCTCAAGTTGTGTTCCGATTGATTGCGCTTGTACCTGCTTTTGGCCCTATCTCTGCAGGACATTAAGTTTTTAATGGTGGGAGAGAGCCATGGTGCTGGTTCATGCTTTATTCTAACTTTGTGGATGGGGGCGTGGCGATCGAACAGGTCAATCAGCTTATTGCCAAAAGTATTCACCATAGTGTTCACATCGGTGGACTCATAAATCGGGGACCAGTCCATATAAGTTGCATCATGCTGCAACGCCTCCAAATTGATACTCTTGTAATTCCGCAGCAGACGAAATTGTACCTTACGCTTTGGGGGGCGAATACGATAGGAGAGGTAAACTAAATCATGGTGGGAAAAAGGGGCGTTTAGTTGGCCGTGAGTACTGACAAATTCGGTGGAAGAAACGATGATAAGATCCAATAGCGTGGGAATACAGTTGGGAAAATGATGAGTAGCGGATAGAGGTAAGGTATCTAGATTGAAAGAGGACAGAAGAGATGAAAGTTTTCGAGACCGGCAGTCATCTCTTAGTCGGCACGTATTGAAGTCACCCATTATGATTATGTGATTATAGTTTGAAGAAATATCATGAAGAAGAGTTTCGAAGGAGTTAAAGTAATCAATGTTTTCATTGGGGCAATAGAAAACTCCCAGTAAGACTTTTGCGTGTTGGACTGAAATTTCCAGGAAAAGGTGCTGTTGTGGAGCCGAGCCAGAATAGGGAGACGGGGATGCGCTGATAAGCTTAAAGGGAATGTTAGCACGTAGATAAATTGCAACACCTCCGCATCCCTTTCCGGTCCTGTCATTACGGATCAGGACAAACCCAGGAAGTGAATAGTGTGTGGAAGGAAGACTAGGTTTAAGGAAAGATTCAGATATGAGAATGGCATCGAGGTGAGCACTGCTAAATGAAGCCAACAGGTCAGAATAGTGACCAGGAACACTCTGGGCATTGATATGAACTACATTGAAATTTTTGGGATAGTCAGATACGATAGAAGAAATTTCATCGTACAGGGTTGGAGCTGTGGTATCACCATCAATACTGATGAAACTGACCGACTCAGATGAACAGGAGTAGAAACTATTGTCAGAATCTTCTATGTCTTGCATTTAATAAAGAATGCTTAAAAAAAATAATGTAATATAGATAGAATAATAAATACGCTAATATATATAAAAAAGAAAAAAAAAATTGATTAACAAGTTGTAAATAACAAATTGTAATAATCTAAGAGTTGTTTTAAGTTTATTTTTCTTGCAAAACTCGTCAACTCGCTGGTTTAGTGGCAGAGATTATACAATTAAATTTGCTTTAGTTAAGGAAGCAAAAAAAAAAAAAAAAAAGCTTAGTTTTATAGCATAGAAACAAAAGACTGAACATAAGTGCAGCAGCTTAAAAAAAAAAAAAAAAAAAATGTTAAAAATGACGAATTTGGAAAGCCTTTGAGATTTAAAGCACGTCTAGTTGCTAGGAGGTTTAGTCAAGAATATCTAACAGACTATAATGAAACATTTGCTCCTGTTGCTAGAATAGCTTCCTTTAGATTCATAATTAGTTTTGCAAATCAATTTAATTTAAATATACATCATATGGACGTTAAAACGGCCTTTTTAAATGGGTTTTTGAAAGAAGAAATCTACATGAAAGTTCCATTAGGGGTAATTTGTGAAGAGAATCAAGTTTGTAAATTAAACAAATCCTTATACGGACTTAAACAAACAGCTAGATGTTGGTTTAAAGTGTTTGAAAAGACACTGAAAGAAAAAGGTTTTCAAAATTCATCTGTAGACAGATGTTTATATATTCTAGATAAAGGTAATATAAATGAAAACATATACATTATACTGTATGTAGACGATTTAGTCTTAGTTTGTGCAGATATAAATGTAATGAGTGAGCTAAAACACAATCTGATGAGTAGATTCAAAATGACAGATTTAAATGAGATTAAACTATTTCTCGGCATAAGAATTACTAGAGAGGATAACAAAATTACACTAGACCAAAGCGGTTATATAAATACAATTCTTAAAAATTTAATATGGCAAATTGTAATGCTGTTAGTACACCATTAGAAACCAAGCCTAACTATGAAGCCTTAAATTCACAAGAAAATTAAAATGCACCTTGTAGAAATCTAATAGGTTGCCTAATGTATGTCATGTTATGTACTAGACCTGATCTAAGTGCCTGTGTTAACATTCTCAGTAGATATACTAATAATAATAACAAAGAACTGTGGCAATGCCTAAAAAGGGTTTTAAGATATCTAAAGGGGACTGTAGACTTAAAGTTAGTTTATGAAAGATTTGATTATGAGAATATCATAAGTGGCTATGCTGAATCTGATTGGGGTGGTAGTGACATTCTTGATAGGAAAAGTACCACAGGGTAATTGTTTAAATTGTTTGATAATTGTACAATAACCTGGAATACCAGGAGGCATTCCTGTGTAGCAGTGTCATCTACTGAAGCCGAGTACATGGCTCTTTATGAGGCTGTCAAAGAAGCCTTATGGCTTAGGTCTCTGGCTATGAGCATAAATATCAAAATTGATAAGCCAATTATTATTTAGGAAGATAATAATGGATGTATAAGCATCGCAAATAATCCAACTAACCATAAGAGATCTAAACATATAGATATTAAATATCATTTTTCAAGGGAACAAGTTGAGAGAAATATTGTAAAACTAAATTATATTTCTACAGTAGATCAAATTGCAGATACATTAACAAAGCCATTGCCAGGTGCAAGTTTTCAAAAATTTAGAACAGCAATGGGGGTTAAATAAATCTTAATATGAACTGGTTGTGATACGAGTATTTACATACTTACAAGACTGTGTAATGTTAATATAAAATGTGATAAAGTAAATTAAAGGCTGGTTATGTAATGTAGGTACCAATTAAATATATATGTGTACTTAGTTTAAAGTAAAGCACTATGTACAATGAGTAGTGATATAATGATGTGAAATTTATTGTAATATTTGAAATTGATAAATGCTTGTTAAATTCTATGGTTTGATTAGGTTTTTCTGGGTTTTTCCTAATCCTCTGCAACAAATGTTGGACCTTAGTAAATTGTATGTACTCCCAGAGATGTAGCATAGATAGTATTGCGTTCAATAGGTTAGTTTTTCAATTGTATTAAATGATAGGTGTGAGAGATTAATGTTTGAGGGGGCGTGTTGGATAATCTAGACTAGTTAGATTTACAACAAACATTAATGTGGATATTCATTCATACATACAACACTAGTCATGATAAATGTTACTGCCCAACCCTAATCATCTGACTCACTCACTCACTGTTGTTCTCTCTCTCTCTCTTTTCATGAGGCTAGAAAACCAACGGAACGCTCTGCTATATTTGTGCTTAAATATAAAATACAAGTGATATAACTATATAATATCTTTTATTGAACTAAGCCTATCCTATATAGTGCACCCACTAGAGCAGTATTTTATAAAAATTTCACCATAATGATTCCTACTAAATAAAAATCTACTGCCGAAATTTCCAGCTGTTCAGGGTCTTTAGGGTTCATAATACAGTTCTGTTCCGTATCGCCATAAAGATAAATTATGGTTGGTGGTATAAAGTATGGTATTGAGCTGAGCGAGCAGGACTCTTACTTGAAAAATAAGTGATCTTACTACGGTCGCGCGCATAGCTAAGGCCGGGCGCTCGTGAAACTGTTTTTCGATGATTATTCCTCAATGGTACCTTGTATTTGAACAGTTGACCCCTCTAAACACTCAGCGGTGTCTACACTATCACCATGGCAAATTTGGTCAAGATCGGTATTGTGGTTCCGGAGGAGTATAGTCTCGACCAAACGGCTTAGCTACGTATAAGAGCTTTGCTTCGCTCAGCTCAATTATATTACTTAAGTATATATTTTATAATCTCCCAAACGAAAGTGGTTTTTCGAACTAATTTATTTACTAGGTCTGCAAGGCGAATCGTTGCTTGCAATGTTGAGCTGAGTGAGACATTGTGAATCAGATTTTGAAAATTTTGAACAGTGATCATTCCTCCGTGGCAAGTCTTTTTTTGAAAATTCTTTTTGAAAGACTCTGGAAATGCTTTCTGAGCGTGTAAAGTTTGGTCACAGAGTCTCGAGAGGTTATTATGTAATTCCATCTGGATTTTTTTTAACGGTGATCATTCCTCTGCGGTAGCATTAATTTTTTCAAAATATATCCATAAACCTTCCTCTGATTGACCTCTTTAATCATGCCAAATTTGGTTCTGATTGGATTAGTAGTTTAGGAGGAGACCTGTGACAAAGAAAATCCTGAAGTCTGGTATGAGGAGCTTTCGCTCGACTTCGTCTCACTCAGCTCAACTAAAATACCATATCGACATGTCTATGTGTTTTTTTTGTAAAAGCAACTCACGAAATTCGGCTTCTCTCTTTAAGATATTAGTATGGATATTTATATTTAGTATAGTATTATGTAGTGTAGTATAGTATATGTATGTACTAAGTACTAAAAAGTGAAAAATAATTATTAATGAGTTGAAATTGAAATGTATTGTTCTTAATAATTACTCTTAAAATCTCAAACTCCCTAAAAATACATTATTTAATTTACAATATTATTTCTTACTAGGTATATATGATCTTATACTCATATTAAATAAATAAAAATAAAATAAAATAATATTTGTTTAATTCGGACCGGAATCCATAGTGTTAGTAACAATAATCTTAAAAACTATGTTAGTTATATAATAATTTTAGCATTTTTTTTAATAGGTACATAACAGGATACCACTATTACACATACCGGTTATATGTAATTGCGGTATCCTTGGTTATGTGAAAGCGTGTCCAGTGCTGCATAATAGCACTGTCCACATCAAGTCTGTTCGCTACAGTCTTCAGGAGGCTGTTGGAACTGCCACGGACCCGCTGTAGCAGGGACGTTATTCGTTTTCTGATGATAGCCGAAGAGTTATCAACCTCAGCTGTGGCCAACATCCCTGAGGCACTACAGTGGCGTCGCAACCCCAACAGTGCCCTGAAGGCATTATTATATTGGGTACTCAGGGTCCTGTATGCTCCTTGAGTGTAATTCACCCACAGGCCCCACGTATACAAAGAAAGACAATATGCTTTGAAAAGCGTGATTTTAGCTTTTTTAGAACAGCGTGCGAACCTACTTTTTGTATTTTAAATTAAATTAAACTGTGCTTTGTTATGTTTCTTATATTTTTTAAAAAAGTTTACTGAGATGTATCTAAAATATCTATATTTAAAAAAACTAAAATAATAATAATAATTAACACACACATTGTTGTGAACAATATTTTGGCTCCCGCTCAGAATGGGTGTAGGGTTGGGTCCCGCGGTACTAAGGAGCTCCTCCTCATAGACATGACTATTAGCCAGCAAGTCCGGCGGAGCCGGGGGGCTCTGTCCGCGGCCTGGATTGACTACAAGAAGGCCTATGATTCGGTGCCTCACTCATGGCTGAGGAGGATCTTAGAGTTGTATAAAATCGATGCAACTCTGAGATCCTTCCTCAGTGCGTGTATGGGGCAATGGACCACAGTCCTTCGGCAACCGGGCGGCGGGGAGATCTCCTCTGACCCTCAGGACTTCATAAGGATTGAGCGGGGCATCTTCCAGGGCGACTGTCTGAGCCCGCTTTGGTTTTGCCTAACACTGAATCCTCTCAGCACTTTGTTGAGAGATTCAGGTCTAGGCTACCGGCTTCAGAGAGAGGGTGAGGTTATTAGTCATCTGCTGTACATGGATGACCTCAAACTTTTCACACCGAAACTTCCTGACCTGGTGGAGCTGCTGAAAATCACGCAGGTTTTCAGCAACGCCATTGGGACGGAATTCGGTGAGGATAAGTGTGCGGTTTTACATGTGCAGCGGGGGAAAGTTGTGAATTCTACGAATTTGCAACTTTCTGAGACTATGACTCTCAGATCTCTCTCTGAAACCGAAACCTATAAGTATCTCGGTATGGCAGCGTCTTTGGGTATCTCAGTAGTGGATATCAAGAAATCGGTGAAGGAACGCTTCTTCTGCCGCTTCACAAAAGTACTCAACAGTCTTTTGTCGGGCGGCAACAAGGTGCGAGCCTTCAACGGTTGGGTGATGCCTCTACTGACCTACTCCTTTGGCATAATGAGATGGACTCAGACTGAGCTGGACGCCCTGGATAGAAAGGTCCGTCAACTGCTCACCACTCATCGGATGCTACACCAGCGCTCGTCTGTTATGAGACTGTACATCCCACGGACGTGGGGGGGCCGAGGCTTTTTAAATGCCAAGAACCTTCACAACCGTGAGGTGTGCAGACTTAGGGATTATTTCCAGAGCAACGAATGCGGGATGCATCGTGATGTGGTGGCAGTAGACAAGGGTCTCACTCCGCTCTCCTTGGCGAACGAGAACTGGCGCAGACCGACGGTATTGAGCGTCACGGACCGCAAGACCGTATGGGAGGGCAAGGAGCTGCATGGGAGGTTCTATCGAGCCTTAACAGGGCCCGATGTGGACCTTCTGACCTCTGTGAACTGGCTACGCTTCGGGGACCTCTTTGGAGAAACTGAAGGGTTTGCCTGTGCAATTGCTGACGAGGTCATGATGACGAACAACTATCGGAAATATATCCTGAAGGACGGTACGGTCGACATCTGTCGGGCATTCCGTCGTCCTGCAGTCACTCAGGCATATTATTTCGGGTTGTTCTCATCTGGCCAACGGCGAGTACTTGCACAGGCATAACCTAGTGGCCAGGATCATCCACCAGCAACTTGCTTGGCCATGTTGAGTCTGAGGTGCCGTACTATCGGTACACACCGGTGTCGGTTCTTGAAAATAGTCATGCATTGCTCTACTGGGACCGCTCTATTATCACGGACAGGACTATTGCTTGCAATAAGCCTGATATCGTGGTAGTCAACCGGCCCCAGCGCCGGGCAATGATCGTTGACATCACCATCCCGCATGACGAGAACCTCGTGAAGGCTGAGAAGGACAAAATCAGCAAGTACCTTGACTTCGCTCACGAGGTTACCGCCATGTGGGATGTCGATTCAACGATCATTTTCCCGATAGTCATTTCGGCGAACGGGCTAATAGCGAAGAGCCTCGACCAACACCTCAAGAGACTCTCGCTAGATGGTTGGGTCAAGGGTCAGATGCAGAAGGCGGTCATCCTCAACACGGCACGCATTGTCCGGAGGTTTCTCTCTCTGTGACCCCGACCGCCGGTAGCTTGGGCCCTGCCAAGCTGCCGGTGGAGCACTATTTTTTATATTTTTAAATAGATGTTTTCTTTTTTTTTTAATATGTATTTATAAATGTAATTTATAAGTAATTTTAAAGTGAATAAAGAGATAATAATAATAATATGCTTTTATTTTCTCCCACAATAACAATAACAATAAATATGTTGTTATTCTATACTAAAAAGTATATTACAAACCTTATTGTTCATTCTAACACCAGTTTCGTTTTACAATAATTTATGAAACATATAAAGTATTAACAATGGTCAGCAAACCGTATTTCATATTTTTCATTTGTGTGTGACACATGGTTTTGCACACTTTTTATATTTGACTACTATTTCTAAGAGAAACGTCCCTGCGGATATGAGGCATCCTGAAAAGTATACACACCATGGAATTGAACTCCGTGTCTTAAATTTCTTGTCATGGATATGAAGCTTAACGAAATTCGCTTTATACTGATCGGATAAACTTTTGTCAGCTAAGCCATTTTCTCGCAAACGAATCGATGCGATTCGCATACTTTCACTTACTGGAAAACCTTTGTAGAAAAAGGTCGCAAATATATATACTCCATAACGTTTAGGTAAAAAATATACGGTATTTTCACCGAATTCATCAATATAGTGTTTTAAATTGTATAGAAATGTGGACACTCGAACAATGGCGTACAAGTCTGATTTTGAAACTAAATTTACACACTCTGATTCCTCTCCGCTCACTGCTTTCTCTTTTATAATATAAGAATTATTAAATTCTGTCATCATAAAAGCTTCAAGCTCTGGAGTTAAGCATGGTTTGAGTTTATAATGGATGAAATCATCTTCGGTTGAAATTTGGTGCTCAGTGACAGGATGCATTGTGAAACTAACAAGAGTAGTTGAGTAGTAAATGCTTAATAGGTAGCTGGCCCATGCCCATATTAAAAAAATGCATTTCACTTTTGTCTCGCCACGAAATAGAAAAGTTTGATTAAGTAAAATTCCAAATAAAGATAATAAGAGTTTAGTTTTATCTTGAGGATGAAGTAGAATCATCATGATCAAATAATACATCACGAAGACCATCAGTAGCAGACACCAAACTGTAACACTGAATAAAAGATAAAAGTATTTCCAACCCTCTACGAATGTCGCCTTCTTCACTATAAATTTTAGTTCATCTACATAGTCAAGGCAACCGTGGAGGTATGTAAATGCTTCAGTTCGTGAAGCTACCAGCCACATGGTACCCATCATTGCATCTGTTCCATTAGTTTGTAATCTTTCCAAGGGCCCAATGGCTTGCATGTCAGGAGTTATAGTGGTATATGAATCTACATATAGATCATGCTTATAATTAACTTTGAACTGTTCCTGTCTTGCTACTAATTCAAATAAATATTGTTCAACTCCCAATTGCAAGTGCTGATTATTTTTATTTTTCAATGGGTGGATAACAAATGGTGGGCCATGGGGAACACTTACAGTAATTGTGCAGTTTCGTAAACCATTAATAAGTTTATTTGGATACAGTTCATGATGATTTTGCTCGCACGATCCGTAGCTAATAACACTATCGAAAGATCTACCGCACGCATTATTAGCAAAGGGATTATACGTGTACAGGTGTGCATCTTCGGTGCCGTTCACAACTAGAACATTGGTCACATGTAGTTTAAGCAGTGAGTTAAATATCCAAATAAGTTCATTATGTTGTAATAATTTTATGATGATTAAAAATCGTGCATATGGATTCCACGTTGCTTCCATAGCAAGATGTGAAAAGTTTTTCGTGAAGTCAAGTACTTTATTTGAAACTATAAGGTATCCGTGGTGTGAACATAAACATTTATTGCTATACTGTCTAGATACAAGTGGTACAGTAGCTATTGAATGTATCGCTCTCAGAATATCGTCATCATCATTATTTATGTTAACGTAAGTGAGACTTCGCTGTCCTGTGAAGTATTTAATGACTATATTAGTTACACACTCAAGTAGCTTTTCATTTCTTTGAGAGTCTTTTATTGAATTAACACTTTCACAGTAACCGTTAAAAAATAAGCTCGACAACAGTATGCTCACGACCAACATTGTGGGGTTTTCCATTACTAAATGGATCAATCCAAAGACTAAATGAACTTTCAGTAAATGATGAAATATGTTTTATGATTTCATTATGAAATAGTTATTACGGTAAGCTAATAGTGTTCAAAATGCTTTTGTCTAGAAAGCCGTAATCTATTTTCCTGGAATCAATGAGATGCTAGACATTGATTAATCATCAATGGAACTGGTTCTTTAATTGCGCTTGGTTGAGGTCGATATGTCCCAGCCATCTGAGTAAATCAGCTAGTTAATTGGACGCCCAGGCCGTTCTTTAACGATGGCGTCTACTCAAATAGCTAGGTTGATAGTCAATTGAACTAGAATCACTTAACGTTTAACGACTTAGCGTATTGAGAGTCAGCCTATTGAAGATGGTTGGATTGCTTTGTTACCCTGAAACAGACTGATGAATGTTTGTGTATATTTGTGTAATTCTGTTTTAGTATACGTCATAAGTTAAAATGTTATCCTGTAAGCCAACATTATAGGCTCCACGGCAACCTTGACTATGTAGGTGAATTAAAATTTATAGTGAAGAAGGCGACATTCGTAGAGGGTTGGAAATACTTTTACCTTTTATTCAGGATGATAGTTTGGTGTCTGCTGGTGATGGTCTTCGTGATGTATTATTTGATTATAATTATTCTACTTCATCCTAAAGATAAAACTAAGCTCTTATTATCTTTATTTGAAACTTTACTTAATCAAACTTTTCTATTTCGAGGCGAGACAAAAGTGAAATGCATTTTTATAATATGGGCATGGGCTAGCTACCTATTAAACAATGACTACTCAACTACTCTTGTTAGTTTCACAACGCTTCCTATCACAGAGCAACAAATTTCAACCGAAGATGATTTAATCCATTACAAACTCAAACCATGCTTAACTCCAGAGCTTGAAGAATTATTAAATTCAGTCATCATAATGACAGAATTTAATAATTCTCATATCATAAAAGAGGCAGTACCGCCTCTTGCAAAGCTAAGTTGCCGCTTCCGTTGTCCAAAGTGCACCACGAGGTGGCTTTCGCTTCTGTAGCACTCAAATTTCTTGTATAAATATATTGACTTAGTATAATATACTAAGTCAATAAATTAATACAAGAAATGTATAATGTATAATAAACTAACTGAACGATAACCTGATACCGGGTGAGAGGCCAAGGTATACGCGTTATGAAAAAAAAAGAAAAAGAATTCACGTCACTTAGTCTAGCGACAATAGACATTTTCTGAAAAAGATGAAAATTTGACATCCTTGATCGCATTTTTAAGTACTGTGATCACAATTTTCACAATTTTACAATGATTTTTTTAATAATATAATCTCAAATAACAGTGCCATTAATAGCAACTACAAATCAAAGTAATAAACATTGTTAACTAAGTAAAATAAATTAAGTTTTTACGAGTTATGGTTTACAAAATCATTGTCAGTTAACTTTGACACTCCATGTTGTGAAAAAAAAATGGAACACTCTACCCTTGGCAAGTTATTTGAAAAGATGGCCCATTTAGTCTAGATTTCAAAATGGTAAACACTTGCCACTTTTCTTGCCAATAAAAGTGCAATTTTTTTTTTGTGAAAGGACCTCATTGAAAACCCAATCAAAATAAAACAATCAATTATCGTAACACTTTAATATCATCCTAAAACCATTCAACATCTACAGAGAAATGTGGTATCAACAAGATGACTGCCCAGCTCATTATTCGCGGCCTGTTCCAGAATTTTTAAACGAAGAATATCCCGACACATGGATCAGTTTTATGGCCCACTTGTTCCCCAGACCTGAATCCAGTAGATTTTTTACTGGGAATGCATAAAAGAAAAAGTCTACTCAAAACCAATACGAAATCTACAAAAAAAAAAATTGCGACAAAAAATTTATGCAGCATCAGAAAAAATGAATGCGAGTAGATGTGCACGACTGGTGAAGAGGTCATTTCTGAGGAGATTCAGAGCTTGTTTTCGTGCCGAAGGGAAACAATTTGAGCATCTTCTTTAGTTTTAGGATGATGTTAAAGTGTAGAATATACTGCTTCCGGGCTGTTTGGCCGTGGTCCATCGGAAACTTGTATTCCAGACGTTTCGTCGATCACTGCGGTCGACATCTTCAGTGGTACAGCATGGGACGCCGTCGAGTGCGGAGAACCTACCTCGGCGGCGAACTCGCTGCGCAACTAAACAGCCCGGAAGCAGTATATTCTACATGCAACGCCGGCCGTGAAAGCCTTAAGATTTATATGATGTCAAAGTGTTACGATAATTGATTATTTTATTTCGATTGGGTTTTCAATGAGGTCCTTCCGCAAAAAATACAAAATAGCACTTTTATTGGCAAGAAAAGTGTCAAGTGTTTTATCATTTTGAAATCTAGACTAAATGGGTCATCATTTCAAATTACTTGCCAAGGGTAGTGTGGTACATTTTTTTTCCAACATAGTGCCAATATAACTGACAATGATTTTGTATACTATAACTCGTAAAAACTTAATTTATTTTACTTAGTTAACAATGTTTATTACTTTGATTTGTAGTTGCAATTAAAAGCACTGTTATTTGAGATTACATTATTAAAAAAGTCACTGTAAAATTGAGAAAATTGTGACCACAGTACTTAAAAATGCGACGAAGGACGTCAAATTTTCATCTTTTTCAAAAAATGTCTATTGTCGCTGGACTTAGTGACATGATTTTTTTTTCATTTTTTTTCATAACGTGTATACCTTGGCCTCTCGTCCGGTACCAGGTTATCGTTGAGTTTCGGGACACCCTTTAAATGTATAATAAACTAGCATCACCACGCGGTTTAAACCACGTAAGTCCTGATCCAATAACAATATTGAGGTAAAAAGTAGCCTATGTTACTCTGGGAAAATGTAACATTCTATTAGTGAAAGATTTTTTAAAATTCTTTTAGTATTTTCAGAGTTTATACAAACAAACAAATTTTTACTCTTCGGGAATTCAGATCTAAATGTTCATAAGAATATTGTAAGAATCGGGTTCTCATATTTTAGGTAGCTTGCTATCAGTTATCATTCAACAGCGCACTTATACTCGCATCTTTAGTCAACAAGATTGACACCCTATTTTTTGAGAAATACTTGTAAATTCTAAATTCATTATTTCGTATCTAGACGCAGGATAAAGTACAAACAGTTTTCCAAGACTGATAGGGCGTGTAAATAAACAAATAAAAATAAAATACAATAAAATGTCTGTAAAATCGCTTCTGCTGCAAAAGAAGATTGATTACCAGCACTGACCTGCTATCATCTCGCACCAGAGTCATGGGTGATGGGCGCGTGCCAACTCGATGCAGGCGATGAGTTCCACCGGCCGGTGGCGAATTTCACAAACACGAAACTTTATTGTTCTGATGGTTTTGGCGAGTCCTGCGTTCAGGACTGAAGAAATACAGCGTTTTCCAAGAATATCGCTGATTCTGGAGCGACAGAGGTATTCCTTACGCGCGCGTGTGCGATGTCGCACGGGGTTGACAAAAAAGTGCAAAAATGTAATGTATGATTTTTCAAGACGAATGTAATAGTGCATGTACATTCGTTCGGGTTGCCAGAGCCATCTCGTAGAAACTGCTAGTACTTAATAAAACAAACCAAGCGCTAGGCAACAATTACAATTACAACAGTAGCGATTCACTTTATTTAATTTAGATTAATGTAAATAATATATTATACATATACACCCCGCCTTGGAACGTCGCAAGGTGTTACAAAACAAACGAACTCTCTGACTGATTAGAGCACATAGCGGATTTATACAAATTATAAATCTAATTATTTTATTAAAATATATAGCTTAGACTTATTAAATTGCTTAAACCATTAAATTTATTGCGTTGGGATAGGGTATAGCTTAGTTACAGCGCGTTTGTAAGTCCCAGTTCGCGTTTTAACTATTGCCACGCGGACAACGTTATCAGAGCCCCTGAACACGTCCGTAATTACTCACAGTGGCCAATTCAACGGAGCAGAGATTTCCTGCTCAAGAAGAACGACGGTTCCGATATTCACTGGTTTGTCTGGAGTAGCCCATTTTTGTCTGACCTGCAACGTGTGCAGATACTCCAAATGCTATTTCTTGGATCATGTTATCAAGCAATTTTTTACGATCCAGTAAACTAATGTGCTGATCTGACAGATCAGCAGCGGGTAGGTATTGCAACGGAGTAGACATTAAAAAATGTGCGGGAGTCAACACCTCAGGATACGGATGCGAGGATAGTAAACGCAAAGGACGAGAGTTCAGAATGCACTCTATTTGCGTAAGAACAGTTTGCAGTTCTTCGTAAGTAAGTAACTGACTACCTATCACTCTGTATAGATGCATTATCATGCTTTTATATTTCCTACCCATATCCCACCAAAATTTGGTGATCTTGGAGGAATCATCTTCCATTCTATGCGTCGAGACAACAGCTCATCTGACAGCGCGGTTTTAAAGTTAGAGTTCAATAAGAAACTATATAACTCATCTAAATGTGCCTTTGCACCAATGAAAGGTGATCCGTTGTCAGAATAAAGACATGAAACGGGTCCACGACGGGAAATACAGCGTTTAAATGTGGCAAAAAATTATCAGTTGTTAAATCACTGGTCACTTCGATATGCAGTACCTCTCGTGGCCATGCAAACAAACAATATAATGTATGCCTTTTGCGCATGTTGACCTCTGCGTCGAGAAAGTATTGTCTTTACCGGACCAGCATAATCAACACCAGTGTGACAAAAAGCTTTGGCTGCTGACACACGATAGTCAGGCAGATCAGCCATTATCGGAGTTGGATGCGTTGGATTGCATTTAAAGCAAGTGTTGCACTGTCGCAACATAGACCTGATGAAAGTTCTGGCATCTAGTATCCAGAAGCGTTGTCGTATGATAGACATGAGAAGTCCAGGTCCAGTGTGACAATTGACAACGTGAAAATGTTGTATTATTAGATCAACAATGTGATCGCGTTTAGGGAGAAGAACAGGATGTTTAGTTTCAAAGGGGAGCATCGATCCAGATAGTCTTCCTCCTATTCGTAAAATCCCTTCTTTATTTAAGAAGACTGCAAGACTCTGCAGTTTCTTCGAAGGTAACTTCCCGGCCTTTATCAGTTTTATGTCCTCAGCGAAGTGGACAGATTGAACTGCGAGAATCAGCAACTTCTCAGCGATCATCAATCCTGATACAGTACGAGGTTCGACCTTAGATTTAGGTCGTGCGAATTTCAAAACATATGCAATGATACGTAGCAACTTCTGCCAAGAAGAGACACGTTGTGCTAACGTACACAGCAATGGCGGCTCTGTGTGAGTAGTTGTTACAGTCAACACATTTGCTTTATGTAGAATATACTGCTTCCGGGCTGTTTGGCCGTGGTCCATCGGAAACTTGTGTTCCAGACGTTTCGTCGATCACTGCGGTCGACATCTTCAGTGGTACTCGTCGGGACGCCGTCGAGTGCGGAGAACCTTCCTCGGCGACGAACTCGGTGCGACTGATGTAAAGGCTCGAGTCACTGGCGTATTTATAGGTGCAATGGGAGGGGCTAAACAACGTGATCGCTCCTGATTGGTTGAGAGCTGCGCAACCGATGCGCTCGATACTGATTGGTCGAGGCTAAGCAAGGGGGATACCAGGGATGGTGGCGGCTTCGTCATGTTTGAATTGTGATGACGCGCGGCTCTCAGTGCTGGATACCAATTTTTTTGGAGATGAAAACCTTCGTTTTTTCTATTAAAATTATTGGGATGCTTGAATATTTCGATGGCTTCTCGACATAGTCGTGGGAAGAATTGTGAAGTGGTGGCTAGAACCTTCGTGTTCTGAAATTTGATGGTATGATTACCATCCTCCTGGGTGTGTTCCGCAACCGCTGACTTGTCGAAGTGGCCGAGGCGGCAATTTCGTTCATGTTCTGAAAGGCGGCTCTTGACGCTTCTTTGAGTAGTGCCCACGTATACCGAGCCACACGAGCAGGGGATTAGGTAAACTCCAGCCGAAGATAGTGTGTCACGAGGGCCCTTGACTGAACGGTGAAGATTACGTAACTGCGTCGTGGGCTTGAAAATAGGCTTAATGTTGTAAGCTTCTAGCAGTCTCCCGATACGATCCGTTGTACCATAAATGTATGGCAAAAAGGCCTTCCCTAGAGGGGCAGGTTTCTCCTCATCCTGGTTCGTAAGAGAAGATTTCCTCGGATGAAGAGCTCTTCGTATCTCCCGGGCAGAGAATCCATTGACTTGGAAGGCCGAGTCCAGGTGGCGTAACTCGTTTTTAAGGTGTTGGGGCTCACAGATGCTCTTAGCTCGGTGGACCAGGGTCTTGATGACTGACATTTTCTGTCTGGGATGGTGGTTAGAGTCCTTGTGTAAGTAACGGTTATTAACGGGTAAGTAACGGGTATACGGTCATGGAAGCTATGTCACGTATCCGACCGCTGTTCTCTAAGGACATCGCAGAGTTGTTCGAGTTCGTGTTGACGACTTCATACTTCCAGTGGAACAACCCGTTCTATGAACAAGTGGAGGGTTTAGCCATGGGAAACCCCATCAGTCCTGTAGTTGCGAACTTCTATATGGAATTCTTCGAAGAACCCGCTCTTGAACGAGCGCCCAAGAAGCCTAAGGTCTGGTTCCGCTACGTGGACGATACCTTTGTGGTTTGGAGTCATGGAGACACGGAGCTGACTAAGTTCCTGAATCACCTGAACAGCATCCATCCGAACATCCAGGTAGAGAAGAACGGAGACCTGCCATTCCTCGATGTCCTGGTATCCAAAAAAAAGAGGATGGCAGCCTTGGTCACCGGGTCTATCGAAAGCCTACACACACAGACCGTTACTTACACAAGGACTCTAACCACCATCCCAGACAGAAAATGTCAGTCATCAAGACCCTGGTCCACCGAGCTAAGAGCATCTGTGAGCCTCAACACCTTAAAAACGAGTTACGCCACCTGGACTCGGCCTTCCAAGCCAATGGATTCTCTGCCCGGGAGATACGAAGAGCTCTTCATCCGAGGAAATCTTCTCTTACGAACCAGGATGAGGAGAAAAATGCCCCTCTAGGGAAGGCCTTTTTGCCATACATTTATGGTACAACGGATCGTATCGGGAGACTGCTAGAAGCTTACAACATTAAGCCTATTTTCAAGCCCACGACGCAGTTACGTAATCTTCACCGTTCAGTCAAGGGCCCTCGTGACCCACTATCTTCGGCTGGAGTTTACCGAATCCCCTGCTCGTGTGGCTCGGTATACGTGGGCACTACTCAAAGAAGCGTCAAGACCCGCCTTTCAGAACATGAACGAAATTGCCGCCTCGGCCACTTCGACAAGTCAGCGGTTGCGGAACACACCCAGGAGGATGGTAATCATACCATCAAATTTCAGAACACGAAGGTTCTAGCCACCACTTCACAATTCTTCCCACGACTATGTCGAGAAGCCATCGAAATATTCAAGCATCCCAATAATTTTAATAGAAAAAACGAAGGTTTTCATCTCCAAAAAGATTGGTATCCAGCACTGAGAGCCGCGCGTCATCACAATTCAAACATGACGAAGCCGCCACCATCCCCGGTATCCCCCTTGCTTAGCCTCGACCAATCAGTATCGAGCGCATCGGTTGCGCAGCTCTCAACCAATCAGGAGCGATCACGTTGTTTAGCCCCTCCCATTGCACCTATAAATACGCCAGTGACTCGAGCCTTTACATCAGTCGCACCGAGTTCGTCGCCGAGGGAGGTTCTCCGCACTCGACGGCGTCCCGACGTGTACCACTGAAGATGTCGACCGCAGTGATCGACGAAACGTCTGGAACACAAGTTTCCGATGGACCACGACCAAACAGCCCGGAAGCAGTATATTCTACATGCAACGCCGGCCGTGAAAGCCTTAAGATTTATACATTTGCTTTATGTTCAGGCAAATTAGAGCAATTAGACAGCGAGAACAATTTAATAGGCCACTCCTCATGGGGGCCGCGGATCCACGAGGGACCGTTCCACCACAAATCGTGGGTCAAAAGTTGCGAGGGGAGCATACCGCGTGAAAGACAATCACTCGGGTTGATAGCTCCGGCGACGTGATAAAAGTGTTTAGCGTTCAAGTTTTCTTGGCACTGAGCGACCCGGTTGCTAACAACACACATACACTAATGAAAGATGAAAAGTACCTTTAATATACCTTAATACTCTTTTCAACGACTTCAATAATAATTGGCTGGCGCAATGCTGGAACCTAATCTAGAAACTAACTGCTACACATATATCAGGTCTTGTATCGCAAGCTGCATATAATATAGAACCTATTAACCGTCTACATTGTGTTTCTATTTCACTACTTTCTGACCCTTCTCTGTGTAAAAAAATAAAGTTTTGATCCATCGGGGTAGACATTTCTTTACAATCCATCATTTTATATGTTTTGAGAATAGAAATTAAATACTTCTCCTGATTTAAAATTATTATACCATTTTCTTGCTTTATATTTATGCCTAGATATGTTTTGGCTAATCCTAAGTCTTTCATATTAAAGTTAAAGCTTAGTTGTAGTTTAAACTCTTGTAAATCTTTTGTATCAGAGCTAAAATACAAAATATCATCGACATATAGGAGTACATACATATATTTACATTTAACCGTTCTATAATATAAACAAGAATCATTTTTAGACCTTTGCAAACTTTGTTTTACCATGAAACTATCAAATTACTCATTCCAATACTTAGGGGACTTTCTCAACCCATAAACACCCGTATGAAGTTTAATATACACGCCGACCACATCCATTTGATAAACATAATGTTTCATTTTGTTCGCTATTGCCATGAAAATTCTAAATGTACTAAAACTTTCTAAAACTTTGCTACTGGAGAATAAACATCTAAACTTTCATTTTGTTGTTGAAATCCTCTAACAACCAATCTAGCCTTATATAATTCCCCTTCATTAGTATCCTTTATTTTGAGAACCCATTTAGTGGAAATAACATTTGTCCCTTTTGGTACTTCTTTAACAATAGTGAATGAGCTATTTTCATTTAATGTATCCAATTCTGTTTTGATTGCTTCTTGCCATTTTTCATGATCATCTCGGTTCATTGCTTCTTCATATGTTAATGGCTCATTTGTGACCAAAAAACTTGTATCATAATCATTTAACCATTGTGGTTTCTTCCTATTCCTCGTTGATCTTATTTCTTGATTTTCTTGACTAGCCTGTTCCTGAAAATCTTGACTAGTCTCTTCTTGAATCTCTGAACTAATCTCTTCCTGATTCTCTGGACTAATCTCTTCCTGATTCTCCAAATCATCTGTACATTCTTCTGTGATTGTAGGATCGTCTTCATAAAAGCTATGAAACTCATCTTCTCTCGGTATAATTTCTTCTACTTTTTCTTCCAAACCTGCTTCAATGAAAACTTCAGCTTCTCGAGATTGATTTAAATTATCTTTTTGTATCATTTCGCTATTAACATTATTTTCTGTCAAGAATATAACCTCTCTTTTGATTTGAACCTTATTCTCTTTTGGCAAATATATTCGATACCCTTTAGTAGTTTCTCCAAACCCTACAAATACTCCACTCTTGGTTTTAGAATTCCATTTTAATCTTTTTTGATCTGGAACTAATACCGCTACTTTTGAACCAAAGCTATGCAAACTTTTAATATCAAAAAATTTTTTCTGCCACAACTCATAACGTGTTTTACTAGATATCCTACTTTTTCCTGTCCTATTTAATATATATACTGCAGTGTTACCTGCTTCTGCCCACACGGTTTTATCTGAACCACTGCCAAATGGCATTGTTCTAGCACACTCTGTTATTGTACGCAGCTCTCTTTCAGCACAACCGTTTTGTTCTGAGGTGTAACTCACACTAGTTTGGTGAATTATTCCTAAGTTATCAGTTATTGCCTTCATTTGCTGATTGACGAACTCTGTACCGTTGTCAGACCTAATGATTTTTATTTTATAACCTAAGTTATTTGTAACAAACTGTAAAAACTTTAGAACATACTTTACGGTTTCAGATTTGTTTGATAAGAAATATACTGTTTTAAATCGTGAAAACTCATCTTTTTTCAAGAGATAATAACGTGCACCACCTAAAGAAATGACCTCCATAGGACCGCACAAATCTAAATGCAATATTTCCCCTGGTCTTTGACCTTTGACCTCACTAATAGGGAAGGGTTGCTTATGTAACTTACCTTTTAAACAATCTTCACATGTCGAAACAGTGCCATTTGGTCGCATATTAATATTACTTCTTTTTAAGATTTGTTTAACTTGTTCAATGTCCTGATGACCTATTTTACCATGCCAATCTAATAAATTGTCATAAACTTTACCTACAGATGCTTTGCTATACATATTGTACCTAAATATCATAATATATAGTTTATCATTCCTACTAGCCAATGCACATGGCTGCTTTTGAATTTTTTTCTTAAAAATATACTTTTCGTTATTAATTTCTAAAATAAAACCTTTATGTGTAGCTACAGTAGCTGAAAATATGTTTAATTGTAAAGCTTGGCACATATAAAATATTATACAATGTTGTTTTAATCCAAATATGACCAGTATATGCTCCTAAGTATATGTTACCTATACCTTCTGCATTAATAGCTGTACTGTGACCTATCATGACATGTTTTGGTGAGGAAAACCTTTTATAAACTGAAAAATGTTCAATACTATGACACATTCCCGAGTCCTTTGATCGTTAAGTGTATTCTTCTAACTTGGGTATGGTTTGCATATTTCCTGAATATATTTTATCAATCCAGCCTAGTTAGCTTAACCACGCACCCAAGCAAAGAGTACCAAACTTCAGATGAAGTAGATATGGGCAAGTACCATGTACGGCCTTGTATCAATAGTGGCATAGCAAGTTTCATACGATCTGAAACTAGAAAAAATCTGTATTATAATAAAACCGCGGTAAATAATGGTGTATGCGAAAATATAACCCAGGTGCCCGGCAATGGACACTTGGGAAGGATACCGTGCGGTTTTAGTCGATACACGACATAACCACCCCGCCTGGCCGGCGGGGGGGTATCCGAAGGGGTTCCGCACGTAAAAAAAAAAAACTATTTTAGTTTACTATTTTGAGAAACCATATGCAAAATTTCTGTTTGGTTATTATTTTTACTCTCCAAAACTTTTCTCCGCTGTTTTGGAAATGATCTTTAGAAACCTTGAATGGGAAAATCTGGGTTTGAATATAGACGGCCGCTCACTAACACACTTAAGATTTGCCGATGACATTGTGTTATTCGCAAAAACATCGGAAGATCTAAAGAGAATGTTAAACGAACTAGCATCGGAGAGTGAAAAAGTAGGACTAAAATTAAATCCCGAAAAAACAAAAGTAATGGCGAATGGAAATAAGACCAACATATACATAGGCGAGTCACAAATTAGTTACGTTGAAGAGTATATATACCTCGGACAGCTGATATCACCCAAAGATAACATAAACAAAGAAATCCAAAGAAGAATAGCAAACAGTTGGAAAAGGTATTGGAGCCTGAGTGAAGTAATGGAAGACCTTCACATAGCAAATAAGAGTAAATTGTTCAATGTTTGCATTCTACCAATCTTAATATATGGAAGCCAAACTTAGGGCCTTAACAAAAAACACCACCGATAGACTTACTATTTGCCAACGAGCAATGGAGAGAAGCATGATAGAAGTCAAGAGGAGGGATAGAATAAGAAACATCAGTATTAGGAAAAAGACCAAGGTACAGGACGTAACCCTAAAAATAAAATCGCTGAAATGGAAGTGGGCGGGACACATGGCCAGAGGGAATGATAAATGGAGCAAAATAATTACGCGTTGGTACCCAAGGGAAGGTAAAAGGAAAAGAGGGAAACAACAAAAAAGATGAGACGACGATATCAGACAGGTTGCAGGCATAATATGGAGTAGAGTAGCCAGAGAGAGATCAGAATGGAGTAGGTTGGAGGAGGCCTTTGCCAATTGGCAAACAGACTTACAGAAAATTAAGAAGCATCAAATATTCGAATATATTTAATTTTGTAAAATACGTATATAACAGTGCAGTGGTGTAACAAACATAATTGTATATTTTTGTCCGAATAAAGGCTTTATTATTATTATTCCCATCAAAGTAATTCACGCCTGCCCCCTAGTTTAGGCCAGGCGGCAAGATAACCCCGGCGAGGTGGGCAACAGTCGGCCGGGGCGTTAGGGCGATTATTATTATTATTATATTATTTTTACAAAGGATTCCCTATTTCCACTCGATTTCATCTGGACATGATGCATATGAGGGAGAGCGGTTTAGCAGACAAGAACCTTCGAGATCACTACTTCTTGTGTAGTATAAAATATAGTTATTCATCATAAGAATTTGAATCAAGGTTCGTTTTTCCGTGGTTCATTTACTTAGTAGGTTATTTGTTAGCTATTATAAGTTTTTTTATAGAAGTTACCAATAAACATTTAAAGCGATATCGTTTTGGTTGTAATAGAGGAGGCTTTCTTTTTATTTTTTTTAACGTGCGGAAATCCCTTCGGATACCCCCGCCGGCCAGCGGGGGTGGTTATGTCGTGTCTCGACTAAAACCGCACGGTGTCCTCCCCAAGTGTCCGTTGCCGGGCACCCCGGGTAAGCCCTCGAAAGGATAGCCCCAGGGTTGCCGGTGGACTGTGGCCGCCACCGCGGCCTCGCCTGGTGGGGTCGGGTTTTATCCCGCTTCGGTGAGTTGGCAGGCGTGTATAGGGCACACACGATACGCCTCCGCCACGGCCTGCTTCTGTAAGGACGGTGAGTCGGCCAACTGCCGTCCTCAGGCCCCTATCATGGCGGTTGGTAGTCCCGGGCGTAGCAGTCTGCGGCGAGGACGCCGCAGACTGCGAAACTCGGGGGGCAGGGTTCTCTCCCGCTCCCTCTCTGCCGTCTCTTTAGCGCGCATTACCTGGTCGCAGAAAGAGGCGGCGGCGTGCCACTTGCTCCGTGCCGTTTTTGCGTGAGAGAGTAATAAACATTCATACATCCATACTCACAAACTTTCGCGTTTATAATATTAATAGGATTGTATCTTATTATATAGCCTTTTTTTTAAATTTTGAAATGAATGATTAAAAATGTTTCCTATTCTCTTAAAACTGACGCTAGCGGGGTGTAACAGAGTTCTAATTGTTCTAAATACCGCATAAATAAAAAATGTCCGCGATAAAAGGTCTCCATGCAGGCCGCTACTCGTAATTTCATACATCCTGAAGTTATTTATTTACCTCGAACACTGGTCATTAATCAACAACCGTCTACTAGGTCACAACTACCACTTGATTCCTACGTCACAATTCTACATCTCGAAAATGAAGTTCACGCACTGACTAGTATATATGCAGAATCCTCACTTCAATAGTTAGGGCCTCGGCCCATCGGCCCCTATCACCTTGTTTGGTCGAAGGATCGTCCCTTTGTGTTGGAGGAGCATCACACCTCGATCTTACACAGTAACATATACTATACTTAGGTCTATGCTCGGGTGCTTTATATATGGCCTGCTGTCACAAGAAGGTGAGGCATGCCGAATTCAAACTATTTGATTTCTCTCTTTAGGAGTGTGCGGGAGAGAAATGGATAGTTTTCATTGATTGTTTGCTGACTTGCTGGCTGTCCTGCCTTCCAACATTAGACTACCTGGGCGATATTTTACAGACCACTTCTATAAAGCACTCATCGAAATTAAAATGAAAACCGCTGGTTCAAACTAGTTCATAGCATTATATTTTTCAGACAACCGTAAGAAAACAAAAGAAGAATCATGACAATAAAAAAACTTAAATTATATAAAAAAGGTTCGCTCTGGATATGAAGCTCAAATTTATTAGTATTTCTATAGGCCTACGCAGTATACCTGCCGACGTTCTGACGTCTGCAAATCTTGTCATACCGTCACGGCCAGAAAAGTGGGCTGACACTCTCCCTTGAGGCCACCTGTCTCTCGGGAGGTTTTCCTCTGCCACCAGTGCCGAGTCTCCTTCTGCTAGAGATGGGATTTCACCTTGTCCAGTTCGCAGTTGTCCGCTTCCAGAAATGAAATGTGAATGAATTCCTGACTGCTTTGCGCCAGCTACTTCTAGAACAGAGATCAGAGTCGGTAAGAGTAGCGGGTATGGGACGGCCTGATGATGCGAGTAGTAAAAAATGGCTTGGTGTTATCGCCTCTATCAGAGTTTACGGCAACGTGCGTTATTGATCAAACAACCAGGCAGGTGTATAGAGCAACACACCGTTTTCTCTTCTTCGGTCGACGGATACTTGAATAGGCCCGAAATTATCAAGGCCCGTAAATGTAAAAGGGTGTTTGTGGTGGTACAGGCGAGCTTCTGGAAGGTTATATGGCTGCAAACATGGCGGTTGCTAGAACTACACAAGCAGGAGCTGCGTGTCATGGAGATGAATATGCTGCGATGGATGTTTGGTGTCACGCGTAACGATTGCGTGAGGAACTCTCGCATCCGCGGCAGCCTTCGTGTCCGTGACATTGCGGAATAAATGCAGGAGAGTCGCCTCCGCTGGTGCGGCCGCATTCTGCGGTGACCTTCAGACTACATGGGTAGCAAATGTTTGACAATGCCACCTTCGCTGGGCCCCGGTAGGAGGGGTACACCCAAGAAGTGTTGGCTTGACGTCGTAGCGTGCCAATGGTCTCACTACCATGCTTGCTCAAGACCGTGCGAAGTGGAGAAGTAAAAGTCAGAAAGCGGATCCCGGTCTCCGAGGTGACAACCTCTGAATGCGGTCGGGACTAACGCTAGGATGATGATGAACGATCACTTTGCTCTTCAGTCACGAACTCTCGCAATGTACATCTACCAGTGCAGTGTAACTGCAATCAAAACCTAACAAAACCCAACCTATAGCAGTGAGTATCGCGATGGAGTATTTTGCCACCTTTACGCCTCATTCTAGATATTGTGTTAAATTGAGTTCTCATTGGTTTAACATTGTCATAACAAAACTCATCGGCAATATCTGAAAGATATTAATATTTTATGACCCTATCTTTATTTACTAATTAATGCAAAACTCCTTACCCGGTAATAGACGGAGCTGTATGGATAAGATGTGTTTCTTTTGCATAATGACTTTTAATGCGGAAATCGATGTACTGGGCAATGGATTGTTTGCCCAATCCTCCAACATAGTTTAAATGAATACGCCTTTGATGTCCATTTTAGATGTAATAATAGCACCTATGAATGTGGCCGTAGACCCATCATCTAGCAATGCGTTAGTGTCTACGCTACCAGTGGAACCGTACACAGTCACAGCCACTATTTTTGAAAGAGGCCGTCGACATAATGTCCCCGTCGCGCGCCGGTTTGTGTATAGAAAGCAATGACGAGGCATAAGTAAGGATTTCTTTAGATTCCTTTACCTATGAAGCAGAGACAGGCGTTAAGCTATTTGAAAGTGCGTCTCCCAATGTTGATGGCGTAGTACTGGTTGCCGACAGCACACATTTATCCTTCAAATCTACATGTGCTGCAGCTGCGTGCTCATAGTTGGGACTGCAAAAATCTTTAATGGTGACAGAATATACAACGATCATTCGATCAACAATCAACGTCACATCACATAAAGGTTTAGCCGAACGAAGATTCAATTTGTGCAAAACCTTCAATACATCTATGAAAAATTCGTTTCTTTTTAATTAATTTCCATAATATGCCATCGACTGAAAGTGACATGAACTTGTTACAATGAATCATTTTAGATTCAACCGTCGCTGAAACTAACTTAGGCCTTGTTTTCTTAGGCCTTGTAGCATCAGCGACCGGATGCGCTTTATTCCTAATCCTCTTATTACCAGCATACGTTGCGGCTGAGGAAATAGGCGATTCGAGAATCAAACCGAACCTAGACTGTAGGTCGCCTTCATTAGCTAAAAAGGTCGCAAATATTTCCCACATAGGTAAACCTGAAACTATGTTACGAGAGGTATGTTCAATGCATTTTGCTCGTAACAATGGGTCGATTTTTAGAAATTACTGCTTAAAATGGTTCAGGTGAAGTAAGATAGTGAGACTGTTCTAGTGATTCGGGTCGGTACCATAGTAATTACTCACGGGAGAAGGAACACATAATTAAAATTAAAATGAAAACAGCTGGTTCATACTAGTGCATAGAAATATATTTTTCAGACAACCGTAAGAAAACAACAGATAAATCATGACAATAAAAAACTAAAGTTAAAGTGAACTATAAAAAAAGGTATTCTATCTCATGATGGCATATTATCTATTCTATCTAAAAGGAGATGCGTCGCGCACAACTTCCTTGCAGACCTGAAGAGCCCCCGTTTCAGTCTGTTACCACTAAGCTAACGTCGGGCTGTGTCGGAGTGAATGTAAAAAGAAAACAAGGAAGTGGCGTTGTCACGCAGCATACAAATAATATTATACTACTATTGTATATCCTACTGTCATATTTAAAATGTAAGAGTACGACAATTTGATTGAAATAATTTGATTGTAACATCGTTTTGAAATCTTGAAAGTATTTATCTATTAAATAACTTAGGAGGTTTACTTAATAGTTCTACAAAGAAAGCGATAAGAGAGGCCACAAGACCTGGTATACAGACGCACCATGGAAGCAAAATGTGAGTTTGGAATGGTTTAACCGAAAACTTGTATTTCAAGCGTTGTCTGTAAAAATGGTCATTTATCCTTTTATTAGCTAACCCATTTTCTCTTAACCTCAACAAATTTAGTTGTAATTTTTTAGTAATGGGGAAGCCTTTATAGAAAAAGAAACCATGTAAATACTTCGCATAAGGTTTATCAAAATCATAAACCAAAGGTTCTTCCCACTTGTCACTGCATCTTATTTTATTATATTTATAGTGATAACTCGACATGAGTGTGAATGTATTCTTAGTAGAAATGACTGTATTTAAAGCCCCGATTGAAGTTTGACATTCTTCGTTCCTAAATTGAGTATTTTTGTACGGTAAATTAATTTCACTTGAGATAAAAGTTTGCATTGCAGGGTTTAGGCAGGGTTTGAGATCATATTTATTGATATCTTGTTCATTAGAGATCTGGTACTCCATGACAGGATGTGTAGTAAAACTAAAAAGAATAGATTGGTAGAAAGTATTAATCAAATAGGCAAACCACACCCACGTTATAAGCACATACTTCAATGACATGCGAGTGTGAATATTTCGCCCATGTAATAGTAAATTATCTAACAGTCTTAAAACGACTTCAGTTGCGTCTACTGAGTGGAATAGGATTAAAATAATTACTGTGTATACTATAAAAGCTATTAATAACAAAATCCAAACTTCTAATTTAAATTCTAGATAAATGTATTTCCAGTTAGGAACTAAAGATGCACTTTTTACCACGAACAATATCTCCTCGGAGAAATCTTGGTGTCCGGTAAGGTACGTAAAAGCTTCAGCTCGAGACGTAACCATCATCATTCCACCAAATATAACATCACATTCGTTCTTTTGTAACATGTTCATAGGACCAATAGCTGTCATATTAGGCGCTACCGTTGAAAATTGTTCAATATCATTACTGTAGTTGAAACTCACTGTAAATTGATCTTTTTCACCCACTAATCCGATCACATATTCGTCTAATCCCAATAAAGTTACTTTGTTCTTCTCGTCTTTCGTCTTCGAAGGGTCTAGAGTTAAAGGTGGATAATGTGAAACTGATGCTCTAAAATTACAGTTTCTAAGTCCAGTGACTAATTTGTTTGGATATAGATTATTAGTTACCTGAGAGCACCGCCCAAACTTGGTGATGGTATCATAGTACCTGCCACATGCAAAGTTGTCGAACGGATTGTAAGTGTAGAGATGCGCATCTTCAGTACCGTTCACTATTAATACATTGTTAACATGATGTATCAACAGCTCATTGAATATTGGCTTTAGTTCAATGTCTTGTAGAGATTTGATAATAATCAAAAATCGTGCATTTGGGTTCCATGCTGGCTCTCGTGTGAGACAATGAAAGTATTTAGAAAAATCTGCTATATTTGGTGAGGTTATCAGATACTCAACGTTTGGGACAAACATCATCTGAGTTATACATCTGGACACCAACGTGAAGTTGGAGGTTGAATGAATCGCTTTTAGTAGAAAGTCTTCATGAGTTTGCATATTGACAAAAGTGAGCTCGGTTTCGTCAGAAAAGTACTTGTTTAGAATACTAATAATACACTGGATTAAATGTTGGTGGTCGTCCTGGTGTTGTGGAATTAGTAAAATACATTGTCCTTTCACAATTAATAGAGAAGTCACTAAAAATGTTACCAACATACTGTAGTCTGTAAATATTTATGATTACTCGACATTAATAAGCTGTTGTTAACTGTGCGATACCATTAAAGAAATGTTACTTTAGCTAATGGTTGAAAATGGAGAAAGCAACTGATTAATGTATTGTCGTGTGTTGACAGGTGTTTAGGTCAGGATAAGTACGTTGGCAATTAGTCTTGTAAGTACGTGAATAGGTCTGAATGTCTGAAAGTATAATTATTCACCAAATATAAGTAAAATATAATGATTTTCTTATAATTTTAATTTCTACAGCATTTTGTAACATAATTATAACAATATGCACCTTTGGAAGAGATTGGTTTCTGAACTAGGAAGATCCTGTCAAACTGATAACCAGGCTTCTCATATACACAGCAGCACAACTGTTCGTTGGTATCAATAGCATAATATTTTTCATCGAGGAGAGAAAGGGACCGTTTATTAACGGTGGTGTAGTTTGAGCAGCGAAGGGTCTCATACACACGAGTTGGGAATGACAATTTCTTCCGAGCGATACATAGTTCTTTATGATACACCTACAAGAAAAAGCTTGAGGGCGTCAACTGTGTAGGTATTTATTTCACTGGCGATATAATTTCGAAATGTATGACTTAAACATAGTTCGAGGACGTATTTACCGATATCTCGAGATCTGTATATGCGTAGATACTATTCCCTAATTGGATGTGGGATAAAACTAGAGATAACATTTTTTTATAAATGGTATTTATCAGATCCCAACGATATACCAGTTCCCATGTAATAATACGTATTTTACTGATATTCGAGTAGGGACATCTTAACCTGCATGTAGCAAATTGTTCAGCAGTCTAGGGTATTAGAACTGAAATAATACTGGGTCATTATTATCAAGGTCCAAACCTCTAATTAAAATTCAAGAGAAATATATTCTCAGTGAAAGCGCACCTTTAGCTCTTACTAAAGATGCGCTTTTTACCACGGACACAATCGCATTGCAGTAATCGTGGCAACTGCTAAGGTAGGCAAAAGATTCAACTCAAGAATTTACCACCATAATTCCTTAAAATTAATATAATATGACATTTCTTTGTTTTGTAACATGTTCATAGGACCAATAGCTGTCATATTAGGGGTTATAATTGAATATTGATCTTTATCAGTACTGTAGTTGAAAATGACTGAAAATTGTTCTTTTTCACTCAGTATTTTAATCACAAATTCTTCTAATCCCGACAAAGTTTCTATCTTTTTCTCTAAATTAGACATGACGGAATAGAGCACCCTGTCGCGTTTTGCAGCCGTTCTCTCAACAAGAACGAAGTGAATTATAGCACTACTGAGAGGGAGCTACTGGCCGTGATTTTTGCGTTGGAACAGTTTAGGCAGTATGTAGAGGGACAAAAGTGCACTATAGTCACTGACCATGCCTCCTTACTGTGGTTCCATAAACTAAAGGATCCTTCCGGTCGTCTCGCGCGTTGGAGCATGAGACTAAGCCAATTTGACTTCGACATAGAGCACCGTAAGGGTAAGGATCATGTGGTACCAGACGCTTTGTCACGTATAAAAATTGATTCTCTCGACGCAAGTACTACTAAAGACCCATGGTACATCTACACCATGAATAGTGTTAAGGACCGTGGTTCATGACAGACTATGACCTGATAAGGTTCCAAATAGACTGCCACTACTTCGCGGTCGCCTTCAGTGGACTGTATTTGACGGATGTTGAGTCGAAGAATGAAACACTTGGATGGGTGGACTTGATTGACGTCAGTGAGGCATTGGATGTACTTGGCCCAGCACTACTCTTGATCTACTACTTCCTGTTGAGCTTCCTTGTTCTTTGAGAGACTCTTGTTGTCTACTTGTTGCCCAATGCCCAATTCCATTGCCCAATTGCCCAATATTTTCCTAACAAATGGTCCCTGCTTTTATAGTCTTTTGTAGTGCTGGCCCACGATCCAAATTACCTCACCTCCGCATTTCCATTTATTTACAGAACTCATGTTATACATATTAATCACATAGCATATATGTACATTGGTAGCAATAAGAGTTGCACGACGATAGGTACTTACACCTGTACCGTGCGACGTCGGGCTACTGAATGACGGGCGGATTGACCCCTCAGACTTATATATGGGCCCTGCCTCCCGCGAGCTACTATATAATAAAATGGCACCAGCCGGGGGAGCGCATATTCGCTTCTTACGGCGTGGGAGGCAGTCGCGGGGTGTAATTAAACTTACATACTAGTATACAAAGTCGTATTTCCTATTTATACGAAGTTATGTTAGATTCTGAGTAATGCATTTACGTAATTATATTTGCAATTATGCTTTTCGGGGAATGTACTTTCTTTATAAATTTCGGCTCTAACATACTTAATTACTCAGAAAACTAACTCCTAACAGTAGTAAGCTATTTATCTTAGCTTAATATCAAAGTAATTACATAATTACGTTTTTAATTTACGTAAACCTAACATTTTCATAATTTATTCATTATATTCACGCTTACTAATCTACGTGTCACTGGCACATGTGTCTATAGTTTATTTGTGTCGTGCACAAATAGTGTACGGAAAAACCCTAGAAAATTACCTAATTTTGATATACGGGATAACCAATTATATCGGTTATCTAAGAACAAATATTCTCTGACCTCAGACTTCGACTGCAAACAGGTGGTACCCATGGAGGATAGAAGGTCCCTCCTCACCAAGTACCATGACGACACACTGAGTGCCCATGGTGGCGTTTCGAAGACGCACAAAAGGTTGGCCCTCTATTATTACTGGCCCAAAATGTATGATGACATCAAACGTTACGTGGAGGATTGTGAAGTCTGTAAACAGTACAAACCCGTAAACACGTCGCGTCCTGGCCTCATGGGTAGTCCGAAGCGCGTGTCTAGGCCATTTGAAACCATCTCTGTTGATTTTCTTGGTCCATTCCCTACTTCTAGCAATAGAAATGTACATCTGATCGTGGTCTCCGACTATTTTAGTAAATACGTCATGTTGTGTCCTATCAGGGTTGCAACAGGCGCGATAGTCGCGAGATTCATTGAGAAGAGTGTATTTCTCGTGCATGGAGTCTGTAAGACTATTTATATGGATAACGGTCCTCAGTTCGTAAGTAAGCAATTTAAGGATCTTTTAACCAAGTATAACGTACCGAATATTTATTATAACCCTAGGTATCATGCCCAGACAAACTAGGCAGAACGCGCTATCCGAAACGTTGTACAAGCCATCTCGTGTTATGTAAAGTCTCAACACAAGAAATGGGACGAATATCTAATCGAACTGCAGTGCGCACTGAACACTGCAGTGAGCGAAGCAACTCGTTTCACCCCATTTTTCCTGGTCCATGGTAGGGAATTTATTGGGGATGGGGTTCTTTATAGACAGTCGGACATTACTTGCCACCGTCATTCAGTCTCCATTGACGATCCCTCTGCATTCGGTGTCAAACTGAAGGAACTGCATCGCATTTACAATCAGGTGCGGAAACATTTAAACGTTGCCCACCAGCGTAATAAGAAATATTACAACTTCAGAAAGAGGCATGTAGAGCTGAAAGTGGGACAAATAGTGTACAAACGCACGTTCTACCTGTCAAATAAGGCAAAGAACTTTACCGCTAAGTTAGCCCCTAAATTCCTGAAATGTGTGGTGACTGCTAAGCGATCCCCATTAGTTTACAGATTATCCGACTTGGAAGGCAAGGATCTGGGCGAGTACCATATCAAGGATATTCTGAAATATAAGGAAGAGGATCAGTCAAACCTCTCTCCTGTCCCTGCCGTTAGTAATATTTCGACTACAGGGCAATAGGTCGTTGCTTGCAAGGCTAGTGCCACGTCAGGTCGAAGAAACATAGCTGACGGTGTTCATCTCTGTTTATGTGCGTGTTCATTGATAGTGGCACGTTATCGAGTCGTCCGTACACCTGCATTAGCTTTCTATGTGACGCATCTCGACTCTGGGTGTTTCACCTAACAAATACAAGAGTCGGTGTCTAAGAAAGAATATGGATGGATGGTCTCTTAGTTTGATAGTAAGTTTGTTTCTCTAGGAATAGATATACTTTGTTTATTGTAACATTCCTTTTTTTTGTTGTGTCTTTATGGTGTATTCCCTGCGTATCGCGCCCGCAGGAAATACTGTTAAGAGGGGGGATGGTGTAACGATTACAATCGTAAATATAGATAATTAATTGTTATTTAGAATTATTTGTGGTTAGCTCCATCCCCGATTAGCTCCCGTCAGAGGGCGTATGTTATGCGGTCGAATTTCATTCACGGTTATTGATTGGGTTTAGAATATTCGAGTTCGAAGTTCATCACCGGTATTATTCTCAAAAGTTCTAGAAATATTCGGGTATATAAGAGTGACCGCAGTGACAGTATTTTTTTATTTGTTGTTTAAGAGGTAATTAGTCCTCTACTCTGAGATTTTGTTTTTCGAAGTACTTGCAGCGATTCAAAAGTCGTATTGAATTTGAAGGTTATAATTTGTGTGTGTGAGGTCCCAGATTTGATCTGGGTCGTTAGTTTTGGGAGAAACCCCGTATACAATTTAAAGCGAGAACAGATACTCTGAGGTGTCGATTGGGCTGTCGTGAAGGCCGAGACCTTGGGCGAGCTGATCAAAAGAGAGGCTCCGGAATCAGCTTTGCCGAAACCCTACCACTGACGGTCAACCGATAACTATAACGGAATAAGGTCATGTATCAATTGCAATAATTATTATTGCATATTTTGAACTGTGCCAATAAGTTGGTGATGCTGCCTTGTAGAGAAGATTGTTACATGTGTTGAAAACTGTTAACTGTATGTGTATATGTCACTGTAGATCTTCTAAACTAACTTCTTCTATTTCTATCTATGTCTATTTTTCATGTGTAAAACTTCTGTGTAACCCTCTGTGTCTCTGTGTTTCTGTGTGTACAAATATATGTATGTACAACTGTGAGTATTGTGTTTCATTGGAGATCAGCTGATCTATGCACCACCAAGAACCTCTGTGAAAGGCACCCTGGGATTACGTCACTCTGTTGCTCACCTGGAATAGCCGGTGAGTAACACTAGCAGGAAATAGTGTTACAACTTCCTACTTCTAACATAATAAAGATGTTAAAACGACAGCATTTACTTTACGAATGCACTGCCAGACTCAACAGCGCAAGACATTAGCAATATACATGTTGTAACAATGCACATTGTACTTTTAAGAATATTAGTGGAATATGTAGTCGATTCCTTAGTTGATATCGATTCATAGTCTACTAATATTATCTGTATTCTTTCATCGACTCTGTCTATGTTAGCTGTGGTCAACCCTATCGGCTGTGGTTCATTATCTATGAACTCCCACCAAGTCGCTGCTTTCAGCCGACGTTATAAATTACGGTGCAGCGGTTTTGCGAGCCCCTAATTTTCTGCATAGCTCTGGTACTGAGCCGTTGGTGAGAATTTTACAATTTATACATTACGTGTGCTAATCATTTTTATTACAGAGTGCTCATTAGTGTTGGAGGGTGACGTGGTACCAATGGCCCACCAGGGATATTCCCCGTGGCCTCTTCATCTTCACCAATGGTGCCACGTCAGGTTCCCACTGCTATGCTAAGCTACTCCAGGCATTGCCTCGTTTTTTACGTGAGCGAGGCTTGCCAACATTTATCCATGTGTTGGAATTATATAGAATGTTATCATGCCACACTACACCTCTGTAGTCGTGGCAAAGTTTTCTTATTGGGATGCTGCTTTTTACGTGAGCAGTATCTATTTGTTTTAATTGTGTAGCTTATACGCAAGGCATGCTTTCCCTTTTCGCGCTTGTCAAAAGGACAAGAACCTGTGCGGGCCACGCGGTCAGTGACCGCATGGTGAACAATCCTTCAGTGTCATCTATGTTTCTGTGCATCTGTTCCTGCTGCTTGCAAAGGCTGTGACCTGCCTGCTTTGCAATAATGACCATAAGCATCACGTGCCTGGGGAAGCTTGTCACCTTTCTTACGCCTTCGGTATGCTCGGCCTGCACTAGCAGTATGTATTCACATACTGAAAGCTTTGCCGTCTCTTTTCAGGTCCGCCGAGCGAGTCACGCAGCGGTTGGTGCCAGCGCGACACGCCGGGCGGATACTGCGTCAGAGCTAAGTGCAGACTCCTAGCTGCCGCGGGCCGTCCTTCACGTCTTTCACATCTCTTAACTTCAATCTTAATAAAAATTATGCGTACTCACCCTTGAGGTCACATACAATTTATTACATTTAATATATGAAAGGTAAAACTAGTCTCATGTTTGATTTGCTATAACCTTATAAACCAACTACTAACTTCTAATAACTTGTAACTTATAATAAACCTTAAATTCAACTATCCCTGTTACAATGTATAAGCGCATATTACTTTTTTCCAATGTAAGGAGTCTTCATTTTCGCAAGTTAGGGCGACTTATCTCGATCGCTCCCCAAAATGTAATTTACCTTTTACTAATTATTATTCAAATATATTACACCCAACAAACCCATTATACAACCAAAAATGAACCAAATTCAATTTTACGAAATGGCGATCCCTCCAATTCAAATAACTATATGTTAACCACTATTTTCACGAATCGTTATTTCCCAATCAAAAACATCCCCACAAACAAGAAAACGCGCGAACCCCAATACATATATCACAACTAAGTCCCACTAAATGCTCTAAAATACAGTCTCACCAGAAATATACGACGACACCTCCACCCCAGACGAGATCCCCAATAAAAGTAATCCAATTTTTGCCCCCTTTCCGTATTTATCCCCCCGCCATCCGCGCCCCTGTCCTATGTCCTTAGCCAATTAGAAGAAGCCCCATAGTGCCAACCGCACAAATCAAATCCCCTAAATAACGTGAATTTCTACTTTTTGCAATGGCCCCGCATAATTCTAAGTACTAAAATCTCTTCTCTAATCTTTTCAACAAGGGATTTCAATAATTACGAACGATATACCCAAGTAATTCTGTATATATCTTATTAAACCCTTTTTCCGCCAAAGCCTAATTAATTCCTAATACTACCACCCGGAGGCGTTGTAGTCTCCTTTTTTTTAACCCGCCTTAACCAATTACCCATTCAATTATAATAATTATTAACCTCTATGACATTCTAATTTCCCAAGACTTTCTCCTCACCCCTTGATTAATCCTGATAGCTTTTTTAATTACATTTTTCCTGTCCAATTTCATATGTAAACTAAATAATTCATATTTCTTTCCAAAATACCAAATTTATCTTACGGCATTTTTGCGTTTCAAATAATAGTATCTCATCAATAGAATGTATTATTTACATACAACCATATAATTATTTGTGATATTATTTAAATGTTTCCTTTTCATCATCATCATCATCATCAACCTATTCTAGTCCACTGCTGGACATAGATCTCCCCTAATGAGCGCCATAGCGCCCTGTCTTCAGCTTGCCGCATCCAGCATCTGCCCGCAGTCTTTCGCAGATCGTCATCCCACCTGTTTCCTTTTACTTAGATATTATTGATTAAACTTTGTATTAATTTTTCTCTACATAAATAATACCTAAACGACTATCCTAACCCAAATAGTTGCCATGTAACATTATATTGATAATCAAATTTCACTATAATCGATACAATTATAAATATTATTCTCACACAAGGATTAATATTTATATATATCCCAGCTCCAAGAAAAGGTATCCGTTGGTTTAAAACGCCAACGGACCCACAAATGGTACAAAACCAAAAAAACTCCCGGTGACTGGTTGAATATCGCAGCACCAAGATAAGGTATCCGTTGGTTTAAAACGCCAACGGACCCAAAACAACATCAGTTGGTTTAAAACGCCAACTGACCCACAACAACCTTTACTAGGCAAAGCCTAATAATAAAAGAAAACGAACATGAAGTTCAAAGTTCCATCTCAAAGAGAGGAGAAAAGAAGAGGAAAATATATAGTGGTAGGGTAATATGATTTAAAACAAGAAAGACAATTAATTTGTCAAAAAAATATAATTAACAACTTTTAAAGTTATGACCAAGTCAATTTATTATTAAAGTGTTATTATTTAAAGTAAAATAGTTTATTATTTGACCCACGTCAGTGAGTATATATGCAAACATCAGTTGCAATTGGAACAACTAGTGTTCAAAAAAAAATTTCAAAATTTCAAAAAAAATTAAGAACCCACGGTTCAACAATGTAGGTAGATTCTCTAATGTTTTGTAGTCGTTTATGTTTGTATTTATGTTTTGTGGCAAAAAGTAAAAAAAAAAAATTTCCAAGTTCAAAGTGACCATGAAGGCATTTTAGGGTTGATCCAACGGATCATACAAAAAATTGCAACAGGCAAAATAATTACGAAGTTAAAAAACTAATAAGTTGAAATATACATAATAAATTATTTTGGGGCAAGTCCAAAATAAATATTATTATTTATTCGCCAGTGAATAAATTTTAATATTTTGTTAAAAAAAAGCAGAACACAAAAGGGAACAGTTATCCCAAGAAAAGTATTACAACAATGATAGAGAATTAACCAATAGGTTAAAAGATATTAATATTTAATATTCAGTAAAAAAGTCCAAAAGTTGAGTTGAGTCATCAAAGAATAATTTTATTTTGTTTTAAAAAAAACAAGACTATTTTTTAAACAATTTGTAGTAATTTTACATTATACTATACTGGCAACCTTTTTGATTGTCAAAACCATATGAAGTTTGACAACTAAGTTGAATTCAAAATTTCAAACAATTTCAAAACAAACTTGATAGAAATAAAATGTTCAAATATACGAACCAAAGATGTAGTAACAATTGAAAAGTATTACATTATTTAGTAAGAATACGTAATTGACCTGTAGACCGTGTCTATCAACAGAATACATGAGTTATTTATATTATAAAAAGTTTTCGTACTAAGTGAAAAAGTTGAGAAGGTACATGAAATTAAAATTTTTACTGGTGACCCTTTTACAGGTAAAAATATCATTACGACCATTGTAGTATTGAGATATAGGTAGTGTATTATCACCGTGCAATAACAATAAGGAATGTTATTATAAAATACAAGTTTTAGTTACAAGTATGTGTAGGTATATACTTGTTTGCCACAATAGTGTATAATATTGTTTAAGTGCAAAGCAAAGTTTATTGAATATTTACAACAATAGTGATTATTAGAACAAAACAAGTGTTGTTCATAGTTAAGAAATTAGGTTGCTATTTAATTAATAAATTTATTAGTTTAGGTTAGGTTCTTGTATTGTATTATGTTTGATTAAAAATGTTTTATATGAAATATATTGATTATTTTACCTATATTAAGTTATGAAAAGTTCCATTATTACACAAGTCATTTTAAAAGGACTCGGGGGAAATGGCTAATGCATTGCTGACTTTGAACGGTTAATTTATATAAGCCGTTATGATTTTAATGACTTTAAACTATACAAGACACAACAATCCCATATGCAGAACAAGACGAGGTCTACAATTTAAGTATTTATTATCTTTGTTGTTCTTTTCAAAGATTTTATTAGTTGTATGCAGATCTTTTATTCTTTGTATTTCTTTTCAAAGAATTAAGTTTTAATTTATTTTTTTCAAATACAAAAGCTAATTTGGATACAGAAATCCGACAACAAGCAACACTGACTACAAAACAGTTGAGTAAATATTAAATTTAAAAGGTAAATGAACCCAAAGTTAAGTAAAATATAAAAGCTATGGTGCGATGAGCGAGATTGACATAAAAATTAAGTAATAAATTTAGTTCAATATAAGGTAACTACTAGTAAAATCAAGTAATCAATGTATATATGTAACCTGTCAGTGAGTAATAAACTATTTGTGTATTATACATCAAAATAGTATTAATATATCAAAATAAAGAAAAATTTCAACCAGCAATAGGTTGATATAATAACCTAATATATGTTATCAAAATGCACATAAAAGGTAAGTAAGTATACAAAATTCACTGACTGAATACTATAGTCCGTCAAATCTAAGAAGTACCGTTTGACAGTTCTGACAATTGAATGATAGGGATGGGATGAAAAAATCGATTACTATAATATCCGAACTTTGAGAGATCGATTACTATAATATCCGAATTTTAAGAAATCAATTGTTATAATTAAATAAAAGAAATGTTTAGGATATTTTTTTATTCACTACTAGTACTAGTATCGTCGTCTTCGTCATCATCGTCATTTAAATTAATGACCAGTTGATTGTCCATTACATTATCAAAGTGTACGTCTCTTTCGAAGTCGTCCATTATTATTTTCTTTGTTTTTTGTACTACTTTACTCCAATCTTCCTGTGTAACTTGGGCACATGCTTCCTTTAATAAACCTTCCATTTTCTTGACACTGAAGGGTGGTTTTGTGTTGTGTCTTGCTGCATAACCTGTAAAACAATAATGTAACTATTTGATAGCAGACGAAAACCATTGTTTAAATTATAAATGTTAGAAGTACTCGTGTTATTATTATAATATTATAAAATATTACCTTTAACTTGGGCCCAAATCAGTTCAATGGCATTATATTGGCAATGGTATGGAGGAAGTCGTATGACTTTGTGCCCGTGCTCTTCGGCCAATTGGTCAATTACATATGTCGGTTTTGGTGGTTTATGCAATTTCACTAACTGTAATAATTCAGCTTTTAATAGTGACATGTCGGCATCCACTCCTTTTCTTTGCAGCCATGCCACCAAATCTGCTTTCTTATTGGCTGACGTAGGTGCTTTATCAATTTGCACAGAGTGGTATGGGGCATTATCCATTATAATTGTGCTGTTAGGAGGGATATTCTGTAATAAATTTAAGAACCACTCTCGGAACCTTACTGCGTCCATTTCTTCATGATACTCTTTAGTGCTTTTGGATTGGAAAGCTAATAAAGAGTTTTCCACGAAGCCTGTAGACGCTGACCCAGCATGGCATATTATGAGGCGTCCACCTTTTCCTATCGGCACCTTCGAGCACGAAGCTTCAGAATCATCAGTCCATGTTTTCGGCACAGAATGGTTGGAATTTAGCCAAGTTTCGTCCAAAAATATTACATTATCCCAGTTTATAATTTGTTTAACTTCGCGCAGGAATGTTAGTCGCTGCATAATTATGTCATGTCGCTCCATAACAATTTTTCGTTTGTCAACTTTTTTGTATCTGAAGCCAATTCCTGTTATTACCGTTCTCAACGACTCTATGCTTCCCTTATACAGCCCGGCATCTTTTAAAGTTGCACATAACTTTGCCAATGTTGGAAATTCGCCTCTTGTAAAATACCCGTATATATGGTTTCTAATAGCATGACTATCGAATTCATCGATGCCTGTCACAGGTTTATTTCTTTTTCGTTTTTTCGGTGTGTGAAGTACGTTACTGTCACTCCCCGAAGGCCCATATTTTTCACTTAATATTTTGCCAACGGTGCGGCTACCAATACCGAGAGCTTCACCGACGCGATCCCGAACTTGTGTAACTGGCAGTAGAAGTCCACCATTTTGAGATTCACGCTCAAAATACTCGTGTAATTTCACCACCAATTCACGAGCCTGGCTGTTCAAAGTACGTCCTCTTTTCGACATTATTAATAAACACTTGCTTAGTTCGGAGTCCAGTATAAATATTGCCAAGGTAAACGGATAAAGAATGATCAGTCCAGAAAAGTAATAGCCAAGTCACAAATTGTAAAACACAAACGAGAAAGCAAGTACGCGCACAGTCAGCTTCCAAGATGGCGAGAGACTGCTGACGCCGAACCGACCGAGCGGACCGCGTGCGCTTGTAGTTGGCAGTGTTGCCAGAAAAAAAAAATTGTAGAGACTTGGACACCTGCGATTTTGCCTATTGACCTAAAAATAATTAAATTAATTTATTTTAGGGTATCTGTGTATTCAGTGCATTATGCGGTCGCGCAGTAACGTCGTTAATTTATAACATCAGGCAACAACATTTTTGTGAATGGGTTCTACATACCTTATTTTTATTAGTTTTAGACGTAGAAATAAGACTTAGAAGAAAAAATTGTAATTGTAAAATCAATGGATGTGCTTGTTAAAAATTTGTTTATTTCTCTGTAATATGCAAACCCATACTATCATACACAAAAATAAATGTAAAAAACACTATCCCTGACTCCATTTACTATTTCGACAGCGTTAGCGCGAGAAACCCCGACTTATTTGGGCGCGAAAATCAAAAATCGACAAATCGCTTTCGACAACTTTTTAAAGAAGCAAATATATTTGATTTATAAATACGTATTTTTGGTGAATGGGTTTTATCTCATATTTTACGATTACATAACTATTTAGTTATGTAATCGTAATATGTGAGATAAATCCCATTCACATGAAAAAATATTTGTTTGGTTGTCAAGTGTAATTTGTAAATAATACATTCGATTTTTCGTATATGTAAACGATTTTTTTGCATACAAGTGTATCCGAAGAGTCGCAACACTACGTGCAGTGACCTAACTACGTAACTTTGTAATGAGGTCAAGAATATAACTATTAGAAATTATTTACTGTGTAAATATGTGTTATTTTGCTTTGTTTGAAAGTTTTCAATTACATTTAGATATTAAGAATTGTACAGTACAGATACAATAATGAAATCTTTCTAAATTCATGGTTTTATGAAAAAGGTTATCGAAACTGAATAATGTACGTATGAACAAAGTTGTTTCGGTTTGAAAAATATGAAACGTCAAACGGTACCTCTTAGATTTGATGGACTGTAGGTGTGCGACAGACACCTATACAAAAATGGAATAAAAAAGTAAGTAGATATGGTTGAGATCAACAAGTCCAAGAAAACAAAAGCAAATAGATCCTTACTTTACCAGTGGGTATAATAGTATACTAAACAGTTAAAATGACCATAAGAGGTATTAAACCAGTCTAGATGTTAATGCAAAATATTCGTAAAAGTAATGTTATTTAGCCTTGTTATTATATTTAACACAGGTGATTCGATTAAATAGATGAGTAATATCACTAATATAATGGAAATAAGTTTGCATTATTCAGTTAAATATAAAAAAAATGAAACCAATAATTATTTTCAAATACCGTCATTTACGTAAAAATGAAAAATAACAATAAAATTGGTGAAAAATATCACCACACTGGTAAAGTAAAGAGAAAAATAAGAAGAAATAAAGTACTTACGGACCAAACACACAATACCTACGGCAGAATAATACCTTTGAAGGCGCCAATGTAACGGTTTAAGTTTTTTAGGGGTTTATGATGAAGTTGCATGAAGTTTAAAGGTGTGACTTATGCACTGTAAAAATTAATAAAGTAATTGATGTTAACTGAGAGTAACTACTGGCTAGGGCGAGCAGAGATAAATAAAAGGGTCGATTACAATATATTGGATTATAATCGGTGTAAGACATCGTTACATACATTTATATATTAGGTATTGGTAAATGAACCTCAGGGGATGGATTCGTAATAAATATTCTGCCGTGGCGTTGTTCGGTCCGTTGTGCAAAGATGGTAGTATGCACTTAGCTAGTGGACACGTGGCTTGTGGTGTTGCCGGCGTGCCAGGGTCTCCGCTGGTGTGCCTCGCTACCGCTATGATGGTGCGAAGCCCGGTGCGAAGACCCTGGAAATAGAAAAAGTGCGGGTCAGTTTGTCACTAGGTAATTACGTCCAAGTGACCCGCTAAAATAGCAGGTGAAGAGAATCTCCCAGCGGCAATGCAGCATAGCTAGAAGCTATAACAAAAAGAATATAATAGGCAGCACAAGCTGGTGCCGCGACCTCTGACCGTAGGGGTCATCGGCCTCGTGGCACTATTTAGGTAGGCTGAAATAGCACACAGAAAAATAAAATATATTAAGCCATGCATTTTAGCAGGCAATAAGCTGCACCGCTGGAAAGTCTTCACCTGTAGAAGAAGTAGGAAATGTTGATCTCAAAACTTACCCGGAGCCGACATCAGTTGGCCACGGGGTCAAAGTGACCTTCCTCGGCGAAGGTTGACAAGGAAAGGAACGATTTAAGAGCCGTCAGTTGATAACTGGGCTAGTGTTGTCCAATCTCGCTCGCACAACCATAGATAATTAGTAATAGTATCGAAACATACTAAATTCTCGATTATTTTATGGATATAATTCTTATTGATTTATAAAAAATCCACAACGTTACAATATATATATATATATATATATATGCCGCGGTAGCCTAGTGGTATGGGTAATGGACTGCTGAAATGAGGTCTCGGGTTCGATCCCAGGTTTTACCATGGCACACACCAATGACTTTTCGATGCTTTTCGAAGTTATGTGTGTATTTATCGCAGGCTTATAAGTGTCCGGTTAATGGCAATAGGCTCGCCACCTATTACATTAGGACCTAAACATAAACTGGCGAAATGTGGGTGCTAGCACCTCTGCCTACCCGTTCGGGGATATAGGCGTGAGTTTATGTTATGTTTATGTTATGTTATGTTTATATATATATATATATATATATACATTTATAAATTTATATTTTCAACTAAAATTTACCATATTAAACACTATTTTTAATTATTTTTCCATAATTATGTCTATCTTCTGGCGTCCGATTATTTCATATAATTTACCGCCACCTATGTTGGAGTTTCTCAACTAATTCAATCCTCTTCCCGTTCAATCGAATAATGAATTTCGCATCGCCGGCTACTAGATGACTCTCTAATACAAGATCATAATGTTACATTATTTATTTTATATATATATATATTAATTATATATATATATATATTAATTATATATATATATATATATATTAATATATATATATATATATATTTTATATATATTCATAACATAATCCAAACTTCTAATTTGAATTCCAGATAAATGTATTTCCAGTTAGGAACTAAAGATGCACTTTTTACCACGAACACTATCTCCTCGCAGTAATCTTAGTGTCCGGTAAGGTAGGTAAAAGCTTCAGCTCGAGACGTAACCATCATCATTCCACCAAAAATAATATCAGATTCGTTCTTTTGTGATATGCTCACCCGTTGCCGACCAATAGCTGTCATATTAGGCGCTACCGTTGAAAATACTTCAACGTCAGTATTGTAGTTGAAACTGACTGTAAATTGTTCTTTTTCACCCAGTAATTCGAAAACATATTCTTCTAATCCCAATAAAGTTATTTTGTGCTTACCGTCTATTCAGGAACGGGGGTTTCGAAGTGAATACGTTTAGTCCTTTCCTTTTAAAATGTTTAATTTACGAATAATGAAATTTACAAGAGCAGTGATATACGGTTGGGTCCGAAAGTATCTTATCGAATATAATTCAAAATGCTAATGTCAAATCAGTCATATTTTGGTTGCGTTGAACCTAATTCTCGATCCCGCTAGATGGCGCTAGTAGGCCGTAACATCGCCACCGCCCTTGGAAGAATCATCTTCCAACACCGGTTGAACTGCCATCTCCACGTTTTCGGACTGCAGCGGCAAAGGACATATTTTAGAGAATGCCCTCTTCATAGTTGTAGTCTCAGTACGAATATCGGCAACACGGGAAACTCCGTCGTCGCCTGGGTACACCTTGACTACTCGTCATAGTCGCCATTTGAGGGGCGGCAGGTTATCTTCTTTGATTAGAACTAAGCTGTCTAAATCAATGTCGACTTTATGTGACTTCCACTTGGTTCTCTGCTGGAGTTCCGACACGTACTCTCTGGACCATCGCCTCCAAAAGTGCTGGCGCAACTGCTCGACTCGGTGATAGCGTGTGAGTCGTGAGGTCTTCACATCTGTGACGTCTTCACCTGGTGGAGCAGTCAACGGTCGGCCGATAAGGAAGTGACCGGGAGTCAGAGGAGTGAAATCGTTAGGATCAGAGGATAAGGGTGACAACGGACGGGAGTTGAGAACGGCTTCAATTTGTGTTAAAACCGTACTGAGTTCCTCGTATGTTAATTTAGCATTGCTACAATACGACGTAAATGATGTTTTGTCGACTTTATCCCACTTTCCCACAATCCGCCAAAATGGGGTGAGTACGGGGGAATAAAATGGAATTTAATGCCATCGTTAGCGGCTAACTCGCTTATTTTAACAGAAAATTTTGAAAGGAATGATGATAATTCCCTTGATGCACCTACAAAATTTTTCCCGTTATCGGAATAAATTGCCTTCGGTTTACCCCTACGGCTAATAAAACGCTTAAGTGCTAAAATATAATCGTCAGTGGACAAACTGGTAACAAGCTCTAGGTGTATTGCTCGAGTAAGAAAACATATAAACAGACAAATGTAACATTTTGATGTGTGAGCGCCTCTGCCCTTTCGATTAATCATTGATATGGGTCCAGCATAGTCCACGCCCGCTCGAACAAACGGATATCCAGCATCCAATCGCTCTGACGGCAAGTTACCCATAATAGGTGTCAAGGTTTTACCTTTAAACCTAGTGCACGTAACACACTCACGCACGATTTTTCGGACTAGGTTCCTAGCTCCTAATATCCATCAATTTTCGCGCAAGCTAGATAATAAAAGCTGTGGACCCGCATGAAGTAGTTTTTTATGCTCATGTCTAACCAACAGAACGGATAAATAATGTTTACTACACAATAACAGAGGATGTTTCTTATTATAGTCAAAATTAGTTGAATTACGCAGTCTACCACCGATACGAATTAAATTATTACTGTCTAGAAACACATTTAAACTAGAAATACGATTAATTTCCCTACTATTAGTTTTAATTGGTGCATTGTTTAATAAACAATCGTATAATTCGGGAAAAGATTGTTTTTGCGCGCCTCGAACGAGTAAACACTGCGATGCGTTTAGCTCGCCCACCGATAAGAAACCGGTTTCTTGTAAAGACGCGCCACCACAACTATAGCTACTATCTTTACGTGTATTTTTTATGAATCGCAGAGCGTAAGCCCATACACGTTTCAGTTTATTGAATGACGAATATTTCATAAATTTAAAAAAATCATTTGTACGTATGCATGTAAGAGTAGATGAATGTGATTTTAACTCTGGCAAATTATTTATATCGATTATTTTAGTTTTAAATTTATTGTTAGGTAAAATTAAATTATTATTTTGTAAATAAGACGGACCTGACCACCAAAGATCACAGCTGATTAGAGAATCCAGGTTAGCTGGGTTTTCCTTGCTAGGAACATGTAACCAGGTTGTATCGCCTGTAAGTTCGTTAATCTCCGTGATACGATTTTGTACGAAGGGTTTTAATAGATGTGGAGACATGCCTACCCAACCAATCACTATAGTCGAGTCGGCCCAGAAGTAAACTTCAGTGAAGGACAATTGTAATGAACCGATTATTTTCTTATAAAGCCTAGCGCCCACGAGTGCACCACAAAGTTCTAGCCTAGGTATACTAATTGTTTTTATAGGTGCCACTTTGCTTTTAGCACACAATAGTTTTACAATTACCTCGGAGTTATCATTATATGATCGCACATATGCACATGCTCCGTAAGTCGGTAAATACGTGAAGTTCTTTATGTTGTATATAATCGCTCATCACATGACGCGGAAGTTTTAATTCATATAAATGACTTAATGAGTGGATAAAATTATTCCATGTTGTAGCAATGTCGGTTGACACGGGATCGTCCCAGTCAAGTTTCTCAAGCCACAACTTTTGCAATAATATTGTACCCCCCCCCCCTCTCTTTTTCTTATCTCTTTTTTTATTCCTATACGCCCCTTGTCTTTCCTTTGCACCCACTCCTACTACTCCTACTCCTACCATTCCTACTTACTCACTCCTGTTTCTTTTCAAATTTCCTGTCCCAACAACTACCTATACCTACAACTCATTCGCTCCTCTCTTACAACTATCCTAATTCGTATTCCCCTAGTTGTTGTCATGTATGATTCATTCAAATAACTCACCAACTTACTTAAACTCACTGAATAATTGTACATATTTCTAATAAACTTGGCCTGTGATCAATCTAGTGGTTAAAGGGAATCCTTATCATGATACCTAGTATCCCTAGTTCTATAAAGGTGAAGAGTGCTGACTCCTATCTTAAACCTATGATAACCTAATTCCAACCATATGTAATCGCAAATTCCAATTAATTTACTCTTTCACATTAAACTTTAAACCTATTTTGTTCGAAATGTCATTATTTAAATTCATCAATAAACTTTCCTTACAACCTACAGTCCATCAAATCTAAGAGGTACCGTTTGACGTTTCATATTTTTCAAACCGAAACAACTTTGTTCATACGTACATTATTCAGTTTCGATAACCTTTTTCATAAAACCATGAATTTAGAAAGATTTCATTATTGTATCTGTACTGTACAATTCTTAATATCTAAATGTAATTGAAAACTTTCAAACAAAGCAAAATAACACATATTTACACAGTAAATAATTTCTAATAGTTATATTCTTGACCTCATTACAAAGTTACGTAGTTAGGTCACTGCACGTAGTGTTGCGACTCTTCGGATACACTTGTATGCAAAAAAATCGTTTACATATACGAAAAATCGAATGTATTATTTACAAATTACACTTGACAACCAAACAAATATTTTTTCATGTGAATGGGATTTATCTCACATATTACGATTACATAACTAAATAGTTATGTAATCGTAAAATATGAGATAAAACCCATTCACCAAAAATACGTATTTATAAATCAAATATATTTGCTTCTTTAAAAAGTTGTCGAAAGCGATTTGTCGATTTTTGATTTTCGCGCCCAAATAAGTCGGGGTTTCTCGCGCTAACGCTGTCGAAATAGTAAATGGAGTCAGGGATAGTGTTTTTTACATTTATTTTTGTGTATGATAGTATGGGTTTGCATATTACAGAGAAATAAACAAATTTTTAACAAGCACATCCATTGATTTTACAATTACAATTTTTTCTTCTAAGTCTTATTTCTACGTCTAAAACTAATAAAAATAAGGTATGTAGAACCCATTCACAAAAATGTTGTTGCCTGATGTTATAAATTAACGACGTTACTGCGCGACCGCATAATGCACTGAATACACAGATACCCTAAAATAAATTAATTTAATTATTTTTAGGTCAATAGGCAAAATCGCAGGTGTCCAAGTCTCTACAATTTTTTTTTTCTGGCAACACTGCCAACTACAAGCGCACGCGGTCCGCTCGGTCGGTTCGGCGTCAGCAGTCTCTCGCCATCTTGGAAGCTGACTGTGCGCGTACTTGCTTTCTCGTTTGTGTTTTACAATTTGTGACTTGGCTATTACTTTTCTGGACTGATCATTCTTTATCCGTTTACCTTGGCAATATTTATACTGGACTCCGAACTAAGCAAGTGTTTATTAATAATGTCGAAAAGAGGACGTACTTTGAACAGCCAGGCTCGTGAATTGGTGGTGAAATTACACGAGTATTTTGAGCGTGAATCTCAAAATGGTGGACTTCTACTGCCAGTTACACAAGTTCGGGATCGCGTCGGTGAAGCTCTCGGTATTGGTAGCCGCACCGTTGGCAAAATATTAAGTGAAAAATATGGGCCTTCGGGGAGTGACAGTAACGTACTTCACACACCGAAAAAACGAAAAAGAAATAAACCTGTGACAGGCATCGATGAATTCGATAGTCATGCTATTAGAAACCATATATACGGGTATTTTACAAGAGGCGAATTTCCAACATTGGCAAAGTTATGTGCAACTTTAAAAGATGCCGGGCTGTATAAGGGAAGCATAGAGTCGTTGAGAACGGTAATAACAGGAATTGGCTTCAGATACAAAAAAGTTGACAAACGAAAAATTGTTATGGAGCGACATGACATAATTATGCAGCGACTAACATTCCTGCGCGAAGTTAAACAAATTATAAACTGGGATAATGTAATATTTTTGGACGAAACTTGGCTAAATTCCAACCATTCTGTGCCGAAAACATGGACTGATGATTCTGAAGCTTCGTGCTCGAAGGTGCCGATAGGAAAAGGTGGACGCCTCATAATATGCCATGCTGGGTCAGCGTCTACAGGCTTCGTGGAAAACTCTTTATTAGCTTTCCAATCCAAAAGCACTAAAGAGTATCATGAAGAAATGGACGCAGTAAGGTTCCGAGAGTGGTTCTTAAATTTATTACAGAATATCCCTCCTAACAGCACAATTATAATGGATAATGCCCCATACCACTCTGTGCAAATTGATAAAGCACCTACGTCAGCCAATAAGAAAGCAGATTTGGTGGCATGGCTGCAAAGAAAAGGAGTGGATGCCGACATGTCACTATTAAAAGCTGAATTATTACAGTTAGTGAAATTGCATAAACCACCAAAACCGACATATGTAATTGACCAATTGGCCGAAGAGCACGGGCACAAAGTCATACGACTTCCTCCGTACCATTGCCAATATAATGCCATTGAACTGATTTGGGCCCAAGTTAAAGGTAATATTTTATAATATTATAATAATAACACGAGTACTTCTAACATTTATAATTTAAACAATGGTTTTCGTCTGCTATCAAATAGTTACATTATTGTTTTACAGGTTATGCAGCAAGACACAACACAAAACCACCCTTCAGTGTCAAGAAAATGGAAGGTTTATTAAAGGAAGCATGTGCCCAAGTTACACAGGAAGATTGGAGTAAAGTAGTACAAAAAACAAAGAAAATAATAATGGACGACTTCGAAAGAGACGTACACTTTGATAATGTAATGGACAATCAACTGGTCATTAATTTAAATGACGATGATGACGAAGACGACGATACTAGTACTAGTAGTGAATAAAAAAATATCCTAAACATTTCTTTTATTTAATTATAACAATTGATTTCTTAAAATTCGGATATTATAGTAATCGATCTCTCAAAGTTCGGATATTATAGTAATCGATTTTTTCATCCCATCCCTATCATTCAATTGTCAGAACTGTCAAACGGTACTTCTTAGATTTGACGGACTATACCTTCCAACCTAACCAATTACGTACCTATTTCATTTCTATCCAATCTACACAAACTTCTAATGATACTATATTAAACCATGAAATAACCAAATAAGCCTTCCTAAACCCTCTAGTCGTTTATAGATCTAAAACTTACATTACGTGAACGATCATAAGTAAGTACTATATATACTTGAATGAGACTTTTGTTAATGATTTAAGGAAGTCCTTAAATCATTAACAAAAGTCTCATTCAAGTATCCCAAAATTAGATCCTTACTCCTTCCATATTTACTAACAATCCTTCAAACCTAATGATACCCTACACAAATTCCTTCCGGATTAACCTAATCTCCTTAGTGACTTTGACGGGAGCGGATGGAAACAACCTATACTAATTCATTCGACCCAACCTAACATGCAACAAACGAAGTCCTTCCTCCATATTCTCCGTAGTATCCCCTTGTGGCTTTTATGAGAGCGGATGAAAATAACCTATACTAGAAAATATCTATTAGGAACAGAAGCATTCCGGTCATTTACCTCGTTTATCCAGGTACCTATAACTATCTGCAACTACGTAGATATCTGCCGTTCACCGCTTCAATCATTCACTACTTCTTTCATAACAATTTTATTATAATAATATCAATTGGATTAGAACCTACTAATTCTTCCTTTCACAATGCTTACTACTTCAACTAGTACTTCGAACGACAAAAATATACATAGGTTATATTTAGATGTTTTTTATAACTTCACGTAGACGACTACTTTATTGACGCCTACTTTCCCACGCTAAGGTATTTACTTATTCCGAAGTTTTATATCTGAGGTGCTGGCCCCTTACTCGCCATGCACAGTAGGACCCTTCCACTTGTATTGTATATACAACAGTCCTTCCTATGTCTAATTAGGTATTAGAAGATTTTCATACATCTTCCCCCTATTATACCGAGACATCCGGTAAATATAACTCCCCACACTCTATTCAGAATGCATATGAACCCAATAAAAGAACATAGATCTTGCCGCCATAATACTTGGATAATATTCCGTAGTAGCTTATAGCGCCACGCTTAAACCACTTTAAACATTGTTCACGAATAACATGTATTTTGGTGTGATACTTCACTTGTTTTTGAAATGTAAAACGATAAATTGAGTCAGTACTCAGCTTGGATATTAACACAAACTATTTTATTATGAAACTAACAAAGGAGTATTCTTTTCCTACTGCTAGCTATTATAGCAAACTACAGCGCCCCTCGCTCAAGCCGCTTTAAATACTATTCACGAATAACATGGATTTTGGTGTGATACTTCACTTGTTTTTAGAATGTTAAACGATAAATTGAATCTGTACACAGCTCGGACATTAACATATATTGTGTAATCTTATAAAAGGTGCTAGTAACCAATTCACTTCAGAATAATGTGGTTTCAAAGGTTTATTGTAAAGTATAATACACTCTCAGATCACATAAACGAATTGGTATAACTGACCCATGATATAGGGTTTTAGTATACAGGAATTAAACTCCCGGGGTTCTAGATTCGAGCAGTATCCACTTGGATAAGGTTCCCAACTACCGTGAGATGGCTCTTTGAACCCTGATTCGAACACATGCAAAGAGAGATAATCACTGAATTCAAATATAAAAATCACTCTTGGTCAATCAGTTATTAGCAGATATCGTAGGCGTTATTACCCAAGTTTTTGTGTAATTAATATTTAGTCTTGGGTGTGGTTACTTTTGATTATTTATAACCCGGCTTTGTACACAATCAACACTTCTTAAAAGAATCACTAAAATTTCACTGTAGGTCTCACTTCCACCATTTTTACACACTGTATCACCACTCTTACGTGAACTACAGCAGCAGTAGCCCACCTATATACCATCGAATATTTCATATGGCTCTTTTGAACCGACTTAAACCGCACGATAAATCGATATAGAACATAATATTATTAATAGTAGTTTACCTACATGCCATCGAATGGTCCCTATGGCTCCTTTTTGAACCGACTAAAACCGCACAATCAATCGATATAGAATATGATATTAATAATAGTAGTTTACCTACATACCATCGAAAAGTCCCTATGGCTCCTTTTTGAACCGACTAAAACCGCACGATCAATCGATATAGAACATGATATTAATAAATTTTACCAAGCAGACTTTGAAATAGACTAGGTTTCCTACGTTCGTTGTGATGCCTAAGAATTTCACTAAACAAATGTGTGTACCTACCTATCTACCTACAGAATCTAATCCCTGTATTTACCTTTCAAAACCCATTGTATTTTGCTTAATCGTGTGGTGAGTTGTGTTTTCCTTCTAGCTAACTTTGGGGGCAAGTTCGTGAAACTTGACTTTGTGTAATCCCTACCACGGTGTGCTTGTCTCAGTCCACGAGCCGAGGCTCAGGGATGTGAACTGAAACCCTAACGAGATAATAGTTAGTGTATATATAAATACATACATAAGACTGAACTGTGAGCTCCGTAAGTTCTGATCCTGGCCCGAATTGGACGGTTCCACTTCGACGGTACCTACCTATCACAGAACGAACAGTCACCCACATCCAGGAAGCTTATCCGATCCTGTTTCCAGGGAAAATCAGATTGCCGTTGGCTTCAAAAGTTATCGGCTACTAGCGAAATATAGAGGAATATGGAGTCGTTATCACCGTTAGGTATCCCTCCACAACCAAAGCACATCGCCTTGGGTTTCCTACGGGAATACTAGCTAAGTACGCCGCAGCCCTAATTCCTACTTCTAACATAATAAAAATGATAAAACGACAGCATTTGCTTTACGTGTGCACCGCCAGACTCAACGGTACAAGACTGAGACCAATTCACAAGTGTATGCGTGTATTAATCCAGCCCAATGTAAGGAGTCTTCATTCACGTAAAGGTCCTAACCTATGTCGATCGCGCCTCGCAATGTAATTTACCTTTTGCTTATTATTATTCAAATATACTACACCCAACAACCCCTTTCTAAACAACCAAAAATGAACCAAATTCAATTTCACAAAATGGCGATCCCTCCAATCCAAATAACTATACATTAACCACTACCTCCGCGAATTATTACTTCCCAAATCAAAACATCCCCTTAAAACAAGAAAACGCGCGAACCCCAACACATATATCACGACTAAGTCCCACTAAATGCTCAAAAAAAACAGTCTCACCAGAAATATACGACGTCACCTCCACCCCTGACGAGATCCCCCAAAAAAGTGAAAGTGTTATTGGCGCCTTTCGTATTTATCCCCCCGCCATCCGCGCTCCACCCGTGTCTCTATCTAATCAAAAGCCTCCCCGTAATGCCAACCGCACAATTCAAACCCCCCCAAATAACACAATTTTCTACCTTTTGCAATGCCCATGCATACTTTTAAGCATTGAAACCTCTTCACTAAAACTTTCAACAATGAATTTCAACAATTACGAATGACATTCCCAAGTAATTCCTCGTATATCTTATTAAAACTTTTGTCCGCCAAAGCCTAATTAGTTCCTAAATCACCCACCCGGAGGCGTTGCAGTCTCCCTTCTTTTCAAAATACAAAATCTACCTTCCGACATTTTCGCGTTTCAAATAATACTATCTCATCATTAGAATGTATTATTTACATACATTCCATATAACTATTTGTGATATTATTTAAGTGCTTGCTTTTACTTAGATATTATTGATTAATCTTCGTATTGAATTTTCTCTAAATAAACAATACTTAAACAGTTGTCTTAAACCAAATAATTGCCATGCGGCATTATACAGATAATCAAATTTTTACCATAATCGATTCATTTATAAATATTATTTTTCCCACAACGATTAATATATATATATATAAATACATTTTCATATACATTTACGTATATTCACAACTATAATTTACCATTTTATACACTATTTTTAATTAGTTTCTTGTAATTACTTTTTTTTTTTTTCTTTTTCGACTGATAATTTTTTCATATAGTTTACTGCCACCTATGTCAGAACTGCCCAACTAATTCAATCCTTTTTCCGTTCAATCGAATTAAGACTTTCGCATCTTCGGCCACTAGATGACTCTTTATTATAAATTGTATCCTTATATAATTTATTTATTTTTTTATTACTCCGGTTGCCCTTACATGTCTAATTCTGTCCTCTTTCCGTTCAAACGAATTATGAATTTCACATCACCGGTCACTAGATGACTCTCTAATATAAATCGTTTCGTTATATAATTTTTTTTATTTTTTTATTACTTCGGTAGCTCGTTACAATATTTTTGAAATAATTACTGTCGGAGAAAGCAAACCTAACGGATCATAAATTTGTGAAATAGTGGATAACATTACTCGTTTTGTTAAACTCGAAACGTTTGAATAATTATTTACCTTTGTAGTGTAATACAGTTCATCGCTGTCGTTATACCAACCTATACCGAGAGTTTTGTTTTGTGTGTGTTCACCAACAAACATATGAGCGGAGTCGGTACGCGTGACGTCTGAATTAAACTTCCCCTTACGAAGTGGGAAACAACCAGATTGCAAAATACCAGAAATTTTCTCACAAATAATTAATAACTGATCGTAGTCATCACAACCGAGGATCAGATCGTCGACAAATAAATCCTCTTTTATCATACGAAAAATAAAGTCATCATTACACTCTAGTGCCAACTGCCGTATGCAACGCATGCTTAAGTAGGGCGCTGATGTGGTCCCGTATGTTACCGTATTAAGTTGGTAAACCTTTAGTGGATCTATTGGTTTCTCTCGCCATAATATGAGTTGTAACGCTCTTTGATCAGGTTGTATTAAAACTTGCCGAAACATTTTCTCAACGTCGGCGCATGCTACGTATCTATATTGCCGAAAACGTAAAAGTATAGAAAAGATGTCATTTTGTAGTGCTGGACCGGGCAACTGAATGTCATTTAACGATTTATTTGAAGTTGTCACAGCACTAGCATTAAAGACCACACGCAACTTTGTTGTCGTACTACTCTCTCTCAACACACCGTCATGTGGTAGGAAGTAGTTCGGCTTGTCGATTTTATGAATACATGACATATGTCCTAATGCTTCGTATTCCCTCATAAAATCACAATACATATGTTTATATTCGGGAGAACGTTCAAGTTTCCGCTCTAAAGATAGAAATCTATTTTTCGCACTATTATACGAATCTCCTAACGTTTTAGGCGACTCTTTTAATGGGATACAAACAGAGAACCGGCCATTAGCATCGCGTTTTGTCGTATTAGTAAATAACTCTTCACATAAGCGTTCGTCACTCGTGAGAACATTACATGATGGCTGCAAGTTTTCTATTTCCCAAAAACGTTTAAGTTGCTCGTCTATGGATTGATTAAAATTACAATGAATATTATAGGAATTGCTATTGTTTATAATTTCCTTCGCGTATAATGGGCCTGACAATAACCAGCCAAACTTCGAGTTCTGAAGGTATGGTTGTGACGGTCCAACCATCGAGATTGCATTGGCGGTCTGAGGATGGGGGCTTGCTGTTCAGAACGGCTTCAGACGTTGCAGATTAACATTAAAATACCCTTCTCACTGCTCATACATTGTTGGCCGAAAAGCAAAATAAAAATTATAAGGACAATTCAAGACTTAATGATTTCTTTTATTAACTTTTAATATAATTTTGGTATAATCTCATGTTAATTTGGTTACAAGACAATTTAAAGAGTAGGAATAGTTGAAGTGAATTTAATTGTTTAGGCTGATAGCTTCCGTTATTAATTTCAAATAGTCGATAGTTAGTAGTGGCTTTGAAACATATTGTTTTATGGCAACTCAGAAGAGATGACGTGTAGTGGCGTGATTATAGGAACGGGGGGTAGTAAGAGGTAATAAAAGGAGCGTACCGGAGAATATCGGGAGGAGTCTTCAAGAATTCGTCGCGAACTTAAGTTGCTGAAAAGTTCATCCGAATTTTAGAAAGCCTTGTAGCCTGCGTGGTGAGTTATCTTAGTTTCTGTTCTTCTAATTCTTAAAATGTTGACTGTATTTAGGTTTCATAAATTGTATTCATGATAATTTACTTTTGTGGGTTGGAGGTAGAAAAATAAAATAGAATATAAATTTTCCTTTGAAACCTAAGATTTATATATCTGGTGTGGTCATGGTATGTGAACTGGGATGACTTTGGCCAAGTCAAGTCAGGGATCAGACTGTGTCTATGCTATGATAGCGTTCTCTGTCGATTCATGCTGGGTTTAGAGTACTCGAGGCTCTCTATCTGGGATGAGGTGACTGGGTTCATGCAGTATGTACTAAGCTATAAATCTAGTTTAGAATCCTAAATTTTAGGGCAAACCTTGTAGAGATTATTCCATTTGCTTGCCACTGGGTTGAATGTAGGTGGGTTAAGGGTAATTTCGTAGCTAGATTAGGGCGTGTCTCCCGATATATGTGGTGTGTGGTTTGGTGTGAAGGTGGTAGCAGTAATTGTGAGTATAAGAGACGCTCCAGCAGCGGGTTGGTGAGAAGTGAACAACTTATTAACTTGAACTGTATCTATGTTGTGGCTTTCTTCTTTTGCGTCTGATCACATGTCCCTATGGAATGTTGACAGACATTATTTGTACTATGATTTACAAATTTATTGTATGTCCTGTGCGTTCTTTCAATAATCATTAAAATCTAGGTCACATGAATAGATTACAAAACTTTTATTGCCATTAACCTATATGTAAGCAAATTGCTACTAACATTTTCTTTTAATGCTACCTTATCTAAATCTAGATGGCTAGTTCCTATAAGCCTGGGATGTCTATTGTAGATTCTTAGCCTGTATCTGTAATGGCATTTAATATTCAAAGTGTGATTAATGGGTCATATGACTTGTTAAACTAACTTATAAAATATTATTTTATACACTCATCATTACACTCATCCTGCACACTACCTAATAAACTTGTGTACACGAAATATGTAGTTCTAGGCACGCTTAAGAGCCTCCCAAGTTCTAAAGTTTGCTTGGAATGAGGTAAAGGTTTGAGAAATTGAGCTATCTTAATTTTTTACGATGGTTCTACTGAAATTCAACAGTCTGTCTGGGATGAGTCCAGAGGATGGCTGTATTCGACCGTTGTTTTATAATAGGGAACCCCAATTGGGCAGACCCCGTTCAGCGTTGGATATCGCATTCTATGTGCTAGACAGACTAAATGTTTATTCTAGTGGATGGAATGTAGCGTCCCTTTACCTGCCTAGTCTGCCGAGACAACAGTACTGTACGCAACAATAGCTAGTAATGGATTGTCGATGTGTGTTGTGAAACCTTGCTTAATCAAGTAAGGTAACATAATCATACCCTGACTCAGTTCATTGCTGATATTGGTTCGGTCTGAGGGGAGGTTTAGTGACGAACTGATGCCCCTTAGCTAGCTCAACCCTACTGAGCTTATCTTGTAGTATCATACGGTTTCTCAACTGGTGATAGGACAAGATCAGACAGTCCACTTTGTGTTGTATTGTGTATACATACAGCCATCTGCTGGACTATTATTCCTATCAAATACAGACCTCACTTTCATTGTAAAGATGAGAAGCTCAAAGGTACGGTAATTACTTGAGTAAATGATTGTTATGTCTTACAAAGCAGTTTCATTTAACTCTTGACAATTCCTTTGTCTTTATCCAGTCCTTGTGAGTGCCTGGTTTAATTCAGACATTTAAAACAAATTATTTACAGGATCGATGTCCAATTCGATCTATGTATCCTGTTTGACGGATGTGAGCTCGTTTCATTGTAAGTGATATGTCATGCTGGGCTAAGCCCTCGCAATACATGCTATTATACTTACCTACCTACTTATTATTATGTCTTTATCGGTGTGGGGAAAATACTTGTGTCTTGAAAGCGTTTGGTCGCGGTATCGCTTGACCCTGAAACGTGGACAGTTGCCACAAGCTCGCATTGTGTCTTGAAAGCGTTTGGTCGCGGTATCGCTTGACCCTGAAACGTGGACAGTTGCCACAAGCTCGCATTGTGTCTTGAAAGCGTTTGGTCGCAGTATCGCTTGACCCTGAAACGTGGACAGTTGCCACAAGCTCGCATTGTGTCTTGAAAGCGTTTGGTCGCGGTATCGCTTGACCCTGAAACGTGGACAGTTGCCACAAGCTCGCATTGTGTCTTGAAAGCGTTTGGTCGCGGTATCGCTTGACCCTGAAACGTGGACAGTTGCCACAAGCTCGCATTGTGTCTTGAAAGCGTTTGGTCGCAGTATCGCTTGACCCTGAAACGTGGACAGTTGCCACAAGCTCGCATTGTGTCTTGAAAGCGTTTGGTCGCGGTATCGCTTGACCCTGAAACGTGGACAGTTGCCACAAGCTCGCATTGTGTCTTGAAAGCGTTTGGTCGCGGTATCACTTGACCCTGAAACGTGGACAGTTGCCACAAGCTCGCGAAACCTTACCATATATATTACCATGTCTGTTTACAGCTGGTACCCATATCAGCGCTAGTAACTCATTGGCCGTGTTCTAGATGAACTGCCCAAGGGGTTACCCAATTACTGCCTGTGTATGAATACACTACAGCAATGATTCGAGCTATACATTCGTTAGACTGGATATATTTGCATCTAACCTATGGGCACTCATTCCCAATTCGGTACTATTTTTATTTTGTAAAGCACCAAGGTTGTGCATAACTTAAAAGTAGTATGCCTTCAGCCTGGAGAGGATTGGTTGCTCGTTGGGGGCCTGGGGTTTTGGAGGAGGCGGCCTCCCCGGTTCCAGCAATGGAACCGGTCATAGGATTCCTTATTACCTATAAAAATACCCCATCCTAGCAGTCTACACATATCAACAGACGCTTCATTTCATTTTTCCGGCTACTCTGAGATAATCTACTATGTAGGTTATCTCAAGGTAACTAATTATTAACCACATATGTATTTAATCACACATTTTATTTATTTGATTACCAATATTTACTATCTCTGTTTAAATAACTCAAATTGTATATAAGAAAACTATATACATTTCCTTTGCAGGGTCCAGTTATGGTAAGACAACTCCATATTGTGTGTGTTATATCTTTACTTTACCTAAACTAAATGCTTATATATCATACTGTGAAATTGAACTAGCTTGCATTTAAAGGTACACAAAACTTAAAATGTCTATATCTAGGATCACTTAGGAATGAACTTAGTATTCAGAATTTTATAAATATCACTAATTATCACTATAGAGACTAGGTAGCTTCTAAAATCAAAATCTTAAATCATATTAGGTTCAGGGATTCAATGTAGTTGTATAGGAACATTATCTAACTTTATTACTAGATAGAATAATAGTTATAGGAATTAGATTGAAATCAGTGTTCTCAATACCATGTACTCTTGTCTTGTCTCAATGTACCAAATAAAGGACTATGAGTTACTACAATGCTTAAACACAACGTATAAAGGGTTCCATACTTATAAATATTTAGACGATCACAATAAAGCCAAACTTTTAATAGTATCTTCCTAAACTTGGAGGATATAATAGTAACGGATACTCTCAGTGCCTTCAGCACTGTAATCAGTTGCTGCATTCAGGTCCATCGTCTCATCAGTGGGCGGTTCATATACTTTCGGACACTTTTAAGGGGTGGAGCGTTACATGGTCCGGTTTTAAGACGAATGCTATTACCATCTAACAACTCCCAGAAGAGATCCGCACCAATTAATAAATCGATTTCTGACGGAATATTAAAGGTGGGATCCGCAAGCTGAATGTTATTTGGTATACGTATAAGGTTCACGTTTATTTTCGACGAGGGCAAACTGGTTGTTATGCGCTTCAAGACGAAACAATTAACCTTTTTTGTAAAATCATTAATTTTAGAACGAATAATAATTTCGCATAATTGATTCGATTGCGTCACGGATTGCGCCACACCTGTAATATATATAGAGGACTGTATGGAGGGCGCATTTAATCGCTGTTTCAGATTATCTGAAATGAATGAATGTTGACTGCCGCTGTCTAATAGCGCGCGAGCCGAGTGTAAACGTTTATCACTACCTACAACTTCTACTAACGCTGTACATAACAAAACCGGTAAAAATTCCGGGTTTGCTAAATCATGTTGAGCATTTTCGAATGTGTGGAGGGTAGTTACAGAATGAAGTGCGGTCGACGACCCGCTGCCTACATACTTATCGCGAGTAGCTGAGTGCTCGCTACTCATTATGTTTGTGTCGATATTACTGTTCGAACCATTTAAATGAAGTAATGTGTTGTGCTTGCCTTGACACTGCTTACACGGTCCGAAGTTACAGTTAACGTACGAATGACCCGATCGTAAACAATTTTGACACAATTGTTTTTCGCTTACGAATTTTATCCTATCCAATATAGATAAATTTAAGAAATTGTAACACGCATAAAGTGAGTGGTTATTGTTACATGAAGGACAATTAGTGACGCGTTTATTGTTATTCGATTTGCTCTTAAAATGTGAATGATGCGTTGATACATAGCTAAGTGACTGTAAATTCTTTTTGCTATTGCAGTTTGTGACGTTTGCAGGTTTACTTTGCGAGCTATTATGACTTGCGTTTATCATATCTAACATGTCGGCTTTACTTCTAAGAAATGAAAGCAAATCGTCTAACTTTATTTTCATATTAGGGTCGGAAAAAGTTGAACTTTTATGATTTTCCCAATCGCGCTCTGTAGATGAATCTAATTTGGAAACAATTAAATAAATGATAATTGTGTCCCAATACTCGGTGGGTTCATCTAATGTGCTTAAAGCTATTTTCTGATGTGTATGTGCGATTCTTGTTTTAGGGGATGCATGGTAACTAATGATTTTAAGTGATTGTGTATCAGTAGCCTATTATTATGAAATCTTTTCTCTAGTAAATCCCACGCATGTTTATAGTTACTAGCAGTGAATTCTAGTGAACTTATAACTTCTAACGCACCGCCCGTCAGTGATGATCGCAAGTAATGAAACTTCTGGATTACGTCTAAATCCGAACGTTCGTGGATCATGGTTAGATAGGAATTTTTATATTCTAGCCAATTATCAAACGATCCATCGAAAGAAGGCAATTTTATGTCAGGCAATTTTACGTTAGCATGGGACAAACGACTACTAGATTTTGAATCACTAGAACTGTCACCAGCTTCTCCACTTTCAATTAAACTTTCAGCTGATGCTAAAATACTAAAATATAATGACTCGAACACCTCTACGTATTCTAAGTTAGATTCGATTTCAGATTCCGAAGAAACTAACTCAATCTGACTTTCTAGTTCGTTAAATTTTTTAAAATGATCAGTAGCTGCCTGCATCCTAAACTTTATCTCTTTTAACTGAAGTTTGGAGGGACTACCGTCTTTAAAAGAATCTACATATTTTTTTAACTGAGTCATTCTACCTTTTAAGTTGCCTCTTTGTTTTTTGAGGTCAGGAAGGTCATAAATACGTGATCTAGAAGGAGAAACTGAAGTGCTTCCAGTAGTTTGAGGACGTAATTTATCATCACCACCCATTTTGAACTGTAGGATAATGTACGGTAGGATAAAGTACTACGTTTAACTATTTTTATTTTAACCCAAATTACACGCGAATTACACAAATATGCTCACTACGGTTTCAACACAAATCGTATAGGAACGGAGTAGATGGAATCGAATACCTGACCGTTTAACTGATTTCCATTGGTATGAAGTCGCTGGCACGATGACTCGGCAAAGTCCCTTTGGATCTTCTATTTTCTTACGTATTTGGTTCCGATTTGGCTCGATGTGACCATTTATATTCAGGAACAGGGGTTTCGAAGTGAATACGTTTAGTCCTTTCCTTTTAAAATGTTTAATTTACGAATAATGAAATTTACAAGAGCAGTGATATACGGTTGGGTCCAAAAGTATCTTATCGAATATAATTCAAAATGCTAATGTTAAATCAGTCATATTTTGGTTGCGTTGAACCTAATTCTCGATCCCGCTAGATGGCGCTAGTAGGCCGTAACACCGTCTTTCGTCTTCGAAGGGTCTAGAGTTAAAGGTGGATTATGTGAAACTGAAGCCCTAAAATTATAATATCGAAGTCCAGTGACTAATTTGTTTGGATATAGATTATTAGTTACCTGAGAGCACCGCCCGAACTTGGTGATGGTATCATAGTACCTTTTTTTTTTTTTTGGTATCATAGTACCTGCCGTAAGCAAAGTTGTCGAACGGATTGTAAGTGTAGAGATGCGCATCTTCAGTACCGCTCACTATTAGTACATTATTAACATGATGTATCAACAGCTCATTGAATATTGACTTTAGTTCAATGTCTTGTAAAGATCTGATAACAATCAAAAATCGTGCATTTGGGTTCCATGCTGACTCTCGTGTGAGATAATGAAAGTATTAAGAAAACTCAGCCACATTGGCTGAGGTTACCAAATATCCCATATTTGGAATGAACATCTGTTCAGTTGATAGTCTGTATATCAACGTAATGTTGGTGGCTGAGTGAATTACTTTTTGCAGGGTACCTACATGAGTTTCAATATTGACGAAAGTGAGATCGATATTTTCAGAGAAGTATTTGTTAAGGATGCCAATTACACACTGGATTAATTGATGTTGGCCGTCCTGATGCTGTGGAACCAGTAGAAGACATTGTCCACTTACAAAAAATATGGACGCCACTATATATGGTACTCAGATACTGTAAGCCTGAAAATATTTATGATTGTGCAACATTAATCAACTAATATTAAATGTGTGGTACCATTAACTATGAGTTACTTAACTAATGATCGAATATGAAGGAAGCATCTGATAAAATGTGCTAGCGTGTGTACGTTGACGGGGTCATACCTGTCAACGTACTCACGCTGACAATTGACAAATTAGATGAGACGTATAATCTCCTAGGTGAAAACAATCTGAAATCTGGTGAGCCGGCAAAAACTGGTGAAAACCGGCAGTTTGTTACCATTTATAATGGTTGAAGGATTTTGGAAAATATCACTCTTAAGAGGGCTAAATATGGGATGAACTGTTTTATTTTTTATGAAGTCCGTCATTCTCAAAGCAATAAATTTCGTATCTGAGGGCACGGCGGTGCCCCCACCAAAACGAGACAATGGAGCGCAGGGCAATACCTACCTTTTCTCGAAGCGTTTCGCCGTATTTTTTCTATAGATATGGACTAGTGCTAGAAAGTCCAAGTCTCAGGATTTGATGTCAATAGAGTACTTATTAAACATACAGAGGAGCGCAGAGCACGAATTTTCAAATACATAGCTATAATACTTCAGAGATTATTAATGTTTAAAATACGCAGATTTCGCCACTCACTCACTGCATGCAGCAAAACTGTTAGGGTACTTCCTGAAGTCGTAGAAAGTTGAAATTTGGTATGCGGCTAAGATTTAACAAGTAATGCCTATCCCTACCAAGGAGGACCCTGCATCCCACCAATAGGTGCCGTGCTGTACAAATGGCTTCTCCACAAGTAAATAAATGTTCATACGTGAACTATATTCTATTACTTTCTAAATTTTAACCGAACATTAAAGCTTATTATTATATAGAGGGTTAAAATGGGTGATATATGGAAAATATTCAATAAAATCAGAAAAATCTGCCGAATGTATCAAATAACTGCTGTTGATCACAAACATCTGCTGATTTGTTAGCCTGCTAATAAGTGTAGGCTTAGTAGTGATGTGAATTGCTTCCAGAAGTTCATCTTCACTAGGGTGTATGTTAACGTAAGTTAGCTCGTTTTGTTCAGTGAAATATTCATTAAGTATAACAATTACGCACTGAATTAATCTCTTGTTGTCGTATTAGTTTGGCGAGCCTAATAAAATGCATTGTCCATTTATGTAAAACAGGGATGCTACTAAGCATACAAGTAACATTCTGGGCGTAATGAATGTAACTGTTCTGTATTTCACATTGTTATAACTATACGAGTGCTTTAATTAATGGCTTTAATTTTGTCATATTGATCTGAAACTAGACTTAGGTATAAATGAATAATATGGTTAGGGCGTTACCATATTTGTAAAGTTCCGTAAACGCTGCATATAAAAAAAATCTGCGTCACTAGAACAAAAATGATTATTACTGTCAAATACAGGACGGGTTAGTCTGACAGACTTAACGGGGTTATTTGTGGCAGCTTGACCTACTGGTTCATCTTTTAGTGCTGCTTCTGAGTTTTGTAACCAATGATTAACAGTTTGGCTACTTCTAAAACTATTTTGACTCGCTTCAGCATCTAGCGGCGAGCTCAGCTTGTTGGTCTAGGTTTGCAGCCTCATGCTCACGCTTAGTAGTCTTCCGCTCAAGATCAGCTAAACGACGTGCGTGCTGTGCCTCTACGGCCAATTTGTTCGCCACCATCGTAGCAGGAGATCGTGAGGAAATATTACTTATGGCTCTCGATGGGGTCTGGGATATGCTTACGATACCTGGAAATTCTGAGTTGCAGCCGCAATGTCAACAGTTTAGTTGCTGGGACCTGGTAGCTCCAAACCCTTGTCCGCATTACCATCTGAAGTCATTTTCTTATTCGCACGGGTTGGTACCATAGTAATTACTCACGGGAGAAGGAACACAAATATAGCACTATTCAAAATTAAAATGAAAACAACTGGTTCATACTAGTGCATAGCAATATATTTTTCAGACAACCGTAAGAAAACAAAAAATAAATCATGACAATATAAAACTAAAGTTATATAAAAAGGTTTTATCTAAAAGGAGATGCGTCGCGCACATGTTCCTTGCAGACCTGAAGAGCCCAGTTTCCGTCTGTTACCGGTAAGTAAACGTCGGGCTGTGTCAGAGTGAATGTAAAAAAAAACAAGAAAGTGGCGTTGTCACGCAGCACACAATTAATATTATATAACTATTATATATCCTACTGTCATATTTAAAATGTAAGAGTACGACAATTTGATTGAAACGGTTTGATTGTAAAATCATTTTAAAATCTTGAAAGTATTTATCTGTTAAATAACTTAGGAGGTTTACTTAATAGTTCTACAAAAAAAGCAATAAGAGAGGCCACAAGACCTGGTATACAAACGCACCATGGAAGCAAAATGTGAGTTTGGAATGGTTTAACTGAAAACTTGTGTTTCAAGCGTTGTCTGTAAAAATGGTCATTTATCCTTTTATTCCCTAACCCACTTTCTCTTATCCTCAACACATTTAGTTGTAAATTTTGTGTAATGGGGAAGCCTTTATAGAAATAAAAACCATGTAAATACTTCGCATAGGGTTTATCAAAAACATAAGCCAAAGGTTCTTCCCACTTGTCACTGTATTTTATTTTATTATATTGATAGTGATAACTCGATACGAGTGTAAATGTACTCTTAGTAGAAATGACTGTATTCAAAGCCCCGATTGTAGTTTGGCATTCAACGTTCCTAAATTGAGTATTTTTGTACGGTGTATTAATTTCGCTTGAGATAAAAGTTTGCATTGCAGGGTTTAGGCAGGGTTTGAGATCATATTTACTGATATCTTGTTCATTAGAGATCTGGTACTCCATGACAGGATGTGTAGTAAAACTAAAAAGAATAGATTGGTAGAAAGTATTAATCAAATAGGCGAACCACACCCACGTTATAAGCACATACTTCAATGACATGCGAGTGTGAATATTCCGCCCATGTAAAAGTAAATTATCTAACAGTCTTAAAACGACTTCACTTGCGTCTACTGAGTGAAATAGGATTAAAATAATAACTGTGTATACTATAAGAGCAATTAATAACAAAATCCAAACTTCTAATTTAAATTCTAGATAAATGTATTTCCAGTTAGGAACTAAAGATGCCCTTTTTACCACGAACAAAATCTCCTCGCAGAAATCTTGGTGTCCGGTAAGGTAGGTAAAAGCTTCAGTTCGAGACTTGGCCATCATCATTCCACCATATATAATATCACATTCGTTCTTTTGTAACATGCTCAAAGGACCAGTAGCTGTCATATTAGGCGCTACCGTTGAAAATAGTTCAACATCATTGCTGTAGTTGAAACTAACTGTAAATTGTTCTTTTTTACCAAGTAATTCGATCACATATTCTTCTAATCCCAATAAAGATACTTTGTTTTTCTCGTCTTTCGTCTTCGAGGGGTCTAGAGTTAAAGGTGGATTATGTGAAACTGATGCTCTAAAATTACAGTTTCTAAGTCCAGTGACTAATTTGTTTGGATATAGATTATTAGTTACCTGAGAGCACCGCCCGAACTTGGTGATGGTATCATAGTACCTGCCACAAGCAAAGTTGTCGAACGGATTGTAAGTGTAGAGATGCGCATCTTCAGTACCGTTCACTATTAGTACATTATTAACATGATGTATCAACAGCTCATTGAATATTGACTTTAGTTCAATGTCTTGTAGAGATTTGATAATAATCAAAAATCGTGCATTTGGGTTCCATGCTGGCTCTCGTGTGAGACAATGAAAGTATTTAGAAAAATCTGCTACATTTTGTGAGGTTATCAGATACTCAGCGTTTGGGATAAACATCATCTGAGTCATGAATCTGGATACCAACGTGAAGTTGGAGGTTGTATGAATCGCTTTTAGTAGAAAGTCTTCATGAGTTTGCATATTGACAAAAGTGAGCTCGTTTTCGTCAGATAAGTACTTGTTTAGAATACTAATAACACACTGGATTAATTGCTGGTGGTCGTCCTTGTGTTGTGGAATTAGTATAATACATTGTACTTTCACAAGTAATAGAGAAGTCACTAAAAATATTACCAACATACTGTAGTCTGTAAATATTTATGATCACTAAACATTAATAACCTGTTTATTAACTGTGCGATACCATTAAAGAAATGTTACTTTAGCTAATGGTTGAAAATGGAGAAAGCATCTGATGAATGTATTGTCGTGTGTTGACAGGTGTTTAGTTCAGGATAAGTACGATGGCAGTTAATCTTGTAAGTAGGTGAAATAGTCTGAATGTCTGACAGCTGGCGGAATAAGTTACGTACGTCCTTTTGGCAATTTATTAAATTAAATAAAAAGGGTCCCAATATTCTCCCTTCCACTCTCCATTATGAAGGCGCCTCGGCTGATTCAAATGTAGGAATCTGTAACATTTTTGCCTCATATTTCCAATCGACATTCCTGTCGTCACCCACTACAACACACGATACACACCACAATTACGAATGCCAGTACGATGCTCACACAATAGGCGATATTGAAATACTCCCCGACACCGTCTATAAGTTGCTCCAATCAGTAAATATAACCAAGGGCGCTGGTCCAGATCACATATCACCTATCTTTATTGTTAACTGCGCAGAGCAATTGACTGAGCCGCTGACCCTTTTGTACCAGCGTTCAATTGTAGAAGGTACTGTGCCCAATATATGGAAGTCCGCGTATGTTACCCCCGTCCATAAAAGTGGTGATAAGGGAGAAGTAAAAAATTACAGACCAATATCAAAATTATGCATTTTTGCTAAGCTATTGGAGCGTATTGTACACACACAGGTATATAATATATTAAAGAACATTTTTATTGCTGAACAACACGGTTTCATTCAGAATAGATCAACCACAATAAATCTATTGTCTTTTATAGACTTTGTTACATCACACATGATGGGAGGCGGGCAAGTGGACTCGGTATTTACTGATTACAGCAAAGCCTTTGATCGTATTGATCACGCGATACTTTTTCAAAAGCTAGTACGTGCCGGCATCCACGGGAATTTGTTTAGGTGGTTTTGCTCATACATAGAGAACAGGTCGCAGGCAGTTGCAGTGAATGGATCTGTATCAACATGGCATACTGTACCCTCTGGCGTCCCGCAAGGTTCATTATTAGGCCCTCTGTTGTTTAAAATCTTTATAAATGACATCAAACCTGCTTTCTTCATTCGCATTTCTTAATGTATGCTGATGATATGAAAATTTTTGAGCAAATTTTAGATGACACGGATTGTTTTGATTTGCAGCAGGATCTGTTCAGATTTGAAGAATACTGTGCACTAAATAATTTAACAATTAATGCTTCCAAATGTTATACAATAACTTTCTCTCGCAAACCTATAATATATAAAACTGACTATTTTCTGAAAGGAGTGGCACTCGCGAGAGTGAACGAAATCCGCGATTTAGGAGTGATACATGATTCTAAATTAACATATGAAAACCATATCGATGCCATTGCCATCAGAGCTAATAGAATGTTAGGTTTCGTGATAAGGTCGTGCTCTCAGTTCACAAGTGTAAAGCCGGCTAAAATACTTTATTGCTCATATGTCCGCAGCATCCTTGATTATTTCTCACAAGTCTGGAACCCACAGTACCATGTTTACATTGAAAGATTGGAATCAGTGCAACAAAAATTTGTTAGATATCTGCAATTTAAGTGCAGGGTATACGACGATAGCTACTTTAAGAGATGCATAAGACAACATTTGCTGCCACTTCAAGAAAGACGGGTAAGCGCTGATATCACATGTTTAGTGAAAATAGCACAGAATAAAATAGATTCTCCTTACCTTCTTGAGAAATTGCAATTGAGAGTTCCTACAAGATCTGTTAGGTTACAAATTCCGCTTCACGTCCCACGAGGTACCACTAATTACCGAAATGGCTCATTTCTTGTAAGAGCAGCTGACTGTACCAATAAATTGGGAAACCATCCGGAATTAGATCTGTTTAACACAAGTCCATCCTCCTATAGTCGCATTATCTCTAGGAAGTGGTTTGAATCGGTTCTCTGACTGTATTTTTTTTTTTTTTTTGTGTATAAATGTTCAACACATCTGGCGAATTCCCTTCGGGGATGCAGGCGTGAAGTTGTGTAATGTTTTTAAATGTTTCAAAAACATACATTTTTATAAGCAAGCACTAAATATGCACATGCGAAAACACGTAAATGGTTTACAGTTGTCAATTAGTTGTAAGGTACTGTTTGTTTTCCTAATAAAATAAAATAAATAAATACGTTTGTGAAAGTGGTAATGTGACCTGACATCAACAACACACACCACCTACCAGCACGATATCACACAAACACATACGGTAGATTTTTCGTCACTGTGTCTCAAAGTGCTGCCATTGAAAGCGTGCAGAACAATCTGGAGGAATGCTTCTCAAAGAGAATGGCTCAACTCAAGGAGGTCAGTGGATACGTAACGGGGCGCTAAGAAAAAAAGACTTAGAAAAATTTCGACCAAAAAACTTCGCCTCATCATACCTTCGGGATCCGGTGGGATGTGGGAGTATAAGGGTGGGGATCAGCGACCTTGTCATCGGGGTTATATGACCCGGTGACCGTTGTGACCTTGTCCCCGGTGACCTTTGTGACCTTGACCCCGTTGACCTTTGTGCCCTTGCCCCGACGACCTTTGTGACCTTGACCCCGGTGTCCTTTGTGACCTTGTCCCTGGCGACCTTTGTGACCTTGACCCGGCAACCTTTGTGACTTTGACCCCGACGCCGTTTGTGACCTTGACCCCGGTGTCCTGCGTGACCTTTATCTTTACTACTGATGACCTTCGTGACCTTGACCCCAGTGACCTCTATTACTTTGACACCGGTGACCATTGTGGTCTTGAACACCCGAGACCTTTGTGACCTTGACAGTGGTGACCGTAGTGACCTTGACCTCAGTGGCCTTAACCTTCATTAGTGTTTAGTTGGAGAGGTGTGGCACAGGTTTTTGATAGAAAATTTTATAAGTCCTTTTTGCTTGAAATTTTTCTGTTTTTTTCATAGCTTGTGTATGAAACGGGGCGCTATGAAAAAGACTTAGAAAAATTTGAACCAAAATAGGACTTAGAAAATTTTTCATAAAAGGGTGAATAGGTGAAGAGATAAGCGGGTGTGTTGAAGCGGTAAAAGGGTAAAAAAGGGAAATGTGGCAAGGGGAAATGTGGAAAGGGTAAAAAGGGGAAATATGGAAAGGGTAAAAAGGGGAAATGTGGAAAAGGTAAAAAGGGGAAATGTGGACTGGCACAGACTGTTAGACTGGCAACACTCATACATGTCAAATATAAATTTTATAGCTCCGTATTTTTAATTGTAAAATTAAATAAAAACTGGTTAATTCATTGTAAAAACCAATTAAATATATAGAACAATTGTTAGAACTGCCTATGTAAGTCTTGTGCGCCTCAATTTTGTGTATTTTGGGAGAAAATAGTATTCAAAGTTGACATCAAGCGGGTAGGTTACCGGTTGTTTTTTCACAAGTTTATAAGGTAAGAACGGTGATTTTATACCCATTTTACTGTTTATTAAGTCTATTTCAAGTCTTTGAGTATTGTTTTTTCCGACTTTTGGCCACTTTGTACACTTTGCGATAGTCAATCATTGATAAACTTGTGTTTACTTGATTACGTGAAAAGGTTATTTGTTAGTTAGTCAGCTGATTTTGTTGGGCTCTTCATTGCTGCTGGTGTTCATTATCTTCCCTATTATAGTTAAATAATTCCCAATTGTGTCAATATGTCTACGTCCACGCGAGCTGCTACGCGAGCTGCGACTGCCCGTCAATTGCAAATACAGTTAAAAGAAGCCCTATTACAACTTAAAGTTGAAAAGAAAGAAAATGAGCAATTAATAATGGAAAGGGAAGATAATGAACGTGAATATGAATTAATGCGTAATAGGAATAACAGCTTGGAACAATAGCTGTCTGAAAGTCAAGTTACTCGTGATGAGTTGAGCGAACAACTTTACCAGCTGCAAATAGAAATAGAATCCTTCCGCCAATGCGGTGATACCTTTGAGCAAACCCTCAGACGTAACACCCAGCTAGAAAATGAGCTGGGGGAGGCATACAGGCTTATTAGTAGCTATGAGCAGGATGTCCAATCGCGACAGTCAGCAGAGGTGTCCAACCTCTATACCGAACTCCTTGAAAGCACCTGTGTGCCTGCCTCAAAGAATTCATCTGTGATTGATCTCACAAATGATAGTAGGTGTATGAAATTTCCAAAACCGACTAGTCATAATAAAATCAAAAATAAATTAAAAATAAACAAAAAAATTAAGAAACTTAACCTGAAGATGAAATCTTGTTTGAGTAACACTAGAGACCTAAATTCAAAACTCCAATCTGACCTAGATATGTGTAGTAGGCGGTTGGTTATATGTAGTAAGCAGTTGGCGGATAGTCAGGTGGCTCATGATGTTGGGAGGGCCAAGCTAGAATCACACATTAAGCAATTGCAGGAGGATTATGCAAGTTTATTCTCTAAATATGACCTCCAAAGGGAACAGAATACTGAATACATGTTGGCTTTGGACAAACTGATTGATGACAGCAGGCACAACCAAGAACTACTTGATTCATTAACTCGACAGTGCAGCTGTGGGCAGATCAACCAACCCCCTATCAGTGACTCCATACCAGCTCTCTCTACTTGTGACAGTATTCTGGAGACTGCATCTGACCCTTCTGACAACATTGTTCCACCTAGTAATACAATGGTTTTTTCTGATAGTGTTGGTCGCAATATGGGCTACATGTTTAATGAATATTTAAAGAACTGTATTCATTATTCCTTGCCCAATGCAACTTACACTCAAATTATAGACAAAATTGTGTCTTCTAAGTATAATAGTAATTCCACTATTGTATTACTGGTAGGTGAGAGTATCAGAGTAGGCAAGAAAGACTTAATGTACTGTATAGACTCCCTCAGTAAACTAAAAGTATTTAAAATAATATTATGTGCATTTCCATATGTGTGTTGCCAGTCCTCATTTTATAATAGAAAGATACATTATTTGAATAATTTTATTCATACTTTGACATGTCGTCATAGTGACACTTTTATATTTTTTGACACTAATAATTTTATTAGTAATTATTGTTTTAAGACTAAAGATAGTATCTATCTTACAAAGTATGACAAATATAAAGTTGCTACATTAGTAGCATATAATATTAATTTTTGGACGAGTTTACATTGTAAACGAAGCAATAACCTAATACCTACAGACTTGCCAAATACTTGTAGTGGTAATTCTGTATGTTTAACTGATAATGATACTTTAAACTAAGTGTTCAGACAACAGGAATGCCAGAGCTAAAGATAGCTCATCAAAACATAGAAGGTCTTCCCGGCAAGGAATTAATAATTGAAATATTTCTAGAGAAATTAAATGTGGATATTTTGTGTTTGACTGAGCATTGGCTCAAAGAGAGTGATATGATGTTCAGTATAGACACTTACAATATTGTAAGTTGCTTTAACAGAAAGTCTGCTATCAGAGGTGGCTCCATGGTCTTAATAAAAAATGGTCTCCGCAGCAAAGAGCGGATTGACATTGTTAGACTTTCTGTTGAGCGATGTGCTGAGGTGGCCTGTGCCGAGCTTGATAGTTATATAGTAGTCTGCGTATACAGTCCACCTAGTAGTGATTTTGGAACGTTTATTGGGGTCATGGACCAAATTCTTGGGATGGCATCAAATAGCAGAAAGAATCTAATTGTATGTGGAGACTTTAATATAAACATCTTGGAACAGTGTAGGAAAAGTACCCAATTTCTAAACATGTTCAAGAGTTACAACCTTGAAAATATTTTCTGTGAACCAACTAGAATCACTGCTACAACTGCCAGTTGTTTAGATAATTTTTTTAGTGACAGTGTATACTTAAGTAAGTCTGTAATAAGTGCGTTGCCCTCAGATCACTGTGGTCAAATAGTATCCTTTTCCAAGGGAAATAATAATCAACCTAAAGAGAAAATTATGTGTAGGCCCATAACCTCTAACAAAATTAGAGAATTCAAAAACTTGTTAGAGAACAAGCTCAATTGTGTAGCTTACCTAGGCAATAATCCTGAGGTTCATTACAATAGTTTATTTAGTACATTAACTGATGCTTTTTCACATACATTCAAACAAAAATGTAAAAAGCACAGTACTAAATCTAAATTCTGTGAATGGGCTACTGTAGGTATATATAAAAGTAGACGAACACTTTTCGATTTATACGCCCAAAAACAGTACAGACTTGACAGTCGCTTCATTGAATATGTCAAAAATTACTCCAAGGTATTCAAAAAAGTATGTAGACAAGCGAAGGCCATTCATATTAAAAGGAAAATAATTGAGGCTCCCAATAAAATGAAAGAAACTTGGAAAGTTATTAACAAAGAGTCTGGTAAATGTAAAGTGAGGGATACTGTTACTAAAATTAAATTAGAAAACAAGAATATAACCTCTCCGAAGGATATTGTAAATGCTTTTGAAGATTATTTTACCAATATTCCATTGCAACTCACTTCCTCTATTAACTCTAGCGCTGACAGTGCTGTGGCCCTTGTTGAGAGTAATATTAGTTCTTCTAAATTTAAGTTCAAACATATTGATCCCAATGACATTTTAAAAGCATTTAAAAATCTAAAAATAAAAATGTCTGAGGATTACTGGGGCATGTCAGTTAGTTTAATTAGTCATATAATTAATATCATTGCACCTGATCTAGCACTCATATTTAATGAATGTATAGATGAAGGCACATTTCCTAATTTAATGAAACACAGTAAACTAATACCATTATTTAAGAAAGGATCTAAGTCGGAACTTGGAAACTACCGCCCCATCTCTATTTTGCCAGCTCTGAGTAAGGTGTTTGAGAGAGTGATGCTCAATCAGATGCAACTGTACTTTAAGACCAACAATCTTTTCCATAGCCAACAATATGGCTTTACTGGCGGGAAATCTACCACCGATGCGGGAGTGGCTCTAGTCAGCCTAATTTACGACGCTTGGGAGGGATCGCAGGATGCTATTGGGGTATTCTGTGATCTTTCTAAAGCATTTGATTGTGTTGACCATCAAACACTCTTGCTCAAGCTACGTCGATATGGATTTGATGAGAAATCAATAGAACTATTAAAATCATACTTAACAGATAGGCTTCAGACTGTTGTTGTGAATAACGTCAAGTCAAACGGATCAAACGTCAAAATAGGCGTACCACAGGGATCAATCCTAGGACCTTTTCTCTTCTTGGTGTATGTCAATGACCTGCCTTATACGATCGAGGCTCAAGCTGGCATAGTACTGATATTCAAAGTAGATCGGCGTAGTACAGATGCGAGTAATATTAATAATATTTTGAACGCCATTTCAAATTGGTTTTATGCAAACAACCTATTGTTGAATGCAGAAAAGACCAAATGCATTAAGTTTACACTGCCTAATGTGAGGCAAGCACACGTTAATGTCGTGCTGGAGGGGCAAAGGTTGGAATTTGTAAACAGCACTACTTTTCTAGGCATAACACTAGATTCGAAATTGCAATGGGGTGACCATATCACTATTTTGGCCAATAAACTCAGTTCTGCTACTTATGCTGTCAGACGGATTAGGCAGTTGACAGATGAACCTACTGCTAGGCTGGTATATTTTAGTTATTTTCATAGTCTGATGTCTTATGGAATACTACTTTGGGGGAATGCAGCAGATTTAGAAACTATATTTATACTACAAAAGAGGGCAGTTCGTGCCATTTATTGTTTAGGCAAGAGAGATTCTCTTAGGGAACGATTTAAAAAGACTAATATTTTAACTGTAGCTTCCCAATATATATTCGAGAACATACTGTATGTCAGGAAAAATATATCCAATTTTACAAAAGTAAGTGACATTACAGACAGAAATCTGCGTAATAAAAATAAACTTATCCTTCCATGTTATCGGCTTAGCAAAGTTAGTGATTCTTTTAGGGGGGAAGGTATACGCTTTTATAACAAATTGTCTGAATTGGTCCTTGGTATGCCTGACAATAAATTTAAAACCTTTGTTAAGACCACCTTATGTAAAAAAGCATACTATAGGACAGATGATTATCTTAAAGACAAAAATGTCTGGTTTGAGCATGGTGCAGGCACCTCCTAAAATGCTAAAATGTTACAACTACAGCATAGTATTGTAGTAGGCACGCGACCTTTTTACCATATTTTAACTTTTTTCAATTATTTGAACGATTAACTTGGGTTAAATTTTATTATAACGTTTTTTTTTTATTATATACCTTTATTTATCTTGACACGAGACAAAAATGTACATTCGTCCATATTTAGTCTTAAGAAATCACTATTATAAGCTGACGTCTCGAAAATGCCGCAGTGGAGTTTGTTGCGCCGTTTCTTCTCCACTAGCGCCTAGGAAGCGGTGGTAAACTTAGTATTAAGCAATTATTGACGTCAAAAAGATGTAATTACGTTGCACTATTTTGAAAAATAAAGACTTTGACTTTTGACTTTGGCTTTGAAAGGGTAAAAAGGGGAATGTGGAAAGGGTAAAAAGGGGAAATGTGGAAAGGGTAAAAAGGGGAAATGTGGAAAAGGTAAAATGGGGAAATGTGGAAAGGGTAAAAAGGGGAAATGTGGAAAAGGTAAAAAGGGGAAATGTGGAAAGGGTAAAAAGAGGAATGTGGAAAGGCTAAAAAGGGGAAATGTGGAAAGGGTAAAAAGGGGAAGTGGTTATTTTTTTCTAAATCAAACGATGCGACTACAAGGTCGACGGAGCCCCGCTACGCGGGGCTCCTACTTCTGGGTGGTTTATAAAAAAATAACCACGAAGGCCTAATGCGGTAGCTTCGCTACGCTCCGCTCCCGCATTAGCCTTCTAACCTAACCTATCCGAGTCGGGGTGCCCTAAACTATACATGGGACAATTGACACAAAAGAAAGACTTGACGAATCGACACTATTACACTGCTTGAAGGGGAAAAAACGCTTGACGAATCGACACTTGACCAATAAAATTGTACCCTACTTCGTTTAAAAAAACTAAAAAAACACGCTTTTAGCACGCACAAAAATTCGAAAATCTATTTTTTCGTATTCCTGACAGCAAACCCTTTCATTTGATACCCATATCATGGGCGTGCATTTCAAATAGCCTGTCCGCCATCTTGGACGTCCGCCATATTGCATTTAAGTCACGTGACTATTTTTTCGTTTTTCTGACAGCAAACCCTTTCATTTGATACCCATATCATGGGGGTGCATTTCAAATAGCCTGTCCGCCATCTTGGACGTCCGCCATATTGCATTTAAGTCACGTGACATTTTTTTTTTCGTTTTTCTGACAGCAAACCCTTTCATTTGATACCCATATCATGGGGGTGGATTTCAAACAACCAGTCAGCCATCTTGGGGAGGCCACCATATTGGATTTGTAATGACGTTTCTTAGCTAGTCATGTATTGTCATCAGAACTCAGAGCGTGTGCAAAATTTCATCCTAATCGAAGACCGGGAAGTGGGTTAAATTAAGATTCCAAGATTTTCTTACATGGTACATAGTTAGTTACAAGTGGAGCTAATAAAAGCGTGTTAAAAACTCATAATTATTGTCTTCAAATACAAGCGGCTCTCGTTACGGTAAAGATTTAGTTATAGTACCCATTAAGTAAATTACATACAGTTCCCGAATTTCCGTATTCTGGTGCTCTCATTGTGTTTTCCCATTCCACTGTATTCGCTCTGTTATTAGTTGTTTTAGGTAGATTTGTTATTGGGGTGTGTGTTGGGTAACCTCCTCGAGTGTCGCTCCGATTCCGATCCCGCTGCAGTCCGGGGGGAACGGAATCGGAGCGGCCGGTACACCCTGGGTGGCGGTCAATGGCTTCCCCTTCACCCCTTCATAGGGTTGGCATTGATCGTCGGCCAATACCCAACGTGGCGGGAACACATCGCTCTCCGTACTCCTCTGCTTTCAGAGGAGACAGGATGAGCGATGCTGTTAGTGGTGAGATGGCCCTGGGTCAGCCGGGGTGCGAGGGATATGCTCTATGGGTAACCTTACACCCCGGCGTCTGAGGACCCGAGACGGCGTGCGGTTTTAGTCGGTGCAAGCCCGACATAACCGCCCCGCTGGCCGGCGGGGGGGTATCCGAAGGGATTTCCGCACGATAAAAAAAAAAAAAAAAAAAAGGTTACTTGTTTGTTCGTTCGGTAGTATTAAGTTTAATTATTTATATCGGTGGTTTTCGTTAGTAAATTGTAATTATTTGTTTTCTTTTATTTTCTTGTTACTCTTATTTTCGTAGTGTAATTTTTTTTTCAGTAGATTTAGGTATATTTCTTCGTAGTTTTAAATTTAGTTAGTAGACTATATATATTTATTGTAGATAAAATATAGTTAGTAGTACTAAATACAATGAATCCTATGGAGTTGATATTGGCACGTAATTTCAATATGTGGAATTATGCTGCCAGTATAACCAATGAGGAGCAGGCTCTAAAAGCCGCTCGAGCTTGGCTATTAATGCCAACTAACCAGACCCAAGCACGCTGCCCCAGATGCCGGCAAAATATGTCAGCAGAACAACGTGCAGATTATAAATGCGGATTTCGTTGGCGTTGTCGCCGACAAGGGTGCAACGTGATAGAATCACCATTAAAGAACACGTTTTTCGAGCGATCAAAGGTCTCAGTGTTGTGTACATAAGATTGTTAATGCACTTTTTCCGCCAAGATAAGGTGTCACAAGCGGCAAGGGATGTTGGGGTACCCCGTAAAACAGCAGTCCAAATGTTCCACTATTTTCGGGAAGTATGCGAAATGGCGGAATGCCACGACCGTGAAATGTTAGGTGGTTCTGATGACGTTGTGGAAGTCGATGAAACGCATTTATTTACAAATAAACACCACCGAGGTCGACTTCTACAACGTCAAACATGGTCATTCGGATGCATAAGCCGCCAAACAAAAAAAATCACGTGGAACTAATACCTGACAAGTCGCGCCAAACATTAGATCCCATTATAGCTGCCAACGTTAGACCAGGGTCATTTATCATGTCGGACATGCACAGAGCCTACAATGGCATTGCTCTGCGATTAAATATGGGAGGTCATTTCACTGTCAACCATAGCACGAATTTTGTTGCTGGGACCACTAACATTCCGGTACGTTCAACGTTGGGTACCCCCGTCTCTGGTGGACAGGACGTCAGTGTGAAAATTCACACCAATACCATTGAACGACAGTGGCTAGAACTTAAGCGTCACTGTCGCACCTGCAGAAGCCAAAGGCGTCTTAAATGGTACATGGGCGAATTCATGTACCGGAAGAACATTTTAAAAGACCTCCCATCTGATGCTGCCCGCTTTCGCAGATTATTGCGAGACATTCAAAGAGTTTACCCCGGACGTAATAGACGAGGCATAAGGGCAAATAAATGCAGGTGCCGACAATGCCGCTAATGCCTGCAGACCCCATAAAACCTAAAAGGGTACTCTGGGGTCAATAGACCTTTTCGTTCAATACCTTTGACGGTTTTAATGGAAAATAGTGATATTTTGTATTTTCGAACATTTGACAAAGGCAGATACTTATCTGAAATACTTCAGTATTATAACAAAATTTAAATGAGCTGAATTTGAATGAAAGTTTTGTCATTTTTGACGCATCGCCAGCTGCTGCCGCAGCACGCTCACTTCGCTTGCTAGGCTCGCGCGTTGTGTTCACAGTTCAAACCTAACCTTGCCGAACTCTGTTTATATGTACGTCATTGCTAAAAGCACTGTCGATCATTTTTTTAGTGTAGTTCCAAGGTCACAAAAATCATGTCCAAAGTCACACAAAGGTCAAGATCACATAGGACAAGGTCACATGGAACTCTGGTAGCAAGATTGATAATCCCAAGGTCAAAGTCAATGACCTGTGTAGTGCATGGGATACCCCGCACTTACACTCCCGTATCGTTCGGGATCCGGTGGGATACGAAGCATTCTTTGGATATGAAAAGACGAAGCTTTTTGTCGAAACTTTTCTAAGTTCTTTGTCGTCGAAATTTTTCTAAGTGTTTTTCAGTTGTACTGAGGTCACCAAGGTCAAGGTCACAAAAATCATGTCCAAAGATAATTAAGTAAAGTCAAGATCACAAAGGTCAAGGTCATCGGGGTCAAGGTCACGCACCATCCAATGCATGACCACGGGGCCATGGAACTCCGGTGGCAAGGTCGATGACCTCAAGGTCAAGGTCAATGACCTGTATAGTGTACCCTTGTGGTACCCCACCTTTACACTCCCACATCCCACCGGAGCCCGAAGGTATGACGTTTTTTGGCGAAATTTTTCTAAGTCTTTTTCATAGCGTCCCGTTACGTATACTCTAACCCAACTCGAGGTGCAGCTACAAATCGTAGGTCCTGTTAAAGATACAGTAGCGAAGGTGGCCGAAGAGTTCCGGCGTTTCAGGGAACTCATATTTTCTATGCTCGGCTTGTTCAGAAAGCAGATCAGCGAATGTTCAAGAGCATTAGATGCAATGGAAACAAGATACTGGCGTAAATCACTTGTCTTCGTGGGAGTTACTGAGACAGAGAATGAGGACTTCATTGCTATCAGTCTTGATGTGATCCAGAAGAAGATGATGGTAATGTGGTACCCAGGGGGTTGAGTACCACGCGTGTATGAAGTGATGAAATTACAACGATCAAATAAGATAATATATTATTTATTAGTTAACCACTTGCACTTCCTACTTATATTATTAGGGACTTTACGCGGTTGTTTTAACTTTAATTAGCGAACTGGGACGTATATCGCGGACTCGGCCCAAGGATAGGGCTTAAAGCGGGGTTCTTCCCAGGATACTTTTCTCAGCTTCAATCGGAACGGCTCCACTAGGCCCGTTCAGATCCCGAATGTTCAGGCAGCGATTGTTTTATATCGTTCCTCATTCAAATTTTAAATTGATACAATAGTTTTATTTAAACTCTGACACATAATGGCCAGGTAACCGCATCGTGGTGTTAAATGAGGTTCAGACACCACATCAGCTACGCCCTTAATGGTCATTTATGTGACAGCCTGATTCCCTAGGCATTCTAAATCTGGGACACAAAAAAAAAAAATTATGCGAATTGTCCCTTACAATGGGAATAACGAAGCAATCTTTGTAATAATTAGTAAACGATAGTAGAATCTCATTCTCAATTATAGTAATTAAACTGTAATAAATACTGAAAAACACGAACAAAGAAAAATTGCTTCATTCTTGGCCAGGCAAAAACCCAGGTTAAAAGAAACCTGGCCACAATCAGCCTCATCAAAGAAAAGTTATTGGTATCACTTGCCGATACATTTTAAGGTTTGCCCTGAAAGGACTTAGTAACACAGTACTTTTAAGACCTACCTAACTAAAAAGAAAGATGACATAAACTTATTTATGTCGCCTACACATTACTAAATTATTTTCAAATCCACATCAAAGAAAAAGAACTCTCTATAAAGAAGAGTCTGATTGAAAACTAACTTTCAACCATCGTCGGCGCTCAAGTCCAAAACGATTTGACTCTCTTACAAAGTTCAGATCACACCTCTTGATATCAGACAAAAAAATAATTGCCTAACTCCTACGCTATAACATCCCGAATCTAACAAAACAAATCTATTTATCTTCAGCAGCGCAGCAATATGAAATAAACAGAGAACGCATATTATGAATAAAATGTTACACACAATACATTATCTCCTATTATACAACATATCTTAAATAAGAGTTATGGTCACGCAGATAGGCATCTGTAAAAGAAAACAATCATAGGATCCAACTTGCACATAGATCTGTTTGAAATTGAACTTTAAAACGTCAATAAAGTTATACGAAACCATCGATAATTACCTTTGAACTATAATTGCACACAACAATTCATAAAATATTCAACCTTTATTTATCTAGCCTCTTTATTAGTATCACACATAAAATACAAAAAAAAATAATCATGTCCACACGACATTCAACGTCAAATAAATATAATGACATTTACACATATTTTACTTAAATAACGCATCTTCTGTTGACAAATGGTTTTAGAAAATTGGTATGTACAATATCTTGCCATGATGAGTTATTCATTTTCCCCACGACATAGTTGGTATTTGAAATTCTCCTGATAATAATAAACGGCCCTTTGTACGGCTTACAAAGTTTCTTACTCCTTCCCGAAATACGTCTTGGACTGTATATCAGAACCAGCTGACCTGGTCGGTATACCACGAATTTCACCTTCTTGTCGTAGTAAGCTTTCTGCCTCCTTTGTGCGTTTCTTATATTCACCTTTGCTCGTTGCACGAGATAATTTGCACGTGCATGTCTGGACGCATATGACTCGTTCGTAGACTCTTGATTTACTTCGAAGTTTGATTGCAGAATCGGCTCTCGTGCGAACAACAACATGTGTGGAGACATACCTGTATGCTTCGTGGCATTATATGCAAATGACACCATGTTTACAGCTTTGGGCACGAAAAACCCATTGCGGAACCTCGACAACGTCTTCGCGATTCCGAAGTGACCTCCGGACCATGGATGATCATGTAGTTCCTCGAGAGTTGTCTTCAGTAGTTCTCTCGGCAGCACAACATTTTTCTTTAATAAAAATCCTTTGTAGTTTGTTGCATCATTATTTGTTAAGCCATTGCTTAGTGATCTACAGAAAAGATCTGCGCACTGTTTTACTACCACTGTATCGGTGCTGATGTTATGCATCTCTATATCATCCGATACTGGTGTGTTTATATCGTCAACCTCTATCTTTAAAGGATAACGACTTGGGTAATCAGCAACAATATTGCTCTTCCCGGAACGATGTACGACGTCGAAATCCACATCTTGTATTCGATCCTTCACCAAGTCTGATCGTTCCGTAGCTGACCTGTACGGAGCTGTATGCACAGGAATATCATCTGACAATCCGCATCCGCCCGTGCTATCGTTGTCGAACGTGGCTCCATTCTCGCAGTCTTGTACTGCTTGCACCAAACGATTCCTTTTGTTCGCTGGGATGCCCCCATCGATTAATTGCTTGGATTCTTCATACTTAAATATTTCATTATTAAAACTACGCTTAGGGTAATAATCAATGGTTTCATTTATTGCTTTATAATTAAATAACATATTTGTGTTTATAATATTTAACGATGTGCACCTTGAAGCCTTACTCACGGTTTTATCATCATATCTGCGTGTCCAATTTACTTTGAAGCCCCTAATCCATAAACAGTTCTTACTGAAATCAATTGATACAGCATTAGCAAACATGAACGATTGACCTAAGACTAAATCTAATTCAATGTTATTTAATACAATGAAATTCACTCTAACTAAAATGTTCGCTAAAATCATGTTCACGTTGACTTCACCGCAGATAGTTGCCGAAGAACCAGTTATGCTTCTGATGTGCGTCAACGACGTTGACGGTCTTATTTGTAGGTTCAAGCTTCTAGCTAAAGCTTTGCTCATAGCATTCACTGTTGCTCCAGTATCAAGTAACGCCTCGATTTCAGAATTATTAATTGTAACTTTAATAAATGGCGACAACTGACCAGAAAAATTGCTTTCGTTGTGATGTTGATCTGCACTCGCAAACTCGATATGCTCCATGCTCATTACATTTCTCTCTCGAGGCCGGAAAAACTGTCGGCTCGAAGTTGGAGTATCTCTTCTGTTAGATCCCGAAGAATTCGGGTTACTGGGGAAAATATTAGTGTTAGCAATGTTCCGAGGTCTTAGGTTGTATCTCGGAGTGCGGAAATTGTCCCCTTCATCCCGTGGACTCGACGATGACGGAGCTTGACGTGCATCGTAAGATGTCGTGTCTCCTCTATTCCCGTAGCGGTTATGGAATCCGACTTGACGGTTATATCCTTGTGGAGGGTTTGTAGGTAAATTCTGTATTCTATCCCCCTGCACGTCGGGTTGTACTTCCGATAATTGCAACAGCGCGTCGCGGAGTTCTTTTTTATCGCTGTACACCCTTGCCGCTAAAATATTTCGAAATCTTGGCGACATTGACTTCAGAAATCTACTTATTATCTTTTTATCATCGGTAACCTTCGCTTTAGTAGCCAAGTTACACAATCTGTACCAATAGGTAACCAAGTTCTCCTCTTTGGCTTGATACGCTGAATAGAACAACTCTAAATCATCGCCATGGGAAGGAAACTCTTCTTCTAACAGTGAGCACACTTGTTCGAAAGTTAACTCTTCGTTAAAAATCGACTTGTAAAAGTGTAACGCTGCGCCCTCGAGGTAGGCAGCTAATATTGTGGCTTTGTCAGCCAACATAAATTTATTTATGGCGAATACGACATTGAAGTCTCTCAAAAAACTTTGGAATGAGACACCGTCAGTGCCACCAAATTTCTTTGATTCGGCCATCTTAATGGTAATAATACAATATATATAATGAATTCAAATTTGTTATCTGTTTAAGGCGTCGATCCAATATTGCACGACGACTTCCTTCTCAAGGTACGGGGTCGATCAATCCACTGCCAACTGCAGAACGTTGGCGTTTCCACCTCCTGTGGAAACCGGCGTTCCTCCACCGAATTCTATGGAAACCGGCGCCTCCACCAAAAGCTGTGGTACCCAGGGGGTTGAGTACCACGCGTGTATGAAGTGATGAAATTACAACGATCAAATAAGATAATATATTATTTATTAGTTAACCACTTGCACTTCCTACTTATATTATTAGGGACTTTACGCGGTTGTTTTAACTTTAATTAGCGAACTGGGACGTATATCGCGGACTCGGCCCAAGGATAGGGCTTAAAGCGGGGTTCTTCCCAGGATACTTTTCTCAGCTTCAATCGGAACGGCTCCACTAGGCCCGTTCAGATCCCGAATGTTCAGGCAGCGATTGTTTTATATCGTTCCTCATTCAAATTTTAAATTGATACAATAGTTTTATTTAAACTCTGACACATAATGGCCAGGTAACCGCATCGTGGTGTTAAATGAGGTTCAGACACCACAGTAAATAGCGTTGCTGTGGCTAATATAAGTTACTGCCATAGGATTTGAGCCCCCAATAAGGACCATCACCGTCCCATTTAGGTGAGGTTTTCTCGCTTAGACCTTAAGACGGACATATGGCACTCCAAGACAAAACTAAAAGGATCCTCCGTATCAGTCAAAGAATTCCTGACTAAAACTCGGCAGTCTGTTTTTATTAAAGCCCGGCAGTATTTTGGTATGCGAGCATGCCGGACACAAGACGGAATTATTATTGTCAACGTTGCTGGTAGCCGTCACAAGATAACAACCATGGATTAGCTGAACCCTTTGACGAAAAAGCATCCCAAGGTGGGAGGCGAGCGAGGTGCAGCTTCTTCTCGCAAGCAGTGCTGATAATGCGAAAACAAAGGTGCGAAAAAACTAATACGCGAGAGTCCGGTTTATCATTGTAATTCTCACTCGCACATAATAATGTATACAACTTATGAACCTTTATTACGCAATGTGTTGGTTTATAGTTATCACCACAAAGTGATTATCGCAACTATACTTTGTATACTACCCGAAATGTACTGCGTATTTCATTACCCACAAATAAATCAATGTTATCATGTTTATAAAATTCATTTGTCAAATTTGGCATTCGACATTAGCGTACGTTGAGGCGCGAGCGCGAACCAATAAGAAACAAGATCCAACATATTGCTTTCGGAAATGTGCAATTTGCTTTAAAAAACATGCTAAACGTTTCGTTATCTCAACTTTTAAAGCTTCACTGTTTTGAACGTTGTTACGTAATGTTTCCTTGAATTTTCTTCTGAGATATTCTTTTATATTCTTTATTTTTATCTCAATTTAATGTGCTTAACTGGTGACTTGTTTATATATAAGTGTGTGCAGTTGCTGGTGGGTGGTGCAAATACAAAAGTGCAGTTGTAAGTTTATTGCTTTTTATTCATTAATTGTTTGTTCATTATTTAATTGGTATAAACTTAAATATTACTATGTATCTATATATATATATATATACATATATATATATACACATATATATATATATATATTTATCATACCTAATGTAAAAATTTATTGATTTATGAATTCTGTTGAGTATCTGTATTTCTGCCAACGAATCTTCAACGTTTTCCGGCGATGAAAGTTTTTCTTCAGTCGCACAAAGTCACCAAGCATACCAATGCTTGGTGACTTTGTGCGACATAATTTTGACAAGGGATCTCAACATCTAATGAATCTTTGTTATCTCAATGCGCAAAGTCTACCGTATCATTATAGCATATATATATTCATATAGAGAATCATATAGAGTTTTTTGGAGGCCTTTACAGATGCTAATGCTGATGCCATTCTGATTTCTGTGAGCTGGTTCAAACATCATCATATTTCTACTACTTATCCTTTAAGTGGCTTTTCGTTCTAATCCGTAATGGTCTCTATCTATCATATCTATAATATGAAATTCATGTGATATCTTACGTTTAGGAAGTTGGATTTTTAATAAGAAGTGGCCCAAGGTACGGATAGATGCTACTGTTGAGTCGATACCTTTTAATTGAATAGTTTGTTTTGCAATTTTGGGCTGGTGTACAATACACGAATGTTTTAAGAGACTAACAGACGATCCTGAGTCAACTAATAAGGATAGTGGGATGTCTGATACCGAGGACATGACAAGAACGTGGGGTAATAGTGTTTTCGCAGGATCACTTGTTATTTCGAAAACATTGGATTCGAGAGGTTTTGGTAAGAGCAACTTTATTACGTTGTTGCATGGATAAGCCATCTTGTAGCGATGCTTGGGGTAAAGAATGATTTTTATTGCGTTGCTGGATAGATAAGCCATCTTGTAGCGATGCTTGAGGTATAGAAGAACTTCTAAGTAATGAAGTTAGAGTAAGCTGAGAATTAGATTTGAGGGTACCGGTTTTAAAATCTCGAGGTCCCGCACGACACTGGGACGAGACGGTTATTCGTTTTTTGGATAATTGTCAACAGTGTCGTAACCCTCTGTGGGGTCATTTACTTCATCATCGTTGTTGGGCTCCGGTGTTTCGTCGGAAACAAAATGAAAACGTTGGGGCGTTCTCGATTGGCTTTGTTCAAGATTTTTAAATCGGTTGTTATTAAACTCCCTTTTTCGACATTGCTCCAGGGTGTGCCCTGGGGTCTTGCAGTATCTACAAAATGGGGAGGAGGAATCATGATTGTTAATTGTATTGGGACGGCTGGCGTAAGGTTGGTTTGAGTTGTAGGAAGATTGTTGGTAACGACGTGCAAATTGAGTATTTGTTCTTGACTTGTCTTGGCGGATGTTTTGCTGACTACTGGATGGCCCTGGACGTTGTTTGGCTAAAGAATGCTGTATTTTTTCTTCGGATATTGCCATGTAAATAGCCTCATTTAACGTTTTTGAAGATCTAAATCTAATAATATTCGAAATACCTCGCGAAAGAAAAAACCGCGGTAGCCTAGTGGTATGGGTAAAGGACTGCTGAGACGAGGTCTCGGGTTCGATCCCAGGTATTACCATGGCACACACCAATGACTTTTCGATGCTTTTCGAAGTTATGTGTGTATTTATCGCAGGTTTATAAGTGCCCGGTTAATGGCAATAGGCTCGCCACCTATTACATTGGGACCTAAACATAAACTGGCGAATTGTGGGTGCTAGCACCTCTGCCTACCCCTTCGGGGATATAGGCGTGAGTTTATGTTATGTTATGTTATGTTAATATTCGAAATACGGGGTATCAACCCCATTTGGAAATGGTGGAGGGCTAATTCCTCCATAGCAGCTGTACGTCCTACCATCTCTCTATTTTTATGGCCGTGAGAGATTGATATTTCCGTTAAAACTTGAGAGAGGCATGTTTCAATTCTAAGCGCATACTTGACTTACGGTTTCGTTAAATTGTTGTTTACATTCTTGTAGGTCGGTGAGAAGATGTGCGTAATGCTTCCTTTCACTAAATTGAGTTTTTAAGAATTCTTTAAGTTGCATCCAATTGGTAAACTCTTTTATCGAGCAAGCCGTTTCTGCCTTGCCTTGGAGTTGGCAGAGAATATATTTAAATAAGATATCTTTTTGGGAATCTGTGGCTAGTTCGTAGGCATTGTTGCAATTTACCAGAAAAGAGTTGAGCTTCTCCCTGCAGCCATCATATGGCTTAATAAACATAAAAAAATTTAACAGAGTAGAAAGCTCGATTTCAGTTTTAGTTGTTACAATTTTCTTTTTGGAAATGTATCTAGTAGTAGGTCCTGCAGAAGGAGGGCAGGCTTGAACTTCTTCCTCCGTGTCAACTATCGCTATCTCGGGCTTTTCCAATTTGGGACTTTGAGATCTATCCGCCATTATGATAGGAAATATATAATTTATTTTACACAATAGAAAATAATTGCAAACAAAATATTATACAGTTTAGAATATGGATAAGATATAAACAATGACCAAGTGCATAAAATCACTTTCTGGAATGCAGACAGTGCGATAAGGATGATCATAGTAGGTACGTGGGCGTTCTTGCGATCTTGTTCGACGAAATAATGTGATGATAAGTCAGGGGCTGTCGCGTCGTTGCGTTGTCGAGGTCGCAGCACCTAATTATGCGCGACCAAGGTAACCTTCTTCTGCTCCGGGTAAAGACCGGCTGCAGCACAGGCAGTGTCACAACAAACACCAAACACAACACCAGGTACACCGGTATGGGATGCACTATGGAGCTGGCACTTATAACACGCACTCGCGTCGGGTTTTGATTTCTATAGGCTAGGAGACGAACCGGGGACTCTTTTTTTTCTTGATTCCCTTAACGCTGCTACCAAATGTTTACGAGTCTCAAGGTAAAGGCTTTTAAAAAAAAAAAATACAGGGTTTCGATTGAGACAGCCGTCTTACATAGAGGTCGGGATGAGACTGACTGCAAGTGGAATGGAATGATGTCAGTAGGACGGATAAGTGCTGACTGTGCTAGGAGGGAATGTGTGGTGTGCGAGAAAGGGTACAGGTGCCAACCGTAACAGTGCGAAGCATGGCCCTGTACGGGGCCCCCGTATGAGCCCGCAACGTGGCTGTTCTAAACAGCCCGTTAAAAGCGATGGCCGTCAGAGTCATCAGGGGGTATCGCACATCTCCTTCGAGGCGGCATGTCTCCTAGCCGGGACCCCTCCATGGGACCTGGAAGCGAGAGCCCTTGCGCTGCTGTACCAGTGGCGCAAGGAGGCGCTGGAGCGGGGCCATAGGCCGGAGCCCCGAGAAATCAGGGCCCAGCGGTCCCTGCTCCGCTAGGAACTCATGGAGACATGGAGGGTGCAACTTGAGCATTCAAGGTGGGGGGAATCCTCCATTGCGGCGCACTATGGGACCAAACGGTATTTTCCATCTCTAAAAACGATAACTCTGTTGTTTTGTTATTTTTCTCTTTGAATTTTTTTTCACGTATATGTGAATATCAATGCAATCAAAGAAATCTAACATCATCATTTTAAAAATTATGTATTACTTCGGGCCACCAACCAGGTGGACACCGAAGTCTTAAAATCACGCAAAAAAAATCAAAATCTTACACCCACTTTTTATCACTTTTCTCGACGTTTCACATGATTCTAAGTCTAATTAAGCAAAAAAAATTTTTGTGTCGGTCTGTCTGTAGGTCTGGATGTCTGGATGTCTGGATGTCTGTTTACGCAATAACTCAAGAACCACTTATCCGATTTAAAAAATTCTTTCGCCAAACATCTTGTTTGGTTAATGGGAAGAACTGATTAGATTTTGGGGTTTGTACGTTCAAGGTTTCGGGTACCTACCATACAAATTGTGCCTAAAAAAACTTTTACAAGTGAGTTTCTTTCGAGTTATCAGAGTAACGCGTATTTGACTTTGACGTTTGAGTGACAATGACAATACGTATATTGTATATTTACATAAAATAACCAGACTCTGAAAGAAACAGAAATATATAATATTTTTTTTGTGTTTTTGACGTCGAAGACGTTTGATTTGATTTCATTTTCTTCATATTTATTGCTCAATATGTAAAGACGCGTCGAATAATATGCATAAATTTTGAATAAAAATACTACAACAAAAATATCTAAGTTTGGCCCGAAGTTTGACAATCACTGTGTGATTTCCGTCCCACTAGATTTTTCGTAAAAAAATGACCAAGATAAAGTTATATTATTATATTAAGTTCAAGCGTCGGTAGCTTAGTGGTTAAGGAGTCGACCCTACGATCGAGAGGTCCCGGGTTCGAATCCAGGCCATTACACTACCGACGTGAACCCACTCCTAACACAAGCAATTTAGCTTAGCTGGAGGGGTTAGGGGGAATATTAGTAATTTCGGTTATTAATATTCTTTTTATAAAAAATTTAAAAAAACACGAAATTTCATACAAAAAATTATGCAGTTATATTAAAATTGCAATAAAGGTTACACTTTTGCTTAAAATAAGTTTAAAACGAAGTTATTATTATTAAACAAACAGTTACATTATAAAAAAAAAAACAAAAAAAAATAGCGCTTATCCTATTCATCACTTTCTATTTCCAACAATTCTTTAGTTTCGTCAAACAATTCATAAGATATTAGAAAACTTGGTTTATTTAAGCTAGATATATAAGGATCGGTGTATATAACAAAATATGCAGAACGTCTTCGTTTGTTGCAGATCTGGAACACTTCCTAGCGTGATGTAACCTATATTTCTTGTAATCTTTATTTCGGGCTTCCTGGGCATCTTTGGATAATCGTCCTATAGGCAAAACTGCTTAGTGCTCTATTATTTTAGCACCATGTCTAAGTACTTTATGGACCGAAGATGGTATGTAGTACCAGTTATGTTTGCTCACATATAATTGCGCGGTTATCAATGTATACTGGCCGAATTTTTCGGCGTTTATAGGGAATCCCGATGACATAGTTTGAAGAATTACATATAATCTCTTGATTAATTCTTTATCAATTCCGGTTATCTCTGAGGAATATTGGTAATTTTGAAAAAATCTCCTTGCCATATTTCCGTCATTGCTATTACCGGAACCTTGACGTGGTTTATCAATGTGCAAACCAATCACTTCTCGGAAACGTTTTTGGATATATTTTTTCTTGCCTTCTTTAAGTTGCTTGTTTTCTGGAGTTTTTGCAGACCACTTCATAAACCTAAATTGTAAGAAATATGAAGGATCATTTCCATAAATCTTATCCATGCGTGTAGTGTCGACAATCCGTATTTAAACGCATTTTCATTTTCAACGCTCGTTGTAACTTTTAAAAGATCATTCATTTGTTTGGGAGTTGCTCCACAAACAGTGCAGGTAGCACTGGGTGATGTGTTCGTTAACACTTGAGCAAATTTCCCATCAATCATTGTCATAAACAGTTCATGTTTAACTTCGATGACTTTGTCGTCTATTGATACAAAAGTTGGAATCAATTGATAAATTTTGGCTTCAATTTCACTGACAACCGCTGTAGTTTTTTCGAGTGTTTCTTTTGTAAATTCTAATGAAATTGGTCTGCAATATCTTACAGATGAGCAAGAAGGGTTCTGCCATATAACTGCAGAAGTTTCTTCGTCTACTAGTCACAGTGGTACAACTATAAACAACATTATAAACAAATTATTATAATACAACTACTATAAACAAATTAGCATTCGATATTTGTTCGTTTTCTTCCGGTAGAGTTTGTTTATACTCACTTTGACCAGAGGATCCATCACATCCCCATTTAGTGAACAGCTTGAGACGATTGTAATTTGTCGATCCTGACTTTATCTTTATAATACGGTAGACTGTATGGTCTAAGAGATCTTGCAGATTCATTTTTGCGCTTATATTTGTCACCGTTATGCTGGATGCAGGCGGATAGCAAGTCTTTTTTGCTTCACTTAGTATTAGATACGAAGGCAATACAGAACTTAAATTCTTATCAACGAGCCTTTTTCTTAGGTACGCATATTGGGCTTTGGTTAGATCTGTTTCAATACACATACTCAATGCCTCTTCTTTCGTAAAGGAAAGTGTATCATCTGGATTGAGTATGTTTTGTAGAATTACTTTTTTCTCTTCTTTTTCCTTATTTCTGATAATAGTCACAATCGAAGCTTCGTCATTTTCACCTATGGATCGTAAACTTTGCACATAAACTTTACAGACATGTCCGATTCCATACTCCGGGACCAGTTCCATATTTTTTCGTTTCTTTGTATTTTCCGAACACTCGTCATATGATTTCGTTGGTCTACCACGATCACCAGAAGTATTCAAGCCAGAATTTTCAGGTGTTGAGGTACTGCAAGGATTCAATGGTACTTTAAACTCACCATTTAACCAATTTGAGTATAGACTCTCGAACCTGTCTGCCTTACTTTGAGCTTTGGTCCAATTCTGGTTGGAACTTGATGTTAGATTTTTTGAATACTCTCTATTACAGTGTTCGAACTAATAAAGGTGCATCAGTGCAACGGAACCATGTTTTAGTTCCGCGACAAGAGCTTTTTAGCTCAATAGATGGCGTTGACGCTATTTTAGGCCGAGGTATGGTTTCGTTCACACTCTTAGTATAAGTACTGAAATATTTTGAATATCGAGGATTTTGGATTTTAGAATAAATCAGGCTAGTAACTCAGATAGCATTGTATACACATTGTGATATTATAAGTGTTAACACCTGTAGCCGTCTATCATTAACCTCGCTCATGAACCCTGTGCCGTATTCATGGTTCTTCTGAGTCGGATCTGTTGTATCGTTTGTAGCGAGTTTTTGTAGTCATTGCGGTGAGACGGCTATAGCCCGTCGTGTTAGGAAAACTGAGCAGTGGATCGCTGTTCAGAGCAAATCCCCTACAGCGGCATCAAGATTGGTGTGGCAGCTCAAGGAGGAACCGGATTAAGCTACATCCTGGTTGGCAGCGGAGGTCCGGAGGAACAGCGCACGACGAGAGGCGCCTAGCAGAGTTGGAAATTTCGTTCAGCTCAGTTTGAAATGTGTGGTAAAGTGTCAGTGCGGAAATAAAACTGTGAGTACATTTACATCTTTATTAATCAGAAGAGCAACTTAGCATAATTAATCCACGTTTAAGAAACTTAATCGAGATCAAGCAGTTAGAACTTTAAAAGGCTTTGCATTATTTCTGTGTACTTCACTGTGTGGTGTTGGGACTTGTAGTATTTTAAGTGAAAGTTGATTCAGACGGGGAACCTATGCCGGATTTTGGACCCAACTGAATAACCACAATCATAATCATCATTTATTTGCGAATACAGGTAAAAATTAGGTATTACATAGAAAGGTTTGGTCATGCCGTATTCAACCCACAAGGTATGCAAATTTTCAATTTAGTAAAATAAAGTCAACTAAGTGTTTAAAATCAAAAGAAATTTCAATTGAAGTAATGTCAATGTATGAAAATATTGTGTAACGCTAATACACTTAGAATTTTCTGGTTAATTTGAAGAACAGTTGTATACTTTTGTGATAAAAACCTTGCATTTAATAACAGAATTGTGTGTAGGTAGGTAAAGTTTGTTCTGGTGATATAAAAGATTATAGTTTTGTTTCCTCATAAGTTTCACTGTGTTTAATTGTAAAGTATGGAGCCATTAGAGAATCTACAAGAAGACATAGCAAATAAAATAGAAAAGGCACAAAGCAACTTTAAAAAGTCTTCTAAGGGACAGCTAACGGCTTCATACATAGAAACTAGATTAGAAAACTTGGAAGTTCATTGGACGTCATTTTACGATAATCACAATAAAATTATACAAACTATAAAGAAAGCGGACCTTCAAGGGTCCAACTATCATAAAAATAGTGCGTATGATGCGGTTGAAGAACTGTACATAGATTTTGAGACTCTGTTGAAGGAAAGATTGCTTGACATAAAAAGTACTTCAACTCAGTCTGAGGTAAAGGGCAGCTCCAGTGGTCAAACTAGTCAGATAGTGAGTAAAGTGAATTTGCCCGAGCTGAGAATGACTCCATTTTCGGGCAAGTACTCGGAATGGAGTACCTTTAGGGATTTGTTTATTTATTTATATTAGGGGTAGTGCACGACAATAAGAATATAGGAAACGCACAAAAGTTTCATTATTTAAAGGGGTATTTGACCGGAGAAGCCGAACAATTAGTGAGACATATAAAGGTTACATCAGATAATTATAAAATAGCGTGGGATATGTTGAATCGCACGTATAACAATAAACGGTTTTTGGCACTCAACATATTAAAACGTTTGTTAAACCAAAGAAATATTGTACATGAATCTGCGTCTGAAATCAAATTTCTATTGAATACAACGCTAGAATGTTTAGATGCACTAAGCAATCTAGGCGTATTTTGGCGTATATTGGGATATTTTTATTGTTTATGTGATTAGTCAAAAAGTAGATAAAGAGACGCGAAAGGCTTGGGAGTTGAAGATATCAAAAGAGGGTGGTGACGAGTTGCCTACTAAATCGCAATTCTTTGAGAATCTTAACAGTCGCTTCTGAGGGCTTGAAAATATAGAAAGTATCTAAAGAAACGCCATATTTACATGTTGTTAAAAATAAACAGGATGTAACTTGTACATATTGTTCTGCAGATCACAAAATAAAGACTTGTACGAAATTTGGTAAGCAGTCTAACGCTCAGCGACGTGAGTTCGTACGGGAAAAAGGTTTGTGTTTTGTATGCCTTAATAGTAATCACGCTGCTAAGTTCTGTAAATCTTCGACCGAATGCCAAGTGTGTAGACGTCGTCATCACACATTGTTACACCCCGCGGATGTTTCCGGGTCAGTTGATGAGTCCACTAGTGCCACTCAGGTAGAAGCCTCCTCATCGAGGCAGGCGGATGGTAACGATACGGTTGTCCAAGCCGACGGATCAAGCCATCCATTGGTCTCACATCTTTCGACAGGGGACTGTAAAAAATACAGTATTATTAGCGACAGCCTTGGTAAAGGCTCAGTCGAGAGATGGGAGCTATCAGGTTATTAGGACTTTGTTGGACCAAGGGTCGCAGGGATCCTTTATAACCGAGGCAATGGTTCAGCATTTAGGTCTTAGGAAACATACAACGAAAAACACTGTATTAGGTGTAGGTGGAGACAAAAGTGTCACTTCTAAGTACACAGTCTCAATAATTTTGAGGTCACGCAAGGATTCTAACTTGCAAATAAAAATTACTCTTCACTTTCACTCTCACAGCTCTTCTCCCGGTTGCGAAAGTAACCAGTGTAGAATAGGTAGACTTGACTGATGATGACTTGGCTGACCCAGAGTACTACAGGCCTAGCAAAATAGACATTTTGCTAGGTGCTGAGTTTTATAGCCAAGTCATCCAAGCAGGCGTGAAAAGATACTCAAATGGTACATTGTTAGCCCAGGATTCGGCCCTGGGGTGGATATTGTCGGGTATTTCCGAGGTGGATAATACATCCGATATATATTCCCACATCGTAGTTATGCATTCTTCGGTTCAGGCGGATGATGTCCTGAAACGGTTTTGGGAACTAGAAAATGAACCGATAGAAGCCCAGAAAATATTTTCTGAGGAGGAACAACGATGTGAGGAGTTTTTTTACTAGAACCACTAAACGCGATGAGAGGGGCAGGTACGTAGTGCGATTGCCATTTCGCGAGGCTAGCCTGGTGGAGCAGCATGGTGAGTCCAGGTCGATTGCTGTTAAAAGGTTAAGAGGATTAGAATCAAGATTAAATAAAAACATTCAAGTAAGAACTGAGTATGCCTCAGTCATACAAGAATATTTAGATTTAAATCAGATGCAAAAGGTAACAAAAAATGATTTTAATAATAAAACAGCAATATACTTACCTCATCACGCTGTCATCCGGGAGGATAAGGTTTTTTTTTTTTTTATACCCTACCTTTGCATCGGGATGCAAAGCTCTTGTTATTCAAGACTAAGTAAAAGGCTTCCTAATTTAAATCTAGCTTATCATCTTTCATTCCGAGTCTCTTAAGCATACCAGTTCTCGCAATCATTCCTCTCGTACTTTCATACAACCTTTCATTCTCTGTTGGGAGTGAGGGCATATGGGGATTGTGTACCTACCCAGCTAATTTCTAGCTATCTTTATTTCTTTTATGTTCTTTTTATTACATAGGTGTTTACATTTTTCTTATTTCTATTTACTTAACCTAATACATATTTAAGAATGGCAACACTGTTTTTACAACATAACATAACATAACATAAACTCACGCCTATATCCCCGAAGGGGTAGGCAGAGGTGCTAGCACCCACATTTCGCCAGTTTATGTTTAGGTCCCAATGTAATAGGTGGCGAGCCTATTGCCATTAACCGGGCACTTATAAGCCTGCGATAAATACACACATAACTTCGAAAAGCATCGAAAAGTCATTGGTGTGTGCCATGGTAAAACCTGGGATCGAACCCGAGACCTCGTCTCAGCAGTCCATTACCCATACCACTAGTACTAGGCTAGGCTAGGCTAGTACTCTTAATATATATATATATATATTTATATATCTTATTGTATACAACAAAGTTAATACAGAACTATAATTTTTACTGCTATTTATTAGATTATGCTAGGTAGCATTGTAGCGTTCCTGTAATAAAATAATTAAACTTTAAATTTTGCTAACAAAATAATTCATAAAAAAAATGTCACAATTCAAAGGTAAAAAAATCTACTTACCATCTGATTCAGCTAGACCGTTCCTTTGTTTATGCGTACACGCACTGGATGCATGATCTGTAGCATGATCGCTCGGCAGTCGTAATCTACCTTCGTATAGTAAACACGTACCGCCTGATGATCGAAATTACTGACGCGTATGCAAGTTTGGTGAATTTAGTTAATAGACTATTGACAAATAATATAGTGTAGTGTTAGTACAGAAATTAAGATAAACTATTGCAGAACTGATAATAAAAAATAAGTGTGTTAATTCGTAAGTTAGTGTTTGATTTAATATATCCAAATAAACAATAGATATTAGTCTAAAGATTTAGATCGGAAAAAGAGAACATCTAGGACGGGACTTGAACCCGCGACCAGTCCCTTACAAGTTCAAGTCCCGTCCTAGATGTTCTCTTTTTCCGATCTAAATCTTTAGAAAAAAGTAAGCATACAAAATGCTTAAAAATTTAATTGAAATAGATATTAGTGTTAGTTATAGGACCTTTAAACCTATAATTGGTGACCTACCGACAGTGCCTAGTTTTGAAACACCCTCGTACATTACTATAAAATGACGCAAAATATACAATCGGCGAAGAAGGAGGCAAGTGAAAATTTTGCCGAAACACCGAATGAGGTATGCCGAGTGGGAATAAAAGTTCCACCATTCTGGCCGGAGCGCCCCGCGCTGTGGTTTGCGCAACTTGAGGGCCAGTTCATGTTATCAGGCATTACCACAGATACCACCAAATTTTATATCGCGTGTGGAAACTTGGACCACAAATACGCAATTGAGGTAGTTGACATAATAGAAGATCCACCTAAAGAAAAAAAGTACGACACTTTAAAAGCAGAACTCATCAGGCGGTTGACTGCACCGCGAGAAGAAAAGATAAAGCAATTTTTAGGCAGTGAAGAAATGGGTTCGCGGAAGCCGTCACAGTTCCTGTGACACCTCCAACACCTAGGTGGGCCCTACATACCAGAAGAATTTATTCGCACGACTTGGTACAACCGACTTCCCGTATCTCTTCAGCCCATAATAGCCTCTCACAGCGATATGGCTTTGGAAAAACTGGCCGAACTTGCCGACAAAGTAATGGCAATAGCAGACCCAACTCCGCATGTAGCAGCTGTCACGCCTACGTCCTCCTCAACTTCAGAGCCTACGTGGGCAGCCATGGAGGCCATGGCGAAACAAATTGCAGAGCTGACAAAACAAGTAGCAGCCCTTAGCGCCCACCAGTCGCGGCCTCATGGACGACAAAGAGGTTTTTACAGAGGCAGATCAAGATCTCGGTCCAAATCACAGACAAGAAACAACGGCCAGTGCTACTACCACAACAGATTTGGCAGCAAAGCTTTTAAGTGTACCAGACCCTGCAGCTATCCGGGAAACGCCAGCGGCAGCCAGTAGTGGCGGCTAATGACTGCCACAAATGTAACGGCCGCCTCTTTGTCACAGATAGGAAGACCAAGTTAGAGTTCCTGATAGATACGGGCTCTGACTTATGCGTATTCCCAAGAAAAGCGACTCGAGGACACCGTAATAAGACAGAACTGGAACTTCACGCAGCAAACAACACCATAATATCCACCTACGGATACATCCAGCTGCACCTAGACTTTGGGCTCAGACGAGACTTCAGCTGGAGATTCATCGTGGCTGACGTGGCCAAGCCAATTATAGGCGTCGACTTTCTAAGCCACTACAACTTACTAGTCGACTGCCGCCAACATCGCCTCGTCGATGGACTCACGAGTCTGTCAATTACAGTGCCACACCGCAACACAAAAGCCGAAGCTATCACCATCAAGGCTGTCACTGGTGACTCACCATACCACCGACTGTTGAAGAAGTTTCCAGTCATCACAAAACCAGCTGGTGCACCTGTAGAGCCGAAGCACAACAGGAAGCACCATATACGCACTACACCCGGCCCACCTATAAGCGCACGTCCACGCCGACTAGCCCCAGATCGCCTTGCAATTGCCAAAAACGAGTTTGAAGAGATGATGCGCAACGGTACTGCACGCAGATCTGAAAGCCCGTGGTCATTGCCGCTGCACCTAGCAAAGAAGAAGGATGACGGGTGGCGACCGTGCGGTGATTACCGCGCCTTAAACGCGAGAACGATACCAGACCGTTACCCAATCCGTCACATCAATGACTTCACCTACGAGCTTGCTGGAGCTAAAATCTTCTCCAAGGTGGACCTTATCAAGGCTTATAACCAAATACCGGTTTTTGAGGACGATATACCAAAAACCGCAATAACAACCCCCATAGGTCTATACGAATTCCCGTATATGACTTTTGGGCTGAGGAATGCGGCCCAAACCTTCCAGTGGTTTATGGACGAAGTACTGCAAGGAATGAGCAACGTTTTCAATTTCCTGGATGACATATTATTATTTTCGCGCACAGAAGATGAGCACCTGAAGCACATAGAAGAACTCTTCGAAAGGTTGGCAAAATATGGAATCCTCATCAACACTTCCAAATCCATTTTCGGCGTCTCAGAAGTGTCATTCCTTGGGTACCACGTTACAGCGGAAGGTACAAAACCTCTGGAAGAGAAAGTCGATGTCATCCGCAACCTGCAACCGCCAACTACAGCCAAACAACTCCGAAGATTCCTCGGAATGATAAATTATTACCGGAGATTCATCCCACAAGCCGCCAAACTGCAGAGTCCATTAAACGACGCCCTGATAGGCAACAGCAAAGGAGCAGCCCCTATCAAGATGACAAAAGAGATGTTAGACGCTTTTGAGTCATGTAAAAAGAGCCTCGCAGAAGCTACTCTACTGACTCATCCAGACATCCACGCAGAACTCGTTCTGTTCACAGACGCTTCTGACCGGTCCATTGGCGCAGTTCTGCAACAAAAAGCAGCAAACGAGTGGAAACCTTTAGCGTTTTTCTCACGCAAACTTTCGCCGAGTCAAGTCAAATACAGTCCGTATGACCGAGAATTACTTGCCATTTACGAAGCGATCAAGCACTTTAGATACATGCTGGAGGCAAGAAAATTCACAATATACACGGACCACAAGCCATTGACCTTCGCATTTTCAACAAGGCGAGATAAATGTTCCCCGCGACAATTCCGTTACCTCGATTTTATCGCTCAGTACACCACGGACTTGCGACACATCCCAGGAAGCGATAACGTTGTAGCGGATGCACTATCCAGGATTGAAGACATAACAGAGGCCGTCAATTACGCAGACCTTGCAAGTGATCAGGAACAAGATCCTGAATTGCAAGATCTACTAAAGAAGGAAACGGCCCTGAAACTAAGAAAACACGGCAGAGTATACTGCGACGTGTCAACGGAGAGAATTCGTCCATACATAACGCTGAGATTCCGCAAACAAATCTTCTCCAAGATGCACGAACTGAGCCACCCAGGATCATCAGCAACCGCAAAACTAGTGGCCCAGAGATTTGTTTGGCCTGGAATACAAAAAGACTGTAAAAAATGGACAAGAGAATGCAAAGATTGCCAAATCTCCAAAGTTACCCGCCACACTTCCTCTCCTTTGTCAACTTTCCCTATTCCTTCCCAAAGATTTTCCCAAGTCCACGTCGACCTAATCGGCCCTTTGCCATACTCTAATGGTTACAGGTACTGCCTAACGGCGATCGACCGCTACACACGCTGGCCAGAAGTCTTCCCGCTGGCTGACATCACAGCTGAGACTTGCACACGAGTTTTCGTCTCCGGTTGGGTATCGCGCTTTGGATGCCCTGTCACTATCACGACAGACAGAGGTCAGCAGTTCCAGTCGCAGCTTTTCAAAAGCCTGGCTACACTCATCGGCGCAGATCATCGCCCCACCACATCATACCATCCACAGTGCAATGGAATGGTGGAGCGTCTACATCAGCAGCTGAAAGCAGCTATCGTTTGCCACAACACAGCTGATTGGACGGAGGCACTTCCCCTAGTACTTCTAGGAATGAGAGCAGCGTGGAAAGAAGATCTGAAGGCCTCATAAGCCGAACTAGTATATGGTGAACCTCTACGGCTACCTGGTGAGTTTTTCAACCCAGCATACACACTCACCTTAGATCCAGCCAATTATGTTGCTCGTCTTCGCAAACAGATGAGTCAGCTTGCACCAACGCCAGCATCTACACACGGTAACAGAGGTTTCTACTTACCTAAAGACCTGTGGACCGCTGAATATGTTTTTCTTCGTCGAGGTCCTGAAAAACGTCCACTACAAGCACCATACACAGGCCCATATAAAGTTTTGGAGAGAGATGAGAAAACCTTCAAAATAGAAGTGCAAGGTAAAGAATGTACAGTTACAATAGACAGACTGAAACCAGCGTACCTGACAAACGATGACGCCTGCGAAGAAAACAAACTTACCCCAGAGATGACTGATGTACGCCCAACTCCAACTCCAGCTCCAGCTCTAGTCCCCGCAACTCAGCTACCTGAAAGACGAACCAGAAGTGGAAGAAGAGTACATTTTCCGGACTACTATCGACCGTGAACCGGTCTCGGCAGGGGAGTGATGTAGCGTTCCTGTAATAAAATAATTAAACTTTAAATTTTGCTAACAAAATAATTCATAAAAAAAATGTCACAATTCAAAGGTAAAAAAATCTACTTACCATCTGATTCAGCTAGACCGTTCCTTTGTTTATGCGTACACGCACTGGATGCATGATCTGTAGCATGATCGCTCGGCAGTCGTAATCTACCTTCGTATAGTAAACACGTACCGCCTGATGATCGAAATTACTGACGCGTATGCAAGTTTGGTGAATTTAGTTAATAGACTATTGACAAATAATATAGTGTAGTGTTAGTACAGAAATTAAGATAAACTATTGCAGAACTGATAATAAAAAATAAGTGTGTTAATTCGTAAGTTAGTGTTTGATTTAATATATCCAAATAAACAATAGATATTAGTGTTAGTTATAGGACCTTTAAACCTATAGCATTATGGTTACATAGTGTTCCTACATATTCTCTACGTCTTGTTCCTGGCGTTTACAATTCCTACAATTTTATTAGCAAATGCTATAGTTTTCTCTGTATGCAATTCCATCAGAGACTGTATACCATTCCGATCTATTGTGATTCCGGTCTCACTTTCTAAATCGAACCTGTCCTTGGCATGTATGGGACAGGCCATCAGGAGGTGGGCCACCGTTTCCTCGACCCCAGGCTCACAGGCACACAATGGGTCCGTCTTACACTTGAATCGAGTCAAGTATCCGGCGAACCCACCGTGCCCTGCGAGGAATTGGGTTGTTTGGCCCCTGATGGTAATCCTCCTGACGGTCCTGTATGCCTCTACCGCGCAGGGGAAGAAGAACTTGGTTGTGGAGGCTGTTTCTCCATTTTGATAACGCCTGTTCCATTCGTCGAGGGAGTCCCACCTTAGGACACCCTTGACGAACGAAACAGGACATTTATCGTAATCTGGCGCTTTTTTCAATCGTAAGGCAGCCTCCCTAGCAAGTGAATCCGCTCTCTCATTCCCCTCCAGACCGACGTGGGCCTTTATCCAGTAGAGAGAGACGCTCTTGCCCCGCTGTTTACAGCGACCAAGAGCGCCCCTAGTCTCCACTGAAAGGGGGTGGAAAGAGTGCGGATTCACTATGCTAAGGAGAGCCGCCCTGCTGTCACTGAAGATGCCGAACGCGGCAGCGTCGTGCCGCTCCACCACGCACGCCGCCTTACGCAACGCCAGGAGTTCCGCCTGGTAGACGGTACAATGTGCTGAGAGAGCAAATTTGAGGGTCTTGGTTTCGGACTGACTGTTCCATACAGAGACAGCAGCCCCAACCCGGCCCTCAATTTTGCTCCCATCAGTGAAAATCCGTACGTCATGTGGTACCACGTTGTTTAACTGATTCTCGTCTACCACGCTGTCGAATTCCAGGCGTATGCGCTCAGCGGGGTGCGGGGCCGCCAAAATAGGTGCCAGCCGTTCGACCTCCCTGTCCCCTAGCCACGGCTGGGGCACTCCTCTCTTGACCTCATACAATGAGGCCACCTCCCGAACTCGGAGGTCCAGAGGGAGTATCCCAGCAAGTAGCAGTGCGGAGTTCAAGGAGACCGTACGGTAGGCTTTAATTAATTTTGAGCGAACACTCGCTGGACCGCGTTCAGCTGCTTCCGGACGCACTCCTTCCTGGTAGCCTCATACCATGCGCCTGCAGCGTACAGTATCACAGGCTCAATCACGGCTGTATAGATGGTCCGGATCACCTCGGGGTGAAGCCCCCAGGAGATCCGGGCCGTCCGTGCCAGCTTCTTATATATGCCTATGGCCTTTTTGCATATGTTCCTGACATGGCTATTGAAGTTCAGGTTCCTATCTATGGTCAGGCCCAAAATTTTGACTTCATTGGACAGACCAATGTCTACCCCGCCCATGGTTAGGCGTGGGTTGTCATACTTAAGTTTCCTGGTAATAACCATGGCGCAAGTTTTGTGTGGTGCGAACTTTAACTTATTTATGACCCCCCACGCCCGCACACGTTCGAGGGAGGTATTGGCCTGTCTCTCTATGTCTAGTGCGGTTTCCCCATCGAAAACTAGAACTACGTCGTCCGCATAAGCCTGGACGTAGTCTCCTGCCTCCTCTAGCATCTTAAGCAGCGGGTCCAATAGGAGATTCCACAACAAGGGGCCCGTTATTGACCCCTGGACGCAGCCCTTTTGAGTGCTTCTTCTGCACTCAGCACCCGCGTATCTTACCCGGACTGTTCTTTCCCTGAGGTAGCTGCTGACTATTCGTCTCAAGTTGACGGGGCACTTTTCCTCAGCCAGTCGTGCAATTATTGCTGGCCACCATGCGCTGTCGAAGGCACCCTCTATATCCAACGACACTAACGTGACAAGCGTCTTGTTATTGAGTTTGCCACGTATGTGTCGCACCAGGTTATAGAGGGCGTCTTCGGTGCTCCTCCGGGGCATAAAGCCGTACTGGCGAGTACTGATCCGTGGTAATAAGTGGAACTTGAGCCGAGCAGCCAGCATCTTCTCGTACAGCTTCCCCAAGACAGGTAAAAGACCTATCGGTCTGTAAGACTTGGGGGAGCTGTACGAGTCCTTGCCCGGTTTTCGGAGGGCTACGATCGTCGCCTCCTTCCACGGTCTTGGAAAGTATTCTAATTCCAGGCACTTATTTAGCAGTTGTAAGAACAGTACCGGTGCGCAGTTCACTGCATGAGCGCAGATGTCGGCGGTGAAGCCATCCGCTCCTGGTGCTTTTTTGGGGTTGAAAGAACGCGTCCCTTAGTTCGCCAATGGTGAATGGCGGATCGTAAACATCATGTTCATTCCCGCCATTAACCGTTCTGGCTAATGCGCGGGTTCTTTCATGATCCGCGTTGTCCTCCTCGCTTCGGTCCTCCGGATAGAAGACCGAAGCGATTAGCCCAGCGGATCCACTGGCGTCCAATTCAACCCCATTATGTACTAAAGGAGGGTCCTCCTCCCTTGTTGTGGACCGTCCTATGACCCTATAGATGCCTTCCCACATACCTTCTTTGTCCTGTTTGGTGCAAAACTCCCGCCAACTCGCAGTCTGTGCTAATTTAACCTCCGACTCATAATTATGTTTTTTCTCTAGGTATCGCATGATGACCCCCTGCCTCCGGATCGGGGCTGCGTTCCTGATTCGGCGCCTGAAAGTACTGACCTCCTTCTTCATCTGGCTGAGCTTCTCCGACCACCACGGCATGGTAAGTGTTTCCTTGTTTACTTTTACTGGAATAGTTTCCTCGCAACTGGATTTTATACACTTGTTGTACTTTAACAGTGTCTCTTCAATCTCCTCTGTACTTGCTATTTCGCTGATGGCATCAACAACCAGGCCATTCTCCGCCAAGAGGCTGGGCATTTTCTCATGAAAATGGGGCCAGTTTGCCCTCTTGGTGTTGAATAGCCTGGTTGTTCTATTAATATTGGAGCCCTTTGATCTTATTATTTTTAAGTTAAACACTATGCCGAGGTGGTCCGAGCTGGCAGCCAAGCCATCGTCAGTCCTCCAGCCGTCGATCAGTCCTAGCAGATCACCCGAACATGCAGTTACGTCAATAAAGCTGCAGAACCTTCTACCCCCCTTATGGTGTCGAAGGTGGGCACCCTACCGTCGTTGAGGATGTGTAGTCTCATCTCAGTGAGAGTCCCCATTAGATGTTCGCCCCTGTCATCCTCAACGTTACTTCCCCACCAGGCACTTTTTGCATTTGCATCCCCTCCAAAGATGAGCCGTCCACGGCCCAACCTGGATCCAACTCTCTTGAGCTGGTCCAGGTAAGGGCAAAGGGGTTTATCGGGCTCGACATAAAGAGATACCAGGGTTACCTCCCAGGCACTGGTACGAATCTTCACCACCGCGATGTTATCGGTGGTGAGTTGGGGGCACTGTATAACGTCCAAGTCAGGATCGAAGACGGCTATTGCCGCCTTCACAGTGCCCGCCGCTGGTCCAGTGTTCTGGAAGATACGTACTCCCCGGTATCTCTTCATCCCGCCCCTGATGGGGTCCCTGTACGGCTCCTGAATGAGTGCGACTGACGCCTTCCTCCTGACAGCTTCCAGAATGAAGTCGTCAGTCGCAAGCTTCTTCTTTTGGAGGTTCGCCTGCAGTACCAAGTAGTGTGAGTCGTTTCCGTGGGCGCCCTTAGCAATACTGCGTGGCGGATCGCGCTATATTGTCCCATTTAATTCGGACCGGGCAACCCCGGTCAAAGGCATCATGCGCAGTGTCGTCGCCTTTTGCTCGCCAGCAGTTGCAGCATCTTGCCTCGGCTCCTGCCCTGTACTTAGGGCAGTCTAGCCTCAGGTGTTTGTCGCCACAATGGCTGCATCTGGGCTCTGCTTCCTTGCAGAAGCGACGACTATGTCCATAGCCCGGGCACAGGGAACACTGCACCAGCGGTGATTGATCAGCCACTCTGACAGGTTGGATGTCTATGTGCAGTGTTTCCTGGTCCAGGGCCTTGCGCCAGATGGTGGGAGACACTTGCAGGACGACATGTGCCGTGAGTGGATTCCGAGCATTCCTACGAAATTTTATAGCCATTCTATCTTGAGATGGATCTAGGTCTTTAAAAATGTTTTTATTCCTTGCTCTGAGCGCTCTTAAAATCTCCTCATCCTTGTACGCTTTGAGGACGCCGTACAGGATTAGCAGGGGATCCTTATTGTGGACGGTCTCCACTTTAAGGGCCCCCTGCCCCCCCTCTAGCGCCCCCTTAGCCTTCTCCCTCTGATCCGCGGTTTTGTACCCTAGAATAACCTTTCGGTCCCTGGCTTTTCTGATTCGCTCGACGGTAATCCACCCGTCGGGAGGTTAACCTTATGGTTACGACCAAGGTGCGTGTCGTATTTGATGCGTCCTCTAAGGGTTCCAACGGGATGACATTAAATGACCATTTAATGGTAGGGCCAACGTTGCAGGCTGACTTACGTCATATTATTATGCGTTGGCGAAAACATCCAATTTGTCTAGTTGCTGACATAGAAAAAATGTATCGCTAGGTCTTAGTAGACAGGAAGGATTCAATATTTTAGCGAATCGTCTGGAGGGACAACCCTGAAAAGGAAATTGAAGAGCATGAGCTGATAACAGTAATCTTCGGTACTGCCTCAGCGCCATACTTAGCAGTACGAGTGCTCTGCATCAGGTGGCTTACGACGAATGTCAGAGTGAGCCAGAAATAGCGAAAATCCTTTTGAATGAATGAATGTATGAATGGAATGAATATAGACGATTTCATGTCTGGAGCTGAAAATATTGAAAAGGGATTAAATATTTACACAAAAATTAATACAGTCCTATCGAAGTGTGGGTTTAATTTGCAGAAATGGGTCAGCAATAGCAAGGAGTTAATAGATAGAATAAAGGATGGGGAAAGGAATCAGGATGAACTTTTAAACATAGAAATGGAGAATATTACGAAAATTTTGGGACTTACCTGGAATTCCAGTGATGACGTCTTTCAGTATAAGGTTAAACTGCTGCCGCTGACTGAACCTGTAACAAAAAGGAAAATTATTTCTGATATTGCACGTTTCTTTGACCCTTCGGGGTGGTTAGCACCAACCATAATTTTAGCTAAGGTGTTCATTCAAAAGTTATAGTTGGCAGGTTTAGCATGGGATCAAGAAATTCCAAGCAATTTACTAAACGAATGGGTTACTTACCGTACTGATTTGATTTCCTTGATGAACGTGAACATACCACGCTGGTTAAACACATGTTCCAATAATATAAAAACCGAATTACATGGATTTTCGGATGCCTCTAAGGTAGCATATGCCGCAGTCATTTATCTTCGGGTAATAGGCGATGGAGGTAATGTCCATGTTGTTTTGGTAACTTCAAAAACCAAGGTGGCTCCTATCAAACAGGGGTCTATCCCAAGATTGGAACTTTGTGGTGTGGTACTTTTAACCAAACTGATTGCTGAAGTGGGAAGGGTTATGGATATACCATAGGCTGATTGGCACACCTGGACGGATAGTGAAGTGGTGTTGGCTTGGCTTAACAGCCATCCCACCCGCTGGAAAACCTTTGTCGCCAATAGGGTTTCCCATATTTTAACCCTCATGGATGCACATCAATGGTCTCACGTACCGTCTAAACAGAACCCAGCTGACTGTGCATCACGTTATGTTTCACCTGCTGAACTTCAAACGACTTCTAATTGGTGGGAAGGTCCAGAATTCTAAAAGCTGGAAGTGATTGAATTTAAAAAGGCTAAGAATAACACCACGGATTTGGAAGAAGACGAATTTACGCTCGAAGTACTGGGTCGTAGGGCTCAAGTTATTGGTTAAAAAATATGTGAGGGGTTGTGTTAGATGCATTCGCTATGCGGCTTCGACTAGAACGCAGCTGGGGCAATTACCGTCTGCGCGGGTTACGCCGAATAAGCCATTTTTATGCAGCGGCGTAGATTACGCCGGCCCCATAAATATAAGAATGTCTAAGGGTCGTGGTAATAAGTCATTTAAGGGATATATTGCATTGTTCAGATGCATGTCCACTCGGGCGGTGCACTTAGAAGCCGTAAGTGTCTTAAGTACCAGGGGATTCTTGGCAGCTTTTAAACGGTTTGTAGCAAGGCGAGGGCGGGTAGCTGAGTTGTACAGTGACAACGGCACCAATTTCGTAGGCGCGGCACTAGAGCTTCTTTATTTATATAATAAGGAGAAATCTGGTGTGAATGAGGAGCTAGCTGAATATCTCTCAAATAACGTTACTCAGTGGAGCTTTATACTCATACGCCCAATTTCGGGGGACTTTGGGAGGCAGGGATAAAGTCGACCAAATTCCACCTTAAGAGAGTGATCGGAAACTCTACGCTGACATTTGAGAAGATGGCTACCGTGTTGGCACAAATCGAGGCGTGCCTTAACTCTAGGCCGTTGTCCTATGTGGAAGACAACCATAAATTGACGATCTTAACCCCGGGTCATTTTCTGGTCGGAGGGCCACTCGTGAATGTTCCAGATTCAAATTATGTAAAATGTAATATTCTTACCTTACCGAGATGGCAACTTCACCAGAGAATGATGCAGGATTTCTGGAGGAGTTGGTCGCAAGACTACCTAAATCAGTTTTTGCAGCGGCATAAATGGGCTTATCAAACCCCAGAACCAACCGTTGGGGACGTGGTGCTCGTGAAAGAGGATGATTTGCCTCCTGGCAGGTGGTTGTTAGGGAGAGTTGTTCAGAAGCATCCGGGTCCTGATGCAATCACTCGGGTCGTTACACTGCGTACGCAAAATTCCCTAATAAAGCGACCTACCTCTAAACTTTGTATGTTACCGGTCGCTCAGTGAAATGTATGTTTGTTTTTATTATTGTATTTTTGTATAGCGTAAAATTACGTTATGTTGTGTATAGCGGAGCGGTTTGGTGACTCCTTTTTTTGTCGGACCAAAAAGCACTCGAACGCTTTACCCACTCACGTGTTCCCTTCTACCTACAATCCTGGGCTCTTTAAGCGGGGCGTGAAGAAACATCTGTTGAGGCCGTCTAGGTAGGGGTCACCATTCTAGGGGCAATCTCTAGAAATGGTGGCCACTACTTTTTGGACTTTGCCTCAGCTTACCATCAGGCGGGGTGCAGTCAATTGGACGGACTAAATATATAAAAAAAAAAAGAAATAAGCTAATGTTTTCATAAGGCTGAAATTTGATTGTTGTAGGCACTGCAGTTGTGAAAATTTTATGGGATCCCCTCGCCAATGACATAATATATCTTGTTCTACTGTTGTTTGTAATTTTTGATGCGATAGTTGCATGGTCGGCGGTAGTTAAGAACATTTTCAGGATGTCCTTGGTGGGCGGTATGTTCGAACTAATAAAGGTGCATCAGTGCAACGGAACCATATTTTAGTTCCGCGTGACTCAATAGATGGCGTTGACGCTATTTTAGGTCGAGGTATGGTTTCGTTCACACTCTTAGTATAAGTACTGAAATATTTTTAATATCGAGGATTTTGGATTTTAGAATAAATCAGGCTAGTAACTCTGATAGCATTGTATACACATTGTGATATTATAAGTGTTAACACCAGTAGCCGTCTATCATTTACCTCGCTCATGAACCCCTTGACGTATTCAACAGTATTAACATCAGTTTCCAATAATTGAAAGTTGTCCAACAAGTATTTTTTGAGGTCTAAAATACTTTTCCCTCTTATTATTTGATCACAAAGATCGCGTCGAACACAAACGAATTCACTCATTGTTAGATAATTTTATGTTTTTTGTCTGTTAATTGTTATTGAAAAGAAGTATCTGAAGACTTTGATGAATACTATGCTGAAAACACGGGTATATAAAGAACTAATATTTTAGTGCCTTGTGCAAAAACCATGGGACAATTGATTGTGATAGTTCTCATCGAAATAGTGTAACCAATACTGATTGTAAATAATTACCACAACAGATAAGTAGAACTTCCGCAGCAATATAGTTTATCATACCAGTGGTTAAGGCGATCACCGCAAACAAAAGTGCCTAGGGAAAGTTCTTTCAAACATAATATTAGGCTATTAATTTGTTAATGTATGCTTCTAAAATAGAAATGGAAAAAAGCGAGTTAGACACCAAAATATAATAATTAAATATAATATTTCATAATAAAAAAGAACCGTAATTTTCGGAGATTTTTTTTATTTTCCCCTGATTGACATTATTGCTTCTAAATCATCACTGGCGCAAAAAACGCGCTAGTATTTTTTTAATCCTCATGTTACTAAATAGGTAAGGTGTCAAATAGAGTGATTAACTTGACACCGGCAGCTTTCGGCAACAAGGAAAACTCCAATTGAAATAAAAAATAACGAAACTTTCTTTTTTTCACTAAAAAAATATCTAAAAATATAATAAAAATATTTTTTTACAAAAACCGAAAGTGGTTGCAAAGTGTACATTCTAAGCTATCTAATGAGGTATAACACTAACATGCTTCTTCGGAAAACTTCCGAATAATTTTGTGTTGAACTTCCTTAACGGTAATTTAATTGGTACGAAAATATTTATGCCCAATGTTTGAGGTTCGTTTTATAAACGTAAAACTAATTTTTTTTTTGTTTTTTTTTTGTAATTTATTCGTAAGTTCCATCCTTTGAGAGTATAAAACCATAAAGAAAACTATGGATTTACGACTTTCGTCAAAACCATTTTCGAGATGGAAAATACTGTTCGGTCCCATACTGCGGCGGTGAGACCGATTATGAAGGAGTGGTTGGAGAGGCACCACTACCGGATGTGCCAGATATTTACCGGACACGGGTGCTTCGGTAAGTATCTATGGCGCATTCACCGGGAGACAACGCCGCAGTGCCAGCACTGCGAGGATTCCGGCGAAGACACGGCGCTCCACTTGTTGGTGGAGTGCCCTGCGTGGGTGAGTCAACGCCGGGATCTCGTTGCGGTCCTGGGCGTGGACGAACGTTGGAACGTTGGTTGGTGGAGAACTCTCGTTGGAGACCATGGTGAGGGCCGTGGTCTTCGATGGGAGCAAGTGGGGAATGACTCTGACGTTTGAAGTTTGACGTTACCTTTCTTAAAATAATAAATTGAAGGTTCTCCCCACTTGTTACTGTATTTTCCTTCATTATATAAATAGAAATAGTTTGGTATAATCGTGAATACTTCATCATTTGTACTTACGGTATCCATAGACTGGGCAGTAGTTTTGCACGCCTCATTTATAGCATACTCGTTTGAATATGGTTTATCTGTTTCAATAAATAATAACTTTTCTAATTCATCGCTGAAACACGACTTCAAATTGTATTCTTTTATGTCGTCTTCATTTTGTATCTGATAATCTAGGCTGGGATGTATAGTAAAGCTATAAAGGTTGGTTTGGTAGAAAGTATTGATCAAGTATGCGAACCAAACCCACATTATTAGAACACACTTTACTGACCAACGAGTATGGATATGACGTCCACGCAATAGCAGGTTATCCAAGAGTAACAAAACAATTTTCCCAATATCGTTTGAGTGTAGCAGAATAAAAATAATGATCGAATATACCACAAGACTGACTCCTAATAGAGCCCAAACATCAAGTTCAAATTCCAGATAAATATATTCATCAATAGGCACCGAAGGTGAGGTTTTCACCGCGAATCGTAACTCGTCGCCGAAATCATGGTAACCATAAAGAGACGTGAAAGCTTCAGAGCGGGACCTAACCATCATCGCACCAAACATAATATCACATCCGTTCTTCTGCAACAATTCCAAGGGGCCGACGGCGGTCATGTTAGGATATACCGTAGAAAACACTTCACTATATTGATTGTACTTGAAACTGACTTTAAATTGTTCTAGTTCACTCAGCAACGTTATTATATATTCTTCTGTTCCTAATAACTTTTTTTTATATTCCGTTTTCAATGGGTCGACAGTAAAAGGCGGTCGATGGGTAAGTGATGCTGAAAAATTACAATTCCTGAGTCCAGTGACAAGTTTATTAGGATATAAATTCTCAGTTATCTGTGAACATAGCCCATAGCTTATTATGTACTTGCCACAAGCATAATTATCGAAAGGGTTGTAAGTGTAGACTTGTGCATCTTCACTGCCATTCACTACCAGCGCATTAATAACATGTTGTCTTAACAGTTCATCAAAGATTAGTTTGAGATCAACTTGTTGGAGTGATCCTATGACTATCAAAAACCGTGCTAAGGGATTCCATGTTGGCTCCCGTATGATATGTGGAAAGTATTCAATAAAATCAGAAACATCAGCCGAATGTATCAAATAACCGCTGTTGATCACAAACATCTGCTGAGTCGGTAGCCTGCTTCCAGAAGTTCATCTTCACTAGGGTGTATGTTAACGTAAGTTAGCTCGTTTGGTTCAGTGAAATATTTATTTAGTATAACAATTACGCACTGAATTATTTTTTTGATGTCGTATTGGTTTGATGGGCCTAAAAAAATGCATTGTCCATTTATGTAAAACAAGGATACTACTAAGCATACAAGTAACATACTGGGCGTAATGAATGTAACTGTTCTGTTTTTCACAATTGTTGTAACTATATGAGTGCTTTAATTAATTGCTTTTACTTTGTCATGTTGATTTGGTACTATACTTAGGTATAAATGAATAATATATTTAGGGCGTTACCATATTTGTAAAGTGCCGTAAATCCCAGCATATAAAAATGTTTGTATAATAAATGTAGTACCTTAATGTGAGTAATCTCCCTAAGTCTAGTAAACCTGTAATCTAGTACAAGTAAAATAATATAATCGTTCGATGGTGGTAAGATACTTGTACTTACCATAATCGAAGAATAAGCTAGGAGGCCAATTCTTGCTGAGAAGAGCATGACTCTATTAATTATAAAAACTACCACATAGAAAAAAAATGTTTTCATGAAAGAATTGCATTCTTTAGTAAATAAAATTTTACAAAAAAATAAAATTAAAAGTTAAAAGTTTAACCGATGCGCAATAACATAGTAAAGAGTTAATATTATGTTAACATCGGTTTACTAATGTTTGGCAAAAAACGGTCCCCAAAGTGTCACATGCCAAAGTATGTTTCATACTTTTCCCTTTCATGGCTGACAACATACTTGGCAAAAAAATACACTGCTGCATGGGTGTTTGTTTCACCTTGGGCAAATAATTTACAGGTAAGGACTTCTATAATAATGATATTGCTATTATACAAATCAATTCCAGCGCTTCGCCGGCCGCTGCCGTGGCAAACTCGCTACGCTCGCTCGGCTCGCGCTCTGTTGGGGCCACAGTTCTAACCTAACCTAACCCACTTTTCTGGCAGTTCCGATCTAGCCTACGTTTTTATGAAATTAATGTATTTTACTTTATTTAGAATCAATTATTAATGAGACATGCTTTTTGAACGAACTTACTTGCCTAGTTGCTGCAGATAGAGATGTTTCAGTCGCACTAGAACATCTTCAGTCAGACTTCACCGCCATTTGCAAGTGGTTGCATGATGCGGGGCTAGTTCTTAATGCGGAAAAAACAAAATGTATACACATTCACTCTAGTCGGAACATCCGAAAGGATGATACGGGAATGAATGTGATAGCACATGGTCATGATTGCTTGCATGATAGTAGTAAATGCAACAAGTTTAGCTGCCAACAAATTGAACAGGTCAACGAACTTACGTACCTAGGGTTAATCATAGACAACAGGTTTAATTGGGCTAAACACATTGATAAAGTCTGTACTAAGCTGCGAGCAGTTATGGCATTAGCATAGTTTACAGCATTAGGAGACGAATTCCGTATGATGTGTTAGTCACAATGTATAAAGCCTTGGTTGAAAGCATAATATCCTATGGGCTGAGTAGTTACGGACGTACCTATAAGACCAACCTAGACCAAATTTACAACCTTCAGTACAGATTGGTAAAACTCATAGTTCCCCCAAAAATAAAGAATAAGTATTCAAACGATCCCGCTCAGCTGTTTAAGTTATGTGGTATATTACCTATTCATAAAAAAGTTGAACTATTACTATTGATTGAACAATATTTTCGAACGGAAATTCAAACTCCTAAAACTGGCTATAAAACTACGCGTAGTGTTTCCAAAAACATGTTGTCAGTGCCTCGATTTAACAATACTTACGGCAAAAGAACATCTAAATATATTCTCCCAACATTAATAAATAAATTACCACTAGAATTAAAAAATAATCTTACTTTAAAAAATATAAAATGTTGCTTAAATAAATTCTATTTAGACCATGGATGAAATGGAGCATGCTATATCGATGCATTGCGCGCGCGCGAGCGCTGCAATGGCTGCGTTAGGCTTAAAGAAACTACTCGTTGCTGTTGTTGTTCAGAACCGGTTATACGGACTCGGGTTCTGCTTCTGCCTACCAGCTGTTATTGAGCAATCGCGCGCAGCGAGCATCTATTGATTGTAGGTAATTTTAGTATAGGTAATATTAGATTAATTGTAAATTAGAATGTAGTTATCTTTTACGAGAATCTGTTGTCTAGACAAACCTATTCTAGGTTTTAAGACAATATAATAAGTGTACATAATATGTTTGTAAAAATTATTTAAATAAATAAAAAAAAAAAAAAGCTCCGCCTCGCAGCCCCCGGAAACCGTCTCAACGGCACCGGCCACTGCTGAGGCGTCGAGCTCCGACACAAGCGACGAGTATTTCTCCCCGCCGACGTCGCCAACACCTGTGCGTCGGCCGGGGAGAGCCGGCCGCCGACTAGCCTGGGATCCCGAGGCCCACCGGCCTCGAATAGGGCTCCCGCTGCCGGTGGTAATATGCGCCACATGAAATGGACTAGGTCGATTAATGAAAATGTCATGCGGGCATATTATGCGGCTACGGAGGGAGGAGTCAACCTCACTGCCTATCGTGTTAGAATGCTGCCCTTGTTTCAGGAACTTGAGCCGGCGGTCAACGTATCGGCACAACGGCTTTCGGACTAGGTATGGGCTATCCAGCGCTGTAATATGTTGGATGGTGCCGTACTTGAAAGACTACGCTCTGACGTGCAGAGTAGCCTTGCTGGCCCCACATCGTCGCAAACTGTCGCTTTGGTGGAAACCGACTCGCGACAGTTCGTTCCCGCTAGCGATGTTGAGGAAAGTGAGGCTATATCCGTAAGTACTCAGTGTAATGAACAATTAAGGAGCACTTTGGAGGATGCGATGCTGGAATATCGGTTTTTGAACCCAGGCAATAGACCTCGCCTACCACGTTTGCCCATGCATAAAAGAAATATGGCGCTGGTGTGTGCCCTGGACTCACTATTACCTAATTATTTAGATAATAGTGAAGATCTCGGCGATACACATTCGATTCTCTACTGTGCGGCTGTTGCAGCATGTCGTGTAGCTGGTGTTAAATTTACATTGAACACCACCGGTACTCGACCTAAACCTGCTGTACCAGCCTGGCAGTACAGAATTGAACGTCGTCTTGCCGAAGCCAGGGCGCTTATCGGGAAGCTAATCTGCTTCAAATCGGGCAATTCACGCCCGAGAGTGATGCGCTCTGTGAAAAGGGCGTTTTTGGGGACTGATATTAGCCCTCAACAATACTCGATACATGTCACAGAGCGCATTGACTTTCTGAAGCAGAAAGTTTATGCATGGGCAAACAGGATTCGTCGGTACAAAAAACGAGTAGAACGATATACCCAGAATCGCATGTTCCAAAGAGATGAGAGGTGGGTTTACCGAAAGTGGGAACAACCCAATGAAGTCGAGGGTGACCGTACTCGACCGGATGCCGACGCTACGAATACATTCTGGCGCAGCATCTGGTCGATGTCTGTCAGTCACGTCGAAGGTGATTGGATGGAAGATATTGAACGATCATGTGAGACTATAAAGCACATGGAGCCCACTACTATAGTGACTGATGACGTCACTTGTGCAGTTCGTTCGCTGCCGAATTGGAAATTGGCGGGACCGGACGGACTGCAAAATTTTCGGTTAAAGTGGTTCCGAAGTTCACATGCTCGTTTGGCATCTCTGTTCCAATCATCTTTAGATTCGGGTTCACTTCCCACTTTCTTAACAACTGGCATAACCCATTTACTCTACAAGTCTGGTAGTGCCATGGATCCCAGAAATTATAGACCGATAACATGTTTACCAACGGTCTATAAGCTTCTGACATCTATTCTGAGAATCAAAATTACAACACATTTAAATACAAATTCGATAATTTCTATATCTCAGAATGAATGTAGAAGTGGGGCGCGTGGCACTAAGGAGCTCCTTATTGTTGATACGGCCATTTGCCAACAGGTACGTCGTAATCGCAAGAATCTGGCGACATGTTGGATAGATTACAAGAAGGCCTATGAGTCGGTGCCTCATACATCGCTTCGGAGGGTGCTGGAGTTGTATAAAATCGATACGACTCTATGCAACTTTTTGAAGTCTTGTATGAGGCAATGGAGTACGATCCTTCGCTATCCAGGATGTCGTCAGGATCGGGCAAACGATATACCAATAAGAATCGAGAGGGGCATATTTCAGGGTGATAGTCTGAGTCCCTTGTGGTTATGTCTGGCTCTGAACCCTCTTAGCACAATGTTAGAGTGTTCAGGGCTCGGCTATCGGTTGCGGAGAGAGGGTAAAGTTATTTCTCACCTCCTTTACATGGATGACCTCAAGCTATTTGCTCCTAATCATCTACAACTGATGGAGCTACTAAAGGTGACTGAAAACTTTAGTAGCTCTATCAAGATGGAATTTGGTGTAAATAAGTGTGCGGTCATGCATGTAGAAAAAGGTGGGATAGTGGAATCTGAAGGGGTGGAACTCTCAGATTCCATTAAACTCAAATCTCTCGCTGCAACCGAAACATACAAATATCTGGGTATGTCACAGGCGTTAGGAATCACCGAAGCTGGAATGAAGCAGTCATTGCAGGATCGCTTCTTTGGCCGCCTGAAAAAAGTTCTAAAAAGCTTTTTATCGGTTGGTAATAAAGTTCGCGCCTGCAATGGTTGCGTCATGCCAGTCCTGATGTACTCCTTCGGCATACTCAGATGGACTCAGACTGAACTGGATGCTCTAGATAGGAAGGTCCGGACACTGCTGACCACATTCCGAATGCACCATCCACGTTCATCGGTAATGAGGTTGTATATCCCGCGGAAATTGGGCGGTCGTGGTTTTTTAAATGCCAAGACCCTTCAAAACCGCGAGATATACAACCTTAGAGAATATTTCCTACGCGTAGATTCCGATATGCATCGCGATGTGGTCGCAGTGGACAATGGCCTAACCCCTCTCGCGTTGGCTAAAGAGAACTGGCGCAAACCTGTAGTACTTGGTACTGCTGATCGCAGGGAAGTATGGAAGGGCAAAGAGCTACACGGACGCTTTTATCGGGCCTTAAATGGCCCGATATAGATTTAAAAGCGTCTGTATCTTGGCTACGGTTCGGTGATCTTGTTGGAGAAACCGAAGATTTTATCTTTGCAATTACGGACGAAGTTATAATGACGAACAACTACCGGAAGTATGTTCTGAAGGACGGTACGGTTGACATCTGTCGGGCATGTCATCGCCCCGGAGAATCACTCAGACACAACATTATTTCCGGTTGTTCTCGCCTTGCCAACGGCGAGTACTTGCACAGACATAACCAAGTGGCCAGGATTGTACACATCGGCAACTTGCCCTTAAATACAATCTTGTGACTTCGGAGGTGACATACTACAAGTATGTGCCCGACCCATATCTCGAAAACGGTCGTGTCACATTGTACTGGGATCGATCTATTATCACTGACAGGACTATTGTTGCCAATAAGCCTGATATAGTGATAATGGATCGATTAGAGCGTCGTGCAATGATAGTTGATATCACTGTCCCCCATGACGAGAATCTCATGAAGGCAGAAAAAGAAAAACAAATAAAATATTTGGACCTGGGCAATGAGATTGTCGACATGTGGGATGTGGACTATTATTGGAGCTATTATTGTATCGATAGTCGTGTCAGCACATGGACTCATCGCCAAGAGCCTCGATCAACACCTTATGAGGCTCTCGTTAGGCAGCTGGCTCAAAGGCCTGATGCAGAAGGCCGTTCTGCTAGGCACGGCACGCATAGTGAGGAAGATCCTCTCCCTGGAGCCGTAACCACCGGCAGCTTGGTCCCTGTACCCGATGCCGGTGGAGCACTATTTTTATATTTTTAAATATATTTGTATTTTTTTATATATATATTTAAAAATGTAATTATATGTATTTAAAAGTTAATAAAGAGGATAATAATAATAATAGTGAGGAAGTTCCTCTCCCTGGAGCCGTAACCACCGGCAGCTTGGTCCCTGTACCCGATGCCGGTGGAGCACTATTTTTATATTTTTAAATATATTTGTATTTTTTTTAAATATATTTAAAAATGTAATTATATGTATAGAAATTAAATAAAGGAGATAATAATAATAATAATAATTTATTGTCAATAAGCCAAATACAGATTGCCCATCTCTATCAACTATTTAACAGAACTAGTTATGTAAACACATTTTTTAAAGACAGAGTGAACGTCAGTGCCCTTACTAGTATTAACTGTGTTACAGACACTGGCGCCTTCCCTGTACAGATTCATACTATTTTACTATAAATAAATTGAGAACGTGTTATCTGTACCTACATATATACTCTATTGTTGTCTAAAGTGATCAAAATTTGTATATTATGAGAGAAAGTAGCATAAGCCAGAAAAAATAATACCCATGTTGTATTTACATTATGAATATGAATGTACATTTGTTTCAAAATATACTAATTACTATATAAAGTACGACGACCATATCTGATAATAGTTGTAATCTGTTTCAAGTGTATATTTGTTGCAAAAATAAAAGTAAGTTGTGTGTTGAATGTTTAATGCGTGTATGTGTGTTTGTGTATGAGGGTGTGTGCGTGTGAGTATGTAGAGAGTAAGTGCATGTATAATTGCGCAATTTCCATGTCTCAATAATAAAGACATAATTACCGCAGAGGTAAAGGTTGAGAAAAAAGAGGACTTTTGCCTGTGGTTTAGACCTATTCAAAATGTTTTTTTTTTCAAAAAGTAGTTCAGTCTCACAATAGGATAATTTCTGAAGATTACATTTTGATGACTGATTACACTTTTACATTTGGTTTTTGATAGGGGAAATATTATGTTGCAGGTTTTGTTTATAATATTGTAAAGATGGCAGCTCAGACTTGGAAAGTGTCGATCCGCCAGGGCAGTTTTTGTAGCAGCGGGTTGGCATACAAGGTATTTACGTCGTTTATGCTGCAGCAACTTCGGATCATAGGACAATGTCGAGTGCTTACGCAGAATAATGTTTTGTGCACACAGTTGTCAGACAGTGAGTACAGATATATCCTTGTATAGCTGGATTGTTGGGTAGCGATATGGTTTATGGAGCATAACCTTCAAGACAGCTCTTTGAGCTCTCTCAAGACGAAATAAACAAGATTTGAATGTACCACCCTAAACAGATACGCAATAAGTGAGAAGTGATTGAGCTAAAGCAAAATAAGTAGTTTTTAACAATGGGCCAGGGACTACACTTCTAAGTTTTTTCATGGGATATATTAATTTACGTACCCGAGACACTGTCACATCGATATGCTTCTGCCAACTCAGTGTGCCATCAATGTGCACTCCCAGATATTTAACACAGAAGCTTCTGTGTATCGAGGGGCAATGGCAAGGCACGAGCATAGGGTGACATCTATGGGTTTTCACATCTTGCATTATAGGCTGTGTAAAAGAGTTTACTGAGAAGGGTACATAATGAGTTTTAGTGATATTCAGGGTAAGTAGATTTGAGGAGAGACAGGCCATCACTATGTGAAGAGCATATTCAGCTGCGCGATGAGCATCATCCCATGTATTTGCGCTTATAATGAGCGCAGTATCATCTGCATAGACAAGGATCTTACAGTCGGGAATTGATAACTGGCATAGTCTGTTAACATATATAAGAAAGAGAGTGGGACCCAGCAGGCTACCCTGTGGTACGCCAAAGGTAAGGTCGACACTGTCGCTAACGTAGTTATCTATCTTAACACGCTGACTACGGTTTGTGAGAAAATCGCGGAAAAGATTCAGAGTTATATCTCTTATTCCCAAACCCTCCAAACCGCGTAGAAGGATGGGAGTAGAGACCGTGTCGAAAGCCTTGGCCAAATCTAGAAATATACCTATAGTTTTAGTCCTGGTATCAAGATTCCTAGCGATTTGACTCGTCAGCTCTAGAACCACATCCTCAGTTGATATGCCTCTCCTGAAGCCATATTGATTTGGTGCAATTATTTTATTGTGTTCAAGATAGCCAAGCAATGTTTTGTTAAGAATCTTCTCCATGACTTTGGACAATGTGGTGAGTACAGATATAGGCCTATAGTTTTCAACACGCTCTCCATCCCCACCCTTAAATACTGGAGTGACCAAGGCCTTTTTAAAAGTATCGAGGAAAATGCCCTTTGAGATACATAAATTGCAGATGTGGGTGATAGATGGAACAAGTACCTGTTTGACGGATTTAATAATGGAAGCTGGTATTCCATCATGTCCTACTGCACAGTTATGTTTTAATTCTGTAATTATTTGTTCCACTTCCGAGAAATCTGTTTCAAGTAGCACAAAAGAATTACCTAGAGGGTTTGTTGTACAGTTGAATTCAAAATTAGGACAGTCTACCGCCGACAGTCCGCCGAGCAAGACTTGGTCCATCATTCGCAAAGTAGGTGTTTATAGCATTGACAGAAGAATTTAGATCGCTGCACATATTAAGGAGTTCCCCCGATTTACTTGCGGTTGAGGTATTCTTGTAGGTAATAGTCTTTATGATATCCCAAGGCTTTAGGATTTTAGTCGCTTTAGGATTACCATTGGTTTTCAACAGCTCTTTTTGGTCAAAATCACACTTAATCCGTTTAAGTAAATTGTTGCAGTAATTACGATATCTCGTATATATAAGTTTGGCAACATGATCATTGGGACTCTGCATTGCCTTCCTATGAAGCTGGTCTCGATTACGTACACACTTCAAGAGGCCAGGTGTCACCCATGGCTTGATTATCCTTTTGCTGTGGGGAATTTGTTTTTCAGTGCTGTGTTTGCCTATTGCATCTAATATGATGGAGATAAGCTGTTCCGCACTTTGATTGGGATCTGCACTAGTTAAAACATTTGAGAAGTCAGAGTTTTCTAGACAACTAATGATACCTGGAACATTTAATTGTCGAATAATGTTTTTAGGTTTCGTAGTATAGAGGTGGCTTCGTTCAACGCTACGTAAGATAGGTCTGTGATCAGTTAGAGATGACCCTAGAACCAACGTTGTGGAGGGTTTATCTGTTTTAAGAAAAACATGGTCTAGGCATCTATGAAGTCTAGTCGGGAAAGTGTGGGTCGGTAGGAGTCCATGAAAAGCCATCATATCGAGGTAATCTTCAGGATGTTGTTCATTGTTATTAGATCGAATATTTATATTTATGTCTCCAATTACTACTACAGATGATATAACCGACAGAGATTCCAATATATTGTTTAAAGAGTTAAGGAAATTTGTTACATCTCTGAATGACGGTGAGCGATATATTGCAACAATAGCAGTGTCTAGCCCTAGCCTCAGAACAAGGCAATTAGCATCCTGAAAGACCGGTTCAGCTATCCTATAGTTCAATGAAGTGTTTACATAAACTATTACACCATCATTTTGTTTGCCATGTGAGCAGCTAGCCGAGACATAACCATTTAGTGCAGGCGCATCCATAACCTTAGACAACCAACACTCGGTAAGAATTATTATATCACACTTCACATGCATCGAGTGTAGCAATACATTGAGACCGTTAAAATTGCGATTTAAGCTGCGGATGCTAGCATGGAAACATTCAGGGTTGGTGTGGTAGTACTAAGGTGATCAAGGCATTGCTCGGGTGAACTTACGTAGGACTGGGAGATCTTGAATGATTCTACCGATTCTATAAATTGATTTATCTTATTGAATTTAAAATTGGGATTGTAATGACCAATATAAAAATCTGTCGGCGCTATGGGATAATATACGTGGAAAAATTTCATTGTATATGTTAAGATTGTGTGTGTTTAGAAGTTTTGCAATGATACAGTAATGTTTGGTGTGCATGTTTAAGGTGTATAAATGTAAGTGGTGTATTGTGTTACAATTATTGTAGGGTACAGAGATAAATTCAGGCATAAGCTTAAGAAATTACAGAGACTTATTGGTTTAGCTACTATAAGCGCATTAGCAGTAAGTATAGTAGCAGACTTAAAACATATAAAGCAAGTACTGACTAAACACTGATAAACTATACTATTTCGGTATACAATACAAGTGAACAAAAAGCAAATGGTGACTAAATAATCAAAGCATAAGAAATCTATAGCACAAATAAATGAGACCCCGTCAAATCTACCAACCAGTATACTAATACATTTAGAAAATGGATTAAAATAAATTTTTGTATGCTGAAAAGCCAGCTTAATGAGACTACAACAATATAGTCACTTTTCTGTTAAGTGCTTAAGACCTAATTCGGATTCGATTCGAATTTGAGGCTCACCTTCCGCCTTGCGCAGATATATTAAGCCTCGTGAAGTCCAGCAGTAGTGTAACAATGCACATTGTTCTTTTAATGATATTGGTGGAATATGTAGTCGATTCCTTAGTTGATATCGTTCTTTCATCGACTCTGTCTATGGTTAGGCCCGGAATAAGCGGGCGGGGACAGTAGCCCTATCCGGGAATACACGCCGGGTCCAACAAGCCGCCGCCGACGAGGAAGCCAACTAGGGAGCATCGCTGATGGCTGCAGCAAACGCTCCTGTGGCACGGATCACCCCAGCACCAGCCGAGGAGAAGAAAAAGCGGAGAAGGCGCCGCAAAAAGAAGAAGGCCCCAAACGAACTCGAGGTGGCCCCTGGAGGCCCACCCTGTCAACACCCCACCGCAGCTGCCGCCGCCGAGGCCTGCCCAAACCCGCCCCAAGCGGAAAGGGTAAAGGCCAGCAGGAGGCGGCCAGCTGCCCCAACCCCGATGCCAAACCCAGACACAGCAGCCAGCACGTCGCAAGGTGACGACATCCTAGACACCGCGATCGACGTGCTTCAAGAAGTGTTAATAGCACTTCGCGCCGGCGAGGATAAGAACGCCATCGCCCGCTCGGTCCTGATGGAGATCTCCCGGTTGCTTCAACGCCGGTGAACACCAGGGCCGAACTAGAAGCACCCACAACATGGAGCACCGACGCCGCACGCCGCCCTTCCAACGCAACACCTGCACGCACTAGGCATAGTGCGCGCGCCGTGTGCCGCGGGCGGCGGCCATAGCGGCGCCACAAAACAACATCGCATCCTCACGCCGAGTCAACGGGGGAACGGCAGATCGCACAAGTCGACCCTTGGAAGCGTGTCGCTCGGAGCTGGGCCTTTCCCGAGTAATCGGGAATCTCACCTGGCTCGTGCAGACCGCCCGAGGGTCGTGAAGAACGATCCCGGCCCCCCCTCGCCGCTCCAACCAAAAAAAATAAATTGAAAGGGCCATGCAGCCCGCCCTAACGACCGGCCCGCGAGTTCGCGGGCTGAGAAGGATTTATCTCGCGAAGAGGGAAAAACCTATAACGCGATTCCCTCGCGGCCCTGACGGGCCGCGGAGAAGATTTACGAGGCCGTTTGCGAGCCCCTAATTTTCTGCATCGGTTCCACAAGCACATAGCTCTGGTACTGAGCCGTTGGTGAGAATTTTACAATTTATACATTATGTGTGCTAATCATTTTTTACAGAGTGCTCATTAGTGTTGGAGGGTGACGTGGTACCAATGGCCCACCAGGGATATTCCCCGTGGCCTCTTCATCTTCACCAATGGTGCCACGTCATGTTCCCACTGCTATGCTAAGCTACTCCAGGCATCGCCTCGTTTTTTTACGTGAACGAGGCTTGCCAACATTTATCCATGTATTGGAATTATATAGAATGTTATCATGCCACACTACACCTCTGTAGTCGTGGCAAAGTTTTCTAATTGGGATGCTGCTTTTTACGTGAGCAGTATCTATTTGTTTTAATTGTGTAGCTTATACGCAAGGCATGCTTTCCCTCTTCACGCTTGTCAAAAGGACAATAACCTGTGCGGGCCACGCGGTCAGTGACCGCATGGTGAACAATCCTTCCTTGTCATCTATGTTTCTGTGCATCTGTTCCTGCTGCTTGCAAGGGCTGTGACCTGCCTGCTTTTGCAATAACGACCATAAGCATCACGTGCCTTCGCCTACGCCTTCGGTATGCCCGGCCTGCACTAGCAGTATGTCTTCACATACTGAAAGCCTTGCCTTCTCCTTTCAGATCCGCCGACACGAGTCACGCAGCGGTCGGTGCCAACGCGACACGCCGGGCGGATACCACATGCAGAGCTAAGTGCAGATTCCTGGCTGCCGCGGGTCGTCTCTCACATCCCTTCTTTTAATTCTTTAACTTCAAATTTTAATTGAATCTATGTGTACTCACCCTTGAGACCACTTATAATTATAATTGATATATGAAAGGTAAAACTATTCTCATGTTTAATTTACTATAACCTTATATCAAACCAACAATTAACTTCTAATAACTTAAAATCACTATCTACCTTTAAATTTAACTACCCCTGTTACAGTAGGAGTAACCATTTGCTCGCGCATACTGCCGAGCTGTATAAAACAGTTTTTGAGCATTTGAAGTTAGTCCTTCGGAAACGTAGACAGGTTTCACTTGACCAGGTATATTTAGGTGTCCAGTATTCAATCTGTAACCATCCTGTCTCTTTTTATTTAAATATTTGATGCCTAGTAATATTTTGTCCCTTTAAAGGACACTATTCAGCTCAACCACGATAGGTTTATTACCCTCTTTGTGGGTCGAAATTCTATATATATCTTTTATATCATTGTCTTGAATTTCCACGTTGACGGCTTTAGACAGGGTTTTTACTATCAAGCTGGCATCTTCCTTCGATTCATATTTTCTGTCCTTTCCTAAGTGAATGAGCACATTTCGTATCTCCAACCTAGCAGATCTATTTTTACGCTCAAGAACTTCAATCTTCTCCTCCAACTTCTGAATTGTCCTCCTATCTTCTGTTTTCTCGTCCTGTAACTTCTGGAGAGTCTTCAATATATAATCATATTTGTCGGAAATTAATTGTAAGCTCTCCTTAAGCTCTTCATTGTTTTTCTTTAGTTCAAGAAAGCTTTCATCGACCTTACTTGATAACGACGAGATTAAACTTTTCAGTTCTTTCATGTCGTCATCGTCGCGTTTGCGTTTCCGTCTTACATTGGCATTTTCTCGGTTCCTAGGGCTTTTCCTACGCTTTAGATATGGTATTTACTGTGTGCATGTATTCCTTTCTTTCGGATGATAATGCCAAGGATATCACCTCATCATCCCTTTCCTCACACGCAACGACACTTCGTAGCGATTTAAAACAAATAACTCACCCTCTGCCAGTAGAAAAGCACAGCCAAAATCTCCCCAACTTGTCCCGATTTTTTTTTTGCTTGCCACGGTGGCTGTTGACAGCTTAAAGTGACGTATGGTGACAGACGACAAACCGTTGTGGCGTGTGATTAACGATGACAACGGTGACAGTTGACAGCTTTCCAAGACGGTTCCTCGACAACTACCCACTGCGGCAACTGTTATTTCACTCACACCACTACCCCGCACTACCTACTACGTTATGTGCGCCTAGTACTTCACTCAATAATTTTTGAACTATTTTTATAATTTATAAAAATTATACGCGCACGCGTCCATTCACTTTCGTGGTCCGGAGGGAAGGGAAAAGTAGTACTTTTGAAGTAGTTCAGTTCAGTTTCAGTTTCATTTCGCTAAATGGCGTAGAAAGTCAATCTTGAACTTGAATTATTTAGAATCCCAAGTGAAATAATTGCATTTGATAAATAATTGTGTGTAAAAATGTAAGAATCTATAGCTATAGCTGGGATAGACTGGATGCGCAAGGCAAAGGATCGGGTACTATGGCGTACAATGGGAGAGGTGTATTGCCAGCAGTGTACTGCAATAGGCTAATTGATTGATTGATTACCTATTCAGTAGAAAATATTGTGGTAGCACCAAGAAACAAAAATTTTTTATATCAATTCATTTTGGAATGTTTTAGGTTCTTGTAACTACAATTCTAGAATTTTTAAACAAAGCTTAGTTGGGTACTAAGCTTTGTGTAAATAGATCTTAATTCCTTTGTCGGTGAAGTCGACAACGACGCATATCCTTAATATTGAACTTTTCTCTCATTTCACATTTATGTTTTTCAAGAGATATTAGTGTCAATTGTCCATTCATTTATCTGCAGTTTTTCTGACACGTTTTCTGTTAAAGTTTGTGAAGAGATTTGGATGTTTGCTTCTCAATCACGCTCAAACGCCCGAACGAAACTGGCTGAAATTTGCTACAGGGATAGATTAAATGAACTTTTAATTTTCAGATTCTTTCCTTTGTACATCCCTTATAGTTCTACCTTGATGCCAAATATCGAGTTTTCAAGTTATCTGGAAGTGGGTTAGGTTTTTGATCTACAAGTCAATGAGTGAGTCAGTCCTGAAAATGCCAGTTTTGAAACGTTAATATAACAATAATAATTTGAGCAATATTTATGAACCCGTGGAGGTTTCCACGCGCTAAAAAAAGAAGTAATTTCAATTGTGATTTTATTTTATTTTTATTATTGACAGGCATATCTTAAATTTACTAATTTATAATTCTGATATTTACTCTTTTAAAATATTATACTTGCCAGAAATATTAATATTGACTTATGGAAATATAACAAAACAAATTATAGTTTCACATTAAAGTGATAAAGAAACTCAATTCAAATCCAATTCTAAAATTGGTTCTATTGATGATCAATCAACGTCTCTAGATTTAAATATAATGAATGATGTATTTCAAAGCAAAACATTTTAATTACTATTAGTTTAGTGCCTAATAACTACAGAATGAACACATAATACGTTTCTTACCATTTAATGGATGTCCATTAGGTGAATTATTTATCGTTGTCTTTAGATTTAGAACATTCATTATTTAAAAAATCGAAATGCTGGTCGTATACATTTTGTTTTCAATCTTAGTTAGTGGTTATTGTAAAAACAATATTTTTTCTAAAGAACCTCAAAGAAATGAAAATCTAATCGAGTGTATAACTGATCTAGTTATGCGATATTTTACAGATCAGCAAGGTCTCACTTATCTTAATATACACTCTGATGATGACGATATTCTGCGAGCAATACATTCAATGGCTACTGTGTCGCTTGTATCTAGACAGTATAGTAATAAATCTTCTTTTCCACACAGTGGATATCTTGTAATTTCAAAAGAGGTACTAGATTTTACTAAACACTTTTCACATCTTGCTATGGAACGAACATGGAATCCGACTGCGCGGTTTTTAATCATCATAAAATCATTAAAAGATTATGAACTGATTCAAATTTTTAATTCATTGATGAAACTACACGTGATTAATGTTTTAGTTGTGAATGGTACCGAAGATGCACATACCTACACTTATAATCCATTTGCTAATTATGCTTGCGGCAAATTTTTCGACAGTGTTATTAGCTACGGATTATGTTCGCAGAAGAAATTTGACTTCTACCCAAATAAATTAGTCAATGGTTTACGAAACTGCACGATTACTGTAAGTGCTCCACACGAACCACCGTTTTCTATTCACCCGTCACGAGGTGCAAATAAGCACGATATACAATTGGGAGTTGAACAATATTTATTTGAAATAGTAGCAGAACATGAAAAGTTTAAAATTAATTATGATTATGAGGATTATCTAATGTATTCCACGGTAAACTCGGACATGCAAGCCAACGGACCCTTGTCTAAATTACAAACGAACAAAACAGACGTCATGATTGGTACATTGTGGCTAGTAGCTTCACGAGCTGAAGCATTTACATATCTCCACGGTCACCTAGACTATATTGATGACCTAATATTTCTAGTGAAGAAGGCGACGTTCGTAGAAGGTTGGAAATATTTTTACTTGGTGTTCAGTCTTACAGTATGGTGCATGCTTCTTCTGATTTTCGTTATTTACTGTTTGATCATGATTATCCTACTGCCTCCTGAAGATAAGAGGAAAATCGTATTATCATTATTTGGAACCCTACTCAATCAAACTTTGAAAATTCACACAGAGTCAAAAGTGAAGTGTATCTATATAACATGGGTATGGGCTGGTTACCTATTAAACATTTACTACTTGACTACTCTTGTTAGCTTCACCATGCATCCAATCACAGCGTACCAAATTTCAACTGAAGAAGATTTAAAACAATATAAACTCCAGTCATGTTTAACTCCGGAACTTCAAACTTTTATGACAACAGAATTTAATAGTTCATATGTTATGAAAAGGCAAGAAGTGTTAGGGAAAGAAACACATTGTATTAATTTAGTTTCGAAATCAGGATTTTTGTATACTATTGTTGAAAAATCTGCATATATATGCAATTTAAAACAATATGTAGATGAATTCGGTGAATTTACTGTACTCTTTTTTCCAAAACGTTATGGAATCTATATAATAGCGACTTACTTCTACAAAGGTTTTCCATTAACCGAAAGTATGCGGATAACAACCATGCGTTTGCGAGAAAACGGCTTAGCTGGAAAGAGCTTAAATGACCATTACATTTCGCATCTTCGGAAGATTCGGGTTCACGATAAAGGATTTGAAATAAAGAGTTCTATTCCCTGGTGTGTGTATTTCACAGGATGCCTCTTCTCTGTAGTGACGTTCGTTTTCGAAGTAGTAATAAAATATAAGAAGTAATTAAAGCCATACAGCTATTGTATATAGGTATATTTTTATTAGTTTCTCATTAAAAATGTTTTTAGACTGTAATTCTTATCTAAATAAATTTACCGACGTCCAAGCAAGTTCAATTTATTTTACTATTTCAATGAAGCATGTCTTTTTTTATACCACTTAGGTGGCAGACAAGCACACGACCCACTAGATGGGAAGCGGTTACCCTGGTCTATGGACGTGAGCAGCACCGGAGGCGTCACACTCGTGCTGCCGAACCTTTTTTTAATGTCATCATTGCCATTAACATGTTAAATTTTTTAGGCTTCGCGTAGAAAAGTCAGAGAACTCAATTTTATTTTCGGAGAGGAGGTTATGTTTTTCTTTTTCCTAGAAAAAGAAAAACCTAACTTCTTTACCTACACACGTATTACCTGCTTCCTACAACCACAGTATAAGCAGTAGGTTATCTTCATTGAAATGGGCTGCTGCCTGTTTAGATGTGTGAGCGCGCGCCGGGTGCCGTGTAGGCACACGTTGCCATGCACACATTAGTATAATGTGAAGTAAAATCAGGTCTCATGCACTACATGTACCTTTTTTTTTTTTTTTTCGTGCGGAAATCCCTTCGGATACCCCCCCGCCAGCCAGCGGGGGTGGTTATGTCGGGCTTGCACCGACTAAAACCGCACGCCGTCTCGGGTCTTAAGACGCCAGGGTGTAAGGTTACCCATTGAGTATATCCCTCGCACCCTGACTGAACCTGGGCCATCTCCGGTTTCGAGATGGCCCCCTTACTTGCTCTCCACTGTGCCATCTGCTAATCAGAGGGACGAGTGGAAAGCTTCACTACATGTACCTGCGAGCTATAAGCACCTACTCGCCGCGGTCCGTGGACGGCCGCTCAGATACTTTATTCAGTCGGGTTGTCACAACTGTACGCGCGCACGGTCCGTTCGAATTTTGTTGTGTGCGAATCTACTATTATTATGCCTACTTCGTGTGCAGTATATGGGTGCGAATCCAACAGATCGAATTAAGGCATTTCATTTTTCCACCAGCCTATTAATGAAGAAAGGTAAGTCATTTTGTAAATATACGTCCGTTAAATAATATTACCTAAGGTAGATAATATGTAAACCAATGATTAGTAAATATTAAGTAATATTGTCTAAATATTTCCTACATTTTGTACGATGTAATATAGGTAGGTAAGTATAACCCGACTGCAACGGCACGCTGCACCCCGGTTGGTCCAAGTATTCACCCTGAGAGGGACTGGTCGCAGGCTCAAGTCCCGTTCTAGATATTGACTTTTCCGATTTAAATCTATAATTAATTAATACTGTGTTTTGTATTTTACGAAAAATAAAAGTTTAATTATTTTTAAGGCTAGTTTTTTTGTTACACAAAAGTTTATTTGATTTGAAAGTAATAAAACAATAAACGATTGTAATCTGTGGTAAAATACGTTGGTCGGAGTTTGGGTCGTACCGTGAGTGAAATCGCGCGCGTTGTCGTAGCGTAGGTAGGTACTGCACGACTGCTCGCATTCGCCTTCTCCCACTGGATTTAATATGATTAACGCAGTTTATTAACATATAGACGATAATGAAATATTCCCTTTATCTTTGTGTTTATTTATTAAAAAGAAAAACTACATTTAAATTAGTACAGTAGTAGTGTAACAAAAACCAGAAATAAATTATTCGTACACTAAAATTACATGAATAAAATAATGAGATATGTACATAAAATACCGTTTTGTGGCGGCAGCCATTTTGGATTTGAAATCTGTTATAGTGTACATTATTTAACTGTTCAAGCCCTTTCATTTGATACCCATATTGAGGAAGTTACGAAAAAAAATGAAGGTAATTCACCATTTTGTGGTGGCGGCCATCTTGAATTTGAAATTTGTCATAGTGTATAGTATTCTACTAGTCAAGCCTTTTTATTTGATACCTATATTGAGAGAGATGTGAAACAAAAGAATGTAATTCGCAAATTTTGTCCTGGCGGCCATCTTGGATTTGATATTTGTTATTCTATACTAAAAAGCATATTACAAACCTTCTTGGAACATATACAGATAACATAATCTTTTTGTTCATTCTAACACCAGTTACGTTTCACAATAATTTATAAAACATAAAGTATTAACAAAGGTCAGCAAACTGTATTTCATATTTTTCATTTGCGTGTGGTGACACATGGTTTTGCATACTTTTTATATTGGACTACTATTTCAAAGAGAAACGTTCCTGCGGATATGAGGCATCCTGAAAAATATACACACCATGGAATTGAACTCCGATTCTTAAATTTGTTGTCATGGATATGAAGCCTAACAAAATTCGCTTTATGCTGATCGGATAAACTTTTGTCAGCTAAGCCATTTTCTCGCAAACGAATCGATGTCATTCGCATACTTTCACTTACAGGAAAACCTTTGTAGAAAAGATCGCAAGTATATATACTCCATAACGTTTAGGTAAAAAATATACGGTACTTTCACCGAATTCATCTATATACTGTTTTAAATTGTAAAGAAATGTGGACATTCGAACAACGGCGTACAAATTTGATTTTGAAACTAAATTAACACACTCTGATTCGTCTCTGTTCACTGCTTTCTCTTTTATGATATAAGAATAATTAAATTCAGACATCATAAAAGCTTCAAGCTCTGGAGTTAATCATGGTTTGAGTTTGTAATGGATTAAATCATCTTCGGTTGAAATTTGGTGCTCAGTGATAGAATGCGTTGTGAAACTAACAAGAGTAGTTGAGTAGTAAATGTTTAATAGGTAGCTAGCCCATGCCCATATTATAAAAATGCATTTCACTTTTGTCTCGCCACGAAATAGAAAAGTTTGATTAAGTAAAGTTCCAAATAAATTGTTGAATAAATTGTTTTGATGGATGACGCCCAAAATATTTGATCATGGACTCGTCCACAGACAAGCTTTCATGAAATACACACCCCACTGACTAGAGTTTCGCTGAATCAAATCGCATAACGATCTGAGTTTGATCATTTTATCTGTCGAACCATCTATTAGACCGTTATCCACAAAATGAAGATTTCTTTTTATCTCCAAAAACCTATTGCGTGACATACAATTAGCAATCAATGGAACACCAAGGTCTTCATCCAAACTCCAGTAAGCACGTTCAGATGGCAATTCATGGTAACCGGTCAGTATCAGTACACCAAAAAAAATTTTCAATTCGCACTATCAAGTTCAAAACCATGACTATTATTTTGATTAGCGTACAAGACACTGTTAGTTGTTATCAAATCCATTACATCATGATCAAATATTTTTCAAACAACATTACGGGATTGCAGTCTGCTAAGCTTTCTACAACGTATTTTTGTCTCCTTTGTACGATATCGGTAATTTCATAAGTAGAACTATAGGTTGGCTGAGTTTTTCTCCATACAGGTAAATCTACATCACATTTTTAGCACGTTTTGCAGGCATAGGTCTTAGCGGCTCATCATCACTGTCGCTCCATTCCGATACATCGTAGTCAGGACGACGCCGACCTACCTCAATAGTCCCTGGAACGTCCTTAGGGAAACTTGAAGCCGCCAAATTATCTTCATTACCTTCTCCCTCATCACTCACTACAGCCGGATCTGGTGGCATTAATACCATATCGTACTCTTCATCAGCCAAAATTGATTCCAAGGCTTCCTCCAGTCTCTTATAGATGGTAAATACGTTCCGATTAGCCATTTCAACTTATAAGTAATACTGTAAACAAAACGAAATTTTAGTACGAATATGCCCGCTGTACCCGCCTGTGTACAACAAACGAAACAAACCCTACTTTACAAGTTTTGTAATAAACCTTCATTCTTATGTTATTATTACCAACACAAATAAATAGTCTCCATAACAATACAAAAAGAAGTTGAAATATTTCACTATTTTTGATAAAAAAACAACAAAATAATCTTACCTTGAATGTCGTGTCCGGACTCCGTATTTTATTACAAAATAAGTGGCATTTATTTTCGCGCCACCGCCAATTTTTATTTATTATGTGGTAACTAGTGTCATCTAGATTTGTAATTTCTAACTACCTTCAACACTTACCACAGATAAAATACATAATTTATCGATTAAGTAGTTGTACCTGTGCAGGTACAGAGGGCGGTAATGGGTTAATCGGAACAGTCTTCTTTACAATACAATAAAAATATCACAACTCTGTCATAAAATACTTGTTTTTATTTTAAAATGAAAAAGGGCACTCTTACTTAGACACCCTATATATTTAGAAAATACTGTTCAATGAATAACAGCGAAATTTTTTGCTAAAGAAGTTTTATTCCGACATAAAAAACTAACACTATATAAAAAAGGTATTATCTAAAAGGAGATGCGACGCGCACATCTTCCTTGTAGACCTGTAGCTCTACCATGTGTTTAATACGGCAGTAGTATATTGTAATGTATTTCTCAGTGGCATCGTTTTCGACGGCTGATCTACCATGAATTTTGTAAAACGATACTGTTTCCGACTGTAGTGTATCAAAACAGAACGGTTCTAATGTTTTCGGATACGATCCGTAGTATACTTGACAGTATAGCTTAATTTGCTACCATGAGTCCACAATTTGACATTTAGCGACAGGATAAACAATAGAATACTATTTATATGCTCTCGTGTCGCTCTCACTGTCTATTTTAGTGGTGAAACGAGTATCGTTAACGTAATATGGCGGCTTTCTTATAATCAGCTGTTGGGCGAATTCAATGTGTAAGCTTTACACATAGATTTTTTTGGTATTGATTTGATCCGTGTTTTGTTAAAAAGTAATAATTGATGATTAGTGACGATATACCTTATCTAATTTATAAAAGCAATCGAAATTGGTTGATTTAAAATACTTACTCATTGTTTTTCCTTGGTTATTTTCTAAGACAATAACCGAGGAATGCCTTTAACATATTGAACCAAGCATTTAATGTAGGTACTTGTATGTACTTAATCTGATCATCATGGATGACATGTTGACATCATGATCACAGCATTAGGTCCGGTTACATCCAAAGCTGCATACCAACTTGATCCGTCCGACTCAGGTCAAAGACGGGCGCTGAGGATTGTCAACAATCCCATACTTATAGGCAGTGTGGAATATCTCAGCCTTATGATATTTTGATATGATGCCCCTGGTGTTGTACACATCCATAGGCCACGGTAACCGCTTCCCATCAGGTGGGCCGTGTGCTTTACTGCCACCTAAGTGATATAAAAAAAAAATGGAGCCTGGGGTATGCTTTGATCTTGGTGTTGACGGGTCAGGCGGCAGTCGCTACCGCAAAAGCCCGAAATATCAATAGAAATAGTAGAAGAGAGGACCCCGGACTCCAAACTTCAAATTTTGGATACAACCGGGACTAAAATTGTGATGTTGACAATGAGTTTTAAGCTAGACAGTGCTGTGAAGTATGTCCTAGAATATTATACACCTAACCCAAAATAACAAGACGTTTTTATTAAGGTATACTCTGTTTTAATATAAAAAAGGAGATGTCCACTTTTTGTATAATAATAGCCTTTAATTCAGACAGATAACATTTAGTTTACCATTATTTTATAGATTAACATAATAATAATAAAACATATCAATGTTTTTATTCTGTTAATTACATAATATAATAGCATTATTAATTTTATTTAATTATCACTTTTCTTCTACACTCCGTCTATGTGCCTTTTATAGGCAAAGGCCTCCACAATTCTTTCTACTTTTCTGTATTGTGAGCTATTGTAGACCATCGTACACCATCGTACACCTGCTGTTTTTCTTAATTCATCAGCCCAACGTCTTAGTGGTCTACCTCTTTTTCTCTTGCTGTGCCCTGTGAACCAGGACATTATTAACCTGGACCATTATTCCTTACCTCTTATTGTATGGCCTGCACATTTCCATTTGAGCTTCCTCACTGTTGCTGTACTTTTTGTATGCACATGGTTTTTTATAAATTATAATTCCTTATAAATTCCAATATGGCTCAAATTACACTGATATATATTAGCCAAAATTAGGAATCGGGAATTAGCTGGAGCTGACTCATTATTTCTCAGCTTTTATATTCAACTTTTGACTAAATTATATTATCAACACAATGTTGGGGATAGCATGTATATGGCTCATTCAATATGAAATATATTTAGAGGTCCATCACATGAACCATGCTCATTTAAGTAATGTAAGATAATCTATGCTTCATTTGCTGTGCAAGATATAGTTATCACTAAATAGGACTCCTTACTAGGTCATTATAACTACAGGATTAGTCGTTAATTTGCATTTGTTGCAAGCCCATGTATTTTTTTTGGTACTGCTCCGATTTCAGTAGCTTGTAGCTATTTAACTCTCAAATATTTTCGTTCAACAGTAATACTTTGACAAGCAGTCAACATATTACAATTTTATTACGCCAAGAAGCTTTATAGGAGGAATACAATGATGGTGTTTAAGTCACATAGTTTCAAAACACTATGTGAACGATATCTGCACGTAGTTAAATAATGCACTTTATTCATAGATAAATCAATAGTAGGTAACGCATTTCGTCTGAATATGGCGTAGCCTATCACTATCATTTTCTCTTTATAATTGTAGAAATCTCACAAGTAAACAAAAAATGCAACAGAACAGTCATCCATCTGTCACATGTGACGTGTAAGTGACAATTGTCAAACTTTCTTTTTTTGTTGTTCACCGGTAACAAAAGTTTTGTTCGTATTCAGCCTAAAAAATATACCGAAGCTAAAACGATGTTTTCTCAAAATTGCAGGAGTTTAAAATTCCATTTCATAAATCATAATATAAGTCCTTAGGAAGTCTATTCAAAAATATTTGGTTCATAGCTACTGGAATTTTTCAAGAATAAAAAACTGTTTCTGAACAACTCCTTGAAGTAAACTTTAAAGAAATCGATATTATATAATTCACCTACTTCTATATAAAAATATGTAACTTTTTTTTTTCGTGCTGAAATCCCTTCGGATATAAATATTTCTATTTTATTCATTACTACTTGACCCGGCAAACTTCGTTTCCAATTATAATCAAGTTATGTTGGTTACCTTATCAGCTGATTTATTTCGTGAATGTCTCATACTTTTAATAATACTAATTGCTAGGCCATCTCAAAGCAGTAAATGGCTCTGGGTTACCCAGGTTGCGAGGGACTTGTCTTATTTGGCCACTTTACACCCTGGCATTAGATATCCGAGACGGTGCGTGGTTTTGGTCAGTTCGAGTTCGACATAAATACTCCCAACCTGACAAAAAAGAAAATTAATCACAAAGTGGCACAGTATATGCAGAGATAAATCTAAACATCCACCCGTTCTCGAGTTATATATGGTATCACTTACCCGACTTTGTTTTATAGATTTTAAAATTTTATTAAAATGGGAGTTTTTCAAAATAAAACAATAAAAATAAAATAGAGACAATAATTATTGTTATTACACAGTTCTTTAGTAGTCAGATTAGATTAATGCAGTTGACAAAAAAGTCTTGCTCGTGGTTCTTTATATCATTATTGGTATCGAAATTATTATTAATTATTCATTCGCAATCGCTCCAACTGTAAAGAATAGAAATAAATTATATTAATTACATTTTCTTTAAACATTATTAATAAAATTATATATTACTTTTGAATGTACCTGTACATACATAACTTCATACATAACTTCACGCCTGTATCCCCGAAGGGGTAGGCAGAGGTGTACCTACTTTTATATTAGTAGCCTTTTCCACTTCTTTTCAATTACTCAAACATTCATCATCATCATCATCTTAGCGTTGTGTCCCGATGCATAGTGCATACGAGATTTCACCTCGAAGCCTATTATATTTCTCCACTTCGCACGATGTTGAGCATCCGTTATTATTATTTACAACGGGGACGCCGGCGATTGGGTGATCTACCCTTCGTGAATGGGCCATTTCACCCATTTTCCCAAGCCAAACTGGTAGTGCGACCATTGTCACATATATGTTATCCATTTCGACGTCAAATCAGCACGCAGCATGTACCTACATTGTATATTACTAATGCGACGTACAATAAAGTGTATAATATGTGGTAACAATAATAATTTCACTTACTTTGCACTACTTTTCAATTTCCAATTATATTTTAGTTATAATTTTTTTTTGCAATCCTGTTCTGAATGAGGAATTCACAGATTTTTCATTTTTATAGAATAAAACGTCAGTAAGGATACTGCAGTAGTATTCTTGAAACTTGTAAGCACTTCACATTGTTTGTTTGGAGCTTTTAAGTTTTAAATCGATCACAAAATACTTAAAACATTTATTCGTAGTACGCCCACAGACAGCCAGGTTCCACAGAATAAATATGCTTGCCTTGCCGGCCGGCCTTCAAAGTGCGTTTAGTTAAGTAATGTCCTTAATTTATGTGAACACAAGTTTTATTTAACTTCACTTTTTATTTGGTTTCCTTCAGATACTTCAATAGTTTCATTACAAATTTGTCAGACAAATATTTGTATATCCTTTGAAATATATTATAGTGTGAAAATTAAAATAACAACTTACCTTTTGATTTATAGCTCAATTGCAGAACAAAACGTACCTATTTAAAACTAAATGAACCCTACAGCGTAATACGGTAGTCTATGGTAATACTTATTTCCGGAATCGTGAAGTCAATAGCGTATACATGAATCGTAAATTAATCTCATGGTAGAGATGACAACAACACGTTAATATAATCGCGTGAACACGTGACGATACCAGCGTCCGTATACGATTCACGTTTATTTAATTCATGGTAGAGCTACTGGAGAGCCCCCGTTTCAGTCTGTTGCCGTTAAGGAACGACGGTCTGTGTCGGAGTGAATGTAAAAAGAAAACAAGAAAGTGGCGTTGTCACGCAGCACAGAACTAATATTATATTACTATTATATATCCAACTGACATATTTAAACTGTAAGAGTACAATAATTTGATTGAAACAGTTTGGTTGTAAAATCATTTTAAAATCTTGAAAGTGTTTATCTGTTAAATAACTTAGGAGGTTTACTTAATAGTTCTACAAAAAATGGGATAAGAGAGGCCACAATTCCTAGTATACAGGCGCACCATGGAAGCAAAATGTGAGTTTGGAATGGTTTAACCGAAAACTTGTGTTTCAAGCGTTGTCTGTAAAAACGGTCATTTATCCTTTTATTGCATAACCCACTTTCTCTTAACCTAAACATATTTAGTTGTATTTTTTTAGTAATAGGGAAGCCTTTATTGAAATAGAAACCATGTAAATACTTCGCATAAGGTTTATCAAAAACGGAAACCAAAGGTTCTTCCCACTTGTCACTGTATTTTATATCGACGCTGGAAAGCAGAATAATTACTTCACTTTTGTGGGGCGTAAGGTTTAAACTCGTACTTTTTATTTCGTTTGAACCTGACTCTCGCGGCCATTAGGCAAACGCTTGCGCCGTCGCTCAGTACCACAGAGTACTTTATATATATATGAGGATAGAGACGTCAGTTAATTTCTGGTAGTACCGACGTCTATCGCCGTGTGCTGTTACTACTAAACCTTATGTATATAACCATAACTATATATTATAGTCGTACACTACCTGGAGGGTCCCATTTAAATGATATTTTTATGAATAACTGAGAATTTTTATACTGATAGGAATATATACTGGTATTCCTATATATATAAAAATTCTCAATTTTCACATGGTTATAAAAATTAGGATTAGGTACCCACAAAAAATAAAAGAAAGTATATGTTATGTATTTCATATTTTTTATTTTTTTCTTTTTGCATGATAAGTAAAAGCCATTTTTTGAATTTCGTTAGCACTGTCGAAATCAGTTCTTTTACCAGTTAATAATTTATTCGTGTCTCTGCAAAAATTACATATAAAGAACCCACTTAGTAAGTCTTCAATGAAATTGACTATCTCCTTTTTATGTTCTCCACATTGTATAAAACTATAGTCTATAACAATACCTAAAATTGTTTTCACATAATTTTTTATATTTTTCTCTCTAGAGTCATCATTTAAAATATTTATTATTGTGTCTTGCATATTAGAGAAACATTTAATTAAATTTAAATTCGGGTATGCAAGACACGTTTTGCCAGAGATAGGTTCTCTTATTTTAATGAATGACGACACACTATTGTCTTCACAATAAAAGCTGTCATTACATACTCTGCAAGTCTTGAAGATTTTACTTTTTATTTGTTTTAATATATACCCCGTTACATATTCTATTTGTGCCCTTATCTTTATGTTTTTCATTTTTTCATTAAAATTTACAAACATTTCAATCGTATGCTCATAATTAACTTCCACAGAAATAGTATTGACCTGGTGCTTATTAAAAAATATGTTTTTTAGAGACTTTATAGCTTTACACGAATCCTCTTCGTAATTGGAACCTGGCGAGTTGCTGCCTAAGCTACTTACAAGTACCGAGGCAAAAGCAGCTTCAAATTGGGCGCAAGTAGGCGATATATTTCGCCCTCCATGGCTCCGTATGCACCCGAAAAAATTCTCTAGAGGGTCCTGGTTAAAAGGGCGAAGCCACACTGAGGTCACCTGGTATTTTTGTGATAATACAGACAGCAAATATTGCAAATTTTCGATAGTGCGCAGCCAGTTTTTAATACTTGGCACAGAACCTATTTGACCCGTTTGGCTAACGAACTTCATAGACACTAAGATTTTTTTGGCTTTTATCCGACTCCCTTCTAACTGCTCCCAACAGCGGCTTCCCTTTTCTCTTCAGGAAATTGTCCTGGCTTCCATTTATAGAGTCGAATAGCTCATCAAAAAATAATAGTAATTCAGCAGTGTCCTGGCACTCTTTTGGCAGAATACTCTTTTCTGAAAAAAGAAAGAAAATAAAATTAAAACAATGAGGAAGTTGTTTGACTGGCTAGGACTGCAGATTTGATATGACGATGTTAGAAGCTTAGCTAATAGCATTTAAAAATCTTTTATGGTAATGTAGTGAGCGACTGCCATCTGACCTCCACAATGAAATGACGATATCGAAGTTCTGTAGTTAGACCTTTGACAGTCGAACTTATTAGGGCTCCATCTACCCATAATGACTGCTGATGGTGTTGATGTTCGTATGGCAAACAACGGCTTAACTCCCTAAAGCACGAAAATATCTTGAGCAATGCAAGTAGTGCATCTAATTGCATTCATGCATACAAATATTTACACTGAGTGGGAATCGAACCTGCGCTCCCTGCACAACAGTCACTTTCACTACCGCCACGCCACAGAGGCAAGACAGTAAGTACTAACCAGCCAAAAATCCCATAGTCGTCGCTACTGTCCGGCTGAAAACCTGTGTTGCGTACTTTACTTTCATTTTTGGAATTTTTTCTGCATATACATGGTTTTCAGTTAGTTTGGGCAACAACCTTAATCCCATGAAGCCCATGTTTTCCTCGTACAACTTTATAATGTGGTCCCACTTGGCTACCTTCTCCTTTCCATCTATCTTATAGACTAAATTTTTTTTGTAGTAGGTTGTTCCGGATTCCCTTCACTAAATGCGGAGGGTCAAACAACGGTATGACGCTCAGTCCATCTATTTCAAAAACGTCGTGTCTATGTTCCTGAACTTGCCTTAATTTTTCTTCTCTTGCTTTAGCCACAAGATGATTAATGGCACTTACATTTGTTGTGCCTTGGTCGCATATGGTGCAAATTACTGTATACCCAATTATTTTTAAATTTTTAATAATATCTGTAAGCTGGTTCACAAGGCTTATTTTAGAGGTAGTACCACTACAAAAGCTATATGCTATGGCTTGCTTATAATTTTTTACAATGCCACGTATCATGAAGACAAGGACAGTCAAATGAAAATAGCGTGGTCTGCTATTTTCATTTGACTGTCTTTACCATCATCTACAAAACCCACAATATGATCCCTTCTCTTGTTGTACTCCAGGTGGGGCGTTAGTGACATCTCGTCAAATAGTAAGGCACACAACTTGCCATCAGGCGTCATGCGCTTCGCTTGTTTTTTTAATTGGTCGAATATATTTTCATTGATACCAGCCATAAGGTCTGCTGATCGTATCATTCTGCTTAAAGTTGCTGTAGCAGGCAAAACAAAAAATTTTCTTAGCCATCTATAAGCTTTAGGGCTTTTTTTATATAATGCAATGGACATTACTTTTTCATCTTTTGTAAACCGTCTACCCATTTTTTTCTTGGAAGTTTCTCTTAGTTGCAAAAATGTGAATATTGTAGCCATTTTGGTAAAATTTTTAATACATTTTAAAAATGTGGGATTTTTCTGGAAATTCATGGCTTGCTGAAGCCAGTACATAAATTTTTTATTTTTAAGTTTAAGTTTTCTTATATTGTGTGCCATAGATACAGTTTCATAGTCCAATTTTCTTCTTTGACCTGAAATATAATAAATGTATATTCATACTTTACAGTAAGATTCATCTAATTGGCATGTAAATTTGCGTAGATGGAAAGTATCTTAAATAATGTAGATAGAGAATTTAACTGATGTACTTCATTTTATTTTAAATTATATTTGTACACGAGAAAAATGGTCTGTACTTTTATACCGATTAGAGGTCATCATCGTAAGGGTTACTTTTTGCTACATAAATTAGTATCAGAAATAATTATAACTAACTAACTAACTAATAATTAAGGTACTTTCCCTCCATGTAGCATTACGATGGGATGCCCTGTATACTGCAGTACGACACATATTTAGTAATTGCTAACGCGAATACAATTAATCAATTGGTAATTGTTACGATCATAATTATCATTTTCACAATTAAAATTTTGTCTGATACTTGTATGTACTTACGTACCTTTAGTACGAGATGTTTGTGCAATGTCTATAACTGCTTGTCTATTTTGGGACGTTGTAGGATGCGGAGCATCGAATGTTATTCCTGCAAAACAAACCATGATTATCTATACATTCTATACTGTTATCATAAAGAGGCGAAGTTTGTGAATTGGGAATTTGACAAATTCGGAAACCTATCTCAAAATATGTAGAAATTTAATTAAATATAATACAAAATTTAATATAATATATTAAGTATAGATTTTACAATTATAATTATAATATTATAATACATAAATTATCAATAAGGAAAATCCCTGTGGAATAAACTCGGGATCATCATCATGTAGACGGTTTTTTCTGATCGCATCTGAGATTTTTACTGACAATCATCAACATCAATCCTAATATAGAGACTCAACCACTACAATTTTAATAGATACCTGTTGATCCCGGTTGGTTTTGTAACTCTACATTTACATTTGTAATATCAGATAATACGGCTGTCCTTCTCCTGATGAGCCCTGTAAAGAAAATAAGTTAATCAACTATAACTGTATGTAGGAGTAGAGAACAATAGAGATATTAATGGTCTCTAACTTATCAAATTAGTTGCAGTTATTTGGTCAGCATATATGTTGGTAATAGGTAAATTAAAGTGAGTATTAAAGGTAAGGTAAAATTAAATATGTCAATAATAAAACCGATGGCACAGGGACGTCATCACTTAAAGGATAGATTCACGTAGAGAAGTGAGTAAGTCAATTGTAGTGTTCCACACCCATAGTCCTAACAGGCGCAGTTGCAAGCACAGCTAGGGATATTAATTAAAGTATACGCACTAACCTGGCAAATGAAGAGTAGGAATTGCATTAGGTGATAACAATTTGCTTCGGGTATGAAATCGCTCTTCAAAGTGTATATGGCAAACTCTGCGATTTTTCAAAATATACTGATCATCCAGCGCGAGAATATCACCACCAATGGCATAGATCCAATTTCGGAATTGTTCTGGGTGCAATTGAGGTTTTGGGAAAAGATGAAGAGTTACATTATCTTTCCCTTAAAACAAAATAGCAATTATTTAGATTGTATTATTTATTTAGGATATAAAGTGATATGGAATGCAATGGCTTCAGACCCACTGGACACATAAAACTTATCACATACCAAAGCCCTTTAAAAGGACAATTGAAGAAGTGAGCAGATGAAGAGATTATGTGACAATATCTGAATATTGAAATAATGGGCTTCAAAGTTACTTATTTGCAAATATGTTTTCAGATAGTTATGGTGTCCAATTTTCATTTGTACATATTTATTATTAAGGAAACATACAAATTATTAATAAACATTTATTTATTGGGAAAATGTGTATATAAGGCAAACATCCATTACTTATTTAATATGATATTACAAATGTATAATATGTATGTATTTACAAAAAAATAAGTATTTAAGTATGTTTATCCGCATTCTGGAACCCATAACACAAGCTTGAGTTGAACTATGCTTACTTTGGGTCTAGAAAGTGCTGTGTAGAATGTCATAGAATATTTATTTATTTATTTAATATTAAGTAAGGTAGACCCGGGTATGTGTATGTGTCATTAATATATTTAAAGAGACATATGTACACATAAGAATATGAATATTTTGACACCAATACCTCAAAAATAACACATAACCACATCATCTCTACACTTATATTCTATAAGATCTATAGAACATTTTTTTTTATTTAGGTGTCAATGTATCTTAGCATTTACTACCATTAATAAAAAATATTAATTTGTTAAAATATGTGTAAAAAATACTACATTAGAATGTGCCGAATTGCTTTATTGTCTCTAATAACAAATGGTAAGAGATTCGGCTGAATTGATGATAATATAACCAGATAACAGGCAAGTTATTTAATTATGAACTGCCTACGTTTAAACAAAATTACGCTAGGTATAGGTACTTACGAGGTCTACTGGTGGTCGTCGGAGATCGCGCAGCTCAGACGGGGCTGTGTGATCACGCACCGCCGGTGGGCCCGATTCCGTAGGAGGCGTCGCCGCCCCGCAGATGCGGAGGCCCGAGAGGCGGAGTTGTACGAGGGATACAGGGAGGCCAGACGAGCCCTCCGAGCGGAGATAAGGCGTTCCAAACGGGACGCCTTCCGCGAGCTGCTGGCGACACTGGAGCGGGACCCTTGGGGGCGGCCCTACCGGATGGTGAGGGGCAAGCTGCGCCCCAAGGCCCCGCCGTTAACCCGGTGTCTCCAGCCGGATCTGCTCGGAGGAATTGTTGGCTCCCTGTTCCCAGCGCGGGCGGTGGAACATGTTCCACCGCGGATGACTCCGCCTCGGTTGCGCATGGCGCCCGACGTGGAAGACGACGACGTGCCCGAGGTCACTTGGGTAGAACTAGAGCTGGCGGTGAGAAGGCTAAGAGCCAAACACACCGCCCCGGGACCCGACGGCATTCCAGGCCGAGCGTGGGTCCTAGCTCTAGTCGACGACGCTCTCGAGCCCCGACTGAGAGGGCTTCTCAGCGCATGTTTGGAGCGGGGCCAGTTTCCGAAATTGTGGAAGACGGGGAAACTGGTCCTCATCCGAAAGGAGGGGCGCCCGGCGGACTCGCCGTCCGCCTACCGGCCCATAGTGTTGCTCGACGAGGTGTGCAAGCTCTTTGAAAGAGTAATTGCGAAGCGCCTCGTCGAGCACCTCTCAAGAGTGGGGCCGGACCTGGCGGATGGCCAATATGGCTTCCGCCAGAGGCGCTCCACCGTGGATGCCATCATGCGCGTGAGGGCTCTGGCGGAGGATGCAGTAGCCCGGGGTGAGGTGATGTTGGCGGTGTCCCTGGACATCGCCAACGCGTTCAACACCTTGCCCTGGAGTTGCATTAGGGAGGCGCTCGTGTATCACGAAGTGCCTCTCTACCTCCGCCGCATAGTCGGGGCGTATTTGACGGAGAGAGCCGTCATCTACCCAACAGTGACCGGTCTCGGTCGGCGTGAAATGTCGTGCGGTGTTCCACAGGGATCGGTCCTGGGGCCGCTCCTGTGGAACATCGGATACGACTGGGTGCTTCGCGGTGAGCTCGTAGGCGGTGCCGCCGTCACGTGCTACGCGGACGACACGCTCGTGACGGCGTGCGGGGCGACGTACCGCGAAGCGACCCGAAAGGCCACGACCGCGGTTGCCCAAGTCGTTAGGCGGATCCGGCGGCTGGGTCTCGAGGTGGCCCTGCATAAAACCGAGGCCCTGTTCTTCCATGGGCCTCGGAGCAAGCCACCCGAGGGATCCAGTCTCATCGTGGGAGGAAATCGCATCGGCATCAAGCCCCAAATGAAATATTTGGGGCTCGTGCTCGACGGCCGATGGGACTTCGGAGAGCACATCCGAAGTCTGGCCCCCAAATTGAAGGGCACAGCTCTTGCTCTGGCTCGGCTGTTGCCCAACATGAGGGGGCCCGATGACTCCTGCAGGAGACTCTACGCGGGGATCGTGCGGTCCATGGCCCTGTATGGGTGCCCAATATGGGCGGAGGCCCTGAGGACCAGAACTGTGCAGATGCTGCGCGCTCCGCAGCGAGTTCTGGCCATCAGGGTCATCCGAGGGTACCGCACGATCTCCTTCGAGGCGGCGAGTCTCCTTGCCGGAACTCCGCCATGGGACCTGGAAGCGAGAGCCCTTTCGCAACTGTACCAGTGGCGAAAGGAGGCGCGGGAGCAGGGATGGAACCCCGAGCCTCGAGAAATCGAGGCCGTGCAGTCCCAGCTCCGCCAGGCCATCGTGGTGGAGTGGAAGGAACGACTTGGGCAACCAAGCGCAGGGCACGCCGCAATAGCGGCGGTAAGGCCCATCATGGAGGATTGGCTGGAGAGGCGACACGGAAGCCTCTCCTACCGACTGACGCAGGTGATCTCAGGGAAGGGGTGCTTCGGGGACCACCTGCATCGGATCAGGAGGGAGCCAACGCCTGAGTGTCACCACTGCGACGCGAGCGAGGACTCAGGGCTGCACACGCTGGCGGACTGCCCGGCGTGGGAGGCGCCGAGGCGTGACCTCGTGGCAGCCATCGGGGTGGGAGTCCTCTCGCTCGGCAGCATGATTGCGGCAATGGTGCGGAGCGCGCCCGGCTGAGACTTAGAACTCTCCCGGTCCGCCGAGCCCGCAACTTGCTCGCCGCGCGTCGCAGGCAACTCAGGCGCCGGAGGTCGCTTAACGACCTCCGTCCTCCATGAGCGCAGGCCTGGGGGTGGCGGGGGAGGCCACCTGTCACCCCAGCAGAAGCAGGCCGGGACGGTGGGGCGACTAGCGCCCCTCCCCCAAACCGGGGCAAGACGGGGACACCGTGGTTCCCAAACCCGAGGGGGCCATCTCGAAACCGGAGATGGCCCAGGGTCAGTCGGGGTGCGAGGGATATGCTCTATGGGCAACCTTACACCCCGGCGTCTGTAGACCCGAGACGGCGTGCGGTTTTAGTCGGTTCAAGCCCGACATAACCGCCCCCGCTGGCACGCGGGGGGGTATCCGAAGGGATTTCCGCACGATAAAAAAAAAAAAAAAAAAAAGGTATAGGTACTTACGGGTTTTGTTGCAATCAGGAACACAACAAGATTTGGAAGATGACATGATAATGGAAGTCACAAACACTTTGCAAGGATTTGTGTAATCGAAGAGCAGTCGGTGTCCGGAGATGTAAGCCAAGTTATAAATGAAAAGAATAATCCCCCAAGTCCAAAAAGTGCCAGGTTTCGTGTATTCGAAGAGTAGTCGGTATCCAGAGACGTAAGCCAATTCGTATAATAAAAAAGTAGTCGTCAAAATCCGTATAAACGTGCCAAGTTGTTTAAAAAAATCGAAAATATAGTGATAAAACATTCAAATTTACCGAACCGGTGAGGAAGCGGAAAAGATGACGTTTATTTGAAAACAAACAACAAGATGGCTGCAAACTTTGCGTTTCATTTCACGTACCTTTATCTTTTGTATTGAGTGATTCGATTTTATTTTTTGAATGGACTTGGAGTCAGTTATTTACATTATATAAAAAATGCTGATCTGAAATTATACACTTTCCAACATAAATCAGTGAATTTATTAGAAATTGTGATTTATTAATATTCATGCCATCTATTGGCGTGTGCCTTAACAACTTTTCAACCATCTTTACGGGGACAAAACGTTGTTCGAACTGAAAACACCGTGCTCAGTACGGTCCAAGGAGCGAAAGTGAGTCGACGCGTTTGTTGTTGCTTTGAATTTTGCGCGAAGGGATTGTTTTTGTTCTTATTTCGAAAAGTAAGTTTTTTCAATTGGTTAATCATTATTTTATAATTTTATTCCAGAATCCACATGCTTTATTATTGCAATATTGGCTGGGTGTGTATGTGTGTTAATATTTTATTATGTTTTTGGTTTTATCGTAAATACAAATGAGCTTAAGCTAACTGGTGAAAGTTTGTTACATTTTATTTTAATCATAATTGTACGCTGATGTTGATATTGCTGATACAAAAAAGCACGCAAAAATTTGTAATTTACCATGATTGACGAATAGGTATTTTAAATGTCATGATATATATCATTGTACCTCTTTAAAGTTGTATAAGATATTATCTTCGTAAGTTATGAAAATAGTAGTTATTTTCGAGTTTTTTATTTAACAGATAGACAGACACGCCGCCTATGGTTACAACTTATCTTATATAGTATACTAGCGACTGCCCACATTTTGCACGGGTAACTTATAATACTCACGTATTGCTCTATCTATTTGTGCTAGTCTCATGATATTCCGTTCAGAGTTTGTAACAGAAGCTGCGGAATATATATTTATAATTATGTATTATATTAGGGTTATATTTTAAGCCACATTATTAAAATATAGTGTTCAATTGAACACGGTTTGACGTTTTATAAAATTAATAATATAAATATATTTAATATATTTAATCCACGATTTGTAAAAATAATTATTATACTATTTTACATGCTAGCCATATCTCACGGATCTTCTTACTAAACTATTTTTTATATAACTAAACGGCACAATAGTCAGTGATCTAACGTACATAAAGTACTTACTAAACAAATATAATTTGCTACTTTTTGGTGGTCTTAAAACGACATTTTGGCAAACTTTTGAACTAATCTATATACTAACTTTCATACTAACCTTTTAAGATGGCGGCAAAACGAAGAAAGTGGAAGGAAATTTTATTTCAAGAATGTAAAACTGAAAGTACGCCGAAAAAAACAAAGATTAATATTATAGAAGATAAGGTTTTCAAAGAGCATAATGGACAGTTGGTTCTTATAAAACATTTAGTTAAGAATTCAATAAAAGAAATAAATAAATCAGAAAGTGAATGTATTGAGAATCAACCACCGGTAGACATGAACATCGTTTCCACTCCTCACCAAAAACCAATAGAAGTAAACAACTTGACACCAACATTCAGGAAACCGGATAAGTATTGTAGCGTCCGGGGGTTGGACGCCACAATACCTCGTGTTGATAATAAGATAAACACAAGAGGAAGATTTTTATATGATCATTTATTATTTCAACAAAACTTCCTATATCGGGTTTAGGGAGGTTTTTACGCGTATATATTTATATTTATGCGAACTAGGGAATCGCGAACTCCGCTCAAGGACTGAGCCTAAATTTAATACACTTATATCTTCTCTTCGGCCGGCGGATCCGGGCGGCGCGTCTAGTCGCCCGCTGTCAGCCGCACAGCCGAATGCAGCTCCACGCAGCAATTGTTTTTTCTTCCCTAAGCTATTCAAATCAAATATGTATTTATTTTTAAACTCTGACACATGATGGCCAGGTAATCGAACCGTGGTGTGTCGAACGAGGTCGCACACCACAACCAGCTACGCCCTTATGGTCATACATGTGACAGCCTGAACCCTAGGCATACTAAACGAGAGCAGATAAAAAAAAACATTAAATCGCCTGTCTCTTACAATGAGAAAAACGACGCAATCTTTACAATTTATAACCATTAAACTGTAACAAATGAATGCAATACAATGCAATGCAATTGAAGTAATCAATACACATAAAAATGTGGTACAATCTACTCAACAACTCCGGATTGGGCACAACATACGATGTGCACAGTTGAGGTAACTATAGAAGTTTATCATGAAAATGGCGACCATAGTATTGTTTCAAGAGAAAGTGTCAAAAACATGAGTGCAAATTTGAAAACTACGGGAAGTAATGTTACTTCTACCAGCATTCTAAACGCAGCTGATGAAATAGAACGCGCCTCCGACTCTGAAGTTCTTCAATCTCCGGAACCAAAACAAAAGATATTTAGAAGATCTAAAAGAAAACTTACATTTAACGAGTCTTATTTAGACTTTGTGGACGGTGATCCTGATACCGCTCTCTTTAATGAAGGACGGGAACGTCCGAAGAATCTGAAATTAGTGTTCTAGAACAAAGTTCTTCAAATTCTTCAACCGATTCTGCACGTAAGTATACTTACATCATTAATTGTATATTTTTACTTTATTTTTCTGGTATGCGAAGTATTCTAATAAATAAATAAAAAACAGACTTAGAGATAAATACTCAGGCGGCAACGATTAACATAAACCATTATTAGTGGAGTCAGTCTTTTTTCTAAATAATTAGATAGTTACTTATTTTCAAACTTGAACTAAATGTTGGAATAAAACCTTTTTTCAAATGAATATTTTTTTAGCTCAAAAGAAGAAAATTCGAAAGAAGACACAAAAAAAGAAGAAAACTAATAATACGGTTCATATTGAAACAGCTCACGAACTTCCCTTGGAAAAACCTCCATCAAAAACGAAATTAAAAAAAAAGAACCAAAAAAGTAAACAGAAAGGAGAAAAATACGTTAATACAAAGGGAGAAACAATTGATAGTAAATGCATAAAACCAAACCCATGTGTTGGAGTTAATCGTGGAGTAAAATATTTCTGAAGAGAGGCGTAATAGTATTTTTAAGCATTTTTGGGGATTAGCTAGCTACCAGTGCAGAAAGGATTGGATATGTCAATGTGCCATTCGTCGTTCAGTTAAAAGGGCAAATAAAACTGCTGCAACGAATAGATCTCAATCTTTTGAGTATTTTATTAACTAAGGGGAAGGTAGACGTAAGGTTTGTCAAAAATTCATAATAGCAACTTTAGATGTGACACAGAGATTTATTCTCTATACACTTGACTCTATGATAGACGGTTTTTTACAGGAAGATAAACGTGGAACTGCTGGTGGTCATAATAAAACATCAGAAAGCGTTATTATAGAAGCGAGAGAATTTGTATTAAATTTACCTCTTGTACCAAGCCATCATTGTCGTAAAGACTCTGGTAGGTTATATCTTCCCGAAGAATTCAAGAATATCACCAATTTGTACCGAATTTACCAAAACGAATTAAAAAATAAGAAAACCATGTCATACAAAGTATTTGTGTCGTGGTTCAGAGAAACTTTTAACATTGGTTTTCATATCCCTAAAAAAGACAAATGTGTAACATGTTTTAATGGCAAATCTTATGACGTTAAAACTAAAGAGGAGATGGAGAAATATATAAATCATATAAATGAAAAAGAAGAATCGTACAACAGATTTATATTTCATCAAAATATTAACAAAATGGACAATAAGACAATTTGTGCCTGCTTCGACCTTCAAAAAGTCTTAAATACTCCGTATGGCGAAAACATGAACTTCTATTATAGTCGCAAGTTGGCGGTATATAATTTTACCATTTATGAAAGCTGCTCTCAACTTGGAATTTGTAACGTGTGGACAGAAGTCGACGCTAAAAGAGGAGCGAACGAAATAGCTACCTGCTTGCTGGACTACATTAAAGACGTAGACAAACCTGGTAATGTAACACACCTTATTCTATACTGTGACTCTTGTTTTGGTCAGAATAAAAATAAAAGCATTCTGGCAATGATTCATTACGCATTGTCAACTTGTATCAATGTTGAAATAATACAAATTAACTTTTTGACTCCCGGCCACACGTACATGCCGGTAGATAGTATGCACGCCACAATAGAAAACAACGTGAAAAAATCAACTGTGTGGGCACCATCCCACCGAGTTTTCACCCAAAAATCCAGGACCGTATACTGTTAATGTTTTAAGCGGTAGAGACTTTTTAGGGTTTGATGGTCTTGTCGAAAATACTTTTACGAAAAATCAGAAACTACAAATATCTAAAATTAGAAATGCAACTTTCCGGAAAAACATTACAGACAAAATTATTGTGAAACACTCCATGTTGCCAACTGCTGAGTCAATTGAAGTGCAAATTAAGCCTGTAAATCGCTCTATGAATCCAGTACCTACCTTATATCCATCAAAGTTGCCTATATCTAAACAAAAATATTCAGATCTAAAGAAATTAGTTGACAAAGGGGTCATATCGCACAGGTTCTCAAAAGAATATTTGGATTTAAAATGTAGTGCAAAAGTAAGGGACTGTTTACCAGATACCGATGAAGAAGATGATTCATTTACTGAATAAAATTCATTATTCAATCGTTTTATTTCGTATTATGAATCCCGAAATCATCTACACTTTTGTAAGTATACATTTGGAATGTCGTGTGATTTTCTTTATGATACCTTAAAGTCATTTTAAAGGATATGCTTTTATTTTCGACAATACAGATAATGCATTCTAAATTACTAATAATACGAAAAAAAAACTGTTACACCATTTTGATCACCAAAATTATCTAAACTGTAACATTTATGACTTTATTGCGGTTATCTTTTGTCAAATTCACGAGGGTTACGGCGTTTTATGTGTTCATAAAAAAATTTAGAAAATAAAATCTCATACATTTGGCGATGCGTCTACTACGTGTTTGCTTACTGTGAAAATAAAATCAAAACGTAGTAACCTACACAATTTCCACTTGTAATAACTTTTGGTTGAATTCATTAAAATAAAATAGAAGTCCTACAAATTTTGTTTATTGTATCGTCTATGGTGAACAATTTCGTTTTTGTGGGTTACTACGTGTTTGCTTTCCAGCGTCGATATTATTATATTGATGGTCGTCGAAAATATACCTACATTCACAGAGTAAGTAATATACTACGTAAGACCTACATTAAGTCACGGTGAACATCGTCTTTGTGCAAAAGTGCTCATAAAAAATACTTAAACCATCTAAATGTTAACAAACTGGACATAATAAGTTGCAAAACGCCCTAATATATGTGAAAAATATGTAGTGAATGTGATTAAACAAAAAACAGTGCCAAAAATTCAATCGAAATATTGTACGAGTGACACTTTGACAAATACGGATTTCTACGAACTGTGAACAAATAATTTCATACTAATTACAAATTACACCGAAATAACTAGTGATTCTGCTTCTGTGAAATTCAGGCATGAAAACAAATTCAGTTTTTTTTTTTCGAATCTTCAAATAAAAAGAAAAAATAAATAAATTCCAAGTACCTACAGAATACCAATTTATAGTGTACAGAAAAATGCGATTTAATTTTTTAAGCAAAGCGCCACCTAGTAGAAAACATTTACTTCAATAATTGCGTCAGTATTGGCCACAAGAGGGCGTTGTGTACTATCAATATCAATGCTCTACGGGAAAATAAAGGATATTGCAATCGCATTATCTATGGCCCAAATATTTGTTTGACATTTGACATCTATCAATCTGACAATTTTGACATAATGGAAAATAAACAATAATATAATTTGATTCGGAGATAGATAAATGAGATAGACGGACTTGACATTGGCGTCTTCGCCATTAATAATTTTATAAACATTTATTATATTTTGATACTCTTTGAGAAAACCGTACGACGTTGCCGTTAATTTGAAATGCTTAGATTAATATAATTTTATAAACATTTACTTTATTTTACTTGACATTGGCGAAATTGCGGTGATTCTGCAGAAGCCATTAACTAAAAGAAGAAGAAGAATAATTTGATTCGAACAACAAACAACAACACGAAATTGTAATTTAATAAGATCAGAAAAAGAACGTTGGAACACTCAAGAAAGATAAAAATATATAATGGAAGAACTTACGGTAATGATTAGAAACCTACAACAAAAATTTGAAGAGCAAACAAACGAAATTCGTGATATGAAAAACAGCATAAACAAAAATATTGACGAAAAATTTAGATGTTTGGAATCAAAATACAATAAACTAGAACAAACTATCAAAGATCAAGAACGACGTATCCAGCACTTGGCAAATATATGAGGAGAAAAAATGTTTTGTTTTTTGGCATGGAGGAGACAGAGGAAAACTATTTCGACTTACATCATAACATATTGCAACTGATAAACAGAACTATGGGCATATCTTGCTCCAAAGAAAATTTCGAAGAAGTGAGACGTATGGGTAAGAAAAATACCAAACCTAGACCAATTATTGTGACTCTAAATACAGTTATGATGAAGATCAATATATTAAAAAATAAAAAATCATTAGATGGTACATCATACTATGTTAAGGAAGACTTTCCACCTCAAGTTCTAGAAGAGCGTAGGCAACTAAGCGAAAAACTTACAGCCGAAAGAAACAAAGGGAAAAAGGCCTTTCTGAGATATAATAAGTTAATAATACTGCATGAACACAGCAATAGAGAACAGCCATCCCAGCAGACTGGCAATAGCAAAAAGACGAACCTATCACAGTCACCAGAAACACATGGAAATAACACACATACAAGATATCATAACAAAAATTTACCTGCTAAAAAGCAAAACACAAGTATCTACAATTACATGGTAAGAAATAAAAACAAAGATGACCATCACAACACGTTCAATGATTATTCCAATCAGCCCTAAACAAGCATCACAACAAGACTGACGACATGCAGCGACCTCTCACATAAACACTCCAATCCGGCCGGTCACCGTGGAGCCTAGAGACCAAAACCCTCCTCTCCACCCCCTCTACATCTGAACATACAATGCAAGATCACTTGTATCTGACGCCAAGCTACTAGAATTTAAAGAAGTGATCTCTCTCATTAAATATGATATAATTGGACTCTCTGAAATAAGAAGAATAGGGTACAACATAGTGGAAGATAAACAACATATTTTCTGTTACTATGGCGAGACCAAGGGCCACTATGGAGTTGGCTTTCTAATAAAGAGCCAACTTAAGTCTAACATAGACAGTTTCATTGCTGTATCTGAAAGAGTGTGCATTTTAAAGTTAAAGTTTAACACTACGATAATATCTATTATACAAGCCCACGCTCCTACACAAGACAGCAGTATGTACGTATGAGTATGTACAGATTAATGATTTCTACAACCAACTACAACAAGCTCATGATTCATGTGCAAAAAATGTTATCTTGATGGGTGACTTCAATGCTCGAGTGGGACAACGTCAGAGGGGAGAATCAAGAATACTTGGGACTTACTACTATGGAAAAAGAGATAAAAGAGGTAACAGACTAGTCAACCATGCATTGGAGCATAATCTTGTCATTATGAATAGTATATTCAAGAAGAAAATAAACAACATGTGGACATGGCTTTCGCCCAAGAAAAGAAAAAGCCAAATAGATTATGTTCTAACAAATATGAATGGAAAATGCACAAAAATCGAAATCATCAGCAGGTTTAATTTCTCAAGCGACCATCGCCTTGTTAGGGGCACATTTCAACTAATAGGGGCAAAGAAAAGTAGAGCCCAATTTAAACATACCAACAACTCATTGAAAACATTGAATGATGAAAAACTTTTTCAAGAGGCTCTACGGGAGAATATTGAAATTGCTACTATGACAGATTGTGACGATGTCGACACCTTTTATTCCAAGCTCAAGAAGACTATTGTTGACAGTCTGAGTATCATGAAAAACAGAAACACCCCAGGTCAGCATAGTATTATCTCTGAAAATACAAAAATGCTTATCAAAAGAAGACAGATCCTACAGCATAAGAGTCACCTAATTATGGATGAGAAACAGGAACTGAGCTCTCTATAGAAAAATATTCATAAACTTATCAAAAACGAACATAAAGAACATAGACTGAACATTTTTGAAAAGCATCTAACTAACACAGGAAGTATGAGGAAGGGGATTAAAGAACTGAACACAGATAAGCGCTGGATTTCTAATATGAAAGAAAGTACTGGAAAGAAAGTATTATCAAGATCAAAAATAATTGATAGAGCAACTTTATTTTACAAAAACCTTTATAACTACCAACAATCCACACCAGTTGATGAATCTCTCACAGTGGGCGACACAACACCTGAAACGCTTCTCTGAACAGGATGTTTTAATGAAAATGAAACACCTTAAAAAAGACAAAAGCTGTGGATGAGATGGGATAAATAATGAAACAATAAAGACTGTAACGGTTTCGTTACACTACAAACATAACATCAAGTATAAACACAAATGATCTCAAAACAATACTACAAATATATACATATATTAAAATAATACAAAAATATTTAATAAATATTAATTCAGAAGCAAACCCACGGCGCACGATATGTTATGCATATTACTTTAATTCCTACGCTTTGAGTGAATGCAGGGAACCGGTTTATGCGAGCGAACGCAGGTAGCAGATCGCGTCGACATCACTCATCATTAGCTATTCTGGCTGTGAAGACTACCTACTTATTTTGGTACTGTACCTACCTACAAAGTAACTACCAGTTCAGTTTAATTCGAAGATTCTAATAAACCTAATTTATAATAAATATAACTTCAGTGTTGTGTGGATCATCCCCTTATTGGGTGAGTGTTGCAATTACTATGTGGTAATAATTGTAATCCTTTATTAGAGTACTGTGTAGATATAAGTTCACCCATAGTTGTTGACTGCCTCACCACTGAGCACCATACCACGCCATCTGCTTCTGCTTAGCACTTCTTGTGTAGTCTTAGCGGGTTCGTGATGTCGCAGTCAACTCCTTATATCGGATCGATTGTAAATCGTCCGGATGGAACACATTCCAGGGCCCACCTACCCGGCACCCGGAATACAAGAGACCCTCCTACTGGGGCCGCTGCTTGCCATTACCGGTGACCATCTCCGCCTACTGCTGACTACCGCTACTGGCCGAACGGCTTCTGCCTACAGCAAGTCTCTGCTTACCTCGCGCGGCTGCTCCCGGGACTGCCATTAGGCTAATGCAGGGCAGTGGCTTTCTACACCCGGTTTCCCTATTTGGTTGAGAGCGAATACGGACCCACCCCACTTCTATGAGTTGCTGTCTATTGAAAATTATATTCCTACTATTTTAAAAGGTGTTATATTTTTCGTATACCTACCTACCTAATAGACCAAGGTTACAAGGCAGGAAGTCTCCTACTGGTACCAGCATTAACTACATTGTGTAATAAAATTCTGAATTCAAGAAAAATACCTAGAGAATGGGCACAGTCTGACATTAGATTATTGTACAAAAAGGGTGATCCATCAGATATAAACAACTATAGACCTATAAGCTTACAATCTGTTCTCTATAAACTGTTTGCCTCATTGTTAGAACAACAACTATCAAGATTTACAGAAGAATTTCAACCAGTAGAACAAGCCGGCTTCCGAAAAGGTTTTTCAACTACCGACCATATTCATGTGGTAAACCAAGTTATAGAGAAATACAATGAACAAAATCAACCTCTTTATATTGCATTTATAGACTATGCAAAAGCTTTCGACTCTATATCTCACTACAGTATTTGGAAGGCTCTTCATGAATGCAATGTACCAACTGAAACAATAGAGCTGATCAGGTTCATCTATAGTATAAGCACGAGTAGGATAAAGCTTGAGAGAAAAGGCCCAGAAATACCCATTTGTAAAGGCGTAAGACAAGGAGACCACCATATATCATATGACCAAGGTTGTTTATAACTGTACTCTAAAGTATTATGAAAAATATGGACTGGAACAAAAAGGGTATAAGAATACATGATCAATACCTGAGCAATCTACGATTTGCGGATGATATCGTACTCTTCTCTGAATCTGCATCACAGCTAGAAACAATGATAAATGAGCTTCATTCAGCTAGCTGTGAAATAGGTCTGGAACTGAACACCGAGAAGACAAAAATCATGACAAACAACACAAAAATTCCTATACACGTCAATAACGCACCACTGAACTATGTTGAGGAATATGTATACTTGGGTAAGCGGATGTCTTTTAGCAGATCTAGGCATAGAAATGAAATCCACAGACGAGTCAGATTAACTTGGAATAAATTCTGGAGCTACAAAGAAGCATTAAAATCAAATCTTCCTATTAATCTTAAAAGAAAATTCTTGATTCATGCCTCCTGCCCTGCCTTTCATATGGATGCCAGACATGGATATATAATGAAGATACAAAAGCCCAAATAAATACATGTCAAAGAGGTATGGAACGAAGCATACTTAACATTAAACGTATCGACAGGAAAAGGAGCATTGATATAAGAAAATCAACAAATGTTATAGACGCCCTATCCCATTGTCATAAGCAAAAATGGACATGGGCTGGTCATGTGGCACGTATGAATGTTAAAAAATGGACGTATAGAGTAACAAACTGGCATGGACCACCAGGAAAACGAAAAAGAGGGAGACCACTGGGAAGGTGGTCTGATGAGACTGCAAAGATTGCTGGAGAAAATTGAATGGAGCTTGGTAAGGATAGAAGGAAGTGGAAGGAGATGGAGGAGGCCTATACTCGAAGAGAGGTCCTTAATAAGAATAACTAAAAAGCATCAATTGACATTCAAGAAAAATATTGACAGATTTATGTAATGATTTATTTTATTAGTATAAACCAAATGTAAACTGACTTATTAAGGAATTAAATGGCTATAATAATATATATATTGATAGTGATAACTTGATACGAGTGTAAATGTATCATTAGTAGTAACATTTGTACTGAAAGCCCCGACAGAAGTTTGGCATCCTTCGTTCCTAAATTCAGTATTTTTATAGTGTATTAATTTCACTTGAGATAAAAGATTGCATCGCATGGTTTAGGCAGGGTTTGATATCATATTTTCTGATATCTTGTTCATTAGAGATCTAGTACTACGTGACTGGATGTGTAGTAATACTAAACTAAAAATAGATTGGCAGAAAGTATTAATTAAATAGGCGAACCACATCCACGTTAAAAGCATATACTTCAATATCCTGCGAGTTTGAATATTCCGCCCATATGATAGTAAATTATCTAACAGTCTTAAAACGACTTCACTTGCGTCTACTGAGTGGAATAGGATTAAAATAATAACTGTGTATACTATAAGAACTATTAATAACAAAATCCAAACTTCTAATTTGAATTCTAGATAAATGTATTTCCAGTTAGGAACTAAAGATGCCCTTTTTACCACTAACAATATCTCCTCGGAGAAATCTTGGTGTCCGGTAAGGTAGGTAAAAGCTTCAGCTCCAGACTTAGCCATCATCAGTCCACCAAATATAATATCATATTCGTTCTTTTGTAACATGCTTAAAGGACCAAAAGCTGTCATATTCGCGCTCCTGTTGAAAATATTTCAACATAATTACTGTAGTTGAAACTAACTGTAAATTGTTCTTTTTTACCAAGTACCTCGATCACATTTTCGTCTTATTCCAATAAATTTACTTTGTTCTTCTCGTCTTTCGTCTTCGAAGGGTCTAGGGTTAAAGGTGGATTATATGAAACTGATGCTCTAAAATTACAATTTCTAAGTCCAGTGACTAATTTGTTTGGATATAGATTATTAGTTATGTGAGAGCACCGCCGAACTTGGTGATGGTATCATAGTACCTGCCATAAGCTAAGTTGTCGAATGGATTGTAAGTGTAGAGATGCGCATCTTCAGTACCGTTCACTATTAGTACATTGTGAACGTGATGTATCAACAGCTCATTGAATATTGACTTTAGTTCAATGTCTTGTAGAGATCTGATAACAATAAAAAATCGTGCATTTGGATTCCATGCTGACTCTCGTGTGAGATAATGAAAGTATTTAGAAAACTCAGCCACATTGGCTAAGGTTACCAAATATCCCATATTTGGGATGAACATCTGTTCAGTCAATAGTCTGGATATAAACGTAACGTTGGTGCTTGAGTGAATCACTTTTTGCAAGACATCTGCATGAGTTTCAATATCGACGAAAGTGAGATCAATATTTTCAGAGAAGTATTTGTCAAGGATGCCAATTACACAATGAATTAAATTGACGTTGGCCGTCCTGATGCCGTGGAACCAGTATAATGCATTTTCCGTTTACCAAAAATCGGGAGGCCACAACTATAATGGTACTAACTACTATACTGTAAGCCTGAAAATATTTATGAATGTGCAACATTAACATAACATAAACTCACGCCTATATCCCCGAAGGGGTAGGCAGAGGTGCTAGCACCCACATTTTGCCAGTGTATGTTTAGGTCCCAATGTAATAGGTGGCGAGCCTATTGCCATTAACCGGGCACTTATAAACCTGCGATAAATACACACATAACGTCGAAAAGCATCGAAAAGTCATTGGTGTGTGCCATGGTAAAACCTGGGATCGAACCCGAGACCTCGTCTCAGCAGTCCATTACCCATACCACTAGGCTACCGCGGCTTATACAATCAACATTATTCAACTAATATTAAATGTGTGGTACCAATAACTATGAGTTACTTAGCTAATGATCGATTATGAAGGAAGCATCTGATAAAATGTGCTAGCGTGTGTACATTGACAGGTATGAGTTAATTGACAAATCAGATGAGACGTATCATCTCCTAATTGGAAAGAATCTAAAATCTGGTGAGCAAACGAAAACCGGCAGTTGATACCATTTTTGACTGTAGAAGGATTTTGGAAAATATCACTCCTAAGGGAGCTAAATAAGGGATGAATTGTTTTATTTTTTATGTCGTCTGTCATTCTCAAAGCACCAAATATCGTATCTGAGGGCACGGTAGTGCCTCCACCAAGACGAGACAGTGGAGCGCAGGGCACAACCTACCTTTTCTCGCAGCGTTTCGCCGTATTATTTCTATAGATATGGTCTAGTGCCAGAAAGTCTAAATTCTCAGGATCTGATGTCAATAGAGTACTTATTAAAAATACAGCAGAGCACAGAGCACCAACTTTCAAATATATGGCTATTATACTTCAGAGATTATTAATGTTTAAAATACGCAGCTTTTTTCACTCACTCACTGCACGTATCAAAACTGTTAGGGTACTTCCTGAAGTCGTAGAAAGTTGAAATTTGGTATGCGGCTAAGATTTAACGAATAATGCCTATCCCTACTAAGGAGGATCCTACATCCCACCAATAGGTGCCTTGCTGTACAAATGGCCTCTCCGCAAGTACATAAATGTTCACGTATGTTCTATATTCTTCCAAATTTCAACCCTAAGAGCGTGTTACCGAATATTCATGCGGGAAGTTCGTCACTTAAATTATTCGCAGCTTATATTAAAGCTTATTATTATTTATAGAGGGTGGAAACGTCGAATGTATCCAGCCGATTATATCGTTACTTTAAAGATATTGCCAAACTTTTAACGGATATGGAATCTGCATCAATTAATCTATAAAATGAAATACAAAATGTTACAAATATATGTCGGCATGAGTTCACAGTTTGTACTTTGGGTCTATTCCGTTTTGTTTGACTGTTAGACGGCAAAAATATTCTTTAATCTAACAACATTGAAAAAGATTCCGTTTTAATAAATTGATCTAACAATCCGGAAAAAATCTCATCTGTTTGATTAATGTAACAAAATAAGTATACCTCATATAACTGTCAGTTTACGCATAATTATACACATTCAACCAGATCATAAAAGCTGTGGTCAATAATAAAAATGAGGAACAATAAAAATATTACCAGAAAAAAATCCTGGTTAGGGAGATGCGATCAAGAGGTCCGAGTCCTGCCATCATGTCTGTCTATGATTATGAAACCTATGAACACAATAATGCTTACAAATAGTAACGGTGAAAATAGTAATTAATAAAAACGTGGCAATACAGCATATATAACTGCAATGTTTAAAATTCTTTATTTTCATTACTATACAAACAAATTTTAGCTCGAATCCAACCATATTTCTGTGACTTAAATGAAAAAACAAATGTTCAACCAAACATGTAAGGAATAAAACTAAGTAGGTAACACTGTAAATTAAAGATACCACCATCACTTGAGAATTATAAAACAATTATGGATATCTGCGTTTTCTTATTTTGTTTCAAATTGGTAGATACACATATATATTTTTTCTAAAATAAATGTCATAATGGCTACTGTGGTTCCAAGAAAATAAACACTCCATGGATTTACGAAATTATATATAAATTCTTTCGCATGGAAACGGTGTCTAATAGTATTCATGTAATTCATATCTGTTATAGCTTTTCCTACAAAACCCATCTCCCTCAACCGGAGCGCGCTTGAACGTAATTTGTCCAATAACGGCATTCCTTTATTAAAGTACAAGCAGTAAATAACTTTAGTATAAGGTGGCTCCAGTGAATAAATTTGTGGATAACCATAATCATCTAAATAATAGTGCATATTATATTTAAACAATCCATAAATAATTGCGGTATAATATTCATTAGATTCTATTACTCGCTCGAAGCTACCTGCCGTGCTCTCGCAACCTGTAATAGCAGTGTCTGTGTCATTTGATTCTGATGATTCCATGTAATACATTTGCATTATTTGACTAAGACACGGTTTTAGTTTAGCCTTTATAATATCACTTTCAGTTGAAATTTGGCTATCTCTTGCTGGATTTGTGGTAAGACTTACTAGACTAGACTGGTAAAATGCATTTATTAAGTAGGCAAACCATACCCATATTATGAATATACATTGTTGTTGATTGACAGTGTATTTTGCAGCTATGGAGCACTAAATTCTCCAGAAGTTTGAAAACTACGTTGCTCTTATCCGTTGCACGGACCAGGCATGTGATCAGAATAGAGTAAAATATAATAGAAAGTACGATAAGTACCCATACAGTTGTATCAAATTCTAAATAAAGGTTTTTCCAAAGCGGCACTAATTGTGCTTTTCTGACCGCGATTCGAATTTCATCTCCGTAAGGAAAAAGATCATATACATATCTAAAAGCAGACGCACGAGAAGGTATTAACATCATGCCACCTACAACAACATCTATTTCGTTATTTTGTAACATTTTTAGACTTCCAACAGCTTCCAAGTTAGCAGATACTGTAGCAAAAGAATCTACCGTTTGTTCGTCTAAACTTATTTTTACGGTGAATCCACACATCTTGCCAATTAATCGAAATAGATATGGCTCTATTCCATAAGAAAGAGGATGTGCTGTGTTAGTATTGTTATCAGGAATGATTGTGTATGGTGGCCACTGAGGTACTAATATGCTAAGTGTACACTTTAGCAATCCAGTAACATATTTGTACGGAAACAGATTTTGCGAATGTGATTGTGAACATTTTCCGAAACTGACGAAATCGTGATAGTGCTGGCCGCACCCGTAATTATCATACGGATTGTAGGAGTACAAATGAATGTCACCAGTAGCGTTAACTATAATTACATTGTGAACGTGGTGTTTTAGCAATCTATTAAAAATATGTTTAAGATCAGAAATGCTAAGCGATTTAACGATGATTAAAAAATGTGCTTCAGGATTCCAGCTTAATTTTTTGCTAAGATATGACAACTGCTCAGTTATAACAGTATAATTCAGAGCCGCTAAAATATATCCATCGCGAGCTATGTACATCGAAGTAGTATCTTTAGTTATCATAGTCACATGATTCAAGGAATGAAATATTTTAAGCAATTTGTCATCTTCCATTGCGTCGTCAACGTAATATGTGAATACTTTTCGTCCAGTGAAGTATTCTGTAACTAAATCTTTTATACACTGTACTAATTCATCACTAGGACTTTGGCTTATTATCGGTATTACGTTACAACTCGCTGTGTATAAGAAGGAAATTATAATAATGACCAACATTATTTTCGTTGTGTGATTCGTTTTGAGCAATTTCAACTTTATATACTAATGTTTATCTGGATCTTGATAATTATTTGACGTCAATTATATTCACAGTTTGATAGTTTGATTATAGTACTTGTATGCGCGATAGCTATCCTTCTACTAGGTGGAGATAATTACTGTTTATGTTTTATCAAGAGGATCAAAGTATCCATCAGGTACTTGTTTTACGAAGTTCTTCTGCATTGTAGGCAGGTGAGTTCTCGGCGTTGAATACTTCTGATATAAACAAAAATAAAAATTAATGCATTTTACATATTTTAATTATTATTCTTCTATGTTTAAGTATACGTACGACAAATAAGGCTACGTCCTTCTTGATAGTAATAGCTCAGTGTAGATTATGAACGCCTGCTACTCTAGAATAAAAGGATGAAATGGAGTAGTTCAGCGGATCCCAGGACGATGATGATGACGAATAATTGGTGTTTAGGTAATAATGATAATAATTTATCTGAATTTCTGTCCACGGGTTTAATATTTTTTTAAATCATAATAGGTCATTTTAAAACTTCTGGCTCGTTAGATGTGGCTGTGATTTCAATTATACTAAAATCACAGTTGAACGAACTCTTTCTTATTATTAACGTGAAAATTTGTAAGAATGGATGTTTGTTACTGTTTCACGCAACAGCGGCTGAACGGATCTGGCTGAAATATGGTACTAGGATAGATTATAGTCTGGAATAACACATATCTTACTTTTATTCCTGAAATAGGCTTCGATGGGAAGCGGGAACGGAATCAGAATCAGCTGCAGGCAACAGTTAGTATTTATCATAATTATGTTAACAATGAAAAAAGAAGTGTGACTTCTTTTCATGCAGTGCAACCGACATGGATGGATAATAAAGTTAACGTAATGATTATTTGCCATATTGTTCTTCCTGCCATCATCAGGCTGCCTTTTGGACAGGTACTCTTCCTCGCAAAGCTCATTGCACTGGTATGCTCCATCAATCTAAGCGCACGGTAGTGCGCAGGCCAAGTTCCAGCAACAGGCCGCGCGCATGCCGTGCACTATTTACACGAACCGTTTCGACCCACTTTTGACCCCCCTGTAGTTCAATGCCTATTGCAAGTACATAAATAAAATTGCACCTACGTAATCCTATATTAGTACTAACGCAGTATGCCAAATTTCATATAAGCTTCAGTAGATCCTGAAATATGACCCTGTGAATATAGCTAACTTTGGCAATGACTGACTCACTGACCGGTAATCAAAACCTTTAGGCCACTTCAAATTGTCCTAGCGTTATGAAATTTGGCACACAGATTGTGTTATATGTAGATTTACAAAAATTAAGAAATTTAAGAAATCGGTCAAGCGTGAGTTGGCTCAATATAATATCGAATTTTTGATAAAAATATTTATGACCACTGATACAATGAGAATACGAAGAGCAGGGGGAGGAGAGGGGGAGGGGGTATAAAATATATCATAAGAAATTTAAGATATTGGTTAAGCGTGACTTGGCTTAATCGAATATCGATTTTTTTATAAAAATATTTATGAACCAGTGATACAATGAGAATACGATGAGGAGGGGGGAGGAGGAGAGGCGGGAGAGGTATAAAATATGGCACAAAAAAAATAGTAGGTACGATTTCTTGAAAAAAGTATTGAAATCCCACCAAAAACATACCTGTTAAAAAGGGGGCCAAGTTTCTATCGGTTAATTCTTCACCTAAAAAAGGGTAGAAATCCAATCCAATGCCAAATTTAGATGCACTTTAAAATCGATCATAATCATCTTCATCAACAGCCTGATCCCCTAGTAAACATTTGCCATTCCCAAGACGAGCCACCACACCCAGTCCTCCGCCTTCCGCATCCACGTCACCGGTCACGTCAACGGTCCATCTGGCCGAAATTCACTTTACCATACACCCAACTTAAAATATGGTATAGTTTCGAAAATACGTAGGTACTTGGTTAAAAATATTTAAAATTATTATACTTCTAAATTTGAACTTGGCACAGTACTTAGACTCTCGACAGATTGTAGCGGCGTTCCATACGTATCATTGGGAGTCGGAGGTTCTTGGGTATTTGTAACATAGAAATACCAAAGAACCTCCGACTCCCAAGGATACGTATGGTAACCTCTGCAATTGCATAGAGACATTGCCTCTCTAGCTTTTTCTACTAATTCCATCGTCTTCCTTCCGATACATAGGGGGATTGTGGTCGCAGCACTAGTGGGGCCGGTGGGTGTCACGCGGTGCTGCGACGACAATCCTGATGAGGCCGTCAAGCTGAGTGCCACCATTGTTAACATGGTACGTGTGTGTAATGGTGACTCTCTTTCCTGAGACTTTACCTTCAGCTTACCATCAGGCCAGGTGAAGTCAAATTGACGTGTCCCAAATTAAAAAAAAAAAACTGTTCTACATGATATTGTCGGAAGTTTACGCGAATGTTACACGAGCGAGCTTCAATTAACACCAACGAAGATATGTCAATTTATACCATCTGTCAAGTGCCAATTGCCTCTACAAGATACAGGGGGTCTATAAAATAGATTGTGACTGTGTGCTCTCTTATATTGGTCAAACCAAGCGAAGCATTGGCACTCGCGTCAAAGAACACATAGCTGACATAAAACACCAACGCTCAAAAAAGTCTGCTGTATGTGAACACGTGCAACAGGGGCCCAAACATTACTTAAGATTTGATAAACCACAGATACTCGCCAAAGAAAATCGGTTCCTACCTAGGATGCTCCGCGAAGCTATTGAAATTTAAAAACATCCTAATTTTAATAGAGAAGATGGTTGGAATGTACCAGCTTGGGACCCAGTCATTCACTTAATTAATTCCAAGAAAAAACGAAATACAACAAAACTTCAAGACACTGTGAGCTCATTCTGCGTAAATAGTAACACCAACAATTCAACATAGTTCGGGTACTTTGAGATAACTTTCACTTCAAACTTCAAGACAACAACCATCTTTAGTCTCCCCGTACCCATGGCTGCTAAAAAGCAACCGAAACGTCGGGTTCAATGTAAAATATAAAATAACATCAAATAAACCGCGATAGAATCCGTTAAAAATAGTTTTATTTCAAAAAAAAAACTATAAAAAAACCAGAACACTTCCAGAATAACCGTCCCTCAGCGGTTCGGTGCTGCCTTTCTTTTTTGCACGATAAAGAGCTGGAATACTCTACCCACGCACGTGTTTCCTTGTTCATACTATACCTGATTCTTCGAGCGGGGCGTAAAAAAGCATCTGTTGAGGCTAGCCACCAACATTTTAGGATGGTCAGCGTCTGGGATGGGCCACCACATCTTCTTCACTCTAGCTTCTCACCATCCAGCGCAGTCGGCTGCAGTCAATTGACATTCACGATTGAAATTATATTTATAATTTAGAAAAAATACTCTAATACGCGTGATGTAAAGACAGCAGTTTTACGTTTGCGTAAAATTTTATGAGTTCCAAACTAGTAAATCGTAAAAATCATAAGAAATCTAAAGTTTTATAAAATTGTGAATTAAGTGTATGAAAAAAAACTTGGTTATTGTTAAAGGAACGATTGAACTCAAAAATATTTTATCGGAATTCTTTTCTGTTTGTTCGCGATGGGCGCAAAAACTGCCAAACGGATTATTTATGTTTGATTTCAAGTAGAACCGAAGATATGACCAAAAAACGAAAGCCGACCTACGAGCGGGCGGAGCCGCGGGCATCAGCTGGTATTCATTGAAACAACAGAGTAACTGCTAAATGGTTTAATAAATGTACATTATATTCTCATAGTGCATTTCGAAATATGGATTCTAAGGCGGGCCTTGCCCGGGCGGTCGAGATCGTCTATCGTCAAGAAATCTCATAAAAAGCTCTGGCGCAGCTTTTTCTCGGAGTAAGGAGATCAGATGGCAGTTGCTCCCGTAAAAGCCAGGATAAACCAATTAAATAGGAATATAAAAATAGGAGATTGGCCACTGGGCTCTTTGAATTGATTTGATTACGGCTGATGATGCTGTTCATCAGTGTCCATATTAAGGTTTTACGTGAGCATACTACTGCGGATAAATTAATGTTAATATCAGTCATTAAATCAGCCCCGTAACCTGGCCTTTAGTAAAGCCGAAGCTTGTTTGCTACAACAGAGACATGTGATACATAGTTAAAATTGATTAATAACAGTAACTTCTAATAGACTTAGATTAAAACATAACATAACATAAACTCACGCCTATATTCCCCGAAGGGGTAGGCAGAGGTGCTAGCACCCACATTTCGCCAGTTTATGTTTAGGTCCCAATGTAATAGGTGGCGAGCCTATTGCCATTAACCGGGCACTTATAAGCCTGCGATAAATACACACATAACTTCGAAAAGCATCGAAAAGTCATTGGTGTGTGCCATGGTAAAACCTGGGATCGAACCCGAGACCTCGTCTCAGCAGTCCATTACCCATACCAATAGGCTACCGTGGCATTCTTAAGATTAAAATATGAAAGAAAAATTAAGTCAACATGATTTGCATCGACAAGTCACGTTAATAAAAACATAGATTCGTTTGATTAATAGCTCAAGTGTAAATGTGACTGAAGCCATTATAATACCAGGAAAATATACATACCAAGGTACAACAAAATGCGGCTCAAACGTTTTCTTGTGAAATTTTTGTTTTAACCTTCGGGTGTAATAATGGTCACCTAGATTTTTTTTTGCTAGACCACTCTCCCTCATCCGTAGTGCATTATGCTTCAGACTTTGAGTAATAGGAAAACCTTTGTAAAAAAAATAACCAAATAAGAGTTTCGCGAAAGGTTTAGGAAAATAATAAACTAAAGGTTCTCCCCACTTGTTACTGTATTTTCCTTCATTATATAAATAGAAATAGTTTGGTATTATCGTGAATACTTCATCATTTGTACTGACGGTATCCATAGACTGGGCAGTAGTATTGCACGCCTCATTTATGGCATACTCGTTTGAATATGGTTTATCTGTTTCAATAAATAAGAACTTTTCTAATTCACTGCTGAAACACGACTTTAAATTATATTCTTTTATGTCACCCTCATTTTGTATCTGATAATCCAGGCTGGGATGTATAGTAAAGCTATAAAGGTGGGTTTGGTAGAAAGTATTGATCAAGTATGCGAACCATACCCACATTATTAGAACACACTTTACTGACCAACGAGTGCGGATATGACGTCCATGCAATAGCAGGTTGTCCAAAAGTAACAAAACAATTTTCCCTGTATCCTTTGAGTGTAGCAGAATATAAATAATGATCGCATATACCACAAGACTGGCTCCTAATAGAGCCCATACATTAAGTTCAAATTCCAGGTAAATATATTCATCAATAGGCACCGAAGGTGAAGTTTTCACCGCAAATCGTAACTCGTCGCCGAAATCATGGTAACCATAAAGATACGTGAATGCTTCAGAGCGGGACCTAACCATCATCGCACCAAACATAATGTCACATCCGTTCTTCTGCAACAATTCCAAGGGGCCGACGGCAGTCATGTTAGGATATATCGTAGAAAACACTTCACTATATTGATTGTACTTGAAACTGACTTTAAATTGTTCTAGTTCACTCAGCAACGTGATTATATATTCTTCTGTTCCTAATAACTTTTTTTTATATTCCGTTTTCAATGGGTCGACAGTAAAAGGCGGTCGATGGGTAAGAGATGCTGAAAAATTACAATTCCTGAGACCAGTGACAAGTTTATTAGGATATAAATTCTCAGTTACTTGTGAACATATCCCGTAGCTTATGACGGTATCGTAGTACTTGCCACAAGCATAATTATCGAAAGGGTTGTAAGTGTACAGTTGTGCATCTTCACTGCCATTCACTACCACTGCATTAATAACATGTTGTCTTAACAGTTCATCAAAGATTAGTTTGAGATCAACTTGTTGGAGTGATCCTATGACTATCAAAAACCGTGCTAAGGGGTTCCATGTTGGCTCCTGTATGATGTATGGAAAATATTCAATGAAATCAGGAACATCTGCCGAATGTATCAAATAACCACTGTTGATCACAAACATCTGCTGAGTCGGTAGCCTGCTAATAAGTGTGAGGTTAGTAGTAGTGTGAATTGCTTCCAGTAGTTCATCTTCACTAGGGTGTATGTTAACGTAAGTTAGCTCGTTTGGTTCAGTGAAATATTTATTTAGTATAACAATTACACACTGAATTAATTTCTTGTTGTCGTATTGGTTTGGCGGGCCTAATAAAATGCATTGCCCATTTATGTAAAACAAGGATGCTACTAAGCATACAAGTAACATACTGGGAGTAATGAATGTAACTGTTCTGTATTTCACAATTGTTATTAATGGCTTTTACTTTGTCATATTGATGTTACTTAGGTATTAATGAATAATATATTTAGGGCATTACCAAATTTGTAAAGTGCCGTAAAACCCTGCATATAAAAAAATGTTTTGTATTATAAATGTAGTACCTTAATGTGAGTAATCAATTACTAATATTCTAGTACCTAATACAAGTGAAATAATATAATCGATCGATTATGGTAAGATACTTCTATCTACTATAGTCGAAGAATAATCTAGCAGACCAATTCTTGCTGAGAAGAACATGACTCTATCAATTATAAAAAATTACACATCTATAGAGAAAGAGGGTTTTTATGACAGAATTGCACTCTTTAGAAAATAATATTATAACCAAAAATTAAAATTACGATCAGGAATGGCAATTGCATGAAGTTCTTAAAAAATAATAAATGTATCATCATAATTGGAATCAGAATGTTTATAGTACTTTACGATATTAGTGCGTTAAGATGGTTATAACATACGAGGCGGAATTTCAGCCCGAGCCGAAGGCGAGGGTGTAATTGAGCCGAGCATGTTATAACCAATACGCACGTATATCGTACGACGTTTTTTAACACATTTGCGAGGAAACAGAAAAAAAAACATTTTATATTTTGTTCATTTTTAATTATTGAAACAGTTAGTGAAATTAAAATTATTAAAATGATACGTAGTTGTAGTTGGTTTTAGAAATGGAACTCGAGCGCCAGCGGTAGTCTCCACACCTTCCCTGCCCTTCACAGTGCCAACTTGAGAGATCACCTCACGAGAACAGTTTTGGCAAGTTGTCAGTGGTGGTCTCCACACCTTCCCTGCTCTCCGCAGTGCCACCATTAGAGATTACCACAAGATTACTAGTTTTGTATTATTATTATACATGCATAAGTATCTCTGTTCGCATATCTATTTATTTGTATGTTTGTTACCTTTTCACGAATAAACCGGTTTTAAATATGTAAAGCGGGTCATAAAAAACGCGTGTATTACCAATGCAAATAGTTAAGTTATAGTCCATACAAATTCCATAACAGTATTATTTGCCATTTCAAATATGAAACTGATCGCCGCCGTACGACTCCAGCTAGTGAGCAGCGCGCTGTTGCTATTCAAATTTCGAACTAATCGCCGCGCGGCGCCAGTCAGTAGGCAGCGCTAGCGCGCTGTTAAAATGGCGGGAAAGCAACATTGTGCATTCACAGATTGAGTTTATTTAAAATAAAAATAAAACAGTTTATTCGGTAATTTAAAAACTTGGCTGCATGCTCTAGCGTCTTTGCCAACATTTTCACGCAGCCATGGCAGAAAATAATCCTCGCGCCATTTCTCTCAAATTTTCTTTTCTTTGTACTTGTATTGTGAATATCTAAAAATGACAACTTTCAATAATGAAGATGAGCAATATATTACTTCAACTCCACCGGATATACTAACAGAAGCGCGAACCGCATGCGACAGCTTGCTGCCGTCAATATCCAAGGACAGATACATAACCACGTATGAAAATTTCTTGAAGTGGAAAAACATGAAAAATGCCAAGTCATTTTCCGAAAATGTAGTTTTGGCGTATTTTAATGAACTAGCTAGTAAATATAAGCCTATATAAATCTTAAGGCTTTCACGGCCGGCGTTGCATGTAGAATATACTGCTTCCGGGCTGTTTGGCCGTGGTCCATCGGAAACTTGTGTTCCAGACGTTTCGTCGATCACTGCGGTCGACATCTTCAGTAGTACACGTCGGGACGCCGTCGAGTGCGGAGAACCTTCCTCGGCGGCGAACTCGGTGCGACTGATGTAAAGGCCCGAGTCACTGGCGTATTTATAGGTGCAATGGGAGGGGCTAAACAACGTGATCGCTCCTGATTGGTTGAGAGCTGTGTAACCGATGCGCTCGATACTGATTGGTCGAGGCTAAGCAAGGGGGATACCGGGGATGGTGGCGGCTTCGTCATGTTTGAATTGTGATGACGCGCAGCTCTCAGTGCTGGATACCAATCTTTTTGGAGATGAAAACCTTCGTTTTTTCTATTAAAATTATTGGGATGCTTGAATATTTCGATGGCTTCTCGACATAGCCGTGGGAAGAATTGTGAAGTGGTGGCTAGAACCTTCGTGTTCTGAAATTTGATGGTATGATTACCATCCTCCTGGGTGTGTTCCGCAACTGCTGACTTGTCGAAGTGGCCGAGGCGGCAATTTCGTTCATGTTCTGAAAGGCGGGTCTTGACGCTTCTTTGAGTAGTGCCCACGTATACCGAGCCACACGAGCAGGGGATTCGGTAAACTCCAGCCGAAGATAGTGAGTCACGAGGGTCCTTGACTGAATGGTGAAGATTACGTAACTGCGTCGTGGGCTTGAAAATAGGCTTAATGTTGTAAGCTTCTAGCAGTCTCCCGATACGATCCGTTGTACCATAAATGTATGGCAAAAAGGCCTTCCCTAGAGGGGCAGGTTTCTCCTCATCCTGGTTCGTAAGAGAAGATTTCCTCCGATGAAGAGCTCTTCGTATCTCCCGGGCAAAGAATCCATTGGCTTGGAAGGCCGAGTCCAGGTGGCGTAGCTCGTTTTTAAGGTGTTGGGGCTCACAGATGCTCTTAGCTCGGTGGACCAGGGTCTTGATGTCTGGGATGGTGGTTGGAGTCCTTGTGTAAGTAACGGTCTGTGTGTGTAGGCTTTCGATAGACCCGGTGACCAAGGCTGCCATCCTCTTTTTTGGATACCGGGACATCGAGAAATGGCAGGTCTCCGTTCTTCTCTACCTCCATGGTGAACTGGATGTTCGGATGGATGCTGTTCAGGTGATTCAGGAACTTAGTCAGCTCCGTGTCTCCATGACTCCAAACCACAAAGGTATCGTCCACGTAGCGGAACCAGACCTTAGGCTTCTTGGGCGCTCGTTCGAGAGCGGCTTCTTCGAAGAATTCCATATAGAAGTTCGCAACTACAGGACTGATGGGGTTTCCCATGGCTAAACCCTCCACTTGTTCATAGAACGTGTTGTTCCACTGGAAGTATGAAGTCGTCAACACGAACTCAAACAACTCTGCTATGTCCTTAGAGAACAGCGGTCGAATACGTGACATAGCTTCCATGACTGGAACTTTCGTGAACAGAGAGACGACGTCGAAACTGACCAGACGATCATCCGGGTGTAGTTTGAGATTCTCAAGTTTCTCCACGAAGTTGGCATGCGCACTACCGTGCGCTTAGATTTCGTGGTTCTTACTTTGAAAGTCACGGACTACCATACAAAAGTTCATCCTTTATTTTACACCCTTATATTGTTGTTTATATTATTAATTGCTGACATTAAGAGCTGCTTCAAACATTCATACATCCTACTTTATGCTGATGATATGAAAATTCATAAGAAAGTGGAAAACTTATCCGATACACATGACTTACAGACAGTCCTTAATAGATTTTAAACATACTGTAGCCGTAACAAACTTCAGCTTAATGTAACCAAATGCTACCACATTACTTTTTCGCGAAAAAAATCTAAAATTGGTTCAGGATACACACTAAGTAACCAACCTATCAGCAGGGTCGATAGTGTTCGAGATCTTGGAGTCATACAGGATAGTAAGTTAGTTTATGACCAACATATAGATCAAATTGTCAATAAAGCGTCAAAAGCTCTAGGCTTCATTATGCGAACCGCGGCCTGTTTCCGTACTATCAAACCGGTAAAAGTCATGTATTGTTCCTTTGTACGCAGTAGCTTAGAATATGGATCACAAGTCTGGACCCCCAATACGAGGTCTACAAGTCACGTATTGAGCGTATCCAGAGGAAGTTTCTTCGTTATTTGGACTATCAGACACAGCAATTTTCACACGATTATCATCATCGTTGCTGACGGTATCACTTCCTCCCACTCGAATATAGGCGCCATATAAGTGACATATGCTACTTAACCAACATCGCAAGTGGTACAATTGACTCAACTGAGCTTCTGTGGCGTAGCGGTAGTGCATTCGACTGCTACGACAGGAGGCGCGGGTTCGATTCCCGCTCCGTGCAAATATTTGTATGCATGAATATGTCTATTTGCATTGGTCTGGGTGTTTATATGTATAATATGTATGTATTAACAAAAAAAAGTATATAAGTATGTTTATCCGCATTCTGGAACCCATAACACAAGCTAGTTAAACTATGCTTACTTTGGGTCTAGATAGCGCTGTGTAGATTGTCGTAGAATATTTATTATTTATTATTATATATCAAAAATAGGATTACGTACAAATCAGATTGGGCTTAGGCTACGACCATTGCTCAATTTACCATTTGTAACCACCAATTACAGACGTAACTCGTTTATACTACGGAGTGCACGCGGCTTCAATAATCTTCGCGGTTCATTGCAGTACGATTTCTTTAACACTAAAGCTAGCGCAGTGAGACGGTTATTGGCTGAACCTTTCTTCACTGATGATGCGGGGTACGGTACTCAAACTGTTAGGTAGCGCAGTTCAATTTGTCAACGAAAATTAGTAGTTCTGTACTTAGGTGCCTACTTATGTATCATTGCATCTGCTGCATTGTTATTTCTTCCTAAATACTAATTTTGTTAATGCCTAAATTGTTACCTAGCTATGGAGGCTTGTTATTAGCAATATTGTTATAAATTTGTTGTTACCATATAATTTGTCAAAAATTTTCTTCAAAAGTAAATAGAAAAAAAAATAGCTTAAGTCTTGAAAACCCTGATTTACATTGTTATTTATTTCTAACCAAAAGCAGGTGTACGTTTCGTGCTTATAACTTTGAAAATGACGGACTTCCATTGTCATCTTTTATTTAACCACCTTAGGGGTGAAATTTATAAGAAATACTGCCCCACTAGAGCAGTATTTTTTGGAAATTTCACCATAATGTTTTTTTTTTTTTATATATATTTAGGACACGTCAATTTGACTTCACCTCGCCTGATGGTAAGCTGAAGGTAAAGTCTTAGGAAAGAGGGTCACCATTACATACACGTATCATGTTAACAATGGTGGCACTCAGCTTGACGGCCTCATCAGAAGAAGATTGTCGTCGTAGCACCGCGTGACACCCACCGGTCCCACCAGTACTGCGACCACAATCCCCCTGCCCGGCTATGCACTTGCTGACCCCTGAACGCAATCAAACCGAAATTTGATTACTATGGAGAGTTTTTCGCAATCGTTAACTAAAAACTCCTGTTAACTAAAAATCTACTGCCGAAATTTCAAGTCTGTTGTTCCAGCGGGTCGTTTAGGGTTCATAATACAGTTCTATACCGTCTCGCCATAAAGATAAATTATGATTAAAATAAACACAATTAGTAAACGAGAGTATATTTTTATACAACAAAGTGCATCTATAGAAACAATTTATTAGATTTATTAAAATATCTCAAACAAGTAATAGTGAAGATAAGCTGTATATTAGCCAATTTTACTACACGGTTAAGAGTCAAGAACATTCAAAAGATAAGACACCAAAATAATAGTGGCAAAAATATTCAGTGAGCATGTAATTTTTAAAATCTTATATTATTATCATATTCTTTATGTATATATGTATTTTCTAATCTATCAAAAGAAAGTGCACTTCGATTTTATTAAAATACCATATCGACTTGTCTATTTGTTTTTTTTTTCGTATAACTAGCAACCCGCCCTCGTTTTGTTTCAATAAATATAAGTTTTTTCTTAACTTAAGCCACTATAATTGACATAAATAATTTATAGACTATGTCCATCGAGGATAATGTATATTTCAAATGGTGAAATAATTTTTCCAACAAGTGATCCGAAGATTACCCCAAACATATTGAAAAACTCACAAAATTCGACTTCTCTTTATAATATTTGCATAGATATTGATTTATAGTATAGTGTATGTTAGTGTAGTATAGTATATGTACTAAATACTATAAAGTGAAAGATAATTGTTGAAATGTATCATATTATTATCACATATTATTATCACATATTAACTATTTAATTAAACAAACATAATATGTCACACATTAAAAGTAAAATTAAATTAAATTGTTGAAATTGACTTGTAATGTTCCTAATATTCACTCTTTTGAAAAATCTCAAACTCCCTAAATATGCATTATTTAATTTACAATTATTTCTTACTAGGTATATGATTTTATACTCGTATTAAAACGTGCTTTTTTATGTTTTTCATATTTTTGAACTTTTTTTACTGAGATATATCTAAAAAAATATATTCAAAATCTAAAATAACAGTGAATATATTGTTATTCTATGCTAAAAAGCATATTACAAACCTTCTTGAAACCTATTCAGATAACATTATCTTATTGTTCATTCTAACACCAGTTTCGTTTTACAATAATTTTTGAAGCATATAAATGTACTAACAGAGGTCAGTAAACCGTATTTCATATTTTTCTTTTGTGTGTGACACATGGTTTTGCACACTTTTTACATTTGACTACTATTTCTAAGAGAAACGTTCCTGCGGATATGAGGCATCCTGAGAAGTATACACACCATGGAATTGAACTCCGTATCTTAAATTTCTTGTCATGGATATGAAGCTTAACAAAATTCGCTTTATGCTGATCGGATAAAGTTTTGTCAGCTAAGCCATTGTCTCGCAAACGAATCGATGCCATTCGCATACTTTCACTTACTGGAAAACCTTTGTAGAAAAAGGTCGCAAATATATATACTCCATAACGTTTAGGTAGAAAATATACGGTATTTTCACCGAATTCATCAACATACTGTTTTAAATTGTATAGAAATTTGGACATTCGAACAATGGCGTACAAATCTGATTTTGAAACTAAATTAACACACTCTGATTCGTCTCCGCTCACTGCTTTCTCTTTTATAATATAAGAATTATTAAATTCTGTCATCATAAAAGCTTCAAGCTCTGGAGTTAAGCATGGTTTGAGTTTGTAATGGATGAAATCCTCTTCGGTTGAAATTTGGTGCTCAGTGACAGGATGCATTGTGAAACTAACAAGAGTAGTTGAGTAGTAATTGTTTAATAGGTAGCTAGCCCATGCCCATATTATAAATATGTATTTCACTTTTGTCTCGCCACGAAATGGAAAAGTTTGATTAAGTAAAGTTCCAAATAAAGATAATACGAGTTTAGTTTTATCTTGAGGATGAAGTAGAATCATCATGATCAAATAATACATCACGAAGACCATCAGTAGCAGACACCAAACTGTAACACTGAATAAAAGGTAAAAGTATTTCCAACCCTCTACGAATGTCGCCTTCTTCACTATAAATTTTAGTTCATCTACATAGTCAAGGTAACCGTGTAGGTATGTAAATGCTTCAGTTCGTGAAGCTACCAGCCACAGGGTGCCCATCATTGCATCAATTCCATTAGTTTGTAATCTTTCCAAGGGCCCTATGGCTTGCATGTCAGGAGTTATAGTGGTATATGAATCTACATATAGATCATGCTTAAAATTAACTTTGAACTGTTCCTGTCTTGCTACTAATTCAAATAAATATTGTTCAACTCCCAATTGCAAGTGCTGATTATTTTTATTTTTCAATGGGTGGATGACAAATGGTGGGTCATGAGGAACACTTACAGTAATTGTGCAGTTTCGTAAACCATTAATAAGTTTATTTGGATACAGTTCATGATGATTTTGCTCGCACAATCCGTAGGTAATGACACTATCGAAAGATCTACCGCACGCATTATTAGCGAAGGGATCATACGCGTACAGGTGTGCATCTTCGGTGCCGTTCACAACTAGAACATTGGTCACATGTAGTTTAAGCAGTGAGTTAAATATCCAAATAAGTTCATTATGTTGTAATAATTTTATGATAATTAAAAATCGTGCATATGGATTCCACGTTGCTTCCATAGCAAGATGTGAAAAGTTTTTCGTGAAGTCAAGTACTTTATTTGAAACTATAAGGTATCCGTGGTGTGAACATAAACATTTATTACTATACTGTCTAGATACAAGTGGTACAGTAGCTATTGAATGTATCGCTCTCAGAATATCGTCATCATCATTATTTATGTTAACGTAAGTGAGACTTCGCTGTCCTGTGAAGTATTTAATGACTATATTAGTTACACACTCAAGTAGCTTTACATTTCTTTGAGAGTCTTTTATTGAATTAACACTTTCACAGTAACCTCTAAAAAATAAACTCGACAACAGTATGCCCACGACCAACATTGTGGGGTTTTCCATTACTAAATGGATCAATCCAAAGACTAAATGAACTTTAAGTAAATGGTGAAATATGTTTTATGATTTCATTATGAAATAGTTATTACGGTAAGCTAATAGTGATTAAAATGCTTTTGTCTAGAAAGCCGTAATTCATTTTCCAATGAGATGCTAGACATTGATTAATCATCAATGGAACTGGTTCTTTAATTGCGGTTGGTTGAGGTCGAGATGTCCCAGCCATCTGGTTAAATCAGCTAGTTAATTGGACGCCCAGGCCGTTCTTTAACGATGACGTCTACTAAAATAGCTAGGTCGATAGTTAATTGAACTAGAATCACTTAACGTTTAACGACTTAGCGTATTGAGAGTCACCCTATTGAAGATGGTTGCATTGCTTTGTAGGATATATACCCTGAAGCAGACTGATGAATGTTTGTGTATATTTGTGTAATTCTATGTTTTATTATACGTCATAAGTGTAGGTTAAAATGTTACCTTGTAAGCCAACATTAGCTGGAGGCAGTACCGCCTCTTGCAAAGCAAAGTTGCTACTTCCGTTGTCCAAAGTGCAGTTAACTTTGACACTCCATGTTGGAAAAAAAAAGTACCACACTACCACACTTGGCAGGTTATTTGAAATGATGGCCCACTTAGTCTAGATTTCAAAATGGTAAAACACTTGCCACTTTTCTTGCCAATAAAATTGCTATTTTGTATTTTTTGCGAAAGGCACGCTCATTGATGGTGCGGAGCGCGAGCGCGTGGGCCGCCACCACCTCCTTCTGCGAGCATGTGATGCTCGCGAAGGAGATGGCGGAGCGCGCCCGGGAGAGGTTCAGAACCCTCTCGGCCCGCCGAGCCCGTAACACGCTCGCCTCGCGTCGCAGGCGACTCAGGCGCCGGAGGTCGTTTAACGACCTCCGTCCTCCATGAGCGCAGGCCTGGGGGTGGCAGGTGAGGCCGCCTGTCACCCCAGCAGAAGCAGGCCGGGACGGTGGGGCGACTAGCGCCCCTCCCCCAAACCGGGGCAAGACGGGGACACCGTGGTTCCCAAACCCGAGGGGGCCATCTCGAAACCGGAGATGGCCCAGGGTCAGTCGGGGTGCGAGGGATATGCTCTAATGGGCAACCTTACACCCCGGCGTCTGCAGACCCGAGACGGCGTGCGGTTTTAGTCGGTTCAAGCCCGACATACCCGCCCCCGCTGGCCGGCAGGGGGGTATCCGAGGGGATTTCAGCACGAAAAAAAAAAAAAAAAAAAAAGGCACGCTCATTGAAAACCCAATTGAAATAAAACAAACAATTATCGTAACACATTAATATCATCCTAAAACTAAAGAAGATGCTCAAATTGTTTTCCTCCGGCACGAATACAAGCTCTGCTCAAATGGTCAAATAATAGGACCATTTGAGCTGACTGAAAATTTAAATGGCACCACCTACTTGCATTTTCTCCAAAATGATTTGCCGACATTGTTAGATGTACCACTCAACATCTACAGAGAAATGTGGTATCAACAAGATCAGGGGTCTCCAAACTACGGCCCGCGGGCCAAATGCGGCCCGCCAGTGTCATCAATCTGGCCCGCGACAACCAATGATTTATTGTCATCAATCTGGCCCGCGACAGCCAATGATTTATTGTTGTTACTATTGCTGTGATAAGTTGAAGAAGAAAACACAGAATGATAATTACTCAGTTTTATTTACTTGCAAGGTAAAACTTAACGACAGAAATGATGACACAGAAAACTTAACTTAAGTATCTAAGTTTAAGCATATTAATAACTAACAAATAATTGAAATTAACCCCACTAATCACAGTAAAACAAAAACACTAATGAGATTTATGTAATTGTGATTTTCCACCGACAAAAGTTTGTAGTTGTGGATCAATTTTACTTGTACTAATTATCAAAAGAGATTTAAGATTCTCATCGGTTAATTGAGATCTGTAAACATTCTTTGTGTACTTCATCTTGGAAAACGTTTTCTCACACAAGTAAGTAGTACCAAAAACAAAAAACAACCCACGAGCAAATTTATGCAAATTATCAAATTGTTCCAGTGGAAGACTCTTATAAAATTCCAGCAAAGATGAATTTTGATACTTGTTCTTAATCATATCACTGCACTGTAAATCAATAATTTCCATTTGGACTTCCGGAGCCAGGGTTTCAATGTCAGAATCAAAAGGATTTTGAAAAAGCTTAATTTCATTCGCAATGACATCAAAATCTGAGAAACGAGTATCAAAATTTATCTTCAAAGCACTCAAAGTTTCGATTGCAAAATCGACGGGAAATTCAGTATCTGTAGTGTGGCTGAATATTTCACATGTTTTAAAATGTGTGAAATTTTTTTTACGTAATTGCGATTGAAATAGTATTATTTTCTGCCTGAAGGATTTGATATTGGTGTATAAATCAGAGAGAAGCTGATTTTCTCCTTGCAACCTCAAATTCAGTTCGTTCATATGATTTGTCAAATCGACATAGAATGCTAACTTCCACATCCATTCACTATTTTCTAAATCGGCAAAAGGGCGCTGCTTCTCATTTAAAAAAATTTGGATCTCTTCTCGAAGTTCAAAAAAGCGCTTAAGGACTTTTCCGCAACTAAGCCAGCGTACGGCAGTATGATATGGTAAGTCATTTTCTCCAATCTCTTGAATAAACTCGCGGAATTGTCGGGCTGAATGCCCAGTGGATCTGATGAAGTTAACAACTGATGTGACTGGTTTTAGAACTTCAGACATATCCAAACATTTCCCGCACAAGGACTGTTGATGAATGATACAATGTAAGACTAATGGTTTTGAACCACCATCATTATCTACAGCCTTTGACACAAGTGCAACCACTCCTTTATTTTTACCACACATATTTTTGCCTCCATCAGTTGTTATAGATTTCAAATTTATCCATCGAAGGTTCTTTTTAATAATGGCATTTTCAACTCCCTTAAAAATATCTGCCCCAGTTGTCGTACCGTGAATACTATCAATATCAAGAAGTTCTTCATACACTTCATAGCTTTTATCTACTCCGCGAATAAAAATCAACACCTGAGCAGTATCTGACACATCCGTTGACTCATCCAATGCTAGAGAAAACCACTCAAGATGTCCATTTTTGTCAGACAGTTGAGATGATATATTTTCTGCGATGTCTTGCACCCTCCGAGCCACAGTGTTTGCTGACAAACTGATACTTTTAAATAAATTTACCTTTTCGGGGCATATTTCTTCGGCTACTGCAATCAAGCATTTTTTTATCATTTCTCCATCGGTGAATGGTTTGCCACGTTTTCCAATTTCAAGAGCCACACGAAAGCTGGCGCGAGTTGCAGACTCTTGTTCAGTATTCGCTTTGGTAAACAAACATTGCTGCGATTTGAGTCCGCGTTTCAAAGCTGAAAATTTTTCCGTCCGCAAACTTCCTGTATACTTGGAGTAATTTTGAAGATGTTTCGATTCATAGTGTCGTTTAATGTTATATTCTTTGAGAACAGCTATGGTTTCATTACAAATTAAACATATCGCCTTATTACTGGACTCAATCACAAAATACTGAAAGTTCCATTTATCTTGGAACGTTTCTGCATTCACTGTCGATTTTTCGCTTCTTTTCCATACTAACAAATCACACATAAAAACAATAAGTAAAATCAAAATACTTTTAAGCACGGGTGTTACTTTATTTCACAATAGAGATAGACAGTTTCGCTTCCTTCGCCTTTCCTACGCAGACTGACTCGCGGTAGCGCCGCTAGCCTTTTTACATGCAATTACTGCCATCTCGAAGTGATCGGAATACACTAGCCAGAACTAGAACTTTCTTGAACCAACGCGGTAATTCCAAATATTTAATTACGACGAATGCCACCTGTTAGCGGGTAGCTGAAATAGATAGTACATAGTACCACTACTCGCCACTAGATGTCGTGAAGTGTCACAATACACAATAATAATTGAAATGCAAAAAAGCGTAAGTTTGCTTAGGTCGCGCACTTTGCGACTATTCTAGTCTAGTCTAGAAATATAGTTATGGGCAGAAAAATTAAAACTGGTTTGGCCCTTGGAACAAACAGAAAAAATCATTATGGCCCGAAGGCTTCAAAGTTTGGAGACCCCTGAACAAGATGATTGCCCAGCTCGTTATGCCCGGCCTGTTCGAGAATTTTTAAACGAAGAATATCCCGACACATGGATCGGACGCCATGGATCAGTTTTATGGCCCCCTCGTTCCCCAGACCTGAATCCAGTAGATTGTTTTACTGGGGATGCATAAAAGAAAAAGTACTCAAAACCAATACGAAATCTATTAGAATTGAGCCAAAAAATTTATGTAGCATCAGAAGAAATGAATGCGAGTAGTTTTTTTTTTCTTTTCTTTTATTATCACTTAAAAACAAACAGTACACAAATTAGTTCTACATAACACATAAACCACTAAGGTTTGCCTAGTGCTACACATTCAGTCAGTACAATTTATAATTTAATAATAAGTAGGTAGGTGGGTACATAAAATAATTTGCTCAATAATAGTTGCATGCATGAATCTTATAACAAACAAGCTTTACCCTATAATTTTGTTACAACTTACAGTTATTTGTAAACAAAAAGGCTTTTAGCTTGTATTTAATATTATTTCTTGTTATGGCATCAATTAAATCTCTAGGTAATTTGTTAATCAGCCGAGGAACAATGTAGGTAGCCGTTCTTTCGCCATACACATTGTTGGCGCGTTCCGTGCACAACCGGATTTGCGCCATCGCTCGAGTATATACAGGATGCTCAATTTGGATTTTTAATTGGTCGTTAAAAAAATGTTCCTTCAATATGGTGTACGTAAATTTTGTATGAATGGGTAAAACTTTACAGTGTGCGAACAGACCAATTTCATCATTACAATATTTTTGTTTAATTTTAGGTGAAACAATATTCTTTAATATTTTTAATTGTAATTTGTAAATTTGATTTATATAACTATCATAGGTTCGACCATAACTAGTTAAACCATACTGAATGTACGAGTCTGCTAGAGCATTGTATAACATATATTATCTTAATTTTGAACGGAACACTTTTTTTTAGTAAAATAATGTTTGCCAAAAATTGTCTTAACTTATTACACACGTTTTCAATATGGCAACCCCAATTAAATTTAGAATCTACTAGCGACCCGCCCCGGCGTCACACGGGTGCAATGTATGTTATTATACATATAAACCTTCCTCTTCAATCACTCTATCTATTAAAAAAACCGCATCAAAATCCGTTGCGTAGTTTTAAAGATTTAAGCATACATAGGGATATAGGAATATAGGGACAGAGAAAGCGACTTTGTTTTATACTATGTAGTGATAAGCATGTCGAGGTAAGTTTGCGTCTTTACGACTTTGGTTGGGCAGGTACACGCAGGTGCACCAGAATTGTGTAAACAACTTTGTGTTCATGGGCAATCAGGTTAGAACCGAGGTTTTGACGCTGATATGGTGATTTAATAATAAGTAATTTAGTTTTCTTTAAGTTGAGTACTAGCCCTGTGTCATGACACCATTTCAGTAGTGTATCAAAGTCAGACTGCAATTTATCAAGAGCCTTCTGCGGGTCTTCATCTGCTACTATGATACACGTATCGTCCGCAAACTGGAAGCACATACCTTGCCCAATGCAGTTATGCATATCGTTGACGTATGATAAAAAATGTAAAGGACCAAGACTGAGCCCCGTACCTTGCCGTACCTTCGGTGATTAATATTGGATTGCTTAGGGTATTTCCAATTCTCACAGAGAAGGTTCTATTTTGTAAATAATCACCACACCGTGATGGTAAAGGTCCTCTTATACCACAGTTATCAGGTTTATTATTCTTCCCTCCGGACCACGAGAGTGACATGACGTGTGCACGTACAAGTTTTTAAATTTTAAAATTAAATAATCGCATTTTATTCGCAAATTAATAAGTGAGTTATTCGAGTGAAGTACCAGGCGCACATAACAAAGCAGAGAACGCGGAGTGTTGGTGTGAGGGAGATAGCAACTATTGAAACAGGCGGTAGTCGGAGAATTACATCTACTACGAAACAGGAGACTGTCATCTGTCACGGCACAACATATGTCAAAGTCATCAGTCATCTTACGTCAGTATATTGTCAACTAGTGTATTGTCAACTGTCACCGGTCGTCACACTCGCATTGTCATCTGTCATCACAAATCACTCATACCGACAACAACATATAGTTACCAGAGCAAAAAAAAAGTCAAACTACGGGAAATTTTGAAGTCGACTGAAAAATGAAAAATCGTGAGTAAATTTTCCTTCTTAACTACTACGAAAATGAGTAATAAGACCCTACGCACGCCTCCACCATCAAACAAGAAATCCTTTTCTAAAGAAAAGTCGCTGTCCGATCCTGAATTATCGCGTTTACAAGGGCAAACTGAATCGCTAAGTAGTGCTACGGTTAGAAGTAAGCGTCAAAGAGTTGATGATTCACCAGGGGATGATAATTTTGGGAAACAAGGAATCAAATTTGGTTTGCTTTAAACACGATTTGATGCAGATGCTTACATTATGGAAAACTGAACAAGACGATCGTTTTGCAATTTGGAAGTCCGAGCAGGATGCAATCCTATCCTTACTTGTGAGAGATGTGTCAGAATTAAGAAAGCAGTGCCTACAAATACAGCAGTCCAATCTAGAAATTGAGAAAGGTATGGACTTTATTAATTCTAGCTATGAAGACATAAATGCTAAAATCCAAAGACTAGAAATTGAGAGGAAGGATAGTGTTGAAATAATAAATAACCTGGAAAAGCAGATACAAGAGATGAATTTTCGATCTAGGAGTGCCACAATTGAGTTATGAAATGTACCTCTGCAAGAACAAGAAAAACCCAGTGACCTCATGAACTTAGTTTTAGATATTGGCAAAACAGTTTATTTCAATTTAAAACCCACAGATTTTCGAGATATCTACCGCCTTCCAGGTAAACCTGGCTCTACAAGACCCATTGTGGCTGAATTTGGATCAGTATCTGCGAGAAACGACTTTTTAACATCTGTAAGCCGATTTAATAAGGAACGCGCGTTGTGTGATAAACTGAATTCTCAAATCATTGGTATACCAGAAGAAAAGAGACCTGTCTATGTTGATGAACATCTTACTCCTTCACTCAAGAAGCTATTTTATGAAACTCGTCTTGTAGCAAAGTTGCATAATTACTCTTGCTGGCACTCAAATGGTAAAATATTAGTACGTACTGACAAAGATGCTAAACCGATACCTATTATGTCTGAAAAATGTCTATCTTTTTTATCAAAAACACAAGCAAGGACGTAAATTTTTGTAAATATTCTGTTGTTTTGTTTCTTAGACTATGGTTAATTTGTAATTTTAGTTTTTATTATTTGGCCTTACCTAGATCATTTGGATTGTGTAGGATTTGTTGTATGACACATAACGTAATTTATGCTCTTTTATCTGTTTTGTATGAATCAACCACATGTTTTTTGAGAAAGCGTCATGTTACCTATTTGAATTATCACTTTCTGGATCTAGTAGTAGCCTCATTTCAATTATTGAATAATTTATTAAACTCGCACACCATACACTTACACTTTCACATCTCACTTCACTTTAAAATTGACATCGCATCACAGAAACCTGCCCGCATCAAAATTCAACGTCTTAAATCAAATTGAAAACGATGTTGATAGCTTCGAAGTAGCTGATTTTCTAATATGTAATGTGGAAGATTGTGAATCAGTTTTACCTGTTACCCACTGCCTTAAACTTTTAAGTCAAAATATACGCAGTGTAAACTGTAATCTGGACGGTTTACTGCCAATCCTGGCAAGATCCAAAGTGACTTGGGACTGCCTCATATTAACGGAATGTTGGTTACATTCTAACCCAAACATACGTATTTTGGATGGTTATACCTCCTCTGCAACAATTAGAAACTTTACCCAGAATGAAGGTGTTGTAGTATATTACAATGACCAGCTACACATAGCTATTGAAGAAAGAATCGTGCTAGAAGCTAATTGCTTGGTTATAAGACTTAACCCGAATACAATAGCCATAGCCATACATCGACCACCGGGCTAAAAAAAACGGTGACAATTTTATTCAGTCGTTAAACAGGTTGCTACAGTATTATATATATATATAGTATTATAGTATACCAAATATAATTATTCTGGGTGACATTAATATAGATATTGCAGTTACTAGCACAAACCCTTATAGGTTTACATATATTGACATGTTAGCATACCATGGCCTGCTACCAGCATACACTATCCCTACTCATGACAAAACTTGCCTAGACCACGTCTTGTGGTGGTTCAAGCCCAGTTATGTGATCGTCTATATAGTTGAATCTATGTATAAAGAACTTAGTTGCTTCATTTCAGGATAACTTCGATGCTTATGAGTGTGAGGATAGTCTTTGTGGCAAATGAAATTAATTCAATCGCGTCGGATTATGCAAGTGTGCAGTGTAGTGATGGTATTCCCAAAATAACAAGTCATATATTCACTCCAGCTTACTTTTAATGGACCCTTAGGTAATTAACAGATATAAGTCGTTAAGACCTTCATGAGTAGATTGTCTAGAGTTAGTAATATTTTATGACAAATTAGGTCTAGTAAGTGTTCCTGAAGAGTGTATATGTCTGTTAATTGAGTCAATGACAATGTCATTTCGTTGCTCAAATCACTCTGGCATTTACGGGATCACCCTACGGCCTGGCTCAAGGCTCCTTTTCATCGCTGAGAAGCGGTCAATCAACACGTCCTAAGACGTGGAATATTTGCTTATGCCCAGATTTGATGCTAACTCCGACAACTTCTGCACAGTTCAGTTCTGACCCAGAACTGCTATTAATTTCAGGCCGATCTGAGATTCCGCTATGGCTAGGGGTTCGTAATGAAAATCCTTTTATTGTATAGATATTCACCAGAATCCCCGCTAGGGAACGTCATCCCGTCAGCGCCTTAGTGGTATTAAAGTCCCACACTAGTTGCAAGTTTTAATTCATATAAAATGTGCTATCCTTGACTTTAAGCATTGAAATAACCACTGTTTTGCAGTTTAATAAATATACTAAATGAATTTAGTCTCCAGACTCTGTGATAAGCTATCATCCCCAATTCTTGTTATTAAGTAGATTAATTACTTACAATTAGCTCGATCTTTCTGACTCTGGCGTGCCCTTTTGAGTTCATTTGAGACCATCAGCTCAAAGGTCAGTTATATATTATGCATTCACATATTTGAAATTAATTCCAAGACTCTTGATTACTAGAAATCATACAGTGCGTGAATATAGCTTGTATACTTGAATCGTATATAGAATTGGCTTCATTCAGTTAGGTCAGACAGTAGCTTGGTTATTACTTGTACCTTAGATAGGATTGGCTTCATTCAGTTAGATCAGATAGTAGCTTGACTCATCAATCTTTCAATCTCGTTCATAGAATACCTAGTTTCGTGTATAATTCATAAAATAAGCCTAGACATGTATGAGACTCGTACTTTATACATATTATTTACAATGTAAGTCTCGTTCAGCGTGACCTTATTAACTGAATAATTATCATCCTTTAAGACACCATTTTACTATCGCCAAAATGGGGAAGGGAATTAATCTAAATCATTGAAATAGCAGATATAAGAAATTAAGTATATTTATTTCATAAATGAAGTTAATAGAATCTGGGTGGATTATTTAGATCAGATGTGACCGATTAGAGTCACATCTAGACCGAGCTTTCCGTTCCTATGGCCAAAAATTACAGGGAAAAACGAAAACTCAAAGGAAAAAACCCTTGTATGCCATTAATACTTAATTATAACACAAATATTTACACAAGACTTAAATCTATTTATGATAAAATTACATGCACAATAATTTTGAACACTAAAATTATGCAATTAAGTATACTTTACCAAGATCAGCTTTCTGCTAGCACTCGTTAATTATTTATTCCCGACTAAGTGAATAAAACTAGTTCACACAATACAAATAAAATTATCTAAAACCGGACTAGCATTAACTAGTCAAATCTTTCTATTCATCCACTAGGGAGCACACTACGAGATATGTCTCTAGACCTAGGGTTGAAACCGTTCTCCCTTCCTCGAGCGTCGCCAGCGCAAACCAGATTCTCCTGGCTCCGCCCTGCATTCTGCATTCTGCCAATGGAAAAAATCAAAGCCAGTCAATTGTCCGTGATTGGTTGATGTTTTAGCGTCGTTGTGTCGACTTTACCCGCCACAGAATTTGGCGGCAAAGTCTCCACGATAATATTTTTTTGTGCGTGTTAATTTATGACTGCTTTAAGTGTTGAACCCATCAAATTTCCTAGGATTTGAGGTCATTACTTATTCCTCTCAAGTTTCGCACTGACATTTAAAATAGTTCTGGAATGTCCGGTGCCAACTTTATTTGAAGCAGATGTTGTTAGGCGATAAGAGAAAAAAATAGGGTTTGTTTTGGCAATGAAACGTTATCTAATTTTGTATTATAAATGGTGAATAAGTATCTGCAATACCAGGCCATCTCAGTCTTCATAAAGACAACATTACCCATTAAATGCTTATTTCTCCAGAGCTCCCTAACTGATCATGATTGTTTAGCACTATACATAGCTACACGAGTTAGGTTAAAACCTGCCAAATATATAAATCACCTTGACATTGTTGAATTTGATAAACAAATAAGAGGAGCCGATTTTAGCCCGATCTATAATATACAAAACGCTAATCTGGCGGCAAATTACTTTATTAACACTATTCGGGACCTGATAGTGGGCAACACAAAACGTGTTAAAATAGCAAAGCGTAGAAGAATACTTAAACCATGGATAACGACGGGTATGTTGAAGTGTATCAAAAACCGGGACAATCTTTATAAAAAATCAAAAAATGAACCTAACATCGAAATTCTAACTTATAATTAATAACTTCTTTTGACCAAAGAACAAACTTCCGAACATTACAAAAACACTTCCGAAATACTTAAATAATAATAATAATAATAATAATCTTTATTGATACAAGAACCTTATGACATTGCCTAAGACTTAAGACTAGGTTACATCTATATTGGTTAAGGTTACACAGATAGGATAAACTCTAACCCCCAAACTAGGTGTTCCTGTGACTTGGGAGTTAGTGTTCTGCTGTCACTGTGTTACCAGGAATTCCATTTTAATGAAAACAATTTAATCTTTTAAAGATTATGGGTTCGAATACAGTCTTGGTTCCAACGAATAAGAGGAATAAATTAGTTCAAATAAAATATTGTGTGTGCGTGTGTGCACGCGCGCGTGTCTGTGCCTGTGTGTTTGTGTGTGTGTGGGTGTTTGCGCGTGCGTGTGTATGTGTATGTGTGTGGGGAGGGGCGTGCGTGTGATTGTGTATGTGTGTGTGGTGTATTAGATAATTTACTGAGGAAGGTGTAGCAGCTCCTCCGTACGAGCGTAGTCCTGGTCCTGTAGCAACTTCTGTATTATACATTTTGCTTGATGAAGATTTAGCCCAGCTATGCGAGTGATTTTACTTATGTTCTTATAAGTAAGTGTGCTTAAAACATAAAACTGGCGTCTGGCGAATGCAGTTTTGTGGATTTTTATAGGGCACATAATTCTTGCTTTGCGTTTTGTATGATCTGGAGGGGGAACCAACTTATGCTGCCTAAGAGTGGCTAGGAGGACATACAGCTGTCTCACAGTAAGGACGTTACACTCCGCATACAGTTGAGTAGAGGGGAATTTGTAAGGTCTACACAGCATCACCTTAAGCACAGCTCTCTGTGCTCGCTCCAGTTCAATGAGCTTGGTTTTGGCTGCTCCACCCCATACCGGGATGCAGTAAGTGATAACGGACTGACAGAGTGCGAGGTAAACCATTTTTAGGGTGCTTACTTCTGCGCAATGCCTTAGAGATTTAAAAATATATATAAGTCTTCTGGTTTTTGACGCGATGTTGTCAATTTGATTGTGCCATTTCAGTCCATCATCAATCACCACACCCAGATACTTCGTGTAATTGACGCGTGTAAGTGTACTACAAGAGCAGGCATTGGGATCAGAACACGTATGTACCCTAATCTCAAAATTTGCTGAGGCTTCACTCCTATAGTTCATACAGAAGGGTATAAAGTTTGTTTTGGTCACATTTAGGGTTAGCAGATTGAGGTGGAGCCAGTGGGAAACTGTGCTTAAGGACAGCTCTGCAGTGCTCTTGACTTCTTTCCATGTGTTACCACAAATTACTATCGCAGTATCATCAGCATACGTGAAGATTTTTGATTTGTGCAGAGGCAGCGTGCAAAGGTCGTTAATGTAAACTTGAAAAAGTGTAGGCCCCAACACGCTACCTTGCGGGACTCCGTATGAGACGGTTTGTTCATCGCTTATGCAAGAATTTATCTTCACTGCTAGTTTTCGCTTTTGAAGGTAATCCTTGAAGAGTTCTAAGGGTTTGCCACGTATACCAAGACACTCTAGCTTCGATAAAAGGGTTGGAACAGAGACCGTGTCAAACGCTTTTTTTAGATCTAGAAAGATACTGAGGCATTTTTGTCCTCCATCTAATGTTTTTGCTACATGCTGGGTTAGATCAACGACTGCATCTTCGGTTGAGACACCTTTTTTGAAACCATACTGATTGGGTGCTATAATTTTAAATTTGTTGAGATAGTTTACTAGTCTTTCATTAACTAACTTTTCCATGACTTTAGAGAGGGCGGAGAGTACCGATATAGGTCTATAATTGTTGACACAATCTCTGCTCCCACCCTTGTAAATTGGATGAACTATGGCTTTCTTAAAAGATTCTGGAAACACTCCCTTTAAAATAGAAATGTTAATAATATGAGTTATTAATGGGACAAGAGTATTCCTACACATCTTCAGAAGAGCACACGGTATACCGTCCCAACCAGTTGCACAATCATTTCTTAGGCTTAAGATGGTGGACTCTACTTCTGATTCATTCACTTCAAGCATAACGAATGAGCTATTGGATTTGCTTTGTTTAGTAGGATGTTGTGCAATCGCTGGGATATTGGAGGCCAAATCAGCGCCAATAGTGGCGAAGAAATTGCATACACTGTTAATTGCTACCCTCGGATCAGATTTGGTACTCAGCAGTTCTGTGGCTGGTGTGTAAACTTTTTTTGTATTAGTAATGTCTTTTATCTTATTCCAGAGTGCTTTGGGATTTTGTTTAGCTTTTTCAAGTTCGTATTTATCATGCAATGTTTTGAGTTTTCTAAGAAGACTATTGCAATAATTACGATACCGTTTGTAAGAGATTTGTATGATCAGGTCATTAGGTGATTTACGTGCTTTTTGGTGAAGTCTATCACGGTGGCGGATGCACCTCAGTAAGCCTGGAGTGATCCACGGTTTAAGGTTTCTATTATTTTTAGGAAGTTGAATTACTTTTGTATGCGCATTTAAAATATTTTGAATTGTGGATATTAGAGCGGTGGAGGCTTTGTTTGGATCTTCTGAGGTTATAACGTTGGTAAAATCATGGTGTTCTAGAGCAGTTTTAACACTAGCGTAGTCTATTTTAGGGATTTTGAAAGCAGGGATTGTATATTTTAGCGGTTTAGTGTCTTTGATTTGTACAAATAGTGGGAGATGATCGGTGATATGAGAATCTAGGACAACTACAGTCGAAGGTTTCCTAGATTTAAGGATGACATGATCAATGCAGGAGTTAATTCTGGTTGGGAAAGAATGTGCAGGTAGTAGACCATGAGAAGCGTTGAGAGTTAAATAATTAGCGGAACGATCATTAATATTAGAAGGTGTAATGTCTATGTTGATGTCTCCCATAAGACAAATGTTCTTGTATTTGCCTACAGATGTTAGTACGTGATCCAAACTGTTAAAAAAGTGTTCAAACCCTTGATTAGAGTTGGACGAAGGTGACCGGTACACGGCTATTATTGCTAGCTCGTTATTAATAAGGCAAGTAAGGCAATTACCGTTTATGAAATTTGGTTCATCTATTCTGTAACGTATTTGATTTTTTATATATATGACTACTCCATCATTCTGATTATTGATTTCTTTTGTATAATGAGAATTGTAACCATCTAATATTGGTAAGTCCATGATTTTACTCAGCCAGCATTCTGTTAGGATAATGACATCACAACTAATTTTAATTATTGAAAGAAGTGTTAAAAGCTCGTCAAAATTCTTTTTTAGACTACGGATATTGATATGAAGAATGGTAGTTGACCCGTTTAAACCATTAATATACTTATTGCACTCTTCTGGTATACATGAGTAAGCCTTCGCGACTTCAAAGTCGTCTAAATCAGTAATAATATTTTTTACTAGGTTAGCCATTAGTGGAGTGATTATAACTTAAAGTTTTAAGACGCAAAAAGAAATAAAATAGGCACATACCTATTAACCGATTAGCTTCAGCAGGGTTCAGGTTAATTGCGACGGTGTCTGTAAGATAAGTGTTATTAATGTAATACAATGGAATTTGTGTGTGTGTGATTTGGAGAGTATTTTGTTTGGGAGTGTGAGTATAATATGTTATTGAAGGGTGAGTCAGTTGAAATGTTCGTGTTGTAGTGAAATTGTAAGTAATTTGTTTGTGTTTTGCTTGGAGGTGTGTTTGAGTGGTTTGTTTATGAATGCAGGTATTAGTTATTGTTACTAGCAATATAATGTAGAAGAAGATTATGTTGAGAAATATAGAAAGAGACATATGGTATGTCTTACAAGATATGAGCTGACGATATGGGTTTATTAGTTTTTCCGATTCCAGTAGTCATTTATTTTCTTGAAGTTCCTGTAGAGTAGTTTCCGATTTTATCAGGATTTGTTTGTCTCCTAGTTGCTTGCGTATGAAGATATTGCCGTTAGTCGCCCAGCAAAATTTATAATCGTGTTGTTTCGCGAACTGTCTGGTTAAATAAAAAAGCTTCTTTGCAGATTGGCACAGGCGTTCGTCCACAAACACGGGTTGTTTTGGTCCTGACAGTCCAATCAGTTCTGTGTTAAGCTTGTTATCCTTGTTCGGATGATTGTTATTATATTTGCGAACACGGGCAATAAGTTCCGTCTTGACTTGCACACTCGAGAATTCAGCCACGATCACCTTGTTAGTCGAGTTTCCGGGGGCACGATATATGTCACGAATGGTTGATGATGATATTGGTAGATCAACGGTGTTACCAATGTTCGTCACAATTTTTGACAGATCAGCAGGCGACTCATTCGTTAGTACAGGTACATTACGAATTTCAATGGTTGAAGATCTGGACTTATATTGTAGGTCTCGAACGGTTTTTTCAAGAGCCTCTGTGTACTTCTTGTACTCTCTACATTCATTCTGAAGTATTTTTACATGATTCTTCATATCATCATATAGTTCGCTGGTGATAGCAATAGATTTTTCTATTTCTTTATTAGTTTTCTGAATCTCCAAATTTTGTTGTTTCAACTCAGCCACGTCGGAGATCAATTTTGCCACTAGTGAAGTCTGCTCCACCATCACCTTTGAAATAGTATCGTCATGGTCTCGCTTCCAGGAGGTCAGCATTTGCTTGATTTCGAGCTTAAATTCCTCTAGTTGGTCAGTTGGGGAATCTTCTGTTCTCGAACGTTTGTGCCGTGTAGTAATATTGACGAATTCTTGATCACTTACCGCCTGAGTTATGTTCGGCACGGATCGCGATTGTTCTGTAGTCATGGCAGCAGAAGGGCTAAGTATAGATTTTTTGGGAGAACGCTGTACAAACGCCATAATGAAAACGTTATTTTAAGGTCACACGAGTAGTCGACAAGTGGAGCGAGTAGATGTCTTTCTTCAGTAGCGTAGCAGACAGTCAAATCGTAGCGTAGCGCCGTAGCAAGGCGAGTGACGTCTCCGCGTGCGTAGCACTGTGATGTCCCACGTCGTAGCGTATAACCGGTATTAGGTTGTCCACTAATTAGATGGCAGCACTCGATGTTACGGTGGCTCAGCCGGCACGAGTACTGCGTCCCACGCCAGTGTCCGGCAGATCGAATCCCACCAATCACAAAAATTATTTGCGATGGATTTTCGAAATGGAGCATGCAAAAGCAATGTATCTCTTTCTAGACATTAACTAAATAAGGCGTTAACAGACTATCTAAACACTTAATGTAAGACAGAGAATTAAAATTACACTTATCTACCAATCAGGCACTAATTAAGGGATCGATTCGAACACACGTCCACACTCAATGACAGCAACAAGCAGACGAAATGCAGAACACCATACAATTAACCGGAAACCCAAAGACCCCACGACCCTCTAGTACAATTCCAAGGGAATGCACCTACCATTGAGGAAATAGAGATACAAATAAAAAAGAAATCATCTAAATCGGCTCCGGGCTCTGATGGGGTTCCATATTATAGTGTATAAAAAATGTCCAACAGTTCGTAAACATCTCACAAATATATTCAGTAAAATCTGGTCAGAAAAAAATATACCAGTCGCATTTGCTGAAGCGGTTTTCGTTCTCATTCCAAAAAAACATGAAGTGACCCATCCTAAAGATACTAGACCGATAGCACTAACTAACACAATTTCAAAAATATTTTTCTCAATTCTACAAACAAAAATGTGTCATTTTATGATTAACAATAGGTATTTCGGACCTAACCACCAGAAAGGGTTTTTACCCGGCATTTCTGGTTGTCTGGAACACAATAGTCTGTTAGCGGAAAGCTTAAAAGATGCCAGAAAATACGAAAGACAGATAACGGTATGTTGGATAGACCTAGAAAATGCATTAGGTTCAATTCCACATTACCTTATGGTATACGCGTTGCAATGGTATAACTTTCCACCCGTGGTCATAGAGATAATCGAGTCGTATTACTCGCAGCTAAAATTTGCTATAAGCTTCCAAGAAGTACACACAGGACCATTACGGTATAATGTGGGACTGTTTCAGGGATGCTGCTTATCACCAATAGCATTTAACATAGTAATTAATATCTTAATTACCAAGTTAATACGTCACGAAAAGAAATGGGGTTATCGGTTTAAAGTAAATAACATATACTCAGAGTCCATCTTAGCTTTTGCTGACGATCTCGCAATACTGAAGCGTAATCCAAAACAATGTCATGAACTATTAAAGGAAGTCGATGAGTTCTGTTCGTGGAAAAATGGACTGAGGACGAAGCCCAGTAAGTGTCACTGTCTGTGTCTGGGTAGACGGGACACCAAATTTACCTCCTACGACCCGGGACTCTTCATTGAAGGTAAACTAGTTTCCATAGTCGCTGAATAGGTGCCATTTAAATTTCTTGGGAGAAAGATAGACTATAAAGGACGCACACCATCCTAAGATGAAGTTGTCGATACGTTTATAAATGACCTAAATAAGATAGATCAGCTATCACTAAACAATATCAAAAAGCTTGGATATATGACAACTACTTAACATCACGTCTGACTTGGCCTTTTCTGGTGTATGAATTCGGTAAAACCTTACTGGCGAAAATAGATGCAACTGTCATAAAATCGCTAAAATTGTGGCTTGGATTAGCGCACTCTGCTGATTCCTCTGCTCTATTTAGGGATCAAAATAATTTTGGGATGAAACTTAAGAAACCATCGGAGCTCTATAAACACCTTAGAGTTACCAAAGCCCACATCTTAGGTAAATCCCAAGATGTCACAGTCAGGGCACTCCCGAAAGATAATAACGCGTCCGAGCTTGTATCTAGACTCCTATTCCATAAACGATTTATGATTCGAACAGTCGAACAGAGTGGGGTTGGGAGTACGAGAGCCAGGTAGGGACCAGGATATCTAAAACAAGACGAAAATGATAAATATCGAGTGCACGCGATGAATTTGGAAATCCAAAATGAATGGTTGACAATGGGAGAGTTCTGCATACCGATGGCCTTAAAGTGGCGCAACTTGATCTGGTCGCCGGCCCTGTTAAAATTCTATCTTAACGCCTTTCAGATAACCCTCCCAGACCAGAATAATCTGGTAAGGTGGGGAAGGCCACAGAAAAACAATGTTATACTTATGGTGAGGCAATAGGGACGGCTAGACACATATTAGTAGGTAGGTGCTTCTCGATAGAGCCCATTACTCACACCGCCACGATAAGGTACTTATCATGATACGTGAAGCAATGAGTCTGGCAGTAGCTAGAGCCCAAAAAGGATTGACTACTAACAGACGTCATATCAACTTTGTGTCTGAAGGTTCATCCATAACATCCAGGAACAAACCTTATTCAATCTTAGATACTGCCCCAGATTGGACTCTCCTAATCGACACGTATGAAAAGCACTATAAAATTCCGGAGAATGTTGGGGTTTCGTCATCTAGACCTGACATATTCCTATATTCTAAGAGGTTAAAACATGTGGTTCTTGTGGAACTTACTGTACCGTGGGAAACAAATATACCGAAGGACCACACAATAAAGAAAAATAAATACTATGATCTCACAAACGAATTAATCAAAAACAATAAGCTCATTACTAGGACGAATGTCTAAAGCGGCACTAGTAGGTTCGTATCAAATTTGGTTAGGCAGGGAGGGGAACTTGGGTAGTGAAGGTGAGTGTTGATGTACATCAACAAAAGGGGCCCCTTCTAAACCTACACTTGAGTCGCAAGTCCCAGGCACTGTCCCGAGTTCCCAACTCAGCAACGCGATGGACCCGGCACCCGCACGGAGAATCCATGGATTGCTAAGAATATCGGTCTGGAATTAGTCGGTATACAGTCATTTTTGGGGTCTAGTAAAGTAACATTAAATTTTGGAATAATGTCTTTTACCGATCTGTCAAACTCATTTGCGAAATTATGTGCTATTTTATTTGGCAGTGAGCCCTTGCTCATCAAAAGCTTTCAATATCGCATCGTCAATTTACAATTTGACACGACCCAGCATTTGGTTAAGAATTTCATATAATTTCTTTGGCTTTTTGAAGCTCTCTTGTATTCGTGCCGAAGAGAAACCATTTGAGCATCTTCTTTAGTTTTAGGATGATGTTAAAGTGTTACGATAATTGATTGTTTTATTTTGATTGGGTTTTCAATGAGGTCCTTTCGTAAAAAATACAAAATAGCAGTTTTATTGGCAAGAAAAGTGGCAAGTGTTTTACCATTTTGAAATCTAGACTAAATGGGTCAACTTTTCAAATAATTTGGCAAGGGTAGTGTGATAAATTTTTTTTTCAACATAGAGTGTCAAATTTAACTGACAATGATTTTGTAAACTATAACTCGTAAAAACTGAATTTATTTGACTTAGTTAACAATGTTTATTACCTTGATTTGTAGTGGCGATTAAAAGCACTGTTATTTGAGATTACATTATTAAAAAAATGACTGTAAAATTGTGAAAATTGTGATCACAGTACTTAAAAAACCGGCTAAGTACTCGCCCATGAAGGGTTCCGTAGCAGCAAGTAAAATTTTCATATTTGAGTTGATTGAATGAAAGGTAAATTGTGGTTTACGATTTATGACGTATTCTAAAAAAACTACTTACTAGATCTCGTTCAAATCAATTTTCGGTGGAAGTTTACATGGTAATGTACATCTTATATTTTTTTTTGTTTTAGTTTTATCATTCTCTTATTTTAGAAGTTACAGGGGGGGGGGGCACACATTTTACCACTTTGGAAGTGTCTCTCGCGCAAACTATTCAGTTTAGCAAAAAGTGATATTACAAACAGCAATATCATTTTTGAAGACCTATCCATAGATACCCAACAAGTATGAGTTTGATGAAAAAAAAATTTTTGAGTTTCAGTTCTAAGTATGGGGACCCCCAAAATTTATTGTTGTTTCTATTTTTGTGTGAAAATCTTAATGCGGTTCATAGAATACATCTACTTACCAAGTTTCAACAGCATAGTTCTTATAGTTTCGGAAACAAGTGGCTGTGACAAACGGACGGACAGACAGACAGACATGACGAATCTATAAGGGTTCCGTTTTTTGCCATTTGGCAACAGAATCCTAAAAATGCGACCAAGGACGTCAAATTTTCATCTTTTTCAAAAAATGTCTATTGTCGCTTGACTAAGTGACATGGATTTTTTTCTTATTTTTTTCATAACGAGTATACCTTGGCCTCTCGCCCGGTACCAGGTTATCGTTGAGTTTCGGGATCACCACGCGGTTTCAACCACTTATGTCCTGATCCCATAACAATATTGAGGTAAAAAGTAGTCGATGTTACTCTGGGAAAATGTAACAGTCTATTGTAGAATATTTTTTTAAATTGTTTTAGTATTTTCAGAGTTTATACAAACAAACAAATTTTTCCTCTTCGGAAATTCAGAAGATGCTTCATCTTAAGGTTCATAAGAATATTGTAAGAATTGGGTTCTCATATTTTAGGTAGGTTGCTATCAGTTATCATTCAACAGCGCACTTATACTCGCTTCTTTAGTCAACAAGATTGACACCCTATTATTCGAGAAATACTTGTAAATTCTTAATTCCTTATCTCGTATCTAGACGAAGGATAAAGTACAAACATTTTTACAAGAATTAGAACATTTTACGAACAAATTCAAATCCAATGGGATAGACAAGACAGAGAAACTCTCGACTGTAGAAAAATTTAATTCTTTGTTTCAAATTTTAATTTATGCTCCCAACATTGAAATACTCCGCGCCTCCTTGGGTTTCTGGTCTTGAAAGATGAATTTCAATAATTTATAGAGGAAATAATATAAAATTTTGATGTAAATTTCAGATGATTTACACAGAAGTGTCAAGTGTTCATTTTGAAAGAGACCAAAACCGAAGTATAGTGACATATTTCGGTTTTGTCCCTAAATGCACATATGCACTTTGGTCGTTAGGGTTTTCTAGTGTGTCAAGATAATCGGAGCTGACGCCGGCCGCACGTGCAAGCCAGTGTACTTACCTGCTCATTGATGGATGAGACTCTGGCACAAACTTTTCTCTCGCGGCTACAGCCAGACCCGTAAAAACCAAAATAAAAGGCAGACCTTGACCTGCGCCATCCTTCGACTGTGTTGGGAAAAGGCTGGAAGGATTGTTTTTTATTAATGCTAGCGCTACGATAAGCATCTGTCTAACAACTACTGATTGAGACTATTCTGGTGATCTCCAACACGTTATATCTGCTGTAAGTTGCTAAGGAATAGGGTATCTCGCAGACCACTTAATGGTACAGCATCAGGTCAACGTTACCATGTCATAGAAATTTCAAATTCATCGGACCTAATGGAAGTGTTAAGGACCGTGGTTCATGACAGACTATGACCTGAAAAGGTTCCAAATAGACTGCCACTACTTCGCGGTCGCCTTCAGTGGACTGTATTTGACGGATGTTGAGTCGAAGAATGAAACACTTGGATGGGTGGACTTGATTGACGTCAGTGAGGCATTGGATGTACTTGGCCCAGCACTACTCTTGATCTACTACTTCCTGTTGAGCTTCCTAGTTCCTTGAGAGACTCTTGTTGTCTACTTGTTGCCCAATGTCCAATTCCATTGCCCAATAGTTTCCTAACAAATGGTCCCTGCTTTTATAGTCTTTTGAAGTGCTGGCCCGCGATCCAAATTACCTCACCTCCGCATTTCCATTTATTTACAGAACTCATGTTATGCATATTAATCACATAGCATATATGTACATTGGTAGCAATAAGAGTTGCACGACGATAGGTACTTACATCTGTACCGTGCGACGTCGGGCTACTGAATGACGGGCGGATTGACCCCTCAGACTTATATATGGGCCCTGCCTCCCGCGAGCTACTATATAATAAAATGGCACCAGCCGGGGGAGCGCATATTCGCTTCTTACGGCGTGGGAGGCAGTCGCGGGGTGTAATTAAACTTACATACTGGTATACAAAGTCGTATTTCCTATTTATACGAAGTTATGTTAGATTCTGAGTAATGCATTTACGTAATTATATTTGTAATTATGCTTTTCGGGGAATGTACTTTCTTTATTAAATTTGGCTCTAACATACTTAATTACTCAGAAAACTAACTCCTAACAGTAGTAAGCTATTTATCTTAGCTTAATATCAAAGTTATTACATAATTACGTTTTAATTTACGTAAATCTAACATTTTCATAATTTATTCGTTATATTCACGCTTACTAATCTACGTGTCACTGGCACATGTGTCTATAGTCTATTTGTGTCGTGCACATTCTCCCGCCGTCGCTGACCCTGGTTCGTCTGCGAGCTCCGTTGGTAGCACGACGATCTTCTTCGTAGGCCTCCTCAGCACGTGTCCGCTGCTGGTGGTGACGTCCACGACTCGTACCTCGCCGTCGGCTCCTGGGAACACCCGGCTGACGCGTCCTCGTGGCCAGGTGTTGCGCGGCAGATTGGAATCGCAGATGATGACGACGTCCCCGACCTTCGGGGCGACGCCGGTGCTGGTGGGCTCCCGCCGGTGTTGCAATAGGGGAAGGTACTCCTTCACCCACCTCCTCCAGAAGATGTCAGCCAGGGCTTGAGCTCGCTTCCATTGTTGGCGAGCAGTCACGTCGTCTGCAGAGAAGTGCCCTGGTGGTGGCACATGGCAGTTGGGCCCGATGAGGATGTGGTTCGGCGTGAGGGCTTCGGGATCGTTAGGATCAACCGAAACATGTGTTAGGGGTCGCGAGCTGGGATGCTTTTCCATCATGGTGATACGAAGCACTTCTTTCACTGCTTTCACCATTCGCTCCCATGCCCCCCCCCATGAAGGGTGCGGAAGGGGGTATGTACTTCCACACGGTGTGTTGACTCGTAGTTTCCTTTTCGAGCGTGTCGAGTGCGGCCTCTGCTAGCTCCTTTTCCGTTGCCTTGAAGCACGTAGCGTTGTCACTCTTTTTCTTCGTGGTATCTTCTATCTCGGCGGGGCGGTGTGCAACGAAAGACTTATACACACGCGGCTCCGACCTTATCCATGCGAGTGTGGTTCGCGAGTCGCTCCAATAGGTCTTCTCTGTTAACTCGTAATCGTGTTCTTCCAGGGTGGTTTGAGCCAGGCGCGCTCCCAGTAGTGCAGCTTGAAGCTCGAGGCTCGGCATGGAGATGGGCTTCAACGGGGTCGCTCTGCTCTTCGTGGCTGCTAGATGGTAGCGGCCGTTGAGCTGTGTGAACCACCTGCACCATCGCTCCCGTAGCTCTGCTGGGAGTGGGTCGTCCCATTCCATCTTATAGCGCCATGTGTTCTGAAAAATACGTTTACTGGGAATTAATATCGGTGAGATAAAGCCGACCGGATCGAATGAGGCCCTTATCACACTTGAGGCTTCTCGCTTCGTTGGAGGTCGCGTGTTTGTTTCCACTTCGCGCTGGATCTTCAAGTTGCTCGCGTTAAAGCCGAGCTGATCTTCGTTGACGTGCCATGTTAGACCCAATGTTTTTTCTGTCTCTTGGCCGCTGAGTTCCACTCTAGGACTGCTGTCTCGTGACAGTGATAACTCTTCGGTGTCGCCGTCGTGTACCAGTTGAGGCGGTTTGTGCGGCTCGACGGGGTTGATGACCGGAAAGTGAGGTAGGTACCACGTCCTTCCCTTCTGCGGTGGCATAGGAGCTGGTTCTGCTCGATAGAACCTCCCGTGCAGCTCCTTGCCCTCCCATACGGTCTTGCGGTCCGTGACGCTCAATACCGTCGGTCTGCGCCAGTTTTCGTTCGCCAAGGAGAGCGGAGTGAGACCCTTGTCTACTGCCACCACATCACGATGCATCCCGCATTCGTTGCTCTGGAAATAATCCCTAAGTCTGCACACCTCACGGTTGTGGAGGTTCTTGGCATTTAAAAAGCCTCGGCCCCCCCACTTCCGTGGGATGTACAGTCTCATAACAGACGAGCGCGGGTGTAGCATGCGATGAGTGGTGAGCAGTTGACGGACCTTTCTATCCAGGGCGTCCAGCTCAGTCTGAGTCCATCTTAGTATGCCAAAGGAGTAGGTCAGTAGAGGCATCACCCAACCGTTGAAGGCTCACACCTTGTTGCCGCCCGACAAAAGACTGTTGAGTACTTTTGTGAAGCGGCAGAAGAAGCCTTCCTTCACCGATTTCTTGATATCCACTACTGAGATACCCAAAGACTCTGCCATACCGAGATACTTATAGGTTTCGGTTTCAGAGAGAGATCTGAGAGTCATAGTCTCAGAAAGTTGCAAATTCGTAGAATTCACAACTTTCCATGTAAGACCGCACACTTTTCTACACCGAATTCCATCCCAATGGCGTTGCTGAAAACCTGCGTGATTTTCAGCAGCTCCACCAGGTCAGGAAGTTTCGGTGTGAAAAAATCTTATTATTATTATTATGTTCTTTATGTATATATGTATTTTATAATCTACCAAAAGAAAGTGCAATTCGATTTTATTAAAATACCATATCGACTTGTCTATTTGTTTTTTTAGTATAACTAGCACCCCGCCCTCGCTTTTTTTCGATTAATATGAGTTTTTTCTTAACTTAAGCCATTATCATCGAGGATAATGTATATTTCAAATGGTGAAATAATTTTCCCAACAAGTGTTCCGAAGATTACCCCAAACATATTAAAAAACTCTCAAAATTCGGCTTCTCTCTTATATTAGCATAGATATTGATTTATAGTATAGTATATGTAGTGTAGTATAGTATATGTACTGAATACTATAAAGTGAAAGATAATTGTTGAAATTGAATTGTAATGCTACTAATATTCACTCTTTTGAAAAATCCCTAAATATGCATTATTTAATTTACAATTATTTCTTACTAGGTATATGATGTTATACTCATATTAAAACGTGCTTTTTTATGTTTTTTATATTTTTGAACTTTTTTTACTGAGATATATCTAAAAAAAATATATTCATAAACTAAAATAACAATGAATATGATTGTTATTCTATGCTAAAAAGCATATTACAAACTTTCTTGAAACCTATTCAGATTTTTTTTTTACGTGCGGAAATCCCTTCGGATACCCCCCGCTGGCGTCTCGACTAAAACCGCACGGTGTCCTCCCCAAGTGACCGATGCCGGGCACCCCGGGTAAGCCCTCGAAAGGATTCATCAATATACTGTTTTAAATTGTATAGAAATGTGGACATTCGAACAATGGCGTACAAATCTGATTTTGAAACTAAATTTACACACTGATTCATCTCCGCTCACTGCTTTCTCTTTTATAATATAAGAATTATTAAATTGCTTCATCATAAAAGCTTCAAGCTCTGGAGTTAAGCATGGTTTGAGTTTGTAATGGATGAAATCATCTTCGATTGAAATTTGGTGCTCAGCGACAGGATGCATTGTGAAACTAACAAGAGTAGTTGAGTAGTAATTGTTTAATAGGTAGCTAGCCCATGCCCATATTATAAAAATGCATTTCACTTTTGTCTCGCCACGAAATAGAAAAGTTTGATTAAGTAAAGTTCTAAATAAAAATAATACGAGTTTAGTTTTATCTTGAGGATGAAGTAGAATCATCATGATCAAATAATACATCACGAAGACCATCAGTAGCAGACACCAAACTGTAACACTGAATAAAAGGTAAAAGTATTTCCAACCCTCTACGAATGTCGCCTTCTTCACTATAAATTTTAGTTCATCTACATAGTCAAGGTAACCGTGGAGGTATGTAAATGCTTCAGTTCGTGAAGCTACTAGCCACATGGTACCCATCATTGCATCAGTTCCATTAGTTTGTAATCTTTCCAAGGGCCATATGGCTTGCATGTCAGGAGTTATAGTGGTATATGAATCTACATATAGATCACGCTTATAATTAACTTTGAACTGTTCCTGTCTTGCTACTAATTCAAATAAATATTGTTCAACTCCCAATTGCAAGTGCTGATTATTTTTATTTTTCAATGGGTGGATAACAAATGGTGGGCCATGAGGAACACTTACAGTAATTGTGCAGTTTCGTAAAGCATTAATAAGTTTTTTGGATACAGTTCATGATGATTTTGCTCGCACAATCCGTAGGTAATAACACTATCGAAAGATCTACCGCACGCATTATTAGCGAAGGGATTATACGTGTACAGGTGTGCATCTTCGGTGCCGTTCACAACTAGAACATTGGTCACATGTAGTTTAAGCAGTGAGTTAAATATCCAAATAAGTTCATTATGTTGTAATAATTTTATGATGATTAAAAATCGTGCATATGGATTCCACGTTGCTTCCATAGCAAGATGTGAAAAGTTTTTCGTGAAGTCAAGTACTTTATTTGAAACTATAAGGTATCCGTGGTGTGAATATAAACATTTATTACTATACTGTCTAGATATAAGTGGTACAGTAGCTATTGAATGTATCGCTCTCAGAATATCGTCATCATCATTATTTATGTTAACGTAAGTGAGAATTCGCTGTCCTGTGAAGTATTTAATGACTATATTAGTTACACACTCAAGTAGCTTTACATTTCTTTGAGAGTCTTTTATTGAATTAACACTTTCACAGTAACCTCTAAAAAATAAACTCGACAACAGTATGCCCACGACCAACATTGTGGGGTTTTCCATTACTAAATGGATCAATCCCTGCGGAAATCCCTTCGGATACCCCCCCGCTGCCCAGCGGGGGTGGTTATGTCGTGTCTCGACTAAAACCGCACGGTATCCTCCCCAAGTGTCCGTTTCCGGGCACCCCGGGTAAGCCCTCGAAAGGCTAACCCCAGGGTTGCCGGCGGACTTTGGCCGCCACCGCGGCCTCGCCTGGTGGGGTCGGGTTTTATCCCGCTTCGATGAGTTGGCAGGCGTGTGTAGGGCACACACGACACGCCTCCGCCACGGCCTGCTTCTGTAAGGACGGCGAGTCGGCCAACTGCCGTCCTCAGGCCCCGATCATGGAGGTCGGTAGTCCCGAGCGTAGATAAGTCTGCGGCGTCCCCGCCGCAGACTGCGAAACTCGGGGGGCAGGGTTCTCTCCCGCTTCCTCTCCGCCGTCTCTTTCGCGCGCATTACCTGCTCGCAGAAAGAGGCGGCGGCGTGCCACTTGCTCCCGTCGAAGACCACGGCCCTCACCATGGTCTCCAACGAGAGAACGTCCACGCCCAGGACCGCAACGAGATCCCGGCGTTGACTCGCCCACGCAGGGCACTCCACCAACGTGTGGAGCGCCGTGTTTTCGCCAGGATTCTCGCAGTGCTGGCACTGCGGCGTTGTCTCCCGGTGGATGCGCCACAGATACTTACCGAAACACCCGTGTCCGGTAACCATCTGGCACATCCGGTAGGAGAGGTCCCCATGGTCCCTCTCCAACCACTCCTTCATGATCGGTCTCACCGCCGCAATGATGGATTCCCTCCAACTTGGGTGCTCAAGTCGCACCCTCCATGTCTCCATGAGTTCCTGGCGGAACAGGGACCGCTGAGCCCTAATTTCTCGGGGCTCCGGCCTATGGCACCGCTCCAGCGCCTCCTTGCGCCACTGGTACAGCAGCGCAAGGGCTCTCGCTTCCAGGTCCCATGGAGGGGTCCCGGCTAGGAGACATGCCGCCTCGACAGAGATCGTGTGATACCCCCTGATGACTTTGACGGCCATCGCACTTGCCACTTGCACTTTGCTTTTAACGGGCTCTTTAATACAGCCACGTTGCGGGCCGCCAGAGTCTCCGCCCAAACTGGGGCCCCGTACAGGGCCATGCTTCGCACGATCCCCAGGTACAGTCTCCTAGTGGGGGCGTTGGGTCCCTTTACGTTGGGCATCAGCCGCGATAGCGCGGCCGCAGCCCCCCTCAGTTTCGGGACCAGACTTCAGAGATGAGGTCCGAAGTCCCATCGGCTATCGAGTACGAGCCCAAGGTACTACATCGTGGGCTCGATGCCGATTCTTACGCCCCCTACGGTTATGCTGGTTCCCGCAGGTGGCCCTCTCCGAGGCCCGTGGAAACACATAGCCTCGGATTTGTGGAGAGCCACCTCGAGTTCCAGCTGCCGTATTCGACCCACGACTTGAGCAACCCCTGCCGTGGCCTTTAGTGCCGCGCTTCGGTGCGTTGCTCCCCGCGCCATAACAAGGGTGTCGTCTGCATAACACGTTATGCTGACACCCTCGAGCAGCGAACCGCGAAGCACCCAGTCGTATCCGATGTTCCACAGGAGTGGCCCTAGGACCGACCCCTGCGGAACACTGCACGACACTTCTCGCCGCCCTGGCCCTAGCCAGCTCGGGTAAACTATGGCCCTCTCGGAAAGGTATGCCTCGACAATGCGGCGGAGGTAATTAGGCACTCCTTGATACGCGAGCGCCTCCCTTACGCAGCTCCAGGGTAGGGTGTTGAAGGCGTTGGCGATGTCGAGAGACACCGCCACCACCACCCCATCCCGCGAGACTACTTCCTCCGCCAGGCGCCTAACGCGCATGATATTTTCCACGGTGGAGTGCCCCCGGCGGGAACCGAACTGGTTGTCCGCCAGATCCGGCCCCACGTTCGTGAGATGCTCGACGAGGCGCTCTGCAATAATCCGCTCAAAGAGCTTGCACACCTCGTCGGGCAACACGATCGGCCGGTAACCGGATGGCTGGTCCACCGGCCACCCCGCCTTCCGGATAAGGACCAGTTTCCCCGTCTTCCAAGCCTTTGGAAACTGGCCCCTTTCGAGGCATGCGCTAAAGAGCGCCACCAGTCGAGGCCCTAGTTCCTCCAGGGCCAGGACCCATGCTCGGCCTGGAATGCCGTTGGGTCCGGGGGCAGTGCATTTCCGGGCTTTAAGCCGGAGCACTGCTACCCCCAGTTCACTCTCCCTGACTTCGGGCACATCGCTCTCGCTATTATCAGCGTCAGGCGCCTGAGGCGGAGCCATACGCGGAGGGACATGCTCCTTCGCTCTCGCTGGGAACAAGGAGCCCAGTATCCCCTCTGCGGGGCGGATTTTGCCCCTAACCGCAAGGTAAGGACGCCCCCATGGGTTCTGCTCCAGAGACTCCAGCAGCTCTTCGCGGGCCCGCCCTTTGGCCTGCTTTATGGCTTCCTGGAGGTGCTCTTGGCCCCCTTGTACGCCTCATACTGCTCCGCCTCTCGGGCTGCCGCATCTTCTGGGCGGCGACGCCTCCGGCGAAACCTGGTGTACTGGCGGCGAGCGGTCATGCACGCTGCTCGCAGCTGTGCGATCTCCGCTGACCACCAGTACACCTGTTTCTTTGCCGGGCCGGGCTTAACCCTAGGCATCGCCGCATCGCAGATATGCGACATGGCTCTCCTGAACCATTCCGCCTCTGTGTCGACATCGGCAGGCCTGGCCAGTGACGGAATCCAGGCCTGCACTATTGATGCCTCCAGGAGAGCCTCCCGATCCAGGCGTTTGAGCGCCCAACGTGATTCGCGATTGTCGGCGTCAGGTTAGTTGGAGGGGAGACGTTGAACCGAATATACTTATGGTTGGAATCCGTCTCCTCCTCCTCCACCACGCGCCAACCTTGGACGCGGCGGGCGAGAGCAGGGGTCGCGAATGCGATATCCACGACCGAACTGAGCCCCCGCCGCTCCCAGGTGGCGACACTCCCCCGGTTGAGGACCTCTAGACCACGGGTGTTGGCCCAGTCCTCCAGTACTCGCCCCTTGTCATTGGTTTCCCGGGAGCCCCAGGCCTGAGACCAGGAGTTGAAGTCTCCCAGGACCAAGACAGGATGAGGACGGCACGCAGCGAGAACAATGTCCAGTTCAGCGAGCTCGTACTGGTCAAGGCTTGGCGAGTAGACGGCCACGACAGCCAAGCCCTCATAGTCCGCCGCGACACAGCCTCTGCACCTTGCAATGAGTGCAAGGCGCGAGGTGTCCGCGGCGGAGCCCCCGAAGACGGTCGCTACGCCGTCCAGGTCCACCGGGCTTCCGGGGTGGACCCAGTACGGCTCAGCGACCACGACCACATTGATAGACCACTCCACGATGCAGACCAGAGTACAGAAGATCCTGAGCACCGGAGCAGTGGATAATGTTCGCCTGCAGGATAATTTATTGACTTAGTATCTACTAAGACAATAAATTAATACACGAAATGTATAATGTATAATAAAGTAACTGAACGATAACCTGGTACCGGGCGAGTGGCCAAGGTATACGCGTTATGAAAAAAAGTAAGAAAAAAAATCCATGTCACTTTGACTAGCGACAATAGACATTTTCTGAAAAAGATGAAAATTTGACGTCCTTGGTCGCATTTTATTTATTTATTTATTTATTTATTTATTTATATACTTAGATACATTGCCTTTACAGTAATATTACTAATGCGACAATTTTGAAGTACTGTGATCATAATTTTCACAATTTAACAGTGATTTTTTAATAATATATTCTTAAATAACAGTGCTATTAATCGCAACTACAAATCAAAGTAATAAACATTGTTAACTAAGTAAAATAAATTAAGTTTTTACGAGTTATGGTTTACTAGTGCTATTTTGTATTTTTTGCGAAAGGACCTCATTGAAAACCCAATGGAAATAAAACAATCAATTATTGTAATATCCCTTTAATATCTTCCTAAAACTAAAGAAGACGCTCAAATATTCCATCTATAACTCGTAAAAACTTAATTTATTTTACTTAGTTAACAATGTTTATTACTTTGTTTTGTAGTTGCGATTAAAAGTACTGTTATTTGAGATTATACTATTAAAAAAATCACTGTAAAATTGTGAAAATTATGATCACAGTACTTAAAAATGCGACCAAGGACGTCAACTTTTCGTCTTTTAAAAAAAAAGTCCATTGTCGCTTGACTAAGTGACATGGATTTTTTTTCTTTTTGTTTTCATAACGGGTATACCTTGGCCTCTCGCCCGGTACCAGGTTATCGTTGAGTATCGGGATACCCTTTTAATGTATAATAAACTAGGATCACCACGCGGTTTCAACCACGTAAGTCCTGATCCCATAACAGTATTGAGGTAAAAAGTAGCCGATGTTACTCTGGGAAAATGTAACATTCTATTAGTGAAAGATTTTTTTAAATTGTTATAGTATTTTCAGAGTTCATACAAACAAACAAATTTTTCCTCTTCGGAAATTCAGAAGATGCTTCATCTTAATGTTCATAAGAATATTGTAAGAATTGGGTTCTCATATTTTAGGTAGCTTGCTATCAGTTATCATTCAACAGCGCAATTTTACTCGCTTCTTTAGTCAACAAGATTGACACCCTATTATTCGAGAAATACTTGTAAATTTTTAATTCCTTATCTCGTATCTAGACGCAGGATAAAGTACAAACAGTTTTACAAGACCTAGAATATTTTAAGAATAAATTCAAATCCAATGGGCAGACAAGACAGACGAACTCTCGACTGTAGAAAAATTTAATTCTTTGTTTCAAATTTATGCTCCCAACATTGAAATACTCCGCGCCTCCTTGGGTTTCTGGTCTTGAAAGATGAATTTCAATAATTTATAGAGGAAATAATATAAAATTTTGATGTAAATTTCAGATGATTTACACAGAAGTGTCAAGTGTTCATTTTGAAAGAGACCAAAACCGAAGTATAGTGACATATTTCGGTTTTGTCCCTAAATGTACATATGCACTTTGGTCGTTAGGGTTTTCTAGTGTGTCAAGATAATCGGAGCTGTAGCCGGCCGCACGTGCAAGCCAGTGTACCTGCTCATTGATGGATGAGACTCTGGCACAAACTTTTCTCTCGCGGCTATAGCCAGACCCGTAAAAACCAAAATAAAAGGCAGACCTTGACCTGCGCCATCCTTCGACTGTGTTGGGAAAAGGCTGGAAGGATTGTTTTTATTCATGCTAGCGCTACGATTAGCATCTATCTAACAACTACTGATTGAGACCATTCTGGTGAGCTCCAACACGTTATATCTGTTGCTAAGTTGCTAAGGAATAGGGTATCTCACAGACCACTTAATGGTACAGCATCAGGTCAACGTTACCATGTCATAGAAATTTCAAATTCATCGGACCTATGGAAGTAAGTAAATAAATAAATAAATAAATGTTCTACGACATTCTACACAGCGCTTTCTAGACCCAAAGTAAGCATAGTTTAACTAGCTTGTGTTATGGGTTCCAGAATGCGGATAAACATACTTATATACTTTTTTTTTGTAAATACATACATATTATACATAGAAACACCCAGACCAATGCAAATAGACATATTCATGCATACAAATGAATATGGAGTTGAGATGGTGCTAGCTGTCAAGTCAACATTAAGCTCCGTAAAATTTATTTAAAAAAAAATAGTTTTAGATATAGTAACAGCTTAATTTTATCAAATAAATAATGTGTTGTGTCTAAAACGTCAGTGATATTGTTATTCAATCATCAAAGTGAAGGGGGATTACGTGGGGTGTATGTTGGGTAACCTCCTCGAGTGTCATTCCGATTCCGATCCCGCTGGAGTCCGGGGGGAACGGAATCGGAGTGGCCGGTACACCCTGGGCGGCGGTCAATGGCTTCCCCATCATGGGGTTGGCATTGATCGTCGGCCAATACCCAACGTGGCGGGAACACATCGCTCACCGTACTCCTCTGCTTTCAGAGGAGACAGGATGAGCGATGCTGTTAGTGGTGGAGGCCACAGTAGGGTCCTGGGGGATCCAGGGGCGGGTTGGCCCACTGCTGACGCAGGGGCCGATGGGTACTTGTGCCGCCGCCGGTGAGAGAGGACTAGCCATCCTCTCGCGTTCCGTAATCAGCAGGTGATCAGCAACGACCTGACTGGTGGCTCCAGAAGGGTACGCTGTGAACTTGCTGACCGGAGGGCTTGCCTTTATTGGCCGGCCCACGACAAGGAAAAGTCTATAAGACCCGACAGCGAAGTCGTCAAAACCTATGGATACCAGCCGACCTCCATAGTATATAGGCTTATCCAGGTGCAGGGGGCTCCGCCTGGATGGACCATCTTTCCCCCATACTCGTGGGATATGTAATGAATACTATCAATTTAAACCAAAACAAACCGGACGATACAAACGAAAACCTTGGCGCGGACAATGGTATCCGAGATGAAGGAGTGCAGGTAGTTGGGGGTGAAGAGGAGGTGAGGCGGCGGCCTCACTCGCGGTCTGTTAAGGCCGTCTTCACTAGACCCGCTACTCCGCTACCGATAGGCGGGGAGACGGACGCGGAAATTGCGTCAGCGGCGTCAACGGCGGGTACTGACAATGAGTCAGTATCCGGCCGCATGGAGACGGAGGAGGGTCTCCGTCGGAAGCGGCCACGCTCGGGTGGACCGTCCCTTGACCGGAGCAGAAGCTCCGGGCAACGGACGATCTCCTCGAGCGAGGACGATCGGCCGGCCAAAATATTGGCCACCGCGGCGGCCAGAACGACGAAGCCGCCGATTCACGTCCCTCCACTACCCAGTGGCAGGGACCAAGGCGTCCCCGCGGCGAGGGAACTCCTCGCAGCACTTGCCCGCATAACGGACACCATAAAAGGGTCCAAAAATGTGTCGGGCAAGAAGAAGACGGTGGCGGAAAACGTCGCCGTCGCCAGGACAGCGCTGGAGGAGCTCCTTGGCAGGAGCGTCTCCGAGGAGGAGGTTAAGCTCAGGGCCCGGGTCACAAGCCTGGAAACTGAGCTGGCCAACTCCTTGGAGCAACAGCGGGTCCTCCGGGAGGAGGTCAGGCAACTGACCCAGATGGTCAGGGGACCCCCGGAGGCCCAGAAGGCCCCAAGAGCCCAGGAGGTGGCGGACCACCCGAGGGCTCTTGCGCCGCCAGAGGGGGCGCCTACGTCGGCGCCAAAACCGGCGCCAAAGCCGGCCACAAAGTCGGCAACCAAGCCGGCGCTGAAAACAGCGCCTAGGACGGCGCCCATTCCGCCGCCTGAGCCTGCGCCTAGTGTGGTGCAGCTCCTGGCGGCCATCGAGAGGCGGCTTGGCGTGTTAGAGGACCGAGCTTACCGTCCCCCACTGACACGGACTGCGTCTTTCGCGGCTGCTGTCAGTGGTAAGCCCGGCCCCGCCGCCCCAGTGGCCCCAACGCCACAAGGGAAGGGGAAGAAACGCGGCACCCCCGCCCCCGCCATAACCGCCGCTCCCGCTGCACCCGAGCGTTCCTTCAGAGGGGAGGAATGGGTGGTAGCGGGAGCCGCCAAAAAGGCGAAAAAAGCCGCCAAAAAGGCGGCTAAGAAGGCGGCAAAAGCCACTGCGGCGAAGGCGCCGAAGAGGCTCCGCGCCCCACGCTCCACTGCCGTCGTCCTGACGGTGACGACGGAGTGTGTGGAGAAGGGCGTGGGGTACGCCCAGGTCCTGAGGCAGGTTAAAGCCTCAGTGGACCTCAAGGCCCTCGAGATTGAGGGGGGGCTCCGGTGCAAAACAACTCGCACCGGAGCTCGCCTTCTCGAGGTCTCCGGTGCCACCAGCGGCCCCAAAGCCGACGCCCTAGCGGCCAAGCTGAGGGAGTCGCTGGATACCGAAGCCGTCCGCGTCACCAGACCCAACAAATGCGCAGGTTTGCGCATTTCGGGTCTGGATGACGCGGCCACGACGGAGGAAGTCATCTCCGCCGTCGTGGAGGCGGGCGGCTGCCCCCGTGATCAGGTGAGAGCTGGAGAAATCCGCTTCAGCTCCACCGGTCACGGCACAGCAGTCGTCAACTGCCCCGTCGCAGCGGCGCAGAAAATTGCGGACGAACGGAGCCTCCTCGTTGGGGGCTTCCTAAAGGCGCGGGTGCAACTCCTGCAGCCCCGCGAGACCAGGTGCTTCAGGTGCCTGGCCGTGGGGCATGTGGGAGTGCAATGCACAGCGGGAGACACCGTGGGGGATCGGTGCTTCCGCTGCAGTCAGCCCGGGCACAAGGCCAGTGCTTGTGATGCTCCGCCGCGCTGCTACAAATGCGTAGCGGAGGGCAAAGCGGCGGAGCACCGGGCGGACAGCAGAACCTGCGCCGCCTCGAGGCCAAAGCCCCGTTCGTCCGCAACGGGTAGCGGGGGTGCCGCTCAAGAGCGGCCACATTCGCGGCGGGATGCGGAGATGGACGTCCATTAATGGACACACCAATCCGTATCCTGCAGGCGAACATAAACCACTGCACCGGTGCTCAGGATCTTCTGTACCAGAGCATCGTGGAGTGGTCTATTAATGTGGTCGTGGTCGCTGAGCCGTACTGGGTCCACCCCGGAAGCCCGGTGGACCTGGACGGCGTAGCGACCGTCTTCGGGGGGTCCGCCGCGGACACCTCGCGCCTTGCATTCATTGCAAGGTGCAGAGGCTGTGTCGCGGCGGACTATGAGGGCTTGGCTGTCGTGGCCGTCTACTTCTCGCCAAGCCTTGACCAGTACGAGCTTGAGCTAAGGCTCGCTGAACTGGACATTGTTCTCGCTGCGTGCTGTCCTCGTCCTGTCTTGGTCCTGGGAGACTTCAACTCCTGGTCTCAGGCCTGGGGCTCCCGGGAAACCAATGACAAGGGGCGAGTACTGGAGGACTGGGCCAACACCCGTGGTCTAGAGGTCCTCAACCGGGGGAATGTCGCCACCTGGGAGCGGCGGGGGCTCAGTTCGGTCGTGGATGTCGCGTTCGCGACCCCTGCTCTCGCCCGCCGCGTCCAGGGTTGGCGCGTGGTGGAGGAGGAGGAGACGGATTCCGACCATAAGTACATTCGGTTCAACGTCTCCCCTCCAACTAACCTGCCGCCGACAATCGCGAATCCCCCGGATCCACGTTGGGCGCTCAGATGCCTGGATCGGGAGGCTCTCCTGGAGGCATCCATAGTGCAGGCCTGGATTCCGTCACCGGCCAGGCCTGCCGATGTCGACGCAGAGACGGAATGGTTCAGGAGAGCCATGTCGCATATCTGCGATGCGGCGATGCCTAGGGTTAAGCCCGGCCCGGCCAAGAAACAGGTGTACTGGTGGTCAGCGGAGATCGCACAGCTGCGAGCAGCGTGCGTGACCGCTCGCCGCCAGTACACCAGGTTTCGCCGGAGGCGTCGCCGACCAGATGATGCGGCAGCCCGAGAGGCGGAGCTGTATGAGGCGTACAAGGGGGCCAAGAGGACCCTCCAGGAAGCCATAAAGCAGGCCAAACGGCGGGCCCGCGAAGAGCTGCTGGAGTCTCTGGAGCAGAACCCATGGGGGCGTCCTTACCTTGCGGTCAGGGGCAAAATCCGCCCAAGGGCGCCCCTACTGACCCAGAGCCTCCAGCCGGAGCGGCTGGAGGGGATACTGGGCTCCTTGTTCCCAGCGAGAGCGGAGGAGCATGTCCCTCCGCGTATGGCTCCGCCTCAGGCACCTGACGCCCATAATAGCGAGAGCGATGTGCCCGAAGTCAGGGAGAGTGAACTGGGGGTAGCAGTGCTCCGGCTTAAAGCCCGGAAATGCACTGCCCCCGGACCCGACGGCATTCCAGGCCGAGCATGGGTCCTGGCCCTGGAGGAACTAGGGCCTCGACTGGTGGCGCTCTTTAGCGCATGCCTCGAAAGGGGCCAGTTTCCAAAGGCTTGGAAGACGGGGAAACTGGTCCTTATCCGGAAGGCGGGGCGGCCGGCGGACCAGCCATCCGGTTACCGGCCGATCGTGTTGCTCGACGAGGTGTGCAAGCTCTTTGAGCGGATTATTGCAGAGCGCCTCGTCGAGCATCTCACGAACGTGGGGCCAGATCTGGCGGACAACCAGTTCGGTTTCCGCCGGGGGCGCTCCACCGTGGAAGCGATCATGCGCGTTAGGCGCCTGGCGGAGGAAGTAGTCTCGCGGGGTGGGGTGGTGGTGGCGGTGTCTCTCGACATCGCCAACGCCTTCAACACCCTACCCTGGAGCTGCGTTAGGGAGGCGCTCGCGTATCACGGAGTGCCTCCTTACCTCCGCCGCATTGTCGAGGCATACCTATCCGAGAGGGCCATAGTTTACCCGAGCTGGCTAGGGCCAGGGCGGCGAGAAGTGTCGTGCGGTGTTCCGCAGGGGTCGGTCCTAGGGCCACTCCTGTGGAACATCGGATACGACTGGGTGCTTCGCGGTACGTTGCTCGAGGGTGTCAGCATAGTGTGCTATGCTGACGACACCCTCGTTATGGCGCGGGGAGCAACGTACCGAAGCGCGGCACTGAAGGCCACGGCAGGGGTTGCTCAAGTCGTGGGTCGAATACGGCGGCTGGGACTCGAGGTGGCTCTCCACAAATCCGAGGCTATGTGTTTTCACGGGCCTCGGAGGGGGCCACCTGCGGGAACCAGCATAACCGTAGGGGGCGTAAGCATCGGCATCGAGCCCACGATGAAGTACCTTGGGCTCGTACTCGATAGCCGATGGGACTTCGGACCTCATCTCCGAAGTCTGGTCCCGAAACTGAGGGGGGCTGCGGCCGCGCTATCGCGGCTGATGCCCAACATTAAGGGACCCAACGCCCCCACTAGGAGACTGTACCTGGGGATCGTGCGAAGTATGGCCCTATACGGGGCCCCCGTATGGGCGGAGACTCTGGCGGCCCGCAACGTGGCTGTTCTTAACAGCCCGTTAAAGGCGATGGCCGTCAGAGTCATCAGGGGGTATCGCACGATCTCCGTCGAGGCGGCATGTCTCCTAGCTGGGACCCCTCCATGGGACCTGGAAGCGAGAGCCCTTGCGCTGCTGTACCAGTGGCGCAAGGAGGCGCTGGAGCGGGGCCATAGGCCGGAACCCCGAGAAATCAGGGCTCAGCGGTCCCTGCTCCGCCAGGAACTCATGGAGACATGGAGGGTGCGACTTGAGCTCCCAAGGTGGGGGGAATCCACCATTGCGGCGGTGAGACCGATCATGAAGGAGTGGTTGGAGAGGGACCATGGGGACCTCTCCTACCGGATGTGCCAGATGGTTACCGGACACGGGTGTTTCGGTAAGTATCTGTGGCGCATCCACCGGGAGACAACGCCGCAGTGCCAGCACTGCGAGGATCCTGGCGAAGACACGGCGCTCCACACGTTGGTGGAGTGCCCTGCGTGGGCGAGTCAACGCCGGGATCTCGTTGCGGTCCTGGGCGTGGACGTTCTCTCGTTGGAGACCATGGTGAGGGCCGTGGTCTCCGACGGGAGCAAGTGGCACGCCGCCGCCTCTTTCTGCGAGCAGGTAATGCGCGCGAAAGAGACGGCGGAGAGGGAGCGGGAAAGAACCCTGCCCCCCGAGTTTCGCAGTCTGCGGCGAGGACGCCGCAGACTCATCTACGCCCAGGACTACCGACCTCCATGATCGGGGCCTGAGGACGGCAGTTGGCCGACTCGCCGTCCTTACAGAAGCAGGCCGTGGCGGAGGCGTGTCGAGTGTGCCCTACACACGCCTGCCAACTCACCGAAGCGGGATAAAACCCGACCCCACCAGGCGAGGCCGCGAAGGCGGCCAAAGTCCGCCGGCAACCCTGGGGTTATCCTTTCGAGGGCTTACCCGGGGTGCCCGGCAACGGACACTTGGGGAGGACACCGTGCGGTTTTAGTCAAGACACGACATAACCACCCCCGCTGGCCAGCGGGGGGGTATCCGAAGGGATTTCCGCACGTAAAAAAAAAAAAAAAAAAGGGGGATTACGTTAATTCAGTTAATACTACATATTTCTAACAAGTGAAATAAAAAGCAAAAAACTGTATGTGTACAAATAATATGTGCAAAAATAAAACTTAAGGACGTCAAGAACAAAATTAAACCCTAAAACGCTCATATTTGTTCATGTAAACAAACCAAAATCCCCAAAAACTGCAAAATAAGTGATCATTTCAAAATCAGGGTACAACAATACTATATCACTCGAATCTTAGAAAATTTTTGCAGCATGAGTCATTGAGCAACAATATTTAAAAAGGATATGAAACCGATCGACTATTTCAACGAATCTATTACTAGTCTCCGTAGCGAGTTTGGTGTACCACGCGCTTCAGAATCCAATGCACTGAGGATCGATCCCCGGTTCTACGAATAGCTTTTTGGAAAGAAGTGTGATTGTTTCATTGTATGGGCGAGTTATTCAGTGGTAAATTACTTTGAATCTTATACTAAAGTAACAAAAACAGAGGGCACTACTTATCATGGACGAAACGTTATTACACTTAGAAATCACCAAACTACGGCTTCCTTAAATACATCAAACACATCCTTGTTCGATAACACTACAATGAGCCTTCCGAACACATCGATACAGGATAACGAGATTATAGATGAAATGAACATAAAAATGAGTAAGTTAACTACTGACCTGGAATGCGCACATCGCGAGATAGATAATTTATCATACGAAAACGTACAGCTGAAAACAAATTTAGATAAAGCGAACAAAATAATAGAACTGTACAAGAAGATTGGCGTCTACGATCCTAACTTAAACAATTATACCCCAAAGTCTATAAGTTAACATAAAAACATGAAAAATATATCTTATCTCGCGAAGAGTAGCAACTCTAGTCCATTATCTAGAATTACGGACACGCCACAGCAACATTGTAATGAAAGTTCTATGAATATCGATGCTGTGCGCACGCGCTTGAGCTTTAAAAAACGTACTTCTTCAACACCACAAACTACAACGAATAACGCTAAACACGAACTCAAGTCAAAGTTTTTAAACTTTAAACTCGAATTAAAATAAAGTTTAATTCGAGCCAGTAAAGTTCTCATATTAGCGGATCAACAGGGACGAAGTGTGTGCAAATCGCTGCAATCTCTACTAGGATCCAAATATCAAGTTACCTGTGTATGGAAAAAAGATGCAAAGACATCTCATATTATTGATAACACGAACAAGGACTTTATTTCAACCATGACGAAAGATGACTAAATAATAATCCTGTGTGGTATGAATGACAATAATCCATTTGAGTTTCTATCTAGTATAAGTTTATGGTTAATGTCTGTAAATAACACTAATGTAATTGTAAGTGAAATACCTTATAATCCTTATTTAAATGAGTTCAAACTAAACTATGAACTGAGATTTATATGTAGTAAGTATAATAATGTTATATTTCTTAATATGAATTATGGTTATAATAGAGTAAACAAATCTCAATTGGCGCTTAATATTAGTCGTAGTCTATTAAAAGAAATTTTGCACGTAAACTATAGAACTAGTTGGCAAAACTATTGTCGGACTAATGTCAACATAGTTGTTAAATCTATAAATAAGAGTACCCAGACCTGTGACGAATCAACGACTATTATTAGCAATGCACAAACTGAGACTCTCAACTCAACCCTTGATAAGACTGTAGTCAGTAATGATTTGTTTCGTTAGCAAATATATACATATACTACACCAAAATATAGACGGTTTAGTGAGTAAGCAGGACTTATTGGCGGTACATCTAGATAACCTATGCGAGAAGGGATAGCACATAGATGTATTGTGCATTACCGAGCATAACATGCTCCAAAGTGATGCACACCATTTATCATTGAATGGTTATAGGCTTGGTTCATCTTTCTCAAGAACAAAGAGACGGGCTGGTTCCTGTATTTTGGTTAAAAATAATCATACATTTAAACCACTTCCAGATCTAGTAAATCTATCCGTGTCAAGAATCATCGAATGTTCTGCTATTGAGCTTCCTCTTTTAAATGTATGTATTGTTAATATTTATCGACCTCCACATAAGCATACATCCGATATAGACATATTCTTCAATCAATTAAATGCTATTTATCGAAAATTGAAAACAAAAGGGCTATAATTACAGGTGATTTTAATTTTTTGTTTTTTTTTTTTTTTTTTTTATATTTAGGACACGTCAATTTGACTTCACCTCGGCTGATGATAAGCTGAAGGTAAAGTCCAAGAGAGAGGGTCACCATTACATACACATACCATGTTAACAATGGTGGCACTCAGCTTGACGGCCTCATCAGAAGAGGATTGTCGTCGCAGCACCGCGTGACACCCACCGGTCCCACTAGTGCTGCGACCACAATCCCCCTGCCCGGCTATGCACTTGCTGACCCCTGAACGCAATCAAACCGAAATTTGATTACTATGGAGGGTTTTTCACATTCGTGCACGGTGGTACCAACCCGGCCGAATTTTGTGACAAATTTGTGTCATCAAATTTCTACCACCGGTACCACCAATATAAACACCTTAAAAAAATATAATCATTCTACTGAATTTTTAAATATAACAATTAAATATAATTTCAAATTGTCAATTCACGAACCTACTCGTTTAAGCAGCGGGTGATGTATAGATAATATTTTGTATAACTTTAGAGGTTGTAAGGGTGTAGTTAAGGAATTTGCTCTATCTGACCACACAGCTCAAATTCTAAAGTGCCCAGTAAAAAAATACTGCACTATTAACCATTGGTTCAAGTACAGAAGAGATTATTCAAATGAAAACATTCAGAAGTTTAAAGAAAGTCTTTCACAAATTCATTTCAGCAGTGTCTATGACACTATCAATGCCAATAAAGCATTTGAGGATTTCTATGATACTTTCATCTTGTTTTATAACCTTTGCTTTCCATTCATAAAATTAAAAATAAGTACAAAGAAGCGTCAAACGTGGATTTCCAAGGGTATTAAAATATGTTGTAAAAGGAAAAGGGATCTCCTTTGGAAATATAGGAAGGCACCCAACTCTAAAAACAAAACCATTTTCAAAACATATTCTAGCCGACTAGCCAAAATTATAAGGTTAACACAAAAAAAATATATATATATATATTTTATTAAAGAACCGGTTAGTTTTTTTGTTGTTACTGTACTGTAAATATCGAAAAAAAGTTGTTGAAAACATAACAATGAAATAATTTATCTAAATCGTCACTTACCTAAATAAACATACCTTGATCTATCCCGAGCTAAACGCTGACGGAGTCGTGGACAACAACTAGTTTATAGTATCAGTAGGAAGTAGGATTAACTTCAGTCAAAACGAAGCAACGGAACCCTGTTAGGATCACTTTCTTTGTCCGTTAGTCTCTTTATCTGTCAAAATCTTTTTTTCAGGCACGCATAAGGGTTTTTAAAGTAATTAGGTTAATCACTAACTACTAACCTACGTCAAAAGAAATCTGACTAAAAACTTATATCAATCTATCAATTTTAGTCCATCTCAGGAAGGCGTGGAGGGTATCAAGTTCAAATTGATATCAAATACTCAGTTCTGCAAGGCCTTGAAATTGTAAAAACTATATATAATTTCGTGGTTCTTACTTTGAAATTGACGAAGTGGCACACAAAAGTTCACCCTTATTTTACACCCTTTTTTAGGGCTAAAATCTTGAAAACCCTGATATACATTGTTATTTATTTCTAACCAAAAGCAGGTATACGGACTTCCATACAAACGTTTATCTCTTATTTAACCACCTTAGGGGTGAAATTTCCAAAAAATACTGCCCTAGTGCACCCACTAGAGCAGTATTTTATGAAAATTTCACCATAATGATTCCTACTAAATAAAAATCTACTGCCGAAATTCGGGCGGTTCAGGGTATTTAGGGTTCATAATACAGTTCTGTACCGTATCGCCATAAAGATAAATTATGGTTAAAATAAACACAATTAGTAAACGACAGTATATTTTTATAAAACAAAGTGCATCTATGGAAACAATTAATTACATTTATTAAAAATGTCATACATAACTACACGGTTAAGAGTCAAGAACATTCAAAAGATAAGACACCAAAATAATAGTGGCAAAACTATTCACTGAGCATATGTTTTTTGAAATCTTATATTATTATTATATTACTTATGTAGGAATTTTATAATCTCTCAAATGAAAGTGCTTATTTCGAACTAATTTATTTATTAAAATACGATATCGACATGTCTATATTGTGTTGATTTGTAAAACTAGCAACTCACAAAATTCGGCTTCTCTGTTTATAATATTAGTATAGATATCGATATATAGTATAGTATATGTAGTGTAGTTTAGTATATGTACTAAGTACTAAAAAGTGAAAGATAATTGTTAATGAGTTTAAATTGAAATGTAATGTTCCTAATATTCACTCTGAAAAATATAAAACTCCCTAAATATAAATTATTTAATTTACAATAATTTCTTACTACATAGGTATATGATCTTCCCCGGCGTCTGTAGACCCGAGACGGCGTGCGGTTTTAGTCGGTTCAAGCCCGACATAACCGCCCCCGCTGGCACGCGGGGGGGTATCCGAAGGGATTTACGCACGATAATAAAAAAAAAAAAAAAAAAAAAGGTATATGATCTTGTACTCATATTAAATAAATAAAAATAAAATTCGTTTATTTCGAACCGGAATCCATAGTGTTAGTAACAATAATCCAAAAAAACTATGTTAGTAGGTAATAAAATATCATATAAATACCACTATTACACATACCGGTTATATGTAATTACGGTATCCTTGGTTATGTGAAAGCGTGTCCACTGTGTCCAGTGCTGCATAATAGCACTGTCCACATCAAGCCTGTTCGCTACAATCTTCGGCATCAGGCTGTTGGAACTGCCACGGACCCGCTGTAACAGGGACGCTATTCGTTTTCTGATGATAGCCGAAAAGCTATTAACCCCACCCCAGCTGTAACCAACATCCCTGAGGCACAACAGCGCCCTGAAGGCATTATTATATTGGTTACGCAGGGTCCTGTATGCTCCTTGAGTGTAATTCTGATAATATCAACAATAACACAATGTAAATTATTATTAGTTATTCAGCTAAAATATATTTTTGGAATATAATGACACACATACATGACACAATCTATGTTCAAAAAACAAAAAGAAAACAATTCATAATACCACATTTTAAGGAGGTTTTAACACTGCCCCTTACTCGAGTCATGTGAGCACGAGCACCATCAATATATAACATAAACATAAGGCGAGAGTACAACCAAACAAAAAAACTAAATCTTCTCTTATATATAAAAATGAATTGCTGTTCGTTAGTCTCGCTAAAACTCGAGAACGGCTGGACCGATTTGGCTAATTTTGGTCTTGAATTATTTGTGGAGGTCCAGAGAAGGTTTAAAAGGTGAATAAATATGGAAGTTGTTATCGATTGAGGCAGGAGGTAGTACGAAGACTGCCGGGTCAGCTAAAAAAAAAAACTTAATTATGTACTAAGAGCATTATATTAACCTTAAGCATTTAATAAAATTATTATGTTTAATCTTAGGTAAAGCCTTTGTGAATAGATCTGCCTCCAATTCTGATGAAGGCTTATAATCTAAACGAATCAATTTCCTATTAACACATTCTTGGATGAAATGATGATGAACATCTATGTGTTTAGTCCTACGAAAACACTCATTCTCAACCATTTTCAGTGTACTGCGATTGTCATTATATATGATGACGGGTTTAGATTCAAACCATTCTCTATAATTGAGTTCCTGTAAAAAATTACGTATGAATTTTGCCTCTTTTACAGCATTGCCAAGCGCATAATATTCTGCTTCTGTGCTAGAGCAAGCTACATTTTGTTGTTTATGGCTATGCCAATTTATTACGCAATTATATTGGCTGAGCTTACTGCACGCGAACGCTATGTCAGGGCGCGTACAAACAGCGAGGTACATTAAACTACCTATTAGTTCCTGATACGGAAACCTTGGATCAATCTTATCAGCTTTTGGAAGATTAAAGTTAACTTCCATTGGAGTTGCTATGCTATAACATTAATTCATTCCAAACTTGATTAGGAGGTTTTTCACGTATTCAGACTGACTTAACTTCAAGATACCTTGCTCTCGGTTCCTTTCAACTTTCATACCTAAGGCTTGTGTCACAGGTCCAAGCAGTTTAATTTTGAAGTTAGAACTGAGCAATTTGTCTACATACAAGGCTATTGTTACCTTATTTTTGAAATAAACACATTTCTCAGTTTTTAATTGTGTGTAACCATTGGTAACTAAGACTTTGTGGACTTTTTCATTCCAAGCTCTACTAGCCTGTTTATATACATATACAAACTCTTTTTAAGTAAACAGACTTTATTCTGCCCTTCAATCTCAAAACCAGTGGGTTGTTCCATATAAATGCGTTCCCTGAGATCACCATTCAGAAAAGCTGTATTAACATCAACATGTTCTATGTCCATATCATTTTGAACACCAATTGCGAATAGTAAACGCAAAGTACAATGCCTAACGACAGGTGCAAAGGTTTCTTCAAAGTCGATACCATATTGTTGTGTAAATCCTTTAGCAACTAAACGTGCTTTGAATTTTTCAAAGTTACCACTTGGATCAACTTTTTCTTTAAAGACCCATTTGCATTTTATAACGTTACTATCTTTAGGTCGATCTACAAGTTCCCAGACGTTATGCAAAATGAGAGAAGTATATTCCTCCTGCATAGCCTCTAACCATTGTTTGCTTTTCTCAGACTTCATAGCTTCATTGTACGTTCGAGGTTCACTCCGCCCCATAAAGCCTATTTCAGTGAAACAGCTCATATCATAATCTTCAAATCGAATGGGAAGACGGTGTGTACGTACAGGTCTAGAGTGTTCTGCGACCTCTGAATCTATTGAATTTAAGTTCATAGGCGCAGGCTCTGTATTTTCAGAAGCTTGAGTATTAATATGATTGACATTTTCAACATCATCAGTATCCTGAATAGATACATTTGGTGTAGCATATTCATCAACATTAGAGTCAATGTCAATTGTCTCTGTCTGAGAAGTGTTTTGATTATTAATCAAAACTTCAACAGTATTAATTGAATTGATAGAATAGTTATTTGACTTATTAGTCATGTGTTCAATACCTCTAACAGTTTCAATAAACTCAACCGAACGAGCTTTAATCATTTTGTTACCATCAGCTGGATCACCTAACCTATAACCTTTCGTGTGATCACAATATCCTAGCATAATGTAGGATTTCAATTTAGGATCAAGTTTTGTACGTTGACATTGTGGAGTCAGGGCATATGCTGTACAACCAAAGACTCTAAGGTGACTGAGGTTAACTTTTGAACCAGTCCATAGCTCTTCAGGAGTAGCCTTATTAAGAGCAGCTGTTGGACTACGATTCTTTAAATAGCAAGCAGTATTGACTGCTTCAGCCCAATATTTTTTAATTAAGCCAGCGTCTTGCAACATTGCTCTTGCTTTTTCCATTAAGGTCCTATTAAGACGCTCTGCAACACCATTTTGTTGCGGTGTGTATGGAACAGTAGTTTCGTGAACAATACCGCATTGCTTCAAATAATTCTCGAAACTTTTGTTGCAATCTTCTGTGCCGTTGTCACTTCTGACACGCTTAATCTTACAATCGGTTTGGTTTTCAACAACATTTTTGAATTCAATAAAAGTATTCAAAATCGTAGTTTGATCCTTACGATCCAGAAAGTAAATAAAAGACTTTCGCGTAAAATCATCAGTGAAGCTGATAAAATAACGACTACCACTCCAACTATTAACGGACATCGGTCCACATATATCAGTATGGATTAAATCCAACTTTGTCACGCTTCTATGTGCCTGACCACGGGCAAAAGATTTACTTTTTTGTTTACCTTCAATACAAGGAGGACTTACATATATATATAGGATTAACATAAGTTCTGCTAATTGTTCATCGTCAATACTGCAGCCAATATCTGCTAGCTCTTGTATTACGGATACAATGTTTCCTATATAATGATCCATACAATTGTAGTCATCATATTTTATTTGAGCTAATTTTCTCTTTAAAGCAAGTCTTCTACTTATTCCACAATTCTCATAGGCAGACTTTAGGTTATTCCACGCTTCTGAAGCCGTTTTAGCATTTTTAACATGTGGGTAACAAATAGTAGATACCTATTCAAGCAAATTTTTGCGTATGCTTTTTGGTCCTTGGCCGGATTCTTTATGACATCACCAGAACCATCCACAAACTCCCACAAACCATGGTCAATCAACAGCAATTTCATTTGAAATTTCCAAGTGCCATAGTTATTCACACCTTCCAATTTACCAATGGAATTATTGGAACTGGTACTTACGATTAGACCATCTAATGATATTTTCTCTGTTCCTGTCATTGTACATACATGTAAAATTATATTTTACGATGACAAATGTATACCTACGTACTTATGAGAAAAATAATCACTTTTTTATTTATTTAATCATAAATATTATATTAACTGAATAGTGGTTACTGTAATGCCCATAACCAATGATAATATCAACAATAACACAATGTAAATTATTATTAGTTATTCAGCTAAAATATATTTTTGGAATATAATGACACACATACATGACACAATCTATGTTCAAAAAACAAAAAGAAAACAATTCATAATACCACATTTTAAGGAGGTTTTAACAAATTCATCCACAGGCCACACGTATACTAAGAGTGACAATATGCTTTGAAAAGCGTGATTTTAGCTTTTTTAGAACAGCGTGCAAACCTACTTTTTGAACATATTGAATAAATCACTTGTACTTTTCCACAATTATTTATTTATTTGAACCTTACCGGTTTCACCTTACGGCATTATCAAAGGTCTACAATGTTTTAAACTAAAAAACTACCATATTTTATGTGTGGGTACTTTTAAAAAAGAGAGTATACCAGCTTCAACTTTTTTCCCCAAAATTTGGGACAAAGCACAAAAGTGGACAAAGGCAACACAGTAGTGGTGGCAACACATCAAGAGTACGTATCCAAGGTTGAGGCCTTCTTAAATGATCCGTCGTTCGTTGAGCTGAAGAAAGACCCCACCAAGAAGTTCAATCAAGCTGTAAAAGAAACGTTACAATCCGCAAACAGCATATTCGGAAAGAACACCTATAAATTCAAGCTGATGAACCCCCAACCTCCAAAACTGCATGCTTACTATAAACTACACAAACCGGAAGTTACCATTCGTCCAGTGGTGTCATACACCGGTGCACCAGCATACAAGTTAGCAGCAGAGTCTAATAAATTATTCAAACACCATACTAACTTTGTACCCACCAATACTATAAGAAACAGCCTTGATCTTGTGAAAAAGCTCGAAAAAATGTATGTACCAGACGAAGCTATGCTCATCTCCTTTGATGTGAAAAATCTATTCCCTAGTATTCCTTTAGATGAATGTAAGAGTGCAATAAAAGACATCCTAATAGAATCTGTAGTAGACCCTCAAGTTGCAATAGACTTGGAGCACACCATATCGGTCTGCCTAGACCAAAATTATTTTAAGTTCTGTGGTAAATTTTATAAACAAATTAATGGCCTCGCTATGGGTAGCCCCCTCTCACCACTTTGTGCAGATGTTTTTATGAATTGTATCGAAAAGCAAATTCTAACGAACAGTATGTATAAACCATTTATTGCTTACTGGTATAGGTATGTGGATGACATTATTTGTTTATGGACCGGAAATATAGAGACCCTAAATAATTTTTTGACATTTATTAATACAATTAATTCCAAAATACAATTCACTATAGAAATAGGACAGGACAAAATTAATTTTCTTGACATCACTATTAAATTAATTGACAACAGACATATATTTAAAATTTACCGAAAGCCCACCTTCGCCGATAATGTAATACACGTAAATTCTAGGCACCCAATAAGTCATAAACACGCCGCGTTCCACTCGATGGTGCACCGACTACTGTCGATCCCGATGTCGCACTCAGATTTTGAGGATGAATTGACAGTGATTAAGGCCATAGCGACCAATAATGGTTACCCATCCCAACTAATAGATAGGCTAGTTACACGCGGAAGATACAGGACTGTCGCAGGTCTGGCGTACAAGGGAGATGCATCCATGACCGTGGAAACACCCAAAAAACGATGGGCTCGTATACCGTATATTGGTCATATTTCGTACAAATGTGCCAGAAATCTATCTGAATGCAAAGCAGCTTTTTATACCATTCACAATTTAAAAAACCTAATCTGTAATAATAAGGATGCAACCCCAATTCCACAGAGGAGTGGTATATACGAGTTGACATGTTCCACCTGCAACAGAAAATACGTTGGCCAAACTGGACGATCCTTTGAAATTAGAGTCGCTGAACACGCTAGAGGCTGGAGACTCAAAAAAACTGAGTCCAATTTTGCAGAACACCTGCTTCTGGAAAACCACACTTTTGACCCAAAAGTTGGTTTTAAAGCTCTGCGTCTATGTGACAAAGGCAGGAAAATGAACGCCCTAGAAGCATTGGAAATAAACAGACTGAAAAACACGGACAGAAACAATATAATTAACCAACAGTTAGATCTGAGCCGTTCACCTCTATTACAATAATAATGACATATACATAGCTATTTATTTATTTGATATTAATTCGTTGTAATCTTAATTTATTGTTGTAACTGACATTTTTTATATATTGTAATCTAAGTATGTAATCCATTTGACATCATTGATTTGGCAATTACTTTAATTTAATTTAATTATAATTCCTTGACATTTTATATTTGACATTTCACTGTAATAAAATTAATAATTAATGTATAAATTATTTTACAAAACATAATTACGTTTATGAAAATTTAAATTTCCCCAAATTTTGGGGAAAAAAGTTGAAGCTGGTATACTCACTTTTTTAAAAGTACCCACACATAAAATATGGTAGTTTTTTAGTTTAAAACATTGTAGACCTTTGATAATGCCGTAAGGTGAAACCGGTAAGGTTCAAATAAATAAATAATTGTGGAAAAGTACAAGTGATTTATTCAATATGTGTAGCAAGTTCCACCAAGTGCCATCAATCTCCAGTATAAACATTCTACTTTTTGAATTTTAAATTAAATGAAAACGTGCTTTGTTACGTTTCTCATATTTTTTAACTTTTTTTACTGAGATATATCTAAAATATCTATATTTAAAAAAACTAAAATAGCAATAAATATGTGTATTCTATACTAAAAAGCATACTACGATCCTTCTTGGAACGTATTCAGATAACATAATATTATTGTTCATTCTAACACCAGCTTGGTTTTACAATAATTTATGAAACATATAAAGTATTAACAAAGGTCAGCAAACCGTATTTCATATTTTTCATTTGTGTGTGACACATGGTTTTGCACACTTTTTACATTTGACTACTATTTCTAAGAGAAACGTTCCTGCAGATATGAGGCATCCTGAAAAGTATACACACCATGGAATAGAACTCCGTATCTTAAATTTCTTGTCATGGATATGAAGCTTAACGAAATTCGCTTTATGATGATCGGATAAAGGTTTGTCAGCTAAGCCATTTTCTCGCAAACGAATCGATGTCATTCGCATACTTTCACTTACTGGAAAACCTTTGTAGAAAAAGATCGCAAATATATATACTCCATAACGTTTAGGTAAAAAATATACGGTACTTTCACCGAATTCATCTATATACTGTTTTAAATTGTAAAGAAATGTGGAAATTCGAATAACGGTATACAAATCTAATTTTGAAACTAAATTGATACACTCTGATTCGTCTCCACTCACTGCTTTCTCTTTTATAATATAAGAATTATTAAACTCTGTCATCATAAAATCTTCAAGCCCTGGAGTTAAGCATGGTTTGAGTTTGTAATGGATTAAATCCTCTTCGGTTGAAATTTGGTACTCAGTGATAGGATGCGTTGTGAAACTAACAAGAGTAGTTGAGTAGTAATTGTTTAATAGGTAGCTAGCCCATGCCCATATTATAAAAATACATTTCGCTTTTGTCTCGCCACGAAATAGAAAAGTTTGATTAACTAAAGTTCCAAATAAAGATAATACGAGTTTAGTTTTATCTTTAGGATGAAGTAGAATAATCATGATCAAATAATACATCACGAAGACCATCAGTAGCAGACACCAAACTGTAACACTGAATAAAAGGTAAAAGTATTTCCAACCCTCTACGAATGTCGCCTTCTTCACTATAAATTTTAGTTCATCTACATAGTCAAGGTAACCGTGGAGGTATGTAAATGCTTCAGTTCGTGAAGCTACCAGCCACATGGTACCCATCATTGCATCCGTTCCATTAGTTTGTAATCTTTCCAAGGGCCCTATGGCTTGCATGTCAGGAGTTATAGTTGTATATGCATCTTCAAAAGTATCATACTTATAATTAACTTTGAACTGTTCCTGTCCTGCTACTAATTCAAATAAATATTGTTCAACTCCCAATTGCAAGTGCCGATTATTTTTATTTTTCAATGGGTGGATAGCAAATGGTGGGTAATGAGGAACACTTACGGTAATTGTGCAGTTTCGTAAAGCATTAATAAGTTTATTTGGATACAGTTCATGATGATTTTGCTCGCATGATCCGTAGCTAATAACACTATCGAAAGATCTACCGCACGCATTATTAGCGAAGGGATTATACGTGTACAGGTGTGCATCTTTGGTGCCGTTCACAACTAGAACATTGAACACATGAAGTTTAAGCAGTGAGTTAAATATCCAAATAAGTTCATTATGTGGTAATAGTTTTATGATGATTAAAAATCGTGCATATGGATTCCATGTTGCTTCCATAGCAAGATGTGAAAAGTTTTCCGTAAAGTCAACTACTTTATTTGTAACTATAAGGTATCCGTAGTGTGAACATAAACATTTATTACTATGCAGTCTAGATACAACTGGTACAGTAGCTATTGAATTTATCGCTCTCAGAATATCGTCATCATCATTATTCATGTTAACGTAAGTGAGACTTCGCTGTCCTGTGAAGTATTTAACGACTATATTAGTTACACACTCAAGTAGCTTTTCATTTCTTTGAGAGTCTTTTACTGAAATAACACTTTCACAGTAACCTCTTAAAAATAAGCTCAACAACAGTATGCCCACGACCAACATTGTGGGGTTTTCCGTTACTAAATGGATCAATCCAAAGACTAAATGGACATTCAGTAAATGGTGACATATGTTATATTATTTCATTATGAAATATTTATACAGTAAGCTAATAGTGATTAAAATGCTTTTGTCTAGAAAGCCCTAATCTATTTTCCTCGAATCAATGAGATCCTAGAAATTGATTAATCATCAATGGAACTAGTTCTTTAATTGCACTTGGTTGAGGTCGATATGTCTAAGTATAGGTTAAAATGTTATCAATGGGATGGTACCATGTCTAGCCAAAGCTCAGCAAAATTAATTTTTATCCATTCGACGCGCCAGCCGCACCAGAAATCCAGCCCCTTACCCAGATAGGGGGGCGTAGCGCACCTCCACCGCGCTACGCTGTGGGACTCGTCTCCAGGCTTGGACATCCCTTCACTGGTCTTGGCCATTTCGAGAGATAATTAAAATGAACGCGAAGAGAGGACAGTCAAAATATATACAACAAACAGTACAATACGTTAATTTTGGTTACTTGTCTCACATTTATTCACTCGCACGCCTTTTTTTTATGTGTGGAAACCCCCACGGGCTTCACTCCATCGGTGCCGACGATGGGGTGGGCGTGTCGGATTCGGACCGACTAAAACCACACGGTGTCCTTCCCAAGTGTAGATTTCCGGGCACCCTGGGTAAGCCCTCGAAAGGATAACCCCAGGGTTACCGGCGGACATTGGCCGCCACCGCGGCCTCGCCTGGTGGAGTTGGGTTTTATCCCGCGTCGGTGAGTTGGCAGGCGTGTGTAGGACACACACGACACGCCTCCGCCACGGCCTGCTTCTATAGGGATGGCGAGTCGGCCAACTGCCGTTCTCAGGCCCCGATCATGGAGGTCGGTAGTCCCGGGCGTAGACGAGTCTGCGACGTCCTCGCCGCAGCAGCGGAACTCCGAGAGCAGGGTTCTCTCCAACCCCCTCTCCTCCGTCTCTTTCGAGCGCATTACCTGCTCGCAGAAAGAGGCGGCGGCATGTCACTTGATCCCATCTTAGACCACGGCCCTCACCATGGTCTCCAACGAGGGAACGTCCACGCCCAGGACCGCAACGAGATCCCGGCGTTGACTCGTCCACGCAGGGCACTCCACCAACGTGTGGAGCCTTGAGGTCCTCGGAGGCCTTCACCTACCTCAGGACCTGGGCGTACCCCACGACCTTCTCCGCACCCTCCGTCGTCACTGTCAGGACGACGGCAGTGGAGCGTGGGGCGCGGAGCCTCTTCAGCGCCTTCGCCGCAGTGGCTATGGCCGCCTTCTTGGCCGCCTTTTTGGCGGCTTTTCGGGACTTTTTCGCGGCTCCCGCTACCACCCATTTAATCGCACGCCTAAGTACAGCTTACAAGACAACGCTCCTCAACGACTCGTATTCATACCGTGAAGACTTTAACTTCAATCTTCCGTCTGCCATAACTGGCGCACCGCCCCTGTGCTTCAGCCGCTCTTCAATGCAGACTACATCGGGAAACGGACCACGAGCCCTCCAAAGTTATGACAAAACGATTGTAATAACTTATACGACAGTAGATAGGAGTCTCGTCAGCTTGTTCTGCACTTATTCATACGATATTCGTATTCCGCTAATCATCAAATAACGCCGCTTCGCTTGTAGATTACAGGGCATATGTCGTCTACGGCCCGTGGCTACTCCATAGAGTAACCAGGAGCCTCATTTTATATAAAAGTCTGGTCTACCGTCTAGCTTGTTACATGTGACTCTCAAACATATATCTCCATCACAGGTACCAGTAACCAATATCAATGCAGTATCGATTCAAACAATTCTTAAACTTTACCGTTAATCAATCCGCAAATACTCTGGGTATTCTATTACTCAACCGTGGATAGCAATAATAATATATATATACTAGTATTTTGCGCGGTGCGCGAGCTGCTAGCAGCTCGCGAGTGTTAAATAAAAAAATTGATCCGCCATCTTGGATTTTTAAACTTTTTTTTCCAAAAATTCAAAATCAGAAGCCTCGATTTACTCAAAAATGACACCCATCTTGCCATGTCATCAAAGATGGCGGAGAAACAACCACCATGTTGGCCGCCATCTTGAATATTTGACATTTCGGATTTTTCCCATAGTCACCTCAGCTCTCTCTACATTTTTCCCATACATCATCCATATCCCCCATTACTCCTTCTAGGAGAACAATTTGGTCAGTGAGTGAGTGAGTGGTAATCGAGCTATATATAGTATGAGCACCCTCTACCTCTGTTCAATACCTTGGCCGTGCTCTTCATCCGTCTCCAAAATCCTCAATCATCAGCTCCCTCCATATTTTTCCTCCGAATGAATTTTCGTCCTTTATAATTAAAAAGAAAAAAAATTACAGCAGAGGTGAACCGAAACACAATTCATCCATCTTTAATACTTTCTGAGAGAGACACCCATGACATTTGTGTTGACGCCATCTAGAATCCGCCATTTTGGATTTATTTTCATCTCCCTGCCAATTGGATGCGGTTCCGAGTATTTTTTGTTTGAGCAGCCCTCACCTATCTTTAATACCCTGGCCGTGCTCCTCACCCATCTTCCAAACCCTCGATCATCATCTATCTACATATTTCTGACTAAGAGTTCTTCCACAAAAACATTTTAAAAAGAAACCATAAATCAAAGTCTTGCATAGTTCAAAACTTGTAGTCTATTCAATATTCGCCATACATTTTCTATAGAAAAATAAATTCCGCCATCTTGAATTTTTTTCTATTCATCGAGTAGACCTTTGGATCCTGATCATCTTTTGCGAAGAAACTACTCTTCCATCTTTTATACTCTCCGAGATGGACACCGACGAAATTTGTATGGCGGCCATATATTTTTGTCATTTTGAATTTTTTTTAGGTCACTGGCAATTGAATGACGTTTCGGGTGACATTTGCTCAAGCACCCCCAACCTATTTTCAATACCTTAAGCGTGCTCTTCACCCGTTTCCGAAATCCTCAATCATCAGCTCTCTCCATATTTTTCCTCCGAATGAATTTTTATCCTCTATACGAAATCATCAGTGAAAAAAAAAATTTCATACAAAATTGTTCAGGAAAGGTGATCAATGAGTGAGTGAGTGAGTGAGTCAGTCAGTGAATCAGCACGAGCAGCTATATATACAGGGCGTGCCACGGTAATGCCACATGGAGGGAAAGTACCTTAATTATTGAAGATGGGACATTTTACTGAAAGAAGACTTTATTTTAATTTTAAAAACCATGATAATTGACTCGTTGAACCGGGAATCGAACCCGGTCCGGAAAAAAAAATCGGTCTGTAGTTTTATGATACCGATCGGAAGGCAGCATCGTAAGGGATATTTTTTGCTAAATAAATTAGTATCAGAAATAAAGGGAAGACCATGAATTTTAAAAATTTTAATGCAAAATTAATTAATGTATCAAATTCTCGAAATGAGCCCCAACCTGTTGTATACTTTGTATTCACACTCTTTGGATTATTTCTCTCCCTGTCGATTTTTTTATCTTGTTGTGGTGGATATTTAGAATAATACGTCTAATTTCTCTTTGTAGCTCGTTGACACTTTCATGCTGGTTCTTGTAAACTAAATTTTTTACATAAAAAAAATCTAACGGGGTTAAATCTGGGGATCTCGGCGGCCATCTTATTTGTCCATTTGTCCCGATCCAGGGACAAAAAGTGTTCATTGAGATAATCCCTTGTTCTGTGACTGTTATGAGCCGCAGCCCCATCTTGCTGAAAAGTAAGGTTTTGTCATTCTGCGGCCTTAAGATTATTTATCTCATTTCTTAATATCTCAAGTATTTCTAAATACCTTTCCGTATTCAAATGCCCTTTATAAAAACGTACTAAGAGGACCTGGTTATTACTCAAGTGCGTACTTCTCAAGTGGGTAGGTAAATTTATAGGGATTTTCGCACGATAGAAAAAAAGGTACTTATGATAATGTCATTTGTACGTCCTTTCGGCAATGTCAGCTTTTCATTTTTCTGAATAAAATTTCACATCAAATGTTAAAATTCACGGTCTTCCCTTTATTTCTGATACTAATTTATTTAGCAAAAAATAACGCTTACGATGATGCCTTACGATCGGTATCATAAAACTACAGACCGATTTTTTTTTCTCGTGAACCGGGTTCGATTTCCGGTTCAACGAGGCAATTATTAAAAATGTATGAATGCAGTTCAAATAGTTTTTAAAATTAAAATAAAGTCTTCTTTCAGTAAAATGTCCCATCTACAATAATTAAGGTACTTTCCCTCCATGTGGCATTGTCGTGGGACGCCCTGTATATTAATAAAACCGGTAGATGGATCCAGCGTCGCCTTAAGACGTATATAATATATCGGAGAATTTCGAATATCTGGGTCTAGATAGTCTGTGTCTAAGGTTAATTTATTCGATGTTTCTCAATCTAGGACGAGTGGGTTGTGCTACCGGTTCATCAGTAATTACAATATCTTTTACCATACTTTTGTTACATTTTATAAAGACATATTTTCGATATCGAAGTATACCAAATAGTGATGCCAGAATTAGTATGATTGTTGACATAGAAAGACTAGTGTGTGTTAGAATTTTATTCGTAGGGTTAATATCAAAACTATTGAGAGATAAAGCGTTTTGGTCTGCTAAACTTTTGAGGTCCTTTAGACCTTACAGATCAATATTATTTATAGTTGATTTGGATATATTGATTTTAAGTTCTTTGAATTTGTTTAGTGTGCAACATTTGTCTTCTATTAAATTGAAATCTAAGTTAATTTCTTTTGTCGGTACATTAAATACTATTTCTGACATTGACAGTAGTTTCATATTTCTACAGAATGCAGTGCATTGTGGTTTTAGGGTTAACAGGCCCGTTCCACTTATATTAGTTTCTGTGACAATAGAATTAATTACATTGAAGTGACAGTTTCGTCATTTGGGATAGTACAAAAATCCATTTATTAGCACCAAGGCTTTGCCAAATGTTAACATTACCATAAATGAATTTAGTTTTACCCTGAGACGGCAAGTATTTAACAAATTTGGTTAATAGTTCTATTTCACAAATAGGTTCTGAACCGATCAATAGAATTTTAGAAACATCACAAATTAAATTATTTTTATTTAATGGAATACAAGATGTTCTATCTTCTAGGGTGCAGTATGCTGATTTTTCTTTATTTATTGCAATAAAATTGTCCGTCGGGACAATCATTGCATAGGAGTTTGGTAAGCTAGTATTATGTGGTACAGGGATTGGTATTACTTGATAAAGATAATAATCGGATTGGTAAACTAGGGGCATATTTATTACAAATACAATCTTATTATTAATATAATAGGCAACTAATTCGGATATCTTTAGAAGTAAGATGACATTATTTATTTCTAGGACTACAGGAAATTCACTATATTTAGTTTAGAATTTTGTTCTAACTCGTACAACAATTGTTTCGACGTTATAATGGCAGGATGCAGAGTGTTACTACCAGCATAAATGATGGAGTTAACAATATCTTCTACCTTAAAGGATAAGGTAAGTAAACTTGCATGTAATACATTTATGATTTCATTAATCCTATTCCTTAATATTAGAGGTTCGCAGTGAAGGTGTGTGGTGTACAATACGTTTTCTCGCAGTTTTACACTTCACTTTTATAGTTTCACTCACAAGGCCACGCGCGAGCACTAATTGGAATTGGAGACGTTCCCGAGGGATCCCTTATGATCCCTTTCAGCTGCCACCAAATATTACGCGGGCTCACCGAATTCGAGTTTTAAAAAAAAGACTGAATGTACTTGCAGGAGTTCGAATCAGACTTTGACATTGAATGAATTTTGGAAACAGAGTTTTTGACGAAACGGGTAGCACGACCAATTGCTCTGGGTGTCACGGGAGGTCTGACGTGCAGGGGTGGGGTGATATGTCGGGAATCGGAGAAGGTGCTGACTAAAGCGCAAAGATGGGCTGAGTCAGCAAAAAGCCTTAGGGTTAGGCGGTGTAACAGTACAGAATATTAATCAGATTCCGATTCGCTTGAGGAGGTGGTGTCTTCATCATCATCTGCGCCTACATGTATAATTATATTATTATCAATAACAGAATCAATCCTGATATCTTGGTCAAAATGTTCCACAATCAGGTTTTTAGTCTTCTCAACAACCTTTGCCCAGTCATCTCTTGTGACTTCCCCGCAGGCTTCTTTTAATAGGATCATCATCTTTTTCTTGCTGAATAGCGGGGAAGTATTGTGGCGGGCGGCGTAACCTTTTATTTGAGCCCAGATTAGCTCAATCGCGTTATATTGGCAATGATACGGTGGAATTCTTAGAACGCGATGACCGTACTCCAGAGCCAGTTCATCGATTTCGTATCGCACATTTGCCGCTTTATTTTCTTTAACTAATTTGATTAGCTCTGCTTTTAGCATCTGCATATTTGCGTCAATGCCTTTTGCTTGTAACCAAGCCACCATTTCTTCTTTTTTATTAGCTTGGGTAGGTGGTTTCTGTATTTGAACCGAGTGATAGGAGGTATTCATAGTATATCCATGAATATTACAGAAGGCTCTGGTAGGCTGGGCAAAAGCACGTTCTGGAACCACTCTTTAAATGTAGTGGCATTCATTTCCTCGTGGTAGTCATTTGTGGTTTTTGATTGAAATGCCAGTAACGCGTTCTCCACGAAGCCGTATTTTGCAGAACCTGCGTGGCATATTATCAGACGGGCCCCCTTACCCATTGGTACTTTCGACGTCGACGCTTGTGTATCATCCGTCCAAGAACGGGAAACCGTGTGATTGGCGTTTAGCCATGTCTCGTCAATGAACACGACACTATCCCAGTTATCAATTTTTTTTGCCTCTCTCAAAAAACTTATCCGTTTTAAAATTATGTCGTACCGTTCTAATAATTTTTTTCTTTTGTCTGTTTTTTTTATACGAAAAACCAATATCTTTTAAGATTTTGGTTAAAGCAGTTTTACCCCCGCTAAACAGTCCAGCTTCTCTTAACGATGCCAAAAGTTTCTTCCTGTTGAGATATTCATTTCTGGAATAGTAACCATATATATAATTTCTGATTGCATCGGCGTCAAAGGTGTCAATATCTGTCACGGGTTGTAGGGAATTATTGGGTTTTTAATAAAAATGCATCGAGTAGGTATGTGCTATTGCGTTGAGCTTAAAAGTGACATAGAATGAACTTTATTAAAATATTGATGCAGTTAGTATCACGTGGTTAACATTGCTAATATAAAACTAGCAGGAGTTCTCAACATGTTGAAAGTCGTGCTTTCAACCAGACTCCGATTCCGTTGTGACAGGTAATGGGCATATCTTGTTGAAGGCCCTTCGGATGACTCCACCGGATGTTCTGATGTCAGCTACCCTGACAATCCCGTCAGATCCAGGATGAACACCGACAACTCTCCCCAATCTCCATTTTAGAGGCGGAAGGTTCTCCTCCTTCACTACCACCAAGGAATCCAGTTTCAGGCCGTCCTTACAAGAGCGCCACTTAGTTCGTAGCTGCAACTCTGCAACGTACTCCTTACTCCATCTTTGCCAAAAACGCTGGCGCAGCTGCTCAATCCTTTGGTAGCGAGACAGATGAGTAGTAGTATGGTCTTCGTAACCGTCCTGTGGCAATGCTGTGAGTGGTCGACCAACAAGAAAATGACCTGGTGTCAGCGGGGTGCAATCGGCAGGATCTGATGACAGGGGCGTTAGTGGGCGCGAATTTAATATCGCCTCGATTTGGACTAAAGTGGTGTATAAGTGTTCAAATGTTAAATTACAATTGTCCATCACTCGCTGTAAATGGTATTTAGCGGACTTGACGCCCGCTAATTAAGTCCGCTGTCAAGTTCTGAGCCCTGGGCAAAGATTTAAAATAAAGTGACTCAAAATCAGAACGTTCAATAAACTGTGTTTTAATATCTTCGACAATGCATTCAAGCTATAACTGTACCTCATCGTATTGCTGATATAACAATTCAATTTTGGCTACACGCAGCTGCAGCTCCGTGATATCATGACTTGTTAGTGCCTTTCCGTCTAGCGCGTCAAGGTAATTAATAAAAATAGTTAATCGGCCCTTGAAGCTGCCTCGCTTCTTTACTAAGTCCTTTTCCTCGGCCATACTGGGAGCTGAGCGACTAAGTCTGAAATTTACAAGTAGTAGACGTAAGAAGAAGTTAACAATGAATAACTAAGTGCTTACTTAGGCACCTATACGTCTTACTATACACTTATTATTGTAATACACAAATTTCAAAATATAATGTATTACGAATACCTACAAAATAAAAGAAACGCGTTAAATTTTTACACAACTCAACTTATATCACATACAAGTACTTATTACACAATTAATAATTCAGTGACAATTACACTATAGCAAATAATATGCTTCTAAAAATAACTAGCACCTCCAATAATGTATGTTGTACATTAACCATAAGTATGCATACCAGAGTAACGTGAATAGTTAACAGCTTTCAATTCTGATTAAATACAATAATGTAATATTATCTTATTATCAATATTACCATACTTTAAGGAAGTATAATGCTATTTAATCAAATCTATGACTTTAATAAGAAAAAAACTAATCACAATGCAATGTATGGTAGGTAGGTATGTTAAGAAACAAAATTAATTACACTGATTAAATGTACATAGGTAATATTAATTACACTAACCTGTTAAATCCTTAATTCGGTTTAAAAATACTACTGATTGAGTGATGGGTGAATATATTAATTAATTAAAACTTAACACCACAGTTTTTATGTACTTGTTTCACGAATCACACCGCCGACTTATATCTCAATTGCAGCCTAATTATCTTCTTAATAATTCCGCTAATTAATGAAGATCCTTAATAATAAATGCAGATTTTTGATGATTATTCAATCCGGCTCGTAATGGACCAATATGTAGGGAATTATTGGGTTTTTAATAAAAATGCAGCGAGTAGGTATGTGCTATTGCGTTGAGCTTAAAAGTGACATTGAATGAACTTTATTAAAAGCATAAGTAGGTACAAGATTGATGGGGGTGTGTGTTGGGTAACCTCCTCGAGTGTCGCTCCGATTCCGATCCCGCTGCAGTCCGGGGGGAACGGAATCGGAGCGGCCGGTACACCCTGGGCGGCGGTCAATGGCTTCCCCTTCACCCCTTCATAGGGTTGGCATTGATCGTCGGCCAATACCCAACGTGGCGGGAACACATCGCTCTCCGTACTCCTCTGCTTTCAGAGGAGACAGGATGAGCGATGCTGTTAGTGGTGAGATGGCCCAGGGTCAGCCGGGGTGCGAGGGATATGCTCTATGGGTAACCTTACACCCCGGCGTCTGAACGGCGACCCGAGACGGCGTGCGGTTTTAGTCGGTGCAAGCCCGACATAACCGCCGGCGGGGGGGTATCCGAAGGGATTTCCGCACGATAAAAAAAAAAAAAAAAGGTACAAGATTGATGCTGTTAGTATCACGTGGTTAACATTGCTAATATAAAACTAGCAGGAGTTCTCAACACGGGTTTAGTTCTACGTTTCTTCTTCGGAGTATGTAAAATATTATCTTCCGTGCCAGTAGAGCCGAACTTTTCTTTATTTATATTTATTAATTTATTAATTTATTCATTCATCCATTCATTCATTCATTCATTCATTCATTCATTCATTCATTCATTCATTCATTCATTCATTCATTCATTCATTCATTCATTCATTCATTCATTCATTCATTCATTCATTCATTCATTCATTCATTCATTCATTCATTCATTCATTCATTCATTCATTCATTCATTCATTTATTTATTTATTTATTTATTTATTTATTTATTCATTTATTTATATTTTTTGAAGAAGGCTTACAGACTAATACAGACTAATACATATTATCTTCCGTGCCAGTAGAGCCGAACTTTTCTTTATTTATATTTATTAATTTATTAATTCATTCATTCATTCATTCATTCATTCATTCATTCATTCATTCATTCATTCATTCATTCATTCATTCATTCATTCATTCATTCATTCATTCATTCATTCATTCATTCATTCATTCATTAATTCATTCATTCATTCATTCATTCATTTATTTATTTATTTATTTATTGATTTATTTATTTATTTATTTATTTATTTATTTATTTATTTATTTATTTATTTATTTATTTATTTATTTATTTATTCATTTATTTATATTTTTTGAAGAAGGCTTACAGACTAATACAGAAATTGAGTACACAATTAATATAAACAGATCGCTAATTAAAAGCCCCCACATTTATATTATCAAATAGAAAAACATAGAAAACACATTATACAGTTTTAAAACAAAAATTACATAAGTTAAGCAGTCAGGTAATAGTTCAAGTATTAGCCGTGCCAATCGGTCGGTCAAAGTAAGAGTCTGCCAGCTGTCGTCTAATTGTCGCCACACTAGTGCTGAATAGGTCTATTTCCATATGCTGTGGAATTTTATTAAATTTAGTTTCGCTTCTTATTGAGAAGGCATTCAACCTGTAATTGGTCGTAGCTCTCGGAATGTCTAAAATCGGCCGCTGCCGAAGTCCCAGCACATTGGTTCGGAGCGAGACTGTAGCCAGGAGCTGCGGACAGTCAATTTTGCTGTTTGCGATATTGGATAGGAAGCATATGTCGCCAATATCCCGCCTGACTTCCAACGGTAAGAAATGATACCTATTGCACCGATGTTCATAGTCGACTGAAAATTGCTGTGCCCTGTAGTCCAAGCTACGGAGAAATTTCCGTTGGACGTCCTCAATACGGGACTTGTAAATCTCATATTGAGGACTCCATACCTGGGATGCATATTCTAAGTGGCTGCGCACGAGCGAACAGTACAAGATCTTCACTGGTTTTAGAGACTGAAAACAGGCTGTGGCTCGCAGTATAAATCCTAGAGCCCTAGATGCCTTTCTCACGACATTGTTAACGTGTTCATCGAAGAGAAGCCTACTGTCTAGTGTTATCCCCAAATCCCGAATACTGTTCACTGTCCCAATTACTTCACTATTCAGAGTGTATTGATAATTTATTGGGGATTGGCGACGTGAAAATGTTACGTGAAAGCATTTGGACACATTTAACTGAAGCTTGTTTCGATCACAGTACTTCCCAAACCTACACAAGTCCTCTTGTAACTCATGAGCATCGGAAATGTCTCGCACAATTTTGTGAATTTTCATGTCGTCGGCATAAAGGAGTATGTAGGAATGATGGAAACACTCCTTGACATCTGCAATGAAGAGAGTAAACAGTAAAGGTCCAAGAATGGAGCCTTGGGGGACACCTGATGGAACAGAGCTCCAACCGGAAGCATAACCCTGAAGAACCAAAGCCTGCGTTCTATTCTCTATGTAAGAGGAAAACTATCGGTACATATCTCCTTGTATTCCAGCAAGCATAAGCTTGTCCACTAGCACGCGGTGGTCAATGCGGTCGAAACACTTGCTGTAGTCCGTATAAACTACGTCTGTCTGTCCGTGTGTCATCCAGTTTGTAATAAATTCATGTGATAGTATTAGGTTTGACGTAGTGGAACGGCATCTAACAAAACCATGCTGTTCATCTCCTATAGTGGACTTGAGAGCCGTGTACACATCTGTGTAAAAAATACGCTCCAGTACTTTAGAAAATAGGCATATTTTTGATATAGGTCGGTAATTTTCTATACTGACTTGTTCACCCTTTTTATCACCGGGGTTACAAATGCAGACTTCCAAATCTGCGGAACTATGCCTTCGGAGAGAGAACGCCTAAATAGTATACACATAGGTTCGGCAAGACTGTCGGCACAGTTGATTATAAATAGCGGTGGTATTTGATCAGGCCCACCTGATTTAGTAATGTCCATTGCTTTAAGCAGTTTTAATATACGGGAGTGATTTATATCAACTGTACTAACCGATACTGCAGAATTACTATTTTTTCACCGGTAGTGTAACTGTCACTAGCAGTTGGATCTGGTGCTAAGAAGGTGGACTGAAAATAGCTAGCGAATAAGTTGCTAATACCTTCACCGGTATTTACAGTAGTGTCGCGATATTGGATAGTACATTACTTTTGGAAATGTGCCATTATTTCATAGGTTTCATAGGTCCAGAAATATTTTGGATTTTTCACAATTGAAGCCTCAATATTTTCTATATATTTATTATGACACGTCTTTTCTAAGTCAACAGCTCTTCTCCGAAGAACAGAGAAAGAATTATAATCAGCTGTATTGTTGTACTTTTTAAATCTTTTGTGAAATTTATGTTTCTCTTTAATAACTTTAATTAGTGCGCTAGTGTACCAAGGAGGATAAGAAGATCTTCTAAACGATTTAACAGGGATATGCTTTTCACGTAGCTCATACAATAAATTATAGAATTTAGTCACAGCATCTTCCAAACTACATGACTGTAATAGTTGTGGCCAATTCACCAATTCAAGCTCGCACTTAATAGCATCATAATCACCTTTTGAGAAGACATAGCGTGTCGTAGGGTTGTCAACTAGTTTGAACATTTCAATAAACTTAGTACTAATAATTATCGGTTTGTGATGCGAGTCAATAGGCTGTACTAATGGGTCCAGACTTTCCGTGACCGACACAGTATTATTGCAAAATACTAGGTCCAATATCCTGCCCATTGCATTACGCTCACCGTTATACTGCGACATGTTAAATGGATTTGGAAGAATTGGATGATAGGTTGATAAGAGATATTTCGGGAAATGAAATGGTCACTATTTACGTCCGCACGACACCACTCAACGTCATCAGCGAAGTTGAAATCACCTACTACTAAAAATTTATTAAATTTATATATATTAAATATTAAATTGTTAAGTTTCTCTGTGAAATTACACAATTGGGTACTATATGAATTACCTAGATTCTCCCTACATAGGTAAAGTGCACATATAGGTAGACGGCAGTGTAGCGTCTACTAAGTCAGAGGTATTGAGGGAGATCGCAAGGTTCTACGGACAGTTATATACCTCAGTAGCTAAGCCTGTTGATGATTTGGATAAAGATCCAAGATCCAAATTAACCCGACACTACACAGAAGATATTCCGGACATCAGCCTGTATGAGATTAGGATGGCCCTCAAACAGCTCAAGAGCAACAAGGCGGCGGGTGAGGACGGAATTACATCGGAGCTTCTGAGTGAGGGTGGAACACTGACACTGAAAGCTCAACAGAGGCTCTTTAAGGCCGTCCTACTCGAAGGTACTACGCCCGAAGCATGGAACAGAAGCATGGTGGTTCTCTTCTTCAAGAAAGTTGTAAAACCTTACTGAAGAACTACAGGCCCATCTCGCTCCTTAGCCATGTTTACAAGCTGTTTTCGAGGATGATCACGAATCGTCTCGCACGCAGGTTTGATGACTTTCAGCCTCCCGAACAAGCCGATTTCCGTAAAGGCTACAGTACCGCAGACCACATTCATACGCTGCGGCAGATTATACAGAAGACCGAGGAGTATATTTTGCCACTATGCTTGGCGTTCGTGGACTATGAGAAAGCCTTCGATTCGATCGAAACTTGGGCGGTGCTGCAGTCTCTTCAGAGGTGCCACATTGACTATCGGTATATCGAAGTGCTGAAGTGCTTGTATAAAAACGCCACCATGTCGGTCGGAGTACAGGGTCAGAGCACATAGGTTACTCCGTTGCAGAGGGGAGTTAATGAAAATCAGAAATGAGGAGATCCGTAGACGAACCAGAGTTACCAACATAGCAGAGCGAGTCAGCAAGCTGAAGTGGTAGTGGGCAGGGCACATCTCAGCTCAGAGAACCGATGGCTAATGAGGCAGAAAGGTTCTTGAGTTGAGACCACGTTACGGCAAGCGCAGCGTAGGAAGGTCTCCCGCAAGGTGGACAGGTGACCTGGTAAAGAGCGCAGGGACTCGGTGGATGCAGGCCGCTACAGACCGGTCAAAATGGAAGTCAATGGGGGTGGCCTATGTTCAGCAGTGGACTTCCTACGGCTGATATGATGATGATTCCTGCTAAATAAAAATCTACAGCCGAAATTTCATGTTCCAGCAGTTTCTGTTGTTCCAGCGGCTTATGGTCATTAGGGTTCATAATACAGTTCTGTACCGTATCGTCATAAAGATAAATTATGGTTAAAATAAACAAAATTAGTAAACAACAAAGTACAGCTATAGAAACAATAAGGCAACAAAATAATAGTGGCAACAATATTTACGGAGCGTGTAATTTTTAAAATCTTATATTATTATACTACTTATGTATATATTTTAATAGTCTACCAAAATTAGAAATAAATAAAGAATGAAATACAATTAAGCACTTTGCTTAACTTCGAACTAATGTGTTTATTAAAATACCATATCAACATGTCTATGAGTTTTTTTTTGTAATACACGACACAACCCACGAAATTCGGCTTCTCTCTTTATAAAATTAGTATTTTATTAGTTGATATTTAGTAAAGTATATGTGGTGTAGTATAGTGTACGTTCGAAGTACTATAAAGTGAAAAGTAATTGTTAATGAGTGGAAATTTAAATGTATTGTTCCTAATATTCACTCTTAAAAATCAAAAACTCCCTAAATCTACATTATTTAATTTACAATTATTACTTAATTTACTTACTAGGTATATGATCTTATACTCATATTAAAACGTGCTTTAATGTTTTTCATATTTTGGAGCTTTTTTACAGAGATGTAGGTATCTAAAATATTTATATTCTATACTAAAAAGCCTTCACGCCGAAAAAACGAACCTTCTTGGAACATATTTAGATAACATAATCTTATTGTTCAATTTAGCACCAGTTTCGTTTATAATAATTTATGAAACATATAAAGTATTAACAAAAGTCAGCAAACCATATTTCCTATTTTTCATTTGCGTGTGTGACACATGGTTTTGCACACTTTTTATATTTGACTACTATTTCTAAGAGAAACGTTCCTGCGGATATGAGGCACCCTGAAAAGTATACACACCATGGAATTGAACTCCGTATCTTAAATTTCCTGTCATGGATATGAAGTTTAACAAAATTCGCTTTATGCTGATCGGATATACTTTTGTCAGCTAAGCCATTTTCTCGCAAACGAATCGATGTCATTCGCATACTTTCACTTACTGGAAAACCTTTGTAGAAAAAGGTCGCAAATATATAAACTCCATAACGTTTAGGTAAAAAATATACGGTACTTTCACCGAATTCATCTATATACTCTTTTAAATTGTAAAGAAATGTGGACATTCGTACAACGGCGTACAAATTTGATTTTGAAACTAAATTAACACACTCTGATTCGTCTCTGTTCACGGCTTTCTCTTTTATGATATAAGAATTGTTAAATTCTGTCATCATAAAAGCTTCAAGCTCTGGAGTTAAACATGGTTTGAGTTTGTAATGGATTAAATCATCTTCGGATGAAATTTGGTGCTCAGTGACAGGATGCGTTGTGAAACTAACAAGAGTAGTTGAGTAGTAACTGTTTAATAGGTAGCTAGCCCATGCCCATATTATAAAAATGCATTTCACTTTTGTCTCGCCACGAAATAGAAAAGATTGATTAAGTAAAGTTCCAAATAAAGATAATACGAGTTTAGTTTTATCTTTAGGATGAAGTAGAATAATCATAATCAAATAATACATCACGAAGACCATCAGTAGCAGACACCAAACTGTAACACTGAATAAAAGGTAAAAGTATTTCCAACCCTCTACGAATGTCGCCTTCTTCACTATAAATTTTAGTTCATCTACATAGTCAAGGTAACCGTGGAGGTATGTAAATGCTTCAGTTCTTGAAGCTACCAGCCACAAGGTACCCATCATTGCATCAGTTCCATTAGTTTGTAATCTTTCTAAACGTCCTTTGGCTTGCATGTCAGGAGTTATAGTGGTGTAAGAATCTTCATATACATCATACTTATAATTAACTTTGAACTGTTCCTGTCTTGCTACTAATTCAAATAAATATTGTTCAACTCCCAATCGCAAATGATTATTTTTATTTTTAAATGGGTGGATAGAAAATGGTGGGTTATGAGAAACACTTACGGTAATTGTGCAGTTTCGTAAAGCATTAATAAGTTTATTTGGATACAGTTCATGATGATTTTGCTCACATGATCCATAGCTAATAACACTATCAAAATATCTACCGCACGCATTATTAGCGAAGGGATTATACGTGTACAGGTGTGCATCTTCGGTGCCGTTCACAACTAGAACATTGGTCACATGTAGTTTCAGCAGTGAGTTAAATATCCAAATAAGTTCATTATGTTGTAATAATTTTATGATGATTAAAAATCTTGCATATGGATTCCACGTTGCTTCCATAGCAAGATGTGAAAAGTTTTCCGTAAAGTCAATTACTTTATTTGTAACTATAAGGTATCCGTAGTGTGAACATAAACATTTATTGTTATACTGTCTAGATACAAGTGGTACAGTAGCTATTGAATTTATCGCTCTCAGAATTTCATCATCATCATTATTCATGTTAATGTAAGTGAGACTTCTCTGTCCTGTGAAGTATTTAACAACTATATTAGTTACACACTTAAGTAGCTTTTCATTTCTTTGAGAGTCTTTTACTGAAATAACACTTTCACAGTAACCTCTTAAAAATAAGCTCAACGACAGTATGCCCACGACCAACATTGTGGGGTTTTTCATTACTAAATGGATCAATCCAAAGAATAAATGAACATTCAGTAAATGGTGACATAATATATGTTATATGATTTCATTATAAAATAGCGGTAGTACGGTAAGTTAATAGTGATTAAAATGCTTTTGTCTAGAAAGCCCTAATTCATTTTCCTCGAATCAATAAGATGTTAGACATTGATTAATGCTCAATGGAACTATTTCTTTAATTGCGCTTGGTTGAGGTCGATATGTCGCAGCCATCTAGTTAAATCAGCCAGTTAATTGGACGCCTAGGCCGTTCTTTAACGATGACATCTAATAAAATCATGAACTAGAATCACTTAACGTTTAACGACTTAGCGTATTAAGAGTTACGCTAAGTCGTTAAACGTTAAGCCTATTGAAGATGGTTGGATTGCTTTGTAAGATATATACCCTGAAACAGACTGATGAATGTTTGTGTATATTTGTGTAATTCTATCTTTTAGTATACGACATAAGTGTAGGCTAAAATATTACTCTGTAAGACATAAAAAATATTTTCATTACTCTGTAAACATTAGCTGGAGGCAGTACCGCGTCTCGCAAAGGAAAGTTGCCGCTTCCGCTGTACAAAGTGCACCACGAATCGGTTCTGTATTACTCAAATTTCTTGTATTACTTTATTGAGTTTCAAATTTCTTGTATTACTTAGTATATATTAAACTAGCATCACCACGCGGTTTCACCCGTGTAAGTCCTGATCCCATAACAATATCGGGATAAAAAGTAATCCATGTTACTCTGGGAAAATATAACATACAAATGGTGATAAAAAAAAATAACTTTTAAAAATTTTAAATTATAAAAATATTGTTGATAAAAATAGTGTTTTTAGGGTTCCGTTGCCAAATGGCAAAATACGGAACCCTTATAGATTCGTCATGTCTGTCTGTCTGTCCGTCCGTATGTCACAGCCACGTTTCTCCGAAAGTATAAGAACTATGCTGTTGAAACTTGGTAAGTAGATGTATTTTGTGAACCGCATTAAGATTTTTACAAAAATAGAAATAAAAAACAATAAATTTTGGGGGTTCCCCATACTTAGACATGAAACTCAAAAAAAAAAATTTTCGTCACCTATACGTGTGGGGTATCAATGGATAGGTCTTCAAAAATGATATTGAGGTTACTAATATAATTATTTCTAAACTGAATAGTTTGCGCGAGAGACACTTCCAAAGTGGTAAAATGTGTCCCCCCCCTGTAACTTCTAAAAAAAGAGAGTGATAAAACTAAAAAAAATATATGATGTACATTAACCTGTAAACTTCCACCGATAATTGGTTTGAACCAGATCTAGTGAGTAGTTTTTTTTTAATACGTCTTAAATCGTAAACTGCAATTTACCTTTCATTTAAACAACTCAAATATAAAAATTTTACTTGCTGCTACGGAACCCTTCATGGGCGAGTTCAACTCGCACTTGGCCGGTTTTTTGAATATTACTATGTTATTAACCCTGAGCTTATACTCGCTTCTTTAGTCAACAAGATTGACACCCTATTGTTCGAGACATAAATTCTAAATTCCTTATCTCGTATCTAGACGATGGGTAAAGTACAAACAGTTTAACAAGACCTAGAACATTTTAGAGATAAATTCAAATCCATTGGGAGAGACAAGACAGACAAATTCTCGAATGTAAAAAAATTTAAATGTTTGTTTCAAATTTTAATGAATGCTCCCAACATTGAAATACTCCGCGCCTTCTTGGGTTTCTGGTCTTGGAAAATGAATTTAATTAATTTATGGAGGAAAACATATGAAACTTTGATGAAAATTTCAGATGATTTGCACAATAGTGTAAATTACCAAAACCGATATACTTTATCACTAAATGCACTTTGGTCCACCCAGTTTTGGTAACATTTGTCACTTGACAAAAATTTACGAAATTCTACTTCAAAAATTTTATATTTATATCACACGTATCCAGATCCAGATCGGTATCCAGATCGAGTCTATTAGGGAACAAAAATTGGGCGAAACGCTTCATTAAAAACGTGCGTAAGTAATGCCTTGCGAGCATATGTTTCGATTCCGTTCTGTCTGTTCCGTCTGAAATGAAAATGTTGTTAACGATTTATTATTTTTTGTCTCCTCGTGTTACAGGTACGGTGTTAATTACTTTTTTTAAGTAATTTATTAAGTTATTTGCATATGAATTCATTATTATGGACCGTTTTCGTTATTTCACACAATCATGGTCAATCCAATATCATTCCTTCATAGTCATAATGAAGTCAAAGTACTACCCTACTAATGTAGTGGAGACTTACTAGAGGCATCAGTGGAGTTTTGATAAAGAACACGAAAAATCACAATTCACAGTAAATATGCCACTTGTGCACGTTCACGTTGTCGATGACGTTGTACCTAAAAATTCACCGTTTTACACATAAAAACTCGTAATTTCAGAAATAGTACTTTCATACCAAAACTCTCTAACGATTTGTTTGATATCGATGATATCGATCATGACCACATGAAAGTACTATATATATTCTGTGGTGTACACGACACATATGACATTGGGACTGGAATATATTGACGCTAATGGTATATCTCTAGAATGAGCATTACGGGATAGGAATTCTATGACGCATGTATGTAAATATTTATCTGTCTTATTGGTTTAATTTTCTTTAGAGTTATGTATAAGTAGTTGTACATAATTATTTTAAGTTATATTCATATGTATTTACTAAAAAGCTGTTATTAAAAATATATATATATGTTTACGATTAAGGTATTTATGGATTAAAAGTTCTATAATACAAGTAAATTTGCCCCGAGACTTGACAAATCAGTAACCTAATTACTCCTGTTGCCACATTGTTTGGCCCAGACAACAATGTCGTAATTTTCCGAGTCTATAAAGGTCGACGTTTAGCCAGCCTGTGCTCTGTCTTGTGGTCATATTCTACATATTTATACTACATGACTTATTATTTTCACAAGCGTATTTATATCTATTTAAAATATCGTGTTTTTAGTTTTCCGTACCACAAAAGGAAAAAACGGAACCCTTATAGGATCACTTCGTTGTCCGTCCGTCCGTCTGGCAAGACCGTTTTTCTCAGGAACGCGTGGAGGTATCAAACTGAAATTTATATCTAATACTCAGGTCTACTGTCCCTTGGAGCTGTGAAAAAATCAAACTTCTAAGTCAGAGCAATCAAAAGATACAGCCGTTTATGCCGCAAATTTCCGCAAATTTTCGAAACTCGCACGGGAATCAAAACCTACAGGGTACTTCCCGTGAACTTAGAATCTTGAAATTTGGTACGAAGTAACGTCTTATAGTACAGATAAAGGAAAAATTGCGAAAACCGTAAATTTTTAGTTACATCATATAATAAAAAATATTTTTGAAAGTTTTAAAGTTACTACTACCATAACTATGAGTCGATTGTCGTGATGGGTGAAATTTTACTTATATACCTACTGGTTTGTACGGAACCCTCGATTTGCGAGTCCGACTCGCACATAGCCGGTTTTTTATTTGACTCATTTCCTCCTTGACCGCCAACATAATATCATGCGACCTCGTTCGCGTTATCTATAACAAGTATTTATTAGCTGTTACTTTTTCATTATATACTTGAATGAAATAATATGAGATTTTTGTTTGTTTTTATTTATTATCAAAAAAACTTATAAGAATATTTTCTTCTTGTTGGTGGGTTGCTGGTGTAAAGTTACCACATGTATGTCACATTTTTGTTCAGTCGTTTATTGCCGGGGCTGACAACGAACAAGATCACCGTTTAGTTTCTTGTCGTTGCTTGCAGCTCATAGACGCATGCGCAGCACCGCCGTCTGGTATACGTGTGATATAAAAACATTAAACAAAATTACGATAGCCATTGTTATAGTTATTATATGGCTGTGCTCAAAATTAACTGTTTCTGTTTAGCCGTTGAAAGATATTAGGTATGTTCGCTAATTGCTACATGATTTCGTAAATTTGTGAAATTGTTGTTTATAATGGAGTTTGGTTTTTAGAATAATCTATGTAGACTAACTAGAAGGTAAGTGTTATTATTATTGTTGGCGGTAAATTAATGTCAAATTAGTGTCCTATGATGCCTGTATTATCATCAATTATAAATAACTTTAACGGGTTTTATTTTTGACATAAAACATAATGTTCTAAACCTAGAATAGAATTAAAGTAAAACCAACAAAAATAAAACCAGAAAAGTTAAGTTAACTTTTCACTAAAATCGGGGTTATTTATAATGTTTTGCCGGTGGTAGGCATCGGTGGTGTATACACATTTTCATATGATTTTTGGCACTCTGAGTTTAAAATACAGAAAAAAGCGGCAAGTGCGAGTCGGACTCGCCCATGAAGGGTTCCGCAGCAGTAAGTAACATGATAATGCTTTTTTAAATTCTATATTTGAGTTGATTGAATGAAAGGTAAATTGCGTTTTACGATTTATGACGTATTAAAAAAAACTACTTACTAGATCTTGTCCAAACCAATTTTCGGTGGAAGTTTAAATGGTAATGTACATTATATTTTTTTTTTTTATCATTCTCTCATTTAAGAAGTTACAGGGACAGTGACAGAGACACATTTTACCATTTTGGAAGTGTCTCTCGCGCAAACTTTTCAGTTTAGCGAAAACTTATATTAGAAGCCCCCAATTTTTTTTTTTTTTCTATTTTTGTGTGAAAATTATAATGAGGTTCACAGAATACATCTACTTACCAAGTTTCAACAGCATAGTTCTTATAGTTTCGGAAAAAATACGATCGAGTGGTTCCGGGTTCGAATCCTAGCCATTACACTACCAACTTGAACCCACTCCTAACACAAGTAATATAACTTAGTTGGAGGGGCTAGGGGGAATATTAGTAATTTCGGTTATTATTATTCTTAAAAAACAAATACTACATTCTGTTTAACATAACTGGCTTCCCATTACATTACATTTAATGTAATAGGAATTTTAATAATATATTATTATATAATAATAATTTAATTAAGTACATTATCAATGAATTTCATTGAGTAAGATCGATCATGGAATCGCTGTCATGTTTTCCCAAGTGACAACTGGAGTGACAAATGACTCACTGAACGTCACCACTTTATCGGCTTTATCCATAGAAAATTGTCTTTGTTTTGTAACATCCATACTATATTTATAAAAAAAATCCTCTAACATTTGAATGATATGCGTAATAGAAAATGGAGAATTCGACCTCCGTCCTCCATAAGCGCAGGCCTGGGGGTAGCAGGTGAGGCTGCCTGTCACCCCAGCAGAAGCAGGCCGGGACGGTGGAGCGACTAGCGCCCCTCCCCCAAACCCGAGCAAGACGGGGACACCGTGGTTCCCAAACCTGAGGGGATGGCCCAGCGTCAGTCGGGGTGCGAGGCATATACTCTATGGGCACCTTACACCCCGGCGTCTGTAGATTCAAGGCGGCGTGCGGTTTTAGTCGGTTCAAACCCGACATAACTGCCCCCGCTGGACAGCGAGGGTGTATCCGTGTATTTCGTATTCGGGGATAAGGTATGTTTCATCTGAGTTTTAATGGTGCGAAAAGACAGCTCAACGAATAATAGCGATACTTTTTGGTAAAGAAGTTTTATTTCAATCAAGATTAAGAAATGTAATTAATCAGATTGCCCCTTTCACATTCAGTTTTTGATAAAATATGTAAGGACACAATGCCACTGGTTTGCATTTACATAAACATCATTGTTAAGCATTGCTTTGTCAAATAATTATAATAGCTCATTTAAAATACTGAAGATGTGGCAGGTAGGTTATTTGGTTTTTAAGTAGGTATTGTTATTTAATCTTGACCTTTTGTGTGCAGTCGCTCCAAATGCTATTAATTTCTTCTCTATGCGCCTTACAATGTTTTCATTTGAAGAGGTCTTTTTCTATGGACATTCAATCAAACTTGCAGTGTTTTAAATTGTTTTTTTTTTAATTTAGGAGACAGACTACCTACCCCATAGAAACAAAATATGGCTATTTGGAACTTCACAAATTTATGGTCGCAAAGTATAGGTACAAAACAACTAGGTTTTATGTTATGTAAATCATAGACATAAGTGTCTCGTCTGGAGATCGAACCCACAACAATCGACGCGGTTGTAGTTGGTGCAGTTACCACTGGGCCATTCATGTAAGATGATGTCAGAAATAGTCTGTTAAGGTGAAGCTAAACATCTTGACAAACATATTAAACATATTATAGTTTATAGTTTGGTACAAGCGTATTGCATGGTCAATTGAATTACTTAATTCTTACCTTAATCTCAGCCTAGATCCGGTCTCAGCAGCGGAACAGTTTTTTTTTTTCAATGTTCTGTTGCCTGCAGATGTACCATTTTTTGTTTTACACCTAATTGCTTAAAACTTAATGCGGGGCTCGTGGCTACGTGGTAATCGTGTAGTTTAACCCATTCCAAAGATAAGCAACGCTAGCCAGCGCGGCCTTAGGATGAGTGACCATTCTTCCGACACATTGAGACTCCGTGCCTCGAAGAGCAGGTTAAACCGTCGGTCCCGATTGACATACAAACATCTGTGGCAGCCGTTACGAGTAGTTTCAGCCCTAAAAAATCCGATAACTTGTCTACAGAATTTTGATATCGCCAGTGGGTTGTGGATGTCAGGTGTCAGTCGCTCCACTTAAATTATCAAAGTTCAGCCTCTTTGTAGTTAGACTGAAAAGTCAACCCCAACTGAGTTAGGAAAAGGCTTGGAGGATGATGATGCTTAAAACTTAATGGGCAGGATTCGAAACCGGAACCTCTCTGTCGTACTTAATGTCGATTCCTTAATTCCTAAGCTCAAAGTCAAAGTCAAAGTCTTTATTTTTCAAAATAGTGCAGCGTAATTACATCTTTTTGACGTCAAAAGCTGCTTAATACTAAGTTTACCACCGCTTCCTAGGCGCTAGTGGAGAAGAAACGGCGCAACAAACTCCACTGCGGCATTTTCGAGACGTCAGCTTATAATAGTGATTTCTTAAGACTAAATATGGACGAATGTACATTTTTGTCTCGTGTCAAGATAAATAAAGGTATATAAAAAAAAGTTATAATAAAATTTAACCCAAGTTAAACGTTCAAATAATTGAAAAAAGTTAAAAATTGGTAAAAAAAGGTCGCGTGCCTACTACAATATTATGCTGTAGTTGTAACATTTTAGCATTTTAGGAGGATCCTGCGCCATGCTCAAACCAGACATTTTTGTCTTTGAGATAATCATCTGTCCTATAGTATGATTTTTTACATAAGGTGGTCTTAACAAAGGTTTTAAATTTATTGTCAGGCATACCAAGGACCGATTCAGGCAATTTGTTATAAAAGCGTTTACCTACCGCTACCGACGTAGTTAATGCCGTTAATGTTAAAAGCATCTCATCATCATCATCATCATCATCAACCTATTCTAGTCCACTGCTGGACATAGATCTCCCCTAATGAGCGCCATAGCGCCCTGTCTGTTTTTCTTTAAAAGCATCTATTAAATAAAAATGTTTGGAACTGCACTCATAAATGGGTATAATTCGGAATTACGCCTTAACCTTCTAACCTTATCTATCCGCGTGGGGCGGTTCAATAATATTAAAAAAGTGCTCATTTACGACATTGTTTCATAGGATATGATATTGATCTACCCAATAGTAACGGATCTATCATTCAGATGATTGAACGAAAACTAAAAATCACCAACGATTTATTAGTATCATGTAGTGTAGGACACCCTCCGGCCAATTGGGATGACGATCTGCGAAAGACGGCGGGCAGATGCTGGATGCGGCAAGCTGAAGACAAGGCGCTATGGCGCTCATTAGGGGAGACCTATGTCCAATCCAAGATGATGATGATGAGGATGTAGATAATAATAAATTGTTGTTGAGAGACTATATTAGGTCACTAATTGTATTTTTTTCAAATTCCAATTATTTTTTTTATTTCAAATCTACTTTTTTTTGTCACTAATTTAAAATTAGTGACAAAAAATTATGTGATAAATAATATCATTTCCTTTATAAAATACTTGTGATAACATTATGTTTAGCATTTCCCACGCTGACTTGAACTGGTTTTAAAACTTGACAGCTTTTAATTATATGCGATCATCGACGTAATAATATTCTATGTAAATACGCGATGACATAAAACATTAAGGTCTTTCGATTCGAGTTTTTCGCGTTGCCGATATTGTTAATTCTGTTTTACTTATTTATATTTTGAGTTTGTACAATGTAGGTAAATAACTAATGAATGGAACTAATTAGGTAGACTAAAACAATTCTCCTACACGAATGGCGTATCGGCGTTTCCTTCAAAGTGATTATGCCGTGCGATGAGATTATGCAATGGCCTATCGATTATTTAGGGACGTTGAATCTGCGCGATCCATGATCAGCAGTTTAGGAGTAGTTCTGCACGAGTTTACGTGATCTGTAGCCCTAGATTTACAATACCAGATATTTCTTTTTATTTCGTGGGGAAGTCCCCTTGGTTACCCCCCCCCCCCGTGGTTATGTCGGGCTTGAACCGACTAAAACCGAACGACGTCTCGGATAGGCTGTTTCCCTCGCAACCCGACTGTCCCTGGGCCATCTCCGTTTCGAGATGGCCCCCTCGGGTTAGGGAACCACGGTGTCCCCGTCTTGCCCCCGTTTGGGGGAGGGGCGGTAGTCACCCCGCCTGGCCTGCTTCTGCTGGGGTGACGGGCGGCCTTACCTGCCACCCCCGGGCTGCGCTCATGGAGGACGGAGATCGTTAAGCGACCTCCGGCGTCTGAGTCGTCTGCGACGCGCGGCGAGCATGTTGCGGGCTCGGCGGGCTGGGAGAGTTCTAAATCTCTCCCGGGCGCGCTTCACCATCTCCATCTCGAGCATTACATGCTCGCAGAAGGAGGCGGCAGTGGCCCACGCGAGCGAGAGGACTCCCACTCCGATGGCTACCACGAGGTCACACCTCGGCACCTCCCACGCCGGGTAGTCTACCAGCGTGTGCAGCTCCGAGTCCACGCTCGCGTCCCAGTGATGGCACTCAGGCGTTGGCTCCTTCCTGATCCGATGCAGATGGTCCCCGAAGCTCCCCTTACCGGAACACCTGCGTCAGTCGGTACGAGAGGCGTCCGTGTCGCCTCTCTGGCCAATCCTCCATTATGGGCCTTACCGCTGCTATTGCGGAGTGCCCTCGTGTGCATTCAGACTCGGCATAATATATTAATGTTTACTATCGGCGGGCAACGTTGAACCACCAGCGACCCGACTTAGTAAAATTGCGTTTTTAATACCTGTAATTTCAAAAGTTACGAAAACAAAATTGAAATTTCAAAATATATGTAGTATATAAAATGCAATCAATTATGTGATTCTGAAGGTTCAAAAGCCTCACAAAAACGTAGCTTGGTTTTGTTTATCTAGCCTACTCTAAATCTTTGTGCCTGACCTACGATACTAAATACAAACCATAAATGATAAATTAATCGCGATAATGATATACCTATAGTATAATAGTTAATTCCTTGTTGTGTGCACAAATAAATTGATAAGATTAGAGACACCTAAGCATGTAGCGATAAAAAATTGTTTTTGTTCGCACTGCTTATCGAATTATTTAGCAAAATAAAGTAGGTAATGTATTAGTTATATTTTATGTGTATAGCAACAATTAATACTTAACAGTATTACAATAATGTGGTAATACTCGTATGTATAATATTTACACAAAAAAGTCATGTTTACCGTATTCTAAACTTTATGCCAGGTCTAGATAGCATTGTGTAGAGTATCATAGATAATTATTTTTATGATATTTTTTTTCAAAATAACAAAAATAATACGTAGTCACTACCGAAATTGATTACAATGTGGGCAACTTACGGAATGAATTACTTGGATCCAGAGTGACGCGACACTGACGGTAGGGGTTGATGACCTATTAACCATCTTATTTGTCACGGACCATAGTGACTTCACACATAATAGGGTTCGCATAGTAACTATAATTTATAGATATATATTATATTGTCGTGTGAGCTGTAAGTACTCTCTATTGTGCGAGGGATATGCTCTATGGGCAACCTTACACCCCGGCGTCTGTAGACCCGAGACGGCGTGCGGTTTTAGTTGATTCAAGCCCGACATAACCGCCCCCGATGGGCGGCGGGGGGTATCCGAAGGGATTTCCGCACGAAAAAAAAATCTAGTGGGGCGGAAATCACACAGTGATTGTCAAACTTCGGGCCAAACTTATTTTTAGGGACAGTTTGTATGGTAGGTACCTGAAACTTTGAACGTACAAACCCCAAAATTTAATCAGTTCTTCCCATTAACCAAACAAGATGATTGGCGAAATAATTTTTTAAATCGGATAAGTGGTTCTTGAGTTATTGCGTAAACAGACATCCAGACCAACAGACAGACCGACACAATTTTTTTTTTCATTGATGTAGGTAACCTACAAGTATTTTTAAAGCATGCTGCGGACACATTCTATACTTTATTTTATTATGTAGCGATAGGATTTAGAGCAAAAAATATCATCAGTAAATTGGGATACGTTAAGCTAATTTTGTCACGGACAAGGCGATGTACGCATAAACTATGTATTATTTGACAGTAGCTTAAATAGTTATCTTTGTGCGTGCTAGCGGCTTACGTTCTCCTCCACCGTTTAAGCGATATATATTATGCATTGTTATCGTAAACAACTTTTTAGAGTATACAGACAAGGTCAAGTAATTTATTCTTACTAAATTAATCTATTTAAATAAACATTGTCAACGTTGCTGACAACGTTTATTTATTTATTTTTATTTTTTATACCGCTTAGGCGGCAGACGACATTTGCCTGCACACGACCCACCTGATGGGAAGCGTTTACCGTGGCCTATAGACGTGTGCATCACGGGGGTTTTTTTTTGTAGAGAGTGTGCTTATCTTGGTTTCATGTAATTTTATGTAGAGCGGCGATAGCCCGGTGGCGTACGTAACGGACTGCTGAGACGAGGTCTCGAGTTCGATCCCCAGTCGCCCCGGGCACACACCTATGACATTTCGTAGTTATGTGTGTATTAATAAATGTTAATTATCGCTCGCTTAACAATGTGCCCGGTAGATGGCAATAGGCTCGCCCCCTATTACATTGGGACCTTAACATAGCTGGCGAATCGTGGGTGTGTTATACACCTCTGCCTACCCCTGGCGTGAAGTTATGTTATGTTATGTTGTTATGTAACCGCTAAATTTACAGTGACATTAGGTTCATCGCCCTTTACTATTCGGTTCTTTACAGTTTACAGTTAAATAACATTAGATCTTTGTAGACTGCCGAGTAGAAGAATTATTTAAAATAAACGGTTTGATGGCTTCATACTTCAGAGCATACATAAAATACGTTCATTTTACAATTAAAAACAAAACTATTCTGTCTGTCGGACATTTACGCGAATATTACACATTAAGATGAAAGTAGGAGCTAACGGAGAATGCACCACGCGTGCTAATGGCAACATATCATTTTATATACCTAACGGTCTCAGTTAAACAAATCACAAAACATTTTACAGTCTGCATATTTTACAAACGAAATAACCATTAGAGCTGTTTGTTAAACTATTTATTTCGTATTCTAATTTTTACTATGATTTTCATATTATCAAGTTTTACACAAATACCCATAGATAACACATTTAAAAACAAGTTGAATTCCTGAGACGAGCTCAGCCGAATACAAGGGATTTTCGATTTTGCGTTTTATTTTTTGCGATTTTTTGCGATTTTTTCTTTATCTTGCAATGGTTCACCCCAGCACGAATCTATTACCGAAAACAGCAACTCGATAGCTCATCTCCTTCATACCCAAAACCGTGACAGAAAATTGGCAACGACGACAACTCGATAGCAATAGGGCTTTTCTAAAGAAAATCCCTAAAAATTATGTGTGATGCGACGACATGCTATGACCGGATAAATTGCCATTTAAGTTCAACTTTATTTCTACGCTAATAACATGTATGTAATTAGCGCAAACTTAAGAGATTTAGACTAAATATGCATTTGTAGGGTTCCGGAGCCAAATGGCTATAAACGGAACCCTAATAGATTCGTCATGTCTGTCTGTCTGTTCGTCCGTATGTCATGTTAAGGATTATACCTACTAATCATATATAAAGATAATTTTAATCCAGTCATGACAACACTAATAATCTATGGCAATACTCGCTAGTCTCTGTCACTCTGTTTCTATGTAAAATGGTAAAACGTGTGTTCATATTGTGTTCCATAAAAAGTGCTTAAATACATATTAATACAAGTAATATTGAGTCTAATTTAAAAACAATTAACCAATAGGTTATGGGGCCAGACACTCTAGACTCAATAAAATCGACTTAATAAAAAGCTACGTAAGAGGACGCGACATAATGGCCGCCGACAAGGAAGAAATTTCAATAGAAAAACTCAAAGACATGGAAAGTTTTCACTTATGGAAATTTGAAATACTAGTGTACTTAAAGGCTAAGAGCTGTTATGAAGTTATTTCCGGCGAAGTAAAGGAAAGTGATCCTGGATTTGCAGTGAAAGACGCAGTAGCCGCCAAGGTCATATTAACGACAGTTGAAAGAAAATTAAAACTACAAATTATGCATTGTACGAGTTCTAAAGAAATGTATGAAAAATTATGTCAAATATTCGAAGGTGAGGAATGCAGAAACAAAGAAAGTCTTCTTCAAAACTTCTTCAGCTACAACAATAACAAAAGTGAGAATATCGAACAAATAACAACAGAAATACAGAACATTGCATACCGATTGGCAAAATTAGGGCATAAAATAGATGACATAATGATTATATCGAAAATACTGTCGTGCTTACCTGAGAAATATAAATATTTTGCAACAGCCTGGGATTCCACGGAAGAAAATAAAAAAACTTTGTCAAATTTAATAAATAGACTTTTACTAGAAGAACAAAGACAAGGAAGTGAGTGTGACAAGAAAGTACTAGCCTTTAAAACCACTGAAAAAAAGATAAAATGTTTCAAATGTTCAAAATTTGGTCACATTGCCAAAAATTGCAAAGAAAAAGACACAAATGTGAAAGCCTGTGGTATATGTAAGAAAACAAACCATGCTGAAGACAAGTGTTTCTTCAGAAATAAAAACAAAATCCAAAATAATAAAAATGTGGCATTAGTTACTGAGAATAACATAACAGTGAAAGAAAAAGTCTTTGTTATTGATTCAGGCTCATCGAAACATATGACAAAGGATAAGAAGATACTTAGCAATTATAAAAGTGAACAATCTATTGTTGGAGTAGCAAAGAAAAATGAAGGAATGATATCCGAAGGAAAAGGAAATGTGGTACTGGAAAAATGCACTCTAATGAATACAATGTATGTACCTAACCTAACACAAAATCTTTTGTCTGTGGGACAAGCTACTAAAAATGGATGTGATGTGTTGTTCACTAAAGACAAAGTGACTATTGGAAAAGATTCAGAAATCGTTTTAGAAGGAAAAAGAGAAGAAAATGGCTTATATACAATAAAAATGAAGCCAAGTGCTGAAAATGTTGCTTTAATGGCACAGCAAGGTAACTGGCATGAAAGACTGGGACACGCAAGTAAAAACGTTATGTTAAAATTGTCAAAAATGGCTGATGGTTTTAAAATTACAGAAAGTGAGATAAAAAGACTTGAGGAAACATGCGAAGTGTGTATTGAGGCAAAACAGCACAGATTACCTTTTAATAAAACAAGAGATAGAGCTACTAGAGTATTACAAATTATACATAGTGATGTTTGTGGTCCTATAGAACACAAAACTTGGGATCGACAGCGATATGTTCTGTCTATCATTGATGACTACAGTAACTTTACTAAAATTTATCTAATGGAAACTAAATCGGAGACACCACAATATCTCAAAGATTACATTAATGAAGCCGAGAGGGAGTTGAATGAAAAAGTCTCTATTCTAAGATGTGATAATGGTGGAGAATACACAGGAAATGAATTTAAAACATGGTGTCAAAGAAGAGGAATTAAAATTGATTATACAACTCACTACAGTCCGCAATTAAATGGAAAAGCTGAAAGGTTTAATCGGACATTGTTTGAAAAGGTAAGAGCTTTATTGTTTGAACATAAATTAAATGAAGAAATGTGGGGAGAAGCAGCGCGTACAGCTGTATACCTAATAAACAGATTACCAACCACTGATAAAGAAATAACACCCTATGAAGCATGGACGAAGAAACGGCCAAATCTGTCAAATATACAAACTTTTGGCTGTGATGCCTATGCAAAGAGATTGGGATATCTAAAAAAGTTGGAATCAAGAACGAAATGTCTTAAAATGGTAGGATATGCTCCTACAGGATATCGCTTATGGTGTCCTACAAGAAGAAAAATAATAATAGAAAGAGACGTCATCTTTAAGAAAAAAGAAACATCTGGAAGACAACTAAATATCAGATTAGAAACAGAAGAAGAAGAAATAATAGAAAATACAGAAAATGAAGAAAGAATAGAAACTACAGAAAATGAAGAAAGAATAGAAACTACAGAAAATGAAGAAAGAATAGAAACCACAGAAAATGAAGAAAGAATAGAAACTACAGAAAATGAAAAAAGAATAGAAATTACAGAATATGAAGAAAGAAGCGAATCTACTGAAAATGAAGAAAGAAGACAAAGACAAACCACAGAAGATGAAAGAAATAAATTACAACTAGAAAAGAGAAAAAGAGGAACAAGAATATTGAATGTACCTAAGAAGTTTGATGACTATGTGTTACTTACTTACAATGATGTAACTACTGGGCCAGAAAAAGGACACTGGAAACGAGCTATAAATTCGGAGAAGGAGTCTCTAAAGAAAAACAATACATGGGAAATTGTAGATAAGAAAGAAGCAGAAGGAAGTAAAATATTAAGCAACAAGTGGGTCTTCAGAATCAAAGATGATGGGACACACAAGGCAAGACTTGTAGTACGTGGATTCGAGCAAGGTGGAGTAGATTTTGAAGAAATTTACAGTCCTGTAGTTGGTCAATCCGCTCTGAGAAGTTTGTTTGCCATTGCTGCATCTAATGATTATGAGATAATGACTTTTGATGTGAAAACAGCATTTCTGTACGGTGAACTTGTTGATAAAAATATCTACATGAATGTTCCTGAAGGATATGAAGAACATACAGGCAAAGTATGCAGACTGAAAAAGGCTCTATATGGTCTAAAACAAGCTCCAGTAACATGGAATAGAAGATTCACTCAAGCGATGTTGAAATTAGGTCTAAAGCCAACTAAAACAGACCGATGTGTTTTCACAAATGAAGCTAAGACCATTATCATCTCTATATTTGTGGACGATGGACTGGCTCTTGCGAAAGACAAAGGACAACTACTAAAAATCCTGAAAAACTTAGAAAAGGAATTTGAAATAACAATATGTAAAACACCAGAAACATTCATCGGTTATGAGGTAAAGAAAAATGAAAATGGTATTTTATTGACCCAGAAGACCTATACTGATCAACTATTAGAAAAGTTCAATATGAGTGAATCTAAAATTGCAATAACTCCATGCAATAATGAAAAGAAAACAGATATAGAAAAACAAATTGAAACTAACTTTCCATACAGAGAAATGATAGGAGGATTACTCTATTTGTCTACAAGAACAAGGCCTGACATAGCTCAAGCAGTAAATGAGGCAAGTAGAAAGATTGAAAACCCTACCAAAGAAGATATCATTGCTGGAAAAAAGATATTGAAGTATCTAAATGGGACAAGAGAGAAAGGAATTTTATTCAAAAAAGGAGGATGTATTGATACTATGATGGCTTATTGTGACTCTGATTATGCAAATTGTATAAAGACAAGAAGGAGTACAACTGGCTTCGTAATAATGCTTTCCGGTGGACCAGTCTCATGGTGCTCACGCAGACAACCAATTGTGGCACTTTCGTCAACTGAAGCGGAGTACATAGCAGCTGCAGATTGTTCTAAGGAATGTTTGTATCTAAAATCTTTATTGACAGAACTCTTAAACAAAAATTTTAAAATAATACTGCACATTGATAATCAAGGAGCTATTCAGTTAATAAAAACGGGTTCTTTCAATAAAAGATCTAAACATATTGATGTAAGATTTTATTTTATTCATGAAAACTATGTTAAAGATGTGATTGATTTAAAATATTGTCCCAGTAATGTTCAATTGGCTGACTTGTTTACCAAATCCCTTGGAAATGTAAAATTCTTATTTCATGTCAAACAGTTAATTTCTTAAAGTGTAAATAAAACTTGTGTAATTTTGATATAGACTTAATGTTCTAAAACAGCTGATTGATACAGAAAAATGTAAAGAGTGTAGAAGCTAAATTCGTCATAGATTAAAACTATTGTAAAATGTAGAATGGACAGAGAGTATGTCATGTAAGTAAATAAGATAAGTAACATTAAAATTAGGAGAAGGTGTTAAGGATTATACCTACTAATCATATATAAAGATAATTTTAATCCAGTCATGACAACACTAATAATCTATGGCAATACTCGCTAGTCTCTGTCACTCTGTTTCTATGTAAAATGGTAAAACGTGTGTTCATATTGTGTTCCATAAAAAGTGCTTAAATACATATTAATACAAGTAATATTGAGTCTAATTTAAAAACAATTAACCAATATGTCACAGCCACTTTTTTCCGAAACTATAGGAACTATGCTGTTGAAACTTGGTATGTAGATGTATTCTGTGAACCGCATTAAGATAATCACACAAAAATAGAAAAAAACAACAATAAATTTTCAGGGTTCCCCATACTTAGCACTGAAACTCAAAAATGCTTTTTCATCAAACCCTATATATTACGGGTCTATGAACAGGTCTTCAAAAATGATATTGAGGTTTCTAATTTAATATTTTTCTAAACTGTTTTTTTTTTTCTAAAATTGTTTGCGCGAGAGACTCTTCGAAAGTGGTATATATCTCCCCCCCCCCTGTAACTTCTAAAATAAGATACTGACAAAACTAAAAAAAAATATGTGATGTACATTACCATGTAAACTTCCACCGAAAATTGGTTTCAACGAGCTTTTTTAATACGTCATAAATCGTTAACCGCAATTTACCTTTCATTCAATCAACTCAAATATAAAAAAACTACTTGCTGCTACGGAACCCTTCATGGGCGAGTCCGACTCGCACTTGGCCGGTTTTTTTTTTAATGTTTGTGATGTCATTTCTTTCTTTGTCACTTGGTAATATGCGCTATCATTTTCTTTTCCCTGTACATACACATTACTCCCACAAGCATACATATGGCGTTGAAGCAAACTTTCAACCCAGTCGCACACGTCGACGTGGTAACGAGGAAGAAATGAACATATGCAGTAAAGCAGTTATTCGTAGAGGTTGTCAGCCCCGTCTGAGCTACATTGCGTATGTGGTAAATTTGGTGTTCCAAAATATCGGACATGTTTCTCAATCTCAATCATATGTCTATGCTCAAAGGAGTCTTCGCCCCGATTTTGATGAAAATTAATACTGATGCAGTGGCGGACCGAAATTTCGGGAAATGGTATCAAGGAAATTCACTTATACTATCATTGAGCCCGAAGAATGCTTGTGACAGCACATTCGGCCTAAACCATGAGACGAGCCAAAACCGCAAAATTCGGAATTTTCACAGACCGCCAAAAAAAAACTAAATTAAATCCCAATACTATACAACTTTTTTAAAAGGTCAAAAGGTTATCATATTCAATACAAAGGAATGTAATTTTAATATGTTTGATAATAATAATTCATTCCTTAAAGAGAAATATATTGAAAACGAAAACGTCTTTGATATGTTTTTTCACACCCGAACATACTTTATGGTCCCGACCAAAAGTACGAAATCCGAAGTAAATTCATGGTCCCTTTTTTTTTTCGTGCGGAAATCCCTTCGGATAACCCCCTTCGGGAAACCCCCCCGCCGGCCAGCGGGGGCGGTTATGTCGGGCTTGAACCGACCTCTTAGACGACCTCTGTGGCGTAGCGGTAGTGCATTCGACTGCGAAGCCAAAGGTCGCGGGTTCGATTCCCGCTCAGTGCAAATATGTATATTTGCATTGGTCTGGGTGTTTCTATGTATAATATGTATTTATTTACAACAAAAAAGTATTTAAGTATGTTTATCCGCATTCTAGAACCCATATGACACACTCTGCTTACTTTGGGTCTAGATGGCGTTGTGTACTTTGTCGTACAATATTTATTTATTTATTTATGAACCGACTAAAACCGCACGCCGTCTCGGGTCTACAGACGTAAGTAAGGTTGCCCATAGAGCATATCCCTCGCACCCCGACTGACCCTGGGCCATCTCCGGGTTCGAGATAGCCCCCTCGGGTTTGGGAACCACGGTGTCCCCGTCTTGCCCCGTTTTGGGGGAGGGGCGCTAGTCGCCCCACCGTCCCGGCCTGCTTCTGCTGGGGTGACAGACGGCCTCTCCTGCCACCGCCAGTCCTGCGCTCATGGAGGACGGAGGTCGTTAGGTGACCTCCGGCGCCTGCGCGGCGACCATGTTGCGGGCTCGGCGGGCCGGGAGAGTTCTAGATCTCTCCCGGGCTCGCTCCGCCATCTCCTTCGCGAGCATTACATGCTCGCAGAAGGAGGTGGCGGCGGCCCACGCGCTCGTGCTCATGCTGCCGAGCGAGAGGACTCCCACCCCGATACTGCCACGAGGTCATGCCTCGGCACCTCCCACGCCGGGCAGTCCGCCAGCGTGCGCAGCCCTGAGTCCTCGCTGGCGTCGCTATGATGACACTCAGGCGTTGGCTCCTTCCTGATCCGATGCAGGTGATCCCCGAAGCACAAGTGCATGGTCCCTAAATTACACTTCTTTCGTGCGTGTTTCGTGCGGGTCCGCAATTGCGAATGTACAGTCAACGACAAAAGCAAACGTTTTTATTATAGGAATAGAACCTTATAATGAATATATATAGTTTTATAATCCCCAGAGGACAAAGTTAATATGTTTCGTGTTTTGTTTATTATATTATCAAAGGTTTTAGACCTAAGTAATAAATAAATTGGAATTTGTTAAGCCAGTTTTGTCTTTGACTGTATGTTTTATGGAAGGCCTACTGCTCAACTGGTTTAAAAAAAAAGAACAATTATCCTAGCTAGGAATATGTTGTCTACGAACCCTTTTTGTCATTTCTTTACAAGTGCTTCGGCGCATATGGTAAAGATTCCTGTTGCCTGCTTTTGAAGTGAAAATTTATTTAGGCGCGTTGTGTGTTTTTGGGTGAACAAAAATCATGGAACTCGCGTCATCGTCACACATTGCTTTCCATATTCAAAAATGAATGGATAGATGGAGGGATGGATGGAGGGAGGAAGAGAGGGAGAGATGTATGATGACTATTAGAAGTAAGTGCCCGGTTAATGGCAATAGGCTCGCCACCTATTACATTGGGACCTAAACATAAACTGGTGAAATGTGGGTGCTAGCACCTCTGCCTACCCCTTCGGGGATATAGGCGTGAGTTTATGTTATGTTATGTTTATTAGAAGAATACATATGTAATTGTTCAAGTTTTTCTCTTCTGTCGGCACTCCCGGCAGTGCCCCTGTTTTTTTCTGTAAGTTTCACGATATATGGAAGGAACTCTAAAGAAAGTAGGTTGGTAATAAGTTGATGTCAATAGGGTATTTAATATAACAAAAAAAAAAAAAACATAGATACCTATCTAAAAAGTAATTTGCTTAATGTTTCTGAATCGCTTAAAATATATTTTTGTGATAAGAACATAAGTACTACCTACCCTTAATGACGGCCACAAAGAAATTATAATTATTCATGCGATAATCGTTGTCTACATTATGTGCTAGAAATAAATCATCCTGTCGCCAACTAGGTTAATTACTAAAAGTAGAAAACCGTTATTAATTATAATACATACCTGCTAAATGCTAACCACAACCACATTAATATTCTTCACTAGCTGTTGCTTTCGGCCTCGCCTGCGTGGCGGCCAGTTATAATTTGTTAGTCATATCTTCGGTTCTACTTAACCAATTGCAATCAAACATACGGCAGACTTTAAGTCTGACCAAGACTTATCTAATAGAAAAAATGGTAATAAAATCCGCTCAGTAGTTTTTGGGTCCATCGCGAGCAAATATACAAACAGATAAGAATTGAAAAAAAAACTGAATTGTTCATTTAACCTAACCAAAGTTTTTTTTTTTCAAATATCTCCAAGGACAGACAATTACTTCACAATTTTATATAATACTAGCAGACCCGACAGACGTTGTCCTGTACACACGTCGTTAATTTTCCAGTGGACCAAAATCGGTCCAGCCGTCTAGGAGGAGTTCAGTGACATACACACGCACACAAGAAATATATATATAAAGATTCTTCATGCTTGTCACTTAGTGAGCTCTAATGTAGTACGGCTTTTATTCAAACATTCAGTTGTACTAAAACGAAAATAATAAATTTTTCTAGGGTTGCCCGGCAATGGACACTTGGGGAGGTCACCGTGCGGTTTTAGACGGTCCGATGCCGACACGCCCACCCCATCGTTGGCACCGATGGGGTGAAGCAAGTGGGGGTTTCCACACGCTAAAAAAAAGGGGTTGTGCTTATTTCAAAAGTTTATGTCGCAAATATACGGTTTTAACGAAAAATAAATATAGCACGCTATTAGAACGTACCTTAAAACGTAGATACATAACTTTGAGAACTTACAATTTTGTCACGTCGTAAGAAGAAGATAGAAAAATTTGAAGCATGCAAGCATGCAAATTGAAGCATGCAAGCATGCAAATTGAAGCATGCAAGCATGCAAATTGAAGCATGCAAGTAGTATAGCTTCTAGGAAGTCCTAGAAGCTATACTACTTGCATGGTTCAATTTTCAGGTTAATTTATTTCAGCCACGGAATTTAAAAATTAAGTTTCAGTACTGTTTTCATATTTTTGTAAGCGTTATATCTATTTAACTTTTAAAAACGTGTATCACAAATTTTGCTCTGAATACTTTTATGTCTAGTATTGGTACATCTCAAGGAAAATTTAAAGGGGAAAACTTTATGAAGTGATTCATTCTTGACCATGGTGTCGAAATCATTCTTAATTTTATGTACGTTGAATTTATTTCATTCTTATAGGGTCATTGTTCCTAAAACATTTTGTAACGAAACAAATTCCACCAGTAACGATGTTGTTACAACCGCTCAGGTTTTTGTATAACTTCTGTGGTAGATTTTCCTATTAGTGCGGTCTGTCGGTCCTCCGTACGGTCTGTACGGACATTATTGTTGAAATTGGAAAAGTATTTAATTGCCGAACCAGTAGTAGACTTCAGCATTATGAATCAAGCAATGGCCGTTATATCATCGGAGGGTTTCGCAAAAATAAATAAATAAGAGAATAACATGTTCATCCTTACTAATCTATAAATGTGAAAGTAACTCTGTCTGTCTGTCTGTCTGTTACGCTTTCACGCCTAAACCTCTGAACCGGTTTTCCTGAAATTTGGTACAGGAGTAGATTAGACCTTGAGAAAGGACACAGGCTATGTTTTGTCGCGATAACCGACATCTACGCGGGCGGAGCCGCGGGCAAAAGCTAATATAAATTATATTAAAAACTAGCTTTTGGTCGCGGCTTCGATTGCGTGGAGTTCTGTTTGCTTTCCCGCTTCCCATGGAAACTTATTCCAGGGATAAAAGTAGCTTACGTGTTATTCCAAACTATAATCTATCCCTGTACCAAATTTTAGCCAGATTCGTTGAGCCGTTTTTGCTTGAAAGAGTAACAAACATCCATACATCTACGAGTATGCTCACAAACTTTCACGGTTATAATTGCAAGTAGGATGTTTTGCATAGGTTATTGACTTCTAAGTGCACCACTAGACGATTTGTTCAGAAAAAAATTATGTCACGGTTCCTGAGCAAGGCGGGAATGAATTTTGAGTTTCTAGTTCGGTACGGGACACAGACTACATAAATGTGTCAATGAATTTTTACACATATTTGTCATCTGTATGACAGTAACAAAAAAATTGCGAATTGTTGCGATTAGTGATCTTTCACGAGCCCATCATGGAGGATTGGCTGGAGAGGCGACACGGAAGCCTCTCGTACCGACTGACGCAGGTGATCTCCGGGAAGGGGTGCTTCGGGGACCACCTGCATCGGATCAGGAAGGAGCCAACGCCTGAGTGTCATCACTGCGACGCGAGCGAGAACTCAGGGCTACACACGCTGGCGGATTGCCCGGCGTGGGAGGCGCCGAGGCGTGACCTCGTGGCAGCCATCGGGGTGGGAGTCCTCTCGCTCGGCAGCATGATTGCGGCAATGGTGCGGAGCGCGAGCGCGTGGGCCGCCGCCACCTCATTCTGCGAGCATGTGATGCTCGCGAAGAAGATGGCGGAGCGCGCCCGGGAGAGATTTAGAACTCTCCCGGACCGCCGAGCCCGCAACTTGCTCGCCGCGCGTCGCAGGCGACTCAGGCGCCGGAGGTCGCTTAACGACCTCCGTCCTCCATGAGCGCAGGCCTGGGTGTGGCGGGTGAGGCCACCTGTCACCCCAGCAGAAGCAGGCCGGGACGGTGGGGCGACTAGCGCCCCTCCCCCAAACCGGGGCAAGACGGGGACACCGTGGTTCCCAAACCCGAGGGGGCCATCTCGAAACCGGAGATGGCCCAGGGTCAGTCGGGGTGCGAGGGATATGCTCTATGGGCAACCTTACACCCCGGCGTCTGTAGACCCGAGACGGCGTGCGGTTTTAGTCGGTTCAAGCCCGACATAACCACCCCCGCTGGCACGCGGGGGGGGTATCCGAAAGGATTTCCGCACGAAAAAAAAAAAAGTGATCTTTCACGATACCAATTTTTTGGTTTCGAAAAGCCAGTCTTGTAGTATACTGGTATATGTATTTACATACGAGTCATTAACATAGGTACCCAATTTTCATACAACATCAAATTGCATACCGACTTAATCAATTTGGATTTTGCCCTTAAATTCTCTGGGATAAAATGGATATCCATATCACTGTCCGCACTGCAACGTATATTATTTATTTACTTATATGACTACTATATAATAGTAAAGTGCCGCTCTACCTTCGGTCGGAGTGAGATGTCGTGTGGTGTTCCACAGGGATCGGTCCTGGGGCCGCTCCTGTGGAACATCTGATAAGACTGGGTGCTTCTCGCAGAGCTCGCAGTTGGTACCGCCGTCACGTGTTACGCGGCCGACACTTTCGTGACGGCGTGCGGGGCGACGTACTGCGAAGCGACCCTGAAGGCCACTACCGCGGTTGCCCAAGTCGTGGAGTGGATCAGGTGGCTCTGCATGAAACCGAGGCCCTGTTCTGTCATGGCCTTCGGAGCACGCCAGCTGAGGGGTCCAGTCTCATAGTAGGAGGCACTTCCATCCACGTTAAGCCCCACATGAAATATTTGGGCTAGTGCTCGCCCGACAGCCGATGGGACTTCGGAGAATATTTCCGAAGTCGGGCCCCCAAATTGAAGGGTACAGCCAAAGCTCTGGCGCGGTTGCTGTCCAACATGAGGGGGCCCGAAGACTCTACGGGGGGATCGTGCGTTCCATAGCCCAATCTGGGCGATGGCAAATATACATGATACAAATTCAAAAGTAAACATGAATATGACCGTGCATGATATATGAGAAAAATACTTAAAATAAGTACTTACTAAGATAATACATTATCGATTTTACTCCAAACAACAAACAACATCATAATTAAATACTTCTAAGTTGTTTAATTACTGATAGCCTATCGCTATGTCCTAGCTTTTTTGCGGTTATAATAACTTTAAACAATAAATTCATTAATTCAATAAATGCAACTGTACAAAAACTTAACAATTTCTTTTCAATCTCCATGAAGAATGAACTTTAAGAAATCTTTTAGATTATGACAGTGAATTACAGATAAGTAATTGTAAATAACTATGCAACAAAATGACGATAAGAATCGAAATGAATACTCTTTTGAATATTCGTTACAGTATCAACAATCACCTGTTGATTGTTGATACTGGTTGATAACTACGCAACAAGAGGGATCGTTACATTGTTAGTCGCGCTTGCAACATATCTGAAGTGTTGGCGTTACTAGACATTGAACAAATATTCGAAACTTATTATGTTCTAAGTACATAAGCACGCATAAACAGCAGAGCTAATGTTACGGAATCCATTGTTATAGAGTATCGAACGACGACAATTAAACTGAGATATGCGAATTTTACTTAAATTTGGAATTCAAAAGTAATTTACCTACTTAAAACGTAATAGGATTTCCAAAGCAGCATTGTTCAATGGTTTCGACGAATTGCTTGCATGTAAATATTATTCTTCTAATAGTAAATAGGTATGGGTGCTTACATCTATTAGAGCCCCGAAGTTATTGACAATGGTTTATTAACACCCAAATGTTAACAACTATGTTTTAAGTTTATTTTCCTCAATCAGGTACTTACTAACGGAAAAATTTCGAAAAGAATAATAAAATAATTTACTCTAAAACTTTGCGTTGATCTGGAAAATGTATTTGGCCGCCGTGTGTAGTATTATTCAGTTACTAAAATGTTTTTTGGAAACAATTGGAACTATTGTTTTTATTCCAGACTATCATCTATCTCTGTACCAAATTTTAGCTAGAATCGTTAAACCGTTTGAGCGTGATTGAGTAACAAACATCTAAACAAATTCACAAACTTTCAAGTTTATTATATAAGTAGGATTTATACTTGTATGTTCCATATTTAGTGATTCATTTTGTTTTCAGGCGTTTTGATTTCTTTTTGACATCGTGACGCTCTGTTTACAAAGTGGAAAACTTAAAATATTACGTTATTTAAGAGTACGCATTCGTGGCATCAGTAAGTTTTGCTGTGTATAGGTCTTTCAATGTATGTTTTTTCTTCTATATGTAGGCACTATTCTAATTAACCTAATTTTATTTATTTCAATGTGAGAAAGTTTTATCTATCTGTACAATAAAAACAAAATTATATAAACTAAAATATTTACATCCTAAAAAATGTGTGCTCAAACTTACTAATAACAAACAACTTGATTAACTTGAACCTACGCCGTTAAAACTTGAAAAGTTTTTGTCATAATAAAAATCAAAGGCATTTATGCAAATTCTTAAATTATATCACATATTAGACGATGTTATACAATTTACGAATAATTACTTACTCTTATTATAGGTTCAATGTCAAGTCGAAGTTACGAATCGAATGAACGACGCACTTCACGCACTTAATTCAGCGAGATTTAAGCCTGCTAATGATTTCGTATATTTCCTTTATTTAGCTATCAATATTATGATTTATTAACGAGTACATGCTAAATTTGCCACTCATGACTTGTTTGGTAACTGGTTCTCAATTTTAGTTGTTAGATATATGTTTATTTTGTACCAACATTGTATGAATTTTGTCATTTCATTTATTAAATGATATTTAATATTGCGTAGACGATTTATGGAGACGTTTGGTTGGGGAAGGACTTTAACTGGGTCGAAGACTAGAGGCAAGTTACTATCTTCCCCATGTTATGGTTCCGTACCTTGTTTTTTTTTTTCGTGCGGAAATCCCTTCGGATACCCCCCTGCCAGCCAGCGGGGGCGGTTATGTCTGGCTTGAACCGACTAAAACCGTCTCGGGTCTATAGACGCCGATGTAAGGTTGCCCATAGAGCATATCTCTCGCACCCCGACTGACCCTGGGCCATCTCCGGTTTCGAGATGGCCCCCTCCTAAAGGAGCGAAGCAAAACCCTTAATAGGATTCACTTTGTTTGCTATTTGTCTAACTGGCTGTCTGTCAAGCCCTTTTTGTCTGTCAATACTTTTTCACGTGAATTAGTTAAGTTAAAATTAATGTCAAATACTTAGGTCCATCAGGGTCCCTTCAGCTATACTTCTCAGACTTCTCATTTCACCAGCATTCAGCTTACTCTCGTGTTCCTTCTGCCACACCCAACATTCACTACCATACATAAGTGTGGGGACGATTACTCCTCTATGCACAGCCAGTCGTGCCTCTTTAGACACTTTCATGCTGCTCATAAAATTATGCAGGGATAAGGGAACGTTGTGGTATGACAGAAGATGTAGTGACCAAGATAGAGAAAGGGATGCTTAGATGGTTCGGTCATGTAGAGAGGATGGACGAAAGGAGATTAACGAAACAGATTTATGAGGCGAGGGCTACTGGGTAACCCGGAAAAGGTTGACCTAGGCGTACGTATGCCAATCAGATCGACGACGTTTTGAAGAAGGGCCAGGTCAGATGTACCCGTAACCGGCGTGCATGTATGAAAACAATTATGAAAGTGGAAGAAGCGAAAGGCGTATGCCAAGATCGTAGCAAGTGGAAAGATGTTGTCTCTGCCTACCCTTATGGGAAAAAGGCCTGTGACGCCTTGTAGGTGTCAAAAAAACCATAGTTCTAAGTCAACCCAATCAAAAGATACAGCTGCTTATGAAGCAACACCTATAAGATACTTTCCTTTGAGCTAAGATCATGCAAATTGGCAAGAAGCAAAGGCTTGTAGCACAAGTATATCGAGTCACAAAATTGTAAATATAGATGATCATGAAAATCTTGCTTGGAGATTTCAGGCCAGATTTATTGACATTTTAATATTAACATAAACATAACTGCTGTGTATTTATCGCAGGTATACCTGTGTAATATACCTCTGCCTACCCCTTTGGGGATACAGGCGTGAAGTTACATTATGTAATATAGTAAGAATAAATCACTTGAAATCTATTACATAATTATATGGAAATCAGAATCGTGGGTCATATAATAACAGATCTGAAAAACTTGTCATATTTTTAGGGATTTTCTTTAGAAAAGCCCTATTGCTATCTAGTTGTCGTCGTCGACGTCGTCGTTGCCTATTTTCTGTCACGGTTTTGGGTATTGTGCTGGGGTGAACCATTGCAACATAAAGAAAAAATCGCAAAAAAAAAAATACGCTAAATCGAAAATCCCTTGTATTCGGCTGAGCTCGTCTCAGGAATTCAACTTGTTTATCTTAAAGTATCTAAAATTAGCTCAATCGTGAATCTTGAAACGGAGAAATATGAAGAAGTAGAAAAATAGTTTTCCTGTGATTATTGATTATCAATTAGTTGTGTCTTCGATCACAGAATAATCATAAAAAGAAAACTTTGCACTAGGTGTTAAAAGCAAAGTAAGTGAATATACGGTATCCTACTATTATTATAAACGCGAAAGTTTGTAAGTATGGATGGTAGGATGTTTGTTACTCTTTCACGTAAAAACGGATCTGGATGAAATTTGGCACTGGAATAGATTATAGTCCGGAATAACACATAGGCTAATTTTATCCCGAGAATAGGTTCCCATGGGTAGCGGGAACGGGATCAGAATTCAACGCGGGCGAAACCGCGGGCAACAGCTAGTATTCTTATCTCACGCAATTGACTTTACCGCTGGATATTGTTATTGTTGTTATTTAACTTCACACACAGCTAAACTCAGCTCTCAGATTGTCAAAACTTACGAAACAATCAGTAAGAAACTGATGAACCTTTCATTTTCATCTCATTGCAATTAAGGTCCAAGATTGTATATAATTGTTTCCATCTCCTTTAAATTCAGAATTTTGATTAATAATAATATTTATGATTATCAAGACTAACAGCTTCTACATTCACAGCGCGCGCTGATAATCGTTTTTTGAAGCGCCAGTAATTGTAATAACTGTGTAACAAATTGTATCAGTTAGATTGTGGAAATAATACACCATTCATTAGGAAATTATAAGGTTATTGTATTGCGCTAGCACTCATTCTTTGTACTAAATTGCGCTAAACATTATACGCGTTACAACAAAGGTACCCACTAAATTTGTAAGATCATGATGCCTGATTCGATCAGTTGATACCAGATTTTAATCTACTCGTCCTATAGATTTTAACCTACTCGTCCTACAGATTTTAACCTACTCGTGCTACAGATTGTAACCTACTCGTCCTATAGACTTTAACCTACTCGTCCTACAGATTTTAACCTACTCGTCCTACAGATGTTATCTTACTCGTTAATGATCATGAGTAATCATGCCTGACGTATACGCATGTACCATTATCAACTTGATTGCCATTTTAAAGGAAAGGAACCGAACCGGGTTTCGACACCCCGCACAGAGAAACCTATTCTCAGTCTATGCTCCAGACCGTCAATGATATCTTTATGAGCATGACGACAACGACCCTTCTTCTACATTTACTTAATTTTCGCTAGATAAACTATAATAATACAATTGAATAAGAATACGATTATCGATTACCTATTCAATCGATTCAATCATTCAAATAATCGTTATTTCTTACGATACCTTTTTGCAACAACATTAAATTTGGTTAAAGGCAAGTTTATGATATTTATTTAAAAAAGGGTAGGTATGACCTACGCCCTTTTAACAATATTTAGATTAATTTATTATTCTTCTATATAAATGTACCTTGTAATATTATAATTACAAATATCATGTTTTACAAACATGATATATGTAATTGTAATATTGCATACTGTGCTGTATAAGAGGAAGTCAAGCATATAATCTCTTAATTGCACGTATGACAAGTTATTGAATTACAAAAATAGTTTCAAATGTATCTGCAATGCCACATTGGTAGACTAACTTAGGACATTACGTCGTCGTGAAAGTAACCAAAATTTAGCAACCTAGCCACTATTACAATAATATAGTCGATTTACTTGATTCTAGACTACAGGTCAAATTAATTATTTAAGGTTATATCTGTGTCATAACTAATTAGGCAATCTAAAATTATGATATTTCGTCTATTTCTGCATACAAAAGTAGATAATATTATTGGAGCGCGCACATTTTGGATAGGTCGAAAATGAGTACAACAGAGTTAATTTAATCAACTTTTATAATTGGAAACCATACAGAGTTTCTATGCATACAATTGTAAATGAAGCGTAACAATTAAAAAGAGCATTGAAACAATTTTGAAATCGGTCCTGTAGTTTCGGAGCCTATTCAATACGAACAAACAAACAATCAAAATTCATGCGTGTGTTGTTTTTTATGAGTTTCGTTCTGTGTCCATAAACCTTTTTTTATATAATATTAACATAAGGATGTCAGTGAATCCGTGGAGTTATCCTTTCGAGGGCTTACCCGGGGTGCCCGGCAACGGACACTTGGGGAGGACACCGTGCGGTTTTAGTCGAGACACGACATAACCACCCCCGCTGGCAAGGCGGGGGGGTATCCGAAGGGATTTCCGAACGTAAAAAAAAAAAAAAAGGATGTCAGTGAAATTACAAAATTAGGCAATTTTAGTATGTATTGAAATATTAAAAAAGTACTAGTACTAACCAAAGACTTAGTAATACACGTAGACCAAGCACAAATTAGTTGTGCTTATAAATATCCCAGTTTACATTACTTATTCATACACACAATGTAATCGGTACATAGAGTAATTATGCTTGATTGGTCGGATTTTAATTTTCGGGTTTAGAATTTAATTTTTTGTATGTTATCTCATAGAAGGGCATTAAGTTTTACAGGGTCGGCAGCGCGAGTGTGATGCCCCTGGTGTTGCACACGTCCATAGGCTACGGTAACCGCTTCCCATCAGGTGGGCTTGTGAGCTTGTCTGCCGCCTGAGTGGTATAAAAAAAAACTTGTGTCACTGTGTTTGTTATAGAACTCCTTCGAAGCGGTTGGACCCATTCTTATTTTTTTTTATATATTTGGAAGTTTAAATGTTTCTATACGGTTTTCTGTGAATTCTTAGAGCTACATCGCACAAAATTGCATATGAAACCTCAACGCATGCGGCTCACCGTTTCCGGCCATTTATTGTTAAGCTGAAGAGTTTCTTTAGGAACTAGGTATGAATTTAAAAAAAAAACATTCTGTGTTTGATAGCGTATTTATCGGGGAAGGTTATGAGCTATATATCATCACGCTACTGCCTAAAAGAGCGGAGCAGTAGTCATAAATGTCAACAAATCGGGCTTATTTCTATACATTATTGTAGAACTAATAAATTACAGACTTGTATGGGACAAATGGGTACCACGGGGGCGAAGTATCCCACGGGCGAAGCCACGGAGCACAGCTAGTATAATTTAAAAATAGACAAGCGGCCAGCCGACCGCAGCTGGCCGCATTACGGCTAGCCAGGGACTTAAAAACACATTCATAAAGGTTAAATAATTATATGGGTTACACTATGAAAAGGTTACAGAATGAAAGTGCTACACTTATAATGTGGTATTGAATCTATTAATCGTTACCACTTTCAATTATGTAACAGTTATATATATATGTAACAAATATTAATCTGTTAACAGTGTTAACCGAAATGCTACGATGCCAAATTTACTATCCTATTATATTTATTATTTAAATTTTTAAATAAAGGAATTTTGTACACCCCCAAATATTTTACGACTTTATTTCTGTTACACTTATTAACACATATAAAACATACCACTTTGAATATGGTACACTTTCGTATTTGTTACATTTACAAATGGTTTTCTTCTAAAACAGTTTAAAACAAGTTGAATTCCTGAAACGAGCTCAGCCGAATACATGGGATTTTCTTTTATTTTATCTTTTTTTTTTGTTTTTTTTTTTTTATCTTGCACTGGTTCACCCCAGCACTAATCTATTACCGAAAACAGCAACTCGATAGCTCATCTCCTTCATACCCAAAACCGTGACAGAAAAATGGCAACGACGACGTCGACGACAACTCATAGCAATAGAGCTTTTCTAAAGAAAATCCCTAAAAACAGTGTATAAACACTTTATTACGGTTACAGTTTGGGTCCCTACTGCTAGCCGCAAGTGCGTTGTGAGTCTTATAGTGCAGTGCGCACTGACCCAGCATTACCCAACACTCGCTGCACGTTTCCCGTACTGTGGTGATATCTGTAAGAGTGTTTATAAACCTCGGCAGCTGAATGTCAGGTGAGATATCATATTCGCCATAAGAAATTTGATACTCACCGCGGATTCAGCTATCGATATACATAAACGTTCTTACAGAATGGCATAGCGGATTGCGCGAATGCTTGCATTGTACCGTATAACATTACGACGTGTAACACAAGTCAGTACGCACTTTTTATGGTTCCGTAGCCAAATGGCAAAAACGGAACCCTTACAGATTCGTCATGTCTGTCTGTCTGTCTGTCTGTCCGTGCGTATGTCACAGCCACTTTCTGCCGAAACTATAAGGTATATGCTGTTAAAACTTGGTAAGTAGATGTATTCTGTGAACCGCAGTAAGATTTTCACACAAAAATAGAAAAAAAAACAATAAATTTCGGGGGTTCTCCATACTTAGAACTGAAACTCAAAAACTTTTTTACATCAAACCCATAAGTGAATCTAAATCTATGGATAGGTCTTCAAAAATGATATTGAGGTTTCTAATATAATTTCTTTCTAAACCGAATAGTTTGCGCGAGAGACACTTCCCAAGCGGTAAAATGTGTCTCCCCCCCTCCCTGAAACTTCTAAAATAAGAGAATGATAAAACTAAAAAAATATATGATTACATTACCATGTAAACTTCCACCGAAAATTGGTTTGAACGAGATCTGGTAAGTAGTTTTTTTAATACGTCATAAATCATAAACCGCAATTTATCTTTCATTCAATCAACTCAAAAAAAACTCAAAATATTTAATTTCACTCGCACTTGGCCTTTTTTTTTATTTGTTATTGCATAAGTTTACCCGCTGGCCGGCGGTAACCGAGGGGATTTCCGCACGAAAAAAAAAAGAAAAAAAGAACTAATTAATTCCCGAGACGGCGTGCGGTTTTAGTCGGTTCAAGTCCGACATAACCGCCCCCGCAGACCGGCGGGGGGTATCCGAAGGGATTTCCGTACGAAAAAAAAAAACAAAAAAAAAGGTACTAATTAATTATGTTTTACTATTTCAGTTGCCATGAACCTACCTAGTACCTGGACAGGTTTCTAAGAACATAAGAATAAGAGGCATTGTAACGTTTTAATTGCATTTGCTTACAGAAGATTTTCTTTTCTCCATCCTGCTTCTTAGGAATCTGTTTGTAAAATCAAAATCCAGTGTTATGTCCGATACTAACTGGTTTATGAGTTGATTGAAGAGATATTTTTAGTGATCTATTATCTCTCTCAATTATTAAGTTCGGTGAATCGTATCGCAAGGTTTGGGTTGCTAAATATCTTCGGTCTAGAGAATCTGAAAGTACCAGCGACGTGCAGCTGGGTGGAGAGGTCGTTTTTGTGATAATCTGAGCTTTTTTATATTTTCTGCAATAGGATTTATTTTCCTGGATTTCAATGAATTCAGCTTGACTTTTTATAGCACTTAGGTGGCAGACAATCATACGGTCCACCTGACGGGAAGCGGTTACCGTGGCCCATGGACCAGGGGCGTAACACTCGCGCTGTCGACCCTGCAAAAACCTTCTATTGCCCTTCTTGAAGAACACCATATTGTAGTTGCTTGCGCCTCTATTTGACTGCGTCAGGAGGCACATGTTCGATTCCCGCTTATAAATTATTTGAATTATATTATTATTAAAAAAAATTACTTAACTATAAAAAAGGTATGTGCTTACAAAAAAAAACGTATTTAAGTATGTTTATCCGCACTCTGGAACCCATAACACCAGCTAGTTAAGCTATGCTTACTTTGGATCTAGACAGCTGTGTAGAAAGTCCTAGACTATTTATTTATCTTTAGTAATTATGTATAGTATATGATACTTTTTATTTTTTTTCTTTCGGAAATCCCTTCGTATACCCGCCCACCGGCCAGCGGGAGTGGTTATGCCGGGCTTGAACCGACTAAAACCGCACGCCGTCTCGGATCTAAAGAAGCAGATGTTTAAGGTTGCCCATAGAGCATATCCCTCGCACCCCGACTGACCCTGGGCCATCTCCGGTTTCGAGATGGCCCCTCGGGTTTGGGAACCACGGTGTCCCCGTCTTGCCCCGGTTTGGGGGAGGGGCGCTAGTCGCCCCGCCGTCCCGGCCTGCTTCTGCTGGGGTGTAGTATGTATAATTTATTATATATATATTATTTTTATCATATGCACTCGAAATATATAATATTATCCTATGCATTTATGTGTCGCAATATTATTATAATTAAAATAGTTACACCACTATAACTGTCTGGAAGAGATAGCAAATTGCGATAAGACCGCTCATTGTACAAGTTTTTTTTAAAGTATCTTAGACAATTGTATGCTTTGGTTGGTGTACAATAAAGAGTATCTATCTATGTATATGTAAAACAAAGTTTATGTCCAAGGTCTCGATTCTGCTATTTTAAATAAAACCAAGCCATTGTCGTGCCACTGTCGCTGTAAAAAGGCCATTTAAGTTTAGACTTTAATCTCATAACAATGAAGTCTAAAAAAATTAAAGTATTTTGTAGAGCGAATGAAAATGTGTAATAAACTCTCTTAATTTAATTTTAGACATTAAATGTCTATCGATAAAGTCTTATATTAATTGGTATTGTTTAGAGTGGCATGACTGGCTTGCTTAAACATAAAATAGCAGAATTGTGGTCCAGGTTTTTAACTCTTTATTATTATTAGTATCTGTTTAATTTACTTTATCTACACCCATGCTATAAATCCTCTATAAAAGATTCTGAAACAGTTAGCTTATTGCCAACATTAATACACCCAATGTCATAATAACCATAATATCATCCGAACGGGTGTTATAATGTTGTATGAAATTTCATAATAACACTCCTTTCGCTTTTTCAATCTCTTCCGCGCAAAGGGTTACTCATCAGACAGCCAAATTCTTACCGCCCGATGCGTGGAATCTGTATGAGTTTCAAAAAAAGAACTGTCATTCACGCGCGTTGCATTGCACCACCACAGCGGCGGCGGCGCGCCGTAAAAAAAAATTAAAGCTTATTCGTTCGAATTCGAATTCCCGCTATTTTTCTTCGCTATTATTTTTGCAAATTGTTTGGTTTACTTACTATTTTAAAGAGGATAAACCCACATTCATGTTTTAATACCCCTCATTATACCACAGTTGCATAAATAACTATTAAGATAACGCCGAGTGCTAATGTCCCCTTTTTTTTTTTATCGTGCGGAAATCCCTTCGGATACCCCCCCGCGTGCCAGCGGGGGCGGTTATGTCGGGCTTGAACCGACTAAAACCGCACGCCGTTTCGGGTCTACAGACGCCGGGGTGTAAGGTTGCCCATAGAGCATATCCCTCGCAAGTAATATTACTTATGTACTCTTCTAAGAGTACATTTGTACACTTCTCTTCTAGAATGTATCCGTCCTTGGCGTGATTACTTCCAAATATACTTATAGTAAGTATGTATGGCTCTTCACTAGCTGACCAGAAAAACTAGTTACCCTTGTAAAGGCGCCTTTATTTTTTTTAATCTACATTTATTCAGGGTGAACGTGAAATTGTTTATCTTCTTCTATATATACTACACTATTATGAAATTGTAAATTAGTTGTCTGTAGACGATATTTATTAAGCAGGTGGTAGAGTCAAGCAACAGTCATTTTGGCCGTTGCATGAATGGGTCGACTCGACCGGGGAAGCACCACCCTCTCACAGAATATCGACGCCAAGTAACAGTATTTGAACTGTTGCGTTCCGTTTGGTGAGTGAGAGTGCCGGAGCCCAAACTCCTTTCCCATCCCCTCCTAAACTCCTTTCCCATCCCCTCCTAAACTCATAGGCCGCTGTAACCACTTCCCATCAGGTGGGCCGTGTGCTTGTCTGCCACCTTTGTGGTATAAAAAAAAAAAATTAAAAAAATTGGGTTATGTTAATTGTACGATTCTGAAAGCAAAAATATGTTTTTTCGAATTCTTGTCAATTTGTCTGTTTACCTGTTTGTTTGCGATATACGCAAAAGCTAATGAATGAATTTTGTTGCGGTTTTCTATTAGAAAGGTCGCGGTCAGACTTAAAATCTGCCATTTTATGTCTGATTGCAATTGGTTAAGTAGAACCGGAGATAATGACCAAAAAACAATTAACCGACCTCCACGAAGACGGAGCTGCGGGTATCAGCCAGTTGATAATAACTATACATATTAATTAGCATCAAAACAAAACAAGTCTATCAGTTACGTGTGTTACGGCCAAACGTATAACGCAATTTCCGAAAACATGTTCAGCGCACGGGTAGACTAAAGATGGTTGTTGTCTTGAAGTTTGAAGTGAACTATTCGAATTGTTGGTGTTACTATTTACGCAGAATGAGCTCATATAGTAACACCAACAATTCGAACAGTTCGGGTACTTTGAGATAACTTTCACTTCAAACTTCAAGACAACAACCATCTTTAGTCTACCCGTGACCATGGCTACTGAAAAGCAACCGAAACGTCGGGATCAATGTAAAATATAAAATAACATCAAATAAACCGCGATAGAATCCGTTAAAAATAGTTGTTCAATTCCGGGCCAGGAGGTATAGTGCGCAGTGGAAGTTCGCCCTCCTAGCTACAATGTGAAGTGAGCAGTCTGCGGTTCACAGAGCAAATCGTTTTTAAAAATAGGTTTCACTTACCAACTTCGAAGGCGCCCGAAACAGTGCGCTTTTATCTGTCTGTGTCTGTATTCAAGTGTACCTGGAGTGTAGGATGTATGATGTTATGTGTAGACAAATAAAACACAGCGCGGCCAACAAAATGGTAGCCCTTCCTTGGCGTAAATATATGATTCGGTCGAACAACTCCCAACCGATTACGTTAAGTAGTCCAAAATATAACTAATCCAACACTGGCCAAATCTGATATCCACGGATTATATTTATTCGAACAAAACTTATTTCAACAAACGTTTTTCAAGACAAATCTTTCAACAAGTTGACAACAAGTGACAGTCGTAGATCTGTCAACGCAAATTATGTTTTTTTTTTTTTTACTTCGTTTAGGAACGCAACATCTACCCCCTCCGGACGGGCCTTCCCGTCCGCTAATCAATTGGCAATCTTGATAAGGTTGCGACCGCTCTCCTCATCACCGATCCGTCAACCAAAACCTCAGCAAATCGAGGAACCCCATCGGTGCCAGCCACTAGATTGAGAATGCGCCCCCGGCGCCAATACAACGGCATTAGGTTGGCATCCTTAATCAGGACGAGGTCTCCGACCTTGGGAGGATGAGTTTTATCCGTCCACTTGACGCGCTGCTGGAGGATGTGCAAGTACTCCAAGCTCCAACGCTTCCAAAAGCTCTGAGCGAGCTGTTGCACTAACTGGAACCGCGATAGCCGATTTCGGCTCACATCGACAAGGGGGTGCTCCGGCAGGGCGACAAGTGGTTGTCCAATCAAAAAATGGCCCGGGGTTAGGGCCTCCAAATCATTAGGGTCCGAAGAGAGCGGGCACAATGGACGCGAGTTTAGTACGGCCTCAATGCGGCAAAATACCGTAGCTAATTCCTCAAAGGTGAGAACTGTGTCTCCCAATAATCTCCGCCAGAGTCCCTTGGCCGCTTTCACCGCGGCTTCAAAAATACCCCCCCAATGGGGGCAGGCTGGCGGGTCAAACAGCCAAGTGACCCCCTTGCGGGCTAATTTGTTGCCTATGTCAACCTGGTTCTCCGCAAGGAAGGCGTAAACTTCCTTCAAATAGTTACTTGTACCTCTGTAATTGGTACCGCAATCAGATCTAATTAAAGAAGGCAACCCACGGCGAGACACGAATCTATCCAAAGTTGCCACAAAGGCCTCCGTCGAGAGCGAGGTTACTAGCTCCAAGTGTACTGCCTTCGTTGACAGGCAGACAAACACACACAAATAAGCCTTAAGGATTTTACTGTTACGAAGAGTAGACGTCTTCAACAAAAGGGGACCGGCAAAGTCCGTTCCGACGCCTGCAAAAGGCCTTGCCTCATTGACACGATCAGCCGGCAAGTCTCCCATCATGGGCTGCATAGTGGGGGCCTTAGTCCGGTAGCATGGCATGCAACGAAAGACAATGCTGCGCATAGTACGACGGGCCGACAAAATCCAAAAGTCCCGCTGCAGAATGGCCAACAGCGCATTACAACCGGCATGCGAGTTCTTAATGTGACGATCAGTCACCAACAACTTGACCAAATGGCCTTCCTTGGGCAACAAAAGGGGGTGACGAGCTCCGTAGGGGAGGCTAGAGTGCCTCAAACGTCCTCCAACACGCAAGAAACCCGCATCATCCAAAAAGGGGCTCAGCTTACTGATAGCTCCCGACAACTTAGCCATACCGGACTTCAAGATTTCAATCTCCTTCTCAAAGTGTGCAGCCTGCACAGAGCGGACCCAAAGGAGGAGAGACTCCTGGAGCTCTTGAGGAGAAAGGACCGGCGACAGGCGTTTGTCCCCACGGTTCCTACAATTGTGACGAAAGCGCCTGATCCAAGATGTGACATTCAACAGTTTATCGAGGGAGCTGTACCGATTCAACAAAAGGTCGGGATCAAACGGCGGGTCCTTCGTCTCAACAGCGAGCACCCTTAGCCCGGGCAAAGGATCCGTCATCAAGACTGGCATTCGAGGCCAAGCATCCTCGGACCGAGTCAGCCATTCTGGCCCCCACCAGAGGGGGTGATCAATCAAGTGAGGGGCCGTGCACCCACGTGAGGCCACGTCGCCGGGGTTCAGGTCCCCAGGGACATGCCTCCAAGTTAAAGGTGTTGCAGAATTTTGTATCTGTGACACTCGGTTCGCCACAAAGACCTCCAAAGTGTGGACGGACGTCTTCAACCAACACAAAACAATTTGACTGTCCGTCCAGGCGTAAGAGGATCGAATGTCCACAGTTTCACCCAAGGTATTAACAACGTGATTCAATAGACGCACAAGAAGAGCTGCCCCTGACAACTCCAATTTGGGAATGGTCAATGCTGTTCGAAGAGGGGCTACCTTGCTCTTGGCCATGACCAGCGAGAGCTTCCCCTGGCCTGTCGCGCTGACAGTGCGCAGATAAACAACGGCTGCGTAACCGTGCGACGACGCGTCACAAAACCCGTGGAGGGTAGCAGTGTAACTCCCAGGGGGGAGGATGGCGCGGGGCAACACGACCTCATTGACCGCAGGGAGTGTGGACACAAAGTGGATCCAATCCTTCAACAGGGTTTCCCGAAGCGGCTCGTCCCAACCAAGTCCCGCGGTCCAGAGGCGCTGGAGAAAGCATTTCGCCCAAAACAGTACCGGACAAATCCAACCATTAGGATCAAAAGTCCTTGCGACAGTAGACAACACAAGTCGTTTAGTCCAAGTGTGGGGCGACTCTAGGTCGACATCGTATGTAAAGATGTCTTGGACAGGTCTGTACTGAACACCGAGGACGGCCATCATGGCGGGGTTGTCAACGTCTTCAAACAAATGCGGGTCCTGTCTATGATCCTCCGGCAAACCTTCCAATAGAGCTGGAGAGTTGGACACCCATTTACGCAACTCGTATCCTGCGGAAGCCAGGATCCCAATCAACTCGTCACGCAATAAAATGGCTTCCCCAACCGTGGAAGCCCCAGTACAGACGTCATCGACGTACAGGTCCGTTTTCAAGATGGCGGACGCCCGAGGGAACTTCAAACGCTCTCGGTCCGCGAGCTCCCAAAGCGAACGAATGGCAACAAAGGGGCTAGAACGAAGGCCGTATGTATTCGTATTGAGCTCGTACACAATCATGGGGTCCTGGGGGTTCTCGCGCCACAGGATTAACTGATAACGTCTGTCATCCTGGTGAATGACCGTTTGTCGGAACATCATCTTGATGTCGGCCACAAAGACAACCTGATGTCGACGGAAAGACGTGATGACGTCACAAAGGTCCTTTAACAATTTGGGGCCTGAATGTAAGCAATCATTCAATGAGACACCCGAAGAAGTTCGCGCAGACCCATCAAACACCGTGCGCAGCTTGCCAGTGGACGGCTTGAGGACCGCATGATGGGGCAGGAAGTAATGTTCAACTGAGCGCCAATCCAACCTTGACACCGACATGTGTCCCAAATCCGCGTACTCCTGCATGAAATCCAAGTACTTCTGCCTCAACACAGGGTCCCTGCCCATGCGGCGCTCCATTGCCAACAATCTCTTCTCGGCCGTAGGTCTAGATTCACCGAGAGGTGGTCGCACTGCGACAAAGGGCAACCTGGTAACAATCCGACCGCAACGGAGTCGACCCGTGTTGTTCTGATAGAAGAATTCGCAATCCTGGTGTTCCGGGTTCAAACGGGCTACCTGAGGGGGCTCCTCAACCTCCCAAAACCTCTGAACGGCGTCAGAGAGAGCGGAGCCGGACACCAATGCAACATCAAGCTCAGGTGGAGGGGGGACCTTCAACACCGGTCCCATCATTGCAAAGCCAAAAATGGTCGAGACAGCCACCAAACCGTTCGGCTGCAAGATCTGTTTACCATCCAAAATTATCCTCCCGAGTACGTCGGAACCTAACAACAAATGCGCTGTGCTAGGGGAATCAAACCGAGGGTCAGCCAAATCCAGGCCTGACGTCAACCGGACAACTTCGGAAGACAGCTGAACTTGGGGATGCCTTCCCAAAATATTCTTCATCACAATGGCCGAGGTAGCAATTTTAGGGGCCAAACAATTCACTGGAGTGAGCCCAAACCAAGTCTGTCCCTCAACAGTGGTGACGGCTGCGTTGCCAACTCCCCTAATCGTGTCTGAATAGCCACGTATGTCTAGGCCTACCTGTCCCACCAACCAAGACGACAAAATGCAACCCTGGGATCCCGTGTCCAGAATGGCACGGACCACAACAGAGGACCCCGTTGGTCCCCAGACCCTAACCGATGCCGTAGGCAACAAAACCGTGTCGATCTGGGAGGTTGCAGTGGTGGGGCAGGCGCCAACTTCCTAATTTCTGGGCGGCGACCGATCGCCGCACCCAGGCTGTAATCTCTCCCGACGAGGATAGGACGCAAACTCCTCATCCGCGCGGTGTCCCGAGCCGCGTGCCATGGCTGGAGGGGCATATCCCACCGGATGCCTGAATGGCGGAGGGCGCGACTCCAACCTGGGGCGCTCCGCCAACGGAGGGGAGTGCAGGCGGTGCTGGTCCGGCCATTGCCGGCGAGCAGCGGCTGCATAGTCGCCTTCATGTGGGGAGACCTGGCGGCGGTCCCGCGGCGCGGGGGGTGGCGAGCGGTGCTCGAAAGTGCGGGCCCCTTGCCGGTTTGGAACTGGCGAGCGGACCTGGTGCTCGTCTCCGCGATCCCCGCCCGTGCGCGAACCCACATCAGAGGCTGGACTGCCAGCGCGGTTCGCGTTAGCGCACAAAACGTCCACATGGGACCCCCTGCAAATTCTACAAGGGCGGGAGTCGGGGCATTCCCGTTGAAGATGAGCCCCCAAACAAGAATAGCACAGTCGGCGTGCCTTGGCAATTCGGCGGCGGGCACTGACGTGCAAGTCCAAAAAGGCCGCACAAGATATGATGCCATGTCCCGTGACCCTGCAGTAGTCACAACTGGGACGACTCTGGGTGCCGGCGAAACGGGGGGCGGGGCGACCCTCAAGGGGCCCCCGAGCCCCGGTCCGTCCCTGGTCTCTGGGCCGGGGAGGCGGTTGGCGTGACCCCGAGGCAAGGCCAGAGTTGTCGAGGATCCTACATTCATCCTCCAAAAACTTGACTAGGTCATCAAAGCGGGGGAGATGGGTGGCACTATCCCCACCATACTTCTGCTCAAAGCGAGACCTCAAGTCTGCAGGCAGTCGTTGCAGCACTATGTGCACCAATAAATAGGACCAATGGTCCACCGGCAGCTCCAGTCGCTTGAGGACATTGGTGGCTGCCACCAATGGGTTCAAAAGGTCGGTACGCAGTGTCGACACTCCAGTAATAAAGGGCAACCCCAAAATATGGCTAATGTGAGCGTCAGCCAAACACCGTTTATTGTGGTACCGCCGGGAGAGCAGCTCCAGAGCAGTAGGGTAAGCCGCATCCGTCACCGGCAAGTGCTGCACCAAGGCTCGGGCCTCTCCCTTGAGGACGGACATCAAGTAGGCCAACTTTTGGGCGGGTCCAAGGTCCGAGCGCGAGTCGACCAGACTCACAAATAAATTTTGAAAGCCCAGCCAGTGGTCCATCCGACCATCAAAATGTGGCAGTTCAAGCGTGGGCAGCTTGCTCAAAAGTCCCGGGCCAGCGACAGAGGTCTCCGGCTTGACCTGGACAGACTCCCGGCTCTTCAATATTTCCCTAGCACGTAGGGAAATCGTGTCTGCCAACGCCAGGATCTGGTCGTAGTCGCCAACAACCTTGTCCCGCGCTGCCTGACTCAGCTGGTCCAACCCGAGGTCCTCAGCCAGGTGGCTAAAGCGGGTGAACAGGGCATCTACAGCCCCAAGCCTGTTCTCCATACCGCCGAACCTGGTAAGAGTGGTCTCTGCCAGCTCTGGTCGAGTAGTGGTGGCCGCCGCCGACGTGAACCACCTCAATTGTGTGGTTATACCGGCTATGGCCTCCTTCGCTGCACTTAAATGAGACATTCCAACAAAATTCAAGAGATTACCCAAACAAAGAATTATTTAAACAATGTTAGTTCAATTTATTTTATCCAACACTGATACAAAACACCAATACAATATAATTCAATATAGCTTAAAGATTAAATCAAATGCCTTAACAAGAGATTGCCAATTAATTAGTCATAATGGTTCCCCAGCAATGACTCCAAATCAGCACACCAAACTGATAATAACTTGTTTACAACTAATAACCAATACAAATAAGGTTATGAGACCCGAGACTGCGGTTTTAGTCGGTTCTAATCCGACACAACCACGCTCTTGCAACCAAAATGTTCAATTCCGGGCCAGGAGGTATAGTGCGCAGTGGAAGTTCGCCCTCCTAGCTACAATGTGAAGTGAGCAGTCTGCGGTTCACAGAGCAAATCGTTTTTAAAAATAGGTTTCACTTACCCTACCCTTACACTTACGAAGGCGCCCGAAACAGTGCGCTTTTATCTGTCTGTGTCTGTATTCAAGTGTACCTGGAGTGTAGGATGTATGATGTTATGTGTAGACAAATAAAACACAGCGCGGCCAACAAAATGGTAGCCCTTCCTTGGCGTAAATATATGATTCGGTCGAACAACTCCCAACCGATTACGTTAAGTAGTCCAAAATATAACTAATCCAACACTGGCCAAATCTGATATCCACGGATTATATTTATTCGAACAAAACTTATTTCAACAAACGTTTTTCAAGACAAATCTTTCAACAAGTTGACAACAAGTGACAGTCGTAGATCTGTCAACGCAAAATATGTTTTTTTTTTTTTTACTTCGTTTAGGAACGCAACAATAGTTTTATTTCAATGTGTAACATTCGCGTAAACTTCCGACAATATCATGTTCAGTGTGAATTTGCAGCTTGTGTAGTGCGCGTGTTTTGGTACCTCGTATGAATGTGATGTTGTTATAACACTTATAACATTGTGGTTACTGGAGAAAGTAAGTTACACGTTGTAGAAAGTGAGATTATAAAACATAGCTCGACATGCGTATTATGTTTCTTTCTTTCAACAACTTAATTAGTGGTGGAGCGATACTTCTCTCGGCATCACGGTCAGTCGATCCACGGGTACCTATTCCTGGAATGAAAAGTACATCCAGATCCCTTCAGTAGTTTTTGCGTGAAAGAGCAAACATCCGCACAAATATAGACATCCGTAATACACATATAGTACAATTATTTTCAGAAACTATCCCATTTATAATAAGTAATTAGTAAGCAAGTAAGGATACACACAAACGTAGAACCTCCTCCTTTTTGAAGTCAGTTAAAGATAAATTCGTTAACTTTACTTCCGGTATAATATGAGAACGACTTTGCCGATGTTATTCTACATTTTTCGAAGCTTTTTTAATACTCTATAGAAGGTTCTTACGGAAAGTAAACCTAAGAAAATACGTAGAAAATTGGGAAATTTCTGGTAAAAAATGTTGATGCAGACGGAGCTGCTGGCACCAAATATATGGTTATACTATATTGGATTGGTTACATAAAATTTGTTTCAGACTTACGTACCCTCTAGAATTATGTGATTGTTTCTGAGACAAGAGTTCCTTCATATTCGTTCGGTTCGTTAAATTGTACCATAACCAAAACCAAAAAAACCGCGGTAGCCAAGTGGTATGGGTAAAGGACTGCTGAGACGAGGTCTCGGGCTCGATCCCATGGTATTACCATCGCACACACCAATGACTTTTCGATGCTTTTCGAAGTTATGTGTGTATTTATCGCAGGTTTATAAGTGCCCGGTTAATGGCAATAGGCTCGCCACCTGTTACATTGGGACCTAAAACATAAACTGGCGAAACGTGGGTGCTAGCACCTCTGCCTACCCCTTCGGGGATATAGGCGTGAGTTTATGTTATGTTATGTTATGTTATGTTACCATAACCAAACATTATGTTCAAGCGTCAGCTTTCTAATCTTTTGCATTAAAGTTATTTATGTGATAAATTTCAGTAGCTCAGAGACAATAGAATTGAATGTGAATTCTGGATTGTTCTCACTAGTTCCAGTGTCATATTGTACGTAGTCGACATTTTATAATACAACGCGGCGTTGAGGCAGTTATCTGCCAATCAAACCAACCAAAACAACTTTCGAATTCTTCAGTAGCAGGGGTTAAGTCGGCCTTACGATCGAGAGGTCCAGGGTTTGAATCCTGGCCATTACACTACCGACGTAAACCCACCCCTAAAATAAGCAATTTAAATTAGCTGGAAGGGGGAATACCAGTAATTTCGGTTATTAATAATCTTTAAAAATTAAAACACCTCTGCCTACCCCTTCAGAGATAAAGGCGTGAAGTTTATGTTATGTATAAAAAAATAAGGCGCGTTGAGCACTATCCATATCAGCACTATTTAGGTGAAGAAAAATCATGATACTCTCGTTTTTTTTTAAATCTCAACTATCGTTACAGGCAGGGGGAGGGAAGGCGGTACTGTGGGATGAACGGCAGGACGAACGGAAGGAGGGACGGAAGAAGAGACGGCGAGAGGAACGGAGGGTAGGGAGGGTGGTAGGGCAGGAGGGTTTAGGAAGGAAGGCAGGGATGGATGATGATGACTTAAAAAATACACACGTAATTGTTCAAGTTTTCTCTTTTGTCGGCACTCCCAGAGTGCCACTAACTTTTTTTTATGTATGGCACGTCAATATATAATCACCTCACCCGATTGTAAACTAAAGCGGAAGTATCAGGAATTGCAGATATAAGTAATGCTACAATGTTGGCCCTCTGTTTGACTTACGTTAGTAACTATTTATTAATCTGTGGTTTGATGGCCTTATAAGATACTTTTTCACGCCAACGCTTAAAGGACCCGGCTTAATATGGCCAATACAAAATACTTCAACAATTTTTGACTTTGATTGTTGTATTTGGGATTCGAAATTACCATTTAAATTACCAATACAAGGTGTTTTAAACTACTAATGTCCTCGAAGAGGTAGACAGAGGTTATATAAACAATCATATTATACAAACTAAGTTTGCGTGAAGGCAATCCTATTGCTGTCAACTGGAATTTTATACACTTCATGAACATATCTATAGCAATTTATTACTAAACTAGCGGTACGCTATGATGGCTGTTTTGACGTTTGTCCGCTCATGAAGTTTCGCAAAAATAAATACTAAGTTTGAAGGAGTAAATTTCTGTCCTTTATTGTCAATAGTGAGGTGCAGTGTACTAATTTACGACATAGTATGGCGTTTATGTTTTTCGAAATTCGAAATTTAAAAAATGAATTAAATATCCAAAAACTATAGATGTGACTCGCATTCGTTTTGATTTTTTTGTATTTTAAATTGACATTTTATATCACTATTTTAACGTGTCAAAACGGCCATCATAGCGTGCCGCTGGTATAGGACCCGAGACGGCTAGCGGTTTTAGTCGGTTCAAGCCCGACATAACCGCCCCCGCTGGCACGCGGGGGGGTATCCGAAGGGATTTCCGCACGATAAAAAAAAAAAAAAAAAAGGTACAATATTAGCAACACAATTACGTAGTTCAAATAAAATGGCCATGGTCAAATAGTTTGCACTGACCTCAAAGATTTTTTAAACAATTCCACTTAATAATGAGATAATAAAAATCCTAAACAAGTTCACGTACCTTTATTTTCCTTACAGACGTACCTAATCAGATATATATATATATATATAGCGTTAACCACAAGCCAAGCCGATGACTCCGTAGAAGTAGCACAACGAACTGCCAGGGTTCACGGCTGTTAGTGAATATCGATCTAAACGCATATTACAACAAAGTACAGTTAACTTCGAGGTACTTCCAAAGTTCATTCATAGTCGCAGTTCTGTTCATCAGAAAAGCAAAAAATGTAGATACAAAAGAGGCTAGATTGGCGCATTCTTAGTTAATGGTACGTAAACTAGAAAGGCCGGAGTTTAGAAAGTTTCTTCTTTCGCGAAATATCAAGTTTAATGTTCACAAACAACTAACAACTTTTTTTTATGTGTGGTCCGTCAATTTGACTATGCTTTAACAGATGCTTTCGATTCTAAAATCTGATAGCCTCGATAGATGCTTTGTTTAAAGAACCTGGGAATAAGAAGGTGTGAAGATAGATAGTTGGAGATGGGTGGTATATTAATAAATTGTAACATCTCATTTTCTGTGCGTCGTATGTTATTAGGAGATGCAGTCAAATTTTTTTTTTTTTTTAAATTTTATAATTAGGACACGTCAATTTGACCTCACCTCGCCTCGCTGAAGGTAAAGTCTCAGGAAAGAGGGTCACCATTACATACACGTATCATTTTAACAATGGTGGCACTCAGCTTGAAGGCCTCATCAGAAGAGGATTGTCGCCACAGCACCGCGTGACACCCACCGGTCCCACTAGCACTGCGACCACAATCCCCCTGCCCGGCTATTACAACTGTTTCTTTTTCTGAAGCACAGTGCCTATGACAAATCATCGGATGACGCCATCAAACTTAGAATACCAGTATTGTATCATTGTTGGCACTTTTATTGGTCGCCTTTATTCTTAAGACTTCACTGACAGCTTACTATCAGGTAGACAGTAAGCTGTAAGTGAAAGCTTACTAAGTCAAAAGATAGAAAAACAAACAAATAATTCATTTGTCTGTCAAATTTAACTACATCTCTACATAATGTACAGCTATCTCGTTAAACGTTCCGCTCAACGAATTGATTACTTGTTTTTCAGCCATTTGATTGAATGCTGAATTTAATGAAGGGCCTAGGTGATTATTAAACCAGCTGAGTTATCTAGATGGCGACGACATATAGTATATACCTTTATAATTATAGGCACGTTATGTCCTCATAAAAATAACTGAACGCCGCGACTGTGGAAGTTAAGTAAACGACAAAAGTAGCTTTGAAAATTTCAATTTCTTGATCACCTTAGCTTTTGAACCTTTAAAAAAATAATAAACAAAGATAAAATATATTAACTTTGTCCTCCGGGGATAATAAAACTGCTTTTACATCAATCGTTATGGGCAACCTTACACCCCGGCGTCTGCAGACCGAGACGGCGTGCGGTTTTAGTCGGTTCAAGCCCGACATAACCGCCCCCGCTGGCACGCGGGGGGGGGGGGTATCCGATATTTTAGTGTTAATCTACTTTTGTCGTTGACTGTACTTAGCTTATTTTTGGGTGGCCCTCATATTCTACTTTACCATGAACCAAACGGCAAAGTGAAATACCTAATACACCATATTTGATACAACCGGGTATCCTCAACGAATATCAACCAATTCACAAATTTATTTTATCAAATCAATGTTCGGAGGTACATACTCAACATAGGGATGGCAGGTGAGGCCGCCCTTCACCCCAGCAGAAACAGGCCCGGGTGCCGCCGGGGCGACTAGCGCCTCCTCCTTTCCGGGGCAAGATGGGTCAGTCGGGGTGCGAGTTAAATGCCTTAGGGCCACCTTACACCCGAGACGGCGTGTGGTTTTAGTCGGTTTAAGCGCGTCATAACCACCGCCGCTGGCCGGCGGGGGGAATCCGAAGGGGATTACCACATGAAAAAAAAAAGGTACATACTCAACACACACACGAGCGTTGATAAATAGCAGCAAATGATCCTTAGATTATACCAATATAATGGGGACCTAAAAGAAAACAACAAGTTTGCGTGATTCTGCATTAATAGCCAATACTACCTTTCCGGTACCACACGTATTACGTACCTATAAGTACGTTTACAAGCGTGCAGTTGTCATGCAGCTTGCGTTTAGAACGGACACGTGATTGTATAGTGAAAGGAACTCTAGAATCGTGTACCGGTGAGCCAGCGCGCGGAATCAAGTAATCGTATGGAATTATGTTTGTTTGTGTCGGTGCCAGACGTTCTAGTGAGATTGAGTAAGGTCAGTAAATTGTCGTACCTACCTCCTTGCCTGTGGGATGAACTTTATGAGACTTGTTTAATATTTTGTTTTGGTTTTCTCTAATCGGCTAAGAAAAGTCTTGTTTTGAATGGTTTTCTTTATAATATAGGTATTAACGTATAGTAAAATTGTTGTGTTTTTACTGACTCACTACATAGTATAAAACAAAGTCGCTTTCTCTGTCCCTATATCCCTATGTATGCTTAAATCTTTAAAACTACGCAACGGATTTTGATGCGTTTTTTTAAATAGATAGAGTGATTAAAGAGGAAGGTTTATATGTATAATAACATCCATTGCACCCGTGCGAAGCCGGGGCGGGTCGCTAGTTTTATATAATAACAAAATTTTGCAGTAGAAAGTTACGTGCATTTTGCGGTAGGTTAACACTTTTGAAGTTTCGCGTTTAGTATCGGTTCATATAGTTAAAAATAATAAGTTATTTTCGCTTATTTTTTATATTAATAGAGGTTTTATTTAAACGACTCTCCCTTTTTGGGTAATTTTCAGTAAAGTTAAAAAGAATTAGGATTCCGTATAAAAAAATAGAAACTTTAAAATCCATTTTTATTATACCACTCAGATCAGCGTCACACTCGCGCTGCCGACCCTGTAAAAACCTTCTAATGCCCTTCTTGAATAACCCCATATTGTAGTCGCTTAGGAAAACCACAGCAGGGAGATCATTCCATAGTTTGAGCGTGCGCGGAACGAAGTTTCTTTTATACCTCACTGTGCGCATCGTTGCCGGTTGCAACGTGTAAGGATGAATTCCCTGCCTGACGAGCGGTGTGTTTGTGACGATTCATTGCGAAGTTCCTATGGCCACCTTCCAGCTCCATCATCAGATCAGCACCATGTCATTATAAAATTGCATTGTCACGCGATTTACCTACACATGTATGCAAAATTTCAGCTCAATCGGTAACGGGAAAGTGGATCAAATTTAAATTGTAACATTAACATAACATAACATAAACTCACGCCTATATCGCCGAAGGGGTAGGCAGAGGTGCTAGCACCCACATTTCGCCAGTTTATGTTTAGGTCCCAATTTAATAGGTGGCGAGCCTATTGCCATTAACCGGGCACTTATAAACCTGCGATAAATACACACATAACTTCGAAAAGCATCGAAAAGTCATTGGTGTGTGCCATGATAAAACCTGGGATCGAACCCGAAACCTCGTCTCAACAGTCCTTTACCCATACCACTAGGCTACCGCGGTAAGATTTGATAATAAACATCGTGACAGGTGAAGTAAATAAATGCTTAAAAATAAGAGTATAACACAGTCTTGATGCTTATACTTAAGAGTTACTTTGTAACTTTTATATAATTAAGATTATTTGATATGATTTTGGCGTTTGTTACCTGTTATAGTATTTCTGCCATGAAGAATAGCGTGTAAAAGTGTAGTGTAGTGACCCGCCCTCGCTTCGCTTCGGTTTAAGGTATTTTAAACTTAAACTATCGTAGATTTAGATGGGAAAAAGAGAACATCTACGACGGGACTTGAACCCGCGACTAGTCTCTTACAGGGGGAATGCTCTGACCACCTGAGCCACCTAGACACACCATCGAAATCTATAGGAAAACTAAGTATACAAATTGCTTAAAAAATCAGTTGATTCAAACTTTTGTAATTTATACATAATATTATATAGCCTGTATCCATTGGGGATAACGTACCTTTCAAATAACATAACATAACATAACATAAACTCACGCCTATATCCCCGAAGGGGTAGGCAGAGGTGCTAGCACCCACATTTTGTCAGTTTATGTTTAGGTCCCAATGTGATAGGTGGCGAGCCTTTTGTCATTAACCGGGCACTTATAAACCTGCGATAAATACACACATAACTTCGAAAAGCATCGAATAGTCATTGGTGTGTGCCATGGTAAAACCTGGGTTCGAACCCGAGACCTCGTCTCAGCAGTCCATTACCCATACCACTAGGCTACCGCGGCACCTTTCAAATGGTGAAAGATATTTTCTAATAAGTGCATTGGTTCCGCAGATTCGTCTGGATTCGGCTGAACCGATCTGACTGAAATTTGGTACAGGGATGGGCGTTCTGGAATAACACATAATACTTTTTATTCCTGGAATAGGTTCCCATAGGTTGCAGAAACGGGATAGAATTACACACGGGCGAAGGCGCGGGTAACAGCTAGTGGACAATAAAATACTTTTCATCTCTCCTGTTCGGAAAGTTTAATTATCATGGGTAGATAGCCGGGTGGAAAGTAGCTTATTTCATCCCTAGGGTCGAAAGTATTTTTTTTTAATTTTAGGTTTTGCCATGGAGTTATGATAATTTAATTACGTCATAATACCTTGATATCATGACGCTTTTTTTTACATGGCCGCCTAAATGCACATCTCGTGACCAACTCCATTACAATGTACCCAATAGATTCGATTTTCAAAACTTGTTTAATGTTGGCAGTATGTACGTGAATTATAACTTTTTTCAGTATTAACAAAAACAAATTAAGTTTGCTGAAGAATTAGTGGGGAAACGAGATTCAATATAAATAACTACCTTGCGTTAATTGTGGTTAAAAATGGTTTCGAAGTGATTCCAGTGACATGGATATTAATTTAACTCCCGATGAGATTTAAGAACAGGCAAAAGCTGCTGTTATTAAACTATTTTCAAATTGTTCTAATTTTACTTTAAATTTTAACTGATAATCAATATACCTGTTTCGTTAAATATGTGTATAATATTTTAATTTCCTCACATAGTCGAAATGAAAAGTAGTGTTTACCTCGCGTGAATGTCACCATTTCACCCTCGAACTATTGGCGCTCTCACTTGTGAAATGGCTGACTTTCAACCCTTTTTTTTTTACGTTCGGAAATCCCTTCGCCGGCCAGCGGGGGTGGTTATGTCGTGTCTCGAGACTAAAACCGCACGGTGTCCGCCCCAAGTGTCCGTTGCCGGGCACCCCGGATAAGCCCTCGAAAGGATAACCCCAGAACTTTCAACCCTTGTTTAACAATCTACTATTAATACGTGAGCTGGGATCTAAAGAAGTTTTTTTTTATTATGTAAATCTATATTATAACAAAATAAAGTTGTAAATTACTTGTGCCTGTACATTAGAGAAATTTGAAAAAAAAAAACTTTTTGAACAATTTTGAACACAAAATATTTTATTGAATTCTTGTCTTTTTGTTCGGGCGTAAAAACTACTGAAGGGATGTTGATGCGTTTTTTTGTATTATAAAGGTCTTGGTCAAAACTTAAAATCTGCCCTATATTTGATTGCAATTAGTTAAGTAGAATTGGAGATAATGACCAAAAAACTATAACCGAGCTACGCGTGGGTGCAGCTATAACTAATAGCATATAAGTCCTTCTGGTTTTATATACAAGGAAAAAAACACTTTTTTGTCACAAAAACACACACTCGCGTACAAAACATTAAAACGATGACCGGAAAAATGTTAATAGGCCGGCACTATATTAACGTAACGAATAATATAGCTAGATAAACTTGACCTGCTTATATGTCAATGCCATCTCAAAAATTTGCTCAGTAGTGAGGTAATAGTTTTAGCTATGCAGAGTTTTTGAAGAATGAACAGGTATTTCGGTTGCTTGACGTAACAGTTTGCGGCAAGTTTGGTTTGAAGGCCTTCTTGTTTTTTGATATAAAAAAAATATTATTTTTCCTTCTACCTACCTTTTTGAATTATTACTTCAAGAAATGGATCGAAATGGCAATATAAATGTAAAATACTTCAAATTAATGTATTCAAACGTAAGCTTTTTACCAATATCAGAAGTGAATAGAATAGCACATTTATTTTTTAGAATATGATACAGATTAGGTGTTTAAAATAAATGGCCTCAATGACACTGTATAATTATATTTTCCCTAAATCTCGCTATAATTATAACAAGTAGGTACTTGTAATGCCACAGTAGGTACTTACAAGAGCCCCGAGGGGGCCATCTGGAAACCGGAGATGGCCCAGGGTCAGTCGGGCATGTTATTATAATATACAATCGATGAAAAGAATTAAAAAAAATGGCATTATAAGTACCTGCCTGTTATCTTTATAACAAGATTTAAGGGAATTATCGGCTATCGTTTTTGGTCATATCTCCGGTTCTAGTTAACCAATTGCAATCGAATATACGGCAGGTTTTAAGTCTCTAAGTCTCACCGAGAGCTTTCTAATAGAAAAACCGCATCACAATCCGTTTTTTAGTTATTGTGTCCATACAAACAGACAAGAATAAAAAAAAATTGTGTTTAGAATCGTTCATTTAACATAATCAGATTTTTTTAATATTCCCAATGTACAGACATAACTCATTTTCAATTATCACAAAAATCACACAAAAATAACACAAAAAAAATTAATCACAAAAAAAATTGCAATCAAACATACAGCAGATTTTAAGTCTGACCTAGACCTTTCTAATAGGAAAACCACATCACAATCCCTTCTGTAGTGGAAAAACAATGAATACAAATGGAAAAACAGATAAACAGACAAGAAAAAAAAGATTGTGTTCAGAATCGTTAATTTAACATAGCCCAAGTTTTTTTTTAATATCCATAATGTACAGACATAATTAATTTACAATTTTATAATAGTACTGGCTGATGCCGGCAGCACCCACGTGGAGGTGGGTTGTAGATTTTTAGTAGTATCTCCGGTTCTACTTATAGGTTTTAAGTTGGAACTAGACCTTTCTGATTAAAAACTGCATCACAATCTGTTCTGTAGTTGTTGTGACAAATAGAAAGACAAGAAATAAAAAAAAGGGTTCAGATGCGTTCAGTAGTTTTTTAGTAGTAACAGCTTTAAGCATAGATAGACAGATTGTGTGAATGTTAAGGTTCATACTTTGAGTGGCAATTTGTTATTTATAAACTTATTACCATACCAGATGCGTTTCTTTAATAAAGTTGTAATTAATTTTTGTTGGGGAACTAGTAGCTTTGGATTTCTACTATGTTGTTCTTGTAAAACTATGTCATACAGAGGAAACAAAGACGTTTTACTTCTAAGAAACATACATTGCAATATAAATATCTTTTGGAAAAAGGGTTTGCAGTGAGCGCTTCTGCTCCATACAAGGTACAAACACATTGGGTAACCTCCTCGAGTGTCGCTCCGATTCCGATCCCGCTGCAGTCCGGGGGGAACGGAATCGGAGCGGCCGGTACACCCTGGGCGGCGGTCAATGGCTTCCCCTTTATAGGGTTGGCATTGATCGTCGGCCAATACCCAACGTGGCGGGAACACATCGCTCTCCGTACTCCTCTGCTTTCAGAGGAGACAGGATGAGCGATGCTGTTAGTGGTGAGATGGCCCAGGGTCAGTCGGGGTGCGAGGGATATGCAATATGGGTAACCTTACACCCCGGCGTCTGAAGACCCGAGACGGCGTGCGGTTTTAGTCGGTTCAAGCCCGACATAACCGCCCCCGCTGGCCGGCGGGGGGGTATCCGAAGGGATTTCCGCACGAGAATAAAAAAAAAAAAACGGTACAAACACATTTTTTTTGAACTTTAAATACTCTTTGCATCTCGACTATAAGTAACCCCGTAAGTAAGTAACCGTGTAAGTGCTCACCCGGGTAGGCACAATCGTCACGTCACGTCCTACGATATTTTACTAGAACAGTGATATGCATTTCTATATAGTAGAAATAAGCGTATGTACACATTTTCAATAAAATTCTCCCGAACCCTTAAACTCAGAGCTGATGTTAAGTATTTTTTATTGAGGACGGCAGTTGGCCAAAGTCCGCCGGCAACCCTGGGGTTATCCTTTCGAGGGCTTACCCGGGGTGCCTGGCAACGGACACTTGGGGAGGACACCGTGCGGTTTTAGTCGAGACACGACATAACCACCTCCGCTGGCCGGCGGGGGGGTATCCGAAGGGATTTCCGCACGTTAAAAAAAAAAAAAAGGCTTTTTTATCCTTTTTAGTGTTCCATACCTCAAAAGGTCACTCTTGTCCTTTTCCCCGTCTGTCCGTGTGTCACCACTGATTTTATCAGGAACGGGTGGACCTAGCAAGTTGAAATTTATACCAGATACTGAACTCTATAGTCTCTATTAGGTAAACAAAAATGAAGGTCCTGAGTCAACACGTTAAAAAGATATGGACAAATTTAGATTTTCGCGATAACTTGTAAGTATCAAAATTTACCTTAATTTTCAACTTTCTTTATTTTTTGGGATTGTCCCTTAACTGTGCTCTCAAGGTCAGCCGGCGGTATCCGGTATGTTTATGTTTTGGGTTAAAACCTATATGGTAGTTTCCGTTGACCTAGAATCACGAAATTTGGCAAAAAACAAGGTCTTACAGCACAAATAAAGGGGCAATTACGAAAAACAAAAAAAAATTAAGGTCGATGTAACTAATTGCGTGAAAATCTGTTGACTGGTAAATAAACCATTAAAAATTTATGCCAATTTTATTATGGCGGGCGGTAATCGTTTGATACGAAACCCTCGGCGCACAAGTTCGACTCACTTGACCAGTTTTTATAAATAATTACAGTCCGGGTCCCGGTTTCACAAAACAATTAATTAGTAAATAATACTATAATCCAATTGCAGTGCCTCCTACCGGACGCAATTGTTGTGAATATAAACCATTAGAAGTTTAAATATTGAATTTCACGGTTCTGGGGAGAAAATTCAAAAAATCCTTCCTTAGTAAGTATTTACGAATGAAGGGCATGAAAACCTTATATTAAAACTACAACTTCAAGGTTGTGAGTTCAGCTTGTTAGGCTCTGCGTTGATGAGTAAGTCAGTCTGTCAGGAGTCAGGATAAGCGAAGATAAATCTAAGTTTCTATCATTGTTGGAATCACCACTAAGCCAGAAACTTTTCGCATTGAAATACTGGATGGAAAGGGGGAGAACAATATAGATTGCTATTGAAACGGGAGATATACGTGATACATGGCGTTCTACATTTCCTTATGAATGAGGAAATGTAGAATGCCACGTACCGTACGGTTGATACAATACGGAACACAACACAAGATAGATACGGAACACAATCATTATTTCGACTGTGACCTACAGTGGGATGGACTTTCCCCAGTTCCAAGTTGAACCAAGATGGATCTTGTTTCATATTCAATCTCTTTTGAAACCCACTGAATACATAATTATACATTAAAGAAGTGGCACCTTGTTCGGCACAGTTTGTTCCGCCGTCGGCGTAATTAACTTTTTCCAAAAGGAAACTTTTGTATTAGAAAACTCGCGATACCGGAATTTTGACAACGTGCCCTGTAAACGGCAATAGGATCATCTATTCAAATGGGATGTTTAGAAGTGAATTTAAAAAAAGTAGCTTACAGTAATGTATGCGTTTGTCTAATCACTTTATCTGTATACTAGCTAGCACCCCCGGCTTCGCCCGTGGTGTATATCGAACTCCTGTTGCAATCCTTGAACCCATATATTATTCCTGTCATTTATTAGTTTTTATATACCTTTTTTTTTCTTTTTTTTTTCATCGTGCGGAAATCCCTTCGGATACCCCCCCGCGTGCCAGCGGGCGCGGTTATGTCGGGCTTGAACCGACTAAAACCGCACGCCGTCTCGGGTCTACAGACGCCGGGGTGTAAGGTTGCCCATAGAGCATATCCCTCGCACCCCGACGAATGTATGGGAATCTTGGGTTGTAGCGTAATAATATATAACCTATGACACTCATAAATAATGTAGCTTTCTATTGGTGAAAGAAATTTCAAAATTGGTTCAGTAGAGCCAGAGATTACCCCCAACAACGTCACAAACTCACTAACTTATCCTCTTTATAATATTACTTAGTAATTAGTCGGAAACTATTTTCATATTATATTCAATTATTCTACTAATTTAATCGGTATCCTACGTATTATTGTCACGAAAAAAAGTACATGTTAAATTATTACGAGTATAATTGCTCTTTGTTTTACTGGATCTTGCATAGAATGTATTAATAACAATTTTTTACATCACTAGCTGATGCCCGCGGCACCGCTCGCGCGGAGGACGGTTATCGTTTTTTGGTCATATCTCTGGTTTTAAGTAACCAATTGGAATCAAACATTACGGCAGATTTCAAATGTGATCAAGACTTTTATAACGAAAAAACCGCATCAAAATCCATTAAGTAGTTTTTGCGTCCATCACAAACAGACTAACAGCCAAGAATTCAAAAAAAAAATTTTTGTCTTCAGAAACTTTCATTTATCATAACGTAAGTATTTTTTTTAAATATCTCCAATATACAGACACAACTAATTTACAATTTTATAATAGTATAGATGTGTTGGGAAACCTTCTAGACTCTGTATAATATTTGAAGGCGCAGTCAATACTTGGTATTTGCTGTCATTAAGGCTAGAATGACGACAGTACATAACTGTTGCGCGGCATCGAATATCATGAAGCAAGGCTATGCACAATACCTACAATGAATTACTAATGATTAACTCAAACTGTTAAGTTTTTGATTTTTTGTTTGTCACACTGGTGAATATCAACTACATAGTATAAAACAAAGTCGCTTTTCCCGTCTGTCTGTCCCTATGTATGCTTAGACCTTTGTGGCGTAGCGGTAGTGAATTCGACTGCTAAGCCTGAGGTTGCGAGTTCGATTACCGCTCAGCGCAAATATGTATATTTGCATTAGTCTGGGTGTTTCTATGTCTAATATGTATTTATTTCCAAAAAAAAGTATTTAAATATGTTTATCATCACCCACATTTATCAGAACCCATATGCCAAGCTCTACTTAGTTTGGGTCTAGATGGCGTTGTTAACATTGTCCTACAATATTTATTTATTTATCTTTTTCATTATTTATTTTTAATGCGTTTTTTAGGGTTCCGTTGCCAAATGGCAAAAAACGGAACCCTTATAGATTCGTCATGTCTGTCTGTCTGTCCGTCCGTATGTCACAGCCACTTTTCTCCGAAAGTATAAGTACTATGCTGTTAAAAACTTGGTAAGTAGATGTATTCTGTGAACTGCATTAAGATTTTCACACAAAAATAGAAAAAAACATTAAATTTTGGGGGTTTCCCCATACTTAGAACTGAAATTCAAAAAATGTTTTTTCATCAAACCTATACGTGTGTGGTATCTATGGATAGGTCTTTAAAAATGATATTGAGGTTTCTATTATAATTTTTTTTCTAAACTGAATAGTTTGGAAGAGAGACTTCCAAAGTGGTAAAATGTGTGTCGTCCCTCTGTAACTTCTAAAATAAGAGAATGATAAAACTAAAAAAAATATATGATGTAGGTAGGTACATTACCATGTAAACTTCCACCGAAAATTGGTTTGAACGAGATCTAGTAAGTAGTTTTTTATAATAGGTCACAAATCGTAAAACGCAATTTACCTTTCATTCAATTAACTCAAATATAAAAAAATTACTTGCTGCTACGGAACTCTTCATGGGCGAGTCCGACTCGCACTTGGCCGGTTTTTAAATAGATAGAGTGATTCAAGAGGAAGGTTTATATGTATAATACATGCATAATATCACGCGGGCGAAGTCGCTGTCGTCCGTTAGTGTTGGCATAAATCTTATTTTAAAGTGGAATTTAGTATCTTAATTTCACCTCAGTAAGGCCGACTCGGATAACGGTATGACACTCTCTAGTGACGTCCAGTAAGTGCCTAACCTAGCTTTCGATTTCACATTATTGAGAAGAATAGTGAGCGTCCGGCTAAGATTGGCATGCTTCGCGCGCATGTCTACAGTTAGAGTTGTTAAAACCAAGTTATAGTCTGAACATTGTATAAAAATAACGGTTTTTACTACTCCATATAAGTACCAAACTGTCAGTCCAATTTGCGATTACATACATGATTACAATTTGCGATACAATACGCATTACAAAACCAAAGCAAGTCAATCTTAGCCACACAAAAGCTGGGAAATGACCGCTTAATAGCAATTCAATTGCAGACCTAAACTCTACAGATCCTAAACTGAATAGTTTCGTACTCATGCCATGACGGCGTATTAAGTTATTCAGTTGCACGTTCCAAATGTCAACAAACGAACCAAACGCGAACTCATTTCAGGGCCTGTAGACAAAGTCACATTCTACTAGTGGAATCGCAACGAAGCGAACCTTCAAAAGACCGAAATGTATGGGAGAGACAACATTTGTCGACATGTCACGTGTAACAAGTAATGTCACTCCCATACATATTGAACATTTGAAGGTTCGCTTCGAAGCGATTCCACTAGTAGAATGTGACTTTGTCTACAGGCCCTGAAATGAGTTCGCGTTTGGTTCGTTTGTTGACATTTGGAACGTGCAACTGAATAACTTAATACGCCGTCATGGCATGAGTACGAAACTATTCAGTTTAGGATCTGTAGAGTTTAGGTCTACAGGCCCAGTTTCAGTACCTATGTCATAGACGGATCAAGGATCAAAACTTCATCAGCTTCAGTTTACTAACTTGTATTGAATTGCTCCGAAACTGAACTGTTTATAAGTCATCATTAATCGTGGTAAGGCCGCTGTACTCGTACCAATACTATTATCTATTCTGTGCTCATTCAATTTTTTTTCCGTGCGGAAATCCTTTCGGATACCCCCCGGTCAGCGGGGCGGTTATGTCGGGGTTGAACCGACTAAAACCGCACGCCGTATTCAGACGCCGGGGTGTAAGGTTACCTATAAAGCACATCCCTCGCACCCCAACTCTGTGCTCGTACCTTTTTTTTTCGTGCTCGCACCTAAAACATTACAATTCCAAATTATCAATATAATCTAATTATATGTTTCACATATGCGCAGGCGCATATGTTAGGTTCATTATCAAGGTTAATTTCAAACAGACTTCAATGTGTGCGATTGTATCAGTGAGTTGACTACGACTGCTGTTCGGTTGGATTTTCGGCTTAAGATACAATATAGTTCACTTTATCTGATAGGAATTTATCAGCCAGTGGTTTAGTGCTTTCTTTCTTTGTCTCACGAACTGGAATACTCTACCAGCACATGCGTTTCCTTCCTCCTTCTTACTATCCTGGGTTCTTCAAGTGGGGCGTGAAAAAGCATCGGTCGAGGTTGTCAAGGCAGAGACCACCATTTTAGGATCGTCAGCGTCTGGGCGTGGCCCGTATCGTCTGGACTTGACCCTAGCTTCTCTCTTTCCAGCGGGCCAATTGACAGACTGAATATACCAAAGAAAAAAACAGAGAAGAAGTAGGTCTACGATGAAACGTTAACGGAATGATTGGCCCGCACGAAACACGTACGAAAGAAGTGTCATTTAGGTACCATGAAGTTACTTCGGATCGATCGATCGGATCGGTGGTCGGGACCATAAAGTATGTTCGGAAGTGAATCAAATTTATCAAGAAGTTTTTGTCAACAACTACGAACTACTAACGAACTATTATGAAACAGCATATTAAAACGTACACTCCTTTGTATTTGAGTATGGTAACCTTTAATTATAATATTTAGATATGATAATTATTTGAGTATGATAACATTAACCTTAATATGAAATAAGTTGTATAGCATCGCGATGTTTTTTTTTGGCTGGTCGTCAATATTCCGAATTTTGCGGTTTTAGGTCGTTTATGGTAGGATTTAGGCCGAATGAACTGTCATGTGCCGTCTTCGGGCCCGATTGCGGTATAAGTGCGTTTCAGGGTATCAATTTGCCCTAAATTTCTGTCCGCAATTGTGGATGTACATGTCATGGTAGGCTTACAGAACCGATAGAATATTATACTTACCGCTCGCTGTCGCAAAGGATAATGTGTTTACAAAACATTATCACGTGTGGTTGGCTGGACTACAGAATTCTTACACACATCTTACGTTATTACAACAGCGAAGTGTTGCAGAATTTCATTTCTCAATTCCTCAGTGGCTAAGTTTATTATATTTTGTCACCAGGTTTATACATTTCGTCCGAAGATGCCAGTGTGAAACATGTCGTCGTCAACTATGGTAGACGTACCGCTTCGTCTGGGTCACGCCCACCTCTCTCATCTGCCACAGCGCCCACCCATCAACCTCAGCTTCCAGGACTTGACGTATACAGTGCAAAATGGGAAAAGTAAGTTTCTTTTTAATGTAATTCGTAAGAAAAGATTTGAAAGTAGTGTATTAGCAGGTTCAGTGTAACTAGTATTTGGTTATAGATTTATATCGGAAAAAGAGAACATCTAGGACGGGACATGAACCTGCGACCGGTCCCTTACAGGGGGAACGCTCTGACCAACTGAGCCACCTATACACTTCCCAGATATTCGAAATTCTTCGATATATTATACACATCTTAAGGCGACGCTAGAGCCATCTACCGTAATTCTTGCGAACTACGTAAACAATGAATGACTTTACAGTCATTTTTAAACGTTTCTGGGACGTGTGGCTCAGTTGGTCTGAGCGTTCCTCCTGTAAGGGACTGGTCGCGGGTACAAGTCCCGTCCTAGATGTTCTCTTTTACCGATCAGTCTATAGCAAAAGTAAGCATATACATAGCTTAACAATTTTGGTCTGAAGTTTGTACTTTAGAGCCTTTTTTTTTTTTTTTTTTATCGTGCGGAAATCCCTTCGGATACCCCCCCGCCGGCCAGCGGGGGCGGTTATGTCGAGCTTGCACCGACTAAAACTGTACGCCGTCTCGGGTCTTCAGACGCCGGGGTGTAAGGTTACCCATAGAGCATATCCCTCGCACCCCGGCTGACCCTGGGCCATCTCACCACTAACAGCATCGCTCATCCTGACTCCTCTGAAAGCAGAGGAGTACGGAGAGCGATGCGTTCCCGCCACGTTGGGTATTGGCCGACGATCAATGCCAACCCTATGAAGGGGTGAAGGGGAAGCCATTGACCGCCGCCCAGGGTGTACCGGCCGCTCCGATTCCGTTCCCCCCGTACTGCAGCGGGATCGGAATCGGAGCGACACTCGAGTGTACTTTAGAGCCTGAAATTCGCTTGTTGTTTTTGATTGGTATGTCGGCGCATCCAGGAGCGACTGTTGTCTGACCAGCCAACCCTGATATGAAAGCCTATATAATGTTTCTTCCATAGTTTAGTCGGTGCACTCACTAGCAGGTTGGCTTGGGCCTGAAGGATGTTAGTAGGGCGCTGTATACTATAACTGACTAAGTCTAAGTTATATTATAACTGACGGCCTCTGTGGTGTAATGCACTAGGCATTCGACTGCTACGACAGGGGGCGCGGGTTCGATTCCCGCTCAGTGCAAATATTTGTAGCCATGAATATGTCTATTTGCTTTGGTCTGGGTGTTTCTATGTATAATATGTATGTATTTACAAATTCTGGAACCCATAACACAAGCTAGTTAAACTATGCTTACTTTGGGGTCCAGAAAGCGCGGTGTAGAATGTCGTAGAATATTTATTTGTTTATTTATAAGTATTTTTTATACCACTCACGTGGCAGACAAGTCTTATTATAAATTTTTAAATTACTCGTAAACATGTCTCAGTACAGTCTTCCTCAGAAGTAGAAAAACATGAAATATATAGTATAACTTGATCTGTAAAGATTACAATGATACTTATATGTAAAATACATTATTTATAAATTTATCTCTCGGTCGTTTGTGAAGTTGATGTTCAGCAACTTCTAAAGGTGACTGTACAAATTATTACGCGTATAACTAACCACAGCAAGGATTTCACCACTGCAACATTGGTTTAGTAATATTTATACAACAACTAGCTGTTGCCCTCGCCTCCGTCCCACGCGTAGAATTCTGATCTTCAACCCATGGGAACTTGTTCCAGGGATAAAAGTGATTATTGAAGTATTATTCCAAACTATAATATCCCTGTACGAAATTTCAGCCAGAGCGTAATTGAGAACAAAATTTTCATAAACTTTCACATTTATAAGTAAGTAAGTAAAGTGATAAATTCGTAAAAAAATCCTATAACCATCTACGCCATCTACCGTGAAAAAAAAGGTATAAACCATATTTAAAGTGGGTTGTAGGTAAATCGTGTCAAAAGAGTTTTTGAGAACTTTTTGAGTTCTTGAAACGTAACTTTTTTTTTTTCGTGCGGAAATCCCTTCGGATACCCCCCCGCCGGTCAGCGGGGGCGGTTATGACGGGCTTAAACCGACTAAAACCGCAGGCCGTCTCGGGTCTACAGACGCTGGGGTGTAAGGTTGCCCATAGAGCATATCCCTCGCACCCCGACTGACCCTGGGCCATCTCCGGTTTCGAGATGGCCCCCTCGGGTTTGGGAACCACGTTGTCCCCGTCTTGCCCCTGTTCTTGAAACGTACCTACACAAACCAACTTAACATTTTCCTATAAATAGTTGTTTTTGATGGGTATGTCGGCTATTTGTTGGTTCCGGGACCGACTGCCGTCTGACTTACCAACCCTGATAGGAAATCCTGCACCAGAACCTCATCTGTTGTTCAACCACGTTGTTCGTCTGTTGTACAAACTTTGTAGTCATGTAGTGATCAGTATTTTGAGTATATTTTATCTAGTACCAGCTGACCCGTTTGTTTTTGAAGCTGACCAAACTTTAAGTACTTACTTCGTTTGTTATAAAAACATAACATAAACATAACATAAACTCACGCCTATATCCCCAAAGGGGTAGGCAGAGGTGCTAGCACCCACATTTCGCCAGTTCATGTTTAGGTCCCAATGTAATAGGTGGCGAGCCTATTGCCATTAACCGGGCACTTATAAACCTGCGATAAATACACACATAACTTCGAAAAGCATCGAAAAGTCATTGGTGTGTGCCATGGTAAAACCTGGGATCGAACCCGAGACCTCTTCTCAGCAGTCCATTACCCATAAGTACCACTTTTATATATATATTTTACATTAACTAAAGGAGTACGCAAATCACAGTACCTACATGTTGTTATCACGGATGAATGACCCAGTTTGTATTTCATTACCTCGTGACTTCGTGACTCAGCTGTACCAATGCTCTAGAAAATAGTATAAAACCGTAATGATTCCATATAATTATTATCGGCACTTGTTGTTCCAGTCGTAAATTGATAGGAATAGAGTGATAAGTATTCTTTGTTTTGCATATGTTTATATGTATGTATTTACAAAAAAAAATGACTCTATAAGTATCTACTTTCTAGAACTCATATTACAAGCAATAGGTACTTATTTTGGGTCTAGAACCGCTGTATAATATGTCTTAGAATAGTTATTTACTAGCGGATACGGATCCCGTTACCCGCGACCCATAGTAACTTATTCCTGGGAAAAAGGGAAATTTCCTATAGATTTGGATCTATATATATTGGATCTACGACCGGACATGAACCCGCGACCAGTCCCTTACATGGGGAATACTCTGACCAACTGGGCTACCTAGACACGTCCCAGATATTCGAAGTTTCCCGATATACATATACGGCTTAGGCCGACGCTGGAGCCATCTACCGTAATTCGCATTTTGAAACATGGTTTTTTGATACTCATTAATACACATTAATTTAATTTAATTTTTGAAGCCATTAGTATGCTGACTTTTTCTATAGATTAAGATAAACTACGTCTGTACCTTTTTTTGAACCGACTAAAACCGCACGCCGTCTCGAGTCTTCAGACGCCGGGATGTAAGGTTACCCATAGAGCATATTCCTCGCACCCCGACTGACCCTGGGCCATCTCCGGTTTCGAGATGGCCCCCTCGGGTTTGGAAACCACGGTATCCCCGTCTTGCCACGGTTTGTGGGAGGGGCGGTAGTCGCCCCGCCGTCCCGGCCTGCTACTGCTGGGGTGACAGGCGGCCTCACCTGCCACCCCCACGTAGTGCCAAATTTTATCCAGTTCAGTCGTTTTTGGGTGAGAGTGGCCAAACGTCAGCATATCAAATATATACGTATAAAAAAACAATGAAAAAGTATTGAATGTAATAAATATTCGATGCAGTTTCATTTATTTAAAACTTTTAAGTTTCATTTATGTAGTTAATATTCAACGTTTCGAATCAATTTCCTTAGATAATGTTGTTATGGCTGCAAAATAACAAATGGGCTACTTTCTAAGTCCCGCGGCGATAAATACCTGTCTGCCATGTTGTGATAAGCTGTTTCATCATCCACTAAGCGATTTCCAGGGGCCTTACCACGACACGCTAAAATCGATTCAGTTTCGAGCCGCTCAGCGAAGGATGAGAGATCGAGCTATACACCGTTTATAGTTCCATCTCTGTCTCTCAACTGAGCAGCCCGATTTTTAGCGCGTCGTGGTAAGGCTCGGTTTCGTCTGACGTTTATACTTTGGAGCCCGGAGTTCGCTTATTAATTTTGGTTGGTTTGTTGGCTTGCGAGAACCAGTGCCGTCTGACCTTCCAATCTCTACAGGGAAGCCTGCGCTAGCGCCTCGTCCATTGTTTAACAGGTGCACCGACTACCAGGTGAGGTTTGAGGGCCTCGAAAGTGTTGGTAGGGTCAAGCGCACCCTGTAGTAAGCTGTTTCTTCCTTTTTTTATGAATGATAAGCCGCGGTAGCCTAGTGGTATGGGTAATGGACTGCTGAGACGAGGTCTCGGGTTCGATCCCAGGTTTTACCATGGCACACACCAATGACTTTTCAATGCTTTTCGAAGTTATGTGTGTATTTATCGCAGGTTTATAAGTGCCCGGTTGATGGCAATAGGCTCGCCACCTATTACATTGGGGCCTAAACATATACTGGCGAAATGTGGGTGCTAGCACCTCTGCCTACCCCTTCGGGGATATAGGCGTGAGTTTATGTTATGTTATGTTATGTTTGATAGGCTCACGTTTGACCTCTATCTCACCTGGTCGTAAGTGACGACGTGTTCTACTATGGATCACGTTTGCCTAGAAGGAACCTATTCACTCGAGACTTGAAGATTCCGAGGTTTTCCGGAAACACAGACTCGGGCAGGTAATTTCAATCCTTAGCTGTACGCATAATAAAAGTGTTGCCGAAACGTTTCGTGCGTATGAGTGGAATATCCACCATGTAGCGGTATAATCTAGACGTGAAGTGTAACCGGTGGCGGTAATTTATTGATGGGTTCTACTTTTTATAGAGATTTCGCTTCTAGAAGACTGCAGTAAATACTCAACTAGTTATTGTCAGTAGGCCTACCATTTAATGTACATCAGCAATAGCGGACCCGTACGAAACACGAACGAAAGGTGTTTCATTCAGGTACCATGAAGTTACCCGAGGGGGCCATCTCGAAACCGGAGATGGCCCAGGGTCAGTCGGGGTGCGAGGGGTATGCTCTATGGGCAACCTTACACCCCGGCGGCTGTAGACCCGAGACGGCGTGCGGTTTTAGTCGGTTCAAGCCCGACATAACCGCCCCCGCTGGCCGGCGGGGGGTATACGAAGGGATATCCGCACGAAAAAAAAAACAAGTTGAATTCCTGAGACGAGCTCAGCCGAATACAAGGGATTTTCGATTTTGCGTTTTTTTTTTTTTTGCGATTTTTTCTTTATCTTGCAATGCAATTTTCGAAAACAGCAACTCGATAGCTCATCTCCTTCATACCCAAAACTGTGACAGAAAATTGGCAACAACGTCAACGACAACTCGATAGCAATAGGGCTTTTCTAAAGAAAATCCCTAAAAACCATGAAGTTACTTCGGATTTCATTCTTTCGGTCGGGACCATAAAGTATGTTCTGGACTGAATAAAACATATCAAGGAAGTTTTCGATTACAATATATTTCTATTAAATAATGAACTATAAACCAACATATAATAAAAAATACATTCCTTTGTATTGGATTATGATAAAGTCCCAGGTGGAGAAAGCGTAGGGGGTGGACTCCGTGCTCCAAGGTGCAAGCTTTGGATGCAAGTAAGATTACCATCAGGGATGATGATCATGACTATGCATACGAACTTACGATGGTTAAGAAATGCGAACTTACAGCCGATGGGTTTGTGAGTAGGTATACGTTTCGTGTCGGCTATCAAAGCTGATTGCTCGACCACGTGATGGCCTCACTTACACGTCCTAATTTTCGCAATTATTATAGTTGTAAAATACCCAATTGTGTACTGTTATGATGACAAGCAGATAAACACAAATTATTAGGAGGATGACGCAACACGTCATTATCCCATCACAATTGGGTCAGACTGTTTCCACTACAGTCGGCGATGTAACACGATAATGAGCCTGATATAATAAGAACAGTCATTCACGATTGGGTTGCATGTGACACAAAACATGTTTTTAATGAGAATAGTTTTCAACACAATTCTCTCAATTCTAGTCTCTTTTTAGGGTTCCGTTGCCAAATACGGAACCCTTATAGATTCGTCATGTCTGTCTGTCTGTCCGCCCGTATGTCACAGCCACTTTTTACCGAAACTATAAGAACTATGCTGTTGAAACTAGGTAAGTAGATGTATTCTGTGAACCGCATTAAAAATTTTATACAAAAATAGAAAAAAACATTAAATTTTGGGGGTTCCCCACTTAGAACTGAAACTCAAAAGTTTTTTTCATCAAACCCATACTTATGTGGTATCTATGGATAGGTCTTCAAGACTGATATTGAGGTTTCTAATATAGTTTTTTCTAAACTGAATAGTTTGCAAGAGAGACACTTCCAAAGTGGTAAAATGTGTATCCCCCCCCCCCCTGTAACTTAAAATAAGAGAATGATAAAACTAAAAAAAATATATGATGATGTACATCATATATTTTTTTATCCCCCCCCCCCCCTGTAACTTAAAATAAGAGAATGATAAAACTAAAAAAAATATATGATGTACATTACCCTGTAAACTTCCATCGAAAATTGATTTGAACGAGATCTAGTAAGTAGTTTTTTTTGAATACGTCATAATTCGTAAACCGCTATCATCCAATCAACTCAAATATAAAAAAATTAAAAAAAGCATTATTATCTTACTTGCTGCTACGGAACCCTTCATGGGTGAGTCCGACTCGCACTTGGCCGCTTTTTTTCCTGTATACAGGCTGATGATAATTGTAATTAAGATATCGAGTTTGGCCACGAGATATAAAGGTTTCCTGTCGTGGCATAACCGGTTTGCCATCCTAGTTATGTTTTCATATTACATGAAATTTTATTGCGTTTCCTGCTTGATGATTGATCATCACATAATCAAAATGTTTACATACACGGATGCATAGTGGAAACAAAGTGGCCCATTTGTGGTGAAATAATGACACATCGCATTATGATAATGAAATAGAAGAATAACACACAGGTTATTAAACCTGTGTGTTATTTTTGAACGCGTTGGGCACTCGTCGGCCGATGGGACTTCGGAGAACATCTCCGAAGTCTGGTCCCCAAATTGAAGGGCACAGCCAACGCTCTGGCGTCCCCGCTGCCCAACGTACTGGGACCCGATGAGTCCTGCAGGAGAATATACGGGAGATCGTACGGTCCATGGCCCTATATGATTTCCCAATCTGGATGCCCAGTCTGGCCAACAGGGTCATCTGGGGGTACCGCACGATCTCCTTCAAGGCGGTGAGTCTCCTTGCCAGAACTCCACCATAGGACCTGAAGGCGAGAGCCCTTTCGCAGCTATATCGGTGGCGAAATGAGGTGCGGGAGCAGGGACGGAACCCCGAGCCTCCAGAAATCGAGACAGTGCCATCCTAGCTCCGCCAGGTCATCGTGGCGGAGTGGAAGGAACGACTTGGGCGACCGAGCGCAGGGCACGCCGTAGTAGCGGCGGTAATACCCATCTTGAACAACTGGCTAGAGAGGTGACACGGGAGCCTCTCGTACCGGCTGACGCAGGTGATTTCTGGCAAAGGGTGCTTCGGGGACCACCTATGTCGGATCAGGAAGGAGCCAACATCTGAGTGCCATAACTGTGATGCAAGCGAGGACTCGGAGCTGCACACGCTGTAGTAGTGCCTGGCATGGGAGTCCTCTCGCTCGGCTTCTTGCTCTCAGCGATGGTGCGGGAGCGCGAGTGCGTGTGCTGCCGCTGCCTCCTTCTGCGAGCAAGTAATGCTCAAGAAGGAGGCGGCGTAGCGGGTCCGGGATCTTTTCTTAATACATACATATTATATACTAGCTGTTACCCGCGACTTCGTCCGCGTTAAATTCGGAATAGATCAAGGTATGTTTATTCTGCAGTTTCGAATCCAACATATATTCAACCCTGGGGTTATCCCTTCGGGGGGTTACCCGGGGTGCCCGGCAACGGACACTTGGGGAGGACACCGTGCGGTTTGCCCCCGACGGGAATTCCGCACGTTAAAAAAAAAAAAAAAAAGGTTACCTATTTCATCGTTATATTTTCAAATATTCATCATGAAGAAATACGAGTATATGTTTTCATGTAACATAAAATAAATTCTAAATGATTCTCTAATATAATAGCGTGATGATATCGGTTGAGTTCCTAATCAACTATCTATTTGATACTGTCGGAAGTTTACGCGAATGTCACACATTGAAATAAAACTATTTTTTCAACGGATTCTATCGCGATTTATTTGATGTTATTTTATAATTCACATTGAGCCCGACGTTTCGGTTGCTTTTCAATTGCCATGGTCACGGGGAGATTTTCTTTTATACGTAGGTAACCCTGTAGTTTCGAGATTTCATATTTTACTGCCTTTTAGCTATAGCGTGATGGTTTAAATTCGGAACGTTGACCATGTCCGAGTTATATCGCAGTTTATGACCATAACCTAGAAAAATGTGGCCGAATCTGTTCAACCGTTTTCAAGTGATGCTCGGACATCTATAAAGGTTTACATATAATAAAATCGTTACGAAGTGAAAACAGTACATTGAATATTTTTCAAAAAATAATTGTTATGTGTTCTTGGAACCGGAACGATACCGAAGCCAAAAATGTGATGTTTAGAATTTTTGTCTGTTTATCTATTTGACTGCTGCGGTTGAACAGATTCAGCTGAAATTTTGCATGAACATTTTTCTAGGGTATGGTCATAAACTGCTCTATATATCATCACGCTATTATAAGTGTGATAGGAGCAGCAGGGTAAAATCGACCAAATCTACTATTGATCATTCCTTTATTATTACAAAGCAGATCATCACAAAAAAATCCGTTCCCGCAGGGGGATTTCGTGAAGCAATTAATATTATTTTATATAGAGAACTACGGACTTTAAACAGTTTAATTTTTTTTCTCGAAAACGGTAACTTTTAGCGAAAAACTTTTCAGACATTTATTTTAGACTTAAAAATGGCCTATCGATTAAAAATGTTTCCGACTGCAAGAATGTTCACCGGTTAGAAGTTATGATTTTTTTCCCGAAAAATTTTGGTTTTTACCCCCTCCACTTTTAGTTAAAGTTTTAATCTTATAGGTTTAGAATTAAAAGTTGTTGGTATTCATGTATACTATGGGATAAAATTAAAACGGTTCGAATATCTGCCCTGGAACGTGAAATTTTGAGGAAAAACTGATTTCACAAAAAGTGAGGCCCTACCGTCCCCTTAGGCCGGATTCCACCCGTTCACGAACTTAAACTAAGTTTACACCCAAGCAGTTTTTGACCGCAGTTTGAAAGCGATCGGGGCAAAAATGCGACCGTGAGAGTGCCGCAAATATTTGGGAAGTGGAACCATACATACATATATATATATATATATAAACTTTTTGACCAGTGGTCATTTCGGACTCAGGGGGTCATAACTAGACCTCCTATGAAGAATTTTTTTTAAAATTCGACAGTAGTCAAGAAACCAATAGGTAGATTGATTTCATCGAAATCTACCTAATTCTGCAGTTCAATATAACTCGGATATGGTCAACGTTCCTATTATAAATCATCACGCTATCGCTAAAAGGTGACGAGCAGTAAAATATGAAATCTCGAAACTATAGAGTTATATTGGTTGAGTTTCTAATCAACTATCTCTTATACGCGTATATAAGAGATAGTTGATTACAAACTCAAAAAATATCATCACGCTATTAGATTAGGGAACCGGTTAGAATTTATTTCGATGTTACATCATGATAAATGATTGAAAATATAACGATGAAATATGTAACCATGTTGGATTCGAAACTGCAGAATTAAACATACCTTGATCTATAAATAAAATATATATAAAATATAAAAGCAGGCAAACAGATAAACAGACAAACAGACAAACAGACAAAAAATCTTAAAATCACATTTTTGCCATCGGTATCGTTCCTAGAACACATAACAAATATTTTTTTGAAAAAAAATTCCATGTAGGTACAGTTTTCACTACACTACGATTTTTTTATATGTATAGATGTATCTTGTAGAAAATGTTTCAAAATACTTATTTAAGTTACCAAATTTAGTCCGTCGTCTAGTCAAAGGTACATAAATATACCTTGCGGTTCTTAAGTAATTCAAGGTTAAATGTTGAAAGGTGCCGGCCATAATAACCAAAGAAACCTGCTAATTGTCGTTTTAATGGACATACGTCATTGACTATTAAATTTATTATTAACATAACATAACATAACATAAACTCACGCCTATATCCCCGAAGGGGTAGGCAGAGGTGCTAGCACCCACATTTCGCCAGTTTATGTTTAGGTCCCAATGTAATAGGTGGCGAGCCTATTGCCATTACCCGGGCACTTATAAACCTGCGATAAATACACACATAACTTCGAATTTCGATTTATTCGAACTTATTATTTGTCTTTGTTATTCCATGGTACTGAGCACAAAACATACATATTGTCATTTTCAAATTAAATCATTTTATTCCCATAAGACATTTTAAGTTAAGTTTGTATAACAATATATGTGCGAGTGCTCTGCCTTACCTGTGGCAGGTGCCAAATTTTGAAACTAAGTTATCATGCAACAATGTAAATGTTAAGGAAATTTATTATAACTGTTGTCTAAATAGTATTATCAAACAAATGTGAAAATAAGCAAATAACATCATAGTATGTAATTAATAATTTCAAAATATGTAACTAACAATGTCAAGTTTTTAATAGTCTCAAATATGTGATTATTAATGTCAAAATTAATAATCGAGATAATTATTATTAATTTTGAGTCATGCTACACATAATATATAATAAAATCGTGACGAGGTGAAAACTATACATTGGATATTTTTCCAAATAAATAATGCGTTCTAAGAGTGATACCGATGCCGAAATAGTATATTATGCAACTAGTGAATAAAGGACGGATTTAAAGCGAGGGCCGTAGATGAGTCACGAGCAAGAGAAGGATTCTAATGATTGAATCACGAGCGCAGCGAGTGATTCAACTGTTAGAATCCTGAACGACGCGAGTGATTCATGGCTCTCGATATAAATTCGTACTTTATTCAGGAGTTGCATACTATACTTTATACCATGACTACGAGAAAAGACATAATTTTAGCGAAAATAGAAATTTAATCAAGAAATAAGAACTGTTACATTAATTGAAATGGACATTAAAATTAGAGCAATGACTGAAATTAAGCATAATTTTCTTATTATTATCATTAGAGTGGTCAACTTGTGAAACAATATTTATTTCTTATAAAGGCAGCAAAGAACACAAAACAGTTCTTAATCTAATGCCAAACTCCTTGTCGCAAATATCGACCAATCAAATCTCGAGAATTTATTTGCACCAAAGAGTTTTGAATTTCGAATCTTAGCGCAAGGAGTTTGTGTAAGCATTGAAATAGAGACCGGATATATTTTTGTGTTCCAAATTCAAACACCAAAATAGTGAATAAAAACAAAACCGTGAATAAAAGGCCTTTTTATTCACTGTTTTGCGTGAATAAAATAAGCTTTTTAGAGTAGGTATGGTATAAATGTGATTTGTATATATTTTGTCTGTTTGTCTGCTTTTTATTATCGATGTCCGAGCATCACTTGAAAACCGCTGAAGATATTTAGCTGAAATTTTGCATGAACAGGGAATGGTCATAAACTGCGCTTTATATCATCACGCTATTATAGGTATGATAGGAGCAGTAGAACAAGATCTGTCTAAACTATTATTGATGACAACTTTCTTATTACAAGATAGAGCTTTACGAAATTTTGTATATCAGCGGAACTCAGACATGGTCAAAACCTGGACTATACCTCATCACGTTATACATGAAAGATAATGAACACTAAAATGTAGAATCATGAAACACCACACGTATAAAAGATGGTTGACATTTAATAATGAATATCATCACTCTATATACTAGGGGCGCAATGCATTCTGCTGTTGCAATGTTGAGCTGATAGTGAACTATATGATTACCTACAATACACGCGCAATTTTTTTCTATTGATTACCTTTGAATTGTTTTTTCGGTGATTATTCCTCCGTTTCAAGACCGATTTTCAATTTTCTTTTTCTGTCTTAAGCCAATAGTTAAGTTGCACATTTGGTGCCAAAATCGTGGTCTCAACATTGATCATTTTTGAGAAATCAGATTTAGACATTTTTGAAGGTAATCACCCTTCAAAAATTTCTAAATCTGATTTCTCAAAAATTCCCATTGCTGCATGGTATGTTCGATTTTCAATTTTTAGTTTCTATACCTTCCGGGTATCAAGTTGTATTTACATGCCAAGCTTGGTCAAAATTGGTCGATTAATTTTAGAAGGAGTAGCGTCACAAACGAAATACACCGAGTGGAGTATAGAGAGCTTTTCGCTCGACTTCGTCTCACTCTCAGCTCAATAAAGGAATCAGGCAGAATTGATTTCGATGTCGACACGAACGAACTGTCAATGTAAAACGAGTGTACTACATCACCTCACCAATACATAAAATAATTTAATACTTACGTGTTAGTATCGAGACTGCAGAGATAAAAATACCTACCTATCTATAAGGTTAACGTCCATTTAACTAAACTGAATGCAGATAAGAAAGACCTTAGCAAATCGTGTGCAATCGTGCTATTAAAATATCCATGAATTATGTAAGCGACAGTTCAGTCCTGTGTAAACTTATAGATAGATCTACACAGTACAGACATTCTACACAGCGCCATCTAGACCCAAAATAAACATATTATAACGAATTCTATCATGATTTATTTGATGTCATATTTATTTTATGTTATTTTATTTTATTAATTCCAAGAAAAATCAAAATACAACATGACTTCATGACACTGTGAGCTCATACTGCGTAAATAGTAACACTAACAATTCAACATAGTTCGGGTACTTTGAGATAACTTACACTTTAAACTCTAACACAACCACCTAGTTTCCCCGTAACCTAAGAGCAACCGAAACATTAAAAACCGGCCAAGTGTAAGTCGGACTTGCCCGTCTTCTTCTTCCTCGGTCCCTCAATGCTGAAGATCGCGACCACAACAGCGAGCTCTCCATTTGCTGCGGTTGTTGCAGGTGTGGACTGCCGTCTGATGTCCGGCCCCACAGTTTTCTTAATGGCATCTATCCATCTTGAGGGTGCTGCACGGACTTGCCCGTAGCAGCAAGCAAAATGTTTAGTTGACAGAATGAAAGATAAATAGCGGTTTACGATTTATGAAAAAAAAAAATTTAAACAAAAACTACTTACTAGATCTCGTTCAAACCAATTTTCGGTGGAAGTTTACATTGTAAAGTACATCATATTTTTTTTTTAGTTTCATCATTCTCTTATTTCAGAAGTTACGGGGGGGGGGGACACATTTTACCACTTTGAAAGTGTCTCTCGCGGAAACTATTCAGTTAAGAAAAAAATGAAATTAGAAACCACAATATCATTTTTGAAGACCTATCCAGGTTTGATGAAAGAAATTTTTTTAAGTTTCAGTTCTAAGTATGGCGACCCCCAAAATTTATTGTTTTATTCCTATTTTTGTGTGAAAATCTTAATGCGGTTCACATAATACATCTACTTACCAAGTTTCAACAGCATAGTTTTTATAGTTTCGGAAAAAAGTGGCTGTGACATACGGACGGACAGACAGACAGACATGACGAATCTATAAGGGTTCCGTTTTTAGCCATTTGGCAACAGAACCCTAACTAGACAAACAACGCGTTACATTGTTGCCTAATTACACTTACCATGAGGAAAGACAACAATATTCAGTAACATTTGCCATTAACATCCAGTCCGGATGCTATAGTTCGTTTCAAATAAATCACCTGCACTTCGGCCAGCATATTTTAAACTACACGCATTTAATGCAGTATATTTATTCGTAAAAACTCAACCTATGATGCTATTTACACTTTATAAGATACGATAAAATGAGAAACGACATACATACGCTTGGTGCTGTTGCAGTATAATGATTACAGTTGACCACAAGAATATTGGTCAATCTTTAGAAAGCTGGACGTAGTATGTAAGTTAGTGACGGGCGCAGAAACTGCGCTTTATCGATACAATCGATACAAAATATAACACGCAATGGTATTATTAACAAAGAACGATATTATAGTTTTATTAATAGAATGCTAGCACTATTGCAGCTTAATGTTAATGCAATCGATTGTCTCTTTTTTGCTTTATTATAATATTCACATATAAAAGATTGTGTATTATTTAGTCACGCAGAAATAACTGATTCGCATGCACATATATACCATTGTCTATCTGATTTTTTACCGGCATTACATTTTTTTATTGAAATAATAAATTAAAAATATTGTCGGAAGTTGACGCGAATGTTACACATTGAAATAAAACTATTTTTAACGGATTCTATCGCGGTTTATTTGATGTTATTTTATATTTTACACTGATCCCAACGTTTCGGTTGCGTTTCAGCAGCCATGGTCACGGGTATGTATAATATAAAATAACATCAAATAAACCGCGATAGAATCCGTTAAAAATAGTTTTATTTCAATAATAAATTAATGTTGGGAAAATAAACTAAATTTCTACATTAACGAAGTTGTAAGTAAAACCTAGTTTATAATAATACTCATTGAAATCATTTTATTGAATCAGTAATCGTACTAATATTATATATGTGAAAGTAGCTGAAGATATTTGGATCCTTGTTACTCAATCTCGCTCAAACGACTAAACGAATCTGGCTGAAATTTTGTGCTGGGATAGATTATACTACTACTTTTTATCCCTGGAATAGGTTCAAATGGGTTGCGGGAACTGGATCAGAATTTATATTTTATGATATTACGCCTTATGTAGTTGAATATTAACTTGTATACCAAAGTGTACATAATGTGAATTTAAGATTACTTAAGAGAAAGTTATGCATTGTTGTGGTAAAGGCGAAAGTTTGAGTTATTAAAAATTAATAAGTATCATGCTAGACATAGGCCTCTCCCATTGTACACCATAGCACCCGATCCTCCGCCTTGCGCATCCAGTCTATCCCAGCTACCTATGTCCAGCAGTGGACTGCAATAGGCTAATTGATTGATTGATTGATTGAAGTATCATGCATTAGTATAATGTTATGCGTGCCTCATTAATCGTATTGACAGATGACTTTTGGAATGAATATAAATCTATCTAAAATAATATTGGCATGTTAGTGTTAATTTGCCTTTTATATGTAAGTAAAATTAATTATAGTATGTCTTTATATGGTGCTAGCTGGTGACCGCAGCTCCACCCGCGTAAAATACTGATCCCGCTCCCGCTGTCCCCAGGAACCTATTCTATATAAAAGTTGTATATGTGCTGATCTAGACTATAATCTATCCCTAAAAAATAAATTCATATTCTTTCAGCCATCCTGGTTTGATTGAGTTATAAATATCTATTCTAACTTTCGCATTTATAGGAATAATCAGATAATATATTTTGCGAAAAACCCTCGTTAGTAATCCAATTTCGGTTTGATTGCGTTCAGGGGTCAGCAAGTGCATAGCCGGGCAGGGGGGTTGTGGTCGCAGCACTAGTGGGACCGGTGGGTGTCACGCGGTGCTGCCATGACAATCCTCTTTTGATGAGGCCGTCAAGCTGAGTGCCACCATTGTTAACATGTGTACATGTTACGTGTATGTAATGGTGACCCTCTTTCCTGAGACTTTACCTTCAGCTTACCATCAGGCGAGGTGAAGTCAAATTGACGTGTCCTAATTTTTTTTTTTTTTAAAGTAATGTATCAATCAAGTTCAGCAGCAATCCTAGGTTATAGTCTCATTATCTAGATATAGTCTATATAATCTCTAGCTAATAAGAGAAAGCTTATATTTACTATACAATAGGCTATAATTAATTGATACTGTGTTCTCCACAGTTAACTTCGTATCATAACGAGTGATTTTTTTTTACTTGTGAAATCCCTTCGGATTCCCCCCCCGCCGACCAGCGGGGGTGGTTATGTCGTGCATTGACTAAAACCGCACGGTGTCTTGCCCAAGTGTCCATTGCCGGAGACCCCGGGTAAGCCCTCGAAAGGATAGCCCCAGGGTTCATAACGAGTGATTCCATATTATAAGCATTGGACATTACTGTACTCTAATTACTGACTCTTTCATACACACCACTTTGTTTATGCTGACCTCAGACCTTCATAGGTCTGGAAAAAAACAAACAAACTAATGAACTTTATAATTTAGTGAGATATAGAATCCTATCTAATTAACATCATAAATAAAAAAAAAATATTAGGTAGTATTTTTTTTTATTACTCAGTGACGCATTTATAAACAGCTTCACAGATAATGAAGAGAACTGGCGTACACATAGATCTACACAATGATGTAGAATTTTTATTTCAGTAGTTAAGTACTTTATAGATTTTTGTCGATAATAATATGACTCCACCTCGCTTGTTGGTAAGCTAAAGACAGAATCCCAGGGATGAGGGTAACTATTGTTGTAAACGTAACTGTTTGAATATATTAGGGTTAGGGTGGATGTTTGTTACTCATCCACGCCAGAACGGCTCTGGATAACATTTGGCACAAAAATAGATATTTAGTCTGAAATAGCGTATGGTTTTAATCCCTAGAATATTTAGTCAAGAAGGGCATTAGAAGGTTTTTACAGGGTCGGCAGCGCGAGTGCGTCGTCCCTGGTGTTGCACACGTCCATAGGCCACAGTAACCGCTTCCCATCAGTTGAGCCGTGAGCTTGTCTGCCAACTGAGTGGTATAAAAAAAAAGCTATGGATTTCTGGAACGGCATCAGTATTCTTCGCGGGAGAAGCTGCGGGCAACAGCTAGTAAATCCATAATTAATGTTAAAATATTTCACTGGATGCAAGAAAGTAATGTATCAATCGCACAATATATCGATAAGATGTAACATCACTATTCCCCCATCACGTGTCTGTCGTATAACCTAAATGTAAATCGCCGGTATGCGTTCGCGCACGTGTTTCTTGGGTCAGAAATGATGACAGAGTTTACACGTTTATACTTATTACTTACTTACGTTTCCGCACCATAAGCGTACTTATATTCCATCCAAATGACATTACAAGGTTCCTACTTGAATTCATGCTTCATTAGATGGGCTTATAATATTTGATATTGTTCTAATCAAATTTAAATTCAACAAAAACTTTATAATAGTAATGAACTTCATTAACTGTTTAATATAGGAAGTAAATTCTACATTACGTTTAAGTTTTATATTACAAAAAACCGCAAAAACGAACAACGGTATTAAAAGTAGGTAATAAATTGCTAACGTAGGTACAGTTGGCCGTCAGGGTGCGAGGGAAATGCTTTATGGGCATGCTCACATCCCGGCGTCTGAAGACCCCCAGACGGCGTGCGGTTTTAGTCGGTTCAAGCCCGATATAACCGCCCCCGCTGGCCGGCGGGGGGTATCTGAGGGGACTTCCGCACGAAAAAAAAGGTACAGTTGGCCAATAATGTGGTCTATCACCTCACGATTTAAGTTCATTTGCCCGTCAACATTCAATAAGTCCTATTTTCTTTCACAATAATATTATGACAGTGACTTAAGCTCTTTTTATTATTTACGTCAAAACTGTGTCAAGTTTTAGTTAGAAAAGTCAACCTTAGCGACACTTAGATAGTATTGAAAATATTAAAACTGGTAGAGCACATTGTTGGCTAACTTGTACACAAGATGAGTGATGAAGATCTCCAAATCTCTTTAAGGTACGTACGTAAGGTGCTACGTACTATTTAAGCACTAGAGCTTAAATAAGGGGTTACCTGGAGAAGGGGGGTAGGCAGAGGTGTATTACACACCCACGATTCGCCAGTTATGTTTAGGTCCCAATGTATTAGGGGGCGAGCCTATTGCCATGTAATACACCTCTGCCTACCCCTTCGGGGATACAGGCGTGAAGTTACGCTATGTTGTTACCTGGAGAGTTTCTCGGGAATTTTGGAAATTGGTAATTTAACAGATTTCAACATGCTATTTCCGAATTTCAAATTTGCCACCTCGTATCTTTATTAAATTACATGGATAAGCTCAGTATCGAATACTGATCAACATATTTTCTTTTCTCTGGTAATAAAAAAAATCTAACATAAGCATAACATAAACTCACACCTATATCCCCGAAGGGGTAGGCAGAGGTGCTAGCACTCACATTTCGCCAGTTTATGTTTAGGTCCCAATGTAATAGGTGGCGAGCCTATTGCCATCAACCGGGCACTTATAAACCTGCGATAAATACACACATAACTTCGAAAAGCATCGAAAAGTCATTGGTGTGTGCCATGGTAAAACCTGGGATCGAACCCGAGACCTCGTCTCAGCAGTCCATTACCCATACCACTAGGCTACCGCGGCTTTCTAAAAATCTAGTGTTTATTTATTTCATTTTAAAACAAAATTACTCTTAATACGCATCTTAATGAGGAGACCAGGTGTGTCTTAGTAAATTTATGTTTTAACCGCTAAATGTGTAATCTATATTACACTAGATATACCCACTATGTGCAGTACACATAGTTGCACTAGTAGGTATTTAACGGTAGGTATTTCGTGCAAAAAAATTTAATGCAACATGCTAAACTGGTACAATATGTAATTTCAATGTAAAATGGGAAAATAAATTGACGTCTGTTCTCAAGAATCGTGATTGTAATTGCACCTACAAATGCGACGTAAACGTTCGTCTCATTTTAAAGACCCGACAATCAAACATTCTGACAAGCTAACTGTACTTTAATAGTTACTGCATGGATACATTTTAGGCTGCGTTCAGACGACCCGCGCCCGCTAAGCGCACGCCACGCACGTCAGCACCCGCGTCTAACTCGCTTTGAAATTTGTTGCATGTAATTTGAGTTTTATGACAAATCAATAGATCTCAAATTGCATTTATCCAAGTCCAACCGCACACGCCATGCGCCCGCCACGCGCCCGCCACGCGCCCGCCACGCGCCCGCCACGCGCCCGCCACGCGCCCGCCACGCGCCCGCCACGTGCCCGCCCTGCGCATTATGTAGTATGCAATTAGAACTTTTTTAGCTCAGTCGAATCCATTTTGCGGGATGCATACGCTGATTTTGCGCGTACCAAGCGTGGGTGCAAGGCATACGCAACGCGTGTGCGTGGTCGGTGCGTGTCGTCTGAACACGGCCTTAAGCTGATTCCAGACGAGTGTAATGCGTAATGTACGATTACGCGTAATTTAGCTTCAACAGTATGGCGCTAGCGTTACATGTAATGCTCGTAGTGCTGTCCACACGCCAGATTCATGTTTCAATACACGATATAGAGAGATAGATAGAGAGATAGATACTTGACGCGTTCACTCGTCTGAACCCAGCTTTACGGTAAGTAAGGTAACTGCATCTTGCACATTTCGCGTTCGCGCAATCATTACAAAATATAGGTGCGGTGCTAGGATGCAATTGTTTATTTTAGTCATATACGAGACAATAGTCGTATGTGCCTACATATTTTCCACGACTCACAGGAACCTCTATGCTACGAGTATTACGTAATAACGTTTAAGTATCTCGATCCTCGGGTTTGGGAACCACGGTGTCCCCGTCTTGCCCCGGTTTGGGGGAGGGGCGCTAGTCGCCCCACCGTCCCGGCCTGCGTCTTCTGGGGCGACAGGCGGCTTCACCTGCCACCCCCAGGCGGCGAATATGATATCTCACCCCGGATTCAGCTGTCGAGATTAATAAACACTAACAGAATACTACCACAGCATACAAATATTTACCTACGTGAAAGAGCAACAAACAAACGCACTATCGCATTTATAACGTTAAAGAAAGATACCAATACCTTGTTGGTATAGAATTGCTAACTTTTGGTACGATCATACATTAATCCATAATTTCATCTATACTCTATACAAAGAAACAAAATTGAATCGTCTGTTTGTTATATTGAAATAACATGTTTTAAATGAATGCATATTGAGTGTATGTCCGATACATCAAAAAAAAGGAATTGAGAAAAATTTTCCATGGCTGCTGAAAAGCAACCGAAACGTCGGGTTCAATGTAAAATATAAAATAACATCAAATAAACCGCGGTAGAATCCGTTAAAAATAGTTTTATTTCAAATTTTTCTTTGTCAACAAAAGCGAAAAGCAGTATTAAGGCCCTATCTGGACGTAAGCTACCATAATTTCGCCTATTTTTTGTTTCTAAGATTATTTCTCTCTCTCTCTCTCTAAGATTACTGATGCTAGACAGTTGATTTTTTTTATATATACAGCTAATTATCTACTGTTCACGCACATTCAAAAACATTTTGGATAAATAGAGGAGTTTCTTGTTAAAAAAATTGCAAAGAAACACTCTTTGAAATTAAATTATCTCAATAATTATCTCAATATTTTTAGCGATCTAAATAATTATCTCAATATTTTTAGCGATAACATATATATTTTTTGTTACAAATATAAAGAAAATTTAATCAGCTAGTGGAATATCTACAAATTAACATCCTCAAATCCGTCATATTTTTGAAATGATTTATTTATCCGTTTGCCGCCAAACAAATCAAACAGGTAACATAGACTAGTTTAATTTTAAAAAACGAATTAGAGTTGCGCGCAAAAAAAATTAAAACCCAGATCAAAGTCACGAAAGCGAAATTACGGACACAGCTAATTAATCAACATGATAATGATGATTTAAGGTAAAACAGTCATAATGACTACCACTTAAGATATACATAGAATAATATGTGGTGTAGGTACCTTTTTTTTTTTTTTTTTTCGTACGGAAATCCCTTCGGATACCCCCCCGCCGGCCAGCGGGGGCGGTTATGTCGGGCCTGCACCGACCAAAACCGCACGCCGTCTCGGGTCTTCAGACGCCGGGGTGTAAGGTTACCCATAGAGCATATCCCTCGCACCCCGACTGACCCTGGGCCATCTCACCACTAACAGCATCGCTCATCCTGTCTTCTCTGAAAGCAGAGGAGTACGGAGAGCGATGTGTTCCCGCCACGTTGGGTATTGGCCGACGATCAATGCCAACCCTATGAAGGGGAAGCCATTGACCGCCGCCCAGGGTGTACCGGCCGCTCCAATTCCGTTCCCCCCGGACTGCAGCGGGATCGGAATCGGAGCGCCACTCGAAGAGGTTACCCAACACACACCCCTGTGGTGTAGGTACCTATGATAGACCTTAAACCCCGGCGTCTGTAGACCCGAGACGGCGTGCGGTTTTAGTCGGTTCAAGCCCGACATAACCGCCCCCGCTGGCCGCGGGGGGGTATCCGAAGGGACTCCGGCACGACAAAAATAAAAATAAAAAAAAGGGTATATCCGCGAAAAGTCGACCTATAATAGAGAGTAGGTATTTCATTCATCGGTAAAAGTGTGATTTTTACTCAATGCGTTTGCTGAGTCATTGGTTGATAAAATGGCTTCCACTTTTTTTAAGAGAATACCGTTTTTGTTAATAAATTACCAAACAAAAAACTACCGTAGACGGAACAATGATACTGATACATTTTTAGGGTTCCGTACCCAAAGGGTAAAACGGGACCCTATTACTAAAGCCGGCCACACACGTTGCAGTATACTTGTACAAGTCTAGACTTGTACAAGTCCGCGTTTTTTCGATGTGCCCACAGACGCTCAAGTATACATGTGCAAGTGTCATTTTTGTCACAGCGAGCGTCCAGGTGTCGGTTCAAGCCCGACATAACCGCCCCCGCTGCCACGCGGGGGGGTATCCGAAGGGATTTCCGCACGATAAAAAAAAAAAGAAAAAAAGAAGGTATGTCGTGCTGCGATGGATGACGCTTTGGCAGTAGTTGGCATTATTTATGCTAGAATTTTTTTTTAAAATATGAGAAAAAAACGAACTGTGTGGACTAAAGAGTGGTTGAAAAAACGAGAACACTATTCCCACATCAATTTGTTAAAGGAATTAAAATTTACACCTAAAGACTGGCATAACTATTTGCGCATGGATGAAGAATACAAAAAAGAAACATACATACATCATACATACATACATCATACATCATACATCATACATCATACATCATACATCATACATCATACATACATACATCCTCTTTCCTCTTTCCTCCAAGACTTTGCCCTCTGCTTACCATCAGGCGAGGCAAATTCAAATTGACGGAACCTATATACAAAAAAAAACATACATACATCATACATGCATACATACTCTTTCCTACTTCCAAGACTGCCTTCGGCTTACCATCAGGCGAGGCGATGTCAAATGGATGAGTCCTATATAAAAAAAAACAAATAGCTATAATAATTGCGTCTGGAGGTCTGGATAATGAATTTATTATGAAGAAAATCTCACTCATTTTGGCGGGAAATTGATCACAGAACATACGTACGTATAGGCGCGCGCCTAGTACGCTACTGAGACTTGAACGCAACGCTGGCAGCTGGCACACACGTTCATGTATACTTGTACAAGTCTAGACTTGCGCAAGTTTGGAATCGAAAGTTGGAACTTTTTTTGAGACTTGTACAAGTTTGAAACTAGCGCAGTTATCTTCCAACACACGTTCAAGTATACTTGTACAAGTCTAGACTTGTACAAGTAACCGCAACGTGTGTGGCCGGCATTAGACTCCGCTGTCCGTCCGTCTGTCACCAGACTGTGATCTCATAAACCGTGATTGTTAGACAGTTGAAAATTTCACAGATGGTTTATTTCTGTTGCCGCTATAACCACAAATACTAGAACAAGTTGAATTCCTGAGACGAGCTCAGCCGAATACTAGGGATTTTCGATTTTGCGTTTTTTTGCGATTTTTTTTTATCTTGCAATGGTTCACCCCAGCACGAATCTATTACCGAAAACAGCAACTCGATAGCTCTTCACCTTCATACCCAAAACCGTGACAGAAAATTGGCAACGACGACGACGACGTCGACGACAACTCCTAAGCAATAGGACTTTTCTAAAGAAAATCCCTAAAAACCGGCCAAGTGCGAGTCGGACTCACCCATGAATGGTTCCGTAGCAGCGAGTAAAATGTTTATATTTGAGTTGATTGAATGAAAGGTAAATTGCGGTTTACGATTTTGACGAATTAAAAAAAACTACTTACTAGATCTCGTTCAAAACAATTTACGGTGAAAGTTTACGTGGTAATGTACATCATAAATTTTTAGTTTTATCATTCTCTTATTTTAGAAGTTAAAGGACACACAAAAGGGGGCACACTTTTTACCACTTTGGAAGTGTCTCTCGCGAAAACTTTTAGTTCAGTAAAATACTTCCAAAGTATAGTTATTAGTAGTATAGCTATAAGTTTAGAAAAAAAATGATATTAGAAACCTCAATATCCTTTTTGAAGACCTATTGATATTTAGTATGGGTTTGACGAAAAAAAAAATTTGAGTTTTAGTATGGGGAAAATTTATTGTTATTTTTCTATTTTTGTGTGCAAATCTTAATGCGGTTCACATAATACATCTACTTACCAAGTTTCAACAGCATAGTTCTTATAGTTTCGGAAAAAAGTGGCTGTGACATACGGACGGACAGACAGACATGACGAATTTATAAGGGTTCCGTCTTTTGCCATGTGTTAACTTCTAAAATAAGAGAATGATAAAACTAAAAAGAATATATAATGTACATTACCATGTAAACGTCCACCGAAAATTGGTTTGAACAAGATCTAGTTAGGAGTTCTTTTTTAATACATCATAAATCGTAAAACGCAATTTACCTTTTTATTCAATCAACTCAAATATAAAATAAAAAAAGCATTATTATGTTACTTACTGCTACGGAACCCTTCATTGGCGAGTCCGACTCGCATTTGGCCGCTTTTTTGTTCTGAACAGATACTCTAGTTTGCAATAAGTCATTGTTATTAACGCATCGTGGTCAGCCCACTGACTGTTTCAGTTGTAACATTGTAGTAGTCGATGTAAGAACTTTTATAACGCGATGCAGAACCATTTGTCGCAATATAGTTTGGTTCATCTTCGCTAGATGGCTCTAGATAATTATTCGGTTTATCGATTGTTGTCAGGATCGAAAAAAGAACAAACACCTTATCACAGTTCAATCCAAAATGTATCAAATTATTTATCCAGACAGCTCGATTAAGAATTAATAATATTATAGTTTTATTAAAAAAATACATTACAAATTTAAAAAATCTCCCGACATAACTAAATCCCGTCCCGACTAATTCACCTTTAAAAAAAATACAATAAAGGCTCATCCGTTCGGGAGCTACGATGCCGCAGACAGAAACCGACCAAAACCTGCCGCTGTCTCGGGTCTTTAATGCCGTGGTGCAAAAAAACATTTACGAAATAAATTCAGCTGATAAGGTAACCAAAATAACTTGATTCTAAAGCGTAACGAAGTTTGCCGGGTCAGCTAATTGCTAGATAAATGGTATATGTATATATTTTTTTAATGAATATATTTAAAAATTTAATCTAGATAATATTTAGTCAAATAAAGGAAATAATAATAATAAAATAAACTGATATTATATTTTTAAATATATTTGTCTCTTAAATATAATTTATATGTATTTTAAATGTAATACAGGAAATAATAAAATGTTGTTTGTTTTTTTTATATACAATGTATTTAAAAATATTATTTATATGTATTTAAAGTTTAATAAAGGAACTAATAAAATGTATTTATTGCACCAAAAACTTTTAACATAGTTGCAGGAAATGTCAATTATATAAAAATCAATGCCACTTGTCGTTGTAATTTTATAACTCAAGAACGGGCTCACCTATCCAAACCAAATGTTTAGACTTTGTTCGGACTATTTAGTAGATGGTTTATGTGAAGTTTGCACAAAATCGGTCGAGCGGTTCTTCATTTATCACATTTTTTGTAACAAATGAATTCAATAAATCATTTTGACGTAGCGAAGCACGTACCAGGCCGCTAGTTACAGTATAACACAAACAAATTACTGCCGGAAAATCAGTTTGGTTTCCGCCAAGCCCTATCTACGTCTGATGCAGTACATGCTGTGACTGATTATGTTGCAACTGGTCTGGATAATCGTAAAAAGTGCTTGGCAGTGTTTCTGGACTTGGCAAAAGCTTTTGATACGGTTTCTGTTTCTATACTTTTGCGCAAGCTTGAAGCGATGGGCATAAGAGACAAACAGTTGAATTTATTCAAAAGCTATCTCTCCGATCGTGTACAGGCCACAGCCATTGAGAAGTACCTTAGCACTTACTTACCTGTGACTTTTGGGGTCCCGCAGGGTAGTGTTCTGGGCCCTACCTTATTTTTGATATACATCAATGATTTGTGTCAAATCAAACCTTCAAAAGGTAAAATTGTATCTTACGCGGATGACACTGTAATTTTAATTTCCACCAACACCTGGAAGGATACTTTTGATGCAGCTCAGATAGCTCTTTGCGATGTCTCTAGATGGCTTACTGACAATGTTCTAACGCTCAATGCGGATAAAACTAGGTACATGACATTTTCCATCCGAAAATTGGGTACAGCACCAGACGGACATAACTTAGTGGTTCACAATTGCCAACAATACAATAACGCTGTGTGCTCCTGTCCCATTTTAGAACCTACTGAACATATTAAATATCTTGGAGTTGTTTTGGATGCACAATTGAAATTCTTTAAACACATTGAGTTACTAACTGGAAGGATCCGTAAACTCATAATAGTATTTAAAACGATAAGATATATCGCGGATTCAAATCTGGTTAAACTTATATATTTATCGTTTTGCCAGTCATTACTTTCTTACTGCATTACTGTTTGGGGTGGAGATCCGGCTACCACAATCAAACGATTAGAAATTGCCCAAAGGGCAGTTCTTAAAGTAGGCGGCTTCCGTCCGTTTCTTTTTCCAACGATTTTACTTTATAAGCAATGGAATGTGCTCACAGTTAGACAACTTTTTATTCTGGCATATTAATGAAGCAACACAATGAGATGCCATATGAACCGAATAAATATCGGCGAAAGAAATATATATCGGCGAAGAAATAGGGTTTGTGAATCAAGAAGATTGGCTCATACTTCATTCATCCAAAGGTTTTACTGTTCACTTGGCCCATATGTTTACAACAAAATAAATAACATTCTACGTATTTACCCGCTTAATAAAACACAATGTAAAAAAGCAGTTGCTCATTGGCTTCAAACTTTAGGGTATAACGAGACTGAACAAATTCTTAAGGTATCATCCTAATTTATTATTTATTACAATTATTACCATATTTCGTTCAGGTGTAATGTAGTGATTGTATCAGCACCAACATTCACGTCAGTAATTCTTATTCTAAATATAAACCATTTACAAATCATCTCACAAACAAACATGCACACAATTCATGCACACACATGCACACGTAGGTACATACATACAACCACACACATATACACATACCTACACACATGCGCGCACACAAACACACTCGTTACTCACAAAGATACTCTCTTTCATACCTATCCGAATCCTATTTCTTTTTGTATTGATGTATAGACAAATTGTATGAAATTATAGTACTGTTTAGAAAATATTTTATGTGCGGACTAGACAAGCTAAAATCCCCGTGGGGAGTGGCGCCGAAAGCCGAAACACAGGTTTTTTACCTAGTTTGGCAACGGATGCTATTTCATAAACATTAAGTGATATTTTATCCTAGTTCTATGTTAAGCACTAAGTTAGTAAACCTTTTTTTTGTGAAATAAATTATTATTATTATTATTATTTATATGACACAGGTACCTACAGTTGAATTGAGACTCACTTCTTAAAAAATAAATAGCTATATTCACAAATGTGATGAGGCCTTTGGTGTGGGACCTTAACATGCGTTGACACCCTTGCGCCCTCGCATCATCGCCTTGTACCATTGTCGTGCTGCATATGCAAACTCGAAAGATAAAACTTGCGCCAGAGCCTCGTCTGTTTATCAGCAGGAGTACCGGTTCCCAGGTGAGGTTTGTTGATGTCGCAATCGATGTCACCAGTAACGTGAAGTATAGATCCTAGGTACTTACTCGGTCGGGGTGCTTGGTTGGGGACCTCCACGCGGTGCACCCTGGGCAACGGAGACAGCAGCGCCTCTCTCCTATGGCGGTTGAGACGCTGCCGCCTACGGCCAACTCCGACCGAGGCGAGGACGGCCCTGTTGAGGGCTGTTCGGAAGCTTTCCACGTGTCCCTCTGATTAGCAGATGGCACAGTGGAGAGCAAGTAAGGGGGCCATCTCGAAACCGGAGATGGCCCAGGGTCAGTCGGGGTGCGAGGGATATGCTCTATGGGTAACCTTACACCCCGGCGTCTTAAGACCCGAGACGGCATGCGGTTTTAGTCGGTTCAAGCCCGACATAACCGCCCCCGCTGAACGGCGGGGGGGTATCCGAAGGGTTTTCCGTACGAAAAAAAAAAAAAGTACTTACTCGGTCTTCGGGGTGCGAGGGATTTGCTCTATGGGCAACCTTACACCCGTCTGTAGACCCGAGACGGCTTGCGGTTTTAGTCGGTTCAAGCCCGCTCGCGCATCGACAAAGTGATCGCTCTTTCCGAACGGATGTGGGATCTATTGAGATCCTACAATACCAAAATAGTGTAATCAATGTCAGTGTTGAGTTATTACGGCTGTCAAGAGCAAAAGTCATTAAATTTACTATTTATCATTGTTTTTAACGTATATTCATATGATATTGTCGGAAGTTTACGCCTTGTATACGCGAATCACATTGAAATAAAACTATTTTTAACGGATTCTCTTGCGCTTTATTTGATGTTATTTACTTCGGGCCACCAACCAGGTGGACACCGAAGTCTTAAAATCACGCAAAAAAAAAACAAAATCTTACACCCACTTTTTATCACTTTTCTCGACGTTTCACATGATTCTAAGTCTAATTAAGCAAAAATTTTTGTATCGGTCTGTCTGTTGGTCTGGATGTCTGTTTACGCAATAACTCAAGAACCACTTATCCGATTTAAAAAATTCTTTCGCCAATCATCTTGTTTGGTTAATGGGAAGAACTGATTAGATTTTGGGGTTTGTACGTTCAAGGTTTCGGGTACCTTTTCTTTTTTTTTGTGCGGAAATATCTTCGGATACCCCCCCGCCAGCCAGCGGGGGCGGTTATGTCGGGTTTGAACCGACTAAAACCGCACGCCGTCTCGGGTCTACAGACGCCGGGGTGTAAGGTTACCCATAGAGCATATCCCTCGCACTCCGACTGACCCTGGGCCATTCTTCTGATACCAGCAGAGGGGTACCTGGAGCGACCACGTCCCCCCGCGAGCCTTGCAGGCCCGCCATACCCCGACCCCCTCGTGCAATGGGGTCAGCTGGCCCAGAAAAGGGCCGGTTGGTCAGACTCTTGGCCGTTGACGTTGACGCCAGCTACTCCAGAGGAGCAATCCATGATGCGTCATCGCCCACGTTGCCCAGGGTGCACCAAACGTGGAGGTGATCCAACCAGTCGCACCCCAGGTTTCGGGTACCTACCATACAAATTGTCCCTAAAAATCTTTTTTTTCATTTTCTTCATATTTATTGCTCAATATATAAAGACGCGTCGAATAAGGTATATAATTTAATAAGGTCTGTAATTTTGAATAAAAATACTGCAACAAAAATATCTAAGTTTGGCCCGAAGTTTGACAATCACTGTGTGATTTCCGCCCCACTAGACTTATATTTTACATTGATCCCGAAGTTTCGGTTGCTTTTCAGCGGCCATGGTTACGGGGATACTAAAGATGGTTGTTGTCCTGTAGTTTGAAGTGTAAGTTATCTTAAAGTACCCGAACTATATTGAATTGTTGGTGTTACTATTTACGCAGAATGAGCTCACAGTGTCATGAACACTCGGACTCAATAGAATCCGTTCAAAATAGTTTTATTTCAATGTAAGATAAGAATTTATCACTCAATTACATTATGTAAATTTGTAAACTTTGTACGTACAAAAACCTTAACCGAAAATAATAAAATTTATGGACATGTTAGTTCAAGACGGATGTTATGTCTGATTGATATCCTTGAAGGAGCTTGATTGATAGAGATAATAATCTATACTGATGATAAAATTATTTCCTGAGCAGAGTTTGTGATTTAACTTCAAAAGGTACCAAAAAAATACTCACATATCATGTAAGTATGTAAGTAATTATTAGTGAGCCTGGCAGACGTTGCGTGAGCCAAGACAATATTTTTTTCAAATCGGCCAATTTTTTCTTTTTAAATTAAGCGATGTGCGGATAAATATTTGTTTTTTTTTTATATTGATCCGTCAATTGACTGCATTACGTCTGATGGTAACCTGAAGTGAAGCCCAAAGAGTAGTGGCCACCATTCCAAATGCTGTCCCTATAATATGGTCCCTACTTTGTCGGTCTCGATATATGCTTTTCCACGCCCCGCTTAAAGAACCCCGGGTTCGTAGGAAGGGATAAAGATAGTGAATACATTATTGGTAAACTTAAATCCTCTTTTTTAATTAGTCTATTCGTACTAGGAAAACATGGCTCTGCCACTAACTTTCTTATTACTATAACAGTTTGTGAGTTTAAAAGTTTGACAATTTTGCAGCATTTTATGAAAATACTAGCATCGCTGCACAGTTTACACTAAGTCCTGATCCCGTGGGGATATCGGGATAAAAATAGTCTATGTCACTCAGGGATAATGTAGCACTCTAATGGTGAAAGAATTTTTGAAATTTGTCCTGTAGTTTCGGAGCCTATTCAATGCAAAAAAACAAACGAACAAACAATTAAATCTTTCCTTTTTGAGCTGAGTGAGACGAAGTCGAGCGAAAGCTCCTCATACCAGACTTCAGGATTTTCTTTGTCACAGGTCTCCTCCTAAACTACTAATCCAATCAGAACCAAATTTGGCATGATTAAAGAGGTCAATCAGAGGAAGGTTTATGGATATATTTTGAAAAAATTAATGCTACCACAGAGGAATGATCACCGTTAAAAAAATTCCAGATGGAATTACATAATAACCGCTCGAGACACTGTGACCAAACTTTACACGCTCAGAAAGCATGTCCAGAGTTGTGACTTTCAAAAAGAATTTTCAAAATCGGACTTGCCACGGAGGAATGATCACTGTTCAAAATTTTCAAAATCTGATTCACGATGTCTCACTCAGCTCAACATTGCAAGCAGCGATTTGCCTTGCAGACCTAGTTATAAGATTAGTATAGATACCCTCTTTTTATACCTAACTTACTAGACTTATCACATCGTAACTACAGTGTAGTTATAATATGAAAATTGAACCATAGCTTCAAGCCGGTCTATGACGTTGCAACAACACTGCGTCCGTCGGATATTGCAAAATTAATTTATCACTGTATGCCCAACTACTTATATCCGTTAGTGATAAACTACTATTGAACAATGACAATAATCACTTTTAAATAAAAAAATCCGACCAAGTGCGAGTCGGACTCACCCATGAAGGCAGCAGCAAGGTAGGTAGCAGGAGCAAGGCAAGCAAGTAGGTAGCAAGGAGGTAGCAGCAAGTAAAATTTTATATTTGAGTTGATTGAATCAAAGGTAAATTGCGGTTGGGGTGCGACTGGTTGGATCACCTCCAAGTTTGGTGCACCCTGGGCAACGTGGGCGATGACGCATCATTGATTGCTCCTCTGGAGTAGCTGGCGTCAACGTCAACGGCCAAGAGTATGACCAACCGGCCCTTTTCAGGGCCAGCTGACCCCATTGCACGAGGGGGTCGGGGTATGGCGGGCTTGCAAGGCCCGCGGGGGGGGGGGGCTGGCCGCTCCAGGTACCCCTCTGCTCTTATCAGAGGGGACACTGCGAATGGCCCAGGGTCAGTTTGAGTGCGAGGGATATGCTCTATGGGTAACCTTACACCCTGGCGTCTGTAGACCCGAGACGGCGTGCGGTTTTAGTCGGTTCCAGCCCGACATAACCGTCCCCGCTGGCCGGCGGGGGGGGGTATCCGAAGGGATTTCCGCACAAAAAAAAGGTAAATTGCGGTTTACGATTTATGACGTATTTTTCTATTTTTGTGTGAAAATCTTAATGCGGTTCACAGAAGTTACAAAGTTTCAACAGCATAGTTCTTATAGTTTCGGAAAAAAGTGGCTGTGACATACGGACGGACAGACAGTCAGACATGACGAATCTATAAGGGTTCCGTTTTTTGCCATTTGGCAACGGAACCCTAAAAACCTAATACTCTGTCTGATACGGAAATTGTACCAAGACAGGATCCGCAAACATGATCGCAATTATTTTTTATCGCAAGGTGCGTGATTAATGTATTTGAGATAATTGTTAAATAATATCTGCTTGACTAAAATATACATTCATTAAAGAAGTTGCGAGTTCGAATTCTGTAATTAACAAGCGATTACATTACCTATTATAAAAAGTTTATGGGCCGTTTGATAATTATAAAAACTGTAGTAAATTATTTAGGCGTGGTACCTACATGCAATTTTATACCAACCATAAAAACATGTCAGCTATTTTGTTTCTTGTATTACACGTGTCAAATTTTTTACCTAACCAGTTAGTGACACGTGACCTATTTTTTACCTGATTATTTATTGATATGTCCTAATTTTTTCTTACCGGTTTTGGACACGAATACCTACTCTATATTTACTATAAAAATAAATGCATTTTTATATTAAATATTTTTTACTGTAGGTAAAGATGAGATTTTGGAACCACTTCATAAAATGTTAATGATGGTTATATAAAAAACATTGGTAATGCCTGTAATAAATCTCAATTTTTTGTTATCTCAGAAAATTATTAAAAAACCCATACCTAATATCTATACTGATTTATGATACTTATGTAATATATATTTAAATCACTATCTTAACAATATGTATATCTTTTATATTTACACTAATGTTTAATCAACGCATGTAGTCATAATAACAACGTTATGATATCTTGAATAGAAATAATAGTAGTTTATGCAACTGTCATATAAGAAGGGGTATTAAAACACGAGAGTCTGTTTATCGATAATAGGTTGACTCGAGTGTTTTAATACCTAAGTTATATGCAGTTTCATACACTAATTTATCTTCACTCATAGGAAAAATTGAAATTAAACAAAGTAGGTAGGTTACAAGGGCGCCATTTTTTTCACAGTTCGAACTGCGCATGCGTGCGCCTTTTTTTTCATATTCAGCCTAAAACCTTAGACTAGTTTAATGAATAAAAAACGATAGCGATACTATAATGAGTTTTATGATACAGTTGGCGGTACTATAATAAGTTTTATTTTTAATTTTATGTATATGCGTTTATAAAGTGCGTATGTATAGAATCGTCTTTAAATTCGTAATTCCAATTTTTCGATTTGAGTGTAGATAAATATATTTATATATATACATAAAATATACATACACTGATCAAATTAATGAGCTATTGAAAAATGGGCAAGTCAAAAGCACTCGAAACAGGCGGGCTTGCATGATAGGTTTAATGACAGTGAAGGAAGCTCGTGAAGTATGTAAGGACAGAAGCATATGGCGGGCTGTTGTCTCTGCCTACCCCGGAGGGAAAAAGGCGTGAGTATATGTATGTAAATAAAATATAATTCAGTACATAATTATTATTAAATTCCTATTTTCTTCCCTTTTTAGGGTTCCGTTGCCAAATGGTAAAAAACGAAACCCTTATAGATTCGTCATGTCTGTCTGTCTGTCCGTCCGTATGTCACAGCCATTTTTTTTCCGAAACTATAAGAATTATGCTGTTGAAACTTGGTAAGTAGATGTATTCTGTGAACCGCATTAAGATTTTCACACAAAAATAGAAAAAAAAAAGAATAAATTTTGGGGGTCCCCATACTTAGAACTGAAACTCAAAATGTTTTTTTTCATCTAACCCATACGTGTGTGGTATCTATGGATAGGTCTTCAAAAATGATATTGAGGTTTCTAATATCATTTTTTTCTTAACTGATTAAGTTTGCGGGAGAGACACTTCCAAAGTGGTAAAATGTGTCCCCCCCCTGTAACTTGTAAAATAAGAGAATGATAAAGCTAAAAAAAATATATGATGTACATTACCTGTAAACTGCCAACGAAAATTGGTTTGAGCGAGATCTAGTAAGTAGTTTTTTTTTAATACGTCATAAATCGTAAACCGCAATTTACCTTTTATGCAAGAAACTCAAATATAAAAATTTCAAAAAAAACATTATCATGTTACTTGCTGCTACGGAACCCTTAATGAGCGAATCCGACTCGCACTTGGCCGCTTTTTTGAATTGTAACTATCGTTTATTCGTTGGTTTGTTTATTTGAAGGCAGTATTCACGCATTAATTTTGTTTTCCTACTGTTCAAAAGTCTTCTAGATGTTACTACGTCATAATGATTACCGAGCAATGGAACCGGAAGAGGCAATCGCCATGCAAAGCACCCACAGGACAGGCTTGCCTAGTGTGGGGCCAACGGATTATACTTAATATTGTAAAACTGTTTTGGCAATACATTTTTTTTAAATTATGTTATGCCTCTGTGGCGTAGCGGTAGTGCATTCGACTGCTACGACAGGGGGCGCGGGTTCTATTCCCGCTCGGTGCAAATATTTGATGCATGAATATGTCTATTTGCATTGGTCTGGGTGTTTCTATGTATAATATGTATGTATTTACAAAAAAAAAAAAAAGTATATAAGTATGTTTATCCGCATTCTGGAACCCATAACACAAGCTACTTAAACTATGCTTACTTTGGGTCTAGAAAGCGCTGTGTAGAATGTCGTAGAATATATTTATTTATTTATATGTACGTCTTAGGTTGTATGATGATAATAAAATCTGAAAAGATAATGTAACTTCACGACATTATATTATTTCATATTTCACGGCCGGCCCGGGCCAGCTTCCCACGGATATAAATTCGTAAAAAATGACCCGATTGCAGCGCCGCCTTCCGGGTCCAATGGTCCAAGGCGATTCAGATATCGGTGGTCGCTCAACGACCTCCATGCTCCATGAGCGCAGGCTTGGAGGCGACAGGTGGAGCCGCCTGACACTCTTTGCGCGCCCCGCCATTTCCGGTGGCAAGACAGGGACACCGTGGCCCTCTCGAAACCGGAGATAGCCTTGGGTCAGTCAGGGTGCAAGGGAAATGCCTTTTGGGCCACGTTACACCCTGACGCCTGGAGACCTGAGACGGCGGTGTGGTTTTAGTCGGTTCGAGCCCGACACAAACTCTCCCGCTAGCCGGCGGGGGGTTATCCGAGGGGATATCCGGATATCCGGAAAAAAGGGTCCAATGGTCCAAATAAAACGCATTAAGCGGTCGACTGCTACATAACGGATCGTGTATTTAATTCCGGACCGCTCAGTGCGAATATTATACTCGTATATATTTCCATTGGTTTGAGTACTTCGATGTATAGGTAGGTAATATCAATATTGGTCTATGGTATAGGTAATAAATGGTAATAAATGGCATAGGTAATATGTATGAATTTAAAAAAGAGGTAATACTTAAGTATGTTTATCCGTATTTTACAAATTGTGCTAAATTTGTCAATATGCTTATTATTATTATTTATTAGTAAGTGGCTGTGTTTGCGATATCGTCCGCGTGGATTTAATTATTAGGGTTTTAGTTCTTTTGCGTGGAACCCAAATTTAAAAAAAAAAACCTATGTTACGTATTATAATATTACCTATCTGCCAGTGAAAATCCCGTCAAAATTGACCCGGCCGTTCCAGAGTAAATCAGATTTTATACCCCATTTTGTGGGTTTTAATTTTTTTGCGCGGATCCCTAATTACTTTCCTAAATTAAAGTAGCCTATGTTACGCCTACGTCCCGTTAAAAATATGCCCAGTCGTTCCAGAGATTACCTGTTTCAAACAGACAGAAAGACAGACGACGAGAAGATTCTATTGCGATTTATTTGATGTTATTTTATATTTTTTTATAATGTAATGTAATTTTATTTCAATGTGTGACATTCGCGTAAACTTCCGACAATGGCATTTATGTTCTAAGTATCGTGTGTAGATTCATGAGCAATCATTAACATCTGGTATTTAAATATTACAAATAGACATTTCAATTTTGATTTATTTGTATAGATCTTGGCCCAAATTTTAATTGACATCCTTTAAAACTCGGTTGGCTGAAAATTTTTTTAATGCATTGATTACATTCACTTTAGGGGTAATTAATATGTTTTATTAAAGTTTTATTGCGGCTCACGCATTCCTTCTGCTGACCTTAATTTCGGCTATTTTTAGATATACACATGATTGAATCGAGGACGTGACGATTGAATTTGTACAAAACAAACACTTCAGATGTGAATACTACTATCAAGCTTACTTTTTTAAACCTCTTTAAAATAGCTACCACTAACAGCAGAGGGTTACAGGGGGCTAGCCATGACCGCTTAACAGCAATTCAATTGAAGACCTAGACTGGGGCCCAATTCAGTAACGCTACGTTTTCAAAACGCATGATTTCAATTCGATTAGAAAAATAACATAACATAACACTATATATATATACTCACGCCTATATCCCCGAAGGGGTAGGCAGAGGTGCTAGCACCCACATTTCGCCAGTTTATGTTTAGGTCCCAATGTAATAGGTGGCGAGCCTATTGCCATTAACCGGGCACTTATAAACCTGCGATAAATACACACATAACTTCGAAAAGCATCGAAAAGTCATTGGTGTGTGACATGGTAAAACCTGGGATCGAACCCGAGACCTCGTCTCAACAGTCCATTACCCATATCACTAGGTTACCGCTTTTACCCATAAACTGTATCAAATATTTTAATATTCAGTATGATCTGTCAAAACAAAACCTATGTTCACTTCAGTGAGGTTATTAAACATTTACAACCACTCATAGTTGATTTTGTTTTCAATTAGATTTGAGATTTTAATGTTCATTCGTTTTGAAATCGTACGTTTAAAAAACGTAATTTTTAGTTTCGTACTCATACCATGACGTCGTGTTAAGTCGTTCAGTTTCACGTTCCAAATGTCAACAAACAAACCAAACGTGAAAGCGTTTCAGTTTAAGCATGTCATAGTACGGATCATAGCAATTCAGTTTACAAACTTGTATTGAATTGAAATAAAACTATTTTTAACGGATTCTATCGCGGTTTATATGATGTTATTTTATATTTTACATTGAACCCGACGTTTCGGTTGCTTTTCAGCAGCCATGTAAAATATAAAATAACATCAAATAAACCGCGATAGAATCCGTTAAAAATAGTTTTATTTCAATGTGTAACATTCGCGTAAACTTCCGACAATATCTTGTATTGAATTGCTTCGAAACAGCAGCTTAAAACGAGACATACACTTTCAATTCCAAAGATAATATCTCAGTTCCATTCCGTTTAGTTACAATTGCTATTTACGCCACGAATATCCCAGAAGTCAACAAATTTATCGGCCTACCAAGCCGCAGCCAGGCTTGGAGGTGTTCCAGTTGAAATTGTTTCTCTCTCGTGCAATATAAATATTAGTTAATTAACTGGCGAATCCTGGGTGTGTAATTCACCTCTGCTTACCCCTTCGGGGATGCAGGCGTGAAGTTATGTTATGTTATGTTATGTTAATTAACTGTAAATCGAGCGGTTGGCTCCAGGCTCTCCACTGTTTGACTTGAAATCTTAAAAACAGCACAACTTGCACCTACTTGGATTGAGTACGAAGTTTCTTGTAAAGTTATTTCTTACCTTAAGACCTTTTCATATTTATTTATTTATTTATTTATTTATTTATTTATTTATTTATTTATTTATTTATTTATTTATTTATTTATTTATTTATTTATTTATTTATTTATTTATTTATTTATTTATTTATTTATTTATTTATTTATTTATTTATTTATTTATTTATTTATTTATTTATTTATTTATTTATTTATTTATTTATTTATTTATTTATTTATTTATTTATTTATTTATTTATGTCATCTGGTAATGTAATTGTTATCTAAATACATTATAATTAAAATTCAAATTAAATTCTTGCAAAATCGGGGCTCGCCTCTTCGTATAAATTGCTTTTCAACCTACTTGAACTTTTGAACTATTGATAAGTCATCATGGTAAGGCCCCAGGGAATGTAACAGAATGGACATAGAAGTAAGCAAGGACATAAGTCCCTTACTAAATCAAACCAACTTGGACTACTGAATTGTTAAGTTACTATATAATCAATGCTTGTCATACAACATTAAAATCAAAATAAATAATACAATACACAAAATAAATAAACTATCCTACTTATTTTATTCACACGCAAATATCACACACAGCCTTCTAACATAAAATGTGAAAATTTGTGAGGATGTGTGGGTTTTTGTTAGTTAGGTTAGGTTCTAAGAGTACGATTCGATTCAGACATACCCATCGTTGGCGCCCGTGGTAGCTTTCACAGTTTAAAAAAAAGACTCACACAAAAACGAAACAATGGATCTAGATATTATTTGACACAAGGGTTGATTATATTATTCCGGAATAGTGGTACATAAGATACTTTCTGTCGGCAATAGATTCCTGTGTGCCACAGAAAAGGGATCAGTAATCACACAGGCGGATCCGAGGGCAAGGGCCAGTATATTATACACACGCACCCGTACACCCACACCCGTACACCCACACCCACATTCTGTCTGTACATTGGAGGAATTAAAAAAAATACTGAGGTCATGGTTAATGAACGATTCAGAACACAAAATTTTTTTTTGTTAATTCGTGTCTGTTTGTTAACTTCTTGTTCGCGATGGACGCAAAAACTACTGAACGGATTTTTCTATTAGAAATGTTTTAGTCAGACTTAAAATCTACCGTATGTTTGCATGCAATTGGTTAAGTACAACCGGAGATATGAACAAAAAACGATAACCGACCTCCGTGCGGGCGGAGTTGCGGGCATCAGCTACTATCTAATATCAGTGAGATAATGATTTCGTGGGATTCGATATCTCAATACCGAGGGGTCTTTACAATGTCAGTCATTTTAAATTGGTTCATACAAACGAGCGAAATAATAACTAATGTTCAACACTTTCAGGTTCAAAGATTATCTTGCGGAGCATCAATGGGGACTTCCGTTCGGGTCAGCTGACCGCCATATTGGGCCCGTCCGGTGCCGGCAAGAGCACGCTGTTGAATATTTTAGCTGGATATAGGTATGTATCCAATCAGATATATTATAACTTCGCCTAAAACAGCGTTTAAGGAACTCAGTTCGTTTGGTAATATCTCCAGATCATCATCATTCTCCTAGCGATATTCCACATAACTTCACGCCTGTATCCCCGAAGGGGTAGGCAGAGGTTTATTATACACCCACGATTCGCCAGTTATGTTTAGGTCCCAATGTAATAGGGGGCGAGCCTATTGCCATCTACCGGGCACATTACTAAGCGAGCGATAATAAACATTTTAAATACACACATAACTACGAAAAGTCAGAGGTGTGTGCCCGGGGCGACCGGGGATCGAACTCGAGACCTGGTTTCGCCAGTACGTTACGTACACTATTGGGCTATCGCCGCTTTTATATTATATTCCAGTTAATGCGTCTAATGTTTGCACTTTGGCGCCTGAGGTCCGTTTGTTGGTATGTCAGCTTTTCCGGAAGCGACTGCCGTCTGACCTCCCAACCCTGTAAGGTGCGCCTGCGCCAGAGCCGCGTCCGTTGTTTAGCAGGTGCACCGACTTGCATTGCGAGCAAATAATGCTCGAGAAGGATGCGTTGGAAGGAGTCCAGGTGAGACTCAGGTGTCTCCCGATCCGCAGAGCCCGCGAGGCGACGCAGGTATCGGAGTTCGCTGAACGACCTCCATCCTGGCGCAGGCCTGGGGGTGACAGGTGGAGCCGCCTGTCACCCTGTCACGCTGGCAGGCTGCAGACATTTCCGCAAGAAAAAAAAAATGTGTACCTACTTCTAGGGAGTTGACTTGGGCCTCAAAGATTATGGCAGAACCCTCTGTTCGCTCCAGGGTTATATTTTCTGATCTATTTGAAAACAAGAAGATATGCCTACATTTCATATTGACTTTATGAGGCAGCGGAACTCTAAGCGCTCTTCCTTTTAATGTGTTTCTCTCTTTCCCACCCCCAATTTTCCGTTACTCTGTACAGGAAGTAACACGTTTCTCATATTGCAAGCGGTTACAGACCAAACTAGTAAAATATCGGTCAGGAATTTTCTATATCAGCAGTAGATCAAGTAGTTTGAAAAAAAGAAAATAACTCACGAATTTAGACTCTGGCTCTATTCTTTAGTTAGTTAATGTTGTGATAGGTTTAGATCGGAAAAAGAGAACATCTAGGACGGGACTTGAACCCGCGACCAGTCCCTTACAGGGGGAACGCTCTGACCAACTGAGCCACCTAGACACTGTAGTGTCTGACCAACTAGGCGCTCTGACCAGGGGTGCTTGGTTGGGGACCTCCGCGGTGCATCCTGGGCAACGGAGACAGCAGCGCCTCTCTCCTAGGGCGGGAGAGACGCTGCCGCCTACGGCCAACTCCGACCGAGGCGAGGACGGCCCTGTTGAGGGCTGTTCGGAAGCTTTCCACGTGTCCCTCTGATTAGCAGATGGCACAGTGGAGAGCAAGTAAGGGGGGCCATCTCGTATCCGGAGATGGCCCAGGGTCAGTCGGGGTGCGAGGGATATGCTCTATCGGTAACCTTACACCCCGGCGTCTTAAGACCCGAGACGGCGTGCGGTTTTAGTCGGTTCAAGCCCGACATAACCGCCCCCGCTGGCCGGGGGGGTATCCGAGGGGATTTCCGCACGAAAAAAAAAAAAAAAGGCGCTCTGACCAACTGAGCCACCTAGACACTACTGTGTCTCCCCCTGTAAGGGACTGGTCGCGGGTTCAAGTCCCGTCCTAGATGTTCTCTTTTTCCGATCTAAATCTATAGGAAAAGTAAGCATACAAAATGCTTAAAAAATTTAATTGAATTAATGTTGTGATATTATTATTGCCAAAAATCTTGACCATTTGGCCTTGACGCGCAACCAATCACGCGAACCCTTTGTTTCAAATGCAAATCGATACATTGTATATAAATGTCGATCACGGGATGGATCATCTTGGGTCATCGCGTGGAAGACAATTATATACAATGTATCACTTTTCATTTCCGCAATAGAGGGCTCGCGTGATTCAGAATGATAAACAATGTATCTATTGGCATTTGCGTATTATTCACAGGGGGGTTGTGCTACTTGCAATCGTCATAAATTTATGTAATAAAAAAGGGATTTAAAAGTAGAATCGCACATTTTCGAACTGCATTTGCAAGTTATTTACAGAGCTTACTCTATCGAATTTAACCAATAGTACATTAAATATTATAAAATAATCATTGCAACAAAGCTTTTTTATGTCTTTATTTTTCATGTATTGATTATTACAATCAGTAGAATAAGGCCCGTATTCTAGAACTATACTCAGTCATGAGTACCTTTAAACTACTTTTAAGTACATATTGCATTCTAAAACTAAACTTGAGATAGATTTTATGATTGTAAATAATCTAAGCGTTCATAGAACCTCCACTCAAGTTAAGTTCAGTTCAAGAATGCAAGAAGGCAAAAGTACAGTAGGTAATTCTAAGTAGGAATTCATGACTCAGTTTCGTTCTAGAATATGGGCCTAGGTGCCGTAAAAAAACACGCAAATGGAATTAAACTAATATATAATGCTTTTCTTGTAATCCTTCTTTTCAACATTAATTTTTGACGACTATAAGTAGCTCAATCTTCCCTGTGAACAATGCGCAAATGTCAATCAACAATTTGTATAGATTCCTAGCTATTGTCTGCGGTTTATATAAATAAGTAATATCTGTGTGACTTAGCTTTGCTCGGTATTTTTTTTTATCGACGTTTTCTAAAAATGGATTCCAGATTCGATTCGATTTATCCCCCCCGCACCGTGCTGCCAACACGTACCAGCCAGTAATTTATACAATTTGCGTTCGATTTCTATGAATGATATATGTATGTTCCAAATTCAAATATCAATTCCACCCGCTAAAAATTCCTATCGGAAAAGAGCTATTTTGCTCCCAGTTATAGAGGAACAAAGCAACACTTTTCAAATAGAACGGATTAAATAGTAGATTGTTACACAAGGGTGGGGTATCTGAAGGGATTTCCGCACGTAAAAAAAAAAAAAAAAGTGTTGAAAGTCAGCCATTTCACCCGAGATATTTCTGGCGCTCGAACGAAAGTGAAAGCGCCAATAGTTCGAGGGTGAAATGGGTGACATTCACCCGAGGTAAACACTCTACTTTTCATTTCGACTATGTGAGGAAATTAAAATACTACACACGCATTTAATGAAACAGGTATATGGATTTATCAGTTAAAATTTAAAGTAAAATTAGAACAATTTGAAAATAGCTTATTAACAACAGCTTTTGCCTGTTCTTAAATCTCATCGAGAGTTAAATTAATATCCATGTCACTGAAATCAATTTCCGAAACCATTTTTAACCACAATTAACACAAGGTATTTATTTATATTGAAACTTGTTTTCCCGCTAATGAAGAATGTTAACAAATTTTTAATATTAGCTCTCTATATTCTCTGTCACAAATAAAAAATACAAGTTAAAGAATTACTTCAATACGTCAATTAGTTTCCGATTTATAGAAGTAAACGTGCGACGCGACTTGTACTCGATGCGTGTGATGGTGTGACGTCATCTCACAACACTCGCTCAGTCCGCTCGCGCTCTTAGCACGGTGTTGTCTTACGTTTCATTAGAAATTTCAGGCCTTACGTACGTTTCCTTAGGCCTAATACTTAGGTAATTAGAGGCCTTACGTATTTTATTAATAAGACAAATCAAAATCAAAAAAGGTTTAGTACATCTGTTCAACCGTTCATTTACAATAAATCAATGTATGTATTTAGTTAAATTTACTAAGAAGAAGAAGTACCTAAATTCTTTTTTTTTTCGTGCGGAAATCCCATCGGATACCCCCCGCCGGCCAGCGGGGGCGGTTATGTCGGGCTTGAATCGACTAAAACCGCACGCCGCGCCGTCTCAGGTCTTCAGACGCCGGGGTGTAAGGTTGCCAATAGAGCATATACCTCGCACCCCGACTGACCTTGGGCCATCTCCGGTTTCGAGATGGCCATCGGGGCAAGACGGGAACACCGTGGTTACCAAACCCGATGGGGCCCGATCGGAGCGCTAGTCACCTCGCCGTCCCGGCCTGCTTCTGCTGGGGTGACAGGCGGCCTCACCTGCCACCCTCAGGACTGCGCTCATCTAGGACGGGGCCTGAGTCGCCTGCGACGCGCGGCGCGCATGTTGCGGGCTCGGCAGGCCGAGAGAGCGGTTATGTCGGGCTTGAACCGACTAAATCCGCACGCCGTCTCGGGTCCACAGACGCCGGTGTGTAAGGTTGTCCATAGAGCATATCCCTCGCACCCCGACTGACCCTGGGCCATCTCCGGTTTTGGCCCCCTCGGATAGATATGAAACTTTAATACATCTTTGTTGTCTATAACGTAAAACTTAAAAGGTTTGGTACTTCTGCCTATTTAAGTGGCAATATGACATTAGGTGGGTATTTTGTTTTAATAAAACAATTTAGAACCGATAAATTATTGCCGAAATAGCAAGAAAAGTTAAATTACCTTTGAATTTTTATTATTCCTCGCATTTCGGCGACAACGAAATCTCTTTTTGTTGATAAATAATAGGCAAATATAAGTGCATCTATTTTAGGCAGATTATCCGATTGCCCTTTTTCGAATTCTTCATCCATTTCATTAATCGAATATAAACACTATTAACGTAATGCGCGGATGAAAATACAACAAAATACTGCACAAGCTCCTTAGCCTGTCACCGCTGGTGACTTGCTACTAAGCAAGTGTTGTAAATTGACGTCACATGCGGTCACGTGACTGTTAGCGGTCTCGATATTTTTCGTAAGTTTAAATGCCTGTAAAATCAAAACTAATGGATATTTTTCAATACAACAAAAACTAGCGTATTTGTATACATGCAAGCTTTACTATAACAAACTTTCAACCGATTTGGCATACCTTTTTTTTTTTCTTGTGCGGAAATCCCTTCGGATACCTTTTTTTTTTCGTGCGGAAATCCCTTCGGATACCCCCCCGCCTGCCAGCGGGGGCGGTTATGTCGGGCTTGAACCGACTAAAACCGCACGCTGTCTCGTGTCTACAGACGCCGCCCGGGGTGTAAGGTTACTCATAGAGCATATCCCTCGCACTCCGACTAACCCTGGGCCATTCGCAGTGTCCCCTCTGATAACAGCAGAGGGGTACCTGGAGCGATCACGCCCCCCCGCGGGCCTTGCAACCCGCCACCCAATTTGGCATACCTTTTTTATTTATTTTTTCGTGCGGAGATCCCTTCGGATATCCCCCCGCCAGCCAAGTTTTGAAAATCGAATCTATTGGTGACATTGTAATCGAGTTGGTCACGAGATGTGCATCTAGGTGGCCATGTAAATAAAAAGCGTCATGATATCAAGGCATTATGACGTAACTTAATTATCAAGGACTCCATGGCAAAACTTAAAATTTAAAAAAATTACTTTCTACCCTAGGGATGAAATAAGCTACTTTCCACCCAGGAAAATTAAACTTTCCGAACAGGAGGGATGGAAAATACGTTTCTGATGTGTACATAAAAAACAGTTAGGTACATGTTAAAAAAAAAGGTACATTTGCTAGGAAATATTCACAAGACGAGTTTATATTATTATTAACGTGGCATTTATTAATGTTTGACATGTCAAATTAAGAGACGTACATAATATGTAGTAACATAAGTCATAAATTCTATAATGTAATAAAAATAGCAGCAGTGTGGCAAACTACTTAAACGATCAGCTTTTTTTAGTTACAAATGATATTTAATGTAAAAAATATGTATGATACATTTTTTGTTTCTGTGGCTGTCTGGTGATCTGTTTGTTTCTTCTACCTTTTTTACAACAGAGTTTACATAATTAATAATTACATTCTAGGTATGTGCATTCAATGTTCTTAATTTCAATTTCTTAACAACATATAAAATACGCATACTTTCGATGACCTATTTAAAGTCAATTACTTAAAAGTTTTTAGTTGTACATATTTTAGGTTAAAACACATTTATATCATCTCGTGTGTTTCTTGCCGGAGCTCGGAGTGTTCATAGGGCGGCGGGGCCAAATGGCAAAAAACGGAACCCTTATAGATTCGTCATGTCTGTCTGGCTGTCCGTCCGTATGTCACAGTCACTTTTTTCCCAAACTATAAGAACTATGCTGTTGAAACTTGGTAAGTAGATGTATTCTGTGAACCGCATTAAAATTTTTACACAAAAAAAAAAAACAATAAATTTTGGGGGCCCCATACTTAGAACTGAAACTCAAAAAATTTTTCATCTAACCCATACGTGTGTAGTAGTGTAGTAGTGAAAATATAGTTCAAAAAGCTGTAACTCTTTTAATATTATAGGTATAATTCTGTAATTTTGTGTAAACATAGCTCTGACTATACTTCGTAAGTAAACTTTAAAAACTGAACATAAACTAGTGTTGGTTCATAGATTATCCACACTTCTTAGTGAAATTCAGTCAAAAATTCTGTTTATATTTATGCGATCATTTGTATTATAATTTTCCACAAATTAACAGAAATACATAAAGTAATAAAATACTTAGTTAACTTTTTTTTCATTTAATAAAAAGTAATTAACAATTTTAAAGTAATAAAATAATTAATAATATGAGTATTTATTACAAAGTTGGAGAAAATTGATCTCTTCACATAATATAATATTCAATTAATTATGTACAATGTACTCATATACTTACTTATAATTGTATATACTTAACAACATCGCGATCCGAGATAAAAAGATTCACTTTTAAAAGATTAAAACTGAATTAAGTCACGTCAAATAACGAATTAAAAAGTAATTTACTTATTTTTTACTGTACTAAACATTTTAAAACTCCATTAATTTTAAGATACAACTTCTAAAAGAAAAAATGAAAGCAAAATACCCGGAATTGTACACAAAAAATAATATTGAGCAGGCAATGTTCTAACCATAGATTATTATATGTATACTAGAAAGTTCTAACCCATAGTGCGGTGGTCCGGTGCAGTGGTCCATTTGCTAAACCTTATCTAGCTTTTTTTTGACGTTTCGTAAGTGCTCCTTTAATGGTCAATACAGAACAAATGGTTTTTGACTTTGTTTACAGAGTAGGTTAGTACATAAAAATAAGAATTCCGAAGATATTATAGGTGATGTAATTCTAAATAGGTTTTTAGCATGTCTTAACCAAGAGATCCTAGTAACTAGATGTGCAACTACTCTTACAAAACATTTGTTCTCAGAAGACATTCGTTAAACGTAACATAAAACTTGCGTCGTGAATAATTACTACTTTGCATTTTTTTAATTTGCCACCAAGAATAGGTCGATAACGTTTATCGCAAACTCTTAGTTCAAGGTGAGTTCCGTTATCTATTAATAAACAAATATTGAAGGTCAATGCACCGGTGCGGCCCGTCGCAGTTATGCCACTTTGTTAAATTTTGACGAAGTTGAACATTTGTTAATAGAACTTGGATTATTTTTTGCATAAATTGATGTGAAGTTTGTGTAGATTAACAATAATAATTTACGCATCACTTCCGCATAGTCGCGTAGAGTACAGTCAACGACAGAAGTCATTTAACAAATTCTAATCTATTGATCACGTTAGCTCTTAACCCTTTCATAAAACATAAATAAAACATGAATAAAACATGAACTACTGAAACATCCACTATAGGTAGATACGAGGTACATGTATTGTTGGGGGCCATCTCGAAACCGGAGATGGCCCATGGTCATTCGGGGTGCGAGGGATATGATTTATGGGCGACCTTACACACCGGCGTCGGAAGACCCGAGGCGACGTGCGGGTTTAGTCGGTTCAATCCCGAAATAACCGCCCCCGCTGGCCGGCGGGGGGGTATCCGAGAGGATTTCCGCACGAAAAAAATCAAAATAAAAAGTACATGTATTGCTATGTGAAAATGGTTTGTGAATACCTGTTATAGTTTTAGCCAACTTTTGTCGTTGGCTGTACGGTACAGTCTACGCTCCTTCAAACATTTCTGATTCCCTCCCAGGTAGCAAACTGACGTCAGCGACGCATAAGGGACGTCATTCATAGGTCATAATAAGGTCGGTCATTATTCGTCGAGAGCGGACGTTATGGTGACGTCAGTTTAGGGTCAGGTCATAAACAGGACGTCGTATTCACGTCAATTTAAGGCCAGTGTCTGGACGTACCATATTCGTCACAAAATTGACGTTTTACGGACGTCTATTTGGGGTCATTATCCGCACGTACCATTTTCGTCGCAAAGTCGACGTTTTGCTGACGTCTTTTTGGGGTCACTTCCGGACGTACCACTTTCGTGGCAAAATGGACGTTTTACTGACGTCTATTTGGGGTCACTACCAGGAAGTACCATTGTCGTCGCGAAGTGGACGTTTTGCTGACGTCTTTTTAGAGTCACTATCCAGACGTACCATTTTCGTCACAAAGTGGACGTTTTACTGACGTCTTTTTGGAGTCACTATCCGGACGCACCATTCTAGTCACAAAATTGACGTTTCACTGACGTCTATTTTAGGTCACCATCTGAGGTGCTAATACCGGGAAACGCAAACGAAGTTTTCTCTCTTATATGGCTGAAATAATGATGCTGAACTTAAGTCAAATTAATTAGATTAAATAAGCGCTATTTATTCTGACTGCCATGTAGCCTTAGAAACTAATTTTCACCTTTGAGGTTAAAAATACCCTAGAGTGTTATACCTCGTTGGATAGCTGATAAAATGTAGATGTTTTTAAGCACATTTGCAGAGCAAGTGCCGTAATAATTTTTTGAGATATCCAGAAAAGAAAAATATTTTTTTATAATTTGTACTTATTTTCTTAAGTTTCGATCGTCTACGATTACCTATTTAGTTAACTTACGTGCAATTTTAGTCATTGAGGTCATTAAGCATCTCATTATTCATGTAAAAAACCAAAAAAATAATCTTAAGAGCCAAAAAAAAATCAAAATATTCAATTCAATAGCCGAAAAATTGGTCATTTTCATAAAAAAAAAATAAAACTCGAATATCTCGAAAACGGTTAAGTTTAGGATGGGGGGTTCCATAGTGAAATCATTCAGAAATGATGTGTACTACACGCCCTTAACGGATCTAGGTCGACTTCTCCTGTAACCCTGTATAAGAGATACCTATATATCTTTCTCTCAGCATATTCTTGTGACTTAGTCACAAGAATACCTATGCTGTCTATTCGCTCCTGACAAAGTACCTGCGAGGTCGCAGGTACCGCGGGAAACGCAAACAAACTTTGTTTTGCAGTTCCCGTTAGCACCTCTGGTCCCGAAAAGCTAAAGAACGATATAAGTATAATTCCATGAGGAAGTACCACCATCATATAGCGAATACTCAGGGCAAATATTACTAATCCATTATAACAAGGTTTTGTACAGCCGGTACCTTAATATGCAAAGAAATTCGAAGTTTGAACAGTTTCATAGTCGTTAAAAAATAACGCGTTTCGTCCGACGTAAAAAATAACGCGTTTCGTTTCTTGATATCAATTTGTCATTCTTTGTGTTCTAAAATATTTATAAAGTAAAAAAAACATTTTCATCTTTTTAGGTAACTTAAAAGTTGATATAAAGTCATTTATTACAGGTTTTTTTGATTAATAACAGCAAAACAAGCTTGAAATGTGATTTTTAAAAATATCGAAAGTTGGAACGGAACGAAATTCTGACATTTTGATTTTCCCTCCCTTTTCGTTGGCGTTGGCTTGCCCCTCGCTTCGCGTGGTCCGTTAAGTGCTCTTGCTCTTGTGCGTTTCAAGACCTAAGAGAAATAAAATAAATTTCATCAAGATCAAACAACCTAATAATGTACTCAGTGATACAATTTACTGAAAAAGACGGTGGGACAGTATCGGTAATTAACAACCAGTGGTTTACGCCAAGGCGATGTGAAGTCTTTTGGCCTCCCGTTAAAGGGACTAAAGCGTTTGAAAAGATTTTGACTGATGCTGCGACACCAGATGAAAAATGGAAATTATACAGCGTTCAAAGAGTTTTTTGTGAGACTGGTAAGCATATTTTAATATATTTTACGAACCACTTGGATTTGGCTGTGGATACACATGTGCCCTTTTCCAGATAACATTAGACTTTTAACGGACAAATTTGTCTACGTTTCTTCGTTTATCTACGATATTAAACAGAAACATTCCTCTTGTTTTACTTATTTCGATTATGAATTACGTTTCAAACATAACATTACAAATATTTTTACGTACCAAAATATTTTTCCTTGATTTCGCATGACGATAAATGTACGATTTTTCTATTGTTATCTGGAATATGGTATAACGAAACTAAGGTTAATTTCCTGACTGGTATTTGGATGCAATATTATACCTGATTTATCGAGAGCTTACTGATGATGGTGAAAGTTTTCTGTGACTGGAGTTCAGTTTTTCCAAGATAAAATATGTACTTTTATAGGTATGCATTTTGAACCTTTTCACTATAAATTTTACAATAACTTAGCACTAGCTCAGGCATGTCATCACATTACAACATTCATTGTGATCAGGTTCAAAGTGTCCTACTAATCAAATTGGTTGACCATACAATTTCAGTTGTTCCTACTAATGCAACTCCATCCTCCCTAATTACTAATAACTTTGTTTTAATTGACTGAGGGATGCATTATGTTGTATTCATTTATTATTTTTGCATGTTGTGTGTATTTTTCTATTTCATTTGCATGTGAAGATGATATAGAGAAAGCCAAAAAAAAACTGAAACTGGTTGAGGATACCTCTGACCTACAGACTGATGCAGAAGAACCAAGTCTCAAACGGAGAAGGCAAAAAAGATATGTTTCTAGCAGTGATGACGATAACGACAATCACATTAGGCCACCACCATTAAAGAAAAAGACCTTTAACAAATTACTACCAGTTCAAGCTGCTGTCAATGTATGCTTAGAAGCTGGCAACGGCACAGGTGAGTTTTATAGTCAATGGTAGTTATGAAAAATGACACAACTAAAAAGTTTCTCGAATGGAAGTTTTTTTCCTTTTGTGATATATTATGGACCCCTAAAAATCAGTGTGAATAAATATATTTTAACTAGTTTTTTTTACATGTAATTAATTGTAAAGGTAAACAGTATAAAATTCCAAAATAATCTCAATATGTTATGTTCTGTGCAGATACCTGTCAAGGTCAGCCAAACATTACCCAAGAAACTACTTCAACACCAGAAAGTGAGTAAATTATAATGAATACATAATAGAATATTATTCTTACCTATGGTTAAAGATTAAGTTTGGGTAGGGTTTCATAAAAATGCATCACATTTAAGAAGGTGATCTAACCTTCGACATAAAAAAATAGCTTGTTCAGTTTGGCTGACATACTTGATTAACTGCTGAAATGTGACTAGTCATTTTTGTGAAACCCTGTAATTATAATGTATTACTAAGGCCGACTTGCACAGTCCACAGTACAAAAGAATGATAAATGATAACCTGGGGTTAAGCCCGTCACAGACTTTGCTATAACATATAGCGCAGTGCTATAAATATAGTGCGGTATTTAGAGGATGTTTATTCGAAACTGATATAATACATATTAACTTAATGTCTTTTGCCAACAGACCCTCTCATTACTGAATGTACTCGACGGGCTTCCTGTCTTGTCAAACAGTTTAGTGCAGGTTAAGATATCCATGTTTATATATTTATATCCGGTTGTATTTTCACCATCATGTATGTATGTATGTGTGTGGTGTTCATTCCTGCCACCTGCTATAGTGTAAACAGCTAGGATGATTTTCAGAAATGACGTAATGATTGGATTCATCTTTAATAGGCAGGTACTGGAAAAGTTCGGCATTGTTTATATTTTTTATGTTGTCAGATTTAGCAGAAGACGGCGAAGGGCGGCTAACTCCGGTTGCACGGCTAGATCGGTGCCGATATGAACAACCGTCGAATCTCGCCAGCGACGTGCCAGCAACGCCATCGCGTGTTCAAGGATTAACAGGTAGGTAATATAGTATGATGTATTACTTTTTACACGACTGCAGAAAAAAGGAGTGTATTGTTTTCAGGGTTCATGTGGTTATGTGAGTTTCTTTGTACCCCTGGAATTTCTGAACGCCTTTACCGATTAAAGCGTGAGAGGTATCGTTAGTCCTTACGTTATCCCGAGTGTCATAGGCTATATTTTTTACTTTTTAGTCAGTTCAGCAGTTTTTCTTTTTACAAGCTTTTATTTAGTTTCACCTGTCCCGTTGTCTGTAATAACATCTTGCAAGTTAAATTTGATCCACTTCCCGGTTTCCGATTGAGCTAAAATTTTGCATGCATGTACATATAAATCAGATGACAATGCAATACTATGGTACCATAAACCTGGTCTGATGATGGAGACGGAAGGTGGCCGTAGAAACTCCTTAGTTAAAAAGGATAAACCCGTCGTGTTTGGGCTCGTTAGAATCGTCTTAATGTAGTAGTTGACGATGGTATACAGAAAAGTACAGTCAGCAATAAAAGCTTGTACCAAAAATTTTTTTCACTTTTGACAGAAACTTATTATTGGTACTTTTCATTCGACTATTGGGAGTGTTAGTACTCTCTCCATATTTATGTTATAATGTATTAATCATTAATGCCGTATGTACGCATTAATCCGTTAATTAATCCGTAATTACCGTCGGGACAGTAGGAGACAGGTTAATTTATCCTTTTCTACCTTATTAAAAACTATATAGCAGTTGAACGCGACTTCTTTTGCCTAGATTTTGGTTATATAGCTATCCCGCTGTAACTAAGTATGCAATTTTTCGAGATAAGTCTATGTCCTTCTCCAGGGTCACATCTACTCCTAGGTATACCAAAATTCATCAAAATGGATTCAGCAGTTTGGATGTGTTTATTATTTTTTAGGTTACCAAGCAAAAGTGCTGTCATTATTGTCCTGTATAAAAACCCAAAATGATCAAATAATAAGCCTTTTAAAGCATACAGGCACATTGAAAGGTACTCTAAAACCGGAATTCAAATTCCCAATTAAAAATGCTGATGAACTATATACAATTGAATCATTACTAGAGAAAAAAGAAAATTATGATAATTTGGTAAGTTACAATACAATGACTCTGTATTGATTTCTTCTGACTGACTGACTCTTTATTGAGTTCTGAGTGAGAACACCACATAATAAGCATTACAGAAAAAAGATAAATATTGAAAATTTGCACCAATAGGCGGCCATGTAGCTTCAGAGCTATCTATTCCAGGCAACTTACATAAGAAAGATGGAAGGAACAGCTTGAAGCAGGTGGTGCAAAGATGTAATAAGTTAGGTCTGATCGTCAATTTATTTGCTAGACAAATATACATTGTTTTGTTTGTTACAGGTTTCATACATGAGAACTTTTGGAGGCAGAGATATTTCCAGCAAAGTGTCTCGGATAATGAAATTTTGTTTCACTGACCAGCTAGCTGAACAGTATAACTTCTATGGGAAAAGATCCAACAAAAAACCTTTCTGCCAACTGCGCCTGCGAGAGTGTATCGTGGGTAAGTTTAACATAACACTTAAGTGTAAGGCCGTGTCCCCAGTAGGCGAGCTGTGAGCGGCTGGCTAACTCTGAGGGTGCTACCACACTAATCGATCGATCATCGATCGATGTCATCGATCGGCATTGATAGATGACAATCGATTAGTGTGGTAGCTTTGGGTAATCGACGGATACACTTATCGATTGGTCTAGTAGAAACTATCGGTCGACGTCGACTGTTCTATTCTATCATCTATCGATTATAGTATCCAGCAGTGGGACATATGCTGGAGATGGAGATTTTGCGTAGTTATAACATTAATAAATGTATTATATCTTTATAGAAGGAGTTGTCACCACAACATCTGGGTCTACAGCTAAAGAAGTAGAAGATTCCATAAAAAATTGGTTGAAGCATGCCCCTGAAAGATTGAAGAAGAGTAATATACAAAACTAAACATGGCAGAAAAAATTAAATACTCAAAAAAGGCTATAGTTGGCAAACGTCAATTATTAAGAAGAGCAAAGGAAGCAGAGTTGAGTGTAATTTCAAATTTACAAGAAAGTACTACAGCTGTTAGTACATGCTCTTCCTTAGTTCATTTGCCATGTACTTTAAATAATAATTCTCAATCTGAAATTGTATCACAAGGTTCTAGTAATAATTCCAATCTATTGATGCAACATGACATTTCTGATGACAATCATATTACTATGTTTGATGATGTGCATTCACTATCTGATTCAGATTCTGATAAGTCTATAAAAGATGATGATTTAAAAACAGAGTTAAAACAATGGGCCACTCAGTATCAAATACCACATAATGCTTTAAATAGTCTTCTTAAAATTGTGTCTCCTTTATGCCCTGGATTACCAAAAGACAGTAGAACATTGTTGACAACCCCTTTACAACTAGAGATTACTAAGTTAGATACTGGAGA